>OY728161.1:1624962723-1627794389 GCA_963277665.1 Viscum album | reverse complement strand
CTCCCTTCTTCGGCCCAGCTCCCTGCCCGCGCACTAGCCTTGTTTTAGGTCCCCACTTATTGTGCGCTGCACTGACCCTCCTCCGGCCAGCAAACTCTTCCCCTTCCAGCACCACAATCTGTTGCCTAGTGCCTGTCCCTATAATCGGCTTCTACCTCCCTATCGCACAGCCTCCGACCCACTACCAGCCGCTGTGTTGCTCCGACCAAAGCCACCCCCTATTCTGCAACCACCCAGCAAAGCGTGCCCTCCAACTCCGCCCCTGCCGCGCGCGCCCCAGCCGACACCCACCGCACTGCCCTCCGTCCTGCCCAGCAGTGGCGCAGCAGCCCCGGACGCAGTCACCTTCCCTATTACGGCTGACCAACAGTGGCGCGGCACCCTGGAGACATCCCCCTTCACTGCATCGACCCCAGACTCCTTCTGCCGGACCTTCTTTCAGCCATCGTGCACCCATCGGACCTCCTTGAGGCCTCTGTGCACCCACCAAACCTCCTTCCAGCCGTGCGCCCTCCGGTTTCCCGTCTTCCGACCCGCCATGTGTCGTCCGGACAGCCCCTCCAGTGCAACTTATGCGCTTTCGACCAATCGCGCCTCCGATTCTGTAGTACTCCATCATGCGAACCATTTGTTCGGCCATTCATTCCCCGCGCCGACAGTTTTCCTTTTTGCACGACCCTGCTGTTTGAGCGCGCCTGCGCACGGGGGTGAGGTTAGCATTTTTTTCTTTACTTTGGATAATTAATTTGGCACATTTGTTATTAATAAATTTTCTGTTAATTTTAGTTTTTTTTTAAATGAACTTAGTTTGGGTTTTATACCTTATAACATGTTCATGTGAATTAAGATGCATTTTTATGGAAACTAGTCATGAGTTGTTTAATTTTTTTTATATAATTTGTGCAATTGGTTTATCTAACCGTGAAAGTGGTGCATTTTTTTTAGTGGGACTTATGTGGGTGTTTGATCAAAAGGGTGTTTTTGAATGAGTTTAGTTTGTGTAAAGTTGCGAGTTACTTTTTGAATTTTATTTCATAAATTTTATAGTGGTTTAGCAAAAATTGTAGATGGTGTGAGTCGTGTTTTAAAAACATGTCAAGGCAGTTTTTTTTCACTGGTTGTTCATTTGGTTTTTTTTTAGTCCGTGTTTAGGTATTTTATTTATCGTTGTGGTTGCAGTGCGTTGACAAGGTTTTTCCACGGTCCTGCGATCGTCAGCTTGTGTGTTCTTGCACGCCCGTGCGAGGCGTGTCACGTCGTCGTGACTGGTCTGCGAGCCGAGGTAGGTCCCCCACTACACTTACCTTAAAATTTAGAATTTATTAATTTCTTGATGTTTTGTTAGATAATAAAATTTTAAATTATTATTTAGTGTGAAAAGAGCCGTTTATTTTATACTGAACACTTGGAACATTTTCTTGACAGGCGGACACCCAATTTTGAAAGAATGCCCATTTGGACTTAAAACATAATTCATGGAATTTCAAACATACTTCTAGTTTTAAAGATAAATTATTTCTTCTGAACAAGTGTTTTGGGTTTTCTCGAGAAATGAGGTTTTGTTTTTCAAATTTTTGAAGGCCCGTTTGGCATTTTAATAGAATAAATTATTTTGGAAACCCCATTCAGGGGTGACCTTTTGTGTGCGTTGATTGCATGAGCTGTATGTGATGTTAGTACATTATGACTTCTTGATTTACATTGTGGACGCACCCCTATTTTATTGCTTGTATTGACATGGGAACCTGGCATATTGAGTGAATTCTCTGAGAACGATTGCTGCACTAGTTTAGACCACGCACTGGCTAGTGGCCCCATAGCAGGGGAATACTAAGTTATTGCTGCTATGGGTATTGGGCCCCTCGGTTAGGCCATGCAGGGCTATACTGGGTAGTAGTATGGGCGTTATGATGTCATCGAGTTAGGGCATGCCTTCAGGATGAGTCACATGTATAGTACGTTCTGGTTTGTTCACGATCTCCTAGGTTCGACCCATGTTTTTTTTTGTATTTATTTTTATGTGGCAGGCATTGGAGAGGTCGAGTTTGGATGTCGACCCTTGTGTGTCACTTTTTCCATTGCCCTTAGTGTGTGTTGTGTGTTGTGTGTGATTTTTTTTCCTTTTGACTAACTATTAAAATTTGGATTTCTAAATTGTTCTCAAAAGTGTTTTAAAATGAAATGCATCTGTTTCTTTCAATATTAAACTTATTCTAAATTAAAAAGGGAAATGGATTGTTACTTGTTTTCAAAATGGAATGTGTGTGTGTGTGAAAACCCATATTTTCTATAATGTAGTTCAAACTTGAAGTTGGTAAATTATTCTTTTAATGGTAGTTCTTTGGGAATAGATTTATCGGGCTAGCCTACTGAGTTTTAATACTCATGCCTATAGTGTTTTCCTGTTTTTAGTTTCTGTTGCAGGTTGACTTGAGCTCTCTCGTTGTGGGAGAGTTTTGGTTGTGTACTGGTGAGAGACTCTCGGAGTCGTGAGGAGTTTTGTTCGTGGTCAGGTTAGTTGTTGTTGTTGGTCGTTCTTTCTTTTCATGTTATTTATTTACTTTGTTCTGTTCTATTTTCTTCCCGCTGCTTTATTTATTTTCTTTGGGCGAAATCTTTCCCTCTCACTCTCTTTGATGCCCTGGTGCTTGTCGCCAGCCCGGGAGGATCGGGAACGCCTCTCGGGCCATGTCGTGGGCCGACTCGGGTGACCGGTTTAGGGTTGACCCAGGTTGGTTCATGACATAAGGGACCTTTCTATCCTTCTTTCAATTCAAGCACCTTCTTTGGAATTTGTCTTATTAATTGAAATTTTTATGATTTAATTTATTTATAAACATTCTCTACCCTATAATTTATGTTATTTTAATTAGGTATCATTTATTTTCCCTCATTATTACCTACACCTAAACCATTACTATACCGAAATTTAATAAGGGATTTCTCTCTTCTCATTTTCATTCAAGAAATCCTTTAATGTTATATCTATTAAATTCCATTTTATTTTGTTGGGATATGTTCTTAAATATTACTTTTATTATCCATTTAATTTATAAAATATGATATCCCACTTTCACTCTTATTAAGCCTCCCATGACCCTTTATGTATACTCATTACCATGCCAAAATTTCATAATAAATCTTTTCATTTCTCTTATTTATTATAGTATCTTTTTTACCTTATGTTTTTTATCTTCATCTCATTGTGATGAGATATGTTATTTAATATCCCCCTTACTTTCAAATTTATTTCCAAATTATAAGATACCCCTTTTTCTCTCATCAATGCCTTTTATGAGTTTATAAGTAACATTGTTATGCTGTCGAAATTTCACCATGATTTTCCATGCCAAAACAATTGTGTAGGGAATACCATACCAATTTTTATATAAAAGGTATTAACCTTTATGAACATAAAATTATTTATTTGGGAATTAAATTTATGTATTCCACATTCCTTTATCTTTGAATAAATTGTGATGATGAATGGATCCACGTTTTATGGTCTATGTGTCACACTTAAGCATGAGAATGAAATAAATATGATGGATGCTCCCAAATAATGATCTAATACATTGGGTATTGTTTAGTATCATGATACATAACATTAGGATAGGGATTGAGCCTGATTACTTTATGGGAATTTTTCCACCATGATGTCTTGGTGGGTTTATCCTTGACCTATTTTTATGATTCAGTGTTTTAATTTGTTGCCACATTTCCCAGTTTATGATTATCATGCTATATCATGCCTTATTATTCATGTTACCTTTATTCCTCATTGATATACCTATTTTATAACATGTATCACTTATTCCATGTTTATTTCCTTACTAGGATTTATAGCTCGCCGCATTCTTATGTATGTCTCCAGGTTATCCCATGTAGTTTTAAGTTCGAAGGAGTATTTTGATAATGTTAAAGAAGTTTTCAATAAAGATTTTATATTCCCTATTTTATGTTATGTAATTTACCTAATTCACAAAGACACTAGACTTATCGATCATCCAGGTTTTATTAATTTTAGTCTTATGTAATAAATCACATATTAATGTGAAATAAAGATCAAGGTTGTTATACGTCGGATGTTTGGTAACATAACACATGAAAATAACTTTTTAAAAATTATTTATATTATTATTATTAATTTAATTAATTAAAATTTGTTTCATTAAAATTAACCCATCATCTTTAAAGTTTCAATGTTTTTCCTCCATTTTTGATGGAGAACCAATCTGAAACCTTCAATTTCAACCATTTTTTACCAATTAAATGTTGAAATGTGTTAATGGGATGAAACTAATGACTCTACCATCAAGATACAAATAAAATAGTAGATTAAATCAGGGTTTTAAAATTGGGTGTTTGGAATCATTGTATAAATACACAACATGGGTTTTTAAAATACTCGAACAACTTTGGCTTCATATTGGAAGATCCTATTGAGTTAAGGTGACCCCAGGTCTCCTATAAGCGCGATCGGTGAAGGTTCGAAGATATACTTTGGATTCTTAGCCCGTGGATGGTCTTTCTTCTCCTCTGTGCATGTCACCTGTAGAAGGTGAGTTCTTATTTTTATTATTTTATTTAATTTTTTCCATTATTTTACTAAATCTAAAATTATGGGAAAATGATATAATTTAAAAAAAATAATTAAACCTATAATTATATAATAACAATTCACAATAAATTATCAAAAAAAAATTTTATTTTATGACATGATAATCACATCGACTGTTCAAGGATATTTTTTTAAAATTACCAAATGAAAATTATTTTGGATTATCAAATATAATTATTAAATAATTTATGAAAAGATGATCGTGTAATATTATCAAACGATAATTACATGAGATTATCAGAAAATAATAATGAGGAATTATCAAAGGATAATAATAAAAAATCAATAATTGATAATTGTAATTATTTATCAAAAGATAATTTACCAAAATTATAAAAGAAAAAAACATTGAATCGTCATGGGTAATCTATAAAAGAATTATCAAATGATAATTGTTAGATTATCAAAAGATAATTATAAAAATTATCAAATGATAATTGCAAGATTATCAAAGGATAGTTATTGAAATTATCAAATAATAATTGTAATAATTATAAAGAATAATTTATGATAAATTATCAAGAGATGTTTATAAAAGGATAAATTCTAATAAATTATCAAAAGATAATTATAGAGTATAATTTATTGTAAATTATCAAGAGATAATTATAAAATGATAATTTGTAGTAAATTATCAAGATATAATTATAAAAGGATGGTTTATAATAAATTATTAAAAGGTAATCATAAAAGGATAATTTATGATAAATTATCAAAATATAATTATAAATTATAAATTATAATAAATTATCAAAACATAATTTTAAGGGATAATTTAGGTTAAATTATCAAAAATTATTATAAAAGGATAATTTAGGATAAATTATCAGGAATAATTATAAAAAGTTAATTTATGATAAATTATAAAGAGATAATTATAAATGGATAATTTGTGAGAAATTATCAAAATATAGTTATTCTTAAGGAGAATTTTGAGAGCCATGCACTGACTTAGAATGATAATTCAAAAATTATCCAAGAGAGAGAAAGTGTCATCGCATGCGATATTTTATTTCTTTTTAAAATAAAATAACTTGTTTTGGTTCTAAGAACCCTTGATTAACCATGAGCTTTGACGTATCGATGTTTATGATAATAAGGCCATGAAGAGGTTTTCTTGACTTTTGTGGTTTCTACTTCATCTATCAAATAGCATATGGTGTTTTATACTTATCATTGGCATATATGAACTTGAGTTATAAAGTTCCTTACCTTTTTTAGATTTTTTACACATGTTTACTTAATATGATTTATGAATATAAATATTTTATGAACATGTTATATTATGATTTCATGTGGTCATGGGTGTGTCCCTGAGAACCTTATGTGACACTTGTTTCTAAAAGTACTTTGTAGCTTGTTATTCATGTTCGATGTTGATTGCATGTATTGTTGTGATAACATAATTATGATTATGTGATATGATTTATCATCTATCTCATGATGTTGTGTGTCCTTTTGTGTTATTTTTCTTAGAGCCCAAGGAAGGTGGATTATTGTGACATTTTTATACCTTATAAGGGGAGTGTGCATGATTTTCAATGATGGAGATGAGGAAACTCTATATAGGGTAGAGATATGATGATGCCACATGGATTCCATGTGATGAACTTGATGCCTAGTAGATTCCAAGAGGTATGTTCTCAATTCCTAGTGAATGATGAGTAACTCTCAATTCCTAGAGAGTGTCGAGAACATGAATTCCATTATGTCTAGTGTAAGATGATTTACACGACTAGGTGATGTCTAGTATCATGATTTATGAGCCTTATGGCTAGTCCTTTATTCTTCTAACACCTTGATTATCCTTCCAGTATAAATCCAAAGTATGTACATTCAAGGATTTGTGTCAGATTAGTTAGCACATGACCTCTTGGTTTTAGATTTTGTGTTACTATACTTTCTACACATTTATTATTATTATGGAATGAACTTGTATACATGAGAACATAAAGTTAAGGATGCTTTGGTGGGTTCTTATTGAGTCTTGTACTTTCACCCTACTCGGGAATTTTTTTGCGCTTGTAGATTTTATGAGGGATTCAGTGAAGTGAAAGGGCCCTATAGAGGACTACTGGGCTATGGAGTGTAGATTTAGTGTTGGGATATGACCGACACTAGTGAGACCTACAGTTCATCATTTATTTATTTATCTTCTTTATTTACTCTAGAAAAGATTTCTACTTTTGGGAGATTATTTTATTTACTTGTCATGTATTCCAGGTATCCATTATTTTCTGCATATTTATTATCATGATTTATTATGTTATTTATTTTTTATTATTAATCCTATGAATTGATAATGAGTTTATAGTCTCACTACTATCGAAATCAGACCCTCATTTCTAGTTGGAAACCTCTTGCGTATGGGGAGGCATGCATGAGGTCATGTGGCACTCTGGATCGGACCTAGTGGTTTGGTTTTGGATATTACAAATATAATGGGAGTATTATATTATATTCTTCATGTGTTAAAAAAATATTTTATTTCAATTATTTAATCAAAAGGCTTTTGAATCTATATCTATTTAATAAGATAGAAATTATTTAATAATCGGGATCTCACAATAAAAATATATTTGAATAAGGTATTTTATTTTCCTTGAATGTTCCATGAGAGAAAAAAGAATAATATTTTAAAATATTATTCCTTTCAGAATACATGATTATTATTCACAAATAATTTTATTTTAAAAATTTAATTATAAGAAAAATTATTTTGGGAATATATAATTTTAAAAGGGAAAATAATTTTCTTAAATCTCCACCAAAAGTGCCATTGAAGGAAAACTATTTAATTAAATTTTACCCATTTTGAAGTCCATATAATTTTTTCATTTGAAATAATAATTGATTAAATTACCATCAAGTATTTGGTAATTAAAAATTTTCTAAAACCTTTGTGATTTTTATTCATTTTATCATCATAGATGTTTTAAATGATTCAATCATGAGAGAAAGGGGATTGAATCACCAAACCTAAATAAATAAAATAAAACAAATAAGTCCTACCTAAATAGATAATAGTCATCACTTGAGGATCACACCACCTTATATGATAATCATTGTCACCACTACCATAAAGAATATGAAGAACATCAAATAACACCCTCTTTTTTGCGAAGATAGAGAGAGGGAGAGGGAGATAAATTTTATATTTCCTCCCACCCATGGTAAAATAGAGGGAGAGATGGGTATTTTCAACATATAAGATAAATTGAGTTAAAGTAGATGTAATTATTTTCTATAAATCACCATTAATTTTACCTAATGAGTTTATCATAAATTACTCTAATTAAAATTCCATCATAATGGCCAAAACATTCCAAAAAATCTAGGTTTTAGAATTATCAATGAAACTTCATCATCATTGTGGAATTTAACCACCACATCACCAATATGAATCATCTCATTGTTTTTTCACACAACAAATAAAAAAATATAACTCATTTATATTTAAATTTAAATCATGCAAATACTCAGTCCCAAGGTTCAAATATGTTCTGTGAAAATTAAATCTCATGGAAAAAAAACTATGTTCTAGACAGAACTGTGATGTCATAATTTTGATTCAATAGTTTATTTATAAGTTTTTAAATGTTCATACTCATGGTATTAATATTTATTTATTTAATAAATATTAAATATACCTAAGAATTAAACTATCATGGAATTCCACCAAAATAATTCCCAAAGATAAATAATGCATTATATGTTTAATGGAACCATCAAAAAAATTCAGAGGTCAACCACAAGGGTATATTTAAAATTGTATACCCTTTAAAGGAACCAAACTATGATATTAAAAAAAATTAAGTATTTATTAAGAAAAAATGAGTCACCATAAATAAATCATAAAAGTGATATATAAATTATTTTACTTGGTTCACCAACATTAGGCTACATTAAAGGAGAAAACAATTATGTTGTGATGGAATACCAAAATTCACTAAGTTTATTTATTATTTTTTACAAAGTTAGAGAAATAAAACTAACCCTCTATGTTTAAAAACCTCACAATATTTTTGATAAATCAATGGTCTACCCTCTTATAAATCCTATTTATCATCTAAGAGACGGCTTGGTCTTCAAAAAATCATGGATAATAATTACACTAATGATGGTGTCGTAATATTATCCCCATTCATCAAGGATTATTTATAAAATTTTAGTGAGATGAACTCCTATATATATATATCTTATATTTCTAAAAATATCAATAATTATTATCCCTCTATGCATAGTCTATCTATGATCTTCTTACTTGTTTTATAAAATAAAATGTATCCCAAATCTCAAGTGATTCTCTATATTCTCATTTTCTAAGATGTTAATGTTTTTAGATTATAATTGGAAAAATAATGCAAAATCACACATAAAATGTAAGTAAAACTCATTGAATTTAGAAAATATAAAAATCCCTAAAATAAATTATCTTGAAAAACTAGGTAATATTTCTATCTCAACACCATTATAACATGAAGAATTTCATCATATTGAAATTCCCTTCTCCTCCAAAAAATATGTCTTTTCCTCTGCATTTCAAATCATGTTGGAAATTACTTTAATTAATATATAAAAATAAATTCTATATTTCACAACATAGAATTTACCATATAATAAAACAATATAATTCTACAGACATCACATCATGACATAGGTACCATATTTTTAGTATGATCCTCCTAATTATGGTGTGACTTCTACCCATGATCAACACTTTACAAAATTTTAATCTTATATATATACTTTGTAATATTTATTTATTTTTTCCTATAATGATACTTCATCTAGATTTATGTCCATTTCTTCATATATAACATCCATTATGGAATAACACAACACTTTTTGATGTTATATTTTAAAACTATTCTCACGTAGAAAAAATTTTACTATAATTCAATACCTTTGCAGTATAATCTTATTTTCCATGGTGCAATGTTTCATAAAGCACCAGATAGCCCCATGCCAAACTTTCATGGGGTTCTCCTTAGGGAATGATATGAGACTTTGTGGAATAACTAAATAAATTATAGTATAATTTATATCCTCTAGGACATAAAACCTTAAATATTCCCCCAAAATACTTTAGAATCAATGACACTGGTCCATAATGACTTCATGAATCTTTTAGAGGATATCCATCAAACCTTTTCAAAAAACATAAGCCAAAAATGAAATCATGGATTTGTTTTAACAATATTTCCTTTTGGTTTGTCAATAACATACTATAACCACAATTCACCTTATTTGAAACACTATTCATCAATAGAAACCTACATCTTTAGATAGCATAATTTATGATTCACTAATCATTTACTCTAATCCTATGTGATTCATGTCCATTGTGAGAAATAAGAGTAAAATAATAATTTCTACATGAAACCATTAAAACACTTCATTGACCTTCATGAATTTCTCAAGACACATCTTGTTACTAAAATTAGACTAAGAAATCCTTCCTCAACAAACTCCTCTCCCTAAATAAACATTCAAGCATTTTCCTATAACTCTTTATAAAATAAAACCTTTCCCCCTTTGTTGACAGGGGATAACTTACCTTTATCAACAAGAAAATAGAACTAAAAACTTCTTTGAGCTGTATATATCCATTTTTACACTTTTTTAGCATATTATCCTCCACAATGTAACACTCTATGATTTTACTATGAATTTTTCCTTTAAATAAACAATTTATTGAATAAATTTTTTAACACACAACATTGAACTAAAAGAAACCACAATAAATTTTATTGAGATAAAATTTTATAATAAAAAATAAAAAATAATACATTATGAGAGTCAAATATGAAACACCATTAAGAAAATTACATGAGGAATAAATCCATAAGTAAATAAAAATACCAGAAACATAAAATATTTATAATCATGGTTTTCCATGAATATTGTTACCCTAATTGCAACTATGGAAATAAGGTTGAGAATTAGAAATACAATAGATATATTCAGAGAGAAGTAAATGAATAGTATTAATGATTCTAAGAATATTTGTAAGGTTATATATAACAATGAAATTTGATCATTATAAATATGGTTATTTGATATGCAGTCATTAGAAATATGGTTGTTGGAAATATAATCATGGG
Source organism: Viscum album (assembly GCA_963277665.1). Lineage (NCBI taxonomy): Eukaryota > Viridiplantae > Streptophyta > Magnoliopsida > Santalales > Viscaceae > Viscum > Viscum album. The sequence continues at coordinate 1,627,783,661 of OY728161.1, read as the reverse complement.
ATTTATTGTATTTGGGTATACATATATCCAATAGGTATATTAAATTTTCATAATTTTCACTAATAAATTGAAAATAATATAATTTTATAATGAATTAAAAAGATAATACTTAATTAAAATATTTTATTATAAAAATATATTGTTATTCATTGCATATTATTATTATTATTAAAGAATAATTTTAAAAAATTATAAAATTAAAATAAATATTTTAATACTAATTGATTTATAAAATTAAATTTTTAGAAGATGTATAATTAATTTTAATAGGATGTTGTTATAATTATTTAATGATATTTTTCAAAAAAAAATTGTTTTTTTAATGTTGTGTTTTTTATCTTAATGAATTAAATAGATCCAATTTAAAATATAAATGTAATGTATTTTTTCAACATATAAAAAATATAACAACACTCTTTTAATTGTAAATTGATATGAAATAGGATTAAGAACACATATTTTAAAAGGTTATTTTCTATAAAAACCACTTTTATATATTTTATTTTTTTCATTTAAAAGTTAAATTTAATATATTTAGAAATTGAATTATATTAAATGGAAACCAAATTTTTAATCATCATGACTAAATTATTTAATGAGGTTAATTTCATAAAAATAAGTTACCGAGGTAAAAATTGAGTTACCATGGTAAAGGTGAAATTAGGTAAAGGGGGGTTAAACTACATGTAAAAGGAATAAAATATCATAAAACCCTATCTCAAAATGTTTCTATGAGATATTTCTTGAAAAAACCTTATATAATATCCATTATTTTATACTTTGTATCAAATTTTCTTTTAAATTACAACCTTACACCTTAAGAAATAAAAATTTATGGAAATGACACTCAAAACTCACTTATAAAAGAACCCCTCATATCAAACCACAAACCCATTTTTATTTATTATTTTATGAATTTGTTATTATTTGATATTTTTTTCAAGTTTCAATATTAAATCCTATATAAATTTTTAGTTTTGGATTTTTTGAGCATTTTTTCCCTCTGTCCACGGTTAGTGCACACGATTCAGAGGAAATCATATAACTACACATATATAAGGGTTTTTTAAGTTCATTTTATTCATTCATGGTTTAATCCACATGATTAGTTCATGGTTGATTCCAAACCATGTGAGACTCAAGGGAATACCCATGGGAGTTTAGGGTATCTGGAAGCTGGTGCACGGCTTGTGAATGGTTAATAAAAACCATGCGACAAGCATGTGAGAGTGTCTAGAATTTTAAAAAAATGTGTTTTTAAATTTTAGAAAATGGTTTCCAAATTGTGTGTCATAATCATGTGAGGAGGGTTCTTCAATCTAGTATAGAGTGTATTGTTTGGTAAAACATGCATCCCAACTGTGTGTCTTGCCTAGTTTTTCTAAAATATGAATTTCTTAAACTATCCTCCTAAATTAAAACCTCATTTCTATTTCTCCTCTCTATCATTAAACCAGGATACATAAGGGGCTCACAAACCCTCTTCTACTTTTCTCCTCCCTTATATTTGATCCCTTCTCTCTCCATTTTCTTGGTTTTCTTCAAGAGGTAAGGCCATCTCCTCTCTTTTTCTTCTTCTTCCTCTCATTTTCCTTATTTCCATTACCTTAGTTATTCCATTGATAAACCCTATAGTGTGGGGTATGATTTTGTCTTGTGTTTATATTTTTTTTATCTTGTAAAGATTCATTCTTGGGTCCCCCTTGACTTGTATTTGAATATTCATTACATTTTTCACACTATTGAGGTAGGTGTTTCTATCCATTTATATTCCAAAGCACACCATTAAATGATTGAACATTTCTAAATCCATTTTAATTAGATTCCATCATACTTTTAAATTTTTAATTTTATTTTTAAAGTTTCATCATATGAATATTTGATTTTAAAAATGGGTTTTTAAATAGTTATACTATATTATTAAAAATATACACATGGGATGTGTTTGATAAAATTACTAAGAGGTCTATTAAAATATTTTTGGGTGTTTAAAATATTAATCATCCTTTATTAAAATTATATATGTTAGTTTGTGACATGAATTATGATTTTATTGGTTTATATCCCTTTTGTGGTTTGATGGTTTTACTTGGAATTTATTGCACTTGGATGGGTGAGTTTAATGTTATTATTTGGATATTTTTTTGAAACCCTATGAATGCACATATATATATGAATATGACTGAATACAAATATATATGTTCATAAGTATATATGTGTAAGTGTGTGTGGTAATATATTTATATAAAGATCATATAGTGCCTTTTCTCAAGGATTTGGTTTAAAATTGCTTCTTAATTTCATAAAAAAGTTTCTTGACTTAAAAATGCTTCATAAAATGAGGATTTAAATATGTTTTTCTCTAAAATTTTATTCAAGTCCCGTTTGTAACTTTTGAAGAGTGGATGGATGCTCACCTTGGTTTTTTAAATATTTTAAATCAAGAGATATTTTCCTAGAAAACCATAATTAGTTTCAAAGTAAAAGGCTCGATTTGAAACTTAAAAGGTTTCCATTGAAAGTGTACACCTACATAGAATACCTATACTCTAAGGATGTATTTCACATGGATGTGTGTAGGGTGGTGAGATAGGAAATTTTGATTAGTAATTTTGATTTTTTATTGAGACATTTTATATGAAGGACACCAGACTACCCACTATTATTATAATAATGGTATCCTAGTCATCTTAGTGGGATAATAGATATGTTTCTACCTAGTTTTGATGAGAAATAATATATCCCTTGTGGTGTAGAAAATAATATAGGTTATGCCTTTAGTGAGGATATTTGAGAGAATGTGAGTTGTTTATGGACTTATGGGCATCATCAATAGCCTGGAATATTGTTCCAAAATGAGTACATCTAAGTTATACTCATGGGGTGTTTAGTAATTACCCATGGTTATTCATATCTTGATGTTACCAGCTTATTATTTTGGTTTCATTATGGTCTCACTATTATATGGTTCTTTCAAGTATCACTACTACAAAAGTGTCCTTTAACAGCACTATAATAGGCCTTTATCAGTGATAAAAAGCATTGATAATTGGGGCATAGTTAAAATCTTGAATGTTTTATCACAACTAAAAAAGAATTGTTAAAGAACCCCTTTAATAGTGATTTTTTAGCGCTATTAAAGGGACCTTTTAACTGGTTTTTTTAGCACTATTAAAGGGGGTAAAATTATATTTTTTTAAACATTCATGAGCTCGGCCCCCTTTATCAGCACTTCCAAGACACCTTTAACAACGCTCCTCCCACCTTTATTAGAACTTTTCACACCACCACCCATTTTATCAGTGATTTGAAAATTTCTAACCTCATGCGCACCTACCCTTGATTCAAACCCTACACCACTCCTTTGAAGATGGAACACCTTTACCACCACATTGTGTTGTTTTGTTGTATATTTAATGATATTTCTGTTTATTTATATATATATATATTTACATATGTATTTTTATTTATATATTTATATATTTATATAATTATATTTAAATACATTTATACAATATATGTGTGTGTGATATATATACTTATATTTATTTAAATATATTATTTATCATATTCATTTACATATACTAGAATATAATATAAATATATATTTGTTTATTAATACACACATATATATGAATACTATAAATATATTTGTATAATTTAAAAAATGGTTATATTTTTTTTAATACATTTTTAGAATATATATTTATTTATATATATTAGAATATACATTTTTACATAAATATGTTCATATTTATATTTATATGAGTGATTTATTATAAGTAAATATATAAAAACATGCATATATTTAATTATAAATAAAATTATGTTGTGAAAGGAAATAAAATTTCAAAACAATAATATCAATATGAATTTAATCCATGGTAATAAATTCATTTTCCACCAAAACAAGGCAATAATACCCCCTTAAATGAGGTTGAAAATCCATAGAATGTTAAAAATTTGGGGTACCCCAAATAAAAACTCAATTTTAGAGGTATTTTAAGCATTTTTTGGCATTGAAATGTAACATAGGTTTACTACTATCTCTGAGGGTGTATAACTCATTGCAGGATTTGATTTGATATGTGGTGGAGCCCAAACAGACACCTAGATCAAAAGTTATGGTCGTTTGAAGTTCGAGTTACATTTTCAACTTATTTTAGATCTTTTATTGATTTTTTGATTTTTTTTATCTTCAAATTGATATTAAATGGATATTACTCAGTAATAATAAGCAAATTATTAATTAAAAATATTTTTAAATTGTTTTATAATCCATTTTCACTAAATATCTTATATATTAAATGTAAATGCCTATTTACTTTATCTAAAACATATTTTAAAAAATATATATTATATTTATATCAATATAAATATATTTATATATTTATATATTATTTTTAATGATATATATATATATATATATTTAAAGTATATCATTATCATCCTTACTAAAAAAGCGCTGATAAAGGGGGGTCTTTATCAGTGCTTTTAAAAAAACACTCATAAATACCCCCCCCCCCCAATAGTGATTTTTTAGCATTGTTAAAGACCTCCTTTAACAGTGCTAAAAACTCTGTTAAAGACCCCCCTTTAACAATTCTTTTTTTAGCTCTGACAAAGGGGGTATTTAATAGTGTGTTTAGCTAGCGTTGTTAAATCCCCAGCACTAGATAAACCCAGTTTTGTAGTAGTGTATGCCTCATCTTTCACTTGCATATTTTGTTCCAATTTTTTTATTACGGTTTATATATTTGTATTTATTTATTATATTGATTCCAAAGTGTTTAAAAAAGTGTGATTTATAAAGTTTTTTTTAAAATTGGTTATAAAAGTGTTTCCTTTATGAGTGTTGACATGATGGTGCACTCACTATTATTTAAGTGTTGACATGATGGAACGCTCACCATATCGAGTGACGATCATGACATATTCCACTAATTATAAGATATAGGGAATGTACCCTCTTTCTTGATCTTATAGGATCATTCGAATGGTTATGGATGTCTGAATTACACCATGGTCGAGCCAACACCTAGTATTCTAGGTATATGGACACTTACATCTGCATGTACTTGGTTCATATATGTAGATGCAATATACAACTATACTATATATATTATTAATATATATATAGTTACTGGTCAGGTGTTCATTCTAGCCATGAGTTGAAGTAGGTATAGTCAGCTAGGTGTCCTATTAGAACCTGAGCTGACTGGTATTTATTTTATTTCAACATTGGTTTTAGTTTATTTATACCTACACACTGCTTCACTTTATATTCACAGACTGTAGACACCATGGGTGGTAACCTAATAGGATTTATATCTCACACCCTACTCGGGGGACCAAAGCACTAGGGTACCCAAGTATATCACATGTTCATAGGACCATGTATGTTTTATTGTGATTATTTTCTTGTACCTGGGAGTTAGGAGCACATTACTAAGGTGGATCTTAGTATGCTCATGGAGTTCACCCTCTGGGATTTTTATTTATTTTATTCATTCCTATATTTCCTTTTATCTTATTTCTTGTTGTATGTCTGCTATTTTAGTTTCTGTATCTCTACCTGGACATTCATGAATTATATACATTATTGTTGGACATCTTTTATTATTTAATTTATATTATTCTTTTGTTCCTCTACCTTTTATTTATTACTACTTCTTCTAATGCCAGTTATTTTTTCTTGATATACCATTGTGATACTCTAATCATGAGGGTATAGTCTCCCCACTATCACCTACTTATACCCTTGTTGTTATTTAGCTTCCTCTGGTGTACGTGGAGGTGCACTTGAGGCCATGTGACCCACCGGTTTGGCTACCGGTTTAGTGGTCAGTCAGGTCGGGATGTTACAACATTGAATCCACTTTTCACTGTTATAGTGAAGAATAACTAAATTTCTTCCAACCAAGACATGGGATAAAATTTATCCACTAAATTGACTCCATTAATCCTATAATAACTTTTCCACACTATTTGTGACTTATTTTTAGTCACCATTACTTTTTAATTGAGTTTTTTTTATGGGAAACCCATTTTGTTTCGGATAACATTAATGTTTTTCTCAAAATTAAAATAAATTATTAACTCTGATTCTTCTCAATTTGGTCAAGATATTCAAGAATTACCTTAACCAAAATCTTATCCTTAGCATCCACTTCAAAAAAAATTATATTAAATTTCAATAAGAGTGTATTTTTTTATAGAAACTCCATCCATGATTTTTATATTGGATTTTATAGGTCAGCAATAATTTTTTTTCATTAATTATGGTATTTGTTCTTATCTTTCATGAAACCATTAAAACAACTTCATGAACCTCATAATCAATGTCTTCTTCAAAATCATCACCATCCCTATGTGCTCCCCTTAATCTTCTAAACTCATTATCACTTTCCTCTTGAATTTTCTCATAATGTTATTGAAAATTATGACCGTTTTCCACAAAAGTGATATCATGTCTTCCAAAAAACATTCCAATAATTCTATTGAAACATTTTATTATTTTACATTGGTTTATAAGTTAGGAAACATTAATTAATATACATGAGATTAAATCTTCTGGTAGCACTTCTCTTTGTTGAGAATAAAATATTTACTTTCAAATATTTGAAATTATTCTAAGTCAGGACTCTCTCCATGCCACATCTCATATGGATTATTTCCCTCACCCAGGAAAAAAAGATCAATTGGTTATATTGATTGATTTCAATAACACTTCCTTCCAAAATTTATCTGGCAGTTATTTCTCAATTAATATCATTTGATTCATGCTTTTAATGATTTTATTCCTCCTCTCAACTAAAATTATTTGTGAATAAGTCCTTACCATCGATACTTGTTTCCTTATCCCATAATTATCAAGATAATCATCCACTTAGATGTTGGTAAACTCCATCCCATTATTAGTTAGGAAAATTATAATTTTCACACTAATCATATTATCTACCAATCACTTATAACATGTAATGAAACTAAAAACTTTGTAATTATGAGTGATTGTCATTAACAATTTCATCCTACTATAATCATAAATGAATAGAACATGATACCTTTTTCCATTATTGTCTTTTAGTAGTATCATATATCAAACATCAATATTAATCAACTCAAGTAACTTTATCTACATTTTCTCTTTTGGCTTGTAAATATTCTGAATTATCTTTCCCTTTTGAAAAATAGAACACATATGAATACAGTCATGTGAGAGTTTAGGGGTATCATGTGCTTATTTAATCTTTATAAAATCATCGAAGTATTTTTTAATTAAATGGCCAAGCCTTTTATGTTACAAATTATTTTCATCTTCCTTGGATAGAAAGTAAATATTTTCTTATCCACTAATGAGGTAGAGATTCCCCTTCATGCAGTTCCCTCTCATTACAATTGCACAATCATTCCCTTTGATAGTAAAAGTATTCTTGGTGAAATTTATTTCATAACCCAAGTCTCATGATTGGATTAAACATAGTAAATTGTAACCAAGTCCTTTAATTAATAATACTTTACAACACCTCATATCTGTATCTATAATTTTATCTTTCCTAGAGCCATTGATCTTTAATCCTTCATCATTTACAAATCTTACAACACATTTTTTTCATACATGATCCCCATGAAAATATCCTTGTATTCTATAATATGGAAAGTAAATCCACTATAAAGAATACATATTTCATCTTAATATGTTATATTCAAAGAATTATTAGTTAAATTCATCTTATTATCCCTTTTATTTTTAATCTATGTCTGTTTTTTTACCTCCTTTGGTGGTGAGTGTGCTTTTTCCTCCTTCAAGTATGATAGATTAACTCCATATTTCAAAAATTAAAATTGATTTTCTATTTTCAATTTTCTTGATAATTCTTTCATTTTCTAAAAATTTATTCTTTGATTCTCTCTTAGTATACTCCTTTGAAAACATGGTGATCAATACATGGATTTGTGTCCATATCCATTACACTAAAAATAGTAACCATTGAAAACATATCAAGTATTTGAATTTATGGTTGTTAGTATCCATTTATGTTGCTCCTTGAAGTTCCACTTAGCTATAGAACACACATATTTCATATTCCCTATATTTATATAGCAGTAACTCCAAGTTTTTTATTTATTTTTATGTGTCTTTATTACTACGATTGTTTCATTTTGGGTCTTTTGAGTGTCACCTAATTCAATCTTCCTCATCGAATTGGGTGATTGTAGTTTATCATAAACTATGATCTACTTTTTCTTATGATCAATACATACACAATATTTCTAATTTGATGAGTAATTTATTTATAAGGATAATCCTCCAAGGTCTATATTAGATCACCATGCTTCCCTTTTACTTTCTCAATATCATACATGGTCTAATTTTCTAATTTCATTCTAGGATTCAAGAGTATCTCATGATCTTTAACCTTTCAGCATAATCTAATGATTCTAACTTTGAGTTTCTTGATTCATTTGGCTTGATATTTAATTTTAATAGTCAATTTATAGATAATTTAGGAATTATTTTCAATTTTTATCTTGAGTTAAATGAAAGTATATGAATTTTATATATTTTTCATATTTGATCTTTTCAATCACAACCTTTGACTCAAAATTCTCCTCTTTTACGGTATATAGATCCTAGAATCATAAATTTCACCATTAAATTTCTTTTATTTTGTCCTCTAAAATTCTATCTATTTTATTAAATCCTCCATCTCCACTTTTGGGTATACTCTTCCCTCAACACCAGCATCATCTCCATCGTTGTTGTCCACCATTTTTTATTTTTCTATAAAAAACATAAGAAATTCATCATTAAAGACTTTATAGTATTTAATTTCTTCCACTTTAATTTCTTCCAATATATCATTATCTTGTGAAATAAAGTTCTTTTTTTTGGAATTTATGTTTTGAAATCCTCTTTCATTTGTACTTCTTTATATGATTTATTCATGGATTCATTATCATCTCAGTATTTCTTGGGATAATTTATAGTGAGCTGACCAACCTTTCCACACTGAAAATGAGTTATTGAAATTTCCCCTTTGAATTTTAATTTTTCAATTATTGGATTTGATAAAAGGAATGACATGAAATCATTAAATTTCTTTTATTCTACAGTATCTTCAGTCAAATTATTTCTCACTTCTATGAATTCTAATTCCTGATATTTCTTTTTTCATAAAATATTTCTAATTTTTTCATATTTCATATAAAATGATAATGATATAAATATTATCCAATGTAAACTCCTTTATCACATTTTACTTAACCATAAAGACTGTTAAATTTAATAAAGGTGGAAATCTTATTAGAATCCTCTTTATGGTTTTGATATCTTCAAGGGTTTCTCTAAGTATGTTCTTTCTATACATAATCACATTTACCCAATCAAATAATTCATCAACATATTCATTAGAGTGTATTCTCAAATCCTTAAACTTGTTCCAAAGAACCTATAATTTATCTTAATATACCTTTGAGTATCTTTCATAGATGATAAAAAAATCCCATTTATCATGTGATGATGTACATGAAATCAAATTTGTGTATATTTTTTTGGTCAAAGATCCACTTAACACATTAATTATTTTGGAATCAAAATCTATCCCTTGATGTTATCTTTCTAAGAAATCTCAACATTTCATATTGAAAAAAATTACATGTATGATGGTCATATAAACATCCATGCACAATGATTAAAAATACTATTTCATGTGATTATTTAACAGTTTGAAATTACTATAATTGAGGATCAAAATTCCTTTATGATTAATAACTATTGCAATGTATTCCAAAGATAGGATAAAAATAATTTGAACATTCCACTCTAATACCACTTTTTGGTCACATAGAAGGAAAAATCCCTAATAAGGGGGTGAATTATGGTATGTCAATTTCAAAATGACCTTTCTAATTATCTTTTCTAGATATTAGTTAAAACAAAACTCTCTACCACACAATGAAAATATAGAATCAATAAATCATAAAAAGAGTGACACAAGTGATTTTACTAGTTCCCCCTTTACTAGGATATTTCTAAGGATTATAAAAAATTAGTGTATCGATATACCAAAATCCACTAAGATAATTAATTTTTCATTAAAAATTTATATCATTATCACTAACCCTCTATGTTTAAAACCCACACAATGTAATGAGAAATAACTTATATTTTCACATATAAATTACAAAGCTTCTCTAAGTGACACATTGATCTTCCACTAATAAAGAATAATAATTACATTAATGTTAGTTTAGAAATATACTCATTCAATAACTCAATGATTCCACCATGAAATTCTCTTGGATATCTCTCTCTCTCTCTCTTTTCCAAAAGATCTAGAATCCTTATCCCTCTATGAGTAATGAAACTCTTATTTTCTTCCTCCTTTTTTATAGGAAGATATATCTCTGATATCAAGATATTCTCTATATTTCCCTACTTTAATATCTTTAAGTTTACTTGGATAAAATGGGAAAATTCGTCTAAAATCGCCTTTAAATCCAAGTCAAACTCATTGAATTTGGATAATATAGAAACACATGAAAGATAGAATATTTTAAAACTGTGTGATATGTCTAAATCAATACCATAATGATATGATGAATACTGTGATATTTTAATTTCGTTCTCATCATAAAATCATGGATCCAACTCTATATTTACATGATGTTGGAAAAAAAATTAATTAACATATTATGATGGAATCCATGATTAATGATGTAATATCCATATTTCAATAAGACACCAAAATTATATGACCTCTATGATATGTATAAGGTGACTTTTTTATGGTGTGATTCTTATAATTATGGTGTTACCTCTACCCATGATCCAGTATTCACATAGTTCTTATTATTATATAGCTCATTTATAAAATTATTTATTATTTTATGGAATAATACTTCATCCATATTCAATCCATTTATTCATATGTAACATCCATTATGGTATGAAATAAAACCTTATAATGTGATCTATCAATAAAAATTCATATATATATAAAAATTCTATATAAGACCTTTGAGGCATGATCCTCCTGTTAATGACACAATGATTCCTCCAATTTCATCCCCATGCCAAAAAAAATTATGGGGTTCTTCTTCTCATATGAGCTGAGACTTCATGTCCTGGCCAAAAACATTACAATGTTATTTCTATCAACCATGATATCCACTCCTTTTTGTTTTTTGTGATGTTTTTTCATATTAAATACAAACTAGATTTAATTTCCAAGCTGGGGATTTTTTAATTTTTATTTTCCCATTCTATGTTGTTGATTAAATGCATGATTTAATATATATGATTGAATGATTAATGATAGTTTAATTTTTTATTTAATTTATTTATTTTAATAAGATATATTTAATTTGAATTTGTGATTGGGTTATTTTTCTTTTTCATATGATCTTTCCTATTAGGTAGTGAGTTGTCCTAGCCTGACACATTTTCAAGTGTTGTCTCATATTCTCCCTTACTTATTTTTTCTTCATTATTATTCAAAATTCTAGTTTTGTAGAGTTGCATGGATCAGGTGGTTTTTAGCACCACTTATATATTCTTCCATGTATTATGATCTATTAGAATATTCTTTTGTATTTTTTCTAGCCTATCATTACTTGATTTGATGTAGGTCTCCTTGGTAAGTTGTGGTTATTAATTTTTTTAGTGGTATTCCTCCAAGTGCTTCCTTATTTTTCTATGTGAGGTAATTAGGGTCTCACTATGTGATTATATCAAGATATTACTCTATAAGAACTCTTATCTTGTTTGATCAATACATAATGGGGTAAATAAGAGCATGTTGGCACTACTCCATGGCTAGACAGAGTTAGAGATGAGTTCTAGATGCCTCTATTTTGTTTCCACATGTGTAAAAGGATCACAAAGCAGTAGATTGTTCTAGTTCATAAACCCTAAGGGTGAGGAAATTGATAAGGAACTTGGAAATAATTCACAGTCCTATGAATATCAAACTTTGGTAACTTAACTGATGACTTGGTGACATACAATGATCTCCTCCATCGATAAAGGTGAGACCAATCCCAGGTAAAGTGGTCTTCATCCTGTATATTTTTTTTATTTATCATTTTTTTAGAAGTCTTATGCATATTTCTTTTTTTATTTCATCATGTTCATCATGTTATTTTCCTTGTCTATATTTATTCATGTATCTCACTTTATTATACTTCTTTATTATTATATAGTGTAAAACCTATGATAATTCTTCCTCAAACACATTAGAAAATTGGAGGAATCATGTTAAATCCTTGTTTCCTTTTACTAATTTCCATTTATTTATTTATTTTAATAGTAATGTGATGATTTTTTTACTTTGTACTGGTATTTCATGAATTAATTCAAATATGTTTTGAATTCATTAGTTAATAATCAAAGTTGTTTAACCATTGTTTCTTGATAAGTTTCATAGTTGTTATTATTAACATGTTTCTTTATTTCTGATTGAATATTTATATTAGAACATATTATAGTTATAAAGATATATATTTTATTTTGGAAATGTAATTCTCATATTCTAATTCTATTTTAGTATAATTAACCTATACAAATCTGTATTCTTATTATGAGAATTCTTGAAAGCATGTTTTTTCCATCTATTAGCCACTAATTTTATGGAATTTTTCACAACCCATGTGAATTTTTCATTGATTATTATAATCATTTTGTAGTTCCCAATGTTTATAATGTTTTTATATGAAAAAATTTCAATATTATTAGAACATAATTCAATTTTATAGATCATTTTTTGTTTTCAATTTTTATTTTTAGAAACCAAAATTAAACCCAAGAGGATCCTAGCTATTGAATATGAATTGACATGCATCACATACTATAATATTTAGTATCATATCTAAATTGGGAATTATTTTATAATTTCAAATAATTTATTCAATGGTTTTTTATGTTTCATCATGATTTGTTCTAATCCTTCATCTAGGTCTTTTTCTCTATATAAATTGAAAATTTTTCCACTGCCTATTAATGATGGAGTTTCCATATTTTCCCCTTCATTATTTACCCTTAATGTAACTTTATATTTCCTATAATTTAAATCCCTTTCATTGTCTCTATTTTTGGGGTTTGGGGTCTATGTGAGGATGGCCTAGGTTTGGGATCTAGTTAGCATAGAGGTGTTTTAGAAAGGTCTTGTGACTTTAGTTATTATTGTTTTTCTAAGAGTTGATCTTATATTGGATTTATTGTATTCCTCTGTATCTTGTAAGGTTATTGTCTCTAGGTATAGGCCTATAGTGAATTTATAATTTTGGATTGGGTATTTTGTAGGTTTAGTGCCCTTGATTGTTTCTTGGTTTGACATGAAGAGTTATTCCTTAACTAATTGACCCTTTTAGTGTCTTAGTTTCTATTTTATTATTATTAGAAACTTCATGTCATTAGGAATATTTCCTATTATGATTTTAACTTGGTCATTAATTGGACTCCCCCTTTTGATCATAGTTTTTTCTCATATTTTAGATCTATACTAGGATATTCATACTTTATGCATGTGATTTTCCAATGACCTTTTATTTAGAAACTTCCCTTTTGGATTTGTTTTAGGTGGTGATATCCTTGGGTGGAGATTCAAAATCCAAACCTTGATGATTTTTTAATACTTTATATAAAAATTATTCTTGTTAGAGTTGATCAGGTAGCATGTATTGGATTAAATCTGAAAGTTCTAGGTTTTTAGTCAATTTTTTTGTGGGTTCAAGTGGAGACACTTTTTTAGTTATTTCATTTGCTATTTTTTCTCTCTATGTGCTACTTATTTTTCTACTATTTTCATTTTAACCTATTTTTATTTTCAATTTTCATTATTTATGAATCTATAATTTTATTCTACCATGTTTTGTTTAAGGATGATACTTATCTATTTATTAGTTTTCTACAAGCATTGATGAGCTATTTTGAGGACCTCTATTAGCATGTGATTATTTGGTCTAAAACTTTATCAATGGAATTATCTCAAAGGGAGAATTAGGAAAGTGTAGGTGTATGGTTTAATTAGTAAACATATTTAGTATTTTTTAAATTCCAAACATGTTAATGAATTTATATTATCATTTAATTTAGGCAACATGTATCACATTGATGCATGTTAAAAACACTTAACGATAATATGACTAAGGTCATACAAATGTTATACACTTTAGTATCCTATTTAGTTTGTTCCTGGATTGATGATTTAAGTTGTGGATAATCATGATGTGCTTTTGGGTCTTAATTTGTAAGGTGGATATGTGTGATTTTATTGTGTATTAAATTTTTTCTATGTTTAATTTTCAGGGTGGATATTTTTTTAGATTTCCATTTTTTCTTGTTAAATAAATTATTGATTTAATATACATGTTTGAATTCTTAATGCTAGATTAATTTTTCATTTAATTAATTGATTTTAATATTCTGTATTTTATTTAAATTTTTTATTAGACTGTTTTTCCTTTCTATGTGGTCTTTCTTATTGGGTAGTGAGTTAGCCCGGTCAAGAACATTCCTTATGTTGTCTCATGTACCTAATTTTTTATTTATGCTTAATTCTTACTAGAAATTCTTTTTTTCAATGTTCCTTAGCTTATGAAGTTTTTCTCATAACTTATGGATTCATGTAGGTAATTTTAGTTGTGTATGTATCCCTCAGTATTTCTTTCAATATAATTTACCTTTATTTTATATAAGGATCCTTATTATGTTGTGGTGATCAAGTTTCTTGGTGGTGTTTCCTCAGGGTGCCTCCTTTTTTCTATTTGAAAAGATTTAGTTATCCTATACATGTGATATTGAGTGATCATTTCAATAGATATATCATCTAGTTTGATCAAGAGAATGGGGAGGGAGAGTATGCTGGAACTGCTCCCAATCTAGTAGGAGTTGGGTAAAAGTTTTAGCTGCCATCTTTATTATTATATGTGTAGATTGACCAAAAATAGGAAAATGGTTCTAGTTCTTGAAATCAGGGTTTGAAACACTTGATGAGTAATCTACATAGTATCCACAATCATGTAGATTTCAAACCTATAGGACTCAACAATGATGTCTTCAACACCTTAGACTAGTCTTATTCATCAAAAAAGGTGATATTGAGCCATCTTAAGGGGGGGTCGATCCTGTACATGTTTTTCTTTGATTTTTTTTTAGAATTCTTTGGAATATTCTTTTTTTTTATTTCTTCATGCACATCGTGTTTGTTTCCTTATTCAATTTTATTCCTATCTATTTCTTTTTGTACTTATTTATTGTTGTATAGTGGAAAACATGTGATGATCCCAGCCCCATACATATAGTCTAATTGTCCAAAGTGAATTAAATCCTCATTAACTTTTACTAATTTTCATTTATCACATTATTTGACCTATAATTCACTGAACGTTTTGATTTTTAGTATCATTTATTGAATTGATTCAAATATCTTTTGAATTCATTAGTTGATATCCAAAGTTTTTTGAGTATTGTGTATTTATCAATTTCATTGTTTCTACTAGTAATATATTTCTTTCGTGTTTTCTAAATATGTATACTAGAACATGTTATAGTTTTGGAAATGTATATTATATTATGGAATTATAATTCATATATTCTATTTCTATTTTTTTAATCATTTTATACAGATTTGTATTCTTGTTATGAAAATTCATGAAATATTTTTTTGTCTATGTGTTATGTTGAATCTCATAGTTTCTTTTGTTTTAATTATATCAAACACTCTAATGTGTTTCTAACTTATTTTAAGTTGTTTGTTTAGTGTTTTTTTAGTTATAGTAATAGGAATGAAATTGGAATAAATTAGTATTCAATGTGGGATTTAAGTATCTCTTCCTAGTCAAATTTAGTAGTGAAGCATTATACATACTCTTAGAGTGAATTGTATAGTTGATAGATCAAAAAACCACCTTTAGCCAATATAACTCGACCGAATAGCTAGTAGGGATTCCAAAAACCCCTCTCCTCTTCCTTTCACATTGAATAGCCAATGGTATCAAGCGACTAGTTAGTGGAATCATTTCAAAATCTTACGAGGTGAATTTATGATAGTAGAAAAACACATCTACATATATTAGTGTGTATTGGATAGAACTTGAACCTCTATATCACCCTAGAATACTATAAATAGAGATCTTTGAAGGCATAGATCTTAATCTAAAAGAAGTTTGATCCAATAAAACACATTACAACCTTCATTGATCGAATATTCTTCATTAATATTCAAAGATCTTCAAAGTTCCAATATTTCTCATCCATTTCCAAATAATATCAAGTGATCATCATCATTGGGAATCAAGAAATTCAACGGGCCCCATTAAAAGTCATGATATTAAACTATAATCATCAAGAACCATCAAGATTTTATGTTTTATATTTATGTATAACCTCTTTCTACTTTTTCCATTAATCCTTTGTACCTTCTATATTTAACCCATTAGCTCACTCAATTTAATATTCTCCCTCTATCAACATCTTTCATTTTTCTATTTTTAGTTAGAGTAAAGATCGGTATTGTAATGGTTTTCTAAAAGTAAACCCATCTCTTTTATTCCACCTTCTCTTATTTGGTTTCTTTCTTTTTTTGTTCAAAATAAAGGGTTCTTTTGGTTCTTGGATTTCCATTAAAACAAAGGGTTCTTGGTTTCTTAATTTCTATGTTCAAAATCATGAGACTATTTGGTTCTTGGTTTCCTTTAAAATAAAGGGACATTCTCTTTTTGGTTCTTGGATCTCTCTTAAAACCAAGGGATTAAATATAACCCTCTTGAGCTTTCTTGAGTGGGGAAGATGTAGGGGCACATCATATGCTATTAAGGAACTCCTTTATCAAACTTTCCTTTGTATTTCTACTTTTCTGTATTTACTTTTCAACAATTATTTTTATGATATTCCTATTCTCATAATATCTTAATTTACTCAATGCTTTAATTTTATAATATTGAATGTTTGCATGATATCAACATATTTTTATAAAATCATATCAAATTCCTTTTATTTAAAAATTTCCCATTATATTTAAAATTTTATTTTCTAAAATTAAATTAACCCCCCTCTATGTACTCCAACCAATAATTGGTATAAAATGAGGTATTCATATTTATTTCAAAAATCCTATTTTTCAAAATTTTGATTTTAATTTTCAAAATCTTAATCAATTTCAATGTTTGATCTTTTTTTATGGCATCTTATTTGCTTGATCATTTTTTCATGGAACTGATTATTCCTATTGGAAAAATCATATGTCAACCTTTCTTGGAATCATTAGTTATCCTATTTGAAAAATGGTTATGCATGAATATGTTCCTACTAAAGAACCTTAAAATAACTAAACTCCCAATTTGGTTGAAAACTTTTAACTTAATGGAAATGTTGTGAATGCTTTACATTATGGCCTTGATTAAAAAGAATTTAATCATATTTCTTTATTTGAAATGGATTATTAAATTTGTAAATTTATAAAAGTATCTCATGAAGTCATCAATAATGTTAAATATACTTGATTAGACATGTATCAAAAATATTTTGAAATATTTTATATACATAAAAATGAATCTATTAATAGTATGCTAACTTTATTTACTAATATTTGTAATGGTTGAAAGTATCTTGATGTTGATTTATCTATAAAAACACTCATGAATAAAATCCTATGGGTTTTACCCAATTCATGGCATCCCAAAGTTATGGTGATCAAAGAATCCAAGGAAATAAATAATATGGTGGTTAAATAGCTCATATAATCCCTCATGATATATTAAATCACCATTAAACACAAATCAGTAAAATAAGTAATGGAAAACAAGGAAACTAAGAAAACTTTGTCTTCAAAAGAAATCAAATATGATGATTCTTTCAAAAGTGACACTAATTATGAAAGTGAAATTGAAAAAAATTTCTAAATGGAGAACAAAATTTTAAATAAGAAATCATCTCAATGTTCCAAAATGAAAGATCAAATTGAATCATTGTTTGTGACATGATATGAATGCAACAAGAAGGGATATATTTGACCATAATTTCCCATAAACAAAAAAAAATTAAATAAAATATTAAATTAAATAAAGATATTAAAGTTTCAAATTTGATTATTGGTAAAGACTCCATTTACTCTTCCTCCTTAACTGGCTCAAGTTCGAATTCTCTCATGGTGGAGATTGAGTTAAGTATCAATTTAAAATCTGAATATTCTACCACCTCTTTTTCTTTCTCATAATTTTCTTCTTCAAGTCCTCTAAGCTATAAATACCTAAATTATGCTCATGATCAACTAGAAAAAGTGTTTCATAAGATTTATTATTTTTACAATGAGATTAATAAGAAATATAAAAAGAGTTATAAATGAAAAGGATCCTTGTTCTAAAGAAAAATATGTTTTGATCTTAAAATTAAAAGATCAACTGGATATTGATGTTTTAAAATCTGAAATCAAGGATCTCAAAATATCTCCTTATAAATTCACCAAAGGTGAACAAAATCTTAGCACCTTCCTTGGTTCTCAATCTGATAAAATAAATAATCATAGTTTTTTTAAAAAATAATACGATTTATTCAAAAAATACTTATTTTGTAAAATGTTTTCTCAAAATAATTTTCTCAAATATTATCAAAAATATTGTATCTTGTTTATGAATGTGATTGAAAAAATGAAAGGAATGAAAGTTATAAAAGTATCTATCTTTCTTATAATATTATTCAAAAATATAAACGAGTTTTGGTCCCTAAATCCTAACTTTCCAATATTCTTATACCTAAATTTTTTTCAATAACTAAGTTGTTTAGTGCTAGCACTACTAGACCCAAAACATGGGTACCAAAAGCAACTCATATTTGGTATCTTATCAGGATTTTCCATCAGAACTCATTGAAATATCTTATGGTGGCAATACAATAAAGGAAATGAAGTGTATTATCCAACTCAAAAGTGGTTTTTTTTCAAAATTGAAATCCATAGAGTTATAAATTTTATAAAATATTGGAAGTATCATATTTTTATATACTTTAATTGTTTTATATAAGGGGTGATTTAATTATCAATATTTTCTCTATTTCCTACACGTATGCTTTTGATAATCATTATAATCTATGTTTTTCTTTAATGATCAACATGAATCTTTTTCATAATCTTCATCATTGACATGTTAACATATATATAAATATTTTTATATATTCTTTTTCTAATAATGTGTTTTCTTGAAAATATTTTATTAAGAGCATGTTACAATTTCCTATATTATATCATAATCCTCTTAATTATTTTCAAATCTTTTATGATTATTTGAATATCTTTATACATGTTTCAAGGTTCCTTTATTTCAAAAATTTCTATTTTAAAGGATCTTTTTTCATGTATTGTCTTATTTTGAGCATAAGCCAAATCATTAATGTCTACATGGATTCTTGAGTTTAATTTTTTATCTCTTTTAATGTTAAAGTATAATAATTGAAAATACACTCACTTAATTATGTATTACTTTTTTTAGGGAGTGTTATGTTATGTTATGTATTATTTATATAACCCTCTTGATTTATAAGTTTCTTTTTGATAATCAAAAAGGGGGAGAAGTTTTTGAGATACAGGAAAAATATAAAAGAATATTTGGAATTTCAAATAGTATTTCATCAAGAGGAGAATTTTTTTCAAAGTTTCATACATAAAAGTGGAGAAAATATCAAAGTGTCACAAAAGGAGGAGAATTACTTTATAAAAAGGAATACCTAGTTTTAAAAAAATTTATAAGTCCTTAATTTTTATCTTTTACCTATTACATGTGTTGATTTTTATATCAAATGTTTATGATTGTATAAAGGGTTATATTATAAGATCTTGTATTTTTTTTGTTTCAATTATTACAAAAACTCTAATGTTTTTAAAAAACTTATTTCAAGTGTGTTGTTATTATTTTTTTTATTGATTTATAGTGACAGGAATGAAACTGGCCTATAGAGGTGTTCAAGGTGGGATTTATGGACCACTTCATAGTAAAATTTGGTAGAGAAGAACCAGCCAGTTTCTAGGACTTCACTGACTAGTTATTAGATCAAACATAATCACTTTTATCCAATATCAATCCATTGACTAGCCAATGGAGATTCTAGAAGTCATGCTTCTCTACCCTGCACATCAACTAGGCGGTGACATTGAGCAGCTAAATAGTGGCATCAGGTGGCTATCTGGTGGAACCATTCTATAATATTATGAGGTGAATATATGATGGTCAAAAAATAATCCACTAGATCATTATGGATTATCACAACCTTATACCACCCCATAACCCTATAAGGCTATAAATAGAGGTCTTGGTAGTCATTGATATTTATTCAAATGAAGTATGAATCTAATGAAATGATTTCCAATCTTCAATGATAAAATATTCCTTCACAATATTCAAATAGATTCAAAATTCCAATATTTATCATCCATTTCTGAAGAATATCAAGTTATCATCATCGGTATAATCAAGAAAAACAATAAGCACCATTCAAACGCATGATCTTCATTGACAATAATCAAATGATATAAATATTCATTACTCTATCTTTATTTGTGAATTATTTATTATTATTTTCTTGAGCCTTTGTATCTTTTATATGTAACCCCCTAGATATCTCAATTTAATATTCTCTATCACATGCCTTCATTAATTTTCTTATCTTTTAGTGAGAATTTAGATCATAATTATAACTATTTTTCCAAAGGCAGCCTATCTCTTTTCTTCCTCTTTCTCTTATTTTGTTTCTTTTTTTCATTCAAAAGTGTAATGACCCATATTTTTATGAAGGTGTTGATAATTTTTTTAGTTTAATTTCTTTTTTTATCCTATTAAGGGTTCCCTATGGCCTTAGGAAGGTCTCGAGAGTTTATAAGTCTTGTTCAGAGCCTAGAGATTTAGAAATTAGAGATATACTATGTCGTATGGTTAGCGCGTGGTTAGTTCTAACCGTGAAACTAAACCATGTGGGGCACTCAATGCATAGTAGGAGGAAAAATGGTTTTCCCTAACCATTAAATCCAGGATGCATGACCATGTGATGTGTCTCAAAAAAATTCTAGAGGCACTTCACATGACTTGCATATGGTAATTCAAATTGTGTGCTTAGCCCATGTGATGGGGTTATTGGATAGTTATGGGCACACAGTTGGTGCACAGTTTGGCCTAATAGGTGTCCAAACCATTCAAATCCTTAAATAAAGAGTAATTTACCATTTTTCCATTGAAATTATTTTAACCCTTCTACCCTTTTTCTTCTTCCTCTAGCAGATGTGCAGCACCTCTTTCCTATCTGTGAGCTATCTCTTCCCTTACTAGCTAGGCATTAAGCTTTATCCTCCATTCAAACTCTAATCAAACCATTATCAAGTGTGTTGGATCCATGATGGTAAGATCTCTAATCATGTTTCTACCATTAATAATTTATATTCCCTTATTTTATGCTATTTTAGGTTGATATCATTTGACCTATTTTCAGGGAATTTGTCTATTTTGGTGATTTCTTTCATTCTTCTCTGAATCAAAGGTCAATACTAGACGAGTGGTCATCCATAGACCTAAGGTAGGTGTTCTAACAATTTTCTCTAAAATTTTTGGTCTTTTATATCCTTTTTTCATTATGCTGAATGCCTGAATTTTTTTATTGTTGACTCAAAATGTATTCTTCCTTTTAAAATTAATTGAACCATGTTTTGTAACTCCCATGGACCCATATTAAATTATTAGTGGTTTCTTAACTCTTGTATACCACCCATTCGGTTGTGTTGAATGAACCTCCCTCCTTGAGTTAAATGTTTAATTAACCCAACCACCATCCAAGTGGTCTGGCTTGACCTCTAGTTGGATTTTCCTTGCCTTATAAATTAAATGGCTTTATTTAAATGAATGAAATTGGGTGGAAATTCCACACCAAATGTTGCATAATTATATATATGAATTCTATAAATTTTAACACCCATAGTTAGTTGGATTGAATTATTATAAATGATTTATAGGTAATTCCTCCAAGTTCTTATTATTAGACCATGGGTATTGGTCATTGGAAAAAGGTTAAGGGACTTGTTGAGAATGGAATCTCATTATCCCTTACATTGGGTAATGGGAATGGAATATCACACTATTTACTATTATTTGGGTGATAGACATGATGTTCTACATTCCCTCTCATTGGGTGTTGGTCATGGAGGATCACCCCACCTTATCGGGAATTGGGAATAATGACTCACCCCACCATATTAAGTGAAAAGCATTATGTATCACTCTTATATGAGATTCAGGTCTTGTAGACTTTCTAGAGCTCTTAGCTTGTTAGACTAGTCATGGAAGTCTAAGTTGCACCCTGGGTCCAAATAACACCTAGTATCCATGTATATTTTGATATATGTCCTCACGTGTATAGTGTATATACATGTATACATATTATATATGATTAATTATATATATATATTTATGCACATGGTAACTGAGATCATAATTATTATGGCCTATGCCGAAACAAGTAAAGCTGGAGAGGTGTCTAATAGGAACCTGAGCTGACTATTATTTATTTTCTAGCACTGTTTATTATTCATTATACATGTACACTACTATGTTATGCACACTGACTGGATTATTCTAGAAACCATTGTTGGTGGAACGTTGAGTTTATCTCACACCCTAGTCAGGCCACCATTGGTACCTGAGTACACTTCAGGACTTCAAGTGTGGATAAGAGCAAGCACCGTGTCACAAATTTTTGATTTATTTTCATATAGAATGGGGAATGGGATTATAGGACCGAGTGTATTCTCATGATTCTAGTGGAGATGAATTTTGGTTTTTTGTATTTTTGTATAGCATGTTGTATATGTTTTTTTTCCTATACCTCCATCTCCCCTTTTTGTATATCAGCATGTCATGACATCATTTTGTATATGAATCAGCCTAGGGATTTTAATTTATTGTTATATCTCTTGGATGTTTATCTTTCATTATTGATTATTTATTGCTTAAATACTACTGTATCGGTAGTTATATTATACTTCTGTTATTTTTTGGTTATTTACTATTTATTGTTGTGCTGCTCTAATATGAGGGTATAGTATCCCCACTATACCACCATAAACCCTCACTATTATCTGGTGGTCTCTGATATATGGGGAGGTGCGATTGAGGCCATGTGACCCACTAACTTGGAGCACCTTTTAGTGGATTATAGTATAGGATCTTACAAAGTGGTATCAAATCCTCTTTTTTCATTTTGTCTTACTATTTGGGTATTATAAAGGTGACTAGGATGTATCAGAATTTAGTAATGGGAATGTGTCTTGGAGTAACTAACCCATGTATAGGGGAAACCTAAATTACCTGGGATGGGATATTGTTGTTCTAATTTGTGCCTGTTATAGTTGCACTGATTTCATCATAGGGTGACATGCATGTTTTTTTATGTTATTCGTACTAATATTATTATTATTATCATTATTATTATTATGTACTTTATACCATGGATTGGTACAACAAGGAGGCATCATCTCATGAATCATGATAGGCACCTTTGGACTTATATGCCATTCATTTTTCCATGCCACATTTACTTACTATATGAATTTTCCTACTGCATATAGTTAGTGTTGGGATTATTATATATGGATTTGTGCTAATTTTTCTTGTAGGGATAATAAAATTGGATTAATTAAAGTGTCTACATCAATCTAAATTGTGTTTTTCCGCATATATTGATGATGAAACCTTAATCAATCCATTTATTCCATGTCTGATCCATGAACCTCATATTTCATTGGCTGAAACATTAGTTGATTGGGTTACTTGAATTCAAAAAGGTGATTTATGAATAAAGTAATTCTATAAATTCATAATGGTAATTCTTGTAATCAAATCATTTCATATCACTTGTTACATCTTGATACCAAATGTAAAGTCCAGGTTGTGGTTATAAGATGTGTCAATTGAAATTTATAAGAAGTATTAATTTTATAAATTGAGAATGGTGATGCATCTAACTGGAATGTAATGTGTATATATATAAAAAGGGTATGAACGTAAATGAAATTAAACTTTTAAATTAAATAGTTACTACTAAATGGGGATTCCAATTTCAAAGTAAAGGGTGTTTTCCTCTATACCTTTCAATTGACACTTAATATACTAGAACCTTCATTATGTAATATGAGACCTATACCCAAAACCGACCTTAGTATTGGGTAGTTGGGGTATCTCTTATGATCCTTATGGCCAGTTATGGTCTTCCTTTGTCACCTAGACCTAGATTTTGGAGCAGGAAAAGAGGTGAGACCCCTTTTTATAAGAAGTTTGTGTACCTTTCCTATTATCTGTAATGACCCAAAAATTTTAAATGATATTTTGTTTCTTGAAAATGTGTGTTATATTATGTTTTACACAAAAAACATATCTCTTTAAAAATAGAGTGAATATAAAGGTAAATGTGACTATTTAAATTTGACTATTATATGACCATTGGTCAATTATGACCATTGTTCAATATGAATTTTGAAAACTATACTCTTGTTAAAAAATTTAATGTTATAATTAGTGCATCTAAGAAGAAATGAAAAAGGATAATTAATGCAGAAAGGAGAAGTGATGGCCTCAACCAGTAGATTCATGTTGTATGAATCCCATTTGTCAGAATTAGGGAGGGAGGTGGCATCATTATTGATTTCCCTTGACCAATCCCAGCCAAGTTTTAACAAGTGGAGCTTGAATGAAATCATCCATTGGAGAAGTTTAAGTTAGTGGAAATTACCACTCAGGTGATGTTAGTTGATCCACCCCATGAATTTATCACCATCACACACCTTACACTTAGGTCATACATGAGTGTTATAAGAGGTTATGTGTCGATCCCTTAGTTACTTAAAGTGTAATTTATTTTCATAAATAAATTTTTTATTCTATCAGTATTATTTTAAGAATATCTTTTCTTAATAAAATATAGGTTTAAATGAGATGGAATTTGATAAATTGATTTTTCAAACCCGAATTGTACTTTTCAAAAAAGATATAATTTTAATAATAAACTAAGGTATTATTAATAATACATATTTAAATGAAATATTATGATAAAAACACTTTTATTTAAATATAAATTATAAAATAATTTTATTATGTCCTTAAAAAAATTTAGGAGTCAGAAATTTTACTATGCATATTCAACCCGCAAGTTTTTCAATAAATAAGGTTTTTTGTAGTTAAAAGTTAAATTTATCATTTTTAGATAATTATTAGGATTAAATAAACATAATTTTTGAAATTGGTTCTTTAAATTTAAGTTATGGTTAATTTTATGAGAATTTTCTAAAATACTTTAAATTTCTATGAATAGTCTAAATTTAGTTTGAGGTTTGAGGTATGTTTAATGACTTCATAATTATGTCATAATGATGTAATAATTATTTAACCACAATCCAAGACTCATAATATATTATTTTATTAGCATAATTTATTTTAATATATTTTAATCAATTTCCAAACCTATAAGTTACTTTCCAAATTCTAAAATGGAAACTTTGTCTTTAAAAACAATATTTTGTGAAAACTTTACTTTTCATTGCCAAAATAAGTGATATAAAATTATGTTCGGTTATTTTAAGATAAAATAACATAAAATATGTCCCAAATGTCCAAAACCAAGGGAAAAACCATGGTAAAACCCATGTTTTTTCATTTTCCACAACCTAAATTCCAAGGCCTATATTTGGAAATTATTAAACAATCCCGCCAATTTTGCTATAAATACCGACCCATTTCTCCATTTAAATTCACTTAAAATACATACTATACAAATATCAGGTAGTTACCTCCCATGAAGTCCCCCCCAAGTTTTCCTTAAGCCCCCAAGAATCCATTCCTCAATATCTAGAAGTAACTCTTCATGGTAAGGGAATTATCCTTATTTTCTCTTTAATTCAAGATACATTTTTCGTATATGTATTCTAAATGTTATGGTTACTCTCTTTTATTACCCCTTTTATCATAACCTACTTTTAAATTATTTTTTATCAATGGGTGACCCTTTTCCACTCTCATTTTATGCTTTTCTAAAACCAAATTTTATACCTGTTATGATGTCAAAATTACTTCTCAAAATTTCCCTCTTCTCCTTATGAAATTATATTTTACTTTATTCATATGAATATCCAAGCCTCTTTATTTTCCAAGTTTATTCACCTAAATTTAAAAATGATCTATTTTATTATGTTACTAACATACATGAAGCCTGCATTATAACGTCCCACCTTTTTATAACATAAACTTTCATTACATTATACAAAACTGAGGATCTTTAAGTTTTAGTGTCTTGGAAACCATGAACTTAATACATGACAAAAAAACATTCTTCTTAAACACTTGAAAGGATTCTTCATTTTTCATCCTAAGTTCATTACAGCATCTCATAACCTGGGAGAATACATCAAAGGAAAGGGTGATCCGAAATCCCAATAAGGGAAATAAGAGAAACATTTTACATGTGAACTTGAGATACATCAATAAGGTCATGATAAATAACTTTAAGGTAGGAGAAAGAGATCATGAGGCATATAAAAAAACATAATTCATAACTTGAAGATGTCGCTACAACATTTAACATAGACAATCATGAACATATCACCAAGGTCCATCTCCAAGGTGTCATTTGAAAATTACCAAGGTTATTCACCAAGATATCGTGAAAATTATAATCTCTATTGGTTACATCATTACCCAATGCAATGGGGCACTATTAGGGCGCACCCTTAAAATTGTAATCTCTAGTGGTTACATCATTACCCAATGAATTGGAGTGATATTAGGGTGCACCCTTAATTTTTCTTTATTATCATTTGAGCCACATATATCATCATCAAAAATTTCATAAATAACCCATATAGCATAAAAGAAATGGGTTTCATTTCATAATCATAACGTTTAAAAACTTCTTTTAAAGATGTGATCTTTATGTCACTTTAAACCCACATAAAAGGAAAGCGGGTTTTCATGTATGTAAATCCCAGAATTTAAAATAGGACATTTTGATATATATTTTAATACCCCTGTAGAAGAAAGAGATTTTATTATTCACTTAATAAAATAAAATAACTTGATAAAAAGAGAGAGACATTTTGAGACGAAAATTCTACAGCATAACGGCTATGTTACAGTGTTTTAGAAAACATTGAAAAGAGAGGGGACATGGGTCACCCACTCATAAATGATCCATAAAATAGTAGAGGGAAAGAATATAAAGGATATATGAACATGGTAATGAAATTTTAAGGACATACCATTTGAAATGAAAAACATGGAAGGAAGACAAAAATAAGATTTTTCTTATGAAAATTCGGCAGCCTAACGGCGTCAGTTAAACTTCAAAAAAATGAATTGAAGAGATCAAATAGGGTCTCTCATCATATGAAAATAAAAGATCTGTATGATAGATATAGATATAATACCCCAACATAATAAAAAGGAACTTGAAAGATTTGATAAGAAAATAGAACTTGAAAATGAGAAGGGTGAAAGAATCCGTTACAAAAATTTCTACAGTCTAACGGTGCCACTTAAACATTCATAAAACGAAATGATGAGAGTAAGAGGGGATCTCTCATCATATGAAAATGAAAAGGGGAGTAATATTAATATAAAAGAACATAATCCAACATAAGAACATGGAGCATAAAAGAAATGACTTAAAAGAGAGTATTTGAAAAGAAAGAGAGAGGTTGGATCCCTTACCTTAAAAGGTAACTCTTAAAACTCAAAGGTTGGGACCTTGAGGGCTTGGGGCACCTTGGGAGGACTCTTTGGGAGGAAATTAGACTAGATCTTAGTTGGGGGAGAGTTGGTAGTGAAAACTAAAGGAGGAAAGGGTGGGTATTTATAGGGAAAGGGAGGTGATACTTTAATAATTTCAAGGGACACCTCACTAGTGGTTTTGGCAAAACCATGGGCTTGCCCATGATATTTTCCCATGGTTTTGGCCACATGGTACCCCTCATAAAATAATTCATCCCCTTTAGTCGACCATACCTTAAAATATCTCATGAAATCATCATGATGCAGTCATGATGTCATTAAACATACCGAAACCCTAAAACTGTATTTTTACTATTCACTGAAAATTCAACTTTTTCCGAAAACTCCCAAAAAATTACCTTAACATAATATCAATGCTCTGAATTCAAAAATAAACTTCATTTTATAAAAATAATTTTCTAAATATTTTTAATTTAATTTTTAAATAAAAACACTATTCACCGAAAATTCATTTTTGTCAGAAAAAAACCCCAAAAATTACATTAACATAATATCGATGCTATAAGTTTAAAAATAAATTCCATTTTATAAAAATAATTTTCTAAATATTTTTAATTTAATTTTTAATTAAAAAACACTATTCACCCGAAAAAACTAATACTTGACTAATAATTAATGAAACAGTTATTTACCTATTTTATTGAATCACATTATTTAATCAAGGTGCCTAGATTATATTAATACTTTCTTTAAGTGAGATTACTAATCCATTTGGTCACATTACTAATCCTAAGCATAAAATCACTATTCATAATTTACTATTCATCAAAAATTAAGTTGATCTTATTAGACTCTAAATTTCTTACTGAACACATTTGAAGAAGACCATTTTTTAAAATCATTACACATCATTAATTATTTAAGGTTTAAATAAATATTTTAAAATATTCTTTTTCAAAATACATCAATAAAATACATCCTATATTCATTTGAACATTTGAAAACTCACAAACTTTACCATAAGAAGAAAACACAATTTTTTTTTATAACAAAGGATTATGGTCTCCTTACATAGCCCCTTATAACCCCAGCATAGGACCTAAGTGTAACGTGTGCTAAGGTGAGAGAATCTGAGGGTGGCTCAGCCAACATCGCACGAGTAGTAATTTCTATCAGTTTGAACTTCTCACGAAGGTGATTCCGTTCTAGCTTCACATGATGAAGTTCAGCTTGGGTTTGGTCCAGAGCAAATCCTAGTGGTGCTACCTCCTTCCCAAGTTCTATTAGATAGACTTTTATTGGTTCAAGACTACTCGATGAGGCTATTGAATCTTCTTTTTATATTAATTAACCAAGATCACTTGTATTTAGAGACAATAGTCGCAACATTCAGTTTCCAATGGTCATACTGACTAACGGTCATATAATAGTCAAAACCCAACAGTCTCATTTTAATTATACTCATGTTATCAAATGAAACAATTTTGTTGAGTATAAAAATAAAATAACACACAAAATTAGGAAACAAGATTTACTAAAAATTTCGGGTCGTTACATTCTTCCACCCTTAAGAAATTGCGTCCTCCCAGTTTTTAAAATTGGGCTTGGAAATTTCATTGAAAGTCCCACATCAGAAAAGGAGTCAGTAAAACTATTACTTTAAAAGAAAGAAAGGTAAGTACAAAGGTCACCCGAGTTAACCCATACTTGGATTCCATGTAGGAAAACATGGATATTGAAGAAAAAACAATGGGTCAAGTTCTGAGGGAGAGTGATAGAAAACATGATTAGGTGAAAGTTAACCATAAGAAAATCACAAACTTATGATGTGTGTAAATGGTCTTTGATTACCCAGTAGGAAACATAAACCAACAACGTTTTTGTTTTACATTCCTTTTCATAATTTTGAGTAATTCATTTACTACATAGAATAAAAACATAAGGAAATATACCTACCTTCAAGTAGAGTTTCATCCTTTAATAAGTTTCTACAAAAACTAATCTTTTCTCCAAACGATTAGCATTCAAAACAACATGGTCTCATCAAATCACAAGAATCGTCTTTTAGAGAATCATAAAATCCAAAAAAGATTAACTATCTATTTCTTCTATCTTTAAACATTATCCCAAAAACAGTAAGGGTAAGATAAAACAACTTTTCAAAAATAAAGAACCCCATAGGAAGGGAAACTACTCTTAAATCTTCAAAATTCCTTGGTACTACCCAAAGTTCATCATAGAACATTCCATAAAAAACTGTCCTTAAAATTCCTCAAAATAAACCAAACTAAGATTGAAACCCAAATACAAGAAGGATTTGATAACATAGTCTTCCAAGATAAACTTTATCATTCATCTCCAAACAACATCAACCACTCCTAATATCTTATAACAAAAGTAACTAACCTAAACACACTTTCCCCAAGATAGGTTAATCATTTCCATAAGTAACCTAAATTTCCATAAGTTTTCCTTAAATTCATTGATTATTCAAAATATAAGTCAACCTTTACTCCTCAAAGAAAATACCATAGTAATATATTTACCTTTATCATATAGGGTTCCCAAAATAGTGAATGTCTTCCAAAATAATATTCATATTTTAATCCCCTAATCATCTCTTTTTTCCAAGAAGAACAACTTCATAACATCAACATGTGATACATAACAATAGATGTTTTCCTTAATGATATAAAACCATCTTAGGTAGTGACTTGATGTACTTAGAAAACATTAAAGATATTCTCATAGGGAACGAACTAAAATACAACATGACATAGACAATTATTGTGAAGAAGTTACATGTACTTCAGTCATCATGATCCATCTCAGCATAGGACTTTCATTGTTCCCTTGTCCTTGAAGATTTTCGATGCTCATCATGCTTCTCATACCTTCCAAGAGATCATTTCCTTGAATAATGTCCAACTTCTCCACATTTACGACATTAAAGAGTATAAGGTACATTAGATCGAACCTTATCTCTATTCATCACATTATCCATTTTTTTGAAGAAATAGGATACTTTATTCTGTATCACCCCACACTTAAAACATCTCCCAGTTCCTTTGTGACATTCTCCTTGGTGCCCCTTTCCATACTTTTTGCACAAAGGTAATTGGGTCTTCTTTCCATTATCAAATTTATCAGATGAACATCCTTGAGACTTTTTTTTCTTCTTCCTTGATGAATTTGGGCATTCAACTAGGTACCAATTATTAATTGTGATTTTTGATAGTTGGTTTGGAAAAATCACAATATGTTCAACTTGATCTCTTGTCATATCTGTCATATTAACAGATCAATCATCCCATTTCCTATCACATTGGTTGTTGGGACATGTTCTTCTATTTCCCACCATTAACTAAGAAAAGAAATTATAATTATGAGGCTTAAATACTTATCCAATAATCATGAAAAGGAAACTTAAAGCATAGAAGGATAAACTTGTAGAAGAAAAGTATACCCTAAATTGTGATTCCCTAGGTTCCAAACTAGGTTATCCATGATCATATAATCTTATGTAAATATTTATTTTATTTTATCTTTGTTCCTTTAATAATGGTTCATACTAAGATTATCAATTTACCAAAGCATATCCCCAGGGAGTGTCGTAACCAAGAGTGTGGCAAGGCCCGTTGTCGTGTACCAGTTCTCGTTCGAGTCTAGCTCAAAGAGGTGTTTTCAGGTTTTACCCCCATGTACATCTGTGCCAGAGCAACCTCTACCTGCTCGTATCCAGAGAGGGATGTATTTTCTTGGCAACCCCTTACTCAATACTCACCAAAATACCAGTAATATTTCCTATATTTAAACTTTTTTATAGGGTTCTTCCTAATGTTTTCATATCCTAATTTCCACAAATAACTAAATCATCCTTTGATACCAACTATAACGTCCCACCTTTTTATAACATAAACATTCATTACATTATAAAAAACTAAGGATCTTTAAGGTTTAGTGTCTTGAAAACGAGGAACCTAATACATGACAAAAAAACATTCTTCTTAAACACTTGAAAGGATTTTTCATTTGTTCATCCTAAGTTCATTACAGCATCTCATAACCTGGGAGCATACATCAAAGGAAAGGGTGAGCAGAAGGACCAGTAAGGGAAACAAGAAAAACATTTTACATGTGAACTTGAGATACATCAATAAGGTCATGATAAATAACTTTAAGGTAGGAGAAAGAGATCATGAGGCATATAAAAAAACATAATTCATAACTTGAAGATGTGGCTACAACATTTAATATAGACAATCATGAACATATCACCAAGGTCCATTCCCAAGGTTTCATTTGAAAATTACCAAGGTTATTCACCAAGATATCGTGAAAATTGTAATATCTAGTGGTTACATCATTACTCAATGCAATGGGACACTATTAGGGCACACCCTTAAATTTGTAATCTCTAGTGGTTACATCATTACCCAATGCATTGAAGCGCTATCAGGGCACACCCTTAATTTTTCTTTATTATCATGTGATCCACATATATCATCATCAAATATTTCATAAATAACCCATATAGAATAAAAGAAATGGGTTTCATTTCATAATCATAATGTTTAAAAACTGCTTTTAAAGACGTGATCTTTATGTCACTTTAAATCCACGGAAAAGGAAAGAAGGTTTTCATGTATGTAAATACCAGAATTTAAATTAGGAAATTTTGATATATATTTGAATACCCCTGTTGAAGAAATAGATTTGAGTATTTACTTAATAAAATAAAATAATTTGAGAAATAGAGAGAGACATTTTGAGACGAAAATTCTGCAGCATAATGGCTATGTTACAGGGTTTTAGAAAACATTGAAAAGAGAGGGGACATGGGTCACCCACTCATAAATGATCCATAGAACAGTATAGGGACAGAATATAAAGGATATATGAACATGGTAATGAAATTTTAAGGACATACCATTTGAAATAAAAAACATGGAAGGAAGACAAAAAATAAGATTTTTCTTATGAAAATCCGGCAGCCTAACGGCGTCACTTAAACATCAAAAAAATGAATTGACGAGATAAAATAGGGTATCTAATAATATGAACATAAAATATCCGTATTATAGATATAGATATCATACCCCAATATAATAAAAAGGAACTTGAAAGACTTGAAAAGAAAATAGAACTTGAAAATGAGAAGGGTGAAAGAATCTGTTACAAAAATTTCGGCAGCCTAACGACGCCACTTAAACATTCATAAAACGAAATGATGAGATTAAGAGGGGATATCTCATCATGTGAACATGAAAAGTTAAGTAAGAGGAATATAAAAAACATCCTCCAACATAAGAACATGGAGCATAAAATAAATGACTTAAAAGAGAGTATTTGAAAAGAAAGAGAGAGGTTGGATCCCTTACCTTAAAACATAACTCTTAAAACTCGAAGGTTGGGACCTTGAGGGCTTGGGGGAACCTTGGGAGGACTCTTTGGGAGGTAATGAGACCATATCTTCGTTTGGGGAGAGTTGGGAGTAAAAACTATAGGAGGAAAGGGTGGGTATTTATAGGGAAAGGGAGGTGATACTTTAATAATTTCAAGGGACACCTCACTAGTGGTTTTGGAAAAACCATGGGCTTGCCCATGGTATTTGCCCATGGTTTTGGCCACATGGGACCCCTCATACAATAATTCATCACCTTTAGTCGACCATCCCTTAAAATATCTCATGAAATCATCATGATGCAGTTATGATGTCATTAAACATACCGAAACCCTAAAACTGTATTTTTACTATTCACTGAAAATTCAACTTTTTCTGAAAACTCCCAAAAATTTATCTTAACATAATATCAATGCTCTGAATTCAAAAATAAACTCCCTTTTATAAAAATATTTTTCAAAATATTTTTAATTTAATTTTTAAATAAAAACACTATTCACTAAAAATTCATTTTTTTTAGAAAAAACCCCAAAAATTACCTTAACATAATATCGATGCTATAAGTTCAAAAATAAAGTCCATTTTATAAAAATAATTTTCTAAATATTTTTAATTTAATTTTTAATTAAAAAACACTATTCACCCTAAAAAACTAATACTTGACTAATAATTAATGAAATAGTTATTTACCTATTTTATTGAATCAAATTACGTAATCAAGGTGCCTAGATTATATTAATACTTTCTTTAAGTGATATTACTAATCCATTTGGTCAAATTACTAATCCTAAGCATAAAACCACTATTCATAATTTACTATTCATCAAAAATTAAGTTGAACTTATTAGACTCTAAATTTCTTACTGAACACATTTACAGAAGACCATTTTTCGAAAATCATTACACATCATTAATTATTTAAGGTTTACATAAATATTTTAAAATATACTTTTTCAAAATACATCAATAAAATACATCCTATATTCATTCGAACATTTGAAAACTCAAAAACTTTACCATAAGAAGAAAAAACAATTTTATTTATAACAAAGGATTATGGTCTCCTTACATAGCCCCTTATAACCCCAGCATAGGACCTAAGTGTAAGGTGTGCTAAGGTGAGAGAATCTGAGGGCGGCTCGGCCAACATCGCACGAGTAGTAATTTCTATCAGTTTGAACTTCTCGTGAAGGCGATTCCATTCTAGCATCACACAATGAAGTACGGCTTGGGTTTGGTCCAGAGCAAGGCCCAGTGGTGCTACCTCCTTCCCAAGTTCTGTTAGATGGGATTCGATCGGTCCAAGACTACTGGATGAGGCCATCGAATCTTCTTTCTATATTAATTAACCAATGTATTTAGAGACAATAGTCTCAACATTTAGTTTCCAATGGTTATACTGACTAACGGTCATATAATAGTCAAAACCCAACAGTCTAATTTTAATTATACTCATTTTATCAAATGAAACAGTTTTTTTGAGTATAAAAATAAAATAACACACAAAATTAGGAAACAATATTTACTCAAAATTTCTGGTCGTTACATTCTTCCCCCCTTAAGAAATTGTGTCCTCGCAATTTTTAAAATTGGGCTTGGAAATTTCATTGAAAGTCCCACATCGGAAAAGGAGTCAGTAAAAATATTACTTTAAAAGAAAGAAAAAGAAGTACAAAGGTCACCCAAGTTAACCCATACTTGGATTCCATGTAGGAAAACATGGATATGGAAGAAAAAACAAAGGGTCAAGTTCTGAGGGAGAGTAATAGAAAACATGATTAGGAGAAATTTAACCATAAGAAAATCACAAACTTATGATGTGTGTAAATGGTCTTTGATTACCCAGTAGGAAACGTAAACCAACAACATTTTTGTTTTACATTCCTTTTCATAATTTTGAGTAATTCATTTACTACATAGAATAAAAACATAAGGAAATATACCTACCTTCAAGTAGAGTTTCATCCTTTAATAAGTTTCTACCAAAACTAATCTTTTCTCCAAACGATGATCATTCAAAACAACTTGGTCTCATCAAAGCACAAGAATCATCTTCTAGATAATCACATAATCCACAAAATATTAACTATCTATTTCTTATATCTTTAAAAATTATCCCAAATATAGTAAGGGTAAGATAAAACAACTCTTCAAAAATAAATAACCCCATAGGAAGGGAAACTACTCTTAAATCTTCAAAATTACACGGTACTACCCAAAGTTCATCATAGATCATTCCATAAATAATTGTTCTTAAAATTCCTCAAAATAAACCAAACTAAGATTGAAACCCAAATACAAGAAGGATTTGATAACATAGTCTTCCAAGATAAACTTTATCATTCATCTCCAAACAACATCAACCACTCCTAACATCTTATAACAAAAGTAACTAACCTAAACACATTTTCCCCGATATAGGTTAATCATTTCCATAAGTAACCTAAATTACCATAAGTTTGCCTTAAATTCACCGATTCTTCAAAATATAAGTCAACCTTTACTCCTCAAATAAAATACAGTCGTAATCTATTTACCTTGATCATATAGGGTTCCCAAAATAGTGAACTTCTTCCAAAATAATATTCATCTTTTAATCCCCTAATCATCTCTTTTTTTAAGAAGAACAGCTTCATAACATCAACATGTGATACATAACAATATATGTTTTCCTTAATGATATAAAACCATATTAGGTAGTGACTCTATGTTCTTAGAAAACATTAAAGATATTCTCATAGGGCACAAACTGAAATACAACATGGCATAGACAATTATTACAAAGAAGTTACATGTACTTCAGTCATCATGATCCATCTCAGCATAGGACTTGCATTGTTCCCTTATCCTTGAAGATTGTTGATGCTCATCATGCTTCTCATCCCTTCCAAGAGAGCATTTCCTTGAATAATGTCCAACTTATCCACATTTACGACATTGAAGAGTATAAGGTACATTAGATCAAACCTTATCTCTATTCATCACATTATCCATTTTTTTGAAGTAATAGGCTACTTTATGCCCTATCACCCAACACTTAAAACATCTCCCGGTTCCTTTGTGACATTCTCCTTAGTGCCCCTTTCCACACTTTTTGGACAAAGGGAATTGGGTCTTATTTCCATTATCAACTTTATCAGATGAACATCCTTGAGACTTTTTCTTCTTCTTCCTTGATGAATTTGGGCATTCAACTAGGTACCAATTATTAATTGTGATTTTTGATAGTTGTTTTGGCATAATCACAATATGTTCAACTTGATCTCTCTTCATCTCTATCATATTAATAGGGAAATCATCCCATTTCCTATCACATTGGTTGTTAGGACATGTTCTTCTACTTCTATCCATTAACTAAGAAAGGAAAGTATAATTAGGAGGCTTAAATACTTATCCAATAATCATGAAAAGGAAACTTAAAGCATAGAAGGATAAACTTGTAGAAGAAAAGTATACCCTAAATTGTGATCCCCTAGGTTCCAACCTAGGTTATCCATGATCATATATTCTTATGTGAATCTTTATTTTATTTTATCTTTTTTCCTTTAATAATAGTTCATACTAAGAATATGAATTTTCTAAAGAATATCCCTCAGGAGTTTTGTAACCAAGAGTAAGGCAAGGCCCATTGTCGTGTACCAGTTCCCATTTGAGTCTAGCTCAAAGTGGTGTTTTCGGGTTTTACGTACATCTGTGCCAGATCCACCTTTACCTACTCTTATCTAGATAGGGATGTATTTTCTTGGAAACCCCTTACTCAATACTCACCAAAATAGCTGGAAGATTTCCTATATTTAAACTTTTCTATAGGGTTCTTCCTAAAATTATCATATCCTAATTTCCACAAATAACTAAATCATCCTTTGATACCAACTATAAAGTCCCTCCTTTTTATAACATAAAATTTCATTAAATTATACAAAACTAAGGATTTTTAATGTTTAGTGTCTTGGAAACCAGGAACTTAATACATGACAAAAAAAACATTCTTCTTAAACACTTGAAAGGCTTCTTCATTTGTTCATCCTAAGTTCATTACAGCATCTCATAACCTGGGAGAATACATCAAAGGAAAGGGTGAGCAGAAGGACCAGTAAGGGAAACAAGAGAAACATTTTACATGTGAAATTTATATACATCAATAGGGTCATGATAAATAACTTTAAGTCAAGAGAAAGAGATCATGAGGCATATAAAAAACATAATTCATAACTTGAAGATGTGGCTATAACATTTAACATAGACAATCATGAACATATCACCAAGGTCCATCCCCAATGTATCATTTGAAAATTACCAAGGTTATTCACCAAGATATCGTGAAAATTGTAATCTCTAGTGGTTATATCATTACCCAATGCAATGGGGGGCTATTAGGGCGCACCCTTAAATTTGTAATCTCTAGTGGTTACATCATTACCCAATGCATTGGAGCGCTATCAGGGTGCACCCTTAATTTTTATTTATTATCATGTGATCCACATATATCATCATCAAACATTTCATAAATAACCCATATATCATAAAAGAAATGGGTTTCATTTCATAATCATAACATTTAAAAACTGCTTTTAAAGGCATGATCTTTAGGTCACTTTTAACCCACAGAAAAGGAAAGCGGGTTTTCATGTATGTAAATCCCAGAATTTTAAATAGGACATTTTGATATATATTTGAATACCCCTATAGAAGAAAGAGCTTTGAGTATTCACTTAATAAAATAAAATAATTTGAGAAAAAGATAGAGACATTTTGAGACGAAAATTCTGCAGCATAACGGCTATATTAGAGGGTTTTAGAAAACATTGAAAAGAGAGGGAACATGAGTCACATACTCATAAATGATCCATAAAATAGTATAGGGACAGAATATAAATGATATATGAACATGGTAATGAAATTTGAAGGAAATTCCATTTGAAATGAAAAACATGGAAGGAAGACAAAAATAAAATTTTTCTTATGAAAATTCAGCAGCCTAACAGCATCACTTAAACTTCAAAAAAATGAATTGACGAGATCAAATAGAGTATCTCATCATATGAACATAAAATATCAGTATGATAGATATAGATATCATACCCCAACATAATAAAAAGGAACTTGAAATACTTGACAAGAAAATAGAACTTGAAAATGAGAAGGGTGAAAAAATATGTTACAAAAATTTCGGCAGCCTAACGGCGCCACTTAAACATTCATAAAACGAAATGATGAGAGTAATAGGGGATATCTCATCATATGAACATGAAAAGGGCAATAATAGGAATATAAACTAACATCCTCCAACATAATAACATGGAGCATAAAATAAATGACTTAAAAGAGAGTATTTGAAAAGAAAGAGAGAGGTTGGATCCCTTACCTTAAAACGTAACTCTTAAAACTCGAAGGTTGGGAACATGAGGGCTTGGGGGCACCTTGGGAGGACTCTTTTGGAGTTAATGAGACCAGATCTTCATTGGGGTATATTTGGGAGTGAAAACTAAAGGAGTAAAGGGTGGGTATTTATAGGGAAAGGGAGGTGATACTTTAATAATTTCAAGGGACACCTCACTAGTGGTTTTGGAAAAACCATGGGCTTGCCCATGGTATTTGCCCATGGTTTTGGCCACATGGGACCCCTCGTACAATAATTCATCCACTTTAGTCGAACATCCCTTAAAATATCTCATGACATCATCATGATGCAGTCATGAAGTCATTAAACATACCGAAACCCTAAAACTGCATTTTTACTATTCACTAAAAATTCAACTTTTTCCAAAAACTCCCAAAAATTTATCTTAACATGATATAAATGATATGAATTCAAAAATAAACTTCATTTTATAAAAATAATTTTCTAAATATTTTTAATTTAATTTTTAAATAAAAACACTATTCACCGAAAATTCATTTTTGTCAGAAAAAACCCCAAAAAATTACCTTAACATAATATCGATGCTATAAGTTCAAAAATAAAGTCTATTTTATAAAAATATTTTTCTAAATATTTTTAATTTAATTTTTAATTAAAAAACACTATTCACTCGAAAAAAACTAATACTTGACTAATAATTAATGAAATAGTTATTTACCTATTTTATTGAATCGCATTACTTAATCAAGGTGCCTAGATTATATTAATACTTTCTTTAAGTGAGATTACTAATCCATTTGGTCACATTACTAATCCTAAGCATAAAATCACTATTCATAATTTACTATTCATCAAAAATTAAGTTGATCTTATTAGACTCTAAATTTCTTACTGAACACATTTGTAGAAGGCCATTTTTTGAAAATCATTACACATCATTAATTATTTAAGGTTTACATAAATATTTTAAAATATCCTTTTTCAAAATACATTAATAAAATACATCCTATATTCATTCGAACATTTGAAAACTCCAAAACTTTACCATAAGAAGAAAACACAATTTTATTTATAACAAAGGATTATGGTCTCCTTATATATCCCCTTATAACCCCAATATAGGACCTAATTGTAAGGTGTGTTAATGTGAGAGAATCTGAGGGTGGCTCGGCCAACATCGCACGAGTAGTAATTTCTATCAGTTTGAACTTCTCACAAAGGTGATTTCGTTCTAGCTTCACATGATGAAGTTCGGCTTGGGTTTGGTCCAAAGAAAAGCCTAGTGGTGCTACCTCCTTCCCAAGTTCTGTTAGATGGGCTTCGATCGGTCCAAGACTACTAGATGAGGCCATCAAATCTTCTTTCTATATTAATTAACCAAGATCACTTGTATTTAGAGACTATAGTCGCAACATTCAGTTTCCAACGGTCATACTGACTAACGGTCATATAATAGTCAAAACCCAACAGTCTCATTTTATTTATACTCATGTTATCAAATGAAACAGTTTTGTTGAGTATAAAAATAAAATAACACACAAAATTAGGAAACAAGATTTACTCAAAATTTCAGGTCGTTACATGCATTCCCTTTTCTTAGGTTGAAAATTACATAATGATCATGTTTTTAAGCACTTTTAAAAGTACATGATTTTGATATGACACCCATTTTTTAATTCTCCACAATTTATTTGTGAAATGTTTTATTATTATAAATGTGTCTCACATTAATTAAAAAATATGAATGGTGCAACCTGATAGTGCTCCAATTCATTGGGTGAATTATTTAATCTCTAGAGATGACATGTTTTACAATACCTTGGTGAAAAACCTTGGTAATTTTCATTTATGAAACCTCAGTGAAAAAACTTGGTGATATGCTTATGAATGTATAATTTAAATGTTATATCCAAATTTCCATGTTATGATTCGTTTTCTTTTTATTATTATATGCCTTATTTTCCTTTTCTCATTCCACAATGATATTCCTCATGATTCTTATTGATATACCACATGAATATATGTAAATTATTTCTCTTACTAGTCCTTATTCTCACCCCTTTCCTTTGATGCATGTCCCTCGGTTATGAAAAGTACTAAATTTACTTAGGATGAACCTATGAATATAGATTTCGAGTTTATTAGAATAATTTTTTATATTTTCATGTATTATGTACCTTATTTTCGAGAAACTAAACTTTAAAAGATCATATATTTATACCATGTAAATGAAAAGTTTATATGATAAAAAGATGGGATGGCATAGTTGGTATCAAAGGATAGTTTATTTATTTATGTAAATTGGGATTTGAAAACTTTAGGAATAATTATAGGTACAAGTTTAAATGTAGAAAAACATCCTAGTATTTTAGTGAAGTATAAATTAAGTGGTTTTGAAGCAAAGAAATCTATGTTTTGATACGAACAAGTGGATGTGGCTCTAGAATAGATGTATCTAGGGGTAACAACCAAAAACACCACTTTGAGATAGATTTTAACAGGAACTGGTGCACAAAAATGGGCCTTACTGTACTCCTAGTTTGAAACTCTTGGGGGATACATTTGGTTAATCTTAATCATTTTATGAACCATTATAAAGGATTTATAGAAAATGTATTTGTTGTTAAGAATAACA
Organism: Viscum album; assembly: GCA_963277665.1. Classification (NCBI taxonomy): domain Eukaryota; kingdom Viridiplantae; phylum Streptophyta; class Magnoliopsida; order Santalales; family Viscaceae; genus Viscum; species Viscum album. The sequence continues at coordinate 1,627,742,510 of OY728161.1, read as the reverse complement.
TATTTAAGCATGATGTTTTAAGACATAAAATTACTTTATAATTATAATATAATTAAAATAAAAAAAATTATCCCAAAGGTTTTCTTATTTTAGAAAATGGTGGTAAATAGGAGTAACCACATAAACTATGAGCACAACATACCATGCATTGACGGACCTCCTATGGAAGCTGGAATGGAAAACTTCATGATAATGATGAATCAACTAACTCAAGTTATGAAAAATAACTTTAATCAAGCTGAGATACTGGATTCTCCTCAAAGGGAACAACTTTCTATTGAGTCCTTTATGCATCAATAACCTCCTTCTTTCAGTGAATCTACCAAACCATTGATTATTGAATAAGGGATAATCTCTATAGAAAATATTTTTTTGTACTCTATTGTTCAGAGCAAGATAAAGTCACCCTAATTGTTTACCATTTAGAGGGAGAAGATTATCAGTGGTGGACACTGATTAAAAACATAAAGAAAAGAAGGTAAATTGATTATATTGAGTGGGAAGAGTTTATGGGATCCTTTTTCAATAAATATTTCCCCCATTCAATGCGAACGAAAATGTAAAAGGAATTCCTAGAGCTGAAGCATAAGGAAAATTAATTTGTGGGAAGCTATGAGATTAAATTTATAGGACTTTCTTGTTACACCTCTAGATTTTTTATGGATCCTAATGGAAAGGTTGATAGATTCCTTTGTGGAATAAGACCCCATATATAGAATAATCTATCCAATCGAGACTATGATAGCTATGTGGAGATAGTACTGAGAGCTGTGAAGGTTGAACTAGAGTTCAAAGAGATGCAGTGTTCATGAAAATAGAATGAAAAAATAGATCTTTGGAGCTAAACTTAGGGAGGAACTTTGATCATGGAAGAGGAGGAAAGCAAGTGCAATTTTCCACCTATAAAAAATGTGGGAAGAATCATTTAGGAAACTGCTTTCTTGAGAGTGTAAAATGTTACAAGTGTGGAAGAGATGTCCATATAGCTCAGAACTATCATAGTGAGGTGAATCCTCAACTTATAAACATTAATGAAAAAGGTAATATGGTGCAGGCCCAGCCTAAAGTCCAATGCTATAATTATGGGCAACTTGGGGACTTTTCCAATTACTATTAAAATTAGAAGGTAACGGAGGGGAATCACTATCAACCTTAGCATGGGCCAAGGGATCAAGGTTGTGAATTTTATATCACAATGGATAGAGTAGAGGCTCTAAATGATGTGGTGGAACGTACTCTCATTATTCTCTCATAGATAGAAAGTATCTTGTTTGATTCTAGTTCTACGCATTCCTTTATTTCTTCCAAGTTTGCAAAGAATATAGAATCAATCCCTGAACTGATAGAAGTAGAGTTATCAGTCAAGACTCCTAGAGGGGTTATCCTAGCATCAATAGTGTATAGAAACTATAGTATTGACTTTTTAGATAATAATCACATCGAAAATTTAGTAGTCATTCTCATGTTGGAATTTTAAATTATACTAGGGATGGACTGGATCTCAAATTAAAAGGCTAAGATCAACTACAGAAGTAAGAAAATATTATTAGTCTTGAATGGAAAACCAGAAGTATTTTTCAAATCAAAGATATTATGACCTAAAATTTGTCAAGAATCACCTCCTATAGCTTTATTTATGGATATAATCAGTGAGGATGAGGAAAGAAATGAAAATATAAGAATAGAAAATATCCCCATAGTTTAGGAATACACTGATGTATTTCCTAAAGAGTTACTTGTACCTTACCCATAAATATAGGTAGAGTTATCAATTGAAATCATACCTGGATCCAAGCCAATATCAAAGACCCCATATAGAATGAAAAATGTTTAGCTAGAGTAATTAAAGAAACAACTTCAAGATCATTTAGAGAAGGTATTTTTCTGACCAAGTGTGACTCCTTGGGTCAAAAATATTATCTTTGTGAATATTAATGATGGATCAATGTGGATATTCATTGATTATATATAACTTAATGGGATCACACTAAAGAACAAGTACCCTATCCCAAGGATTGATGATTTATTTGAACAGATTTTTGGGGCTCAATTATTCTCCAAGATTGATCTTCGATCTTGTTATCATCAATTGAGGTTGAAGAAAGAAGATATTATAAAAACTTCCTTCCAATAAAGATATGGGAATTATGATTTTTTATTCCCTTATACTTGAATAATTCTCCTACTATATTTATGGATTTTATGAATAAATACTTTAAGGGCTACCTTGATAAATTTGTAGTAGTTTTTATTGATAGTATTATGATATATTCCAAAATTCATGAGGATGATTAAGATTATTGAAGGGTTAAATTAAAAACTATAAGGAAGGATAGGGTATTTTTAAAGTTTAGAAAATGTGAATTTTGGTTACAAAAATTTTCTTTATTGGGGCACATTATAACCAATAAAGGAATCTCAATTGACCCTACCAAGAAAATTTTTGTGTAGGAGTGGCCTCATCCTACAAAAGTAACTGATATTTTTATTTTCCTTGGTTTATCAGGATATTATAGAAGGTTTTTGAAAAAAAATTCATGATCCACTAAGCAAGTTAACTCAAAAATGATCTAAGTTCATCTGGACTAAAGATTGTGAATAAATTTTTCAAGAAATGAAGAAGAGATTGGTTACTGCACCTGTATTAAATCTACCCTCTTTTAAAGAAGGATTTGTTATTTATAGAGATGAATTTATTAAAGAGATTGGGTACATCCTCATGAAAATTTAAAAGGTTAATTCTTATTCATATTGACAGTTAAAGTCTCATGAGTAGAATTATCCTACGCATGAACTGGAGCTAGTTGTGGTTATTTTTTCTCTAAAGATGTGGAGGCACTATCTTTATGGTGATAAATGTAATGTATACACATACCACCAAAGTTTTAATTATATATTCACATAAAATGAATTGAAAATGAGACAAAGAAGATGGTTGTAACTTCTTAAAGACTATTATTATTCAATTCATTATCACCTTGGAAGAGAAAATAAATTCATCAATGCATTAAGTAAGAAAGACCTTGTTGTATTGGAAATGATGAGGATTCAAGGAGATCCTTTGATCAAAGACCTAGTAAAACTGGACATGGGAATTGTAAGGGAAGGGACACCATCAACCCTATCCCAAATGATTTATCAACCATCATTACAATAGAATATCAAGAAATATTAAAGAGATGATCTCTTGTTACCAAATAATATAGAGGTTGTGAAGAATGGGAAGTTTTTTTAGTTCAATATTGATCAATAAGGTGTACTAAAATTTCATACAATGATACGTGTTCCATTTATTCTGGAGATAAAGAAGGTGATGATGGATAAATCTCATAGCTCTACATTCTCTATACATCTTAGAAGCACTAAAATATATAAGGACCTTCGTGGTATTTATTGGTGGGATAATATAAAAAGATATATTGTTAAATACATTGAAAGGTTCTTGGTGTGTCAATAAATTAAAGTGATGTGACAACTTCCTAAATGGGTATTACAACCACTACTCATACCAACATGGAAGTGGGAAAATATCACTATGGAATTTTTCACTGGTCTCCTAATAACATCCAAAAGAAACAATATGATATGGGTTATAGTAGGCCGACTCACCAAGACTACTCATTCTATCATTATTCAATAATATTTCTCTCTTGAACAACTTTCCAAGATTTAGGTCAAGGAATTAGTGAGGTTTCATGGAGTTTCACTTTCTATAATTTTTTATCTTGATCCAATGTTCACATCAAAATTCTAGAGAAGTCTTCAACAAGATCTGAGTACTGAATTGAATTTTAGTATGTCCTATCACCCCCAAACTGATGGAAAATCTAAAATAACTATTCGAACACTCAAGAACATGCTAAGAACATAATCAATGGAATTTATAGGCGGATGGCATCAACATTTTCCATTAGTTGAGTTCTCTTAAAACAATATCTTTCATTCAAGTATTCAAATGGAACCCTATAAATCTCTATATAGGAAGCAATGTATAACTCCTGATTTTTTGGATGAATTTGGTGAGAGAAAGTTGTTTGGGCCTAATATTGTGAAATAGATGATAAAAAAATTCATACCATCCAATAACACATAAAGGCTGCTCAAAGTCGGCAGAAGAGATATTTTTACAACCATCGAAGGGACTTGGAGTTTGATGTTGGAAAAAAATTCCTTCAAATATCACTATGGAAGATATTTGTGTGGTTTTGGAAGAAATGGAATCTTATCCCCAGGTACATTGGCCCATATAAAATCCGCGATCACATAAGAGCAGTGGCCTACCATATTTCCATTCTACCAAATTTAACTTAATTTTATGTTGTATTTCATGTATCACTATTGAGAAAGTACATACCCGATCCCTCACATGTATTGAATCCAGAGGTGGTACAATTGGAACATGACCTATCTTATGAGGAGTATCCAATGGAGATCTTATACCCTAGAGACAAGTTTCTACACAACAAGACTACCCATCTCATAAAATTGTTATGGAGGAACCATAAATTTAAAGGAACGATGTGGGAACCAGAGGAGATAATGAGAAATAAGTACCCACACATTTTCTCAACTAAGATAACGAGTTGAAAATTTCAGGGATGAAATTTATTAACGGGGGAATAATTTAATGACCTACACTTTTTAAATAATATTTGTTTCCTGAAAATGTGTGTTATATTATATTGTACACAATAAAACCAGATCTCATTAATAATAGAGTGAATATAAATGGAAATGTGACTATCTGGATTCAATCGTTATATGGCCATTGGTCAATATGAACTTTGGAAACTATACTCTTGGTAATAATTTTAATTTTTTAATTAGTGATTATAATTATATATTACAAATTATAATTAATGCAGAAAGGAGAAGTGATGGCCTCAACCAGTAGATTCATGTTGTATGAAACCCATTTGTCAGAACTTGGGAATGTGGTAGAATCACTAGGGTTAATACTTGACCAATACCAATATGGGCTTCAACAATTGAATCTTGAATGAAATAATCTATGGTAGAAGTTCAAGTTATTGGAAATTACCACTCGGACAATGTTAGTCGATCCACCCCATGAATCTATCACCATCGCACACCTTACCTTAGGTCATATGTGGGTGTTATAAGGGGTTATGTGTTGAGGCCTTAGTTACTTAAAATGTAATTCCTTTGTATAAATAAAATTTTTATTCCATCAATCCCATTTTAAAAATATTTTTTCTTAATAAAATATAGTTTTAATTGAGATGAAATTTGATAAATTGACTTTTCGGACCAAAATTGTACTTTTTAGAAAATATATAAATTTTTATTATAAACTAAGTTATTATGAATAATAATTAAATAGTATGATAAAAACACTTTTATTTAAATATAAGTGATAAAATAATTTTATTATTTCCTTAAAAAAAATTAAGTGTCATAAATTTTACTATGTATATTCAACCTGCTATTTTTTTTAAAATAAGGATCTTTATTGTTAAAAGTTAAAGTTATCATGTTTATATAATTATAATAATTAAATAAAAATCATTTTTTAAATTATCATGTCTAATTTAGGTTATGGTGAATTTATGATACTTTTCTAAAATACTTTAAATTTCCATGAATAGTAAAAATACAATTTGAGGTTAAATGTATGTTTAATGAATTCATAATTATGTCATAATTATGTAGTGATTATTTAACCAAAATCCAAGACTCAAAAATTTTTATTTTGTTAATATAAGGTATTTTAATATATTTTAATCAATTTCCAAACCTGTAAGTTACTTTCTAAAGTTTAAAATGGAAACTTTGTCTTTACAAACATTATTTTGTGAAAATTTTACTTTTCCTTCACAAAAGAAGTAATATAATATGATGTTTGGTTATTATGGATTAAAATAACATAAAATATGTCTAAAATGTATAAAAACATGGGAAAACCATGGGAAATCCCATGGGTTTTCATTTTCCACAACCTAGATTTCCAAAGCCTATATTTGGAAATTATTAAACAAATCCTCCACTTTTGCTATAAATACCCACTCATTTATCCATTTCCTTTCACTAAAAATCCATAATATATAAATATATAGTATTTTTACCTCCCATTTAGTCCCCCAAAGGTGTCCTCAATCCACCAAGGTTCCATTCCTCAAGATCTAGGAGTAACTCTTCAAGGTAAGGTAATTATCCTTCTTTTCTCTTTGATTCAAAAAACACTTTTCATATATATCTTCTAAATGTTATGGTTACTCTCTTTTATTACCATTTTTATCATACCCTACTTCTAAATTATGTTTTAACAATGGGATACCCTTTTCCCCTCTCATTTTGTCCTTTTCTAAAACCAAATTTTTTACCTGTTATACTATTGAATTTACTTCTCAAAATTTTCCTCTTCTCCTCAAGAAATTATCTTTTATTTTATTATTGTGAATAACCAAGAATATTTATCTTCCAAGGTTATTCACCTAAATGTAAAAATTATTTATTTTATTCCTGTATTAACATGCATTAAACCTTCATTCCCTTTATGTGGGTTGAAAATGACATAATGATCATGTTTTTAAGCACTTTTAAAACGCCATGATTTTGATATGAAATCCGTTTTTTATTCTCCATGGGTTATTTATGAAATGTTTTATTATGATCTTTATGGATCACATTAATTAATACATATGAAGGGAAAACCTTTATAGTTCTCCAATTCATGGGTTAAATAATTTAATCTCTATAGATGACATATTTTACAATACATTTGTGAATAACCTTGGTAATTTTCATTTATGACACCTCAGTGACAAAACTTGGTGATATGATTATGAATGTCTCATTTAAATGTTTTAGCCATATTTATGTGTTATGATCCATGTTCTTTTTTATTATGATATGCCTTATTTTCTTTTTCTCATTCCATAATTATATTCTTTATAATTATTATTGATATTCCTCATGAATATATGTAAATTGTTTTCCTTACTGGGCCTTATGCTCACCCCTTTGATGTATGTCCCCAAGTTATGAGATTTAGTAAATTTAATTAGGATAAATCTATGAATAACACTTAAAATTGTATTATAATAATGTTTTATATTTTCATGTATTATATACCTTATTTTTAAGAAACTAAACTTTAAAATATTCTTTATTTGTACCATGTAAATGAAAAGTTTATATAATAAAAATGTGGGATGCCATATTATCTATCTGTGATTCCTTTAACATGTTAAATTTTTCTCTTAAGTTGTGAGTTTGGAATTTTAGAGACATGCCACCACAATGATCTTGATTTGTACACCAGGAAGGTGGTGATGACCATGATTAAAAGGAGGTGGTCCATGGGCCACCGATATTACATTTAGTAGTGCCACTTGAGGCACCACCTTTTATTCCTGACATGGGAACTAATTATTAGTTATGAGAGGGTTTTTTCCATATGATGTAGTCTATGCAAGGAGTTTCTCGACCTATAGTGGATATGGCAGAGTTGTCTTGGGAATTCTAGTAGTAGTATCCTCCCACATTTTCAAGGGATAGAGGACCTCATGCTATAGATTCATGGATGGAGGACATGATTTATATATTCAAGAATATGGTGATGCCTCTAAAAATGAGGGTCAAGCTCATTGCTTATATGTTATGTGATTATTCCAATTGATGGTGTGATTTCATTACCTATACAAAAATATATCAATATATGATCTGGGGGAACTTCCTGATGGAATTCTATGATTACTTCTTCCTAAAGAAGTTGAGGGATGACTGGGATAGAGAGTTCATGAAATTAAATCATGGATCCATATTTATAATGGAATATTATTCCCATTTTACCATGTTGTAGAAATTTTCACCAAATCTAACAGGTGATGATCTCATGAATGTGATGTAATTTGAGTATGGGATGGTATACGCCATCTGATTGTGTGTAAATGTCTTCCAATTGACTATTATTTATAAGATAGTCAACCAGAACCTCATTACTAAGCGGAACTTGAGAGAAGAAGACAGTGTGAGCTAGGGTGGTTTAGTACCTAGACTTACTAATGGTTCTTCTAGTGGAAGGAAGTGACGTTTTGAGGTTTCTTGTGGGGTTGGTAGTAATCAGGAAACTCATACTGAAAACTTTATTATATTTTACCACTATGGGAAGTCAGGGAACATGAAACCCCGGTGTATGCGAGATCTAGTTGAGTGAAGAGGCTACAGAAAGATAGGGAATATCCATTATTTTTGTAGGACTTTTCCACCAGTACCTATTGAGAGAGGATATACACCTACTCCACATTTTGAAGTGGGGTCAATAGTATCTCACCAGATAGGTAGCTAGAATACCACTGACCATTCAGGACAAGGAAGTGGTCAAGGTAGAGGGAATCAAACTTAGGACTCACAACACTAGTTCGGTAGTTAGATTGTGATTCAAGCTCATGGTATGGTCCAGTTACATACAATGTAACCTATTCTAGAGGATCATACCACCATACCTTCTACTATTTGAGGTACTATTCTCATAGCCTCTACTTTAGTGTCTGCGTTGTTTGACAGAGGTGCATCACACTCTTTTATATCTATGGAAATTATGGAGAATTTAGGCCTCTAAATAAAGTATTTCCATGGTGTAATGACACTTGATACCCTATTGGGTATCCAATCAGTGAGTTTTCACCAATTTAAGTATTTTCCCCTTGAGGTAGGCAGTTATCTTCTTATGTGGAATCTTTTCATCCATGATATGATAGGGTTTGATGCAATTCTCATAATGGACTAGTTGGTTCCATATCAGTAACATATTGATTTTTATCACTGTAGGGTGATGTTTAAATCACTAGAGGGTGGTATCCACATTTATAAGGGAGAATGGGATGTCCATGCATCTCGAGCTAGACCTGAGAAGTAGGGGATGGGTAGAGTGACATCCCAAGTCACTAATCTTTTCTTGGATGGTCAAGGGATGCAACCTACTATTTTACCTCCGGTGGTAGATTCTTTTAGGGATGTCTTTCCTAATGAATTTTCCAGGCTACCTATAGAGAGATAGGTATAATTAACCATTAATATAGTGTTAGGAGCAGAACTAGTGTCCATTCCACCTTACGAGATGGCGCCTACGGATCTTATATAACTCAAGATTTGATTAGAATACCTATAAAATAAAGGTTTTATTTGACCTGGTACCTCACTATGGAGTTCACTGGTCCTTTTTTCCAAGAATTCAGATGATAACCATAGGCTTTGTGTGGATTATCGATGGTTGAATCAACTCATGGTTAAGAATCAATATCCACTTCCTTGAATAGATGACCTCTTTGATCAGCTTTGAGGAGTGATGGTGTTTTCAAAGATTGATTTGAGTTTAGGCTACCATCAGGTGCATTTCAGGTCTTTAGACATACATCAAATAGATTTCCAAAGAAAGTATGTTCTTTATAAGTATTTAGTAATTTCATTTAGTCTCACGAATGCGCCAGCTATTTTCATGGACCTCATGAATCGGGTTTTCCACTCGTATCTGGATTCATTCATGGTAGTCTCTATGGATGAAATATTAGTGTATTCTTTCTCTCATCATGCCAATTCCAAAAATATTGATATCATGTTGAATACACTAAGATAGAACCAAATTTAAGCAAAGATCACTAAATTCCACTTTTGGATTGACAAATTCCACTTCCTAGGTCACATCATCCTAGAGACGGGAGTATCAATAAACCCAAAGAAGGTGAGAGTTGTAGTTTACTAGGAAAATACCAATAAATTATTTGATATACAAGGTTTTATGGGGCTATCTGGGTATTATATACACATAATCTAAGATTTTTCATGCCTAGAAGTCCCTCTTACGGGCTTGACTAAGAAGGGTCTGAAATTCATATGGTATAAAGATTTTGATAATTCCTTTCAGGAGTTGAAGGGTAGGTTGACTTCAACATCAATATTGATTATTCCAGAACTAGGAAGGAGCTATTCATTTTATTCTGACACTTCAAGTATCATTCTAGGAGCAGTTCTGATGCAAAATAAGTGAGTCATAGTGTATGGGTCCCATTAGTTAAGGCCTCATGAGTAGAATTTCCCAATGCATGACCTCAATATAGCAGTTTTTGTTCATGGTCTACACTATTGGAGGCATTATTTACTTGGGGAGAATTTTTTGTTATTCATTGATCACAAAATCCTCAAGTATATCTTTATGTAGTGTGATATGAATCTCAAGTAGCTCATATGATTTGAATACCTATAGTCCTTTTATTTTTAGGTTACCTATACGCCTGGGAATGGAAAGGTTGTAGCTGATGCTTGAAGCTGAAAGAATCAAACACAAGTAATTTATAAGGCCTATGATGTGTGGCAGCTTATGGACTTGTTTTCAAAAATTCATGTTGAGTTTTAAGAGGATCACATTCAGAAAATCCTCATAGCCTTAAAAGTGACCTCTACCCTTCTATAATGGGTAAAGATGGGAAAATTTTCATATCTTGAGGGCCTAGTCCTGAGAGAAAGTATCTCAATTGATGATTCATTTCCAAGTTGGACCGTGGATGAGGATGAGATCCTATACGTACATGGGAATGTCTGAGTCCCAATAGATATTTAGGAGGAACTAATGTGGAAATATCATTCCTTGGATTTGGAAGTACATCCTAGGGTCACCAAAATGTATAGATACATACGTCACTAGTATTGGTGGCCTAGTATGAAACTGAAGATAGTCAGCTTTATTACTCGGTGTTCCACCTTTCAGAAAGTGAAGGCGGAACATTAGCAACTGAGAGTAATTTTACAACCATTTTCCATTCTTGAGTGGAAATGGGATGATTTTATCATAGACTTTATGAAATGTTTTCCTCAATCACCTTGAGGCAATGATATAGTTTGGGTAGTCACTGACTCTTTAATGAAGGTCACCATTTTCTTACCTATTCTAGAGACCTTCTTAGTAGATGAGATAGGGAGGATATACTTTAGGGAGATCATATTCCTTCATGGAGCTCCAAGTTCGATTGTATCTAACAGGGATGTTCATTTCATGTTGTGGTTCTATAATGGATTACAGAAGGCCTTGGGTATATAGTTTCTTCTAAGCACGAACTATCATCCTCAGACCAATGGACAGACAGAGAATATGATTCAAGTGTTAAAGGACATGCTTCATTCATTGTCTATGACTTTGGGGGTTCTTGGGAGAAACACATACCCCTATTTGAGTTTGATTATAATAATAGATTTAAGGATACCATCCATATGTCTCCTTACGAGGCCTTATATAGTAGGTCATGATGATCACCCCTGTGATGTTTAGAGGTAGGGGAGGTGGCACTGCTTGGACCACGTCTAATCTAGGAGACTTCAGAATAGGTCTAGATGATTAGAAATCACATGTTGATAGGTTAGTCCATAAATTAGTCTTATGCCAATAGACATTAATGACCTCTAGAGTTTCAGTTCAGGAATCAAGTTTTCTTACAAGTTTCACCCAGGGTGGGCCAATGACGGATTAGGAGGAAGGGTAATCTAGATCTTAGATTCTTTAGACTGTTTGAGGTTGTATAGTGAATTATAACAATGGTTTACTAGATAGAACTTCCTTATAGATATCAGTATAAGCATGATATTTTTCACATGTCTCAGCCCCATTGATATTATCCAGACCTGTTGCATGTTTTACAGCCTGATGAGATTGAGTTAGATTTGGATGATTCATTTGAGGAGTGCCTTATATGTATCGTGGATCATAATGTGAAGACTCTACAAGGTAGGATAGTTCCTTTAGTATGAGTGATATGGAAACATGGTCAATTACAAGATGAGACTTGGGATCCGGAAGCTGATGTACATGCCTAGTGGCCAGAATGTTTCTCAGATAATCTCGTATTTCCCTTAGAAGGGAAACTCAGGGATGAGTTTCTTTAAGGAGGGGTGGTTGTAATGACCTGTATTTTCATGAAGGTACATATCATTATTTTCTAGTTTAATTTCATTATTTTATCCTAGTGAGGGTTCCCTACAGCCTTAGGAAGGTCTTGAGAGAATATGGGTCTTGTTCGGAAATCAAAGCTCTGAAAATTAGGGAGATAGATTGATTCACATGGTTAGAGAATGATTGGTGCTAACCATGTGACTCAACTATGTAGGGAACTTGGTGCACAGAATGAGGTTGCATGGTTTTCCCTAACCTTGCAAGTAGGGCTAAATGACCATGCAATTTGTCTCATAAAAATTTTAGAGGATTTTTGCATGGCTTGATAATGCTTAGTCAAACCATGTGCCTAGCCTATACGAGGGGGTTCTTAGATAGTGATGGGTTCACAGTTGGTTAACTATTTGGCCAACCATGTAGCCAAACCATGTGACCCCTTAAATAAAGGGTAATTTATTATTTTTCACCTAAAATTATTTTAACCCTCCTACCATTTTTCTTCCTCCTCTAGAAAATGTGCATCACCCCTTTCCTCTCTGTGAGCTATCCCTTCCCTTCCTAGATAGGCATCAAGATAGATCCTTCATACAGACTCTAATAGGACCGTTGTTGGGTGTGTTGGATCTATAATGGTAATATCTTTGATCCTATTACTTACGTTCTTCATTTATCCTCTCTCCATTTTCACTATTTTGGTGCAATCTCATTTTCCCTATTTTCATTGAATTTGTCTATTTCAATGATTTCTTGTGTTCCTCTTTGAATCAAAGTAGAAGACTAGATGATTGGTCCTCTATGGACCAAATTCAGGTGGTCTATAAAATTTCCCTAAAATTTTAGGTGTTTTATAGACTTTTTTTGTTATGTTAAATGCCATACTTTTACGCTCGTTGCCTCAAAATGTGTTCTTACTTTTAAAATTAATTTCTCCCTATTTTGGAACTCCCATAGACCCATATTAAATTATTAGAGGTTTCTTACCTCTTGGATACCATCCCTTTGGGTGTGTTGAATTAACTTCCTTCCTTGATTTAAATGTTTAATTGACCTAACCACCATCTAAGTTTTCTAGCTTGAACTCTAGTTGGATTTTCCTTAACTTATAAATTAAATGGTTTGTTTTAAATGAATGAAAGTGGGTGGAAGGTCCATTCCATGTGTTTCATAATTACATATATGAATTATATAAATTGTAACACTCATGGTTTGTAGGTTTAATGTTTATAAATTCTTTATAGGTAATTCCACCTCATTATTATTATTAGACTATGGGTATTGGTCATTGGACAATAGTTAAGGGACTTGTGTATGGAGTTTCATGATCCCTTACATTGACTGATGGGCGTGGAATCTCACACCGTTTACTATTATTTAAGTGAGGGGCATGACATTCCACGTTCCCTCTCATTGAGTGTTGTGCATGGAGACTCACCCCACTTTCTCAGGCATTGGACATGATGACTCACCCCACCATATTGAGTGAAAATCATGATATCTCTCTCTTATATGAGATTCAGGGCTTGTACCCTTACTAGAGCTCTTGAATTATTAGACTAGTCATGGAAGACTCAGTTACTCCCAGGGTCTAGATAGATACTAACATCCATGTATATGTCTATATATGTCCTAATGTATATAGTGTATATACGTGTATACATATTATATATGATTACTTATATATATATATGCACATGGTCACTGAGATCAGACTTATTTCAGCATATGTCAGAGCAGGTAAAGTCGGTCAGGTTTCCAACTAGAACCTGAGACGACTAGTATTTATTTTCTAGCACTATTTATTATTCATTATACCTAGACACTTCTATGTTATGCACACTCACTAAATTATTCTATTCATTGTCGGTGGTAGCCTACTGAGTTTATATCACACCCTAATCTAGCCGCCTTTGGTACCCGAGTAGACTTTATGACTGCAGGTGTGGACAAGGGAAAGCGCCCTATCACATAAGCATGATCTATTTTCTTATAGAATGGATAATGGGATCAGAGGATCAAGTGTATTTTCATGATGCTAGTGGAGATGACTTTTGTTTTTTTTTGTATTGTTGTATAGCACATTGTATATGCCAACTATCATGTACCCCCATATACCCTTTTTTTATATCAGCATCCTATCACATCATTTTTTATATGACTCAGCCTATGCCTTTCACTACTAGAAATAAAAGCATTTGTTATGGGTCATTTGTGATGGGGCCCTGTCACAAATGACATGTTATCGAAAACGACGTCGTAAATAATTTATCCATGTTTTTTAAAAACTCTTTTGTGATGGGTCCATCACAAAAAACATAAAAAAAATAAAAAAATATCAATATTAATAAAATTTAATAAAATGATATTATTATTATTATTATAATAAAATTAATTAATTAATTAATTAATTTATTAAAATATAATTAAAATAATAAAAAAATAATAGAAACTAATAAAATTAATAAAACTAATAAAAAAAATACAATATTCACTACAATATAAAATAATAATAATAATAATAATAATAATAAAATAATAATAATAATAATAAAATAATAATAAATAAAATAATAATAAATAAATAAAACAATATTCAAAATAATATAAAAAATGTAGTATATAGAAATGTAAATATATAGATTAATAAAAATATTACAAAAAAATACATTCAAATGTTTATCATAAAAAGTATATAAATCATTGAGGGGTCATCTAGAGGAGTTGGAGGAGATAGTGGAGATAAATCATCCCTAAACCATGAGTCATATAGTGCATGTACTCCATCATATTCTCGTGTTGTTGCTACTGCCATCGACGCATCTCCTTCTGATGTTGTTGTTGTTGTTGTTGACAAAGATCTTTCTGCTCCCTATGTATGGTCTCTATAATCTCACCCTAATCTCGCAGCTGCTCCTCGTACTGTGCAGCATATGATGATGACTCTCCATGAGCTTCTCTTGAGTTGCACACCGACATCACAACGGTACCATAATAACTCTCAGGCATCAATTGAGAGTCAATACCAACAACTCAACCTTTCTCAAAGGCATATTATGTCGCCTACATCCATGCTACATCATAAAATCTTACTGCACTAGAGGTCTGATCCTCATTCTCAACCTGACTCTCAACCTGTGTCTGAGACATCACGGCCTCATATGAATCCTTCAATTTCAATTTATAATTAAAATAGTTAAAATATTATTTGTAGTTAATTTTAAAACTCAAAATGAAATTATACTAACCACAATATGACGTTGGCGATCACCTATAATCTCTCCAGTGACAGTATCATTGTACATCCTCCTATAAATGTAGAACTCTATAATATCATGTTGTTCGACTGCCTATATGAGTACAAAATAAACAGTTTACATTTAAAGTTATATAAATTATTAAAAAAAGTACTTTCCTAATGTCATCTATGCATACTGAATGTATGACTACCAGCTTGATGTGTCACCTCTTGCCCACCCCAGTTTTGTCGACCTAATGATTCTCTCCTCTAAAATTTTGATCTCATCTAATATGAACATAATTCAACCCAAACTTAAGATGAGATTTAATCTGGTTGGTGGATGCATCAAGACTGATCAAATTCTATGACTACCACTTTCCATATTGTTGTCCCCCTTAGATTGTGTAAAAATTAATAGCAGCACTCATGCATATAGATCTCGCATGCCTCCCAGATAGAGTCTCACATGCTATCATTGATTGGATACCATAAACCCTAAAAATAATTAATAATATCAAGTAATTAATTAAATAAATCTAGAAATAACTATTATTTATTTATGTACCATCCAATGCTCAAACATATATCACTGAACATCAATGGGAATCTGATCCCATGTCACCCATGACCAAAAAAAATAATTCCTCGATATAGCACTCCCATGTCCAATAGCTATATGCAAAAAGATGTGAAAAAACAAAATAAATAATCAAATATTTAATATATAAATAAATTAATGGTAATTAATGAAAACTAACTAAAATATAAGAGTAAACATACCTCTCCATGTGTGGATCAAAATCAAGATGTGGAAATCTCTCAGGGATAGGGTTAGGAATCATTAATCTCATAAGACTAAGACCCATATGGGTCATTGTTGAACTACTAGTAGTATGAGGGACAGATGATCCAATATCATGCTCATCACCAGGTAGATCAGCCTCCTCCAACTCACGAAATATATCTAAGTCCATCTAAAACATGAAATGACTATTGTTAGAAAATAGTTGAAAATAATTATTATATATAGATATATATTATATATTACTATAACCAGCATTTAACTATGTCAATATTCATCTCCATCTCCATATTTGTATATAACAATGTCAATATCTTTGTATTCCTCCACAGTATCATAAATTTCCATAGGAGTTTCAATCTCACCATCTCTTTTCATTTCAAATTCATTTATTACATCAATAACATCATCCTCACCATCAACCCTTAACTATGGGGTAACATCATCGATAGTCATGACTCTTAGTGTAAAAGATGGATTTGGAGTAGTCTCTTGAAAGATTTAAATTACATACACTTCAATAGAACCACATTCAATTTTAATAAACTAATTTTATCAAGATTTAATTTTTATTATGCTCCACCAATCACTTAATAACAACCTGAACTATTATAAATAAAATTTTCTTACGATTTAATGTTTTATTATGTAATGTGGTTATAGAAAAAACATGCACTTGTTTTGTTTAAGGATTTCGGTCCACCCAGTCCTTCATGTTAGTAGGGATTTCGGGCCACCTTTAAGGCCTTTGGACCACCTCAAGGCCTTCGGGCCACACGCAGTTTCCCCAGACAGACTCTATAAAAAATAAGTATCCCTAGAAGAGGATTCAGAGCCATTGCACTCACCAGAGTAGAGCCAAATGGATTGTCATAATGAGAGGGTATGGTTATGCCATCGGTACCAGCATGTGCTTACACGGGAATCCTAGCCAGACGGCCATGTGAAGGTGGAGAGCTACTATCATGATGCAGATGCTGGGGAGGGTTAGTTCCTTATAGATAGTCTGGTTTAATTCCCTAATACCTTTAGATCATGTAATCTCCTAAGCCTACAGGCCTTGTAATCTCTGATCTACGGGCCTTGTAAGGGTTCCCCCTCATCCCTTGAAAGAGGGGTTATCAAAAATAAATAAAAAAGAAGGCCTTCAGGGCATTTAGGCATTAAGAATATTTATCATTGATAATATATCCATTAAATAGTGATCACGTGATTAGTATAAATATTGAGCTTTAACAAATCCCATTGACACACACAATGGAAGTGATAGCCTCATCCAGTAGGATTGTACCCTATGAATCTCATTTATCATAGCTTCTGAGGGAGATAACATCAATGGTCTTTTCCCTTGACCAAGACCAATCTGATATCCAACAACTTAAGCATGATTGAAACCATTTATGGGATAATTTCAACCTTACTCATATCATGGCCCAAACCATCTTTGTTGAACGGACCCATAAAAGTCTCATCATCACGTAACTTACTCTTAGGGAATATGCTAGTGTAATAAAGGGATATGTATCAAGACATTAATAATATGATTATTTATATTATATATAATAATTAATTTATTTTCTTTTTTATTGTTACTTTATAAATGATTTTGATTTTGATTTAATTAAACACAATTTGTATTTTCGAGTAAAGTTAAAATTCAATTAAGGGATTTATTTTGATTAATTAATGGATTTTTAAAATAAATATTATTTTAATAAAATTTAATTATTAAATAAGTTTTATTAATTATAAATTTTCATATATTTTTTATGAGCTGAAATGTACTTTTTATAAGGGTTTAAAAACTATTATTGTCAAAAAAACCCATCATTTTTCAATACATGTATAATATTATTTTAAAAGTGAAAATAAACATATTTAGAAAATTATTTAGATAAAATAAATATTATTTTTTGAATCATAATGTCAAAATTATCCAATGGTGAATTTTTCACAATTTTCTTCGACAATCGAATTTTTAGGTAAAAATTAAATACCGTATAAATATATGGTGCGTTTTATGAAATCATAATGACCCAAAAATTATGTAATAAATACTATAATATTTATATTAGGCCAAATATATTTTTTCCCTTAAAATAATTTTATTTGATAAACTTTATAATGCCTTTATGAATCCTCCAAAATATATAATATATTTTATGATTTTAAATTCATTTCTTTAAAAGAGTGACTCACCTCCATATAAGAAAGGGTAATATTTTAATATGTTTGGCCCTTTTCCTAATGAAGTAATTAAAACATAACCACTTTGGAAAAAACTATAGGAAAAAACCATGGGAAGGTTTGTGGTTTTGAATATTTTATTATATAGAGTCCAAAACCTAAGTTTGTGAAATATTAAAGAATTTCCCTCTCATTTCCAATATAAAATTACCCAATATCCCACTTATCTTAACTAAAAATACTTTAATCACATACTTATTATTCCCTACTCTCTTTATAATCCTCCAAAGGTGCTCCAAGCTCTTAAGAATCCCATTTTCAAGCTTTTGGAGTCACACACTCAAGTAAGGGTTCTTTCCTTTCTCATCATTATCAAAGTTTATTTATCTTGTTATGCACTTTTATTTTAAATTAATAGTGATCAGGTATGATTTATAACCTCCCCCATACTACCCTTATTATTTATAAATGATTTTATATCCTTTTATTTCTCATTAATCCCTCTCATGTACACCTGTTACCATGACAAAATTTTGTAAGCATCATTTCCCTTTTCTTTTTTTCAAGCTTATTTATTATCATATCCCTTATTTTTCTAATTATATATGTGTGTAAATGTCCTTTAATGTCCCTATTACTATAAAATTCATTTAAAAATTATGATATACCCATTTCTCTCTCATAAATACATTTTATTAACTTTTAAGTGACGCTGTTATGATGTTGAATTTTCACCATGATTTTCCATACCGAACCAATTGTGTGGTGAATACCATACTCAATTCCTATCAAGGGTGTTCAATTTTATGAATATATATATTTTTATTGGGAAATTAAATTTATTTATTCTATACTAATTTATTTTTAAATAAATTACGATGATGAATGAATCCATGTTTTATGATCTATATGGCACACTTAAGCATGAGAATAAAATAAAAGTGATGGGTGCACCCTGAATTATATAGTACTCCAATACATTGGATAATATTTAGTATAATGATATGATATTTTGGGATAGAGGTATTCCTGATTCCTTTATAGGTATTTTTCCACCATGAAGTCTTGGCGGTTTATCCTTGACCGATGTTTATCATGCAGTGTTTTAAGTTGTTTCCACATTTCCAATGTTATAATTATCATTCCATATATTTCCTTATTATTCAGGTTCCTCTATGACTCATTAATTTTCCTTGACTAACATGTATTATAATCTTTATGTTATTCCATGTTTATTATATTAATATTATTTATGGAACACCCCTTTATTATGTATTTCCCTAGGTTATCCAATGCAATTTTAAGTTCAATAATGTTAAAGAAGTTTTCAATAAAGATGTTGTAATCCATGTTTAAAATTGTAATGAAATGCACCTAATTCCTAAAGACTCTAGACTTCTTGATCTTTTGGGTTGTATTAAGTGTAATTTTATGTAATTAAATCATTTATTAATGTTTAATAAAGATCAAGGTTGTTATATTTGGTATCAAAGGGGAAGTTTAGTTATTTTTGGGATTAGGATTATAAATCTCTAGAAAAAGCCTTATGGATAAGAATAGGTATAATAAAACATCCCTAAATTTTGTTTATTATATATTAATTGATTTATCAAGATAATGAATTTTTGTCTAGATACTATAAGTGTATGTGGTTCTGGCATAGATGTACCTAGGAGAAATAACTCTGACAAGGCATTTCAAGCCTGACTCAGGGTAACTCGGTGCATGACAACGGGCCTTACTGCACACCTGGTTTGACACACTCAAAAGATATGATTTGTCAATTTATAAGATAATTAAGAACCATTATTAAGGGAGTAAAAAAATTCCCATAAGATTATATGTTAGGACATAGATCATAGATAACAAAGATTGAAGCCTAGAAATCCATAAGTTAAATAAATACATGTAAGTTATAAGTTATCCCTTTAATGTAATTAAATTCTAATTTATGTGTTTAAAAGTTAAATATACTCATCCTTAATTTTTATTTTATTCTATACAATGGTTGGAAATAAAGGTAATTGGGTAAACAACCAATGTGAAGAGCAATGTGATGACTGCCCCAATGAGATGTCTAACCCGATGGGAGTTGGAATCACACGCTTCATGATGATACTCTCTCAGCTAACTCAAGTTCTGAACAGAAACCTAGATCATAATGAGCATTGAAACCCCCATAAGAGATAACAAGCCTCAATCAAGAGATTAATGCGTCAAAGGCCTCCTACTTTCAATGGGTCATCTGATACCTCAAACACAGAATAGTGGATCAACTCCATTGAAAATATATTCTCCATCCTTCAATCACTACTATAAATCCTACCTATACCAATGAATATATACCAACGATTTATAAAAAAATTTGGTATAGTTTCTCTTTCCCTATGGTTTTCTAAAATCGTTGGGTTAGGCTACTTTGAGACCATTTTTTCCAACAGTTTGGAAAACCGTTGGGAAAGGGTCCACTTTTTGCCAAAACTGTTGGGAAAGGGTACTTTGAGACCATATTTCCCAATGGTTTTGGAAAACCATTGAGAAATGGTACTTTGAGACCACATTTCCCAATGGTTTTGGAAAAATCTTTGGGAAAGGGTACTTTGAGACCACTTTTACCAACGGTTTGGGCAAACCGTTGGGAAAGGGTACTTTGAGACCACTTTTCCTAATAGTTTGGGCAAACCATTGGGAAAGGGTCTACTTTTTTTCCAATGGTTTTGGAAAACTGTTGGTAAAGGGTACTTTGAGATAACTTTTCCCAAAGGTTTGGGTAAACTATTGGTAAAGGATGGGTTCCTGCCCCAACGGTTCTCAAAACCATTGGAAAAGGCCTATCCCAACAGTTTTGAAAACTGTTGGGATAAGTACCCTTATTTTTTATGAATTATTTTTTTGAATATCATAAAATAAATAAATATATAAATTATATATAAATATATATAAATATATATATATATATCCAAATATATTCACAAATGTAAGTGTGGTATAGTGGTAAATTCTTTGATATTCAACGTGTAGGTTGTAGGTTCAAACCTCCACTATAACTTTTTTTATATATTTTCTTATCCTAATAGTTTTTAAATCGTTGGGATAGGTCTTTCCCAATAGTTTTCTACAAACTATTGGGATAGGTATTTTCCAACACTAAATCACCCAATGGCTTCCTAAACCACTGGTATAGGTTATACCAATGGTTTGGGGACCTATACCAACAGTTCCAAACCATTGGTATAGGTAATTTTTCCATTAGTGAATGTTCTAAACAAGAAAAGGTTCTGCTAGTTGTTTATCATATGGAAGGTGAAGGTGATTGGTGGTGGACATTGATAAAAAATATGAATCCTGAAGAATATATTGAATAAATGGTGTGTAAGGATTTCTAGAAAATGTTTTTCGATAAATATTTTCCTCACACTCTTCGTCTTAAAATGGAAAGGTATTTTCTTTCCACAAGAAAAAAGATGATGAATCTATCGGTCATATGAGGCAAACTTCACAAGGCTTGCAAGATATGCATGTGTCTTTGTCATTACCCCTAAGTACAAGGCCAACCACTTCTTTGGTGGGATAAAACCTAGCCTATGGAAATCCCTAGTGATCTGTTACTTTGATAGCTATGAGGAAATTGCTCTATGTTCCCTCAAAGTCGAAATAGATATCAGAAAATCTTAGGGGTATCATGGGTATAAGAAGAAGAAAGTAGAGATAAATTTTGGTGGTTTGATAGAGATATCTAATGGTGACAAGAAATTTCAACATCCCACTTTCAAAAGGCGTGGAAAAATCACCCTATAAATTGCTTGAAGGGGATGAGGAAATGATTTAGGTACAGGAAGGAAGGGCACCTTGCCACTAATTGTCGGAAGGAGAAGACTACTGCTATGATAGAGGAAAGGGATGCTCTGGTCAACCCTCGTCATATTGTTCATTACTATAACTACAAGAAACTAGGGCACTTTACAAACCAATGCACTAAGCTAAGGGTTTTCGGAGACAACCAACAACCTCTAAGGTGGCAAGGGTGGGATTTTTCCATCACTACCAATGAAGTTAATCCTAAAAATGAAGTGGTGATAGGTATGATAGTTATTCATCCAAGAATAGAGAAATTGGTTTTTTTATTCTAGTTCTACACATTCCTTCATATCACAAATGTTTAGTAGAACTATCCAAACACCACCACAAAGCTTGGAAGTAGAGTTGTCGGTGAAAATGGAAAATAGATAAATTATTGCATCTTAAGTATATAACTCCTCTCCTATCAAATTTTGGTGGATGAACTTCCGAGAGAACATTTTTATACTCTCTTTGGTGTAATTTGATGCAATCTTGTTCATGTATTGACTTTCCCTATATATATCCAATATAAATTTTCACGAGAAGGAAATCACTCTCTGTATTGTGAATCGACCCCTGATTCTATATAAGTGCAAGGAGGAGGATGAATATTATTTAGAACCATCATCTCAAGCATGGGTATTATTTCCTTATTAGCAATCATATCTAGATCAAATTATTGAGTCTAATAAAAGAACCATCCTTTAAGACATGCCCATTGTGAGGGAATATGCTGGTGTGTTTCCCAAGGAATTTCTTGGTCTTCCTCCTAGCCGATATGTTGAATTTTCTATCGATCTTATACTTGGGGTGTTACCATTATCCAAGACTCTATATAGAATGGTTGTTTTATAACTTGAATATATAAAGAAAAAACTAAAGGAGAATCTATATAAAGGTTCCATATGCCCAAGTGCTTCACCATGGGGTGCACCAATCCTATTCGTCAAGAAGAAGGATGGGCCAATGCGCTTTTTCATCATTTATCATGAGCTTAACAAGATCATGATAAAGAACAAGTATCCTCTACCTTGGATTGGTGACTTATTCGATCAGATATGTGGAGAACAATACTTCTCCAAGGTGGATCTACGGTTAGAATATTACCAAGTTAGGATGAAGGAGGATATCCCCAAGACTATTTTTTGTACAAGGTACAAGAATTATGAGTTCATAGTGATGCCTTTCGGACTCACTAATGCTCTAGTAATATTTATGTACTTAATTAATAGAGTATTTAGTGATTAACTAAACAAATTTTTGGTAGTATTTATATATGATATTCTAATATACTCCAAAATAAAGGAGGAGCATGGGGATAATTTGAACATTGTGCTAAAGAACTTATGAAAGGAGAATATTTATGCAAAGTATAGAAAGTGTGAAATATGGTTGAAGAAATTCTCATTCTTAGGTAATATCATCATAATAAATAAGATATATGTAGACCCTTCAAAGACTGAAGAAATTGAAGGATGGAAGAAGCCAATATCTATGACAGATATCCATATTTTCCTTGGGTTAGCTGGGTATTATCACTAATTTGTGAGAAATTTCTCACGATTGTCAAACCATCTTACCAAGATAACTCAGAAGGGTGTGAATTTTTCTTGGAATGATGAATGTGAAGAGAGATTAAAGGATTTGAAAAGGAAGCTTATCATTGTGCTTCACACTACCCACAAGTGGAGAGATTTTCATGGTATTCAGTGATGCTTCAAAGAAGGAACTGGGTTGTGTGTTGATGAAAAATGAAAAATTCATTGCCTATGATTCATGGAATTTGAAAGTTCATTAATAAAACTACACAATACATGATATGGAGTTGGATTTAGTGGTTTTTTCTTTAAAAATTTGGCAGAATTATCTCTTTGGGTATAAGTGTGAAATATATACAGATCAAAAAAAGTATCAAGTATATATTCACATAGAAATAGCTAAATATGTTTCAATGAATATAGTTAGAGATGATCAAAGGATATGATTTCTCAATAAACTACTATATTGGGAATAAAATAAAGTGGAAAAAGCTTTAATCATAAAGGATCTAACAATTCTATTGTTGATGAGAATTGATAGGGATCTGATCTTCTTATATTTGGAAAGGATGGACATGGGAATCATAAATGAAGGAACATCATCAATCCTTTCACAAATGATTTCTCAACAATATCTTCTAGAGAGTTTAAAGTATTATCAAAGATTTGATGTGTGAATTCAAAATAAATTATAATCTATAAGGAAATGGAAATCCTTGTAGTTCAATGTTAATGATTAAGGTGTTATGAGATTTGGGTCAAGACTATGTGTACTATCAAATCCTGAGTTAAAGAAGGATTTGTTGGATGATGTACAAATCTCAACCTTCTCTATCCACCTAGGAAGCACAAATATGTATCAAGATCTCCGAGAACACTATTGGTGGGAAAATATAAAGAATGAGATTGTAGAATATTTAAGATCTAGACATAGTGGAAGCGTGGCGGTTGGGAGGGCCCAATTTTGATTTTTCCATAATCGATGACCAATCTGGGATCAATACGATGATGAACTCTAGTATCCATGAATTAAAATAAAATATTTAGACAAAGAGAAAAAAAATTGGATCCAAGAAATAGGATCTTATGCATCATTCTTATAATTAATTTATTAATTTCTGAAGAAATTAAATACCTAGGTTTTTGGTGATTTCTTATTTGATGATCGTTGATCATTTGGGATGACCCTTCCAGATTTTCTTCATTGTGCTTATGAGGATCCAAAGTAGAATCCCTCTAGCTGTGATCCACATGTGCTCTAATGGTTTCCAAAAAATGCCACTCATTCTCCAGGTGCTAGCACGGCGAAGTGAATATCTTGCATTGATCTTTCTTGATCGCTCATTTTTCGGTCTTGAAGAACTTCTCTCATTCTTGATAGGTAGAGATGAGAGGAGTCGAGAGAGAAAATATTTGTATGAACAATTCTAAATTCACTAGAGTTTGGCACAATAGACGTACCTATATATTAATCGACATGGGGTTTTAGTTATAATATTTAATTGTGAAATATCAATTAAATGTAATTATAACTATTATAGAAAACCCATACCACATAACAACAATAACAGAACCATTATTTGTGGTGTTCCAACTTGTACAAAACAGAACCATAAATTAAATCTAGTGCCACATAATGATAATAATATTACTATTATTTCTCGTGTCAACTACATAAACATTATTTACTGACTTGTAAATAATTAATTTATCAATGGACAGGGTCTTGGTTCGTTCGAACTCCTCTTCCATTTATTAAACACCTGAATAAAATATTTTATTCTCTTAAATAAATATGTTTATTTACAAAATAGTAAATAAATATTTATTAAATGTTTAATAATATAAATAAATATATTTTATTCAAAATCCGGTGAATAAATATTTATTTAATTTATGCGGTCATTTTAACTTGAATAAAATTATTCCTCAATCTTGAGAATAATATTTATTCCATTAATTAAATTCAAATAAAATTTAATCAAGACCACCAGAAACACTTAGTGTGTAACCCTCTAGAATTCTTTCTTATTGGAATTATGTAGGCTTTCCTAAAGTCTAATATTACTGTCTAGAAATAGGTCAAGACACCCAAGAGAAATAACTTAGAGTCGTAATGATGACATCTAAATATGAATGCTCACTATGTAAAACAATCCCTTTATCATAATATCTCATCAAGCAGGTTTCATTGTAGTGTCATCAACCTATATGCTTGATACGTCATTCTTTGACTACCTGAAATAAACTCTTCATTACACCATGTCCATGGAATTTAGGGAAAAAGTTCTATTTCAATCAAAGGGTCTAGATATAAAATTCCATAAATGGAAGGGTAAAATCCTTCCTCAACTTATCCAATAATAACATGTCATTCGTGATGTACCCAACGTACCCTACTTCCCGCCAACATATGGCGTGATGGTTTTCGTCAGTAAATCAAATTGTGTGAGTCATGACAAATATTAATGATAATATTAAAGTCTAAGGACCATTACACATGCTCATAGATAAGAATATACATTGACACCAAAAACATATAGAATTACTACTGGAAGATTTGTTCTCATAATCTCCCGTCTTGGATATTACCAAGTGCAAACTTCATGAGAAGAAGTCTCATATGCTTACAAGTACCCACACATGACGGTCTGTATACTATATGTCCCATCATAGTATGTCATCCAACCATAAAACTATATTTAATAATATTGTCATATCTCTTCAAGGTTCTCATCAAAGCAAGGAACTGTTATGACCTTATTAATGCGTCAAATACTCTAGGACATTATTACATTAAATTAATGCAGAACAATTAAAAATATGTAATAAGATGTTTAATATTTAAATACATTAAATATTCATGTAATAAAAGTACAAATAGTTAGTTCTAGGACACCAACTCTAAAAACTCCCACTTATACTAGAGTCAACTACCTGCGACTTTCATTCCACTAGACCTCACGTGATGATCATGTTTCTGTTGAGTCAAGTCGTTAGTCAAGGGTTCTTCCATATTGTATTCCATGGAAATATTTCTCATTGAAACTTCACCTCTATAAGAAAAATCCCTCAAGAGATGATACTTTCATAGTATGTGCTTCATCCACTTATGTGGCCTTGGATCTTTTGTGAGAGCCACCACTGCATTATTATCACAATAGAGTGTGATGAGATCTTTACTGCTAGGAACCAAATCCATCTCTTAGAAAAATATTCACATCCAAAATTCTTATTTAGCTACCTTAGAAGCAGTGATATACTCGGACTCTCCTGTAGAAACTGAGAACACACCTTGCTTTGAGCTCTTCCAGCTCACAGCACCTCCATTCAAAGTGAAAATGAATCCCTTTTACGAATTCATGTCATCTTGATCAGTCTGGAAACTAGAATCTTCATATCCTATGATGACTAGTTCCTCATATCCTCCGTAAACTAGGAACATATCCTTAGTACGCCTCAGATACTTAAGGATAGTCTTGACTGCCATCCAATGGAGGTCACCTGGATCATCTTGATATCTTCCTACTGCACTCAATGCATAGGTAACATCTAGCCTAGTACATAGCATAGCATACATGACTGACCCAATCACTAATGTGTATGGAATACTTTCTATTATATTTCTTTCATCATGAATCTGAGGACACATTTTCTTAGAAAGATGAATGTCATGTGATGTTGGCAACAATCTCCTCTTGGATTGTTCCATACTAAATCTCTTCAGTATCTTGTCCATGTATGTACTTTGAATTAGGCCCAGCAATCTCGTTGATCTATCATGATGGATCTTGATCCCAATAATATATTTTGTCTCACCCAAGTCCTTCATAGAGAATCATTTATTCAAAAATTCCTTAACAAACTGTAATACTGATATTTCATTTTTAATAAGTAATATGTCATCAACATATACTATTAAGAAAATGACTGCACTCCCAATAAAATGTTTGTAGAAACAGGGCTCACATTCATTCTTTATAAAACCAAATTTCATTATGGATTCATTAAAACAAATGTTCCATGACCTGGATTCTTGTTTTAATCCATAAATGGATTTTTGAAACTTTTATATCTTATTGGAATTCTTTGGAGTCACAAACCCTTCAAGTTGTGTCATATAGACATCTTCCTAAAGGTTCCTGTTAAGGAAGGATATTTTGAAATCCATTTTTCAAATCTCATAGTCATGGTAAGCAATAATGGCCAATATAATTTTTATGGATTTTAGTATTACAAATGGTGAAAATGATTTTTTTTAGTCAATGCCTTGATGTTGTTTAAACCCTTTTACAACCAATCATGCCTTATAGGTACTGACTTGTCCTTCTATGTCTATTTTCTTCATGAATACCCATTTGAAACCAAAAATATTTACATATACTAGAGGATATACTAAAATCCATAATTGATTTTGGTACATGGAATCTATTTCATAATTTGTGGATTCTTTTCACTTGGAAATGTTAGTGCCACTTACTGCTTTCTTGTAGGTTAAAGGATCATTATTATTGACTAATAATGAGTCGCCATCCTAAATAACTAGAAAACTATACCATTACAGTTCTCTAACCTCTCTAATACTCCTATGAAATACTTGTGTCTCTAGAAAAAATCTTTCTTCCATGGGGCTTTGTGGAATCTTATCATTTACCAACTCTTATGTACATTGAGCCTCAACTTCATTGAAGTCTATCTTTCTCCCACTATGTCTTTTGGATGTGTGCTCCCTCTCAAATAATATGGAATGTATTTCCACTATAATATTTTTGTATGAGGAATCATATAGGTAATATCCCCTTGTTTCCTTAGGGTATCCTATAAAGGTACACTTTGTGCCTCAATGTGTGAGTTTGTTACCTGAAGAGGCCTTAAAAAATGTTTCTCTTCCCCACACATGTAAATTCAATAACATGGATTTTCTTCCACTCTAAAGCTTGTATGGAATACTATTTATTGATTTAGTTAATACTTGTTTTAGTATGTGTATCGTTGTTTGTAATGTATATCCCAAAAAATATAATGGAAAAATTTCATGACTCGTCATTGATCTCACTATGACCAACAAGGTGTGGTTCCTCCTTTTTCTTATACCATTCTACTAGGGAGTGTAAGGAGGAGTGAGTTGGGATAGGATTCAAAACTCCCATAAGTAATCAATGAAGTCTTGATTAAGATAGTATCCCCCTCAGTCTAAGTGGAGTTTCTTAATCTTCTTACCAAGCCGGTTCTCAACTCAATTCTTGTATTTATTGAACTTATCAAAATAATCTGACTTATACCTCATTAAGTAGATATATCCATATCTACGAAAATCATCAGTAAAAGTTAAGTGTGAGTACACACCCCATTCTTCAACTGGAAATGGTCTACATGCATCAGTATGAACCAATTCAAGAATCTCTTTGGCCCTTTCACCTTTCCCAATAAATGGAGCTTTGGTCATTTTGCCTTGTAAACATGGGTGACAT
This sequence comes from Viscum album, assembly GCA_963277665.1. Taxonomy (NCBI): domain Eukaryota; kingdom Viridiplantae; phylum Streptophyta; class Magnoliopsida; order Santalales; family Viscaceae; genus Viscum; species Viscum album. Next base: position 1,627,713,535 of record OY728161.1, on the reverse strand, counting down.
ACATCAAGTGGTTTTAGTTAGAAAGAATCTAAATATCCATCTTCATATAACTTTGTCAAGATTTTCTCATTTACATGACCTAATCGGTGATTCCAAAGTTAGGTGTGGTATAATTCATGTGAAGTACCTTTGTTATCGATTGTCATTACTTAGTTTGTGTAATCCAACATGTAAAGTATGTTATATAAATGTGCCTTACCAAAACAAGTTCTATCTTTATAAAAGAAGAAAAATTCATTTCTAAACTTGAAAATAAATCCATATGTATCTAGTCTGGATACAGAAATGATGTTTTTGGTTACAGAAGGCACATAATAATAACCTTCTAATACTAATATCATCCCAGTCGGCAATGTGAGGTGGTAGTCCCCAACAGCTATAGCAGCAAGTCTAGCTTCATTGGATACTTGTAGGTCTACCTACCCTTGGTCAATTTTCTTGAATCTACTTGGTTCCTAAATTTGGATACATATGTGAGCACTATAGGCTATATCTAATACCTAATTTGTAGAAACAGATAAATTGCACTTGATAATAAATTCACCTAAATCTTCCCCTTATTTCCTTAGTTGGGTGCAGTTTTTCTTCCAGTGGACCTTCTTTCCACATGTAAAACAAACAGCTTCCTATTCCCTTCCCTCTCCCTTGATCTTCCTTTTCTTGGAAGGGTATGAAGAAGATTTGGGCTTAAATCTATTTGCCTTATCTTTCCTCTTATTCACCATAAGTATAGAAGTCTTTTCATGCTTCATGTATTTTTTCACTTGGAGAAGGAGGATAAGAATATATGGTATAGACTTATCAATTTTGTTCATATTGAAATTCATAACAAAACTGGAGAAGCTCTAAGGGAGCGATACAAGAATGAGATCGGTACCCAGTTTTTTGGAGATTTTAAACCCTAGAACCTCCAGGTTCTCAATGTATCCAATGAGCTTAATTACATAAGGCTCAGGTGGGGAACCCTCTCTAAGATTACTCTGAAAGAGTGCCTTGGAGATCTCAAATTGTTCCTATCTTGCTCTCTCCTAGTAAATACCATGGAGGTGCTCAAGCGTGCTATAGGCATCTATGTTTTCGTGAGACTTCATGATTTCACTAAACATTGATGATAACATTAAACATTGAACATTGACCACATCATTCATATGTTTCTCGTAGACCAGGAACTCTTTATCACTCACCTCTTGGGCAGGCAGATCAGGTAATAAGGACTCCAACATGTAAGATTTATGTTCATGGCATAGAATAACCTGAAGGTGTCTAAACCATTCCTAAAATTTATTGTCATTGAGGATGTTGTCTTTATCCAGTATTGATCATAGGGATAGTGTGGTTGATGATCTTGTCATTTTTTTATTCTACAATTAAAAGAGCAGATAATTAGTACTTTCTTGATTACATTTTATGAGAAATAATAAATTAATTTTATTAAGACTCCCACTATTTTATCAAGTCCCAATGGCACTCACCATTGAACTCTGAATGTCTAGTTGCTAGTAAATTTTAGGGGAAATGATCCATATCCCCCTTTACATAACACCAACAAGGGTTGGTCAATCTATTTGAAGGTATTTAGGTAGGCAGGTCTTTACCAACTATGGGCTTACAGCTCCTTGATCCGTTGAGTGGACTCCCCAATCCTGAAATTCTGACTTGGATTTCCTCAACACTTACCTCTAAATTTACACCAAGTCTATCAAGGGATACTCTTCTTGATGTAAAATGGTTAAGTCAACCCAAAACTTTCATAATAACTTCCTGTATAAAAGTAAGTGTCCCAACAAGGGTTTTTCAAACACATATTTTTATTGAGTCTTTCCCACTCCACTCTAAATCTATATATTTTTTATTTTTTAAAATCCATTTTAAGGATAAATGGTAACCTTACATTCTAAATGAAAAACCATACAACAACTTGAAAAAAAAACAAGATTCAGGATTCAAAAAACATAGACACCAAAGTGCCAAATTCAAAATTTGAAAAAACTGCATTGATCCTCGCACCGCCTAATAACCTCGGTCCGTGAGATCCATGATCCACACTCTCATCCATCATCCTACTGAAGCACCTTGAGCCGCACCCCTTGATAGTCAAAATCACCATCGTCGCCTCCACTTTGTCAGAATTAGAACCCATCGACCATCATCCCCACAGCATCAAACCATCATCACAGAATACATAGGACTTTAGAACACTGAGCCTCACATCATGAAAACCCCGTACCGCACCAGTCATTGTCGTTGAACCGATCATTGCTAGATGCAGGAAAACACCACGCCAAATCCAACAACACTTGAAATGCATATAGCTTCTTCAAGGGAGAAACACCAGCAAGAAACATCACTACATATTTCAAACACCTAACACCATCTAAACCACCATCATCGGTAGCACTGGTTGAGACTCCTAGATCACCACTAACCGCTCGAACATCACATCCTAAAGCCACTTAGAGAACCGTCCTACCAAACCACACTTGGGAGGAGAAATGGAAATTAGGATCCATAGTAGAGTGGGAGCAGCCAATCGAGCCCTACGATGCACCAACAAAACATGTGATGTCAGAAAAGTACTAGAAAATTGAGCAACCAGACTGTCAAAACACAAAAGAACACCAGAATTGAAGCACAAAACACTGTAAACAAAAACCTAGAAAAACGAAAACAGAAACCAAAAGGCACACACAGGAGCCACCAATGAGCACACCCCCTAAAAAATCTCAATCCACCAAAAGATCCACCACACTAGATCGGAATGGAATCCAACAGGGTGGATTAGGAAACAAGTGTATAGAAGGAGCGAGAGTGGTAGAGACTATGGCGGTGATGAAAATAGAAAAACCCACCCGATACAAAAAAAACCCCGAACCAGAATGACAGAATCCCCAAACCAATGCTCCACCATTACCATCCCAAGCCATCATTAGAACCATCGTACTGGACCAATATGAGGTCTGGCATTATAGGGAAGAAGAAAAGAGAAGAGGAGCAGGGAGACTGAGGCTTTGGTCACAAAACGCACTAGAAGCAACCGAGAAAACCCGCAAGGTGAAAGAACAAACACTGAAAAGGAGAAGAAAAGAGACTAGAGAAGAAATCCCCATGGAGAGGAGGAACCAACGCGGTTGCCCGAGGTTTCAAGGGAAACCCTAGCTGGAACTAAGAGGGATGAGAGGGCTGCTCCCAGGAGAATGAAGATCCATCATTCTGAGTCTTTCTCTTAATCAAGTAATGGAAGGCTTAGTCTGAGTTAATATTTTATTGAGGAATGTCTATCTCTTATGCATAAATTGCCTTATTATCTTTATCACATGCTTGTGAATATTAAGTGTAACTTCCTTAAGTGATTAACCATGTCTTGATAATATTTACACATAAACTTGGTTTATTTTAGTTCCATCTTGCATGCTTGTAATTCATTAGTTATGTAGTCACGATAATACATACATAATGAAAAACTATGAAACTGATAGAAATAAAATAAAGGTTGTGATCATGAGCTCTTCTAATGGTTAGTTTATCTAGCGGTTGATAAACTAACCACTGACCTAAGGAAGAAACACCTTAAACCATTTATGGTTTATGTCTATAATTTTCCACCTATCCACCTTTGTATCCCCTTGGATTGGTTTCACCTTGGATCCTTACTTGAACCACCTACAAAATATTGGGAGATCCATCCATTACATATGTTTTTTAACTCACACACAGGTGAGGGGTAAAAGGGGGGTTTACATAAAAGAAACCATAGGCATGTAGACCCTACATATTAATGAGGAGAGATGGCACGCAGGCTAACAATTTAATTTAAAATAAAATAAAAGGAAACCAATCACATACAAAGGTCCAGTCTAGCTAATGATCAACAACATACATGAAACTAATTAAACATTTAATAAAACTAGCATTCAATTATTTAATCATTCTTGTTAAGATAAATCATGCTCTAATTAATTAATTATTATCTTTAATTAATCAATCCTTTTATCTTAATCCTTTTCTGAATTTCCTTGAGATTATCATCCATAACCTTGGAGGTAACATGGTGAACACACGTTCAAAACTAGATGATATGTAATTCTGAACATTACCCAAACATTAAAGTTTAAATTCTATATAATTTGGTAAATTACATGGTGTGTAATTCCAACTACACAGCGTGTACTGCCTTCACTGTCTTATCTAAAGTACATGCTTAGGGACTCATCATGTGAGGCATACTTCAAAAATCATGGAGTACACAGTGTGTCTAGTGGGCCACACACCATGTTGACTTTGGGTTACATGGTTATCAGTCGGCTTAGTCATGTATGGGATACACAATTTGTCCCTTGACCCGAAGGGACTACATGCTGTTTCTAGTGGGCCACATGACGTGTAATATGGCTGATCGTGTGCCAATCTATCCTGGTCAACACGCGATGTAAGAATTAACTACATCATGTTTCATTAATGCACACATATTGAGTAATTACATAATTACTCCCGATGCACTGAACATAAATATGTGGTGTGTAATCCAGATTACATAGTGTGTATGGAAGATTACACGGCATATAACTCCAAATACACAGCGTGTACTATCGTGTTACCTAGATAGAATCATCATCACCTCCTGATGAGATCCTCTATTTAATTTTAATCAAAAAATTATTCGTTTTGATTAGATATGCGAGAAAGGAAAATAGTAATAATAGATCTCAAAATTCATATTACAAGAATGATTAAACATGAATTGAAAAACTAAATTATTAAAGCCTAAATCATCAATGAATTATTTAAATAATTATAAATGATGATGTGACCCCTCTAGTACCACTTGAAGGATCTGAACGTAGTGGAAGCATGGTGGTTTGGAGGGCCCAACTTTTCTTTTTCCATAATCGATGACCAATCTGGGATCAATAGGATGATGAAAGCCAATATCCATGGATTAAAATCAAATATTTAAACAAAGAGAAGAAAAGTGCCAGATCCAATAAAAAGGATCTTACACATCATGTTTATAATTAATTTATTAATTTCTGAAGAAATTAAATACCTAGGTATTTGCTACTTTCTTCATTGATGATCATTGATCATCCGGAATGACCCTTCCGGATTGTATTTGTTGTACTCATGAGGATCCAAAGTATAATCTCTCTGGAGGTGATCCACATGTGCTCCAATGGTCTTCGAATAACACCACTCATTCTCTGGGTGCTAGTGTGTCAAAGAGAATGTCTTTCATTGATTTTTCTTGATCACTCATTCTTCAATCTTGAAGAACTTCTCTCATTCTTAAGAGGGAGATATGAGAGAAGTTGAGAGAGAAAATTTTTGGCTAAATAATTCTCAATTCATTGGGGTTTGGCATAATAAACGTATCTACCTATTAATTGACATGGGGTTTTAGTTTCAATATTTAATTGTGAAACAGTAATTAAATTAAATTATAACTATTAGAGAAAACCCATGGCACATAATAACAATAACAGCACCATTATTTTTTGTGTAACAACTTACCCAAAATGGAACCATAAATTAAATATCGTGCCACATAATGATAAAATTATTATTATTATTTCTTACGCCAACTAGATAAACATTATTTACCAACTTGTAAATAATTAATTTATCAATGGACACGGTCTTGGTCCATTCAAACTCCTCTTCCATTTATTGAACACCTGAATAAAATATTTTATTCTCTTAAATAAATATTTTTATTTAAAAACTAGTAAATAAATATCTATTAAATGTTAAATAATATAAATAAATATATTTTATTCATAATCCAGTGAATATATATTTATTTAATTTATGCGATCATTTTAACTTGAATAAAATTATTCCTCAGTCTTGAGAATAATATTTATTCTATTAATTAAATTCAAATAGAATTTAATCGAGACCACTAGAAAAAAATAGTGTGTGACCCTCTAGGATTATTATCATTGACATTAGTCAGGCTTGCCTAAAGTCCAAGATTACTATCTAGCAATGGGTCAAGGCACCCAAGAGAAAGAACTTAAAGTCACAATGATGAAATCCACATACAAACAATCACTATGTAATACAATCTCTTTGTCACAATATCTCTTCAAGAAAGTTTCATGATACTGTCATCAACCTATATGCATGATACGTCATTCTTTAACTACTTGAAATAAACTCATCGTTACACCATGTACATGGAATTTAGGGAGAAAGTTCTATTTCAATCAAAGGGATGAGATATCAACTTCCATAAATGGATGGGACAAATCCTTCCTTGACTTATCCTTTAATAACATGTCATTCATGATGCACCCAACGTACCCTACTTCCTACCAATATATGTTGTGATAGTTTTTATCTGTAAATCAAAGTGTATGATTCGTGACATGTATTATTGATAATATTAAAGTCTAAGAACCATTACACACACTCATATATAGGAATATATGATGACACCAAAAACATACGGAATTCCTATTGGCGGGTCTGTTCTCATAATCTCCCATCTTGGAGATTACCAAGTGCGAACTTCATGAGAAGAAGTCTCATCTGCATACGAGTACTTGCACTTGATAGTCTATATACTATGTGTCCCATCATAGTATTTCATCCAACTATAGAACTATATTTAAGAATACTGTCATAGAACTTCAAGGTTTTCATCATAGTGGAGAACTGCTATAACCTTATTAATGCGAAAAATACTCTTAAAAATTATTACATTATAGTCATGTAGAACAATGAACAATATATAATAAGATGTTTAATATTTAAATACATTAAATATTAATATAATAAAAGTAAAAACAGTTGGTTCTAGGTCACCAACTCCAACAAAATATACATCAATATGTATTATATGTCAGCAAGTGAAAGTGGAAAGGAAAAAATCCAAGGGGATGATGAAACCATTACACATAACTACATGGAAATGGGAAAACATAACCATGTACTTTTTCACTGATCTTCCAAAGATATAAAGTGGGAATAATGTTATATAGGTTATGGTGGATTTCCTTACAAAGACTGTACACTTCATTGCTATACGAGAGGAATTCTCACTGGATCTACTTTCACGGATATACATCAGGGAAGTGATCAGGCTGCATGAGTACCACTATCGATTGTATTTAATAAAGAACCAAGATTCACCTCTAAGTTTTGTAAGAGTCTCCATCACAATCTGAATACTAAGTTAAACTTTAGCACGACCTATCACCCTCAAACTGATGGCCAATCTGAGTAAACTATCTAGACACTTGAGGACATATTGAGAGCATGCTCAATAGACTTAAAAGGAGGATGGGATCAACATCTTCCTCTGGTTGAGTTCTCTTACAATAATAGTTTCCACTCGAGCATCATAATGGATTCCTATGAAGACCTTTATGGGAAGAGGTGAAGAACATCTGCATGATGGGATAAAGTTGGGGAATGAAAACTGATAGGTCTTGAAATGGTTGATAAAATAGTGGAAAAGGTTAAGATTACTCAATAGAATATCAAGGTTACACATAGTAGACAAAAGAGTTATGCTGACAATATTTGAAAAATCCTAGAGTTTGATGTTGGAGACATGGTATTCATCTGCATATCTCCATGGAAGAAAGTGGTGAGATTTGGGAATAAGGTAAAGTTTATTCCAAGATACATCATCCCTTTTGAGATCCTTGATCGCATTGAAGTGGTGTAATATCGACTTTCACTCCCAACTAACCTATCTCAAGTTCATGATGTATTCTATTTATCACTCTTGAGGAAGTGCATACTTAACCCCTCACATGTACTCAATCCATAGGTGGTACCATTGGAGAATGGTATTTCCTATGAGGAGTAATCGGTGAAGATCTTATATCATAGAGACAAAGCTCTAGGAAATAAGAAAATTCACCTTGTCAAAGTGTTGTAGAGAAACCATAAGTTTGAACAAGCAATGTGGGAACTATAGGAAGTGATGATATAGAATTATCCTCATCTTTTTTAAGGTGGTGAAATGAAAATTTTGAGGGAGAAATTTATCAAGGGGGGAAGATTGTAACGTCCTGAACTGTTATAAATAAAATTACCTTATGATTTAATGTTTTATTATATAATATGGTTATAGAAAACACATGCACTTGTTTTGTTTTATTATATCCAATTGGATTCAAAAGACCATAAAGAATTTTTACCAATGATAATATTTCCATTAAATAGTGATCACATGATTTGTATAAATATAGGGCTTTAACAAATCCAATTGATAGAGGCAAAGGAAGTGATGGCCTCATCCAGTAGAATTATACCCTATGAGGTCCATTTATCAGAGCTTCCAAGGTAGATAGAATCACTGGTATTTTCCCTTGACCAAGACCAATATGATATCCAATAACTTAAGCATGAGTGAAACCGTTTACGAGAGAAGTCCAAGCTCATTGAGATCATATCCCAAACAATGTTTGTCGAATGGACCCATGAATGTCTCACCTTCACGCACCTTACTTTTTTTTTGAAAAAGATGACATGAATTGGTTTCCCAATTCATGCCGAAGGAATTTATTAAATCAAAAAAGGTTTACAGAGTAATCTCGAGGTGTAATGAATTTACACCATCAAAAAACATGAAAACAGCAAGGTACAATGATACTTTGTAGCATAGAGCAGACAGAAATCAAGCAGGTTCAACTTTGAACAAGATCGTCCCAATCTGCAACTGTAGACTCCAGTTGCATGCAGTGAGCCGAGAGACCAACATCAGGGACAACCAATGAGATAGCAGTCAGAAGCAGATGTATCCTCAAACAAGATTAATTCTGGCCTAGATCTTCCCAAGATTCAACTGGTAGATGACTTCATAACAGAATATACCATTCATCAAGTCTTCAAACTTCTAGGTTCATGCATATCCAGAGAGTCCAAATAGAAATCCAGCAGAGAACAAAACAGAACAGAATAAAAGCAGTGGTTTAGTAGAATAACAACTTGGAAGAAAATAATAAAAACCAACATAAGCAGCACACTCTGCATTCCTGAAACAAACAGATCCAAGCATGCTCAAGGAAGGAGGATAAAGGCTTCAAAGAAAAAATGATGTCACCACATCATCAGAGTCTTCAGAGCTGGACAACATCATTTATTTCGGTACAAATCGAAAACCAATCTATCAATTTCCAGCCATTATTCTTCAACAAAAAACCAGGAGAAGTTCTGCATGCCCCACCATATCTTCAGAATTCGGATACATCAACATCCATATCAGGATCAAAACTTGTCCAAACATCAAAAATTGAAACAGAAACCATCTGAGCAATTCCACAAACAAAAAGAGGCAAGGAAAGACCAGCAAAAGAAAACCAAAATAGAAAATGAGCATTCTGGCCAAATCAGGCTAAAGCAGAACTCCAGACAGCATCCAAAAAGCTTCAGAGAAATCTCTAGAACAGATCCAGCAAGACAGAAGAAAATAAAAACAGATCCAGACTTCATAGTTCATAGAAATAAAGAAAACATCCAGCAAAAGAGCATGAACAAAAGAAGATCAAAACTGGAAATGATACATCCGAGACAAGATCAATTTAAGAAGTCTTTCCTGATTCTTTCATTGAATAATTCTTGCTTTGCAGCCAAGTAGGCGCTCTTAGTGATCTCTCCTTTCCTAAAAGAATTGTAGAGGTTTTCATCACTAAGTCCTGCCAAAGGAACAGAAGTTTCACAAGTTGTTATAAAATGTTGAACTTCCTTTTCAGCTTGTTGCTCGGATTCTTTAATTGCTGGCTTTTCTTGCTCTTTTTCATAGGTAGCCTTTTTTTGTCCTCCATAAATCTAGTAGAAATTGTCCTTTCCATTTGTGAATAATCCTTACGCCTTCTATATTTCTTTGATATCGGGGTAATAAAACCATCAGCGTCTACCAATGGTTTTTTCCCCTTCTTAGCCATGGAACTCAGGTACACTTCCTCTAGTTGCCCAGGTTTGTCTTCTTCCTCCGTTGAAGAGTCCTTATTAGATTCATCATTCTGATCCTTTTCTCCTTCCGCATGATCTGCATTAACTTTTAGGGAAGGACATACATGGTGAGCAGAATCTGTGTCAGCAACATGCTGTGTACCCCTATTCTCCACAGGCAAAGGTACTACAGCATCTTGTACCGCCCTGACAAAAACTCCAACTTAATTCCCAGAAATGCAAGTATCATTAGTGACATACTTAATCACAGAACTAGTGGTTCTACTTTCAACAGCTATCTGACAAGACTCCTTAGAGGTTCTTGGAACATTGGAAGGAGGATCCTGTGATTTAGAAGAGATCTTGGAGACTTTTTCCACCCATTGTGATTTTAACTGCTTTGGAGAAGGAACCTTCACGCACCTTACTCTTAGGCCATGCGTTGGTGTAATAAAAGGATATGTATCAAGACCATAATAATATGAATATGTATATTTTATATAATAATTAATTTATTTTCATTTTTTATTATTATTTTATAAATGATTTTGATTTTGATTCAATTAAACACAAATTGTATTTTCGGGTAATATTAATTTCAATTAAGAGATTTACTTTGATAAATTAATGGATTTTTTAAATAAATATTATTTTAATAAACTGTTATTATTAAATAAATTTTATTATTTATAAATGGTCATATAATTTTTATGAAGTGAAATGTACTTTTTATAAGGGTTCAAAAACTATTATTGTCAAAAAAACCCATCATTTTTTAATAAATGTTGAATATTATTTTAAAAGTGAAAATAAACATATTTAGAAAATTATTTAGATAAAATAAATATTATTTTTGGAATTAGAATGTCAAAATTGTCCAATGGTGAATTTTTCATAATTTTCTAAGCCAATCGAATTTTCAGGTAAAAATTAAATATCGTATAAATATATTGTGTGTTTTAGGAGATAATAATGAAACAAAAATGATGTAATAAATACTATAATGGGTATACTTGGCTAAATATATGTTTTCCCCTTAAAATAATGTGATTTTAATTTTATTTTATTAATTTTATAATGCCTTTATGAATCCTCTAAAATACATGATATAATTTATAATTTTAAATTCATTTATTTAAAAGAGTGACTCACCTCCACATAATAAAGGGTAATATTTTAATATATTAGGACCTTTTCCTAATAAAATAATGACCCCCCCCCCCCCCACTTGGAAAAAAACATGGACAAAAACCATGGGAAGGTTTGTGGTTTTGAATATTTTATTATATAGAGTTCAAAACCTAAGTTTGTGAAATATTAAAGAATTTCCCTATCATTTCCTATATAAACCCACCCAATATCCAACTTATCTTCACTAAAAAAATTTATAGCACATACTTTATATTACCTCCCCTCTCTAGAATCCTTTCAATGCACCCCAATCTCTCAAGAAGCCCCTTTTAAATCTTTTGGAGCCACACACTCAAGTAAGGGTTCTTTCCTTTCTCATCTTTATCAAAGTTTCTTTATCTTGTTATGAAATTTTATTTTCAATTAATAATGATGGGTTATGATTTTAAATCTCTCCCATACTGCCCTTATTATGTCTAAATTTTGATATACCCCTTTCTCTCTCATTAATCCCTCTTATGTACATATGTTACCATGCCAAAATTTTATAAGCATCCTTTCACTTTTCTTTTTTTCAATCTTATTTATTATCATATGCCTTATTTTATAATTTTATATGTTATGTCCTTAAATTTCCCTATTACTGTACACTTCATTTACAAATTATGAGAGAACCATTTCTCTCTCATCAACATATTTTATGGACTTTTAAGTGATGTCGTTATGCTGCCGAATTTTCACCACAATTTTTCATGTCAAACCAATTGTGCAGTGAATACCATACCCATTTTCTATCAAGGATGTTCACTTTTATGCACATAAACCTTTTGATTTGGAATTTACATGTATTTATTCCACACTCCTTGATCATATAATAAATTATGATGATGAATGAATCTATGTTTTATCATCTATGTGACACACTTAATCATGAGAATAAAATGAAAGTGACGGGTGTGCCCAAAATTATATAGCACTCCAATGCATTGGGTAATGTTTAGTATCATTATATTCCATGTTGGGATGGGATTATACATGATTCCTTTATGGGACATTGTTCTCCATAAAGTCTTGGTGGTTTATCCTTGACCCATGTTTATGATGTGATGTTTTAAGTTATTGCCACATTTCTCATGTTATGATTATCATGCTATATCATGCCTTAATATTCATATTATTATATTAATAATTGATTTTCCTTGACTAACATGTATTATTATCTTCATGTTATTCCATGTTTATTCCCTTATTGTGTTTATGGCTCACCCCTTTCTTAAGTATTTCCTCAGGTTATCCAATGTAGTTTTAAACTCAAGCATGCTAAATAAGTATTCAATAAAATGTTTTAATTAATGTTTAAAGTTATAATTCAATGTATCTAATTCCCAAATACACTATACTTCTCAATCTTTTGGGTTGTATTAAGTTTAATTTTATATAATTAAATCATGTATTAATGTTTAATAAAGATAAGGCTTATTATAACTTAACTCTCTTGAAGTAGCACAATAATTTGTATAATAAATTTTATGTTCCTGATGATCCATTAAAAATGGTTCATTTAATACAAGAAGGATTTTATATTTAATATCAATGATTTTATTCCATGGATGAACACACAAGCCTCTCTCAGTATCCAATCACTGATATTTAAACATCATTATGTAATTTTTTCCCAGATAACAGAGTTTAATTATTTCTTCTAGTATGTCGTAAAAGTCAACTTCACTTTCTCTATGATTAGATCCTCTCAATAAAACACCACTATTAATTATTTCTTTTGATTCTTGATATTCACATGTATGAAATCAAAAATCATTCACCACATATGCATTATAAAATTTAACCATTTTGGATGGTGGGTTTCTTAATACACACAATTGATTATCAATTTTATCAGCATGTTGAGATACCTAAAAATTTTAAAACAATTATCAATATATCAAGTAATAATTTTATTTTATATGTTAAACCATAAACGATTTATTTTATTAGTTTTTGAAACTAGTAGGAAAAATTATTTTGCTGACATTATTTAAGAGCAGCTACTGTAATTTGTGAAAATTGTTTCTTGATATAATTATCATACAATCTAAAAATAAAATAATATTAATTTACTAAAAAAAATATAATAGAATAAGTTATAGGAGAACTCACGTTATAAATGGTTTCATTTTTTCACAGTTGATCAGAACATATGTATGAGTTGTGTAACGTTCATCATCTGAAATCCATCATTCATGAACTCCACCAAATCCAAGTTCAGGTTGATTAAACACTGATAATTGATTGCTCATTTCATCTTCAATATTTCCCTCATTGTGTCCCATTCAGTTATGTTTAAGGGATATTCAAATTGAAAATATGAGATCAGAAAAAAAAAAGAAATTTCCTCCTGCAAATAAGCTTCTTCAATTGATCATTTAATTGATGCTTTTTTATATACCTTTTTCTTTAATTTCTGCATGAATCTCTCGAATGGGTACATCCATCAGAACTGTACCAGACCTCTTTATTTTTCTTCATGTAGAAAATTTAATATCAAATGTTCTATTGAATCAAAGAAATATGGCGGGAATATTTTTTTCCAATTTACATAAAATTAAAACAATATCTTTTTACAGTATACTTAGTGCATCATAGTCTGTTGTCGCCGCAAAAATGTCTCAGAAAAAATATGATATTTTTTTTAGAACATCCCAAATCATAGAATTAAACAAACTTCTAAATCTAATCAGTTGAAGTATTTACATAATAACATGATAGTCATGACTTTTTAATCTAGTAATTTGACCATTTATGACATATCTAGACAAATTGGAAACATAACCATCTGGAAGTATCAAATCTACAATTCACTGACAAAATAATAAATGATTTTCTTTGGAAACTATATAATATGCTTTTGGATTCATTAACTTCTGTGATTTTTTATTTTTAAACAGTTTAAGTTCTAGTCACCTGCAAATTTGGGCAAGATCTAATAATGCTTTTAAATTATCTTTGGTATTACCTAGTGTGTCCAAAATTGTATAAAATATATTATCAAAAAATTTCTTCTCAATATGCATGGCATCCAACATATGACGAACCAATAAATCAGACCAATATGGAAGATCCCAAAAAATGCTCTATTTTATCCAATTGTGTTCTTTCCTAAAGCCATCAATTTTTTGTTGGTTTATAGTCATTCCAAATATAATGGGAGGTAATGAAGAGACAATAGATTTTAACTCAATACATGTGATCATTGTTGAAGGTTCGTCTCTTTAAATTGTGTCTTTTCTGAAATGATATTTATTCCTCTGAAAAGAATTATTATTAGGAAGAAATATTCGATGAAAGTCGAAGAAATAATATTTTCTTCCATTAATGAGAATAAATTATTTTTTGTCTCTCATATAGTAAGAATATGATTTTGGACTATGTGTACTTCAACTAGATAACATGTCATATGTTGGGAAGTCAATAATTTTCCACATCAATGCAGCTTTCAGTAGGAAATTCTATTTCTTGACAACATCATATGTACTGGCATCATTACTCCACAATAAATTTAACTCATCAATCAATGGATTAAAAAAACATCGAGATTCTTTTTTGGATGTCCTGGAATTTATAAGGTTAAAAAGATATATGTCTCATTCATCAACATCCATGGAGGTAAATTGTATGGAGTTATAAAGATGGACCAATAAGAATATTGACTATTTTAAGAACCAAATGGACAGAACTCATTAGTCGAAAGACCCAATTGCACATTTCGAGCTTCTAAAGCAAAAGACAGATGTACTTGGTCAAAATGTTTCCATGAATCATCATCAATAGTATGGTTTAAGTCTTTACCAGTTGAAATATTTGTTTTGTGTCATGACATCAATGATGTTGTGTTTTGAGAAATGAATAAACACCACAATTTGGGTGTAATCAGGAAATACCTCAATTATTTTACATGAATCAATCCAGAATTCCCTAGTTGATCCTTTTTGTACCTCAATTGTCCACATATAGGACAACTAACAAATGACTTGTTTTCAGTATAATATAAGATACAATCATTTGAATATTCATGAATCTTCTGATAACCAAGACCTAAATTATGAATAGCCTCTTTCTCTTATAGAAATTTGTAGAAAACACATTTCCTTTAGGTAACAGTGTTTTAACCAAAGAGAATGTCTGATCAAAACAACTATTTAATATTACGTTATCAAATTTAATAGCCATAAATTTTGCAACTACTTCAAATTTTATTATCTTGCAACCAAGATATAAGGCTTCCACAACAGAATTCAACAACTCATAAAATTGGGATGGTTCCAACTCTGAAGTTGAATCAATATCATCCTAAGTTTCAGTTTTTTGAAAAATGGACCAGTCACATCATGTACTAAATTTTGAAACTGTGATGGGTCTGGAACCAAATTATTAGTATTATCTCCAGAATTATGTTCACCATGTTGATACTAAAAAACATAATCATTTCAAAAATCATATCATAATAGATGACCCCCAACATTGTAAAATGTGTCAAACATCCTCATATCACATTTCTTATATGGAAAATTAATTTTCTATTCTCAAACAACTTTTGGTTTTGATGATGAAAATGATAAAAAAAATCTTCAACACCCTCAATATATATAGGATTTATACAAGAACTATTTGGATTCTTATGAAAATTTATCCAATCACAATCATTTAATAAAGACTATTGCTGACTTCCTTGCTCCATATTAATCTAAAAAATATAAAATAAATAAAATATTTATGATTAATTTGATATTAGAAAAAGATGATCTAATAAAGAGTAACAAATGAACAATCATAATTTACTTTTAAAAATTGTCAATTTTATCTATTTGCCACTACTTTTTACTAGTCACCACTGATTTTTACTAATAAACTTTAATTTCTACTAAGTATGTGTAATTTTTACTAATTACAAAAAATTTTATAGATTACCACTAATTTTTACTAATTACATCTAATTTTTACTAATTACCGTTAATTATCTCTAATTATTGCTAATTATAAATTATTATTATTAATTTTTATTAGTTTATAACAATTTTTTACTAATTACTACTATTTTTTACTAATTACAGCTATTTTTTACTAATTACATCTAATTTTTATTAATTACCACTAATTATCACTAATTATTGGTAATTTCCACTTATTATTACTAATTTTTATTAGTTTATAACAATTTTCTACTAATTACAACAAATTTTTACTAATTACCGCTAATTTTTACTAATTACAACTGATTTTTACTAATTAGTGCTAATTACTGCTACTTACTGCTAATTACCACTTATTATTACTAATTTTTATTAGTTTATAACATTTTTTTACTAATTACCGCTAATTTTTACTAATTACTGCTAATTATTACTAAATACCGCTAATTACTGCTAATTACTACTAATTATTTCTTATTATTACTAATTTTTATTAGTTTATAATAATTTTTTACTAATTACTGTTAATTGTTACCAATTACCACTAATTGTTACTAATTAACATTAATTATTACTAATTACCGCTAATTATTGCTAATTAATGTTAATTGTTACTATTAATTACTATTTGTTACTATTTAATACTATTTGTTACTATTTGTTACCAATTGTTACTATTTGTTACCAGTTGTTACTATTTGTTACTATTTATTACCAATTCTTACAAATTATTACTAATTATTATTATTTATTACTATTTATTACTATTTATTATTATTTATTACCATTTATTACTATTTATTACTACTCATTACTACTTATTACTACTTACCGTTATTTACCTTCTAATTACAGATAATTATTCCTAATTTTCACTAGTTACCGTTATTTATTCCTAATTATTATTAATTATTACTATTTATGACTATTTAGTACTATTTATTCCTATTTACTACTAATTATTTCTAATTATTACTATTTATTACTATTTATTACTATTTATTACTATTTATTACTATTTATTACTATTTATTACTATTTATTACTATTTATTACTATTTATTACTATTTATCACTATTTATTATTAATTATTACTAATTATTACTAATTATTTCTAATTATTGCGAATTATTACTGATCATTACTAACTATTACTAATTATTACTATTTATCTCTAAGTTTTACTATTTATTAGTATTTATTACTAACTATTACTAATTACTATTATTTATTACTATTTATTACTAGTTATCACTAATTATTACTAATTATTAGTATTTATTACTAATTATTACTATTTACTACTAATTATTACTATTCAATGTTATTTATTACTAATTATTATCAATTATTACTAATTAATACTTTTATTACTATTTATTACTATTTATTACTATTTATTACTACTTATTAATATTTACCTCTAATTACCGCTAATTATCGTTGATTTTTACTAATTACCGCAAATTTTTATTATTTTTTATTATTTTTTATTAATTATTAATAATTTTTATTAATTATTACTAATTTTTATTAATTATTACTAATTACCATTAATTATTAATAATTTCCACTAATTGTTACTAATTGCCACTAATTGTTACTAATTACCACTAATTATTACCAATTACCACTAATTATTACTAATTTTTATTAATTATTACTAATTTTTATTAATTATTACTAATTTTTTATTAATTTTTATTAATTTTTATTAATTTTTATTAACTTTTATTAATTTTTATTAATTTTTATTAATTACCACTAATTATTACTAATTACCACTGATTATTACTGATTTTTATTAAATATTACTATTTTTTATTAATTATTGCTAATTTTTATTAATTATTGCTATTTTTTTGTAATTATTACTAATTTTTATAATTATTACTAATTTTTATTAATTAAGACTAATTTTTATTAGTTATTACTAATTATTACTAATTGTCACTAATTATTACTAATTACCTCTAATTATTACTAATTCTTACTAATTCTTACTAATTATTACTAATTGTCATTGATTAACACTAATAAATATTAATTTTTATTAATGTATAGATATTTATTATTAATTTATATAATATTTTACAAATTATTACTAATTACCACCAATTATGATTAATTACCTCTAATTATTACTAATTATCACTAATTATTAAAAAAAGACTAATTACAACTAATTATTAATGATTACAACTAATTATTACTAATTACAGAAAATTAAAATATTTTATTGCAAATTAAAACTATTTAATATTAATTAAAAACATTAATGAAAATTAAAACTAAATATTTCTTTAAAAAATGCAGAAACAACTAATTAATTTTAATTAAATCTAATTACTACTAATCAATAATAATTATTACTAATATTAAATAAAATAAATTTAATAGAAAATAAAAAAATACCTTGAAATTGATTATTTCGGTGGATATAATAATTGAAAGTTGATCCCTTGTAATGTTTGAAACTCTAAAAACTTTAGACATAAAAATATCAGAGCATAGTGAGTCAGAGAAGTTGAGAGAAGTTGTGAATGAAAAAAAATCGGAGGGGGTATATATAGGTTAAATCTTTTGTGATGGGATTATTTGTGATGAGTCTCGTCGCAAATAGTTAGGCAATTATTAATTGAGGTGGCAATAAAAAATAGTATTTACGACAGACCCCGTCACAAATACTAATCAGTCGACACATTATTTGCGACGAGGGTGGTTCCCCGTCGCAAATAACAAAAAACCGGGAAGTGTATTTGCAACGGGGTTACCCCCCCCCCCCCCCCCGTTGAAAATACTCTTCTTGCGCTTTGGCACGCCAAAGGTATTTGCGACGCCACGTGATTCAGAGGCCCGGAGAGCCCGGAACGGAATTTTGAACCTTTTTTAAAGTACATTCAGTAAACGTGCGAGCGAGTTTTTCTAACTTTTGAACTGGTGCTCATATCGAAAATATGATGGCACCATTGAACTCAGAACGTCGGGATTCGCCTAGAATGGACTTAACTTCGACTGGTAAGGGCCGAACGGAAAAGTTTATTTTCGGACTTTTTGGAAAAGTTTATTTCCGGATTTTTTGGGAAATAATATAATAAATTTTAAAAAAAAGTTATTTTATTTCTCTTGTCAACTGAGGAGTGGCAACAGGGCGACGCCACGGTGCAGCGACAATGCGCATTAATGAGGCTCGTTAATGGCTCGTATCACGCAGCGTAACGATGAAATAAAGGAAGCGTAGCAGCGACGCTGCTTCATAAATGAAACAGCATAACGACGCGATGTCCCAACGTAACTGAAACGTTGCGACGTGTTTCCTTTTAATTGTTTGATGCGTTGGTGGAATGAGGATTAAACCTTAGCGATTCTCTAACGAACATCCAACGGTCTTCCTCTCCAACGAAGAACGACGCACCGGCGGATCATCACCGACTTCGACACACCTCGAAGAATAGAGTCGGACGCGACGAGTGGCGTCGACATCTTGAAACCTCAAGGACGAAACACAACGACTTCAAATGTCAAAGAGGTAGGAGTTGTTTTATTTTTGATGTTCTTCCCCATTCTTTTCTAGAAATGACGAACACTGATCAACCCACGAACAGGTTGATCCACGATTCATGCGTTTATGCGGGAGGGTAACTTTATTTAGGGATTTCTCTATCCGGGATTCAAACATTACTGGATATGATTGAAAAAAAATCTCTGAGCCTCCACCTATTTTAAACCTCTAACACGGAGGGTGTGGGCTGACACGAACAAGGCCCGAGCACCTCCTCCATGTGCATTCTTTGTGGTCATTCCCTCAAAATGGAGGCGAGATGATTTTGGGACCTTCGCGGTGAAGAGAACAATCCCTGGAGACCGTAGGCGTAGCCGGCGTGAAGAACGGACCACTGAAGTGTGTCTGGTGGTCCGTTGAAGGTTCTGTCGGCGGCGCCAATGTCGGCGTCGCGTTCTGGATGGCGGAAGGCGCGATGCCATGCGGGCACCGCATGGAGGAACGACCCGCATCTGGGCCGTCCGGGCAGCTGGCTAGCCGCGGTTCGTCGACCGCGGCAGGAGGCGAGACCCCACGTCCCTGGGGCCAGTTAGGGCGGGACACATGATAAAACACATTTTTATTGAATATTTTATTGATAATAAATGATATAATTTCCTCACATTGTGTTAAATATGTTTATTTATAAAATATTTGTGGTTAGATCATTCATTTGAAAAAATGGTGAAAATTCAAGTTTTACCCTTTTAAAATTCAGTGTAGTATTCCAAACATACATATTTTAATATAACTTATTTGAACTTAAAATTTTGTAAAATTGTTCCTCACTTAATTTTCTACAACTTTTATTTGGGACACTAGAGCTAAAGAGTGCATTAGGATGGAGTAAATGTGTCATTAAGTCATTGGTGGTCTGGACACATGAGATTGGACATCACTTTAGTGTTTGGGGCATATCCTCTACATCCATGCATGGATTGAGCCAAAATTTTGAGGGGGGATCGAAAACCCAATTTCACACATATCATCCTTCTGGAAGGATATCTAATTAACGCGTTTTGGTGTTCAAGAAGGTAGTGAAAGTGGGATTAAAATATTTGGTAGGATCTCCTCATTCACACTTGAAACCACTTTTAACCTAGCCTCCTCTCCACTCTATAAATATGTATTTTTCTCATTTTTAAGGGTTGGGACGTGCATTAGGAGATTGAAGGCAGTGGAGAATTGATTTCACCCAAATTCCCCAAACATTGTAAGAGGGGTAGCTCTTGAAGCAAGGATCCCCTCATCGAAGCCTTCTTCTCTTCTTCATGTTGTAATGTTTTTATTTGTGTAATAAACTTATTTGTTCTTATTTTATTTCTTCTCTTTTATTTTGTTTTGTTCAATTATATTCTTATTTATTCATCCTATTTGGGTTTGAATCAATAGTGGAGACGAGATTGGGTTCTACCCTTTCAATCTTTTGCTCATGCAAAACATCTCCACGATGACCACACCACACATGGAAGAGTGGTTCTTTTAGTGGTCGATCTATATTCAACCCTCTTCATTTAATTATTTTGAATAATTGATATACTTTAATTCACTTAATATGATCTATGAATTGAGTTTTTAAATTATAATAAACTAAGCAAGCAATTGAACAATTAACACAAAAACACGTGAGGTAGAGTATTGTGTAAATTGTGAGAGTGCAAACTTAATCGGTAAAACAAGACCGCACAGGATAAATTTGTAGAGTTAAAATATAATTCCTAAACTCAATTCATTCTCATTTTACAGAATAGACATGTGCCTTAATTTACCACTGACCATAATCTATCCTTAGAACGTCAATCAAAGTAGGGTGTTGTGATTACATGTTTCGAAGATAGTCTGGGGTTTAATTCTCTTCATATTTGTAGTAAAGTTAATTCTCATAGGGTTCATGGGTTAACAAATTAGGGGATCACAATTAAGTGGATATTAATTTAAATGATAATGATTAATAATTAAATTAATAGGTAGAGTTAGATTGATTACGTCTTTTAAATATTGTCTAAAAAACATCTTCTTGTTGTGTCTTTTTAATCGAACTTCATTTCAAAAATAAAAACAAAAATAGTTTACAATATTCTTCCAGCAAACTTCTTCTAGTTTTATGAATGGTAAAACACCCCCACATCCTTTCAAGTAGTGTTATTATTCCCTTTTATGTTATTTTTAAAATGCCTTTAATAAGTTGTCAAATTTACTTCCTCCTTTGAGAGACGACTTTGGTCGGCCACTTTTTTGTACCTAAGTACCTAAAAAATTACTAATCATTTGAGGGCCCCCACAACATCACCTTTCAAGGAATTTTTTCTAGGGAGGCAAGTAATTTATTCAACCAATTAGAAGTATTTATTTTATTTTTCATTTAATTCTTTTCTTCTCATCTTTCTTTCTTCTTTCCCCTTTCTCAAGTTTTTTTTCTCTTCTCTTACTCTCTTCTTTTATTTTTATCAGACCAACTCAAACTTATTTTCTTTTTATTATGGTCCACTTTTCTTTATTTATTTTTTATATTTCATTAATTTATTACATGAATTGATCCCAAAGATCTCTTAGATCTTGACCCTGAGATTGAACACAACCTTAGGGCTCGAATCAGACATTCTCAATCTACGGGAAGTTTCAACATTCAACCAGTTGGAGAATTCCTCCACTCTCAGAACATTGAAATCGGAAGAAATTAAAATTCAACCATAAAACAAGAACCAATGGATGAAAATAATGTAAATGAACTTAATAGAACCATTCAATAATTTGATGCACCTGATATTAACTATCAACCAAATTTCATTGTATACCCAAATCTTGAATCGGACTTTGAACTGAAATCTGGGTTAATTCATCTTCTTCCAAAGTTTCATGGATTATCTGGTGAGGATTCAAATAAACATTTGAAATAATTTATTGTGGTTTTATCAACCTTAAAACCAAAAAATGTTTCTGAAGATCAAATCAAATTAAGATCATTCCCATTTTCACTTGATAGAGCTGCAAAAGATTGGATGTATTATTTATAACCTGAAGATGTAACTTATTGGAACGATTTGAAACGTCTTTTCTTGCATAGATTTTTTTTCATCATCAAGTAACACATCCATTCAAAAAGAGATCTCTGGGATCAATCAAGCACAAGGAGAGTCAATGTATGAGTATTGGGAGAGATTCAAGAAGTTATGTGAAAGATGTCCACATCACCAAATCGGTGAGAAACTCCTTATCCAGTACTTCTATAAAGTAATCACACCTATGGAGAGGATTATGGTGGATTCTACAGTTGGAGGAGCATTGGTGGACAAGACATCGGTGGCTGCATGTTCATTAATTGACAAGATGGCCCAAAACTTCCAACAATTTGGTGATCGAGGTACACCACATGTTAGGGGAGTACATCAGGTAAGTCCTTATTCTCTTGAGATTCATTTGATTGATACCAAGTTATAAGAATTGACCACTATAGTGAGGCAGCTTTCTTTGGATCAAAAAACATCCCAACCCACTCCTATGGGGCCATGTGACATTTGCTCTGAAACAGACCACCCAACTAACTATTTCCCCCAACTATAAGAAATAGAATATTGTGTAGCAGTGTTTCTTAGGAGACCATATCAGCAACAACAACAATCATATCCCCAAAAGAAGTTTGAATCCTTTGATCCAACATACAATCAAGGGTGTAAGGATCAATCAGACATGAGTTATGGTTCTGAACAGCAACAAAGGCCCCCTTTTCAACAAAACTTCCAGCAGCCTCCGCCTTACCAACAGGGTTTCTAATAACCCCAAAGGATATTTGAAGACCAAGCATCAACAAGCCAACAACAAGGGAATCCCCCAACCAAGGTAGATTCCAACACTGATGATATTTTGAAGCAAATTATTCTTAATCAATAGAATGAGCTAAAGAGTCAAGGTTCAGAGCTGAGGGAGTTGAAGAATCAAATGATCTAGATTGCCATCGCCCTCCATGAACTAGTAAGTAAGAATTATAGAAATCTAACTTCACAGCCTACTCCAAATCCCAAAGGTAATGTCAGTTCCATCACATTGAGAAGTGGGAATAAAACAACTGATCCATCTACACCTATTGTTCCAACGGGATTCACCTCAACTCCAGAGAAGACCCATTCAAAACCAACTGATGATAAACCCAAGGAGAAAGATAAAGGTAAGAAAAAGATTGATGATATCCCTCCTAAACCCCTGCCTTTTCCAAATAGAGTAGTCTAAACAAAAAATATGGCTGAAGAGGCGATTCAAAAAGAATTTTTGGATACATTCAAGTGTGTGGAGATCAACATCCCTCTACTTGAAGCTATCAAGCAAATCCCAAGGTATGTGAAATTCTTAAAAGAACTGTGTAACAATCGAAGAGGGATTAAGGGAAATGAGAGGATTAATCTTGGAAGGAATGTTTCATCACTCATTTCACCAACTCTAGCAATGACAACAAAGTAAAAGAATCTTGGGACATTCACTATACCATGCACCATGGGGGAGTTACACTTTTCTGATGCTCTTTGTGATTTAGGAGCTTCTATAAATGTGATTCCTCACTATGTATTCTCTTCTTTATAGGTTGGTGAGTTGAAGCCGACGAGAGTAGTGGTGAAGTTGGAAAATAGAGCTACAACATATCTAGTGGGAGTCCTTGATAATGTACTTGTCCTGGTAAGAGACATGATCTTTCCAGTAGATTTTTATATGCTTAACATGGAGGATGATCAGGTAAGTTCTCATACTCCCATTATCTTAGGCAGAACCTTCCTCAAAACTACAAAAACTATCATAAATTTCAATGAGGCTACACTTTCCATGGATTTTGGATATAAAGTTGTAATATTTAATGTTATGGACTCTGTGAAGTACCCCTCATAGGACCATTCTGCTTTTGTTATCTTCCATTTTGAACCACCAAGTAAAAACCCCATGGAATTTGATTGTCCTGTGCTTAGGGAGATTATGAGTATTGGTTATAGTTTAATGTTTAAGAGTACTTCCACACCTATTTATAATGCACAATACTCTCTTATATTTGATTTTGAAATGGATTCATATTCTTATTTTGATCATGCGAACTCTGATTATAAAATGGTTGTTGAGTATACTGATAGATTTGATGCTTTATTCTCTGATTTTGATGATGTATATTTTGATACTGATGTTCATTGTGCATATATTTCAGTTCCTTCAATTTCTCCATCCATACATCACCCCCCTACATTGGAACTCAAGCCATTACCACCTAATCTCAAATACTCATACTTGTTAAGTGGTGAGAAATTACCTATTATCATTGTTAACAATCTCCCTTTTGAACATAAAGAGAAAATTTTGAATCTTTTGAGAGATAATATTAAGGAAATCGGGTGGACCTTGGATGACATATTAGGTATTAGACCCTTTATTTGCATGCATAGGATTATTTTAAAGGATGGGGCTATGCTGGTTAGGCAGACACAAAGGACACTCAATCTAGACCTTCTAGAAGTTGTTAAAAAAGAAGTTGAGAAATTTATCAAGGCAGGTATAATCTATCCTATTTCAGATTCCCAGTGGGTGAGTCCTATTCAGGTTGTGCCTAATAAAAGTGGTGTTACAGTTATTAAAATTGATAAAGATGAGTTTATTCCAATGATGGTGAAAAATAGTTGGTGTGTGTGTATTGATTATAGGAAAGTAAATCAAACCACTCACAAGGACCATTTCCCCTCCCATTTATTGACCAGATGCTTGAGAGACTAGCTGGGAAGACATACTATTGTTTCTTGGATGGATTTTCTAGATATTTCCAGGTTCCTATTGCTCCAAAGGATCGGGAGAAGACAACATTCACTTTTCTATTTGGTACGTTTGTCTACCAGAGGATACCATTTGGACTTTCCAATGCCCCAGGTTCCTTCCAGAGATGCATGGTGAGTATTTTTTCTGATTTTATTGAGATCTGCATGGAGGTATTTATGGATGATTTTACCATTTATGGGTCTTCATTTGATGATTTTATCTCTAGTTTGGGAAAGGTTTTAAATCATTGTATTGAGAAGAATCTGGTCTTAAACTTTGAAAAGTGTCATTTCATGGTAGAGAATGGGATTGTCTTAGGTAATGTAGTGTCAAAACATGGGATAGAGGTTGATAGATCTAAGGTAAATATCATTTCATCCTTACCCTATCCTTCATGTGTGTGTGATGTTAGATCTTTCCTAGGGAATGAAAGATTTTATCGGTGCTTCGTCAAATATTTTAGTAAGATTTCTCTTCCTATGTCATGATTACTTCAAAATGATTCTGATTTTGTGTTTGATGATTCATGCAGGGTAGCATTTGATGAGCTGAAGAAGTGTCTGACCACTCCACCGATCATAAAACCCCCACAATGGGGCATTCCTTTTGAGCTTATGTGTGACACATCCAACTTCGTGGTTGGAGTTGTCTTATCTCAGAGGGTGGAGGGACGTTCACATGTGATTGCATATACATTGAGGACGTTTGATTCAGCCTAATAAAACTACACAACCATAGAAAAGTAGTTTCTTGCTATTATATTTTCTTTGTATAAATTCCATTCATATTTATTGGGCTCTAAATTAGTTATTTTTTTCTGGCCATGCAGCTTTGAGGTACCTCTTGAAGAAGCCAGATACAAAGCCTAGACTTATCTGATGGATGCTCCTTCTTCAGGAATTTGACATTGAGATAAAGGACAAGAAGGGTTCAGAAAACCTAGTGGAATACCACATGAGTAAGCTTACTCACACACTATAGGATGACACCTTGGACCAAGTACCACTTCAAGACACTTTCCCCGATGAGAATATTTATGCCATATTAGGTACACATCATTGGTATGTAGATTTATTAACTACCTTGTTGCCTCTGAAATTCCTACAAATTTAAAGAAACATCAAGTCCAAAAGTTGAAGAGTGAGTCTAGATTTTATGTGTGGGATGATCCCTACTTATGGTGCATGTGTAGTGACTAAGTTATTATGAGGCGTGTTCCTGATCATGAGTTAGAGTATGTTTTAAATTTTTGTCATACACTTGCTTTTGGTGGACACTTTGGACCCCAACAGATAGCTAGTAAAGTCTTGGACTCTGGATTATATTGGCCTATCTTATTCCATGATGCCCATGTGTTTTGTAAATCATGCTCTCGTTTCTAACACATGGGAAACATTTCTAAGAGACATGAGACGCCCCAACAACCCATACTATTCTATGAGATTTTTTATGTATGGGGCATCGATTTTATAGGACCTTTTTCTAGTTCATTTATTTTTTTGTATATTTTGATTGCTGTTTATTATGTGATTAAATGGGTGGAGGCTAAGGCCACTATGACTGATGATTCTCATGTTTTAGTGGACTTTGTCAAGACACAAATTTTTTTGTAGGTTTGGAGTACCAAGGGCCATCATCAGTGACCAAGGGACACACTTCTGCAATCAGAATTTGGATTCCCTCCTTTGAAAGTATGGGGTGACATACAAAACATCAACACCATGCCACCCCCAAACAAATGGTCAGGCTGAGGTTTCAAATCCAGAGTTGAAACAAATTTTGGAGAAAATTGTGCATATGAATAGGAAGGATTGGAGAAAGCGCTTAGATGATGCACTATGGGATTATAGGACAACATACAAGACACCCATTGGTATGTCTCTATTTAGGATTGTTTTTGGGAAAGCGTGTCATCTCCCTATGGAAGTGGAGCATCGAACTTATTGGGCTATAAAGAAATGTAACATGGATTTGTCCCAAGATGGAATCCAAAGGAAGCTGTAAATTCAATATCTTGAGGAGATTCAATTGTATTCATATGAGAACTCTATACTCTATAAGGAAATATCAAAAGCATCTCATGAAAAAATGATCAGGAAAAGAGAATTTTAAGTTGGAGAGAAAGTCTTTATCTATATTTCATGACTAAAGTTGATGTCTGGTATGTTGTGTTACAGGTGGTTAGGTCCTTATGTTGTGACTAATGATTTTCCTTATGGTACAATGAAGATCACACAAGAGGACACAAGAAGGATCATTACAGTCAATGGGAAACATTTGAAGAAATACATTGATGGACTTCCTACTAATACAATGGATTCCATCACACTGCATAACCCCATCATCACTTGAGAATATCAGGTTGTTCCTAACCCTTCCACTTTTATATTCTTTGTCCTAATTAAAATTTCATGTGTATATATCATATCATATGTTCAAACTGAGGACAATGAAATATTTTAATTGTGGGGGAGGGGACAACATTTTGGGGTAGATATTGAGGATTTTCATTTGTGTGTTTTATGTATATTTTCTGTTATGTTTTTGGTTAAAATTTTCAAAAAAACAAAACAAAACAAAAAAAGGAAAAGATAAAAAAAGAAACAAATATATCATGTATCATTTTCATGTGGAACATATGGAAAATACATGTTTTCAAAATTCATTGGTATAAATATAAGCATGAATAAGATTTCATCATCAAGTGTTTACTTTTATAAAAAAACAAAGTCATCGATGATATGAATGGTTGCGTCATTATAAAACCTTTTAGATTTTGACATCATTATTTGTGATATTTGTTCATGGTAAATTATGTCATTGATTTCTTCACAAAATTTTCATAAAATCATGACTTGTGAGTTCCTCTTACCCAATTGAATGTATATTCAGGGTAAGTAATTCTTTTCATCTTATAACATGGTCTTTCCATACGTTCGTTTCTCTTCTGATCATTTCCATCACTATACCTAATTAACCTATGTGTGTGCACCTAATATCTGACTATTGTACACCCTCTAAAAAATCCAAAAAAATCTAAAAAAAATCCAAAAATAACAATCAATAAAGAGGGGAGTCAAGAAATGTACAACATGTGGGGATATTTAGGTCAGGAGCTCATGGTTTGACTTCTGGGAATGCTTAAATGAGTGAGTTTTGGAATTTTACTACAAAGGATGTTGAACAGGTTCGGTGGAATAGAATCAGGTAAGAAGAAAAGTTTTTACTTGACCTGGATATACTGAATAAAGGGTGGATTTATGATCTTGGAATGGTTGGCACACACACACATGGAGAACTGGTGGCATGGTAAACCCATGACTTGTTTCGCTATGATTAGTGTTATGAATCTCATTGGATTTTGTTTTGACACAATTTATGAGACAATGAATTTAAAATTAATTGATATTTACTCTTTATGGGATTCTTACTTTGCCTATATTTTCACTGTGGATTGAGAAATTTGAATATGCATATCTTTTCACAGTTTTTTCGAATACATGATATGAAGTTTTGCCTAGGAGTGCAAAAGGGTAAGTGTGGGGGAGTTAATAAAACACATTTTTATTGAATATTTTATTGATAATAAATGATATAATTTCCTCACATTGTGTTAAATATGTTTATTTATAAAATATTTGGGATTAGATCATTCATTTGAAAATATGGTGAAAATTCCAGTTTTACCCTTTTAAAATTCACTGTAGTATTTCGAACATAAATATTTTAATATGGATTATTTGAACTTACAATTTTATAAAATTGTTCCTTACTTAATTTTCTACAACTTTTATTCAGGACAATGGAGCTAAAGAGTGTATTGGGATGTAGTAAATGGTCCATTAAGTCATTGGTGGGCTAGACACGCGAGATTGGACATCACTTTAGTGTTTGGGCCATATATTCTACATCTATGCATGGATTGAGCCAAAATTTTTAGAGGGGATCGAAAACCCAATTTCACACGTATTATCCTTCTAGAAGTAAATCTAATTCATGCGTTTTGGTAGTAAATAAGGGGATGAAAGTGGGATTAAAATATTTGGAAAAATCTCCTCATTCACACTTGAAACCACTTTTAAACTAGCCTCTCATCCACTATATAAATATGTATTTTTCTCATTTGGAAGGTTTGGGACGTGCATTAAGAGATTTAAGGAAGATAATAATTGGTTTCACCCAAATTCTCCAACCATTGTAAGAGGGGTAGCTCTTGAAGTAAGGATCCCCTCATCGAAGCCTTCTTCTCTTCTTCATGTTGTAATGTTTTCATTTGTGTAATAAAATTCTTTGTTATTTTTTTATTTCTTCTATTTTCTTCTGTTTTTTCAATTATACTTTTCTTTACTCATCTGATTTGGGTTGGAATCAAGAATCGAGATGAGATTGAGTTCTACCCTTTCAATCCTTTGCTCATGCAAAACGTCTCCACGATAACCACACCTCTCATGGAAGAGTAGTTCTTTTAGTGGTCGATCTATCTTCTAACCTATTCATTTAATTATTTTGAACCATTGAGATACTATAATTCACTTAATATGATCCATGAATTAAGTTTTTAAATTATAAGAAACAAAGAAAGCAATTTAACAATTAACACAAAAACACACGAGGTCGAGTATTGTGTAAATTGTGAGAGCGCAAACTTAATCAGTAAAACAAGACCACATAATATAAATTTGTAGAGTTAAAATATAATTACTAAGCTCAATTCATCCTCATTTTCCAGAATGGACATGTGCCTTAATTTACCACTGACCATAAGCTATCCTTAGTACATCAATCAAAGCAGGGTTTTGTGATTGCATGTTCTGAAGATAGCTTAGGGTTTAATTCTCTTAATATTTGTGGTAAAGTTAATTCTCATAGGGTTTGGGGGTTAAAAAACTAGGGGATCACAATTAAGTGGATATTAATTTAAATGACAATGATTAATAAGTAAATTAAGAGGTAGAGTTAGATCGATTACGTCTTTTAAATATTGTCTAAAAAACATCTTCTTGTTGTGTCTTTTTAATTGAACTTCATTTCAAAAATAAAAACAAAAATATTATACAATCTTCTTCCAGCAAACTTATTCTAGTTTTATGAATGGTAAAAAAACCCACATCCTTTCAAGTAATGTTATTATTCCCTTTTATGTTATTTTTAAAATACCTTTAATAAGTTGTCAAATTTACTTCCTCCTTTGAGAGACGACCTTGGTCAGCCACTCTGCTGCACCTAAGTACCCAAAAAAATCACTAATAATTTGAGGGTGCCCATGACAGCACCTTTCAATGTGGCATCCTGCCGCGTCCTGGCTGTACATCGCACCACCGGTCACACCGAGCGGCCGAGCTTCGGGCAGGTGGGCTGCACCCCCAGCTAGCAGGCTGGGCTAGTCTCATGCTCAACGAGTCAGATCCACACTAACGGGTTGGACCTGTGACCCAGCGGGCCAGACTCACGTCGGCAGGTCGGGCCATACTAGACCGGGCCGCCGGGTGACCCAGTGGGCTGGACCCTCGACCAAACCGTGTCAGGTCCAGCAAGGTCCATTGGGCCTGGCCCACTGACCAGGCCAGATCGGACCGATCCAGACCCGAACCAGGTTAGGCTGAGTCAATAAAAACTAAACCGGGGTATGCGGAACCCTTGGGCCGAGTTGGTCGGGTCGGACCGGACCCAGATGCAACCGGCCCCTGTTTACTAAAACGCTAATAACTTGAAAATCAGGCGTTTGATTGATGAGTTGTTTACGGCGATGTGACCCTCTCAATGAGGCAGATCTTTTGGCATGCCCTGAGGAGGATTTCATGAAAATTGTGATGCGACGAATGGCTTGAGGAGTGATTCTCCCAGGCACGCTATGTATGGAACCCTGCGGTTGGCTGAGACCTGAGGACTAATGACTTTCGACTCTGTAAGACTTAACTATGGCCCAGTGGGAAGCACTTCTGTGTGACTTTGTAGGCCAATGGTGGGAAGTACTTTTGTGTGACTTTGCAGGCCCACGACATGTGACGAGGGGTACCTCATTTGGCCAAGATTAGTGGGAAACACTTATGTGTGACTTTGCAGGCCTAAGGTACGTGATGAGGATGTGTACCTAAGCAGCCTAAGGTTAGTGGGAAGCACTTCTGTGTGACTCAGCAGACCCACTGTACTCGATAGAGGATGAGTTCTCCAGCAGCCGAGGTGTTTGATGATGTGACTGATGATTCTTCTATCACTACCCTAAATGTATACCTAGTGTGAGTTGTCTTGTGTGTCATGCTTTACCTTGAGGATTGATGTGTGGTCTTTCCTTTTTGTTTTGGGGTCCCTACTGAGTACTTAGTTACTCACCCTAGTACGGGCTTCGCCCGCACATATTGTGTCTGGTGTAGACAATCGACATTTCAACATAGACTTTAGTGAACCAGGACCCAGAGGTGATTAGGGAGACGGGACCGACAGATGCTACGACGGTGGACTTAGTGGCCTAGGACCAAGCAGGGCCCAGTAGGATCAGGTGGACGAGACGTTCTACTTCGGCTTCCAGCAGCTAAACTACTCTCACTGTCACATACATAACTTATTTTAAATTTATTTTTAGTTTATTTTCCATTAATTCTTTGTTTTTTGTGTTTCCAAAGGTTTTATGGAGAATAGGTGAGTTTTCATGAATTGGGCCAAACCGTAAGACCAATTCCAGATTTAAAAATAAATTTTGTTTCTTTTATAACTTTTTTCATTTTTTAATATTTTTCACTCATTAAAACTCCTAAATGTCCTCACCTGATATATTAACACCACATTTAAATTTGGAGCCTTTATAAATCCATAATCATGGGGGATTTGGGTTTTTATTTGAGAATTGGTCCAACCCGAAAGCTCATTTTTCAGTTTTAATTTTTTTTTTAATTTTTTAATATCTTATTCATTATGATGAATTTTTCGGTGATTCCACCTCCCTCTCAACTCTAATAATCCCATCCGCGCTCCCATTACCTTTCCCCCCTCTTTGGAGCTCGTTTTCATCGCTATTGAGTGCTGAAATGCTTAGGGTTTCTAAAATCGGGCAGATTTGAGGAGGTAAGTTATTTCCATCATAACTCTCTCAATTCTTACTCTTTCCCCCCCCCCATTCAAGTTCCTACATGATCTCATAATCCTTGTTAGAACTTCCCTTGAATGGTTGGATGTTTTTAAATTCATATTCTGGTGTATTTTGGGTCGTTTTATTCAAGATTGTTTTGAGTAAGTGTTTCTCTCTTCAATTTCTTCATTCTCCTTAGGGTTTCCTCCCTATTTCATTATGTTATAAATGTCCAGAAGTTAGGGTTAGAACATATGGTTTTATTTGGTGTCTTTTTTGTTAAATATTGTGGTCTAGGGATGGATTTATCATCCTTGTGATGCGGCGGTGGTGCGGTTGATGTTTCGCACCAAGTTTTGAGGGATTCGACACTTTCGGTAGGTGGTTCCATGTGTAAACAATTATTGATGAGTTAGCTTAATGTATTTAGTCATTTTTAATATTCCTCATATGTTGTGTGTTGTGCGAAAATGGTTTATGACTGATTTGGTTAAGTGTTCAGTTTTATATTTGCATTTTAACTTGAAATTGGGTGTTTTAATGTGTTACTCGTGGGGTATTATTTGGGTGTATTTTATAACATATGGAATTGGTTTACTAAATCTTCTTTGGAATTCCAATTATGGTTTGGTAATGTATTAGTGTCATGTGGGCCTAAAAAGAGGGTTTTTGAATAGGTTTTATGTGTAAAACATTGTTATACTTCTTGAGAGCATTTTATGAAAATGTGTGTTTTCATTTGAATCTTTTGTAGTATTATTCAAGGTGATTTTATAAAACTTGAAAGTGGTTTTATAAATGTCTCTAGGGATTCCAATTCTGTTTTGGATAGGAATTGGTTTGGTTTTTGGTCTTAAATGGTGGTTTTGAAATGGGTTTTGTGTGCAAGATATATTGACACCACTTGGGTTCTTTTTATGAAAATTGAAAATGTTTTAGTTAGTCAAACAAAGTGGGAAAAGGGTGCATTTTTACTGTTTGGTATGTGTGTTCACCTATTAAGGGGTTTTTAAAGGTGAAGTGAGGTTTTAAGATGTCAAACATTTTTATAATGTTTTGTAAATTTCTGAAATGTTTTAATAAATTGTGATGTTGGAGCGAAACTTGTTTGTGGGCTGTTTCGTGTAAGTTTGATGATAAAATGATTTTGAAGGTAAAAAGGGTATTATTTAACAAGTGAGTGGGCTGTTATGAGAGTTTTAATATATTGGAATGGTTTTATAAAATTGTTTAATGGATTTTTAGAAGTGTTAAAGAAATGTGAAAAGTGTTGTGGCCTATTTTGGTGTGAGTCGGATTTCAAAATTAATCTCAATGAAAAGTGGACTTTTGTTACTTGTATTGTATACATGTGAGATTTTTGGTGAATTTATGATATGGAAATGATATTTTCATGTGAAAAGTATATTCATTGACTTGTTGAACTTGTTTGAGCACAAAGGGAAAACCCGAGTATCTAGGTGGGTGGACGTGTACTAGTATGCTAGTGAATCCGTGGGGTTTGTCCTCAGTTTCACTTAGCAAGATTGACGCTTACAACTCTAACTAAACTATGGTGATGATGATTGGGGACCACTAGGTTATGAGTATGTTCCCTACTAGTGGATCGTGCACGATAACGAATATTTGTGATAGTTACTCTCACCGAGATATGAGGTACCTAGGACCCACAATTAGCTAGTGCTTAGGGGTTATTTCTCATTGCTTGTGCTCACTGGATATTTTGTGCATACCATCGGCATACGGTATGAGAGGCTAGAAAATTCAGTAGCTATGGTATTTATTTTAAAAGCTTTTATTCTTTAAATTAGCCCACCTGAAAACTGTTTTTATTTAATGTTGCATCTTTTAGAAATTTTAACTAGCATCTCATGTTTTTTAAAACATGCATGATTTTCATCATTAAATGTTTATCACATGGAATCTATTAGTGGTGGTATCCTATTGGGATTTGGCTCACACCCTACTTATACCCTTGGGTGTAAGTAGACTTGGTTATTTTTGTTGTCGTATGTTGGGTACAGTTTTTAGTTCCAGTGGTTCGGGTTTCTGGCAGGTCCTTGGTGGTGAAGTCTTGTGGAGATGGCTTGAGGGCGGTGCCCCTTGCCATGAGGGTTCTTGGGCTATCCTTATTTGGTTTTGTACCTTTTTAATGGTCTTTAAACATAGTTTTAACTTATGTAATTCAGTTCTGAAATTTTGTAAAAGACGGTTTTAGTTGAAAAATCCAGATTTGTTTTATTGAGTTTGTTTATTGCTTAATGTTTATAAAATCGGGTAAATCATTCCCAATCATCATTATATGATACCCGGGCACTTGTGCCAGCCCGTGGGGATCGGGAACGCCCTTCGGGCCTTGGCACGGGCCGGGTTTGGTGCCGGTTTGATGGAAACCATATCTGGTTCATGATACTCACGATCATGTGGGGTTTTCTGCGGACGGCTATCAGAGTTTCCTTTTTTGTACTTTGCTGTTTTCAATTCCTTTGTTGGGTTTGTATTCTAGTCCACTTGTATTGGTTGTACTTGTACTCAGTTCTGTCTTAGTGGTCCTTGTTTCCTTTTTAGTGTGTAAGACTTGGTTGGGCGCGCGTGTGTGTATAGGTATTTAGGCAAATGCCTCCCACTTGCAGGTTAATGCCTTCGACGCTAGTCGCCAGCCCCTGACCTTCGGGAGACGGGCTTAGGGTAGTCATGACATGGGCCCCGGGGGACGGGTCATGACAAGTCCGTTGTAAAAATCCAAAATTCTCGTACTGTTTGATTTATTATTACAGTGCTTGGATGTTTATCTTCCGTTGTTGATTATTTATTAGTCTAATATTGTTGTATTGTCGATTATATTATGCTTCCTCTGTTTCTGGTTTTTTACTATTTACCATTGTGCTACTCTGATATTAGGGTATAATCTCTCCACCATACCACTATAGACCATCGTTACTAGTTAGAAGCCTCTGAGGGAGGCGAACTTGAGGCCATGTGACCCACAGGCTCTGAGCATCGTTTAGTGGCTTTCACGTCACGTGGTTACAAAAAGAAAGGGTTCTTTTGGTTATTGGATTTACATTAAAATCAAGGTTTCATGGTTTCTTTCTTTCTCCATTCAAAAGTAAGGGACTATTTGGTTCTTGGTTTCCTTTAAAACCATAGGACTTTCCCTTTTTGGTTCTTGGATCTTTGTTAAAACCAAGGGGTTAAATATAACCCCCTCAATTCTTCTTGAGAGGAGGAGACGTAGGGGCACTTCATGTGCTATTGGTGAACTCCTTTATCAAAGTCATTTTGCTTTTCCACATTTATTTTTCGGTTGCGCCTATTCTCTTAATATCTTAATTTATCCAATGCTTTATTTTGATAATATAGAAAGCTTGCATGATATCACTATATATATCATAGCATCATATAAAATTCCTTTTATTTTAAAATTTCCCTTTGTATTTATTGTTTTATTTTTTAAAAGGAAATTCACCCCCTTCTTTCCTTCTACTTTAACCAACACGTTAGCCACTTCTTTTGTGGTGTTGTTCACTACCCATGTGATTTTTTAACAGATTGTTAAAATCATTATGTAGTTCTTAATGTTTGGTATGTTGTTGTAAAAACATGTTTTCTATTTGTTGGAATAGAATTTGATTTTCTACATCATTGTTGTTTTCAATTTTAGATTTTGTGAACCAAAAGTAACACTAAGAGGATCCTGGTTATTGAATGCAGATGACTTTACAATGTAGTCTATAACATTTTTGATTTATTGTTGTTTCTCACCGTTGAAACATGTCATTTTATTGAAAACAGAGCATCGTGATATAACTGTATGTCAAAAAGAGTGGTATCATCATGCATTCATGGGTGCAGTTCTAGTGTTTACACTGCAAAAAAATTGGAATTTAGCGATGTATTTTTAGCAATGTTTTCTTAAAAACGAGGCTAATTGAGCAATGTTTTTTAGCCACGTTTTAAAGAGAACATGGTTAATTTAGCCATGCTTTTCAAAAAATATCATTATTTTAGGAATATTTTTAAAAATGTCTAATTTTAAAATTTTCAACATTTTAAAGAAAATGTGGATATTCAAACATGTTTTAAAAAAAATATTGTTATTTTAGTGACATTTTCACCTACGTTTAAAAACGTGGCTAATTATATATGTGTGTTCATAAATTTATAATTATAATTCTACTAACACACACACACACACCCAAGGCCAAGCTTGGTAGCAAAGGGTCCTGTGGGGTGTCAGGGAGGTCTCGAATTCGAGTCTCCCCAACTTCTTGCACGTGTGTTTGCGCGTTTCTTTGTAGTTTTGTAATTCCCCTTCTTCGGGCGTTTGTAATATATATATACACATATATAAATAAAAAATTATAATTATATATATATACACACATATACATATATATGCATATATAAATTTATATTTATATACAAATATGTTAACATATATTTAAATATCAAAATATTTAAATATTAATTTATATATGTGTACACACACACGCACATATATATATAAACACACACACAAGCATATATTTATATAAACATATATTTATATATATAAACAAACACGCACACGCACATATATATAAACACACACACATTTACATATAAACATACATACACAGATATATATATATATATATATATATATACATTTAGCCCTAGGGTGCAACTCAGTGATAGGTGCCCCTGTGAGTCTCGGTAATGTCTTGAGTTCGAGTATCTTCGAGTACATCCATGCATTATATGTTCTCTAGTTTTCTTTGTAATGTATATCTTTTCTCTGAATAAACTTAGATTTCGGCGTCAAATTTCATATATATTTATATTTATATAAATATTTCTACCTATAAACATTTATATATTTTATAAAAATGTATATGTTAATCGTCGAGACTCCCCATTACACGTGTCATGCTACCGTGCTTTGGTTTCCCTAAAAAAATGCACCCCATCCCCACCGCCTATTTTCTTTGTAGTCCTCTGGTCACAGTTCCCCCAAATTTGTTCCACAAATCACGATCCCCATACCCTATCTCATCTGCCACGATCCCCATCGGCCAGTCCCCCTCTTCCAATCGATTCTCCTTCTCAACATCGAGAATTGCCTCTTCTGACCTCTAACTCTCCGCCTCCTCTCATTTTCCCCAATACCCTCCCATGGATGCTTGGAAACGTCTCCTTCATCACGTCATGGATCTATACACCGCGACGGCCCAACGCCGGACTCGGTGTCCATCCCTCGGCATCACTTCCTTGAACTGAAATTCATTAATTCCCTCACAACCTGGATTGCTCACTATCTCGATCTCCACCTCTCAGGTTCTCTCTACTTTCCTGCCCCTCACGATCTCCATCTCTTCCTATCTCGTAATCTTCATATAAAGATCAATTATCACTTCGATATTGCTTCTCACCTCTGCATCTGTTCACGAACTTGAGTCATGATGTGATTTATTGTTTTCACCTATCTTACATTGATTTCTATATCTTTGAATCTGCTCGTTGAGCAGGGCAGTTTGACTGATATTGAGACCATGGAATTACCGAATACTGACGATGACCAGAAAAAGGTAGGTAATGGACCAAAGTCACCATGGAAGGCTTAGGTGACTGATTCCAATATCTATGGCCATGTTACGGCGATGTGCGTGGAGTTATGAACTGCTCTTTCCAAGACACGGTGATCTAAGAATCATGAATCTGCTGCAAGTTGCCCAGCCGCGGTTGGTTATTCAGGCATCTAACAGAGTTATTCAATCCCGTCAACATCCTGCATCTTTTTCATAGGTGAGTCGCATTCTTCATGGTCTCATAGATATTGTTTTTTAGTAATTTCAAATTTCCTATATCATTACATGATCTGCGTTTTTTCAATTTTTACTTCACTCACATATATTTAGATGAGCACAGAGTACATCCCATTTTTGCCATTGTCATAGGTGAAGCTGTATACTAGCTCAAAAATGGTCAACACCATCAATTGGTTATGTATAAGCTAATATGGGCTCACATTATTGACCTTGGAATGTGTCCATGTGCTTCAAAATGAAATTATCTCACTCAAAATAATGTATTTATGTAATCGTGACGATCTATGTGAAAAATTTCAAAATGATTTTACATATTCTAGTGTTTTCACCATGATTGCAAGTTCTACACCTCTCTATCAGTTCTCCACCTCCTCATTTTTTCTCCATCTGGGATTGATAATGATTTCTTCACTTTCTATATGTAATTTTTTTACCACCGCCTCAAATTTGACATAATTCTTGTCTTACGTTTCTTTGAGATATTTAATCCACATAAATCTAGTTTTTTGATGTTATAGTTTACACTACTATCTCTTCTATATTTCATATTTCATTTTATTTCTCAACTGGCTGTTTTCTCCTAGAAATCACTTTAACGAATAATTTTAATTTTGGTGTCGAGTGATGTATATTTTACGGTGTTCTTGTCCTATTTTGTAAGGACGGATGACTTGCATTTTCACTCAAAAAACAAGTTATTCATGCAAGTGTGAGGATTTGTGTGAAAAATTTTAAAATTATTTTATATATTCCAGTGTTTTCATCATGATTGTAGGTTTTCCGTATCTTCATCAGTTCTCCACCTCTCATTTTTCCCCAGTTGGGATTGGTACCGATTTCTTCATTATATATATATATTTACCACCATATTGGATTTGTCAAAATTCTTGTCTTACATTGTATCCTTATTTCATTGACATAAATCTGGTTTTTTTATGCAACTATTTACACTACAATGTATTCTATGTTTCATTCCTTATCTTGTTGGAGTTTGTGTCCCACATCGTACTTCTAGTTTTTTGTGGTCTTTATTATTCATTATAACCCTCCCTTAGAGAGATATCTTGGGTATTCGGTCCTCTTCCATTTCTACACCTTATTTATCATTTGATTGTTCTTGCTTAGAAATCACGATAACAAATATTTTTTTTGGGTTTCCAAGATATCCCTCTTCTCAAATGAAGTATGTTCGGTTGTTAAATATATGACAACCATTTGTAAAGTATGTTTTGTGGTGTTGAGTGATGTATATTTTACAGTGTTCTTGGCCTATTTTATAAGGATGGATGACTTGCATTAATCCTTTGCAACGTGTGTTAGATAGTTTTAGGCGGCCTCAGGTTGGTTGGAACACTGGATGCGTGCTACCATGTGAAGGGGTCACTGACAATTACATTTTATATCCAATACATATCAGAAACTTCTTTTCTATAGGAGGATAACTCATGCAGTGATGTGCTGAAAATTGATGCAAAATACCACCACCCCATAGGGTGGGTGACCACCCATGGAATTACA
The DNA here is from genome assembly GCA_963277665.1 of Viscum album. Classification (NCBI taxonomy): domain Eukaryota; kingdom Viridiplantae; phylum Streptophyta; class Magnoliopsida; order Santalales; family Viscaceae; genus Viscum; species Viscum album. The sequence continues at coordinate 1,627,673,820 of OY728161.1, read as the reverse complement.
GATGGAAGTTGGTTCCGCCTGACGAAAAATTTACAGGGTTGGAACCGTCCAATGAAAATTTGGTAGCGATCATTTGTTTTTTCTTCTTCTCCCAACCTATAAATATGGATGTTGATGTGTGGGAAAAGAATGAATCTGTTTGAAATATATCCATTTTTATCCTCTATTTTGGTAAGAAAGTTATTTCCTTCCTCATGGGCATATGTTTTCTGAAAAAACCATGTAAATATTCCATGTGTTTTCCCCTCCTACATGTGTGCGTGAGTTTGAATGAGAGAATCACACACAACAAACTGGCATTAGAGCCACTGAATTACCAAGAGAAAGAATCATAGTACCCTCTTCTAATTTTGGTTGACCCATCCACCCTATGAAAATCCGTCGTGACGTTATCGTTGATTCTGATCATCACCTATTTGCTGCCATCATAAAAAAAATCCATGTAACGGTCGCATGACAGGAAGTCCACCTCCATTGCATCTCTAGTTTGATCTTTTCCCCCTCCATCGATCTCTTTGTTTTGTAAATTGGGTGTGACCAGAACTGTAAAACCAAGAGGAAGAAGTGAATAAAAAAAAAAGGAAAGATTAAGAGGGGTGGTGGAGGCTGGCTATGCCAAAAAAAAAAAAACACAAAAGGGGTGTGTTTTTTTCAAAAAGGTGGGGTGGGATTGTTGCATGTAAAATAAAAAAATATGGAGAACTTAAAAAAATAGAAATGGAGGTTTGGTGAATAAGTTATACAAACCCAAAAAACTTGAGTTTTTTTTAAAAGGTGGGTTCAACACAACTTGAAAAATGTTTTTTTTATAAAATAAGAAAAAAATATTCTCTTCATTAAAGGTATGTTTGAAGTGATCAAATAATCGATTTTAATATTTTTTGATTATTCTGGATTCATCATTTCTATCTATTTTTGGAAATTCACCATTTTTCTAATTTGATGGAGAATCCCTAGTGAAAGGACATAGGGATGACAAATACTTTAAGGTGAATAACTTTAGAATGTGGCAATGAAAAGTTCTTTATGTGCTAACTAAGAGTTAGATATTACCTTGAAGGAAAAGCTCACCAACATCTTCAATAGTGATTGGAGAATAATCAACCACTAAGCTCATGGAATGATCTAACTCTGGTTGGCAATGTATTAGAAACAGTGTAATGTTAGATACATCTATGAAGAGTTTTGAAAGATTTTAGAGAACAATTTCATGGACAGAAGCATAAAAAATAACCTCTACTTGAAAAAGAAATTGATTCATTTTCAATACAAGGAAGCTATGCCCATGATTGGGCACCTAGGTAGATTTAATAAAATCATGGAAGATTTTCAAAATTTTAGATTTAATGATTGTAAATGAAGATAAAACCCTCTTATTGCTGAAATCTATACAAGATAATTATAATCATCTAACTACTACATTGATTTATGATAAGGGTGATGTAAATTTAATAGATGCATAAAATTATTTGATTAACAATGGGTACAGTTATAAGGACAACTATGACTACATAGATTCTACATTAGAGGTATTGGCCACAACCAAAGAAGATCAGTAATCAGGAAGCCCATAGGATTCAAAAGAAGAAAATCACAATTGAAGTCAAGAGGTGATTCCACCTATAGATGGCTAGATAAAGATGAGTGGGAAGAAGTACTGTCCTAATATTGGAAAACTAAAGGAAAATATTGTATAGAAAGCTAAGGATGTTGAAGACGTTCCTTTCCTTTCCTCACTAGTTAACCACTCGGATAGATCCTTGATTCAGGTTGTTCATTCCACATGTGCATGAATCAAAACTCGTTTTCAATCCTTGAGGAGTTTGATGGAGGTGTGGTTCTAATTAGAAATAAATATTCACTCCACACAAAATCTATTAGAAGAATACGGTTGCAGATATATTACGGTACAATTCGACGCCATGGATATATGTGATACATACTAGAAATGGAGAAGATACTCATATCTTTGGGAGTCTTAAATATAGTAAGTTATAGGATAAAAATTGAAGATGCAATCAAGGGAATGATTTGTAGTGCATTCCTTGTGATAAAAGGTACTCATATAGATGTTTTATATTATTTGAATGTTGAGACTGTTATAGTCAAGATCAGTGATATCATAGGGGAGTGATCGACACATCCAGATTGTGGAATATGAGACTCATACATACTGGAGAGAAGTCTTTCTAGAGATTGGTAATGAAATGTGTTTTGAGGGGCACTAAGACTGAAAAATTAAACTTTTGCAAGCATTGTGTGATGGGTAAGAAAACTAGATTCAATTTTAGCACTAACACCCATTACATGAAGGGAACACTTGAATACAACCATACCAATGTATAGAGACCATCGAGGGATGCTTTATTGAGAGGTAATCATTATTTTTTCATATTTATTGATGATTACTCATGATAGGTTTGGGTGTGTATCTTATAGAATAAAGATAAAGTATTAGATTTCTTCTATAAATAAATGAATATTATTGAAATCAGATGGGAAGTAAGATCAAGAGACTGAGATATGAAAATAGTAGATAATACACTTTATATCCATTCAAGAAGGTTTTTCAAGATGAAGGTATTGCGAGACACTTTACAGTTCCTAGACCATCACAATAGAATGGATTAGCAGAATGGATGAATCGTACACGTTGAAAAGGTACAGTGTTTGTTATCTCTGTCAAGTTTGAATTTTTTTTGGAAGACGAATTGATGTATGAAACATAAATTATGATTCGATTATCTTCTTTTGCAATAGATGATAAAATTACGATAGAGGTTTGGTCAAGTGAGAATGTTTCTGATTATGACAGAAGGAATATCTTTGGTTGTACTACTTATTTTCATGTCACAGACTCAAAGTTGGATCGTAGAGTGAAGAAAGTCGTTTTTGTTGGATTTAGTGATTGCGTGACGCCTTTACCACTATGGGATCCATAAGAAAAGAAGATCAATTAGATTTATGATGCGACATTTGATGAATCAGTAATGGTAAAGTCTATTGCTTTTGGGAAATAAATGGATGGCTTAGAAAGATTTGTGATCAAAGTGTAGAAAATTCCATTATCAATTGATCAGGTGTCACCAGAGACAGAGTGTGGTCGACCACTTTGTTGTATTATGAAAATAAATTATAGCTTTTTTCACACCCCATGATAGGTGTGCATCAAAACTCAGCTCTATTGCTAGGGATCCAAGTGGTCTGTCACTAACTATTTTTATTTTCATTTTGTAATATATTTTTTCACATAAAATACTAAAACAATCTTTTTTCATGACATATTCAAACTATGATTATTCTTCATGGATTGATTACTCTTAGGTGCTACGACAAGAATAAGTTCACAATGGTGAATAATCCTAATTGCAAGGACTGAGAAGATATACAAAACCTTGAGAGAAAAATATAATGGCTAGTTGAATATGTTTGTGTATCTTGGGAGTAGTAGCTGGAGAAACCTGAACCTAAACCAGAAAAGGTGTTAAGAGATTTCCCCACACATTTTTTAGGTCAAGGAACCTGTGGAGGCTGAGAAGGAGCTACTCAAAGAATTTTTATTATCAACCTACACTCATTCTAGATAGAGGAAATACATGAAGAACATGTGAATGATAATGCACTTATGGGAGATAAATATTTTGTAGAAAAATTCTATAATCACTTTTTGGAAGGTAACATACGACATGATCTTCCCATATATGAAAAATAAGAATTAGTGCCACTCTATGTTACCCTAACCTTAGAAGAAGAAACCACCCAAGTTTTTGAATTTGAAGAAAATACGGAGGATCCTAACTACTTATATTCATCTACTACATCCCATCTCTATGAGGCATTTTCCATTGAAGAAGAACTAGAATATGAACCCACTTGAGGATTAAATCCTTTCTTAAACTCCATTTCTATTAATTTTATTGAAACTAAGTTGAGAATTAACTCCCTCTGTTTTAATTTTTCAGATTCATCCATTACTTAACCACCTTAGAGGATGATGAAGAAAAAGATGATGTACATAGTGAGGAGCACATAAAGATACCTGATCTGATTGGACAATTTTTAGAGGGATAAAATGAACAATTCTCAGTGGCTTTGTATGAAAGAACCAACTTCCAAACTGTTTTACTTAAAGGGGAATAATTATATATTGATTCATTTTTCGTTAATTCACTTAAAAATGAAATTTTCACCGACTTTACCCTTTGATAAAATTATATATGAAGATGATTCAAGTGAACAGGTCCTGGATGAATTTAATGAAGTGGTCGAGGCTGAGGCCAAATCAAAGGAGGAGGAGGACCCATCCATTTTCCTTCCCCCACCATACGAGTTGTATTGTATTGCAATGGGGATAGAACTGCTATACTCTATCCATGGGTTCCTCTGCAAGCAATCTAAAGGTATGACCATTGGAAGGAAAAAAATTTGGTGGATTATGAGTAAGAAGACACGACTTTCATGCTACCGTGTTTTGGTTTCCCTCTAAAAATGAACCCCATCCCACCACCTAATTCCTTTGTATTCCTTCTATCATAATTCCCCCAAATCTACTCCCCCAGTCACGATTCCCACACCCCATCTCATCTACTAGGATCCCCATTACCCAATTCCCCCTCCGAATTGATTCTCCTTCTCACCATCGAGCTTCACCTCTCTTGATCTCTAACTCTCTACCTCCTCCCACTTTTCCCAATACCCTCCCATAGATGCTTAACAATGCCTCCTTCATCCCTTCATGGATCTATACACCATGATGGCTCAATGTCTGGCTCGAATTCCACCCCTTAGCATCCCTTGCACTAAAATTCATTAATTCCCCTCACAACCTGGATTTCCCATCATCCCAGTCTCCATTACTCAGGTTCTCTCCACTTTCCTGCTCCTCCCGATCACCACCTCTTCCTATCCTATCATCTTCACATAAAGATAAATTCCCCCTTCAACATTTCTTATCAACTCAACATCTTTTCTATACCTTGATCCATGAAGTGAATTAGGGTTTTCCTCTATCTTACATTGATTTATATATCTTTGAATCTAATCATTAGGCAGGTAAATTTGACTAATATCGAGTCCATGGCATTATCAAATACTGAGAATGACTAGAAGAAGGTTGGAAATGGAAAAAAGTCACAAAAGAAGTCATAGGCGACTTATTCCATGATCTGTAGCTATGTTATGATGATGTGTGTGGAGTCACGTGACACTCTTTACAACACACAATGATCAAAGAAACATGAATATACTGCCTGCTTCCCATCCATGGTTGATTATTTAGGAAACTAACAAGGTTATTCAGCCTCTTTTACATCCTGCATATTTTTCATAGGTGAGTCACATTCCACATAATCTCAAATTTTTTGATTTTTAGTAGTTTCAAATTTTCTATATCATTACACGATCTTCATTTTTTCAATTTTTTACTTCACTCACTTCAAGAAACTTTGACTGGAAGATATTTGGATGAGCATAATGTATATCCGATTTCTTTTCATTTGGCATTATCATAGGTGAAGTTGGATACTAGCTCAAAATTGGTTAACAACATCAATTGGTTATACATAAGATGATATGGTCTCTCATTATTGTCCTTGGAATGTCCAAAAAATGCTTCAAAATGAAATTATTTCACTAAAAAACAAGGTATTTATGCAATCATGATGACCCGTGTGACAAATTTCAAAATTATTTTACACATTCTAGTGTTTTCATCATGATTACAGGTTCTCTGCCTCTTCATCAGTTCTCCACCACCTATTTTTTCTCTAATTGGGATTGATATTGATTTCTTCAATTTTTATATATATATATTTTATCACAACCTTAGATTTGATATAATTATTTTCCTATATAGAATCCTTGAGATATTTCATCAAAATAAATGTAGTTTCTTATGTTACTATTTAGTCTAATGTGTCTTCCATATTTCATTTTTCATCTTAATTCTCATTTGATTTTTGACCTAGAAATCATAGTAATGAATAATTTTAATGCTGGTTTCCAAGAGACCCCTCTTCTCTAATGAAGTATGTTCAATTGTTAAATAACTAGCCAACCATCTACGAAGAATATTATTCGGTGTCAAATGATATATGTTTTATGGTGTTCTTGGCATATTTTATAAGGATGGATAACTTTTATTTTCACTTAAAATAAAGTTATTTATGTAAGCATGATGATTTGTATGAAAAATTTCATGATTATTTTAAATATTCTAGTGTTTTCATCATGATTACAGGTTCTCTACCTCTTCATTGATTCTCCATCTCCTTACTTTTTTTCCAATTGGGATTGGTACTGATTTTTCATTATATATATATATACTACCACCACATATTCTACACAATTCTTATCTTACATTGTATCCTTGATATATTTCATCGACATAATCCTGGTTTTTTATGGTACTATTTACACTATTGTGTAGTCCATATTTAATTTTTCATCTTATTTCTCATTTGATTGTTCTCACCAAGAAATAATGAAAATGAATATTTTTATTTTTGGTTTCAAAGAGACCCCTCTTCTCAAATTAAGTTTTTTTTGTTAAATAATTTTCAACCATCTGTGAAGTATGTTGTGTGGTGTCAAATGATGTATGTTTTACAGTGTTCTTGGCCTATTTCATAAGGATGGATGACTTGAAATTGCTCATATTTTTTATTATGTTACATTCCTTAATAATATTACCAGTATTTCCCCCATGCATTAACACGAGAAGGTAATTTTTTTGGATAATTTCTAGTTTCCATTGTTTTATAAATAAAGGTTATTTTTATCATGTTTGATGCCATTGTTTTATAAGAAAATTTCAATTTTTATGTGTTTATAATATATTCAATTTTTCTTATTTAATTGATTCATTTTGTTCATCTATATTTTTCACAATTCTTTTTTGTGGCTTTGAAGAATAGAGAATATTAACATCACCGAAAGTCTAAAATTATGTTTCTCCTACTAAAGGTTAATAGATTTTTTAATTAATTTTTCTCTATGTGCCATTTTAAAAAATATATCTATGTAAATTTTCAATCTATTAGATTAGCATTAGAATAATTTTTTATATTTCCATTTTTATCTAATGTTTTAGTTCATTCATTAAATTTTATCAAAACTAATAGACATGTGATCTTGAGTGTAACACCCCAAGAATTTACAAATAAATTTAATATAGAATGTAATGCACACAACATTGAGTCTCTACGAAACAACTTTTTGTTATTATAATTATTTAAATAAGATAGTTATAACCTAGTCATTAAACATAATTTTACCGCTTCTATGAATTGAATTTTGAAAAACAGATATACATGGTTGCGATTAGTAATGTATTTAGAGTATGATAGGATCAACATAATATTTTTTTGGTGAATAGTAACTCGACCCTTTGGAATAGTAATATTACCCTTATGAATAGTAACATGACCCTTATGAATAGTAAACCGATCAAATGAATAGTAACCTCACCCATGAAAGTATAAATAAAATGTATACATCTTATAAATGAAAGTATGATATAATAATACCATAGTATAAGTAAATAAATGTTTTAGAAATTATTAATTGAGTATTAGTATTTTTATCAAACATAAATGTTTATTTACAATTTTATAATTAATGTAATGATTCAAGAGAAAATGTATCTTCATAAAATAGAATCATAAGTGAATATTTTGATGTCTTATAATTATAAGATAATTTTATGAGACCTTAGTTAATTTTTGAAAGTGTTATAAAATCAGTTATAGATTTAAGATCTATATTTTTCGAGTAAATGATGGTTTTAATTAAAAATTAAATTCTTCATTTTTAGAAAATTATTTTCATGAAATGAAGTTCATTTTTGTATTCTAAACATCGAAAAATGGTTAGAGTGAATTTTTGGTGAATAGTAAAATATGATAATTTACGATAAATGCTAAATATATGAATTATAGAGTCATGAATGATGTTTGATTGATGTAAACACCATTGGTTCGAACTCACATGCACTCATTACTGTATTTATTCAAAAAAATCAACACTATTACTTTTCATGAGCAAAATAATAAAATAATGAACAAAATAATGAGAAATCACCCTTCTCCTCCACTATAAATACCACCCCTCACGACCACTTCTCCCCACACCTCTAAGCCTTGAAGCTTGCCAAAATTCTACCCAAATACTCTTCCCTAGTATCTACCCCATGTCAAGGAGCTCCTAGTCTTACCAAAGGACCAAAACTCTTTTCCTTAAGGAGGTTCTCAAGGAGGAGTATTTAAGATGTAAAACCCTCTTCCTTTTCCTTTTATTTTCTTTTTAAGTTCTTTCTTTTGTTATACTCTCCTCACCTCCTCTGTCCAAATGATCATGATAACTCTAGTATCATATATATACTAGAATGATATAATTTTAATGGAATATTCTTCATCAAACTCCTTTCCCACTCTTTTATTTTAAAAAATAAATCATCGTTTGTGAGGTGTCGATTTAAAACCTTCACAGACGACGGATTTTCATTCTTCAATTTATCCTTAGAGGATGGTAATAAAACCATTTTTATGGTTAAACTAAAATAAAATATATGTATTACAGTCTTTCTTATGTTTTGGATGTAACATATTTACATAATACTAAAAGATAAAACAAAATGAGTTCATTATGATCAATAACCACCTTAATAATGTAAACGATTATCATTAAATGTATTATCTAATGATTCATCCTCATTGTTGGAGTTGGTGGCCTAGAACCAACTACTCTGTACTTTATTCATTAATAAATACCTTATCACATCTTGATTTTTCTTCTACGTGACAATGCATATGATAATGTCCTGAAGACAGTTGTTGCATTAAAGGGTCATAGTGGATCCCTACTATAATGAGAACCAGGAAGTGCCATAACACTGTTCTTGAATATATGTTCTATGGCCGGATGATGTTATTTGAGGGACACAAATAATACAGGCCATTAGGGGTGATGACTCATAAAACTTTGATGCACCTTCTCATGGTATGCGCCCTTGGTAATATCCAGGAGGATATTATGAGAACGAGACCCGCCAGTAGGAGATCTACATTTCATAGTGTCATTGGATGTTCCTATCTGCGGTCGTGTGTATTGGTCCTTAGACTTTAAGATTATTATTAATGTGTATTACAACTCGTGCACTTAAATGTATTGATGAAAACTGTGACGACACACTGTTCGCAGCGAGGTAGGATACGTTGGGTGCATCACGAGTAATACTGCATTAATAGATAACGTGAGAAAGGATTTGTCCTTTCTATTCCATAACGAAAGTAGATATCTCAGGCCCTTTGATGAAATTGATATAGCCTAAATAAATCCATGGCCATGGTAAGGTATGAGCGAGTTCAATTCCAGAAATTAAAAGAAAGAATAATCGAGCATATGGGTTGATGGAATTAGCATGCAACCCGCTTGATTTGAGATATCATGACAAATAGAGTATATTACATGGTAAACGTTCATAGGAGGTGACATATCATTGCGACATTAACTTCTTTCTATATGAGTGCCTTAACGTGTTGTTAGACGCTAACCTTGGACTTTAGGCAGACTCCACCTAATGCCACTGAGAAAGGGGCCTAGAGGGTCACACACTAAGTGTGTCCATGTATCTCAGTTAAATATTAATTTAACAAGTTAAATAAATATTATTCCCGACTGTGGTTTAATAATTATTTAAGGATGCCTGATTGCATTTATTTCGACACTAGTTATTCGAGAGAATATATTGTGGGTGAAATAATATATATTTATTAGCGAGTAATGTAGTTACATTTATTTAACAAATGAATATCCATTACTGAAGGACTAATAAATGTGGTGGAGGAATTAAAGGAAAATGGAAAATAAAAGTACACGCTGTGTATTAATGATTACACGACGTGTAGTTTTTCCAGTCAGGATTTTGAGGAAATAATATCGTTTTATTAAATGATATTTATTATAATCAGCGTGGGTACATGTCAAGGAATTAATCATTTGACATGGGGGTTTTCAATGAGAGTTAATGAAATAAATAAAATGCGTAACACATTTATTTATTGTCATAACTCTATAACCTCAAACCCGATTATAAATATCCTCAAAACCCCAACACTTTTCTCAATCATTGTGCACAACAATTCTGGAGAAATTTTTCAAGGCCGAAAGAACTACTTCCTCCAAGAACGCTCTCAAGACCGAGAGAGATCCACCACCACTGGATCAAGGCGATTGAAGGTGGACACCGCAAGCGAAGGTTCTTCCACGCTAGCACCCGGAGATCCCTTCGGTGACGTCCAGAGATACGTGGCACACGTGTGGATCACCGCTAGAGGAATCCTACACTTGGATTCTACGACGCAACGACGGATCACAAGATCGTGACCAGATACATCAACGAAGAAAGAATTCCACCAAGGTAATTCTTGTGAATTAATTAAATTAATTATAACCAATATATGATGATCCTATTTCTATGGTTCCGGGACTCCCTCTTGTTTTTCGTTTTTCGTTCTATTCTGAAGATCTGACATTTTATATCATGACGAATCTCGGTTTGAACGTTGTTTAACGCTAAAATCAAAGTTGGGCAATCCCACCAACGTGCTTCTGCTGTGCCCAGAACCTACAAGTGGTATCAGAGGAAGGTTATATCGTTGATTATAATTATTTAGTTTTTTGTTGGTGATTTACACATTTAATAATTTATTTGTTTCAATTCAAGTTAATCGTTCTTTAAATCTGAATCTCAAGATATGTTCCTCCTCTATCGTTTCTCATTCACCATAAAAAAATGACATTTTCTTTTAATTTTTGATTAAAATAAAATAGAGGATCTCATCCGGAGGAGCCAAACGTTTCTGGCCATACAACATGAGAATACACAGCGTGTATTCGGAAGTACACGTCGTGTAGTCTAGGTTCATGCATTGGACTGGTCTGCCAAATCAGGCCATGTATTGATCCTATCTAAGTCATTTATGACATCGTGTGTTGACCAGGAACAGGTGGCACGCGGTTTCCGGATTACACGCCGTGTGGTCCAACAGAACACGACGTGTAGTCCCTTCGGGTTAGGGTTGGACCGTGTACCCCGTACACGGCTTGCCCGGTTGGAAACCGTGTAACGCGGAAACTACACGGCGTGTGTTCCACTGAACACGCCGTGTACTCCGAAAATTTCTGAAGTACATTAACACGCCATGTCCCTGAGCATGTAATTCAGATGGACGATGAAGAAAAGTACACGTAGTGTAGTCAGAACTACACACCGTGTACTCACCCAAATTACGCAGATTTATTAAAATTTATTATTATATTATACAAACCCTTGAGACGTGTACCATGGTGCAGACGTAAAGCTGAGGCACAACACGTGATAGGTGTTTTATATATATGTGTTTGATTTAACATCTGCGTAATGAACGAGAATTCACCGAGTTGCCTCCAAGGTACAAGTTACGTACAAAGATAATTTTAAATAAATCTATTTGTTTAAAATTATGATGGATGAGAATCTCAAGGAAATTTAGAAAAGGGTTTAAGATAAAAGGATTGATTAATTAAAGATAATTAATTGATTCGAGTGTGATTTATCTTAAATAAGAACGATTAAAGAATTTAATGCTAGTTTTATTTATGCGTAAATATCGTTGCATGTATGAATGATCATGAGCTAGACCAAAACCTTTGTATGTGAATGGTTTTCTTTAATTTATTTTTGTTGGTCTGCGATCCTTCTCCTCATTAATATGTAGGGCCTGCGCACCCAAGAATTCTTTTATGTAAAACCCCCTTTTTACCCCTCACCTGCATGTGAGATAAATGCATATGTAATGGATGGAGCTCCCAAACTAGTGGAGGTGGCTCAAGTCAGGAGCCAAGGTGAAACCAATCCAAGGAGATACAAAGGTGGACAGGTGGAAAGCTGTAAACACGAACCCGAAAGGTTCAAGGTGTTTCTCCCCTAGGTCTTGGGTTAGTTTATCATCTGCTAGATAAACTAACCAATAGAACAAAGCTCATGATCATGCCATTTATTTTATTTCTGTCAGTTGCATGGTTTATTTATTGTGGGTGTGTTGTCACGATCACACAATTAATGAATTAAACAAGCATGTAAGATGGAACTAAAATAAAACCGGCTTATACGTAAATATTATCTTAGACATGGTTAATCACTTAAGTATATCCCACTTAATATTAACAAGCATGTAATAAAAGATAATAAATTGGAAATTTACATATAAGGATAAAATCCCTCAAAGAAATATTAAGTCGGTATAGCCTTCCATAATCTTGGTTAGAATCGAACCATAGTTCAAAGTGCTTGACCAACCCTAGTTGGGGTGCTTTCAATTATCAGGGAATTCTAATTCAAGGTTTTGGGTTAACTTGACTTGGTTTGCATCAAGGGTTGACTGCTACAGCATGACTTGGTGTGACCAAGAGGAAAAGGTTAAGGAAATCCAAAATAAAAGGATTTCAGGATTGGGGAGTCCACTCAGTGGATCAAGGAGCTGCGAGTTAATGCAGTTGGTATTTGTAATGCCTACCTAAAACCCTTCAAGTTGCTTGACCAACCCTAGTTGGGGTAATGTGAAGGGAAATATGGATCCTTGCCACTAGAATATTCAGGCAACAGAATATTCCGAAGTCAATGGTGAGGGCTATTGGATTTCGATAAAATAGTGGGAGACTAATAAGTATTAATTTATTTAGTTGTCTCATATTTTTAATAAAGTACCAAACCTTTGCTCATCTTAATTTGTAGAAACGACAAGAAAAATGACTTCAAACATATCATTGAGAACCATAATCGAGAATGAAAACCTTCTCACCGGCACCAATTTCCAAGAGTGGCAGAGGTGTTTACACGTCATCCTTCACCACGAAAGGAAATTGTATGTGCTGGAAGAGCCTATTCCAGTTGCGCCTAGAAAGGAGGCCAGTGATGAGGAACTATCTCTCTACATGAAACACATGGATGATGCCATAGATGTCCAGTGTTTCATGCTATCGTCCATGTCTAATGAGCTCTTGAAGCAACATGAAAACATGGACGCATATAGCATGATGTCTCACCTTAAGGATTTCTACCAAGAGAAGGCGAGACAAGAGAGATATGAGATCTCCAACACTTTGTTTACAACTAAGATTGGAGAGTCTGCGCCAGCTAGGCCTCATGTAGTCAAGCTTATTGACTACATTGAACGCCTGGACATCTTAGGGATTAAGTTCCCGGATGAGTTGCGTACAGATCTCATCCTATCATCACTGCCCAAGACCTTCTCAAGATTTACTGTCAACTACAACATGAGCAATAATGAAAAGAGTCTATCGGAACTTCTGACCTTAATTCGCCAGGTAGATAAGGACATGGGGCGTAATAAACCCGCAGTCCTTATGATGAATAAGAAAAGAAAGGACAAGGCAAAGGGGCCAAAGACTTATAAACGGTCTGAAGCCCCCGAGCGCCGTCCTTCCAAGAAGGGGAAGATCCAGAGGCAGGGAAAGGAACGGGAGGGAGTATTTTTTGCATGTGGCAAGCAAGGCCACTGGAAGAGGAACTACACCCAGAAGCGTGGGGACGCTAAAGGTGCGTTCGTTAACGAGTGCAATCTTTCTATTTCTACACATTGAGTATTAGATACAGCTTGTGGGGCTCACATCTGTATTCAAATGTTGGAACCAAGTAGATTTAGAAAGATTGCCAGAGGAGAGGTGGATCTTCGAGATGCCAATGGCGCAAAGCTGGATGCATTGGCTATTGGCGATTACCACCTCTCATTGCCGACTGAGATGATTTTGGTTTTGCATAACTGTTATTATGTTCCTAGTGTTACCAAGAACATAATTTTTGTATCTTGTTTGGATATGGATGGATTTATTTTCAAGTTTATAAATAAGGGTTGTCTCTTTTATAAGAACAACATATGTTATGGTATGACACATTTAAATAATGGTTTGTATGTATTAAATTATGAAAACCAAGTGTTGGAAATTGATAACGAAAAAAATTCACATGACTCATACATCACCCAGTTGTGGCATCACCGTCTCGGTCATGTAAACGAGAAGCTCTTGACAAAGCTCTGCCAAGATGACTATTTAGACTCTACTGAGCTAAAACCACTTGATAGATGTCACGCTTGTTTACAAGGTAAAATGACCAAGCTGCCTTTTGGTGGACATGGTGAAAGGGCCACATAGCTTCTAGGATTGGTGCACACAGATGTATGTGGACCATTTCCAGTAGAAGCTAGAGGTGGATATTCTTACTTCATTACTTTTAATGATGATTTAAGTAGATATGACCATGTCTACTTAATGAGGTATAAGTCAGAGTCCTTAGAGAAATTTAAGGAATTCAATAATAAAGTGGAGAATCAGCTTGGTAAGAAGATAAAGAAACTTCGATGGGGTCGAGGTGGAGAATATCTGAACCAAGAGTTCATCAATCTTCTACGGGAGTCTGAGATTCTATCTCAGCTCACTCCTCCTTATACACCACAGTGGAATGGTGTTAGTGAAAGGAGGATGTGCACCTTGTTGGACATGGTGAGGTCAATGATGAGTCATGCAGATCTTCCATTATCCTTTTGGGGATATGCATTACAAACTGCAGCATACACATTAAACCGAGTACCAACTAAGGTGGAAAATGGAATTCCATCCGAGTTATGGAATGGAAAGAAACCCATTTTGTCGCACACACGTGTATGGGGATGCAAGACATTTGTTAAGGCCTTCTCAGGCAACAAACTAGCACCCCGGGGCACGAAGTGTATCTTTATAGGATATCCCAAGGAAACGAAAGGATATTACCTATATAACCCTTCAGATAAGAAAGTGACTGTCGCCAGACAAGCCGTCTTTCTCGAAAGGGATCACATCCACAAAAAGGATAGTGGGATCAAGATTGACTTCGACGAAGTTGATGCTCAAGATACACAGGAGTTGGTACAGGAACAAGTTCCACAGGTCCTCGCGGAAGAGGTTCCAGAAACACAAGTACTGCGTAGGAGCTCAAGAGAGGTAAGAGAACCAGAAAGATTTGGTTTCCTAGTCACCGAGGATTGTGAATCATTATTGTTAGAAAATGATGAACCTCTCTCCTACAAGGAAGCAGTAGAAAGATCAAAAGTTGCAAGATGGCTAGATGCTATGAATTCTGAGATGGATTCCATGTATCAGAACCAAGTCTGGGTTCTGGTCGATGAGCCAGTTGATGTAAAAACTATTGGATGCAAATGGGTATTCAAGAGAAAACTGGACATGGAAGGTCAAGTTAGCACCTATAAAGCAAGGATAATGGCTAAAGGATTCAGACAGTGTCAAAGAATTGACTATGATGAAACCTTCTCGCCAGTTTCCATGTTTAAATCCATAAGAATCATACTTTCCATAGCAGCTTACCATGACTACGAGATTTGGAAAATGAGTGTCAAAACAACATTCCTTAATGGGAACCTTCAGGAAGATGTCTATATGACACAACCAGAAGGGTTTGTGACACCGGGTGAAGCCAAACGAGTTTCCAAGTTGCATAAATCCATTTATGGATTAAAGAAAGCATCCAGGTCATGGAACATTCAATTTGATGAATCCATAAAGGAATTTGGGTTCATTAAGAACGGATGTGAGCCCTGTGTTTATAAGCAGTTTAATGGGAATGCGATCGTTATCCTAGTAGTATATGTTGATGACATATTGCTTATTGGAAATGATGTACCAGTCTTACAGTCAGTTAAGGACTGGTTGAACAAGTGTTTCTCCATGAAGGACTTGGGTGAAGCAGCCTACATTCTAGGGATCAAGATCATTCGTGATAGATCCAAGAGGCTGCTTGGACTAAGTCATGGTACACACATTGACCAGATACTAAATAGATTTAGTATGGAACAATCTAAGATGGGATTAGTTCCAGTGTCACATGACCTACATCTTTCTAAGAAAATGTGTCCATAGACACAACAAGAGAAAGATAGAATGAGTAAGATCCCATACACTCCGGCTATATGATCCATCATGTATTCCATGTTATGTACCAGGCTTGATGTTGCCTATGCACTGAGCATGGTAGGCAGATATCAAGCAGATCCAGGAGAACAACATTGGACTGCTATTAAGACTATCCTTAAGTATCTGAGAAGAACTAAGGATATGTTCCTGGTGTATGGAGGAGACGAGGAGCTTGTCATCAGAGGGTATGCTGATGCTAGTTTTCAGACAGATCAAAATGATCTGAAGTCACAATCTGGATATGTTTTCTGTCTCAATGGAGGAGCTGTGAGCTGGAAGAGTTCAAAGCAGCCAGTTGTCGCCGATTCTACAGTGGAGTCTGAATATATAGCATCTTCTGATGCAGCCAAGGAAGTTGTCTGGATTCAGAACTTTGTTCAGGAGCTTGATGTGGTGCTTAGCAGTAAAGACCCTGTCACATTGTATTGTGATAATATTGCAGCGGTGGCTCTTGCAAAAGAACCAAGGTCACATCAACGGACAAAGCACATACTCCGGAAGTATCACCTCTTGAGGGATTTCTATCAGAGGGGTGAATTTGCAGTGACCAGAGTGTTCACAGAAGAGAACGTGGTAGACCCTATGACTAAAGGTTTATCTCAGCAGAAACATGAATATCACGTGAGAGCTAGCGGGTTAAAGGTTGTTAGCAGTTGTCTCTAGTCCAAGTGGGAGTCTGTTGGTGCCCTAGAACCAACTACTTTGTACTTTATTCATTAATAAATACCTTATCACATCATGATTGTTCTTCTCCATGACAATGGATGTGATAATGTCCTAAGAATAACTGTTGCATTAAAGGGTCATAGCGGATCCCTACTATGATGAGAACCCAGAAGTGCCATAACACTGTTCTTGAATATATGTTCTATGCCCGGATGATGTTATTTGAGGGACACAAATAATACAGACCATTAGGGGTGAGGAATCATAAAACTTTGAGTCACCTTCTCATGGTGTGCGCCCTTGGTAATATCCAGGAGGATATTATGAGAATGAGACCCGCCAGTAGGAGATCCACATTTTATAGTGTCATTGGATGTTCCTATCTCCAGACGTGTGTATTGGTCCTTAGACTTTAAGATTATTATTAATGGGTATTACAACTCGCGCACTTAGATGTATTGACAAAAATTATGACGACACACTGTTCGCAGTGAGGTAGGATACGTTGGGTGCGTCACGAGTAATACTGTATTAATAGATAATGCGAGAAAGGATTTGTCCCTTATGTACCATAACGGAAGTAGATATCTCAGGCCCTTTGATGGAATTGATATAGCCTAAATAAATCCATGGCCATGGTAAGGTATGAGCGAGTTCAATTCCAGAAAGTCAAAGAAAAAATAATCAAGCACATGGGTTGATGGCACTAGCATACAACTCGCTTGATTCGAGATATTGTGAAAAGGGATTATATTACACGGTAAACGTTCGTAGGAGGTGACACGTCATTGCGGCATTAACTTCTTTCTCTATGGGTGCCTTGGCGTGTTGCTAGACGCTAACCTTGGACTTTAGGCAGGCTCCGCCTAATGCCACTGAGAAAGGGGCCTAGAGGGTCACACACTAAGTGTGTCCATGTATCTCAGTTAAATATTAATTTAACAAGTTAAATAAATATTATTCCTGACTGTGGTTTAATAATTATTTAAGGATGCTTGATTGCATTTATTTCGACACTAGTTATTCTAGAGAATATATTGTGGGTGAAATAATATATATTTATTAGCGAGTAAAAACCAAGGAAACAAGCGCTCCCGAGCAATAAAACTGTATTTTATAACTCATCAAAAAGACCATAAAAGAACTTAAAAAAATTATACTAAATCAAATACATGTATAAAAGGTTCTGAATTAATTAATTAATGGATTTAATTTGATATTTCAGGACATTAAGGTCAAGTGCAGAACACATTCAGGCATAAGGTAAGTAGTTTCTCATCTTATTTTTACTTCTATGAGATATATGCCTTGTTCACCACTTATTCCTTATGTGTGTGGTGTATGAAATACCCTTTGACATATCATATCAAGAGTCTCCTTATTATCATGACATTCTAATGAATTATGATTTGGATATTTCAAAGTGGTATGGGACACTGTGAAATGTTTAAAGATTATTTCCTCATGAAATTTTCAATGGTCTCATTTAAAAGAATCTTCATCTATGTCAAAATCCTTTATCGAATCTTGTAATTTATTGAGGTTTATCTCTTATGATAAAATCTACCATATGTTGTTGAAGGGTTGATGATCAGTTTGACAGTGGATGTGCTAATTTGATATTATTCATGAGTTATAGTTTAAGTATTCACATTTCGTATGCTAATTTTTCAATACGAAAGTTTATGTTGTTTATGTTTCACTCTTTTCATATGGGGAATGTACTGGACTTGGTAAGTGATGGGTGGGGCCCTCTATAGCTTCTCGGTGCATCGGTAGGTCTCATGAGACAAACTAGATATGATTTTTATTGAGGTCTTACCCTTTCATTAGATTCTTGGCATGAGACCTTCTGACCTATGGAAGACGGGCTTGGGGTAGTCACGACACGGGCCCCGAGGATGGGTCGTGACAAATTGGTATCAGAGGAGGCCATCTGTACTCACCCTTCAGGTGGGATTTCCAGTGGGCAGCTCGTCGATGCGGCTTTACTTTTCAGTTGTTGTTTTCCCTTTCCAGTTGTACTTCACTTTCAGTTTGGGTTTGTATACTGGCCCACTTACTTTCCGCACTTACTGTTGTACTCTGTTTTTACTTAGTGTATACTTCTACTGCTTGCTTGCTCTGTGGTGTTTGTTTACTTTACAAAGGCAATGCCTTCCCTTTTTATCGGGAATTTACGCCTTGGTGCTAGTCGCCAGCCCCTGGCCTATGGAAGGCGGGCTTGGGGTAGTCACGGCACGGGCCCCGAGGACGGGTCGTGACAAAGACAAGAAACTAATAGATTCTTGTCATGAAGCCTTGAAGGTATGTTTTAGATATCCCTTGTTATACATTTCCCTCATTACGAAACTAGTAACTGATATTCCATGTGATTATTCAACTAGTAGAATATACATGGTTAAGTTTTATTATGAAATTATTTATTTATCTTTTATTCCCACCATATTATGATCATGATTATGTTTTAATGACATGTGTTCTTTAGTTATTCACCGTGCCTTATTATTTATGCTTTAGCCATATTAGTTACTCTTACTGAGCATCTAAACTCACCCCTTTCTTACATTTCCTTTCCTCAGGTTATGAAGAATAAAACATTGAATAAGCTTTTGAGGATGCAGTTTATTTCATTTTATATTGTATCATGTTTTATTTACTTTTCCCAATGAATTATGGGTATTAAGAATTTAATATGCTCTTCCAACACTGCTAAACTAATCAGTCCTTCAAGGTATGACTTGTATTTTATACCAATGTATTAATATAAGGCATTGGATCCAAGCAACTGAGGTCGATGTCTTTACAGTTGGTATCAGAGAAAATTTAGTAGAAACCTTGGAAACTAGATTTAGAAAACATATATCAGGGAACATAACCCTAAGATAGACTTTGAGGATAATCATAGAAGAACAACCTAAAATTTTGGTAAAGTAGAGATTATGTGGGTCTTCTTAGCAATACATCCATTTCTGGATACTACAAGTGGATGTGGTTATAGAATAGATGTACCTATGAGTAACAACTCCGACAAGGTGTTTCAGACCTCACTCGGGGTAACCTAGTATACGACAACAGGCCCTACTGCGTACCTGGTTTGAAACCCCTGGGGGATATGCTTAGGATAAGTCACATTTTATTTACAAATCATTATGAAATATTTAAAAGTTAACACATCCCCAAATAAACCATGTTTATGACTTTGAGATTAGTTATACACAAATTTTAAATTTATGTTAATTGTTTTACTAGTACCAAACCTTTTCTTTTTCAAAGTACAATTTAAAATTTTGAGGACACAATTTATTGAAGGAGGAGAGAATGTAACACCCCAAAAATTTACAAATAAAATTTATATAGAATATAATGCACACAACACTGAGTCTCTATGTAACAACTTTTTGTTATTATAATTATTTAAACAAGATAGTTGTAACCTAGACATTAAACATAATTTTTCCACTTCTGTGAATTGAATTTCAAAAAAAATACTATATGGTTTCGATCAGTAAGATATTTAGAGTATGATAGGATCAACTTATTTTTTAGTAAATAGCAACTTGACCCTTCAGAATAGTAATATTACCCTTATTAATAATAAACAGACCAGATGAATAGTAACCTCACCCCATGAAAGTATAAATAAAATTTATGCATATTATAAATGAAAGTATGATATAATAATATCATAGTATAATTATTAATTAAGTATTAGCATTTTTATCAAACATAAATGTTTATTTAAAATTTTATAATTAATGTAATGATTCAAGATAAAATTTATCTTTATAAAAGAGAATCATAAGTTAATATTTTGATGTCTTATAATTATAAGATAATTTTATGAGACCTTAATTAATTTTTGAAAGTGTTATAAAATCACTTATAGATTTAAAATCTGTATTTTTCGAGTAAATGATGGTTTTAATTAAAAATTAAATTTCTAATATTTAGAAAAATATTTTCATGAAATTAAGTTCATTTTTGGATTCTACATGTCAAAAAATGTTTAGGGTGATTTTTTTTGTTTTTTTCTAAAATAATTGAATTTTTGGTGAATAGTAAAATACAATAATTTACAATAAATGCTAAATACATGAATTATAGAGTCATGGATGATGTTTGGATGATTTAAGAACCATTAGTTTGAAATCACATGCACTCATTACCATATTTAGTCACAAGAATAAATACTATTGCTTGTCTTGAGCAAAATAATAAAATAATGAATAAAATAATGAGAAATCACCCCTCTCCTCCACTATAAATACCACCCCTCACCACCACTTCTCCTCACATCTCTAAGCCTTGAAGCTTGTCAAAATTTTTCTAAAATCCTCTTCCCTAGTCTCTACCCCATATCCAAGAGCTCTTGGTCATACCAAAAGACCAAAACCCCTTTCCTTAAGTAGGTTCTCAAGGAGCAACATTCAAGAGGTAAAATCCTCTTCCTCTTCCTTTTATTTTCTTTTCAAGTTCTTTATTTTATTATAATTTTCTAAACTACTTTGTCAAAATGATCATGATAACTCTGGTATCATCTATATACTATAATTATATCATTTTAATATAATACCCTTCATCAAACTTCTCACTCACTCTCTATTTTATTTTAAAAACAAAATCATCGTTCTTGAGGTGCCGATTTAAAACCTCCATGGATGATGGGTTTTTGTTCTTCAATTTCTACTTCAAGGATGGTAATGAAACCATTTTTATGGTTAAACAATAATATATATATATATATATATATATATATTACAACATTTATTATGTTTTGGAAGTAACATATTTACATAATACTAAATTATAAAACAAAATGAGTTCGTTATGATCAATAACTACCGTAATAATGTAAACGATTATCACTAAATGTCTTATCAAATGATTCATCCTCATACCATATAAAAAATGATATATATGACCATTTACACTTCTTTATTTTCATTAATATCATATAAATTCAATTTTGGAGAATTATACCCATTCCTCATGAACTTCCATACTTATATACAAGTATAACGATCATAAAAACCAAGGAAACAGGCACTCAAAAGCAATAAAATTATATTTTATAACTCATAAAAAAGACCATAAATAAACTTAATAAAATTATAATAAATAAAATACTTGTATAAAAGGTTTTGAATTAATTAATTAATTAATTTGATTTGATTATCCAGGACATTATGGTCAATTGTAGAACACATTTGGACATAAGGTAAGGGGTTTCTCACCTCACTTTTACTTCTGTGAGATATATGCCTTGTTCACCACTTATTCCTTATGTATGTGGTTTATGTACTAAACTTTGATATATCATATCAATAGTCTCCTTATTTTCATGATATTTTAATGGAATATTATTTTAATATTTCAAAGTGGAATGAGACACTATGGAATGTTTAAAGATTATTTCCTCATGAAATTTTCAATGGTCTCATTTAAAAGAATCTTCATCTATGTCAACATTCTTATTTGAATATTTTAATTTATTTAGGTTTATCTCTTATTATACCATCTACCACATGTTATTAAAGAGTTGATGATCAATTGGACTGTGGATGTGCTAATTTGATACTATTCATGGGTTATAGTTAAAGTATTCACATTTAATATGCTAGTTTTTCAATACAAAGGTTTATATTTTTTTATGTTTCACTCTTTTATATGAGGAATGTATTGGACTTAGTAAGTGATGGGTGGGTCCTTCTATAGCCCCTCGATGCATCGTTAGGTCTCATGAGATAAACTAGATATAGTTTTGATCGTGGTCTAACCCATTCATTAGATTCTTGGCATGAAGCCTTGATAATAATAGATTCTTGGCATGAATCCTTGACAATAATAGATTATTGGCATGAATCCTTGAAGGTATGTTTTAGATATCCATCATTATGAATTTACCTCATTATGAAGCTAATAATTGATATTCTATGTGATTATTTGACTAGCAGAATATCTATGGTTAAGTTTTATTATGACATTATTTAATCATCTTTTATTCCCAACATATTATGCTCATGATTATGTTTTAATGGAATGTGTTCTTTAGTTATTCACCATGCCTTATTATTTATACTTTCGCTATATTAGTTACTCTTATTGAGCATCCGAGCTTACCCATTTCTTATGTTTTGTTTCCCCAGGTTATGAAGAATAAAAAAATAAATAATCTTTCAAGGATGTAGTTTATTTCATTTTATATTGTATCATGTTTTATTTACTTTTACCAATGAATTATGGGTATCAAGAAAGAAATATGGTCTTCCAAGAATGATAAACTAATCGGTCCTTCAAAATACAACTTCCTTTTATTTTATACCAATGTATTAATATAGGGCACCGACTTCGGGAAACTAAGGTCGGAGTCTTTACAGTTGGTATCAGAGAAAGTTCAATAGAAACCTTGGAAACTAGATTTAGAAAATATAGATTAGGGAACATAACCCTAAGATATACTTTGAGGATAATCATATAAGAACAACCTGGATTTTTTCTAAAGTAGAGATTATGTGGGTCTTCTTAGTAATACATCCCTGTCTAAATACTACAAGTGGATGTGGTTCTAGAATAGTTGTACCTTGGAGTAACAACTTTGAAAAGGTGTTTTGGGCCTGACTCGGGGTAACCTGGTACATGAAAATGGGACTTACTGTGTACCTGGTTTGAAACTCATGGGGGATATGCTTAGGATAATCCACATTTTATTTACAAATCATTATGAAAGATTTAAAAGTAAATACATTCCCAAATAAACCATGTTTATGACTTTGAGATTAGTTATACAAAAATTTTAAATTTATGTTAAGTGTTTTACTAGTATTAACCTTTTTCTTTTTCTAAGTGCAATTTCAAATTGTGAGGATACAATTTATTGAAGGATGGGAGAATGTAACACCCCAAAAATTTACAAATAAACTTAATATAGAATGTAATTCACACAACACTGAGTTTCTATGAAACAACTTTTTTTATTATAATTATTTAAACAATATAGTTGTAACCTAGACATTAAACATAATTTTTCTGCTTCTGTGAATTGAATTTCAAAAAACAAACATACATGGTTGTGATCAGTAAGATATTTATAGTATGACAGGATCAACTTAATTTTTTGGTTAAACACAACTTGACCCTATGGAATAGTATTTTTACCCTTAGTAATAGTAACACGACCCTTATGAATAGTAGACCAACCAAATAAATAGTAACATCACCTATGAAAGTATAGATAAAATTTAGGTATCTTATAAATGAAAGTATGATATAATAATATCATAGTATAAGTAAATAAATGCTTTAAAAATTATTAATTAAGTATTAGCATTTTTATCAAACATAAATGTTTATTTAAAATTTTGTAATTAATGTAATGATTCCAGATAGAATTTATCTTTATAAAATATAATAATAAGTTAATATTTTGATGTCTTATAATTATAAGATAATTTTATGAGACCTTAGTTAATCTTTGAAAGTGTTATAAAATCACTTATAGATTTAAAATTTGTATTTTTCGAGTAAATGATGGTTTTAATTAAAAATTAAATTTATAATATTTAGAAAATTATTTTCATTAAATGAAGTTCATTTTTGGATTCTACACGTCGAAAAATAGTTAGGGTGAATTTTTTCTATTTTTCTAAAATAGTTGAATTTTTGGTGAGTAGTAAAATACAATAATTTATGATAAATGATAAATACATGAATTATAGAGTCATGGATGATGTTTGGATGATTTAAGCACCATTAGTTAGAAATATCATGCACTTATTACCATATTTATTCACAAGAATAAACACTATTTCTTGTCTTGAGAAAAATAATAAAATAATGAATAAAATAATGAGAAATCACCCCTCTCAT
The DNA here is from genome assembly GCA_963277665.1 of Viscum album. NCBI lineage: Eukaryota > Viridiplantae > Streptophyta > Magnoliopsida > Santalales > Viscaceae > Viscum > Viscum album. Next base: position 1,627,649,262 of record OY728161.1, on the reverse strand, counting down.
CGACTATAAATACCACCCCTCACCCCCACTTCTCCTCACACCTCTAAGACTTGAATCTTGTCAAAATTATGCCCAAATCCTCTTTACTAGCCTCTACCCCACATATAGGATCTCTTGGGCTTACCAAAAGATCAAAACCCCTTTCCTTAAGTAGGTTCTCAAGGAGGAGTATTCAAAAGGTAAAATCCTCTTCCTTTTCCTTTTATTTTCTTTCCAAGTTCCTTATTTTATTATAATCTCCTCACCTCCTTTGTTAAAATGATCATTATAACTCTAGTATCATATATATAATATAATTATATCATGTTAATGGAATATACTTCATCAAACTCATCTCTCTCTCTCTCTTTTATTTTAAAAACAATATCATTATCCGTGAGGTGTCGATTTAAAACCTTCATAGACGATGAGTTTTCGTTATTCAATTTCTCCTTCAGGGATGGTAATGAAAAAAATTTTATGGTTAAAAAAGAATACAATATATGTATTAAAACCTTTCTTATGTTCTGGAAGTAACATATTTACATAATACTAAATAATAAGACGAAATGAGTTCGTTATGATCAATAACCGCCGTAATATTGTAAATGATCATAACTAAATATCTTATCTAATGATTCATCCTCATAATATATAAAAAATGATATATATGAACATTTAAAATTCTGTATATTCATTAATATCATATAAATTGAATTTTGGAGAATTGTACCCATTTTGCATTAACTTACATACTCTTATACAAGTATATCGATCGTGAAAACTGAGGAAACGAGCACTCCCGAGCAATAAAATTGTATTTTATAACTCATCAAAAAGAACATAAAATAACTTAATAAAATTATATTAAATAAAATACATGTATAAAAGGTTCTGAATTAATTAAATAATGGATTTAATTTGATTATATAGGACATTAAGGTCAAGTGCAGAACACATTCAGACATAATGTAAGGGGTTTCTCATCTCACTTTTACTTCTGTGAGATATATGCCTTGTTCACCACTTATTCCTTATGTGTGTGGTGTATGTACTTGTCACGACCTGCCTTCACCAAAAGGAGGGAAGGGTCAGCAGATTGCCAGACCCTTCCTTCTTTAAGTTGAAGGAGAGATAATGACCCCCGAAACCCGCCTTCAATAGGTCCCGGAGTGGCGACTAGCACCAAGGGTATAGAAAATTCTCGCAAATGGAAGGCATTACCCTTTTTATTTTATAGGATCGAGAGATAAGGAGAAGAAAACCCAACAACACCAAGGTAGAAAGAAAAGTAAAGCCAAAAGTAAACCATTCCCACATGCATGTTTCAAAAGTAAAAGCCACAAAGTGCAAAAGGTGACTACAAGGTAAGTACCAAAAAGAAAAACAACAACTGCAACTGCTCCAAAAGTCCGAGCTAGTAAGGTCCCGCGTGATCCCCGAAGTCCTCCTGGAAACCTGAAAGCAGTTTTATATACGTAGGGTGAGTATACAAGTACACTCAGTAGGGAAAACCAAGACTCTCGTGCACAAGTGGGGGAACGTACTAAAGTCCCGTGAGAAAAAGAGTAAACCAAACACCTAACAAGGCGAACTATCTATCCCAGGCCTCACCAAGGCTCGCTCCCCAAATAACGCAAGTCAAGTAATATATATAATAAGAGCACATCGATGTTTGGGTACCCCGCGCCACTTTCCCACTGGTTATTGAGACATCCTACGCATCAGACCAATCCCGCCATTCTTACCGCAGTCCCACTGCCACACCCGCCCGCACACACCTGGGCCACAACCACATGCAGTCCCACTGCCGAAATCCCGCCCGCACACACCTGGGCCTCAACCGCACGCAGTCCCACTGCTGAATCCCGCCCGCACACACCTGGGCCACAACTGTCACATGTAACCATGCCTGCAAACACCTAGGCCAGAACAACCACCACCACGCCCGAAGACACCTGGGCTAAAGGATCCACTGCCACGCCCGAAGACACCTGGGCCTCATCCTGAAGATACTTGGGAAACCACCTGCCGCACACACCTGGCCAACCACCACACCACCCTGCCCGAAGGTTCTTGGGCTAATAATGGACCTCAGGCCATCACAGCCTGCCCGAAGATACTTGGGCTATTCGGGAAAGGGAGCAGAAAAGGAGCTAATAACCAGCCACTATGAATAGTGTTGGGAAAAACACCCTCCCCCATGAAATGGGGGTGTTCGACACTAAGTGCTCAACTTGGGTGAGACGCGAATAAGAAACACAAAGCTACAAGTATATATATAGATAACAAACACTCACCCAAAGCTAGGTTTTTCTCCAGACAGCCTACAGATCACAACAACACTCAAGTCCGAGTCACAATTCTCGCCAACAAAACCCCTTATCCCATTCTTGTTTCAAGTTCAGTGATAATGTTTAATAAATGTTAAGCATTACTGGGCAACTAGTAAGCAAAGGCACAAGTCCAGGAAAGTAAACAGTCAAACAACAACCAAAACGTACACCTGGTTCTCAACAACAGAGGATTCCACCCCAATTTGTGATATAAACAAGTAACCACCCGGATTTAAAACTCACAACCACCGAATCCATACCAACAGGAGATCCCATCCCCCAAATTCACACGACCACCGAGAGTATAAAAGAACAGGGGATCCCATCCCCTCCCACATTTCCAACAATCGGCCTGAAAGGAAAACAACCAACTACCACCACCAACACAAGTCAGAGATTTTCAGATTTAAACGACTTAACACACTCCATGATTTCAAATTCCGTGTGTTCTAACCGGGAGTTATCACAGAAGGGTTGATCCTGGTGCTTTCAATTATTCAACCGGATATACGTGATTAACCGATTCACTTTTCACAGCAGGAGTTTACAACCACAAACAAGCCATTTAAAACATCAGCAGGGTTTATTAGTGCACAAACAACGACCACCAACGACCTCGATTTTCAGGAGGCATAAGCCAGCACAACTCAACAAGATGGTCATAGAAGAAACAACATCAAAATATAAAACACCATCAACGATCATAGCCCCCCCTCTTCTTTCTTTATAGAATTCGTTCTTTATCTTTAATTAGGTCTGGTTCACCCAAATCTACAGGACCAAAAGCACGCCCACCCCGCATGATACACAAAAGAGAGAGATGAAGGAGAAATTCCCTACTTGTTGATAGATGATTGACGTTTAGGTCGGGGGCGCGGAACTTCACGGATAACGATGCGGCGAGCCCGATGCACCAGAAGATGTTTGTGAAAAGTCTCGATCGAGGAAAGGAGAAACCACGGCTAACCCTTAGTTTATAAGAGCCGGGGACGGTTGAGGTGAAAACGCCAAACCGCGTAAGGCGCGGGGGTCGTGGGTTGATCACGCGGCTCCACTCGTCACAAAAAGGGGGTCAGGTGGTTTAAGCTGACTCATGAATTGAAGAAGCATTTAATTAAAACTCTTATGGGCGTTACAAGTCTTAAAAACACGGTTAAATGAGTCAGAATAGGGCTTAAAACCCTATTTACGCAAAAGAGCGCTACTGGAAACAACTTGACAAGGCCGGGTGACGCCGATCGGTCTCACCGATCGGTCTCACCGAGACGCCACTCCTTTAGAACCCGGATTTTGGCAAAGGGAAGGACCAAGAGAGTCTGGGTCATCACATCAGATACCTCTCAAACTATTCTCGTCCCCGAGAATTTAGATAACACAGAAGGGAAGGGTGGGTCCGAACAACCACCCCAAAAGATACCTCTCAAGAGTGAACCTCATCGCTAACTAAGAACATCTTCCTGTCACGAACCAAGCAACATACCATGACAAACTGCCCGGGCACGTGGGTTGAGGAGTCTCTTCCCCCATGTCAAGATATTATCCACTTTGGGCGGTACTGACTCGCCCGCACGGGTTTAATCGCATCCACCTTAATGCGTCTTGATTAGGGGTCGGGTTCTCTCCTTCCCTATAGCCGAGGGTTTTCACACACAAGCAGAGGAAGAAAACCAGTACATTTCATAGCCAAAGGACAAAACGTTCTATCACAACAGGTACAACAAGGAACAAAACTCAAAACAACTCTGGGTACTGGGTACGCATCTGTGCTTCCCTCTCCCACGTACTCTCCTCAAGCCCACCATGTCTCCACAACACGCGAACCAAGGGAATGGTTCGCCCACGAAGCACCTTCTCCTCGCGATCCTCGATCATCACTGGTCTCTCCACAAAGGTCACGTCGTCCTCGATGTCCAGCTCACCCCAATCAAGGACGTGCGAATCGTCGTGCAGATACCGACGGAGCTGGGACACATGAAAGACATCATGTATCCTTAGTAGCGGCGGTGACAATGCTAGCTGGTAAGCCACTTCGCCGACCCGCCGCAACACTTGGAAGGGTCCGATGAATCTGGGAGAAAGCTTACTCCCTTTTCCGAACCTCCGCTGCCCACGCCGAGGGGAGACCTTTAAGAACACGTGGTCCCCAACCTCAAACTCCAAGGGCCTCCTCCTGGTATCAGCGTACGACTTCTGTCGGTCCTGGGCCGCCTTCATCCTTTCCCGTATGAGCTGAACCTTCTCTGTCGTGTTCTGCATCACCCCCAGACCAAGGATGCCTGCATCTCCTACCTCGGTCCAACACACAGGCGAACGACATGGCCTCCCGTACAAAGCTTCAAACGGGGCCATGCCAATGGTAGAGTGGTAGCTATTATTGTAGGAAAACTCTACCAGAGGCAAGTATTGCACCCATGAACCTCCTGAGTCCAGAACACATGCTCGCAGCATATCCTCCAAGGTCTGGATGGTGCGCTCCGTTTGTCCATCTGTCTGGGGATGGAAAGCAGTGCTAAGGCGTAACTGGGTGCCAAACGCATGCTTCAATTCTCTCCAGACCCGCGAGGTAAACCGTGCATCCCTATCCGAGACTATAGACCTCGGAACCCCATGCAACCGCACTACCTCATCCACGTACTTTCGTGCCAAAGCATCCACAACACTCGACTCCCTGATCGCCAGAAAGTGAGCCGATTTCGTCAACCTGTCCACTACCACTCAGATGGCGTCGTACCCTCCTTGGGCCTTGGGTAGTCCTGTGACGAAATCCATTGAGATGTCATCCCACTTCCACTTGGGGACATCTAGGGGCTGTAGTAGGCCGCCTGGAACTCGGTGTTCAGCCTTCACCTGCTGACACACTAGGCACTTGGCCACAAACTCTGCCACCGCTCGCTTAACTCCGGGCCACCAAAACTACCTATTCAAACCCTGGTACATCTTGGAAACTCCAGGGTGTACCGCCAGGGGTGAGTTGTGGAACTCACTGAGAACCCTGCCGCGCATCACCTCTGGGACAAACAACCTTCCCTGGAAAAGCATCCGGTTCTGACCATCCTCGGTCCATCCTTCCGGAGCATTTCCCTGGTCAACTTGGTCACGCATCACTTCACACTCTAGGTCTCCCCACTGAGACTCCTCCACCTGCTGAAACAGGGATGACTGCACTGTCATCTGATATAGGCAGCCCCTGCCGCTATCCATCTCCGCATCCAGGTGTAAGCCAGCCAACTCTTCCATTGCCTTCCAGGCGTCTGCCGACTCTCGGACCGCATCCTTCTACGTCCTCCTGCTCAAGGCGTCAGCCACCACATTTCCCTTGCCCTCAGTATAAGAGATCTCGAAGTCGTAATCCTGGAGGAACTCCACCCATATCCACTGTCGTAAGTTTAAGTCCCACTGGGAGAAGATATACCTCAAGATTTTGTGATCCGTGAAGACCACAAAGCGTTCCCCGATGAGGTAGTGCCGACATAACTTTAGCGCAAAAACGACCGCTGCAAGCTCTAGGTCGTGGGTGGCATAATTACGCTCATGGGAACGCAGCTGCCTGGACCCATAAGAGATCACCCCTCGTCGCTGCATCAACACGCATCCCAGGCCCTATCCCGAAGCATCACAGAATACCTCATAGGCCACCCCTTCTTCTGGTAATCTCAGCACTGGGGCACTGACCAACTTCTCTTTCAGATAGCTGAAGGCTGACTGGAACTGCTCACTCCATACGAAAGCCTGGTCCTTCTTGGTCAGAGCCGTCAAAGGGGCTGCTACTCGGGAGAAGTTGGGTACGAATCTCCGGCAGTAACCCGCCAGCCTGAGGAAACTTCGGACTTCTGCCACATTCTTGGGTGCTGCCCAAGAAACAACTGCCTCAACCTTTGATGGGTTGACCGCTACCCCCTGCTCAGACACTACGTGCCCGAGGAAGTGCACTTCTCGTGTCCAGAACTTACATTTTGACAACTTCCCATAGAGCTGGTGCTGTCGGAGGACCTCCAAAATTGTCCTCAGGTGCTCTGCATGGTCCTCCTCTGATCTAGAGTAGACCAGGATGTCGTCGATGAACACAACCACGAACCGATCCAGGTACTCCCGGAATATGGAGTTTATAAGCCCCATGAACACAGCCGGGGCGTTCGTAACACCGAAGGGCATGACTACGAACTCGAAGTGTCCATACCTGCACCTGAACGCTGTCTTCGGGATGTCGCTCTCTTTCACCCTCAGCTAGTGGTACCCAGACCACAGTTCGATCTTCGAGAACCATCCTGCCCATTTCAGCTGGTCAAAAAGATCATCTATCCTTGGGAGAGGGTAGCGATTCTTGATCGTCACCTGATTCAACCTCCTGTAGTCTATGCACAGCCTAAGACCTCCATCTTCCTTCTTTGCAAACAAGACCGGATCACCCCACGGTGACGCACTCGGACGAACATAACCCCTCTTCATCAGATCGTCAATCTGTATCCGCAACTCCCGTAGCTCCGAAGGTGCCATCCGGTAAGGAGCCATCGAGATTGGACGAGCGCCGGGCTGCAGGTCTATCCCGAACTCGATATCACGTCGAGGGGGTAGAGTCGTCACCTCCTCAGGAAAGATGTCCATAAACTCTCGGACGATCTCTAGCACTTCCACCATTTCCGCATCTACTGATTCTACCGTCAGCTCGGTCAACAAGGAGAGGAGAGGTTCCTCTCTCCTGTTTCCCTTCGGACTGCTCCGCTCGCCGGTGAAGGTAACACGCCGGCTGTCCAAGTCTGAGAACACCACCCTTCTTCGAAAACAGTCGATGACGGCGCACACAGAGAATAGCCAGTCGATGCCTAGGATGACATCGTATGGCTGAATCTGTAGCAGAAGAAGATCCCGAACCGACTGATGTGGCCCTATCATCAGTCTACATCCCCGACAAACGAACAACAAGTCGGTCTGACCTCCAACTGGTGTGCTTAACACTAGGGGAACTGGAAGTCTCTCGGCATCTAGACCCAAGGCACGAGCTAGACTGGGTGCAACGAAGGAGTGCGAATCTCCGGTATCGAACAAAGCATAAGCAAGAATGCTAAACAGACTGATTGTACCTCGAACAACCTCTGGCCCTGCTAGGACTGCTGCCTCTGCAGCGTGCAACTGTCCACGTCCAGCTCCCCTGCCCCTCGGCTGTCGGCCACCTCCCCGACCACGCCCTGGTCGAGGTCCCTGTGGAGCGCCCTGGGGTTGGCCTCCTCCTCCTACATCTGCCCTCGGAGGAGCGGGAGCTCGCTGTCCCTGCTGCTGCTGCTGGAAAGGTCTGGCTGGAAGCTGCTGCTGGGGCGGGTGCTGGGGCTGACTGCCACTGCTGTACTGCACCCGGTCTGGGCACTGACTCCGGAGATGCCCAGGGCTCCCACAGATGAAGCACCGCGGTCCCGGGCCCGTAGGAAAAGGGCGAGGGCTGGGGGATCGAAACTGAAACTGCTGCGGCCTGCTCCCTGCGGGTCGGAACCTAGAGGGTCCTGACGCCAGAGGCCTGGTGCTGACAGCCTTCCCCTTCGATGGTCCCAGCTGGATCCCCTCTCGCGACACTCCCCCTAGAGCATGCATCCGCTCCACCACTTCGGCCTTCTTCTGGACCTCCAAGTACGTTTGCAGGGTAAAGGGGGTAACAGCATACTGGAGGGAGGGTCGGAGTGCCTCCTCCAAACGTCTTGCCCGAGACTCCTCGTCGGGAGAGAGGTCCGGGGCAAAACGTAGGAGGTCCTTGAACTTGATCCCTAGCTCCCTCACAGACATACTCCCCTACTGGAGGGAGAGTAGTTCCTGCCTCTTTTCTGCCTTCATCGTCGAGGAGAGGAATTCTGCCCAGAACTCCTTCTCGAAATCCACCCAAGCCACCTCAGACTCTCTCCTCTCCCCCAGGTAAAGCATCCACCACTGACGTGCCGCCCCCCGCATCTGGCTAACGGCCAGAGGAACCCAGTACTCGGTTGGGGCCCGAATCAGGCCGAAGGCTATAACTAGCTCCTCTAGCCAGCCTTCCGTCTTCATATCGGAGGTGCTGCCCTCATACTTCTCGAGGGCCTGCCGCTGGAAGGCTCGAAGAGTCTTCTTCCACTGGTCATCCTCTTCCTCTCGATCAGCCTTCTGCCGATCGGCCAAGGTAGTCTTCGGGGCCTATATCGCCTGTACCACACGTGGTCGCCTTCCGGGTGCCATAACTGCAAGGTAAACAAGGAATGCCTAAGCCCAAGTAGTGCGGAATATCATTCTTAAAACTTAGAATTTTATTTATTCTTAACCCCCAATACATACCAAAAACACAAGAACACAAGTCATTATGATGCATGTACCTTTCCTAGGGTCTCTACCCTACAATCAGTGTGGCCTCACTTGGTCGTTCGGTAGGTCCAGAGTCCTTGCATCGGATCACGGGGGGCCCTAAAATCCCGTGTCCTAGCCGGTCTTCCCTGGCCTAATTCACGCGCCAAGGTCACCCAACACTGTTGCCTTACCATCCCATGCAATCCTCACTGCGCCTAACTCCAGACTCCATACTATCTCTCAACCATCCCCTTTGATACCATTCTGTCACGACCCGCCTTCACCAAAAGGAGGGAAGGGTCAGCTGATTGCCAGACCCTTCCTTCTTTAAGTTGAAGGAGAGATAATGACCCCCGAAACCCGCCTTCAATAGGTCCCGGAGTGGCGACTAGCACCAAGGGTATAGAAAATTCTCGCAAATGGAAGGCATTACCCTTTTTATTTTATAGGATCGAGAGATAAGGAGAAGAAAACCCAACAATACCAAGGTAGAAAGAAAAGTAAATCCAAAATTAAACCATTCCCACATGCATGTTTCAAAAGTAAAAGCCACAAAGTGAAAAAGGTGACTACAAGGTAAGTACCAAAAAGAAAAACAACAACTGCAACTGCTCCAAAAGTCCGAGCTAGTAAGGTCCTGCGTGATCTCCGAAGTCCTCCTGGAAACCTGAAAGCAGTTTTATATAAGTAGGGTGAGCATACAAGTACACTCAGTAGGGAAAACCAAGACTCTCGTGCACAAGTAGGGGAACGTACTAAAGTCCCGTGAGAAAAAGAGTAAACCAAACACCTAACAAGGCGAACTATCCATCCCAGGCCTCACCAAGGCTCGCTCCCCAAATAACGCAAGTCAAGTAATATATATAATAAGAGCACATCGATGTTTGGGTACCCCGTGCCAGTTTCCCACTGGTTATTGAGACATCCTACGCATCGGACCAATCCCACCATTCTTACTGCAGTCCCACTGCCACACCCGCCCGCACACACCTGGGCCACAACCACACGCATTCCCACTGCCGAAATCCCGCCCGCACACACCTGGGCCTCAACCGCACGCAGTCCCACTGCTGAATCCCGCCCGCACACACCTGGGCCACAACTATCACATGTAACCATGCCTGCAAACACCTAGTCCAGAACAACCACCACCACGCCCGAAGACACCTGGGCTAAAGGATCCACTGCCACGCCCGAAGACACCTGGGCCTCATCCCGAAGATACTTGGGAAACCACCTGCCGCACACACCTGGCCAACCACCACACCACCCCGCCCGAAGGTTCTTGGGCTAATAATGGACCTCAGGCCATCACAGCCTGCCTGAAGATACTTGGGCTATTCGGGAAAGGGAGCAGAAAAGGAGCTAATAACCAGACACTATGAATAGTGTTGGGAAAAACACCCTCCCCCATGAAATGGGGGTGTTCGGCACTAAGTGCTCAACTTGGGTGGGGCGCGAATAAGAAACACAAAGCTACAAGTATATATATAGATAACAAGCACTCACCCAAAGCCAGGTTTTTCTCCAGATAGCCTACAGATCACAACAACACTCAAGTCCGAGTCACAATTCTCGCCAACAAAACCCATTATCCCATTCTTGTTTCAAGTTCAGTGATAATGTTTAATAAATGTTAAGCACTACTAGGCAACTAGTAAGCATAGGCACAAGTCCAAGAAAGTAAACAGTCAAACAACAACCAAAACGTACACCTGGTTCTCAACAACAGAGGATTCCACCCCAATTTGTGATATAAACAAGTAACCACCCGGATTTAAAACTCACAACCACCGAATCCATACCAACAAGAGATCCCATCCCCCAAATTCACACGACCACCGAGAGTATAAAAGAACAGGGGATCCCATCCCCTCCCACATTTCCAGCAATCGGCCCGAAAGGAAAACAACCAACTACCACCACCAACACAAGTCAGGGATTTTCAGATTTAAACGACTTAACACACTCCATGATTTCAAATTCCGTGTGTTCTAACCGGGAGTTATCACAGAAGGGTTGATCCTGGTGCTTTCAATTATTCATCCGGATATACGTGATTAACCGATTCACTTTTCACAGCAGGAGTTTACAACCACAAACAAGCCATTTAAAACATCAACAGGGTTTATTAGTGCACAAACAACGATCACCAACGACCTCGATTTTCAGGAGGCATAAGCCAACACAACTCAACAAGATGGTCATAGAAGAAACAACATCAAAATATAAAACACCATCAACGATCACAACCCCCCCTCTTCTTTCTTTATAGAATTCATTCTTTATCTTTAATTAGGTCTGGTTCACCCAAATCTACAGGACCAAAAGCACGCCCACCCCGCATGATACACAAAAGAGAGAGACAAAGGAGAAATTCCCTACTTGTTGATAGATGATCGACGTTTAGGCCGGGGGCGCGGAACTTCACGGATAACGATGCGGTGGGCCCGATGCACCAGAAGATGTTTGTGAAAAGTCTCGATCGAGGAAAGGAGAAACCATGAATAACCCTTAGTTTATAAGAGCCGGGGACAGTTGAGGTGAAAACGCGAAACTGCATAAGGCGTGGGGGTCGTGGGTTGATCACGCGGCTCCACTCGTCACAAAAAGGGGGTCGGGTGGTTTAAGCTGACTCATGAATTGAAGAAGCATTTAATTAAAACTCTTATGGGCGTTATGGGTCTTAAAAACATGGTTAAACGAGTCAGAATAGGGCTTAAAACCCTATTTATGCAAAGGAGCGCTACTGGAAACAACTTGACAAGGCCAGGTGACGCCGATCGGTCTCACCGATCGGTCTCACCGAGACGCCACTCCTTTAGAACCCGGATTTTGGCAAAGGGAAGGACCAAGAGAGTCTGGGTCATCACAGTACTAACCTTTGATATATCATATCATGATTCTACTTATTCTCATGATATTTTAATGGATTATGATTTGATTACTTCAAATTGGAATGGGACACTATGAAATGTTTAAAGATTATTTCCTCATGAAATTTTCAATGGTTTCATTTAAAAGAATCTTCATCTATGTCAACATCCTTTGTTTAATCTTGTAATTTGTTGAGGTTTATCTATTATGATACCATCTACCATATGTTTTTAAAGAGTTTATGATCAGTTGGACTGTGGATGTGCTAATTTGATACCATTCCTGGGTTATAGTTAAAGTATTCAAATTTCGTATGTTAGTTTTTCAATACGAATGTTTATGTTGTTTATGTTTCATTCTTTTCATATGAGGAATATATTGGACTTAGTAAGTGATGAGATATGCCTACTATATCCCCTCGGTGCATCAATAGGTCTCATGAGACAAACTAGATATGGTTTTGATCGAGGTCTTACCCATTCATTAGATTCTTGGCATGAAGCCTTGACAATAATAGATTCTTGGCATTAAGCGTTGACAATAATAGATTCTTGGAATGAAGCCTTGAAGGTATGTTTTAGATATACATCGTTATTAATTTCCCTCATTATGAATCTAGTAATTGATATTCCATGTGATTATTCAACTAGTAGAATATCCATGGTTAAGTTTTATTATGAAATTATTTATTCATCTTTTATTCCCACCATATTATGCCCATGATTATGTTTTAATGGGATGTGTTCTTTAATTATTCACCCTGACTTATTATTTATGCTTCCTCTATATTACTTACTCTTACTGAACATCTGATCTCACCCCTTTCTTATGTTTCCTTTCCACAGGTTATGAAGAAGAAAACATTGAATAAGTTTTCAAGGATTGAGTTTATTTCATTTTATATTATATCATGTTTTATTTACTTTTCCCAATAAATTATGGGTATCAAGAATGTAATGTGGTCTTCCAAGACTGCTAAACTAATCGGTCCTCCAGGATACGACTTTTTTGTATTTTATACCAATGTATTAATATAAGGCACTAGCTCTAGGAAACTAGGGTCGGGGTCTTTACAGTTGGTATCAGAGAAAGTTTAGTAGAAACCTTGGAAAGTAGATTTAGAAAACATAGAATATGGAACATAAATCTAAGATATAATTTGAGGATAATAATAGAATAATAACCTAGAATTTTGGTAAAGTAGAGATTATGTATGTCTTCTCAGCAATATATCTTTGTCTGGATACTACAAGTGGATGCGATTCAAGAACAGATTTACCTAGTAGAAATAACTCCATCATGGTGTTTCGGGCCTGACTCAGGGTAACCTAGTACACGACAACGAGTCTTACTGCGTACCTTGTTTTAAACTCTCGGGGTATGTGCTTAGGATAAGTCTCATTTTATTTACAAATCATTATGAAGGATTTAAAAGTACACACATACCCAAATAAACTATGTTTATGACTTTGAGAGTAGTTATACAAAAATTTTAAATTTATGTTAAGTGTTTTACTATTATCAACCTTTTTCCTTTTCAAAGTTAAATTTAAAATCAAAAGGACACAATTTATTGAAGGAGGGGAGAATGTAACAACCCAAAAATTTACAAATAAATTTAATATAGAATGTAACGTACACAACACTGAATTTCTATGAAACAACCTTTTGTTATTATAATTATTTAAACAAGATAGTTGTAACCTAGAAATTAAACATAATTTTTCCACTTTGGTGAATTGAATTTCAAAAAACAGACATACATGGTTGCGATCAGTAAGATATTTAGAGTATTATAGGATCAACTTAATTTTTTGGTGAATAGTAACTTGTTCCTTTGGAATAGTAATGTTACCCTTATTAATAGTATCATGAACCTTATTAATTGTAAACCGACCAAATGAATAGTAACCTCACCCATGAAAGTATAAATGAAATGTAGTCATCTTATAAATGAAAGTATGATATAATAATATCATAGTATAAGTAAATAAATATTTTAGAAATTATTAATTAAGTATTAACATTTTTTTCAAACACAAATGTTTATTTAAAATGTTATAATTAATTTAATGATTCAATATAGAATTTATCTTTATAAAATATAATCATAAATTGATATTTTTATGTCTTATAATTATAAGATAATTTTATGAGACATTAGTTAATCTTTGAAAGTGATATAAAACCACTTATAGATTTAAAATTTATATTTTTCAAGTAAATGATGGTTTTAATTAAAAATTAAATTTATAATATTTAGAAAATTATTTTCATGAAATGAAGTTCATTTTTGGATTCTACGCATCCAAAAATGGTTAGGGTGAATTTTTGGTATTTTTCTAAAATAGTTGAATTTTTGGTGAGTAGTAAAAAGCAATAATTTACGATAAATGATAAATACATGAATTATAGAGTCATGGATGATGTTTGGATGATTTAAGAACCATTATTTAGAAATAACATGCACTAATTACTATATTTATTCACAATAACCAACACTATTTATTGTCTTGAGAAAAATAATAAATTAATGAATAAAATAATGAGAAATCACCCCTCTCCTCGACTATAAATACCACCTCTCACCACCACTTCTTCTCACACCTCTAAGACTTGAATCTTGTCAAAATTATGCCCAAATACTCTTTCATAGTCTCTACCCCACATCCAGGATATCTTGGGATTACCAAAATACCAAAACCCTTTTCCTTACGTAGGTTCTCAAGGAGGAGCATTCAAGAGGTAAAATCCTCTTCCTTTTTTCCTTTTATTTTATTTTCAAGTTTTTTATTTTATTATAATCTCCTCACCTACTTTGTTAAAATGATCATGATAACTCTAGTATCATTTATATAATATAATTATATCATGTTAATATAATATACTTCATCAAACTCCTCTCTCTCTCTCTTTTATTTTAAAAACAATATCATCGTCTGTGAGGTGCCGATTTAAAACCTTCATAAACGACGAGTTTTCATTATTCAATTTATCTTTTAGGGATGATAATGAAAAAAATTTCATGGTTAAAAAATAATATAATATATGTATTACAACCTTTATTATGTTCTGTAAGTAACATATTTACATAATACTAAATAATAAAATGAAATGAGTTCGTTATGATCAATAACCGCCGTAATAATGTAAATGATTATCACTAAATATATTATCTAATGATTTTTTATAACAATTTACACTTCTGTATGTTCATTAATATCATATAAATTCAATTCCAGAGAATTATACCCATTCCGCATGAACTTACATACTCATATACAAGTATACCAATCGTAAAAACCAAGGAAACCAGTGCTCCTGAGCAATAAAATTTTATTTTATAACTCATAAAAAGGACATAAAAGAACTTAATAAAATTATAATATATCAAATACATGTATAAAAGGTTATGAATTAATTAATTAATGGATTTAATTTTATTATCAAGGACATTAAGGTTGATTGCATAACACATCCAGGTATAAGGTAAGGGGTTTCTCATCTCACTTTTATTTCTACGAGATTTCCCTTATTTTCTAGTTATTTATTGTATGTGGTGTATGTATACTGCCATTTTATATATAAAACCATTAATATATTTATATTAATGATATTTTGTGTTTCATTTTATGATTATTAATTTTTGGGCATATGATTTGATTGATTATGAAGTGGTAAGGATTTACTCATCTCACTTCCATTTTTGTGAGATATTCTTTATTCACCACTATTTCTTATGTATGGTATATTTATACTTCCCATTGATGTATAATATCATTAATATATTTATTTTAATGGTATTAAATATATTATTTTATGATTATTAATTTTGGGGCATATGATTCGATTGATTACAAATTGGTAAGGGATTCTAATCAAACCCCCGTTTTTCCTTCGAGTTACTCTTTCACTGCCTTTAATCAAATGTAATGCTTCATTATTTTTGTATATTTCTTCTACATTTTGTGTATATGTTCCAAAATCATATATCCAGATCATATCATCCTCCTTTTATGGGGATATACATGTTTTAAAATGGTTTCCTTATCAATTATTCCCGATAAACAAGCCTGATTAAAAGGAACTTCTCGAATTCTTACCCATTTTCAAGTGAACTATACAATCTGTTTTAAGCCATCATTATTTTTCTAAAATCAAAAATTTTATCATAAAAAAATTATCTTGGTTAATTTCTAGTTTTATGAAAACAAACATGCCTTTCTGCTTTAAAATCTATTTAATATTTTCCTTAAACTGCACTAAAATGATTTATTTCTAAAGTTTCTTAAAAACTCTTTTTACATGGTTTTTCTTCAGTGGGACATCATTTGTGACTCAAATATAATTTAAATGTACTTCCTTTTTATTTTCTGGTATATACATGTTTATAATCTTATTTTTTGACAAATAAAAATGATTTTCCAAAAGAACTATTCTTTCCAAAGTAAAAAGGTTTTTTCCATCTCACTTTTACTTATATGAGATATATGCCTTATTCACAACTCATTCCTTGTGTGTGTGGTGTATGTACTAAACTTTTATATACCATATCAAGAGTCTCCTTATTCTTATTATATTCTAATTAATTATTATTTGAATGTTTCAAAGTGGCATGAGACACTTTGGAATGTTTAAAGATTATTTCCTCATGAATTTTTCAATGGTCTCATTTAAAATAATCTTCATCTATGTCAACATACTTTATTTAATCTTGTACTTTATTGAGTTTCATCTCTTATGATACCATCTACCATATATTTTTGAAGGGTTGATGATCAGTTTGACTGTGGATATTCTAATTTGATACCATTCATGGGTTATAGTTAAAGTATTCATATTTCTTATGATAGTTTTTCAATAAAAATGTTTATGTTTATGTTTTACCTTTTTCATATGAGGAATGTATTAAACTTATTAAGTGATGGTCGGGGACCACTATATCCCCTCATTCATCGGTAGGTATCATGAGACAAACTAGATATGGTTTTGACCAAGGTCTTACCCATTTATTATATTCTTGGAATGAAGCCTTAACAATAATATATTCTTGGAATGAAGCCTTGAAAATAATAGATTCTTGGCATGGAGCCTTGACAATAATAAATTATTTGCACGAAACCTTGAAGGTATGTTTTAGATATTCATCATTATGTATTTCCCTCATTATAAAACTATTAAAAAATAGTCCATGTGATTATTTGACTAGTATAATATCTATGGTTAAGTTTTATTATGACATTATTTATTCATATTTTATTCCCAACATATTATTCTCAAGTTTATGCTTTAATGGCATGTGTTATTTAGTTATTCACCATGCCTTATTATTTATTCTTTCTCTATATCACTTACCCTTACTAAGCATCTAAGATAACCCCTTTCTTATGTTTCATTTCCCCAGGTTATGAAGAAGAAAACATTAAATAATATTTCAAGGATTCAATTTATTTCATTTTATATTTTATCACGTTTTATTTACTTTTCCCAATGAATTATGGGTATTAAGAATGCAATATGGTCTTCTAATACTACTAAACTAATCGGTCCTTCGGGATAAGACTTCCTTTTATTTTATACCAATGTATTAATATAAGGAACCGACTCCAAGAAATTGGGGTAGGGGTCTTTACATTGAGGTTCTAGGTAATCATTTCCTAATGAATTTTTTATTTTTATCAGTAAAAAATTTATATATCTATGAATTTTTCTAGAGATTTTTTATTTTTTAGAAAAAATTTATCTATTTCTATCATGAATAATTAAATGGGTTTTTTATATTTTATTTGAAATTATAATACTATTAAATTATATATAAGATGAAGTTTTTAATTATATATATATTAAAAAAACAAATGAGCTCCCTTGGATCCAAAATCATTGCATATCAGAGGACAAAAATGGAAAGTCCAAATTATTTGTAATAACATAAATATATTATTATTATCATATTTATTTTATTATAACTTTAATTTTAAGGTATAATAGCATCACAAAAAAAGTATTAGAGGATAAGTGTGGATCGTTACTCATAAATATATTTATGGAAACTTTGTTAATGATAACTCTAGAGATGTATGCGTAAGTAGTATAATTATTTTTGGAATATTAATCTTTTCTACTTATGTTTTTCAGAGAGAGGAACTTTGGTTCTCTATTCAATTATTGTAGGAAAAATTAAAGAATTTGAATCTATATCTATTTCATACGATAATTCCAATGATTATTAAATTGGATGAGATTTTGCTATTGAATAATGCATAAGATGTGTTTGAGGGCTGGGGTTCGGTGCTTTACTATCACAAGTGTTTTATTTTTTCCTATCATTTATATGGTAGGATAAAATCATCTTATATATCAAATAGGAATTTGGAAGTTTAATTTGTTCAATTAAATATACAAATGTATGTGATGATGTGGTTCTTAATGAAAAATCACAAGGGATAACTTCCCTTAGATTTTACACTATTTCAGAAATTAGTACTATTATTGATGGATTAAATAATGTTTATATTTTATTATATAATTTTTATATATTAAATTTTTATTATTGTATTCTTTATTTTACAGATAATTGATAGAGGAAGTTGACAAGCAGTACCATCTATCAATAAGGATGAAAATTCTGCTAATTCAACTCGATTGGAATGATGTTTTATGAATTTCATGTTTGTTTCTACTTGATAAACTGATACATGTTCATTTTTTTGGCATTAGTATCTCATTTAGTCATTTTTCTATTTATTTTTTTCACTAGAGAGGTCTATCGTGGGGGGTATGCTACTATGTGATGGACTTGGAAAGCTTTAAACTAGTGCTTGTTGACGATATTTAGTTTTTATGATAAGATTTTTTACTAAAATTGGGCCATTGTAGCTGCAAGTAGGGAATCTGAGCTAACAAGTGGATTTTTTCAAAAATTAAAAAGAAGTTCGTACATTAATTCTGGTAGTTGGATTTTATTTTTTTCCAGTTTACTATCATTTTTAACTTTCAATAAAAAATATTTATGTTTTTTAAATAAAAATTCTATGCATTTAATAATTGATATAAAAAATTAATCCATTATAAAAAATATTAATTAAATAATTAAATTATCATTTTAGTGATGCTTTTTTTTATTATAGACATTTTAAAATAGAGTTAATGTAATTAACTGCATTTTCTAGAAACCTAGGGAAATGTAGTGTCACTAATTATTCATTCTTATAAACATATCTAATTAGAGATGTTTGTAAATGTGGCTAATTAATGAAATTTGTAAATATGGATAATTGGTGAAATTTGAAAATGTGGATAATTGGTGAAATTTTTAAATGTGTCTAATTGGGTATGTTTATAAATGTTTCTAATTAGATATGTTTATAAATGTGGCTAATTAGTGACACTACTTTTCCAAATGTTTTTAAAAAACATAGGTAATGACATTAGATAAATTTTAAAACATCACTAATGAAAAAATATAACATGGTTAAATTATATTCGGGATTATAAAGTGGATCCGGATTCTTTACAATGAGTGTCAAATAATTTGAGGTGGCCTCAGGTTGGTTGGAATATTGAATGCATACTGCTATGTAAAGGGGTTGTTTCCTGTTACATTTTATATCCACTATATTTATATAAATTCTTTTTTACAGGAGGATAAATAATGTGATTATGTGTTCATAATTGATGCAAAATACAACCACCCCACATTTTGGGTGACTTCCCATGAAAATTTAGACAGGGTTAGTGTCGCACGAAGAAAACTTATAGTGGTTGGAACCTCCCGATGAAAATCTGACAGCGATCATTTATTTTTTATTCTTCTCTTACCATATAAATATGGGTTTTGATGTGTGGGATAGTTATGAATATGTGTGAAATATATATATTTGTATCCCTTATTTTGATAATAAAGCTATAACCTTCCCCATGGACATAGGTCTTCTAACCAAACCATATAAATTTTCCCTATGTTTCCCCTCCTGCATGTGTACGTGAGTTTAAATGAGGGAATAACACATAATAAACTAGTATTAGAGTGAGTATATTTCTTGGAGAAAGATTCAAAAATCACTCATCTAATTTTGGTAAACCCAACATCCATGTTATAATCCTCAGTGAAGCTATCAATGATTTTTATCATCACCTATTTACCACATCTATCAAAAAATCAGTATAGCGGTCACACAATAAGGAGGACATATCTATTGTATCCATGGTTTGATCTTTCCCCCCTACATGGATCACTATTTTTTTTTAAATTGGGTGTGATGAGACCTATAAAAATAGGAGAAAGAAGTGTGAATCAAAAAAATAAGAAGAAAAGTTTGGGAGGGGTAGTAGAGGTTGGATATAAAAAAACACAAAAGGGGTGTGTGTTTCTTTTCAAAAAGGTGGGGTGGGCTTGTTGCATGTGAAAGAAAAAAGGTGGATAATTTTTTTTAAAAAGGGTAATGGAGGTGGGGTGAATGATTTAGAATTTCCCAAATAACTATATATATTTAAAAAAAGGTGGGTTTGACACAAATTAAAAATTGGTATTTTTTCTTGAAAAAAGAAAAAAAAATCTTCACTTCATTTGAGGTCTATTTGAAGTGATAAAATAATCAATTTTATCATTTTTAACTATCATGGATTCATCGGTGCTATTTATTTTTATATATTCTAATTTTTTTCTGATTTGATAGAGAATCCTCAAACTAGATGTAGCATGATGCCACTTGAGGAGATGATTATGGAATGACATAAAATGATGATAAAAACTTATGGTCATAGAAGTATGGTGTCCAACACCAAATTTGAGGTAGAGGAATTTGACAGGTAGAATAACTTTAGTATATAGCAATGAAAAACTTCTGATAAAAAAAATCAACAAGAGTTAGATATTACCCTAGAGGAAATGCTAACCAACATCTTTGACGGTGGTTAGATAATAATCACTAACCAAACTCATTCCATGATCTGAATCTATTTAGAAAATAATTAAAAACATAGTTTGATGTAAGAGGCCTCTATAGATAGTTTTTTGATGATTTTGGAGAACAAGCACATGGATAGAATCATCAAAAACTGCCTCTACCTGAAAAATAAATTGATTCATTTTCAGTAGAAGAAAGGTATGTCCATGATTGACCACCAAGATAGTTTTAATAAAATCCTAGAATATTTTAAAATTTTAAATGTAATGATAATAGATAAAGATAAGTCCCTCTTGTTACTAAAATATCTATTGGATAATTATAATCATCTAACTACTACACCAATTTATGGCAAGGATAAGGAAAATTTATAGATGTATCAAATGATTTGATTAATAATGAGCATAGTTAGAAGGATAAGTATCACCATATAGATTATATATTAGACAAATTGAAATAAACCAAAGGAATATTAGCTAGTAAGAAGTCTATAGGATTCAAAATAGGAAAATCACAATCTAAGTCAACATGAGATTCAACCTACAGACGACTAATAAAATATGTGTGTGACTATTGTCCTAAGAAAGGGTACTAGAAGAATGATTTTCCTAATATTGGGAAACAAAAGGAAAAAAGTTATATAGAAAACTGAGGATATTAAATGTTATAATTTACTAGTTTTCTCGATGCTCAATTACTCGAATGGATAGATCCTTGATTAATTTTATTCATTCCACATGTCCAGGAATCCAAAATAGTTTTCAATCCTTGAGGAGTTTGATGGAGGTGTGGTGCTAATTGGAAATAAATATCCATTCCAGAAAAAAGTTATTGAAATAATATAGTTTTAGATACATTACAGAATAATTAAATGCTTTACATATGTGTGATATGTACCAGAAATGGATAAGAAACTAATATCTTTAAAATTATTAAATATAGTTAGTTATAGGATAACCATTGAATATGGATCCATGGGAATAATATATAGTGAGTTCCTTGTGATAAAAGGTACTCATAGAGGTATTTTGAATTATTTGAATATTGATACTCTTATAGGTGGAGCAGTGATATCACAGGGGAGTGATCCAAACACTTCTAGATTGTGGAATATGAGACTCAATCATACCGATGAGAATTATTTCTAGATATTAGTTAAGAAATGTGTTTTTAAGTGTACAAATATATAAAAACTTGAATATTTAAAGCATTGTGTGATGTTTAAGAAAACTAGGTTTAGTTTCGTCACTAAAACCCATCACATGAAGGGAACACTTGAATACATCCATATCGATGTCTAGAGACTATAGAGGGATGCTTCTTTGAGAGGTAATCATTATTTTTTCATATTTATTGATGATTACTCATGATATTTTTGGGTGTGTACTATATATCATAAGGAAAAATTGTTAGATTTATTCCATAAATGAAATAAAATTACTAAAAATAATTTTGGAAGTAATATTAAGTGACTAATACCAGAAGATAGTGGAGAATACACTTTATATCCATTCAAGAAGGTTTTTAAAGATGAAGTTATTGTGAGACACTTTACCGTTCTTGGAATGTCACAAAAAAATATAGTAGAACGTATGAATCATACACCCATTGAAATGGTAAGATGTTTGTTATCTCTATCAAGTTTGAACAAATATTTTTGGGTATATGAATTTTTGTATATAGAACACATTATGAATTGATTACCAGCTACTTCAAATGATGATAAAATTCTGATATAGGTTTGGTTGAGTGAAAATGTTTCTGATTATGGAAGAAGGAATATTTTTGGTTGTATGGTTTATTTTCATGTATAAACTCGAAGTTAGATCCTTGAGCTAAGAAATCCTTTTTGTTGTTTTTAGTGATTTTGTAAAGGTTTTTTGACTTTGGAATCCGTAATAAAATAAGATCATTTAGATTCATGATGTTATATTTTATGAATCAGTAATGGTAAAGTTTATTAATTTTGGGAAAGATAAGAATGCATCAGATAAAGTTGTGATTGAAGCATATAAATTTTTATTATCAAATAATCACGTGTCATAGGATACAAAGTGCACTTAACCACTATGTTGTACTAGGAAAATAAATTATTTTATTTCTACACACCATGACAGGTATGCGTTAAAACTTGGAATTTATTCTAGGCATCCAAATGGTCTTTCACTTACAATTTTTATTTTTATTTTGTAAATAATTTATTTATTTTTCATATAAAAAAAATTAAAAATATTTTCCCATAATTTATTAAAATTATGATTATTCTACATAGAATAATTACTCTCATGTTCTACAATAATAAGAAGTTCACAATGGTGAAGAATCCCATTTGTAAGGAATTAGAGAAGACATAAAAAACCTGGAGAGAAAAATAAAATGGTTAGCTAAATATGTTTTTTCATATCAAGAGGAGAGGCTTAAGAAACCTAAACTTGTACCTGAACCAAAACCATAACAATTAGTGGAAGAGATGTCGCCACTCATTTTTTATGTGTGGAAAACTAAAGAGTTTGAGAAGGATCTACTCAAAGAATTACTATTATAAGTCCATACCCATTCATGGTGGAAGGATATACCCAAAGAACATGTGCATGATAATTCACTTATGGGAGATAAACATTTTTTGGAAGAATACTGAAATCAATTTTTGGAAGGTAAACTACAACATGATCTTCCCATCTCTAAAAAAGAATAATCCACACCACTCTATATTACCCTAGCCTTGGAAGAAGAAACCACCCAAGGAAGGAAGGTTGAGACTGATGAAAAAGATGATTCTAATTTTGATATTATTGAAAATTATAAATATAGATATATAGATAGAAAGGTCCAAACTAAAAATAATGTGAATGTTCAATTGAAAAATCCACATAAAAAAATAAAGTGGGAACTAGTTAAGGAAGGAAAGAAAAAATTGAGGTTCAAAGATGAGGAGAGTAATCAACCAGTATTGAATAATTATGTTTCTCACATTCCTTTTCCTCAAAGGTTTAAAAATAAAAATGAACCATATTAATTAAAATTCATACAAATGTTTAGGGTATTTAATGTTAATATTCATTTTTTGGAAGCCTTAAAAAATATCCCAATATATTTGAAATTATGAAAAATATTTTTGGCTAATAAGTGATATTGGGGTGAGAGATCAATAATAAATCTTAATAAGGAGTGTAGTTACATAGTCCAAAAGAATATTACTCCCAAATTGAAACACACAAGATCCTTTATTATTTCTTGTAGAATTGGTATGATTGAGAATATTATGTTCCTTTGCGACTTAGGTTCAAGCATTAAATTTATACTATATTCCTTACTAAAAAAGTTGGGTCTTAGGGAGGTGAAACTGACATTTGTTTCTTTGTAAATTTATAACACGTAACTTTACTATCCTCATGGGTGGGTGGATGACCAATTAGTTTATATAGGGAAACTATCATTGCCCACATACTTCCTCATTCTTGAAATGGAATGTGATAACAAGGTTCCAATCATTTTAGTTCGACCATTCTTAACCACTGTTGGGGATAATATAGATTTTTCAAAAGGTAAACTCTTCAAGTAGGCGAGGATCAATAAGAGTTACATGTTTTTAAAAAGTATCTAATTATGGTAAACTTCAAACTAATATATATTAATGTAGAAGTTTTCAGTGATGATATTAGAAAGGAAACTCATCACCCTTATGATAATTTAATCAACAAACCAGTATATGAACATTTTCAACTAAATTTTGTTGAATTTGAGTCCACCAGAGAGCTTGAAAGAATAGGGAGTATTGATTGAAAAATTAGGTAAATAATTTATATGAACCAATAGGTAGTTAAATATTAAACAAAACTTTATCTTATAGAGTATCACTCATGCTTTCATTCCACCCATTATACCACATGTTTGCGAGAAAAACCTTTCCAAGGAGTCAAATTTGGACCTAGAGATGAAAGTTCTTCTTCTAAATTTTTACGAGCTTGAGTATGAGTGTTTTTATACTAGGTTTTATAGTTTTGAATTTTTTTAAAATAAGATAAATTATGGATTGATTCCCTCTACAAAACTTGATGTTTTTCAACTTGAACAAGTTTGTTTTTTTGGAAAGTTTCACACATTCTTTTGTTGAACCTTTAATTTACGTTTTTCACCAATTTTTAAGAAATTAACTTCTTTTGAGTCTTTAGTAGACTCTAAAAAATATATTTTCTATGCATAATTTGAAAATTTTAAGTGATAGAATTCTTATTTATAATTTTCAAAATCATATTTGTGCACAAATATTTTTTAGTTGGAAAGTTGTAGTAGTTTTTTCATCATTTATTGAGTTTTTGGAAGCTTTAAGTATGGTTGTAAATATTTAGAACACTTCTGATTTCCTTGGAGGATTTCCTAGGGTGTTGTATGCAATATTTGTACTTTTTTTAGAAAATTTTGACATAGGATAAACTTTGGACAACAACTGTAGTTCTCTGATTTTGACAGAACTTACAAAGACTTTATTTGCTGTAAGTGTTTTAAAGGTGTTAGAAGAGTGTGATAAAGTATATTTAAATAATAATTACGTTACATTCATTAATGTAACCTTTCCTCTCAATTATCATAGTTATATATTTTTAGGGAGAAATTCTAGCCAGGGACTTAAAATCATGCACTGCATGGGAGGAACGACATAGTTTTTAATCTTTTATTTTGTTTTTATTTTTCAAATAAATTATCACTAACTCTATTCCATTCCAAAACTACAATTTCCTGAATTCTCTTTCAAATGGAACATTTTTTATATTTTTATGAAGAGTTATTGGAATTAATATTCACTACCACAAGAAGCTAGAATACTGATCGACCTACTTCATGCTCCCTTAACTTTAACTCTGGTTATAGTATTTCATAAATTTTCATTCATGGATTATTATGTTTTATATTTCCACCTTATAGGTACCACATTTTTGTGGCTATATTGATTAATCATTAAAAAAGGCGATTCTTTTGTTTTTACATCATTGATAAAAGCTTCTTCATACGAGGGGAGTTTTTGTTTTAATTGATTAATTTTTTATTCTTCCCCATATTTTTTAAATGATAATAATTACATGATATTTTAATTGTTTAAAATAAATTTCTAGAGTTCTGTACTACATGATATTATTATTTTTTAGTCTGTTTTCCATTTCTACTTATATTAACTATAGCGCGTGCTGAAAAAAAAACCCGAGTGTGTTATTTTCTATGCTATTTTGAAAATAATTTTTGAATTTAAAGCATGAAATCCTGAATAATTTCTAGATATTATATTTTATGCTAAATATATTTTATGTGGCCAATATAATTATTATTCATGCTATGTTTTTTTCTGGTTTTTTGAATTGTGTGGAATAATAATTTTTGAGCTGACATGTGACCCTCAAACATGTACCATTCATTGCTGAATTGAAAATATTTTTAAATCCTTTATATAAAATTATGTATTAAAACTTTTCATTCAAAAATAGATATAATTTAGGGCTTTAAGTGTGGTGGAGGGGTCTTTAATTGTGTTAAACTATAATTCATTGTGAACCCATAAAAAACCCATTAAATTTTTCAAAAATGTTTTTTTTAAGTATCACTTAAGAATTTTCACTTGGTGATTTTTTTTATAAAATTTGAGGGATGTATTTCCACTTTGAGGTTGTTATTTGTTAATAAATATTGGATTTAATTAGGTAAGTTTTTTTCTTTTACTCTGGTAAAAATGGGTTTTGGTAAAATTTGGGACAATGTTATATAATAACCATTTACTTTGAAACTTTTAATTTGAATTTAACTCATATGATATGAATCCAAATGAATTATGAAATGAAAATCCTAATCTATGTTGAATCCATTCTTTCATTATTTTAATTATTTTTTCATCAAAATGTTGTATTGTTTATTTATTCCACCAATAAATTTTCATCTCACTCCATCCAATGGTGTGTCTATTTATTATGGGTTATTAAATTATGAAAGTCTACTCTCCTAGTGGTAAATAGAAGTTGGGAATTTTAGTTGGATAAAAATTGATGTTTGCTAAACTCTCTTTAAAATTTATTCTTTAAATCATTTTAACAAAATAGTGATTGATTTTTCACTAAATAAATTTAATTAAAGAATATTTTCAGGTTTTTCTAATTGAGAGAATCTATGAGGGAAAATAATTTTAAAAATAAATTCTTAGTGGTATTTAAGCTAATCTATTCTTAGATTTATTATATACCATTGAATGTGTCTAATGTTTCCTTGAGGAAAAGTAATGTCTTAAGTGTGGGGAATTTGATGTGCCTTTTATTTTATGTTATTTGCTACATCAATTTTTTTTATTAAATTGTATTTTTCACTACTACAAAATAGGGTTTTATCGGTGCTAAAAAAATCTTTTATCAATGCTAAAAAAGTGCTGAAAATCAAGGAGCTATTAAAAGGGGGTCCCTTTTATCAGTGCTAAAAAAAGTGATGATAAATGCCCCTTTTATCAGCAATAAAAAAAGAGTTGATAAAAGGGGTATTTTATGAGTGCTAAAAAAGGGTTGATAAAAGGGTCTTTTATTAGTGCTGATTAAAGTAAAAAAAGTTAAAAAAATTGTACATCAAAGCCCCCTTTTAACAGCGCTTGACGCCCCTTTCAACAGCACTAGGAAGCCCCACCAGTGTGTTCCCCCACCACCCCTTTAACAACCCTAGGTGCACGCCTCCCACCCTTTAACAGTGCTAGCCACCCCTACACCTGTCCGCGCACCCCCGCCTCCGCTTGGATTCAAACCCGAGACCTCTCCCTTGTGCGCCTGCACCTTGACCACTCATCCATATTGTTTTTTTTCCATTTAATGATATATCTATTTATTTATATATATATTTAGCTATATTTATTTGTATATTAATATAGATTTATATTTATTCATATATTAATATATATATAGTTTGTTATATTTATATATTTATATATTTATTCGTATATTAATATATATTTAGTTATATTTTTTTATCCGTATATTTATTCATATATTAATCTATATTTATAAGATTAGTTTTAAATACATTTATAAAATATGTTTTAATTGTGTGTGTTTATAAATAAATAAATAAATAAATACATACATATATACAACATGCATAATGACACACACATATATTATATATGTGTATATGGAAGTATAATCATACATATTTTCATAACTCGTCCCAATAGGGCTCATGCTGTGACTCCCCAAGACCGCCTCTAATAGGTCAGGGGCTGGTGACTAGCACTGAGTAGACACATCACTAACATGGGAGACATTTCCTATGTACTCGTACGCACACACACATCTCCAAGCCCACAAATAATGAAATATAAAAACCACTAAGAAACAAATGCATGCATACCACTATGCTAACCAACAGAGTACGATAGGGTAGTAAAGTGTAGTAAAGTAAACTAGGAAAAAATACAAGCCCCCCAAAAGAAAGAGTTCATAACTAAAAAGCACAACCTGTAAACAAAATAGGTACTAGGACTACTACTCGAAGCTGTAGGAGAACCTCAGCCTGTCTAAACTCACAAAACTGCATCCAGTCCCACTCCTCCCTAGACTCCGTCAAAAGGTCGCTTGTCTGCACAAGACACGACACGTGTGGGAAAATCTCGTACATGGGTGAGTATAATAATACTTAGCAGGATACCCTGAAACCAAAAATAAATACACAAAAAGAGAGGTATAGTCATCTGTACACAGTATATGTCTACAGTACATATAACAAGAACATCCAGATATACTCAAACCAACACTACTGGAATTTTACACTTTACCAACGGTTCACAACCATTGGTAAAGGCCTGGAAACTGTTGGTATATATTATACCAATGGTTCCCTCAACCATCTCCAAGTAAGCTGTGACAATAGGCCTATACCAACGGTTCTGTGAAAACTGTTGGTATAGGTGTCAAAATAGAAGGTATACCAACAGTTTCAAAAACTGTTGGTATATGTGTGTTACACCTATACCAACGGTTGTAAACCGTTGGTATAGAGGGGATATGGAAAGCCATAAGGCTATACCAACAATTTTGTTATAACCGTTGGTAAAAACCTATACCAACGGTTATAACAAAACTGTTGGTATAGTTATATTATAGAATCTATACCAACAGTTTTGAAAACTGTTGGTATACATTTTCTCAACTCCACAGCAGTAGGCCCCTCTTCCCTCTCTATACCTGCAACAACATAGCTCTACAGCAACATAGAAACACACCTCCCCCTCTCCAGACCTGCAACAACACCAATACAAAATCCCCATCCAAAGTATTCAAAATTTAGAATTCATTTCAGAATTTAGAAATTTAGAAATTTAGAAATTCAAATGCAATAACACTCATAAGAGAAATAGCCTACATGTTATAGGAAAATCAATAACACCCATAAGAGTATTCCAAATTTAGAATTCATTCCTCACTCAAACCACAACACCAACACACATAAGAGTATTCAAAATTTAGAATTCATTCCTCACTCAAACCACAACACCAATACACACAAGAGAAAAAACCTACATGTTATAGGAAGCACATGGGATGTTTAGTCATGGTATTGGGTTAATTATCTTAAAACCAATAGAAAAACTTGGGTATAGTGGACAAGGATCATGATACCCATAAGATAGACAATGGTAGTGGTCATGTGCTTAGACCTAGGATGAGTTATAGGAAGCACATGGGATGTTTATATTCCTCTAATGATTATGTATCCATGTATAAATGGTTCCTGATGTGTTAGTGGGAAACATTGGCCAATCTCGACATATGATATGGGTTAACGGAATATCCTACATGTTTTTCATAGACTTTTCAATTTGAATAAGGGGGTATGTGGCTAATTTTAATTTTGTCTACTGGGTGTGATGTGAGATGAATCCCCATCTTGGGTAGTGGGTATGAATATTCAATTAAGTCTTTGGTATTGGGTTCCCAAAGGGACTTTGGTTTGGTCCTAGAACCCACTATTTGAGGATGGGATTGAGGTGATCCATGGGGCTATGGTGTCACCATATGTATTCCTCACCATTGGGGTATTTTTATAAGACTTTGAAACTTATTTTTCAAGAATCTATGTGTATCCTTGTTGACCAATTTGTTATATGGTATGCTTGAGTGTTCATAGGTTTCATATGAAATCACTATATGATATTTATTTGTATGTTATTGTATAGAATGAATGACCCATGATTGAGAATTAGAACATGAGTGTTGGTGCATGTTCATGATGGGATTTCGAGACTCATTCCTAATATAATTCATGTTTTTCTATATATACTATGACCCATTGTGTTTCAATCTATGCCTTGTGAATATTTTATTCTAATAACGTATGACCTATAGACCATATTTTATTTTTTATCCCTTAATTTCAAGAATCTATATGTATCCTTGTGAAGATTTTCCGTATGCCAGTTGATGTTTTCACTTAAAATATTGTCCATTTCAAACAAAAGTGAGACACTTTGAGTGATACCAGTCACACCGTTCCTCAGATTGAGGTGGGGTTGACTCATACCCATCACAAGTGATCCATGGATCGTTGTGCTAAAGTATCAACACAATCCGAATGCGTTAGGGTGTTTTCGTGTGATTTCAAGTCATTTCGATATGGTTCTGTATGTATTTGACCGTAAAACGCATGTTTTGGTCATTTACGACACGCATAGTGTTTTTTCAGCCACCTCGATCACACGACACCTCCGATTGACATTCCGTCTATCCAACCATTTCACAATTCACCCACCCTTTGTTGTCGTCCGATTTCATGGCATTCTGAGGTCATTCGGCCGGTTTTGACCACCCCACACACACTTTTAAAGTTCACCAAACACCTAAAAAACACATATTCAGCCGTGTCGTGCAAACCGTGCATCCGATGTCGTTCGGTATACATTTAACCGTTAAACGCATGTTTTGGCCATTTACGACATGCAGAGTGCGTTTTCAGCCACCACGGTCACACGACACCTAAGATTGACGTTTAGTAGTGCCGAACATTTCAAAATTCACCCACCCTTTATTATCGTCTGATTTTATGGCATTCTAAGGTCGTTCGGCCGATTTTGACCACCCGCGCACGCTTTTCAAGCGCGCCAAATACCTAAAAAACACATATTCAGTTGTGCTGCACAAAATGCGTGTTTGAATGATGTGAGATCTCCTCATACACCTCACGAATAAAAATTAGGGTGTTTTTGTGTAATTTCAAGTCATTCCGATGTCGTTCGGTATGCATTTGACCGTTAAACGCATGTTTTGGCCATTTACGACATGCGGAGTGCGTTTTCAGCCATCGCGGTCACACGACACCTCTGATTGACGTGATGTCTGGACGACCATTTCACAGTTCACCCACCCTTTGTTTTCGTCCGATTTCATGGCATTCCGAGGTCATTCGGTTGGTTTTGACCACCCCACGCATGCTTTTCAAGCGCGCCAAACACCTAAAAAATACATATTCAGTCGTGCCGCACAAACCGTGCATTAGAATGACGTGTTGTTTTTTTTACACCTCAAAAATAATAATTAGGTGTTTTCGTGTGATTTAAAGTCATTCCGATGTCATTGGGTATGTATTTGACCGTAAAACACATGTTTTGGCCATTTACGACACGCAGAGTGCGTTTTCAGCCACCACGGTCACACGACACCTCCGATTGACATTCCGTATGGCTGACCATTTCAAAATTTACCCACCCTTTGTTGTCGTCTGATTTCATGGCATTCTGAGGTCATTCGGCCGATTTTGACCACCCCACGCATGCTTTTCAAGCGCGCCAAACACCTAAAAAACACATATTCAGTCGTGCCACGCAAACCGCGTGTCCAAATGACATGTCTTCTCCTCGTCCACCTCACGAATAATAATTAGGGTGTTTTCATGTGATTTCATGTCATTCCGATATCGTTCGGCATGCATTTGATCGTAAAGCACATGTTTTGGCCATTTACAACACGTAGAGTGCGTTTTCGGCCACCACGGTCACACGACACCTCCGATTGACATGCTGTCTGACCGACCATTTTAAAATTCACCAAACCTTTGTTGTTGTCAGATTTCATGGCATTCTGAGATCGTTCGAATGGTTTTGACTACCCCACGCACGCTTTCAAGCCCACCAATCACCTAAAAAACACATGTTTAGCCGTATCGTGCAAACCGCATGTCCGAATGACATATTGTCTCATCGTACACCTCACGAATAATAATTAGGGTGTTTTTGTGTGATTTCAAGTCATTCTGATGTCGTTCGGAATGCATTTGACCGTTAAACGCATGTTTTGACCATTTACGACACGCGAAGTGCATTTTCAGCCACCACGGTCACACGACACCTCCGATTAATGTGTCGTATGGCCGAAAATTTCAAAATTCACCCACCCTTTATTGTTTTCCGATTTCATGGAATTTCGAAGTCGTTCAACCAGTTTTGACCACCACACACACGCTTTTCAAGTGCGCCAAACACCTAAAAAACACATATTCAGTCATGCTGTGCAAACCGCGCGTCTGAATGATGTGCCGTCTCCTCGTACACCTCAAAAATAAAAATTATGGTGTTTTTGTGCGATTTTAAGTCATTATGATGTCGTTCGGTATGCATTTGACCGTTAAACGCATATTTTGGACATTTACGACATGCGGAGTGCGTTTTCGTCCATCACGGTCACACGACACCTCTGATTGATGTGTCGTCTAGCCAACCATTTCATAGTTCACCCACCCTTTGTTTTCTTCTGATTTCATGGCATTCCAAGGTCATTCGGCTAGTTTTGACCACCCCACGCACGCTTTTCAAGCGCACCAAACACCTAAAAAATACATATTCAGTCGTTCCGTACAAACCGCACATCCGAATGATGTGTCGCCTTTTCGTACACCCCGATAATAATAATTAGGGTGTTTTCATGTGATTTCAAGTCATTCTGATGTCGTTGGGTATGTATTTGACCATAAAACACATGTTTTGGCCATTTATGATACGCAGAGTGCGTTTTCGGCCACCGCGGTCACACGACATCTCTGATTGACATGCCGTCTGGACGACCATTTCAAAATTCACCCACCCTTTGTTGTTGTCTTATTTCATGACATTCCGAGGTCGTTCGGCTGGTTTTGACCACCCCACACACGCTTTTCAATCACGCCAAACACCTAAAAACACATATTCAGTCGTGTCGTGCAAACCACGCATCTAAATGACGCGACGTCTCCTCGTACACCTCAAGAATAAAAATTAGGGTTTTTTCGTGTGATTTCAAGTCATTATGATGTCTTTGGGTATGTATTTGACCGTAAAACACATGTTTTGGCCATTTATGACACGCAGAGTGCATTTTTGGCCACCGCGGTCACACGACACCTCCGATTGATGTGACTTCTGACCAAACATTTTAAAATTCACTCACCCTTTGTTGTTGTCCGATTTCATGGCATTCTGAGGCCGTTCAGCCGGTTTTGACCACCCCCACACACTTTTCAAGCGCGCCAAACACCTAAAAAACACATATTCAGCCGTGTCGTGCAAACGACGCGTCCGAATGATGTGTTGCCTCATCATACACCTCAAGAATAATAATTATGGCATTTTCGTGTGATTTCAAGTCATTCCGATGTCGTTCGGTATGCATTTGACCGTTAAATGCATGTTTTGTCCATTTACGACATGTGGAGTGCGTTTTCGGCCACCGCGGTCACACGACACCTCTGATTGACGTGTCGTATGGCTGAAAATTTCAAAATTCACCCACCCTTTATTGTTGTCTGATTTCATGGAATTTCGAGGTCGTTCGACCAGTTTTGACCACCACACACACGCTTTTCAAGCGCGTCAAACACCTAAAAAACACATATTTAGTCATGCTGTGCAAACCGCGCGTCTGAATGACGTTCCGTCTCCTCGTACACCTCAAAAATAAAAATTAAGGTGTTTTTGTGTGATTTTAAGTCATTCCGATGTCGTTCGGTATTCATTTGACCGTTAAACGCATGTTTTGGCCATTTACAACACACATAGTGCGTTTTCAGCCACCGCGGTCACACGACACCTACGATTGACATGATGTCTACCCAACCATTTCACAATTCACCCACCCTTTGTTTTTGTCCAATTTCATGGAATTTCGAGGTTGTTCAGCCGATTTTGACCACCCCACGCACGCTTTTCAAGTGCGCCAAACACCTAAAAAACACATATTCAGTTTTTCCATGCAAACTGCGCGTCTGAATGATGTGTCGTCTCCTCTTAAACCTTACGAATGACCCATGGATCATTTTGTTAAAGTATCAAGACAATATGAATACGTTTGGTCGGTTTTCCGTATGCCAGTTATTTTTACTTAAAATGCTGTCCATTTTAAACAAAATAGAGACATTTAGAGTGATACCGGCCACACCGTGCCTTGGATTGAGGTGAGGTTGTCTTGTACACGTCTCAAATGACCATTGGATCATTTTCATAAAGTATCAACATAGTCCAAATATGTTTGGTCTATTTTTTGTATGTCAGTTGTTGTTTTCACTTAAAATGTTGTCCATTTCAAATCAAAGTGAGACACTTTGAGAGATACTGGCCACACCGTGTCTCAGATTGAGGCTAAGCTGACTCTTACTAGTCACAAATGACCAATGTATCATTGTAATAAAGTATCAACACAATCCTAATGCATTTTATCAGTTTTCCGTATGTTAGTTGTTGTTTTCACTTAAAATCCGGTCCATTTCAAATAAAACTGTGACACTTTGAGTGGTACCGGCCACACCATGCCTCATATTGATGCGGGGTTGACTCCTATATGTCAAAAATGTCCCATGGATCATTGTTATAAAGTATCAACAGAATCCGAATACGTTTGGTCGGTTTTCTGTATGCCAGTTAGGCAAATCGTGCAACAACAGTGATAATATCTTATACTAAAACTATAGACATTATGCATGATGTGCATCCCCTGGTGCATGGTTATGGAAAATCATGCACATTTATTCTAATATATAGCCCTATATGGTTGGTAGATACCTTGTGGGATGGACTTAATTTTTTTTACTAACTGTGAGGCATAGTGTTTTTCTACGCCGACCGGGGTTCCGAGCTCCAAACAAGCCCCAAAAGCCCCATAAACCATTATAACATCATTAGGATTCCATATTTGGTAAAAAATAAAGAGTTATACTGAATTCAAAATTATCCATACAAGAGTGAAAAACCCGGTTCAAAAATAAAGAGTTATACAGAATTCAAAAATGTAATGGATCAATCTACCCCTGATCACCATCACTATCACCACCACCATCATCAGCCTCATCCTTACCGCCATCTCTGTCCTCATCGTCATCCTCGTCATCATCCCCATGATCATCCTCGACCCCATCCTCACCCTCGACCCCATCCCCGCCCTCGTCCTCATCCTCATCCTCGCCCTTGTCCTCTTCAGCATCCTCTTCATCACCAAGAACGTCATCATCTCGACCGCCACTAGAACTGCCGCCTGGTTCATTGGATAATGCACCCATCGACGACATATATGTCTGACAATTCGCACTAGCCTCTGGTGGAAGTGATGAAGATAAATCTTTGATCAGTTTCATAAATTATTTCTCCCTCATTTGAACCTATTCTTCCAACTCTATAACCCTTTTATCAGATTGTCTTGCATGATCCTTGACCTATTCCAACTCAGTGGTACTAGAATGGATACCTTTAGAGGACCAATACCTCGTTGGGACTATATTCTTACCAGGTCGGCAGCATACTCGACCAGAGTGCTCATCTCCTAAAACCTGATATAAATGATCGTGTGGCTCTAAATTGTCAAGCTCCTGGGCATCAAGGGCCTCTAAAGTAGCCTGTTAAAAATATTAATAGATTATTAAATTTTAAAATAGATATTAAACTTTGAAATAAACAAATTAAAACTTACAATCTTTTCTTGTGTCGATTCATTAACCACAGTTCCATCTTTTTTCCTTCTACTCGAGCAAAAAAATTTTGCTTGAGGGAGACGTCCTTCAATATTCAATTTGTGCTTCTGTAATGACATTGAAAAAATATAAAGTGCAAGTATAATTATATATTCAATATTCAATAAATCACATAATTTAATTAGGAAACAATAAAAAGGCCAAGTCCTAAAGAAAAAATATAAACAACTATATCGTACCAGCTGCCTCTCATGATTTGACATAGTAGTGCGCCCCAAAGTGTGGAGGTATTGCTTTGAATCAATGATTTTTTTGTTTTTTTATAAGTTTACTAAATAATGTTTGTTAATAAATAAGATAATATTAATGAAAAATATGAAACTGTCATTTAAATACCTCAAATGGGATTAATACCTTTAATTTGGTAGTCGCCCAATGGGTAATCATTTGGCGATATTGCTCTATCGGGAAGTCATCCATGATAGGTAGTATCTCCAACTCTGTGACCACTCTATCACACTATCCAACATACAACCCATGCTTATAAGATCTCCAAAGCTCTCCTAGCTCCTTTAAACATGCTGGTCGTGCACCTTCACCATCAAGGAAGTTAAACTGAAGCTAACACCCAATATATTAATTCATATAAATACAAAAAAATACTACATTAAATCCAATAGTTTTTTACCCATATTTGTGCCCACGCATTATCCTTGACTTCATGTGGCGGATGTCTCCAAGAGAGAGGGCTGACCGGAATGATGTCAGAGTATTTGGCTAGCGTCGCCAAAAAACCCCGACATTCCTGCCTAGATTTATCAATCATCTATCCATTATCATTGTATTCAACCATCAACTGTGTCTGGTGGTTCCATACCACACACAAGTGAGTACGACCTCTCCCCCACCTTCTATCAATAGATGAATATGTTATTAAAGAAAAAAATATCAGTAAAAGTTATAATAAAAATAAATTTTGGTATAGAAATTTGTTATATTTATATAAATATACCTGTGGTAGTCGGATCAATGGGCATCACTGGATGTGCAGAAGCTGAAGGAATATCCTGTATAGGTGGAGTGTCCCTCAGTGTATTCTCCTCAGCCACATACTGTGTCGGAGCAGGAGTCGAAGAAGGTGGAATATAATAGCTCGGAGATAATGAAACAGAAGCAAAAGATGATGGCACAGACGTCTGGCCAACTGGTAGTGTAAACATCGAAGGCCTAAATATCCCGTGTGTCCCTAAAGACACACCAAGATCAAAATGTGGTGTAGAAGATACATCTTTGGTAGGGGCATAGTCCAATCGGGTACGACCAGTGGATCTTCTAACTCTTGCACCACGAGCCCTCGTACCACCGACCTCAATACCGGGACCACCAGATGATCTTCTAACTCTGACACCACCCCCCTCCTACCACCAGCCTTTGTACTGGGAGAAATATCAGGCTCCTCGTCGGATATCTCTTGTCTAGGGGGTGGATCCTGAAAAAAAGTTTAACACAAAAGTAAACACATGGTATTATAAGTTATTGAAATATATATATTTGAAATAAAATACTCACAATAGGGATGAGTGGAGGAACGCCCATCTGTTTCATGCGACGATTATTTTCTGTCATCTTTTTCCACCGCATCTCTTCAATGGGTGTCATTTCCTGCAATGAAAACAAATATGGAAGTAATTAGAAACATATAACTAATGTGTAACCCAAAAAACAAAATATAGAAAAACCATTATGATAAAAAAACATAAAAAACATAAGATTTTTGGTGGTTTGAAGGTAAGTACTAGGATACACACTCTGAATGACGTAGGTGAAACATGTAAGTGAGAACACGACTGTATGATTCTATATATTTCCCACCACAACTTCCACAATCAACTCTAAAAATTGAGCTATTGGATTCATCATAAGTAATAAACAGATTGCTTCCAATTGCAGTAGGGATAATGTCAACTTCAACATCACCATCATCAAAAACATGTTTGGGATTTACTTCAATAATTACATTGAATTTAGGATGATGATGATCTTTGACATAAAAAACTTTTTTCACCATTGATTCCAATACATATGGTTCATCGGTGGAAAGAGTGCGAGTCATGTCAATAACTCGAAATCCAAAATCATCAATAAAGGTGCCTTGCCTCATCATTGAATCAAAACATTGAAATTTCATCATCATGACTCGACCATGCAAGTAATAATCCAAAATTATTATTTTCTCCATGACTCCATAATAAGCTACATTTTCAGAACGAGGTCTATTATCTGATGAACTGGTAGAACATTCTGTTGTGGCAGTTAAAATAACACCATCATGCTGTGTTCTCATGTTTCTTGCTCGTTCAGTGATAATAAATTTGTATCCATTGATCACAAGTGATTTACAAGCACGAACCATGGTATTAGGACCAAAAGCCAAAGCTCTTATTTCCTCAAAAACAGAGTCTGCAGGAAAACTCAATACCTGAAATATAAACAAATAGTAAACTTAATTAAATATTATTTTTATTTAATTATTATAGAAATATTTTTACCTTCAATTTCAACCAATCAGAAAACCCTTTGCTATGAAAAGTTTCTTTCCTTCTCAAAGATAAAGAATGATGCTTTCTATATATCAATTATTTATGTTCCCTGTAGATAAAAATAATAATAGTTTAACAAATATTTAACATTACAAGAGATAAGATAAGATATACATGTACAATTTACTTACTTGATATACTCATTTAACAAATCACAATTGAACAAAACTGTGCGATGTGCCATCTCTCACTCTTCAAGGCTTGATGTCATCAATGTATATGATCCCGGAATTCCTCCTGTCTGAGGAAGTGATGGAAAACTGGGTTCAATTTTCTCATACTGTTCTTATTCATTTCTCATTGGTCTGTTTATTCTCTTAGTAAGATCAGACAAATACATTGAGAAAAAATCCATACATTCTTGTGCCAAGTAACCATTCACAATAGAACCTTTGGGATAATTCCTATTCTGGACATATGATTTCAATGTGTACATGTTTCTTTCATTTGGATACATCCAACGGAAAGCAACAGGTCCTCCAATAAGTATTTTGGTCAGAAGATGGACAGTCAGATGCAACATGCATGTAAAAAATGATGGAGGGAATATTTTCTATAACTCACACAAAATTAATGGTGTCTCTGCCAACAATTTTTGCAAGAAGGATTTAGAAAACTTCTTAGCATAAAGATCTCTAAACAAATAGCACAACCGAATAACTGAGAATCTTACATTATTGGACAAGAGATGACAGATTGCTATTGGAATCAACTCATGCAAAAGGATGTGATAATCATGAGTCTTCAAAGATTTCAGCTTCAACTCTTTTCTGTTGACCCGTTTTGACATATTGCTTGAATAACCATCAGGAACTTTAATAGTCTCTAGCACTTCCAGAAATTGATTTTTTTCAGCAGGTGTCATCACATAAGAAGCACATGGAACTTGCCATTTATTTTCACTGATACAGACAGGATGCAATTTTGGTCTGATCCCCCAATCTACCAAGTTACTCCGAGATCGTAAATCATCTTTTGTCTTCCCCTTGACATTTAGAAGAATTGAAAGCAAAATTTCACATATATTCTTTTCAATGTGCATTACGTCTAAGCAATGACGTAACAAGTTGGTTGAACAATACGAAAACTCAAAGAATATACTCTTCTTCTTTTAATTGTAACATGTTTCATTGGAAACATTTTTCCTCTTTCTATATTTCATTACACCCTTCCCAAATAAATAACTGAAATCTTTCAATTCATTAAGCACATCAGTTCCAGACATACACTGAGGTGGATCTTCAGTCTCCATGGTATTGTCAAATCATTGACGATTTTTTCTATATGGATGGTTCATTGGAAAGAATCGTCAATGTCCCATAAAACTAAAACTATGATGATATTTCAGTCTTCTCGATCGAGTATTCTTTATACAAACCGGACATGATAATTTTCCTTTTGTGCTCCATCCAGACATCATTCCATAAGCAGGAAAATCATTGATCATCCACATAAGTGCAACATGCATCTAAAATATATCTTTAAAACATGCATCGTATGTGGGCACACCCACATCCCATAGAAGTTTCAACTATTTTATTAAAGGTTGCATGTATACATCTATATCATTGCTGGGATCAGAAGGGTCATATATCAGTATACTCAAGAAAGTGTAAGGCTTCTTCATACAAAACCATGGGGGAAGGTTATAAATGTGTATGAAAACCAGCCATGTGCTGTGCGAAGTAAGAATATTCCCAAATGGATTAAAACCGTCACATGAAAGACCCAATCTCATATTACGCACGTCGGCTACAAATTCAGGATATCGAGCATCAAATCTCTGCCATAAAAATCCATATGCAGGGTGAACCAACTCTTCATTATTCTTTTTTCTCTCAACGTCATACCATCACATTTTTACTAATATTTCATCAGACATGAAAAAGTTATGTAATATTGGGATCAATGGAAAGTGCCACATTACTTTTTGTGGCACACAAGATGGTGTTCAATCATCTTTTGGCTTCCATCTGGAGGTTCCACATTTGATACAATCATTTCTTTCAGTTGTTTCCTCCCAAAATAAGCTACAATCATTTGGGAAAGCATGATTTTTTTTGAGAATACAAGTTCATCAACTAACTTCCATGCCATATAGTGGTTTGAGGGAATATCTGCATCATCTGGAAGTAAGTCCTTCAAGAAGGTAAGAATGTAATCGATTGTAGTATTTGAAATCCCATACATAGTTTTCCCATGAAACCATTGGATTAAAAATTCAAACTTTTTCATTTTACCACATTGCCGATATACTGGAGTCGTCGCAACATCATTCAATTTTTTCACCCAATCAACAACATAATTTTCATTGGATGCATCATGTGTGCTTGTATCAAAATCTTGTTGGATGGACATCCTTTCCTTCTCATGATGTCAAATAAATAGAAACCGATCATATATCAAACTCTCTAATTCAGTCCTATCATTTGGATCATCAACATTTTGAGATTCCATTTTCTCTTCATTGTGATACCACACATAATAGTTTGTTTGGAAACCATATTTGGTTATATGATCGCTAACTACTTCACGACTCAACCAAGGTCTTCCAACACAATTAGAACATGGGCAGTGTATGCGACCACTATCTGAAGCCTTGTCAAATGAAAAATATAAAAAACTGTTCAAATTATTTTGAAAATCGGTTGAAATCCAATCAGTTTTGTACATCCAACTTCTATCCATTCTGTAAAAAATTTGCAATAAGTCATTTCAAAGCAATTCAATAACATTTAAGTTCAATCAAAAAAATATTTAGGTAAATGACAATTGTTTACTTTATATAAAAGCATAACTAACACATTACTCTATATGAGAATAATATTAAGAAAAACAACAAAATACAGTGTATATAAGAAAATAAGATACAGAATTTCTAATGCCTATATTCAAGGATTTCCTAGTAAGATATTGGAAGTGGATCAAGGAATACATAACACTACCACAAAAACAGTTTTTCTTAGTGCTAACCTTTATCAGTGCTAACGAAAAAGCGCTGATAAAGGGGGGTCCCTTTATCAGTGCTAAAAAAAGCACTGATAAAAGCACCCTTTTATCAGCGCTTTTTTTTAGCGTTGATAAAGGTACCTCCTTTATCAGCGCTTTTTTTAGCACTGTTAAAGGGACCCCCTTTATCAATGCTTTTTTAGTAGTGCTGATAAAAAGGGAGCCTTTATCAGCGGTTTTTTTAAAAGTGCTGATAAATGGTCGACTTTAAATAAAAAAGAATTAATTAAAAATAATATATTAATATATAAATATATAAATATAGTTATATTGATATAAATATAATATATAATTTTTAAATATATTTTAGATAAGTATAAATATACATTTACACTTAATATACTTAATATATAAGATATTTAGTGAAAATGACTTATAAAAAAATTAAAAAAATATTTTGAATTAACAATTTTCTAATTATTATGGAGTAATAGTCATTTAATAACAATTTTAGGACTAAAAAAATAATTTTTTTAAAAAAAGATCCAAAATATGTTGAAAACGCAACTTGAACTTCAAACGACCATAACTTTTGATCCGGGTGTCCGTTTGAGCTCTACCATATATCAAATCGAAGCCTGTGACGAGCTCTACGTTGATGTGGCTTGGGGGAACCCTTATTAAGGTTTTTTGAGTCCAAAAAGGCCCATAAGGCCTCCAAAACTGGGTTTTTAGTCAGGGTACCCTGCTTTTTTAACATTTTGTGGATTTTCAGCCTCATTTAAGGGGGTATTATTGGATTTTTTTGGTGGGGACTGAATTTATTACAGGGTATTACATTCATATTGATATTATGTTTTTTAAATTTCATTGTTTTTTATAATGCACTGCTATTTGTAATCAAATATATAACAATATATACATATTTTTTATATATTCACCCATAAAAATTTAATTATATAAATATAAATAATAAAATATATTAGCCTTTTATAAATAATAACTAATATCCATTTTATTTAAAATACAAATATATGAATATTTATATACCTATATATTAATCTAACTATATATATATATATATATATATTAATCTAACTATATATATATATTAAAATAACTACATATATATATATATTAATATTACTATAAATATATATATTAATATAACTACATATATATATATTAATATTACTATAAATATATAAATTAATATCACTATAAATATATATATTAATATCACTATAAATATATATATTAATATCATAATAAATATATATATTAATATAACTATATAACTATATATATTAATATAACTATATATATATATATTAATATAACTATATATATTACTATCTGAATAAATATAACTAAATAAATATATATATATATATATAAATAGAGATATATATTAATATAGCTATATATATATATTAATATAACTATATATATATATTAATATAACTATATATATATATATATATATATTAATATAACTATATATATATATATATATATATTACTATACGAATAAATATAACTATATATATATATATAAATAGAGATATATATTAATATAACTATATATATATTAATATAAATATACATATATATTAATATAACTATATATATATATTAATATAAATATATATTACTATACGAATAAATATAACTATATATATATATATAGATATCATGAAATGAAAAACAAATCAAAATAGAGGAGTGGTAAGGGATTAGGCGCGCAAGAGGGAGGTCTCGAGTTCAAATCCTGGTGGAGGCAGGGGCGCGCGCATGGGCAATATGGGAGCAAGTGATGATAAAGGGTGGAGGGGGTGCGTGGGGCACTGTAGTGGGGTTGAAAAGCACTGTAAAAGGAGGGGCTCAAGCGCTATAAAAGCCCCCCTGATTGGCATTATTTTTTTAATTTTTTTTAATTTTTTTTTAATTTTTTTTTACTTTTATCAACGCTTTTAAAAAAGCGATGATAAAAGGTGTCTTTTATTAGCGTTAAAACTAAAGCGCTGATAAAGGAAGTGCTAATAAAGGGGTCTTTTATCAGCGCTAAAACAAAGAACTGATAAAGGACCCATTTATCAGTGCTTTTTGGAGCGCTGA
This sequence comes from Viscum album, assembly GCA_963277665.1. Lineage (NCBI taxonomy): Eukaryota > Viridiplantae > Streptophyta > Magnoliopsida > Santalales > Viscaceae > Viscum > Viscum album. Next base: position 1,627,606,260 of record OY728161.1, on the reverse strand, counting down.
TAAAGGGGACCCCTCCTTTATCTTTTCCAGAATTAACAGCACTTTTCTAGCACTATTAAAGGACATTTTTAGTGCTGATAAAAGCCATATTTGTAATAGTGTAATCCTTAAGGGTCTTGTTGGGAGTACATGACTTTTATACTTTAACTTGTTCAGGGAGACCGGGATGAGGAATAGGATGAGGATCACATCAAAAGTAGTTATGGCCTCATCAAGTTTCATCTTAACCATGGATTAAAGGATCTTAGGTTTGGGGCCATAGATCATAGGTTGGTAGGGCGTATTCATTGAATCATGTCCCAATTGATTTTAGAGAGGGACCTTCAATAGTTATAGGTATGGATTTGATTAGAAACAGCTATAAAAAGGATATCCAGGAATTGTGACATCCCAAACTAGGATTCCACTCATTAATGACCGAACCCAAATGTCCACATGGCCTCAAGGACATCTACCAAAATTCCAAATGTTATTGACTAATAGTGAGATCCTTTTCTATGTCTGGGGGAGAGTATTCCCCCATTACCTAAGTTTCACAATTTTAATATTATCAGTTAAAAAGTGGAAGAAAGATAACAATGGGAAAATATTGTAAATGTATGAAAATAACCAAATCAGTAATACCAACTAATAACAGAATCATAAACCGAATGATGGTAATGTATGTCATGTATCAAGAAGAAAAACATAGTTACAACTAGTAGAAAGTAGTACTATACAAGAGGCTCAATAAATTCTAAAATTCGACCTAGATTCTTGAGCTTCAACCAATCATCTGGTTCATCAGTGGCAAGAGTGTGAGTCATGCCAATAACTCAAAATCCACAATCATCAATAAAGGTGCCTTGCCTCATCATTGAATCAAACCATTGGTAAAGGGAAGAGTTTTACCAACAGTTGCACACAACCGTTGGTAAAATATGACTTCAAGGACCCTTTATAGGCATCCCAAATAGGGGCACATGCCTCAAGTCCCATTATGTGTTATAGGCATCCCAAATCATTCACTCACGTTCAATAAATCATTCTTGACACCTCTATGGTCATGCGTTTCATTACCCAATTAGTTCCCCAAGTCAAGCGCACCCCATGGGTGGATAAAGTTTAGGCTTCTATACTAATAGGTTGTTTATGGCTTGTAAAAAGGTTTAATTTCATAAATTATAGGCAAAAACATTTATTTTTAAACTTGAGATTAATAATAAAGTATGTCAATGATAACAAGATTACTGAATTAAACTTGTGACTTATCTAACATTGTTATGGATGTATACACATGCCAGAATTGCTAGTGAAAAGCACCCCACCATCATAAAAAAGAGTATTGTCCAAGAAAGAGACATAATATAAGACATACAGTGAGAACCATATTTAATTGACCCTAAAGTTATATTAGTATAGTCATCTTAGGAAGCCAATTATCACTCATGACTAACCATGCCACTATAAACAACCTGGAGTGTATGAGTTTTATCTCCGATCTCAACAACATCATCACAAATTCTTACCATGATGTGAATCATGTGGAATATGGATGATATTAACACAAAATTCCCAGCAATAACAAGAATTCTAAGAATTGAAAATTTATGTATAATATTAAAACATAATTCATTTTGAATCAAATTTGATTCACTGTCAAAGCCCAACACACACACCCAAATAAAACAGAAAACAAAAGTTATACACACCCAAATCAAAACAGAAAACCAAAATTGTAGATGCAGAACATTAAAATGAAAGTATCACTTACAAATTAGAAGTGTAGAACTAAGAAATTTTTAAGATGGATCGGAACAAAGGATTTCCGCAGTAGGGTAAATAGAATCCCTCTTCTCCACTTCACCCAAATAAAAACATAAAACCAAAATAGTAGATGCAGTATCACTCACAGATTACAAGTGAAGAACTGATAAATCTTAAAGATGGAAGGATTTCTGCCATAGGGGAAAGAAAATCTCAATTCTACCTTCTATTTAGGGCTGAAGTCGTGCGGAATGGGGGAGACCGAGCTGTTGTGAATTTGGGGAAAAACTTTCTCAACGGTTTGTAAAAACCGTTGGGAAAGAAATCCTTTACCAATAGTTTGTAAAAACCGTTGGTATATGATGATTTAAACCTATCTATACCAACGGTTTAAGAAAACCGTTGGTATAGAGTATAATTTTCCCAATGGTTTTTCAAAACCGTTGGGAAAAGATGATTTTAACCAGCTTTTACCAACGGTTTCCTTAAACCGTTGGTAAAAGTACTATACAACAACAGTTTTCTTAAACCGTTGGTATATAGGCTTTGGGAAAACCTCCCTTTCCAGTAGTGAAAGATGTATAGTCTAGAGGTAAGTCACAACCACCACATACCCACACTAGGGATTCAGTCCAAAGATTCCACAAAGCACTCATCCATGAGAACACACTCCTGAGTCTGATAGAACTGATGACATCTGTCTGAGAAGTACTATTCACTGGGAACCGTTATGAGAGAGAGATATGATGATAGATCTGAAGAGAGGGATATGATACAATAGATGAGGATCATTTCTAGGGCCATGGGGTGATACCAATAAATCCATCTAGATTAACCTTCTAAGTAGAGGATCGATGCCCGATGAAGTTGTTCACATCAATACCAAGGACTCTACCAAGGACATGAAGAATGAATAGAGGATCCTGTTCCAAGACTCTCAGAGGGGATTCCAACAAATCTATCCAGAAAGCTCTTCTGAAGGGATCATACTACTATGAGTAGGAATCTATACCAACTAACCTTTAGTGGAAGGATATAAGAACGGACCCTTAACAAAACCTGTCCAAGATATGGTGGACAAGTGGCTCAAGACATGTAGAAGAGAGTACACAATGTGTAGTATGGTCACACGCTGTGTCCCTTGACCCTGGGTACTACCCGTGTAAAAAGAACCATGTCAAAAAGTACATTTCATGTAAAAAGAGAGTAAACAGCATGTAGACAGACTTATATGTCATGCCCTTCCATCCGGGGTCCACCCATATACCCTGGCCATGTGCCAGTACACGACTTCAACCCGTGTCTACTTTCCCATGTACTAGTACTTGGGGTAACCCATGTATCCAGTCTGGGTCTGGCCATGTGGTGGAGTACACACCGTGTAGAAAACCCGTGTACTCCACCCATTCCTGTTTACTCCTAGAGTACACGCTGAGTGGTTCATTGATGAAAACACGCCGTGTGTCCTATACTACACGCCGTGTGTTCTGGAATTTACAGAACCATCTATTCTTCCTTCGAGTGCCTTGAAAAATCATTCAAGATTCTATTCCATGGTCCATTCTCCACAAAAATTAGGATTTCATCTTGCCTCAACACCTTAACAACGAATCAAGGTGTTTTGGGCCTTCAATTGGCTTAGAAAACAACTTTGAAAACATCCAATGAAAACCATACAAAAAGAAGTAACTCTCAAATCGCTTCAATTCCTTCATCATCATCACCGTCACACCTTCTATAGGTCATCCCGATGTAGGATCTTCAATTTTGGATCATTGTTCTATGAAATGAGGGAATAATGATCATCTATTCATATTCCATGAAAAACAAAGAACGTGTGGGGAAAATGGGGGAAATAAATAACATGGAACAAAATTAAGGAACGAACCTCAACCATTGTTCATTACATACTCAATACATTCCATTAATAATGATCAACAAACTAAATCAAATAATAATCAACCTAAATAATTCCAGCAATCAATCCTATCCCGTAAGAATGATCGAACTGTGGGTCAACCAGTTTGTTGGTTGATCAGTATTCCTCATTGATTCTAAGAACGGGGGAAGAATAAATTGAAATAACAATGCCCTAACTTTTATTTGGATTGATTTTTTAATAAGAACGGTTTTTTGCGTCGTCATCGTTGGTGAGATCCATCAATAATTACATTCTTCGATCTCTGATCCAAGTTCCGTCATCGTTTTCCACTGAGAGAAATCTACAGGTTCCTCTCTAGAGACTCTAGGAAATTCCAGGGTTATGAGTCTAACCATAGGTCCCTTCCTCTAGGATTATTTAAAAAAATAAACTACCTCCATGTTGTTTCATCGACGAAACAAAAGGAATAAAATAAACTCTTAATTTATTTTATTCATTAAAACGCCTGAAAACTACTTTTCATAGTTTACTCACACCAATCAATATTAGGCCTCATCTAGGGTAAATCCACTGATATGAAAATAATGGTTCCCTTATATTTCTAATCCGGGCACTCATTTTTAAGTTATTCTTATTTTTTAGGAAAAATTCGCACGTGTGTTATTTAATATATTTGATATTTTTGAAGCAGTTGTTCCGGGCACACCGGGCCTCAAAATTGAATTTTGTATTAGTACGTGGTATCAAATTAATTCCATATAATATTTAAAAATAATACAAAAAAAATCCGAGACATTAAATTCTCCCCACCTTGGGGATTTATGTCCCAAAAAAGCCAAAAAACAATGGCTATACAAAAAGATGTGGGTACTGTCCATGAATTTGACCTTCCCACTCCCATGTGATCTTTTGGAGATTCTCATTCTCCCATCAGACACGCACCAAGGGAATCGCTCAACCATGTAGGATCCTCTCTTGCCGATCCTCTATCTCTATTAGGTATTCAGAAAAATGTGTTCTTTCATCAATGACCAGCTCGCCTAGTCAATGACGTGTGATGGATCATGCATGTAAATCCTTTGCTGCGACACATGGAAGACATCATGTACCCAGTAAAACTGTGGGGGTATATCCAAGTGGTACACCACTTCGAAATCTCTACATAGTATCTGAAAAAGTCCAATAAACCTCAGAGATAACTTTCTGACCTGGCCAAATCTATGCAATCCCCATCGATTTGAAACTCTAAGGAACACATGGTCTCCTTCCTCGAACTCCAATGGCCTCTACCACCTGTCAACATAAGATTTATGATAGATCTATATAGTCTTCATCCACTCTTGAATGATCTACACCTTCTTGGTAGTAGCTCACATCAAATCTAGGCCAATGAGTGTTGACTCTCCTCGGTCAGTCCTGCAAAGTGGTGACCGGAAGGGTTGCCTGTACAAGGCCTCAAATGGTTCCATACCAATGGTGTAATGATAGCTATTGTTGTACGTGAAATCCACCAGAGGTAGGTGATCCTCCCAAACATGACTTAATTCTAACATGAAGCCCACAACATGTCCTCCATGACCTGAATGGTCTACTCAGTATGGCTGTCTATCTGGGTGTGAAATGCCATGATCAAGCATAAATGAGTCCCAAATACCTCTAGTAATCCCTTGCACAATCTGGATTTAAAATGAGCATCATGATCAGAAACTATCATCGATGGATCTCCATGAAGTTGAACTATCTCCTGAACATAGAGGTGTCCTAAGCTCTCTACTGAACTCTGCTCTCAGATGGATAGGAAGTTAGACGACTTGGTGAGTTGGTCAATGATCACCCAGATGGAATCGTTTTGCCTGTATGTATGTGGTAAACCTATCATGAAGTCCATCGATATTCTATCCCACTTCCATTATGGCACCTCAAGGGGTTGAGCTAAACCCACTAGAACCTGGTGCTCAGCCTTCACCTGTTGGAATGTAAGGCATCGAGAAATGAACTCTACCACTAACTTCTTCATCTCTGTCCACCAAAACTGACATCATAGGTTTGGGTACATCTTCACCACTCTAAGATTTACCAACAAAGGGGACATATGAAACTCTTATAGAACCTCCTCCTGCAATTCCACTGGTACAACTGCATGTCCTCTGAAAAGGATAATGTGCTCCCCACCTTGTGAATATAAATCAGGAATATATCCTACAGACATATGAGCATATAGGGTCTCGTAGTAGGTATCCCCAAGATATGCCTCCTTGAATCGCTATAAGATTTTAGGGGTGACAACCATCTACTAGAGGTAAGTTGTGCCATCTCCATCCACAAAGGATAACTATAACGAGGCTAACTTCTCCAATGCCTCATTCAGCAACTGTGAACTAGATCTTCTGCTGAGAGAATCTTCCACCACGTTCCCCTTCTCAAAAGTATAGAAAATATCAAAGGAATATTCCTAGAGGAACTATACCCATCACCTATGTCTCAAGTTTAGATCCTTCTGAGAGAAGATATACTTGAGACTCTTGTGATTGGATTAGATGATAAAACGCTCTCCCGTCAAGTAGTGTCACCAAATATTCAATGAAAATACTACCAATTCCAACTCAATATCATGGGTCATGTAGTTTTTCTCATATGGCCTCAACTAGAGTGAACCATAGGCAATCAAATCTTTCCTCTTCATCAGGACACAACCAAGTCCGATCCTTGATGCATTGCAGGACACTACGTAGTCGAAACCCTTATCTGGAAATCTCAAGATCAGAGTTTATGTTAAAATTTCCCTCAAATGTTTAAAAGACTAATATAATTTCTCTATACACATGAAAGGATAACCCTTTTGAGTCAAATATTTCATAGGTGCTGATATCCTGGATAAATCAGGTATGAATCTATGATAATAGATTTATAGCCCAAGGAAGCCGCACTTCCATCACGCTCCTAGGTGACTCCCATGCTAACACTGCCTCCACCTTAGCCAGAACCACTACCACTCCATCCTCTAAGATAACATGTCCTAAAAATTGGACCGCCTAAATCCATAACTTTTACTTAAAGAGTTTTCCATAAATATGGTGCTCTCATAGTTTGTCCAGAACCATCCTTAGGTGTCTCACATGCTCCTCCTTGGACATCGAGTACACAAGGATATCATTAATGAAGACTACCATGATCTAGTATAAGTAAGGCTAAAATATACAGTTCATGAGTCCCATGAATAATGTGGGAGATTTCGTCACACCAAAGGGCATAACCAAGTACTCATAGTGATCGTAGCAGCATCTGAAAGTTGTCTTCAGTATATCCTCGTCTCGTAGTAGCAACTGGTGATAGCCTGATCAATGGTCAACCTTTAAGAACCATCATGTCCCTCTCAAATGATCAAAGAGGTCATCGATCCTTGGTAGTGGATACTTGTTCTTCATGGTCACCTGGTTCAAGCACTGGTAGTCCACACACAACCTCAAGCTCCTGTATGCCTTTTTGGCAATCAAAACTAGGGCCGCCCAGGGTGAAACACTAGTTCTCACAAATCCATTCCTATTCAAGTCCTCCAACTACACCCTCAACTTGAAAAGTTATGTGGTAGCCATATGATATGATGGTGTAGATATCAGTGTTGTCCTGGGGTGTAAATCAATGTAGAAGTCTATCTACCGGTGGGGAGGTAATCCTGGAACATCTTCTGGAAAGATGTTTTCGTACTCTACCACTACTATTGGGAACTGAAAACTCATAACATCTTCTGCTCCGAGGGTCAGGCTAGAAAACTCATGAGTAATCATCTGCACCCTCTTATACATGAGTCCATCCTTTGCTTCTTGGAATTCATTTTCATCGACAAAGGAAAGCCTCATTCCATCACTGTGGACAAACCACACCCTTCACCTAAAACAGTCAATCTGGAAATGGAATGTGGATAACAAATCCATAACATGAATGATGCTGTAAGGCCTCAATGCTGCCACTAAGAGATTCCAATCAAAACTCTCACCTCTAAGGGTCAGGTCACACTGTCGGCATAGATGTGTGATCACTGAGTCTTCTCTAGTAGGTTCCTCTAAGCATAAGGGTCAAGCTAATGGTTCAAGAAGAACCTCTAGGTCTCGAAAAAGACATGTAGAAAGAAATGAATGACTAGAAACCATGTCTATCGGTACTGTAGATAAATTAGAAAAGACACAGATCATACCTTGAATCATTCCTAGATCCCTTGGGTCGTATGCCTCGACTATATACAACTATCCCCACCCCTATCCTCCTACCCCCTGAGCTTGGCATGGACCTCCTGGGGGTGGTGGTGGTAATATATCAAAATGATTTCCACCTTTTGTAGCTCTTCCTACTCCTCTTCCATTTCCACCACCTAGAGGATCTGGTTGCTACTATCACTACCTCTACCTCGGTGGTCCATCCACTATCTCCCTGTTAGTATCTCTATGGTTTGGAAAATATTGAGCGATATGTCACCTACCGTCACATGTGTAGCATCGCCTCTCCCTAGGCTGACTAGATCCAGCATGAGAGCCCTAAAATGTAGATCCCATATCTTGGGACCTCCTAAAACATCTCCCACATCTAGATCACTGATTTTGGTGTTGGATCCCCACTATCAAGGTCTTTTCACCTGATCATCCACTACTGACTATCATCAACTGTATCTTCTCTTCCAAGAAGATTTTGACCACCAACGCTCGCTCAAGAACCCCAACATAATTCCGAATGCATAGAGGGATAATGCTGGCTTGTATTTCTCTATGAAAACCTCGATCAAAGGTATGATCCCTGAAGTAATGATCTCTGACCATATCCATTGAGTACCTGTAAAGGTTGGTGAACCTCAATGAATAGTCATACACCGTCAATCTATCCTACTAGAGTTAAAGAAGCTTCTGTATACATACAACTCTTAGCGTAACTGGTGAGACATCATCTCTAAAGAGACAATTGAACTCCATCCATGAAAGAATCACCTAGTTGTGAGTCTGTGTGGCCAAACCCCACAATTTCCCTGCTAAACCTTGTAGAAGGCTCGCCACCAAAATCACCATCTGGTTCGTTGGTATCCCGACTAGATGGAAAACTCTGGTCACGACCTCAAGATAGTCCTCAACCACCTGAGGGTCAGTCTCACCTTATAACCTAAGGGGTATTTTTCTTTGAAACTCCTAAGGCATGCTCAGACTTTGAACCTCGTTTGTTGGCACTGTGGGCACCATGTGATGCTCCACAGTTGGTGGTATAGTTTGTGCACCACCTGGAGGTGACATCTGGGGAAATAGTCCCTGTTTCAAAGCCTCTTCACTGAGGGGGTCATCCTCATGATCAAGTTTCTAAATCCTAGCTAGTATTCATCTCAGGGGCATCCTTTAAAAAAGAAAATATGTACCACGATAAATGAGTATATCTAGAGAGATGAATCAAGAAATATATGTAAACCACAACCCATCTCTATATGATACATGTACCATTATTTTCCCTGCAACTAGTGTTCTTATGTATCGATTAAAAAAGAAGGTTATCAGAGTCCTGGTGTATGGATATGTTGGACGCCCACACTAAAAATGGAGTCACTGGGATGAAAGTCAAACCCGAAACACTTACCACTTTTTCCCCAAACCAATCTCACAAACACTCAATCCTATGGTAGAACAAACCACCTCTGATACCACTCTATCATGACTCATCCCAGTGGGGCTCATGATATAACTCTCCATGCCCACCTCCAATAGACCAGGGGATAATGACTAGAACCGAGTAGGCATATCATTAACATGGGAGGCATTAACTATGTACCTATATGCACACACAGATATCCAAGTCCACAAATGATGAAATTTAAAAACCGCTAAGAAAAAAAATGCATGCATACCACTATCCCAACTAAAAGAGTACGAAAAGGAAGTAAAGTGCAGTAAAGTAAACTGGGCTAGAATACAATCCCACCAAAAGAAAGATTCTGTAACTAAAAAGTCCAACATGTAAACAAAATAGGTATTGGTACTAATGCTCAAAGCTGTAGGAACACCTCGGCCTATCTGAACTCAAAAAGCTTCATCCAGTCCTAGTCCTCCCTAGACTCCATCAAAAGGTTTCTCATCTGCAAAATACATGACACATGTGAGAAAAGACCGTGCATGGGTGAGTATAAAAATACTTAGTAGGACACCCCAAAACCATAAATAAATACACAAAAAGTGAGGCACAATCAGATCTACATATTATATGTCTATAATAGATATAAAAATAACATCTAGATATACTCAAAACAAGATGCGTAGTCTAGAGGTAAGTCACATCCACTACATACCCACACTAGGGATTCAGTATGAAGATTACATGAAGCACTCATCCAAGAGAACACACTCCTAAGTTTGATAGCACTGATGAAGTCTGTCTGAGAGGTACTATTCATCAGGAACTGTCATGAGAGAGAGATATGATGATAGATTTGAAGGAGAGATACGATACAAAAGAGGAGGATCATTTCCAAGGCCATGGGGTGATACCAAAAAATCCATCTAGATTAACCTGCTAAGTAGAGTATCGACACCCGATGAAGTTAGTCACATCAATACCAAGGACTCTACATAGGGCATGAAGAATGAATAGAGGATCCTACTCCGGTCCCCTTTGAGGGGATTCTAACAACTCTATCTAGAAATTCCTATTGAAGGAATCATACACCTATTAGTAGGAAATGATACCAACTAACCTTTAGGGAAAGGATACGAGAAAGAAACCTTAACGAAACCTGTCCAAGATAAGATGGAAAAGTGGTTCAAGCCATATAGAATAGAGTACACTGCGTGTAGTAGGGTCATAGGCCGTGTCCCTTGACCCTGGGTACTGCCTGTGTACAATGACTCATGTCAAAATTACATGTCGTGTAAAAAAAGAGTACACAACCTATAGAAATACTGACACACCATGCCCTTCCATTTGGGTCCACCCATGTACCCTGGCCATGTGCCAGTACTTGGCATCAACTCGCATCCACTTACCCGTGTACTAGTACACATGGTAACTCGTGTATCCAGTCTAGGTCTGTCTCTGTGGTGGAGTACACGCTGTGTAGGAAAATCATGTACTCCACCTGTTCTTGAGTACTCCTGGAGTACACGCCAATTGGTTCATCGATGAACACACACCATATAGCCCGTACTACACGATGTGTGTTCTGGAATTTCCAGAACCACCTGTTCTTCCTCCAAGTGCCTCATCCAATCCTCCAAGATTCGATTATATGTTCTGTTCACACCGAAACTCAGGATTTTGGATTGCCTCGACACCCTAACACCAAATCGGGGTGTTTTGGGCCTTCAATAAGCTCAAAAAACAACTTTGAAAACATCTGACAAAAACCGTCCAAAAAGAGGTAACTCCCGAATCACTTTGATTCATTCGTCTCCATCATCGACATGCCTAAACTAGGTCATCCTGATGTATGATCTTTAATTTTGGATCATTGCACCAATAAACGTGGTCACCGCAATCATCCATTCATAAGCCACGAAGAACACGTGGAGAAAACAGGGGAAATAAATCACATGGAAAAAACTTAAGGAACGAACCTTGACTATTGTTCATTATAACCTTGATCCATTCTCGTAATAATGATAAAAAAAACTAAATCAAATAATAATCAACCCCGATGATTCCCACAATCAATCTCATTTTATAAGAATGATCGAACCGCGGGTCAACCTATTTATTGGTTGATCCGCATTCCTCATTGATTATAAGAATGGGAGAAGAATAAATTGAAATAACTATGCCCTACCTTTGATTTTGAGCATTTGTTGAAGAAGATCAGTTACCATGTCATCGTCGTTGGCAATATCAGTCAAGAACAACATCTGTCGATCCCTGATCCAAGTTCCATCATCATTTGTCACCGATGGAATTCTCCAAGTTCCTCTCCAGAGCCTCTAGGGAATTTGATGGTTATGAGTCTAAACATGTATCCTTTCCTCTAGGATTATTTGAAAAAATAAACTGCCACTGCATCACTGCATCGACAAAACATAAGGAATAAAATAAATTATTAATTTATTTTATTCATTAAAATGCCCGAAAACTACTTTTCATAGTTAAACTGCGCTGGACGATGTTAGGCCTTACCTAGGGTAAAGATGATTCTCTGAACACATTGATTCCATCATATTTCTAATCCAAGAACCCATTTATTATTTATTCCACTTTTTCAGGAAAACTGAGTGTGCGTTCTATTTAATATATTTGATATTTCTCAAGTAATTATTTTGGGCACACCGAGTCTTGGAATCGTACGCCGTCTCAATGTCTGGTCTTGAATTAATTCCATTTAATATTTAAAAATAATAAATGGAAAAATTTGGTACATTACACATATTTATATATATTTAAATATATTATATATTAATATTTATATACATATGTTAGAATATATATATATATATAATATCAATTTCTTAATACAGACACACACTAATATATAGACACACACACACACGCACACATTATATAGGCATATAATATTCATATATTTTTATTTTAAATAAAATGGATATTATTTTTATTTAGATGAGGCTTATATATTGATAAATATATTTTATATGTACATGTTTTTAACTATTTATTTATAAAATTAAAATTTTATGTGTGAATATATAAAAAATATGTATATATTGTTATATATTTGGTTATAAATAATATTATATTGTGAAAAATGATAAAATTTAAAATTCATAATGTCAATATGAATGTAATACCTAGGAATAAATTTCATCCCCATTGAAAAAGGGAAAAAATACCCCCTTAAACGAGGCTCAAATTCCATCAAATGTTAAAAAGTTTGGGTATCCCGACTAAAAACTCAGTTTTGGAGGCTTTATGTGTACTTTTTGGCCTTGAAAAATGTAACAGAGGGTTGCCCTCTATTTTTGGTACGTAAATATCGTCATAGCCTTTGATTTGATATGTGGTAGAGCTGAAACGGACACTCGAATCAAAATTTATGGTCGTTTGAAGTTTGAGCTATGTTTTCAACTTATTTTAGATATTTTATTAATTTTTTGATTTTTTGTTTCTTAAAATTATTATTAAATTATTATTACTCAATAATAAATAGAAAATTATTAATTAATAATATTTTTTAAAATATTTTATAATCCATTTTCACTAAATATCTTATATATTAAGTGTAAATGTCTATTTATACATATCTCAAACATATTTAAAAAATATATATATTATATTTATATCAATATAAATATATAAATATATTATTTTTAATATTTTTTTTGAAATAAACCCTTTATCAGTGCAACTAAAAAGTGATGATAAAGGGGGTCCCTTTAAGAGTGCTAAAAAATGCACTGATAAAGGGGTAGCTTTATCAGTGCTTTTTTAGCGCTATTAAACATACCCTTTATCAGCGCTTTTTCTAGTGCTGTTAAAAAGTGGTGCTGTGAAAACCCATTTTTGTGGTAGTGTTTAATGATTAATTTGACATTAATTTGGTTAATTATGTCTTTAAGGTTAGTTTATAGTATAGTTAGTTAATTAAAGAAATCATCACTAATTTTTTTATTATCTAAACAATCTTATATTCATTCTATGAATTATTTATTAATGTTTGTTTTATTTATCAAAATATTAAATTATTATTTTTATCATTTCTTTGATTAATATATATTTATGTATTATGTGTATTTAATATTTATAACATTTTTGTTTATTGGTATTAATATATTAATTAATTAATTAAAGTTTAATATTTAATTTATTATCTTTAAATAATTTAATATTTAGTAACATTTAATTTTGTTTCTCATTATTTCATTTTTTTCATTTTTTTTCATTTTGATTTATTTTAATTTAACTATGTTTACTTATTTTAGAATTATCATGTCTTATTTTATTTTATTATTTTTGTCAATTAATTAATTTTTTTTATTTTTACTTAATTGTTTTATTTTTCCTTATTATGGTGTAGGCTCACACAGTCAAATTTCAAAAGAAGCAGCGATGTAGCTGAATCCTACTATCCTGCTATGTAGACAAGTTTAAAGGATCATCCCACATATCCATACTTGAAATTTTTGTACCACATAGACATTTACCAGTAACCCCCATGTATTTGATTTCACAGTTGCAACCTACATAGCCTAATTCTGAGAAACGATGTACCTGAATTCAATTCCAGTACTCACGTACCCAAAATAAACATGGGAAGTTGACCAAAGATTATGATAGAAGCTTGATGAATAATATGCAAAGATTTAATAGTGAAGTGAACCTAATTAGAAGATTCTTTTCAATGAAAGATGACAAAGAGGATGGATCGAGAAATCTAGAACTAGGGAATGATTCAAAACTAGGTTTGAATCATGCTGATGAAGATGAATATTTTTTGTTTCTAATTTCAAGCTTAGTCAAATGAAATTCAAATCTTGATGATGTCTAGACTGTTTATTCCACCGAGGCTGTGATTCCAAGCTCATGTGACAAAAAATGTCATGTTGAAGAATATCTATTCGAAGCTGAACACCAAAGGTGAAGTCAAATTGAAAGAAGTTGCTACAGAAATCTAAGAAGATGATCATATATGCTACTAGAGCCCAGGATAAAGATGAATCTGATTTTGGATCTGAAAATGGGCTACGATTGCTGAATCAAAAACTGATCTTAGATGAAAGGGTTCTGAGATGATTATATGAGGCTGAACATTTTCCTAATTTGAGATTTTTTATTTTTGGTGCTACTAGGTTTGTTCCTTGTACTGGTTGAAGATGAAGGTTGGATCTCATTAACTTGAATGTTTTAGCTGTTTCACCTTCGAGGTGGCGCGTTCAGGGTGATGATGAAATGGTCTAATGAGAATCAACACCCGTATCTTTTTTTTATATAGATAGTTTCTCATCAAATTTACCATTTCTTTTGTTTTGAACCACTCTACATCATCATCCTTTAAAGGAATGTTGGATTAACCCTACGGGGACTGGGTGATTTCCCCCTTTTGTATTGTGAGGGAGACTCCATAGTCAGATAGTCCCAACAGGTGATTTCATGGGGTTAAGTACTTGTGCAATTGGTCCTCCTAGGATATAACTTCCTCGAATGGTCTCCAAAAAGTTTATTCATGGAGCCAAAAAAACCCAATGGCCCTGGTATCCATGATTCATGGACCTGATTTCCAAAATAAGGTGTTCATTGGATAATTATTTGGCCAACGACTCTTAAGGAATCCATTAGTTGAGAGGATGGGAAGTCAGGCTCACCACACCCTTTTTTTTGGGGGGGTATTATTACCTATTATGGGACTCTCTTACAGATTTAAGTCATGTTCATATGTTCGTGAATCCTTGATTCATTCCCAAAGAGTGTTTCCATGGGCTACCCTTGGTTTCAAGGATCATCATAAGCATACATGGATATGATGCTATGGAGGTAATGCTAACTTGAGCCATACAATAGGGCGCTCTGGAATTTTAACGTCATTCAGGGGAGACAGAAGGTGACTTTTTTTTGGGGTTGGAACCATAATATGGGATTCCTAAGTATCTTTAGGAGAGGAATTAGATCCCATATAGTTCAAAAAATCTAGGGCTTATGATTTGAATCTTCCCATTTGCAGATATTATTGGGTGAAAACCTTTTGGAAGGGAACCCTTTTAAGCTTGGTCCTTCAGGAAGGCGTCCTATGTATCCTGGTTTGATCATGAATTAGAGTTTTCATAGTTCAGAATGGTATGGATGTTGTAATTATCAAAAATATCTAAACCCATGTAATTTATTCTTAGTGTGAGAAACAAGAGGATGTGAGAGATCTAACCAACCACACACTTCCTATCCTACTGATGGGAGAGGGAGGGCCTACGGTGGAAGAGGTCGAGGAAATCAGGGAAGAGGGTGTGGAGAAATGATCCCTTAAATGTTGGATAAAATTAAAGGTCATGTGGCTCAGAATTCAGAGGATTGGGGACTTACCTCAGTGGGAGTGCCTCAAAATGCGTTCTAGGAAAGGGGAAGAGTGTCGTCCTCATCACAAGGGGAAGCAAACACAACCCCTTCGACCGATCACCATTCCTCATTATATGGAAAAGAAAGTGATCAAACTCAATCCCTAGAACAAGGAGGTTCATGTTAGAATCCCAAGGTTGGACTCCAGGTTACCATGGGAATGTAGACTTACATACATCCCTGGAGTCTGAACCGTTGTGGGGAGAGCCTTCATGACTCCGTTTAACATGGGTATGTAGACTCAAGGGGGTGTGCTGATGCACTAAATGGTCTGATCATATGGGTCTGGTGTCTTTAGAGGAGGCTTTGGCCTGATGTCAGGGGATTGGTTTGTGGAGAGACTATGGAGGACTGGACGGTAATAGAGGGGAGAGATTGGAACCAGAGGGAAGAACACCCAAAACACCCCAATCCACGTACTTTTTTCTTATGCGGGATGGGGGAAGCTCTGCATACCATGATGGTATGTGGGCAGAGGGGTCATCCACATACCAAATTAGTACACATGCATGGGTATGGAACACCATTCACCACAATTTTACATGGTCTTTGATGCGTTCTATCACGCCACTTCAGGTTCCCTCTGCGTACTGGTCTAATATGTGGCGCCGAGTTGAATCTGCATGACGATGCACTACGCAGAACACCATATCGAAGGAGGGGCCTGTGGACTATCACTCGCGGGGAATTCATCCATGATAAATATGCGGTTCGTGGTTATACTAATTAGGTTCATGGTTCTCTTATCATTATTAAGTTCCTTTGTTTTATGGTTCACAGTTGGCTGTACCTATGGAGAGCGTGGTTTGGAATTCAGGATTCATCGATGATTCAAGACTGAAACCAGAATCTTCTCTGAGTTCCTTATTCCAACCTATGGGGTCCCCTTTGAGCTTTCTTTGTCCGTCCTTTCTCAATTCCTTTTATGCTCATTTTATAGAGCATTGTGGAAATCATATCTATGGGTACACGGCACTATTTGTGGAAGCCCACGAAGAGGTATCTTAACCCACGGAATACTCGATTAACCAGGGTTTGTGGAGGCTGTGGTTTGTGAGTCATGGTTTGCAGAACCCTTTCAATTTTCTCCGTTCACGAACTGTTGAGTTCACGGGATGGTATGCAGACAGCCTTCGAGCGCTTGATTCTTTTAACAATGCAGTTTGTGGTCATCTGGGTTTTCTGGCCAATGCTCCATGGGCCAGAACCTCATGGGTCTTTCCATATACCAGTGGGTCACAGTTCATGCAGTCCGCAAACCCTTCCTGGTGATGGTACGTGGGTTACTTAAAATCCCTTGAAAACATAAATTCCTTCAAGTTTCTTCCAAAATTTGCAACTCAATTTGAGTCCATTAACCTTTTTAGACTTTTATTAATGCTTGATTCTTTCTAAAAAGTGATCGTGAGAGTATTTTATTCCCTTGGAAAATTTTCCAGGACCCTACAAATGCCCCCCATCAGAATGGGGTCCATTCGGAATGAAGAGGAGACTATTCCAATGTAGAAGCGGTCCTGAACTGAAATGGTTCATGGTAGAATAGATAAGTCCAGTAAGAGGGGACCACACCTATATATAGGGTCCCATTCCATTTTTATTTTGATGTTTCTCATGGATAAAAGTGATTTCGACTCTCTCTCGGCTTCTTCTGCCTTCACGTTCCATTTATTTTGTAAAAACCTCGCCCGTGAACCACTTCGTACATGCCACGAATCGAAATTTTCGCCATTTATCTATATGAGAACCAAATTTTGGGTTTCACAAATGGTGCTATGTAATTTAAAACAATAATCCATATTTCCACATAGGTAAACACTATGCTTCTTGTGGGTCTTCACACTAGCTTGAACCAACGAAACGAACTTTAGGACTTAATAATTCGAACTTTAAACTTTTGAACCGTAATTTTTGAAAATGAACTTGATGAGGCCTTGGTTCAATTTATCCACCTTCTTCAAACCCTTCTATTTACTCACTAACGCTCTATGGGCCAATGCTTCACAGTCTCTTCTCATACCATGGATGTACGCGATATAATTTTTCCGCGTACCGCATCAGTATACGAGGAGTATCTCTGTGTATCAAGAAAAACATAGGGATTACTTCCGCATATCATGCAGCATGAAAGTAATGGCCACCACGTACCATTTCCAGGAACAGTACACCGAGCCCTTATGCAGACATATTTTTAAGTCCTTTAGCCATTCTTCCCTATCCTTTATCTAACAACTTTTATTGGACTGATTTTTTATCAACTTTTGCATCTTACTGTGCAGGATAAAATGGATCTTTCATAGGCTGACGCTGACGTCGCTGCTCCTTCTGAGGCTACTGCTACTGCCCCTCTTTCTGCTGCTAATGAAAGATCGAAGAACATGGTGGATTTGGTCAATGAAAAAAATCCCGATCGCTCCATTTCACCAATCTCTAGACAATCTGCTTACAGAAAGTCAAAGGTAGTACCCGGCTTCATACATGCTTCCTTATCATGGGTTCGGTCTATTATTTGATACAACGATCCCAATGAAAAATCTAACCAATCATCCTGCTTCCTGGATGATTAAAACATCTATCCCAAAGTCCTTGACTTATTAAAAGGGGTGGTTCCTTCAGAGGGATATTTCCTCTGGGTTCTTGCTGAACTATGCACCTCAAACTTTAGAAGAAGTGCAACAGAAGCCCGACCAGACAGAACAATACTAAAGAGAATTGTACAGAAAGCTACAACGAATGAGCAGCATAGTTTGTCATCATGGATGGATCTTTTCTATAGAGGCTTGTTTGGATTAGACTGGAGGTGGCCTTTTTGGGTTTGTTAGAGCTACAAAGAATTTTGAACCGAGCTGCAGACCGTGGGACTATACGAGGCTTCTTGGGTTTCTCAGACACACACTCACCATCCCACTTCCCATATTTCACAACTCCTAAGTAGGAAGAGCCTATACACCAATACCTTCCATTTAACCCATGGGGAGGTCGGCATCAATCTTTGGGACATTAAGTTAATCTTGAGAATCCTCATTGTTGGGGATATGTATGATGAATTCCTACCTCCCTTCTCTGTTTGGGATGAAGAAGAAATAAACCCTCCTTTGGACAAGAAACTCATCATTCAAGAAAAGTTACTTTTGAAGGAAACCGATCCTTGTCTGAAGTAGGACATTCTTTTTGATGAGTGATTTGGTGATTTCGTTAAGCATACTGGTCTAAATCCCAATCTGTAGAGACCTAGGGACTGTCCCACCAAAGCATCCCTGAGGTGAGAGAGTACATATTGTCCCACCCTAGAAGAGGGAAAGTTTCATAAGTGGAGATGGGGGCTTTTCCCTGAGATTGATTGATTATTTCGACTAGATACTTTCTTGGCCATGTTTCTGAGCAGGTGGCTCTTACCAGTGCTGAAATCCAGTGGTGTAAGAGCCTCAAATTTTATCATGTCTGCTCAGTTGGACACTAGAAGATGTATCAATTTATCTATCCTAGTGGTTTCCATGATTTACTACCTACTAGGTCAGATCAGTGAGGGTGGACCACCTTACCGGATGACTGGGCCCTTCCAAATTCTTTGGGGTTGGATGGGAGACCACACAGTAGGTTATTTATTCATCAATTCCTTATAATTACACATTCCACCCCCTAACCATATCTTCAGAGTACTGGCAGGGTCATGCCAGTGGCTTGGGATTCATAGGATAAGCAAGAGGAGAAAACTGAAAAGAATAAGAAAGACTTAATGGATTATATTAATGTTCACGAATGTTTCTATTATCATAATTATGATCCCCTACTTGTACTATTACTAATAATGCATCTCAAGACTTCATCAACCAAGGTTACTTATTTTCTTTGAGAGAAGGGGTTCTGGTTTCCTGTATCGGAGGGGAACTTATTTGTGAGGGATATGCACCCTGCAAATTTAATTGACAATTTAACTACATCTAGAAGTTGTGTTCCCATACTATTAATAGTGATATTTAGGAGAAGCATCTATTGATAGCCCATCAATTATGGCTAATGTTTACATGGGAGGACACCCAGTACCAGGCCAGACTTCTGGATCATGGGGAT
Source organism: Viscum album (assembly GCA_963277665.1). Taxonomy (NCBI): domain Eukaryota; kingdom Viridiplantae; phylum Streptophyta; class Magnoliopsida; order Santalales; family Viscaceae; genus Viscum; species Viscum album. The sequence goes on along the minus strand of OY728161.1, from coordinate 1,627,586,558 downwards.
TCTGTGCCCTTCCTTACCAAAAACTATGTTGAGGCCTAGGTTAAATCATATCCCGATGGCCAATTAGCCGACTTGGTTCCTATCATGATAGATTTTAAGGAATATAGGGAAAAGGTAAAGGAGAAATAAAAGGGAGTTGTTGGAAACTATTGACCGGTAGCATTCCTCCAAAGGCCTCTTGGCTACCCCTGAGGAAAATTGTGAAAGATGGGGCCGTGACCTCATGGGTGGCCGAGCGAGCTGTTGAAGTTGCTACTAGGAACCCACCACCTATTACCCGCAAGGATGATTTCCCAGTGACCTAGAGGAAATGAGACCTTTTGAAAGGCCACCCATATTCTCGCGATTGGTTCGCTTGTGATTCATGATATCTTCTTCGAACTAGGGAAGTAGCTCTTACTGGCATTGGATACGTGTTAGCGCCTGCTGACATTTCTTTTGAGGAGGATACAGAGAGGGTGGGTTGTTATCTTGAGGAACTCGAGACCCTCATCTATTATCAAAGTGGTCACCTCAAATAATCGCACCAGGTACTTTTTATTCTATGACCAGAAACCAATGATGAGGATGAAAATGTTGTTGGCACACCTATTGTGGATGCCACAGAAACAACCCCTTACTTTCTAACAGTGTATCATAAGCATTAATCTTCTTAAGGTCCTGAGTTTGTAGGGACCCTCAGGAAACATTTATGGTTGTCAAAACCTACTTTTCTCCCCTGAACCAACCTTCTAGCGCTAGACATCCCAGTCATAGCTGCATTTCTAGATACCTGGAAAGTTTGGGATGAACTGAGAGTGAGCGCTTCAAATGAATACATATGTAGGCTTCTTTAGGGATGACGTTTTGACCTTCCAAGTTTTTGGGGATCCATTTCTCCTACTAGTATTTCGGTCGACAAAGATCCTAATGAGGTGGATAACTACTTAAATGAAATGGACAAGTACCTCTATACCCCCTGCAGATAGGCATTACCGGTCGGATTATGTGGAGTTGATGGAAGTACTCCCATGGTTTATGGGAGAGGTTGTTCTAACTACAACCTATGGCCTTAAATTCTTTTTCTATTAATATGTCGAAGGTTTCCCCCTCCCCTTTTCTTTCGTAGGGGCTTGAAGGGTCTCGAGAAACATATCTTTACCTAATTTATTCTCCTGGAGGTACGGTAGTTGGGGAGTGCGCCCTACCGATGGTAATGGGTACTATGAAAGGATCCAATGGATCCCAAGAACACATGGAAGCGGTCATTGCATACCCCTCCAGGGAATTTAACCCTCTAGCTCCTCTTGGTGCTCTTATTCCAGATCCATCCCCATGCCAATCAAAGAAACATAAGAAGGCCTCCCAACTGTCAAAGTGCATTAAGAGGGGAATTACAGGTAACTGTCTGTTTATCTAGTAGTTGAACCGAGTACCCTTATCTTATCGCCTCACTGGTCCATGTGTGTATTTTGATGTAGGGCCTATCGAAAATAAAACGGAGACTGATCAGGCATCTACGACTCCTGTCCCTTTTATAGAAGAAGAAGGGTCGCTATCCTTTGTGGCTAGCCAAAGAAGGGAAGTAGGACCAGCCAAAGAGACCGGGGGTACTGTTGACCCTTCAGGTGTGCCTGTTCCCACTCGAAAAATATCTACCCCAATAATTTAAAGACATCCATAAGTTTAGGGCTCACTTGAACGTGTTGGGATGACACTTATGGAGAGATACAAGGTGGTCTTTATGACAAGGGAAGAATCCGGCGGCGATCCCCAAGCCCTACTAGATTTTGGAGGGACTTCAAATATTGAGGATCTAATCAATCCTGGTCAGAAGACCTTTTACTCTATAGAGGGAGTCACTTCAGAGATTGATATTCCTCCTACTCATGCTGGCTCTATAGAGGTCATAATCACTGTAGAGGCTGATGTTCTGGCCCCTAAAAATTTGGAGTAGGCCATCATACCCTTTATGCCAATTCTGATAGAAGTTGTGTTTTATGCTCCTAGGATCTCAATAATAGTACCCTTATCTAGATTTATTATCCCTAAAAGACTTATATCAATAAGAAACCTTTTGAGGGCCACCTTTGGGGATACTGTTTCAGCTGAATATGGCCCTGGGTCTTCAGTATTCCCGAGTAGCCACCGAGCACAACTGGTGATTGAAGGTGTGGCGCCACCTGTTCGAGGTAATAGTATTGCTTCGGAGGTGGGAATTACTGAATTCATACCCTCCTTATTCTCAAAATCACAACCACAAGCATTAGTAATAGTGGACACCCCCACTCTATCCTCCATTGCAACTACCATATATGAGGCCATTGTAGGGTCGAGCCATGCTACAGTCACAGAATCAAGTCCCTCTCTTATGAAGTTCATTACTAGATATATTTATTCATCAGGGAGTGAATCTAAGACCAAAAAAGAAGGCCCAATCGATATTTGTCCCATCCATCAAAAGGCATGGAGGAACATTTGGAGATTAATTTCTTAGACCCCATTGGCTGAGATGACGATGAAGTTGCCAAAATTACACTGCCAATTTGTGGTCCTGGGTTTTGGTGGATTTGACTATCATGGTATTTGTGATATAGTGAAGCAGGTGGTCGTTGCTTAGGAAGTAAATGGTATGCTGGAGTCTCAGCTTTCCATGATAGAGTCGACGACTCATCTTGCTGCTGCGTGGAAAATTATTATTGATGAAGCTACCAATCACATTGGAATGGTTGCAAGGCTAAAAAAAACTCATGAAGAAAAAATACTTGGTAGAAAAACTCAACCAATAAGTGGAGAAACAAATCTAGAAAATAGAACAACTTAAATAGGATCTAGCCTGGACCGCGACCACTATTGAGGAGGGGCGATGGAAAATGAAGGAGGGAGAAAAGACCAGCCTCAAATCCATGAGAGGAACAGAGGAACTGCGGGCAAGTACGGAGGCCGAGACTGTAAATTTATTAAAACTTATCTAAGACATTGAGGAGTCACATCAATCATTGATGCAACTCTGCAACTCTGCTGAACATCTCTTCTAAAGATCATGTATTACTTACGAGGAGAGGCTCCAGGCTGTGGATGCCCACCACATATTTTTATGAAATATGATGGAACCAATTTTCCTTTGAATGATTCTTCTTTTCCTTTTCTTGTAATTTCAATTGATCACAATCAATTATATAGACATCATTTCAATCAAGTATTAATTTTAAACCATGATTCAAAACTAGAAAATTGAAATAATTGAATTGGGATCTAATTTTTTCTTGAGTCACGGGACTCGACGAGCATAGTTCGACTATTTATGAGGTTTTATGGAAAACCTCACAAACTTTTGTGTCTTTTTTATTGTTACCCTAATTTTTCCCTAAACCTACTTGACACGAGTTTAGTGGGTATAACTTGACTTTTTCTTAGGCCCCCCTTTGCGGGTTTCTGACCCAACAAGCTTTACTTCTCTTTTGATAGCTTGACCAACATTTTTCTTTTATAAACCATACATGGTGTAGGTTTAACGAGCTGATACTCAATTTTTGTCCAGAGGTTCCCTTTGTAGATTTTCACTCTAGTGAGTATGGCGTCTTTTTCGCTAGTGATTTATAGCCCTGCCAATTAGACTTATTACTGATGTTTTGGGACAAACAACTTTGACCAAACTTGATGGGGTAGGTGTCCCCAATTCGTAATTTTCTAGCTGGGAATGCCCTAATATCTTTAAGACATGGATGGGGGATTTTTATTGAACCTAAATTCATGAGTTTTTGGACATGCATGAGGATCGGGAGCCATTTTTGGTGTATGGAGGTAGGATAGGACTTTCCTGAGGATGAATGTTCCTTTGATCGATGACCGTTTTGAAAAAAAAATATGCAGATCCACTGGGGAATGATGTTCATAGTCAAACAAGGGTGCCCGTGGGACACCGGCCTTCCATCTCCAATGGTCAGAGAGGATTTACAAACCTTTGAATTTATTTTGATGTTGGGAGCCATAGTGGGTGGCCTGTCTGAGTGATGGTGTCCGAAAGTATTAGGGATATTCATATCATATTTGAGAGGGAAACTTTCCCCACATGGTTCTCACTTGTGTAAGGGAGATCTGGTGGTTGGCCAGTTCAATTAGAAATCCCATGTCATGGAATTTGAAAAGGAGAGGATATGTAAGCCATTAACTAGAGGGGTTTTCCAAATTCAGGGGATGAAATGGGTCATGAATGTCATATGAGCATATGGAAACTAGAAAGGACTCTCCATAGGACGAATTTTCCTTTGATTGATGGTCGTCTTGTAGGCATCATTTAAAGATCCATTGGGGCATGATGTGCATAGTCAAACAAATGTGTTTTCAGGACACTGGCCTTCCATCTCTGATGGCTGTGAGGGATTATGGAGATTGGGACCTTTCTGAACATGGTATATGTCCTTTTACAAGGGGTTAACCTAATCATGAAAAGAGACATTTCTTTTAGTCGAACTTCTCCGAGGAAAACTAGAAATAAGTGGGGAATTTTTTTTCTTATATGCGGATCGACTTCACACATATGGATGAGGTATCTTTATTTTACAGAAACCTCAAAAGAGACCAGAGATAAATTAGGATAGCATGTTTTAATATATCTAGGATGTGGATACGAAGGAGAATGTAAACCATGGATTTGAGGGCCCTCGAATCAGAAGGGATGTTTCAAGGCTTAGAAGCCATTGGGCATACTGAGATAGGAGATGAACCTCCTAGGGACAAATTTTTCTTTGATTGATGGTCGTTTTATAGGAAACATATACAGATCCACTGGGGAATGATGTGCATAGTCAAAAAAAGGTGTCCATAGGACACTGGCCTTCTATCGCTGATGGCCATGGAAGATTATGGGGATTCAAGATTGCTCAGAGTACAAAGTTTGAGGTATGGAAAGAATGTGTCCAGATATATTAGAGACATTTGGGATGTGATTTAATCATGAAATCATGTATCCCTTTCGTTGATATGACCCATACATAGGGTGAGGCATTCTACCCATCTTTGGGATGCCCTGTAGTTTAATGTCATCTGGTCAGGACGTGGGGTTCCTTACAGGGAAGGGAACCATGACATGCCTTTTAGGGTCATGATTATAGGACCAAATTCCTTGACTGTTTTTCCATAATGTCATAATGGATCTCTTGCTATGATCCATAAACTCGCATGATCTATGCTCGGTATGAGAAACAAGGGATTACGAGGATTCCAGGTCACCACCTTAGAATAGAAAAATCAACATCAGGGATCACTTTAGGCTTAAACCAATGCTATGAAGTTTAGCATCATACAACAAGGACGATTCTGGCCTTGCGGTTTAACGTCATGCAGTGAGGACATTATACTGTGCAGTTTAGAGTCAGGAGGTGAGGACATTATGCTATCACTAAGATCATTAATAGCTTTGAGTTAATCATATTGGGATTTTATGGCATTCCTTAGGCATGAGTGATGATAGAAGGTGTAAACCATAGTCTCGAGGGGAAACTTGGATCAGGAGGGATGACATGGGACTTGGAAGCCATTGGGCATACTGATATAGGAGAGGACTCTCCTGGGGAAGAATTTTCCTTTGATCGATAGCCGTTTTGTAGGCAACATATGTAGAGCCACTAGGGCATGATGTTCATAGTAAAAAAAAGGTGCCCATAGGATACTAGCCTTCCATCTCAGATGGCCATGAATGTTTATGAGGATCCAAGTTTTCTTGGAGTATGGAGTTTGAAAAATGGGAAAGATGTTCCTTGGGAATGCAAGAAGTACCTAGACTGTGATTAGCTGTGAACTACTGGAGCTTATACATAGACCTGACTCATATGTATAGGGGGAAGTAGGATATTTTGACTTCTTATGAGTGGGGGGAATGTGCAGGATCTTGTAACATTGAGAATTGGGACATTTGTGACTCCTGAAGAATCTCATAGTTTATAATCATGTGGTTAGGACCTTTCATGGACTCCCTGTAAAATTCTGACCTTTTCACGGAGGAAGGGTATTTTTTTTAAATGGTGGTTAGGCTGAGATACCAGATCCAGGTGTCACTACGTATCTTGAAAGGGTAAGAATCAATATGTATGTAGTTCTGAACATTCCTTACAAATGTTTGGTTCATGCATAGGGACATGTGAGGGAATTTTTTGGTGGTGGATGGGCCGAGATTCCATATCTAGGAATCACTATGTATCTGGCAAGGAAAGGAATCAAGCCGCACATAGTTCTGAACATTCCCTGTACCGATCTGGCTCAGACATAGGGGTAGGGGCACTTTTTTTTCATCCACCATAGATTCCAACTCTACCATATCCCTATATAGTTCTCTTACATAGGGGAATACTTGCCACTAATCCTGATCTCACATGAGTTATACTCGATGTGAGAAATAAGGAGTGACAAGGGATTTCCTCATAAATGTGGGGAGATAGAGGGTTTGGTAGAGTCATTTTGTTGTTTTTTGGGTGGGAGATGGGCCAAGATAGAGGATCGAGGCATCATTATGTATCCCACTAATGAATGGGAATAAATCCATATGTAGTTCTCTGAGGGATCATGTAGTTTATCATCATGAAATTAGGAATATTTATGCTATGCAGTTTAACACCTTTCATCTTGGACACTACACTGTGCAGTTTAGTGTCATGCAGTGAGGACATGGGTCATAGTTTAATGTCATGTTTTAGGAATGATTTCCATACAATTTAATTTCATTTGGATAGGACTGTAACTCATAGTTTAGGGTTATAGAGTTTGGACCATTTTTAGGTGTTGATGTTACACGAAGTAATTCTCCAAAAAATTTTCATTTGTGGGAGCCGTGATGAGCTATCTGTCCATAGATATCAAGGAATATGATCCATTGGAATAGAACCTATGTAAGACATATGATTCCTCCCACATTGGTTCAATATTTGGGGGATTATTCCTGAGTATCATCGGGGTTCTGAGGACTAATACCATTTATCATTTGAGGAAAGATCGAAGGAAAAAAATTTATTGAAGGATCGTACGATCTGATTTTGGTAGATTTACAAATGATGCAAAGTGTGTATCCTTTTCTCATCTAGATACTCCAACTCATCAAACCATCTATGATATTTCTCTTCCATGGAAATTTGAATGCATATGGCCACACGAAGTGATGGCACTTGAATTTAGATAGGAAAAACCTCTTCTGCCTCGTATACTAGTGAGTACGGGGTCACATGAGTGGTAGTGCGGATTGTGGTTTGGTAAGTCCATAAAACATAAAGGAGATTATCTATCCATGATTTCTTATATTTATCTATCATATTTTGGAGTATGTTGGAAAAAGTCTTGTTGAAAGCCTCTATCTTCCCATTGGCTGTTGCATGGTAGTGGGATGAATTGTTGGCTTTGATTCCATACTCCTGGTATAACTTTTCCAACTTAGTAGAGTAGAAGTTGATTCCATTTTCCATCAATATTGTATGAGGGAAACCAAATATGGTAATGATATTTTCCTTCACAAATCAAATGATGTTTTTTTCCCCGAACTCTTTAAGGGGTATGGATTTGGCCCACTTGGAAAATAATTCGGTTGCTGTGAGTATGAACTTGAATTGTTTGGATATAGCGGGGGATTATAGTCCCAAAACATCCATCCCCCAAGAAGAAAATGGCCAGGAGTACTTATCTGTATGAAGTAACTCTAGGGGTTAGTGAATAAAATTAGCATGAACTTGGAAAGAATGAAACTTCTTGGTGAATATGGAACAATCATGTATCATAGTAGGACAATAATACCCAAACCTTTAGATTTGATGAGAGAGCTTAGTCGCTGATTGGTGTGCTCCACAAGATCTGGTGTGTACTTATTTCATGACGACAACGGTCTCTTCTCCATCAATGCACCTGAGAAGTACTCCATCGAGGCCTCATTTGTAGAGGACCTTTTCATGGTTTACCCCATTGTACAATACAAAGTTGATTGACCGTCTTCAAACCCATTCCATACCATCCCTTTCTGGTGGGAGTTCTCCCTTCCGAAGGTAATTTTCAATGGGCATCATCCAGCTGGTGGTGTGACCATAAGGCTTAGAAATGGGGATAATTTAATCGATCTCCTCCATATTGTTCTGGATAAATGGAAAAACTATCTAGAGGTGAGAAATAATAATAATCGTTTCATCCTGATCTGGACCAGCTAGGGATGTGGCTGCATTTTCCAAAGCATCGGGTTGAGCATTTTGTGATTGGGGGACATAGTTCTGTGTTGGTTCTAATGGAAATTCTGTCACCATTTCTTGAATATGGTTCATCAAGGGGTACGATACCTCTTTCTTAATGGCATAGTCACAATTGAATTGTATGATGACTAGATATGAATCAAATTTTATATTTAGGTGTTTGGCTTGTGCATGAAGTGCCAGTTCTAGTCCTGCAATGAGGGCTTGGTGTTCTACTTCATTATTTGTGCATCCCTCCGAAAGTAGGAAAGAGTAAGGCAAGACGCCCTTTTCAGGGGATACAAGTATAACCCCCAACATTACTTTTTTGAGCTTGGTATCCTCTATCATTTTCCCTATTGGGCTTCTGGAAGCACCATCAAAGTACATTTCCCATGCTTGAGGGTCCTCTTGGACGGAGAACACTTCTTTATCTGGGAGTTCAGAATGCAATAAAGTTGTTTCTTTCGAGGGGTTCTCTTCTAGGAATTCTTCTAACACTTGGCCTTTGATGGATTTTTAGGGCACATACTGTATGCCAAACTGTTGTAGGATGACTTCCCATTAGGATAGGTTCCCGGTTAGCATGGTACTGTTGAGGATATAATTGAGCAGGTCGTAGTGGAAGATTAGGTGGACCTCATGATGCTACAGGTAATGCATAAGTTTCTAAACTGCAAAGATTTGGGCTAGGCAGTTCTTTTAGATCCTTTAATTCCAAGTTTTAGAATTAATCATTGTTCTAATGAGGTAGTAGATGATTTTCTTACTGAAAACATCATTCTTCTATGCGAGGAAGGTTCCTAATGACCATTCCAAGGCGGTTACGTACAAAATGAGTGGCCTCTACTCAAATGGTGGAATTAGAATTGGTGGGATCAAGAGGTATCTTTTGATATCATCATACTCTTCTTGAAAATCATTATCCCACTCATATGTAACCCCTTTCTTCATTAACCTAGTGAAAGGTAAACATTTACCCTCCATGTTGGCTATGAAGCACCAAATGTAGGCCATGTGCCCCTGGAGAACTATCAAATCAGTGAGGTTTCAAGGTGGGGACATTCCAAGGATGGATTTTGTGTTCTCAGGGTTGAATTTGATGCCACGATGGAATATGATGAAGCTGAGGAATTTCCCATAGGTAACGCCAAAGGCACACTTTAGGGGATTCATCTTTAAACAGTGCTATCACAATTTGTTGAAAACATTTTCAAGATTGGCTAGGTGTTTTGAGAGCTGTCATGATTTAACCACCAGATCATTGACATAGAACTCGACGAATTTTCCCAAGAAGGGCTTGAAAATGCGATGCATGGCATGCTGATATGTAGCGCTGACATTTTATAGACCAAAGGGCATCACCTTATAATAGAACACTCCCTGAGGGGCCCTAAAAGTAGTAGATTCTTCGTCTCCATGGTTCATTCAGATCTGTTTGTATCCAGAATAGTCATCCATGAAAGAGAGGGACTCATATCTAGCAGTCACATTGATCAACAATTCTATGATCGGTACCAGGAAATCATCTTTTGGGCAGTGCCGGTTAAGGTCCCTGAAGTCGATGTAGATTTTAATATGTCTGTTCTTCTTTTTTATAGGAACTATGTTTTCCAGCCAGATCGAATATTGGACTTCCCGTATAAAGTTTTCTTTGATCAAATTGTCAACTTCAGCCTCTATTTTGGTGGCATGCATCAGGTGGGTCCTTCTGGATACCTTCTTATAGTCCCAATGATCTTCTGGAAAATTCAGATGATGAGTGGAGACCTCAGGATCAAGGCCTAGCATTTTTGTGCAATTCCAGGTAAACACATCTCAATTCTTCTTTAGTAAGGAGGTATATGTTTCCCGATCCTTGGCAGTCATATCCATACTGACCAGAGTGGGATGTGGGTCACCTTCGGTGCCCAGGTTTATCTCCCTAAGTTCATCAATTTTGGTGGAGACGCCTTCTTCGAATGCAGGAGGGGCATCTTTGAGGTATTCTTCTTCTTCTCCTTCTTTTTCATCTTATTCATCATATTCTTCCTCTTCTGATGGAGAGATTATTCTCAAGATTAACTCTCCAATGTTGGGAGGAAAATTATCTTTTACCTTAGTGAGTAAGGAGGGGGCAGTTTGAGGTCTCATGGATAGGTCAGAAGCATCTTTGGCAGGTATTTTCCTATCATTATAGGATTCATCCCATTCTTCCCTGTCTTTGGACTTGGCAGTCGTAACATAAATCATGCCAACAATTGAGTCTATTTCCAAACTTGAACTTATGCATTCAACTTGGTTGATGGGTAGTAAATACTCTTTCCCAAGTTATTGGAGGGGGTCGGTGTGAGCCATTTACAATCCATTCAGGGCAGTGATCCAATCAACGTCGTTGGCCAAAGATTGCCTCTCTTCCGGTTCATAGAACCCTGCATCAATGTAATGAGACTCAAATGACTCAAATGGGGATTGATCGGCGTGTAATGTCCCATTTTACCATTAGTGTAATATTTGATGCACTGACGGTATGATGATGGAATTGCAACATGTTGATGCAGCCAGGGCCTCCCTAACAAGATGTTAAAGGCCGTACTTTTCTGCTCTACCAGGAACTCGGAATCTAACACGAGATCTCCAAGATAAGTGTTAAGATTAATTCGTCTCAATATCTTATGTTCTCTTTTGTCATATCATAGTAGAGTTGTGGTGCAGAGTATCAAGCTGTATTCATCGTATACCAGCTGACAAAGTGTTCGCAGTAGGAGGAAGTTGACTCTAGAGCCGTTGTCGATGAAAATCCTCCAAACATCAATGCCATTTATCTTTCCAGACACATATAAGGGTTTTATGTGCCCTTGCATGATAGATTCCTCATCCCTGTCTGTGAAAGAGATGACAGTGCGACAATCTTCAGGATTAATATCTTTCTGATAGACTTCGGCTACTACTACTTCGGCCTCGCAACTGGAGACACTACCGAGGGTGACTTAAGCGTTATGGAAGCCGCTTCAGCTTTCCCCTCTCTTTTTATGGGGCTAACAGGGCCACTCTATACTTAATATTAGTCGACTGAAATGAGTCTTCTATCCTTTGGGCAATGATAGAGAAATCTCGAAACCCACTTGTGTACTTCATCTGGATGAGCGGTGTTCATAATTCATCCTAAAGATTACCGATGCAAATGGAGAGCATTTCATCCTGGGGAAGTGGTCAGTTCAGAGAATAAGTAAGGACTTCTCATCTGGAGATGAAGTCTGAGACCCTTTCATTCTCTCGCTGCTTGTAGTTCATGAGATCACTAATCATTATCTTAGGTAGCGTTGAACTAAACTAGAAAATAAATTGTCACTGGAAGTCCTCCCAACCAGTGATTGAGTTAGCTGGAAAGATAGTATACCATACGAAGGTCGATTCCTATAGGGTTCACATGAAGAATATGATTTTTACTACTTCTTTATACTTTAGAGTGTCCATCATGGGGTCACAGTAAGAGACTTAGTGCATTAAATGCTGTTTCGAGTCCCTGAGCCATTGAACACTAGGAATATGGGGTTTTTGAAGTTTGGCGGTGGTGGAACATTTCTCACCCAATCAGGGTAGGGTTTTCACTTCGGTTTTATTGGAGCGCACCGCCCCTCCATGGATTCCAATTGAGCTGTTAGTTGCTCGACGGTATTTAAGAGCCCTTGATGCATATCCTGTCGGGATTGATCTTGGGCTGGTGCAACAACGAACAAAGTTGGGCTTGCTGGTGTTGTTGGTAACAACCTTCATATATGGGTCCCTATCTTTTTGGGCCCCGTGATACTGCCAGGATATGCTTATGGGCATCTTGAGTTTTGTAAGGGATATATACCTACCCTGGAGTGACCACCACATTGGACCGACATCCCCCAATTAGAATGAGTATTTGTTCCCAATCCGGTTGTCTTTTTATCACATAATATTGTCATTGACCCTCCTGGAATGGAGTAGGGATGCATAACTGCTTCGGTGTGACTGTCCCATTTTGCAAGTAAGTCATTCCATTCGAGAAAACTGGGTCATGGGCCTGGTTTATCGCCTTTACCACTGATGAAATGATATCTTGGAATGTTTGGAGGATATAGTCCAGAATCGACGTCTGATCTTCCATCATTGAGAGGATGTGCTAAGATACATCTTTGTCTAGAATGGGTATGAAGGCCCATTCCGATGTTGGAGCTAGAGTTTGTGACTACTACGGTCGTCCATGTGTTTTCAGTAGATACTGGTAGTTCTCCTGTGTCAGGATATAGGAATGAGTCTATCATCGATTGTCTTCTCTGGTTTCCACCGTATTTGACTGGTGGGATTCATATTCACAAGCGGGGATTTTCATCTGCTCTCTTGCCACTGTATTTGTCTCATAGGCTTTGTATGAATCCACAAGAATTTGAATCTGCTCATATTTTCTTGCCGCCATATTTGGATGATGGACTAGATACGCATCAGCAGGTATTTGTGCCAGTGTATAGCGGTTGCCATCCTATTTTGATGACATGCTTATTGTTCATCAGCATATATCTATATGTGTTTGTAGTTTACCGCTCTGTCTGCATGGTGGGACTGGTGAGCACTAGTAGGAACATGCACATGCTTGTATTGTACCACCCTATTTTTGTGGTGGGCTTGAGTAGAGGGGGAAGAGTCATACATCTGCCCGTTGAATACTAACATGTTTGTATGGTGTAGTTGCTCATAAGGAACCAGGATGATATCATGTTCCTAATTATATATTCACTGCCCTTGGCGGGCAGACCGAGGGGCTCGAGTCTCCTGGACTTCAGCAGGTTCCCTCAGCATAAGGTCCTCTTCAGCGTGAGGAGGCCTGGTCGTCCGATTTCAATGGCGATGCTCTCTAGCAGGGGATCATGAGTAAGACCCCTATACAATTGAGATGAAGTTTTCAGCATTTACCTCAGCCACCTCCCTTAGATAAGGGATGTACTTGTTTTCACATTCCGGGGATAGGATCCTGAAATAGTTTGAGATGACCACCGGGGTCGCCTTATGCCGGGGCACCAACCGTGGTTGCATAGGTGATTAGAGAACCTTCTCAGACTGGAGGGATTGTCTCGTGGCCTCCACCATGGGGAGAGTCCCATTTTGGTGGTACTATTTGATTAGTGTGTTGGATACCCAACATTAAAGATGCTGGGTAGGCGAGGGGGTCCTGCTCTCTACTGGGGCCCCATCTACCTACGGGATCACTGATGCGTGCATCCTAATTGGTCGTTGAGATGTCATTTGGATCGAATGTTTCTCTATGGAAACCTGTAATATGCATATATGACATACCAACCACAAAACCCCATAAAAGTAGCATTCTTTTAAACATATTTATATTTGACGATTCAGCACGACCTCCTACCACTTTTTTTATTGTGAGGTGAAGGGGCTTGAGTGGGGTGAGACCTCCACCTTGGTTAAGGATTCACATTGGGTTCACCATTTTTGTTTTTCCTCCAAGGTGGCGCATTCAGGGTGATGATGAAATGGTCCGATAAGAATCAACACCTGTATCTTTTTTTATAGAGACTATTTCTCATTAGATTCACCATTTCTTTTGTTTCGACCCGTTATGTATCATCATACTTTAAAGGAAGGTTGGATTAACCTCATGGGGACTGGGTGATTTTCCACTTTTGTATTTTGAGGGAGACTCCACAATTAGATGGTCCCAGTGGGAAATTTCATGGGGTTAAGTACTTATGCAATCGGTCCTCCTAGGATATAACTTCCTCGGATGGTCTCCAACAGGTTTATTTGTGGAGCCAGAAACACCAAAAGACTTGGTATCCATGATTCATGGAACTTCTTTGCAAAGGCATGTGCTCATTGGATAATGATTTGTCCAATGACACTTAAGGACTCCATTGGCCGAGAGAATGGAAAGTTAGGCTCACCACACCCCTTTTGGGGGGGGGATTATTTCCTATTTTGGGACTCTCTTATAGATTTAATTCATGTTCATATGTTCATGAATCCTTGGTTCATTCCCAAATAGTGTGTCCATGGTATACCCCTAGTATGTTGACTTGATCCATAAAATAGGGCGCTCTGTAATTTTAACGTCATCTAGGGGAGACGAAAGGTGACTTATGAAGGACCCCAGAACACCCTGAGAGGGGAGGGGTGAATTAGGGTGTCAAATATTTATTTTAAACTTGATGGATCTTGTTACCACATTGGTAAGAACCTATTAAACCTATATGTAGAGGAAGAGTATGAAATAAACAATCACATGCCAAGAAATAACACAACAATTTTACTTGGTTCACCACTAAGGGAAACGTCCAAGGAACATATGCTGACAGTGTGTCAATCATACCAAAAACTAATAATATTCTCAAGTTATGGATTACAAGAGTTTGTGCACATTCACTATGTCCCAGGTGCACTGCCTTTAAAAAGTTTTAGGGATAACACACTACATCCCTCAGATCGCTTCCGCTGGCTCCCCCTTGATCACTACATTGGAAGAATATTCACTTAGTTTATCGACTTGAAGGTCACTTCAATGGTTTAACATTAAATCATACATCCTCAACTATAAATTGATGCTCTGTTGAAGTCCCATAATCATCCAAAAATGTAAATTATTTCCCTATACATTGATATATTATGGAAATTAATTTTGCAAACTGATTTGGTTAATTTTTAAGATTCCTTGGGTATTCTGTGTACTGTGTTCCAGGTATGGTTTCCAAACCACCTCCTATGTGTACCATTGCTATTTATGTATACTGTCCAGCTCCTCTACGAACTAACCTACTCCATGTACTACCTTACTCCGCATACTGCTTATCTTCTCTGCGTACCACCCAGCTCCACAAGCTACCTTGCTCCTCCACGTACTACAAGTGCTTCCTCCACAAACTGCACTTTCTTCCATGGATTGGCTATATTACACAGACGGTTCTCTCTATGTACCATCTTCTCCTCCATGTACCACTTCAGAATTTACTAGATTTATTCCTAAAATTTTAATATCTAAGGAACACCTTCTTCCTTGATGAAGAACACGAAGAACACCATTCTTCAACGAAGAACTTCTCCGCCGAAGAACACGGTTCTTCCGCGATGTCTCTTCCGCGACGGTTTTCCGCGACGAAATCGCCGTCAACAACTTCGAATCCTCGCTTCGCGACGTCGACGTTCTTTTTCCGCGACGCCCGACCTCCGCGACGCTCGTCTTCCGTGGGTCGTTGACGAACACCGTTCCTGAACCGAGGCAGGGGTTTTATTTTAAATTAATTCCGTTCATGATTCTAGTTTGATGATCTTCGTGGTTTTCGATTAATTGTTATCGAATAACGTGAGGGGGCCGGTCCGCACTAACACGGCCGACCCTCCTCCTTATTTCATGAATGATTTCTTTGAGGTTGGTACGAGGAAGCGTGGTTCCGTCGCACCACGCGGTTTCATGCGGAAGATATGCGCGGCGTCGTCGCACCGCGCCGTGGAAAGAAATTCAAGGACGCGACGCCGTTGCGCCGCGTCGAAGAAAATCGAAGGCGCCGCGGCCGGAGCGGGGCCGCGGCGGAGCAGGGTGACCGGTGGCCGGCGTCGGGCCACCGGCGTCGGTGCTGGAAGGGGACCGGCCGTCGCCGGTCCCGTGGTGCCGGAACCGGCCGGCCATGGCGGGCCGACCAGACATGGAAAACCGGGGGAATTAAATTTCCCCCGGCCGGCAGCAGCAAGCGGCCCCATTAGGGGGCCACAGTTTCGAACAAACCGAGGGGGCAGCGCCCCCCCGTGCGCGAGCCGCCAAAACGGATCAGCCATTTTGGCCGAGCTGCCGCCCAGCGCGCCCAGCACACTGGTCGCCGGGCCGTGCCGGGCCGGGCCGACCCTATCCAGGGCGGGTCGACCCGGTTCGGGCCCACTGGGGGGTCTCAGGCCGGGTCGGTCCGGGCCCGAAACCCCCGTTTTCGGACCGTTTGGATTCAATTTCCCATAACTCGGGCTACAGACCTTCAAACGACACGCCGTCAGTGGCGATGCGATCCTTGGATCGAGACAGTCGTTTCGGTATATCGCACTCAAGGTTTCAGAATACTTTGAGTTCGGCCGGGTTGGTTCGTACACGAAACCAACCGGGCCCTCGGAGCGGAAACGCTCATATCTTGAGCTACGGACGTCCGATTGACGTGCCGTCGACTTGTTGAGTTCCTCTTAGTGAGAAGGATCTTTTGGATTACTATGCTCGAGGTTTGGATGCCGTCGGAGTACGGTCGGGTTGGTTCGCTCACGAAACCAACCGGGCCCCTGGAACGAAAAAGCCAATAATTCACAGACCGGGCGTTCGAACGACGCGCTGTCTGTTTCGTTGAATTCCTCTTGATGAGACGGATCTTTTGGCATACTCCGCACGAGGTTTGGACGCAGGTGGAGGACGGTCGGGTTGGTTTTGCCTTAAAAACCAATCGGGCCCCTGGGACGAAAAAACAATAACTCTCAGACCGGGCGTCCGATCGATGCGCCGTCTGCGACGTTGAGTTCCTGTTGATGATACAGAACTTTTTGGATACATCAACTATGGACTATGTGACAGTTGATGTATCAGCCTCACGGCTCGTGGAGCGGACCCTCCCGAACGAACTTACTGTGTGCAGAAACCCTAGAGCCGGTTGAGACTTGACGGCTGCTGATCGAACGACAGAGGTGTGCTTGGTTGTAGCAGCACAGGGGAGTGCTTGGTTGTAGTAGCAGACCCACGATAGAGGTGCGCTTGGTTGTAGCAGCACAAGGGAGCGCTTGGTTGTAGCGGCAGACCCACGACAGAGGTGCGCTTGGTTGTACCAGCACAGGGGAGCGCTTGGTTGAAGCGGCAGACCCACGACAGAGGTGTGCTTGGTTGTAGCGGCACAGGGGAGCGCTTGGTTGTAGCGGCAGACCCATGACGGAGGAGCGCTTGGTTGTAGCAGTAGGCCCACAGAACCCGATAGGTGAAGCGCTTGGTTGTAGCGGTATAACCACTATACTTGATGGAAAAGGAGTTTCCCAATAGCTTTGGGTTCAAATTCCTGAACGATCCTGTGTAGGTCATTGCAGGGGTTAGTACCTACCGATCCTTTGTGGTTCTGACGAATTAGATGAATCAGTGGCTACATCTGATCATCTCTATTGACTTTTGAAGAAGTATACCTGTGTGAGATGAATCCTGTTTGCTTTCCTGTGTGGATTGTGTTCTGCTATCCTGTGTGGATTACGTTTTGCTTTCCTGTTTGGATTGTGTTGTGCTATCCTGTGTGGATTACGTTTTTCTTTCCTGTGTGGAATACGTATACTTTCCTGTGTGAACTGAGTTTTACTTGGGCTCGGAGGTTGGAGCGTATTGAAAATTGATGATTTAGGTATATGTATGGGCATATACCTAAGCAGTGTCAGTTGTCACTTCATGATTGTATTTTTCCTTTTTGGTTTATCCTTTGTGGATTTTGGGAGACCTACAGGGGTCTCGGGGTCCCTACTGAGTAGCTTATACTCACCCCTGCACGGGATATGCCCGCACTACGTTGTGTTGGTTGCAGACGACTGACATCGTTGATCGTGGTTGAGGCTCACAGAGCAGGACGGTACCTGGAGGTGGACCACTGGGTGGGACGTACTCGGAGCGGACGGCGGGACCCGAGGAGCAGTGGAGCTATCTGTACCCACCCTTCAGGTGGGATTTCCAGTGGACAGCTCGGCGTAGCGACTTTTACTTTTCATTTACTGTTTTCCCATTCAGTTGTAGTTTATAGTTGGGCTTGTATTTCCGGCCCCCTTTACTTTCTACACCTACTGTTTTACAGTTTTACTTAGTGTTTACTTCTTCCGTTTGTTCTCTGTGGTGTTTGTTACTCTTATAAAGGAAATGCCTTCCCTATTATCGGGATTTACGCCTTTGGTGCTAGTCGCCAACCCCTGGCCTATGGAAGGCGGGCTTGGGGTAGTCATGGAACGGGCCCCGAGGACGGGTCGTGACAAATTGGTATCAGAGGAGTTCGGTTCTACCGCGAACTCTGATCTATTCTTTGTGAAGCAATAGTGTTTAGCATATTGAGTGTGGTTATTAGTCCAGGGAGTCCAGTGTTGGTGCGGCGGCCAACGTATCCGTACACCAGGACCCTGACTTCTGATTTCCGACTTAATGCACGAAAACATTGATTGCGTGTGTGTTTCAAGTTTTCTTTGTGATTACTTTGTATCAGCTCACCAGATATACTGTTCTGACCGTGACACACCTGTTTCCTTTTCAGGATGGCCCCACGACGGCAGCCAGCTAGGGTTCCCAGAGTCGAGCGTGACGACATCCCACCAAGCGACGAGGCCTCGGTGTATGGCCCTTTGTCAGTAGTGGCACCGGTGGTACCTTTACCCGTTGAGCCACCGATGCTCCCCGCCACGACTGCTGACGATGCACGTCGCCTCAGAGCTCTGCACGAGTTCCAGCGCTAGCGACCACCCCGGTTTCGTGGGGAGACGGACCCCCAGACAGCCGAGGACTGGCTGGAGGCAGTCGTACGAGTTTTCAGGCTAGTGAGGACACCAGTAGACCTCATGGTGATCCTCGCGGCGAGCCTACTGCACGCAGCAGTGGGCCGATGGTGGAGCTTGATTCTCCAGGTGCATGACGAGGCATCTCTTCTCTGGACGGACTTCGAGAGCCTCTTCCACTCAGAGTTCGTCCCGGCCACCCTCCGTGCGGTGCGCATCCAGGAGCTTCTTCAGCTGCGGAAGGGCAGCTTGACGGTCGCCCAGTACGCGGCGAGATTTACCGATCTCTCACGCTACTCCACAGATATGGTACGTGACCCGTTCTTCTGGGCCTGGACCTTCAAGAAGGTACTGAGGCACGAGATCAGGGGTTCGATGATCTCCCTCAACATTCAACACAGGCAGAGGTGTTGGAGCGAGCCCTTCTAGTAGAGAGTTTTCTCGCCGAGCAGGCTCCAGTGACAGGGCCCTCTGCAGGACGGCCCGTAGCAGGGTCTTCTGCAGCGGGCAGTAGACAGATGACATAGGGGTCCAAGAGGACTAGACCTACAGGTAGTCGACAGCATGACTCTGGATCGTTTGTGCGAGGCACTCAGGGTGGACAACGACTTTCCATGAGGGGGAAGTGTTACTCCTGCGACGGGATTGATCACATGGCTCATGACTGTCTGACCCGCCATACGGATGACCAGCAGATGAAGGAAGGACCCCCCAGGTAGAGGCAGAGGATCAATCAGGGCAGGCCGCAAGGAGCAGGTGGCCATGGCAGGGGAGCTGGCCGTGCAGTTGGAGGTGGAAGACGCTTCGGGGTGTTGCCACCACCACCACCAGGAGGTCCACCCCGACCGCAGGGAGTTGGTGGACATGCGAGAGCTCAGCTTCAGGCAGCTGAGGCCTTCGATCATGGAGCTCTGGGAGCAGATGGATAGGAGCGGAACAAGTGGATACGTCCTTTGTACTTCTGGTTCCTTGTTGCTATTGTGTAGCGTCTTTGTATTATGAGCTGCAATAATAAAAGACGCATACCTTTGTGATGTTTTCATTTCTGTCCTCTTTTGTGTTGTTACTAAGAGGTTCCAGTTTTGACTGTTGACTTGACCCTCACTTGTGAGACATCTACTGGAGGAGACCCAATTACCACACACTGATGCCGATAGTGTGACTCAACCCTTGGAGGCGAGAGTAATGGTTGGATCTCTTGGTAGTAGCGTTGAGGCCTTACGACGTCATCCTTAGTATGGATTAGTATCATCCATGTCGGGATTGATGGTATTAGGAAAAGAACCTGGTTCATCCAAGGGATGAGACCAGATTTCTCTTATCGGCAAAGAAGAAATCATAGCAGCTCTTGTAGGACCAGAGGTGGTCCAGGCCACGATAGAGAAGGTCCAGGTCATCCAGGAGCGGATGAAGACAGCTCAGAGCCGACAGAAGTCTTTCGCTGACAGGAGGCGGAGGCCACTAGAGTTTGAGGATGGCGACCACGTCTTTATGCGGGTCTCACCTCGATGTGGATTACGGAGATTTGGCCAAGGTGGAAAGTTGTCTCCATGCTTCATCGGACCCTTCTAGGTCCTCAGCAGGATTGGTGAGGTGGCTTACCGCCTAGCTCTACCGCCTTTGTATCCCTAGTTCTTGTTGAAGCTTTACGGGGACGTAAATCTTTGTGGTGGGAGTAATGTAAAGACCCGGAAATTTCAAGGAAATTTTTTTTCCTTAATTTTCTTTGGAATTTTAGAAGAACGCAGTTTCTGACGTTGCCTGATTCCGAGGCCCGGTGTGCCCGGAATCATTTTTCGAAGTTTGGCTTGGGTACGTTCAGTGAACGAATGAGCGGGAATTTCTAACTTTTGAACCGGCGCCCATAATAGAATTCCGAGGGCACCGATGGAACCGTAGTGCCAGTAATTGCTTAGGAACTCCTGTTCCAGAGTTGCGTTTACACAAGTGTTGATAATAAAAATTGTGGAAGTTTGTTTTATAATTACACTAAAATTTTTATTATTTTACTCTAAGTGTAAGTTCTTGATGGAAGTTGGGTAACCACCCAACCTCCCTTGGGAGGTTATGAGGGTGGTGGGGCCCACACAAACCCTACCCCTTCATATCCTCTAAAACCCCCCTTAACTCCCACTTTAATTTTGTTAACTTAAGATATAACTTATGTTTACTTAACTTATGTAATTAATTTGGTGAGTTACATGTAAGTTTTTGAAATTCAAACAATTGAATTTCAAATACTTTGTTGTGTTAATAAAATAAGTTTAGAACTTATTTTATGAGGGGTTGGTGTTGGGTTGTTTGAGAGATTTTTGGAGAAAAAGCTGAGGAACACCTTCTTCCTCGACGAAGAACACGAAGAACACCATTCTTCAACGAAGAACTTCTCCGCCGAAGAACACGGTTCTTCCGCGACGTTCTTCTTCCGCGACGTCTCTTCCGCGACGGTTTTCCGCGATGAAATCGCCGTCAACGACTTCGAATCCTCGCTTCGCGATGTCGACGTTCTTTTTCCGCGACGCCCGACCTCCTCGACGCTCGTCTTCCGCGGGTCGTTGACGAACACCGTTCCTAAACCGAGGTAGGGGTTTTATTTTAAATTAATTCCGTTCATGATTCTAGTTTGATGATCTTTGTGGTTTTCAATTAATTGTTATCGAATAACGCGAGGGGTCCGGTCCGCACTAACACGGCCGACCCTCCTCCTTATTTCATTAATGATTTCTTTGTGGTTGGTACGAGGAAGCGTGGTGCCATCACACTATGCGGTTTCATGTGGAAGATATGCGGGGCGCCGTTGCGCCGCGCCGTGGAAAGAAATTCAAGGACGCAACGCCGTCGCGCCGCGTCGAAGAAAATCGAAGGCGCCGTGGCCGGAGCGGGGCTGCAGCGGAGAGGCGCGGTGCCGTCGCACCGCGCTGGACGACAAGGGCCGCGACCAACTCCGGGCCGCGGCGGAGCAGGGTGACCGGCGGCCGGCGTCGGTGCTGGAAGGGGACCGGCAGTCGCCGGTCCCGTGGTGCCGGAACCGGCCGGCCATGGCGGGCCGACCGGACATGGAAAACTGGGGGAATTAAATTTCCCCCGGCCGGCAGCAGTAAGCGGCCCCATTAAGGGGCCGCGGTTTCGAACAAACTGAGGGGGCAGCGCCCCCCCGTGCGCGAGCCGCCAAAACGGCTCAGCTGTTTTGGCCGAGCTGACACCCAGCGCGCGGGTCGCCGGGCCGCGCCGGGCCGGGCTGACCCTGTCCGGGGCGGGTCGACCCGGTTCGGGCCAACCAGGGGGTCTCGGGCCGGGTCGGTCTCGGGCCCGAAACCCCCGTTTTCGGACCATTTGGGTTCAATTTCCCATAACTCAGGCTACGGACCTCCAAACGACGCGCCGTCAGCGGCGATGCAATCCTTGGATCGAGACGGTCGTTTTGGTATATCGCAATCAAGGTTTCGGAATACTTTGAGTTTGACCGGGTTGGTTCGTACACGAAACCAACCGGGCCCTCGGAGCGGAAACACTCATATCTTGAGCTACGAACGTCCGATTGACGTGCCATCGACTTGTTGAGTTCCTCTTAGTGAGACGGATCTTTTGGATTACTACGCTCGAGGTTTGGATGCCATTGGAGTACGGTCGGGTTGGTTCGCTCACGAAACCAACCGGGCCCCTGGAACGAAAAAGCCAATAATTCACAGACCGGGCGTTCGAACGACGCGCCGTCTGTTTCGTTGAATTCCTCTTGATGAGACGGATCTTTTGGCATACTCCGCCCGAGGTTTGGACGCAGGTGGAGTACGGTCGGGTTGGTTTTGCCTTAAAAACCAACCGGGCCCCTGGGACGAAAAAGCCAATAACTCTCAGACCGGGCGTCCGATCGACGCGCCGTCTGCGACGTTGAGTTCCTGTTGACGATACAGAACTTTTTGGATACATCAACTATGGACTATGTGACACTTGATGTATCAGCCTCACAACTCGTGGAGCGGACGCTCTCGAACAAACTTACTGTGTGCGGAAACCCTAGAGCCGGTTGAGACTTGACGACTGCTGATCGAACGACAGAGGTGCGCTTGGTTGTAGCAGCACAGGGGAGCGCTTGGTTGTAGCAGCAGACCCACGACAGAGGTGCGCTTGGTTATAGAAACACAGGGGAGCACTTGGTTGTTGCGGAAGACCCACGACAGAGGTGCGCTTGGTTGTAGCAGCACAGGGGAGCGCTTGGTTGAAGCGGCAGACCCACGACAGAGGTGCGCTTGGTTGTAGCGGCACAGGAGAGCATTTGGTTGTAGCGGCAGACCCATGATGGAGGAGCGCTTGGTTGTAGCAGCAGGCCCACAGAACCCGACAGGTGAAGCGCTTGGTTGTAGCGGTATAACCACTGTACTTGATGGAAAAGGAGTTTCCCAATAGCTTTGGGTTCAACTTCCTGAACGATCCTGTGTAGGTCATTGCGGGGGTTAGTACCTACCGATCCTTTGTGGGTCTGACGACTTAGATGAATCAGTGGCTACATCTGATCATCTCTATCGACTTTTGAAGAAGTATACCTGTGTGAGCTGAATCATGTTTGCTTTCCTGTGTGGATTTTGTTGTGCTATCCTGTGTGGATTACGTTTTTCTTTCCTGTGTGGATTGTGTTATGCTATCCTGTGTGGATTAAATTTTGCTTTCCTGTGTGGAATACGTATACTTTCCTATGTGGACTGAGTTGTACTTGGGCTCGGAGGTTGGAGCATATTGGAAATTGATGACTTAGGTATATGTATGGGCATATACCTAAGCAGTGTCAGTTGTTACTTCATGATTGTATTTTTCCTTTGTGGTTTATCCTTTATGGATTTTGGGAGACCTACATGGGTCTCAGGGTCCCTACTGAGTATCTTATACTCACCCCTACACGGGCTATGCCCGCACTATGTTGTGTTGGTTGCAGACGACGGACAACGTTGATCGTGGTTGAGGCTCGCAGAGCAGGACGGTACCTGGAGGTGGACCACTGGGCGGGACGTACTCGAAGCTGACGACGGGACCCGAGGAGCAGTGGAGCTATCTGTAACCACCCTTCAGGTGGGATTTCCAGTGGACAGCTCGGCGTAGTGACTTTTACTTTTCAGTTTCTGTTTTCCCTTTCAGTTGTACTTTACAGTTGGGCTTGTATTTCCGGCCCCCTTTACTTTCTACACCTACTGTTGTACAGTTTTACTTAGTGTTTACTTCTTCTGCTTGTTCTCTGTGGTGTTTGTTGCTCTTATAAAGGCAATGCCTTCCCTATTATCGGGATTTACGCCTTTGGTGTTAGTCGCCAGCCCCTGGCCTATGGAAGGCGGGCTTGGGGTAGTCACGGCACGGGCCCCGAGGACGGGTTGTGACATATGTAATCAAATGTTTTTTTATCAGTTACATTTATACTATGCTTTCATATAAGACAAGATCTTCTTATAAAGTGAGTTCTAGTTGAACTTCACTTTCTCCACTAGTCTTAAGGATCTTATCAAGTATATAAATATAATATTAGAAATGATTTTACATTATAAAACTTTGAACTTGAACTTCTTCAAAAATAACCAGAGAGTATTTTAGCTACATCCGATGGTCTTACTAATTTGGAAAGGAAAAATTTGAGCTTCATGGACAGTTTTATGAACTTCTTAAGATAGATACTTATGATGATAAAAATACAATCATCGTAAATTAAACATATAAATAAAACTAAATGTGAAATGACCTTAATATTACATTCATTATATTTAGATTTAATATTCTTATCATCCAATAAGTTTTGTAATTGTTGTACAAGTGGTTCTATATGATATGACTAAAAATTAAAGGCCAAAACATATATTGTAAAGATTATTTTAAGAATTAAATTTAAAGTTTCTCTTAATTAAAAAAGAAAAATTTATCTTTTTGAGAGGCAATAAAATACCCCATATAAAAATTAATTAAAAAAAACTATGAATTATGAATATCTCCCCCCATGTAAAACAATAAAAGTAAGAGAACTCTAAAAGACATAGTTAAAAAGATTAAACATCACTAAAGTAATCTTGTAAAAATTGGATGATATTCCTATTTTAAGGATCTTACAAGGAAAAGTTTATCAAAAATTTTATTTCTTTTATGGAAAAAATGATAAACCTTAAAAATTAAAAAACTATTAATTTTAAAAAACCGAAAAAATTATTCACTTTTTTTACTATAGGGGGTTTCTAATGTTGGGTTATAGATGAAGCAATAAGTGGATTGAATATCACTGAAAGTTATTCATCATCAAATTATATTTAATAAATTCATATATATTATAAGTAAGATACTTTTTAAAAATATCAGTGAACTTATTTAATATTCCAAGAAAGTCAAGAATAATATATCCTTTTTATGTGATCACTACGGAAATAGTGTCTTACATCTATGCTATTTTATCATAAGCATGGTAATAAATTTATTTAAAGGGAAATAACACCAGTATTTTCAAAATTAATTAGAGTTTGAGTAAAACTCAAACCAAAATCTGTGAGTGTGTGTTGTATTCACAACACTTTAGCGTAAGAATATGCAGCTGCTACATATTCTTCTTTAGTGGTAGAAAGTGCTATAGAATTCTTTTTCTTAATATACCTTGAGACTAAATATTCTACTGAGAAATGAAATGTTCTGAAATTATATTTTCTATCTAACCTATAGCCTCCATGGTTAGCATCTAAGTATATTTTTAGAATAAAATCATTTTTGGAAGAATATAATAATCAATATTATAAATTACCTTTCAGGTATCATAAAATGAATTTTATAACTTTAAAATGATATTATTTTAGATTATCCAGGAATCTCACACATAAAAATAATGAAAACATATTTTTTTTCAACTTATAGTAAGATATATAAAATTATGATCATGTTTCTATAATGTTTTTGATCTATCTACTTAACAGTTTTATCAAGATCAAGGTTATTTGATGCATTGTAAAAACCAAAATGTTTGAGTAAATATTTAATATATTTATAATAATTAAAAATATTTCTATTTAGTTTTTTTAAAATTTAAAAACAAAGCAAAAATTTATGTTCTTCCATCATTCACATTTCAAACCCATTTTTCAAGGGTTTATAAAAATTATCAAAAATTAATTTTTCGGTTCAACAAAAAATAATGTAATCAACATATATTTAAACAACGATGGTGTTTTTGAAAATTTTATTTATGAAATGGGTTGGATCATCACTTTATTTAATAGAATTATTTTGAATAAAATATGTAGGAAGTATATAATACCATGTTTTTGGGTCTTGTTTAATTCTATAGAGTGATTTGGTAAGTTTAAACAATTTTTCTTGAAATTTAGTTGTTTGCATAGTCTATCAATTCATTTTTTAATGATCCCAAATAATAATTATTTTATTACTAATAGTTTATGTGGTGTATGATCGAAAAATATATTTATAGTATTTTTATGAAAT
Source organism: Viscum album (assembly GCA_963277665.1). NCBI lineage: Eukaryota > Viridiplantae > Streptophyta > Magnoliopsida > Santalales > Viscaceae > Viscum > Viscum album. The sequence continues at coordinate 1,627,560,441 of OY728161.1, read as the reverse complement.
TATATTATGTATGGTATGAGTCTATATAAAGATATGTCTGACCGTAAGAATGAATGTATGACCGTAATAGGAAATGTATGACTACGAGAAATAATGTTTGAATATAAGAAGGAAATTCTGATCACAAGAAGGAAGTATGACAACATGAAGATGCTTGTGACTGTATGAATACATCTATGACTATATGATGAAATTTACATCTGTAAGAAGACATTTGTGACCATATTAAGAAATCTAAAACCATAAGAAGAGCTCCATGTCCATTGGAAGGATAATGTGACTATTCATTGGATTGTGTGATATTTCCTTAAGTCCAAATCTATGGGTTTTATTCTACCATTCCTAAGTAAATCAGTGCATTTTCGAGAATAAAATAATATTTTATTCTAATGGCTAGTATTTGAGGAATTAAATAAAAGTTAGATCATATAAGTCTTTTAGATCCACTCACTCAGTATAGGGATTTAAGAATAATTATTCTTAAATGGATATCTTGGAAAAAAGTGATCTATAATTTCAAAAGACTCTCACACATGAAAGTAATGTATAAACCAAAGAATAGCATATAAGGATTCAATTATAATATATGGAACTGTATTTTCTATAATCTAATACCATATATAAAAGATAATATTTAAAGGATCATCTCATCTATTTTTAATTAAAGATTTAAAGATAATTTATTAGTTGAAGCTGAATAGAGATTACGATGAAAAAAACTATCTTTATCCTTTCTCTCTCATTTTTATCAATTTTCATGTTGTGATTTTATTTATTATAAATTTATTTATAAATAATCTTTTATTGTAAAGAGTAGTACTCAAATAATTCTTCATTCCTCTTTTTACACTTTTTATCCCACATATAACTGTAGAAGAGACTTGGTTAATTTTGTTTATCCTTGTTTGTTGTCATATTTTATAAAACCCAATCTAGGTTGTGGAATAGTTTAATAATTTTAATAAACATTCTTGGTAGTGATTTTTCTATCAAGTGGATATGATTAGCTTCCACATTGGAAATAAACCTCTTGATTTTTAAAATTTATTATGTGTTATTTAAGTTTGTCTTAATCTATTTTTAAATTATTTTATATTCAAAATTATATGTTTCAAATACACTTTATGTATATATTTTAAAATATATTTATAAAAAAACATTGATAATTAGATTTAATCAATGATACATATATATATAGTGTTTAGTGTGATGAGATTTGTTTAAAAAGTTAAAGTGATTATATTTTTTAATAAGGTTGTGATCAAGACCTTGAGAAACCTATCCAAAATATAAAATAATATATATATTTATATATACTATTTTAGTTAACTGGGCTATTTTAAAATTGGTGAATTTTGATTTAAGAGTGTTTTTAACAAAAAAATTATCTGATGCTCAATTCACTGCCACTTGAGCACTCCAATCTGGCTAAAATTTCGTATCAAGTGAATTATATTTCTTTTTGACCTTGATGATGTTTTGAATAAAGATATAAATTTATGTTCATTATAAATTTAAATATTTACATATTATGAAATACTTGAGGGAACTCTAAGAATCCGACCTTAAAACATTACATAATCTTGAATTTTTATGCAATAATTCACTTTATACATTTCAAGGATCTTTATAGTTTAGGGTTTTAGAGAATCAGGTCATAAATATTACATAACAAACCCATATATTATAAAGTGGACACTTCCAATAAGTTTCAATTTTTCTCATAATATAAAACTTTTAAAATTAAACAAATTTTATTTTCATGAAAAATATTCATTACTTTCACATAAACTTCTACTTTGTTTCTACTCATCCTTAATCCCAGTGAAAAACATTTTAATACATGGGATGAGAAAAAAAACCCCAGTAAGGGATATAAAAGAAAGAAATCCATTATTTGAGTGAAAAAATAAAAACCGATAAATTGTTTAACCTTTTCACATTATTTTGTGATCTTATAAAATAAATCATATCCACAATGAAAACTCACTTTTTACTCAAATAAAATCTTTAAAACTCATAAGAAGAATATAGAAACCCTTGTAGGAATCTTAGAGAATTATATTCATAACCCAAGTTCACTCATGTCAAAATAACTAGACCCTAGTTAAATATACAGGAGAAACCTCCTCAGTTAACTCCCTCCTTCTTTCCTTTGAATATAAGGAGCATTATATAATTCATTGGAGAGCTATATCGGTCTCACCCATCGTATAAGTTGTATCGGGCTCATCCATCATGTAATATGTATCAGCATCTATTATCATTATATATAATTATCAAGTACCATATTATAAACAATTTTTTTTAATCTATCACATTTTCATCATAAATCCATTAAAAAACTCATTTTAACCCATATGTAAATAACTTTCCATTTTTTCATAATATATATATATATATAAATATCCATTTTTTTTCAAAAAAAATTAAAAAAAAATTAAAAAAATATTGTGGAAATGATTTCATTGGAAAATAAAAAATAAAACTTCTAAAGGAAGATTCAAATAAATTAATATAAATTATGAAAAACCTGCTTTTATTACAAACTTAAACATGATTTATTACATAAAAATTCACTTGATACAACAAAGAAGATTGAGAGGTTTAGTGTCTTTGGGGCTTAGGATCAATACATAAAAACTTGAAACATGAAATACAACATCTTTATTGAAAACTTTATTTACACGACCACTACATTCCCTTGTACTTAGCATTGCATGAGATAACCTGAGGACATGTATAAGAAAAGGGTGAGCTATAAAGCCCAGTAAGGGAGTACACATGGAATAACATGAGTATTTCAATACATGTTAGACAATAGACATATCAATAGAGCATAAGAGAAATATGAACATAAAGGCATGATAAAGCATGATAATCATAACATGGAAATGTGACAACAACACTTAACATGGAATTAGCATGAGACAAGGCTCATTGCACATAGAGCATGAGTAAATCCTCATTTCACATGAATCATGAGTAAACCCTCATTGCACTTGAATTATCATAATTAAAAACTCATTGCACATGACGTATCATGATACTATACTTTACCCAATGCATTGGAGCGCTATAAGGGCACACCCTTCTTAAACATTTCATTTCATGCATAAGTGTGCCACATGGATCATAAAACATGGATTCATAAAACATAATCATTTATTCCACAATAAATAAATGTGGAATTCATACATGAAACTTTATAAACAATAACTAAATGTTCATAAAGGTGAATACCCTTGATGGAGAAATGGGCATGATATTCACTACACAATGACATTGGCTTAGAAAATCGGTGAGAGAATTCTTTGTTATTTAGGTTTGGGACCCCTTAAATTAAATTAATCCAAACCACAAACCATCCCATGGTTTTTTCACATGGTTTTTGGAAAAGGTAAGAGGAAAAAAATATTTTATAAGGCCAAAGTCCGAACTTCTTAAAATATTAGGGTTGCTTATGTGGAGGTGAGTCACACTCCCATGGAAATTAATTTAAAAAGACAAGGTGTTTAATAAGTCTTGAGGGGTCCATTAATGATTTGAAAAGTAAGTCAAACAAACCCAAAATCACATTATTTTAATGGTAAAAAATATATTGGCCAAACATAAATATTATAGTATTTTATTACATCACTATTGGGTCATTATGATGTCATAAAACACATTATATATTTAAAAGGTATTTAATTTTTACACAAAAATTTGACTGTCTCAGAAAATTATGAAAAATTAACCATTGGATAATTTCGACGTCCTAATTCCAGAAATAACATTTATTTTATCTAAATAATTTTTTAAATATGTTAATTTTCACTTTTAAAATAAAAATCGATATTTATCGAAAATTCACGGGTTTTGACAGAAATGGCTTTCAAACCTTAATAAAACTTATAATTGCATTCATAAAATTATAAGATCATTTATATTTAATAAAAATTAATTTAATAATTAAAATAATATTTTATTAAAATATTATTTAATTCAAAAATCCATTAATTTAATAAAATAGATTTCTTAATTAAATAATAATTAAAAACACTATTCGTACTTTAAAAACTATTTACAATGTCTCAAAAATGACAAGGAGGTATATTCATTATTATATAAAAAAATAATATACATGAACATAGTACTAGCGATTCGTTACATAACCCCTTAAAAAAGCCACACAAGACCTAAGGGTAAGGTGTGTGATGGTGACAGACTCTTGGGGTGGCTCAGCTAACATTGCTCGAGTGGTAATTTCTATCAACTTCCATTTTTCCCGTAGACGGTCCCATTCGAGCTTGACATGATGAAGCTCAGCTTGGGCTTGGTCAAGAGAGAAGCCCAAGGACGCCACCTCTTTTCCGAGCTCCGACAAATGGGATTCATACGGAGCAATTCTATAGGACGAGGCCATCACTTCTTTTGTCTGAGTAAATTGGATTTGTTAAATCCCTATATTTATACTAATCATGTGATCACTGTTCAACGGCTATATTAGAAATGGTAAAAATTCTTAACATAAAACCAAAGAAGTTGACATTTTATATAAACATAAAGAGACATTTAATTAGATCAAGAGGGATTTCCATTAATGAAACTTTGGGTCGTTGCAATATTCCCCCCTTAAGAAATTTTTCCCTCGAAATTTTTCTTTTCCCACACTAAAACAGATGTGGGTAACTCATCTTCATCATTTACTCCGATTCCCAAATCGCTTATTCAAACTTGTGGTTTCTCTACAACACCTTGACGAGGGGTATTGTCTAATTTCGTAGAACTTTTTCTCTACGATCTAAGATCTTCACTGGTTGCTCCTCATAAGAAAGATCATCTTCCAATTGTAACACCTCATAAGAGAGTACATGTGAAGGGTATGGTATGTACTTCCTTAAGAGGGATAAATGAAAGACATCATGTACTTTGGCCATAGTAGGTGGAAGTGCTAGTCGATAGGCCACAGCCCCGACATGATCAAGAATATCGAAGGGGCCGATGTACCTTGGACTTAACTTCCCTTTCTTTCCAAACCTCACGACCTTCTTCCACGGAGATATGCATAGAAAAACCATGTCTCCAACTTTAAACTCAAGGTCTCATTGACGATTATCTGCATAACTCTTCAGTCGACTCTGGGCTGCCTTGATATGCTGCTAAATGGTTTTCACATTCTCCACCATTTCCTCGACCATTTCTGGTCCAAGAAACTTACGTTCACCGACCTCATCCCAACATGCCGGTGTTCTTCACCTTTTCCCATATAGGGCTTCATATGATGCCATTTGGATTCTTGAGTGGAAACTATTGTTATAAGAGAACTAAACTAGAGGAAGATGTTGATCCCATCCTCCTTTAAAGTCCATTGAGCACGCTCTCAACATGTCATCAAGTGTTTAGATAGTCCGCTCGGATTGACCATCAGTTTGAGGATGATAGGCCGTACTGAAGTTCTGTTCATTATTCAGAGCATGTTGAAGACTCTTCCAAAACTTAGAGGTGAATCTTGGATCTTGGTCAGACACAATAGATAGTGGTACTCCATAAAACCTTACCACTTCCCTAATATATATCCGTGCCAGTTGATCCAATGAGAAATCCTCCCAAATAGCAATGAAGTGTGGAGTCTTTATAAGACGATCCACAACAACCCAGATTGCATTGTTGTCTTTGGATGTCCTTGGAAGTCCGGTGACAAATTACATGGTGATGTTCTCCCATTTCCATTCTGGTATGGGCAATGGTTGCATCATCCCCTTAGACTTCTGCTTCTCTTCCTTCACTTGCTAACACACCAGGAACTTTTATGTATATTCGGCGATCTGCATCTTCATATTATCCCACCGAAATTTTTCTCGGAGATCTCGATACATCTTTGTGCTCCCTGGGTGAACAGAGAAATTTGAACTATGTGCATCATCCAAAAGTTCCTTCTTTAACTCTGGATTTGATGGAACACATAGTCTTTTCCCAAACCGCACAATTCTTTCTTCATTAACATTAAACTCCAAGGATTTCCCCTTTTTAATAGCTTCCACTTTTTCTTTAATTCCCACATCATCCTTTTGAGCATACTTTAACTTTCCCAAAAGAGACGGTTGAGAAATCATTTGTGAAAGGATTGATGATGTTCCCTTCTATATGATTTCCATGTCCATCTTCATCAAGTATAAGAAGATTGGATCCTTCTCAATTCTCATCATTGATAGAATCACTGGATCCTTTCTACTTAGGGCATCTTCCACCTTGTTCGCTTTCCCAAGGTGGTAATGTATTGAACAGTCATAATCATTGATGAGCTCTATCCATCTTCTCTAGAGCATATTAATCTCTTTCTGTGTGAATATATATTTAAGACTCTTGTGGTCAGCATATATCTAACATTTCTCTCCATATAGATAATGCCGCCAGATTTTCAAGGAAAAGATCACAGCTGCCAACTCCAGATCATGCATTGGATAGTTTCGCTCATGGATTTTCAACTACCTTGAGGCATAGGATATCACTTTATCATTCTGCATCAGCACACAACCTAAGCCCTTCTTTGAAGCATCAATGAATACCACGAAAAGTTCCCCACTTGTGGGTAAAGTGAGCACGAGCACAATGATAAGCCTCCTTTTAAACTCCTTGAATCTTTCTTCGCATTCATTACTCCAAGAAAACTTTACTCCCTTTCGAGTTAGCTTGGTAAGAGGGTTGGAAAATCTTGATAAATTTATCACAAATCGTCGATAATATCTATCCAACCCCAAGAAGCTACGAATATCTGTTACCGATGTTGGCCTCGACCATCCCTCAATTGCATCTGTTTTGGAGGGGTCCACAGATATCCCATTGGTTGTGATGATATGACCCAAGAATGATACTTACTTCAACCATAACTCACACTTACTGTACTTTTCATAGAGCTTCTCCTTGTGCAAAGTCTCCAGTAGAGTTCTTAAATGATCCTCATGATCCTCCTTGGTTTTGGAGTATATCATAATGTCATCTATAAAGACTACCACAAATTTGTCGAGGTAATCTCTAAAGACTCTATTCATTAAGTCCATGAAGATTTCTAGAGCATTGGTGAGTCCGAAAGGCATTACTATGAATTCATAGTGCCCCGTATCTTGTGCGAAAATCAGTCTTGGGGATATCTTCCTTCTTCACCCTTACATGATAATATCCCGACCGAAAGTCCACCTTGGAGAAGTATTGTGCTCCACGCAACTGATCGAACAAGTCATCAATTCATGGGAGAGGATACTTGTTTTTTATCGTGATTCTTTTAAGTTCACAATAATCGATGTAAAGCCACATTGACCCATCCTTCTTCTTGACGAAGAGGACTAGTGCACCCCATGGTGAAGCACTTGGGTGTATAAAACATTTATCCAGATTCTCCTGTAGTGGTTTCTTCAGCTCTTCAAGCTCTACAACATCCATTCTATATGGAGTCTTGGATATTGGTAAATACCCGAGTATAAGTTCAATTGAGAACTCAACATCTCTTCTAGGAGGAAGACAAGGCAGTTCCTCGGGAAACACTTCCACGAATTCCCTCACAATAGGCATTTCTTCCAGGATGGTTTCTTCCTTGGACCCAATCATCTAAGCCAAATACACGTGCTCATAAGGCAGTAATATCCATGCTTGAGATGATGGAGCTAAAGGAGATTCATCTTCCTCCTGACACTTGTAAAGAATCGAGGGTCGATTCTCCATATGGAGTGTGATTTCCCTCTCCCAACAATTTATGTTGGCTCTATATAAGGAAAGCCAATACATGCCAATAATTGCATAAAATTCCACCAGAGGGAGTATGAAGAGGTTCGCCGGAAAATTCAATCCACAGATTATAACAGGGGAGGACTTATATTCATGGGATGCAATGATTTCCCCATTTTCCGTACTCACCGACATCTTCACTTCCATGATTTGTGGTGGTGCTAGGATTGTTCTACTAAACTTTTGAGATATAAAAGAATGCGTAAAACCCGAATCAAAAAGTACGTTACCTATTCTTGAATGAATAACTAGCGTACCTGTCACCACTTCGTTGTTGGGGTTCACTTCGGCAGAAGTGATGGAAAAAGCTCTTCCTTGCTGTCTTGGAGGTTGTTGGTTGCCTCCGAAAACCCCTGGATTAGGGAACTGATTTGTAAAATGACATGGTTCTTTGCATTTGTAGCATTGAAAAATGCGTTGAGGTTCGAACAGAGCGTTCCTCTCCTCTGTCACAGCCGCGGGTCTTTCTTGCTGAAAGTTAACAACTAGGTGCCCTTCCCTTCCACACCTGAAGCATTTCCTCGTCCCCTTAAGGCAATTTCACGGGTGCTTCTTTCCGCACTTTTGGAAAGTGGGGTACTAGATATTCTTAGCACCGTTGGATTTATCCATCAGACCACCAACATTGAAGTCCACCTTATACTTCTTATCCCCATGATACCCCTGTGATTCTACGATCTCCATTTCGACCTTGAGGGCACATCGGACAATTTCCTCATAGCTGTCGAAGTCACGGATCGCTAATGCTTTCCACAGGCTAGGCTTCAGCCCACCAAAGAAGAAGTCAACTTTGCATTCGGGGGTAACGACAAAGTCGGAAGCGTAACGTGCAAACCTTGTTAAGTTTTCCTCGTACGCTCCAATAGATTCTTCATCTTTTTTCTTGAGGGAAAGGAAGTCCCTTTCCATCTTAAGCCGGAGGGTGCATGGAAAATATTTATCGAAAAACATCTTCTGGAAATCCTTCCATTCCAACGCCCCGATCTCCTCCTCAGGATTTGTATTTTTGATCAACATTCACCATTGATCAGCTTCACCCTCCATACAATAAGACGCCAGGAGAACCTTCTCTTGTTCAGAACATTGAAGGATGGAGAAGATCTTTTCAATGGAGTTGATCCATTGTTCAGTGATCATGGGATCAGATGATCCACTAAAAGTAGGAGGCCTTTGTCTCATGAAGCTCTCGATAGTGACTTTTTCTTTCTTAGGGGGGGTTGAACGTTTCTATTGACCTGCGTTTCTATTCAAAAATTGAGTTAGCTGAGAGAGAACCATGAAAAAGTTCGCGATTCCCACTCCCATTGGATTTGGTATCTCATTAGTACAGTCATCACACTGATCTTCACAACGGTTGTTAGCCCGAGTCCTCCTATTACCGGCCATTGGATGGAATAAAAGGAAAGTTAGGGGTAAAACATAAAGGGTAAACCAAAGACAAAGGTTAATGACTCATAAATAAAATTTTATTTCCTTAACTCATGAGTCTATAGGCTTCAATCTAGGCTTTTCATGATCTACTTTCTAACATATATTCTTAGGGGCATTTTTTTTAATTCCCTTAATAAGGGTTCATACTAAGCTTGTGAATTTATCAAAACATATCCCCCGGGAGTGTCGTAACCAAGAGTGCAGTAAGGCCCGTTGTCGTGCACCAGTTCCCGTTCGAGTCTAGCTCAAAGCGGTGTTTTTGGGTTTTACCCCTAGGATACATCTGTGCCAGAGCCGCCTCTACCTCCTCGTATCCAGATAGGGATGTATTTTCTTGATAACCCACATACTCAATACTCACCAAAACTTAGGGATGTATTTATTGTACTTAGTCTTGTATCTACGGCTTTACTAGGGTTTTCTAATCCTAATCCCAAAAATAACTAAACCTATCCTTTGATACCAACTACGACAACCCTGCTTTTATAACAAACTTAAACATGATTTATTACAAAAAACTTCACTTGATACAACAAAGAATATTGAGAGGTTTAGTGTCTTTGGGGATTAGGATAAATACATAAAAACTTGAAACATGAAATACAACATCTTTATTGAAAACTTCCTTTACACGACCACTACATTCCCTTGTACTTAGCATTGCATGGGATAACCTGAGGACATGCATAAGAAAAGGGTGAGCTATAAAGCCTAGTAAGGGAGTACACATGGAATAACATGAGGAGTTAAATACATGTTAGGAAATAGGCATATCAATAGAGAATAAGAGAAACATGAACATAAAGGCATGATAAAGCATGATAATCATAACATGGAAATGTGACAACAACACTTAACATGGAATTAGCATGAGCCAAGGCTCATTGCACATAGAGCATGAGTAAATCATCATTACACATGAAGCACGAGTAAAACCTCATTGCACTTGAATTAGAATGAGTCAACACTCATTGCACATGACGTATCATGATACTATACTTTACCCAATTCATTGGAGCGCTATAAGGGTACACCCTTCTTAAACATTTCATTTCATGCATAAGTGTACCACATGGATCATAAAACATGGATTCATAAAACATAATCATTTATTCCACGATAAAGAAATGTGGAATTAATACATGAAACTTTATAAACAATAAGTAAATGTGCATAAAGGTGAATACCCTTGATGGAGAAATGGGCATGGTATTCACTACACAATGGCATTGGCTTAGAAAATCAGTGCGATTTCGACAGCGTAACGGCGTGACATAAGAATTCATAAAAATGGTTTGATGAGAGAGAAAGGGTGTATCATCATATTTACATGAAATGGAAAGTAAGGGGGTCATATAGATACATGTACAAACAATTGTAATGGAATTTAGATTCATGATACAAAAGTATTGCTTGAATGTAAAAGAAGAGAGAGAAGTTCCTTTCGGAATTTTGGCATAGTAACGGGTGTACATGGGAGGCATTTAATGAGAGAGAAAGGGGTATCCCATCATTGAAACATAAAGAGGGAAGTATTATGGAGGTGACAAACCATACCTCAACATTCATAATTGAAATTAAAATGGAAAAACAACTTAAAGAAAATTGGACAAAAATGAGAAAGGAAGAAAAAACCCTTACTTGGAAGTGTGCTTCCAAAGGATAGAGAGAGGCTTGTGAGAGGATTATTGGGAACTTGGGGCACCTTGTGAGGATTCTAGAGAGAGTTGGGAAGAGGTTTGACGAACTCCAAAGGCTTTGAGTGAGGAGGAAGTGGGATCTTGGGTGGGTTTATATAGGAAAGTTGAGAGAATTCTTTATTATTTAGGTTTGGGACCCCTTACATTAAATTAATCCAAACCACAAACCATACCATGGTTTTTTACCATTTTTTTTGGAAAAGGGAAGAGGAAAACAATATTTTATAAGGCCAAAGTCCTAAATTCTTAAAATATTAGGGTTGCTTATGTGGAGGTGAGTCACACTCCCATGGAAATTAATTTAAAAAGACAAGGTGTTTAATAAGTCTTGAGGGGTCCATTAATGCTTTGAAAAGTAAGTCAAACAAACCCAAAATCACATTATTTTAATTTTAAAACATATATTGGCCGAAAATAAAGCTTATAGTATTTTATTACTTCACTATTGGGTCATTATGATGTCATAAAACACATTATATATTTAAACGGTATTTAATTTTTACCCAAAAATTTGACTGTGTTAGAAAATTATGAAAAATTAACCATTGGATAATTTCGACATCCTGATTCCAGAAATAACATTTATTTTATCTAAATAATTTTATAAATATGTTAATTTTCAATTTTAAAATAAAAACCTACATTTATCGAAAATTCACGGGTTTTGACAGAAATGGATTTTAAACCTTAATAAAAATTATAATTGCATTCATAAAATTATAAGATCATTTATATTTAATAAAAATTAATTTAATAATTAAAATAATATTTTATTAAAATAATATTTAATTCAAAAATCCATTAACTTAATAAAATAGATTTCTTAATTAAATAATAATTAAAAACACTATTTGTACATTAAAAACTATTTACAATGTCTCAAAAATGACGAGGAGGTATATTCATTATTATATAAAAAAATAATATACATGAACATTGTACTAGCGATTCGTTACATAACCCCTTAAGATAGCCGCATAAGACCTAAGGGTAAGGTGTGCGATGGTGACAGACTCTTGGGGTGGCTCAGCTAACATTGCTCGAGTGGTAATCTCTATCAACTTCCATTTTTCCCATAGACGGTCCCATTCAAGCTTAACATGGTGAAGCTCAGCTTGGGCTTGCTCAAGAGAGAAGCCCAAGGATTCCACCTCTTTTCCGAGCTCCGACAAATGGGCTTCGTACGGAGCAATTCTACTGGATGAGGATATCACTTCTTTTTTATGAGTAAATTGGATTTGTTAAATCCCTATATTTATACTAATCATGTGATCATTGTTCAACGACTATATTAGCAACGATCAAAATTCTTAACATAGAACCAAAGAAGTTGAAATTTTATATAAACATAAAGAGACATTTAATTAGATCAATAGGGATTTCCATTAATGATAATTTGGGTCTTTACATAAATGATAGTGGAAAATTATGTTCATTCCATAAAAGTTAAAATAATGATTCCTTTGACATCTTTGGTAAAATTACCTCATTTGGAAAACAATAAAAATATCCCTTTTTAAACATTATAAAGAAAGTAAAATGTAGTTTAAAATGAATTCTAATGGTTTTTTAAATGTAAAAAAGAATATTATTGAAATACTTTAGTGAATATTAATAATGATGAAAAATATGATAAAAACTTTAAAACATTTAAAATAAGGTTTTAAAGAAAAAACACTCACCTTAAATACTGTCAAGAATAATACATTATTTAATTCATGAATAATAAAATTATATCAGTTATTTATTTTCTTAAGATAATTTTTCATATTAATTAAATTATCATTATCCATTTTATTTCATTTATTCCCATTTTTTATTTAGTTACTTCATCATTTAAGTTTACACTTGATGTTTTGAGGGTGTTTTATTCATAATCCCAAAACTACTTTGGTCTGATGATTATGATCAAAGGGTTCATTATTCCATCACCTCTATAATCTTAATCATTAAATAATCATAATTTTTATATATTAAATAAAACTTTATAACCATACATGAAATTCATAGATGAAAAACGAATCGCATCGATTTATGGAGGTGGTAGACCACACGTACGGATGAACAACATTTTCATTTTTCAATGGATGGAAAAGTAAGAAAATATATGATATATTATCTTTACCAAATGATAATTATTTAATTAATATTATATATATATATATATTAATTAAATCCATCATAATAACCATCCTTGTGAGGTGGTGATGAAAAATTAAACACATCACTTCGTGGAGGTGGTAATCCACACGTACACATGAGTGATGTTTTCATTTACCATAGGATGGAAAAAGAGATGAAAAAGGGTTGTACGATAGTAATAATAAAATTTAAGTATATGTAATATATTTATGTTATTATTTCATCATAGTTAATAAATATTTAGAGGAGTTAGAAGAATAAATAAACTTGAAATAAGTAGGTTAAGACTTATACCTTCTCCATAGAAAACCTCTTTGGATTGCACATAATGCCTTATAGTTTTGGGTAGTTTGTGAGTTATGGAGATCTAGGAAAAGGGGAGAGATTTTGAGGAGAGATTTGGATTGGTATTTTCTTAACTACAGTGCTAAAAATGATTGAGGAAGAGAGGAGAGGAGGTCCCCATTTATAAGTTAGGGAAGGAACTATATTAGAATTGATTAAAGTATTAAATTAATACAAATTAATTTTCATATTAAAGTTGATATAAATTGTATTATTTGAAATATATAATGAGTATAAGTTGAAAAAATTACATAAAATAAAAATTTTAACATGTCTAGGTGATGTTTTCTCCCTTATCTCTTATTTTTAACCCATGTTAACCCTTTTTATGATTACCATGATATCAAAGTTTTTTGCTCTATATGTGTTAAGAAAGTTACTAAAAAGGTAATATTGAACCATAAGTGTAAAAATGTTTATATTATATACCATATCCCATTAAATGGGATAAATATAACATTTTTATAAAATTTAAATCATTAAATAAAATATTACTCAACATAATGTATCATTATGGTCATTTTTGGAACTATTCACATAGTTTGACATTAATTACATCAAGATACTAATGAAATCCAGATATAATATTTTCATACATCAATAATATATTTTATTTATCTATAAAATTCTTGTGACATAATAATTAATCCATATTTTGTTACCTTTAATGTTTTTTAAAATCATTTTCTTGATTTTTCTATTACTTGAACAAGCACTGTTTTAGTGTTGTTTAAGCACTAAAGGTAATTATTACATCACTAAAATTAAAAATAAATTACGATGATAAAAAAAATTAATTTTTAAAATAATAATTTAAAACAAAAAATTTCCTATTTTTATCCCTATGATAAAACATTAGAGATATTAAAATATAGTGTCATTTTTGTTTTTATTCTTTACTTAAAATCATATGAAGGTCATTATCAAAAAAAGTGGTAAAAATTACCAGATTTTTGAAACTTGGATGATTATAGTAGAAATTAATTATAAAATAAAATAAACATAAGTGTTATGGTGATTTTTAGGCCTTATCTGATAGTTTTAATCCAGTTCATCCCACTTTACCCTTACCGAGGTGACAAATATTTACTATGGTTACTATTCATAATGATAAAAAAATAAGAGACTTATTTAAAAAAATTGAAAATCATGATTCCAAATATGGAACCTATTTTATAATATTAAATTTCTACAATTAGAATAAATTAATTTAATATAAAAACATAAAATGAAATGAAAACACTTTTTAGAACAAATGAGTTTTAAGCTAAAAATTAACTTATACGAAAATCAAGTATAATGTTGATTACTATGTAATTAATTAGATTATATATAATTAAATTATACTTATTTTAATTTAAGTTCAAATTAAAAACATAATTTGGATTTTAAATTATTTTATTTAATTAAAATAAATGACAGTTTAACAAAAAATGGCATTTTCACTATTCACTGAAAAATCAATCTATTCTGAAAAATCTCAAAATTTCATCCTAAGATAATTTTGACTTTATGATTTCAAAAATTAAGTTAATTTTTTATAATTAAAATTATAAAATTTAGAAAATAATATTTTAAATAAAACTATATAATGCATGAAACTCAATTTAGTTAAAATAAAACTATTTTCTTTTTTGTTGGAAAATTACTTAATATTCTTATAGTGAATATAAATCTATAAAATCTAATTTATAAATATTTGTAAGAAATTAAATTATTATATTATCAACATTACCTAGGTTTTTATAGAAAATTCTACCAAAAAACTCTATATTTTAATGGAACTAATTGTGATCAATGAAAAATAAAAATGAAAATAAATCTTGAAAGTATGTGCTATGATATTTGGACTACAACTGAGGACAAATATGAAAATACCAAAGCTTCCAGATCTGAATAGATTTATTCCACTAAGGATTCTTATGATTATAATTTTTTATAATGAATGATTCGTATTATGAACTAGGCGAAAATGAATTTAATAGAATATATGCATGTGTTATAGCCTATGAAATTTGGGATACCTTAGTTGTGTCTCATTAAGGGACATATAATGTTAAATAAATGTGATTAAATATCTATACTATTAATTATGACACATTTATGATGAGGTATAAGGATTATATTTAAAATATGTATCTTAGGTTTAATGAGATTATGAACATGATTCATGATTTGGGAAAGATTATTGATGACAAGTCACAAGTGTTAAGGATTTTAAGATGACCACATTATAATTAGTGAGGAACTGTCATATCTATTCATTAATATTATGATGTGGTCAATATTACATTAAAATATACTTATAAAACTAATTGTTTATGGAAAATATCATAAAATGAGTGAAGAATATATTGTACCCAAAAATTTAATCGCATTAAATGTATCTTAGTCAAAAGTTAAAGAGTTAATAAAAAAAGAGAGATCAAGTGGAAGTGATAATAACTCTGATAGTGATGAGTAGATGGACCACTTGTCAAGATTATTAAATAAATTCAAAAAAATAAAAATAAAAATTTGTTTAGGAAATTGAATTACAAAAAGAAAATATGATAAAAAATGAAAATGGAAGCAGGGTGATAACTTTGAAGAAGTTACCTATTACGAGTGAAAAGGAAAAGGACATATAAAATGTTATTGTCCAAAATTTAAGTAAAATATTAAATATAAGGATAAAATAAAGAAAGAAACCATGAATGAAACATGGAGTTTTTTAGTATAGTTTGAGTGATTCAGACTCATCCTAGAATGATTCTCATGAGAAGGAAAATTTGTGATTTATGGAAATTACACCTGAGGTAAAAAATATTATTTGTGTTCCTTCCAAAAATGAATATCATGATGAATCTGATATGTATAGTGATGATCTATTTTAATTCTAAAATATGATGGAAGATACCTTAAATGAATTAAAAGATAAATATAATAATTTAAATAAACAAAATGCTTTATTTTATAATATTAAATATAATCTTCCTATTGAAAATGAAAAGAATAAAATTCTTATCAAGGAAAATAATGATTTAAATTTGGAAAATGAACAACTAAATAAATACATTGAAAGTTTCATTAAGATAATTTAAACTCTATAAAATTTTGGGAAGTCAAGTTTTACCTAAACCAAAATATGGATTTGGCCATTAGCCTAGGAAGAAAAGAAAACTCTATAAAAACTATTATATTCCTGGGTCAAATGTAATCAATAAACCTATATTGAACTGTGAAATGAAAATATATAGATCCAGAGAAGTCTAGTTTAGACCTAAAAGATATTATTTTTTTAATTAATTTAAATTTGTTTATAAATATGGAAATAAATAAATCAAAAAGATATGGATCTCAAATGATTTAATTGGTAACCTTTCTAGACCCAAAAATATTTGGGTATAAAAATATTTTTGTATTTAATTGAATGTAAGAAACATACTTAAAAATTATAGAAAAGGATTATGGTATCTGGGTAGTGGTTGTTCAAAATATATGAATTTAGACTTTTCAAGTTTTAAGAGTCTAACAAAAGTGGAAGTTTATCATGTCACCTTTAGTGATAATGAAAAAGGAAAAATAATTGGACTTGGTCATATAGATAATTCGAAAAATTATTTAATTTTCAAGGTTTTATTTATTGGAAACATAAAATATAATCTTATGAGTATATATCAATTATGTGAAGATGATTTTAATGTCAATTTTATGAATAATTCATGTAAGATTTATGATTTAATTATGATTTGTTTTTTACTTCTTCAAGGAATGGTAAAATTTATGTAGTTGATTTAAATTTTTTATTTCCTCAAATTGTCTCATGTTTGAATTTCTTTTATCATTAATATTGGCTATAGAACAGGATACTAGTCTATTGTAACATATACACACTTATAAATCTAGTCAAAATGGTTTAGTTAATGAAAACTAGATTTCAAAAAAGGAAAAGTGTGCAATACCTATAAAAAGGGAAAGAAACATAAATTTTATTTTAAACAAAATAAATAGGTCTCAACCTCTAAACCACTAGAATTGGTTCACATGAACCTTTTTGGACCATCTAGAGTTTTATTTTTAACCAGAAAACACTATGCTTATGTAATTTTTTATGATTATTTATTATTTACATTGTTATATTTCATGGATCAAAAAATTGAGGCTTTTAGATGTTTTACAATGTATGCTAGATCTATAGAGAACATTAGTGGACTAACCATTAATAGTTTGAGAAGTGATCATCTCTGTGAGTTTGAAAATCAAAATTTTGAATTATTATTCTCACAATATGGATATAATCACAATTTCTCTGCTCCTATCACTCTATATAAAAATGGAGTTATAGAAAGAAGAAATGGGACACTTCAATAAATATCTCAAACAATGCTCAATGAATATGAATTGCTAATTTATTCTTGGGATGAAGTTGTGAATTATAACAGAATAACCCATGCTGACTAGAACAATCACCCGAGCAAACCCATTATGGGGTGGGGTAAAATAGAGATAAGAAAACAAGTCTTGAATATAATAAAAACAAGTCATACAACTATAGTACTATAAAAAAACAAATCAAAGATACAACTGAGATAAACAAGCTAATAATAAAAACATAATAAGTCTATAGAACTAGTCTCTATATGACCAAGCATCACCACCAACTATCCCAAAAAGAAATAACAACATAAAGAGAAGCTTGCATGAAACATGACGCTCTTCCCTATACCCAATTCCTAGAAAACAAGGTCTAAGTCCACCCATAAGAAGAATTAGGGTGTGAAAAAAAATCCCAGTAGGATACCACCAAAAGATCTATAAAAACTCTAATAATAAGACTTCACAAGTTAAAGCTTTAAAACAAAAACAATTTTACAAGAAGTTTTATAAACAAATCAACTTGAAATTCATTTTCAAATCATCCATGAGTTTTTCAAAAAATGCATGCTATATCTTCCAAATCTAGAAATAAATAAGGTAAAAATATCAAAAATTAAATATACATGTGATTCAACATCCACAGAATCAACTATCATGTTACAAACAACCAGAAACAACAATGTACCTACCAGTTGAACTATAGCCTATGGGACAATATGTACTAGATACTCACAAGACGAACAAGGAATAAAGTTGGATCCAAACTAACATAGAGGCTTACCATAGACCATAAACATATATTATATTACCTCCTAGTGGTTTCACACACACTAATGCTACCTGTGTCTCTATCTTGACATAACCAAGGTTCCCGCTATACAATGTTTTTAAATTTATAATTTAAAAACCATGATTACACTTTTATAAAACAATTACAAAGCCAAGACAACATGCTTTAGGGTTTGAAAATCCATTTTCTATTTTAAATCAAGGTGATTTCTTTTTCAAGGAAAAAACCCTTTAAAACATGAACCCACGCCCCTTTCAATTTCAACACATGAAAATTACATTTCAAATCTCATGGAAATCAATAAGAACTATAATAAATTCAAAAAATTAGAATAATTGAATATATCAACCTACCTTAAGAGCATAGAAAACCTAATCGAATTTGATAAAGAGGATTAGAAACCATGAGATATACCTTTGTAAGATAAGGCACGACCAAAAACTAAAAATTATTGAGAGAAAACACAATCAAATCAATAATACCTACAAAAAACAATGCCATAATGAAAAACGAGAGGGAAACCAAGTATAAGGCCCCAGCCTTAAACCTTACTTAATCTTGAGTTATTACAAGATTACACATTGAGGATCTTTTCAGGTTTAGAGTTTTAGAGAATTAGATCATGAAACTTGCATTACATTCCACATTTAAACAAAGTGGTTACATAAAAGACAGTATTCATTCTTCCCATCAACGGAAACATATTTAAAATATAACACAGATTCTTTCTTGAAACATCCTTGACACTATCATCACATCATGTACCTTTCCCTTGACCTGTGAAAAACATTTCAAAAACTTTGGATGAGCATAAAAAGCTCAGTAAGGGTTATAAAAATATGGAAAGGAAACATGAGTTCATATATACATAAGAATGAAATCATACTTTACCCATAAAACATAGGCACTTTAACATACCTCATCAAACCATGAATAAATCATAGAAAACATAAGACATAAAGGTAACTTGAGGCATTCATAACATTCTTACGTAGGGAGTAACCCTCTTGGTTACGTTTGGAATACCCATCACAGTATATTCCCTAAATCTCTTTGGAGAAACCTTAATGTTTCACTCCTTCGCGTTACCCAATGCATTGGAGAGCTATATCGGGCTCACCCGCCCTTAGTTTATCACGGAACCACCCGTTTTCATAACAATGCCCAAGAACCATAACATAATCGTATCACATAAACATGAATAAAGGAAACATAACATTTCCACATTTCAATCACAATATAACATTTTAGGATATTGAAATAATGAATCCATTCAAAAAGAAACCATTTCCAAAACCATTTAAAACATTTAATAAAGAGATTTTTGAATCAAAGTGTCCCATACCACCTTGAAGCTTTTAACATTTTAAACCATTAATATCCATATAAATAAATCCTTAAAACCATTTTGAAAACATGGATATTAATAAGAACAAATAATTAAAACATTTAAAACGATATTTTGGTTAAAGGGGTTTTACCAAAATTAGAGACACTTGAATACAATAATCGAGGAATAAAATTTAGTCAGAACTTTATAATATCATGAGAATAAAAGGATTCATGATATAATACTCCAAAGGACAGTATATACACCATATATGAGTGAATCGGTGCATAACAACAATGAACCGTCAATAGAAATGTCAAATGTGATGAAATCCCTTATAAAGAAGGTATCCTTAAATTAAGGACAAATAAATCTCAAAAATATGTGTGACAAATATATATATACCCAATATAAGTGGATATTAAGTGTAAAACAATAAAAAGTCATTCACACATATTCAATGGATGACATATTCAATGACTACAAGTTGAACCCAAAGAAATCGAAATTGGGTTAAAAAGTTCCCTTGACAGCCTAACGGCATCACATAAAAATGAGTTGATGAGAGATAAAAAGTGTATCTCATCACTTGGACATAAAATTTTCATCAATAAGGATGTATGAGAACATATCCCAACATAAAAATATGTAAATTAAAAGACCCAATAAAAGAGGTCTTTTAAAAAAGAGGAGGGTGAAAGGTTCCCTTACCGACTTGGGTATCTTTCAAAACATACACCCCATGAAAGAAAGACAATAGGTCATTGATGTAAATACTCATAAAAAAAATTATATTGCACAAAGAGTAGAATAATGGGCAGTACATACACCACTCAATGGAATTTGTGGCAAATGTAGCATAAATCTCACGGGAATAAAAGTGAGATGAAAAATCCCTTACGAAAACTCGGCAGCCTAACGGCGCCACATAAAACTCCCGAATATGGATTGATGAGATAAAATAGAGTATCCCATCATATTACAATAGAATTTACAGAAAGTGGAATATAAAAGAAAATCCCCCAACATTGCAAGGAGGAGTTTAAAAGAAGTGACATAAAGGAGAGTACTTAAAAAGAAAGAGAGAGGTTAGATCTCTTACGAAAGTTCGGCAGCCTAACGGCGCCACTCAAAACTTCCAAAATGGATTGATGGGAGAGAATAGGGTCTCTCATCACATGAACATAAAAATTACAGTAAATGTAATATAAAAGAACATCCCAATCATAAGAAAGATGAGCTTAAAATAAATGACATAAAAGAGTGTGCTTAAAAAGAAAGAGAGTTGTAGGATCCCTTACCTCGGGTCCGACTTGACTCGATCGTTCTTTAATCTCCTGAATAGTAAACTTGAGTTAATTTCTAATTCCTTAAGAACATTTTTCAAGTTCATTATTACTTTTATACCACTTATTACCATGTAATAAACATTATGTAATCATTTAAGTTAATAATATTTGTTTTGCCGATATTTGGTTCTTAAGTCAAAAGTGGACTTCTTACAATTACATGATGCTCGTGTGGCCAAATGTTTATTATATATAGAATTGTATTCATTATGTAGATATCATATATGTCATATATATCCAGTAAATGCTTGCATTTATAACATTACATAATCATTTAGAGGTAAGAAATGAAATGCACCGTTCATGGAGACGGTAAGCCGTACGTACGCATGAACGCTACTTTCATTTCTATTTCATATTTTATAGAATGGAATAATAATGATATAAAGGTATATTATAATTCCAGTATAATATCATATATAATATCATATTTCCATCCTTTATACATCCCACATATGGTATTTAACGAATCAAATCACTTTGAGGGGGCGGTAGTCCGCACTTCCTTAAATGAAGATATCGCGTATACCCATATTGGAAGCCATAAAGGTAAGACAAAAATGAAAAATACAGAAGAATAAATAAAACATAAACATATTATATATCATATATAAAAATAGTGACATCATAATGGCCACCGTTGAAGGTGTTAAATGAGTATTGAACAATCATCGTTTCGGGAGGCAGAATTTCACCATCCACGGAAACCATATGTTCTTTAACCATTTGATGTAGTTGTGTGAGAGTGTAGCTCGAATAAATCTTATAAAAACAACCTAGTATATTTAAGATACTGGTGTTGTTACAAAAGAAGTAAATAAAAATAGTTTAGGGGGTTGGAGAAGCAAAATAAAACAAATGAACATGAGAGAATGAATTACCTTTAAAAGTGTAACTCCTTTTGATTTGAGCCTAAAGGCTTCCTTTGAAAGGATTATGCCCAAAGGGAATCCTCTAGGATGAGGATAGGGATGTGGAGAGAGTAAATGGGCAGGGGTTGGCCGAGCCAAAGGCTTGAGGAGTGTGTTAAATGAGGTAGAGGTGGGGGCCTTTTATAAGAGGAGAGGAGGGGCACTTTTGGAAAGTAAAGAAATATTACTTTATTTGAAAATGTGTTTTGGTTTAAAAATGTCCGACATTGATATAATTCGTGGATAAGGTGATAAAGCTTCTAAATCCACTCATCCAATAAGTTTTGGACATGTGTAGTTCATAGATTTTACATTATCTTTCCATTTTATTTAAATCATCAAATAATGATGTCATCACTGCATCATTATTATGTCATAAATAATTTAATTTATTTAATGTCTAAAAAGTATAAAACAAATACTATGATGTAGGAAATCTTTTTATCTTTCCAATGAATATTTATAATAAAAAATATGACTTGTATAACACCACTTAAAAATTGTTTTAGTAAAACATATCATGTTTGTGTCAATTTTACTTTTACATTAAATAAAATGTTATTTATGTCATTTCCCAACCAAAGTGGATCCATGGGGTCCCCAAGTTGACCAATGGATTTTCTTGGTAGGCCATGATACAACCAATGAGGGTAAGACATGTGTCAAGATCATCTCATTTTATTAAATCATTATTTTTACCTTAAACTACACTAATTACCACTAATCGCGATTAAAAACTTAATAAGTTACTATTCACCAAAAAAATATTTTAATCTCATTGAACCACATTTTATTTCTTAATGACAACCATGTATGTCGGATTTTTGAAAATTAAAACACAATGATGGCAAAATTTCATTTAAACGGAAAATCAGTTTTTATAAGTACCACTTAGTGGTTTCACTATTCATCAAAAATTGAAGTTTTTCAGAAAAATCCCAAAAATTCACCCTAAGCTATATTTGATATTCTGAATTCAAAAATGAAGTCCATTTTTCAAAATTCAAAACATATAAGTCACATTAATTAATTTAATAATTAATTCCCGCTGTCATGTCAAATAGCGTGTTTTATGAAACAATGAGTATCAAAAGATTGACACTAGTTTAAGTCTGATTTCAAAGTGAAATTGATTCCAACGAACACTATTGGATTTAATGGTAAAAATATTTTGTAATTTCACTTTAAAACCAATTCAAAATATAATCTAATCATATAAATAAATTAGATTAAAAAGTGGTTTTGAATTAAAATACAACATTTTACACTATTCATTAAAAAAATGAACTTTATCGGAAAGATACCAAAAATTTACACAAAGTAAATTTTGGTGTCCCGATTCTTAATAAGAGTTTTATTTGGTCCAAAAGAATGTATACGAGTGATCAAAACTATATTTAATGACGGTTCGCCATCAAAAGGTGATAAGTGAACCTTTAGTGAAAACTAGGGCATATACGCCTAAAATTGAATTCTTTCCGTATTTTAAGCCATTATCTTTTATTGGATAAATGTAAAAACATTTAAAAACATATATAATCATATTTTAGTTATTTCTATCCATTCCCTCCATTACAACGGCTACATGTTAACTACCATTTAAAATAATATTATTTTATTATTAGAGTGCAACGTAAGATTCCCAAGAAACTCGTTGTTGCGTGTTGGGTACGCCATCGAGCATAGCGTCCCTTTTAAAGTTATTTAAATATTTTATTCACAAATATGGATAAATATGAAATGTCATATTCTTTATTTACCTGGGGTGTTACATCCTTACCCCCTTTTGGGAATTGCGTCCTCGCAATTTTAAAATTGCGCTTGGAAACATCCTTGAAAGTCCCACATCGGAACAAAAGTCGGTAAAACAAACACTTTAAAATAAAGAGAGATAAGTACAAAGGTCACCCGAGTTAACCCATACTAGGATTCCAAGTATGAAAATATGGACATGGAGGAAAAAAGAAAGGGTCATGTTCTGATGGAGAGTGATAGAAAACATGTTTAGGAGAAAGTTAACCATGAGAAAATCACAAACTTGTGATGGGTTAAACGGTATTCGATTCCCCAGTAGGAAAAGTTAATAGACAACATTTTTGTTTTAAGTTACTTTTTATTGAGGAATTTATTCATAAGGAAACATAATCACTTATCATATTGACTTTCAACTTTTATTAGATTCCTTACACAAACTCATATTTTCTCCAAAAGACGAGTATTTATGAAGACTTGTTCACATTAAGAGTACTATAATCAACTTCTAGAGAATCACCTAATCCACAAAATAGAACTATATACTTCCCATGTCTTTAACCAAAACCAAAACCAAAAAGGCTAGTACAAGATCAGATAATCCAGAAAAGGATAACCCTTTATAAAAATAAAATCTATTCTTAATCTCCAAAATTTTTCCAACAAAACCCAAAGTTCAACGAGGACCATTTGTACATAAAATTCTTCAAAGTAAACCAAACTAAGATTGAAACCCAAATATTTGAAGGATTTAGTCACATAGTCTACCAAGTTAAATCGTAACATTTATCTCCAAACAACATCAGTTGCTCCTAAAGTCTCACATTGAAAAGTAATTATCCTAATCACATATCCTCCAAAATAAACTTACTCTTAATTCATAAAATCATATAACAAAAAAAAATCGGTCAAACTAACCAGGGACTTCACGTAGTCCAGTGGTAGGCGATAAATACCAGTCGCACTTTGGTTGTGGGTTCGATTCTCGCAGCTTTGTCCGACGCGACGGGATGTCACACGGTCTGCGTGTTGTCCTTTTTCCAAAACTATATAATTCTTAAAACATTCCCCAAAATGAGATAAAATCTTCAAGAATAATCATAACATATTTTAACCTCAATTTTATCTCATGCCCTTCATTTTCCATCATATCATATAATAACCCATAATTACCTCAAAAGTAAGGATCATATAAACCCTAATGGTTACCTTAATAATTATTACCTGAATTTCCACATCGAGTTAGCCATCTCGTACATGATGCATTAGAGAACTCACCAAGGTTCAAGTGGTTGATCATGACTCCTTGATAGTTGGTTTAGAAAAACCATGAGATTCTTCATTGAATCCCCCATCTCATCGATTATCTTAATCAGAGAACCACCACAGTTTCCTTCAAACCCATTGTCACTTTGGTGCCTGCTAGATCCAGCCATTTACTAAAACCAAAAAGGTCAGTGTGAGTATATCAACAAAACCATCATGTACTAACGAGGAAGGTAAACACTAAGATATACTTACTCATTCACTTTATCTAAAACTAGGACTCTTTCTGAAATCCTAACCATTATGGTAATGTCACTTATGATTAAAGAATACCCTAACCTCTAAAGTTATTTAAACCGGCCTTTGATACCAACTATAAGGCCCCAGCCTTAAACCTTACTTAATCTTGAGTTATTACAAGATTACACATTGAGGATCTTTTCAGGTTTAGAGTTTTAGAGAATTAGATCATGAAACTTGCATTACATTCCACATTTAAACAAAGTGGTTACATAAAAGACAGTATTCATTCTTCCCATCAACGGAAACATATTTAAAATATAACACGGATTCTTTCTTGAAACATCCTTGACACTATCATCACATCATGTACCTTTCCCTTGACCTGTGAAAAACATTTCAAAAACTTGGGATGAGCATAAAAAGCTCAGTAGGGGTTATAAAAATATGGAAAGGAAACATGAGTTCATATATACATAAGAATGAAATCATACATTACCCATAAAACATAGGCACTTTAACATACCTCATCAAACCATGAATAAATCATAGAAAACATAAGACATAAAGGTAACTTGAGGCATTCATAACATTCTTACATAGGGAGTAACCCTCTTGGTTACGTTTGGAATACCCATCACAGTATATTTCCTAAATCTCTTCGGAGAAACCTTAACGTTTCACTCCTTCGCGTTACCCAATGCATTGGAGAGCTATATCGGGCTCACCCACCCTTAGTTTATCACAGAACCACCCGTTTTCATAACAATTCCCAAGAACCATAACATAATCGTATCACATAAACATGAATAAAGGAAACATAACATTTCCACATTTCAATCACAATATAACATTTTAGGATATTGAAATAATGAATCCATTCAAAAAGAAACCATTTCCAAAACCATTTAAAACATTTAATAAAGAGATTTTTGAATCAAAGTGTCCCATACCACCTTGAATCTTTTAACATTTTAAACCATTAATATCCATATAAATAAATCCTTAAAACCATTTTGAAAACATGGATATTAATAAGAACAAATAATTAAAACATTTAAAACGATATTTTGGTTAAAGGGGTTTTACCAAAATTAGAGACACTTGAATACAATAATCGAGGAATAACATTTAGTAAGAACTTTATAATATCCTGAGAATAAAAGGATTCATGATATAATACTCCAAAGGACAGTATATAAACCATATAAGAGTGAATCGGTTCATAACAACAATGAACCGTCAATAGAAATGTCAAATGTGATGAAATCCCTTATAAAGAAGGTATCCTTAAATTAAGGACAAATAAATCTCAAAAATATGTGTGACAAATATATATATATACCCAATATAAGTGGATATTAAGTGTAAAACAATAAAAAGTCATTCACACATATTCAATGGATGACATATTCAATGATTACAAGTTGAACCCAAAGAAATCGAAATTGGGTTAAAAAGTTCCCTTGACAGCCTAACGGCATCACATAAAAATGAGTTGATGAGAGATAAAAAGTGTATCTCATCACTTGGACATAAAATTTACATCAACAAGGATGTATCAGAACATATCCCAACATAAAAATATGTAAATTAAAAGACCCAATAAAAGAGGTCTTTTAAAAAAGAGGAGGGTGAAAGGTTCCCTTACCGACTTGGGTATCTTTCAAAACATACACCCCATGAAAGAAAGACAATAGGTCATTGATGTAAATACTCATAAACAAAATTATATTGCACAAAGAGTAGAATAATGGGCAGTACATACACCACTCAATGGAATTTGTGGCAAATTTAGCATAAATCTCACGGGAATAAAAGTGAGATGAAAAATCCCTTACGAAAACTCGGCAGCCTAACGGCGCCACATAAAACTCCCGAATATGGATTGATGAGATCAAATAGAGTATCCAATCATATTACAATAGAATTTACAGCAAGTGTAATATAAAAGAAAATCCCCCAACATTGCAAGGAGGAGTTTAAAAGAAGTGACATAAAGGAGAGTACTTAAAAAGAAAGAGAGAGGTTAGATCTCTTACGAAAGTTCGACAGCCTAACGGCGCCACTCAAAAATTCCAAAATGGATTGATGGGAGAGAATAGGGTCTCTCATCACATGAACATAAAAATTATAGTAAATTTAATATAAAAGAACATCCCAATCATAAGAAAGATGAGCTTAAAATAAATGACATAAAAGAGTGTGCTTAAAAAGAAAGAGAGTTGTAGGATCCCTTACCTCGGGTCCGACTTGACTCGATCGTTCTTTAATCTCATGAATAATAAACTTGAGTTAATTTATAATTCCTTAAGAACATTTTTCAAGTTCATTATTACTTTTATACCACTTATTACCATGTCATAAACATTATGTAATCATTTAAGTTAATAATATTTGTTTTGCCGATATTTGGTTCTTAAGTCGAAAGTGGACTTCTTACAATTACATGATGCTCGTGTGGCCAAATGTTTATTATATCTAGAATTGTATTCATTATTTAGATATCATATATGTCATATATATCCAGTAAATTCATGCATTTATAACATTACATAATCATTTAGAGGTAAGAAATGAAATGCACCGTTCATGGAGACGGTAAGCCGTACGTACGCATGAACGCTACTTTCATTTCTATTTCGTATTTTATAGAATGGAATAATAATGATATAAAGGTATATTAAAATTCCAGTATAATATCATATATAATATCATATTTCAATCCTTTATACATCCCACATATGGTATTTAACGAATCAAATCACTTTGAGGGGGCGGTAGTCCGCACTTCCTTAAATGAAGATATCGCGTATACCCATAATGGCAGCCATAAAGGTAAGACAAAAATGAAAAATACAGAAGCATAAATAAAACATAAACATATTATATATCATATATAAAAATAGTGACATCATAATGGCCACCGTTGAAGGTGTTAAATGAGTATTGAACAATCATCGTTTCGGGAGGCAGAATTTCACCATCCACAGAAACCGTATGTTCTTTAACCATTTGATGTAGTTGTGTGAGAGTGTAGCTCGAATAAATCTTATAAAAACATCCTAGTATATTGAAGATACCTGTGTTGTTACAAAAGAAGTAAATAAAAATAGTTTAGGGGGTTGGAGAAGCAAAATAAAACAAATGAACATGAGAGAATGAATTACCATTAAAAGTGTAACTTCTTTTGATTTGAGCCTAAAGGCTTCCTTTGAAATGATTCTGCCCAAAGGGAATCCTCTAGGATGAGGAGAGGGATGTGGAGAGAGTAAATGGGCAGGGGTTGGCCGAGAAAAAGGCTTGAGGAGTGTGTTAAATGAGGTAGAGGTGGGGGCCTTTTATAAGAGGAGAGGAGGGGCACTTTTGGAAAGTAAAGAAATATTACTTTATTTGAAAATGTGTTTCAGTTTAAAAAGGTCCCACATTGATATAATTCGTGGATAAGGTGATAAGGCTTCTAAATCCACTCATCCAATAAGTTTTGGACATGTGTAGTTCATAGATTTTACATTATATTTCCATTTTATTTAAATCGTCAAATAATGATGTCATCGCTGCATCATTATTATGTCATAAATAATTTAATTTATTTAATGTCTAAAAATTATAAAACAAATACTATGATGTAGGAAATCTTTTTATCTTTCCAATGAATATTTATAATCAAAAATATGACTTTTATAACACCACTTAAAAATTGTTTTAGTAAAACATATCATGTTTGTGTCAATTTTACTTTTACATTAAATAAAATGTTATTTATGTCATTTCCCAACCAAAGTGGATCCATGGGGTACCCAAGTTGACCCATGTCTTTTCTTGGTCGGCCATGATACAACCAATGAGGGTAAGACATGTGTCAAGCTCATCTCATTTTATTAAAGCATTATTTTTACCTTAAACTACACTAATTACCACTAATCGCGATTAAAAACTTAATAAGTTACTATTCACCAAAAAATTATTTTAATCTCATTGAACCACATTTTACTTCTTAATGACAACCATGTATGTCGGATTTTTGAAAATCAAAACACAATGATGGCAAAATTTCATTTAAACGGAAAATCAGTTTTTATAAGTACCACTTAGTGGTTTCACTATTCATCAAAAATTGAAGTTTTTCAGAAAAATCCCAAAAATTCACCCTAAGCTATATTTGATATTCTGAATTCAAAAATGAAGTCCATTTTACAAAATTCAAAACATATAAGTCACATTAATTAATTTAATAATTAATTCCCGCTGTCATGTCAAATAGCGTGTTTTATGAAACAATGAGTATCAAAAGATTGACACTAGTTTAAGTCTGATTTCAAAGTGAAATTGATTCCAACGAACACTATTGGATTTAATGGTAAAAATATTTTCTAATTTCAATTTAAAACCAATTCAAAATATAATCTAATCATATAAATAAATTAGATTAAAAAGTGGTTTTGAATTAAAATACAACATTTTACACTATTCATTAAAAAAATGAACTTTATCGGAAAGATACCAAAAATTTACACAAAGTAAGTTTTGGTGTCCCGATTCTTAATAAGAGTTTTATTTGGTACAAAAGAATGTATAAGAGTGATCAAAACTATTTTTAATGACGGTTCGCCATCAAAAGGTGATAAGTGAACCTTTAGTGAAAACTAGGGCATATACGCCTAAAATTGAATTCTTTCCGTATTTTAAGCCATTATCTTTTATTGGATAAATGTAAAAACATTTAAAAACATATATAATCATATTTTAGTTATTTCTATACATTCCCGCCATTACAACAGCTACATGTTAACTACCATTTAAAATAATATTATTTTATTATTAGAGTGCAACGTAAGATTCCCAAGAAACTCGTTGTTGCGTGTTGGGTACGCCATCGAGCATAGCGTCCCCTTTAAAGTTATTTAAATATTTTATTCACAAATATGGATAAATATGAAATGTCATATTCTTTATTTACCTGGGGTGTTACACCAAGAGGAGAACTTACTCGGAGAGACTAAGTGCCTAACCCTACTTATCAATAACTAAACGAATTTATCCATATGAAAGGAAGATACCCATAAGTGCCTAGGGTATGATCTATAGTCAAGGAAAGAGGGCTGTGAGAAATAATAAAACTTCAAAATCCTCTAAAACACCCTAAAAACTGGAACTTGGAGCATTACAAATCATGAAATCCTACTTTACGTCATGTAACTACCTAACAAAAAACACAAAATCCCAGTGAAAATATGAAATTAAAAAAAATATGACTTAACCATTACCGTCATCCTCCCAATTCAGGGCCAAAAATACTTACCCAATAAAAAAGAAAACCAAAGAAAAGGTTATGAACATACTTAGAAAAAATGTAATGGGTCATTACAATCTCCCCACCATAAAATATTTTTCCCCCAAAAAGTGGTCAAGATCCTAGATCTAAAAAAATAGTAGGCCACTGCTGCCTCATTAATGAATCATGCTCCCACATCTTGTGGAGATCCTGTCTTTACTTCCATAGTACCCATACTAGTGGAATCATTTTACCATGCAGTACCTTATCCTGGTAACTTGTAATCTGAATTGGTTGCTCAACAAAAGCTGTATCGGGCTCAAGAACAACATCCTCCCATATAATCACATTGGAAGGATCTATTATATACATCCTTAATGGGAAATATGAAACACATAGTGTATATAATTAAATCCATATTTTAATAGCAACCGATAATCCACCCTCCCTAGTCACTCGATGATCTCTAAGGGGCCCACATACCTCAGTGCCGACTTAGCCAACTTACCCAACCGATGATGTCCCAGGTGAGGAGAAACTCAGAGAAAGACCTAATCACCAACCTCATACTCCAATGTTTGACAATAATGACCCACATAATATTTCAAAAGACTTTGTACTGTGATCAAAACCCTTTGGATCAACTGCACCACCTCTGTCCTCTCCGGAACAACACTCAGTACAAACAAGAACTGCTCTCCCAACTTTACCCAGCACAAGGTAGATCAACATGGTATCGCATGGAAATACTCAAAGGGAACCATATTGATTGCATATTGATAAATATTTTTATAGGAAAATTGGAAAAAAGGAATATGTATGTACCAAGATCCATCAAAATCAAGTACACAAGCTTAGATCATATCCTCAAGAATTTGGATAGCCCTCTTCATCTATCCATCTATATGTGGATGATAATCCATGAACAATTTCAAATGGGACCCCATTTACTCATTCAAAACTTTCCAAAATATGGATGTGAACTTCGATCCCCTATTAAAAAAAACTATAGATGGAACCCCATGAATCTTCACAATATCTCGGACATAAAAATCCTCAAACTATTCCACCTTCATGGTCTCTTTTATTAGAAATAAATGCACTGATTTTGTGATTTTATTAACAATCAGCCAAATAACATCCTTACCACTAGGATTCCATGGTAAAAAATGGATGAAATCCTTGGAAATATCATACCACTTCCATAACATAATTTTTAAATGCCACAAAAAACCTATAGGTCCCTAGTGTTATGCCTTATCTCTTTGAAAATTGAGACATGGTGATATAAAATCTACAATTTACCACCTCATCCCTAGACCTTAATTCCAAAATCTCAAATCATGGTATATCTTTGTATCTACAGGGTGGACAGACCAAAAAAATCAATGTACATTGTCTAAAAAATCATGAGTCAAGGAAAAAAGAACAACCAACCAGCTATGGAAGAAAAAATCTCCACTGGGAGACTGAGACAACTCACACGAGGTCTCCCCACCATTTTGGATTTCTCCTAAGCATTGGATCTTGGTGTCTATCATATACTTGAGTCGATATGGCTCATCAAAAGATGATTCAACCTTAATTGAATCCAATAACACCTGTCCACCAACCTCCTATACTCCCAAGCTCATCTCAGCAAACAAACTTATCAGAGACCACTTATCAACTGATTCCTTCATGGATTGAGTTAGTAATTTTTTTCTCAATGCATTAACCACTACATTCCCTTTCTCTGGGGAATATACATTATCAAAATAAAATGTCTAAAGACACTCAATCTAGCATCTCTGTCATAAGTTCAGATATTTCTAAGTGAAGATATACTTCAGTATTTTGTGATCAGAATATATCATAAACTACTCTCCAAAGATACATTGATTCCTTGTTTTGAGTGCATGCATAACAGATTCCAATTCAAGATCATGGGTAAGTTAGTTCTTCTCGTGAGGGTGTAATGAGCGAGATCCATAAGACAACACATATTTCCCTTTCATCATGACACATCCCAAACCCGTACTAGAAGTATCACATAAAAAATCATAACTTGAACCTGGTTCTAGAAGAACCAAAACTGGTGATAAAGTCAACCTCACATTCATCTCCTCAAAGGATCTCTAACACTTATCATTCCATTCAATCTTTACACCCTTATGGGTCAAATTTGTCATCAAATATGTGATCTTGGAGAAGTACCGAACAAACTGTCTATAGAAAACCACCAAACCCAAGAAGATTTAAATATCAAACGCATTTCTGATCTGCTCCCAAGAAATAACTACCTGCACCTTTTCGAGATCAACTAATACTCCCCTCTCAGATATCACATTCCCTAGAAACTTCACCCAGTAGATCCAAAACTAACACTTGGAAATCTTACCATACATATGATGTTCCCTCAAAGTTAAAAGAATTACATTCAAACAATATATGTGCATCTACTATATCTTAGAGTACACTAAGATATTATTTACAAACAAAATAATGAAAGATTCTAAGAATAGTTCAAAGATCTAGTTCATCAAATCCATGAATACTATTGGAGTGTTAGTGATTCTGAATGGAATAACTAAAAACTCAAAATGTCCATATCGACTATCAAACACTGTCTTAGGTATATCCTCTTCTCAAAATCTCAAATAGTGCTACCTTGGACATAGTTAAATCTTATAAAACCATCAATCTACTCTAATATGATCAAGAATATCATCAATCCTGGGTAAAGGATACTTGTTCTTAATGGTCACCCAATTAAAATTTCAATAGTCGATAGAAAGTCTATGACTTCCATCTACCTTATTAGAAAATATAATAGGATACATCCATGGTGACATGCTAAGAAGAATAAATCCTTTCACCTCTAGGTCCTCAAGTAGGACTTTAAGTTCTACCAACTCAATAGGTTCCATTCAATAGGATGGTATAGAAATGGGCATCATTCTGGGTAACAGGTCAATAGTAAACCTAACCTCTCTTTATGGTGAAAACTGAGAAAAATAATCTAGAAAGACCTCAAGGTATGTACACATAATATTAGGTAGTTTAACTCCCAAGCATGGTTCAAATACATCTATAAACATTTCTGAAAACTGACATGATATTAAACCATCATAGGGAACAACATGGCCTACCCTTACCAATTTAGAGTTCGACTCACCTTGAAAAACATGAGTAACCCTATCAGTAGATAATAATTGTACCTGATGGTGATAACATTATATCGATTCCTTCATGTTGATCATCTAATACATGTCAATGATCAAGTCAAATATTTCAAGATCAAGTAATAAAAAGCCCCAAACCACCTCAAAGTTGTCGATCACCACCCAAAACATGGGATATTTGAAACCTTGCTCAGACCTCTTTCCCAAAGGAATGAAAATATCCAAAAAGAAAAACATAAGATATAAATGAAATCCCCACCTATCTACCAAATTTTATGATATAAAAGAATTAGTATTACCTATATCAAACAAATCTAGCACCATAAAATATTAAATAGACACCGTACATCTAACAGTAGCTGGACCTGCTTTAGATTCCTCTGGATCACACTCAGCTGAAAAAATACATTCGAACTTATCTACTTGGAAATCCCCCTTATCATGAGAATTAGACCCACCAACCTTGGAAGCATCAACACAAACTTTCAAACCCTGGGTGAAAGTGAATCCCACCTTAATTCCTTGGGACATCTTACCAAAGAAATTTTTTAGATGGCCAGATCAAACACAAAGATAAAAAGTTCTATGAGCCTGTATACATTGTGGCATGATATTACTACACCTCCCACACTGGTAGAAAATAATCTATTGCTACCCTATAGAATCCATTGAAACCAGTTCTATTGAAAACTGACCACTCTTGTGCTTTCTTTTATGACCAGAAGAAGCACCCTGTCTAGTCATTGTACCTACTAAAGCTCTTTATAACCCCATACTCCAAGATATGTATGCATCTACCAAAGATTATTTATACACTACTTCCAAAAAGTTAAGAAGGAAAACAATAACAATCATGGATCAAACATTGGCCCTCATCCCTATCTCAAACCTCATAACCCTCAGATAATCATTGGTTACAAGATTTGGTGCCAGATGTAACAACTCTGAAAAGTGGGTGGAGTACTCTAGAATGATACACTCCCTCTATTCCAAAATCAGAATCTCCCAGGTCTTTAATTCATGCATGTTCTTCAGATAAAATTACTAATTAAAGATCTTCTTGAAAGAGACCTAGGTAAGACCTTTATGTAACTTAGCCTACACTATTGATTCCCACCATATTATTCCTAGTCCTTCGAGCATATACATGGAAAATCCCACTTGATAATTATTAGGAGTCTTCATAAAGTTAAAGATCCTTTCAATCGATTCAATTAACTCCTCCAAATCTTGTGGTCCTTTATCACCATGGAATATAGGTAGATTCTTCTTGGTAAATTCCAAACCATGATCTACTACCCATATTGAGTTTACTACACCCACTAGCCCCAAAGTATGAATAGTAAGAATAACTTCTTCAATTAAAGAAGGCTCCACTAGAGGATTTTCCTATGGAAACTACCTTGCGGCTTCCCTTATCATAATTATAAGAGTGATTCTAGGAATATTTTTTTTGTTAAATATAATACAACAACCAATCATCCATGAAAAAATCCCAAAACAAACAAACTGAAAAAACAATCCAAAACTATGCTTTAAAACAATAAGAATTTAAATCAGTTATGAATACTATCACAATAAGGAAAGAACCTTTTTAGAGGAACATTTATATCCAAATAAACTCCCCACTTAGTTTATTTAAATGACCATACACACACCAAGTCATCAGACATTTTAGATAGGAAACTTATCAAATAATTTATTCAAATGAATCTAAATACTCAGTCTTGTACTTAGAAAAAATTTTCCGACCACCCATGGAAACTAAGATTTAGTAATGGGTGTGATATGTCCAGGACCCTTTTCTACACCTACTATCCAAATTTTGACGATCCTACTCTTATCTTCCCAAGACTCTGAAACAACTGAGGAAGTGTTGACACACTTCAGGCTGAGTAATGATCTATAATACCAAATTGTAACAGACCAACTTGTTCCAACCAAACCAGTCACCCGAGCCAGTGCATTACGGGGTGGGGTAAAATAGAGATAACAAAACAAGTCTTGAATATAAGAAAAACAATACATACAACCAAAGTACTATATGGAAACAAATGAAAGATATAACTGAACCAAACTAGCTAACCAAAAAAGCACGACAAGTCTAGAAAACCAG
The DNA here is from genome assembly GCA_963277665.1 of Viscum album. Classification (NCBI taxonomy): domain Eukaryota; kingdom Viridiplantae; phylum Streptophyta; class Magnoliopsida; order Santalales; family Viscaceae; genus Viscum; species Viscum album. The sequence goes on along the minus strand of OY728161.1, from coordinate 1,627,524,507 downwards.
TATCCATATGACCAAGCATCACCACCAACTATCCCAAAATGAAACAACAATGTAAAGAGAAGCTTGCATGATAAAGTATTCTCTTACCTTTACGCGAGTCCTACAAAACTAGGTCTATAGATACCCACAGGCAGAAGTAGGGTTGAGCGCAAAGCCTAGTAGTATACCACTAAAATATCTATACAAGCTCTAATAATAAGAATGAAAAAGTTCATGATTTAAAATAGAAACATTTTTACATGAAATTTTATAAAAAAATAAATTTAAAATCCATTTTCAAACCATACATGAGTTTTTAAAAAATTACATTCTCTATCTTCCAAATCCAAAAAAAAAATTTGGTAAAAATACTGAAAAGTAAATATACATGTGAGCCAACATCCATGATATCAACTATCATATAATAAATAACCATAAACAACAATACTCCAACCATATAGGCTCTAGCCTATGGGACAATATGTACTAGACAGTTACAATCCAAACAAGGAATAAAGTTAAATCTAAATTAACATTGAGGCCTACCATAGACCATCAACACATAAGATGTTACCTCATAGTGGTGTCACACACAATAAGGCTACTAGTGTCTCTATGTTGACATAACAAATATTACTACTATGAAATTTTTGTTAATTTATATTTTAAAAACAATGCTCACATTTTTATAAAAAAATTTCATAGCCAAGAAAACCTACTTCAGGGTTTGAAAATCCATTCCATTTTAAATAAAAGAAATTCTATTTTCAAGGGAAACCCCTTTAAAACATGAACCCATGACCCTTTTAATTTCATCACATGAAAATTATATTATAAATCTCAAGGAAATCAATAATAACTATAATAAATTCTAGAATATAGAATAGTTGAATTGATCCACCTACCCAAAGAGCATATAAAACCTAATCGCCTTTGATAATGGGGATTGGAAACCATGAGATCTACCTTTGTAACATAATGAACAACCAAAGGCTAAAAATGATTGAGATAAAACACAATAAAATCAACAATACCAACAAAAATGATGTCACAATGATAAATGAGAGGGAAACCAAGAGGAGATATTACCGTGAGAGATGAAGCACCCAACCTTGCTGGTCAATCATTGAATAAATCGATCTGTATGGAAGGAAGATACCCAAAATTGCCTAGGGTATGATCTTTGGTTGATGGGAGAGGGATAAAAGATAGAATGAAACCTAAAAATCACGTACGGAACCCTAAAACTGGAACTCAAGGTATTACATGGTGTGTAATACCTTTAATTGTACTAAAACCCTTTCAATTCAAGTTAATTCAAAAAAAAGTTTCACCTCGGATTAAAAACACAATTTTTCACTTGACACAACTTGTAACCATTAACACGATGTGTAAATTCTCACACTGTGAATTCATCTCAGGAGATGGGTTCAGTCGACATTACACATCGTGAAATCCTACTACACATCCTGTAAATTCCCAATAAACACCACAAAAGACCAAGGAAAAAACGAAAGTCCAACAAATATGTGACTTCACCATTATTGATATCCTTACAAGTCAGGGCTGAAAATAATCACCTAATGAAAAAGGAAACCAAAGAAAAGGTCCATAACATACCTAATAGAAAGGTAATGGGAAGTTACATTAATAAAGAATGTTATATAATTAAAATATACTTAATAAGACCCCAAGAATCCATATAAATTGAAGAATATAAGAAATCCAAAGGTAAATTATTTCATTTTTTTTGGTTTTAAAGTATAAATTATCAATATGAAGAGTAATATGAACAAAATTTCATCCAAGAGCAATGAGGGAATTGTCCTTGGTTATTCTATATACATTGAAACCTATAGAGTCTTTAATAAAAGAACAATGATGGTTTAAGAATCTATGTATGCCACATTTGATTAAATATATTCATATGATCCAAAAGGTTACTTTGAAAACTTGGAGGATAATATGTTTAATTTAAAATTAAATAATACCTCAAAAACCAATAACCACGTTATTTTCTTACCTGAAAAATCTATCATTAGAAACCACACAAACTGATCTAACCATGAATAATACCTAAAAGAAAAAAGTAACTCTCTTCCTAGAGACGTTAGAACCCATAGAGACCATTCTTTAGATGATATTATTGTAGACTATGGAAAAGAACTCAAACTCAAGTATAACTTAGAAACCAGGTTGAATATCATGTTTTTTTCACATCTTGAACTGAAAAACAATAGTGATGAAATCAATGATGAACATTGGGTGATAGATATGAAAGAATAATTGAATCACTTTGAAATAAATAGAGTATGGGAATTAGTTGATAGAATAAAATACTACCTTATAATCAGAAATAAAAGGGTATATAAGAACAAGGTTGATGATTAATGAAATATTTCTAGAAATAAAGCTAGATTGGTTACACAAGGTTATAGTAAAGAGGTAGTAATTGAAAATGAGTAAACCATTTCACCACCATATAGACTTGAATCCATTAATATACTACTTGATTATGTATCATATCTAAATGTTAAACTATATCAAATGGATTTCAATAGTGAATTCCTAAATGGTTATATTATTAAGGATGTTTTAATTGAACAATACCTTATTTTTTCAAATCTAATTTATCCAAATCATGTTTTTAAATAAAAAAAATCACTTTATGGTTTAAAAAAGACACCAAGATCTTGGTATGATAGGCTTAACTATTTTTCTTATTTCAAGTTTTTATATAAAAGGTTTTGATAATCCCACATTATTAATAAAAATAACTTCAAAATATGTTTTGGTTGTATAAATATAAGTTGATGATATTATTTTTGGTTCTTCAAAACATTCATTGTGCACTAAAATTTCAAAATTAATGAAAAATGAATTTAATGGTTGAAATAAAGTTATTTCTTGGTTTTAAAATCTTTCAAAATAAATATGGAATTATTTTTAATCAAAGTAACTATATAAATATATTTTAAAATTATTTGGTATAAATAACACTAAAGGATGTGATACTTCAATGAGTACCACCTATAAACTATATTTGGATGAAATTAGGAAGCCAGTTGACCAAACAAGCTACAAAGGTATGATTGAGTGTTTACTTGACTGCTAGATGTCTTGATATCATGTTTAGTGTATGTATATGTGAACACTTTCAAGAAAACCTGGAAAATATAATTTAAATATTGTTAAAATTTAATTTAAATCCCTTAAAGTTACAACCAAATTTATACTATTATACTCTTAAGGATATTCTTTTTATTTAATTAGTTATTCAGAGGATGAATTTGGTGGATATAAGTTTGATAAAAAAATATTCTCTAGAATATATCACTTTTTGGGAAAGTTACTAGTATCTTGGTGTAGTAAGAAGAATAAATATGTTTCTCTATCAAATGAAAATGTTGAATACATAGATGCAATCAGTTATTATAAAAAAGTTTTATGGATGAAACACACATTACTAGACTATTGATATCAATTACTTCAAGTACCTACAAATTGTGATAACATAAGTGTTATAAATATTTCAAAAAATAAAATTTCTCATTCCAAAACAAAACAAATTTATATAATACATCACTTTTTTGAGATATCATTCTTAAAAGAGGTATATCACTCTTGAATTCATAGGCATTTAACAATAAATAGATGATGTTTTTAAAAAAATTCGAATATCAAGAGGTTAAACTCTATCATCCATGAACTTGGAATGATTAATTATTCTTGATCTTTTAGTATTTTAAATTATGTATTATTTTAATTTTCCAAATATACATTTTATTAATATGTAATAACTTCTTTTATCTATAAATTATATTTATTTTATGATTAAATCTGGTAAATTTAAGTTATAAGTCATATGATACTATCGATATGCTACTATGTATATGAAACCACAAGTATTTTTGCTTCCATATCCAATTTTAGGGATTTTGTTATTTTATTCCTTTAATTTGTTTTAAATTAAAAAATTTATTTATTTTTATTTAATTTACACATTAAATAATTTAAATTACCCAAATTGTAATTCAAATTTCATCCTTTTAAACCATAAATCCTCACACCTATTATTCAAACCTTCTGTTCCTATCTTTCAGGACCATACCTATGCCTCTAACATTCTAAATCTCTATCGTAATGTCTTGGATGAAGTGACCCAATGATTTTATTTTTCCCGACGAGTCATGACCTCATAAGAAAATAAATTTAAACCAAGCAGTTTTTCTGAACCTATAAATTTATTTTTATAGACTCATGGGGTATTTATTGATAGGGAAATGAATTATAATGGTTTTAGGACCAATCGATATCTAGTGTGGAAGGTCGTAAAGGGAAAAGGATGATCTGAATAGTTTATAAGAAATGATCGACCTTTTTATACCAGGTTGGTTCAAAATTTCTATTTTCATACTGAGTATGAATTTAGTGATAATAAAGATTTTATGAGGACTATCATGAATTTTGAAGAGATTATTTTTTCATCAAAGTGGTGGAATTTTTTTTAAAGGTACCCCAAAAGGAGGAGTATGAATATTTTCATTGATAGTACCATATTACTTATTCGAGTTTATAAATTGAAAATTATCTTCTTGATATGATAGGATATAGAAATTTTAGGAGACCTAATTCTGTAGAAAAAAACAGTGAGTACCGAATTTTGTTGAAATGTATTCGTCATTTAATATTTCCATGAAAAGGATGCTTTAGTGATATGATACACCAAGATGTATTTTTCTCTATCTATTTATGAATTTAGTTAAGTTGAGTTTGAGTAGATATATTATGAGATATATGTAAGGGTTGTGAAAACCTACTTCTAAATTCAATTATCTTGTAATATATAAAGATTATATCTTCACTTTTGGAGTATAATAATCTCATTCCTAAAGGATAGGATATGTGTATAATAAATGGTGGTTCTTTTTTAAGCCAGGACATGTTCATAAGGATAAAGGTTAATTGGGAACTATGGAAAAGGTTACAGGTTTTAGACAATGACAAGATTTATGAGGCTTTAAACCCTATTAATAACCAATTCAATCCATGAGATTTGGTTGTACCTAGTTTTGAACCAGATGAGATTTTTATTTATTCTTCTAATGAAGAATTGTATATTAGAATTCATAGGAATAAAGATGATGTTTTTGATCTTTATAAAGATAATAGATCCTTTTATAATATTAAATAATAAGGGAGTTCAGATTTTGAACATATGGGAGTTCAAAATGTGTCTTATAGATCTTTGGAATATCCATCTATTTACCTTTTGATGAAATATAATTAGGAGAAGATGAGTTGTATGATACCGATCTGTCCATCTCTAATCCTTATAAGAAATTAGATTCTAAATATGATAATGATTATAATGTTGATGATGAGGATTTTGAACTGTTTTCTTTAGTTACTTAATCAATTGAATCTAGCAGTGCATGTGATACAACTGTTTCATAATTTTTACCTCTTAGTCCTGATCTTGGAATCCCTTATAATCCAAAGAAAAAGTAAGCATCATATAAGGGGGATAAATTTCTAGGCACTTATTTGCTTGGAATCTATTACTCAAATTCTAAGTTATATGATGATTCAAATGAGGGATTCCCACCTAAACATGGTGTAGATACTATCCCAAATCTTATAGAGGTTCATAAAGTTCAAGATGGTACTCTTGTTGCCAAAATTTATTTAGAATAGATTATTGAATAGATTATTTCTATTATTTTACTTAGGTTTGAGACTTCTCAAAATTTTATTAAGGTACCAAATTTGTCTAATGAGCTAGTTATTACATTGAAAATATAGGGAGATCCCAACTAGTCTATTGAGATAGAAGTGATTGAGGTTGAAAAATAATTTTTTTAATACTAACGGAAGAGTAAGATAAAGATTTTGAGGGTATTAAAAGAGGATTTCTTCCTAGATTTATAGCTTCTCCACTGAGACAAGAAATATCTACATATCCTCATACTCCTCACTCTTCCTATCAACTAAAGGTGACTTGAATGATTTCAAGGATGATTTTACATATGTAATCAGATATCCAAATTAGATATATCCTATTAAATATAATCATGATAAATAGGAATAAATATCTTTTATTATTTCCCTTATTGTTTCACATCTTCAGACAAAGTTGTTTTTGAGGATAATAAATTCATAAGAGGAAAATAAGAGGCTAGATGAACATATTGGGGTTATTAATAAAGACCTAGAGGACTTGAGAAATCATTTAACTCGAAGTGACCTTGAAAAATTGGTCATCTAGGTTCTCTCTGATCCATATCTGCTACCTCCTCTTCTTAAGAACCTCCTATTCTAGCCCTTGATTCTTTTGTTTCTCCTCCTCCTTTCTAATTTGATGTTGATCTGATTAGAAGAAAAATGATGGTGTAATTAAGAAATATAATGGGGGGATCTTTGGGTTCACAATAGGAAGATATCAAGATAATAAAATATTATAGGGAACAAATTTATAATCCTATTATAGAATGTATTCTGGAATCCAAATAAGATAGGTAAGTGATGTTCAAGGAATTAAAGTGTTATCTTTTCAAGATCTTCACTGAAGTTGATATCTCCTCACACCTAAAATTCATGACTAAGAATATAAAGGTACCTCTTATGAAAATAGATTTAAAATAAAAATTGGATTTATTAAAGGTTATGGAACCTATCCTAAAACTATTTTTTAAAGAGAAGAAACAATTATTTGAAGTGATATAATATTGAGGTAGATCCATAAATCAATTTATTGAGTTGATGGAGACTTTTCCATAATATAAATGGATAGATTTTATTTACCCTTTAGTTATACCCATGACTATTTTAGTTTCAATTCCTTTAATTTTAGTTCAAACTTCCACAACTTTTATATCAATGATTCCTTTTCGACTTACTCCAATTTAGGATGTGAGAAACCTTAGGCTAGTGGATTAATGAATTATTTTTAGTCCTCTTGCACCTGTATTTTCACGTATCCCTAAACTTGAACTATATAACTATAAGGATAAAGAATCTATTAATCCTCATGCCCACAAAAACAACTTTTCTATGATTTATATTTAGATTAGGGATCTCATAGGGATTTTATTTTTATTATAAACTTTTGAACTATATTGACTTTATTATTCTGGAATTTTTTTATTATTATATTTAATTTTGAAAAGTGTTTTTGTTGGGTTCTTTGTTATATATTATTATATTTCTTTATATTTATTTCTGATAGTCCCAAAAGGGGTAGAAAAAGTGAAATATTAACCGTTAATTGGTTAAATTCCCAAATTGATGCTCATATTATAATTTATCTTATTCTTTGGAAATTAAACATTAAATATTCATTAAACCATGATTTTTAATAATTAAAAAGGAGATATTTTTTATTATTACATTAATTAAATGTTTTAATGATCCCAAATCATGATTATTGTGTTAAAAATGGTTTATTTGGTGTATGTAAGAAAAATCTATTTCAATAACTTTCATGAAATTAAATTAAGTATGGCCTACGACTATATGAATATTTCTTAGATTATAAGAAGGAATGGTTAGTCACAATAGGGAATGTAAAACCACAAGAAATAATTTTTTACCACAAGAATAAATTTCCAACTATAAGAAGTAATTTTTACAATTTAAATTTGTCTATGAACATATGAAAAAAAATGAGACTGTTTGAAGTAATATGTGACTGCAAGAAGATAATTTTCAACCGCTTGAACAAATATTTTAACATGGGAAGAGCTCTGTAACTATAAGAACAGGATTTTTTCCATTTATAGGATTATAAGTCTACTCCTTAAGTGTACTTTCATGAGTTTTATTCTATCATTCCAAAGTAAATTCTTATTTATCTAAGAATAAAATAATTTTTTATTTTAATGGCTAGTCTTTGAGGAATTAAATGAAAGTTAGAGTATTTTAGTCTTCAATATCTAATAACTCAATATGAGTATTTTATAATCATTATTATTAAATGATTATCTTGGATAAAAGTGGTCTATAAATCCAAAATAACATTACACATGTGAGTAATGCATGAAAAATAAAATAACATATGATAATTCACTTGAAATCCATAGAAATCTATTTCCTGTGCTCTACTAACACATATAAAAGAGAAGCTTCAAAGTATCATTTAATCTATATTTAAGGATAGATTTAAATACAATTGATCAAGCGAAGTTGGTCAATGATTAAGCTACAATAAAAACTCTATATATCCTTTCTCTCTTTATTTTTCTCAATTTTATAGTTTTTCTTGTATTTATTATACATATATTCATTATTCCTCTCTCAGTGTAAAGAGAGGAACTAAGATACTTATTCATTCATATTTTTAAACTTGTTATCCCACTTATAATTTTGAAGGACATTTGGTTATGTCTAGAAAGCCTTGCGTGTTGTTATATTTTATAAAACCCAATCCATATTTTGGATCAATTTACTGGTTTTAATAAAAATTCTAAGTAGTGGGTTTGATTTCTAGTATATGATATTACATTCCACCTTGGAACTAAACATTTTGATTTTTCAAATCCATTGTGTGTTATTTAAATTTTTTTACTTTATTTTTAAATTATTTTACATTCAAAATTATATGTTTCAAAGATGATTTATATAATTATTTTCAATTAAATTTAGAAAAAAAATACTCTAATAGTTATATTTAATTAGTGATATATATATGTATATGGTGTTTAGTGTGATTAAATATGTTTCAAAAGTTAAAGTTATTTTAAAAATAATTTTAATTGGGTTGTGATTGATCCCTTTAAAAACCTATCCAAAAAGTAAAATTATATATATATGTTATTTTAGTTAACTTTTATGTTTTTCAAATTGGGGAATTTTTATTTAAAAAAAATTTAAAAAAACTTTTGGATGATCAATACTTTCCCACCATCTTGATTAATCTACTCTGACCAACATTAATATATTTAAAACTAGTAGGTTGTTCAACATAAAATTCATCTTGAACATAACCATTAAGGAAATCACCTTTCACATCCATTTGAAATAAATTAAAATTCATATGAGTTGGAAAGGGTAATAAGATTCTGATAGATTCCAAAATAGCTGTCAGTGAAAAAAATTAAACAATATTATATGCCTTTTACTTGATCATAGAATTTAGAAACAAGTCTTCTTTATTTAAAATAATAATTCTATTTTCATCACATTTGTTTCTCAAAACACAATTTACTCTAATTAGCAATATGTCTATAGGATTCTCAATAAAGTTCAAAATTTGGTTTCGTTCAAATTTATTAATCTCTTATTTCACAAACCTTATCCAATTTTCATCAACTAAATTATCATATACCATTTTAGGCTCAAATTGTGATAGGATTTCATGATGCTCACATTGATTTCTTAGGGAAATTCTAGCTCTAATCGGTTCACTAACATCTATAATAATATAACCAGAATGATGATTCCTTATATTTGACTTATTGGTTATTGTGGTAAGTTGATCTTCAACTAATGAATGTATATCTTCTGTTGAAGTGTTTTTTATATTTAAAATTGAATGGTTTTACTTATGGAGTATATACTGTCGGTGGTTGTAAATTATCTTTCAGTAAAGTTATAAAAGTTTTTTTTGAAAATATAATCAGAATTATGAATTTATAATGGTTTAAAAAAAAGGGATTAGATTCATAAAATTTTAAATGAAAAATTTCTTTAAAACATTGGTTCTTTTATTAAAAACTCTATAAACCATTATAGTTATAGAATAAACCATAAAATTTCATTCATCGTCTTTTGGATCAAATTTATTTAACTGGTATTTTGTATTTTTTATAAACAATTTACATCCAAAAAATATAAAGTAATAAATTTATGGATTTATTCTAATTCACAACTAATACGGAGTTTTATTAAGAAAAGGTATGATTAAAACTTGATTTGTAGTCTAAAAAGAAGTACACACAACCTCAACCAAAAATCACTAGCAATATTATTCTCACATATAAAATTTCAAGTAATTTTATAAAAAATTATACTTCTTCATTAAAAAAAACCAATTTGATGTGGTGTCCTTTTTGTAGAGAAAATATGAGTAATAAATTTTTTAATATAAAAAGTTTCAAATTTAGAGTAAAAAACTCACCACCCTGATCACTCTAGATAGTAACCAAAGGTAGGTTTTTCTCATTTTTAATAGAAGCATGGAACACCTTAATTTTTTTAAGAGATTTATATTTTTTGGTGGGAAAATATGCCCAATTTAATCCAATGTAATCATTAACCAAGACATATACATAGTATTTTCCTCCAATATTTATAGACCATGTAGGAACTAATAGTTCCATGTTCCATAACTATAAATTTACAGTTGTTGAGACTTCACTTTTAGATTTAAAACTTGAATTATATTTATTATTAAATTGACAAGGATTATAGACTTTGATCGAGTAAAACTTAATTTTTGGTAGATTCCTGTCATGTCCTTTCCAAGAAAGTTTAGTTAATCTATGGATGTTACAATTTCATAATATCCTATACCATTACCAATATAAGTCTTTGGTTTTACTCAGAAAATGAAAATTCTAAAGAATAAATTATTCTAATTTGAGTGTGTAAAAAATTTCATGCCTATTAGAGAATAAAATAAAATTACCTTATGAACATTGAACAGTACATTTATCATTCCTAATGTTCACAAGATATATATCATTTCATAATTAACTTATGATAATACGGTTTTTCTTAAGTTATAAAATATATAAAACATTTTAAAATAATGTTTTTCCAAGAACATAAAAATCACTGATTCTAATGATTTCACACTATGAATTGTCTCCCAAAGTGACTCATCCTCATTTAAATTTATTCAAATTCTAGAAGTTGGACTTTTCTTTAGTCATATTTCAAGAACAACCACTATCCATGCACCATTTATTTATGTGGTTGGTATAAAAACTATTTTTCTAAAAAAGATAAAATTAATTTCTTGGTACCCATACATGTTTGGGGACATTAATAAAATTTTAAGAACCCACATCTACCCAACTCTTTTAAATTATACAGCTATTAATTCATCTAAAATAAAAAAAAATTCAAAAAATAAAATACTAAACTTTGTTTGAATAACAATTCTTACTCATGTGAAATACTATTTGAAATTGAGTATAAAAAAGGTAAAATTTTAGGTACAAAATAATATGACTGAAAATAAGGTTTATCAAAAGTATAAATAATTCCATTTGAATTTATAGAGGGCCTTATTTCTTTATACATTTTATAAAAATTCTATTTACTAGAATTAAATTTATATAAAAGTTTCTTAAACAAACTTCTTATTTAAGTTGCGTAATCAAATACTGATTATCAATATTTTTATCATTAAATTTTCGACCAATTTTTTTTTGATCAATTGAATTTGTTTTTTAATTAAATTCAATTGAATGTTTTGAAATTTTAAAGTTAATTCCAAAATTATTTTATCATCTTTAATAAGTTTTTTTCTAGAAAACTCATAGGTTCTTTTCATGTTATTTGTTTCTTTATTTAGAAGAGTTACATATCTATCCATTTTATAAATAGTAGGTAAAATATATTTATATTATATTGATTTTTTTTATATCTCATGGATTATCTTTTTCATATTCCAATGAAGTTGAATAATAATATTTAGTATTATAAGTGAATTTAGAATCTAGACTTAAATTTTTAAGGGATTATATAGTTATCTTTTCCATGAAGAATTTTTCAATTCCTCAGAATATTTGAATAGAAACCAATTATTTCCTAGATTTAAATCAAACTATATTTTTATAAACTATCTAAATATGTGTCACCTTTACTAGCTCTCCAAGTTTTTAAAGCTTTAAAAATTTTATTTCATTTTCTTTTAGAATATATACAAAGATTTCAATTTTTATTTTTTAGTTTGGAGAATCAAGTTACATATAACCTTAATTCTTACATTCATAGAAAATTACCTCTGAGGATTAGTTCTTTTCTTTATGATCCTTTCAATCATTTCGATGGACATTTTAGAAATTTACACTTCCTACATTATTATTCATTCATCTTGTAATTTTAGAAAGTTCATTGTTACTATCATATGAATCAATTTGATCTTAATTCTTATATTTTATCTTTGAAACAAGAGATTTAGAAGTGTTATCACACGTATTAAAGGCATCAAAATTTAGGTTACCTGAAGTATAAGTGAATACTACTCCATTAATAATTTTTTCCATTTCATCATCTCATCTATATCTACTCTCATATTGAATTAGTGCTCCAATTAAGTCATATATAATTAACTTTGTAAAATTTTTAGTATCATTGATTTTTTTACTCTTGGACTCTCATTATTTAGGAAAACATCAATAATATTTTTAATGAGATGATATTATAATAACTAATTTTCACCCAAATATTGTAAACTATTTACTATAGTTATAAATCATTATTGAATTTGAGTTACTGTTTCTTTAGGAAAAAATTTAATGGCTTGATAATCTGCGCTTAGCATAGATTTATAAGTTTCTATGACTTTGAAAGTTCAATAATTTGTAATCTATACCATATTAAAAATAACATTTACCATTTAATAGGATGATATTTATCTATAAAATTTACTATTCACAGAATACAATAAATTATTATAAACTTTATAGTTTACCTGATATTCAGGTTTTTCATCATAAGAGAATTGAATGATCTCTTTCTCGACAAACTTATAGTTTCTTATCATCATGATAAAGTTTTTGAATTAGGTATTAATGATATAGGATTTCATATCATCATACCAGTGATCATAATCAAGTCCATCAAAAATAGGTTTTCTGGTTGGATTTAAGTTTTCGAGTGTTCCAACTAGTACTTATGCCATCAAAAGAGGGAGTGAAATGTAGTCTAATTTATTTTTGAAACTTTAATCCTCTATAAGTATTATATTGATTGGTTTTTCAAATCAGTGATCTAATAAAAAATTAGAGTAATTAAATTACAAACTATATGAAATAGATTTATCATAATAGAAATAAAATTAGATTTATTTTAACTATTACTCATGAAAGAGTTAACACAACAGAAATTTAAAAACAGAACATGAAGTAATTCCTAGTAAAATAAATACTATATTAAAATGATATTATTAAAACCAAACTTTTAAATCTGATGTATGTAATCTAGAATGAAACTTTAGATCATCATATTTTAATAAAACCTTTTTAATTATTCAGTATTTTAGTTACTGAAAGTTTATTCTAAACAAGCATAAAAACATTACAAAAACTCTAGTTAGATCAATTTCATATAAATGTTATTGTGATTTTTAAAATAAATAAAGGAAGTGAGTCATTGATTCTACACTTAGTATATGAACAAGGATTTTAAAAATGTGGGATCATGCATTATATAGACCTAGGACATGATTTTGAAGTTTATTGATTAATTTGATTAAATCTATGGATAGTTAGCATGAGAGATAAAATAAGAGGATACATTAATATCCTCATAAAATGCCATGAGTTTGAGGATGATATTTTATTTGGGATATAGTGGAAAGATATTTCCAAAAATTTTATATTGTGTTGTGCATTGGCAGTTAAGATGAAAATTTGAGATATAGATAGTTGATGTTATCAGATAGTATGGCTCAAGGTTAGGAAATCCATCGATGTTTTCTAAATTTATCTCTTTTTTTTCTATGATTTGTTAAAATTTTAGAAACCTTTATTGTCTGATATTTGTATCTCCCTAGAATTATTCATGAATTTTATTAATATACCAGCGAGTTTACACTAATTAGAGTGCCACCAATGGGTGTTTTGGTGTTATAGGATATTTGGGATCAAAATAGTGTAGGAATAACATAATGGGAGTTGGGAGATCAAGTGGAGATGAACATTTTTGTGAGGAATTACTTATTTAATTGAAATTTTCATAGATAAAAAGCATATAAAATTCTGAAAATGTATGTAAACAATTCATTATTATCAATTTCCAAATGAGGGGACTCCACATGTGAATGTACTATAATGCTTATCATTCAGGTCATGGTAGTCTGTTAGTTTAGAATTTGTGCATGAAATTTAAAATGAATTGTAGATATTAGTTTTAGGGTTAAGAATTAATGAATTTGATCAATTTTGTGTTATCTCTAGTGTTAATATTCTCTATTCAAGTATTTTTCTAGATCTTGGGTTAGACTGTTTGGGTCCATTTGTATATAGAAAATAGTTTCCTTTTCTTATGTGGCAGAATAGTTCCCAATAATCAATCAACCATTATATGTATTTTTTGGGAGATTAGGGTGTATATATGAAGCCTCTTTAATAGTATCTCCCTCAGTAAGGTGATGATGAGTTAATCAGATATTTTATTTGGGTATTGATAAAATCCTGGATGATTGAGTTAGGTGGTGAATAAATTTTACAGAGTTTATAATACGTTATTTTTTAATGAGATCATGGACATAAAATTTTAGGGTGATAATAGTGAAGATAAAGTGTGGTCAATGTTTTCTCTTAGATGGAAATAAATAGGTGTTTTCGATCACCATACCTAGTAGGCTTATGGGTTTGAGTTGTTGAAGGGAAATATTTTTTATTGTTGAGTGGTTCATGCATGTTATAACCTTTAGTGGTTATCTATAGTTGGAATTGATTTTCTAGAAGATAAAAAGTCCTAGTTTGATGAGATTTCTGGGAGCAGTTAGGCAATGCCACATGGATTTGAGTTGGAGTTTGGTAAGTTTTAGTGTAATCCTAGATTGGTGAGACATTCAATTAGAGATTCATTTCTTAGAATAAGTTTTTAGTGTTGATATGGAAAAGTGACTATTTTTGAATTATATTGTTAATTATCTCTACCTAAAAATGAATTTATCTATACTTTTGATTAATATTTGATCATTGGTGTCATTTTTAAGGTGTATTATATCCTTTTTTTTTTCTTGGGATGACCCTTAAAGGACCATTGGAGGTACCCTTTAATACCCTTCAAGTAGGGTTTTATCAAATATGAGTGTTATGATATTGTTTTAGAAGAAGGTTGAGATAGTTATGACATGTTGTTGAGATCTTGTGTTTTATTAATTGGTCATTTACTTATTCACTGAAGGAAGAATTGATGCTGAATCATTCAATTATACCATAAGTTTTTTGTGGTAGGGATTACGAAGTTGTGATGAGTTATTCTTTACCAAGTATTAAATAATCATGATATTTTTTTGTTAACACATGATATGTGGTTGATGAGGGGATTTATTTTAAATAGATGTATTTTTACAAGGAATCTACACTCTTCTTTAATGTGGGGATACGATGCTATTCCCAAAGATGAATAATAAAAGTTTTCAATTTTTGAACAAATTTGTTGGGAGTGACTCACACTTTCATATGATATTGTGATTTTAAAGGTGGATCAGTTTTAGAAGTGGATAATTTAGTCGTTTGATTGTGAGTATCATAATGGTCTAGTATTTCAATGGAAATTACCATGTGTGGGAATGGTTTTTCAAAAAATTATCCTCGCCTCTAGATTTGCTGAAAAATTGAAAATTTTCTAAAGAGATTCCTTGAGATGGATATGATTCACTTTATTATGTTTCAACCCTAATCTTTATTTCAATATTATTGAATTTATCCACACTTATGTAATTTTTAATAAATTCTTGAGTGCTATGATTGATCACCTTTTGCAGTTTTGTGTGAAATATTAATTTTTTTATTAAAAAGTTAAATCAATAAATCTAACATATTTAGGGTTTTGGATTTATAAATTTATTATGTCTTTATGTCTAAAATGCGGCATTTACCCTTGTACATGAATTTCACAAGTTTTTTCATGGTCACAGTTCTTCACAATGATGGCGATGTGGTTTTAATTAATTATTTAATAAATAATAATTCATTTATTCTATATTGACCAATAATTTAACCTATTTAATAATTTTTAAGAGGAAATCTAAGGGTGTTTAATATTTATAGAGGATGAATCTAAAATGGATGGAGGACCCACTAGAAATAAGAGAGTCAGAGGAGGAGGATCGTTAGAGAATGAAAATGGGTATGGTTATTTGATTCAACCATTTTATTTTCAAGCCTAAATTACCTCTTCCATTTTTCATATCAAATTATTAAATATTAGTATGAAATTATATTATTTTATTCCTTGTTTCAATATGAATCCACAACCACTATATTCAATTAAATTTGACAAATAGATTTTAAGATATTATAGAGAGAATTTCTAGAGTAATTTTTGGAAAACTATTTATAACATTTTTTTCAATTAATTAATTGAGCCAACGATATATAGTTATAAATCCATAGATGATAAAAATACTCTACCTATGTAATCACTCCAATTAGAATTATATATTTGGAGAAATTTTAGAGAGAATTTTCCCCATTCTTCTCTTTTCGTGGATTTGAAGTACTTAGAGGTAGAATCATGGAATATCGATACAGGGTCTAGAATCTATGGGCCTTGAATTACCAGGGTATGAATTTTAAAGGTTTTTAAAGGAATTAAACCATTATTCATCCATTTTTGGTGGTATATAAGAGGCTTCACTAGTATAAATCAGGGTGAGAGTCAAGTTGAATAATGAGATCCATCTAATCAATGAAAATATGGTAAGAACATTTCCACATAGCCCTAGTTTGGATGGGATGGTGGTGTACCATGTAAGTGTAAGATTAATTTGATCCAAATGATCAAAAAATGTAGGGTGGCCCATAAAATCCCTACCCCATGGGTACCATTATTATTCCAGAGTAAACATTTTTTATTTGATCAGTGGGATTAAATGACTGCCCACATGGTCACATCAATCATGTGGGGTAGAGAACACAACAATAGGCCACAATTTTCTTAGGTATCTAATCATATGACCCGATAGCTTTCTTTGATCTAGGGTTCAGTGACAATAGGTAATGACGTAGAAGAAGTAGGGTCATTTGATCAACATTTATTATGGACATGATTCATACGAGAGATGGAATCTATGGAACACACATGAGAGATGCATGGGGGTGCCACATAGCACCCTCATATTGGTAGAATACTCAAGCTATTAATGGGGACATGTGGGAGGTCTATTTAAACCCCAATTTTTTTTCTAGAATCCTATTTTCATTATAGAACCACTTGAACCATTTTTGAGTCATTTAGAGATCATATTATAGATTATTTAATCCTTTGATGACTAAATAATTACATAAATTGTTATTATTTAATAATAATAATTGTAAAATTTTTAAAACAAGGATTTGGCATGAATTCTCACCATGTTTCATTAGATATAATATTGTTGAGTGAAACTGACTTCATAGGATTCAAATCTCTTGAATGAAATGTAAATATTGGCCTATGTTGATTATTTATACTATTATTATTGAATAATAATGATATTTGAGAAAATATTGTGTCAATATGGTTGATAGTTTAAATTACTCAATTGAATGAGAAAATCAACCATAAGAGGTGGTGAATAATCCGTGTTGTTGACTTAGTGGTCAGAAAATTATAAGAATATAATTTCATGGTTGTTTGGGATGAATACATAAAATATTATTATTTATTGAAATAATAATATTTAAAATAAATGTACTCAAACACAAAGAAGGAACTTTAATTGTTTAATTTGATAAGTCCCTTAACCATGGGAGGTAGTGAGTGGTACTTTGTGGTGGATTGACAGATGTGATTAGAGTTTATGTGAAGTAAATATAATAATTTAACTTAAAAATGATTATATTGAGATATTTTGACAAATTTTTTGGAGGTTATGAATTCTTTATCAATTAATGAATTTAAGATATTGATCATATATGTTTACGATGTATGATAATTAAATAATGGAAATGAAAGAATGATATATTACCAAGGATAGTGATTCCCTCAAATGATGTGGAATAATTAAAAAGGAAATGGGTATGCTTAATGAATGTATTGTAATTGATAAAGTATAATAATAAATGATAACTTAAACTTTGGACAATTATGTGGTGGGATATTTCTAATAACGATTTGGGTAAACTATGAGGATGGATGGGTAATGTAATAAAGTAACTTTAGTTACCTAAAATAACACATTTGAAACTCTAAGTGAAGAAAGAAATATCATCCTAGTTAGATTGTTCTAAGCTAAATAACTTAATGAAAACCTTTATGATTATTAAATTATGACCTCTAGCATGAAATGAGATATGATTATGGAGACCCATTGTGGATGTTGTGGAATCCAATGATGAATAGGTGGGCGATAATATTGATTTTGTCATGATGTGACTAGAAGGATAATTAAATAACTAATATTCATAAGTTATTGAATAATAATTGTATTCCTCTAAGCTTTGTAGGTATGAAGAATTGATGAGGATGATATAGAAAATCTATATTTCCACTCAGGAATATTTTCAAGGCTGATAGGAAGATTCTTGATTGTGAATGAGGGGGATAATTTTGTGTACTCATGTTCTCTATAATGTGATAAATCCTACGATGCATAAATATTCATGATAAAGAGATAAAATGAAGATTATTAACATATCTACTTCTACTCACCAATAAATCTAGGTTGATATAGACTTGATATCACTAGTAGAAAGTGAGTGATGATAATTTCCTCCTACATCAGTAGTGTAGGATATATAGAGATGGTTAATTCCTATGGTATCCCTGATGCATATATATGATAGAGGGGATAATTGGAAATGAGTATTATATCTAAAATCCCCGGTATATTAATGTGATGGATAGTAATTCACTTGAGTGGTGAAACTCATTCTCTCCCATATTACGGGGATCGAGGGGGTGATCATACACCTGATATTATATCTACTCTTTTCCCATTTATCTAGGATTATGAGTATCTAATACATAGTTACAACTCTATTGATTTGTATTTATTTAGGTGTCCAGACGTATATGAACTTCTAGATTTGGATATATGTATTTATTCCATGTAGAGATGTGAATTTCCTTCAGTAATTCAAATATAGATGGAGATGTGTATTTCTTCTGTTGATTCTGTGATAAGTCAAGATGTTTATTTTGTCTAGTATCTCATGATCAGTGCATCTTGGTTGAATTACCGAGTGGGAATTTTATGATGGGTTGTAATATATTTTTCTAGTCCCTTGTTGAGAACATTTCTATTTCTAGAGTGTAATGAAAGTGAGTTATGGTTTGGTCAAACTGGATTTATCATGATTATGTCTATTGATGATGATTGGTGGAATTGAATATTTTTCACTTTTCCTCCTATTGATGCATGTATACACTAGATGTTATGATTTTGGCTCATTTCGTAGGACATAACATATGTTAGGTTCACCTTGTGTTCATGATATAAGTTGATGTGGTGGTACATTGATCATGGATCTTAGAGGTGGATAGAGGGATTAGATAGATTATAGAGTGTGGATCTCAAAATAACCACTAACCTCAAGTTTTTGGGATTGGTATTGCATCTATTCAATATGTTTGAGTTGTATTAAAAGTTTCATTTATATCAATTTACATTATATCTTTGTGTTTTATTATATTTATGAATTTTCTATTTTCAAGCAAATTATAGTGGATGTTGATCTATGGTAGAAGTTGACAAATTTATTAGAGGTAAGGATTCCTATGTTTTTTTGGAAATTTCAACATTGGTAACTATCCCCTAACCTAGGGGAGGATAGCTTGGGGAGTTTATTTACCAATAAGTTAGGATGTGAAATTTCCCACAAGATAAATGGTCATGTTTCTCATAAATCAAAATATTTTAACAATAAGTTATTTCATTTCTACAATATCTCAAATATGTTTGGGGGTTATCTTTAACACTTAACCATTGGAATTGAAAATAATGGAATTATATGTTTTTTTTGAATTATATTTTGAGTTCTAGATTTCATATTTGTTTTTTTAAATTGAAAATAAAAACATATCCTTTTATACTTATTATAATAACTTCATTTAAAATCATTTCTCTACTCAAAAATCTAATCCCAGTCTTTTAATTTTTTTTTGTAAATTTTAATTACACTATTTAATCTATATTTTCCATGTCATGCAATCTATTTTGTTTGATTTTTCAATATTACGAGTGGATCTAGCTTCTAGCTCAAAATTGGTTATCACTAAAAATTGGTTATGAATAAGTTGATATTTCATTTCATTATTAGGCTTGGAATGACTCTGGGTGCATTAAAATGAAAATTATTTCACTCAAAAAACATGTTATTTATATAATCTTGATATTCTATGCGACAAATTTCAAAATTATTTTACATATTCTAGTGTTTCCATCATGCTTTCAGGTTTTCCACATTCATATCAGTTCTCCCATCAAATTTGGTATTGATTATTTTTTTACTTTCTATATATATTATTTTACCACCACCATGTATTTGACATAATTATTATCCTACACTATATCCATTATTGAATTTGAGATATTTCATCGATATAAATATGGTTTTCTAAGGTTAGTATTTACACTATCATGTCTTCCATATTCCATTTTTCATCTTATTTATCATTTTATTATTCCTATCTATATATCTAAGTAGAGAATAATTTTATTTTTGGTATCCAAGATATCCCTATTCTAAAATAAAGTATATTTTATTGTTAAATAAAAATCCAAACATATATAAAGTATGATTTCTAGTGTCAAATTATATATATTTTTCTTTGTTATTGGACCATTTTATAAGGATATATGACTTGAAACTAATCTTAATTTTTTTAGGTTATATGGGATAAATTTTGTTCCCTAGAACCAATTAAATTTGTGATTTTTAATACCAAAATATTCAAAGTCATGAATATTTATATCTTATCACATGATGATTTTTCTCTACATAACATTAATGTGATATTTTCCTTAGAGTAACTATTACATCAAAAGGTTATATTGGTTTTTTTCTATAATGAGAACCTGGAAATGCTATGACAATATTCTAAAAAATATATACCATGTTCTATATTATATAGGTCTGATGAGTCACAAATGATGCTTTGACTATCAGGTGTTAGATTCTTGTAAGTGGATAAGGATTCTACTCATGAAGTTTCTTGTATGGTAATATCCAAGAGAAGAGGTTATGAGGACAAACTGGCCAATATGAATTCTATATATTATATGTTTCATTGGATATTTCTATCAACAGATGTGTACATTAGTCCTTATACTTTATATTATAATTAATGTGTATCATGGATCTCAAACTTTGATGTATTGATGAAAACCATGATGACATATACTCATAGAGATATAGGATGTGTTGGGTGTGTCATAAGTGATATACATTAATTGAATAAGTCAAAAACGGATTTTCCCTTCCGAGTTATGGAATATGATATCTTTGGACCTTTGATTGAAATAAAAATATTTGATTAAATCCATGGATATGGTAATTCATTAATGAGTTCATTCAGGTGGTCAAAGAAAGATGCATCAAGGATGTAGGTTGATTAAATAAGTATGCAACCTACTTAATGAGATATTGATACAAAGAGATTATGTTACATAGTAATATTTTATATGAGGTTGTTGTCGATATGACATTACCTTCTTTATCCATGGGCGACATGGTGTTTTTTAGATGAAAATCTTGGAATTTAGGTAATATTTCTTAATTCCATTGAGAAAGTTTCCTATAGGGTCACACACTAAGTATATATAGAATATAAATTAAATTCTATTTGAATTTAATAGTTGGAATAAATTTTATAACTAACTTTTGTTTTAATAATTATTTAGGTTAAGTGGATTTCATAAATTCAATTAGCAATTATTTGAGATAGCATATATGTGAGTTTAATATTAAAAAAATATTATTTATGAGCTATTAAATATATAATATTTATTTATCTCTTTATTATTCACAAGGTAATAAAAAGATATTTATTTATTCACTGGTTAGTGAATAGATTAAAATAAATATTTATCTAGTTACGTTAATGTTAAATAAATATTTACTTAGCAGTTAGTAAATATAATATTTATTTATTGAAAAAATATTATTGATATATTTATTTATTTAAATAAATATTTTTATTCAAGGTTCAATAAACATTAAGGAAGATCGATGAGCCAAGATAAGGGCCCAATGTAAATGATATATTTTATTTATAATCATTTAAATAAATATTAATTTATTTATTAAATAAATTATATTTAAATATCCATGTTTTAGAACATGTAATGTAATATATTATTACTACTATTATTTAATATGGGGTTTATTTGTAAATAGGACAGGTTTTAAGGAGTGTAATCATGGGTTCCCATGCAATAATCACATTTTGACGTTTTTGGAGGAATAATGTAAGCATGGAGAGCCTTGATTTTTCCTCTCAACATATTTCCACAATGGTATTCAAGGGTGAAAACCTTATTATTCTATTTTGGGTATTCTAAGTGAGACACATGGGAAAGAATGGCACTATGGAAGCATATCTCAAATTTCAAGTAGGAAGTTTGGAATGGTTTATAGGAGGGGACTTCAACACTATAATGAACATGTTGGAGAAGAGGGTAGGATCATTTTACATGAGTGTTGAAATGAAGGGATTTATGGACTTCATGGTGCAAAAAGGTTTGTTGAACATGGGAATTTTCAGGGACCTGTTCACTTGGGGAAATAACCAAAGTGGAGGATGAAGAATCTGGAGCAGATTGGAATAGTGTTTAGCCAATATTCAAGGCACTGAATCCTTTATCCAAGAAAAGTTAATGCATATAATGTGTTCTTTCTCTGATCACTTTCCTATTATGGTTTTAATTAAAAATTAGGGCAGGATAATCTAAAGTCGTTTCTTTTACTCTTTAAGTTGGAAGTGGGAAGATGAATTTTTGTAGGTAGCGAGGGACTCGTAGGAGAAATTAGTGTATGGTTCACATCAATTGAACTAGGATTTCATATAATAAGACTCAATAAGGGCCTCAAAGAGTGGGTATTAAAGTGAAAAAATAATGAGGATGGTGTTTAGGATACCAAGGAAGTGATTGAGAAGATGGAGGCTAGGCTCCAGGAGAAGTGGGATGATGATATTTTCCCAACTAGTCTAGAACCAAGATATTGTATCTAAAAAAATACTGGCAACTGAGAGAGTTGTAAGAGAGGGTTCAAGAGTGTTATGTACTTAGGTGGGGGATAAATACATGATGTAATTCTAAGAATTCATGAAGGAAAATAAAGTAGCATAAAGGATCAATATCTTACTCAAGGATGACTCTTATATAGAAGATGTGGAGGTGTCATAGAGAGTATCCATGGAGCACATTGATGTATTTCTAGTAGGGTCCACCATTGAGGATTAAGGGAGGATCATGGGGGATATTGGAGATAATTTTTTCTAAATAATGTACCAATTTTAGTGGAGGACATGGATAATGAGGACATGGAAGAAATTCTCGATGAGAAGGAGATAAAGGAGTCCATTTATAGAATGAACATAGAAAGTGCTCTGAGGCCTGATGGTTTTTCTAGGTCATTTTATGTATATGAATGGGAAATTATCTAAGGACAAGTAATAGTGATAATATAATATTTTTTCTAGGGTGGATCCCTCACAAGGGAGGTATGAGCTTCCATGGTGGTGTTGATTCCAAAGGTTAAGGAACCCATTGCAATTAACTAGTATTTTTCGATATGTTTTTGTAATTTCATATAAAAAATACTCACTTGTATCATGAATAAGAGGATCAAAAGGGTGCTTCCATGGATTATTTCAAAAGAAAAAATGGCTTTATGAAAGGTCTAGTCATATAAGGAGCGATCAGAATCTCCAACGAGATAATGGATGATATCATCAAAAGGCCATTGGATATAACATTATGATAAAAGTTGACATGGATTAATATTATTATTAGGTTTAGTGTAGAATTATTATAAGGGTTATAAGACACTTTGACTTTATAGAATTCATGTGTGATTTGTTTTTCAGATGTTATGTGCCACTATGGATTTCCATATCACTCATGGGTAGGATTTTTGGATTCTTTAAAATGGTTCATTCTTTAATACAAGGTGATCCAGTGTCACCCAGTATCTTAATTCTTGCATAGGTGAAACTCATTAGAAACCTACATGTTTACATGGATTAAAGGAAAATATTAACGTATAGAAATAGATATGGGTCAAGAATTATTTATCACCTCATTTTTGCTAATGAAATATTATTCTTCATCAATCATAGGCCAAGATCGATTGATGGTTTAAAAAATATAATTGAGATATACAAAGTATGGAGTGGGAAACGTATTAATAATGGAATATTAGTGTCTATATCTATAATAATTTCTTGTATAGATGAGTGAAACTCATACAATACATGATATTATTCAAAAAATGTATCTACCAATGTAATACCTCAAAGATTCCATATCTGATGGAAAGATCAAGAAGTTATAATTCAAAGGTAGTATCAATATTGCCACATCTTACATATGTAATTGGAAAAATAAATTCCTCTCTTTTTGAGGGAGAACCAAACTGGTGAATATTTTTCTTACATCCATTCCCATACACATTTTATCGATCATTAACTACCCCAAAGGAATAATCAAAATTCTAGAAAAAAAATAATGTCGGTCATCATTTGGGATTCCAATCAAAAAAGTATGTACCAATGGGAATTTTGTAAAAGGATGGAGAAGCCGATCAAATTTGGGGGAATCAGTCAGTGCAGTATTTTAGACACCATGAAAAGTATGTAAGAGTGGATAACTTGGTAGATTATTGAA
This sequence comes from Viscum album, assembly GCA_963277665.1. Lineage (NCBI taxonomy): Eukaryota > Viridiplantae > Streptophyta > Magnoliopsida > Santalales > Viscaceae > Viscum > Viscum album. The sequence continues at coordinate 1,627,499,807 of OY728161.1, read as the reverse complement.
GGAAGATCATTTTGGGATCTGTGTATGAAGGATATGTATGGGGAGAATTGGAGCGGGTGATATGATCGTGCTAAAATAACTTATATCCTAGTATGTTTGATGATTCACTAATTAGTGATTTTAATGGATTCTGTTCGATGGGTGGTGGGTCGTAGAGATTTTAAATACTAGAAGGACAACTAGGTGGGATTGATTTTATATTTTCTAGGGTGCCTTGTGGTTGATATTTTGTTCTTTGAGGTGAGAAAACATCCATATTTCATCAAGACAACCCTCAATAAGGTGAAGAAAGGTTTTCTTGGGAATATTATCATGGTGGATGAACTCTAAAAATGTGTTTTTTCTATGTCCATGTCTAGGTTTTTCAATAATAAGGATTTCTATTTTTTTATTCCACATGGAGAAGTAAGTTTGTTCATGGGCTAGAAATATGTGGTTTAAGGAGATCCCGATGAAGTTGATTTTTTTTGTATAGTGGGTGAGGAACAATGTTCTCCCCATGGATGAGAGTTTATAAAAGAATGAGATTTATCTGGCCTCATGGTGTTGGTGCTACAAGAATCCAGCCTCAAAATCAATATGAAATATTTTTTTCAAGGTTGAGGGAGATAAAATTATTTAGATAAGTATTAGACATTGTATAGATATTTTCTTTCATGAGGGGTCCATCTCGGACATTCATTTGTCTTGGTTCTAGGGGACGGGGTAGCACAGTGTGGAAAACAATGTTCATTGTATGAATTTTGCAGTAGTGTGTCAGGTGTTATGGGAAACTCTAAACAAATAAAGGGAACGAAATAGATCCCCAAACATGGGTTTTCAAATGTGGATAAAATCTATGGTGGTGGAATTTTGTTCACTCATTTATGGAGGGAGGTCTTCAGAATTGATCCGAAGGATTTTTCCAAGAAATATTGGTGTCATGGAGGAATTATTCAGGGAATCTCAAGATAACTGGGTTAGTTGGAGGGCTCATGGATCTAGGATTAAATTGAAAAATCAAGGATCTTGTGTACATGGAGATATGAGAGGAGGTTGGTTGGTGTGTGATTGGAGAGGTTTTGTGATTTTTTATTTCAACTCCTTTTATATACCGGGTGATTACATTAGGTTTAAAGTAAGAGCCATGCACAATTGAATTTAATTTTATAAGTTTTAAAACAATTCCATAATCGTGGAAAAGTAAGACTCCAAAATTATGGTAGACCTTCTTAATATCAAGGTGGAAATACCATGGAAGCTGGTTTATTACTTTAAGAAGTGTAAGATTTTGATTGGGCATGACATGGATATTATTCACACATGGAGGGAAGGGAATTTCATGGTTGATAGTCTCGCTAACCATGCGATCCCTATTGAGATTCTCATTCACTATCATTATATTGGTTCCTTGATAGAGGAATGTAATATCTTTTTAAGTGGTGATTACCTTGGTCTAAACCCTTTCATCCCCTATAAGAACTGTCTCTTTTTAAATAAAGAGTTAATTTTGAGTGACAATATAACTCAAATTATATCATTTCAGAGTTTAGTGAAACTTGTGCACACAATGGATTCTTCCTGAAAATTCTATCAAATACCAAGAGATAAATCCTAAATAATGTACTTAATAATGTGATGAAATCATCCTCCCATCTTACAATATTGAAATAATAAGAGAATAATTCTTCAAGCATGAGAGAATTATTGTTGTGATAAATGGTTAATCACGCAAGTCATTTGGAACCTCTATGGTAGAAGCCAAAATACTAATGGTTATGTTTCAAGAATCATGGATCATGTGTGGGTACCACTATTAGAATTATAATTTTCATTGTCTATCGTAAATATGATATGATAAGAGAGAAAAATATATTGATCAACATCAAAGAAATAATTATCAAGATGAGGTGATTCTTATTTATATATTAATTATAAATTATATGTGAAAAAGATTCTTTCTATGAATAATATGGGATTTCTTCTTCCATTCTAAGGATTATATCCAAAGAAACCAATGAAAAACGTTATTAGGAAAAGTTATTACTGATTTCATTTCACCTTGGAACCTTTAACTAGTATTAAAGAGGTCGTATATTGATTTATAGTTATTTTTTTATTTATTGATTTCTAATTTTTTTTATTAATTTTTCATTTATAGTTTTTGTTCGTAATATAAAAGTTGAGATAACATGATTTTTTAGTTTCATATAGCCTAGAATAGACCATTAATAGATAAAGAATTCCTAAAGATCCCATTTAGTAATATTGAGGATGTTTTCTAAGTGACACAATTACACGACATGTAACTAAAAAGTAAACGTTGTGTACCAATGGTCAACCACAAAATAGGAAATCCATGATAATCATGGTATTTCATGAGGATATCTGTATATGGAATGTTTTATTACACATTGTTTATTTAATATTATATATAATGCGGCTAGATATGGTTACACGACATGTAGCTGAAGTACATTCCATATAACCTCACATGGTTTTTCCCTGTATAAATCATGGAATATGTGTGGTCAAAGTATGCAGCGTGTTATTATTACATATTCCAAATATTAACTATAATCCAAGAAACATGGGATATATGTGATTAAACACCATATATATTGAATTCATTCCATGTAACACGTAATTTCTCATGTGTAACACTTTCCAAGCCCCGAGGCATGTAGTACAGGTGGCTAGAAAGAGATTACATGGTGTTTAACTAGTTTTACACCCCATGTAACTCATGCCAACTCATGAAAGGTACATGATAAGATAATAATGTTGTGTGAGTAAAAACACAGATAAAAATAATTCATTAAATAAAAAAAATTAAACTACACAATGTGTAGATGGCATGTACACATTGCGTGATAGGGTTTTCTAAAGGAATTACAAGCCGGGTGATTTTTTATCATTCATGTGGAATTAAATTATTTAATAAATTTTTTATGTAATTATGGAAATACATGATGTGTATAGTCATCATTTACATCATGTACTTCATGGGAATATCCAGTAATACATGCCACATATATTCAAGGCATATTATGTGGTCATACACACCACACATACTACAAGAACTAACTCATAGAAAAACAATCCATGTATATCATGACATTTCATGTAGTTTTATATGTCTTGTAAGTGCATATTACATGAAAAGTACCACACACAGTGTTAGTCACACATCATGTCAGATGATAGTTCTTGCTTTGTAACTATTTAAACTCCAAAAATGATTTTTTATAGAAGGGGTACATGTCGTGTTTCCTATAGTGTGGGATGAATATATTAAGTTTTAGGATAAATTTAAAATCCTACCAAAAGGGTACATGTCATCTCACTGTCGGTACATGTTTTGTACTAAGTAATTTAAAATTAAAATTAATTTATTCAAAATTACATAGGACAGGAAAGTTATGAAATGTTTAAATAGATAATTAAGATAAAATAATTATTCAATTAATAAGATAATTGATTTTTTGATTTGATAATTTCATATTAATAAAGATTTAATTGAAATTAATATTGGATATTTTAAATGTGTAGTCATTTAATGTTGTGGATGATCATGAGCTTGACCTACCTATGTATGTGTTGGGTTTCTGTTTAATTTTATTATTTATTACATGGTTTTTTGTGATAAATTTATTATTAAATTAAATATGATGATATACATATCACCCTTTCCTCATTATATACGAATATGCATGTCCATTGTTTATTTATATAAACTTAAACCCCTAGTTCCCCTAACCTATAAGTGAGTAAGAATATATAAATGATGGAGCTCCCAATGACTGGAGATGGTTCAAGACTGAGACAAGGTGAAACCATCCAAGGTGGTTAAAAGTGGAATTTGGAAACTTGAGCATTGTATCAGGTAAATGAGTTGTTTCCTAGGGTATAAGGTAGGTTTATATTACTCTCAATAACTAACATGTAGTTAAATATCATGATCATATAACATTTTTATTTTATTTTTTTCTATTGTGTGGTTATTTATTTATTTATATCATGCATGGATTATTTGATGTTAAACATGATCACATAAGGTAAATAAATTAATAATCATGAAAGGATGAAATAAAATGAATGTATCATGAATAAATTATTTTATCAAACATGGATAATTATTTTTTTAAAATCCACATAGAATTAAAAAACATGTAAGGGGGGAAAATAATATTTATACATAAAGATAAATAAAATCTCGTAAAGAAAATATTAATACAAACATCACCTTCCATTACTTAAGTTAGAATGAAATCATAGATCAAGTTATTAGTCTATACCTTATCAAGATAATTCTATTTTTTAGGGAGTTCTAATGAGAGTTTTTTATTGAATTTACCAAGTTAGCATCAAGAGTAGTTTCCCTTACAATACTTGGTGTAACTTGGAGGAAAGTGTTGTGAAAATATGAGTCTAATATTTCAATATTGGGAATTAAAATCAACAAATAAAGTAACTATGAGTTAATATAGTTTGAAATACCACCTATCTAAATATCTTTGAGTAATTTGAATAACCCCTCATCTGGTTTATGAGAAGGGGAATATGGATCCTTGCCACTAGAATATCCACGTGACAATATATTCTCAATCCAATAGTGAGGTCTATTGGGAATTGAGAAAATAGTAGGAGAGTAATAAGATAAAATTTATTATGTCATGCCTGATAATAAAGATAAAGTACTAAGATATACCTTTATTCATTGTAGAAAATGGAAAAAGAAGCCATGTGAACACTATTATCATTCCAAGATAAAGACCATGTCCTCACCAGCACAAATTTCCTAGATCAGTATAGTCATTTATACACTACATTACTATAGAGAAATTTTCACTATGTGATAGATTATACTAATCCTAATTAACTACCTCGGCAAGTGAGGGAGGGTGATATGGATGACTACATGAGATACATAGAGGATTATTCAAATATCTATTGTATCATGTTATCAGATATGTATAGAGAGATGAAAATGAATCACAAAGGAATGGATGATTGTACTATGATAACTCATCTCCTAGAACATAAAAATGGGAAATAGAGGCTAAATATAAATGAGATTATCACTAAACTATACCAATAATAACTAGAAAAAGAGTGACAACCTAGTGATATTATATTCAATATGTTCATATACATTGATTATTTTTTGAATTTGGGATTCTATATGGATAATTGTTTTCCATTGATCTCATTTATCATCCTTTCAACCTAAATTATCTATATTCATCAATAATTATATAATGAATAGTATGGATAATACATTATGTATTCTTTTGATTTTGCTTCATTAGGAAGATAAGGATTGGTGAGAACATAGTTTCCCACCCATTATGGTGAATGATGTGAGAGAACAGGTTGAAAATCCCATAAAAATTTCAAAGTTTACGGAACCTTTACAAGTTCCTTAAAAGTGACAAAAGATTTAGATGAAGTTATATGAATGGCGGCTATCTGTTTCACATGTGGTAAGAAATGTCACTAGAAGAGGAATTACATTGGATTGAAGAATAAGTAAGCAAAATATTTTACATTAGGTGCATTTATCATTGTATATAATATTTATATTTTACTTCTTGGGTATTAAATACAATATGTATCTCATGTGTTTTTATTAAAATATAGTAATAAATGAAGTTAATAAAGATTACAAAAAAGTGAGTTAAACTCTTTAAGTGGATAAAAAAGGGTCATTCCTAAATTATTAAACATAAGAACATCATCGTACCCCCCCAAGGTACCCCTCCTAGTCTAGTAATGAGAGAAGCGAGATGATAAAACCTAAATTCCACCTCCAATAGTCCATGGCTTAGCAATTATCACTGGGGGTATATCATACACACAAAAGGAAGACATTTGCCTCTGAGAAGGAAATGAGTAAAGAGAGATAAGATAAGTACACCAATAAACTATTACTCATAAAAAAAGTAAATATACACCAATACATGAAAGTAATTTCATTAAAACTCATAAAATTGAAAAAAGGACACTAAAAGTACCAAAATAAAATCCTTGATATCAATCTTAAAGCCCAAACAGCTCCTAAAAACACCATGTGCAAGTAATGTCTAGCCTGATTACCAACCAAATCCTACAGTGATGGAGAAAATTATATATATATATGTATAATGAGAATAACAAGTATATGAAATATGATCCTCCTTCATTACTCTCTTGAAAAAGATAAATAAACGATACTAAATCCCAGAGAACAACAACTGAAACTAAGTCATCACCTAATCTGGAATGCTAAGTTCTAAACCTCACCATGGATCTCTCAACAAGTATCATATATAAGAAATAATATTATATACATCATAATATCAAAGTAAAGGTACCTTGTTACCACTTCCTCACCAGTTTGTCTCTCTACCCCAATGTCGCATGTCCTGAGCCATCTCACTTCAAGGAATAATATTTCCCATAGAAACATGGGAAACTATAACATAACATTGACCTTGTTATCACATAATCACACCATCAAAATCCACATCATCATCTCAAGATAATAACTGAGTAGTTTTTTGGATCCACCATAGCCTATACATTGTGTATTATACCTCAATCCATCACATCCCTACACAATATACAAATAGTTATCCTAGGATACTATATCTAGATATATATGTATATGAAAATAAACATAAGCCCTTAAAAACCTCTACACATATATATGGTAGAGATAACCAACATGAATACCAACACATAATATTACCATGAGAATAGAGTGGGGAAATAGTGGATAGTTATCTATCTATTCCTCACCATCTTAGATGTTTGGGAAAACATGTTCTAGAGTCCACTAGTGTCACATGCCCTACCGACATGGGTGGGGTAGTATATGAAATCAAAAAACATAAGAATATATATATATATATATAACTCACAACCATACTAATGGAATTAACCTAGCCTTATACTCGATGGTATCTATCCTCTCTTAGACACCAGGATACTATCGCACAGGAATAAATATCTTATAATTACACAAGCATTTCAATAGACTTTCAATTAATTAATTTTTACTTTTAAACATTTCACAATTACATTAAATACTATCTAAATTCCATGCCTTCTAGGCGTAAACCAACCTATTAAAATGTTCCTCAAGATTTATCATCTTATAAAATTCTGTTAAACCACCAACCCCATGGGTTAAAACATTCATTATTTCATTCAATAATTCCTAGTACTCTAGAACACTTCATAATATACCATAAAGGATGCACGAACCAAGAACATCTAGCTGCATAAACCAGTGTGGAAAGGAATACAGAAACAATAAACTTGTCCATCCATCCTTTAAATTATATTAAATAACAAACAAGTTTCCCAACATCCATCATATAAATAGTGGGAAATACTATCTCTAAGCCACTCTATTAGCCTCGATACCATCCCTAATACCATCATGCATATCACCATGCATCCCTCCATCATAGACACTAACTATAACCATAAACTAGGGCCTCCCTTCCCAACTCATCAAACCATAATCCAGCCCAGGAACATATCACATCATATAGAAAGCCTCCTCATACAAAGCAATCACACAAGGTAGATATAAAACAAAAAATAGTCAATAGGAAAACTAGTCCCTAAAACCAAGGCATCAAACCTTCACAAGAAAATGGGTTTGATCGGCAAAAAAAAATTCTTTATAAAATATCTGGTTCATTATCATCTTGAATTAACTTATTCATTTATCACAGGTTATAGCCATAGGTAACCAAAGGAATCAGCTATCAATAACTTTAATATATTCAAACAAGCTCCTAAGCATCACTTCCGGTTTCACTAAACTATAAGGAATAAAAAATTCAATTAAAATATTACAACTCTTTAATTAAAAAAAGTTACTCGTTTTATATTATTTATCCAATTATATACACAAAAAACATGTTAAACTATATCATTGAAATAGATAGAAATTATACATAAAATCAAGAGGAAAACAATTATCACAATGAAAACACATGAAATATCTGCAACCAAAAACTAATTATTTTCTTTAATATGATTTAATATTAATTAAGATTAATTAAAACATTAACCATACATATATAAATCATGATAAATTTTTTATTTATATAAATTATAGAATAATAAATTAATCCCCTATTTTTATTTAGGACTTAAAAATTATTCATGTAAGAACGGACAATTGCAGATAAACCACCATCAAAATCAAAGAAAGATCAACTCAATCATATCACTGAAAATCCACCCAAAAAACCATGTTTAGATATTATTATAAAATAGATAAGATTTCCACAATGATCACTCAGGATAAACGAATAATGAAAGGAGAAAGATAAGGGAGGGTGCTTTGATCAAGAGTAATAAATTCTATATGATATGAGCTAGAATTCACAAGGATTCGACCACTAAAAACCAAGTAAATTTATAACCAAAAATAAACTAATGAAAATTTATATAAAAAAATCCTAAATGTAAGAAATCATATCAAGCACACCCTGAGTTCTCCAGATTATTTGAAAATCAAATGAATTTAAGAGGAGAAGTGTGGATCAGTTAATAAAGCAGAAGAATCAAATTACATACCATAATCAAGACCCCTAATTTAAGATTAATTAAATTACACTTTGAAAAGGATAATATCCATAATTATTGGTGTCTATTTATGTTTCTTCAAAACCATCTCTACCTCCACTATGGCTTGAACCATGGCATGGTCTAACTTGTGGTGTTATTCAGTGAACCATCCTAAAATGGATTTCGCTAGGGAATGTTTCCCTGAAACATGAAATTTTCACATCACAAAGACCTTTAACATGAATATAAAATCTATTTACTCATACCCATTCCATATATAAGTCCCCCCCTAAGGTTCCACACCCAATGTAATGCCCTTGATGGGCATTTCCATGCTGGTCATTTCTCTCAAGAGGACACCATGGCCAACATGACCTCCAAAATAGCTTGAAAAGTCATGTTGTTGGTCATGGTGCATCCATCACTACAAGAACATCCCAAAATGGATTTTTCATTCCCATGGATCTAACATATCCATCACTATACCCACCACCAGGGTATGGGGTCCCCCAAAATGTCTAAGACCACTCCCCTAGTCCCCATAACACCTCCAAAATTCCTCATAACACCACCTAGCCTTATGAAAACAAAAATTAAAGGTTAGGGATATCCATAAAATTACATTAAATACCTCTCAAAAAATTATCATCCTTAATAATTTAAAACTAAATCCATAGAAAAAGGAAAGAAAAAATGGTTATACAAATAACCACCTCATGAAATACCTCTAAAAAATTTCCCCATCACAGGAGCACAACCATCTCACCTAGAGGAATAAGGAAAAAAACCATAAAAAATAACAACCATATCACAAACACTATCCTAGGTAATATACCTTTCAAACAATATAAATGCTAAAAATAAGGAATCAAAGAATTTAAAACCATCTCATAAGCTAGACAAGGTCAACAAACACAAAACAAGAACCATGAAAATTGTTATAAAATTCTTCACATCGAATGACATTATAATGGACTTATAATTCCCAAAAAAATATTAAAAATAAATCTTTGGAATATAATCATCCTTCACCTACAACTGATGATATATCGATCATAGATCGATCTTTGAGAACAAACTAGCCCCCTTTATTTGATCGAATAAATCATCAATACATGGAAGAGGGTAATTATTATTCACTATCACATAATTATATCACAAACCAACCCAAGTAATCCCTCCATTGGATGCCTGATCTAGCTTGATACATGGTTTGAAGGAAATTACTGATCCCCACGAGCTAGAAACTAGTGTCAAGTATTAAGTTGGTCTCAGTTGGGAATGATTTTATACATAAAATAGAGTTTAAGAAGTTGTGAGAAATTCTAATGAAATTTTAGCATGATCCATTTGAAATTCATATGCCCATTATGGTGAAAAATAAACAAAAAAAATCAAGAGGAAAAAATATAAAATTGATCCACACAAAAAAGTTCAGCACCGATAAAGTAAATAAATAAGTAAATGTGGTAAGATCTACTTAGATGATGTGATAAGAAAAACTAAATAAAATAAATAAACCAACTATGTAGAGACCCAAAGCCTGACGTACATGGACATTACATTACTTTTGCGGAATACTTAGTACATAACAAAAACACACACACAAGGATCGTAATAGTTTAGTGTCTTTGGAAACTCGGAACGTAATCTTGTAATCATGGTGAAAGATCTTCAACATCTCCCATAAAGATCTTCCATTTTTTTTCTTACCTAAAACCTTTCTTTATATCCTGGGGAAAAGAAAACATAAAAGGGTGAGCTCAAATGCTCAGTAAGGGTAAACAAAAGAAAAATAAATCACATCATATTCATAAGAACATAACATTTTGGAAATCTTAACCTGCAAAAGAGATCATAATATCATAACATGGGATAAATCATAGTAGTGAAATGTAATCCCAATAATTATAAATTAAAACATTAAACTTTGTGGCATACACACATAATCATAGAGAATCATTTCTTATTATTCAAGACTCATTGCCAAGACTATCTTAGTGGAAAAAGTCCATTTCTGAACCGAGTCAACCTCGTTTCAGTCCTGTTTCACTGAACCGGTATAACCTACCGTTCCAGCCATGTCTATCTCATGAGATATAAAATCTTTACCCAATGCATTGGAGGGAGATATAGGTCCCACCCATCTCATAATGATACCGTTCTTATGTGTGCCACAAAATCATAAATCATACATCATTGCATAACCCATGTAGTAAAAATGGGATTCTTAAACATCGTGACATCATAAAACAATTCATATAAAGTAAAGGAATTCATAAAAATATTTCCATCACAACATAATCAAATCCATGTAATAATAGGGATAAAAACAGAACCCTTTATTATCTTAGATGGAAAATAATTTTGATAAAACACTTGAACTCCATTCTTGAGGAAAATATCCTTTCTAATTCAAAATTTTTTTTCCTTTATTAACATGTCATACAATTTTAAACTAAAAGAAGTTGATTAAAAATAAACTTGAAAACTTGTAAAGGAGGCTTCTTGGAAATAATGTTTTAAAAATCCATTCGTGCCGTATAAGTTAAAAAAAACATTCTTCGTACTTTTGTCGAAAAAGTCAAAAAGTACCTCATACGAAAAATGACAAAATATTCCTTTCATATCTTTTACTAAAAACTCACCAAAGGGTAAAATTGGATTTAAAAAATTGTAGGTGGATGGAAATAACATTACATATTGAGGAAACATAGATGTGTATGATAAAATACACCCCACTAAATACCAAATTATAAACAATCTCGGATAAAAATGAGATTGTGATATTTCCCTTACCTTAGGTCCGATATGATTTGTACGTGTCCGAACCTCCTGTATAATGATTTAAATAATTTTATTAACTTATTCCAGAATCATACATATTTTTATGATATCAAATTTGGTCATATTCTTAGCTTTTAGTAGTAATATTTCATTGCTACTTGTTATTCGGGTGTTTATAACTTTTTGTTCTTATGTGTGTTTTGTCGAATAAATTCTTATTATTCTCTTTAGGTTATAGATACCTAATTTCCATAATGTTATTAGTGTAATATATATCATATTAATTCATTCAATTCATTTATATAACCATTATTAAATGAAGATCATGTAGAACGAGTCACATCACATCGTGGAGACGGTATTACGTACGTACGCACGAGTGATGATATCGTTCCTATGATCGTGGAATTGTATTGGAGTGTATTTATACTATTTCAGAATCATTATCACTTTATAATAGTCATATATAGTCATTATTTACACCATTATACCCATCCAAGTAAGGTGGTGGTGGAAAATAGATTACACCACGGCGTGGAGACGGTATTCCGTACGTACGCACGCGCGGTGATTTCTTTTTCCGTAGGATGGATAGATGGTGAAATAGGGTTTTTTCATACTTATAATAACATATCAGTATATGAGTGATACTGATGTTATTAATTCATAATGAAACAACTAAATAAGAAGAAGTGGAAGAAGAAATAAAGATGAAAGAATCGGTAACGGACATTACCTCTTCTTTGAAGTGCTTCTCTGAGACCTCCTTTTAGGGCACTAAAATGGGTCTTTGAAGAAGACCAGAACCTCTAGGATGTTTCTAGGGAAGTGGAGAGAATAAATTGGCAGGGTTTGGCCGATATTGAAGGCTCAAAGTGGTGTGAGGAAGAGAGGGAGGAGGTGCCCTTTTATAAGGGAGGAGAGGGGCACCTTTGGAATAACTAAAAATATTATTTTATTATAAAGTCAAGTTCGGTTTTAAATAGATCAAAATTGATTTATTTAGAGGCTAAGGTGGGGATGGGTCTAAATCCTCTAATCCAATATAATTTAGACAAGTTTAGGTTCCTATTTTAACCTTATCATGTAGATTTAACATTAAGTTAAATAATTTTACTTTTACTGTGTCTTCTTGTGTTCTTATACTATAATGTTAATAAACTTACTATAAGCAGCCAAACGAACCCCAAGTTGTTTATTATTAATATATATATCCTTATCTAAGTTATTTGGACAAAAATTAGATTTTTATGAATTAAATAACAATTAATAATATAATATTTGTTTTAAAAACTATTTTATGTCAATTTTGACACTATTTAGTCATTGATTTTTGTAAAAATTATAACAAAATGATAAGTTCGAAAAAAGTTAATTAAATCAATAATAACATGTCATATTAACCTAGAAAATTAGTGTAATTCATAAAAAGGCTCAAATTATATTTATTTTGGCATTTATAACATCAATTATGTCAATATTTCATTAATAAGATAATTACTGCATCATCGTTGTGTCATAAATAAATTAAATTATTTAGTGTCTAAAAATTACAAATAAAATACCATTATGTAGGAAATCTTTTTATATTTCTGATGAATATTTATAGTCGAATTTATCTTATGTATAACCCCATATTAAAAATGATTTACTTATTAAACTTTGATTTTAACTATTTTAACCCTTCTTTAAATAAATTAATAATAAATGTCCTAATCTAATCCAAGTGGGCATAAATGGTCATATTTTATTCCTAAGGTTGTTTTTGGTCGAATTAAACTTGTCCAATAGAATTAGGACATGTGTTAGGGTAATAATAATATCATTTTTACCCTTAATTACCCTATTTACTTTTAACCGTGGTAAAAAAAAATAAAAAGTTACTATTCATCAAAAAATTATTTTCATCTCATTGAACCACATTTTACTTACTGACATCAACCGTGTCTCTCAGATTTTCGAAATTCCACTCACAGAAGCAGTAAAATTAAGTTTTATGAAAAATTCAGTTTTTTTAACTACCACTTAGTGGTTTCACTATTCATCAAAAATTGAAAGTTTTCAGAAAAATACCAAAATTTCACCCTATGCTAATTTCGATATTACGAATCCAAAAATGAAGTCCATTTTGAAAAATAAAATTTATAAAATTTCAAAAAGTGGTTATTACTATTCATAACGGCTAGTTTTAATAATATTTTAATAGTATATCGTTGTTTAGTGAAACTCGGTATTGCGTACGACGCAAGCTATCGAGGAAACTCGCGATTTAGTGTAAATCAATCCAAGCAAGTGTTGTGTATAGAAAAAGATTCCTTTGATGATTTATATAACATAAAAGTCTCGGGTGTTACATTCTACCCCCCTTAAAATGAATTTCGCCCTCGAAATTCGTCACTTTGTAACAAACAGATGAGGATACCTCTCCCTCATCATATCCTCAAGGTCCCATGTAGCTTCTTCTAATTGGTGGTTCCTCCATAAAACTTTCACCAATCGAGTGGTCTTGTTTCGTAGTACTTTTTCGCCATGATCCAGAATCTCTATCGGTTGTTCTTCATAAGAAAGATCTTGCTCCAGCGGTACAACTTCTGAGCTGAGTACATGTGAAGGATCAGGTATGTACTTTCTCAGGAGAGATACATGGAACACATCGTGAACTTGAGGGAGATTCGGTGGAAGCTCCAATCGGTAATATACCTTCCCAACACGATATAGTATTTCGAAAGGACCGATATATCTAGGGCTCAACTTCCCCTTCTTTCCAAATATCATAACCCTCTTCCAGGGAGATATTTGTAAGAACACTTTATCACCCACTTCAAACTCTAGGTCTTTTCTTCGGTTGTCGGCATAACTTTTCTGTCGACTCTGAGCTGATCTTATGTGTTGTTGAATAGATCTGACCTTTTCTGCCATTTCATCAACGAGATCGTGTCCTAATAGCTTTCTTTCCCCAACTTCATCCCAGCAAGTTGGAGTCCTGCATTTCTTTCCATAGAGAGCTTCATAAGGAGCCATCTGAATACTGGACTGAAAGCTATTATTATAAGAAAATTCCACCAAAGGTAGGTGTTGATCCCAACCACCATTGAAATCCATAGAGCACGCTCTCAACATATCTTCTAGAGTTTGAATTGTTCTCTCAGACTGACCGTTTGTCTGAGGATGATAAGCAGTGCTGAAACTCAACTCTGTATCCAGAGTATGCTGAAGACTTTTCCAGAACTTCGAGGTAAATATCGGAACCCGATCAGATATAATAGAAAGTGGCACTCCATGCAATCTTACCACTTCCTTTACATATATCCTGGAAAGCTGATCCAGAGAGAAATCCTCTCTAATAGCAATGAAGTGTGCTGACTTTGTAAGATGATCAACTATGACCCATATAGCATTATTGCCTTTGGATGTTTTAGGAAGTCCTGTGACAAAGTCCATAGTGATGTTTTCCCATTTCCATTCGGGTATGGGTAATGGTTGTAACATCCCCTTAGACTTCTGTCTCTCAACTTTAACTTGTTGACAAACCAAGCATCGAGAGACATATTCAGCAACATCTATTTTCATGCCATCCCACCAGAAGTATTCTTTCAGGTCCCTATACATATTCGTGCTTCCAGGATGAATAGAGAATGAAGAACTATGAGCCTCATCCAGCAGCTCCTTCTTTAATTCGGGGATGGGAGGAACACAAACCCAATTCCTGAACTTTATTATCCCATCACAATCAAGGTTGAATTCAGGAACATTTCTCACCTTCTTTTATAACTAGACATCTTCTTTCTGTGCCTCTTTAATCTTCACATGTATAGATGGTTGAACATTCATTTGATAAAGATATGATTTTTCCCCTTTCATTATAATTCCAAGATCCATCCTTTGTAAATCCATAAATATTGGATCTTTTGTGATCCTCATCATGGATAAACTAGCATGGTCTTGTCGACTTAATGCATCTGCCACCTTGTTTTCTTTCCCAGGGTGGTAATGGATTGAGCAGTCGTAATCCTTAATCAGCTCCAACCATCTTCTTTGGCACATATTCAGGTCCTTTTGTGTGAAAATATACTTTAAACTTTTATGATCAGTATAAATATCACACCTTTCACCATAAAGGTAATGCCTCCAAATCTTTAATGAAAATATTACCGAAGCTAACTCCAAATCATGTGTTGGGTAATTTTGCTCATGGATTTTCAACTGTCGTGAGGCATAAGCTATCACCATATCATTTTGCATAAGAACACACCCCAATCCCTTCTTGGATGCATCAGTGTAGATCACAAACCTTTCCCCACTACAAGGCAGTGTGAGCACAGGTGCACTGGATAACCTTCTTTTCAACTCCTTGAAATTCTCTTCACATTCCTCCGTCCAAACAAACTTAACTCCTTTTCGAGTCAACTTGGTGAGTGGATTAGATAATCGTGAAAAATCTTTCACAAAATGTCGATAATATCCAGCCAAACCAAGAAAACTTCGGATCTCAGTCACTGTTGTTGGTCTCGACCATCTTTCGATAACCTCTGTTTTTGCTGGATCCACAGATATCCCTTCTTTTGAGATTATGTGACCCAAAAATGAAACTTTTTGAAGCCAAAATTCACACTTGGTAAATTTGGCATAAAGCTTCTCCTTTCTCAGAGTCTTCAATATAATTCTCAAGTGATCTTCATGTTCTTCCTTTCTCTTTGAATAGACAAGAATATCGTCTATAAAGACTACCACAAACTGATCAAGATAGTCTTTAAAGACTCTATTCATTAGATCCATGACGATAACAGGGGAATTAGTAAGACCAAATGGCATCACTATAAATTCATAGTGTCCATACCTTGTACGGAAAGCCGTCTTTGGTATATCCTCCCTTTTGACCCTTAATTGATGATACCCTGAACGAAGATCAATCTTGGAAAAGTATTGAGCTCCGCGTAGTTGGTCAAATAGGTCATCAATGCATGGGAGAGGATATTTGTTCTTGATAGTGATCTTGTTAAGTTCTCGATAATCAATGCAGAGTCTCATTGATCCATCTTTCTTCTTAATAAACAGAACAGGTGGTCCCCAAGGTGACGCACTAGGGTGTATGAACCCCTTATCAAGATTCTCTTGGAGTTGCTTCTTCAATTCCTGCAACTCAATTGGGGCCATTCTATAAGGTGTCTTTGAAATAGGCAAAGCACCCGGTACAAGTTCTATTGAAAACTCAACTTCACGATTCAGTGGAAGACCTGATAATTCCTCCAGAAAGACATCATCAAACTCCCGTACAATGGGAATATTCTTAATCGTGAGTTTCTCACCAACCATTTGAGATAAATAACCTTCATTTAGTGGAATCAATTCCCATAAAATGGAAGAAATTTCCACTGGAAGGTTATGTTCATCCTTGCATCGATAGACGATCATAGATTGATCTGGAATATGAAATGTGACTTCCCTTCTTTGGAAATTGATATGAGCTCCATGTAGAGAAATCCAATCCATGCCAAGAATCACATAAAATTCCACTATAGGAAGGATCACAAGATTTGCAGGAAGCACTTTCCCACAAACTTCAATCGGAGAAGAATTATAAACTTTTGATGCGACTGTTGTGCCATTAGGTGCTGTCACAGATAACTCAACATCTAATTGTTAAGGTAATACGGTGATACCCTTAGAAAATTCTTTAGAAATAAAGGAGTGGGTGGATCCAGAATCAAATAAAACATTTTCTACTTTAGAGTGGATGGTAAGTGTACCTTTCACCACATCGTTATCGTACTCCACATCTCTGATAGAAATTTCATGTGACTTTCCTTTGTCTTTAGCCTTAAGAGTTTGTTGACGTCGACCATCATCATCAACACTTGGATTAGGGCATTTATTGGCATAATGTCCCATCTCCTTGCACTCGAAACATTGAAGTGTAGTAGGTTCATTCTGTGTATCCCTTCCTTTGTTTGCATCATTAGACATCTTCTTCCCATCATCACGGCATTCAAATGCCCGATGACCTTCCTTTCCACATTTGAAACATTTACTTGTCCCTTTAAGACAAATCCCTCCATGTTTCTTTCCACACTTTGAGCATAAGGGAAAGCTCATCTTCTTTTCAGTGTGCTCTTTAGATTTTCCTTTGAATTCCATTTTCCTCTTCTTATCAAACCCATATGACTGATGGGTTACTCCAATATCCATCTCAACTTTGAGAGCACATCGAACGATTTCCTCGTAGCTATTGAAGTCCCTTATGGCTAAGGCCCTTCGAAGACTTGGTTTTAAGCCACTAAAGAATCGATCGATCTTACTCTCAGGTTGGATAATAATACCAGAAGCGTACCTTGCAAGTCTTTTAAAATTTGATTCCTAGGTACCAACAAATTAATCATCCTTTTGCTTCAGTTCAAGAAAATCTTTCTCCATCTTTGTTCGGAGAATACGAGGGAAGTACTTATTGAAAAATAAGTTCTTGAACTCGTCCCATTCCATGGACTCAATTTCATCCCTTTGCCTCTTATTCTTAATAAGATTCCACCATTGATTAGCATCACCTTCCAAATGATACACTACTAAGATGACTTTATCATGCTCAGAACATTGAAGAACTGAAAATATCTTTTCAGTAGTACTAATCCATTGTTCATCAACTAATGGACCAGTAGACCCACTGAATGAAGGTGGACACTGTATCATGAAGGATTCAACAGAATGTTGTTCTTTCCTTTGCTCGTTTGGAAGTCCTGCATGATTCATAGCTTGAGAAAGTTGTGTGAGCATGGCTACAAGATTTTTCATTCCAGCTCCCATAACATTTGGTTGCTCAGGGGGACAATCATTGCATTGCCCGTCGCATTCCGCATTAACACGGTTCCTTTGGGTTCCTGCCATTGACTAAAACCAAGAAGAATAGTGTGAGAAACACTAATTATAATAGGAAAACCACATAATCAAGAATAAAATTTCACACTTAAGGTCTTATCCTAGGTTATTCATGGCCATTTCTAAAACACTAAGATTGCGTTCTATGCTTAGACTTATCCTTAGGGTTCTTACTAAGGCTTTCACATCCTAGTTTCCAAAGGTTGACTAAACCTTTCCTCTGATACCAACTGTAGAGACCCAAAGCCTGACGTACATGGAAATTACATTACTTTTGCGGAATACGTAGTACATAACAAAAACACACACACAAGGATCGTAATAGTTTAGTGTCTTTGGAAACTCGGAACGTAATCTTGTAATCATGGTGAAAGATCTTCAACATCTCCCATAAAGATCTTCCCTTTTTTTCTTACCTAAAACCTTTCTTTATATCCTGGGGAAAAGAAAACATAAAAGGGTGAGCTCAAATGCTCAGTAAGGGTAAACAAAAGAAAAATCAATCACATCATATTCATAAGAACATAACATTTTGGAAATCTTAACCTGCAAAAGAGATCATAATATCATAACATGGGATAAATCATAATAGTGAAATGTAATCCCAATAATTATAAATTAAAACATGAAACTTTGTGGCATACACACATAATCATAGAGAATCATTTCTTATTAGTCAAGACTCATTTCCAAGACTATCTTAGTGGACAAAGTCCATTTCTGAACTGAGTCACCCTCGTTTCAGTCCTGTTTCACTGAACCGGTATAACCTACCGTTCCAGCCATGTCTATATCATGAGATATAAAATCTTTACCCAATGCATTGGAGGGAGATATAGGTCCCACCCATCTCATAATGATACCATTCTTATGTGTCCCACAAAATCCTAAATCATACATCATTGCATAACCCATGTAGTAAAATTGGGATTCTTAAACATCGTGACATCATAAAACAATTCATATAAAGTAAAGGAATTCATAAAAATATTTCCATCACAACATAATCAAATCCATGTAATAATAGGGCTAAAAACAAAACCCTTTATTATCTTAGATGGAAAATAATTTTGATAAAATACTTGAACTCCATTCTTGAGGAAAATATCCTTTCTACTTCAAAAACATTTTTCCTTTCTTAACATGTCATACAATTTTAAACTAAAAGAAGTTGATTAAAAATAAACTTGAAAACTTGTAAAGGAATATTCTTGGAAATAATTTTTTAAAAATCCATTCATGCCGTATAAGTTAAAAAAAACATTCTTCGTACTTTTATCGAAAAAGTCAAAAAGTACCTCGTACGAAAAACGAAAAAAGATTCCTTTCATATCTTTTACTAAAAACTCACCAAAGGGTAAAATTGGATTTAAACAATTTTAGGTGGATGTAAATAACATTACATATTGATGAAACATAGATGTGGATGATAAAATACACCCCAGTAAATACCAAAGTATAAGCAATCTCGGATAAAAATGAGATTGTGATATTTCCCTTACCTTAGGTCTGATATGCTTTGTACGTGTCCGAACATCCTGTATAATGACTTAAATAATGTTATTGACTTATTCCAGAATCATAAATATTTTTATGATATCATATTTGGTCATATTCTTAGCTTCTTAGTAGTAATATTTCATTGCTACTTGTTATTCGGGTGTTTATAACTTTTTGTTCTTATGCGTGTTTTGTCGAATAAATTCTTATTCTTATCTTTAGGTTATAGATACCTAATTTCCAGAATGGTATTAGTGTAATATATATCATATTCATTCATTCAATTCATTTATATAACCATTATGAAATGAAGATCATGTAGAACGAGTCGCATCACATCGTGGAGACGGTATTCCGTACGTATGCACGAGTGATGATATCGTTCCTATGATCGTGGAATTGTATTGGAGTGTATGTATACTATTTCAGAATCATTATCACTTTATAATAGTCATATATAGTCATTATTTACACCATTATACCCATCCAAGTAAGGTGTTGGTGGAAAATAGATTACACCACGACGTGGTGATGGTATTCCGTACGTACGCACGCGCGGTGATTTCTTTTTCCATAGGATGGATAGATGGTGAAATAGGGTTGTTTCATACTTATAATAACATATCAGTATATGAGTGATACTGATGTTATTACTTCATAATGAAACAACTAAATAAGAATAAGTGGAAGAAGAAATAAAGATGAAAGAATCGGTAACGGACATTACCTCTTCTTTGAAGTGCTTCTTTGAGACCTCCTTTTAGGGAACTAAAATGGGTCTTTGAAGAAGAACAGAACCTCTAGGATGTTTCTAGGGAAGTGGAGAGAAGAAATTGTCAGGGGTGTCCGAGCTTTAAGGCTCAAAGTGGTGTGAGGAAGAGAGGGAGGAGGTGCCCTTTTATAAGGGAGGAGAGGGGCACCATTGGAATAACTAAAAATATTATTTTATTATAAAGTCAAGTTCGGTTTTAAATAGCTCCAAATTGATTTATTTAGAGGCTAAGGTGGGGATGGGTCTAAATCCTCTCATCCAATATAATTTAGACAAGTTTAGGTTCCTATTTTAACCTTATCATGTAGATTTAACATTAAGTTAAATAATTTTACTTTTACCGTGTCTTCTTGTGTTCTTATACTATAAGGTTAATAAACTTACTATAAGCAGCCAAAAGAACCCCAAGTTGTTTATTATTAATATATATATCCTTATCTAAGTCATTTGGCCGAACCTTAGATTTTTAGGAATTAAATAACAATTAATAATATAATATTTTTTTAAAAAACTATTTTATGTCAATTTTGACACTATTTAGTAATTGATTTTTGTGAAAATCATAACAGAATTATAAGTTCTAAAAAAGTTAATTAAATCAGTAATAACATGTCATATTAACCTATAAAATTAGTTTAATTCATAAAAAGTCTCAAATTATATTTATTTGGGCATTTATAACATCAATTATGTCAATATTTCATTAATAAGATAATTACTTGATCATCGTTGTGTCATAAATAAATTAAATTATTTAATGTCTAAAAATTACAAATAAAATACCATTATGCAGGAAATATTTTTTATATTTCTAATGAATATTTATAGTCGAATTTATCTTATGTATAACCCCATATTAAAAATGATTTACTTATTAAACTTTGATTTTAACTATTTTAACCCTTCTTTAAATAAATTAATAATAAATGTCCTAATCTAATCCAAGTGGGCCTAAATGGTCATATTGTATTCCTAAGGTTGTTTTTGGTCGAATTACACTTGTCCAATAGAATTAGGACATGTGTTAGGGTAATAATAATATCATTTTTACCCTTAATTACCCTATTTACTTTTAACCGTGGTAAAAAAAAGTAAAAAGTTGCTATTCACCAAAAAATTATTTTCATCTCATTGAACCACATTTTACTTACTGACATCAACCGTGTCTCTCAGATTTTCGAAATTCCACTCACAGAAGCGGTAAAATTAAGTTTTATGAAAAATTCAGTTTTTTTAACTACCACTTAGTGGTTTCACTATTCATCAAAAATTGAAAGTTTTCAGAAAAATACCAAAATTTCACCCTATGCTAATTTCGATATTACGAATTCAAAAATGAAGTCCATTTTGAAAAATAAAATTTATAAAATTTTAAAAAGTGGTTATTACTATTCATAACGGCTAGTTTTAATAATATTTTAATAGTATATCGTTGTTTAGTGAAACTCGGTATTGCGTACGACGCAAGCTATCGAGGAAACTCGCGATTTCGTGTAAACCAAGCCAAGCAAGTGTTGTGTATAGAAAAAGATTCCTTTGATGATTTATATAACATAAAAGTCTCGGGTGTTACAAACTAGCATCCATGTGACTCTATGAGTCACCTCCCAAACTCAAACTAAATTTCCATTAAGAGAAATAGGTAACTAATATTAGAACCTAAAACTAAAATGTAAATATAGGTGTTAGCATAAAAATTCCCAGTAGGCCACCACTCACATTGCTACAAACTTAACCATTAACCATAGATCCATTTTCAAGATAGTCTGAACTAATTATAAAACATAGTTTTTTCATATTCAGTTTCCAGAAACCAATTACCATATCAAATCATTTTATTAATATCCAATATTTATCTTAAATGAAAACAATCACTTTGAATAGAAAGGGTCCATAAGTTTAATTAAAAAGAAACCTATTTCTAAAAAAATAATTTGGAACTAGGAAAAAAATTAGGAATTCCATTTTAAAATACTTATAGGAATTATAAATCATTCATTTTTATTAAATTAAAATATAATAATTTATAGAAAATGGGTGCCTGAAAATATAGTCAACAATGATAATATTTAAATGAAATAATATAATTAAGTAGTGGAAAATATAATACATGATGAAATAGTTTTCATGGGAATATAGGTTCTCAAGGGGACAAACTAGGATATTTATATACAACCAAAAAATGAGAAACGACTGGTATCAGATAGAAAAACCTTCCATAACACCTAGTATTTTCCTCACTAGTCTAACCTAGGGGAAAATTCCCATAAACTATTCATAGTTTAACTTGGGATCACTAGCCGAAGTTTGATACTAATCTAGTGAATCAGGTGAACCTAGGTTTCCCAACATACCAACATTATCTTCCTGTGATAGATAAAATAGAGGTGAGTATTTAAAACTATTATATATATACAAGTATGGTACCTTTAGTAATTAAACAAACCTCTAACTACATGACCCATGAATTCCCTTTAAAGAACAATCCCCTTCCCATAATCCATACATGTGAAAAAATATAATCTCATTTAGGAATAATATATATTTCACAATTTAAGAAGAATTAATTTTCCATAATATGATGGGAATTCCTCAAAGGGGTATTATATTTCTAGGAAAAATATACAAAAGTGAAAAATGGGCCTAATATTTAGGAAATAACATCAATCCTTACACACACACACACATATAAATACTTCTATTTTAACGGAATTATTCACACATAATTTTGTGAATAATGTGAAATAATGTATCTATACATTTATTTTTTTATAGGTGTGTACATATTACAAATTTTCTAAAATAATTATAACATAAAATAAAAGTGGGAAAAATATAATTTGTATCAATATGAATGAATATATGTATACTTTTATTTCAAAAATATAATGTTTAGGATCCAAAACATCTTTATAAATTCCAAAATATTGTGTTATAAACTTCTTTGAATCATTAAATAATTAGTAAGGATTGAAAATCAATAAAACATAGTGAGAACTAATATAAAAAATATAAAAACTCTTCACTTCTTATGAAAACTATATTGAAACCTAGTTTTCCATTAATAAATTAATAAACACACATAATACTAGTAGTATATAATTTAAACATTAATTTAAAGGGAATTATATATATATTTATATAATTAATGGTTAGTTCCAGAAGAAAACATACCTTGATTCATTGGCGGATGGTTTGATGCTTTGAAAATAAGGTGAAGGAGACCTGAAATTAACATTGCACACCCTAATAATTAAGTCTAAGATGAAATAAAAAACTAAAACCCCACTTAGGGTTTTTATGAGTCCAAGAAAAAATATGGAGAGGAGAAATATTAGAGTAATTGATTATGGTTTAAAATAAATAAGTGAAAAAGAGTAATTTTGAAAAAAAATTAAAAATAAATAAATGAGTTAGGTGAATCAAATGGTTTCTAAATGGTTTATACAAAACGTTCACCATTCATGAACCATTTACTAAGAACACTATATGAGATTCACATTTGGTTCACATAGTTAAGGAAACCATGAGCCAAATATGCTAAATAGGTCAACTAAAATTATAGACATACCTTCATGGGATTCACACGATTACTTCTAACCATGCGGTAACCGTGAGATTGTCCATTCCCTTAATTTTTTTTCATTTTTTTTAAAATAAGAGTATAAAACTAAAGAAAAAGAATGGAAATAAATAAAATAAAAAATATTAAATAAATAAATAGTCGAGGTGTTAAAATTCTCCCCACCATTAAACTTTCTTCTCCAAAAAAGTCTCAATATGACATATCCACCCAAGAGAAAGAGGGGGTTCAACATTACTAAGGATGAATCAACTCCTAAAAACTATGGATCACCCAAAAATACAACACTAAATTACCCATAACACTAAACAAAAATACATTTATGACCAAGAAAAACCATTTTCTTGGTATTTCAGATATTACATCCAAAAATAAACTATTATACTATCACTACAAGTATTGGGTATACTCAAAGTTCCCAACCTCATCACTCAAGAAGGAAACGAAAGGGATTAAAAAAACCACCAAGGGGATCAAGGGTTAGTGGAACCTAAAACCAATCAAGTAATGGTTTGGGTCAAAGAATCAAATATGGAAATAAGGTTCTCAACATCATGATACCTACTATGGTGGTCTCACCACCATATTTATAATTTCACTCAATTATTGATTCTTTATAGAAAACCCATCACAAAAATGCCAAATATAAAGACTCAACTACTAAAAGTCCCACCATAAACTTCTATAACAAAAAGTAACCACCAACCCCATGGATAAAATCCCAAACCTAAGCACTATAGGTATCAAGTACGATAATGATACATTCTAAAATAATTTCTAAAGACAAGATTAATTCCTGGTCAGAGAAGACTCAAATAATAATTTCACCCAAAGAATCATTAATAATCCAATATATAAAATTCCAAAATTCCAATACAACATCAATATAAAGAGGATGTCATATATTGGGAATAAGAAAAGGGATCAGGTACCAAAATTACAATGACAAGAGCCTTTGATTCCCAAAGTAAAAAAAGGTTCATTTTAAGGAGAGATAAATATCCACTTGCTCGAGACGGTATAATAGAAAGTTTGTCCTACCACTCCACTTGGGGTATGAGAAGGATTAAGATAAGGTATAAAAACTCTCTTATATTCCATGAAACCCAATTCGGAAAGAAGACCCCAAAGGTACCGACTCTCCGTGATTTCTCAAGACTTCACTTGGGGGATTAAGTTAAACAAAAAAAAGAACCAACCAAATTCCCCAAACTGAATCACACATAATCAATTTAAAAATACAACCATATAAATGAAATAATAAATAAATTTCATGACTTGAATAAAAAAATAATTTATTTTTAAAAAATCCCAAGGCCACATGCCTAAGTTTCAAAATAATACAAATCCTTATAAAAAATTTCATGCATTTTTAAAATATAATCTCACAAAAAAATACCTCATTCCTTTAAAACCAAATTGTCTTTGGAAAGTATTACTTTTTATTCTTTCTAAATTTACATGTTTAAACTTAAAAACCCATTTTTTTAAATAATTTTAAAATTAACTTACATTATTTAAAAACATCTATTTTACACTTTAAAATCCCTATAAAAATAAAATTAAAAGCATCAATACATCATATATCCCTAATTAATTCCTCATAATAGAACTTAAACATCTATCATAAAAATTTTAAAACCCAAAAGGAGATCTAATATTAAAGTTCCAAGGCTAGTGGTACCACTTGGGTTGACAGGTTGGCGCCAAGAAAGTGATAACCAAGATAAAATTCAAGAACCATGAAAACATGATAAATACGGTTTTTAGAACATATGAGACAACAATTTGCTTCCAATTCCATTTTATTTTCACCCCTGAACAATGGAAAATTCTCAGAAAAAATTTTAAAATAATAATACAATCTAAAATATCATCAATATGAATAAAATCAAACCCATAAATAATGAAGATATATAAAAATTCAAGACCCAGAACCCAACATACTCTGGTAACTTGAGGCACTAAATGGAAAATATTTCATGACACAATTCTCGTGTGTACCTCATGAGTTCTAATAGTTCTATCTCTAATCTACCATTACACCCTAAATATCAAAGCGTTTTCCTATAATACCATTTTTTATAAACCACCATGATTCATCCCTCCATCAGACACCTGAACTGGACCAAGACATATCCTAAAGGGAATTATTAATCTCGATGAGCTACCAACTAGTGTCCGACATAAATCTAAACCAAGTTGGGAATGGTTTCACCCAAGAAATAGAGTTTAATAAGTAGTGGGAGATTCTAATGAAATTTTGGCATGAACTGTCCATAATTCGTATATCCACTCCATTAAAAAATAAACATAAACAATCAATAATCAACATAATATAAAACTATTCCACACAAAAAAGGCAGAACCGATAAAGTAAATAAATTAGTAAAGGTATGAAGACCTACTTGGATGATGTGATATGAAAAACTAAACAAAATAAATAAACCAACTAACCTCAATGTGAATCTATGATTCACTATGAAAACTCAAACCAAGTATCCTCCAAGAGAACTAGGAAATGAATATTGAAGCCTAAAATTGAAATTTTAACATAAATTTGAGAATAAACATGCTCAGTAGGACACCACCTGCCTTATTATGAGCCTAAACATTAACCATAGATCCATTTTCAATCTAGTTTAAACTACATATATAAAATATGTTTTTTATATGAAATTTTCTAAAACCAATTTTCATGTAAAAATAATTTTATTAATTTCCAATATTTCTCTTAAATGAAAAAAGTCATTTTTAATGGAAAGGGTTTACAAGTTTAATTAAAAATAAACCTATTTCTAAAAACATAATCAATAAAATGGAAAAACTTTTTCAAAAGTCCTTTTTGAAATACTTATAAGAATTGTAAATTATTAGGTTTTATTAAAGTAAAAGCTACTAATTTAAATAAAATGGGTGCCTGAAAACTATTGGATTTGGTGTAAAATGATAAACTATTTTTACTATGATTACATGAATCATGAACTTATATTTGTTGATGAAAACTATGACAACATATGATTGTGGTGAGTTAGGTTATGTTGGGTGCATCATGATTGACATGTCATTAATGGATAATTTGAGGAAGGATTTTTCCATTCCATATTTATAAAAGTTGATATCTTATCCCTTTGATTGGAAAAAAATCTTTTTATTAAATTCCATGCCCATGGTGAAATGACGCATTTATTTCAGATAGTAAAATAAAGACATATTGAGTATATAGGTTGGTGACATAGATGTGAAACCTACTTGATGAGATATTGTGGTAAAGGGATTATATTGCATAGTGAGTGTTCGTATGTGGTTGTTGTCATTACGATATTAAGTTATTTCTCTAGGATTACTTGGCCCATCGCTAGATAATAATTTTGGAATTTAGGAAAGACTTTTTAATTTAAATGGGAAAGAATCATAGAGGGTCATACACTAAGTGTTTCTGATGATCTCGATTAAATTCTATTTGAATTTAATTAATTGAATAAATATTATTATCAAGACTGAGAGATAATTTTATTCATGTTTTACTGATCAAAAATATTTATTGATGAATGAAATATTTAAAGTAAATATTTATTTAGGTGTTCAATAGATTCTAGAGAAGTTTGAACAGACCAAAACCATGTTTGGTGACAAATATTAATTAGCAATCCAGTTAAATAATATATTTTATTGTGCAAGTTGGAGAGAACCACAAAATATTATTATTATTATTATATGGAATGGGTATTATTTAAGATTAGAATATTATTAAAGGTTCGACATGTAATTAAACAATATTTTAACTTAAAACCCAGATCTATAAATACAAAGTTATTTTTATTGTGTATAGAATCAAAAAATTGAAAATATATAATTTTTTAGCACAATGAATTATTTATCGACTCCTCCTCTCTCCATCTCAAGAACAATAAATACAAGAGAGATTCCATCAAGATCGAAGGAAGAGTGATAAACATGAATAACTAAATAAAATCTATTCACTGCACTAGCACCCAAAGATCGATTAGAGTTACTCACAGATCAAAGAATCATGTGTGGATCTCTGCTAGAGGCATTATCTCCTTAGATCCTCACACAACAACAAAGGAAAATAGAAAGGTTCTTTTTAGATGATAGACATCTACATCAAAGAAATAATCCTTATATTAGGTATCTGCTTCTTCTAATGTTAAATAAATTAATTATAAATTTGATGTTCAAGATCCTCTATTAAGGTTTTAGGAAACTCGATATTAAAAGAAATTTTAATATATTTTCCACCATCGAATGCTTCCGCTGGACTCGAAACCAACAAGTGGTATAGGAGTGATCATGTTTAAATTTATAATTATTTATTTTATTGTGGATCCATACATAATTGTGGTTGAATTTTATTTTTCATATTATTCATTCATTGTTACATTTTGAATTAACATGTTATAAACATATTAATAATTTTCATTTAGTGTTTAATTTTCTTAAATGTCCTAGAATAGATGGAGAATGACCAAATATTCCATCAAGAATTGTCAAATTTTTGGCTAGTAATATGGGGTTACACAACATGTATCCCAAGTACATGTCTTGTACCCTAGTATGGCGCACCTTCCCATGTCCCTATATACACGAAATTCCATGTAGTTATTACATGTGGTGTAATCCATGTGTTTACCAGATAACCTATCACACGATTTTCAAATTACATGAATTGTATATAGTATAGACACTATGTAGTCTACACGGGTTAGTGGCGTAAATCACGTAATCCATGTAGTCATTATACACAGTCAAATTGTATGATACTAAAAACCTGAAGCATTTATGATATACACAACGTGTA
The DNA here is from genome assembly GCA_963277665.1 of Viscum album. Classification (NCBI taxonomy): domain Eukaryota; kingdom Viridiplantae; phylum Streptophyta; class Magnoliopsida; order Santalales; family Viscaceae; genus Viscum; species Viscum album. Next base: position 1,627,470,923 of record OY728161.1, on the reverse strand, counting down.
TACAGTGTTGACGACGTGTAGTTCATCAATTTCTATATCACATATACACATTGAGTTCTCATTCATGTTTTCTGGACACACTGTATTAGAGATACATTATGTGTATATAGAGATCAAATCCTTTTACACATATTAATACATAATTTTAAGCATAATTATCTATCAAATACAAACCAAGGATAAAAGAGTCAAGTGTATTTGTAAGACTAGGTACATAATTAGAAAACATGAAACTATAATAAAATATATTTTTGTTAAGCTCCATGATGATCTCCTAAATCTCTTTGATCTCCTATTATTGCATAGGAGAACTTAGGAAATACATAGACAAAAGGGATGAGCTAAAAATCCCATTAAGGGAATAAGCGTGGAAAATAAGCACAACACATGATTTAGAAGGCATAACATGATAACATAAAAGGCATGGCTCATGAACAAACAAATACAAACATAAAATTTATAATATAGAATAATATGATCATGGAAATATAGAAATGTGGAAGCAACATATATCATGAAAAAACATGATTCAAGGCTATCTATTAAGAAAATATCTCATGGTGGAAAAAGTCCCATAATGGATTAGGTTTACTCCCTAATAATCTATCATGAGACAAAAAATTACCCAATTTATTAGAGAGTTATCTGGGTGTACCCATGATAACATATACATGCATATGTGTTCCACATAAAGAAATCAAACATAGGGAATAAATATAATGGTTACCCATGGAAAGAAATAGGTTTTGTGATCATTTCATAAGGAAAAACCAAAGGGTGTATCGTAATGGTGTCAATGAAATAAGGGATTAAATAATTATTGGACATTAATAAAAAAATAAGAATATATCATGAATAATTATGTATAACTGAATTAAAAACATGAAAAAATATTGGTTAGGTAATTTTAGAAATATGCCACTTAAGCACGGTTTAAGGGAAAAGATTTGAGATTCCTTAAAGAGGATAAAGGAATAATTATTTACATAAAACTAGAAATTAACTAAAATATTTTTTCATGATAAAATGAGTGATTTTAGAAAATATGGGTGGATTAAAACATTTTATGTAGTGTACTTGAGAATGCATAATAAACTGAGAATTTCCTTTTGATCTGGTTTGCTAATTGAGAGGAATTGAAAAGGGAACCTTTTATAAAATTTATTTTCCCATAAAAGAAAGATTAATTGAGATATATATACGTTTTTATAGAATTTTTATATAATATAGGAGAATAAGATTAATGTATATATAAATTGAGGCAAAGAGATATAAAACGTAACCCATATGAAATATGGAGGTTTGGAGAGATCCCTTAACTTATGTCTGAATGAATCCTTAACTTGTACTTAATGTCTAGGATAATAAAGTTAGATTAATTAATTAATTAAGAAAATATTCTTCATATATTTGATTTATTATAATTTTATTAAGTTCATTTATCACCATTTTGGTGAGTTGTAATGTTCAATTTCGCCATTCCGAGAGCATTGGTTTCATGGTCAATTCACTTACGTATAATTATGGATGTTCTTAGTAAATGAAAATAAAACATTAAAAGTGAAATTAAATGGTATTAATGCACTTATAGAAGTTTAAATTGTGACATGGGTATGGTTCTTTGAGTAAAAATGTTATCGTTATGTGGTTAGTTCATTTAGGCGGTTTTATCGACCATCACGAACTTGTTTTATTTTATTTAATATTATGTATATATATAAGTTCTATAATATGAAATGAGTTATAATATACTTAATAAAATCTTGTTTAACTATAATATAATTTTAAGGACCAGACTTGAATATGGTAATGGAAAATGAAAACTCATTATCCACGAAGATGATTAACCGCCATAATTTGGACAATGGTTTCGTTTGTTTGAATAAGAGGAGATGAGAAAAGGATTGGGTACAAGATATTCCATTATAAATATAAAATTAAAGTGTATAAATTATATTGGAGTTATTATTATTTTATGGATAAAATATTTGAGGAGAAGGTATTAGAAGAAAAGAAATTAAAAGTGGTAGTTTTAGAATGTTAACTCTTGAATATCACCTCCTTGAAGGACCCCTTAAGGAACTTGGAATTAGTATTTTGGTGAGACCATAAGCACATGGATGTGAGAAAAGTGGGTAGGATAGGGTTTTATAGATATTTGACAAGATTAAAGGTTTAAAAGGTGTGTGGATAAGGGGTTGTGAGGGGTGGTATTTATAAGGGGAAGGGGTGTTTTTTATTATTACATTCATTTGTTTATTATTTTGAACAGACTATCCATTTTATTGATTTTTGTAACTAAATACAGTAAATAGTGCATTTGGGTTCTTAATAATGGGTTCTTACATTATAAATGACTCAAAAATTCAGAAATTTGGCTTATAATGTTAAATACCGTAAATTATCGTATTTCACTATTCACCAAAAATTCAACTATTTTATAAAAATACAAAAAAATAACCCTAACCATTTTTCAATGTGTATATTTAAAAAATGGAATCTATTTTACAAAAATAATTTTCTAAATATAAGAAATTTAATTGTTAAATAAAATCCTCATATGTTTGAAAATGCTTATTTAATAGTATAATCAATTTTATGACCCTTTGAAAAATTATTTATGGTCTCATAAAATTATATTATAATTATAATAAAACTTAATAATAATTTATAAATCCATTTTATATAAATAAAATTTATTTTAAATCATTATATTTTTTATAAAAGTGTGATTAAAAAATTTATGTTTTATAAAAATATCTACACTTAATTTATCATTTTTAAAATATTTATTTTCTTGTAACATTGTTTAAATATATTAAAGTTTCATTTTATATGATACCTAAATGTTATTTTATATTTCAATAGGTTAGGTTACTATGATAACAGTCATATTACTATTCCTAATAGTCATATTACTATTCCAACAATCAGATTACTATTTAAATAGTCAGATTTATAACAGTCATATGGGTTTCCTACATCATAAAAATACATCTTATTCTATTAATTGTTCATTCAATTTTATTTTCTCTCAAGTTAATATATAATTTCATCTTCAAAATGAATATTTTATTATTAACATTATGTTTTATTTCTACAGCTTTGTTCATGAGTGCAGTCATTCTCGTGGATTGAGCATATCCAAATTATCCTATTATTATTATCTTATTTTATATTTATTATACCACTGTAATATTTGGAATTATTATAGGTTTATTTTCTGAATAATTTATTATTATTAATTTATGAGAATATTTTTTTGTATGTTTCTCTATGTGATGTATGTTATTTATACTATACAATACAATTTTAGGAAGGGAAATTTCATTGATAAAATTTTGGGTTGTTATAGTGTATCTGGAAGAACACATCGTGTATTCTCTCTCCCAAGAACAACCTGATTCTTTTGGTAGGATTCACAAGAACACAATATTCAAACCACATGGTGTGTAGCAGTCCTGTACACATTGTGTAATCAGCCAAGATACACACAGAAGACCCGAGTGAGTATATCGGGCACATAACAAGTGGATACACGGTATGCTGACATATACACACCATGTAGTCTTGCTGATTCAACATGATAAAGCCCTAGGAATGTGTCCCAGATACACAAAAAAGAGGTACACGACATATAGCTTGATAGTACATGCCATGTAGTCTCCTCATTACTGGTAAAATTAAATTACATTAAATTGAAAATTTTGTAATTAAAACCTTATTGATTTTATTGGCACATTAAGTGTTTGACAATTTAATAAGGGTTTTAAAGAATTTTAAATGATAATTTAATTTATTTTTTTAAATCAGAAATTGTTGGTTCTTCTATTTATTTTCCATTAATTACTTTATGATGGTTATCTTTAAGAGGATTTGGATGGTCATTAAGAGGAAATAAAATTAATTAATTAATTAATTTAAGCATGTTTATCTTAATAATAAACAACTGATACACTACAAAAAAATAGTCCTTAGCGGCGGCGGTTTACTAAATCTCCACTAAATTTTTTTAATAAGGGTTTAGCAGCGGTTTTTAATAAAATGCCACTAAATCCTATTTTTTTACAGAGCCGACACCCCTGACCCCCGCAAGACCCCCCTTCTTTCCCTTCTCCCCCCTGACCCCCACGACCTAGCTCGCCGCCCCTTCTCCCCCTGACCCCCGCGACCCCTGAAGAGTCGTGCTCACCGCCCCCCCTTCACCGCCCCAACCTAGCTCACTACTGCCCCTTCTCCACCTGACCCCTATGACCCCTGAAGACCCATGCTTACTACCCCCCTAGCCACCTCGACCTAGCTCACCCCTTCATCGGTCTTGACCCGTGCTCGCCACCCCTTAGCGCACCTCGCTGCCCCTATTGGTAATGTGTTTTTTCCTTGTTTATTTTCTAAGATATTATTATGTGTATTCAAAAAATTTCATGTGAGGTTTTGGGTAGTATCCTACTGAATCTACTTGTGTTATTACCCGTTATATATATCTTATATTTATAGGTCTATAATAGGGAGTTAGTGATTGGGTTGAGTGTTACTATAACATGAAATGAATCTTGTTTGTGTTTTTTATAAATAGTAGTTTATTGTTATATAATTTCAGAATATTTTTGTGAGAACTTAGGTTATTTATAAAGAATAAATTTTTAAAAATTACATGTTTTTCTGTTAAATAAGTTTTATAGTAGTTATTTTATTCATGAAAAATATATTTTATTTGGTGTAGAACTCCTGAAATTGATTTAATGTATTTAGTCATGGGTTATTATGATTCTATAATGATGTTAATAAATTATGGAAAGTTTTTTTATGGAATTTATAATTTAATTAATATAATTTAAAAATATATTGGATGATATAGGGTTATTATTTATTAAAATGGAATATCTAAAACTAAGAGATAAAATGCAATTGTTTTTTTATAAATATGCCTTCTGGAATTTTTAAGTAATAATAGTTTAAATAAAATTATTATTATCATTAATTTTTTTCAAAAATAAATTTACTGTTTCTATAAAATATAAATGGAATAATTATGAGCTTCATGTATTGAATTAGAAACATGTGTTTTTGATATTATGACATTAATTTTTTTTATTATGTAAATGTCATTAGTTGAGAAATATTACAAGAGGCAACGCATTTGGAATTGACATTATATGACATGATTTGATCCATGATTTTGGATAGGCCTTGCATTTGGTACCATGTTTTTTATATTCCATATGTTTGATGGGGATATACTATCTTATATTTTTTTTGTATAAAACTTACATGAGCCATGTTTTTTGATACCATACTCTTTGGTGGGTGTTTATAGCATCCACTAACATTAGCTAATATTGGTATACAAGTTCTATGGGTGACTTGGTTTGTGAAAAATTACTTAAAGATCATATTTTTATGATTCCATTAAATAATTTAATAGCCTTCCCCTATAATATATGATAAAATTAAAATTTTCCATTCTTTGGTTATTTAAGGGTTTATTGGAATTATTTCTTACACACTTTATATACAAAACTTGATTTAATACATATTAAATGCATGGTGATGTAGGTAAGGGTAAGAACTCCAAATAGGTGTGATATGATTTTAGGAGACATCATCAAGTTGATTTTATTTGTTTTTATGTCATGTTGAGGGGTTTTATTATATTATTTTCTAGCTATTTTAGTTTTATTGTATTTAAAATTTTCAATTGGGATGTATTTTATATATACCCTAGATTAATTCTTAATTTGAAAAAAATAGATTCAGTTTCATACATCAATTTATATTTTTATCTTTTATATATACTACTTATGATTATTGAGTTATTTACTTTACTATTTTACCATAGTGGATTATTAAAGGGAAATAAACTCCATGCATAATACTTTCCTACCCTATAGGCTTGTCAGTAGAATCTGACATCTAGATACTACATTCTCTAGGGACACAATGATTTATAAGCCCTCATGCCTATATCATATTAGAATAAAAAACATATAAATCACTAGAAATTATATATATATTGTTTATTATTTATTATATGAACATTTAATTGATATTAAAAGTATATTATGGACTTCTAGTAAATTATTATTATATTCATTCCTTCTCGAGGAACCGTATATGAAAAGGTTTTTCATAGTAAAATTGATTCATTATCTTCTAAGTAGTGTTTTTTCATCTCTTCATCAGAAACCACTTTCTCCAACCATAAATAGACTGCATCTGTATGTTCAACATGACCAACATCTATATACCACAAAAAATATATGACAAATAATGCATAGAGAAAAAATTTAACTATCACCTACTTATTATCATTAGAATTTAACCCCTAAAATATAGTCATTTTATTTATCCTCAATCAATAGATATTTAAAAACCTATAAAAATACCAAAGTTAGAGATTTGGAGTGATATTCCATTAAAAAAATAAATAAAAATTATTGAGGTTTTAATGAGGTTATCCTACCATCTAGGAGTCCAAATAAATTAATGGATCATCAATATGACATTGGACAATATTTTAGAAATATAAAGAGTGGGTGTAAAGAAACATTCCCAAATGACTCATCTCTATTATTTCCTAGTCATCTAAGTGGAAAAGGAAATGTATTTTTAAAAATCCAAAGTAAAATATAAAAAATGAACATGCATGAAAGTGGTGGTTGGAGAAAGTGGACCCCCTCCTGAACTATAGTGGATCACCTAGGATGTTCCATGATCCAACCCAGAGCTCCACATTATGTTTCAACCCCCATTGATTTTCCATGATCCACCCCAGATCTAAAAAATTTAATCACACGCAGGGTCACAACAAGTTGGTACCCATAACACTTCACCATGATACCCCACATGTTCTAAAATTCTCAACCCTAGACCATACCCAACTCTTTAAATCCAAATTCAAGGCCAAAAATAACATACAAAGTAAGCAAAAATTATTAATATACACAATATTTAATACTACCCCTATTGTATATTTTTTGTGGATTGAATATTTTATATTAATTACATAAGAATATGGATTTAATATGTTTTACCACTTTCTATAATTGAAAAAAAATTAAATAGAAATTGAAAAGGTTTATCGACATCATTACTTTTCAGTGTTATTTTAGGATCTATTTTAGAAAATTTAATATACATGATTTCATTTATTGTTGGAATTTCATGTTTCCTTTGAGTCTGGAAAAACAAATACCTTACTCATAAGCCTTGGATTCATCTACCCTATCCATGAATCCTTTCACCTGATTATTCCTAGCATGTTCTACATCTTGGTTCCCCATGTATTTTATAAAGTAGTGAGTCATGTTTAAGGTAATTAAGAGTTTGTTTCCATTTCATATTCCTAACTTCTATTCAATTATTATACAATTTATCAATCCCTTACCTTAGTGATATCAAAGTTATGACATCATTAGTTTGGCCATCTATTTTGGTGTAGCACAAAATACAAAAAACTACAGAGATGAGATCCTTGTTCTCTTATTCTTTTATGGATCCTTTTAAGTTGCATGCTTTGGTTTTCTAGTGGGTGGTTTTATTATGTACCATATGTATTTATATAGGAAAAACTTATTTAACATATTTATATATTTTTTTCAACAAGAATATATGAATCTATTTCCCTATTTAGTAAAAGTTATGTGTTTTATTTTTTTTAATATTTTGTAGGAACATTATGATATACATGGATAAAAGCTGGATCACATTACCGAGGAAAACACCTCAGTATGTTAAGGGTTTAAATGATTTTTTAGATTTTTCAATTTCCAATCGATCCGTTGAAGGGAGAATATGATGTCCATGTCCTAAATGTAAATTTATAATATGTTTGAAGAGAGATGAAGTTTATGAACATTTAATATTGAATAAATTCCCTGGTCAATATTTGTGTTGGATTTGGCATGGAGAATCAAACGTTACAGAAAGGTTGATCACTGATTTCAATCCACAGAATGACCTCCCAACTTCATTGATAATGAAAAATGAAATGAAAAACCTTATAAATGATGCATTTGGCACTGTAAGAGACCACCATTAACATCAAAACATATCAGAACAACCATATGAGGGTGCTACAAATAAAAACATGACAAGTGATGTTTTTGATACTGTAGGAAAACCATATCAAGATTGTAACATATCAGTGGATCATCCTCTTGATTCTATGGAGACTAATGTAAGAGAAAAATTCACTAAGGAAAATATGTTTCATGATTTAGTTGATGATGGAAATCAAGAGTTGTGTAGTGGATGTTTAAACTATTCAAAACTTTCTTTTATGCTGAAGTTGTACCATATCAAATGTCTATGTGGAATTAAAAATAAGGAAATGTCCATGATATTGGAATTGTTGCGTGATTAATTTCCTAAAGAAAACATTCCCAAGTTTTTTTTATGATATAAAAAAAGTTGTTAACAGGCTTGGTCTGAATTATACAAAAATACATGTGTGTCCCAATGATTATTTGCTTTATTGGTGAGAGGATTCAAGTAGATAGGATTGTAAAAAATGTTTTTCTTCTAGATGGATGTCAATGGGTGATGTTTGAAGTCTGAATCAACATACTTTCATGAATAAGAAGAAAAGGAACACACCTGAAAAGGTTTTGCATTACTTTCCATTAAAGCCTCGATTGCAAAGATTATTCATGTCATCGAAAACCGCCAAACACATGAAGTGGAATTCTTTAGATTATAACAATGATGGGTTAATGAGACATCAATGAGATTCACAATCATGGAAGAAATTTGATTCATTACATCCAGATTTCCCAGCTGATCCTAGGAATGTTTGATTGGGATTGGCTACCAATGGATTCAACCCATTTGGGACTTTGAGTACCAGTTATAGCATTTGGTCAGTTGTTTTGATCCCTTACAATCTGCCTCCGTGGATGTGTATGCAACAAACATATTTTATCATTTTGATGATTATTCCAAGAAAAAAATGCCTGGAAATGATATTGATGTATACTTTCAGCCTTTAATTGAAGAATTATAGGAGTTGTGGAGCAACAGTGTTGAGACATTTGATGCTTCTTCCAAAACAATGTTCAAAATGCATGCTGCTTTAATGGGGACCATTAGTGATTTCCCTGGGCTTGGGAATTTTTCTGGTTAGAACACTTACATGGGTTTAACTTGTCCTGTTTGTAACTTTGATTTTGATCCCAAACAGCTACCTCATAATATAAAATGGTTCTTCTTGTGCCATCAAATATTTCTCGATGCATCTCATAGATTTCGGATGAACAGATCAAAATTTAACAGTTTCATTGATCATAGACCACCTATAAAGTTGTTAACTAGTTCTAAAATATTGACACAACTTGGAAATGTTGAAAAATAATTTGGGATGGTTCTTCATTTGAATGATTGCAGGAAATAGGTTCGAAGTGCATCGTCAAGTGAAATCGGAACGTAACAATGGAAGAAAAAATGTTTATTCTTCAAACTTCCATATTGGGAATTTAATTTGTTGCGGCATAATCTTGATGTGATACATATTGAGAAGAATGTCTGTGACAATTTGATTTTCACATTTCTTAATGAGCATGGAAATTCAAAGGATCATCTCAATGATCGCAAAGACTTATAAGTAATGAACATAAAATATGATCTCTGACCAGATGAGAATGAAAAGTATGCTCCATAAATTTTTACAGTGAAAAAATAGGGATAAAGATACATTCCTTCAAATTTTAAAGAATGTAAAGGTATCTGATGGGTATTCAAGTAACATATCAAGGTGTTTTGTCTTGAAGAATCATAAGTTACATGGATTTAAAAGTCCCGATTCACATATTTTGTTACAAAAGTTACTACCATTGGTGTTGCATACATTATTACCTGAAAAACTTACTACTGTTGTAATCCAATTCTGCACATTTTTCAGAAAACTATGCACTATGGGAAAAGTAGTTTTTTGCGACGGGGCAATTGCGACGGGAATATATCCAATTGCAAAAGGTCAGACGAACTACGTATTTGCGACGAGAGTCTTTTCCCGTCACAAATAGTAGGTTAATTGTGATGGGAATAGGCGACCCGTCACAATAGGTTTGGCGCGTTTTGCACGCCAAAACGCGGGAAGGGTAATTGCAATGGGGACACATCTCCGTCGCAAATACCCTTTTAACCACCGATTATAATTAATGCATGCGAGGGTATTTGCGACGGGCCCCGTCACAAAAGCCCGGTGGCGGTAAATACTATTTGTGACGGGAAAAGCCGCCCGTCGCAAATAGTATGTTGGCTGGTGGTATTTGCGATGAGTCCCGTCGCAAATACCCTTTTAACCGCCGATTGTAATTAATGCGGGTGCGAGTATTTGCGATAGACTTCGTCACAAATACCGCCATTTGCGACGAGTATCCCGTCGCAACTAACCCTGTCGCAACTAATCTAACCTATATATACCCCCATCTGTTTTTTTTCAGATCACTCAGATCTTACCCTCCCTTTCTCTTGATTCTCTAGTTTTAAGGGAAAAAATTCTGTGAGTTAAAGTTCTTTATACGAGAGAAATTGGAAGGTGCCAACACCTTCAGAATATCAATGTTTAAGGTATTTATATTTTTTATTTTTTTATATTTTTATATTTTTTTATTAATTTTAATTGTTGTTTATTTGTTATAATTAAATTAGATTTAAATTGATTTTTATTTATATTTATTTTAAGTAATAAATTAATATTGTTAGTGATAATTATAAATAATTAGTGTTAATTTGAAATAATTAGAGGTTATTATAGATAATTAGGGGAATTTAGTCATAATTAGATATAATTAGGGGTAATTAGTAATAATTAGTAATAATTAGATATAATTAGATATAATTAGGTATAATTAGATATAATTAGGCATAACTAGATATAATTAGGCATAATTAGATATAATTAGGTATAATTAGCAATAATTAGGTATAATTAGGAATAATTTGGTATAATTAGCAATAATTAGGTATAATTAGCAATAATTAGGTATAATTAGCAATAATTAGGCATAATTAGGTGTAATTAGGCATAATTAGGTGTAATTAGCAGTAATTAGGTGTAATTAGCAGTAATTAGGTGTAATTAGCAGTAATTAGGTGTAATTAGCAGTAATTAGGTGTAATTAGCAGTAATTAGGTGTAATTAGCAGTAATTAGGTGTAATTAGCAGTAATTAGCGCTAATTATGAATAATTAGCAATAATTAGCAATAATTAGCAATAATTAGCAATAATTATTAATAATTAGAAATAAATAGGAATAAATAGGAATAATTAGCAATAATTTGCAATAATTAGGAATAATTAGCAATAATTAGGAATAATTAGCAATAATTAAGAATAATTAGCAATAATTAGCAGTAATTAGCATTAAGAATAATTAGCAATAATTAGGAATAAATAAAAATAATTAGGAATAAATAGCAATAATTAGGAATAAATAGCAATAATTAAGAATAAATAGCAATAATTAGGAATAAATAGGAATAATTAGGAATAATTAGGAATAAATAGGAATAAATAGGAATAATTAGAAATAATTAGGAATAATTAGAAATAATTAGGAATAATTAGCAATAATTAGGAATAATTAGCAATAATGAGGAATAATTAACAATAATGAGGAATAATTAGCAATAATGAGGAATAATTAGCAATAATGGGGAATAATTAGAAATAATGAGGAATAATTAGCAATAATGTGGAATAATTAGCAATAATGAGGAATAATTATCAATAATTAGGAATAATTATCAATAATTAGGAATAATTATCAATAATTAGGAATAATTCTCAATAATTAGAACTAATTAGTACTAATTAGCAATAATTAGGACTAATTAGGAACAAATAGGACTAATTAGGAATAAATAGAAATAATTAGGAATAAATAGGAATAAATACCAATAATTTGGAATAAATAGAAATAATTAGGAATAAATAGAAATAATTAGGAATAAATAGAAATAATTAGGAATAAATAACAATAAATTGGAATAATTAGGAATAAATTGGAATAATTAGGAATAAATTGTAATAAATGCTAATAATTAGTAATAAATTCTAATAAGTTGTAATAAATACTAATAATTACTAATAATTATGAATAATTAGTAATATATTTTAATAATTAGTAATAAATTGTAATAATTACGAATAATTAGTAATAATTATGAATAATAATCAGGAATAAATACTAATAATTAGGAATAAATTGTAATAAATACTAATAATTAGTAATAAATTGTAATAAATTGTAATAAATACTAATAATTACTAATAAATACAAATAATTAGTAATAAATTGTAATAATTAGTAATAAATTGTAATAATTACGAATAATTATTAATAATTACGAATAATTAGTAATAATTATGAATAATTAGTAATAATTACAAATAATTAGTAATAATTAGAAATAATTAGAAATAATTAGCAATAATTAGGAATAAATTATAATAATTAGTAATAAATAGTAATAAATAGTAAAAAATAGTATTTATAATTATATATAATTATTACTAATAAAAAGTTTATATTATCAATATTTATGAAAAAACAATATTAATATTATTAAAATAATAAAAAAAATTAAAATATTAAAATTATCAATATTCGCAACAGGCTTTGCTCTATTCTTAACATGTTAAAATCTCAAAGGGTTGCCAATTGTCAGGTCATGTGCAATAAAAAGTTTGTGTCAGTAATGTCTAATGTAAACTCTATAATTGTCCTTACTTGGTTGATCACCTTGCAAGTAGCGCTGCAATAGGATGACCCAAGTCATGCCCTTCTAATCTATAAGAATTATCTCACATGACCCTTTACATAGAGCATTCTTCCTTGAAAATTTAAGGGAAAGATACTGATGTCCCATCAAATTTTTAAGGAAGAATGATCTATGTAAAGGGAGTGAGATGATTCTTAGAGACGAGAACGACATTACTTTGGTCGTCCTATTGCAACACTATTTGTGAGGTGATAAAACATGCAAGGAAAATTATAGAGTTTACATTGGACATGGGTGACGCAAACTTTTTATTGTGCATGACCTAAAAATTGGCGACTCTTTGAGATTTAAACATGTTAATAATAGATCAAATCCTGTTGCGAAAATTGATAATTTTAATATTTTATAATATTTTTTATTTTAATAATATTAATATTGTTTTTTCATAAATATTGATAATATAATTTTTTTATTAGTAATAATTAGTAAATGAAAACTACTTGGATAATGAAGGGAAAATTTGTAATCATCTCCACAACAATGATTACCAAATTTCCTTTCATTATTCAAGCAATTTTCATTTTTCTAAGTATTTCTAAGTATTTCTAAAATAGTAATAAATTGTAATAATTAGTAATAAATTGTAATAATTAGTAATAAATTGTAATAATTAGTAAAAATTAGTAAAAATTAGTAAAAATTAGTAATAATTAGTAATAATTTGTAATAATTAGTAACAATTAGAAATAATTAGTAATAATTAGAAATAATTAGTACTAATTAGTAATAATTAGTAATAATTAGTTAGGAACAGTTAGGAACAGTTAGGAAGAAATTTTAATAAATTTTAAAAAATTTTAAGAACTTGGAACAATTTCTAGTGGATTGACAACACTCCTTTTGCTCGATGAATTTTCTCCTTTCAACTCTCACCGACTCAAAACATTATGAAAAATGTGATGCTACATAGAAATATTAAATATTGTATGCATGATATTGGATATGCATTCATAGGATCATATTTTTTATAATGTTTTCACGTGGTGACAGTTGGAAGAAGACGATTCATCGACGAAAAGGGGGCTCTTTTGTTCGAAGGATCATTTACTTGCATCTTTCTCACACTCAAATCACAATGAAGATTCTGGTCAAAGGTACACATATTCATTCTCGTGCATACGAGAATGAATATGCGTACCTCAGACCAAAATCTTCATTGTGATTTCAGTGTGAGAAAGATGCAAGTAAATGAGCCGTCGGACAAAAGAGGAGCCATCAATCCATTAGAAATTGTGTCACCCTTAATTAATGGTAATTATTAATAAGTAGTTGTAATTATTTATCTTCTTTTTTCAGATAGTGTTTTTATAATTTCACATTATTCAAAAACAGTGATGATTTTATATTTTATGTAGAAAAATATAGAACATGGAAGTCGACATCAGTCATTATTAGATGATCGTGCTTGGATAAATCAGCACCAAAATACAAATGGATCTGGTTTAAATCCTGTATATATTAAGGGTGTTGAAGCTTTCTTAGCATTTGCATCATCAAAACCAGAATATGTTTCAGAAGGAACAATTAAGTGTCCTTGTAAAAAATGTGATCTGAGAACGTTTGAAACAATTGACAAGGTTGGAGGACATCTCTTGTGGTTTGGTTTTCAACCAGATTATGTTTTTTGGTATCAACACGGTGAATGCAGTTCCATAGAAGATCCTAATAACTTGATTCTGGATCTATCACAATTTCAAAATTTAGTACATGATATTGTAGTTCAATCTGTGCAACAAACTGAAACTCATGATTATATTGATTTAACTCCTGAGTTGGCACCATCTGAATTTTATGAGTTGTTGAGGTCTGCCGAGGATGCATTATATCCTGGTTGCAAGATAAGAAAATTATAAGCAGTTGCAAAATTTATGGCTATTAAATCAGATAATTCAATGTCAAACAAATATTTTGATTAGATATTTTCTTTGGTTAAAACACTGTTACCTGAAAAAAATGTGTTGCTTGCAAATTAATATGAGAGAAAGAGGCTGGTTCTTAATCCGGGCCTTAGTTATTGGAAGATTCATACATGTCCAAATGATTTAATCTTATATTCTAGCGAAAATGAGTCATTGGATAGTTGTCCCACATGTGGAAAATCGAGGTATAAAGAAGCTCAACTAGGGAAGTCTAGATCGATTCCTGTAAAACAGTTGAGATATTTCCCCCTTACACCTAGGTTGCGGCATTTATTTATGTCTCATAATACAATGTCAATGATGTCATGGAACAAAATAAATATTTCAACTGATAGAAGCTTGAATCATCCATCTTATAGTGATTCATGGAAACATTTTGACCGTCTGCATCCGTATTTTGCTATAGAAGCCTGAAATGTGCGATTGGGTCTTTCTACTGAAGGTTTCTGTCTGTTTGGTTCTTATGTTAGTTAGTATTCATGTTGGCATATCTTTATAACTCTGTACAATTTGCCTCCATAGATGTTGATGAAGGAGCCTTATATCTTTTTGACTCTATTAATCCAAGGACATCCAAAAAATAATATTGATGTTTATTTGAAACCATTGATTGATGAGTTAAATGCATTGTGGAGTGATGATGTTAATATATATGATGTTGTTGAGAAACAAAATTTCATATTAAAAGATGCATTGATGTGTAATATTAGTGAATTTCCGGAATATGGCATGTTATCTGGTTGGAGTACACATGGTCCAAAATCATGTCCTTACTGTATGAAAGACAACAAAGCCTTTATGATCGTCAATGGAAAAAAACCTTGCTATTTTGATTGTCACCGTATATTTCTTCCAACCGATCATCCTTTTCGGAGGAACAAATCTCATTTCTGAAAAGGTACAATTGAAAGGGATGAACCTCCAAAGATGATCTCAGGTACAGAGTTAAAATTAGTTGTATTTTCATTACCTCCCATCACATTTGGACCAACAGTAAACCAACAGAAAATTCATGGCTTTGGGAAAGAACATAATTGGATAAAACAGAGCATTTTTTAGGATCTTCCATATTGGTCTGATTTGTTGGTCCGCCACATGTTGTATGTTATAAATATTGAGAAGAAATATTTTGATAATTTATTTCATACAATTTTGGATACACTAGGTAAGACCAAAGATACTGTAAAGGCACGATTAGATCTTGCCCAAATTTGTAGGTGACCATAACTTGAAATATTTGAAAATGTAAGATCATAGAGGTTAATGAAGCCAAAATAAGCTTATACACTGTCCAAAGAGATTCGCTTATTATTTTGTCAGTGGAGTGCAGATTTGAGACTTCTAAATGGATATGCTTCCAATTTGGGCATATGTGTTAAGAATGGTTATATTACTGGATTAAAAATTCATGATTTTCATGTTATAATGGAAAGACTAATGCCAATTGGATTCAGAGGTTTTTTGAATTCTATGATTTGGGATTCGATACAAGACAAATCATATTTTTTTCGAGACATTTGTGCAACGACAACAGACTATGATGCGCTAAGAAAACTTGAAGAGGATGTTGCAGTAATTATATGTAAGCTGGAAAAAATATTTCCGTCAGCTTCCTTTGACTCAATAGAACATATGATATTACATTTTACACATGAAGCTAAATGTGGATGTCCAATACAGTTTCGATGGATGTACCCATTCGAGAGATGCATGCAGAAATTGGAGAAAAAAGTATGTAACAAAGCATCAGTTGAAGGCTCAATTGCTGAATCTTATTTGCAAGAGGAAATTTCTTTTTTCTGCTCTCATTATTTTAAATCTCAATATCCCTCAAAACAAAATCTCATGGGAAGAAACAAGGGGAATGTTAATGAAAAAATGGACAATCAATTAACAGTTTTTAATCAGCCAAATCTTGGTTTCGGTGGAGTTCATGAACGATGGATTTCAGATGATGAACATTACAGAGTTCATACATATATTCTGCTCAAATGTGAAGAAATGACATAATTTTTCTTGTGAGTGATTCTATCACTTATTATATAATTTATGTTACAATATTTAAACTTATCTTATTTGTAGGTTATATGATAATCATATCAAGAAACAACTTCCATAAATTACAGCAGCTGCTCTTGAAGAACGCCAATTTTTTTTTCTCAATGGTTTCAAAAACTGGTACCATAAATTATTAATGGTTTAATATCAATTCCGTTTATTATTTATTATATTGATAATTGTTTTAAAAATTTTCAGGTGTCTCAATAAGCTGATAAAATTGATAAGTGGCTGTGTATATTGAGTAACCCACCATCCAAAATGGTTAAATCTTATAATGCATATGTGGTGAATGGTTTTCGATTTCATACACATGCATACGGGGAATCAAAAAAAAAACAATGAACAATGGAGTTTCTTGAGAGGATCACATCACAGAGAAACTGAAGTTGACTTTTATGGCATTTTGGATGAAATTATTGAGTTGTGTTATCTAGGACAGAATTACATAACAATGTTTAAATGTCAGTGGTTGGATACTGAGAGAGGCTTGTGTGTTCATCCGACTCATGGAATCGTCGATATTAAATATAAAAGTCTTCTTTCAGTAAATAAAACATTTTTACCGGCTCAACAGGCACATCAAATTTATTATGCTAAGTACTGTTCTACTTCAAGAGACTTGAGCGATTGGTGGAGCATAATAAAAATGAAATCTTGGGAAAATCAGTTTACTCAAACTGAATGTGGTTCCACTGAAGTGGAAGGAATTGAAATTTTTCAAGAGACTGCTCAAAAATCCATCTGATTCACAAAGATACGTGAATATAGATGATGACACCCCAAAATTAAGGATCGATGGTGATGAAGATGTTAATGATATTAAAAATGAATTTTAAATGACAAGATATGCTGAAACTGAAACTCATATGGATATTGATGATGCTGAGGAGGAAGATGAAGACATTGAAATTGATAGTTATGGAGAAGAGGATGAAGATGAACATTGACACAGTTAAATGCTAGTTATAATCATAACGAATATATATCTATATTAAATAGTTATTTTCAACTATCTACTAACAACAATCATTTTGTGTTTCAGATGGACTCTGATATATTTTTCGAGTTGCAGGAGGATGACCTACCGTTGGATGAGGGAGATTTTGGATCATCTGACCCTGAGCCTACTGGCAGTTCAGGGGGTATGCGGAGGGGGTGCGGTCTTGCACGAATGATTATTCCTGACCCAATCCCCGAGCAACATCCACATATTGTTTTCGATCCACACACACAGAGGTATGGTAACCTGTATATTTTAGTTAGCTTTCATTAATTTATTTATATATATACTAATTATTTGATTATTTATTCCTTTTTCATAGTTTTTCACATGTAGCTATTGGACAGAGGAGTGCTATCTTGCACAATTATTTTTCTCAGCCATAGATCACATGGGAACATATTCCCATTGATGTGTGACGTGACATGTTCTATCATTGGCTAGTATGTAAATAAATAATATTTATTTTGAAATTTATTTTATTAATAACTTGATATTATAAATCAGTTTTAGGGTTTATGGTATCATATCGATGATAGAATGCACGACGCTATCCACGCGGCATGACAGGTTTCTATGCGCGACCGTTTCCATCAGTTTTTGTACAATTTGATAAGGACAACCATTAAGAAAGAAGGAATGACATAATTTGATGATTCATATAGAGCTCACCGACCAAATTACATTTCATCTCACGTTTGGGATGGATTATGTTTACACTGGTTGGGTGGTGGATTTCAGAGGTGATATTCAGTGGGACGACAGAACTGGGGGAGATAGGAGGTGATGCATCAACCTGGTAGCCGTACATTCAGTTCTCATAGAGAGCATCTGGTAGTTATATTTTTTAAATATTTTATATAACATTAAATATAAATAGTTCATTTTATATTTCTGTAGGCATTTGAGCATCCCGATATTACGAAGTTCGACATTTATCGGAGGATGTACAATGATCAAGCCACTAGAGAGATTAGAGGTGATTGCTAGCGTCAGATTGGGGTTAGTATTATTTTTTCAGTTTGACAATTAATTGCATATAATATTTTCACAATTTTAATTTTAAATTGGAATTGAAGGAGTCATATGAGGCTACGACCTCTCAGACACAGTTTGAGGTCCAGGACGAGATGACTGAGTAGACCGGTGCTCACCATTTCGATAAGGCGACATGGATACAGGCAACTCAGTATGGCTTTGAGAAAGGCTGAGTAGTTGGTATCAACTCTCATTTGACTCATGGTACTTATTATGGTACTACTGTGATGTCGACATCTGGCTTGAGAGAAGCTTGTGGAGAGACATCATCTTCTGGCACACAGTATCAGGAGCAGTTGTGAACTCAGGCTGAGCTTATAGTGACTTTGCAGAAGCAGCATGAAGAGATTTGTCGGCGGCAACAGCAGTAGGAGTAGCATCACAAAGAGGAGTTGCGTCAATTAGAGCAGCAGTGACAGGAGAAGTATCACGAGCAGATGGAGTACATGCGCCATCTGACTCGGAGTTTAGGGATGGAGTGTCCTCCACCTCCTCCACACGACCCCCCTCAGTGATTTGTTTTTTATGTTAAAAACATTTGAATTCAAGTTTTGTAATAATATGAACTATTTACAGTTTTTGTCTTTTATATTAGTGAAAATATTGCATAATTTAATTTTTTTAATATTTATTTATTTTACTAATAATAATAATAATATTTTATGATTTTTTTATAATTATTTGAGAATATTGAAACTTTTAATAATTTTTTATTATTTTATTATTTTAATAATATTAATATTAAATTTTTATTAATTATAATTTTATTAAATATATTTTTTTAGTATTATATTTCATAATGATTTTTTATTTTACAAATAATAATAATATTTTATATTTTTTTTATTTTTATAATAATAATATAATTTTTTCATTAATCGTAATTTTATTATTATTTTTAATTAATTTTAGTTTTTACGACGGGGTCTTTTGTGATGGGGCCCCGTCACAAATAAGTGAAATATATTTTTTTAAGATTCGTATTTGCGACGAGACAATGGGACCGTCGCAATTAGTATTTGTGATGGGCCCGTCGCAAAAGGTTTATGGGTATATAATGTATATAATCGGAATGCTATTTGCGACGGGAAACATACCCGTCACAAAAACTAATTGCGACGGACCCATCAAAAAATGTTTTTTGGGTATATAATGTATATAATCAGGAGGTTTTTTGCGACGGGTAAAAGTCCCATCGGAAAAGATATATTTTGCGACGGGACCGTTACAACAAATATCTGTTGCGACGCCATTTTCTACAACGAGCTTTTTGCGACGGGGCCCGTCGCAAAAGGATATTTTCAACGGGATCCCGTCCCAAATAGCCTGTTGCAAAAAATGGAAATTATAGTAGTGATGTGAGAAATATCTACATCCATTTCAGCTTGACAACCTCTAGGAGAGGTTTGTATTGACCCTTTGTACAATGGATATGATCTTTCCTCCATCGTTTTTACTGTCATGTGGCATTTAACTGTGCATTTTGTTGAGGAAGCTAAATTAGGAGGCCTCATTCATTATCGATGGATGTATCCAATTGAGAAGCACTTTATTTATTTATTTTTCAGTTAATTAAACAATTTTTTTCACTTAATTAAATGCATAATTATGTTTATCTTATTTCACAGATATCTTGGGCATTCGAAATCATATGTGAGAAATAAAGCTCAACTAGAAGGCTCTATTGCTGATGGCTATTTGGCTATGGAGTGTCTTACGTTTTTTTCTAGATACTTGGATGATATTGAGACAAGATTTAATCGAGTTGGATGTGTTAAAGACACATAGAATCAATCTCAAATACATCAGAAATCAAAAATATTTCCTGCTATTGGCCGATCAGTTAGGAGGACCTCAAATGTGACACTGACAGAATTGGAATTATTATAGGCACATAGATATGTGTTGCTGAATAGTGAAATTGTAGATCCATTTATTGAAGAGTTGAGGATACAAAAAAAGAGATGAATGAGAGGCCGAACACGAATTGAGAATGATATAACGAAAGCTATTAATAATGATCTTGTAGAATGGTTTGAATGACATGTAAGTTCATAAATATTTCAATAAATACAAATATTAGTTTGACACATATATTTTGTATATCTAATAAAGTATATTTATTTTTTATATCATGAATATTGATACTCGAGCATAGTTTTTATAATATTTGAAGTTTCTTGCTTAAGGTACTCTAAAACAAGTTATAAAGTTCGACGCTTACAACATGAATAGCTTTAGATTTCATACAGTCGATCAAGAAGAGGGTTTGAAAACAAAAAATAGTAGTATATTTACATTTTCTAAAGTGGGATACTATGGAAAGCTTACTGATATTATTGAATTAAACTACCATGTGAATTTTTCAATTGTTTTATTCAAATTCAATTGGGTCAATATTATCATAGGTGTTAAAAGAGATTCCTTGCAATTTACTTCTATGAACTTCTCCCGCTTGATGGATGTTGGTGATCATGAACTACATGATACATATATCTTACCATCATAAGAAAAAATTTTATATTATGTGAATGATGTTGTGGATGAAGGGTGGAGTGTATTTTCTCATGTAATACAAATAGATTTGTATGATATGGGTGATGAAGTGGAAGATTTGACCTCTGAAATTGAATCTCTTCAACAACAAGAAGAAAAAATATTTGTCCATCAAGATATTGAAAATATTAGTCTAGAAAGGATTAATTAAGTGGATGAAGTAATGGATCAGGAAACCGAAATGATTTAAGGGGAAAATGATTGTATGTACAATTATTTATTCATTCAACAACCACTTATTTCATTTGTGCAGTCATTCATTATCATTGTTATGTATATTTTGTTTGTTAGTACTGGGCATCTATTATCATTTTTATTTTTTTTTGCATATTTTTTTTGAAGTATATGTTCTAAACTTAATTTTATTTGATTAAATGATAGGAATTTCATGGAGGAAGTGATACACTATTTCATCAACTATTGCGACAGATGAAGACCCATCTGTCTCCCTCCCTACGGCATTTGAGCCACCAACTGCCTGCCCCCTGAACCATATCTCACACCCTTTGTGAGCATCCATTTAAAAGCCGAGTCATTGACCCCCCCTTCAATAGCCTCAGCAGTGGGGTAGTGTCACGCCACTTCTAGTTCATTATGGGTATACTAGAGGGTTGCTGTTATAGCTACAAATTTTAATATAAATAAATTTATTTCACTTTTTTTATACTAATAGTTTGTTCATTAAAGATGAAAAAAATGAAACTGTGGAGAAAAATATAAAAAGTTTAGATTTGTAGAATATGAATAGAGATAAGATATTTGTCCCATTTGATTCATATGGGGTCTATACGGATGACGCCGTGGGATTACTTGGCCAAATTCTAGGACAGCTAGCAGAAGAGACCATTTCCCTTCCTATTTCTTATGATGATTGGAGAAATATGCCTCCAAGTTGGAAAAATGAAGTTTTTAATTCCCAAATAATGGTAATTTTAATACATTATAGTGTAATTGAATGTCATGTTATTAATATGTTCAAAATGGATTTCTGTATATTGATGTTTTTCCACTTTACAATTGCTGAAGTGATAGCACGAAAGTGGATGTTGAAAGATCTTGGTAAGAAATGGAAAGACTTCAAATGGAGATTTTGGAGTGATGTCAATGATACTTCATTGACCGTCCAACAAATGTATGAGATGGTACCCAATGGGGTACCCAAAGAACAATGGAAAGTTTTTGTTGACAGACATCGTGATGAAAAGAAGATGGTATTTAAATATATATTATTATATTAACCTCATTTTACATTTATAAATGTATATAAAGAGTAGATGACATTGAATAAATTACTATTAAATTGAATTTTATTTATTTCAGGATCTCTCAAGAAATAATGCATCAAGCCGAGCTAGGCAAGTTATCCCTCACACTACGGGGTCAAAAATCTTTTCTAGAAGTCAATCGACTTTGGTAATATTTTAATTAGTTTAAATATTTATAAGACAATATTATCTGTTTAATATATTAAATTATTGATTTATCTTTGTTTAATGCAGTCATAGATTTTAGGGCATGATGCATCCCAAACTGAAGTATGGTTGGATGTTCACAAAAAATACGATGGAAGTATTGTTAATGAACCTGCCAAATAAGTTGGGGTATGAACTCATTTTTTCATTATAATAACTTATTATCAGTTTTTAATATGTTAATATATATTGATATTTGATTTATAGGTAAAAATTAAAGAACTATGGGATGCCAATCCTGGGCAGTCATACTTAGTCTCCCATGACAACCCAGTTGCTAAAGTCCTTGGGAATGAGCATCCTGGTAGAGTGCGCGGGATGAGTTTGGGACCCGTACCATCTGAGTTATTTGGTAGGCCACTCAGGATTACAACTGCATCTACTCATGGTTGTAGTTAGTCCATACCTGGATATTCTTATAGAGAGATTTCTTCTCTACGAAACACAGTTCAAGACCAGGGAGATTAGATATCTGATTTTCATAAAGCCTTGACTGTTATATGTCAGAAGATGAGCATATATGCCCCCAGTGGTATTACATTGACTGATGGTGAGCAGGTAAATCACAAAAATTAAAAATAATTTATTTTTCAAAATTTTATTGGTTTTAAGTTTAAATATAAATATGCAACACTATTTATTTTTCAATATAATGTTCTTATAGGTGGTAGCAGGAAGTGGAGATGGAGGTGGAGAGGGTGACGATATGTGTTCATCATCGGACTGTGATTATTTGTATTGTTAATATGTTGAAAAAATATGGTAATAGTCGATTTGTATATGTATCATGTGTGGCACATAGTTGCCACCAAAAATTTTCATAACCTAACATTTTATTGATTTCTCATGTTTCCTTTTATGTATTTTATTGATTTCTGATGTTTCCTTTTATGTCTTGATTTCTCAAGTGTGGTATGCACTATATATATCGATTCTTTATTGTGACGATTCATTTTTTATGATTCATTTTTTATAAATTTATTAGGTTTGTCAGCCCAAGGTGAACATCCGACTTCAAAGCATTATAGGATCTCATAAAGTTATATCTCATGGAATATGTGACCATTACAATGATACAAACTATAAACAATCCATGTATATCAAAATTCAATCCAGAAATAGTTTCACCTTCTTCCAACCTATCACACATCATAATACATTCCAGAATAATATTCTAACTTGTCATTACTTGTTTAACCAATGAAGACATTATCTCTAAGGATACCCACATTGATTCCCATAAACCCTCAACTACACCCACCAACTATTCTTATAGTGAAGATAAGATATTCTATTCAACTAATGAAATCAGTTCTCCCATATCCTACATTTTCTAGCACAATTCATTTACCACTACATTTCCATTTATAACATTTAAAAATATTGAACATCAAAATTTTCTAATTTCCCTAGTATTCATGATACTCTTGGTCTTTTCTACTTTCCCTGAGACTCATATCTCTCCATTATTCCTTATTTGAATATGAGATTCTAGCACATCATCAATGAATGAATATTCTCATTTAGTAAATTGTGTGCTAACAATTATTTTTTCCTCTATTCTAAGACACATATATTTCAAGGTAAATGATTTGTGATCATATCTAACTATGTTCCAACCATAACCCACTTATTATCATTCTTTAATCAAGCCACATGGTTTTCTAGGGAGAACCACATAGTTTCCCATGACCATGTTCCTATCATTAAACCATTTAGAGACCTCTATAAAGCTTAAAACCCAAAAACAAAAAACCTAAGAATTCAACCAATAAAATAATATCTCAGAAAAAATTAAAGAAGGGTAGAATTTAAGGCTTAATTCCCTTGGAAAACTTAAAGACATTATAATCTCCCCCTCCGAGGATTTATCATCCATGATTAGTGCCTCTATATTTCACACCCAAAGAACTAGGGCTATTGAGCTCGCGCATCATATTATCACTTTTAATACTTTTCATGCATACATTAGTGCACCCATATGACTCTAATAAGTGACATCGACTTTCTTCAAAACATTTTCTCACTATAGTACTTGATTCACACCGAGCGCTCCCCAAATGTTGGGTAAGTCTCCAACTGAAATTCTTCATAGTTGATCATATAATTTTGATCAAGAATGTACAACTGAATATAAGAGACATGTAAAACATCACGCATTCCTTGATATTGCGGAGGAAATTCCAAATAGAATTCCACTATCATGACACTCTTGATAATCTTGAACAACCCTATAAACTTCAATGCCAGTATCCCGTGCTTCTATAATCATTGATTCCCTAATTGAGGAGTCCCCCATAATAAAACTCAAACACCCACAATGAATTCCATGTGTTGCCTCCTACCATTGTCATGTGATCTCTATTTTAAATGAGAAGTGATTAAATGCTTCTTGATCTAGTAAAATCTCACAAATGCCTCTAAAATCACGAATGACCCACAATTACTACCTCCCATCCTAATACTAACATAGGCTTGTCACTGTTTTCATGAAATATGACATAAATGCTTATTTATATTTTTTAAAGGTCTAATGTCCATGTGATATGTTTTTCTTCATTCCTTAACCCACTGAACGATGAATTTGGTTGTTCCTAGTTAAGAAACTCTTTTAATATTGACTATAGTATGTATTCTGTTGGTATTTTGGTATTTTTGGAATGTTTTTTTCCAGGGCACTGGTACAGGGGATATAGAAACTGCTTTTGTTGTTGTTGTAAATCTGCTTTTATCGGAGGTTTTAACCACCACTAACTATAACAGGTAGATTTAGAAACAATTTTAACCGCCACTAAATATTGGTATTTTTCTATTAATGGCAGTTATAACCGCCACTATGGTCTTAAATTTATCGGTGGTTAAAACCACTGCTACAATGTCCCGTCTCCCGTGCGCATTATTGGCGGTTATAATGTTTTTAGCGGTGGGTTTTCCGGTCAGGGGCTTCCTTTTTTAGCGGCATTTAAAACCGTGAATAAAAACATTAGAAGTTCCGTGAAATGCACTAACTATGATGGTTCCCATAAACCGCCACTAAACAGCTTTAACCGCTGCTAATAGTTTCCCGACACGCAATTTAGCGGCTGTTTTTAGAAACCACTGCAAAATTGTAATTTTCTTGTAGTGATAAATAAATGAATGATATCCATTTAATTTTCATATACATTTCATGTATGATCATTCATGATCTAGACCAAGACTAGTTTATGTGTTGGAATTTATTTAATGTAATTTATTGCATGAGTTTGCAATTATTTATTATTAAATTAAATATGAGGGAATTTGATTCATCCCTCCCTCTATTATTATACAAGACCTTTGTGTCTAAGGATATTTATGAAATTCACCTTTAACCAATCCTTTAGTTTCCCTCACCTACATACGAGTTATAAATACTTTTAATTGATGGAGTTACCCAGGGTGGATGGAGGTGGTTCAAGATAGAACCATAATGATGTCAACCTAGGTGTTACATGGGTGGACATGTAGAATTTTGTAACTCATTCCAAGGACATCAATAAGAGTTATTTCCCCTAGGTCATAGGTTGATTTAATGTCCTATCATTAAATCGACCATTAGATAAATCTCATGAATGTGTCATTTAATTAATTATTTAATTCTATCTATGCATTATTTTTTTATAGATGCAAGACCACATTCACATAAACGAATGAATTAATGTATAAAGATAGAATTTAAATAAATGTATTATGTATAATTTTTTTATCCCAACAAGGTTAATTAATTAAGTAACACTTGTTTAATATTAAAAAGGCATGTAAATGATAAAACAAGATAAAATTTATGAATAATAAATTAAAATCCATTAATTAAATATTAAGTCAAACTTGTCCTTCCATTACTTGATTATAAATAAAAGCCTTAGAACTAAGTGTTTGACTAAACATTATTGGGATAATTACTTTTAATGTGGAGTTTTTATGAAGGTTATGGGTTGACTTGACTATCTTACATCAATAGAATTAGCCCTTTCTAGACTTTATGTAACTTGAAGGTGAGTTTTGAGTAAATACAAGTTAGTATTTCATGATTTGGAAGTCCAATAAATAGATCATGTAGTTGAAAAACCATATTTGGAAAAGACCTACCTACCTAAATACCTTCAAGTAGCTTGAAAAATCCTTATTGGGGTTATTAAAAGGGACATATGGGTCCTTTCCATTATAATTTTATAACAACTAGAGATTATGAGTTTAATGGTAAGGGTTATTGGGACTTGATAAAATAGTGGTAGAATTAATAAAATCAATTAATTTATAATTTCTCACAAAATTTTTAATTAAGAAAAGTATTAATAATATACTCTTTTAATTGTAGAATAAAATTGAAATTTCATCATCCAAACTATACCTTCAATCTGTATTGGAGAAAGAAAATCTCATCACTAGAAATAACTTATAGGAATGGTTTATATGCCTTCAAGTTATATTGCGCCATTAACAGAATCTTACATTATAGAATCCTCAATGCCTGATCTACCTACAAAACAGGCGAGTGATGAAGAGTTCCTCATCTAATAAAAACATTTGAGTGATGCGGTCGATGTTGAATGTTTAATGATCTCATATATGTCTATTGAACTCATGAAGTCTCACAAAAACATGGATTCATATATCATTATTGAGAACCTATGTGGCCTTTTTTCAGAGAGAGATAGACAAGAATGGTTTGAGATTTATAAGGATATCTTTAAGAGGATTCTTGGAGAGGGTACCCTATCTAGGCTTGACATAGTCAAGATCATTGGTTACATTGAGTGCCTATAGGTTCTGGGGTTTAAACCCCACCAAAGAAATGGGAACATATCTAATTCTTGAACCAATCCCTCAAATATTCTCCATATTAGTAGTAAATTTTAATTTGAACAACATTGAGAAGTATCTTCTAGATCTTATTACCCTTATTTTCCAAGTAGATAAGGAGATGAAGCACGAAAATCCTTCAGTTTTTATGCTGAACAAATGGAAAGGGAAAGAAAATATCTCTAAGCCTAAAGATTCTTAATTACCTTAAAAGAAGAGGAAGATCAAGGGGAAATCAAAGTAAAAAGATAATTTCTATTCCACATGTGGAAAGAAGGGACACTGGAAGAAAAAACTACTCCCACCAAAGAATCAAGGGGAACATTAGGTGCATTTGTTATCGAGTGTAATTTTTCTATTTCTAAATTGTTCTTCTCACATATGTATTAAAATATAGGAAATAAGTAGATTAAAAAAATTTACTAATGGGAGATAAATATACAAGAATCCAATGAAGTTAAACTTGTTGTCATAGCTATCAGGTACTACCACCTCACATTGCTGACTAGAATGATCTTGGTTTTGAAGGGTTTTTATTATGTGTTATCCATTACCAAAAACATTGTTTATTTATCCAAACATGATATAGATGGATTTATTTTCAAATTTGGGAATAAATATTTCTTTTTTTATAAATATATCAATTTTTTATGGTAAGGGAAATTGAAATAATGGACTTTATGTGTTGTATTACATGAACCAAGTAATAGAAATTGATAACAATGTTACTTCACATGACTCATTTCACACCCAACTATGGAATCATTGGATAGGTCATGTAAATGAAACATTCTTGACTAAATTATACCAAGATGGATATTTAGATTCTTTGGAACTAAAACCACGTGGTATATGTCACACATGTTTACAAGGTAAAATGACCAAATCCCATTTTAGTGGAAAAGGTGAAAGAGCGGAAGAGCTTCTTGAATTAGTTCATACAGATACGTGTGGACCATTTTATATTGAGAAAATGGGTGGGTACTCATACTTAATAACTTTTACTGATGATTTTAGTAATGTGGATATGTATACTTAATGAGTTATAAGTTAGATTCTTTTGATAAATTCAAGGAATATAATAATGAAGTCGGGAACCAGCTTGGTAAGAAGATTGAGAAACTCCACTCAGAATGGGGTGGAAAATATCTTAATCATGAATTCATTGATTACTTATTGGATTTCGAGATCCTATCTCAATTAGATCCTCCTTATACACCTCAGTGGAATAGTGTTAGTGAAAGTAGGAACCACACCTTGTTAGATATAGTGAGATCAATGATGATTCATGAGAGTCTTTTATTATCCTTTTAGGGATATGTGTTTCAAATAGAAGAAAAAATACTAAACAAAGTTCCATATAAAGTGGAAGATGGTATACAATAAAATTTATGGAATGGAATGAAACCCATGTTTTCATACTTACATGTGTGGGGTTGTGAAGAATTTGTTAAGGCCTTTTTAGGTAACAAACTTTCATTACGAGGAAAAATTGTACCTTTATAGGATACCCCAAAGAAAACAAGGGATATTACACATATGACCCATCATAAAAAAATTTAATAGTGTCAATACACACTATATTAATTGAGAGGGAGAAAATGTCTAAAACTGATAGTGGGAGAGAGATAGACTTCAATGAAGTTGAGGCTCAAGGAACACAAGAGTAGGAATATGAACAGATTCTACAAATACCTATGGAAGAATAAACTGTTCCAAAGACACAAGTACTATGTAGAAGTATAAGAGAAGTTATAGAAATAGAAAAATATGTTTTTCTAGTCACTAAGGATGGTGACTCATTATTATTTGATAATAAGGATCCTTTAATCTATAAGGAAGCAGTTAGTGGAACAAATGTTTCTTAGTGGCAAGAAGCTATGAATTTTGAAATGGTTACATGTACCAAAACCAAGTCTAGATTTTGGTATATCCTCTAGTGGATTTAAATACCACTGGTTTAAAATGAGTATTCAAGAAGAAACTGGACATGGAAGGAAAATTCTTTAACTATAAGGCACAGCTGGTTACAAAATGCTTTAAATTGTGTCAAGGTATTAACTATGAAAAATATTTTTCACCAGTTTCAATGCCGAAATTCATCAAAATTATACTTTCCATTATGTCTTACTATGACTATGATATATGGAAAATGGATTTTAAAATATCCTTCCATAATGGGAACCTTCATAAATATGTCTATATGACGCAACCCGAAGGGTTTGTTACTCCACAGGATTCCAAAAAGATATGGAAATTTAAAATATTGATTTATATATTAAAGTAAGAATCTAGGTCATGGAAAATTAATTTTGATTAATCCATAATGTAATTTTGTTTCATAATGAATGAGTGCGAGCCTTGTTTCTATAAATGTTTTAGTGGGAGTATAATATTTTTCTTAATGGTATATGTTGATGACATATTACCCATTGGAAATGAAATTCTAGTATTACATTATATTAAGGAATGGTTAAATAAATGCTTCTCTATGAAGTACTTGGGTGGGAAAATATATATTTTTGGAATCGATGTCCATCGTGATAGATCCAAGAGATTTCTTAGCCTAAAAGAGTACATACAATCACAATATACTAAAGAGATTCAGTATAGAACAATCTAAGAGGGGATTGTTGTCATCATCACATGGCATTCGTCTTTCTAAGAAAATGGGTCATTAGACGCATGAGTAAATTTATATAATGTAAAGGAATATATTCACATCAATTATTAGTTCAGTCGTGCATGTTATATTATATAATAAGCTATACACTACTGGAAAATAGACCCATACCCACGGTTTTGGGAAAAACTGGGGTATAAAGGTGCCCTATACCCACGGTTTGCTTAAACCGTGGGTATATATACAGTGGGGGAACCTATACCCACGGTTCAGGAAAACCATGGGTATTGGTCACCTATACCCACGGTTTTAGAAAAACCGTGGGTATAGAGTTATTTTTAAAGGCCTATACCCATGGTTTTGTAAAACCGTCGGTGTAGGTATTTATATGAAGGCCTATCCCCACAGTTTTTGAAAAACTGTGGGGATAAATATTTTATTCAAAGGCCTATCCCCATGATTTTTTAGAACTGTGGGGATAGCTCACCCACATTATGGCGGCAAAAAAAAGACGTGGGAAAACAAAAACAATTTGGTAGGAAAATTTTTACCCACAATTTCAACTAATATATTTAAGTTGATAGAAATTTATTAACTAATGAATTCGGCGGCTTGGTTGGTCAGGTGTTACACTGTTGTTATAGCGGTTGTGGTATCCAATCCCGCTGGCTACTTTTTTTTAATACAGACACAAGGATTAGTATATTATTATAAATACAGATTTGAATTTTCAAAGTCGAGTCAGCTTAGTTGGTTAGGCGCTGTAAGAATTATGCGGCAGACGCGGGTTCGAAACCCACTGGCTTCTATTATTCTCAATACGGTCAATTATATAATATATATTTCAGAATATAGATATATATTCATATAAATACGTTGGCTGAAGTGGTGAAGTCCGGTGGAAGAAATTTTAAGGTCGTGGTTGGCACAGGATCAAGTTCGAGCAGCTGCATATTTTGAATTTTTGTACCCACGGTTTTTAAACCGTGGAGAGAAGAGTTTAGACAACGTGGAGAATGATGTGACACTGTGGAAAAAAAATACCCACAGTTTGTCAAACCGTGGGGATAGCTTAAGACCCCTATAATGATGCCACTCAGCCCCACAGTTCCCAAAACTGTGGGTATAGGCTATACCCACGGTTTTGGGGGCTATACCCACAGTTTTGAACCATGGGTATAAGTGGTTTTTCTAGTAGTGATATGTCACTTTTGCATTAATTGTGGTAAGAAGATATCAAGATGACCCAAGTTACCATCATTGGATGGAAGTCAAGACTATCCTTAAGTATTTTAGGCATACTAAGGATATGTTACTTGTTTATAGAGGATATAAGGAACTAAACATTATAGTATATGAAGATTCTAATTCCCAAACTGATCAAGATGACATGAAGTCACAAATGAGATACATCTTCACTTTGAATGAAGGTTTTGTGAGATGGAAAAGCTTAAAGTAGTATTTGTTCATAGATTCTATAGTAGAGTCTGAGTATATTATGTCTTATGAGGTAGATAAAAAAGTATTATATATGGAAAAATTCATCCAAGATCTGGACGTATTACCTTATACTAAAGATAATATCACACTCAATTGTGGTAATACTGTATCGGTTGCTCTTGCAAAGGATCAAAGGTAACATAAGTGGATGAAGCACACACTTTGGAATTATCATATCTTGAGAATTTTTCTCAAAAAGGTGGGGTTATAGTGATCAGTATTTTCATAGAAGAAAACATGGTGGTATCCTTAACTAAATCCTTAACTTAGTAAAAACATGATTATCATGTGAGGCTCAGTGTACTGAAAGTCATAGGCAGTTGTTTTTAGTCCAGGTGGATTTTTTTTTGGATTTTGGGACTTAGGAATAACTATTTTTAATTAATTACATGTATATTAGATATATTAAATATTAATAAAACATATTTTTAAATATTTTTCATCATTATACATGACTTTTATGTAATAATGTCCTAGAGTATACATCACATTGATGAGGTCATATCAGTTCCCCACTGTGATGGTAACCTTGAAGTGTTATGATGATATTAATAAATAATGTTATGTGGTTGGATAATGTAATATGATGGGAGACATGGTACATGTAATTTCAAGTTCAAGAACTTATAAGTGGATGAGTATTCATTTAAGGAAGTTCACACTCGGTAATCTCTAAGATGGAAGATTATGAGAACAGACCCGCTGATAGTAATTCCACATGTTTTTGGGTCATCAAATATTCCTATCCATCCAATGGCCCGAAGGCCTTAATTTTTTTTATTGATTTTTGATAATCCACCTTTCAAGGGGTGATGTGGAACCCTTACAATGACCGTAGGCGTAAGTATTACATGGCCCATAGGCCTTAGAGGAATTTATTTCCTGTAGGCTTCAAACATTACATACAACCCAGACTAACTACTTAGAATTGCTCCTCCCCAGCATCTTCATCATGAAATCAGCTCTCAAACTTCGCATGGATGTTCGGATAGGCTATCCCATGCATGCACAAGCTTTTCCCTATGGCAAGTGCCATACCCTCTCATTCTTGCAATCGAAGTAGCTTCTGTTGTGGTGAAAGCTACTTTCTCATCCTCCATTAGAGCTTGTTCTTTATAGGTTGTCTGGTTTGTATATGCACTTAAGGTGGCCCAAAGGCCTTGAGGTGGCTTGAAGTCCTTACTGGCCTAAAGTATTGGGTGGCCCAAAGGCCTTAAAGGACTTAGGGACCGAATCGGTGGCCCAAAGGCCCAAACAGGGGAAAATTTCCGGCTGCTACAGTGCCAAACAGTGTCTGCTACAGTCACAACTACAATACCTACTACAGTACTGCACAGTTCCCACTATAGTACCTACTACAGTACCTGCTATAGTACCCCCAACAATTGTGCCTCCACCTGGATTTGATCTTGGGTAGCCTGGATGCACTTAAGAGTTCTCACCAACCGGGATGAGGCTCATGTGCATCATATATTCCTATATACAAGCATATGTAATAGTCATTAGACTTTAATATTATCATTAATGTATGTAATTACTCACACAATTTTATTTTCTGATGAAAAATATGATGATATATATTTTTAGTGAGGTCGAGTACATTGGGTGTGTCACGATTGACATGCCATTAATGGATATGTCAAGGAAAGATATGTCCATTCCATCTTTATGGATGTTGATATCTCAACCCTTTTATAGGAATAGAAAGGTTGCATTAAATTCCATTTCCATGGTGAAATGCCGCATTTATTTCAAATATTCAAAGAAATATGTATTAAGTATATTGGTTAGTGACACAGATGTGCAACACACTTAATGAGATATTATGATAAAGAGATTATATTTCACAATGAGAATTTGTATGTGTTTGTCATAATTATTACATTAAGTTATTTAAATAATGTTACTTGACCCATTTATATATATTAATCTTATAATTTAGTAAATCTCTTCTAATACCAATGAGAAATAATCCTAGAGGGTCACACACTAAGTGTTTCTGATGATCTCGATTAAATTATATTTGAATTTAATTAACTGAATAAATACTATTCTAAATGCAGAGGTATAATTTTATTCATGTTTTATCTATTAAAAATATTTATTTATGAATTAAATATTTAAATTAAATATTTATTTATCTATTCAATAAATTCTAGAGGAGTTCAAACAGTCCAAGGCCGTGTCTGGTGTAAATTTTTAATTAACAAGCTGGTTAAATAATATTTGTTATTATGAATGTTAGTGAACACCACAAATAATAAGAATAATAAGATTATTATTATTATTTGTAATGGGGTTTATTAAATATTATAATGTTTTTAAGGTTCATCATTCAATTAAATAAAATTTTAACCTAAACCCTAACTCTAAAAATATATGGTTATGTTTATTGTGTACAACATCCAAAAATAAAAAATAGAGAGTTGTTGAAAACAAAAAATTCTCTCTTGAATCATGTTTATCTATCCATCTCAAGAATTATAAATGAAAGATATATTATTTCAAGACTGAAGAAGGAGTGATCAACATGAATAATGTAAGATAACTGCTTCTCCATGCTAGCACTCAGAGATAGATTAGAGTTACTCAGAGATCAAAGGATCATGTACAGATCATCTCTAAATGGATTCTATCCTTGGATCCTCATAGCACAACAAAGGAAAAATGAAAGGGTATTTTTAGATGATTAATATCTACATCAAATAAAGGGTCTTTTAATATATCTCCCACCACCACACACTTCCACTATGCTCGAAACCAATAAAAAAAGAAGTAAACAATGATAATATTTAAATGAAATATTATAATGAAGCATTAGAAAATATAATACATGGTGAAATAGTTTTCAAGGGAATCTAGGTTCTCACTAGACAAACTAGTACATGGTTATACAACCACTAAATGACAAATGATTGGCATCAGATACCAAAAATTTCCCTAACACCTAGTATTTCCCTCACTATCCTAACTGAGGGGGGAAATCCCATAATCCATGCATAGTTTAACTTGTGACCACTATCTAGAGCATGATACTAAGAATGTTCATTAGATATACCTAGGTTTCCCACCTAACTAACCTTGGCTTCCAATGAAAAATAAAATGGAGTTGAGTCTTTAAAACATCTAGTTATATACAAGCATGGTGCCTTTAGTGATTAAACAAACCACTCACTACCTCACCCTTGAATCACCTTTAAAGAACAATACCCTTCCCATAATATATACATTTAAATAATATATAATCTCATTCATCAATAATCATTATTTTGTACTTCAATAATCATTATTTTTCACTAATACAAGGGGCATGCCTCAAATGGGTTTTATCATTCTAGGAAAAATGTCTAAAAGTTCCAATCAAGCCTAATATTTAAGAAATAGTACTAGTCATTACACACACACACACACAGACACACACACACACACACACACACACACATATATATATATACTCCTATCTTAATGTACATATTCACACATAATTGTGTGAATAATGTGAAATGATGTGTTTATACATTTATTTCTGTATAGGTGTGTATGTATTAAATATATTATAAAATAATTAGAAAATAAGATAGAAGTGGGAAACATATAATTTGAACCAACATGGATGTATATATGTATAATTTTATTTATAAAATACCGAGTTTAGGACCAAAAATATTTTTATAAATTCCAAAATACCTTGTTATAAATTTATTTGAACCGTTAAATAATTAATAAGGGTTGGAAAACCATAAAACATAGTGTGAACCAATACCAAAAATAGAAAACACTTATCTTCTTATGAAAACTATGTTGAAACCCAATTCTACTTTAATAAATTTAATAAACACACATAGTACTAGGGGTAGATAATTTAAACATGGATTTAAAGGGAAATATAATGATGGTTCTATAATTAATGGTTAGTTTAAGAAATATACCTACCTAGATTCATTAGTGGATGGTTTGATTCTTTCAAAAACGAGTTAAGGGAGACCCAAATTTGACATTGTACACCCTAGAAATTGATGATAAGATGAAATTATAACCCAAAACCACCGTTAGGTTTCAAACGAGTGAAAGAAACAATAAGGAGAGGAGAAAAATTATAGTAAGGGAAGTGTAAAAGGAATAAGAAAACTAAACTTAAAGATCTGACCCCAATTTGTAAAGGAGTCGAGCAGATTCATCAAGAAATGAAAGAGATTAGAGGAGAGTCATTCACCATAGGAGGATGAGGGGTCTACTAATGTGTGAAAAGTGAGGGAGATTGGAGAGGGATCGATTGTGGTTTTAAAGAAATAAGGGAAAAGGAATGATTTTGAACAAAAAATAATAAATGAGTTGGGTGAATCACACGGTTGCTGCTTGGTTTACCCAAACCGTACACCAATCGTAAACCCTTTACTAGGTAAACTAGATGATTTTCACGGTTTGTTCATATGGTTGGTTTGCATGATTATGGAAACCATATGCTAGCCATGCTAAACAGGTCTACTAAAATTGCAGATTTACCTACATGGGCTTCGCACAGTTACTTTTAACTATGCGCTAAGCATGTGACTGGCCATTCCCTTACTTTTATTTAATTTTTTAATTATGGGTCTAAAACTCAAGGAAAATAATATAAATTAATTAATTAATAAAATATTAAATAAATAAATGGTTAGGATGTGATAGATTTAACCAATGATAATCGATATATAGATGTAGACTTCCATCATCCTTCTTTGTGAAAAAAACAAGAGCACCCCATAGTGACATGCTCAGCCAAACAAAACTGCACTGTAAGAGATCATCAATCCAAATCCATATCTTCAACAACTCAAAGGGTTCCATCCTATACATAGACATCAATATTGGATAAATTACCATCTATAGCTCTATCTCAAACTTGATCTCTCATTGAGTGGGTAATGCCAAAAGCATATCAAGAAAGATGTCAGGGTACTCTTCCACAACCTTGGGAAACACCATTGGTTGAACCTTTGATGAACTCAGCAAAAAATCGATCATCATGGAAGAAAAGGATGGATTATACCTCCAACCCATCTAAGGGTATCTCTCACCAACAGACACAGTAGACTCTTTGTCAGCATCACAGAACACAATTTGCCTCCTGAAGCAATCCATTATATACTACACCTGATATAGCCAGTCCATGCTAAGGATGATGTCATATATCTATATCCACAAACATAGAAATTCTTCCCCAAGAGTGGTTATTCCCCAAAACTATATCACAATATCTATGTATATTATACAGATAAGATAGAATTCTAACTAGAATATTTAACTCCAAGGGTATGAGAAGCCTCACCACCTTAAGTCCCAGAGTATGGACTAGGTTAGATGATATGAATGAGAGTGTAGATCCTAAAATAATTAAGGCCTGCACCCAAGTAGAAAACAAGAAATTGGTACCAAAAATATCGATTATATCACATGGTGTTGGAAACTATAGAGAATGAAACTAGTTATGAAATACTCCACGGACTCTCTAACCATAATGATTACCACCTCCATGGTCATAATTATACCTCTAAGGTTGATGAGAATCATGAGGTTATCCTTTTCTTTTCAAATATCCCCTATACTAATAAAAATATAGATCACCCTACTACTACTAGCTCAGATGAAAATATCTCAATGGTGGAACCTAAAGTGGTACACCAGTTGCACAATGCCTACTCAGAAATATAGGTCATTCTCTAATTGTTGATGATGATGCCCTCCATAATAGAAACATATGTCTGATCCCTTAATAGGAACTTGAGAGCCTCCACCCCTAAATAAATGAGATGAATAGGGATGGGAACTACCCCTAGGTTTCTGAAAACCCTTCTATCTAGAAAACTAGGAACCCCAAACCATAGCTTTTCTACACAGAGAATCTTGATGAATCCCTTCTCGTGATGATCTGGTTATGGTTAGCATCCTCTTAGAAACCTCTATTCTCACTAGAACCTCAATATATGGTAGAAACATAAATTGAGTGACCTATAATTGGATCTATGGATATAATGCCTATTTGAAATGCATTTACTTGGCCACCTAATCTGTAGAAAATTCAGAATAAATTTAAAAAGGGTCCTAAAACGGATCATGAACACTTGCATATTAGATGTCCCCTATCTAAGGGTAAGTATCTCTTAGAGACTGGCCTCCTTCATAGTTGAAGAAAGAAACTAAACTTTAAATTAATCTAAAAAATTCTCCCATGAGACAACCGGCTCCTCACAATGCATGAGGAATAAGAACCACTACTGTCTAGCTTCCCCACATGGCATTGTCACTGCCAATGAAACCTAGTGCTTCTTCCATGCATGGATCGAACTAAAAACTATCTCAACCTCCTCCAATCGATACTTTATCACTAATTTTGAAATGGATCCCTCACATTTATATAGGATCTATTTATAAATATCTTAGAGTTTTTTCCTCTAAATACCATCATCATTGACCTCAACTCTAAAATGATCTACTAGCACATCCTACTGAAAATATTCAACATGAACCAGATAAGGATGTCTACCTAGAGCCATACATGAAAACGAACAAATGGTTAGGGTCTCTTAAACTCTAAATATGGAATATTTAATATTAATTATTCAATATTTATTATTTAAGGTTCAACATAATCTAAAATTTATACCCATTTCTAACATAGGTAAAAACACGAATGATGCATGATCCTTTCCTAGGTCTCTACCCGAAAACCAAAATCACTTTTATTAATAGGCACAGTGAACTCAAAGGTCCTCGCATAAGATAAAAAATGGCCCTAAATACCTATCATAACTGATATTCCTTATTTATATCACATAATAAATTTAACCGACATCGTTTCCCTACCAACCCATGAAATCCTAACTAATTCTTACCTCAAAACTCTATCATATCCCTGAACTTGAACCTTTGATACCAATCTATCAGGACCACCTCCGCACAAAGGTACCCCTCCTAGGACAATAATGAGAGAAGATAAATAATGACACTTTAATAATTCCTCCAATAGGCCATGGGTTGGTGACAAGAAATAGTGGTATATCATACACACAAATGGGAGGCATTACCGTCTAAGAAGAATATGAGGCATGAGAGGTAGGATAAGTACACCAATAAACTCATGATCATAAAAAAATTAAATAGATCCCAATAAATTCAAGTAATTTCATACAAACATAGAAAAATATAAAAAGGAAAATGAAATTTCAAAAATAAAATCCTTAGTAATAACCTCAAAGCCCAAATAGATCTTGGAAACACTATGAGATGGTAATGTCCATCCCGATCACCAACTAGCTCCTTAGGTCCTAAAAAATAGTTTATATATAAATAGGGTGGGAATAATAGGTATACTCAGTAGGATCCTCCCTGGAGGCCTCTTGTTCAAAAGATAAAGAAATTATACTAAAGCCCATAGAACAACAAGTGAAACTAACTCATCACCTAATCATGTATGATAATTTTCTAGGATCATCATGGATATCATCAAAGTATTGCATACAATTAATAATATATTATCCATCATAATAGTAAATTGAAGGTATCCTTCTACCATTTCCTCAATATTTTTCCTCTCTGAACCCTATCACATGTCCTAATCCATATCTCTCTCTAAATAATAATCCTTCCCTTAAACACTTGGGCAACTGTAATGTAACATGAACCATTTTCATCACATCATATCATTATCAACATCCACATCATCAACTCCAGATAGAAATCAAGTAGTTTTAAGGATCCACCATAGCTTGTAAATCATGCATTATACCTCAATCCATTATAGACCATACAAAACTTACCTATAGTAATCCTTAGGATTTAATATCAAGAGATACATGTTTGTTGAAATAACTAGAAGCCATTACAACCATATACACATATATATGGAAAAAATAACCACCATTCGTACCAGTACATAATACTACTAAGATAAGTGAATAAGGAAAGCGTGGTATTTATCCATCCATTACTCGCTAACCAGGATGTTGGGAAAACCACCCTCCCAAGTCCACCAGTGACAGTCTCCCTACCGACATGAGTGGTGTAGCATATGAAATCACAAATCACAATAATATATATATATATATATATATATATATATATATATATATATATATATATATATATATCTCATAAACACACTAAGGAAAACAAAACACTTAGACTCAACTAAAAAATATTCACTCGAACACCTAATTTCCACCACTAAGAATTGGATATCCTATAAGAACACAATCATTTCATGATACTTTCAATTAATTAAATATTTCTTTTAAAAATTTTAAAAGTTACATTAATTACCATTTGAATTCCATTCCCTCCAAGCATAAACCCCCCTCTTCCAAGGTTACTTAAGATTTATCATCTTTCAATATTTTGTTAAACCACCAACCCCATGGTTTAATACATTAATTATTTAATTACATTATTAAAGGTACTCTAGGACTCATCCTAAGATGCCATAAAAGATGAAAAAACCAAGTACAACCAACTGAATCAAGTAGTGGGGAAAAGAATGTAGAAAAAAGAAACCCAACCATATGGAATTTAAATTAGATTCATTAACAAACAAGATTCCCGGATTCCAACACATCAAAAATGGTTAAGCCTAGCTTTAACCCACTCCATTAGTCTCAGTTTCATCCCTGACACCATTATATATTTCACCATGCATCCCACCATAACATGAACTAACTAATTCTACAAACTCAGTCATCCCTTACCATGTCATCAAACAATAAGTCATCCTAGGCTCACATCATGTTTCATAGCATGGTTAATCATCTAGATAAATCACATAAGGTAGAAAGAAAACAATAAAAAATAAATAAGGAAACTAGGCCCAAAAACCAAGGCATTCTGCCTTCAAAAGAAAATGGGGTTTATCATCCCCAAAACAATTATATATATCAAACAACTAGTTCATTACCATATTGAATTAAATTATTTATTTATCATAGGTTATAAACATAGGAAACCTAAGGCATCAACTATCAAAAACATTAAGATATTTAAACATCTTCTCAAGAATCAATTCCAGTTTCACTAAACTATAGGGAAGAACAAATTCAATTAAAACCTGACTCTTTATTAATTATCCAACATGAATTACCAAATTTCCATTATTTATCCAATTATAAGAAAAAAACATGAAAAACCATTGAATATACACATATGTCACATTATCTATAAAATCAAGAGGCAAATCGTTATCATAATGGAAACACATGTGATTTCTACAACCAAAACCTGATTCTTTTATTTAATCTAGTTTACTCTTAAATAAGGTTAATTACACTATTACCCATAGAGATAAAGCATGTTAACTTTATTATTGAATATAAAATATAGTATAAGTAATGAATCCTCTAACTTGATTTAGAATTTTATTTTTCTCTATATAAGAATGGATGATCGAGGATCAACTGCCACTGAAACCAAAGATAGATCCACTCAAACCTATAATTGAAAATACACCAACAGACCACACTCTGATATTAGACTAAAATAGATAGGATTTCCATAACAATCTCCCATTATAAAGGAATAATGAAGGGATAGATATAAGGGAGGGGTACCTTGATTAGGATCACTCAATTCTATATGATCCAAGTTATAATCCTCAAGTATACGACCATAGAGATCCAAAGGAATGTAGAACCAACACTTACCCAATGAAAATTTATATCAATGAATGATAAATATGAGAAAAAATCTCAACCATTCCCTAGGTTCACCAGAGAATCTGGAAATAAAATGAATTCAATAGGAGAAGCAGGGATCGATTAATAGAGGGGAATAATAAAATAAAAAATTTCATTCACAACACCCACATTTGAAATGCACATGTTTCCCCATTAAAATGTATGAGATCCATGAAGATAGGAAATAATTTTGGCTATTTCAAAATCATCCCAGAATCCACCACAACTTGATCTCCAAACATGTCTAATCCTTGGTGTTCTTCAGTGAACTAGCCCAAAATAGATTCTACTAGGGTGTTTTCCCCACACCTGGGTCATTTTTCCATCATTGGAACCTTTGATGTGGCTAGATAATCTATTTACCCATCCCTATTTTAGAAAGGAGACCCCCCAAGGTTCCATTTTCTTTCTGGTCATTTCCATGTTGTCCGTTTTGGAGAGGAGTAAACCATGGACAACAAAACCTCTAAAAGAAATTAATAACCCATGTCATTGATTATGGTGCACCTAGCACTTCACAACCATCCCAAAATGCCTTTTCCACACCATCAGCACCAAAATTTCCTTCAAAATTACCTTTATCAAGGCATATTGATGCCCATAATGGCCAATACCACTCCCTTGACCCCCAAAACACCACTAAACTCTCTCTTGGAACCACTGAGCCTAGAGAAAACACAATGAAAAGGAAATGAACGTATGAAACATTAAAAGTGAAACTTAAGATTCCCAAGTTGATTTATTCTCATGTAATTATTGTTTTGTATTGAGTTTTACTAAAAAAGTATCTCCAGGTCTAGTTACAAACACAATAATATATTATTTTATATTTGAAATGTATGATGTTTTGGTACTTCAGACTTAATAAGTTTATTAATACATGAATCTCAAATATCCTATATTAGTGATCAATAATGATTATAAAATATATGACTCATACCCTATTATGGATATATATTTTTTTTCAATTAAAACTAAAGGTAATTTCCAACTATATACTCATAAGAGTGTTTATAATCTTTATATCTAGAACTATTAGATATTTTACTTTCTTACACATTAAGTTTTAGATAAACAAACCTCTAATATTCAAGTTATATCCACAAATCTTCTCAAATAAATTCAACATAAAATTTGAAATATTATAAAGAGAATATAGAGGTAAATTTTTATACATTATGAGATTCCTTTAAGAAATTTAAAAAATTTAAAGAATAATTAATGAATACACTTGTTAAAATATATAATTAACTTCAGGTGGGGTTTTATAAGAATATCATAATCAGGTATTCATTGGTCATTTAGATGTAGAGTGTAGTTTCTCCTGAACTCAAATTACCTTATACACATAAAATATGTGATGGTAGTAAAAAGAGGACCGATGATGAGTCTTACATATATTTCAAGTCTTCCATAATCCATTTCAAGGCATGTTTCAAAAATAATAGTATAATAGCTAACCATATTCCAACTAGATTAATTAATGGATATCATATAAGTTATGAGATGTTGGTATTCTATTATTTCATAGCCTCATGTATTTGATGAGAACTATTTTTTAAAGTTTTATTTAACTAAAAACATACATTAGGAAAAGACTAAGTGTGTATCAATTAATTGTAATGACTTGGATTTTACA
Source organism: Viscum album (assembly GCA_963277665.1). Lineage (NCBI taxonomy): Eukaryota > Viridiplantae > Streptophyta > Magnoliopsida > Santalales > Viscaceae > Viscum > Viscum album. The sequence goes on along the minus strand of OY728161.1, from coordinate 1,627,427,803 downwards.
TGTATTAAATTTTTAGATATTTTATGGATTATTTTTGAGACCAGGCATAGAGACAACATGAGATTCTGAGGCCCGGGGGGCCAGATAAAAAATCTGAGGGTTCCATTTAGTTTAGAATTTAGTTTTTACCCTAGGAATGGCATAACATTTTTCAGCACAGGGCATTTGTGAAAAATTCATCAAATGAATAAAAATGAATAAAACAATTAAATAAAATTATTTTAATTCAAATGTTGATGAAATGAACTAAATTATTCTATAAGAATACAATTATGATGGAATTTAGGGGTCATCTTCATAACCCTGGAGCCATTACAGAACCCTTGGAGAGAGAGTTATATGATCTATCTTAGGAGAACATCAACCAAATCAAAGATCAGTGATCAATGTGCAATAGGATTAAGAGATCTCACCAAAAAAATACAAGATCATTCTTCATCCAAAATCGATCCATCTTGAGGTAGGACATTGATTTTATTGGATTCTTTCTCTGTTTTTTAATTCTATGATGAGCGTGGATCAGTCAACCAATAGATTGATTTGTGGATCATGTGTATTACGGGATGGGCTAGTTTATTTCAAGAATTGGGGGAATTTTATTTGTGATTATGTGATATCTCTTCATTCTTCATTCTAACAGAAACGAATCAAGTTTGAAATGAATATCGACTGAGGTTCATTATTCATGATTTTTCTTTATGATTTTATTTACGTAATTCTATGTTCATCATTTGAAATCAATTATCCAGCGGTTCGATGGGTTACTAATAAATCAACTATTGTGCACCCATTTCTTGGAACAATAGATTTATATTAAAAATCCGTTCTTAGATCAATTATAGGATCAAGCCACGATGATGGAAGATTGATTGGAGGTAGATTCGTGGATACCATTCTTTGTGTTATTGGTGTGCGGTGATGAATGATGTGTGGGAATGATTTTTGAACCAAATCAAAGGCTAAAACTTGATAGTTGATGATGGTATGACTCATAAGGGTGTGATTATTGAGTTTTCAGTGAGGAGTGAGGCTATAAATATGGCTAGAGGAGCACCCAACATAGGAGATAGATATGGAAATATGGAAAATTATAAAATAAACAGCATATAAGTTGGATCTATGCACTATGTGGGGCCCTCCTAGTAACAGATAGGGTTATGGGATGGAGTTAAGAATCACATGGCATGTGACCCTATAACATGGTGTGTGACCCCTCCCTGATGTATTGGTGTGTACCTTGGAGGGTACATTGAAATATATTGAGGTACATACCCACAGATGCACCTTGTACCCCTACACAGACACAACCATCTAGGAAGTACATGGGATATGTAATATACTTGTACACGAGCAGAGTACATGGTAAGCAGCATGTAGTGTACTTCTATATGAACATGGACATGGGCCGTTTACACAGGAAGGACCCAGGGTCGAAGGGATATAGCGTGTACCTCTAATACATGCCATATACTCCTTAAATGTTGGACCAGATCCCTTATGTTCTATATCTTGGAAAAGTTTTTTGAGGGTACATTACTCATATAATTTCCCTAAGGGTTAGTATGGAATTTCATTCTACATATAGGACAATGATCCCTTCAGCATAACTTCTTGGATAGAGTTTTTAGAATCCTTTATTGAGGTCTAGAGTGAGATCTTATACCATCTTATTACCCTAGGTGGAGTTCTTGGTATCATCATGTCCAAAACTACATAGTCATTGATCCTCTACTTAGTGGGTTATTCTAGATTGGGTTATTGGTATACCCAATGGACTTAGGTGTGATTCTCATATGTGTATCATATCTCTTAAGACTTACAGTGTATACTTCCAATGATGAGACTTGATGAGCATGACCTCTCAGATGCACATCATTAGTTCTATTTGAATTGTGGAGTGTATTCTCTTGGATGATTTATATATTGAATATTTGAGTTGGAATCCTAGGATGAAATTACAGTTGTGACTTTACCTTTGAGATTTTGTGTCTTTAACTAAGTATACCTAGATATTATTATTATATGTGTTGTAAACATATACCTATGTATAGCTAACCGTTATTCTTTTGTTATATTCTTTGTGGTTTCAGGGTGTCCTATTTAGTATTTTTATACTCACCCCTATATAGGATTTTCCCACACATATCATGTCTTGTGTAGAAGATCGATCCTTTGACATAGTCCTAAAGGGGCAAGGACCAGGAGGTTCTTAGTGAGATCGTATAGACCTAGGTGTGTTCATTTGGTATCTTAACAGCAGTCCCCGGTTTACTTTCAGGCTAGACTTGTTTTTAGACTCTTTGTGGTGGGCTTATATTTGGTCTTATTTACATTCCTTTACTTCCTGTCATACTCTAATTATGTTATTTATATGTATGCATGCATGGCTGTTCAATTGTTTTTACTTTTCAGCATTGTATGGTCTTAGATACGAGTTCATGTGTAAAGTTACTTAGGTTAAGGCATCCCATGTTAGTGATATGCCTACTTGGTACTAGTCTCCAGCCCGTGGCCTATTGGAGATGGGCTTGGGAGGCATGGAATGGGACCCTTTGGGGAAGGTTGTGACAGATTGGTATAAAAGCAGTCGATTATACCTTAGGACCAAAGTATTTGAGATTATTTTGTTGAATTAGTGTTAAGTGTTTTGAGTTCGGCTTCCAGTCCAGGGACTCCATTGTTGGTGCGGTGGCCAATATATCCATACACTAAGAATCTCATCACCAGATTTTTGACTCAATAGATAAGGAAATTGGGTGTAGGAAAAATAATATTACATGCATCGTATAGGAATGGGTTTTTGTTTCCATGTCCTTTATTAATCTATCTAGATATAATCATTGACCATGGTACATCATATTTATTTCAGGATGCCTCTATGACGTATGCCTGCTAGGATTCAGCACCTGGATCACGAGGATGATCCCCTCAACAATGAGGCATCGATAAAAGGACTAGTTCTAGAGGTTCTACCTCCATGTGGTTCACCAACTATACCAACACCTATATATAAATAGATGGTTCCTGTAATACTAACAGATGAGGTGCGTAGCTAAGCGCACTCCATGATTTTTAGCAACATAGACACCTTGGGTTCCGAGGTGAGCATGACCCGCAGGTGGCTGAGGATTGGATTGAGGTGGTGACTTGAGTTTTCTATCTAGTCAGGACACTATTAGATTAGATGGTGGTCATATAGGTGATATTTCTTCATAGATTAGTGGAATGATGGTGGGGGTTAGTGACCTAGATTTGTGATGAGGTGACTCTAGCATGGTCAGAGTTTAAGTGCCTTTTCAGAGAGGAATTCTCTCTAGCTACGCTGAGGTATGTACATATCCAGAAGCTTATGCAACTCTAAAAGGGTAGCATGATAGTAACTAAGTATTCATAGAGGTTTACCAACCACTCCAAGTAATTGATGGTTATGGTTCAAGATTAGTTATTTCAAGCATGGACCTTCAAGTGAGGAATGGGTAGAGACATCTAATCCAATGATTTACCTCTATGTATTCATACTAATGTTGAGGTACTAAAGTGATATTTTGTGGTTGAATGATTCATAGCTATGAATATATAGATAGTGGTTGTCGGTAGTTGGAACAAGGGAGTAGAGAATTCGGAAACTAGGATCCGATGTTAGTCTCAGGGACCTTGACATGTGAGACATTTCAATAGGAGATCCCAGGAGAGGTTCTATGGTTCAAGACTCACAATATGGGTCCAGTAACCCTAGTGAGAGGCAGTTCTACTCATATTATGGAATAGGAAATCTTTCATGATATTTTCTAACCCATCATATGGAAAATAGAGAGACAATGGATAGGATTCCAAGGCAGAGGCAGTGAAAACAGCAAGCAGGTCCGTAGGGTGGTGGATGTGGAAGAGGAGTGGGAGGTGGTAGGCACTTTGACTTATTACCACCACCACCCCCAAGAGGTCCACACCAGGCCCCATGAGCTAGAGGACAATAGTGGGGGAAGTTTTAGGTGGTCGATCCTTATGACCCCGAGGCTCCGAGAATGATTTTATGTATGATATGTGTATTTTATACCTTATCTATAGTACTAGTAGATTCATGTTATATTAATTCCTTTATTGACTCCTATCTAGTTCAAGGATAGAGATTCTATTTGAGCCCTTAGCTCGATCCTTGTTCTTGGAGACTCTTAATAGTGATGAGTCAATGATCACACACTTGTACCAATAATGTAACCTAACTCTTAGATGAAAGAGTTTCTATTAGGATCTCTTTGTAGCATCAATGAGGCCTTATTAACTCATCATAGGTATGGATTTTTTATCAATAGTTTATGACTAGATCCATTGTTTTAGGTGGAGGATGTGGTGTTTCCATAGTGATGGGACTAGGTTTTCCTTAGTAGGTGAAAAGGAAACCTATTAGCACATGATGGACTCATGCATAGGACGGTGAAATCGATTACTCACCATTTGTCTAGAATGACCCTTAGTGAAGTGGATTTTGTGAGTTTATAGTTTACTGTAGTGGTGGAGGAGTATGGGGATGTCTTCCTTGAGGATGTTTTAGGATTATCACCCTACTGAGAGATAGGCTTCTGCATTGATATATACCCTGAGATGACATTGATATCTATACCAATATATCGGATGAATCCCATAGAGATTTGTAAGATGAGGGTTTGGTTGGAGGAATTATAGAGTAAGGTCTTTGTTAGACCCAATGTTTCACCCTAGGAAACCCTAGTTTTGTTCTCCAAGAAGGAGGGCGGGAGTTTGAGGTTATGTTTGGACTACTGGTACTTGAACCAGGTCACCGTGAAGCCCAAGTATCCACTATCGAGGAATAATGGAATCTTTGATAATTTGAGAGGGGCATGATGGTTCTTGAAGGTTGAACTTAGTTTAATCTATCACTAGTTGTGAGTATGGGATGAGGATGTTCCAATGATGGGATTCAGATGTCGCTATAGTCACTATGAGTACTTAGTGATGCCCTTTGGTGTGATGAATGCCCCGACAATATTCAGGGGACTCATGAACTAGGTCTTTCAGCCTTTCTTAGACCGGTTTGTGGTAGTATTTATCAATGATATCCACATGTACTCTACATCATAGGAGGAGCATGTAAGAAGCTTTAGGATGGTTCTAGACGTACTCTGAGAGAACTATATTTATGATAACCTCTCAAAGTGTCAGTTATAGATACAATAGGTCCACTTTTTGGGACATGTTATATCAGAAGATGGAGTGATAGTAGACCTGGAAAAGGTCGAGATAGTGTTATCTTGGGAGCCACCCCGGAGAATAAGGGAGCTATAGATATTCCTTGGGTTGGAAGGATACTACCATAGATTCATACATGAATTCTCTAGGATATCAACACCAATGATAGTTTTTACCTGAATGAGTAAGACTTTTGTGTGAAAAAAGTGGTTCTAGTAGTCTTTTTAGGAGTTGAGTTATAGATTGATGAGTACTCCAATATTGAGATTGTCAGAGGAGGGTGTTGAGTATGTAGCGTTCTGTAATGCATCAAGAATTGATCTTGGTTTTTTTTATTAAGTGGAAAGAAGTGATTACCTATGGTTCATGTTAGTTGGGACCACATGATTAGAACTATGTGACCCATGATATTGAGTTACCAGTAGTAGTATTATCTCTATAGAAGTGGAAACACTACATGATAGGTGAGTGGTTTTTCTTCTATTATAACTAAAAGAGTCTCAAGTACATCTTCTCTCAGATTGTTCTCAACTTGAGATAGAGGCAATGGATAGAGTTCCTCCCAAATTATGAATTCAATATTATCTATACTCTTGGAAGGGGGAGTGTGGTAGCATATGATCTCAGTAATAGATCTTATTCACAGTTTCTAAATGAGGTGTCAGAGTAGTTAGCCTCATTGTAGTTATCCTTAGTGGATGAAGATGAAGCACCTTACCTATAGTCAATGGTTGTTTCCACTATTCTTCTACAGTGATTCTGGGAGGAAAAAATTAGGGATACTGACTATGATACCCTTTATACTCAGATATCCACCGAACACGCTCCTGATGGATTCTATGAAGGTGGGGAGCATTTCGTTCTTTTCAGAGGACACACGATGGTTCCAGTTAAGTTGTTTGAGAAGGTTCTGAGAGTGTTTCATACATCTCCATTGGTGGTACACCCAGGTGTGGAAAAGATGTACCAAGACCCCTGATGTTAGTTTTGGTTCCTAGGGATGAAGAAGGGAGTTTCAGAGTCTATCTCTCTATACCTTACTTGTTAGCAAGTGAAGGTTGAGGACCATGTTCCAACAGGTTTACCTCAACCCATTGAGGTTCCAGAATAGAAGTGGGATGGGATATACATAGAATTCATAATGGGATTAACATATATATCTAGGGGACACACTGCCATCTGGGTGATCACAGAATTACTCACCAAGTGGGACCACTTCCTAGCTATTCATAATTAGATTTCAATAGAGAACTTAGGATGACTATATGTGTAGGAGATAGTTTGACTCAACGAAGTTCCATCAGTGATCATTTATTATTGTGATACTCTCTTCACATCTCAATTAGAGACGAGATTGAAAAAGGATTTTGGGACTCAGTTATGCATGAACGTAGTGTTTCCCCCCCAGACTAATAGCCATATAGAGAAGACCATTCAGGTATTGGAGGACATTATGCTGACTTGGATGTTGGACTTTGGCCATAGTTGGGAGGATCACCTACCTTTGGTGGATTTTTTTTATAAAAACAGCTACCATTCCACCATTGGTATGGAACCATTTGAGGCTTTGTATGGGCGACCCTGTAGGTCACTACTTTGATGAAATGACCCAAAATAGATAGTTCTTATGGTCCCAGATTTGGTGTGAGCTTCTACTAAGAAGGTGCAGATCATCCATGAGTGGATGAGAATTGCACATATATATCAAAAGTCTTATATGGACAAATGACATAGGCCTTTTGAGTTCTAGTATGGAGACCATGTGTTCCTATGGGTTTCACCTTGATGTGGAATGTGGATATGTGTTTGAGGTGAAAAGCTATATTTGAGATTCAATGGCCCTTTCCATTTACTATATAGATTTGGAAAGGTGGAATACCATGTAGCTTTACCTCTATAGTTAGAATGGGCTCCTGACTTCTTCCACGTGTCACGGTTGAGGAAGTTTGTGCATGACTCATCACACATTATCCAATAGGGAGAGATGGACATCAAGGATGGAGATACCTTTGCTGAGTACCTATTAGAGATTGAGGATCGGTAAGAGATAATACTTTATGGGAGAGTGATTCCATTAGTACGTGTCTAGTGGAAGCATAGGAATCTTCAGGAGATCACTTGAGAGTTGTAGGTTTAGATTCATGCTCATTACTCACATCTCTTTGTGTATCCCTTATTTTGGATTTTTGAGATGTAATGTGTAACACCCCAAGGATTTATAAATAAATTTAATATTGAATGAATGAAACATTGAGTCTCTAAAGAACAAAACTTTTTTATAACAGAGCCAATGAAACATAATTTTTCCACTTTTGTGATTTGAATTTCGCACATGGTTTCATTCAGGGTGATTTTTGGAGTCTGATAGAATCAAATTAATTTTTGGTGAATAGTAACTTACCCTTATGAATAGTAATGTACCCTTATGAGTATTAATATACCCTTATTTGTTTTTAAAAGGTTAGGGATGAACCCTCAATTTAATATACCCTTATGAATAGTAACATCACCCATATATGTATAAATAAAATTTAGGCACATTATAAATGAAATAGAACATTTTATAAATTATTGATTAAGTATTGGTATTTTTTTGAGTGATAAATATTTAATTACAGTTTTAAATTAATAAATGGATTGAAAATTAATTTTCCTAAAATATTTTCCTAAATAAATATTTTTTTGTCCAATTATTTTGGGATAATTTTATGAGGACTTGGTTAATTTTTGAAAGTATTATAAAATCAGTTTTAGATTTAAAATCTATATTTTTCAATTAAATAATGATTTTTTTAAAAATAAAATTTCAAATATTTAGAAAATTATTTTGATAAAATGGAATTCATTTTTAGATTCTACAAGTATAAAAATAGATATGGTGAATTTTTGAGATTTTTCTAAAATACTTCAATTTTAGGTGAATAGTAAAATATGATAATTTACGATAAATACTAAATACATGATTTATTGAGTCATAGGTGATGTAAGAATTATGTAAGACCCATTGGTTCGAACTTACATGAACATATTAATATTATTGATCATAAGAATCAATACTATTTCTAGTCTTGAGTAAAATAATAAAATAATGATTAAGATATTCAAAAATTACTCCTCCTCCACTATAAACCCCCCCATCACGCCCTCTTCTCTTCACTCTTCTCAAGCCTTGTTCCTAGTCTAAATTATACCACAATATCTACCTAATATCCTCCCCCAATTCCATCATACCTTGTTCTCCTCTAAAGACCAAATCCTCTCCCCTAAAGAGCCTCTCAAGGAAGATTAATTAAAGATATAAATTCCTATTTTCAATTGTTTTACTTTTTTTTCAAGTTACCTTGTTTTATTTTCAATCTTAACCTCTCATCATCCAAATTTTATGACAGATCTAGTAACTTACATGTACTTTAATATTTTTATGATGATGGACTAATTTATTATCACCTCTCCTTTACACTAATTTTATTCTAATAGTAAAAAAAACCCCATCCGATATGTGTTAATTCACCACATTCAAGGATGATGGGTTTTCAATTTCTATTGCCATATTAAATTATGGTCATTAAACCATTATTATGGTTGAAACAGAATAATATATATATATATATATATATATATATTATGTCTCATCTATGGTTCTAGAATCTTTTTCTACACATGGTTTTGATTTATAAAGCAAAAGGAGTATGTTGTGTTCAAAAACCGCCAATTAACCCAGACAGTTATCATTAAATAATTTATATAATGATTCATCTTCAATATAAGTAACCAAATTAAATTTACAACCATTTAACATTATATATGTTCACTAATAAAATATAACTTCAATTCTATACAACCATCCTCATTTTAGATGATTCTCCATTCATGTATATAAGCATACCAATCATGAAACAAACAGACCAGAACAATGAAATTGAACCTTTTAAACCATCAAAAATGAAATGAATGAAATGAATGAACTTAATAAGGTTATAATGAATCAATTAAATAGATATGAGTTTATGTAATTATTAATTAATAAACCTAAATTTGATTATTCCGGTCATTAATATCAAGTGGAGAACACCTTCAGACTTAAGGTAAGGGTTACTTCATCTCACTCCCATTTTTTGTGAGATATTCTATATTCACTACTATTACTTGTGTATGGTGTATGTATATTACCCATTGATGTATTATATCATGAATATATTTATTTTCATGATATTAAATGTATCATTTTATTATTATTAATTTTGGGGAAAACAATTCGATTGATTACAAAGTTGTAAGTATTTTCTACCAAAATGTCAATTTTCATTCGAGTTGATCTTATTCTCTACTCACCTCAATGAAATTATTATTTATTCTTATTTACACCTCATAAATTATATGTGAATTATATATATATATTTACCAATAATAATCCTTCTTTATTTTATATGGAGTTAAATGTTTTAAAATAATTTTTCAAAAATTATTCTGAAACGCAAGCGTGATTCAAGGAAATCCTCGAATTCTTACCTATTTTAAAGTTCACTATATAATATTTTTAAGCCAGATTTATCATTATAAAATCAAAAATCTTAACATGAAAAATATATTTTGGTTAATTTTTTCTTTCATGAATGAAAAACATTCCTTTACGATTTAGAATCTCTTTAATGAATTCTTTAAACCACACTAAAATGTTTTAATTCTAAAGCTTCTTTAAAAACACTTTTTACATGATTTCACTTCAGTGGGACATCATTTATGCATCAAATGTAATCTAAATTTACTTATCTTATATTTTCTGGGATATACATCTTCAAAACCAGATTTATGAAAAATATAAATGATTTTCCAAAAGAACTCTTCTTTCAAAAGTAAAATAGTTTTTTCTCACCTCACTTTAACTTTTATGAGATATATGCCTTGTTAACCACTTATTCCTTTCATTTGGTGCATTTAATACCCCTTGGTATAACATATCAAGAGTATAGTTATTCTCATTATATAAGGGATCATTATTTGAATGTTTCAAGGTGGTATGGGACACTTTGGAATGTTTAAATATTATTTCCTCAAGAAATTATAAATGGTCTCATTTAAAAGTATCTTTATTTATGTAAACACCCTTTGATGAATATTGTATTTCATAGAGGTTTATATCTTATGATATCATACACAATATGTTATTTAAGGGTTTCTGATTAGTTTGAATGTGGATGTTTTATCTTGATACCATTCACTAATTTACTTTGAATGGTTAGTGTTTAGGTTTAATGTATGGGGAATGTTAATTACATTTCATATTTTAGTTTCAATATGAATGTATATGTTGTTTATTTTTATCCCCATTCATAATAGGAATGAATTGGACTTAGAAAGTGTCAGGTGGGGCCTCCTATAGCCCCTCGGTGCATCGATAGGTCTCATGAGACAAACTATGGTCTGGGCACAAAGCCTTGACAAAATGTATGTTTATGGTCTTTGCATTAGGCCTTGATGGTATGGTTATGATTTCCCACATTATGAATTCCCTCATCATGAAACTAGTAATTGAAAGTTCATGTGGTTATTTGACTAGTATAATACCCATGATTATGCTTTATTATGGAATTATTTATTCAAATCTTATTCCTACCATAATGTGTTCAAGTTCATTTTTAAAGGCATGTGTTTTTAGCTATTCACCATGCCTAATGTTTATGTTTATGATATATTCCACTATATTTCTTACCCTTACTGAGCTTCTAAGCTCACCCCTTTCTTATGATTCATTTTCTTAGGACATGAATAAGTTTATTATGAATGACCTGCATGGATAAAGTTGGAGTTGTGGATGTTCCTAATAAAACGTATATGTTGTGTTTAATTTCATGTTGTAATGTTGAACCTATATAAGTATCTGATTTTCCAAAACTACTAAACTACACAGTCCTCTAGTATACAACTTCCTTGTAAGCATTCCAATGTAATAAAATAATGTACTGGATTTGGGCAACTGGGGTTGGGGATTTACAATTAGTATCAGAGGATGTTTAGTAGAAAACTTAGAAACTAGATTTAGAAAACGTAGATTAGGGAACAAAACCCTAAGATAGACTTTGAGGATAAACTTACAATAACATACTATAATTTTGGTAAGGAATATATTATGTAGATCTTTCTAGAAAATACATACCTGTCAAGATACTATAAGTGGACGTGGTGATGGAACAGATGTACCTAGGAGTGAAAACTCTGACAAGGAGTTTCAGTCTTGAACTAGGGTATCATGGTACATGAAAATGGGCCTTACTGCATGTCTGGTTTGACACTCCTGGGGGATACTTTTAGAATAATTCAGATTTTAATTACAATCCATAATGAAGGATTTATGCCCCTAAAGTATCCAAAGTATACGGTTCTAGGATTTGCGATGCATAAATTTATCTTATATACTATACCATGTTTAGGTTTATATAGAGTTCATAATTTTATGATCTAATTTATTATATGGAATTGATAAGAAATGGTTCCTAGCATAAGGAATGAGAATTTCACTAATTAATATGATGCAAAGAGTAATAAGGATCATATCTCTTATGGTCTTAAGCCATCATTTAGAAGGAAGATGGTCTCCAAAGTATCCTCATCATATGAGGGGATAATATCATGTGTTAAAAAGGTATATAAATAATTCTATGAGTCCTCTGGATTTGAAGGGAAGAAATAGAAGAAGAGGGTGGAAGAGGAAAGAATGGATAAAGGGAAAAATAAAATGTGTAGTTTTCCAACATTTGTTACTTGTGGAAGGAAATACCTTGAAACCTGTTTAAAATAAAAGGATTATATTAAAATTGTGGAAAAAAGGGGACACAAAGTTCCTGAATTCAAGGGTAAGAAAATGTTTTTCAATGTACAGTGATTCAACTGCAAGGAAATGGGACACTATGTGAATCAATGTCCCAAGCGTCAAAGGAATATGCCCCAAATGATGTTATTAGATAATGATAAAGTCATGATATTTCCACAGATGAAGTGGAATTATTAATATGCCTCATTGAGAATCATGCCATTTGAATATTTTATCCAAAATTTACTGGTTATAAGAATTATGAAATATATGAGAATTGTACTGCAGTACCATTTCATAAAGAATTTGAGGTTGTATATTGAATTGTACCAAGAATAAGTGACTCAGTAGAAAGTTAATATCTTGGGAAAGTATATGGATGAGGGAAAGAAACCCCTAAATATATTCCTGATGATTAAGATAATTATGAAGAAATTATTGATTTGGATAAGTACTCACTACCTCAAAACTGATTATTAACTGGTCTACAAGTGTTTTATGCTATCATTGATGAAATTTACAATATTTATGGATATAAATAATATATCTAATATCATGTGTAAGGATTAGTTCATGTTTTTAATAAGGTTTTATGGTAATTTGAGTTATTACCATATTTCAAGAGGATACATGATGAGGATATTCACATGTTTGGAATGTAAAAATTTATGGCTATTTCATGTGGATTAAAGGAAAATAAGGTAGAAGATGCATTGAGTAGGATGAATCATGGAGTTCTAAACAAAATGAGGATTGAAAAGGACCCTGTATACATGAATCTAGAAAGGATGGATATGGAGATGATTCTAAAGTGTTGGATCATGATCTTTTGGAACGTTAAACCATTTATGAAATGGTTTAAGTTGATAATTGTATGAGGATTTAGAGTTTAATGTCACCACATGATGAAAATTGTGCTAGGAGATGAAATATAGATAGTTCAGGGCACAAACAAAGGATAATATTTTGTTTATGAAATAGAAATGTATATTCATACTCTTATAGAGTGGAATAATTTCTCAACTCTAGAAAAATAGTCTTAAACAAAAATTATGTCCTATTATCATTTTTTTTATAACTGTAGCTTATGGTTTTGTGGTAATGATCTTTCATCTGAGAATGTTCTCCATTAGTTTCCATCAGAACATGATTGTTTGATTATTATTCCATGATCATGTTATCCAATTAGAATGTGTAGTTTTGTAGTAACTGATTCTTTTCCCTTTCCCTCTTATTAAGAGGATATTTTAACCGTATTTCTAATGTGGGTTTCCTAGAAGGTAATTTTCAAGTATCTACCATTTAATTTAAAAATTCAATTTTAAAATTTTGAGGATGAAATTTTAGTGAGGGTAGAATGTAACAACCCAAGGATTTAAAAATAATTTTAATATTGAATTCATGAAACACTGAGTTTCTACAAAAAAACACTTTGTTATAACTGAGCCAATAAACATAATTTTTCCACTTCTATGATTTGAATTTCATACATGGTTGCCTTCAGGGTGATGTTTGGAGTCTGATATAATCAACTTAATTTTTGCAAAATAGTAACTTACCCTTATGAATAGTAATGCACCCTTATGAATAGTAATATACCCTTATGAATGGTAACATCACCCATAGACGTATAAATAAAATTTAGGCACATTATAAATTATATAGAACATTTTATAAATTATTGATTAAGTATTGGTATTTTTGTGAGAGATATATATTTAATTACAGTTTTAAATTAATAAATGGATTTAAAATTAATTTTCATAAAATATATTCCAAAATAATTTTTTTTGTCCAATTATTTTGGTATAATTTTATGAGGCCTTGGTTAATATTTTAAATTATTACAAAATCAGTTTTAAATTTAAAATATGTATTTTTCAATTGAATAATGATTTTATTTTAAAAAAAAATTCACATATTTAGAAAATTATTTTGATAAAATGGACTTCATTTTTGGATTCTAAAAGTTGAAAAATGGTTATTGTGAATATTTGATATTTATCTAAAATACTTCAATTTTAGGTGAATAGTAAAATACGTTAATTTACGGTAAATACTAAATACGTGATTTATTGAGTCATAGGTGATATAAGGCTAATTTAAGACCTTTTTTTAGAACTCACATGAACATATTACCATTCTTGGTCACAAGCATAAATACTATTTCTAGTCTTGAGAAAAATAATAAAATAATGATTAAGATATTCAAAAATTACTCCTCTCCTCCACTATAAACACCCCCTCACTCCCTCTTCTCTTCACTCCTCTCAAGCCTTGTGTCTAGTCCCTATTATGCCCAAATCTCTCCCTAATATCCTCCTCTACATCTAGAATCTATTTTCCTCCTCAAAAGACCAAATTTTATCCTCTAAAGAACCTCTCAAGGAATATTAATCCAAGAGGTAAATTAGTCTTTTCAATTCTTTTACTTTCTTTTCAAGTTCCCTTGTTTTATTTTCTATCCTAAACCCTCCTCATCCAAAATGTTATGAAAACTCACGAACCTTAAATTTAATTTAATTTTTCTATTATTACGGAATAATTTATTATCATCTCTCCTTTACCTTTAATTTATGTAAATAGTAAAAAAATATCACCTGAGATGTGCTAATTTACCACATTCAAGGATGATGGGTTTTCAATTTCTATTACCATATTCAATTATAGTCATTAAACCATTCTTATGGTTTAAATAGAATAGAATATATATATTATGTCGAATATATGGTTCTAGAATATTTTTTACACATGGTTTGTATTTATAAATCAAAATGAATTCATTGTGTTCAACACTCGCCAATTAACCCAAACGATTATCATTAAATAATTTATATAATGATTCATATTCACTATAATTAACCAAAATAAATTTAAAACCATGTAACCTTATTTATGTTCACTAATAAAATATAACTTCAATTCCGTACAACCATCCTCTTTTTACATTATTCTCCATTCATGTATATAAGTATACTGATCATGAAACAAACGGACCCAAACAATGAAATTGAACCTCTTAACCCATCAAAAATGCCATGAATGAACTTAATAAGGTTATAATAAATCAATTAAATGGATAGGAGGTTCTTTAATTAATTATTAATTAACATAAATTTGATTATTCATGTCATTAAGATCAAATGGAGAACACCTTCAGACTTAAGGTAAGGGTTTCTTCATCTCACTTCCATTTTTGTGAGACATTCCATATTCACTACTATTACTTGTGTATGGTTCATGTATACCTCCCATTTATGTTTCATATCATTAATCTCTTTATTTTAATGATATTAAATGTATCATTTTATGATTATTAATTTTGGGGCATACGATTCGATTGATTACAAAGTTGTAAGTATTTTCTACCCGAGCATCCATTTTCATTTGGGTTGCTCTTATTCTCTTCTCACGTCAGTGAAATTATTATTTATTCTTATTTAATCATAATAAATTATGTTTTAATGTTTTATATATGTGTAACAATCATAATCCTTATTTATTTATGGGGAGTTACATGTTTTAAAAGAATATTTAAAAAATTATTCCGAAATACAAGCCTGATTCAAGGAACTTCTCGAATTCTTACGTACTTTGAAGTTCACTCTATAATCCGTTTTAAGAAAAATTTATCTTTATAAAATTACACATTTTAAATTTGAAAGGATATTTTGATTCATTTCCGGTTTTATGAGAGAAAACATGCCTTTGCGCTTTAAAATCCTTTTAACGAATTCATTAAACCACACTAAAATGTTTTAATTCTAATGCTTCATTAAAAACACTTTTTACATGATTACACTTCAGTGGGACATCATTTATGAATAAAATGTAATCTCAATGTCCTAATATTTTATTTTCTGAGATATACATTTTTAAAACCATATTTATGAAAAATAAAAATGATTTTCCAAAAGAACTCTTCTTTCCAAATTAAAATAGATTTTTTCCACCTCACTATAACTTTTATGAGATATATGCCTTGTTCACCACTTATTACTTGCATGTGTTGTATGTAATACCCCTCAGTATACCATATCAAGAGTCTACTTATTCTCATGTTATTCTAAGGGATTATGATTTGAATGTTTCACGGTGGTATGGGATACTTTGGAATGTTTAAGGATTATTTCCTCAAGAATTTATCAATGGTCTCATTTAAAAGTATCTTTATTTATGTCAACATCCTTTGATGAATCTTGTATTTAATAGAGTTTTATATCTTATGATATCATCTACAATATGTTTTTGAAGTGTTTTTGATTAGTTTGAATGTGTATGTTCTATCTTGATACCATTCACCAATTTACTTCTAATGGTTAGTGTTTATGTTTAATGTATGGGGAAAGTTATTTACATTTCATATTTTAGTTTCAATATGATGTATATGTTGTTTATGTTTATCCCCATTCATAATAGGAATGCATTGGACTTAGTAAGTGTCAGGTGGGTCCCGATATATCCCCTCAGTGCATCGGTAGGTCTCATGAGACAAACTATGGTCTTGGAATAAGGGCTTGACAAAATGGATATTTATGGTATTGGAACGAGGCCTTAACAATATGGTTATGATGTCCCACATTATGCATTCCCTTTTAATGAAACTTGTAGTTAAAAGTTCATGTGGTTATTAGACTAATAGAATACCCATTATTATGCTTTATTATGGCATTATTTATTCAACTCTTATTACTACCATAATGTGTTCAAGTTTATTTTTAAAGGCATGTGTTTTTAGTTATTCACCATGCCTAATGTTTATTTTTATGATATCTTCTACTATATTTCTTACCCTTACTGAGCATCTGAACTCACCCATTTCTTATGATTCTTTTGTCATGACATGAAGAAGTTTATTATGAATGACCTATAGAGATAAACTAAAGAGTTATGGATGTTCCCAATAAAACCTATATCTTGTCTTTTATTTCAAGTTGTAATGTTGAACCTATGTATTTATCTAGATTTCCAAAACTACTAAACTACTCGGTCCTTTGGGATACAACTTCATTTTAAGAATTTCAATGTAATTAAATAATGCACTAGATTCCGGTAATTGGGGTCGTGACATTACATTAATCCCAAAGTTTTGGATAAAGTAATGACTTATATTTTCCATTTATTATTTTTTGGATATCATATAGATTATTTTTGAGACTCGGAACTCAGACAATATGGGATTCTGAGACCCAATGTATGTAGAATAAATATTTGAAATATTTGAAATATATTAAATAGAATACTGACATGGTTTTCCTAAAAGAGTTAAATAACTTCTAAACAAGGGTGCATATCAGAAATATGAGGGTTCCATTGACTTCGGAATATAGGTTTTACCCTAGGTGCGACATAACATTTTTCATCACAGGGTGTTTGTGAAAAAGTGATTACAGGCATAAAAATGAATACAATAATAAAATAAAATTATTTTAATCCATTTTTTGATGCAAAGACCTAAATTATTCTATAATAATATGGTTATGATGGAATTATAGGGTTAACTGCATAACCCTGGATCCATTGGAGAACCATTTGGAGAGAGCGTTGGAGGATCTCTCTCTGGAGAACTCAACCAAACCGAAGATCAGTGATCAGTGTGCAATGAGATTAATAGATCTCACCAATGATGATGACATAGTGTAAGAACCCTGTTTTTTCTGCAAAAGACTTTGGAATATTCTTGTTGATATTCTAGAGTAGCGCCTTCAGACGGCGTGCGATTCTGAGCCCCGGAGTCGCCAGAATTAAAATTTCAGTGCGTTCACACTGGAAACGCCAAATAAATGATATAACTCCTAAATGGAGTTCCGGATCAGGGATCCGAGTGTACGGATGGGTCCGGAATGGGGTGTTTACCCTAGGAACAATATAAAACTTGTCAGCGCGGGACGTTTGGACCCCTCGTCCGCTTCTGGAATGTTAAACGAATAAATTAATTAATTAATTTATTCGTTTAATGGAGAAATGCTAGTATCTATTAAACGGTGGCTCGGATGGAAAAACCAAGGGCACCGTTGATTTCGGAGCGTGCCGTTTACCCTAGGAGGGGTATAAGTTTCGCGGGCGCGGGCCGTTTGTGAAAAATGGCCCCAGGGGCGTTTTCGTAATTTGGCAGCCTCGGGCACTAAGTTTAATAACTTTTGAACGGGGTCTCGGAATAAAATTCAGAGACTGCCGTTGCACTCAAAGCGTGGTTCTTAGCCTAGGGGAGGCTAAATCCCGACCCCGTCGGGAGTTCGGGTTCGGGCGGGCGGGCGGGTGCTTAAGCGTTTCTATTTAAATGCTTAAGTCACCGCCCTTCCTCTTCCTCTCCCTCACCTGGACAGCAGCAAGGAGGATCTCCTATCCCTCTTCTCCTCCTCCTCCTTCGGCGAGGTAGCCCCGGCAAGGCGACGGTTCGGCGGCGAAGCTCCGGGCAACGCCCACGAGGTAGGGTTATGTCTGCGTTTTCATTCCTGAACCTCCCTTTGAACCCCAATTTTAGTGTCGAATTGTTGTTGGATCTTCGAATGAACCAAATATTTGCGTAGTATAGTTTTTCCTCTTTCCATCGCTTGTTTCGGTTTGTAAATCGGAGTTGTGAGGAGGCTGCAGCGACCCGGCGAAGATTACGGGAATTTCGGGGTTGTCCCGGCGGTTTCCGGCGGTCCGGTGAGCTCCCGCGGCGGTGCGACTTCGGTCCAAGGAGGCGGCGGTGGCGGCGAATTCTCCTCGGAAGGCGGTGACGCGGATCGGCGCGGCGGGGCTCCCTGGGTGAGGCGGCCGGGCGCGCGAGGGCGACGACGGGCCGGCTCCAGGGCGACGGCAGGAGGAGGCCGCCAGGCGGCTTCGGCGTAGGGCAGAGGGGAGGCCGCGGGGTGCGCGACCGCGACCCTCATGTCGCGGGTCGCTGCGGGGAGAGGAGACCGACCTTCAAGGCTGGTCGGTGATGGTGGAGACAGGCCGCGGCCAGCTGGCCTCGGCGGACCGAACCGGGCCGGTCCGGCCCAAGGGAATTTTTTCCCCTTTGGAATTTCCGACGCCCGTAGCTTTCGCTACGGGCGTCCGTTTTGCGCGCCGTCAGCGGCAGCGCGGATCTTGCGTCGAGGGAAATGCTTTGAGGTGGTTTCGGGAATTTTTAATTCCCGGAACGAGGGGCCTCAGAGGCGCGGCGCGTCTTTAAGTGAAATGACGTTTTTACGGGAATTTTGTTTTGGACGGCGCAGACGCGTCCGATGTCCGATTTAAGCGCCGTCAGCTGCGTTGGAACTCTGGCGTGGAGGCGGAGGTTTCCAAGGTGGTTCCGGGCGTTGAGGCCGGAGTTGAGGCGTGGGCCCCACGACCCGTCTTTTGAGTTGCATGCAACTTTTAGCGACTTTTTCCTCGGACGTCCGTTCAGGGCGTGTGAGCAGTCAATGTTGGGTGTTTTCCTGAGGGGATTGCAATGGTGCAATCCGCCCGCTCAAATTCGGCCCAATGGTGCGGGGCCCACGAAGGCTGTTTGGGCGTCGACGGTGATTTTCCATCTTTATCACCGAGCGACCGTTGTGCACAAGTGAGTAGTCTATCTTGTGTGCTTTTTCGAGAGGATCGCAACAGTGCGATCCGTTCGTTGAGTTTCGGGACCAGGTTGCGGGTCCCACGTGGCACCGCTCATGTGCGGTGCGCCGAGATGCATCTTTTTCTCCAGATATCCGTTGCAATCAAGTGAGTAGTTCTTTTGACGTGTTTTCCCGAGGGGATCGCAATGGTGCGATGCACCCGACTGTTTTTGGGGCCGAGGATCGGGATCACAGGATGTCGTTTGGGCGTGAGGCGGTGTTGGTGACTTTTCCGTCGGGTATCTGTTGGAGGCGAGTAAGTAGTCAATCTCGCATGTTTTTCCGCGAGGACTACAACGGTGCGATCCGTTTGGCTGTGCGGAGCCTCTTGCACGATCTTGTTAAATGTGGAAGCATGGAAGGTGCTCTAGTGGTGGTTCGCCCTACCTTGTTTGTAGCGGACCCTTGGTGTGTGATCGATCACTCTTGGGAGAGTGATGTAAATGGTTCATGAGATGTGGTTGGCCGTGCCTGGGCCTTTGAGTTGGAGATGTTACGTCACGCCTTCATGTTGACGCTGGGTGCCATGTGCAAGATAGCCTTTGGGCTAGAACGAGGTATACTCTGGGAGTATATGGGAGCACTTGGAGGTACGTGTGGTTTGTACCTGAGATGTTCGTGCGCTTGGTTGGGGATGACTTGGGACCACACGTCGTGTGGGCCCCATGTGCGTTCCGTGTTCTGCCTTACGTAATTTGACCTCTCACGATGTAGAGGGTCCCTCGGTGTGTTTGTTTGACCAGCAGGGTGGAGTTTTTCCCCTGGCTCGGTGCTCGTTTGTTGACCAGCAGGGTTGAGTGGTCTCCCCCTGTTTTCGTTCTCGATGGATTGGCCGGTAGTGGGGCCAGTGGCACCCGGTGATGGAACATGCACTAAACTTCTTTTGGATGAGTTTTTCTGGAGTTGGGTGGTTGCACGATACCCACTCCGCGTTTGGTTGGCCAGTGTTGTACCCTCCAGCAAATGTGGCCAGAGCAGTTCTATGTTTTACCTTCCAGCGGGGCTGGGCAGTGGGTTACTCATCGGCTTCTAGGGTCTACCCTCCAATAGAGACTGGGCAGTGGGTCACCCGACACTTTTAGGGTCTACCCTCCAACAGAGACTGGGCAGTGGGTCACCCGACGCACTTAGGGTCTACCCTCCAGCAGAGACTGGGCAGTGGGTCACCCGACGACCTCTTAGGGCCTACCCTCCAATAGGGCTGGGCAGTGGGTCGCCCATCGTCTAGTTCCAGGTCTACCCTCTAGCAAGGCTGGGCAGTGGGTCACCTGTCGACTTATTCCAGGTCTACCCTCCAGTGGGGCTGGGCAGTGGGTCACCTGTCGACTTATTCCAGGTCTACCCTCCAGCGGGGCTGGGCAGTGGGTCGCCTGATGATGTGTTATGGTTTACCCTCCAACAGAGCTGGGCAGTGGGTCACCCGATATCTGAATATGGTTTACCCTCCAGCGGGGCTGGGTAGTGGGTCGCCTGACGATGTATTAATGTTTACCCTCCAACAGGGCTGGGCATTGGGTTACCCGACATTTGGTTATGAATTACCCTCCAGCGGGGCTGGGCAGTGGGACACATGTTAGCATTCCAGGCTCAGTCCTTTCTACTAGGCTAGTCTGTGGCTTTCCTCTGTGATTACCGGAGCGGGACCCTTGGTTGTACGGGTCGGTGATGGAACGACTATGGCTTTGAGAATACCTCTCGACTACAGGGCAGTGCCGAGGTGTGGTTTGACTTTCCATAAAACTCTCAAGTACGAGGGGCACTTTCCCCACCGAGACACATTCTTGTGACGCGATCTAAAACCGTGCAGGCGAGTCAGTGCCGCTCAAAGCAGATAGTGTCAAGGTGCGGTGATTGAGCCCCTTGGCATGCGGTTCAGGGAAGACGTGCGGGATGCTGGGCATCGATGATGGGGTTATGTCTGGGGTTGTTGGCTACTTCTTTTCTTGGGATGAGCTACGAGATGAAGATCCCCTTACGAGTTTGTTCGAGATTCTGGTTTGAGCATAAAGATATGTATATACCTTGTTCGAGCACCCACTTCTTGGGCTTGTTTACTCTCCCTCCAGGAGAGGCGAAGACGCGCGGGGTATGCCATGTGATTTTCGTGTCTAGCTTCTCATGATTGGACGAGTCTAATATCCTGCTATAGGTAGTGAAGACTCAACGAGAAGTTCATCTTCTCACCATTTCCATCTCCTTGTTCCTGGACGAGTCTACTTCCTTTCTCTTGTTGGGTTGAGCTGGACTCTTTACTTCACTTTCAGTTGTACTCCTCTACTTTTCCTATTCTCTCTACTGCTCACCCTTCGGTACCTCCTTTTGTTGCTCCCTCGAGCCTTCGGGGTACCCTACTGAGTATTTTTATACTCACCCCTGCTTGGGCTTTGCCCGCACTTGGTGTGCCCTTGCAGATGACGGAAAGGTGGAGCGTGGCTTCAGTGGAGCGTAGGAGATTGGGAGCTTTGACCGCGTGCGGTGGTCGTGGCCGGGTTCCAGGTGGGAGACCCGTCAGCTGTTTCTTTTTGTTTACCTGTTGCCGGTTTGTGGCACTTTTGGTTGGGCACGTGTTTTTCCCCTTTTCTTTTCAGTCTGTACTTTGTACTTGTAGAGGTTGATGTACTTTGTGGTATTTATATAGCAGTTGCCCTTTCTTTTTACTCTGCTTGTCTTTTCTTCTACTCTACACTATTGCATTGAGTTTGCTGCATGTGTGTGTACAGGTGCTTAGGCAAAGGCCTCCCCGAGTTATTGTGCCTTCGGTGCTGGTCGCCAGCCCCTGGCCTATGGAGGCAGGCTTGGGGTAGTTGCGGCTCGAGCCCGGGTAGGGTCAGGTCGTGACAAAGTGGTATCAGAGCTGGTTCGTTCCTTGGGACGTTGTGCGGACATCCCTAAAAGAGGAATTGGTTGGGATATAGGGAAATAGTGTTAATGTGTCTCGAGAGCGGCTCTCAGGCCAGGGAGTTCAGTGATGGTGCAACGGCTGACGTATCCATTCACCAGGACCTTGATAACTCGCTTGTTGACTCGGCATGCTGAGACACTTGTTGCAGGGAAAATTGGTTTGTGCATCACATAGGATCGAGTGTTTGACTGTCCTTCTTGAGTCAGATCCCCATCGTTGTTGTTGTTGGTATATACATATATGCTCATTTGACCGCGACACTCCTTGATAATATTCAGGATGTCTCCGCGAGGACTGCCAGCCAAGATACCGGCTTTGGTTTGTGACGACGACCCTGTGAGCTACGAGGCCACAGTCCAGGATCCATCATGCGAGCCCCTTTCTCCGGGTGGGCCGGTAGCAGTACCCCCACCTGTTGAGCAGCAGGCAGTTTCAGCAGAGCAGGCTGAGTTTGAGCGCAGGTTGAGCGCACTCCGTGAGTTCCAGCGGCAGAGACCGCTGAGGTTCAGTGGTGAACCAGACCCTCAGGCAGCAGAGGTTTGGCTCGAGGCAGTAATTCGCCTTTTCAAGCTTGTGCAGACGCCGACAGATCAGAGAGTGGCTTTGACAGCCACCCTTTTTCGTGGAGTAGCTTGGCGTTGGTGGAGTCTGGTGACTCAGTTTCTTGAGGAGTTGTCACTTTCGTTGGACGAATTTCAGTTTTTGCTCTGTGAGGTGTTTTTCCCCTCCTGCTTGCACTCCATTCAGATTCAGGAGCTCCTGCAGTTTCAGCAGGGAGGGATGACGATGGCCGAGTACACAGCTAGTTTTGCAGACCGTGCACGCTTTTACCCGGACTTGGTCCATGACGAAAACTTCCGAGCGCAGAAGTTTGAGCAGGGTCTCCGCCGAGAGATTCGTGCTGTCAGAGTACCCTTGGGCATTTCCACATATGCTGGGGTGCTAGAGAAGGCGCTTGTGACAGAGGGCTTCCTGTCATGTTTTGCGGTTTGTAGTGGCAGTGGGCGCGACGGAGCCGGGACGTCTGCCATAGCTAGCAGGCACCAGAGGACAGGAACTCGATGCAGGTGGCCTTCCCACTGCCGGTTTCGAAGATGTGGTCGTATACCACTGTGGCGAAAAGGTGCAAGGCCTCAGCCAAGGATTCCCTTCTGTGAGTAGATCTCAGGCCATGGTCGTACACCACAGTGGCGCCAGAGGGCACCAGTGTAGCCCAAAGAGAGTCAATGCTATGCTTGTGATGGGTGAGGTCACTTGGAACGAGACTGCCCGCCCCGAGTTGCTGGGATCTTTGGGTAGGCAGCAGGAGCACCACCACGACAGAGGCAGCGCCGTGATCGGAGTAGTACCCGGGGAGGTGGTGCTAGCAGAGGAGCGGGAGGAGCTGGTAGTGGGGGATGACTTTACGAGATCTCCCCATCACCACTAGGCGGTCCATGTTAGGCTCCGGGAGCTGACGGTTGGGACCACAGACAGCCACGAGCTTTGGATGTCTACGATCCTGCAGAGCATGGGATAGTGATAGGTACCCCTTGCGAATCTTATAATTTTTGCAGTAGAATTGTTGGGCTATGCGTGTGAAAGGATTTTCTCCCTGCTCCTTGTTTGAGGTGTTACCAGGGTGACGCAGGGCGTCGGGTGTAACCCTATGTTGGTAAGGAAAAAGGCGTGAGACCTTTTCCTTTAGTCGATGGTGTTGACTCCTTCGCTTCCGAGCATGTAAGAGAGTCTTGGTTGAGAGACATCGACTGTGGAACCTTGCGTGACTAGATATCCTTGGGTGTTTCACCATATGGATATTCTGTAGGAGGGAATCACCAGGACTTGTTCCAGGTGCGGGCGGTGATTCCAGTCGCGGCGTGCGATGTAGAGGTTTGACCGGGGAGGTGAGCTGCCCCCGAGATCCTTCAGGCCGTTTGAGACTGTGCATAGGGATGGAGAGGCTCTCTACCGCCTTGCCCTAACCCCAAGGTCTGGAGTGGGTGAACGACATCGGCAAGGGCCGACCTCGCGTGAACGGGTCAATCCTTTGGTCTGTGTGCGGTGACGCAGAGTTATGCGTGGGTTCTTCTGGGTATGGGAAAGCCAGGTGTGGGCTTCGTACCCTGTGTTGCTCCCTAGTTTTTCTTTTCGAGGATGAAAAGCTTGAAGTAGGGAATGATGTAAGAACCCGGTTTTTGCTACGAAGGACTTTGGAATATTCTTGATGATATTCCAGAGTAGCGCCTTCAGACAACGTGCGATTCTGAGCCCCGGAGTGGCCAGAATTAAAATTTCAGTGCGTTCACACTAGAAACGCCAATAAATGGTTTAACTCCTAAACGAAGTTCCGGATCAGGGATCCGAGTATACGGATGGGTCTGAAATTGGGTGTTTACCCTAGGAACGACATAAAACTTGTCGGCGCGGGATGTTTGGACCCCTTGCCCGCTTCTGGAATGTTAAACTGATAAATTAATTAATTAATTTATTCATTTAATGGAAAAACGCTAGTATATCTTAAACAGTGACTCGGATGGGAAAAACGAGGGCACCGTTGAGTTCGAAGCGTGCCGTTTACCCTAGGAGGGGAATAAGTTTCGCGGGCGCGGGCCGTTTGTGAAAAATGGCCCCAGGGGTGTTTTCGTAATTTGGAGGCCTCAGGCGCTAAGTTTAATAACTTTTGAACGGGATCTCAGAATAAAATTCCAAGACCACCATTGCTCTCATAGCATGGTTCTTAGCCTAGGGGAGGCTAAATCCCGACCCCGTCGGGATTTCGGGTTTGGGCCGACGGGCGGGTGCTTAAGCGTTTCTATTTAAACGCTTAAGTCACCCCCTCCCTCTTCCTCTCCCTCACCTAGACAGCAGCAAGAAGGATCTCCTCTCCCTCTTCTTCTCCTCCTCCTCCTCCGGTGAGGCAGCCCCGGCAAGGCGACGGTTCACCGGTGAAGCTCCGGGCAACGCCCACGAGGTAGGGTTATGTTTGCGTTTTAATTCCCGAACCTCCCTTTGAACCCCAATTTTAGCATCGAATTGTTGTTGGATCTTCGAACGAACCACATATTTGCGTAGTATAGTTTTTCCTCTTTCCATCTCTTATTTAGGTTTGTAAATCGGAGTTGCGAGGAGGCTGCAGCGACCCGGCGAAGATTGCGGGAATTTCGGGGTTGTCCCGGCGGTTTCCGGCGGTCCGGTGAGCTCCCGCGGCGGCGCAGCTTCTGTCCAAGGAGGCGGCGGCGGCGGCTTCTCCTCGGCAGGCGGTGGCGCGGATCGGCGCAGCGGGGCTCCCTGGGTGAGACGGCTGGGCGTGTGAGGGCAACGGCAGGCCGGCTCCAAGGCGACGGCAGGCGGAGGCGGCCGGGCGGCTTCGGCGTAGGGCAGAGGGGAGGCCGCGGGGTGCGCGACCCCGCGTGCGGCGCGACCGCGACCCGCATGTCGCAGGTCGCTATGGGGAGAGGAGACCGGCCATCAAGGCCAATCAGTGTCGGTGGAGACAGGCCGTGGCCAGCTGGCCGCGAGCCGGCTGTGGGCGGACCGGCCGGACCGGGCCGGTCCGGCCCAAGGGATTTTTTTCCCCTTTGGAATTTCCGATGCCCGTAGATTTTGCTACGGGCGTCCGTTTTGCGCGCCGTCAGCGGAAGCACAGACCTTGCGTCAAGGGGAATGATTTGAGGTGGTTTAGAGAATTTTTAATTCCCGGAACGAGGGGCCTCAGAGGCACGACGCGTCTTTAAGTGAAATGACGTTTTTTCGAGAATTTTGTTTTGGACGGCGCGGACGCGTCCGACTTCCGATTTAAGCGCCGTCAGCAGTGTTGGAACCCTGGCATCGAGGCGGAGGTTTCCAAGGTGGTTCTGGGCGTTGAGGCCAGAGTTGAGGTGCGGGCCCCACAACCCGTCTTTTGAGCTGCGTGTAACTTTTAGCTACTTTTTCCTCGGATGTCCGTTCGGGGCGTGTGAGCAGTCAATGTTGGGTGTTTTCCCGAGGGGATTGCAATGGTGCAATCCGCCCGCTCAAATTCGGCACGCTGGTGCGGGGCCCACGAGGGCTTTTTGGGCATCGATGGTGATTTTCCATCTTTATCACTGGGCGACCGTTGTGAACAAGTGAGTAGTCCATCTTGTGTGCTTTTTCGAGAGGATCGCAACGGTGCGATCCGTTCGTTGAGTTTCAGGACCGGGTTGCAGGTCCCACGTGGCACCGCTCGTGTGCGGTGCGCCGGGATGCATATTTTTCTCCGGATATCCGTTGCACTCAAGTGTGTAGTGTTTTTGACGTGTTTTCCCGAGGGGATCGCAATGGTGCGATGCGCCTGACTGTTTTCGGGGCCGAGGCTCGAGATCACGGGATTCCGTTTGGGCGTGAGGCGGTGTTGGTGACTTTTCCGTCGGGTATCCGTTGGAGGCGAGTAAGTAGTCAATCTCACATGTTTTTCCGTGAGGACTACAACGGTGAGATCCATTTGGCTGTGCGGAGCCTCTTGCGTGATCTTGTTAAATGTGGAAGCATTGAAGGTGCTCTAGTGGTGGTTCGCCCTACCTTGTTTGTAGCGGACCCTTGGTGTGTGATCGATCACTCTTGGGAGAGTGATGTAAATGGTTCACGAGATGTGGTTGGCCGTGCCTGGGCCTTTGAGTTGGAGATGTTACGTCATGCCTTTGCGTTGACGCTGGGTGCCGTGTGCACAATAGCCTTTGGGCTAGAACGAGGTATACTCTGGGAGTATACGGGAGCGCTTGGAGGTACGTGTGTTTTGTACCTGAGATGTTCATGCGCTTGGTTGGGGTTGACTTGGGACCACACGTTGTGTGGGAACCATGTGCGTGCCGTGTTCTGCCTTACGTACTTTGACCTCTCGTGATGTAGAGGGTCCTTCGGTGTGTTTGTTTGACCAACAGGGTGGAGTTTTTCCACTGGTTCGGTGCTCGTTTGTTGACCAGCAGGGTTGAGTGGTCTCCTCATTATTTTGTTCTCGATGGATTGGACGGTAGCGGGGCCAGTGGCACCCGGTGATGGAACATGGACTAAAATTCTTTTGGATGAGTTGTTCTGGAGTTGGGTGGTTGCACGATACCCACTCCGCATTTGGTTGGCCAGTGTTGTACCTCTAGCAGATGTGGCCAGAGCAGTTCTGAGTTTTACCCTCCAGCGGGGCTGGGCAGTGGGTTACTCATCGTCTTCTAGGGTCTACCCTCCAATATAGACTGGGCAGTGGGTCACCCGACACTTTTAGGGTCTACCCTCCAGCAGAGACTGGGAAGTGGGTCACCCGACGCACTTAGGGTCTACCCTCCAGCAGAGACTGGGCAGTGGGTCACCCGACGACCTCTTAGGGCCTACCCTCCAGCAGGGCTGGGCAGTGGGTCGCCCGTCGTCTAGTTCCAGGTCTACCCTCCAGCAAGGCTGGGCACTGGGTCGCCTGTCGACTTATTCCAGGTCTACCCTCCAGCGAGGCTGGGCAGTGGGTCGCCTGTCGACTTATTCCAGGTCTACTCTCCAGCGGGGCTGGGCAGTGGGTCACCGGATGATGTATTAGGGTTTTCCCTCCAGCAGGGCTGGGCAGTGGGTCACCCGATATCTGAATATGGTTTACCCTCCAGCGGGGCTGGGTAGTGGGTCGCCTAACGATGTATTAAGGTTTACCCTCCAGCAGGGCTGGGCAGTGGGTCACCCGACATTTGGTTATGAATTACCCTCCAGTGGGGCTGGACAGTGGGACACCTATTAGCATTCCAGACTCAGTCCTTTCTACTAGTCTATTTTGTGGCTTTCCTCTGTGATTACCGGAGCGGGACCCTTGGTTGTACGGGTCGGTGATGGAACGACTATGGCTTTGAGGAGAACTCTCGACTACAGGGTAGTGACGAGGTGTGGTTTGACTTTCCATAGAACTTTCAAGTACGAGGGGAACCTTCCCCACTGAGACGCGTTCTTGTGACGCGATCTAAAATCGTGCAGGCGAGTCAATGCCGCCCAAAGCGGATAGTGTCAAGATGCGGTGATTGAGCCCCTTGGCTTGCGGTTCAGGGCAGACGTGTGGGATGCTGGGCATCGATGATGGGGTTATGTCTGGGACTGTTGGATACTTCTTTTATTGGGCTGAGCTACGGGACAGAGATCCCCTTCAGAGTTTGTTCGGGCTTCTGGTTTGAGCATAAAGATATGTATATACCTTGTTCGAGCACCCACTTTTTTGGCTTGGTTACTCTCCCTCCAGGAGAGGCGAAGACACGCGGGGTATGCCACGTGCTTTCCGTGTCTAGCTTCTCATGGTTGGATGAGTCTACTCTCCTGCTATAGGTAGAAAAGACTCGACGGGAAGTCCATCTTCTCACCGTTTCCATCTCCTTGTGCCTGGACGAGTCTACTTCCTTTCTCTTGTTGGGTTGAGCTAGACTCTTTACTTCACTTTTAGTTGTACTCCTATACTTTTCCTGTTCGCTCTACTGCTCACCCTTCGATACCTCCTTTTGTTGCTCCCTCAAGCCTTCGGGGTACCCTAATGAGTATTTTTATACTCACCCATGCTTGGGCTTTTCCCGTACTTGGTGTACTCTTGCAGACGACGGACAGGTGTAGCGTGGCTTCAGTGGAGCGTAGGAGCTTGGGAGCTTGGACCGCGTGTGGTGGTCGTGGCTGGGTTCCAGGTGGGATACCCGTCAGCTATTTCTTTTTGTTTACCTGTTGCCGGGTTGTGGCACTTTTGGTTGGGCGCGTGTTTTTCCCCTTTTCTTTTCAGTCTGTACTTTGTACTTGTAGAGGTCGATGCACTTTGTGGTATTTATATAGCAGTTGCCCTTTCTTTTTACTCTTCTTGTCTTTTCTTATACTCTGCACTGTTGCATTGAGTTTGCTGCGTTTGTGTGTATAGGTGCTTAGGCAAAGGCCTCCCTGAGTTATTGTGCCTTCGGCGCTGGTCGGCAGCCCCTGGCCTATGGAGGCGGGCTTGGGGTAGTTGCGGCTCGAGCCCGGGTAGGGTCGGGTCGTGACACATAGAATTTTTCTTCATTAGTAATTGATTCATCTTGAATTAGGTTGTTGTTTTGATTGGATTATTTCCTTGTTTTCTAATTCTACGATGAGAAAAAATCAATCAACCAATATATTGATCTTTAGATCATGTGTATTGTGGTATGGGTTAGTTTATTTTAGGAATTGGGATAATTTTATTTGTGATTATATGATATATCTTCATTCCCCATTATAATAGAAATGTTTCATGGTTTACATGAACATTGAACAATGTTCGTTCTTCCTGATTGTCCCTTGTGATTTTCTTTTCCTAATTTTACATTCATATTTAGAAATCAGTTGTCCAATGGTTCAAAGGGGTACCGATAAATCAAATATTAGTGCAACAGATTGATATTACATATTCAAGCTTAGAATGATTATGGGATTGAGCCATGATGATGGTATATCGATCAGAGGAAGATTCAAGGATACTATTCTTTGTGTTTTTAAAGTGCGGTGATGAACAATGTGTGCAGACAATTTGTGAATGAAATCGAATGCCAAAATTTGATGGTTTATGATGGTACGACATGTTAGTTTATGATTCCCAAGTTTTGGAGAGGATAACGGCTGGAATAATGACCCGATGAGTGGCCAGAAATGCACGATCTAGATATGGAAATCTGGAAAATTCTGCAATACATGGCGTGTAAAATGGAGTTAAACACTGGGTGGGGCCCTCATAGTGGTGACTAGGGCTCCAAGATGGGGTTAAATATCACACGGTGTGTGACTCTATCACACTACATGTGACCCAACCCTGATGGATTGGCGTGTACCTTAGAGGGCACACAAACATGTCTTGAGGTACCCAACCACATGCATGCTATATACCCCTACATGGACACGACCATCTTGAATGTACATGGGATAAGCCATGTACTATTACACAAGCAGACTACACATGCACTGGAACATCATTTACTTCTACATAGACATGGACACAGGTAGTTTACACAAGCAGGACCCAGGGTAAAAGGGACGTGGCATATACCCTTACTACACACCGTGTACTCCTTAAATGTTAACTTGGATCCCTTGTCCTTTGTATCTTAGACAAATTTCGTTAGGGTATGTTACCCATATCCTTTCCATAAGGGTTACTATAGAATCAACTCCAACACATAGGATAATGACCCCTTCAGCAGAAATTCTTAGATAGAGTTATTGGAATCCTTTTATGATGCCTGGAGTGAGATCCTTTAACATCTTCTTACCCTAGGTGGAGTTTTTTGTATCATCATGACCAACACTATGCAGGAAATGATCCTCTAGTTAGAAGGTTATTTCAGATTGAGTTGTTGGTATACCCCATGGACTTGGGTTTGATCCTCATCTGTGTATCATATCTCTTCATACTTCTAATGTATAATTTCTATTAAGAGACCCGAAAAACATGACCTCTTGGATGGATGTCATCAGTGTTATCTAACTCATGAAGTGTTTTCTCCCAAATGAGTGCTATATGGAATCTTTGAGCTATAATCCTAGGTTTTCATTACATTTGTGACTTTACCTTTGATATTTTGTGTCTTTGACTGACTATATCTGTATATTATTGTTATATGTGATGTAGAATTATACCTTTGTGGAGATGACTATTATTTTTTTATTATATTCTTTGTGGTTTCGGGGTATCCTACTAGGTATTTTTATACTCACCCAAGCATAGGATTTACCCACATGTTTTGTGTCTTATGAAGACAATACACCCTTTGAAAGAGTCCTAGAGGGACCAAGACTAGGTGGTGCTTAGTGAGACTGGGAAAACCGAGGTGTGTTCCTGTGGTATTTGAAAGTAGTCCCCAGTTTACTTTTTGGTTGGACTTATTTTTAGGCTCTTTGTGGTAGACTTGTATTTGGACCTATTTTCTTTCTTTTATTCTCTATCATACTCTGGTTATGGTATTTATATGTATGCATGAATGGTTGTTCAGTTGTTTTTACTTTTCAGTATTGTATGGTCTTGGAGATGTGTGTGTGTGTGTGTAGATACTTAGGATAAGTCCTCTCATGACAGTGATATGCCTACTTGATTATAGTCACCATCCACTAGCCTATTAGAGGTGGGCTTAGGGAGTCACATAATGGACCCCTTTGGGACAGGTCATGACATTAATTATCCTATAGTTACTTCGGATATTAATAACCCTAATATATAATAGTATTATTCAAGATTGATCATAGTTCTATAAAGGAGAAGCATATATTTTTTATATAGTGGGAGTAAGATAAAATTCTATGAAGTCAAGTCTCTCGATGAACATGAGTTTGTATAGTAACACTAAACTATAAAATATTTAGTGAGAGGAGTTATTATAGAGATACAAACTTTCTAGGAAAGTTAAGACCAAATAGTTGGTTTTGTATTCATGAAGACTAGTGATATATTATTCGACAGGAATAATGAATCCTTGTAAGAAGTAGTAAATGGAAACATGCTATAATTGGAAAGATCATATGAATTCAAAGATAGATTCCATATGCTAAAATATTGTTTTTTATTTTACGTAGTTTTATGAGTTGATGTAACGACATTGTTGGGTATTCAAGAAGAATCTTGGCATGGATAGTACAAGCTACTTCAAAAAATATTGTACTGACACTGAAGGATTCAAGTTACATGTAGACATAGTCTATGAAAAAACATTACACTGTTTATCATGATTAATTCCATTAGAATTCTATTTTTCATATAGACTTTCCATGGTCATTATATTGGGAAATTGGGTGTCAATACCATCTTGGGAGATGTTTATATGATGTAACTAGAAGGTTTGTTGACACCTAATAAATTCAATAAGGTATGTGAGATGTAGAAATCCATTTATGGATTGAAGAAAACATTATGATCATAGAATATTCATTTAATGAAGTCATAAGTGTTTGGTTTTATTAAGAATGAAAGTTTACCATGTGTCTATAAGAGGTCAGTGGGACAACTATAGTTTTATAAGTCTGGTATGTTAATAACATATGGAAAAAAATGTTTAGTCTTAGAGTTTATTAAGACTGAGATAAAATAAATTTCTCCAAAAGTACTTAAACTAGAAATCAAAGTTCTAGGTAACAAGATCTACAAACTTGGATATATGGGGTTACATGAATCAATTCATAGTATATATATTGACAAGGTATTGAAAAACAATAAAATATTGAATAATAATAGAATGAAATCTCTCCAAGTTAATGTGTGAAACCATAGGAGGACATTATTATGATGAATAAATTGTTATATGCTTAAGAGTAATTTGGAATCTATCTTATATTCTCTGATATGTATTGAGGTTATATATTTCATATACATAAATCATAGTGGGAAAATATCAAACAAAAAAAGGATAATTGTACAGGATTACAGTCATAATTGTCAAAGGGTACTTGAGAAATTACAAAGGATGGGTCCCTAGTATTTAGAGAAATGTGAATACTAGTGGTCAAGGGGACACATAACTTGGTTTTTACCTTTAGATCAATTTTACCTAGTATCATAGTAAGGCTAAGGAAGTAAGTAAGAAAATATTATTATATCCCTAGATTAAAATTTCTACATAGACCGATTATGTTATGACTTTTTATATAGCTTAATAAATATTTTAACAACATTTTTTTTCTAGACTATGGTTTTATCCAAGATTTCAATTATATAGAAAATGGAAAAGGGTAAATACTTGATGATATCTCCTATTGAGGGATCTTCTCAAAGGGTTGAAGAAACTGTAA
This sequence comes from Viscum album, assembly GCA_963277665.1. Taxonomy (NCBI): domain Eukaryota; kingdom Viridiplantae; phylum Streptophyta; class Magnoliopsida; order Santalales; family Viscaceae; genus Viscum; species Viscum album. Next base: position 1,627,394,589 of record OY728161.1, on the reverse strand, counting down.
TCATAAAAACCACAAGAGATCTTGGTAGGACCAATGGCTGCAGTCATACCTCAGAAAAAGCATGTTTAACAAGTGAAAGCTAACAATGCCATAAGTAGTTGGCTCTAGTTCATGTGGGAGTCTGTTGAAGTTGATTCCCTAAAACCTATTAAATTTTTTACATTTTAATACCAATATATTTGAAGACCTGAATATTTATATCTTATCACATGATAATTATTCTTCCATAAAAAAAATAAAATGATAATTTCCTTAGAGTATTTGTTGCATTGAATGGTTATATCAGTTCCCTATTATAATGAGAACATAGAAATGATATGAAAATATTATAAAACTTGTGTTTTATGGTCTATATTTCATCTATTTGATATGAAAAAAATTATGTTTTGACTATCAGGTGTTGGATGCTTGTATAAAAATGAGGCTTATATACATGAAGTTTTTCACTTGTTAATCTCTATTAGATGAGGTTATAGGGATAGACATGCTAATAGGAATTCCACATGCTATATGTCTCATTGGATATTCCTATCTACATACATGTGTAGTGGTCCTTGGACTTAATATTATTATTAATTTGTATCATGAATCATGTACATTGATGTATTGATGAAAACCATGATGATATATGCTCATGTTGAGGAATGATTTTTTGGGTGCATTATAATTGATGTAAATTAATTGAATAATTCAAGAAAGATGTGTCCCTTCTATATTATGGGAGATGATATATCTGAACCTTTGATTGAAATATAAATATCTAATTAAATCCAAAGTTATGGTTGTTCATTGACGAGTTGATTTCAGGTAGTCATAGAAAGATACGTCAAACATATAGGTTGATGACACAAGTATGCAACCTTATTGGTGAGATATTGAGATAAAGGGATTGTGTTATACATTAATCATTCGTATGAAGTTTTTATCAATGCAAAATTAACTTCTTTCACTATGGGTTCCTTAAACATGCCGTTAGATGTGAATTTTAAACTATAGGTAAGCTCACTTAGTTCCATTGATAAAGTTTCTTAAAAGGTCTGAAGTTCCTTTGGGATGATTTTCTCTTTATCAAAGTTTTATTTTTGTTGAAAAATAATTTTTTAGAAAAGAATGATTTTGAAAATCAAGTGAAATATATGTTGTTGGAAGTTTATAACTCATTTGTTTAGAATTTTCTGAAAATATAGTTAAAGAAAGTGTTTTGAAAAGTTGGAAATCAGATGCTCCATCGGATGATCCATCAGGAATAGTCCATAAGATTGATATTTTTATGGAAAATTAGAAGTAGTTGGGAATTAAATTCTGAATGATTGTTATGTTTCTAATACTTGAAAAGACGAGAAGTCCTAGAGCTTTCCAAAATAAGTCAGATGATTCTTTTATATTATTTCAAGTTTATAAAACATCATAAAAAGTCATGATACAAGCTGAAGTTCATAGAATAAAAGAGAAGTGCAAGTTTCTTGAGTTCCCAAAGTTGAAGTTTTCCAGACACAGATTACTAGATGCATATCATTGGAAGCATCTAATCAGACATTAATCATTAGAAATTTTTTTATTATAAATTTTGACTTTTTGATTTATAATTTATGAGTTTTTATGATGTTTAAAATTTAAAATAAATATAAATAAATTAGAAGTTTCTTCACCAAAGAAGTTGATCAGATGAAGAATTTGTTGAAAGATTAAAAAGTTAAAGTTTCCTATGAGAAAAATCTGATCAGAGTAGAGGCAACTGCTGAGTTTGTAAAAAGGGGAGTTTTGATCTAAGGAATTATATACATATACTGATCCATCATATAATATGAAAACCTTGATTCATTGAATTACATTTTGACACCGATCTATCTAATGAGATTTTGACATCAATCCATCAGATGAGCGGTTGACACCGATAAGTCATTAGTTTGAAGAGAATATGAATAGATGGATAAATTAAATGAAAATGTGAGACATTTATAACTTATTACTAGAAATTTAATTTGTTTTTTGATATCTTTTGAAGTTTCAATAATGTATTCAATAATTTTTAGTTGGATTAGAGAATCGAAGAAAGAAATCATATATCTGTTTTCTATGGTTCAAGTTGTTTTGTTTCAATGGGTCAAAAGCTTAAGCTATAAGTAATTACAATTGGGTTAAGAAAATCAGAGTGTGTAAATGTGTTTTTATATTTCAATTGGGTCAAGAGAGTCAGATTGATGCACAAAGTTCTGAACTGATGTAACATCCCAGGTTTGTGAATCGGGTTGAAAACCTCCCCCTTTTTGAATTTTTGAAATATTGGGTATGCTGATTTCTTTTTTAATCATCAAAACTCAATTTTGAGTTTTCCATCAACTCTATAGAATGATTTTTATGGTTTTAGAGTCTTTTAGAGTGCCTTGGGTGTTAATAATGGTTTTGGGTTTGTTGGAGGACTGAAGTCCTTTTTTGGAGTTGCAGGCTGAGCCACACAGTTTGGGGAAAATCGTGTGGGCTCTTCCAGATAACCGTACACCCTATTTTCTTCCTTGATAATAGTTTGGTAAACTATGTGGGACAATATGCATGGTCATGCATCTGTGTATTTTTCTTTTATAGATGTATTCTACATGGTATTCACACAATTAGGGAAAACTATGTGGCAAGTTGCACGGGTAGTGTCAGTTAGGAAGTACCCATGTACTATAGCCCACATGGTTGTCACACGATTAGGAAAACTGTGTGAGATAACTATGAAACCTTTTAAAGATGAGAATTTAGGATTTTTACCTCTATTCATATTTAGGTTTTATCCCTCTTTTTTCCCTATTGGTCACACGTTTCAATAGGAGGATCACCCCTTTCCTCTTCCTTTCATTTTGATTAAACTCCATTGTCAGTGCTCCATTCTTCAAGACATAGGGTGTGTTGGAATAATATCAGTAAGGATATCCTCACCCATTCATGTCTTCTCCTTTTCTCTCATCTCATAGAGTGCTAAATCTATTTGATTCATTTTCCCATATTTTTAGGGTGCTCAATGGAAACATCAATTTCTTCTAAACCACTTGGATTTAGAGTCTAATACCGGACACACCTACATCTATAAGTCCAATGTAGGTGGTGAATAATTTTATTTGTGTTCTCATATTTGATTTGGGGGTATAGATTTTAGCATGTTATTAGGTAGTTGAGAAAGATCCCATTTCTTGATGTTAAATTGATCATGTAACCTTATGGGATTCCTTTAGGCATGCCCTATCCCAATTCATATTTGCGAGATTGGGTTAGAGGTAATTGACTAACTTGGGTAGTTAGTACAGGGTTCATTCTTAGTTTATATTGAATTTTTTGTTCAATTGGTATTTTAAAATTCAATTATATTGATATTTTTTCGAATTGGTTATTCAAGTTGCGATGATCAATTCAATTTCATTGAGTTATTTTATACAATTTGAGATGAACAATTCAATTACATTGATTTATTTTTTTAAATTTTTTCGAATTATATATATATATATATATATATATATATATATATGAAATATTTGAATTTCATGTGATGCTATTCATGGGATCATGACGGTCATGGCCCGAGGGATTGAGGTGGCATGGCCATTGGGATTGAGGCAGCATGGTCATCTAGTTGGGATTGGCCTAGATATATTTGAGTTATGTTGATCATAGAATTAGACATTGTGTATGTTTTTTTTATTCAGAAAGGTTGTTAGGTTGAGGGCATGGCCTGTGATATTGGATGACATGGCCATCGGATTTGAGCAACATGGTTGTAGGGGTATGAGGTTCCAGATCTTGTGTGGATTAGGTATGAATTTGGAGATTTTCGCTCACCCGTGATGGCCAAATCACCTATTAGAGTTGTGTGCACATAGGTTGACTCGTTGATGAGGTAGTTTTGACCACTTGTATAGGTGGAGGTCCCCATTAGTGTGGTCTAGGAAATTGGTTTGGGGGTACTTGTCGTATAAAGCCATGAGAAAGCTGAGGACCCTTCGAATGATAGTTTTGAGGCTATAAGTTGGGGGATGAGGTTCGCTGTATTGGGGCTGCTGGGCCTAGACTATTTTAAGGGGATGAAGATTATTGTTTTTTAACACATTGTTCTATGATACAATGGTTATTTTATTTGAGGATAAATATTTTTTTGCCTTTGGATGTTGGGTTTTGAGACAACAGTTGATTTTGAGTGGGGCTCCAAGGGACCAGTTGTTTTTTTGGGCATGCCTTGTTGAGTCAATAAGGTTTTTCTTATGACTTTTCCATTCCTTCTTGTTTTGAAAATCACAAACACCTTATCCTTAAGAAAATATGTTTTTACCCCCGATTTACTTCTATAAGGAAAATTTCCTTAAGGAAATTTACCTCTATCTTGTTTTCATTGTTAATATCAATTTTTTATTCATATCTATATTCTCGAAATCGTATAAAAATTTAGATATGAAGAATTCTGTTTCAGGATCCAAATTCTCATTTCGAATTCTGTAATTAATTCTCATTACAAATTCTGATGATGAATTCTCATTAAGAATTCTAATGCAGAATACTCATTACGAATTCTGTGATGAATTCTCATTACAAATTCTGATGATGAATTCTCATTACGAATTCCGATGATGAATTATCATTATGAATTCTGTGATGAATTCTCATTACAAATTCTGTGACGAATTCTCATTACGAATTCTCTGATGAATTCTCATTACGAATTCTGTGATGAATTCTCATTACGAATTCTGATGAGGAATTATCATTACAAATTCTGTGATGAATTCTCATTACAAATTTTATGATGAATTCTCATTACGAATTCTGATGAAGAATTATCATTACGAATTCTGTGATGAATTCTCATTACGAATTCTGTGATGAATTCTCATTACGAATTCAGTGATGAATTCTCATTACGAATACTGTGATGAATTCTCAGTACGAATTCTGTGATGAATTCTCATTATGAATTCTGTGTTGAATTCTCATTATGAATTCCAGTGCAGAATTCTCATTACACATTCTGGTTGTGAATTCTGATTACGAATTATGGATACAAACATTTATGAAGTTCAACTCTGAATTATTCTGATAAAAAAAATCCAAATATCCTTGTAATATAGACTCTGAATATAATTTTTGGTTAGACTCCGAACTTTTTACTTACACTCCGATTTGTTAAGTTTGTTATAAAATGATGTCGTGCTTTCAGTTACTCTTTTTTTGTTATAAAACGATGTCGTCCTTTTTATTTCTAAATAACCGTTGGTTGAGTGACACATGTATAGGTACCTCCAAAATTCAAGGATAAATATGACTGTTGGAGGAGGGAGCTGACCGTTGGAGCTTCACCTATAAATAAGATCTCATTTGAAAAGAAGAAACAACTTTGACATAACTCTTATCATCTGTGCTTACATGCTGTTGAAGTTATTTCTAGAGAGAGATGCTCTTATCATCTCTCAAAGATTCATGCAGAAAGTTTGAATAGCTTGTTCAAACTTTTCCTTGTGCAGACTTTCTTTGTGCGACTCCGATTGTTGCTGATTACAATCGAGGGATTCTGGGGATAGAAAGACAGAGGTTCCAACACCTTGAAGTTGAGGTCTTCCTTACTGAGGGAGACATAGGTACCAACTACCTTGAAGTTTAGGGCTTGCGGGGATAGTAAGACAGAGACTCCGATCTTCGTATTGAGGGCTTACCTGGGTGTGGGTAAGACAAAATTTCTTGAAAATATAAATCAAGGGACCTTTATCCAAGGTTGTTGGATACCCTTCTATTTGGGTTAAAAGATTTATATCTTGTTACTTGTTTTTGTTACAAGTTAATCTTTTCCACTGCATTTTGTATGTTTAAGAAAGTATAACTATATTATACTTCCTTACACTTGTATACTCTAATTCAGTCAGATTCTATACACTTTTAGGTAGAATCTCATATTATAAACTTTGGTTAAGTTTGATTTTTCAGATCCATATTTTCGGAATCGGTTTTTCAGAATAACGTTACAGATTTAAGCAAGTGTATAAAACTAGAAGTTTGTAACTTCATACTTTGTCCCAATATTTCAATTGGTGTTAGAGGTGTTGTGAATTTGCTTAGTTTAACTTTGTTAAACTTAGATCTTTCCTTGTTTAAGGAAAATTTTAAAGTGTAAAATTCACCCCCCATCTTGTATATTGATCATCTACATCATTATTTCAATCCTACAATTGGTATCAGAGCAGGTCTCTGAAATACTTATACTCACATATAAGTTTTTCTTGCATAGTTTTTCATTTTTCTATAATTTTTTTTCTTAGGAATATTTTCCATGAATCCTAACTATTGGTATTAACATGTTTTTGTGTAGAAAGATTTTTAAGATGGCAGGAATCAATTTTGGTTCTATCGACAACCTAAATCCTACAAGACCACCAATTTTTGATGGTAATGATTATGAGTATTGGAGAGATCGAATAAAGACTTTTGTTATCAATACTGGAGTAGAAAACTTTGTTATGCTTACTGGAGGTTATCAAATTCCTGATAAGAAAGTAAGTACTTTCACAAACCAAGAGAAGCATGATTATTAATTAAACTATAAGGTACACAATACTTTACTATGTTCAATGACTAGGAATATATATAGCCAAATTTCTTCTTGTAAAGAAGCTAACTGTATATGGAAGAAACTCGAAGTTACACATTTTCATACATCCAAAGTGAATGAGACTAGAAGAGCCATGCTTAGAGCTGATTATCATGATTTTAACTTTCCTTATGGAGAACCCATTTGTAAGGTGCAACAAAGGTTTATGACTATCGTGAATAGCTTACAATCTATGAGAGAGAAAGGTCTAGATGATGAATCTCTTGTTGACAAGATCATTGATATTATTCCAAATGAGTGGGAATCAAAGAGAACTGTTATCGATGAAAACAGAAAGGTTACTCAAATTTTTCTTGATGAACTATTTGGAATTCTTCTCCAACATGAAACAAGGATAAAGAGAGATGCTGACAACATCAAGAAGAAGAATGGGAATGGTACAGTTTCTTTTACTACAACATCAAATCACATGAAAGCTAAGACTCCTGAGAGAGTAACTAGATCCAAATCTAACAAGGTTGTTATCCAATCCGAATCTAGTGAGATTGAAGTCTCAGAGAATGAGTTAGCAAATATTTCTCGAAGGATGAACATGATAGCTGGATAAAGAGATTTCCAATCCAAGTATAATAAGAAGGAAAGGAAATATAAGAAAGATTATGAAGTCACATGATATGAATGTGAGAGAGTTGGACACATAAGACCTGATTTCCCTTTGCTCAAGAAGAAAGAAAGAAAAGAGAAGCATTATGAAATGAATAAGAAGAAGTATTATAAAGCTAAATCTAAGAAAGTTCTGAAAGCTAATGATACTTGGAGTGCCAGTGGTGGTGACTCTTTAGATGAATCTTCGGATTATGAATCTTCTAGACAGAAGAATATTGGTCTTATATCCAGACTACCTATTAAAAATAATTTCTTAATGGCTGAGGTACACAATGTTGAATCATTGACCAATTTTTCTTTGAATTCTAATGATAGTAAATATTATAAATCATCTGATGAATAATCCTCTTCTGATGAAGATAATACTTTACCTACCTATGAAGAAGTTTCTAGGTTTTCTAAACTTCTTGAGATTGAGAACTCAAAACTCATGAAAAATATTGATAAGGCAAACTCTAGGAATATTATTCTTACTAAGGAAATATTAGATCTTTCTAAAGATCTTGATAAGAAAAATTCTGATTTTGAAAGTATTTCAAAAAATCTCGAGGAATTAAGTTCTGAGAAGAACAAACTATCAAAAGATGTAATTTATAAGAAAAGTGTTTTTGAGCCTAGCTCTAGTTCCAAATCTAATGATTTTGAAGAGAAAAACTTGGTTATAAAACTCAAGTCTGAAATATTTTCCTTAAATAAGTGTTTTTCGAACTTTACCTTAGGTAAAGAAAATTTTGATAATATGTATTCACAAATACAACCTTTAAGAAATAAATCTAGATTTGGTTATACCCATGCAAAACCCACTTTTAGTAACAACTACTTTGTTCCTCAAAGTGACCCATTTTATACCAAGTGTCAATATGGTGGTCACTGGGAAAATAATTGTTCATTAAACAAAACCCAATATTTAGGTTTTCATAAGGATTATTTTTCTAAGAAGATGTGGGTTCCCAAAATTTTTCTTTCGGGCATTTCCAGATCCCAGAAAGTCTGGATTCCGAAAACCTAACTTTTATCTTATTTTCAGGAAAATAGGGAAAGTACCAACAACAATACATGGTACATGGATAGTGGATGCTCCCAGTATATGACTGGTAACAAAAACTATTTTGAAAAGATTATCAAGACGAAAGGAGGAAAAGTAACTTTTGGAGATAATGCTCAGGGAGAAATTGTTGGTATAGGTAATATTGTTCTTCTTGGTAAAACTTTGATTTAAAATGTTTTTTTGTTAAGGGTCTTAAGAAAAACCTCATTAGCATAAGTCAATTATGTGATGAAGGATATCTTGTGAATTTTAGGAATGATAAGTGCTTAGTACACAATTCCAAGGTAGAGTTTATTCTCTCTTCCCATAGGCAAGAGAATGTTTACACTTTGAACTTATAAGACCTTAGGATCCAAGACTTACCTTTCCTAAGTGCAATGGAAGATCATTTTTGGTTATGGTATAGAAGGTTAGGACACTGTAACCTTAAGAACTTATGTAAGCTCTCTAAGAAAGGTTTAGTTAAGGATCTATCAGATCTTATATTTGATTCTTCAAAAGTTTTTAATCCTTGTCAATATGGAAAGAAACATAAATCTAGTTTTAAATAAATCAGTGAAGTTTCAACAACTGATGTGTTACAGTTGGTGCACATGGATCTTTTTGGTCCAACACAAACTGGAAGAATTGATGGAAAATATTATGTGTTTGTTCTATTTGATGATTACAATAGATTTACATGGGTCTATTTTCTAGCAAATAAGTCTAAAGCTTTTCCTTATTTCAAAAGTTTTAGAGCCCAAGTTAAAAATGAGAAAAACCTTCCACTGAAAACTATTCAGAGTGATCATAGAGGAGAATTTCAAAATTCTGATTTTGAAAATTTTTATAGTAGAAAACGTATTACTCACAACTTTTCACCACCTAGAACTCCTAAACAAAATGGTGTAGTTGAAAGAAGAAATAGAATTATTCAATAGATAACTAGAACCATGTTGATTGAATACTCTATAGCTAGACATTTCTAGGCTAAAGCTGTATGTACTGCTTGTTATACTATAAATTGAGTTTTGATTAGTCATTTTCTTAATAAAACTCCTTATGAGTTATGGAATGGTAGAAAACCTAGACTTTCCTACTTCAAGGTTTTTGGTTGCAAGGTATTCATTCTGAATACTAAAGATAATCTACACAAATTCATACCAAAATCTGATGAAGGAAATTTTCTTAGGCTACTCATCAACTTCTAAGGCTTATAGAGTTTTCAACAAAAACACTTGTACTGTTGAAGAAATAGTACATGTAAAATTTGATGAAACTGATCCTTTTTTTTCAAACAACCTCAACCTACATCCTCAGATGTGTTTTCAAAAACGGATTATCAACCGTTGATAGAAAATCATTCTCATAAGGAAAATGTACAAGAAGATACTTCTGAAACCTTTACCCCAGAAGACTTTCTACCTTATGTTGATGAACAGGTTTTACAAAACCCAAATCAATCGCTTCTAAAGAATCATCCCAGTGATAATATCATTGGTAATGTGAATAAACCTATAAGGACAAGAAGTTCCTTAAGAAATGAAGTAGAACATATAGAATTTCTTTCCCAATTAGAACCAACAAGCACTGATGAAGCTTTAGGTGATGAAGATTGGATTAAGGCCATGCAAGATGAACTAAATGAATTCGAAAGGAATAAAGTCTGGACCTTGGTTGAAAGACCTAAGGAAACTTATGTTATTGGAGTAAAATATGTCTTCAGAAATAAGTGTGATGAAAATGGTATCATCGTAATAAATAAATCTAGATTGGTTGCTAACAGCTATAATCAACAAGAAGGAATAGACTATGAAGAAACCTATGCTCCTGTAGCTAGACTTGAATCTATTCGTATTCTACTTTCCTTTGCAACATTTTTCAATTTTAATGTTTTTCAAATGGATGTGAAATGTTTTTTCCTTAATTGTTATGTTCAAGAGGAAGTTTTTGTTGAACAAACTTCTGGCTTTGAAGATACAAAACATCTTGATCATGTTTTTAGACTTACAAAATCTTTGTATGGCCTTAAAAAAGCCCCACGAGCTTGGTATGATTGACTTACATGATTTTTTCTTCAAAATAACTATGTTAAGGGAAATGCAGATCTAACCCATTTTATAAAGAAAGATAAGAAAAACGTTTTTATTGTTCAAATTTATGTTGATGATATTATATTTGGTTCAACTAATCAATCATTAACTGATTCCTTTATAAATCTAATGAAATCTGAGTTTGAAATGAGTATGATGGGTGAGTTAACATTTTTCCTTGGTTTTCAAATTTCTCAAAAACTAGAAGGAATCTACATATCCCAACATAAGTATATTAAATATATTCTTAAAAAGTATGGATATGACAACACTAAGAGTATTAGTACTCCTATTGGTACCTCAAACACACTTGATCTTGATGAAGCTGGGAAGCCAGTGGATCAAACATCTTTTAGAGGTATGATAGGATGTTTACTATACTTGACAACTAGTCTTCCAGACTTAATGTTTTCAGTATAATTATGTTCCAGATATCAATCCAATCATAAGGAATCTCATTTAAAGGAAGTGAAAAGAATTTTTCGTTACTTAAAGGAAACCATGGATCTAGGATTATTTTATACTTATGGAAATGATTTTATCTTAAATAGTTTTTCAGATGCTGAATTTTGTGGGTGTAGAATGGATAGAAAAATTAAATCCGGAACTTTTCATTTCTTAGAAGATTCGTTAGTTTCTTGGTCATGCAAGAAGAAACACTCAGTAGCACTTTCCACTGTTGAATCTGAATATGTAGAAGCTAGAATTTGTTGTGCTCAAGTGTTGTGGATGTAACACACACTCACAGATTATGTCTTGAGTTTTACTAAGACTCAAATTTTGTGTGACAACACAAGTTACATTTCCCTTAGTAAAAACCCTACACATCACTCCCGTGCAAAGCACATATATATTAGGCATCACTTTCTTAGATATCACACACTAAAAGGAGATATCATTCTTTATTTTATCGGAACGTAAGATCAACTTGCTAATATTTTCACAAAATCTTTACCTTCTGATAGATTTGAATACATTAAATAGAAGTTAGGAATGATAACCGTAAGGTAATCTTCCTTCATTAAATTCTTGTTGAAACAATATCCTTACAGTAATAAACTCCTTTTCATAGGGGGAGTACATTTATTTGTTACCTTCTCAAAAAAATTCTTAATGATCTTTTCAAAATTTTTCATAATGAGCTTTTCAGAACTTCCATAATGAAATTTTCATACTGGAACTTTCATAATGAAATTTTCATACTGGAACTTTCGTAATGAAATTTTCATACTGGAACTTTCGTAATGAAGTTTTCATACTGAGAATTTTTGTAATGAAGTTTTTGTACTGAGAATTTTCGTAATGAAGTCTTCGTACTGAGAATTTTCATAATGAACTTTTCGTACTGAGAATTTTCGTAATGATGTTTTCGTTCTGATAATTTTCATAATGAAGTTTTCATACTGAGAAATTTCTTAATGAAATTTTTCATACTGAGAAATTTCGTAATGAAATTTTCATACTGAAATTTTTCGTACCCAGGTTTTTCGTAGTAAGGTTTTTTGTAGTCAAATTTTCATTAAGAAGAATGTCACCTATTATAAACAATCTTTCTAGGTAATCCGAAAGGTATGATTTCCTTACTTAAGTTTTTGTAATCATATTTTACTTGCTAATACTTTCTTATGTGTTTTAAAATTTCTCGGATTCTAGTTTTCTTAAATCCGATTGTTTTTCTTTAAACCTCAAAAGATCGGAGTCAAGTTTCCCTTGCGGCTTGTTTCTCAACCGTCAGATCAAATCTCAATGAATCTAAATCGTTCGATCTACCGTGGACGCTGAACCGTCGTCACAAGGCCTATATAAATGGGACCCCCAAGGGTTTTCCCACATCGGATATCAAGATTTTGTGTCTCGAAGTTCTGTCCTCCTTACTTAAGGCCAATCTGATTTTTTCCCAATTCTGTTCCAATTTCTTTAGAAGAGTTCAGTTCCAAATGTCTGTAGAATCCACTTCTCAAGATCTGTCAACTGGGAAGCCCATTTCTAAGTGGTTAGTTTACAGGGAGAGGCTGGTGCATCCGAATTTCTACAAGTATGATTCTCTTATATTTAAGAACATCAGATTGAATGGCTGGTAGGATGTATGATTATCAAAGCCAGCAAATCAGGAGCCAGTTTATACAGATTTTCTTATAGAGTTTTACGAGTATGTTTCCTTCCTTGAGGAAGATGGCAGAGAGAAGTTTTCTTTCAAGTATTATGGGAAGACTTACAAATTATCTTACACTAAGGCTGAAAGCTTGGTGGGTCTATCATATGAAGGTAAAGCTAAATTTTTCTCACACAAGCTGCCGAATGAGCAAGGGAGTTTCAATAAAGTCAAGGATAAAGAATTCCTTGGACTTAAAGATGTTAACGCCACTAATATTGCTCATCTCTCTCTGAATAATCGGATTCTACAGCTATGGGTACAAGGATTTTTCGTACCATGAAGGGGTGATATGGATAACCTCAAGAAAAGTGACATTTACATCTTATATTTTTTGGTAAATCTAAGGAAGTTAAATTTGATGAGGCATGTTTTGATTACATTTAATAATATTAAAGAAGGGAATATGAAAGCTCAAATTATAATGTATCCGACCTTGCTTTCTAAGCTTATTATCAGCTGTCTTGATTAGTTTAAAGTTTCTTGCACTTCCAAGCCAAGAAATTGCAAGGTAATGCTGGTTAGTGATGATATGTTGAAGAGGATGAAGATTGACTTTTCTGTTGAATTCGGAGAATTATATTATTTACCAGAGGAAGAGGATGAGTTAGTTTAGAAATATCAACTAACTCTATAACTATCAAAGAAATCTAGGAAGAAAATGATCTTAGAATTCAGTTGGAAGAAAAGGTTGTAAAGTAAGACAAAGCTCTTAAAGATCAGGCAGTGGAAATGGTGGCTCAAGATGCAAGAATCATTTCTTTAGAGAAGCAAGTGGAGGAGGACCTCAAATAAATTAAGAAGCTGAAGAAAATTGTCAGAATGCTTATGCCCAAGGAAAAAGATACAAAATAAGACCACTCCGATCTTTTGTTGTACTATTTTCCTTATACTAGTTCTTTCCAATAGTAATGAAATTTCGGTTACTTGTCTTTTGGTTGGTTCCATGTACTAATATTTTAGGTACTTTATTATCTTTTACATTCCCTCAATTCTTTTTGAAAATCAAAAAGGGGGAGAAGGAAAAATAATTACTCAAAAAGGGGAGAAGGAAAAAGAATTACTCAAAAAGGGGAGAAGGAAGAATCTAAAAGGGAAAAGAAAAATTTCTAAGTAAAGAAGAACTATCCCTAAGTAAGGGGAGATTATCTAATGGGGAGCTTCTCATTATGAAGTTTTTAATTATTATGATAATGAAAATCCCATTCTGAAAATCCAGAATACAATCCTTAGAGTTCCAAAGTCTAAGAAGGAGTTAGTTGTATTCACTATCATCCATAAACAAAGGGAGACAAGCTTTAATTTCAAAGTCTAGAAATTTATTCTAAGCTCTTATATTCTTTTTCGTAAGGATGTTTGTGATTTCCAAAAAGGGTGAGATTTTTGAGTCAATAAGGGTTTCCTTATGACTTTTCCATTCCTTCTTGTTTTGAAAATCACAAACACCTTATCTTTAAACCAATATGTTTTTACCCCTGATTTACTTCTGTAAGGAAAATTTCCTTAAGGAAATTTACCTCTATCTTGTTTTCATTATTCATATCAATTTTTTTATTCATATATATATTCTCAGAATTGTATAAAAACTTAGATATGAAGAATTCTGTTTCAGGATCCGAATTCTCATTCTGAATTCTGTAATGAATTCTCATTATGAATTCTGATGACGAATTCTCATTACAAATTCTAATGCAGAATACTCATTATGAATTCTTTGATGAATTCTCATTACGAATTATGATGATGAATTTTCATTACGAATTCTGATGACGAATTATCATTATGAATTCTGTGATGTATTCTCATTCCGAATTCGGTGACGAATTCTCATTACGAATTCTATGATGAATTCTCATTAGGAATTCTGATGACGAATTCTCATTATGAATTCTGTGATGAATTCTCATTATGAATTCTGTGATGAATTCTCATTATGAATTCTGATGACGAATTCTCATTACGAATTCTGTGATGAATTCTCATTATGAATTCTGTGATGAATTCTCATTACGAACTCTGTGATGAATTCTCATTACGAATTCTGCGATGAATTCTCATTACGAATTCTGTGATGAATTCTCATTATGAATTCTGTGATTAATTCTCAATATGAATTCTAGTGCAGAATTCTCATTACGCATTCTGGTTGTGAATTCTGATTACAAATTATGGACATGAAATTTTATGAATTTTGACTCCAAATTCTTCTGATAAATAGAATCCGAATATCCTTGTAATATAGACTCCGAAAATAATTTTAGGTTAGACTCTGAAATTTTTACTTACACTCTGATTTGTTAAGTTTGTTATAAAATGATGTCGTGCTTTCAGTTACACATGTTTTGTTATAAAACGATGTCGTCCATTCTGTTTCTAACTAACCATTGGTTGAGTGACACATGTACAGACACCTCCAAAATTCAAGGAGAAATATGACCATTGGAGGAGGGAGCCGACCGTTGAAGCTTCTCCTATAAATCGGAGCTCATTTGAAAAGAAGAAACAACTTTGACACAACTCTTATCATCTGTGCTTACATACTGTTGAAGTGATTTCTAGGGAGAGAGGCTCTTATCAACTCTCAAAGCTTTGGGTAGAAAGTTTGAATAGCTTGTTCAAACTTTTCCTTGTGCAGACATGCTTTGTGCGACTCCGATTGTTGCTGATTACAATTGAGGGCTTCCGGGGATAAGAAGACATAGGTTCCAACACCTTGAATTTGAGGGTTTCCTTACTGAGGGAGACAGAGGTACCAACTACCTTGAAGTTTAGGGCTTTTAGGGATAGCAAAACAGAGACTCTGATCTTCGTATCGAGGGCTTACCTGGGTGTGGGTATGACAGAATTTCTTGGAAGTATAAATCAAGGGACCTTTATCCAAGGTTGTTGGATACCCTTCTCTTTGGGTTAAAAGATTTATATCTTGTTACTTGTTTTTGTTACAAGTTTATATTTTCTTCTGCATTTTGTATGTTTACGAAAGTATAACTATCTTATACTTCCTTACACTTGTATACTCTGATTCAGTTAGATTCTATATGCTTTTAGGTAGAATCTCATATTGTAAACTTTGGTTAAGTTTCATTTTCTGGATCCATATTTCTGGAACCAGTTTTTCGGAATCACTTTCTAGATTTAAGCAAGTGTATAGAACTATAAGTTTGTAATTTCATACTTTGTACCAATATTTCAATTGGTGTTAGAGGTGTTGTGTATTTTCTTAGTTTAAATTTGTTAAACTTAGATCCTTCCTTGTTTAAGGAAATTTTTAAAGTGTGTAATTCACCCCCCTCTTGTATATTGAGCATCTACATCATTATTTTGATCCTACATGCCTTTGGTATTTTTTTTGATTATTTTGAGACATGAGGTTTCAAGGGTCATGTAGTTATGAGTTACTTCATTAGAGGTGGAAATTGAGGGTTCACCTTGGCTCTTCTACTTCAGGGGATTCCTTGGTCTATAGGCTAAGGGCCCTATCTTCTACGAATATTTTGGCATTGGCTGAGGTAGGTGATAGCTTCCTGGTGGTAGTTGAGTACCAGGGAAGATTTTGGATAATTAAATTTCATTATGTTTCTTTATTTATTATTTTTAGTTCACACCTACTTAAACACTTATGTTGGATATTCACATTTGGGTGTTACCCTACTAAGACTCATTCTCACACCATACACAGGCACTTTGGGATGCATGTAGACATTATATGGTTGTGTTCATGTAAGGTCTTGGCTTTAGGAGATAGATATTAGTAGTTGTTAGCATGGGATGTGGGAAAGGAACCATGAGGTATTTCCTCAATTGGAGTTTTATTTTTTAGTTTACTTTTATGTTTCATCATGCTTGTTGTGGTTAGCCATAGGTAACCCTTCTTCTATATATTGTTATGTTTGACCTAATATGTATGAATTCTTTGTTAGTAGCTACAAGTGGTATGTTGGCATAATAATTTATTCCACTTCTATTCATTATAATGCTTCTTTTATTGCTTGATATTGATTGTGCTTCCACCATTGGTGAGTCTAGTTTGATTTTACTAAGTCTTTTCTTATATTGCATGTTATATATATACTTAGACCATTATTATATCATCATCTTGAGGGTATATCCTCCCCACTTTTCCCCTTTTACACCCTCATAGCTAGTCATAATCCTTTGGCATTTGGGGAGGTGTGCCTAAGGCCAATGGCACCTGGCCCGATAGCACTGTTTGGGTGGCTAATCGGGTTGGGGATTCTACAAGTGGTATCATAAGAGTTCTTGACTATGATTTAGTAGTAGTGTAAGTATAGATACTAATAGGATCGAGAATGATTTTCATTTTATTTTCTTCTAGTTTTACTATTTAAGTTATGGTAGATTTAATATTAAGATGTTGTCGGAACTGGGATTATAACTCATGTTTGGGTGGCTGTAGCCCCATGCACGGGGGACAAACTCAGTTACCATGGGTGGGAATTACTATTATATTTTTCTCAGTTTACATTTTATATGATTTCCACCTCGATTGGTATACTTGAAATGTGATGGTTATAGTTATGACTTGTTACCCTTGTCCTGATATGAAAAGGAAGGAGATATTAGAACATTGGCATGGTAAGGCAAGGTTTTCTCATTATGAATATTTATGCTTTAATAGGCACATGATAGGATGTTTCAATTTTAAATATGTAAGTTCATGTGATATTTAATTTCCTTGTAAAATTTGATGTGTTTTGATATGAAATGCATGTGTGCCTACAATATAAAAAATTCATTTGATGTGATATGGGCCAAGCTCTACTAGGAGCAGGTAGGTACGATTAAACAAGGTGATGTTGATCACCAAGTTGGGTGATGTGGTTGTCATTTTGAGGTGAAATAGTTCATCAAGACATGCATGGTCTAGGGAATATTTGTTACTTGGCACTATAGAGGGTGATTAAGGAGGCCATGAGGTCAGGATTCTTTGTGGAATGTTTGCGATAGGAAAGGGTAAGTGTAGTGAGGATGTGTTGTCTGTCACTACTTTCCCCTATGTATGTTATATATATATATATATTATGGGTTGTATGACCATGTTGATGTTATTCAACTGGTTTCCTCCTTGATGACTCGAATAGAGCATTAGGTAGGTTGAGATAGAGTGTCGTTAGAGAATGAGCAGGTTGAGACCCCTGAGGGTTAGGCAGAACATGTAAAGGATCAGTTATAGGGTTAAGGACAATCTCAAACATAAGTTCTAGGGTAGGCGGGGTAGCCAATAGAGTTTAATGCTTTTGGGTTGTGGCTTGATGAGTAGATCATAACTATCCTGGTTTGTGTGATCTAGGGTATCGACAAGGGTGCTCAGGGAGAAGAGCCTTCAATGTATTATCTGACACATGAGTTCTAGTTATAGCACCGACCTCTTTTTTAGGGTGAGGGTGGTCCATAGGCAGACTATAATTTGATTGAGGCTCTGTAGATGATCTTTGAGCAGCTGTAGATGCCTCTAGGTAAGAGGGTAAAACTGGAAACCTACATGCCCAGAGGACCGACAAAGCACTGGTAGGACATGCAGGTGTAGGCAGGAAGACACGAGAGACTATCCTGGAAGGATTTTGAGGCTAGGTTCTTTGAGAATTTATTTCTAGAGATTCTGAGGGTAGAAATATCTTGAGAGTTCTTAAGCCTTCAACAAGGTGACATGTCTGTCACGGACTATATAGTGACGTTCTCCAAATTGTCTTGCTTCGCACCCAGCATGCTGAGCGACGAAACCTCGAGGGTGAGGTGTTTTGATGATGGTTTATGGAAATCCATTTTGGTGCAAGTAAACATATTTAGGTTAGTCTCATTCTCAGAGGCAATGAGCAAGGTGCTCATAGCCAAGTAAAAATTGACGGAAAGATCTTACTTGATCTAGGAAGCAGAGTCAGGTGATTTCAGTGGTGATGCATCAAATAGAAGGAAGCAAGGAAGAGATGAGTTCTATTAGAGTGGTTAGGATAAAGAATCAAGAAGGCCAACTAGGAGTGGATCATCTATGATTATCTTTTAGTGTGGGAAGCTAGGACATGTCCAGACTCAGTGTGAGAGACCTCTAAAGGAGTTCAAGGAATGTGGATAGGTCGGGCATGTCGATAGGTTCTATAGGAAGCCTTTTCAGATAGCCGGTAGCTAAGGACCAAGGCATACTCAGGGTTATGAGATCGGTCCAGGATTAGTACCAGTTGATGGTATCTGAGATTCAACTACACATGGAGGCTGTGGTAGAGATAGCGGGACCCGACAGTGGGTTTAGTGGTTGGAGGCTAATGCAACACTATAGGGAGGCTAGGCTACAGGTATTTAGACTTCAAGCTAGGTGCATACCATAGATCTTCTAGTGGCTGATAATGCTAGTGAGTTAATGATGGTCAAAGGTAGGTTGTAGGAATAGCCATGTTTTGTGTTTTTCCTCAACATGGATCTTTGACGCATGTATATTTTGGGTGTACAAGATACACAGGATATACATATATAGACTAAACAGAAGTTGGTTAGTAGGTTAGAACCGACTGCAGTGCATTATATATATATATGAGGTGTGTTGCACCAGGTTTTTTATGTGAGAATCATCAGATGCATAATTATTAGGTGTGTTGCCATTAGGGCATTAAGGAGATTAGAGTCACTTAAGGTGCATAGTCATCTAGGCACCGTTGGATTCTAGACTTGATTGAGGTGTGAGGGACCAAGACTTTTGAGCATCTGTTGATCTGTAAGACCTCGTTGGTTCCATGTGTGACATGGGCACGAGGTGTGCATCAATGCTATGTAGGATTTTGATGGGTGTCAGGTATGAAACATGATCAACTAATGAGGTTCAAAAGTGATGATACATCACTGGTGGACTTTTAATTCTAATAATGGTTGAAGAACTGTTTGTTTAATTTTATTTTTAGGTTGGCATGCGATAGTGGTAGGTCACTCTTAAGGTGGGGAGCCCCCTTGTGGCAGTTGACCTATTCCCTTTTGACCAGGGTCATCCGAGATTATTTTTACCAGTATGGGTATGTTATATACCATCTCAAGGGTTTTTTATAGCTCAGGGATGAGCTATGTTAAGGTGAGGATATTTTAATGTCCTGGTTTTTTAAATTCAGGTGAAAACCTCTCACCTTTTGAATTTTTGAATTGGTGGGTGTGCTAATTGTAGGTTCCGGGAACAACAGAAGCATGATTGGGCTGGCACCCAACTTTAATTTTTACCATGATCAATGATTATTCAAGGATCAATACGAATATTAACACCAGTCCCCATGGAATAGAATAAATGATTTGGATAAATAAGGAAGACACCCAAAACCTTTAGAGATGATCTTGCACATCATGTTAATAATTAATTTAATTAATTTCATAAAGAAAATAATACCTGTATCTTTGGAATTTTCTTCATTGATGATGTTGATCATACAGAATGACCCTTCCAGATTATCTTGTGGTGCTTGAAAGGATCCAAACTG
Source organism: Viscum album (assembly GCA_963277665.1). NCBI lineage: Eukaryota > Viridiplantae > Streptophyta > Magnoliopsida > Santalales > Viscaceae > Viscum > Viscum album. The sequence continues at coordinate 1,627,374,614 of OY728161.1, read as the reverse complement.
GAATCCCTCAAAAGGTGATCCACACGTGGTCTGATGGCCTCCGATCGACACCACTCATTCTCCAGGTGCTTGTGCAGTGAAGCGAGTGTCTTGTGCCGGTATTTCTTAATCATTTGTTCTTAGGACTTGAAGAATGCCTATCATTCTTAATAGGGGCAGGAAGATGAATTTAGTGAGAAATTGTTTAGCTCAACAATTCTCAATTCATCGGGTGTGTGGTTCGGTACATGGAACAATAGATGTATGTGTCTATTTATTGACATGAGGCTTTAGTTACAATATTTAATTGCATAACAACAACTAAATACATTCATAACCTTAGAGAAAACCTATCCTATTAATAATAACACTATGTCATTATTTATGGTGCGCCCACTTGCACAAAATAGAATTATAAATAAAATTCTGCATCACAAAATAATAGCAGTGCTATTTTAATTTTTGTCAACTAGTTAAATAATTATTTATCATCTTGATAATAATTATTTTACTACCAGACTGGCCTTGGTCTACTCAAACTCTACTTCCATTTATTGAACACCCAATTAATTAATTAATTAATTAATTATTTTAAATAAATATTTTATTTACAAACTAGTAAATAAATATTTATTAAATATTCAAAAAAATAAATATATATATTTTAGGCACAATCTGGTGAATAAATATTTATTTAATTTATGCAATCATTTTAACTTGAATAAAATTATTCCCTTATCTTCAGAATAATATTTATTAGTTAAATTCAAATATAATTTAACCGAGACCACCAGAAACACTTAGTGTGTGACCCTCTAGGATTCTTTCTCATTGGAATTAGGTGGGCTTTCCGAAATTCCAAGAGTATTATCTAGCAATGAGTCAAGGCACCCAATAGAAAGAAATTAAAGTCTCAACAATGACATCCACATACAAGCACTCACTATGTAATATAATCCCTTTATCACAATATCTCATCAAGTAGGTTTCATGATAGTGTCATCAAATTTTATACTTGATATGTCATTCTTTGACTACCTAAAATAAACTCATCATTACAACATGGCCATGGAATTTTGTGCGACAGTTATATTTCAATCAAAGGGATGAGATATCAAATTCCATAAATGGAAGGGACAAATCCTTGACTTATCCATTAATAACATTCCACTTGTGACGCACCCAACATACCCTACTTCCCGCCAACTACCATCATGACAGTTTTCTTCAATAAATCAAAGTGCATGAGTCATGACAAATTTTAATGATAATATTAAAGACTAATGATCATTACACACAATCATAGATATAAATATCCAGTGACACCAAAACATGCAGAATTCATACTGGTGGCTATGTTCTCATAATCTTATATCTTGGAGATTACCAAGTGAAAACTTAATGAGAGGAAATCTCATATGCTTATGAGTACTTGAACTTGACGGTCTGCATGCTATGTGTCCCATCATAATATGTCATCCAACCATAGAACTTATTTAAAAATATTGTTATAGTATTTCAAGGTTCTCATCATAGTGGGGAACTACCATGACCTTATCAACGCAACAAATACTCTAGGACATTATTACATCAAATTCATGCAGAATAATGAACAATATGTAATAAGATGTTTAATATTTAAATACATTAAATATCCATGTAATCAAAGTTCAAACAGTTGTTTCTAGGACACCAACTCTTACACTAATTTATTTTTCGATCATCAAAACTCAATTTCGAGTTTTTTCTCAACCCTATATTATGTTTTTTGATGGGTTTAGAGGCTTGAAGAGTGCCTATAGTATTTAAAAGGTTTTTGGGTGCATCAAAGTCCCAAAGGCCTATTTTGGAGTTGGAGGTTAAGGTGCACAGTTTGGGGGAAATCATGTGGCCTCTTCTAGATAACAGTGCACCCTGTTTTTGCCTGGAGCATGGTATAATAAACTGTTTGGGGAACAACACATGTTCGTGCAACCATTTATGCAGTTTTTGTAGAGGGATTTTGTATAGTTTTCACATGGTTATGGAAAACTATGTGGTAAGTCACATAGGTAGTTCCACTTAGGTAGTACCCATGCACTATAGCCCGCACGATTTTTGCACAATTAGAAAAACCGTGAAAGCTAACCATGCATCCATTTAAATGGGAAAATTTATGATTTTTATTTCCCTTTCTATTTAGGTTTTCTCTCTCTCATTTTCCCTCTTGGTCTCATGTAATAGCAGGGGGCTCTCTCCTTTCCTCCACTTCATTTTGATCCAACTCCTTCGTCGGTTCTCCGTTCTTCAAGTCATTGGGTGCATTGTAATCATATTGGTAAGTCTCTCCTCACCCATGCCTACCTTCTTTGTCACTCTCACCTCATAGAGTGATAAATCTATTTCAGTCATTTTTTCCTATTTTCAGCGCTCTCGGCAGAAACACTGATTTATTCAAAAATGCTTGGTGTTAGAAGATAATACCATATGTGCCTATGTTTATGAGTCCAAGGTAGGTGATGGATACTTTTATTTGTGTTTTCACATTCAATTTGGGTGTGAGTATTTTAGCACACCATTGGTTAGTTAATCATGACCCTATTTCTTGATGTTAAACTAATCGTGTAACCTTATAGGATGCTTTTAGGCATTCCCCAGCCTAATTCATATGTGTGAGGCCAAGTTAGAGGTCATAAACCACCTTGGGTAGTTAGGCTAAGGTGCATTATTGGTTTATATTTAATTTTTTGTTTAATTGGTATTGTAAAATTCAATTATATTGAATTTTTGTTTATTTGAATTGGTTATTTAAGTTGATCTGTTCAATTTGATTATACTGAGTTATTTTTTTTAATTTGAGATGAAAAATTAAATTACATTGAGTTGTTTTGTTATTTTTTTTGGAATTATATATATATATATATATATATATATATGAAATTATTAAATTGCATGTGATGTGATCCATGGGATCATGATGGGCACATCCCAAGGGATTGAGGTGGCATGGACATCATGATTGAGGTGACATGGTCGTCTGGTTCATCTTGGCATAGATATATTTGAGTGATTTTGATCATAGGATTGGGTATCATAGACGTCAGTTTGAGGAAGAAAGGCCATCAGGTTGGGGGCATGGCCCATGATATTGGATGGAATGGCCATCAAATTTGAGAGACATGGTCATAGGGGCATGAGGTTCTAGAGATGGTATGGATTTGGTACTAATTTCGTTATTTTCACTCACCTGTGGTGGTCAAAGTGTCGATTGGAGTATTGTGATCACAAGTTGACTCAGTGATGAGGTGGTTTTTACCACTTGTGTGGGTAGAAGGCTTCGGTAGTGCAACATTGAAAATTGGTTTGGAGGTGATTGACATAAAAATACACAAGAAATATGAGGAGCCTTCAGATGATAGATTTGAGGCTATCGGTTGGGGTACGAGGCTCGTCATATTGAGGTCGTTGGGCCTGGACTATTTTTGGAGGACATGGATTGTAGTTCCATTGGACTTCATGATATGATCCGATAGTTATTTTATTTGAGGATAGATATCGTTGGTCCTTTGGATATAGGGTTTTGAGCAGATGAGTGCTTTCGAGTGGGGGTATGAGGGACCAATTACTTTTGTTGAGCATTTCTTCAGGATGTTAGTGATTTTTTGAGACATAAGGTGTCATGAGGCATGTGGTTCCGGGTTTCATCATCCTAAGTGGAACTTGATTGTAAGGACCCAACCCCAGTTTCCCAGATCTGGTGACTTCTTTTATTACATTGTAATATAAACAAGGAATATGCAACCTAAAGGACCAGATAGTTTAGTATATTTTGAAACATGATACATACAAAAGTTCATCATTACAACTTGAAATGGAAGACAACATAGAAATTCCTTCAACAACATCCATAAATCCTAGGTTATTTCTACACATCATTCATAATAAACATATTCGTGTCCTGATAAAATGTAACATAAGAAAGGGTGAGATCAAATTCTTATTAAGGGTAATAAATATAGTATAATAAATCATAAACATAAACATTAGGCATGGTGAATAACTAAAACACATGCCTAAAACAATAAACATAAACACATTATGGCAGGAATAAGAGCTGAATAAATAATGCCATAATAAAACATAATCATGGGTATTATAATAATCAAATAACCACATGAACCATCAATACTATTTTTCATAATGATAGAACACATAATGCGGGACATCATAACCATACTATCAAGGCCTCGTTCCAAGACCATAAATATCCATTTTGTCAAGGCCTCGTTCCAAGACCATAGTTTATCTAATGAGACCTACCGATGCACTAAGGGGATATCGAGGTCCCCACCTGACACTTACTAAGTCCAATGAATTCCTCATATGAATGGGAATAAACATAAACAACATATAAATTCATATTGGAACTAATATATTAAATGTAAATAACTTTCCCCAAACATTGAGCATAAACACAAACCATTCAGAGTAAATTGGTGAATGGTTTTAAGATAGCACATCCATAGTCAAACAAATAATAAACCATTAAATTAAATATGGTCAATGATATCATAAAATATTAATCCCAATAATACATAATAATCAATAAGAGTGTTGAAATAGATGAAGATATTCTTATAAAATCATCGAGTAATTCTTGAGATAAATACTCCTTTACTTTGAAAAGAAGAGTTCTTTTGGAAAATTATTTTTATAAAACTATATGTTAAGTAAGATAGTATTTTCATAATAAAATTATTGATTTTATAAATTTAATGGCTTCCAAAAATATATTATAGAGTTACTATAAAAATAGGTAAGAATTTGAGAAATTCCCTTGAAATGGGATTATTTATCGAGAATGATTTTTGAAAGATACTTTTAAAACATGTAAATCCCCATAAAAGAAAGAAGGATTATGGTTGGTAAAAATATTATAATATTAACACATAATTTATTATTAGTACATAAGAATAAATAATAATTTAATTAGGATTAAGAGAGACAAAGAGTAACCCGAAAGAAAATGGAGGTTCGGGTAGAAAACCCTTACCTTAAGTCTGAAGGTGTTCCTCACTTGATCTTAATGACCTGAATAATAAAATTTAGGTTCATAAATTAATAATTAAAGAACCTCATATTCATGTAATTGATTTATTATAACCTTATCTAGGTTCATTCATGGCCTTTTTATGGATTAATAGATTCAATTTCATTGTTTTGGAGTGTTTTCTTCCTTAGTTTTCATGATCGGTTTACTTATATTCATGTACAGATAAATTTGTAGAATGAGAATGGTTGTACAGAATAGAAGTTGTATGTTATTAAAAAATATAATATTAAATGGTTATAAAATTAATTTTTTTATTGGGATTGAATGTGATTCATTATATAAAACTTTAATGATAATTGTTTGGGTAAATTGGAGGTTCTTGATCACAACAAACTCATTTTGATTTATAAATTAATATCATGTGTAAAAAAGGATTCCAAAACCTTAAATAAGTTATAATACATATATTATAGTATGTTTCATCCATAAAAATGGTTTCATGACCATAATTTAAGATGGTAATATAAATTTAAAACTCGTCATCCTTGAATGTGATAAATTAACACATCTCAGATGGTGTTTTCATTTATCATATAAAATAAGGTAAAGGAGAGATAATTAAGAATTCTTCCATTATCATTAATACATTTCAGTACATTCAAGGTACTGGATTCATCACAACATTTGGATGAAATTAGTTTAGGAAAGAAAAAGAAAATAAATTAACTTGAAATAAAAAAAGAGGAATTTACCTCTTGAAGTTATCTTCCCTGAGAGCCTCTTTAGGGGAGTGGTTTTGATCTTTTTATGAGACCAAGGGCTATTGGAAATGGTGTAGGATCTTGGGAGGATATTTAAGAAATATTTATTCAAGACACATGGCTTGATAAGAGTGAAGATATGAGATAGTGATGGGGTTTATAGTGAAGGAGAGGAAAAATAAGCGGCATCGATCCTGCTTCCTATGTCTCCCATGGCGTGATGGCCATGGAATCCAGCTCCTTCCCTCCCCCTCCTAAGAGGGGGAGGGGTTGCTCGGGATTGGGTTCCCTACTTTATTTATCTCTGCTTATAGATCCAGTGACGCTTCCGCCTTTCCCTGCCATCGAGCTTGCCCCCAAAGTCCCCTCATTTTTAAGGGTTTCCCTAAGCTATCGCTTTCCATTCGGGAGTTCACTGATGCATCAGACCTGTATAGGTACCCTCTAGTGGATCGCTATGGTCGGAATCGACCATCTGTCAATGCCTTCGACTGATTCATCTCTTATTCGTGGGGTCTGATGCATCACATGATTGTTGGGCTACTAGACCCCCAACACCTTCTCATTTTCTTCGAGTCTGAGGATGACCTCTTCACTGCCTGGACCGGCAAAAAACACTCCTGAAATAGTGCATGATTCTTCCTCTTCTAATGGTATTTCGACTTCCATTTGAGGAATGATCCTTTGACAACACCAATCTGGGTAAGTTTCCCCAGCCTTCTGCTTCCATTTCAAAACCCTTCAGTGCTCTCGATGTTTGGAAACCTGATATGTAGGTTCTTATGTTTTGACAACTGATCGCGATCCATTTTCCACCCTATTTCTCCGAGCATCTATTTGGAAATTGATGTTTCCAAACCACCAGTTTACTATGTGTGGATTGAAATTTAAAATGAATACCGGATCAAACAGAGGGTCTGTTTTGATTTTTGGATTGATTTCTGCTCATCCTGCAGTCATCTGGGTCATCTCCAACAGGCTTGCAGGAGTGCTGTAGTCGGACAAGGATTAGTTCTTGTAGCCTCAGTTTGTGAAGTAGAGGGAGAAGATATTGAAACTATTAAATCATATGCAGCTATGGAATCTCTACCCTCTCATAACAGAACAAGTTTGGATGAGGTTAATGGTATTAATAACATTTCGTCTCTTGAATGCATGAAGTGGTCCTTGGGGATTTCAGGTGTTCATGGCTTAGCCATCCAGGGGATCAGATCTTCAGGGTACAAGGCACTGAATTTAGGGATTGCTTCAGGTTTCTAAATCCCCAGTTCAGTCCCTCCGAGATAGAAACAAGGCTCTCTCAGTTCTGATAAACCGACTTTGATTCCAACTCCTACAGATATCCAACTGATCCTCCTTCAAAATAGGTTTTCCGGTCTAATAAATGGATTGGATGGGGAAGATGATCAAGGGAGATGGAGAAAAGTGAGTCATAGGAAGGATAGGAAGAAGGATCCATCCTTTACTAAACAATATTTAGAAAATGAGTCAATTTTATCTGAGTCCCCACAGTCTCCCTCGGAGAATGAGGAGGATGAGAAACTCAAGTGTTTCTCACATAATAAATTGTCAAAAGGAAATCTAAAGATTATAGATGTTGGAGACTATATGGTGAATGTTGGGAGAAATACCAATACTCGGAAAGATTATTCATACCTTCCAAAACTGATGACTACCCGTTCAGTTGGCATGGGTATTAAATTTAGGGATCCTTCTCATCCTACTCAAGATGTCGATGAGAGGGAGGTTTTTTGTGACAAGGCTGTGGAGTATAAAGGTGAAAGGATTGAGGATCCTAAATGGTTGGTTGATCCATTTTCATCTCATGGTGTTCAGAAGGAGGTAAGGAAGGATAATGTTGACCTGAAGCTTCTTCTACACATTGAGGAAAATATAGCGGATGGAAATTTTGAAATCAACATTTCTAAGGTGGAAGTATATATAATGTATGATAGATCAATTCAACTTGATCTTAGTGAAGAGAAAGCTGATTGGATTGACTTGAAAGACCAGATTTTGGCTCATGGAATCAACGAGGGGAAAATAAATGTGGAAGAATACATTCAGACCTGGGACAAGTTGGCCTACCACTTCAAGTATCTCATCAAAGATGATCCAGATATAATGGCAACATCTATCTCCTGGAGCTTACATAGGGTGATTAATTCAAAAGTTTTAATGTTTTTTTGGAATAGTTTGGTAATTTTTTACGAGATCTGAATTGGGTATGAAATATAATATTTTTGGGTCTCTCACTTTCCCTCAAAAGTGATTTCATAAATAAAAATTTTTAGATTGGATATAGTCGAGGAGAGGAGGGTTTTCCCATTAATTTTCCAAAGACAACTAATAGTAATGATTCTTATGACCAAGAATAGTAATATGTGCATATTAATTAGAACCAAGTGGTCTTACATCATCCTTACATCACCTATGACTCAATACATCATGTATTTAGTATTTATAATAAATTATCGTATTTTACTATTCACCAAAAATTGAATTATTTTAGAAAAATACCAAAAATTCACCACAACCATTTTTCAACGTGTAGAATTAAAAAATGAAATCCATTTTTTTAAAATATTTTTCAAAATATTTTTAATTTTGTTTTTAAATAAAATCATAATTTATTCAAAAAAACAACATTAAAACTATAACTGTTTTATAACACCTTGAAAAATTAATCAGGGTCCCATAAAATTATCTTATAACCATAAGAAAATAAAATTACAATTTATGATTATATTTTATGAAAATACATTTCCATTTTAAATTATTAAAATAATCATAGAATTGTAATTAAAATATTTATGACATACAAAAATACCAATACTTATACTATGATCAATTGTTCACACAAAAGATGTCTAAATTGTATTTATACATTCATGGGTGAAGTTTCTATTTTTTTGTCCAATTTACTATTCATTACTATTCATAAGGGTATGTGACTATTCATAAGGGTTTGATATTATTCATAAAAAACTAAGTTGATTCTATCATACTCTAAATATCTTACTGAATGAAAATATGTATGTGAGTTTTTAGAAATTAAAATCACAGAGGTGGAAAAATTATGTTTACTGTCTAGGTTATAACCAAGTGTTGTTTTTTTAGAGATATAGAGTTTCATGCATTCAATATTAAATTTATTTTCAAAATCATAGGGTGTTACATTATCCAATCTTTAAATAAAATCCATTCTCGAAATTACCAGAATGTTTCTTCACAAAATGATTTGGGTAGTTCTTCATCATAAGATCCTTAGGTTCTCATATTGCCTCTTCAATTTTAATTTTTTTTTCGAAAGTATCTTTACTAGTTGAGTCATCTGATTACTTAACACATGTTCTTTAGTGTCTAGAATCCGGATTGTCTCTTTACAGTAAGATAATTCAGGTTCCAATTCTATACCTTTAAAATAGAGGACATGCGTTGGTTCAGGCATGTACTTTCTCAATAATGAGATATGGAACACATTATGTACTTTAGACAGGCTAGGTGGCACACCCTTCTATGGAGATACTTTTAAGAAAACATGATCTCCCACTTGAAATTACAAATCCTTCCTTTTATTATCATTATAGATCTTTTGTCAACTTTGAGATACTTTGATATGGCCTTAAATAGTCTTTACCTTCCCTATTGTTTCCTCCACAAGCTCTAGACCCACAAGGTTCCTTTCATCGACTTCATCCAAACATATTGGTGTACAACATCTCTTTCCATATAATGATTTATATGGTGCCATTTGAATTCTTGAATGGAAGCTATTATTGTAGTAAAACTACACCAAAGGTAAATACTGATCCCACATACCTTGAAAATCAAGTGATCATGATCTCAACATGTCTTCTAAGGTTTGGATCGTCCTTTCCGATTGCCCATTAGTTTGATGATGATAAGAAGCACTCAAACGAATCTCAGTATCCAAATATTTCTGAATAATTTTCCATAATTTCGATGTAAATAAAGGATCTCAATTAGACTCTTTTAAAATAAATTCTCCATTCATTCTTACAACTTCATTTATATAAATTCTCACAATCCGCTCCAATGGAAAATCCTCCCTTATAGCGAGGAAATGTGCAGATTTTGTAAGTTGATCAACAATTACCCATATTCCATCATTCTTTCTTAGAGTTTTGGGTAATCCAGTGACAAAATACATGGTGATTTCATCCCATTTCCATGCAGGAATAGGTGGTGGTTGCATGAATCCTCTTGGATGTTGTCTTTGAGCCTTTACTTGATGACAAACTAGACATCTTGATATATAATCAGCAATTTCCCGCTTCATGTTGTCCCACCAGAAATCTTTCTTCAAATCTCTATACATATCAGTGCTACCAAGATATATAGATAAATTCAAACTATGATCATCATCTAATATCTCCCTTTTCAGCTCGGGTATAGAGGGAACACATAGCCTCTTCCCAAATTTCAGAATACCATATTCACATACAAAGTCTGCCAACTTTCCATCTTTCATAGCATTAATTTTATTTTGAAGGTTCTCATCATCCGTATGCGATATTTTAATCCTTTCTAATAAATATGTTTGGGAAACCAATTGAAAAATTAATGATGTTTTTCCTTATTTGATAATTTCCATGTCCATCCTTATTAGATCCATGAATATAGGATCCCTTTCAATCCTCATTTTTTAAAAACTTCATGATCATTCCTGCTCAATGTATCAGCTACCTTATTTTACTTCCATGGGTATTAGTGTATGGAAAAAACATAATTCTTGAGTAATTAGATCCATCACCTCTGCCTCATGTTGAGTTCTTTCTGTGAGAAGATATACTTCAGATTCTTTTGATCCGTATATATCTCACATATTTCACCATAGAGATAGTGTCTCCAATTTTTTAGAGCAATGATAATAGCAGCTAACTCAAGATCATGAGTAGGATAGTTTTGTTCATGAATTTTTAACTTCCTTGATGCATAGGTAATAACTCTATGATTCTGCATAAGGAAACAACCATGTCCTTTCTTTGATGCATCACTATAGATCACAAACCCATCATTCCCTTATGGTAAAGTTTGGATTAGAGCATTCACTAATCTATTCTTCAATTATTAACAACATTCCTCACATTATTTTTTTTCCATATGAACTTAACCTCTTTACATGTAAACTTGTTCATTGGGTTGGCTAAATGGGAAAAGTTCTGAACAAAGCACCGATAATAACCTGCTATACCAATAAAACTACATATCTCAGTTATTGTTGTTGGAGTAGGACATTCTTGAACAACCTTTGTCTCTATAAGATCAATATATTTTCCATACTTAGATACAATTTGGCCAAGAAAGGAAAATTATTAAAGCCAAAATTCACACTTTCTAAACTTCCCATACAATTCATTTCTTCTAAGAGTCTTCTAAATAATGTGCAAGTGATTTTCATGATATTCATAGATTTTTAAGTATACCAAAATATCATTAATAAATACCACCACAAAGTCATCAAGATATTCCTTGAAAATTATATTCATTAGATCTAGGAAAATAAAGGGTGAATTAGTCAGTCTAAAATGAATTACTATAAAATCGTAATTCCCATACTTGGTTCAAAATATTGTCTTGGAATATCTTCATTACTTACTAGAAACTGATGATATCTAGATCGAAGTTCAATCATCAAAAAATATTGGGCTCTATGAAGTTGATAAAATAAATCATAAATGTGAGGTAGGGGATACTTGTTCTTTATTATTATTGAATTGATCCCCATATAGTCAATGCAAAACCTCATAGATCCATCTTTCTTTTTAACGAAAAGGATAGGGGCTCCCCATGGAGAAACACTAGGGTGAATAAATCCCTTATCACTCAATTCCTCTAGTTTTTTCTTCAATTATACTAATTACTGTTTCCCTCAGAATTCGGGGATGACCTCCTGGATGGGAGATTCAAACGTTCTGATTGGTTTCTAACAGGTTAGTTCGTAGAACCAGAAACATCCAATGAATCCACATCCATTTGGACCTACTTTCCAAAGGTAGGCGCTAAATATCTTATGGACTGATGAGGCTTAGGAATTTGCATTGGTCGAGAGGATGGGAGGTCGGACTCATCACACCTTTTTGAGGGGAATTATTGTTTATTCCGGGACTCATTTTATAGATTTAAGTTATGTTCGTGAATCCTTATTATATTACCAAGTATAAAATGAGCTTTCCTTCAGTTTAACAATCAATGATTAAATATTTAAGAAATTTAGAGATTCTTTTATATGTATTTGAGGTTCTTCATCGATAGAGAATCATCTATATCTATTTAGAGATTCTTGGTCAATGGTATCCTTCAAAATATTTATATAAAAGTCTCTTGGTCATTATGATGACTAGGCTGGTTTTAAAGCCACTCAGTGGGGCACTTGAAGTTTATTGTCATTCAGAAGGACATGAATTATTTCAAAGTTTGGATCGAACCCATAGATGGGATACCTACGTATCCTTTGTTTTGGAAAAGGAATCAGAACCCACGTAGTTCGAGTAAGGGTATATGATGTTTATGATTGATGGATCAAAGAAGGATGTCACAATTACTTTTACACTCTAAGCTCACGTGAGTCATGCTCGGTGTGAGAAACAAGTGGTATTGGTAAAAATTAGACAATTGTGCCATGAAAGATGCAATCATAAGAATTAATGTGGGGCTTATGTATGTATGACTGCCCAGATAAATGAAGATTAGGATTTACTTTAGAGAGAAAATCCAGGAACAGGGTCCATAAAGGTATATGTGCTTTATGGAGATTTTAATACTCTAACTTGGGACTTATTCCTGAAAAGGAAACCCAAATTAGGAAAGTATTGATAAATGGGTTTTACTCCTGAGAAGGAATCCCAGATCAAACATAAATTAGGACTGGTTAAAGAGAATGTAAGGGACTTGGGGCTTACTCCTGAAAAGGAAGCCCAAGATTATGACTGGGACTTACTCTTAAAAAGGAGGCCCATGTTAAGGGATTTATGAATGTGACTTATTCCTGAAAAGGAAACCTAGGTTAAGGATTAAGGTTTGGGGCTTACTCCTGAAAAGGAAGCCCAAATTAGAGACTGGGGCTTACTCCTGAAAAGGAAGCCCAAATTAGAGGATCTGGGGCTTACTCCTAAGAAGGATGCCCAAAAATTAAGGGACTTGGGGATTACTCCTAAAGAGGATTCCCATAATTATGACTGAGACTTATTCCTAAAAAGGAGGCCCAGGTTAGGGGACTTGGGGATTACTCCTGAAAAGGAAGCCCATGATTATGACTGGGACTTATTCTTGAAAAGGAGACCCAGGTTAAGGATTCTCTCATCATAAAGGATGAGGTTGAATGAATGAACTCTCAATCTTTAGTGATATAAATATATGTAAATCACTAGGTTTTGAGAGATATTCCACCAAATTCCTTTCAGATAAGGAAGTCAAATCAAAAAATCATGCCATAAATGGCTTTTAAGAGTGTCTTAAAGACTGAATCTTGAAAAGGAAAGGTGTAATGGCTTAAGAGGGGTGAAATGGGCAAGAAAGGAACCCAAAAAGGAAGGGGTGCGCAAGTCTTGGAAGGCGCGAAAGTACTGCGTGGGCGCGCAAGTATTGGTCGCGCAGGTATGCCTGCACGACACATGGTGTACTTGTGCGATGGTCAACCAGCATTGAAATACTTGAGCGTCTCTTTACTAAACCCTTTAGAATCCTCTTGAGGTTCTTCCAAAAAGGGGACGCGCAAGTTCTATCGAAGAAGTAAGGCGACGCGCAAGTTTGGCCACTTCCTTTAAGGGCTGGCCACTCCGACGCGCAAGTGTTGATGAATTTCAACACTCAGGCCTTCCTCCTTCTCTTTAGATCTTCCGTTCGAGGTAAGAAATTACCTTAGAAGTGTTCTGGAATCTATGAGAAGAGACTTGGGCATCGGGAGCTTCAATCTGAGTTTCTGGAAAAAAATCCTCTCGAATGGGGGGCCCACAGGGTCTATTTATAGGCAGGAGAAGACCCCGGGCAGTTACCGGGCAGTTATCAATTAGGTCGCGCAAGTCACTTGCGCGCCAAGGTGCATCGCGCAAGTCCACTTGCGCGACCATGAAGGAACTTGCGCTCCCTATGGGCAAAGTTTTCCTTGTTCATCCCTTTGTCGATTTTTGATGTTTTCTTCAAAGGTTGAATCACTTTGTGCTCATATATTCCCCTTTTCCGATCTTTAGATTCTGTGACGAAAGGAGAGTCAACAAAAGTCCCCCCTCAGAGTTGGATCCGAAAGAAATGAGTATTTGACTCTGAGAAAATCGCAGACATCCAAAGGAAGGATGGGGCGCGCAAGTCTTCAGGGCACAGAGGGCGGCGCGCAAGTGCGCATCGCGCAGGGACCCGACCACGTCTATAAATAGAGGGCCTCACTTCCATACAAGCATCCAGATTTCTGGACTTCATACCTTCGAGCTCTCACCGCGCAAGTCACCTTAGCCACGCAGGTTTCTCTATTTTACAGTGTTTTCCTTGATGTCGCGCTACTGTAAAGGTATTTATACTTGCGCAATATATACTTGTGCGTCAAAAACTAGCGCGGCACACGAATACTTGCGCTCCATGTTTAGAATTGCGCGCCTTAATTCCTTATCCATTTTTCGAATTCTTTCACAAATTTTAAGAAAAATAAACCCATTTAAGAGTTTAATTTATTCAACTTTTGTGCAGATTCAATGGCTCCTAAGGGAATTAAAACGTCTGATGAACTGGCTAGCAAGCGGATTGATGACATGATGAACATCATTGGCCACGATTACTATGATATCTGCGACAACACTCTCCCAGATTTGTCTAAGTACTTGAATAAATATCATCTTAATTTCCCACAGAGCATCTACTTGCCTCTATATGGTCATGGTCACCTGCAAGGAGTCAATGTTCCAGATGCAAAGAACTATACACCTGAAATGAAGCTGCACTGCTACTCCTTCATTTCGATTATGCTGTGCATTAAGGGAAACAAAAATGGTGTGAACTTTCAAATTCTTCCTCCATGTCATTTCCTTACAGATATGAAAATGGCGAACCCATGGGCTGAAATGTTTTCCACTGCTGATTGGTGGAGAGAAGACAAACATGGTATTAGAGCAATATCTGAAAAGAGTACTCTCTCCAAATGGCTCTTTACTTCCAATGATCTATTCTCAAATCCATGTATCCATCTTCCAAGTCTCTTGGACAGAAACAGAGTCACTGTTTGATCAGCAGAAAATTTTCTCAAACTGCACTCAAGAACATCCTTTTACAATTGTTCCAAGAAGAGCTGGTATCACTGCATCTCTTATTGCATCCAGTTGAATAAATGAATTCCAGGTGGTTGCTGATGAAGCTCGGGATGCCATAAATCAAATGAAGAGTTATGTTGAAAGCCTCTTGTAATTCTTGAAAAAGAGAAGAGACTCCAGTCTGTGGATGTCCTTCTATCTCCTATGTATCAATGAAAAACACTTTCATCTTCAATCATTTGTACCTGCATTCTTTCACTACCTGCTTCAAATTTACTTAAGCCAATGGGATTAGTAAGCATAGTTTGATTTTTACTAGGATTATTACAAATAACCCTACAAACTTTGAACCTTTTAATTGCTCAATATTACCTAAATCATACGAAAATGTATATTTAGTGAGCTGGAACTTGACTTTTATTCAGAGTTCCTTTGTCTTTTGTGGGCAGTTTAAAGTCATGCATGCTGGACATAAAGGGGCTAATGTTTAAGGTCGAAATAGCTTTGACCAAAATGGATTAAAATTGATTCAATTCCTTGACAATTTATCTGAAAACATATTATTATACTCAAGTATGAGGGAAAATATGTAAGCTATGACTTAAGAATATTTGAATCTGAGGAATGATATGAAAAAGAGCTAAAAGGAATTATAAGAAGTAGTTTCCAAGAATGAAGTTACCATTATTTAACAAACCCGTTAGGGGGTTGAATTATGCAGGGCCACCTAAGGGCATTGGCTGCATAGTTAAATAAAATAGTATCTTTTGGCTAACAAGTCTGTTATGTAGACTGTTTATGCAAGGCCACCTTTGGGCACGTGCTGCATGGTCAGGCAAAAAGAACTCTCAGAAATTTACTTTCCTAGTGCTAAAAGCTAGTGAAAGTTTATGGAGATTCAAATTTTATAAAGTATAGAGTTTGCTGTATGGAAAGAGGTACTTGAATATAGAGAAGATATTTCCAAACAAGATTATCGAAGAACTGGATGAATATCATTCCTACGAAGGTCTGACCCAAACGTAGGGAAGAAGAATAAACCATAGACTTGAATACTTTCAGATCGTGAAAAAGGATATGGGACAAATATTTTAAGGATGGCTATTTTTTTGCGGATCCCTACATACTGTCGTTTAAGACAAATAAGGACAAAAGATGCATTCTTCCCAAGAATGAAGTTACTATCATTTAACAAACCCGTTAGGGGTTGAATTATGCAGGGCCACCTAAGGGCATTGGCTGCATAGTTAAATAAAAAGTATCTTTTGGCTAACAAGTCTATTATGTGGACTGTTTATGTAAGGCCACCTATGGGCACGTACTGCATAGTCAAGCAAAATAATTCTCAGAAGTTTGACATTTTTGCGACTAAAAGTCATTAAAAGGGTTATGAAGATCTGAAAATATTTAAGGTTAGGATTATAACACATAAAGATGGGTATTGTCCAATGTATATAGAGATACATAGGTCAATGATAACCATAATCATGTTGTGGCTGGGTCCTGAATTGAAATTTTGGACTTCTATACGTATCTCATAAGAATGAGAATCAATCCATACGTAGTTCTTGAAATGTAGTTTAACGTCATGCAGGACAAAAGTATGAGAGATCTTAGTTTAGGGTCATAGAGTTCGGACCATAAAAATGAATACACAGTGTGTGTTTTCATAAGGACTTTCCAGCCAAGGGACTGAAAGTTAAATTTGGGGTTAGGACCAAAAGACTTGGGGCTAGATTCTAGGGATACTCGAACGTTCCTACGTATCCCATAAGGATGGGAATCAAGCCCATGTAGTTCTAGAACTACCCTTTGTACAAATTTGGTTCGTACATGTGAAGGGTGAAAGGGGACTTTAGTGCAATGATGGTTTAACCTGAGATAAAAAGTTTAGGCATTACCATGTATGCACGTAGTCTTTTGAAATGAAACATGATTGAAGAATCAATATCAATAATAGTTATGTCTCAAATGAGGAAATCAAAGAGTATTGTAGTTTATTGTCATACCGGACCAAAATGTTGCATAGTTTAACGTCATATAACAAGGACGAAAGTGAATCAATGTAAAGATATTGATTCTAGGGGCGGTTTAACGAATCAACATCATATGAGATGGTGGTGAATCGATGTGAAGAGATTGTTTTTGGGCTTGAACCCTGGGAGGTTGCCTACATACCCAGCCTGGAGGTCAAGGATCAAAGTCTGTGTAGTTCAATTAAAGAATGAATTAATGATCAAGTTGTTTTTGGGGACAACGATCTAATAAATAAAAAAATGTTGTTGGGACTTATACATGGTTAGCGGTCCAAAGAGAGTGTTACAATTGAGGTTTTCTCTCAGCTCACGTGAGTCATACTCGGTGTGAGAAACAAGAGGTAACAACAACCTTAACGATGCATAGTTTAATGTCATGTAGGAAATATAAAGGGACTATGCAGTTTAAAGTCTTGCAGTTAGGACTATTGGTGCTGTGCGGTTTAGTGTCATGTAGCAGGGACAAAATACAGTTTAATGTCATGTAGGACGTATTATGAACTTTCTGTACAGTTTAGCGTCATGTATTTAGGACTATGGGAACAATAGAGTTTAACATCATGTTGGATGAAAGGGGGGAACTGTGTAGTTTAATGTCATGCAGTGAGGACAAAAGAGTGCACCATTTTAACGTCATGTTGGACGCATTGGGGATTTTTTTTTACAGTTTATGTAGTTTAACGTCTTTTCGGACGTAAGGGACTTTTAAATAGTTTAGGGTCATATGCATGGACCATGGATGGTGCAGTTTAATGTCATACAGGACCATGGTGTACTTTAAAGTCATACAGGACTTTTTAGGGAATTTTTTCACAGTTTAATGTCGTGTGGGACGAAGTTTCAGTTTAAGGTCATACTGGACCATTGCTGTATAGTTTAACATCATATAGCAAGGAAGAACTGGTGCTGCACAGTTTAGTGTCATGTTGCGGGGACATAGTTGCAGTTTAAGGTCATACTAGACCATTGCTGTATAGTTTAACATCATATAGCAAGGACGAACTGGTGCTGCACAGTTTAGTGTCATGTTGTAGGGACATAGTTGCAGTTTAAGGTCATACTGGACCATTGCTGTATAGTTTAACGTCATATAGCAAGGATGAACTGGTGCTGCACAGTTTAGTGTCATGTTGCAGGGACATAATGTGAATACTTTGTATTTTATACAAAATATTTCTTCAAAAATCTGGCATTAGTTGGAGTAGTAATGAGTTCTCCATCCATCGAGATTAATGAATAAGCTCCATTGGATTAGACCGTATGTATTGAATAAGGTCCTTCCCATTTTGGCTCATGCTTGGGAGGTTTCTTTCCTGGTATCATTGGAGTTCTGAGAACTAATACCAATTCTCCCTGAATGAATGAACGAAGACGATATTTTTTGTTAAAAGCTCGTGCTATTCGATTCTGATATATTTCCAAGTGGTGCAAAGTGCACAATATTTTCTCATCTAACCATTCCAATTCATTCAATCACTTTTGGGATTTCTCATCTGTAGATAACTAATCACAAATGGCTACTCTGAGTGAGGGAAATTGAACTTCAATTGGCAAGACTGCTTCTGTTCCATATACCAATGAATATGGAGTTGATCGCGTTGCATTGCGGGTTGTAGTCCGATAAACCCATAAAGCATTAAAGAGATTATCAGGCCATGACCTCTTATCTTTATCCACCATCTTTTGCAGTATATTTGAAAGAGTCTTGTTAAAGGCTTCTATTTGGCCATTGGCTGTCGCATGATACCGAGATGAATGGTTGGATTTAATGTTGTATTCTTGATACAATTTATTCACCTCATAAGAACAGAAGTTGGTGCCGTTGTCCGTCAATATGGTATGAGGTGAACCAAATCTAGTAATGATGTTAGACTTGATGAAGCTAACAATGCATTTAGAACTGACTTCTTTGAGAGGTACTACCTCTGCCCATTTGGAAAAGAAATCAGTAGCAGTAAGAATGTACTTAAACTGCTTGGCCGTAGCTGAAGGGTAAGGTCCCACCACATCCATTCCCCATGTGGTAAATGGCCATGAGTATTTAGCTGTATGAAGCAACTCTGGAGGTTGATGAATGAAGTTGGCATGTACTTGACATGAATGACACTTATTTGTGAAATCAACACAATCTTGTATCATTGAAGGCCAAAAGTATCCAAGCCTTCGAATTTGATCAGACAATCTATGTCCAGACTGGTGGGTACCACAGACTCCTGCATGCACTTCTTTCATGACAGCCATTGTATCTTCACCATCAATGCATCTGAAGAGAACTCCATCAAAACCACGTTTGTAGAGAATTTTCTCTAGGTGGTTTGGGACATCATAAAGAGTAAAATTGACCACACGTCGCCGGATTTGTTCTTTCTCAGCTCTATCAGGTGGAAGTGTTCCATTTTGAAGGTATTCCCTGATAGGTGACATCCATCCTGTAGTATGACCATACAGTTCAGGAATGGGACTAATTTCATTAATTTCCTCTATTCTGGCTTGAACATAAGGTGAAATTTCACGACAGTGGGCAATAATGATAGTTGTCTCGTCCCGATTTGGATCTGCTAGAGTTGTGGCTATATTAGCCAGTGCATCAGCTTGAGCATTTTGTGATCTTGGGACATAAGAAAATGTCGGTTATGAAGGGAATTCCGCCATTAACTTTCTGACGTAATCATACAAAGGGATTAACTCTTCTTTTTTGATGGCATAATCCCCATTGACTTGTTTGATTACCAGGTCTGAATCACCTTTCACCTTTAAGTGATTCACTTGTGCTTGAAGTGCTAACTCCAAGCCTGTGATAAGAGCTTGGTATTCAGCTTCATTATTGGTACCACCTTCCCACAATAAAAAGGAATAAGGTAACAATGCCTTATCTGGAGAAATGAGTACAATTCCTAAACCAACTTTGTTAAATTTAGGATTTTCCATTTTCTTCCCTGTTGGACTTCTGGAAGCACCATCAAAATACATTTCCCATGTTTGAGGACACTCTTGAATAGAAAAAACATCCTCATCAGGGAGTTCAATTTCTGAAGACGTGTCGTCCACTGAAGGATGTTCAGCCAAGAAATCAGCCAGAGCTTGGCCCTTTATTGCCTTTTGAGATACATACTAAATGTCGAACTGCTGCAAAATAACTGCCCACCTTGCTAGACGTCCTGTAAGCATTGGACGACTAAGGATGAATTTGAGCGGATTATTGCGAGATACCAATTAGACCTCGTGATGTTGCAGGTAGTGTCTCAGTTTTTTAACTGCAAAGATTAATGTCAGGCAGCACTTCTCAATACTTGAATACCGGGTTTCTGCTTCAAGCATAGTTCTACTGAGATAGTAGAGGCTATTTTCATTCCCAGCATCATTCTTTTGAGCGAGAAAGGCACCCAATGATCGCTCTAGAGCTTTCACATAGAGGATAAGTGGTCTACCTTCAATAGGTGGCATGAGTACTGGTGGACTCAAGAGGTATTTCTTGAGAACATCAAACGCTTCTTGACATTCTTCAGTCCACTGGTAAGTGACTCCTTTTTTCAATAATTTGGTAAAGGGTAAACTTTTGCCTGCCAAATTGGCGATGAAACGCCGAATATAGGCTAAGTGTCCTTGAAGTCCTCTTAATTATTTCAAATTCTGAGGAGGTGACATACCAAGGATTGACTTGGTCTTCTCAGGATCGACTTCAATACCACGATGGCGTACAACAAAGCCGATGAATTTTCCTGAGGTTACCCCAAAAGCACATTTTAAGGGGTTCATCTTCAAATTATGTTGTCGAAGCTTGTGGAATATGACTTCCAAATCAGCCAAGTGATTAGAACGTTGTTTGGATTTAACCACCAAATTGTCTACATAGCATTCAACAAACTTCCCTAAGAAAGGTTTGAAGATACAATGCATGGCGCGTTGATATGTTGCACCAGCATTCTTTAAACCAAAGGGCATCACCCGGTAACAAAACACACCTTGAGGGGCTCTGAAGGCTGTAGATTCCTCATCTTCTGGGTCCATTCGGATCTAATTATATCCGGAATATCCATCCATGAAGGAAAGTACTTCATAGCCAGCCGTCACATCAATTAAGAGTTCTATAATTGGAACTCGGAAATCATCTTTAGGACAATACCGATTAAGATCTCTGAAATCGATGCAAACCCTAATTTGTCCGTTCTTCTTCTTTACAGGGACAATATTAGCCAACCACTTAGGATACTGAACTTCTATGACGAAGTTATCTTTGATCAGCTTATCCACTTCAGCTTCAATTTTGGAAGCATAAGTTGGGTGTGTTTTTCTCGCGGCTTGCTTAAATCCTCGATGTTCTTTTGGTAAACCCAAATGATGAGTAGAAATATCAGGATCAAGCCTAGGCATTTCTGTATAGTTCCAAGAAAAAATATCTTTATTTTGCTTTAGAAAAGAAGTATACATTTCTTGCTCTTCAAGGGTCATGGCTGCACTAATTAAAGTGGGGCGTGGATCTTTCTCTGTACCCAGATTTATTTCTCTGAGTTCATCCACAGTGGTAGAGATACCTTCTTCAAATGCTGGAGGAGCATCTCTAAGATCTTCCACTTCCTCTTCATCATGTGCTATTTCTTCCGTTTCTACTTGCATAGTAGATGACAAAACGAAATTTTCATGATCAGAAGAGATGTCAAAATTTGCACATTTTGAAGAAGAAGCTTCCATTTCCGACCCTATTGATGATAAAGGGCCTTCTTTGGGAAATAAAGAGGAGATGATGGATTGATAATTGACATCATTATTCACCTCTGATGTTGCTATAACTTCTTCTAGCCTGATTGGCGAAGTATAGACCTGTTGGATTTCAGCAGATGAAATGAAGACGTCACCACTTGTGCTTTCATCACTGTTTGGTAGGTTACCAATTGCTCCCATGTTGTCTGGCTCAATTGTCGTAATTGACATTATGGATCTTTCCATAAGAGTATTTTGATTTGGGCCTATTTTGTCAATTTTACTGATAGGTAACACATAATCTGTACTCACATGTGTAAATGGATTTATTGGAATTTTCTCCAAACCATATGGAACATTAACTTTGGTAATTTCCTTCATTGTAGATTTTTCTCTTCCCTTCATGTGATAAAATTCTACCTCAATGTATTGATACTCACATGTCTTGAACGGGGTCTTATCACCATACAATGTTCCAACTTGACCATTGAAACAGTATTTGAGACATTGATGGTATGATGAAGGGATAGGTGCATGCTGATGTAGCCAGGGTCTTCCAAGCAAGACGTTGAAAGCTGAGTCTTGATCAACAATCATGAAATCTGAATTGGATACAAGATCTCCAAACTGAGTTCTGAGTGTAACTTCGCCCAGTGGTTCTTGTTCATTTTTATCATATCCTTGTAACATCATGGTAGAAGGAGATAAATCAGATTCCGTGAGGCCCAACCGACGAAGTGTACGAATGGGCATGAGGTTGACTCCTGAACCATTGTCAATGAAAGCTCTTCGGATATCTACACCATTGACTTTGCCAGATAAGTATAGAGGTTTTATGTGCCCATTCACAACATTATCTTCATCTTTATCAGTAAAAGATATCACTGCATGGCATTCTGTAGGATTATTCTCTATGTGATAGACTTCAGCTACAGCAATTTCAGCTTCAAACTCCTGAGGACTTGACAAAGCTTCGATGAGTGCTTCCCGAAGATCTTTTGATAGATTCAAAGCATCCAAAATTGATAACTTGGCTAGTACTTGGGCCAAGTGTTTCAATATATCATACTTTTGATCTAAAGGTCTGCGTTTCCCAATAGGAACATGCAGATTAGCAGGTACCTTGGAAGCAGATGCTTTGGAAGCTGATGCATCTTGTACTGGGATAGAAGTTGGCGACATCCTAGGTTTTGGAAGATTAGACCAATTAGATCCATTTACTTGCTGAGATAAAGAAGATGGAACCTTCAATCGGTCTTCTAAAATAACCGTGCAAAGACTGAGTTGGCTATTAGCAGAAAAACCTTCTTGTTCTTTTTGAGCTCGCTGAAGGGATCTACCACGAGTTTCTGCTACATACATAGTGCTAGCTGGGGTAGAATTGGAGTAGTGGCTTTGGAAAGATCCACGTCTTCCCCTGTATCCTGAACCTCGGGAACTTCCTCAGATTCCCTTATTTGATACAGGTATTTCAGGCTCATCAAAATTGAAATTATGACTGGAATACGGTTCTGTTAATTGAATCATATTAACAGAACCGAAGATTAACTCTTCGTCTAATAAAGACTCTGCCTGACTAGCCTGTTTAGGCTGTGCCATTTGATGGGGAGGTGCCAGTGGTTTTGAAGTAGATGGCATAAAGTCTGCCAGAGTCAAAGACAATTTAGGCTTTGACACATACTCATCTTCTTCTGATTCTTTTTTCTTCTATGAATCAAACCATTTCTTTGAGGACTTTCCCTCTGACGAAGAGGGTTTTACTGCAATATTCATGGCAGAAGACAAAATTGGTTTCTTTAATTGTGTTCGCAAAATGGCATGAGTCCGGTTGATTGTCTTTCTGACCATCCAATCATCATACTTCTGTGAATTTCTGCTTTTGAATTCTTGCCATTCATCTTCCTCCTCTGGAACTGTAGCAGTAACACATGCTACCTGAGTCAAAGAACCTTTCAACTTGACTTGTCCCAAGTTGACCATCTTTTGCAGGAGGTCTTTAAAGACAAAACACTCCTGGATAGGATGCCCCAACATTTGATGAAAGGGAAAATAATTGGGACAGTCTTCATCTCTTTCATTGTTTGGCCTCTTGGGCACTGGTAATTGAACCAAATTATTTTCCAGAGCTGAAATGAAGTAACCAGGAACTTTCTCATTTCGGAAAGAGTATGTTTTACTCTTCAAATCCTCAAATTGTTTTCGTCAATGATCTTTTTGATCAATTGGAAGAAACGGCCTTTGTTGTTGGCATTCAGGAGGTGGAGCCCTTCGAGAAGATGAAGGTTTTGAAGTAGAAATAGGTACAGGTGCTTTTTTAAGCATAACTGTAGCAGTTTCTGCTTTACCCATTCTCCTTCCTGAAGCTGATGGAATTACACGAGATTTAACCTTAGCCTGTATAAGGGAATCTTCAATCTACTGAGCGATTGAAGTAAGGTCTCGAAACCCTCCTGTGTATTTCACCGGGATCAATGGCGTGCGTAATTCGTCATGCAAATTTGCCACACAGATTGGCAATAGCTCTTCCTGAGGGAGTGCTAAACTCAGGGAATACGTTAATCCCTTCCAGCGAGTAATGAAATCAGAGACTCTTTCATTATCCCTTTGCTTGCAGTTTGTAAGATCGAAAACTGTCGTTTTTGGCAAAGTTGAGCTGAACTGAAGAAGGAATTTTTGACGAAGATCCTCCCATCCGATGATTGATCGGGATTGCAAGCTTGTATACCAGACAAAATCTGGTCCTTGCAAGGTTCACACGAAGCATCTGAGTTTCACTGCTTCTTGCTGCTCTGGAGTTCCCATCATAGGATCACAACAAGACACGTAATGCGTCAAATGTTGTTCAAGGTCGCCTGATCCATTGAAAGTAGGGAAAATAGGGTTTCCAAAACTAGATGGAGGAGAAATTGAATCTACCCATTCGGGGTAAACTTTCTTTTCTGGTTGAAATTGCACCTGTTTCCCTTCCATAGTTTCTAACCGAGCTATTAATGACTCAATAGTAGTTATTAACTTTTGAGAAACATCAGGTTGAATTTGGTCTTGGGTAGGTGCAATGAATGGAGCTTGGAAAGACGTGGTGATTGGTGCTGCAACTGATGGTAGCACTGCCAACCATTTTTGCATTTGACCCGTAGGATTAGACCTCTGAGGGTGTACTGATAAAGGAGGATATTCCTGATCCATCTTAGTATTTACAACAAATTCCTTCGGCTGTCGGACTTCAGCATTCTTAAGAAGAAGACTACTCTGAAGTAGTTCTGCATTCAACCTTCTTAATTCTTTCATTTCTTCCTCTTGTTGTGCAAACCTTTGCTCTAACGAGAGCGATTGACCTTCTCCAGAGGAAGGATATGTAACCTGATTCTTTCCCCTCCCTTTGTTGGATACTTTTTGGAGAGAAGGAAGTGGATTACCTAGGTTCTGAGTAATCCTTTGACTTCGTGTACGCACACCTTATTCATTTGTATCGGCGCATACATTTTCTTGAGAAGGACTCTCTTCATCTGAGTCCCCTGAGTGAGTCTCCTCTGGTGGATTATAAACAATGGCATTGATGACATTTATTGATGTATAATGCATCTCATCCCTTCTATCAACATTTCTGTAATATTCTCTTCTTTCATGTCTTTGATGAGACATTGCCTTTTGTTGATTTAATCTTTTAGGAACTTCTTGATGAGCTATAACTTGGAGGGAATCTCCTGATAATTTGCCTCTTCGTTCCTCTTGGGGCTTATTCCCCAATTGAGAAAAGACCGATATTCTCTGAGAATGGGATTGATGATTTGAAAGAGTCCCCAGTCTCGAGAACTGGGGATGTTCCTGCTGCTTCCGCTCAACTCCTCGAATCCCATTTGTTGACTCCGAGGGTTGGGTTAAAGGAGTCCCCAGTCTGACAAGCTGGGGTGGCTCTTAACATGCTATGTATGAGACCTTCTTAAAATCTCTCTTGATCTTGCGAATCTTAGTTCGAAAATTAGCTGGATGCATTAGCCTGTATCCACTTTTATCACCTGGTTTAACAGACCATTGGATGATTTCCGAAACTTCTGTCATTTGATGATGTGTTTCCTCCATACGAGAGGCTTGTGCAATATTCTCGCCTTCTTGATGTAGGAGCAATTAAACAACTTGTTCTCTATATGCTTGATTTTGAGAGGAACTAGTTGAAGCCTGTTCTTGAGCAAGCTTTTGATTATGAACAAATCCCATTGACTGTGGCCGGCCATGGGCAATAACATTGCATGAGACCATTTTCGGCGGGCTTTGCTGACTGGAAAGCACTGTGAAAGGTAGTGCTCCGTGAACACCCCATCCTCTGATATGAACACCAGATAGAGCATTGGAAATTAACTGACACAATTTTCTTAGTGCGCCAAGGCATGAACGTTGAAGGGTTCTCTGTTGATTTTCAGCCTTCGGATACTGAGAGACTGATAGAGATGCCAAATCAATCTGACGTTGTATCCCTTCTATTATCTTAAGATGATTTTCATATTCATCATAAGATAATACCTTCTTCTTCAATTGAAAAAGAGTTTCCATATGTTGAGACGAATATCATGGACTCCATCTTCCGTCAATATCTTTGGAATTTCATACTGGGAGTCAGCCAAAGGCCAAAACATGACTGGTACCTCACTTTTTTCCAGTTTTTTCCTCATGTTCAGCATTTCCTCTTTATCATTAAATGAAGATTCTTCTACTTGTTTTGACCAGAGTTGGTGTTTCCTTGTTGCTTCATCGGATTCAACAAGATTGGTAGAGAGATCATTGATAAAACTAGAAGATGCATGACTTAGGGGTGGTTCAGAGAATGACCTACACCCTGGGCTATCTTCTGATTGAGAAAGTATTTCACTTTCTACCGATAAAGCATCAGACATGACTGGTTTCGCATTTGCAAGTGCCTCAAGATAAGAAGGCTTTCTCGGCACTACATTGTCCACTGGAGTATTTTCCAGGCAATGTGAATCACTACTGCGGAGAGGACTTTCGCAGCGAAATTCATCATCATGGGGAGGACCACCATAATGGGTTGTAACAAAAGATGAGATCTCTTGCTCCTTGGTCTTCTGACCACACAGAGGGTTCCTGTGGCTCTCATCTGAAGAAGAAACTTCACGATTGACCGAATTTTCATGAAGCAAGCCTTCATGAGGAAGTTTCTGTTGAAGACTTTCGGAATTAATGTTCCCGTTATTGGGAACTGAGGGAGTAGAATCTTGAATTCCAACAGATAAATGTCTGAGGGCTTCAAGAACTCCAGCATCGAGCAAGGCCTTGTTACAGATTGGCCTTTGATCTCCTGACTATGCTGGGCAGATCTTGTTCTTAGATGCCTTCTTACTCTCTTTGGAAACCACTTGTTGATGAAAGTGGTTACTCTGATCAGATGTATGTGCCTGATCATGAAATATGGTCAGGTTAGGCTGACGATCTCCACTCAAATCAGGTGTATGTGCCTGACTTGGTTGTCCGTATGATATGGGGGAGTATGCACCATAACCCTCTTGGACTGGAACAGATGTGTGTGTCTGTTCCGGAGTGAATCGTTGATGTGTCACTCCACTTCTAGGGATAGATTTATGTGTCTTTCCCTGAGATGATGTTGAAGCTGTTATGATATCCTGGAAAGCATCCAGAATATGAGCAGGAATTTTCTTCTGCTCTTTCGCCATTGACAAAATATGTTTGGTGACTTCAGCTGCCGGAACGGGGATATACGTCCATTCCGAGCTTGGAGTAGGTGTATGTGCCTTCTCCTGTCCTCCTTTTATTGTTAGTGAATCCTGAAAGTACTCAAGTGTGGAGGCAGAGAGTTGAGTCTGCCTCCTGTTTGTCGTCAGAGCTTTCCGACTGACTTCTCCGTGCGCTACCAAGTGAGACTGTTGGTAGGCTTGATTAGAACTAGCAGGTGTATGTTCCTGCTGATTACACTTCGCCAAACGTGGTTGACGAGATCCATCATATGTAGTCAGGCGAGCCTGCTGACTAACTGATGATGTATAAGCAGGTGTATGTTCCTGCCTATAGTACTCCGCCAGAATTGCCTGGCAGGATTGGTTTGATGCTGCCAGACGAGTCTGCTGGACAACGGAATTAAAACGAACAGGTGTGTGTGCCTGTTCGTTTTTTTCCACCAATTTAGGTTGGTGGACTTCTCCGGAGATGGAAGGGATGAAAACCTACCCATTGTTAATTGGATTACGTCTCTGGCGGTTCGTCTTGCCTGCTCGGGTTCGAGGAACCTGAGCTGAATGCCTGGAGTCTGTACCCTCATCATGTTGAGGGCGCACTACCGCACGAGTCTGGCGGTGATTGTTGATGGGAGCCCTCGGGAAGGACTCCTGTCTTTTTGAATTAAGGCCCTGAGGGACCAGCTTGTTCACTTCCTCAGAGTAAGGGAGCGAATGGAAATTGCCTTCCGGGGATAACGACCCGAAACGGTTGGAGACGGTACTCAGCACCGCCTGCCTCTTGATCACTGGTCTTCGTCGTCTGGACGACCTGTGTGAGTTGTTCACTTGGAGGGCCTGTCGGGCAGCCTCCAGAGTTGGGATGGTACCGTGTTGACGGTACTCCTTAACCATCACATTTGATACCCAGCATTGAAGACGCTGAGTAGGTGATGTCATCCTCAGAGCGGATGACGATCTAGTAGGAATAGCAGCAGTGGTATTTGCAGCAGCAGTATTCATAGATGTGAATTTGAGAGAATCCATTATGGAAATACAGAAGATCTTGGAAAAGAGTTCCTGTTTGATATAACAGACGTAATCAAGATAAAATTCAACCACTTCATCCTTTGGATGAGCACACATGTCAATGATTGTTTTTGTTATCCCTCTTATTGAGTTTTAAATAGGGGCTTAACAAATAGGTAAAACATCATTTTAACTTGGTTTAGGATTCACGTCGTGTTCACTATTTTTTGTTTCCATCGGAATTCGGGGATGACCTCCTGGATGGGAGATTCAAACGTTCCGATCGGTTTCTAATGGGTTTGTTTGTAGAACCGGAAACATCCAATGATTCTACATCCATTTGGACCTACTTTCCAAAGGTAGGTGCTCATTAGCTTGTGGACTAATGAGGCTTAGGAATTTTCATTGGTCGAGAGGATGGGAGGTCGGACTCATCACACCTTTTTGAGGGGAATTATTTTCTATTCCAGGACTCTCTTTATAGATTTAAGTTATGTTCGTGAATCCTTATTATATTACCAAGTATAAAATGAGCTTTCCTTCAGTTTAACAATCAATGATTAAATATGTAAGAAATTTAGAGATTCTTTTATATGTATTCGAGGTTCTTCATCGATAGAGAATCATCTATATCTATTTAGAGATTCTTGGTCAATGGTATCCTTCAAAATATTTATATAAAAGTCTCTTGGTCATTATGATGAATAGGATGGTTTTAAAGCCACTCAGTGGGGCACTTGAAGTTTATTGTCATTCAGAAGGACATGAATTATTTCAAAGTTGGGATCGAACCCATAGATGGGCTACCTACGTATCCTTTGTTTTGGAAAAGGAATATGAACCCATGTAGTTCGAGTAAGGGTATATGATGTTTATGATTGATGGCTCAAAGAAGGATTCCACAATTACTTTTACACTCTAAGCTCACGTGAGTCATGCTCGATGTGAGAAACAAGAGGTATTGGTAAAAATTAGACAATTGTGCCATGAAAGATGCAATCATAAGAATTAATGTGGGGCTTATGTATGTATGAATGCCCGGATAAATGAATATTAGGATTTACTTTAGGGAGAATATCCAAGAACAGGGTCCATAAAGGTATATGTGCTTTATGGAGATTTGAATACTCTAACTTGGGACTTATTCCTGAAAAGGAAACCCAAATTAGGAAAGGATTGATAACTGGGTTTTGCTCCTGAGAAGGAATCCCAGATCAAACGTAAATTAGGACTGGTTAAAGAGAATTTAAGGGACTTGGGGCTTACTCCTAAAAAGGAAGCCCAAGATTATGACTGGGACTTACTCTTGAAAAGGAGGCCCAGGTTAAGGAATTTATGACTGGGAATTATTCCTGAAAATGAAGCCCAGGTTAAGGATTAAGGTTTGGGGCTTACTCCTGAAAAGGAAGCCCAAATTAGAGACTGGGGCTTACTCTTGAAAAGGAAGCCCAAATTAGAGGATCTGGGGCTTACTCCTAAGAAGGATGCCCAAAAATTAAGGGACTTGGGGCTTACTCCAAAAGAGGATGCCCATAATTATGACTGGGACTTATTCCTAAAAAGGAGGCCCAGGTTAGGGGACTTGGGGCTTACTCCTGAAAAGGAAGCCCAGGATTATGACTGGGACTTATTCCTGAAAAGGAGACCCAGGTTAGGGATTCTCTCATCATAAAGGATGAGGTTTAATGAATGAACTCTCAATCTTTAGTGATATAAATATATGTAAATCACTAGGTTTTGAGAGACATTCCACCGAATTCCTTTCAGATAAGGAAGTCCAATCAATAAATCATGCCATAAATGGATTTGAAGAGTGTCTTGAAGACTGAATCTTGAAAAGGAAAGGTGTAATGGCTTAAGAGGGGTGAAATGGGCAAGAAAGGCACCCAAAAAGGAAGGGGCACACAAGTCTTGGAAGGCACGCAAGTACTGCGTGGGCGCGCAAGTATTGGTCGCGCAGGTATGCCTGCGCGACACATGGTGTACTTGCGCGATGGTCAACCAGCATTGAAATACTTGAGATAATCTTTATTAAACCCTTTAGAATCCTCTTGAGGTTCTTCCAAAAATGGGACGCGCAAGTTCTATCGAAGAAGTAAGGCGGCGCACAAGTTTGGCCACTTCCCTTAAGGGCTGGCCACTCAGACGCGCAAGTGTTGATGAATTTCAACACTTAGGCCTTCCTACTTCTCTTTAGATCTTACGTTCTAGGTAAGAAATTACCTTAGAAGTGTTCCAGAAGCTTTGAGAAGAGACTTGGGCGTCGGGAGCTTCAATCCGAGTTTCTGGAAAAAAATCCTCTCGAATGGGGGGCCCACAGGGTCTATTTATAGGCAGGAGAAGACCCCGGGCGGTTACCGGGCAGTTATCAATCAGGTCGCGCAAGTCACTTGCGTGCCAAGGTGCGTCGCGCAAGTCCACTTGCGCGACCATGAAGGAACTTGCGCGACCTATGGGAAAAGTTTTCCTTGTTCACCCCTTTGTCGATTTTTTATGTTTTCTTCAAAGGTTGAATCACTTTGTGCTCATATATTCCCTTTTTCTGATCTTTAGATTCTGTGACGAAAGGAGCTTCAACAATTATACATTTTCAATTCTATAAGGGGTCTTTGATATGGGCCATGAATCATGAATTAAGTCAATGGAAAACTCAATTTCCTGCTCTAGAGGATGTCCAGGTAAATCCACAAGAAAGATGTCAAAATATTCTGGCACTATAGGTATGCCCTATATTTGAACATTCTTTTTATCACCCATAGTTATTGTATTCCATTCCTTTCCTATAATTGAATTTAGTAAATCTATCAGGGGTGGATCTAAATTAGAATCAGATGGTGATGTTTCTACCCTAAATATAATGGATTCCACATTGTCCTAAAAAATTGTAACCTCCTTCTTTTTTTAATTATTATTTGCATCATGGTTTGAAATCCAATCCATACTGAGGATTATATCAAATTAAATCATGGGTATGATAATGAAATTAGTAGATAAATCATGTTTATATACCATAATGGGGTATTCCTGACAAAAATTGTTTGCAATGATACTTCCCTTAGGAGTTTTAAATAACAACTCCCTTATTAAATCAAATTTTAAATATCTAATTTTCTTGGAAAACTAGGAAGATGTGAAAGAATGTGATGATCCAGAATCAAGTAAATCATTGTCTAAGTTCAAGGAAATTATTAAAGTACCTACCACCACATCATTAGGAACTTCAACCTCCACAATTGTTACTGAATAAGCTTGGCCTTTCTCCCTTGACCATCTTTAGAGAATGTTTCCTTGATTCTTAGTACATTAATGTGTATAATGTCCCATATCCCTACAATTGTATCATTGAACATTGGTATCTTCCTTATTCTACTTACAATCTTGAGATGGGTGGCCTTTTTTATACACTTGTAATATACTCCCATTCCCCCCAGGAAAGTGACAAGGTGTTTCTTCCCTCAATTACTGCAGGGTGGAAGGTCAACTCTTCCCTTCTTACTGATTTCATTATTTCCTTTTCCAGAGTTTCTAGCAGCCCTCTTTTTCTCTTTCTTTTATTTTAAAGTCATGAGACTTAGAAAATTTCTTCCTAGTCTTGATAACTCTTGAGACTATATCTTCATATGATGAGAAACTTTGGGTAACTATATCCCTTTGGAGTAATGGTTTTAAACCATTAAAGAATCGGTCAATCTTTCTCCTTGGATTATGTATGTAGTCCGCAGTATGCCTTGCTAGCCTTGTAAATTTGGTTTCATACTTTGAAACACTTTCATCCTCCTTCTGCCTAAAATTCAAGAATTTCATTTCCATATCAGCTCATTATTCTTGGGGAAAATATTTTTTTCTAGGAATATTTCCTTAAAATCCCCCCATTCCATCTCTTCTATTTATTTATCCTCCTTTGTGTTTTGGATTAATGACCACCACTGATCTGAATTTCCTGATATAAAATAAACTGCCATGAAAACCTTCTATCTTTCATTACAGCCCAAAGTGAAAAAATATCTTCTCCAGGGAACTTATCCACTACTCTGGTATGAATGGGTTTTTAGTCCCATTGAATGATGGAGGTTGTTGTCACACAAAGCGATATAACATAGCTCCACCATGTTGTGGATATGGATGCTCCATATAGGTAAAGTTATAATTTATAACTAGATTCAGCTATCCCAGTATAGTTATAAGTTGGTCAGTACCAGTCATAACACCCGAACCAATATCATTATCTTGCACCAGAGGGAAATCCCTACATAGGACATGAGCATTCATGCGGTTTCCATTCCTTTCACTATGATCCATTTCTAAATAATGTCATACAATAGATTAGGTTATGAATCATAATTTATAATCTCAATGTATAAAAATACTTAGCATAAATTGAAATTCTATACATAGCTAATCTCATAATCATAAAAATGGTTTTTTTAAAGAAAAATTTAAATTTAAATCCTTTATAATGTATTGTAAAGAAAATTAAAATTATCCTAAAAATATCCCCTGGGATTGCCAAACCAGGTGTGCAGTAAGGCCCATTGTCCTGTACTAGGATACCTCAGGTCAAGCCCAAAACTCCTTGTTGGAGTTTTCACTCCTAGGTACATTTGTTCCAGAACCATGTCCACTTGTAGTATCAAGACATGGATGGTTTTTTATAGAAATATCCACATAATAAATTCCTTACCAAAAATTCCAGGGTGTTCTCGTATGTTTATCCTAAAATACTATATTATGTTTTCCCCTAATCTATTTTTTCTAAATCTAGTTTCTAAGTTTTCTACTAAACTTCCTTTGATACTAATTGTAAGGACCCAACCCCAGTGGCCCAGAGCCGGTGGCTTATTTTATTACATTGGCATATAAACAATGAATATGCATCCCAAAGGAAAAAATAGTTTAGTAGTTTTGAAAACAAGATACATACAAAAGTTTAGCATTACAACTTGAAATAAAAAACAACATAGAAATTACTTCTAAAACATTCATAACTCATACGTTATTTCTACATGTAATTCATAATAAACATATTCATGTAAAAATAAAATGAAACATAAGAAAGGGGTGAGCTCAAATGCTCATTAAGGGTAAGCAATATAGTGGAATACATCATAAAAATAAACATTATTAATGGATAATAAGTAAAAACAAATTCCTTTAATAATAAACTTGAACACATTATGGAAGGAATAATAGATGGATAAATAATTCCACAATAAAACATAATCATGGGTATTATAATAGTTGAATAGACACATGAACCATCAATTCTATTTTCATAATAAGGGAATACATAATGTGGGACATCATAACCATATCGTCAAGGCCTCATGCTAAGACCATAAATATCCATTTTTTCAAGGTCTTGTGCCAAGACCCTAGTTCCTCTCATGAGACATACCGACGCACCGAGGGGATATAGCGGGACCCACATGACACTTAATAAGTCCAATAAATTCCTCATATGAATTGGGATAAACATAAACAACATATACATTCCTATTGAAACTAATATATGAAATGTAAATAACTTTCTCTGAACATTAAGCGTAAACACTAATCATTCAGAGTAAATTGGTGAATGGTTTTAAGATAGAACATCCACATTAAAACTAATAATAAAAATTTAAATTAAATATTTAATATGATATCATAAAATATTAATCCCAATAATACAAAATAATCAACAATAGTGTTTAAATATATGAAGATACTCTTATAAAATCATCGAGTAATTCTTGAGATAAATACTCTTTTACTTTGAAAAGAAGAGCTCTTTTGGAAAAATCTTTATATAAAACCATAAGTGAAGTAAGATAGTATTTTTATAATAAAATGAGTAATTTTATAAATATAATGGTTTCCAAAAACATATTATATAGTTCCCTTTAAAAGAGGTAAGAATTTGATAAATTCCCTTGAAACGAGATTTTTTATCGGGAAGGATTTTTGAAAAATCCTTTTAAAACATGTAACTCCCCATAAAAGAGAGAAGGATTTTTGGTTGGTAAAAATATTATAATATTGACACAAAATTTCTTATGATTACATAATAATAAATAATAATTTAATTAGGATTAATAGAGATAAAGAGTAACCCAAAAGAAATTGGAGGTTCGGTTGAAAGTCCTTACCTTAAGTCTGAAGGTGTTCCTCACTTGATCTTAATGACCTAAATAATCAAATTTATGTTCATAAATTAATAATTAAAGAACCTAATAATTATTTAATTTATTTATTATAACCTTATTTAGGTTTATTCATGTATTTTTATGGGTTAATATATTCAATTTTATTATTTAGGAGTGTTTTCTCCCTTGGTTTTCATGATCAGTTTACTTATATTCATGTACAGATAAATATATAGAATGAGAATGGTTGTACATAATAGAAGTTGTATGATATTATTGATAAAACAGAATATTACATGGTTATAAAATTCTTTTGGTTATTGAGATTGAAGGTGAGTCATTATATAAAACTTTAATGACAAATGTTTGGGTTAATTAGTGGTTCTTGATCACAACAAACTCATTTTGATTTATAAATTAATATCATGTGTACAAAAGGATTGAAGAACCTTAAATAAGTTATAATACATATATTATATTCTAGTTTAACCATCAAAATGGTTCCATGACCATAATTGAATATGGTATTATAATTTGAAAACCCATCGTCCTTGAATGTGATAAATTAACACATCTTGGATGGTGTTTTCATTTCTAGTATAAAAGAATGGGAAAGGAGAGATGATGACAAATTATTCCATTATCATTAAAAAATTCCATTACATGTAAGGTACTGGATTCATCACAACATTTGGATGAAAGTAGGTGAGGAAGGAAAAAGAAAATAAAGGAACTTGAAATAAAAAAAAATAAAAGTGAAATTTACCTCTTGAAGTTATCTTCCTTTAGAGCCTTTGTAGGGGAGAGGTTTTGATCATTTTATGAGACTAAGGTCTGATGGAAGTGTGATAGCATCTTGGGAGGATATTTGAGTATACTTTAGACAAGGAACAAGTCTTTATAGGAGTTAATAGAAGAGGGAGTGGGGGGGGGGGTGTTATAGTGGAGGAGAGGAGGCTTTTCCCATTATTTTACTCACTATTTTATTATTTTTCCAATGAGAACCAATAGTATTGAATCTTGTGACCAATAATAGTAATATTATCATGTGAGTTTGAACAAATTGGTCTTACATCATCCTTACATCACCTATAACTCAATAAATCTTGTATTTAGTATTTATCATAAATTATCGTATTTTACCATTCACCTAAAATTGAAGTATTTTAGAAAAATCCCAAAAATTCAACCCAATAATTTTTTGATGTGTAGAATTCAAAAATGAAATTAATTTTTGGAAATTAATTTTCTAAATATTTTCAATTTAATTTTTTTTATGAATTACCCAAAAAATAAATTTAGTGAATTTGAAGATCATTCTGAAGGAAAAAATCAGTGGAAGAAGTTTGAAAAATCATATAAGAATGAAAATAAGTACTTTAATGGAAAGAAAAAGTTCACTAGAAATATAAGTAGTATGATGAGTAAGAAAACTGAATCTGAATCAACTAATAAAAATTATTCAAAAGATGAAAGTTTATAAAATTTAATAACATTCACTTCAAAAGTTGAGAAAACAGAATATTTGTCAAATAGTTTTAGAGAGTATCATATCAAATCAGAACTTGTTACATGTCTTGAGAAAAATATAACTCTCAAGAAATAAATTAAAATTATGAAAAAAGATAGTGAAAATGTGTCTAAGGGATAAAATATGTTTCCAATTATGAAGAAGAGTATATCCAAGAGATCTAAAGTTACAAATTGAGAATTGTTAAATAGGAAACTATGGTTAAAGACCTTTGTAAGAAGTTATAATCTAAGGAATATTAATTTAACCAAACTCAATAAAAACTTATTGAGGCTAAAATTACTTTAATAAAGATTAATGAAAACTTCAACAAATCTTTATAAGTAAAATAAGAGACTTCTAAAGTTTATGAGAAATATCAAATAAAGAATCTGGTGAAATCAATACCCAATAAACTAAATTTTTCATTTGATTTTTCTTACATTTCAAGTGTAAATAAAATTATTGGGAAATATTGGGTTGATAAAGGCTGTGAAAAATCTATCACATCAATAAAAGTTGAAAATATCCCCATAAGAAATTTGTCACACACCCAGAGGTAACTGAAGTTTAAAGATGTTATGAACCTCAAAAATATTATTATATGTAAAGATAATTCTTCTATAAAAAACTAATATTTTATGGGTTTTATTGATGTTGTGGATTTTATGGGTATAGATATTGAAACTGTTGGCATAACAAATCTCTTCTAGGAAAAAGGTTTGAACGGAGAGGAAGAAATGGTAGAAGAGGAATTAGTAACTTTCCAACCCCATAGGAAGTTAGAAAAGTGCAATCTCAAGATGAAATAAACTTTCCAAAAAATAATCAGTTTGATTACTTGGAGGAAATATGTAGAATATTCGACCAAATGGGTCACTTTACTGAAAAATGTATGACAATATTTTTAGAACAATTTTCCTGTGATAGAAAAGAAAAGATAGCTGGAAAGAATAAAGTTGAGGAAAGATATTTTATTATTGAAACAAATTTTAAAGCTAACAAAAATAATAAACCATGGATTCTTGATATTTTTTCTTCCTTACACATGAAGGTAGATATAAATATATTGAAAAATGTTGAAAATCATGATGGATGATCAGTTACTTTTGAAAATGATTGATCCTTGAAAAATTAAAGGAATAGGGAATTCTAAGATAGATACTCAAAAACTAAATTCTAAAGAAGTTATATTTATTGATAGTCTCAAACATAACTTACTTAGTGTGAGTCAAATTTGTGATGATGGAAAATAATTTATATTCAAAAAATATTCTTGTATCATTAAAAGTATGGAAGATGGAAAAGTTGTAACCAAGGGAGAAAGAACTAGTGAAAATCTATTTCAAATATCAGAACTTTACAACTACTATTACCTGAGTGTTGATGATTAAAACAAGTTGTGGAACCTTATACATGAGAATATCTGATAGAAAAATATGAAAAAAAATTATAATGTTTATTCTATTCAAAATTTTCTAGGATTTAAAAGAATAGAAGAAGATGTTTGTATAACTTTTTAGAAAGGAAAAATGACTAGTAAAATTCAAAATAAAGCTGAGATTATATCTACTAGACCTCTTGAACTTATTCATTCTAATTTATTTGGGTCGATAAGATGTCGATAAAAAAAAGGATATTTGTAATTTATCACTTTTATTTATGATTTCACTTGGATGGACAATATCATGTTTTTTAAGTGCAGTTTAGAGGCATTAGAAATGTTCGATGTTTATAAAATAGAAGTTGAGAGAGAAATGCGTGTTTTCATAATGATGTTTAGAATTGATAATGTAAAGGAATGCACATGAAATTACTTATAATCATATTTAAATTAATATGGAATTAAACATTGGTACAATTCTCCATACACCATTTAATAAATAGAATTGAAAAAAATAAAAAACATAAGTTTAGTGGAAATGGGAAGAAGTATGTTGGTAGAATATAAATTTTCAAAGTTTTTTCTGGATAAAATCCATTAGCACTGCTTTACATGTGCAGAACAAAAGTTTGTTGATACTAGAATCAAACAAGAGTTCTTATAACATGTGTGATGTAAAAGTGGGCTCCCTAGACCCAACTTTATCAGTACCTTTGATTACCATACCATGTGTACAGTGATTTATGCATGATGTTCCATTACTATTATAGTGTAGATATTTCTATGTCCACTATTTAAATGGTAATTTACATATATTAGTTGTCGTATCAAAAAGTTATAGTAGTTCCTAGGCTATAATGAGGACCTTGAGATATTATGAAATTAATCTTAAATATATATCATATGGTCTAGATACATAATATTGAATGGACATAGTATATATCTGACTATCTGGTTCTAGGGATCATAAGAATTTAGACTTCTTCTCATGAAGCTCACACTTTTTTATCACAATTAGGTGAGATCATAAGGATAGAATCACCAATGGGTACACCACATGTTTTGGGTATAATTTGATGTTCCTATCTATGCACATGTGTACTGGTCTCCTAATATGAGATCATTATCAATATGTGTCATTTGATTTAGTACTTTAATGCAATAAAAAAACCATGACAATGAAGTCATGTTGAGGTAGTTTGTTTGGGTGAGTCATTGGCAGAATGACATTAGTTGAATGTCCAAAATATAATTTGTCGCTTCCAAGTTTAGGAAGTAATTTCTCCGGCCTGGTTGATCAGGATGGTAGTAACTTCATAAATCCATGTCCATTGTATTTGAAGGTAAGTTCATATGTTTTTATCAAAAAATAATAAAACAAGAAATTATGATGACACAAGCGTACACACTTATTTTTGAGATATCATATGAAAAAGTGATTATATTACACATTGTGTGTTCGTAGGATGGTTTTCATTTCTATAACTATTACTTGTCTCTTTAGGGGGCTTGATGGGTTGATAGACTCTGCTCTTAGTCTTTGAATATTGTTCAATGCTATCAATATAAGGTCTTAGAGGGTCACACACAATATCATATTCAAGAATATTCCCTATTCAAGTGAATAGCTGTATAGAACATGGTGGGCCCCACCACATCGGTTAGAGTGTTGTCCAAGTTTTATCGGTCACCAATAAATAAATAAATTTTTCCTTATTCAAGTATATAATAATTGGG
This sequence comes from Viscum album, assembly GCA_963277665.1. NCBI lineage: Eukaryota > Viridiplantae > Streptophyta > Magnoliopsida > Santalales > Viscaceae > Viscum > Viscum album. The sequence continues at coordinate 1,627,335,382 of OY728161.1, read as the reverse complement.
TTGAATTTATTTATTAAATTTATTTACAAGTATTAAAGTAAAAACATGGAAAATAATATATGAATAAATATTATTTTAATATTCAAGGTTCATATAATATTTGTGGGACTAAAGAGTCGAGTTAATGACTCACTTTTATCATGTAATATATTTATTATATTAAAAGTGAGTGATAAATATATAAATGATATTTATGACTCATTCAGTCAATCATAATATATCATTTATAGTTTATATAACGAGTACTAAATATTCAGGGGGATTTTTTTTGAGTAATTTCATAACTCTCTATATATAGGAGAGATGCTCTCGCGTCATGAATACTCACTATGAGTTATTTAGAGACTCTCTCTCCACTCTTTCTTTATAGAGATAGAATCTATCAATTTAAGTGATCGAATCAAGATCAACTCCTTACATCAAAGGAACATTGATGCAGTGATCATCATGACGTTGAAGGCATCATCAGATCACTATGCTTTCACCTGGAATATAATGATTGATGCTTATATGGATTTTTTAAGCACATGTGGATGATATAGATATATTTGGATTTGTATCCTTTTAGTTGTGATTTCTGGGGACAAGAAGATGTTGGTTGCGGATTCAGATCAAAAGAGGTATTTTATTATTTAAAATTGTGTGCTTTTAATAATCCACGTGCGATCCTCATACCATATTAGTGATCAGATCACCCGAGATGACAAGTTCTGTCACTCCAGTGATTAAATTTTTTAATTCTCTAGCCCACTAGATTCCTCTTTGTACCTCTAGTGCCAATAATGTGGTATAATGAAAAAACATTCATTGAAATACTTCAAGGTTTTTGAAAGTCCATTTTTACTAAAAATAAAAAATATGGATCTTGGTAAATTTGATGAAAAATATAAAGAAGGATTTTTCATTAGATATTCACCCAATGGAAGAAGTTATAAAGGATGGAACAAATTTTTTTAAAAAATGGTGTATTACTATAATGTGAAATTGTTGAAAATTTTAATTACTTAATAAATAATGTTGAACATGTTGAGGAAGAAAAATTGAATATTTCTAATGAAAGTTAAAATTATTCAAAACATAATTTTCAATATTCAAAAGAATAATGTGATGAAATTTAAGTTGGAAGAGAAACATTAAGATTTCACACTTTACATAAACAAGTTGCAATTAAAACTATTATTAGGAATCATAAATCTCCAGATCAGACAAGAAGAAATTTGATATTTTAAAATCAGACATTACTCATTTCACAAATTAAACCAAAATCAGTTTCAGAAGCAGTTGAACAAAAATAATTGGTTGATGCGTTGAATGAAGAGTTGGATCAAATTGAGAAAAAAAACACTTAGTAACTTGTTCCATATCCAACAAATAAAATTGTTATTGGAAAAAAATGGGTGTACTGAAATAAGTTAAAAGAGAATAGAGAAGTTTCAAGAAACAAAGAAAGACTTATTTGTAAAGGTTATGCCTGGGTGGAAGGTATGGATTTTGAAGAAACCTTTGCCGTAGTTACAAGATTAGAAATTATTAGAATGTTTCTAATTGTGGATACACATAAAAATTACAAGGTTTATCAGATGGATGTAAAGTCAACTTTCCTTAATAGTGATATTGAATAAGATGTTTAATTTGAAAATCCATATGGATTTGTAATTTATAATGATGGAAGAAAAGTTTGTAAATTGAAGAAAGCCTTTTATGGGTTAAAACAATCTCCATGTTCCTGATAATCTAAACTTGAAAATTGTTCGAAAATTTTGATTTTTTCTAAAGGAAAGGTTGATAATAACTTATATGTAAAATAAGTTAACTCTAGCACTCTAATTGTAATTGTTTATGTTGATGATATAATTTTTCAAGGTAAAGATAAATAATTTGTAAATAATTTTATGAGGAAATGTAAAAGAATTTTTAGTTTTCAATGTTGGGAGAATTAAATTCCTTCATTGGATTACAAGTTCAAAAAAATAAAAAATTCCTTTTCCAATCTCAAGAAAGGTATGTTAGAGAATTGTTAAAAAAATTTGGTATGGAAGAATCCAAAGAAATTTTAACACCTATTTCAGTGAGCACAAAATTGAGTAAAGCTGAAATTGGAAAAAAGTTTGAATCGAAAAGATTTTCAGAAACTAGTAGGATGTTTTCTTTTATCTCACACCCTTAAGAGCTAATATTGTTTATACTGTGAATTTGTGTGCTAGATATCAAAGTGATCCGAAAGAATATCAAATATTGGAGGAAAATATAATTCTAAGATATGTTAAAGGAACAAATTAATGTGGGTTATCATACAAAAGAAGTCATAAAATGAATGTTCATGGGTATACTGATTCTAATTGGGTTGTATATTTCAATGATAAAAAATCATCATCAGGAGGAACATTTTTCCTAGGATAATGTTATATTAGTTGGTATAGTAAGAAGTAGAGTTTTGTAACTTTAAGCACAGTGGAATCAGAATACATTTCTTATACACAAGCTTGTACTCAAATGCTGTGGATAAAGGTTCATTTCGAAGATTTGAATGTTTATGTTTACTAAATATTGAAGATAATTTTTGATAATCAGAGTACAATTGATCTTTCTAAGAATTATTTCCAACAATAAAGATCAAAGAATATTGATATTAAGTTTCACTTAATTAAAGAAAAAGTTGTTGGTGGAGATGTTTTACTGGAATATATTTCAATGAAATATCAAATTGTTGATATTTTCACAAAATAAATTCCCAAAGAAATATTTTTGGAATTAAGGATGAAACTTCATTTTCAGCATCCACCAAAGACTTCCTAAACATCTTAAGTAAGTCCCCCATCGTTATTTGGATTATGTTGAGAAAGATGTGTGATTTTTACAACTTTATTCTATTTAATTAAATGAATCTAAAATTATAGTTATCATAAAACATGGGAGAGGAAGGTGAGAGAAAGAGATAAGTTAGGTGGATTTAATCTTTACCGGACTTTAAATTTTCTTCTCATCAAGGGATGTAATTTCTTAAAAAATATTACTTTATTAAGTAGTATGGTGTCATGACACTCTCTTTTGAGAAAGGCTGTGTTTTGGTAAATGTTTAAAATGAGTTTTGAAAAATTCTAAGTGTTAAAAAATAATAAGTTGAAAATTTTGTTAATGAGAATTGTCAAAAAATACAAAAGGTTAGATCGAAGTTACTTTGTGATGTTTTTGTTTTTAAAAATGTTTTGTTTTTATTGAAAAATAATTTTTTGGGAAAAAATGTTTTTGTAAATAAGGTGAAAGATGCATTGTTAGAAGTTTATAACTTTTTTGTTGAGAAGTTACTGAAAATATGGCTAAAGAAAGTGTTTTTAAAAGTTTTTGATCGGACACTTCATTGGATGATCCATCATAAATAGTCCATCAGATTGATGTTTTGATAGAAAATAAGAAGCTACTGAAAATAGGATGCATAATGTTTTTTGTGTTTCCGAGACTTGAAAATATGGGAAGTCGTAGAATTTTCCAAAACAAGTCAGATGATGTTTTTTTGTTCTTTCAAGATCCTAAAACATTATGAATAAGTCATGATATAAGATGAATTTTGTATAAGGAAAGAGAAGTATGAGTTTCTAGATTTTCAAAAGCTGAATTTTTTTGGATGCATATCATCAGATACATATCATCGGAAGCATATGACCGGACAAGAATCATTGGACATTTTTTATTAGAAAGTCTGATTTTTTAATTTTTTATTTCTAAGTTGTTTCAGTGTAGAAAATATAAAAGAAATATGAAGATGTTAGAAGTTTCTTCACTACATAAGTTGATCAGATGAATAAGTTGTTGAAAGATTTAAAATTTTGAGTTTTCTATCAGACATATCCAATTAGACCAGAGCCAACAACTGAGTTTTTACATAGGGGAGTTTTGATCTAAGTCATCAGATGTAGATTCCAATCCATCAGATGATATACAGACACTGATTCATCAGATGAGCTTTTAACACCAATCCATCAGATGATCTTTTGACACTGATCCATAAAATGAGAAATTAGAACCTATAAGTCATTGGTTTGAAGAGAAGATGGATATATGGAGAAATTAGATGAAAATGTGAGATATTTAGAGATTTTTACCATACAGTTGTTATAGGATTATGATATCTTTATAAGTTTTAATAATGTAGTCAACCATTTTCAGTAGTCATGGAGCATCGGAGAAAGCAATCATATATTTGTTTCCAGTGGTTCAATTTGTTTTGTTTCAACGGTTCAAGAGATAAAGTTGTGAGAAATTACAATTGGGTAAAAAACATTGGAGTGTGAAAATGTGTTTTTATATTTCAATTAGTCCAAGAGAATCAGAATGATGAATAATGTTTCGAACTGAGATATTATATAATATCCTTTTTGGATTGAGGTTTTGAAATTCTATAAGAGTTTTAAAGATTCAAGATGTTTTGAGAAGTCATAATAAAATTTGAGAATGTTTGATATGGTCAAAATGAAGCACAAATGAACGTGAAATTTGGAGATTTGGAATTTTGGTGATTAGGAAAAGATATCAATTTCCCACATTCTTTTATTTTTGGAGTACTTATAAATAGAAGTACATAGTACCACGATACTTAACACTATTCACGAGTGAATAAAAGCTAAAACTATGCAGAATTGGTGACAAAAGTGAGTTTTCAAATGAAGTTGTTTTGTGTTGAAGAAGAGTTTTCAGACAGAGTATGCTGATCAGAAGATCAAACAGAGCTAAGTTCATATTACAAGATAGAGATAATAGAATTGTGGGAATCCGTTTTTTTTTAGAAGAATTTTTAGAAGCATAGATTTGTTAAAACGGTATATCAATTTTTTTCAGGAATAGATTCAAAAGGGGCCATTGGAATGAGGCTATTTAACTGAGGCAATAAGACGCTGATAGATTGGACAGAGGCTGATTGGATGTAGATTTTCAAAGATACCTTTATTGGAGTAGTTTTAACAAAGTTAAATATTTTGTTTGGATCAAAAATTTTGTTAGAAAAATTTTGTAAACTGACAGGAGTTGGTCATTCATATCAAGAGATAGAGGGCGTCTAATGGGAGTTACACAATTTGTATTCACTTCTTCATAATAGTGAATTTTTATAGACCCACGGGAGTGGCTACGGTAATGATGTAGGTTCACACACAGAGGTCGAACCCTATAAATCGTGTGTGCCTTGTTTACTTTTTTATTTCATCATGCACTTGAGTTTATTAAAAATTGATAAATAAAGAACTCTAACAAGTATCAGGGGATAAATTTACTAAAGATGAAATTTGTAAAAAGGTAACAACTAATTAAACCCCCACCTTTTAGTTGTTCTTCAATCATTTGGATCTTCAAGGCAGCACACAAAGTGTATCCAGAATCTCAGTTAAATTCTATTTTAATTTAATAGTTAAAATAAATATTATACCCGGTTTGTGGTTTAATAATTATTCAAGTTAAGTTAATCACATAAATTCAATCACCAATTATTCAAATTAGAATATATATGAGTTTAATATTTAATAAATATTATTTGTGAGCAAGTAAATATATAATATTTACATATTTATTTATTGTTTCAATGATAATAAATAAATATTTATTTATTCACCAATTAGTGAATATATTAAAATAAATATTTATATAATTATGTGAATGTTAAATAGATATGTATTCATCATTTAGTTAATATAATATTTTTTTATTTAATGAATGAATAATATAAAGATATTTATTTATTTAAATAAATGTTTATCATTTAAGGTTTGATGAACGTTGAGGAGGATTGACGAGCCGAGTTAAGAGCCCAATGAAAATTATATATTTATTTAATATAATTTAAATAAATAAATATATATTTATTTAATAAATGATATTTAAATATTCATGAGTCGATAAATGTCATGGAATATAATAATAATAATATTATTATTATTTGACATGGGGTTTATTTGGAATATGCAATTAATTAAGGGCCTCTACACAATTGAAAAATTGTTAACCCTAAGTATATAACACAAATTATATCATTTCGGAGTATAGAAATAATTGTGTGCATGAAGAATTATCCCAAATAATTCTCTCATAGTCCTAGATAGAAATTCTCAAGAACTCTTTTAATAATGAGAGATGATCCTCCTCCTCCTTCTCAAGACTGGGAGAATAATATAAAATTTCTTTAATCCCAATAGAATTATAATTATGATCAATGAAAAACAACACAAGACATTGGTTCCACCACACTATCATTTAGAATACCAATATTGATGTTTTGAGATTCATGGAGCAGATATGGATACTGCTATAAGAATTTTATTTTGGATTATGCACTGTAATGATGATACCGCAAGAAAGGAAATCATATTGATCAGCATCAAAGAAAAAAATATCAAGTTGAGGTAATTATTATTTAGAAATTAATTATAAATTATATGTGAAAAATATTATTTATATGAAGAATCTAGGGTTTCTTCATCTTAACTAACTATTAAATATGATAAATTCAATGAAAAAAAGTGTTTTCATAGTTAATGGTTTCAATATTTTCTTTCCATAACATTCAATCTTTAAAAAATTGTAAATTGTTTTCCATGGTATTTAGGATCAGTTTTTCTATTTTTATTTTATTTTTAGTTACTATATTCCCAAACACACTTCCTCGTTAGGTAAAATTGGATATTTTAATGTTTATGTATTGTTAGTGCTTTAATTTTTGAATTCCCACTAAGTATTTCAATCACACAAGGACATTATAATGTTTCAAGTAGTTTTCCATGGACACCTGGTGAGGTGCCAAACTATTGAAACTCTATATTTCATGCGAGAAATTTTTAAATTAAAAGTGTTGATTAGTGGTCAAAGTATAAGGTATTCTAATTTTTCAATTGAAATGAAAAAAATGAAACATTTCATCAATATATATGGAAATCCTTTGAATACCTTATATAATTACTCATTTATCCTATTTTATCAATTAATTGATGGGTTTTCCGGATAGCATTACCCTAAGAATTTACTATCCACTATTTTCTTATAGGAACTATTACTAAAGTACTTATTAAAAAACTCCATTTTTATTCCATTATATTATCTAAAATATTAGTCAATGTAGTTTCAAATATAGCTCAATCTTTATATTATTTAGCTATTCTTATCTTATGTAATATACTCGATAAGTATAATATAAAAAAAAATCATTAATTATTTATTTATTCCAATCTAGGACAATGGTCCCTAGGTTAGTTAGTGAGCAAAATAAATTTGTATCATGGTCACCTCATGTTCGAGCTCTAGGGGCTATGAATTTCCATTGGATTGGGGAGGGCCACCAGGCCTGATGATCCTAGTCATGAGCTCACAATACTATAAACCGCTTTCGATGATGCTAGACTGGTTGAGCCACATGAGGATGTTGTCAAAACTATGAGGTTTGAGACATCTTGAGGGTAGGAATAAAATCCAAAAATCTTATTTAATCACTAAAAAAATGCCAATTAATGACATTTTAAAACATCGCTAAATGAGGTGTCGCTAAATTAATGATGTTTACAAACATCACTATTTAGTGACCTCATTTATTGAAATTTTTTAGAAATTTTGGTAAATAAACGTCAAAAATTTAGTGACATTTAGTGAGGTTTTAAAAGGATCCTATTTAGAGAAAACTCATCTATCAATGTTTTTTATAAATGTAGGTAAATTTATTTTTTAAAATTTATATTTTTTGTGTTTTTTTAATTATGAATTTGTTTTTTGAAACTCCTTTTAAAAAAAATAAAAGAATAAATGAACCACCCTCTATAGTACACACTCCCCAGCCTCATACTCACCCACATTTAATGATGTTTATAAATGTTGATATTTAGTGATAACTCATCTTCCAATGTTTTTTTAAACGTAGGTAAATCTATTTTTTAAAAATTAATATTTTCATGTTTTTTTAATTAGGTATTTGTTCTTTGAAACCATTTTTTTAAAATAATATCTAACCCTCCCACATACATACTCCCCGACCTCATCCCCGCCCATGTTTAGTGAGGTTTACAAACATCGTTATTTAGCGACAACTCATCTGCCAACATTTTTTAGAAACATCGATAAATTTATTTTTTAAAATATATAATTTTCATATTTTTTGTTTAATTAGTTATTTGTTTTTTGAACCTCATTTTTTTAAAATAAAATCTGTGTTTCCTTCTATACACACACCCCAACCTCATCCCCACCCACATTGACCTCCACTTCCATCCAGTACCCCACATCACGCTGACCTCCAGTGCCCCTCATCCCCCCACCCACACTAACCTGCAGAGTACCCTTGCATACCCCTCCTCATCACGCTAACCTACCCTCAAATACACCTCATCCTAACACCCATACCGTGTAATAATCATCCTATCCATTTCCCACCTAGAATGGAGGCTCAATCCATCCATTGGATGAAGCACACATCAGAATAAGAGCATATAAATTTATCATTATTTAAAAAAATGGTGAAATACAGGAGATACCACTAGTTTGAAAACGAAGCATGCGTCACAATCACACCATATAGATTTATCCACCATTGTAATTGAGGGGATGCGTAGTGCGTTGCATGCACACAGAAGGATCAATGTGGAAATTCCCCCTTCTAAGCAATCAAACAACCAAATTCCAAACCAACTTAACCTTCAATATTTTGTTTATTTAATTGTATTATATTATATTTATAAATATAAATACATTTTTTATATTAAAAATAATAATATTATATATATATATTATTCATATATTAATATACATATATCAATATATGTGTGTTTATATTTTGTGTTTCATTTATTTTTTATATTATATAATATATATATGTGTTTATATATATGTGTGTGTAAATATATATGTATATCTATACATACATACACACACACAAACACACATATATATAATTAGCCACATTTTAACACTGATAAAAATTTCAATAAAATAAACATGTTTTCATAAAAACGTGACTCAATTTAAAAAATAGATTTGTTTTTATATATAAATATATGTATGTGTGCGTATATATGTGTGTGTGTGTGTATGTTTATAAATATATATATATATATGTGCGCATTTATATATATTAATATATATATATATATACATATATAAACATACAAAGACACATATATATGTGTCCGTGTATGTTTATGGAGGACTCTCACAAAGCTTCTCACCCTCTAGGGGACTTCATCAGGGAGACCCTATTTACTATCCACTGTTCATTTTAATGGTTTATGTTTTCTCTAGTCTCATATCAGATTTAGAAAAGGATAAATTTTTTGTTGGAGTGGAGGCATGTCGCTGGGCCCCCCATTTCTCATTTCTTCATTGTTGATGATTGTATCCTTTTATCCAGGGACACTTTGGAAGAATGCAAGCATATTAATCTCCTTATCCTCCTCTATGAGAATGCATCGGGGTAAGCTATAAACCCCTTTAAATCAGAAGTTTCTTTTAGTGTGGGTGTTCCCCTAACTAGAAAGTATGAGCTCTAATGAGTGTGTGGCTTCCATCTAGTTGATAAACACCACAAGTACATTAGGCTTCCTATGGTCTTCAGTCGATCCAAAAAAGAATTTTTCTCCAGTATCTTGGAGTGGGTGGATAAAAAAATTAAGGTAGGAGCTACAAAAGAATCACTAAATTAGGAAAATAAATTCTCATCAAATCATTCACTCAATCAATTCTCTCTTATTTTATGACACTCTTCAAGCTCCTTGACTTCATCACCAATCAGCTCCATCCTCGCTTCGCAAACTTTTTATGGGGTCTGAAGGAAGGAAAGCGCAAGGCTCACTAGGATTCTTGGGATAAACTCTACAAACCCAAGCCTCATGGGGGGATGGGGTTTATGGACTTGCGCCTCTTCAATGACACACTTATTTCCAAACAATGATCACAATTCATTCAACAAAGTCATTCTCTATGTGCAATGGTTTTCAATAGTAAATATTTTCCTCATACTGATTTCTACAGCACCCCACATGGCCCACGCCCCAGTTTCCTCCAGTGTAGCCTAAGGGGATCATGCCCGACCCTCCCGAGGGGACTTTACTGAAGAATTGGAAATGGATCCTCTATTAACAATTGGATAGACCAATGGCTGGTTGATGAAAATGGGCTCAAAGAAACCTCTTCCACCCTTAAATGTATTAAAGATGCAAAAGTTTTATCCGTATTTAATGAGGATGGAAGTGGATGGTGCTCTGAGAGAATCTCCTTCTAGTTTAACGAAAGGGATAGAAAAATTATTCTTTACATACTAGTCGTTACAGATCTAGGACCTGATTGTTTGTGTTGGAGTAGGGAATCTTCTGGTACTTATATGATCAAATATGGGTATTCTCTTGCCTCAACTGCTCTGAATCTCAAGGAAAAGGATCTTAAAAAATCTATACAGTGCCTCTGTATTCCCCCTAAAGATCTTTATTTCTGGTGGCAAGTTTTCACCAGGATCCTTCCTTATATTGAGTTCCTTGACTCTCACCATGCATCGGGAAACCCAACATGTCCTATTTTCATGTCCATGCATGAATCTATCATGAATGCCATTTCCCACTTCCCCAGAGCAAGGAATGTCAGGCGCACCTTCAAACCTCATGCTGAAAGCCTTCTGGATATGAATCCTAACTTTAAGACTCATCTCACCAAATAGTCCTTGCACTTTGCCTCCAAGGACCTTTCTTCCCACTGCACAATGGAATGGATCATTTGGGTGAGGAGAAATGAAATTCTCTTTAACCACATCTCTAAGCCATGCATCCTTTGGGTTTAGAACGCATACCACTGGTTACCAGTATGGAACCACAATGAACATTTGTTTGATGATCCTCATTCCAAGCTTTATCCTTGTACCGGGACACCCCTATTGATGGAACCCTGAAAATTAACGTGAATGAATCACCTTTGGATAGAGGCATCATAGGTTTCAACGCCATAGCCTGGGACTCCCATGGGTTAACTGTTGCATCTCTTCACTCTTCCCACTTAGCATCGCTCTTACATGTAGTTGCTGAATCTCAAGAAATTGTTCTTGGAATTGAATTCACTTTGGAGAAAGGGTGAAAATCCATCACTTTGGAATCAGATTGCCTCATTGTCTTTCGCATTATCTCCATTCCAAAGGAATACCTTCAGCCTTTTGGCCTCCTAATCTCAAATATCCAGTCACTTTAGCTTCTATTTTTGACTTTCTCCTCCTCTTCTACCAAAAGGGAGGGTAATATGGCAGCTCATCATTTAGCTACTCAAGCCCTCTCGAATCAGCCACAAGTCTGGTTGGACCAGTTCCCCAGTTGACTGTCTTCACTAGTTTTATCTGATCTCCCACCTATTAATATACAAGTTACTTTTTTTTTCAAATATAAATATATATGTGGGTGTGTGTGTCAATATTCAAAAAATTAATATTATATATATATCAATATAATTTTATATATTAATATACATATATTGATATATATATATATATATATGTCTGTGTGTGTGTTTATATCTTATATTTAATATTTTATGTTTATATATAAAAGTTTATATTATATATATATATATATTACATATATGTTTATATTTTATATTATATATATGTGTTTAACACTATTAACTCGTGCATAAAAGCTACTACTCTGTGGAATTTGTGTCAAAAGTGAGTTTACAAATGAAGTTGTTTTGTGTTGAAGAAGAGTTTTTAGACAGAGTATAAAGATAAAAAGATCGTACTGAACTAAGTTCATTTTACCGAATAGAGAGAATCAGAATAAGGGAATCAGTTTTTGTTTTGAGAAGAAGCTTGAGAAGCATATATTTGTTAAAAAGGAATATAAAAATTTTTTGTTTTAGGAAAAGATTCAAAAGGGGCCATTGGACTGAGGCCATAAGATGCCGACAGATTGGACATAGGCTAATTGGAAACAAATTTTCAGAGAGACCTTTAGTGGATCATTTTTAACAAAGTAACATATTTTGTTTGGCTCAAAAAAAAATTAGCAAAATTTTGTAAACTGATGGGAGTCGGTCATTCCTATCAGGAGATAGAAGGCGTATAATGGGAGTTACACAATTTGTATTCACTTCTTCATAATAGTGAATTTTTATAGACCCATGAGAGTGTCTAAGGTAATGATGTAGGTTCACACACAGAGGTTGAACCCTATAAATCGTGCGTGCCTTGTTTACTTTTTTATTTCTGCATGCACTTGAGTTCACTAAAAATTGATTAGGAGATAACTCTAACAAGTTATAGGGGTTAAATTCAGTAAAGTTTAAATTTGTAAAAAGGTAACATCTGGTTCAACCCCCCACCTCTTAGTTGTTTTGCAATCATTTGGATCTTCAAGGTAGTGCACTAACTGTATCCAGAATCTCAGTTAGATTCTATTTTAATTTAATAGTTAGAATAAATATTATAATAGACTCGTGGTTTAATAATCATTCAAGTTAATTTAATCACATGAATTCAATCATAAATTATTCAAATTAGAATATATATGAGTTTAATATTAAATAAATATTATTTTCGAGCTAGTAAATATATAGTATTTACGTATTTCTTTTTTATTTCAAAAATAATAAATAAATATTTATTTATTCGCCAATTAGTGAATATATTAAAATAAATATTTATATAATTTTGTGAATGTTAAATAGATATTTATTCATCATTTAGTGAATTTAATATTTATTTATTGAATGAATGAATAATATAAGGATATTTATTTATTTAAAGAAATGTTTATCATTTAAGGTTTGATGAATGTTGAGGAGGATTGACGAGCCGAGTTAAGAGCCCAATGAAAATAATATATTTTATTTAATAACATTTAAATAAATAATTATTTATTTATTTAATAAATGATATTTAAATATTTATAGTTGATAAATGTGATGGAATATAATAATAATAATAATAATAATAATATTGTATGACATGTGGTTTATTTGGAAAATTCAATTAATTAAGGGCCTCTACACAATTGAAGTTAACCCTAAGTATATAACACAAATTATATCATTTATGAGTATAGAAATAATTGTGTACATGAAAGATTCTAGGAAATAATTCTTTCATATCCGTAGATAGAAATTCTCAAGGACTCTTTGAAGAATGAGAGACAATCCCCCACTTCCTTCTCAATACTATGAGAATAGGAGAAAATTTCTTTAATCCTAAGAGAATTATAATTATGATCAATGAAGAACAACACAATACATTTGGTACCTACACACTATCATTTAGAATACCAATATAGATGTTTTGAGATTCGTGGAGCACATATGGATACTACTTGAAGAATTCTATTTTGGATTATGTATTGCATTGATGATACCACAAGAAAGGAAATCAGATTGATTAGCATCAAAGAAAAAACTCTCAAGTTTAGGTACTTCTTATTTATAAATTAATTATAAATTATATGTGAAAAATATTCTTTATATGAAGAATATATGGTTTCTTTATCTTTTTCTAGGGATTATATATAAAGAAGCTGATGAATTTTTTTTCATAGTTAATGGTTTCAATATTTTCTTACAATAACATTTAATATTTAAAAAATTGTAAATTGTTTCCCATGGTATTTAGGATCAGTGCTTCTATTTTTATTTTATTTTTAGTTACTTTATTCCCAAACACACTTCCTCCTTAGGCACAGTTGGCTATTTTAATGTTTATATATTGATAGTGATTTATTTTTTGAAGTCCCACTGAGTGTTTTAATCACTCAAGGACATTATAAGGTTGTAAGAAGTTGTCCATAGACACCTTGTGAGGTGCCAAGCTATTGAAACTCTATATTTCATGTGAGAAATTATTAAATTACAACCATTGATTAGTGGTAAATGTATAAGGTATTCTAATTTTTCAATTAAAATAAAAAATGAAACATTTCATTAATATCTATGGTAAACCTTTGAATACCTTATAAAATTATACATTTATTCTATTTTATCAATCAATTGATGGTTTTTTCCGGGTAGCATTCCCCCAAGAATTTACTATCCATTGTTTTCTTATAAGTACTATTATAAAATTACTTGTTAAAAACACCATTTTACTTTCGTTATATTATCTCAAATATTAGTCAATGCACTTTCAAATATAGCCCAGTCTTCCTTTTATTTACTTATTCTTATCTTATGTATTATACTGGATAAGTATAATATAACATAAAATCATTAATTATTTACTTATTCCAATCTTGGCCAACGGTCCCTAGGTTAGTTGGTGAGAAAAGGAGATTTGTGTCACGGTCACCACAAGTTCAAGCTCCAGGGGCTATGAATTTCCATTGGATTGGGGAGGGCCACTGGGCCCAATGATCCTAGTCATGAGCTCACAATACTATAAACCGCTTTCGATGTTTCTTGACTGCATGAGCCACCTGAGGGTGTTGTCATAAATATTAGGTTTGAGGCATCTTGAGGGTAGGAATGAAATCCAAAAATCTTCTTTAATCACTCTAAAAAATGTCAATTTTCAACATTTCAAAACGCCTCTAAATGAGGTGTCACTAAATTAATGATGTTTATAAATGTCACTATTTAGTGACCTCGTTTACTAACGTTTTTTAGAAATGTTGGTAAATAAATGTTTATAATTTAGTGAAGTTTAGTGAAGTTTACAATGGTCTCTATTTAGAGATAACTCATCTACCGACGTTTTTTAGAAATTTCAGTAAATTTATTTTTTAAAATTTATTATTTTCGTGTTTTTTAATTAGGTATTTGTTTTTTGAAACTCATTTTAAAAGAATAAAAGAATAAATGACCCACCCACCAAAATACTCACTCCCCTAACTCATCCTCATCCACATTTAACGATGTTTATAAATGTCAATATTTAGTGATAACTCATCTTCTGATATTTTTTTAAACGTCGGTATATTTATTTTTTAAAAATTACCATTTTCATGTTTTTTTAATTAGGTATTTGTTTTTTGAAACTTATTTTAAAAAAATATCTAACCCGCCCACATAAACACTTCCCGACCTCATCCCCACCCATGTTTAGTGAGGTTTACAGTCATCGCTATTTAGTGACAACTCATCTACCAACATTTTTTAGAAACGTCGATAAATTTATTTTTTAAAATTTATAAATTTTAGGTTTTTTATTTAATTAGGTATTTGTTTTTTGAACCTCATTTTTTTAAAATAATATTTGATTCACCCTCTACACACACCCCCCGACCTCATCCCCTCCCACATTGATCTCCACTGCCATCCAGTACCCCACATCACGCTGAACTCCAGTGCCCCTCATTCCCCCACCCATGTTGACCCGCATAGTACCCTCTCGTACCCGTTCTCATCACGCTGATCCAACCTCTAGTACAATTCATCCCGACACTTGTACTACGGAATAATCATCCTCTCTATTTCCCACCTAGAATGGAGGATCAATTCATCCGTTGGATGAAGCACACATCAGAATAACAAATATATAAATTTATCATTATTTAAAAAAATGGAAAAATACAAGAGAACCCACCAATAGTAAAAAGAAGCACGCAACACAATGGCACCATATATATTTATCCACCATTATAATTTAGGCGATACACAGTGTGTTGCGCTCACACAATATGAGCCATGCTAAAATTCACCCTTCTGAGGAATCGAACACCCGAATACCAAACCAACTTAACCATGAATATTTTATTTACTTAATTGTATTATATTATATTCATATATATAAATATATTGTTTATATTAAAAAATAATATTATATATATATTATTTATATACTAAAATACATATATTAATATATATGTGTTTATATTTTATATTTTAATTATATTTTATGTTTACATTATATGTTTATATTATACATATGTATATTTATTTATTTTTTATATTATATATTATATATATGTGTTTATATTTATGTGAGTGTAAATATATATGGGTATGTATACATACACACACACACATAGATATATATATATATATATACATATATAATTAGCCACCTTTTAACACTAATAAAAATGTCAATGAAATAACCATGTTTTCTTAAAAATGTGACTAGATTTAGAAAATATATTTTTATATATATAGATATATGTATGTGTGTGTGTGTGTGTCCGTGTATGTTTAGAAATATATAAATATATTTTTTTATATATGTGCGCATTTATATATATTAATCTATATATATATATAAACATACACGGACACATATATATGTGTCAGTGTATGTTTATGGAGGACTCTCATAGAGCTTCTCACCCTCTAGGGGACTTCTCAAGGGAGACCCTATTTCCTTTTCACTGTTCATTTTCATGGTTGATGTTTTCTCCAATCTCATTTCATCTTCAGCGAAGGATAAATTTGTTCATGGAGTGGAGCCCTATCGCTGGGGCCCCCCATTTATCATCTGTTATTTGTCAATGATTTTCTCCTTTTATCCAGGGTCACTTTGGAAGAATGAAAGCATATTAATCTCCTTATCTTCTTATATGAGAATGCATCAAGGAAAGATGTCAACCACTTTAAATCAGAAGTTTCTTTTAGTGCGATCATGCCCCTGACTAGAAAGTATGAGTTCCAATGGGTGTCTGGATTCCATCTGGTTGATAAACACCACAAGTACATTGGGATTCCTATGGTCTTCGGTCGATCCAAAAAAGAAGTTTTCTACAGCATCTTGGAGTCGGTGGATATAAAATTAAGGTAGTAGCTACAAAATAATCTCCAAATCGGGAAAATAAATTCTCACTAAATCATTCACTTAATCCATTCTCTATTATTTTATGACACTCTTCAAGATCCCTAGCTTCATCATCGATCATATCCACACTCTCTTCACAAAATTTTGATGGGGTCTCAATAAAGGAAAGCGCAAGGCTCACTCGGTCGCTTGGGATAAACTCTATAAAACCAAGCCTCATGGGGGGAGTGGGGTTTAGGGACTTACGCCTCTTCAACAATGCTATTCTTTCCAAACAAGGATGACGGTTCATTCAAAAAACTCATTCTATATGCACAAATGTTTTCAATGCTAAACACTTTTTCCATACTAATTTTAGTAGCACCCCACTTGGCCCTTGCCGCAGCTTCCTCTGGCGTACCCTAAGGGGATCATGCACGACCCTCCTGAGGGGACTTTACTGGAGAATTGGAAATATATCCTCTATTAATATTTGGACAGACCAATGGATGGTTGATGAAAATGGGCTCAAATAAACTTCTTCCTCCCTTAAATGTCTCGAAGATGAAAAATTTATATCCTTCTTTAATGAGGATGGAAGTGGATGGTGCCTAGAAAATCCCCTTCTCATTTATAAAAGGGATAAAAAAATTATTCTTTACATCCTGATCGCTATGGATCTGGGACCCGATTGTTTTGTGTTGGAGTGGGGAAACTTTTGGTACTTATACGATCAAATATGGGTATGATATTGCCTCAACTACTCTGAATCTCGAGGAAAAGGCTCTTTTTAAATCTATATGGTGCCTTCGTATTCCCCCTAAAGCTCGTTATTTCTGGTGGCAAGTTTGCACCGGGATCCTTCCTTCTTTGGAGTTCCTTGCCACCCACCATTCATCAGACAACCCAACATGTCCTATTTGAATGTTGATGCCTTAATCTTCCATGCATTCCATTGCCCACTACCCCAGAGCAAGGAATGTCATGCACACCTTCAACACTCATGCTGACAACCTCCTGTATATGGATCCTAACATTAAGACTCTTCTCACCAAATGGTCCATGCACTTTGCCACCAAGGACCTGGCTTCCCACTACACAATGACATGGATCATTGGGGTGAGGAGAAATGAAATTCTCTTTAACCGTGTCTCCAACCCATGCATCCTTTGGGTTGAGAACACATCCCACTTATTATCAGTATGGAACCACAACGAACATTTGTCTGACGACCCTCCTTTCAAGCTTGATCCCTGTACCTAGACACCCCCTATTGATGGAATCCTAAAAATTAATGTGAACACATAAACTTTGAATAGAGGCATCACAGGGTTCAATGCCATAGCTTGGGACTCCCATGGGTTAATCGTTGTGTCTCTTCACTCTTCCTACATAGCATCACTATTACCACAGTCTTTGAAGCTTAAACAATTGTTCTTGGAATGGAATTCGCTTTGGCGCATGGTTGGAAATCCACCACTTTCGAATCATATTGCCTCATTGTCATTCGTGTTATCTCTGTTTCAGAGGAAGACCATCAGCCTTTTGGCCTCCTAATCTAAAAGTTCCAGTCACTTTAGGTCCACTTTTTGAATTTCTCATCCTCTTTTACCAAAAGTAAGGGTAATATGGCAGCTCTTCCTTTAGCTACTTGAGCCCTCTCGAATCAACCACAAGTCTAGTTGGACTTATTCTCTAGTTGACTGTCATAGCTTGTTTTATCTGATATTCGATCTCTTAATATGCTAGTTACACTTTTTTTTCAAATATAAATATATGTGTGTTTGTGTCAGTATTAAAAAAAATAATATTATAAATATATATATATATAAATATAATTTTATATATTAATATATATATTGATATATATGTGTGTGTGTGTTTATATTTTATATTTAATATTTTATGTTTATATATATATAAGTTTATATTATATATATATATATATATATATATATTTGTATTTTACATATATGTTTATATTTTATATATTATATATATGTGTGTGTGTTTATATTTTATATTATGTATAGGTTTATATTTTATATATATTATATGTTTAGATTTTATATATATCATATGTTTATATATATATATGTTTGTGTGTGCGTGTATAAATATATATGTGTACGTATACATATATATAATTATAATTATATATAAAATTAGATGAATTTTAAAACACTGGTAAAAACGTTACTAAAATAGACATGTTTTCTTCCACCAATGGCCCGAAGGCCTTCATTTTTTATTGATTTTTTAAAATAAACCTTTCATTGGGTGAGGTGTAACCCTTAAAAGGCTCGTAGGCGTAAGTATTACATGGAATCTAGTCCTTAGAGGAATTCATTTCCTGTAGGCTTCAAACATTACATACAACCTAGACTAACTACTTGGAACTGCTCATCCCCAACATCTTAATCGTGAAATCTGATCACCACCTTCACATGACTATTCGGCTAGGCTTTCCTGTGCATGCAAAGGCTTATCCCGATGGAAGGTGACATACCCTTTCATTCTTCCATTCCATTTAGATTCTTTTATGGTGAAAGCTCCTTGCTCCTCCCCCTTCTGATGCTTGTTCCTTGTAGGTTGTTTGGTTTGCATCTACACTTAAGGTGGCCCGAAGGCCTTGAGGTGGCCCGAAGGCCTTACTAACCCAAAGTTCGGGGTGGCCCGAAGGCCTTAAAGGACTCTAGGACCAAATCGGTGGCCCGAAGGCCCAAACAGGGGAATATTTCTGGCTGCTATAGTGCCAAACAGTGCCTGCTACAGTCCACTGCAGTACCTGTTATAGTTCTCCACAGTGCCTTCTACAGTACCTGCTACAGTACTGCTACAATACTGTTTCAATACTACTACAATACTCCTAAAGTACCAAAAATTAGCCTCCACCTGGATTTGATCCTGAGTCTCTATGATGCACTTAAGGAGTCCTCACCAATTGGGTTGAGGCTCATGTTCTTAGATATGTGTGCGTACGTGAACACTTATATATATATATATATATCTAAATATATATTTACATTGATGCAGGTAAATGAGATAAATAAATATATAAATTTTTAGCAATTTTATTAGAAAAATTTCGGTAAATTAGCGAAATTTTAACAGAACGTCGCTAAATTAATGACTTTTACAGGAAACACTACTAAATTAGTGACGTTTTTCATGAAACATTTCTAAATTAGCAATGTTTTCAGGAAATTTCATTAAATTTTCGACCTTTTTCATGAAATGTCGCTAAATTAGCGATATTTTTTAAAAACATCATTAAATTTTAGTTTTTTTGTAGTGAATGTACCTAGATTAGACTTGATAAGTATCACCAACTATTCAAATTACCATGTTATATCACAATAATGCATTTTTTTGAATTAAATTTTTCATACCTTTATCACATCTCAAAAAAACTTATGATTCCAGTTTCCCTCCATTGATTTTTTTTAGAAACCAGCACATTGGCTCATTGGCTGGAGTTTCTTCTTATGAGCACCCAATTTCTTTTCTTTGATCCCCATCTATTGGAATGGAGATATGATTGCAAGAATTCTATAAAATGTTACAACAAAAAAGTATTTGTTTTGGGAAAGAATCACACCAAAATGCATGTATCTGAATAATTTATATATTATATTTGTAATAACCAAACATTTAATTGAAATTATCACGCTTTTGTATATATATTTCAAGTTCAAGTGTGAATAAAATATGGCATATGATGTAGTAATATCTTCAATTTTTATTTGATACTCAATAATAAATATGTATTTTTCTTTTTTGAATTCTACATATGTGTATAATTAGGCATTATTCATTTTGGCCACATGTATAAATTTTTAGAATCATGCCCATGTATATTATACAGTTGTTCGTATGTATTAATGACTATAGTTCAATATCATATATATGTTACAATGATTTTCATCAAATGTAATTTTGAAATAGTTTGATACATTCATTCACTTAGAACTTGGATTCAATTTTATTATAGTATTATATGTTGTTGAAATATATATATATATAACTCTATTTAACACATCTTTATGTTATGTTCTACTTGGTGGAAAAGTATCCTTTCTGCATTTTCAATTCTTAAAATCTATATTAATTAAAATTTAATTTATACTTTATTTTTTAAAATAATCATAGCTTTATTCATTATTCTTTTAATTTTTATTTTTTATTTCCACAGGTTACAGCATTGCGTTGTATTTTTTATTCCTATTCTCATATGGAATTCAATTACAGATTAAATTAATACATTATGGCCTACATGGAAAATGAAATTGCAATCCGAGGAATTTATAAAATTTATATTTTTAAATTTAGTTTTAAATAATTTATTTTGTCTAATTGTACGTATATTGTTTCTTAGAAAATATTAGTTATTATTTATTTAATATTTTTAAAATATATGTATAATTATTATTTTTAAAATCTTATTTTTTAATTATTTTAAATAATTTTTGATAATTACGTTCAATAGTATAATGAATGTTTATTCAAACATTGGTCATAGGTTGAAAATGAATATTTTGAATTATTTTCTGATCTTTTCCTTAAAATAAAAATTCAATAAAAAAATGATTTTGAAAAACAAAAAATAGACTACGAGATTATTTTTTGACTTTTCTTTGGTCGAAAGAAATCATGAGTAGGGTTTCAACGGTTCATTAATTCATTTTGATCTTAAAAATGGTAACATCGTAGAATCATGATTATTCACTATAAATTTTATTGTTTTCATAAAATAACATAAATTATTCACTAAAATTTTTAGGTATAATTTTTCACAAATATTGTTTTTAAATTTTTTTTGTGGAATTTTGCATTTAAATTTTTTCTCTGATATGTTTATGAGTTAAAAAAATATTTTTATTCCTTTTAGAGATTTTTTTTATGAATTAAAAAAATAATTTTTGATGAAGAGTGATAAATTTCTTATAATTTCAAATTGTAGTTTTGTATGATTTTCAAAAATTAATAATTCTTCATTTTTTTTAAAAAAAATTATTTTTTTGTTAAAAATATTATTTTTGTTTGCATGTCGAAATCATTTGAAAAATAATTTCATTAAAAATTTTAACAATTTAAAAAGATTTATTATCTATTTTAAAAGGACGTTTTTATATTGTTTGAAAAAAATCTATTTATTATATTTCTAAAAAACGAACAATTTTAATAAATGTAAACATTTTAAGAAACATAATAATTAATTTTTATCTTACAAGAAAAAAATCTATTCTCTTTATTCTAAAAAAATTATGTATATAAAAATATTATTAGTTTTCAAAATGCAAATTCTTATTTATACATATATCTTAAACATCATAAAAAATGATTTTTTACATAAAAATATGGAAAATGACCACAGATGACCAATTTTGAATAGTTATAAACACATATTGAAAAATTAATTTGGCTTTATGAGAATAAACCTTCCATATTGGTTCTCCATGGTCATCCAACCTTAAAAAATACCATTTATTTGAAATATGTAATTGTTTTTCAAATACAAAAAATACTATTTATTAGAAATATGTAATTGTACTGCTTTTTTACGCCTGACTAATATTATGATACGATCTTAGATATAACACAATATAAATTAAGATTTAAAAACTATACAAAACCTTCAAGATTTACAAAATTATATAATCAAGTTGTTAATATCATTGTATAACAATACAAATTTAAACATGAAAATTTAAAAAATCAAGAGACAAATGATAAAGAATGGTATTGATCAAGATTTTTATATTGATTAAAATTAATCAAAATGATTCACTAAAATTCCAAAACATAATAAATAAATAAATCATAGCATGACACAAGGTCAAATCAAACCCACAAGAGCACACATAGTTTTTTTATGTTATCGAGTCTTTAAACACCCACACCAAAGAAAAGTTTCCCACATAAAACTGATATGGAAACAAATATAGGAGATTACATAAACCCCAAACATAGTTCTTTAACAAAACTGGGTGTTAATTTTGTGACCTTGGAAGAATAATTGTGGAATATATAATGAAACATAAATTTTCAATATTTTTATTATCTAATTCAATGAAAATAACCCTTCCATTTTTACAATATATGGGTGAATATTACATTTTCATTATTTAAGTTAATTTTTGAGTTAATTGTAAAAACAACCTTAAATTTAGGTTTTAATGTCTTACCATTGTTTATATATTAATTTTTCACATATTACTTTTAAATTAGTGCATTTTTATGCGAAGGTAATTTTTAGGAAAAGGGTTTTATTGAATAACTAATGGGATGTATAAGTTATTTCATGTCATATTCAATTGCACAGGGATACCTCCAGTCGTGACACGACAAATGATGAAGGAACCATGATATCATGAACAATGATGGTACCATGTCTCTACCTATAATTCTATCCAATAGAGAGATATAATGATGTATTTGGTAGTGATACCTTACATTTGGTATGATACATGCATATCAATGTGGAAGATCAAACATCAAAGGGGGAATAAGATTAACTATGTATTATTTATCCATGTTAAAACTTAAAATTCTACCATTAATTACAACATGGCCATGTCACCACCAATAGATGATACTAAAAGGAATATTCCCTCAATCCAAGTATTATATAATACAATATGGTGTGTCGTAGAGTACTAGACACCATAGGGAAAAAGTATTATTTAAGCTTGTGAGTATATCGTATTATACTATATTTAAATATCATATCATCCAAGTTAGAAAATTGTATTATATGACTAGAGAGAGTCATAATGCAATGTATTGTATGGTATGATTCATTTGACACTTCTATGATTCATTGAATGCAGTGAATCTATTATACATTTGCTTGCCATTAATTTGTCATTTCATAAGCTGAAATGGGTGGAGAGTTATTGGATAAGGGTTAAAAAATCTGCAATAAATTTCATTACTCATATGTTTATGAAATGTATGATTAAATTCCTGGATCAGGGAGTGTCTTCAAAGCCTATATAAAGGATTTCATGCTATGAGTTTGGGTGTGTATGATCTCCTCTATAAATTTCTCTCAAAACTCTCCCCTCTCGAAGCTCTCCTCTACCTTCCTTCTTTACTTTTGAGATATTAGTATATCATGAATGTTATAAGGTCCTTACCAAAACATTTTTTTTGATTTTTTAATGACCTATATCATTATAGGTGGAGAAATTCAGAAGAAATGTTAATATTCAGAAGTGTTTAAAGTTCTGGAGATATTTGAGTGCTCGGGTGAATATCGAAGCAAGGTATAGGTTGTCCTAAAACTAAATTTTCTAGTAGGTGGCTCATCATGATATGGCCAAGGAGGCACCATGGTGTGGAGGCAGTGGGTTACACCGTGATAAGTGTGTGGCATGGCCTGGAATATTTTTTGTGTGGGTTTTTTTGGCTACAGAAAAAATATTATATATGGTCATGTCATGTCCTAAGGCACCAAACTGTGACGATAACTCTTATTGGGGTTTTGAAAAAGGAAAATATATTATGCACGGGTGTCACATCATGGATGAGGTCACCACAATGTGATGAGGAAACTTGTGTAATATATGAAGAAAAACATTATGTATTATTTTGAAAATCCTATGTATGCCTTTACGATATTTTGGCAAGGAAGTATGATCATACTGTGACACATAGGCGACACTACGAATTCTTGCTTCAAGGAGGCACTATGAAATGGATTGTGAGGCCATGACATGAAGGTAAATGGGCAAACCGTGAAGGGAGAGGTCCAGGTCATAGAGGAGGAGGTTGTTCCATTGAGTCTTGGGCCTTAGAGTTTGGTTCTTCTGAAGAGATTCATTCCATGATGTGAATAGGAAGGTCACCTCATGGGGGGATGGTTGTGAGGTTTTTGTTTCTAAATGTAGAAGTGTCACCATGTCGTGACCAAAGAGGCCACTCCATGTGGGGTGGCTAGGGTAGGGTGTCACACTATAGTTTATATATATCAAACCATGGTAAGGACCACTTCCAAATTTTTTTATATGGGCATACCCATCATTTCAAGGTTAAACCCCTTATGATTTAAATTAAAAGGGCATTGGGAGAGGTCTATTTTCTCAACCCCCCTCCCTTTTCAACCCCCTTAGTGAGGGGTAATTCTTGGATGTTTCCGACGCATATTTAAAGCGAGTTCATCCCTCTGATTTCTCCATTATTATTATCCCTTGTTAGCCATTTATTTTGATATCCCTGAGCTAGGGTTGATACTGATTCAACCAAACCATGGTGTAATCGAGCTATAATGAGGGGGATTTTACTTTTCTTAGATAAAAAGGATCCTAGGAGGATGAACACACTAGGTTTCATGTGGTTTCATTGAGGTAATCCACAAACCTATATTATTTTTTAGATTTTCATCAAATTTGGTATTAATTGATTAATGGATTAATGTTGAGTGTTTTAATTTTTGTTGGTATGAGCTCGAGGGTGTGTTAGGAGTGATACACACCCATTTCTTAAGGGTTCGATGTTGTTATTTCATTTGATGAGATATTTCTTTATTATGCCCTAGATATTAATTTTGAAAATAATATTGATTAAATGATTAAATGGATTATAATTGATTTAAAATTAATTTGGGGGATTATTGATAGGACCCTGTGGCCTCATGTTAACAGGTGATATCCAGTTGATCTAGAAAGAACTTAGGTGGAAGTGGTTGAGATTTGTAAAAAATGAATAAATCAGAATGAGGAAGGTGGTACCTAAACATTTCACTATGGTTTATGCATTTTCTTTTGTGCATGTGATATGTGGTATCTCCACTTGTGTGTGATTGAACTTAAACTAAAAAATAATTTCTTCCTTTAGGTTTTCATGAGTATAAAAGAAGCGTATTGGTCCATGGTGGACTATTGAATACTATCTAACTACCATAGTCAGCTATGGTCATGGGCTTAAACATAAATATGTGATGTGATATATATGGACCCTGTAGGGTTATAAATTTGATGAATGAAACATAATGAACTATGATATGGGTTCCCTTAGTTTCCTATGAGTAGGGGAGAGTGATGTAATAGAAATGGTTAGCCTAGGGGTTGTCCATCCATAAGTATTAGTATACCTTGTAGAATCTTGGCTATTTGACAAGTGCATGTGATGGGTGTTTGTCTTTAATTAGTATATGAGTCCCTAGGTGGGTATACCATGAGAAAGATTTATGTATAGGTTGGGTGTGAGAGGACAAACCTATCTTAACTCTGGATGTGATATGGGATTTCTACTATCTCTTTAGTTTGATTCCCATATTGAATCGTTAGGGTGGCTGATTATGATATGATGTAATCATCATCATATTGAGGAATGTAATTCCCTTAGAGTAATGATCTTCGACCCTTGATTTGGGAAAGAGAAAAAGGTTCCCTTGTGAGATTTTTGGACTGATATGTGACTTAGGGGACCATTGTGGGTGCCCGAGTCTCATGTTGACCCTTCAGAGGATTAATATAGGGAGTATTGCACATTGATAGACTGATATGAATGTGGTGATTATAATGGGTCATGTACTTGTGAGGACAAGTTGGGAAATTCATGTGGGGTTCAGGAAGGTATCCAACCCCCATGACTTTGATATATGATATAAAGAAGTTTTGATTTGATATTCCATTAAGTGTATGTGATATTCTAGTAAGGAGTCAGGGTGGTATATGGATCCTCGGGTAATGAAGTCTTGGAAATGTTTCATTATGGTATGTGTCCCACTATGTGTATGCAATATTATGGTAAGGTGTCGGGGTAGGATGTTCCCCCCTCATATAATGACGTCCTGTTAAATGTTTTGGGATGGGATATAGTCCCTTGGGTGTATGTGACATCCCACTACGTTCTTGATGTGAGATATGGCTCTTTGGGTAATGATGACTTGATAATGGTTCCAGGGTGGGATGTGTCCCCCTAGGTGTATGATATATGATGGTTATAGGGTGGGATACACCCCTAGGTATATGTTATATGATGATTCCATGGTGGGACGAGACCCCCAGGGAGTGTGTTATATGAGCTTTCAAAGAGGGATGATTCTCTGGGGTGTATACTATATGAGGTTCCAAGGAGAGAAAATACTCCTTGGTGTATGCTATATGAGGTTCTAGGGGAGGATATGGTCCCCCTTATGTGATATTCATGATAGGTCATGGGGTAGACATGGTTCCCCTTGGTTGTTATACTAAAAGGTTCTATGTAGGTCATGGCTCCCCTAAGTGGTGATATATTATGCCCAAATACATTCCAGTACTAGCCAAAGTAGTTATGGTCAACCTTGGGTGTCACCTTAGAACCAAAGGACTATTAATGATTGTTTAATTCATTTTAATTGTTTATTTTATTATTCTAAGCACATCACATTGTGCATGCACTGTACTTAATGGTTATGTTAGGTAAACCATTAATGATGGGTTACTAAGTTATACTCACACCCAACTTGGGCTACCCTAGAAAATTGTCACCCAAACAGACCTCATGATCACAAGTGAAGGTAGGGAAAATGCCTAATATTAGATGTTTTAGCTGGTTAGCTCAAACGTAGTCAGGAGATGGAATTAGAGGTGGAACTCGTGACTAGGGGTAGTTATTTTTATTTATGATTATTTTGGTTTGGGTTATATATGATCTACCTATGGGATATTGTGTTGATAACTTTTAGACTCTTGTGACATTTATATAGTTTATTGTCACAACATGGGTTTATTATTGATTTCCAATGGCTTTGGCTGTGATTTTTTATTTATTATTATCAAAATTATGAGGAATGATTGTATGATATTTCCATTATTTCAATTTCCATTATATGAGATTATATTTTCCCAATAATATCACCTTAGATCCTTGCTTCTAGTCACTATCCCCTAGTGTAGGAAGAGGTGCACCTGATGTTATGTGGAGCTCTGATCCGGTTACTGTATAGTAAATTGGGATGATACATTACAAAGTGGTGTTAGATCATTATTTTAATTATCTTAAAAAGTTCCATATGAGGAATTATTCCATGCATCATATCATCCACATAGGTTCATGTAAAGACTAGGGTTTCACTGTTTTAGCCGTTTGAATATTTATGCATATATTAATGACTTTTTCACAGATTCAGTGTTGTATTAGGGTTTCACAGAACCCAAAATTAATATATTAAAAATATTAATATATAATAAATCACATGAAAATATATTTGAAAAATAAATGGGTTTTCCAATAATATATATCTTAGATGAGAAATATGAGACCACATTTGTTTTTAGAATGTACAGTTTACCCTAAACACGAAATAAAGTTGGACGACATCAGACATTCAGTTAAAGGAGACTATTTGTGGGTGTGTTAAGTGAATTAATTAAATTATATATTTAATTTACTTAAATTCCCCAAAAAACTACTTATCACTCTATAAGTACATCGTTATAATGATTCTACAAGGTTATCCATATAACACTGGGAGATTATAGGAGGAAGTGATAGATTTGTTGGATTTGGAAACTCGAGAATGTGGATTAATGAAAATGATAAAGGAGAATAATTAGATGGATGAAAAATACAACATGATCATCATGTTTATCACTAGTGTATTCATTATTCACCAAAGATCAATCCATTTTAGAGACAGGGATCATTATATTTTGGTTTTCCACCCTTGATTAATTTTTTAAGCTTCAATTCCTAATCATCTTTATGGTTCTATGATTTTTATTCTTTCTATGAGCCCTCAATTTAACTAGAATTAAAGAAACTATTTATCCATGATTGGTTACACATATTTCTCCACCCATGGTTTCCAAAATTTAAGGACCATTGGTTTGTATTTCATTGGATAATAATGATCTTACCTTCGTTCTTGTGGTTTTCACACCACCATTCTTCACGTTCTTCATCATTGGTCCACATAGTTGGTGATTCACCATTATCAGGTCAGATTAGAGCTTGATCAAACCCCTAGATTCATGATGGATGTGTGAACAACCTTGAAAATAGTGTTTTATGGATGGATTAAGATGATATGTAGGTTGTGGGTGGTGTCTTTGAGGACCAGAACCCTGAACGATGATGAGAGGTGAAGCAACTACCCCCATGGGCAATTAGAGATTTGGTTTCTAGTAACCAGTGGCTATAAATCAACAATCCAAGACCCCCCCTTGTATTTTTCCATTCTAAGTTGGTCAAATGATGAGGAAGCTATAGAAATTGTGTATCTTGCATTCACAGGAAGAGAGGCTTCTGTTTCTACAAAATTTATAATTACACATTGTGTATCCTAGAGTAACACACAACATGTTGTCTAGGTTCTTACAATGACTAGGGTTTCAATAAAATTAAAAATAAAATGTCATGTGGATAGTCCCACATATTTCGTGATCCTACCTGGGAAGTCAAGTCATGTGTTGAAGGTACAAACCTAGGTCCCCTTGTGGTTAGACACATTGTGTATTATAAGGGACACACCGTTTATATGTATATAGATAGCCAAGCTATGTACCTTATGTATATTCCTAGGACCCTGGGTGAACATAAATTATGTGTGACCACAAGTATATACCATGAAACTTCACATGGATTCTAATTTATTTTTTAGGTAAAGACATGCCCATGTGTCTAGGTGGATTAAAATGTCATGTGACCCTATATACATACCATCTAATTTTTCATACCGAGTGTAGTGATGGGACATGTTCGAGGTTCAGCTCTGTGATACGCACCATGTTCTCTAATAGGACATGTTGTGTACTCCCCTCAAATACTTCTACCTTGTGTATCTCTTTCTTCAGGGATCATATTTGGTCCCATGAGTATCATATCCTAAGTAATTTTTTTATATAGAACATGATGGTAGCCTTCATCTAGAAAACATGGATATGATGTGAGGTGATTCTAGAGGGACACTTCTCTCTATAATTTTTTACTGGAGGAATTGATTAGGTATGATCATCAGAGTGTTACTGGGTTCGATAATCCCCTATCCCTCTCTAGGTGGAAGGCCCCTATATCCTTTATAAAGGTAGAGACTGTACCCCCCCACATTACAGAGGGTGTGGGTCCTCTATCTACAGAGTGGAATCCCCACCATTGAGCTCTGGTGGTGTGTGGGTCCTCCATTGGAATAGTTCTCCCCTAACTATGCTACATTGTGGTTAGTTGTAGGACGTCCATATTATTAAGAGATTACAAAAGATACATGGGTAGTAGATAGTTCTCCCTTGGTTGTGAAACATAGTATTGAGGAGCGGGCTCTCCACTTGATATATCTTATGATTACATGAGTTGTTCTGGAATCAATTTTGGGACCATTGGAGCTATGGGGTGACTCTTCTTTCATATATGGATGTAGAGATATAGATCCCCTTTCTTTACTTGGGTTTCTTTTAAGCATATATGGTGTTGGGTTTTATTCACTATCTTGATTTATGGACTATGCTGACTGTTGTTATTTATATTGATCCCTTTTTTTCGGGGTGTCCTACTGGATATGTATATACTCACCCTTGTATGGGATTTTCCCATACATTTTTTAGCTTCTAGAGATGATAAAAAGATCAGTGGTAGCCCTGGTGGAACTTGTTTTAGTGGAGCATAGCGGTTCTTAGAGATGACTATGTTCAACGGTTGACCTTAGATATTGTGATTTGGGATATATTCAGTTTTCCCCTTTTCCTTATTGTTGTTAGGTTGGGACATAATTTTTGTTTGGGTTTATATTTCCCCCTTTTTATATCATTTTTATTATGATTTCGTACTTTGATATTTTTCCTAAAGGTCGTCACATACATGGTTTACACTCTAGATGTTTTTGACTTTTATTATATCTCTACACCCCTACATGGAGATAGTCAGGTGTGTTTGTATAGGTTCTTAGGATAAGGAATCACATTTCAGTTTTATTCCTACTCAACACCTATCTCTAGCCCTTGGCCTATTAGATCCATGTTTGGGTTCCTACACTCAACTTACCACTGTTCAGGTGGCCCCCGGTGGATCAGGTCATGGTAGAGTGGTATTACAGGTGGGTTTCCCCCAAGTTGGAATTTAGAGTTTTAATTTTTGGGTTATTTGGTTTGGGAACTTAGGGAAACAATTTTGGAGTGTCTCTAGTTTAACTCTCAGGCCAAGGAACCCAGTGGTGGTGTGGTGACTAAAATATACATTCACTAGGACCCTGAATACCTGCTTGTTGACTCATCATATTAATAAATTTATTTCAAGTGAACCAATGGTATATGAATCATACTGGATTAGTTCTTTTGAATTTCATGTCCTTCTTGATTCAAATTCCAATATATTATCATCTAACTATGGAACGTCTTGTTAACTTTCAGGACGTCTTTTTGATGAAATCCTACAAGGATACATATATTGGGTCATGACGATGACCAAATGAGTGGGTATGTTGGAGTTGGTGATCTAGAAACTAGATTATTTATACTTTATGATAAACCTATATTCATTTTACGAATATTAATAAACTCATAATCACATCATGATTGTTCTTCTGCATGACATAGTATGTGATAATGTTCTAAGAATAGATGTCGCACTAAAAGGCCATAGTAGATCCCTACTATGATGAGAACCTGAAAGTGCCAGTACACTATTCTTGAATATATGTTCAATGTCCGAATGATATCATTTTAAGGGACACAAAATGATACAGGCTATCAGGTGTGGGGACTCATGAAACTTTGAGGCACCTTCTCATGTTGTGTGCCCTTGGTAATATCCAGGATAATATTATGAGAACAAGACCTACCAGTAGAAAATATAAATTCATAAGTTTCATTGGATGTTCCTATATACAGATGTGTGTATTGGTCCTTAGACTTTAAGATTATTATTAATGGGTATTATGACTCGCACACTTAGATGTATTGATGAAAATCATGACGACATATGTTCGCATTGAGGTAGGATATATTGGGTGCGTCAGGAGTAATACTACATTAATGAATAATGTGAGAAATGATTTTTTACTTCTACAGAAGTAGATATCTTAATCCCTTCGATGGAAATGATATAGCCTAAATAAATCTATGGCGACGGTTTTCTCTAGGCAAGTTCAATTTCGAGAAGTCAAAGAATGAGAAATAGAGCACATGGGTTGATGGTACATGTACGCAACCCACTTGATTGAAGATATCAGAAAAAAAGGGATTATATTACATGGTAAGCGTTTTTATGAGGTAAAATGTTATTGTGACATCAACTTCTTTCTCCTGGGTTCCTTGACCCACTGTTAGATAGTAATCTTTGACTTTAGGCAATCCTACCTAATGCCAACGAGAAAGAGGCCTAGAGGGCCACACACTAAGTGTAACCAATATCTCTATTAAATAATTTATTATTTAACAAGTTGAATAAATATTATTCCCAGTTTTGGTTTAATAATTATTCAAGTATTCCTGATTTCATTTATTTCATCGCTATTTATTCGAGAGAATACATTGTGGATGAAATATTTGTTTATTAGTGAATAATACAGTTATATTTATTTAATAAATAGATAGTCATTATTCAAGGCCCACTAAATATTGGGGAGGATTGGAAAACCAATCTATGGGTCTAATGAGAAATAATATTAAATATTATTTGGTTAAATAATATTTAAATATAACACACAAGTTAAGCACATGTCATGGAAATAATAACATTTCTATTATTATTTAACATGAGGTTTCACATGGAATATTAAAATAAGTAACTAAATTTGTGCTAATTATTTATTATTACCTGATGAATTAAATTTCGCATTATGTTATTATTCTCTAATTTTCCAAGGGGTTATCCCATCAGTTAAAAAATGGTTGTGTGCACAATATCCTTAGAGAAAAGATCTCGAGCCTAGAGAACTCTTCCCTCTCCAAGAATTCTCTCAAGAATGAGAGAGATCCTTCTCCACTGGATCTAGGAGAATGATTTAAAATATATTCCGAAGGAGATCAAAGGCAGACATCGAAATAAAAAGGATCTTCTACGCTAGCACCCTGAGACTCCATCAGCAACGTCTGGAGATATGTGGAGCACACATGGATCACTGCTAGAAGAATCCTATCCTTGGATTATACAACATAAAGAAGACACACCTCAGACCTTTGGTCAAACACATCAATAAAAAAAGAATCACCTTGGAGTTAACTATTTAATTAAATTAAATTAATTATAAAAAAAAATATCGATACTCTTTTCTTGGTTCTGGGTTCTCTCCTTTTTCTTTTATCTTTGATTCAATTCTATGGATACTGGAATTTATCATCATATTGATCCCGAATTAATCATCATTCATGGAAATTTTCATAGTTGGGTACATTCCTATCATGTGCTTCCAATGTGGCCGAAACCTACAAGTGGTATCAGAGTGGTCATATTATCGTTTATAATTATTTACATAATTCGTTGATTATTTACAATTTAATAATTTAGTTTGTAAATTCATTTTTAATCATTCTTGTAATCTAAATTTCAAGATCTATTCTTCCTCTTTTGTTTCTCACAGATCTAATAGGAAAAAAAATTGGATTAAAATTACATCGAGGATCTTATCAGGAGGAACCGACTATTATATCCAGGTAACATGACAATACATGTCGTGTATTTGGAATTATATGTTGTGTAATCTGAAGGATCCGAATGCAGCAGACGTGTGGAGTTTGGGAGGGCATAACTTTTCTTTTACCATAACTAATGACCAATCTGGGATCAATACGAAGATGAGAACCAGTATCCATGGATTGAAATCAAATATTTCAACAAAGAGAAGAATAGCATCAAATATGAGAAAGAGGTTCTTGCACATCATGTTTATAATTAATTTAATAATTTTTGAAGAAATTAAACACTTGGCTCTTTGGTACTTCCTTCGTTGATGATCATTGATCGTTTGAAATGACCCTTCCGGATTGCCTTCATTGTACTTACAAGGATCCAAAGTAGAATCCCTCTAGTAGTGATCTACACATGCTCCAATGGTCTCCAATCAATGACACTCATTATCTGGGTGCTAGCGTGGTGGAACGAATGTCTTGCATCGATTGTTCTTGATTTTTCATTCTTGGATCTTGAAGAACTTCTCTCGTTCTTGAGAGGGAGAGATGAGAGGAGTCAAGAGAGAAAATGTTTGGCTCAATAATTCTCAGTTCACTAGGGTTTGTCACAATAGAAATACCTACCTATTAATCAACACAGAGTTTGAGTTATAATATTTAATTACGAAACATAAAGTAAATGAAATTATAACTATTAGAGAAAACACATGCCACATAATAAAAATAACAACACCTTTATTTTTGGTGCACCAACTTGCATAAAACAAAACCATAAATAAAATCCCATGCCACATAATCATAAAAATATTATTATTATTTCTTATGCCAACTGGATAAACATTATTTACCAACTTTTAAATAATTAATTTATCAATGGAAACGGTCTTGGTCCATTCGAACTCCTCTTCTATTTATTGAACACTCAAATAAAATATTTTATTCTCTTAAATAAATTTTTACAAACTAGTAAATAAATATTTATTAAATGTTCAATAAAATAAATAAATATATTTTATTCACAATCTGGTGAATAAATATTTATTTAATTTATGTGATCTTTTTAACTTGAATAAAATCATACCTTAGTCTTGTGAATAATATTTATTCTATTAATTAAATTCAAATATAATTTAATTGAGACCACCATGAACACTTAGTGTGTGACCCTCTAGGAATCTTTCTCATCGAAATTAGGTGGGCCTGCCTAAAGTCCAAGATTACTATATAGGAATGGGTCAAGTCACCCAAGAGAAAGAACTTAAAGTCACAATGACGACATCCACATAAAAATGATCACTATGTAATATAATACCTTTGATACAATATCTCATCAAGTAGCTTTCATGATAGTGTCATCAACCTATATGCTTGATACACCATTCTTTGACTATATGAAATAAAGTTGTTGTCACACCAGGGACATGGAATTTAGGGCGATGGTTCTATTTCAATCGAAGGGCCGAGATATCAACTTCCATAAATGGTAGGGACTCGACTTATCTATTAATAACATGCCATTAATGACACACCCAACGTACCCTACTTCCTGCCAACATATGGTGTGATATATTTCGTCAACAAATCTAAGTGTGTGAGTCATGACACTTATTAATTATAACCTTAAATTCAAAGGACAATTACACACGTATATCTGATGACACCAAAACATACGTAATTCCTACTAGCGGGTATATTCTAATAATCTTCAGTCTTGGAGATTAACAAGTGAGAAATTCATGATAAGAAGTCTCATCTTCTTATGAGTAATCACTCCTGATGATTTTTATACTATGTGTCCCATCATAGTATGTCATCAAACCACAAAACTATATTTTAGAATATTTTCATAGCACGCCAAGGTTCTCATCATAGAGGGGAACTACTATGACCTTATCAATGAGAAAAATACTCTAGGATATTATCACATTATAGTCATGAAGAACAATAAACAATATATAATAATATTTTTAATATTTAAATACATTAAATATTCGTGTAATCAATGTACAAACAATTGGTTCTAGGACACCAACTCCAACAAACTCTCACTTGGACTAGAACCAATTTCCTATGACTTTCAGTCCACTAGAACTCACATGATGATCATGTTTCTACTTAGTCAAGTGTTTAGTCAAGGGGTCCTCTACATTGTCTTTTTTGGAAATACTTCTCACTGCAACTTCACCTATTTGATAAAAATTCCTTAAGAGATGATACTTCCATAGTATGTGCTTCATCTACTGATGTGACCTTGTATTTTTTTCGAGATCCACTACTGTAGTATTATCATAATAAAGTGTGATAAGATATTTACTTCTAGGTACCACATGAATCTTTTGGAAGAAGATCCATATCCAAAATGCTTCTTTAACTACCTCAAAAGCTGCGATATACTTGGAATCGATTGTAGAATCTGCGACCACACCTTACTTATAGCTCTTCCAGCTCACAACACCTCTATTCAAAGTGAAGATGTACCCCATTTATGACTTCATGTCATCTTGATCAGTCTGGAAACTAGCATCTACATATCCTCTGATGACTAGTTCCTCATCTTCTCCATAAACTAGGAACATTTCCTCAGTAAGCCTTAGATACTTAAGGATAGTCTTAACTTCCATCCAATAGAGGTCACCTAAATCAACTTGATATCTTCATACCACGCTCAATACATAGGTGACATCTACCCTAGTACATAGAATAACATACATGATTGACCCAATCACTGTTGCGTATAGAATCCTTTCCATTCTCTTTCTTTCCTCATGCTTCTGAGGAAACATTTTCTAGGAAAGATGAATGCCATGTGATGCTGGAAACAA
Organism: Viscum album; assembly: GCA_963277665.1. Classification (NCBI taxonomy): domain Eukaryota; kingdom Viridiplantae; phylum Streptophyta; class Magnoliopsida; order Santalales; family Viscaceae; genus Viscum; species Viscum album. The sequence goes on along the minus strand of OY728161.1, from coordinate 1,627,299,347 downwards.
CCCCTATTGGATTGTTCCATATAGAATCTCTTCAGTATCTTGTCAATGTATGTACTTAAACATAAGCACAACAATATATTGGATCTATTATGATGGATCTTGATCCCAATAATATATGATCTCTCACCCAATCCCTTCATGGAGAAGAATTCATTCAACCATGCCTTAACCGACTATAAGACTAGTATTTCGTTTCTAATAAGTAATATGTCATCAACATATACTATTAGAAAAATGAGTGCACTTCCCCCTAAACCATTTATAGACACAGGTATCACATTCATTATTTATAAAACTAAATTCTATTATGGATTCATTAAAATGAATGTTCCATGACCTGGATTATTGCTTTAATCCATAAATAGATTTTTGAAACTTGCATATCTTATTAGAATCCTTTGGAGTCACAAAACCTTCAGGTTGTGTCATATAAACATCTTCCTAAATGTTCCTGTTAAGGAACGATGTTTTGAAATCCATTTTCCTAATCTCATAGTCATGGTAAGAGGTAATGGACAATATAATTTTGATGGATTTCAGCATTGCAACTGGTGAAAAGGTTTCGTTGTAGTCAATGCCTTGACACTGTTTAAACACTTTTGCAACTATTCATGCCTTATTGGTACTGAATTGTCCTTCCATGTATTGTTTCTTCTTGAATACCCATTTACAACCAATAGGATTTACATCTATTGGAGGATCTACCAAAATCCAGAATTGGTTTTGGTGCAAGGAATCTATTTCAGAATTCATGGCTTCTTGCCACTTGGAAAAGTCTATGACACTTACTGCTTCCGTGTAGGTTATAGGATCATTATTTTCAACTAATAATGAGTCACCATCCTTGGTAAATAGAAAACCGTACCATTTCAGTTCTATATACTCTCTTGTACTGCTACACAATACTTGTGTCTCTGGAATAGATCTTTCTTCCATGGGGATTTGTGGAATTTTCTCACATACCATATCATATGTACCTTGATCCTCGACTTCATCAAATTCTATCTCACTCCCACTATCATTTTTGGAGATGGTCTCCCTCTCAAGGAATATAGAATGTCTTTCCAATATAATCTTTTTGTTTGAGGGGTCTTATAGGTAACATCCCCTTGTTTAATTAGGGTATCCTATAAAGGCACACTTTGTGCCTCGAGATGCATGTTTTTTACCTGAATATTCCTTAATAAACACTCCACTTCCCCACACATGTAAATTTGTTAACATGTCTTTTCATGCACTCCAAATCTCATATGGAATACCATTTGTTGATTTAGTTAGTACTTGGTTTAGTATGTATTCCATTGTTTGTAAATCATATCCTTAAAAGGATAATGGAAGACTTACATGACTCATCATTGATCTCACCATGTCTAACAAGGTTCAGTTATTCATTTCGCTTACACTATTCCACTAGGATGTGTAAGGAGGAGTGAGTTGGGATAGGATCCCAAACTTCCGTAAGTAATCAATGAAGTCTTGATTAAGTTATTATCCACCTCAGTGTGAGTGGAGCTTCTTATTCTTTTTACCATGCTGGTTCTGAACTTCAATCTTGTATTCCTCGAACATATCAAAAGAATCCGACTTATACCTCATTAAATAGATATATCCATATATACTAAAATTATCATTAAAATTTATGAAGTATGAGTACCCACCCCTTGAAACAAATGGAAATGGTCCACACACATCAGAATGAACCAATTCAAGAATATATTTATCTATTTATCATTTCCCACTAAATGGGGATTTGATCATTTTGCCTTGTAAACATGCGGGACATACACCAAGTGGTTTTATTTTGAAATAATCTAAATATCCATATTTATGTAACTTTGTCAAGAGTTTCTCATTTAGATGACTTATCCAGTGATGACAAAGTTGGGTGTGGTATGAGTCATGTGAAGTAGTTTTGTTATCAATTGTCATTAATTGGTTTGTGTAATCCAATACGAAAAGACTATTATATAAATATACCTTACAAAAAATGATATCTTTATAAAAGAAGCCACATTCATTTCCAAACATGAAAATAAATCCATCTATATCTATTCTAGATATATAAATAATGTTATTTGGTTAAAAAAGGCACATAATAACTACATTTTAATACCAAGATCATCCCAGTCGACAATGTGAGGTGGTAGTCCCTGACAGCTACAATAGAAAGTCTAGCTCCGTTGGATACTCGTAGATCTAACTCCCCTCAGTCAATTTTATTTAATCTAATTGGTTGCTATATTTGGATATATATGTGAGAACCACGGGCTACATATAATACCCACTTTATAGAAATAGATAAATTGAACTTGATAATAAATGCACCAGAATATTCCCCTTGCTTCTTTAGTTGGGTGTAGTTTTTATTTCAGAGGCCCTTCTTTCCACATACGAAACAAACAACTACATTTCCCCTTCCAGCACTTTGATATTTCTTTCTTTGGAAGGGCATGAAGAATATTTTGGCTTAAATATCTTCACCTTATTTATCCTCTTATTCACCATAAGTATATAAGGCTTTTCGTGCTTCATGTCTTTGTCCACTTGGAAAAGGAGGATAAGAAGATCTAGTAGAGACTCCTCAATGTTGTTCATATTGAAATTCACAACAAAACTGGAGAATCTAAGATAGAGTGATGCAAGAATGAGATCGATACCCAGTTCTTCAGGGAGTTTAAACCCCAGAACCTCTAGATGCTCAATATAGCCAATGAGATTGATTACTTGAGGCCCATATAGGGAACCCTATCTAAGCATGATCTAAAATATTTCCTTGGATATCTCAAACTGTTCCTATCTTTCTCGCTCCTATCAAAGACCATAGAGGTGTTCACGCATGCTCTAGGCATCCATGGTTTCACGAGATTTCATGATTTCACTAGAAATTGATGATGACATAAAAAATTGAATGTCTAATATGCCATTCATATGTTTTTCATAGACTAGGAACTCTTCATCACTAACATCTTAGGCAGAAAGATCAGGTAATGAGGACTCCAACATGTAAGATTTCCGTCCATGGCATAGAATGACCCGAGGGCTTCTAAACCATTCTTGGAAGTTAATGTCGGTGAGGATGTTATCTTTATCAAGTATTGATCACAGGGATATTGTGGTTGAAACATTTTTCTTTTTTATTCTACAATTAAAAGATCATAAATTAGTACTTTCTTGATTACATTTTATGAGAAATAATAAATTAATTTTATTAAGACTCCCACAATTTTATCAAGTCCCAATGGACCACACTGTTGAACTAAAAATGTCTAGTTTCTTGGACATTATAGTGGTAAGAATCTATATTCCCCTTCACATAACGCCAACAAGGTTTGGTCAATCTATTTGGAGGTATTTAGGTAGGAAGGTCTTTTCCAACTATGGGCTTGCAGCTCCTTGATCTATTGGGTTGACTCCCTAATCCTGAAATCTTGACTTGGATTTCCTCAACACTTGCCTCCAATATTACACCAAGTCTAGAAAGGGATGCTCCTCTTGATTTAATATGGTTAATTCAACCCAAACATTTCATAAGGGCTTCCTGTATAAAAGTAAGTGTACAACAAGGGTTGGTCAAACATATAGTTTTCTTGAGTCTTGCTCTTAATAAAGTAATATAAGGCTTAGTCTGACTTAATATTTCATTGAGTAATTTTTATATCATATGCATAAATTTCATATTATCTTTATCACATGTTTGTTAATATTAAGTGAAATTTACTTAAGTGATTAACTATGTCTTGATAATATTTATGCACAATTCTGGTTTATTTTAGTTCCATCTTGCATGCTTATTTAATTCATTAATTATGTGATCACAACAACACATCCATAATGATAAACCATGCAAATGAAAGAAATAAAATAAAGTAAAAGGAATGATCATGATATTTTCTAATGGTTAGTTTATCTTGAGGTTGATAAAATAACCCTAACCTTGGAGAGAAACACCTTGAACCTTTTGGGTTCATGTTTATAGCTTTCCACATGTCCACCTTTGTATCTCCTTGGATTGGTTTCACCTAGAATCCTTACTTGAACTGCCTCCAAATGCTTGGGAGCTCCATCCATTACATATTATTTTTTTAACTCGCATGAAGGTGAGGGAAAAAAGAGGGGTTTACATAAAAGAAACCATGGGGATGAAAGACCTACATATTAATGAGAAGAGATGGAACACATGCTACCAATTTTAATTAAAAATAAATTAAAAGGAAAATAATCTCATACAAAGGTCTGGTCTAGCTCATGATCATCCAGATACATGAAATGAATTATGCATTTAATAAAACTAGCATTCAATTCATTAACCATTCTTATTAATATAAATCATGCTTGAATTGATTAATTATTATCTTTAATTAATCAATCATTTTATATTAATCCTTTTATGAATTTCCCTAAAATTATCATCCATAACCTTTAATGTAACATGGAGAAAACCCATTTGAATCTACATTATATGCGATTCTGAACATTACATAAACATTAAAGTTTTAATTCTGTGTAATTTGGTAAATTACACGACGTGTAGTTCCGACTATACGACGTGTACTTCCTTCACCATCTTATCCAAATTACATTCCTAGGGACTCGGTGTGTGATACATACTTTGGAAATATTGGAGTACATGACGTGTGCAGTGGTACACATGCCATGTTGTCTCTGGGTTACACAGTTACTGGTTGGCTTAGGCATGTATGGGATACACGGTTTGGACCTTGACCTAAAGGGACTACATGCCATGTCCAATGGGCCACACAATGTGAAATCCAGAAGACCATGCACCATTCTGTCTTTTTCAAAACATGGTGAAATAATTAACTACACCATGTTTCATTAATGCACATAGCTCTATTAATTGCCAAATTACTCTCGATGAACTGAACACAACTACACAATGTTTAATATGGATTAAACAATGTGTATGGTATATTACACAGTGTGTAAATCCCAATACATGACATGTACTGTCGTGTTACCTAGAGAGAATTGTTGGTGCCTCCGGAAGAGATCCTCAATTTAATTTTAATTATAAAATTATTTTTTTCTGTTAGATTTAGTAGAAAAGAAAATAGGAAGAACATATCTCTAAATTCATATTACAAGAATTATTAAACATGAATTGGAAAGCTAAATCACTAAAGCGTAAATCATCAAAGAATTATTTAAATAATTATAAATGATGATTTGACTGCTTTGTTACCACTTGTAGGATTCAGAAATAGTGGAATCATGGTGGTTGGGAGGGCACAACTTTGATTTTTCATTAATCAATGACCAATCCAGGATCAGTACGACGATGAACGCCAGCATCCACAGATTGAAATCAAAGATTTAGACAAAGAGAAGAATAACACCATATATAAGAAAGAAAATCTTTCACATCATGTTTATAAATAATTTAATAATTTATAAAGAAATTAAATACTTGGGTTATTGTTACTTTCTTCATTGATGATCATTTATCATCCAAAATGACCCTTCTAGATTGCCTTCATTGCTCTTGCGATGATTCAAAGTAGAATCCCTCTAGCGGTGATCGACATTTGATCCAATGGTCTTCGATCAATGCCACTCATTCTCTAGGTGCCAATGTAGCAGAAAAATGTCTTTCATCAATCATTATTGATCACTCATTCGTTGGGATTAAAGAACTTCTCTCATTATTGAGAGGGAGAGATGAGAGGATTCAAGAGAGAAAATATTTTTCTCAACAATTCTCAATTCTCCAAGGTTTGAAATAATAGGCATACCTACCTATTAATCAACATGGGGTTTTAGTTACAATATTTAATTTAGAAATAATAATTAAATTAAATTATAACTATTATAGAAAATCCATGCTAGATAATAACAATAACAACACCATCATTTTTGGTGCAGCAACTTGCAAAAAATGGAACCATAAATGAAATCCCATGCCACATAATGATAGTAATATTATTATTATTTCTTATTCCAACTGGATAAACATTATTTACTGACTTTTAAATAATTAATTTATCAATGGACATGGTCTTAGTCTATTCGAAATCCTCTTCCACTTATTAAACACCTGAATAAAATATTTTATTCTCTTAAATAAATATTTTTTATAAACTAGTAAATAAATATTTATTAAATGTTTAATAAAATAAATAAATAAATTTTATTCACAATCTGGTTAATAAATATTTATTTAATTTAGGAAATTAATTTAACTTGAATAAAATTATTCCCCGGTCTTGAGAATAATATTTATTCCATTAATTAAATTAAAATAGAATTTAATCAAGACCGCTATAAACACTTACTGTATGACCCTCTAGGATTCTTTCTCGTTGGCATTAGGTGGGATTTCCCAAAGTCCAAGATTACTATCTTGAAATGGGTCAAGGAACCCAGGAGAAAGAACTTAAATTCACAATGACGACATCCACATATGAAGGCTCACAGTGTAATATAATCTATTTGTCACAACATCTTATCAAGAATGATTCATGATAATATCATCAACCTATATGCTTGAAACATCATTCTTTGACTACCTAAAATAAACTCTTCATTACACCATGTCCATGTTATTTAGGGAAATGGTTCTATTTCAATAAAAGGGATAAGATATCAACCTTCATTAATGGAAGGGAAAAATCTTTTCTCAACTTGTACATTAATAACATGTCATTCAAAACACACCCAACATAACCTACTTCTCACCAACATATGGCATGACAGTTTTCATCCAAAAATCTATGTGTGTAAGTCATGACACGAATTAATGATAATCTTAATGTTTAAGAACCATTACACACACTCACTAATAGGAATATTTGATGACTCCAAAACATTCGTAATTACTACTGGCGGGTCTGTTCTCATAATCTCACATCTTGGAGATTACAAAGTATGAACTTCATAAGAAGAAGTCTCATATTCTTATGAGTACTCGCACCTGATAGTCTGTATACAATGTGTCCCATCATAGTATTTCATCCAACCATAGAACTATATTTTATAATATTTTCACAGCACTTTGAGGTTCTCAACATAGCGGGGAACTACTATGACATTATTAATGAGACAAATACTCTATGATATTATTACATTATAGTCATGAAAAACAATGAAAAATATGTAATAAGATGTTTAATATTTAAATACATTAAATATTCATGTAATCAATTTACAAAGAGTAGGTTTTAGGACACCAAATTCAGCACAATAGTACACGCTATGTATTCAGAATGACACGCCATGTAATCTGCCACACACGCTATATAATTGTAACACCCGAGATTTTTATGAGAAATATTTTGTTTTTATGTTATATAAATCATCAAATGAATATTTCACTACACACAACACTAGCTTGGCTTTCTTTACACGCAATTTCAACCTTCCTCGATAGCTTGCGTTGTACATAATACCGAGTTTCACTAAACAACGATATGCTATTAAAATATTATTAAAATTAGCCGTTATGAATAGTAATACCAACCCTTTCAAATTTTATAACTTTTATCGTTCAAAATGGACTTCATTTTTGGATTCGGAAAATAGAAATTAGCCTAGGGTAAAATTTTGGTATTTTTCTGAAAACTTTCAATTTTTGATGAATAGTGAAAACATTGGGTTACTATTTAAAAACCGACTTTTATTTAAATGATTATTTATTTTATTTAAATTTATTTTAGGTCAAAATTGATACATAATACCTATATAAGTTTAATGTAATTCATTGGAGTCATTTTATAATAATTTTAGATATATAAAAATTTTATTGAACTTTTCACCGTCTTTTACCCACCTTCATAGGAGAATTTGCAAATTTACATAAAACATAATTTTACCGCTTCTGTGAGTGGAATTTTGAAAATCTGAGAGAAACAGTTAATATCAAGGAGTAAAATGTGGTTCAATAAGAGAAAAATAATTTTTGGGAAATAGTAACTTTTACTTTTTTTTACCACGGTTAAAAGTAAATATCGTAATTAAGGGTAAAAATGAAATTATTATTACCCTAAAACATGTTATAATTCTATTGGATAAGTTTAATTAGACCAAAAACAACCTTATGAATAAAATATTACCCTTTAGGTCCACTTGGATTAGATTAGGACATTTAATATTATTTTATTTAAAGAAGAGTTAAAATAGTTAAAATCAAAGTTTAATAACTAAAACATTTTTAACATAGGGTTATAAATAAGATAAATTCAACTATAAATATTCATTATAAATCTAAAAATATTTCCTACATAATGTTATTTTATTTATAATTTTTAGACTTTAAATAATTTAATTTATTTATGACACAACGATGATGAAGTAATTACCTTATTAAAGAAATATTAACATAATTGATGTTATAAATACCCAAATAAATGTAATTTTAGACTTTTTATGAATTAAAATAATTTTTTAAGTTAATATGACATGTTAGTATTTATTTAATTAATTTTTTTAGAACTAATCATGCTGTTATGATTTTCAAAAAAATCAAGTACCAAATAGTGTCAAAATTGACATAAATTAGTTTTAAAAAAAATATTATATTATTAATTGTTATTTTATTCCTAAAAATATAAGGTTCGGCCAAATGACTTAGATAAAGATATATATATTAATAATGGATCACTTGGGGTTTGTTTGGCTTATTATAGTAAGTTTATTAACCATATAGTGTAAGAAAACAGAAAGACACGGTAAAAGTTAAATTACTTAACATAGAGTTAAATCTAAATGATAAGGATAAAATAGTAACCTAAACTTGTCTAAAACCTATTGGTTGAGATCATTGCGACCCATAACCAACTTAGATTTGAAATAAATCAATTTGGAGCTATCAAAAATCGAATATTACATTATTATAAAATAATATTTTAATTTTTCCTAAGGTGCCCCTCTCCTCCCTTATAAAAGGGAACCTCCTCCCTCTCCTCCTCACACCACTTTGAGCCTTCAAGCTCAGAGAAACCCTGCCAATTTCTCTTATAAAATTCCCTAAAAATATCCTAGAGGTCCTTATATTCTTCAAATACCATCTTTAGTGCCCTAAGAGGAGGTTAAGAAGAGGTGCTTCAAAGAAGAGGTAATGTCCGTTACCAATTCTTTCAACTTTATTTCTTCTTCTAATTCTTCTTCTTTAGTTGTTTCATTATGAAGTAATAAAATCAGTTTCAATCATATACTGATATGTTATTATAAATATTAAACAACCCTATTTCACCTTCTATCCATCATACGGAAAACGAAATCATTGCGCGTGCGTACGTACGAAATACCATCTCCACGCCGTGGTGTAATCTGTTTCCCACCACCACCTTACTTGGATGGGTATAATGGTGTAAATAATAACTATATATGATTATTTTAAAGTTATATTTATTCTGAAATAGTATACATACAATCTAATACAATTCCACGATCATGGGAATGATATCATCACTCGTGCGTACGTACGGCCTACCGTCTCCACGATGTGATGCGACTCGTTCTACATGATCTTCATTGCATAATGATTATATAAATGAATTGAATGAATGAATATGATATATATTAAACTAATAAAATTCTGGAAATGATGTATCTATAACCTAAAAATAAGAATAAGAATTTATTCGGCAAAACACACATAAGAATAAAAAGCAATAAACACCCGAATAACAAGTAACAATGAAATATTACTAATAAGAAGCTAAGAATATGACAATATATGATATCATAAAAATTATTAAGATTCTGTAATAAGTCAATAACATTATTGAAATCATTATACAGGAGGTTCGAACACGGACGAAGAAAATCGGACCTAAGGTAAGGGAAAATCTCGCAATCTCATTTTTATCCAAGATTGTTTATACTTCAGAATTTACTGGGGAATATTTATCATCCACATTCATGTTTCCTTAATATGTAATATTATTTATATCCTCCCACAATTTTTTAAATCCAATTTTACCCTTTGGTGAGTTTTTAGTAAAAGATATGAAAGGAATATTTTGTCATTTTTCGTACGAGGTACTTTTTGACTTTTCCGGCCAAAGTAGGAGAAGAATGTTTTTTAACTTATACGACATGAATGGATTTTTAGAACATTATTTCCATGAATATTCCTTTACAAGTTTTCAAGTTTATTTTTAATCAACTTATTTTAGTTTAATATTATATGACATTTTAAGAAAGGAAAATGTTTTTGAAGTAGAAAGGATATTTTCCTCAAGAATGGAGTTCAAGCGTTTTATCAAAATTATTTTACATCTAAGATAATATAGGGTTACGTTTCTATCCATATTTTTAAATTTATTTGATTATGTTATGATGGAATTATTTTTATGAATTCCTTTTATCTTATATGGATTATTTTATGAGGGTACGATGTTTAAGAATCCCATTTTTATTACATGGGTTATGCTATGATGTATGATTTATGATTTTGTGGCACACATAAGAATGGTTTAATTATGAGATGGGTGGGAACTATATCTCCCTAAAATGCATTGGGTAATGATTTATTTCTCATGAGATAGACATGGCTAGAACGACAGGTTAATCCGGTTCAGTGAAATAGGACTGAAACGAGGAGTGAACTCGGTTCAGAAATGGACTTTATCCGCTAAGATAGTCTTGGAAATGAGTCTTGACTACTAAGAAATAATTCTCTATGATTATGTGGGTATGACACAAAGTTTAATTTCTTGTGTTATGATTATTGGGATTACATTTCACTACTATGATGTATCCCATGATATGATATTATGATCTCTTTTGAAAGTTATGATTTTCTAAATGTTATGTTCTTATGAATATGATATTTCCTTTGTTTACCCTTACTGAGCATTTGAGCTCACCATTTTGTATATTTTCTTTCCCCAAGTTAGGAAGAAGGTTATTAAGTAGGATATTCCAAAAGGGGCTCTTTATATGATGAAATAAATGGGAGACAATGTAGATGCTTTATGAACTAGTTGTTTATGTTTCCCAGTTTCTAAAGACACTACACCTATACGGTCCTTTCATGGTTTTGTTATATTTTGTAATATGTGTGGTTAAATTTTGAATTATGAACAATGTATGTAAATTATGGGTCATTATAGTCAGTATCAGAGGAAATTTATAGTCAACCTTTGGAAACTAGGATGTGAAAGCCTTAATAAGAACCCTAAGGATAAGTCTAGGCATAGAACACAATCTTAGTGTTTTAGAAATGGACATGAAAAACCTATGATAAGACCTTATGTGTGAAATTTTATTCTTTATTATGTGGTTTTCCTATTATAATTATTGTTTCTCACACTATTCTTCTTTGTTTTAGTCAATGGATGGAACCCGAAGGAACCGTGTTAATGCGGAATGAGAAGGGCAATGCAATGATTGTCCCCATGAGGAACCAAACGTTATGGGAGTTGGAATGAAAAATCTTGTAGACATGCTCACACAACATTCTCAAGATATAAATCATGCAGGACTTCCAAACGAGCAAAGGAAGGAGAAACATTCTGTTGAATCCTTCATGATGTAGCGTCCACCCTCATTCAGAGGGTCTACTAATCCATTAGTGGCTGAACAATGGATCAGTACCACTGAAAATATATTTTCAGTTCTTCAATGTTCTGAACATGATAAAGTCATCTTAGCAGTTTATCGTTTGGAAGGTGAAGCTGATCAATGGTGGAATCTTATCAAGAATACGAGGCCAATAGATGAAATTGAGTCCATGGAATGGGACAAGTTCAAGAACATATTTTTCAATAAGTACTTCCATCGTATTCTTCGAACAAAGATGGAGACAGAGTTTATTTAACTAAAGAAAAAGGATGATGAATCTGTTGGTACCTACGGAGAAAATTTTACAAGACTTTCAAGGTACGCTTATGGTATTATTATCCAACCTGAGAGTAAGATCGATCGATTATTTAGTGGGTTAAAACCAAGTCTTCGAAGGGCGTTATCTATCAGGGACTTCAATAGATACGAGGAAATCGTTCGATGTGCTCTCAAGGTTGAGATGAATATTGGAGTAACCCATCAGTCATATGCATTTGATAAGAAGAGGAAAATGGAATTCAAAGGAAAATCTAAAGAGCACACTGAAAAGAAGATGATTTTTCCTTTATGCTCAAAGTGTGGAAAGAAACATGGAGGGAGTTTTCTTAAAGGGACAAGTAAATCTTTCAAATGTGGAAAGGAAGTTCATCGGGAATTTGAATGCCGCAATGATGGGAAGAAGATGTCTAGTGATGCAAACAAAGAAAAGGCTACACAGAGTGCACCTCATACACTTCAATGTTACAAGTGCAAGGAAATGGGTAATTATGCCAATCAATGCCCTAATCCAAGGGTTGTTTATGATGATCGACGTCAAAAAACTCTTAAGGATAAAGACAAAGGAAATTCGCGTGCAATTTTTATCAGTGATGTGGAGTATAATAACGAAGTGGTGAAAGGTACACTTACCATCCACTCTAAAGTAGAAAATGTTTTATTTGATTCTGGATCCACCCACACTTTTATTTCTGAATAATTTTCTAAGGGTATCTCCGTATTACCTCAACAATTAGATGTTGAGTTAGCAGTGACAACCCCTAATGGCACAACAATCACATCAAAAGTTTACAATTATTCTACGATTGAAGTTTTTGGGAAAGTTCTTCCTGCAAATCTTGTGATCCTTCCTATAGTGGAATTTTATGTGATTCATGGCATGGATTGGATTTCTTTATATGGATCTCATATCAATTTCCAAAGAAGGGAAGTCACATTTCATATTCCAGATCAATCTATGATCGTCTATCGATGCAAGGATGAACATAAACTTCCAGTGGAAATTTCATCTATCCTATGGGTATTGATTCCACTAAATTAAGGTTATTTATCTCAAATGGTTGGTGAGAAACTCACGATTAATAATATTCCCCTTGTACGAGAGTTTGATGATGTATTTCCGGAGGAATTGTCGGGTCTTCCACCAAATCATGAAGTTCAGTTTTCAATAGAACTCGTACCGGGTGCTTTGCCTTTTTCAAAGACAACTTATAGAATGGACCCAATTGAGTTGTAGGAATTGAAGAAGAAACTCCAAGAGAATCTTGATAAGGGATTCATACACCCTAGTGCGTCACCGTGGAGAGCACGGTTCTGTTTGTTAAGAAGAAATATGGATCAATGAGACTCTGCATTGATTATCGAGAACTTAACAAGATCACTATCAAGAACAAATATCCTCTTCCACACATTGATGACTTACTTTACCAACTACGTGGAGCTCAATACTTTTCCAAGATTGATCTTCATTCAGGGTATCATCAATTAAGGGTCAAAAGGGAGGATATACCAAAGACAGTTTTCCGTACAAGGTATGGACACTATGAATTTATAGTGATTCCATTTGGTCTTACTAATTCCCCTACTATCTTAATGGATCTAATGAATAGAGTCTTTAGAGACTATCTTGATCAGTTTGTGGTAGTCTTTATAGACAATATTCTTGTATTTTCAAAGAGCAAGGAAGAACATGAAGATCACTTGAGAATTGTATTGAAGACCCTAAGAAAGGAGAAGCTTTATGAAAAATTTACCAAGTGTAAATTTTGGCTTCAAAAAGTTTCATTTTTGGGTCACATAATCTCAAAAGAGGGGATATCTGTAGGTCCAGAAAAAACAGAGGTTTTCGAAAGATTGTCGAGACCAACAACAGTAACTGAGATAAGAAGTTTTATTGGTTTGGCTGGATATTATTGATGTTTTGTGAAAGATTTTTCAAGATTATCTAATCCACTCAATAGGTTGACTCGAAAAGGAGTTAAGTTTGCTTGGACTGAGGAGTGTGAAGAGAATTTCTAGGAGTTGAAAATAAGGTTATCCAGTGCACCTGTGCTCACACTGCTTTGTAGTGGAGAAAGATTTGTGATCTATAGTGATGCATCCAAGAAGGGATTGGGGTGTGTTATCATGAAAAACTATATGGTGATAGCTTATGCCTCACGACAGTTGAAAATACATGAGCAAAATTACCCAACTCATGATTTGGAGTTAGCTGCGGTAATCTTTGAATTAAAAATAAGGAGGAATTATCTTTATGGTGAAAGGTGTGATATTTATACTGATCATAAAAGTTTAAAGTATATTTTCACACAAAAGGAGTTGAATATGCACCAAAGAAGATGGTTGGAGCTGATTAAGGATTACAACTTATCAATTTATTATCACCCTGGGAAAGAAAACAAGGTGTCAGATGCATTCAGTCGACAAGACCATGCTAGCTTATCCATGATGAGGATAAAAAAAGATCCAATATTTATGGATTTACAAAGGATGGATCTTGGAATTATAATGGAAGGGGTAAAATATTATCTTTCTCAAATGAATGTTCAACCATATATACATGTTAAGATTAAAGAGGCATAGAAAGAAGATGTAGAGTTACAAAATAAGGTGATAAATGTTCCTGAATTCAACCTTGATTGTGATGGGATAATAAGGTTCAGGAATCAGGTTTGTGTTCCTCCCATCCCAGAATTAAAGATGGAGCTGCTGGATGAGGCTCATAGTTCTTCATTCTCTATTCATCCTGGAAGCATGAAGATGTATAGGGACCTAAAAGAGTACTTCTAGTGGGATGACATGGAAAGAGATGTTTCTAAATATGTCTCTCGATGCTTGGTTTGTCAGCAAGTTAAATATGAGAGACAGAAGTCTAAGGGGATGTTACAACCATTACCCTTACCCAAATGGAAATGGGAAAACATCACTATGGACTTTGTCACCGGACTTCCTAAAACATCCAAAGGCAATAATGCTATCTGGGTCATAGTTGGTCATCTTATGAATTCAGCACACTTCATTGCTATTAGAGAAGATTCCTCTCTGGATCATCTTGCTAGGATATATGTAAAAGAAGTGGTAAGATTTCATGGAGTAACACTTTCCATTATATCTGATCAAGATCCAAGGTTTACCTCAAAGTTTTGGTGAAGTCTTCAGCATACTCTGGATACAGAGTTGAGTTTCAGCACTACTTATCATCCTCAGACAGATGGTCAGTCTGAGAGAGAAATTCAAACTCTAGAAGATATGTTAAGAGCTTGATCTATGTATTTCAATGGTGGTTGGGATAAATACCTACCTTTGGTGGAATTTTCTTATAATAACATCTTTCACTCCAATATTCAGATGGCTCCTTATGAATCTCTCTATGAAAATAAATGCAGGACTCCAACTTGCTGTGATGAAGTTGGGGAAAGAAAGCTATTAGGACCTGATCTTGTTGATGAGATGGAAGAAAAGGTCTGATCTATTCAACAACACATAAGAGAAGATCAGAGTTGACAAAAAGGTTATGCCGACAACCGAAGAAATGACCTAAAGTTTGAAGTGGGTGATAAATCTTTCTTACGAATATCTCCTTGGAAGAGAGTAATGAGATTTGGAAAGAAGGGAAAGTTGAGCCCTAGGTATATCGGTCCTTTCGAAATACTGGATCGTGTTGGGAAGGTAGCTTATCGATTGGCACTTCCACCGAATCTCTCTCAAGTTCACAATTTGTTCCATGTATCTCTCCTGAGAAAGTACATACCTGATCCTTCACATGTACTAAGCTCAGAAGTTATACCGCTGGAGCAAGATCTTTCCTATGAAGAACATCCGATAGAGATTTTGGATCGTAGCGAAAAAGTTCTACGGAACAAGACCACTCACATGGTGAAATTTTTATAAAGGAACCACCAATTAGAAGAAGCTACATGGGAGCTTGAGGATATGATGAGGGAGAGGTATCCTCATCTGTTTGTTACAAAGTGACGAATTTCGAGGGCGAAATTCATTTTAAGGGGGTAGAATGTAACACCAGAGATTTTTATGAGAAATATTTTGTTTTTATGTTATATACATCATCAAAGGAATATTTCACTACACACAACACTAGCTTGGATTTCTTTACATGTAATCACAGCCTTCCTCGAAAGCTTGTGTTGTACGCAATAACGAGTTTCACTAAACAACGATATGCTATTAAAATATTATTAAAACTAGCCTTTATGAATAGTAATACCCACTTTTTGAAATTTTAAAAATTTTATCATTCAAAATGGACTTCATTTTTGGATTAGGAATATCGAAATTACCCTAGGGTAAAATTTTGGTATTTTTCTGAAAACTTTCAATTTTTGATGAATAATGAAAACACTGGGTTACTATTTAAAAACCAACTTTTTTATTTAAATAATTATTTATTTTAAATAAATTTATTTTTGGTCAAAATTGATACATAATACCTATATAAGTTCAATGTAATTCATTGGATTCATTTTATAATAATTTTAGATATATAAAAATTTTATTGAACTTTTCACCGTCTTTTACCCACCTCCTAGGAGAATTTTCAAATTTACATAAAACATAATTTTTTCGCTTTTGTGAGTGGAATTTAGAAAATCCGAGAGACACGGTTAATATCAAGTAGTAAAATGTGGTTCAATGAGATAAAAATAGGTTTTGGTGAATAGTAACTTTTTTTTTACCATGGTCAAAAGAAAATAGGGTAATTAAGGGTAAAAATGATATTATTATTACCCTAACACATGTCCTAATTCTATTGGATAAGTTTAATTTGACCAAAAAAACCTTAGGAATAAAATATTACCCTTTAGGTCCACTTGTATTAGATTAGGACATTTAATATTATTTTATTTAAAGAAGAGTTAAAATAGTTAAAATCAAAGTTTAATAACTAAAACATTTTTAATATAGGGTTATAAATAAGATAAATTCAACTATAAATATTTATTATAAAGATAAAAATATTTCATAGATAATGGTATTTTATTTATAATTTTTAGACTTTAAATAATTTAATTTATTTATGACACAACGAGGATGCAGTAATTACCATATTAAGGAAATATTAACATAATTGATGTTATAAATACCAAAATAAATGTAATTTTAGAATTTTTATGAATTCCACTAATTTTATAGGTTAATATGACATGTTATTATTTATTTAATTAACTTTTTTTTGAACTAATCATGCTGTTATGATTTTCACAAAAATCAAGTACCAAATAGTGTCAAAATTGACATAAAATAGTTTTTAAAACAAATATTATATTATTAATTGTTATTTTATTCCTAAAAATATAAGGTTCGGCCAAATTACTTATATAAGGATATATATATTAATAATGAACCAATTTGTGTTCGTTTGGCTTTTTATAGTAAGTTTATTAACCATATAGTGTCAGAAAACAAAAAGACACGGTAAAAGTTAAATTATTTAACATAGAGTTAAATCTAAATGATAAGGTTAAAATAGTAACCTAAACTTGTCCAAAACCTATTGGCTGAGAGGATTTAGACCCATCACTACCTTAGCTTATAAATAAATCAATTAGGATCTATTAAAAACCGAATATGACTTTATTATAAAATAATATTTTAAGTTTTCCTAAGGTGCCCCTCTCCTACCTTATAAAAGGGCACCTCCTCCCTCTCCTCCTCACACCACTTTGATCTTTCAAGCTTGGAAAAATCCTGCCAATTTCTCTTCTCCACTTACCTATAAATATCTTAGAGGTCCTGGTATTCTTCAAAGACCATCTTTATTGTCGTAAGAGGAGGTTAAGAAGAGGCGCTTCAAAGAAAAGGTAATGTCTGCTACCAATTCTTTCAACTTTATTTCTTATTCTACTTCTTCTTATTTAGTTGTTTCATTATGAAGGAATAACATCAGAATCACTAATATACTGATATGTTATTATAAATATGAAACAACCCTATTTCACCTTCTATACATCCTACGGAAAATGAAATCATTGCGCGTGCGTACGTACAGAATACCGTCTCCACGACGTGGTGTAATCTATTTTCCACCACCACCTTACTTGGATGGGTATAATGGTGTAAAGAATAACTATATATGATTATTGTAAATTGATATTGATTCTTAAATAGTATACATACACTCCAATACAATTCCACGATCATGGGAATGATATCATTGCTCATGCGTACGTACGGCCTACCGTCTCCACGATGTGATGCGACTCGTTCTACATGATCTTCATTGCATAATGATTATATAAATTAATTTAATGAATAAATATGATATATATTACACTAATACCATTCTGTAAGTGATGTATCTATAACCTAAAAATAATAATAAGAATTTATTCGTCAAAACATGCATAAGAACAAAAAGCAATAAACACCTGAATAACAAGTAACAATGAAATATTACTAATAAGATGCTAAGAACATGACTATATATGAAATCATAACAATGAGTACGATTCTGGAATAAGTCAATAACATTATTTAAATCATTATACAGGTGGTTCGGACATGCACGGAGAAAATCGGACCTAAGGTAAGGGAAAATCTCACAATCTCATTTTTGTCCGTGATTGTTTATACTTCATAATTTACTGGGGAATATTTATCATCCACATCCATTTTTCCTCAATATGTAATATCATTTAT
Source organism: Viscum album (assembly GCA_963277665.1). Taxonomy (NCBI): domain Eukaryota; kingdom Viridiplantae; phylum Streptophyta; class Magnoliopsida; order Santalales; family Viscaceae; genus Viscum; species Viscum album. Next base: position 1,627,280,888 of record OY728161.1, on the reverse strand, counting down.
ATCCTCCCACAATTTTTTAAATCCAATTTTACCCTTCGGTGAGTTTTTAGTAAAAGACATGAAAGGAATCTTTTGTCGTTTTTCGTACGAGGTACTTTTTGACATTTCTGGCCAAAGTACGAGATAAATGTTTTTTTAACTTATACGGCATGAATGGATTTTTAGAACATTATTTCCATGAAGCTTAATTTAAAAGTTTTCAATTTTATTTTTAATCAACTTATTTTATTTTAATATTATATGACATTTTAAGAAAGGAAAATATTTTTGAAGTAGAAAGGATATTTTCCTCAAGAATGGAGTTCAAGCATTTTATCAAAAAAAATCCATCTAAGATAATATAAGGTTCTTTTTCTATCCCTATTTTTACATTGATTTGATTATGTTATGATGGAATTATTTTTATGAAGTCCTTTTATCTTATATGGATTATGTTATGAGGGAACGATGTTTAAGAATCACATTTTTATTATAAGGGTTATGATATGATGTATGATTTATGATTTTGTGGGACACATAAGAATGGTTTCATTATGGGATGGGTGGGACCTATATCTCCCTACAATGCATTGGGTAATGATTTATATCTCATGAGATAGACATGGCTGGAATGGCAGGTTAATCCGGTTCAGTGAAACAGGACTGAAATGAGGAGTGAGCTCGGTTCAGAAATGGACTTTGTCCGCTAAGATAGTCTTAGCAATGAGTCTGGACTACTAAGAAATGATTCTCTATGATTATGTGTGTATGCCAAAAAGTTTAATGTTTTGTGTTATGATTATTGGGATTAAATTTCACTACTATGAGTTATCCCATGATATGATATTATGATCTCTTTTGCAGGTTATGATTTTCAAAATGCTATGTTGTTATGAATATGATATTTCTTTTGTTTACCCTTACTGAGCATTTGAGCTCACCCTTTTATATGTTTTCTTTCCCCAGGTTATGAAGAAGGTTATTAATTAGTATATTCCAAAAGGGGCTCTATATATGATGAAATAAATGGGAGATAATGTAGATACTTTATGAACTAATCGTTTATGTTTCCCAGTTTCTAAAGACACTATACTTATACGGTCCTTTCATGGTTTTTTTATATGTTGTAATATGTGTTCTTCAATTTTGAAGTATGAACAATGTATGTAAATTATGGGTCGTTATAATAATCCTGATTACACATTGTGTAGTTGTGTTCAGTACATCAGGATTAATTCATAAATTAATCAATCCATGTGAATTAATGACACATGGTATAGTTAGTTCTTACACCACATGTTGACTAGGATATACTGGTGCACGGTTAGTCAGACTACACACCATGTTTTCCCTTAGACACGATGTGTAGTCCCTTCGGGTCATGGTCATGTCATGAATCTCATACATGGATTGCCTAGATGGTGACTGTGTAACATGAATTCGACATGGCATGTGTCCCACTAGACATGCCCTATACTCTGAAGATTTCTGAAGTACACCTTACGTGATATTTCCCCAAGTGTGTACTTTAGATGGATGGTTAGGAGGGTTCATGTTGTGTAGTCGGATATACACACCATATACTTTTCCTAGATTACATTGATTCAAACATTATTATTATATTAAGTAACCCTTGATACATTTACCTTTGTGTGGGAATAAATCTAGGACACAATATGTGATTGGTGTTTGATATATATATATATAATTAATATCTGCATAATTTTCAAAGGTCTTCACGTCATGTATGTGTTGTATTACAATTATAATTTTGCATGCATGATGAATGTCACAAAGAATAAAGTGTTTTCAAGTATAATACATGCTGGGTAGTTTTGGATGGGTATTCACTGGGTTACCTCCAAGGTAAAAGTTATGTACAAGGTTATGGATGAGAATCTAAAGAAAATTCAAAAAAGGATTAAGATAAAAAGGATTGATTAATTAAAGATAATGATTAATCGATTTGAGTGAAATTTATCTTAATAAAAAAGATTAAAGAATTGAATGCTAGTTTTATTAAATGCATAATTCATTGCATGTATGTGGATGATCATGATCTTGACTAGACCTTTGTATGATTGGTTCCCTTTTAATTTATTTTTTAAATTGAAATTGTTGGCATGTGTGCCTTCTCCTCATTAATATATAGGGCCCTCATGCCCATGGTTTGTTTTGTGTAAACCCCCTTTTACCTTTCACCCACATGTGTGTTAATAGCATATGTAATGGATGGAGATCCTGAGCTAGTGGAGGCAGTTCAAGTTAGAAGATGAAGCAAAACCAATCCAAGGAAATAAAAAAGTGGATAGGTGGAAATCTATAAACAAGAAACTTAAATGGTTCATGGTGTTTCTACCCTAGTTCAGGGTTAGTTTATCAACTACTAGATAAACTAACCAATAGTAAATCTCATGAACAAACTCTATTTCTTTCTGTCGGTTGTATGGTTATTCATTATGTACATTTGGCACAATCACATAATTAATGAACTTACAAGCTACAAGATGGAACTAAAAATAAAATATATTATGCGCAAATATTATCTATACATGGATAATCACTTAAGTATATCCCACTTAATATTAACAACAATTTGTTATCAAAGTGTAGAAAATTCCATTAACAATTGATCAGGTGTCACCAGAGACAGAGTGTGGTCGACCAATTTATTGTAATATGAAAATAAATTATATCTTTTTTCACACACCATGATAGGTGTGCATCAAAACTCAGTTCTATTGCTAGGGATCCAAGTGGTCTGTCACTAACTATTTTTATTTTCATTTTGTAATATATTTTTCCACATAAAATACTAAAACAATATTTTTTCATGACATATTCAAACTATAATTATTGTTCATGGATTTATTACTCTTAGATGCTACGGTAAGAATAAGTTCACAATGGTGAATAATCCTAATTGCAAGGACTGAGAAGAAATACAAAACCTAGAGAGAAAAATATAATGGCTAGTTGAATATGTTTGTGTATCTCGGGAGTAGTAGCTGGAGAAAACTAAACCTAAACCAGAAAAGGTGTTATAATAGATTTCCCCACACATTTTTTAGGTCAAGGAACCTGTGGAGGCTGAGAAGGAGCTACTCAAAGAATTTTTATTATCAATCTACACTCATTCTAGATAGAGGAAATACATGAAGAACATGTGAATGATAATGCACCTATGGGAGATAAATATTTTGTAGAAAATCCTATAATCACTTTTTTGAAGGTAACATACAACATGATCTTCCCATATATGAAAAATAATAATTAGTGCCACTCTATGTTACCCTAACCTTAGAAGAAGAAACCGCCCATGTTTTTGAATTTGAAGAAAATATGGAGGATCCTAACTAACTATATTCATCCACTACATCCCATCTCTATGAGGCATTTTACATTGAAGAAGAACTAGAATATGAACCCACTTGAGGATTAAATCCTTTCTTAAACTCCATTTCTATTAATTTTATTGAAACTAAGTTGAGAATTAACTCCCTATTTTTTAATTTTTCAGATTCATCCATTACTTAACAACCTTAGAGGATGAAGAAGAAAAAGACGATGTACATAGTGAGGAGCACATAAAGATACCTGATCTGATTGGACAATTTTTTGAGGGATAAAATGAACAATTCTCAGTGTCCTTTTATAAAAAAACCAACTTCCAAATTGTTTTACTTAAAGGGGAATAATTATATATTGATTCATTTTTCGTTAATTCACTTAAAAATGAAATTTTCACCAAATTTACCCTTTGATAAAATTATATATGAAGATGATTCAAGTGAAAGGGTCCTTGATGAATTTAATTAAGTGGTCGAGGCTGAGGACAAATCAAAGGAGGAGGAGGACCCATCCATTTTCCTCCCCCCACCATACGAGTTGTATTGTATTGCAATGGGGATAAAACTGCTATTCTCTATCCATGGGTTCCTCTGTAAGCAATCTAAAGGTATGACCATTGGAAGGAAAAAAAATGGTGTCTTATGAGTAAGAAGACATGACTTTCATGCTACCGTGTTTTGGTTTCCCTCTAAAAATGAACCCCATCCCACCACCTAATCCCTTTGTATTCCTTCTATCACAGTTCCCCCAAATATACTCCCCCAATCACGATTCCCACACCCTATCTCATCTACTAGGATCCCATTACCCAATTCCCCCTCCAAATTGATTCTCATTCTCACCATCGACCTTCACCTCTACTAATCTCTAACTCTCTGCCTCATCTCACTTTTCCCAATACCCTCCCATAGATTCTTAACAATGCCTCCTTCATCCCTTCATGGATCTATACACCATGATGGATCAATGTCTAGATAGAATTCCACTCCTTATCACCCCTTTCATTAAAATTCATTAACTCCCCTCACAACCTAGATTTCCCATCATCCCAGTCTCCACTACTCAGGTTCTCTCCACTTTCATGCTCCTCCTGATCACCACCTCTTCCTATCCTATCATCTTCACAAAAAGATAAATTCTCCCTTCAACATTTCTTATCAACTCAACATTTTTTATTTACCGTGATCCACGAAGTGAATTAGGGTTTTCCTCTATCTTACATTGATTTATACATCTTTGAATCTGTCACGAACCAGCCCGGGTCGACCCTGAACCGGTCACCCGAGCCGGTCCGCGACAAGTCCCAAGGGGTGTTCCCGATCCCCCCCGGGATGGCAACTAGTGTCGGGCATCAAAAGTAAACAGGTGGGAACGATTTGGCCCAAAAGAAAACCAGAAACGGTAAAAGAATAAAACTAAAAAAAGCTGACGAAAAAAAACTACACAACCAACGTACCTCCACGTGACCCCACGGGTCACCACCCAACTGAAAACCAACCTCTCTCCAACACTGAGCGAGTAAACCAGGGAAAACCTGTACACAAGGGACCTACAACTGAAAAGGTAAAAGATAGGAGTGATTACAAAAAGTACTCAGTAGGTGAGCCCAACAAAAAATCCCAAAGCACTGCCATTAAATAAAGAATCTATAAATTCCAGGTTTGAACTATAATGTATAAAAGTAAGCTTTAATAATGTTTCACTTGAAAATCAAAACACGAGACATTACCCTTATTCTTTTTCAAAAGCTGAATTTCTTTCATTGGTGCCAAATTCATTTTTAAAAGAGAAAGAAGTGTTACATTTCCAAATTTTACACAAAGAGAATAACACATTTTCATTTTAAATCCATTTTCACAAAGTAACAGTATAAGCTATAAAGAACAACTGAAAGTAAACAAGAAAGGAAAATCAAGTAACCATGGGTGATCCTAAACATCCCTAGAAAACCCCTGGACGTACTCGGGTTCAGACTACCTGCCGGCATGGTACTCCACAGTCAATAACCAACTGGCCGCCCTAACAGCCAACCAGTGACACGCCCCACAAGGCCTTACCTACCAAGGGGGGACTAACCTGTCTAATCGGGGTTAGCCAGCAACCATCACTCGATTCTCTAAAAGATGCTCAGGAACCCACGGTAGTTTTAATAATACTGTGTAAGTGGGAGGCCCTCACACGCGTGACTCATCTCACCGCACTTGCCAACCCCTTACACGGACACCGCTACATGACAACCCTCGAAGGGAAGTCCCCCTATAGAGATGCCCCATAAGTACGTATATATATATATATATATATATATATGCAGTCAATTCACAATCAATAAAGTGCCAAACGGGCCGCCACATCAATTACGTTTAGACCATTTAGTACCAAAGTGTTTCCAAAAGATATGACACACACCATCATGTTGAAAACCAGAAAAACATACTTTGAAATTCATTTAAGGAAAACCAAACCACCACTGAAAAGTTCCAAAAACCCAATTTAAAGGCCAAATAGGCATTTCTTCTATCCATGTTTTTCAAGAAAATGACCACTTTCCATAAATTATACACCCTCCATTTCACACACACCAATCATTTCAAAACACTATTCAATAATACTTTCACATTTCATTAAGTACCCATTTAGCAACATCACAAGAAAGTCACACAATTAAATCCATGAAAATATTTTCAGTGCGATGCAGGAAGAAAACAGTTTTCAAATTAAACAAGTCACGACTCTAGCAATAGCTATCCAGTGCTACTATAATTTATTGAAAAATAATGAAATGACAAGGAATAAATAAATTTCTAAATTTAAAAGCAAGTTTAGTTGGAGACCTACCTCGAAGTCGTCAGCTGAACTCGATGAAGGAACACGCTTCGCGCAGTCGCATACGCACACGCAAGCCGACGATCACTGCATCGCGGAATCATTCCGCCAATGCGCTACAACAAACACAGAACAATTAAAATAGCCCAACTGACATAAATACAAACACAAACAAATAACCAACACGAGATCACCTCGGCAAAGGGATGTGCCCGACCAACGGGGGCACGCGCCAGCTGAAGACCGCAGCGTTGTGGAATTACCCCGCCGACGCGCTGCAACAAACACCAAAACAACAAGACAGCAAACCACAAATATAAAAATAAACTCAACCAGAGATCAGCCACAAAAGACTACCACGGCGCAGACGCGCTCGACCACCGGGGTCACGCGCCAGTTAAAGGGGTGGCACACACTGGCAGGGAGACCGCCAGAGGTCACGCGCGGATTATCGGGCGAGCTGCTGCCCGGCGCATGACGGTGGCGGCTGGCCGGACCGCCGAAAGCCGGTACGCGGCCTGCCGAACGTGTGGAGAAGCCGGCCGAAGCGCTGGAAAAGGCCGGGGGACACCGGAAGGTGGTGCCGTAGCGAAGCAGGGGTGCCGGTAGGGATGGGGAACGCCGGCCGGGTCGCTGGAAAAGGGCGGGGGACATCGGAACAACGCCGGTCAGCGGAGATGGGTCATGTGGGGGCCGGGGGGGGGGGGTGCGCCAGAGTGCCGGGAAAAAGCCGAGGGAGGCCCAGGGGGCTGCTGGAGCGGGTCGGAGGCCGCTGGTTGGCGGCAGGCTCGCCAGTAGGGTCGGCAGGGGCGCCGGAAGGGCCGGAGGCCACTGGCCGGCGACGGGGGTTCGCCACATGCGTCGGCCGGGGAGCTGCGGAGGGAGCCGAGACCGCAGGAGGTCTGCGCCGCAGCCGGGGGTGCGCCATCAGAGGTGGGTGGCGTGAGCGGCTGTTTGCAGAGGGAGGCGACGACAGGGTGACGAGAACGGGGAGTGAGGCTAAGACAGGGGGCCACGCGGGCGGCGCCGCCTTGGGTGAGGCGGGATGGCGAACGAGGCTCGGCGGTCGGGAGGGCCTGAGGCCAGTGGTGAGGGCAGTGGGAGCCGGGGGTCGGGGCTGCGCGAGGGGGAAGGGAAGCAGGAAGGGGGGTGTGTGGCGCAAGAGGGGAAAGAGAGGGGGGGGGGAGACGATAGGGTTAGGGTTAGGTTAGATTTTTTTTTGTTTTTTTTTTCATTTAAATAAATTAACAATAGTAATAATAATAAAACTATAAATAATAATGATAATATAATCAATAATAACAAAAATAATAGAACTATAAAATAATGCTAATAAAAATTACAATACTTAAAATGATAATAATAAAAAAATGAATAACAATAAAATAATAACACCTTAGACATGTTAATATTAATATTTAAATAATAATATTATTCTTATTATAAAATGAACATTCAACCCGCTTTAATTAAAAAACATTATTTATTTTAGTCGTTAAACCTTTGCGCAGCACCCGGGCTTACGACGCGGCTACCGCCCACTGTGCGGTGACCGCGCACGGGTCAGAAACCCATTGAACTTAGTAAATGTCGCAAAAATTAAACTGGGACCCAACCCGGACATTGGCACGGGGACCCGGAGACAATAAATAGTAAAATATAATAAATTTAAGATGTCCGGGTGTGACAATTCTCCTCACCACAGACACTTTTTTCCCCCAGAAATTCACTCATCCAAACAATGGAACGAACCAGAATCCATGCCCAAATAAGACCAGAGGAAACCACAACATAAGAGAGTGGGAGAACACGGAGGGTTCTCCTCACCACAAGGACTCAACTAGTGTGGAAGTTTTAACACCCACACGTACCACCCCGGAAGGGGGGGGCGACACGGGAACTCCCAACCGAACAAAGCTAACTTCTATATCACATGTGAAACAACACCTCAGCTAAAACTTGGAACCTTTGGATTGGACCCAAAACCCAAACACTAGAGAAAAACCTCTGAGAAGGACTTAATCCAAACAGTACCCAAGAATACCCACAACATCAATTCTTCCAAAGACACCTATATCTCCAAACGAACACAACCAACCTGAGATTAACCCACACAAGGTCCAAACATATTTTTTTGAGAATAACGCACGACTCAGAGAATCATAATTCAGAAAAACTAGACTGTTTGGATTACAAACGAACACGTCCATCTGAACTTCACGATGAACCAATGGACTTACAATGACATCAAAACTTTGACAGTAGAAAAAGAAAGGACAAAAAGACTTTAAACATTCCAACGCCAACATGGAACACAAAACCCGAACTGAGGATTCACATCCTCGGCAACTCCTGACTGCGCGTGAGCTTCACCCTAAGACCTGTGTCTGGGGCTCTGTTGGCTGAAGCATCTCTTGCCTCACAGTCAGACACTAGAATCTCTCCAGTCCTAGCGTCTTCTTCGATGACGTTTCTTACGGAACTTCTCCAAGTGACCCATACAACCGTAACGATAACACATCTTCGGAGGGGTGCGTCATGACGACTTCACGTGCCTGAACTGGCCACACTGGTGGCACACCACTGAACGGTCCGACGAACTAGGAGCCAGAACCACTTCAGATGATTCTTTAGAAACAGGCCCCTCTGGCACACCCTGCTCGCCAAATGGGAAACTTTGCAAGCAACTGGATACACTGGATTCCTGATAATCTGCACCTTGAAGACCCACTCAGTTAAGAATGCCTAATCCACTAGTTTCTCGAAACAATGGCCCTTCAAAGGGAGGACCTGCTCCTTGATCTCCAGATGAAGATCCCTGATGAAGGGAGAAGTCTTCATCCAGTCCTGCGACACTACCCCCAGAAAAGGAGACACAAGATCCTTGAAATGGTCAACATACGCTTTCACCGTCTGCTGGCCATGTTGAACATGCATGATCTCTTCCATTTCCTTCGTACTCACCCTTTTAAAGTATAAACCATTAGACAAAGACAACTCCAGAGAAAACCCAAGTCATCGCAACTTATCGTGATGGCGGGGCGAACCACTCTCACTCGTCCAATGCTGGACCTCCGAACATACTCAAAACAGTATACACTCAAACAGCATCGGGAGTTCCCAATACCCTAAAGACGTGCTAAACCTCCTCAAATCGCTCTACTATCTCTAACAGACCCTGATCACTGTGAAGGACAGTCAACATCCGATAAGGAACAAAAACTGGGCATGACTAATCAAAAACTCTGGGGACCTTTCTAGGAGGCATTCTCTGAACAACATATAAAAAACAGAGTCAATACCAACATCAAACCGAAGCAACATTAATAAAAGTGCATTCCTCAAAACAGTCAGCACAAAGGACAAACAAATACAAACACAACCCAAAATAAAATCCCTTCTTTTTTTAACACTCCTTTTTCATTTAAATTTCAAAACCTCCTTTTTAGATTTCAAAACCGCCCCCTTTTTTTCAAGGCCACTTTCTAAATACCAAATCCATTTTTCAAACCAAAACTGCATTCCAAAACCATTTTCCTCTTTAAAATCCAATTTAGGAAACAAGGTCAAGCCTTTAATCTCAAACACACCTAGGTAATCTCATGAACCGCTGCACATGTCTTCATCCACATTCCATTCATACACACACCAACACGCACTTTCCATGCATCATCTCACATGTGAAAAAGTTCATAAGGAGTACCTGAGGTTTCCCTCCAAACCACTCTCGACCAATTTCCAAGCAAACACAAGTTTTCTTAATCCAAAAGCATTCAGCTTTAAAACTCATTTCATAAATTTAAAGTCATTTAAAAGAAATCAGTCCAATTTTCAAAAACCTTTTTTTTTTCTTCATTTTCAACAACACACTTACACCGACCAAAACGAAAGCAGCACCCAAATTTGCAACAACCACTGGAGTTAGGGACTAGTATCCACTCTCAACCTGGCGACATGGTAGTAGGCCATGTCCCAAGTAAGCGTCGACCACTAGGAGGAATTCAAACCGTGTACTCAGACACCACATGGGTCACTACTCCATGTGAAATCACGACGTAACGTCGGCTTGCCTCCGTTGTCATCTCTCAATCCAAGACAAACCATAAAGAGACAAGGACAAAATTCCCGGACTACCCCTGGTGACTCAAGGTGCGGGACGGGCGAGGGTTCATGACTTCCTTCCCGTACCTACCTCTCGAGTCCCGACAGTCCTAATCTCCACCTACCAGACAACCCAAATAACAAGAACCTCCTCTGATACCATTTTGTCACGAACCAGTCCGGGTCGACCCTGAACCGGTCAACCGATCCGGTCCGCGGCAAGTCACGAGGGGCATTCCCGATCCCCCCGGGATGACAACTAGGGTCAGGCATCAAAAGTAAACAGGTGGGTATGATTTGGCTCAAAAGAAAACCAGAAATGGTAAAAGAATACAACTAAACAAAGCAGACGAACAAAAACTGCACAACCAACGTACCTCCGCGTGACCCCACGGGTCACCACCCAACTGAAAACCAACCTCGCTCCAACACTGAGCGAGTAAACCAGGGAAAACCTGTACACAGGGGACCTGCAACTAAAAAGGTAAAAGATAGGCGTGAGTACAAAAAGTACTCAGTAGGTGAGCCCAAAAACAAATCCCAAAGCACTGCCAGTAAATAAAGAATCTATAAATTCCAGGTTTGAACTACAAAGTATAAAAGTAAGCTTTCATAATGTTTCACTTGAAAATCAAAACACGATACATTACCCTTATTCTTTTTCAAAAGCTGAATTTCTTTCATTGGTGCCAAATTCATTTTTAAAAGAGAAAGAAGTGTTACATTTCCAAATTTTACACAAAGAGAATAACGCATTTTCATTTTAAATCCAGTTTCACAAAGTAACAGTATAGGCTGTAAAGAACAACTGAAAGTAAACAAGAAAGGAAAATCAATTAACCATGGGTGATCCTAAACATCCCTAGAAAACCCCTGGACGTACTCGGGTTCAGACTACCTGCCGGCATGGTACTCCACAGTCAATAACCAACTGGCCGCCCTAACAGCCAACCAGTGGCACGCCCCACAAGGCCTAACCTACCAAGGGGGGACTAACCCGTCTAATCAGGGTTAGCCAGCAACCGTCACTTGATTCTCTAAAAGACGCCCAGGAACCCACGATAGTTTTAATAATACTGTGTAAGTGGGAGTCCCTCGCACGCGTGACTCATCTCACCGCACTTGCCAACCCCTTACACGGACACCGCTACACGACAACCCTCGAAGGGAAGTCCCCCTGTAGAGATACCCCATAAGTACGTATATATATATGCAGTCAATTCACAATCAATAAAGTGCCAAACGGGCCGCCACATCAATTACGTTTAGACCATTTAGTACCAAAGCGTTTCCAAAAGATATGACACACACCATCATGTTGAAAACCAGAAAAACATACTTTGAAATTCATTTAAGGAAAACCAAACCACCACTGAAAAGTTCAAAAAACCCAATTTAAAGGCCAAATAGGAATTTCTTCTATCCAAGTTTTTCAATAAAATGACCACTTTCCATAAATGATACACCCGCCATTTCACACACACCAATCATTTCAAAACACTATTCAATAAGACTTTCACATTTCATTAAGTACCCATTTAGCAACATCACAAGAAAGTCACACAATTAAATCCATGAAAATATTTTCAGTGCGATGCAGGAAGAAAACAGTTTTCAATTTAAACAAGTCACGACTCAAGCAATAACTATCCAGTACTACTATAATTTATTAAAAAATAAAGAAATGACAAGGAATAAATAAATTTATAAATTTAAAAGAAAGTGCAGTGGGAGACCTACCTCGAAGTCGTCAGCTGAACTCGACGAAGGAACACGCTTCGCGCAGTCGCGTACGCACACGCAAGCCGACGATCACTACATCGCGGAATCATTCCGCCAATGCGCTACAACAAACACGAAACACTTAAAATATCCCAACTGAAAAAAATACAAACACAAATAGATAAGTAACACGAGATCACCTCGGCGCAGGGATGTGCTCGACCGACAGGGGAACGCGCCAGCTGAAGACCGCAGTGTTGTGGAATTACCCCGCCGACGCGCTGTAACAAACACCAAAACAACAAGACAACAGACCACAAATATAAAAATAAACTCAACCAGAGATCAGCCACAAAAGACTACCTCGGTGCAGACGCGCTTGACCGCCGGGGTCGCGCGCCAGTTAAAGGGGAGGCGCGCACTGGCAGGGTGACCGCCAGAGGTCGCGCGCGGATTATCGGGCGCGCTGCTGCCCGGCGCATAACGGTGGCGGCTGGCCGGACCGCCGAAAGCCAGTACGCGGCCTGCCGAAGGTGTGGCAAAGCCAGCCGAAGCACTGGAAAAGACCGGGGGACGCCGGCAGGCGGTGCCGGAGCGAAGCAGGGGTGCCGGCAGGGATGGGGAACGCTGGCCGGGTCGCCGGAAAAGGGTGTGGGACGTTGGAACAGTGCCAGTCAGCGGAGGCGGGTCGTCCGGGGGCCGGGGGGTGCGCCGGAGTACCGGGAAAAATCCGAGGGAGGCTCGGGGGGCTGATGGAGCGGGTCGGAGGCCGCTGGTCGGCGGCAGGCTCACCAGTAGGCTCGGCAGGGGCGCCAGAAGGGCCGGAGGCCGCTGGCCGGCGACGGGGGTTCGCTGGATGCGCCGGACAGGGAGCTGCGGAGGGAGCCGAGACCGCAGGAGGTCGGCGCGGCAGCCGGGGGTGCGCCCTTGGAGGTGGCCGGCGTGAGCGGCTGTTTTCACAGGGAAACGACGGCAGGGTGATGGGAACGGGGAGTGAGGCTGGGACAGGGGGCCACGCGGGCAGCGCCGCCTTGGGCGAGGCGGGATGGCGAACGAGGCGCGGAGGTCGGGAGGGCCCGAGGCTAGCGGTGAGGGCAACGGGAGCCGGGGGTCGGGGATGCGCAAGGGGGAAGGGAAGCAGGAAGGGGGTGTGCGGCGCAAGAGGGGAAAGAGAGGGGGGGGGGCGACGATAGGGTTAGGGTTAGGTTCGATTTTTTTTTCATTTAAATAAATTAACAATAGTAATAATAATAAAACTATAAATAATAATGATAATATAAACAATAATAACAAAAATAATAGAACTATAAAATAATGATAATAAAAATTACAATACTTAAAATGATAATAATAAAAAAAATGAATAGAAATAAAATAATAACACCTTAGACATGTTAATATTATTATTTAAATAATAATATTATTCTTATTACAAAATGAACATTCAACCTGCTTTAATTACAAAAAAAATTATATATTTTAGTCGTTAAACCTTTGCGCGGCACCCGGGCTAACGACACGGCTACCGCCCACTGTGCGGTGAGCGCGCATGGGTCAGAAACCCACTGAACTTAGTAAATGTCGCAAAAATTAAACTGGGACCCAACCCGGACATTGGCACGGGGACCCGGAGCCAAGAAATAGTAAAATATAATAAATTTAAGATGTCCGGGTGTGACAGAATCTAATCATTAGGCAGGTAAATTTGATTAATATCGAGTCCATGGCATTATCAAATACCGAGAATGATTAGAAGAAGGTTGGAAGTGGAAAAAAGTCACAAAAGAAGTCATAGGCGACTGATTCCATGATATGTAGCTTTCTTATGGTGATGTGTGTGGAGTCACGTGACACTCTTTAAAACACACAATGATCAAAGAAACATGAATATACTACCTGATTCTCATCCATGGTTGATTATTTAGGAAACTAACATGGTTATTCAGCCTCTTTTACATCCTGTATATTTTTCATAGGTGAGTCACATTCCACATAATCTCAAAAAATTTGATTTTTAGTATTTTCAAATTTTCTATATCATTACATGATCTTAATTTTTTCAATTTTTTACTTCACTCACTTCAGGAAACTTTGACTGGAAGATATTTGGATGAGCATAATGTATATCCAATTTCTTTTCATTTGGCATTATAATAGGTGAAGTTGGGTACTAGATCAAAATTGGTTAACAATATCAATTGGTTATACATAATATGATATGGTCTCTCATTATTGTCCTTGAAATGTCCGAAAATGCTTCAAAATGAAATTATTTCACTCAAAAACAAGGTATTTATGCAATCATGATGATCCTTGTGACAAATTTCAAAATTATTTTACACATTCTAGTGTTTTCATCATGATTACAGGTTCTCCTCCTCTTCATCAGTTCTCCACCACCTCTTTTTTCTCTAATTGGGATTGATATTGATTTCTTCATTTTTTATATATATATTTTTTATCACAACCTTAGATTTGATATAATTATTTTCCTATATAGAATCCTTGAGATATTTCATCAAAATAAATATAGTTTCTTATGTTACTATTTAGTCTAATGTGTCTTCCATATTTCATTTTTCATCTTAATTCTCATTTGATTTTTCACCTAGAAATCATAGTAATGAATAATTTTAATGCTAGTTTCCAAGAGACCCCTCTTCTCTAATGAAGTATGTTCAATTGTTAAATAACTAGCCAACAATCTACGAAGAATGTTATTCGGTGTCAAATGATATATGTTTTATGGTGTTCTTGGCATATTTTATAAGGATGGATAACTTTTATTTTCACTTAAAATAAAGTTATTTATGTAAGCATGATGATTTGTATGACAAATTTCATGATTATTTTAAATATTATAGTGCTTTCATCATGATTACGGGTTCTCTACCTCTTCATTGATTCTCCATATCCTTACTTTTTTTCCAATTGGAATTGATACTGATTTTTCATTATATATATAATACCACCACATATTCTACACAATTCTTATCTTACATTGTATCCTTGTTATATTTCATCGACATAATACTAGTTTTTTATGGTACTATTTACACTATTGTGTAGTCCATATTTAATTTTTCATCTTATTTATCATTTTATTGTTCTCACCAAGAAATAATTAAAATGAATATTTTTATTTTTGGTTTCAAAGAGACCCCTCTTCTCAAATTATGTTTTTTTTTGTTAAATAATTTTCAACCGTCTATGAAGTATGTTGTGTGGTGTCAAATGATGTATGTTTTTCAGTGTTCTTGGCCTATTTTATAATGATGGATGACTTGAAATTGCTCATATTTTTTATTATGTTACATTCATTAATAATATTACTAGTATTCCCCCCTTGCATTAACACGAGAAGGTAATTTTTTTGGATAATTTCTAGTTTCCATTGTTTTATAAATAAAGGTTATTTTTATTATATTTGATGTAATTGTTTTATAAGAAATTTTCAATTTTTATGTGTTTATAATATATTCAATTTTTCTTATTTAATTGACTCATTTTGTTCATCTATATTTTTCACAATTCCTTTTTGTGAATTTGAAGAATATAGAATATTAACATCACCGAAAGTCTAAAATTATGTTTCTCCTCCTAAAGGTTAGTAGATTTTTTAATTAATTTTTCTCTATGTGCCATTTTAAAAAATATATCCATGTAAATTTTCAATCTATTAGATTATCATTAGAATATTTTTTATATTTCCATTTTTATCTAATGTTTTAGTCCATTCATTAAATTTTATCAAAATTAATAGACATGTGATATTGAGTGTAACACCCCAAGAAGTTACAAATAAATTTAATATAGAATGTAATGCACACAACATTGAGTCTCTACGAAACAACTTTTTGTTATTATAATTATTTAAACAAGATAGTTATAACCTAGCCATTAAACATAATTTTACCGCTTCTATGAATTGAATTTTGAAAAACAGATATACATGGTTGTGATTAGTAATATATTTAGAGTATGATAGGATAAACATAATTTTTTTGGCGAATAGTAACTCAACCCTTTGTAATAGTAATATTACCCTTATGAATAGTAACATGACCCTTATGAATAGTAAACTGACCAAATAAATAGTAAACTCACCCCTGAAAGTATAAATAAAATTTATACATATTATAAATGAAAGTATGATATAATAATACCATAGTATAAATAAATAAATGTTTTAGAAATTATTAATTGAGTATTAGTATTTTTATCAAACATAAATGTTTATTTACAATTTTATAATTAATTTAATGATTCAAGAGAAAATGTATCTTCATAAAATAGAATCATAAGTGAATATTTTTATGTCTTATAATTATAAGATAATTTTATGAGACCTTAGTTAATTTTTGAAAGTGTTATAAAATCAGTTATAGATTTAAGATCTATATTTTTCGAGTAAATGATGGTTTTAATTAAAAATTAAATTTCTCATATTTAGAAAATTATTTTCATGAAATGAAGTTCATTTTTGTATTCTAAACATCAAAAAATGATTAGGGTGAATTTTTGGTGAATAGTAAAATGTGATAATTTACGATAAATGATAAATATATGAATTATAGAGTCATGGATGATGTTTGGCTGATGTAAGCACCATTGGTTCGAACTCACATGCACTCATTACTGTATTTATTCAAAAAAATCAACACTATTACTTTTCATGAGAAAAATAATAAAATAATGAACAAAATAATGAGAAATCACCCTTCTCCTCCACTATAAATACCACCCCTCACCACCACTTCTCTCCACACCTATAAGCCTTGAAGGTTCTCAAAATTATGCCCAAATACTCTTCCCTAGTATATACCCCATGTCAAGGAGATCCTAGTCTTACCAAAGGACCAAAACTCTTTTCCTTAAGGAGGTTCTCATGGAGGAGTATTTAAGATGTAAAATCCTCTTCCTTTTCCTTTTATTTTCTTTTTATGTTATTTCTTTTGTTATACTCTCCTCACCTCCCCTTTCCAAATGATCATGATAACTCTAGTATCATATATATACTAGAATGATATCATTTTAATGTAATATACTTCTTCAAACTCCTTTCCCACTCTCTTTTATTTTAAAAAATAAATCATCGTTTGTGAGGTGCCGATTTAAAACCTTCACGGACGACGAATTTTCATTCTTCAATTTATCCTCAGAAGATGGTAACAAAACCATTTTTATGGTTAAAACAAAATAATATATATGTATTACAACCTTTCTTATGTTTTTGATGTAACATATTTACATAATACTAAACAATAAAACAAAATGAGTTCATTAGGTTCAATAACCAAGTTAATAATGTAAACGATTATCATTAAATGTATTATCTAATGATTCATTCGCATTGTTGAACTTGGTGGCCTAGAACCAACTACTTTTTACTTCATTCATTAATAAATACCTTATCATATCTTTATTTTTCTTCTGCGTGACAATGCATGTGATAATGTCCCAAGGAAATCTGTTGCATTAAAGGGTCATAGCGGATCCCTACTATGATGAGAACCCGTAAGTGCCATAACACTGTTCTTGAATATATGTTCTATGGTTGGATGATGTTATTTAATGGACACAAATAATACAAGCCATTAGGGGTGAGGACTCATAAAACTTTGAAGAACCTTCTCATGGTGTGCTCCCTTGGTAATATCTAGGAGGATATTATGAGAACAAGACTCGCCAGTAGAAGATCCACATTTCATAGTGTCATTGGATGTTCCTATCTGTGGTTGTGTGTTTTGGTCATTAGACTTTAAGATTGTTATTAATGGGTATTAAAACTCGCACACTTAGATATATTGATGAAAACTGTGATGTCACACTGTTCGCAATGAGGTAGGATACGTTGGGTGCGTCACGAGTAATACTGCATTAATAGATAATGTGAGAAAGGATTTGTCCCTTCTGTTCCATAACGGAAGTAGATATCTCAGGCCCTTTGATGGAATAGATATAGTCTAAATAAATCCATGGACATAGTAAGGTATGGCCGAGTTCAATTCCAAAAAGTCAATGAAAGAATAATTGAACACATGGGTTGATGGCACTAGCATGCAACCCACTTGATTCGAGATATCATGACAAAGGGAGTATATTACAAGGTAAACGTTCATAGGAGGTGACACGTCATTACGACATTAAATTCTTTCTCTATCGGTTCCTTGGCGTGTTGTTAGACGCTAACCTTGGACTTTAGGTAGGCTCCGCCTAATTCCACTGAGAAAGGGGCCTAGAGGGTCACACACTAAGTGTGTCCATGTATCTCAATTAAATATTAATTTAACAAGTTAAATAAATATTATTCCCGACTGTGGTTTAATAATTATTTAAGGATGCCTAATTGCATTTATTTCGACACTAGTTATTCGAGAGAATATATTGTGGGCGAAATAAAATATATTTATTAGCGAGTAATGTAGTTACATTTATTTAACAAATGAATAGTCATTACTCAATGATTAATAAATGTGGTGGAGGAATTAAAGGAAAATGGAAATTAAAATTACACGCCGTGTATATTAAATATAAATGCACTGTAGTTTTATGGAAAATGAGTACACATCGTGTATTAATGATTACATAGCGTGTAGTTTTTCCAGTTGGGATTTTGAGGAAATAATATCGTTTTATTAAATGATATTTATTATAATCAGTGTGGGCGCATGTCAAGGAATTAATCATTTGACATGGGGGTTTTCAATGAGAGTTAATGAAATAAATAAAATGCGTAAAACATTTATTTATTTTCATAACTATATAACCTCAAACCCGGTTATAGATATCCTCACAACCCCAACACTTCTCTCAATCATTGTGCACAACAATTCTGGAGAATTTTTTCAAGGCCGAAAGAACGACTTCCTCCAAGAACGCTCTCTAGACCGAGAGAGATACACCACCACTGGATCAAGGCGATTGAAGGTGAAAATCGCAAGCGAAGTTTCTTCCACGCTAGCACTCTGAGATCCCTTCAGTGAATACCAGAGATACGTGGCACACGTGTGGATCACCACTAGAGGAATCCTACACTTGGATTCTACGACGCATAGACGGATCACAAGATCATGACCGGAGACATCAATGAAGAAATAATTCCACCAAGGTAATTATTGTGAATTAATTCAATTAATTATAACCAACATATGATGATCCTATCTCTATGGTTCCGGGACTCCCTCTTTTTCTTTTCGTTCTTTGTTCTATTCTAAAGATCTGGCGTTTTATATCATGACGTATCTCGGTTTAAACGTTGTTTAACACTAAAATCAAAGTTGGGAAATCCGACCAACGTTCATCCGCTATGCCCAGAACCTACAAGTGGTATTAGAGGAAGGTTATATAGTTGATTATAATTATTTAGTTTTTCATTGGTGATTTACACATTTAATAATTTTGTTGTTTCAATTCAAGTTAATCATTCTTTAAATATGAATCTCAAGATCTGTTCCTCTATTGTTTTTCATTCATCATAAAAAACGACATTTTCTTTTAATTTTTGATTAAAATAAAATAGGGGATCTCATCCGGAGGAGCCAAACGTTCCTGGCCATACAATACGAGAATACACAGTGTGTATTCGGAAGTACACTCCGTGTAGTATAGGTTCATGCATCGGACTGGTCTAACAAATCAGGCCGTGTATTGATCCTATCTAAGTAATTTATGACACAGTGTGTTGACCAGGAATAGGTGGAACACGGTTTTTAGATTACACACCGTGTGGTCCAACATAACACAACATATAGTCCCCTCAGGTTAGGGTTGGACCGTGTACCCCGTACACGGCTTGCCCGGATAGAAACCGTGTAACGCGGAAACTACATGGCGTGTGTTCCACTGAACACACCGTGTACTCCGAAAATTTCTACATTGACACACCATGTCCCTGGGTGTGTACTTCATATGGAAGGTGAAGAAAAGTAAACGCAGTGTAGTCAGAACTACACGCAGTGTACTCACCCAAATTACACAGATTTATTAAAATTTATTATTATATTATACAAACCCTTGAGACGTGTACCATGGTGCAGGTGTAAAGCTGAGTCACAACATGTGATATGTGTTTTATATATATGTTTTTGATTTAACATATGCGTAATGAATGAGAATTCACCGGGTTTCCTCCAAAGTACAAGTTACGTACAAATATAATTTTTAATAAATTTATTTGTTTAAAATTATGATGGATGAGAATCTCAAGGAAATTTAAAAAAGGGTTTAAGATAAAAGGATTGATTAATTAAAGATAATTAATTGATTCGAGCATGATTTATCTTAAACAAGAATGATTAAAGAATTTAATTTTAGTTTTATTTATGCGTAAATATTGTTGCATGTATGAATGATCATGAGCTAGACCAAGAGCTTTGTATGTGAATGGTTTTCTTTAATTTATTTTTATTGGCCTATGAGCCTTCTACTCATTAATATGTAGGGCCTACACGCCCATGTATTATTTTATATAAAAACCCCTTTTTAACCCTCACCTGTATGTGAGATAAATGCATATGTAATGGATGGAGCTCCCAAACTAGTGGAGGTGGATCAAGTCAGGAGCCAAGGTGAAACCAATCCAAGGAGATACAAAGGTGGAAAGGTGGAAAGCTGTAAACATGAACCCGAAAGGTTCAAGGTGTTTCTCCCCTAGGTCTTGGGTTAGTCTATCAACTTCTAGATAAACTAACCAATAGAATAAATCTCATGATCATGCCATTTATTTTATTTCTGTCAGTTGCATGGTTTATTTATTGTGGGTTTGTTGTCACAATCACACAATTAATGAATTAAACAAGCATGTAAGATGGAACTAAAATAAAACTGGATTATATATAAATATTATCCTAGACATGGTTAATCACTTAATTATATCCCACTTAATATTAACAAGCATGTAATAAAAGATAATAAATTGGAAATTTACGTATAAGGAAAAAATCCCTCAAAGAAATATTAAGTTGGCATAGCCTTCCATAATCTTGGTTAGAATCAAACCATAGTTTAAAGTTCTTGACCAACCCTAATTGGGGTGATTTCAATTATCGAGGAATTATAATTTGATGTTTTGGGTTTAATTAACTTAGTTTACATCAAGGGTTGACTTTCCTAGTTGGAATTAGTGCAATTAAGAGGAAAAGGATGAGGAAATCCAAAAATTAAGTATTTCAGGATTGGGGAGTCCACTCAATAATCAAGGAGTTGTGAGTTAATGCAGTTGGCACATAAAATTCCTACCTATAACCTTTCAAGTTGCTTGACCAACCCTAGTTTGGGTAATACAAAGGAAAATATGGATCCTTTCCTCTATAATTTTCAAGTAACATGATATTCTGAAGCCAATGGTAAGGGCTATTGGGTTTAAACAAAATAGCGGGAGAATAATAGATATTAATTAATTTATTTGTCTATATTTATCAAGATAAAGTAATAAAACTATGTTAATATTATTTTTAGAAACAATATCAAAATGTTATCGAACATGTCATTGCAATACATACTCGATAAGGAAAAACATATCACTGGAACTAATTTACAGGAGTGACAAAGGTGCCTTCAAGTTATCCTTTTCAATGAGAGGAAACTTTATGTTCTGGAAGAGCCTTTACTAGTTGTACCTAGAAATTAGGTGAGTGATGAGGAACTCTCTATGTGTGAGAAACATATAAACGATGCTATGGATATTTGGTTCCTCATGCTATAATACATGACCAATAATCTCTTGAAGCAACATGTGTAAATGGATGCTTATAGCATGATGTATCACCTTCAGGATCTCTATCAATAGAAGGAAAGACATGAGAGGTATGATATCTCCAATGCTTTGTTCACTACTAAGCTTGGAGTGTCCAGACTAGCTGGACGACATGTAGTCAATATTATTTGATACATTGATCATATAGAAATCTTAGGGATTAAATTCCTAGGTGATTTTCATAGAGATATCATACTATCATCACTTCCCAAGACCTTCTATAGTTTTATAGTGAACTATAATACGATCAATAATGAGAAGAGTCAATTAGAGTTTCTTACCCTAATTCTTCAAGTGGATAAGGACATGGGGCATGAAAAACCTTTAGTCCTTATTGTGAATAGGAAGATGAGGGACAAGGTAAAGGGTCATAATATTTATAAACAATATAAATCCTCTGACCACCATACGTCCAAGAAGAAGAATATCTAAAGGAAGGGAAAGGAAAAGGAGGAAATATTATTTGCCTGTGGAAAATCAGATCACTGGTAGAATAACAACACCTATAGGCAAGTGGAAGCCAAATGTGTGTTCATTATCGCGTGCAATCATTCCATTTCTACACATTTGTTATTAGATGCAGCTTGTGGGGATCACATCTATATTAAAATACAAGAACTAAGTAGATTCAGAAAAATTGACAGAGGAGAGGTGGATCTGCGAGCTGATAATGGTGCGAGGTTGGATATTATTTCCATTGGTGACTACCACCTCATATTGATGATGGGGATGATTTTGGTTTTATATAAATGTTATTATGTACCTAGTGTTTCCAGGAACATAATTTTTGTATCGAGTTTATATATAGATGTATTTATTTTCAATTTTGGAAATAAATGTTGTTACTTTTATAAGGAAAACATATGTTATAGAATGGAAAATTTAAATAATGGTATGTATGTATTAAATTATGAGAACCAAGTGTTAGAAATTGATAATGAACCAAGTTCACATGACTTATACAAAACCCAGTTGTGGCATAACCGCCTTGGTCATGTAAATGAGAAGCGCCCGACGTAGCTCAATCAAGATAGTTATTTAGAATCTTCCAAGCTAAAACTGATTGATATTTTTCATACTTGTTTACAAGGGAAAATAACCAAACCACTATTTGGTGGACATGGTGAAAGGGCCACATAGCTTCTAGGATTAGTACACACTGATGTGTGTGAACCATTTCCAGTAAAATCTAGAGGCGGATATTATTGCTTAATTAATTTTCTAATGAATTGATTAGATATGGATATGTCTACTTAATGAGGTATAAGTTCATGTCCTTTGAGAAATTCAAGGAGTCTAATAATGAAGTAGAGAATTATCATGGTAAGAAGATAAAGAAGCTTCAATCAGATCGAGGTAGAGAATATCTTAACCAAGAGTTCATCAACCTTTTACAGGAGTCTGGGATTATATCTCAATTCACTCAAACTTATACACAAAATTGGAATGGTGTTAGTGAAAGGAGGAACCATACCTTGTTGGACATGGTAAGGTTTATGATGAGTCATGAAGATATTCCATTATCCTTGTGAAGATATGCATTGAAAAATGTGGTATACAAATTAAATTAAGTACCAACTAAGGTGGAAAGTGGGATTCCCTTCGAGTTATGGAGTGGAAAGAAACCCACTTTATTGCATACACGTATATGGGTATGTGAGGCATTTGTTAAGGGTTTCTTAGGAAACAAACTAGAACCTCATGGCATGAAGGGTATCTTTATAGGGTATCCCATTAAAACAAAGGTATACTACCTATACAAATTCTCAGACAAGAAATTAACTACTTCAAAATAGGCCATATTTCCTAAGAGGGAGCACATCATCAAAAAGGATAGTGGGAGTAAGATTGACTTTGATGAAGTTGATGCTCAAGATACACTAGAGTTGGTATAAGAACAAGTTCCATAGGTCCCCGTGGAAGAGGTAGTTCCTAAAACACAAGTACTACATATGATTACAAGAGGGGTAAGGGAACCATAGAGATATGTTTTCCTTATCACCGAGGATGGTGACTCATTATTATTGGAAAATGATGAACCTCTCTCCTACAAGGAAGAATTAGAGAGATCAGAAGCTAGAAGATGGCTAGAAGATATGAATTATGAGATGGATTCCATGTATTAGAACTAAGTTTGGGTTTTAGTTGATGCACTAGTTGATGTAAAGCCTATTGGGTGTAAATGGGTATTCAAGAAGAAACTAAACATGGAAGGTCAAGTTAGTACATATAAAGTAAGGCTAGTGGCTAAAGGTTTTAAACAGTGTCAAGGAATTGACTATGATGAATCCTTTTTTCCAGTTTCCATGTTTAAATCCATAAGAATCATACTTTCCATAACATCTTTCCATGACTATGAGATTTTGAAGATGGATGTCAAAACTGCATTTCTTAATGGAAACCTTTAGGAAGATGTCTATATGACACAACCATAAGGGTTTGTGACACCAGTTAATGCTAAAAGGGTATGCAAGTTGTATAGATCCATTTATGGATTAAATAAAACATCCATATCATGGAACATTCAATTCGATGAATCCATAAGAGAATTTGGTTTCATTAAGAATGAATGTGAGCCATTTTTTCACAAGAGGTTTAATAGGAATGTGATCATTATCCTAGTAGTGTATGTTGACGACATATTGCTTATTGGAAATTACATACCGTTATTTTATTCATTCAAGTAATGGTTGAACAATTGATTCTCCATGATATAATTAGGTGAAGCAGGTTGCATTATAGTGATCAAGATCAGTCATGATAGATTCAAGAGGCTGTTTGGACTAAGTCAAAGTATATACATTGACTAGATACTAAAGAGATTTAGTATGGAGAAAAATAAGAGGGGATTGGTTTCAGTGTCACATGGTATAAATCTTTCTAAGAAAATTTATCCCCAGACACAACATGAGAAAGATATGATGAGTAATATTCCATACACTTCAGAGATATGATCTATCATGTATTCCATATTATATACTAGGCTTGATGTTTCCTATGCACTAACTATGGTAGGTAGGTATCAATTAGATCCAGAAGAACAACATTGGACTACAATAAAGACCATACTTAAGTATTTGAGAAGAACTAAGGATATGTTCCTAGTGTATAAGGGAGATGAGGAGCTTGTCATATGAGGGTATGTTGATGCTGGTTTTCAGACAGATCAGAATGATTTGAAGCCACAATCAGGATATGTTTTTTGTCTCAATAGAGGATCTGTGATCTAGAAGAGCTCAAAGAAGCCAATTGTGGTTGATTCTACGGTGTATTCCCAATATATAGTGGCTTATGATCCAACCAAGGAAGCCATCTAGATTCAAAATTTTGTCCAGGAGCTTGATGTGGTACCTAGAAGTAAGGATCCCATTATATTGTATTGTGATAGTTCTACAATGGTGTCTCTTGAAAAGGATCAAAGGTCACATCAACGGACAAATCACATACTCTGAAAGTATCACCTCTTTAAAGATTTATATCAAATGGTTGAAGTTATAGTGATAAGAGTTTCCACATAAGATAACATAGTGGACCCCTTGACTAAATGTCTTTCTTAGTAGAAGCATGAATATCATGTGAGATAGTAGACTTAAGGTTTTTAGCAGCTGGTTCTAGTGCAAGTGGGAGTTTGTTAGAGTTGGTTCTCTAGAAAGAAACTTCTTTTTTACTTTACAATAAACATGTGTTCATTGAATAAATATTAATAAACTCTTTATCACATCACAATTTTTCTTCTAAGTGACATAGTATGTGATAATGTCATAAGAATAGATATCTCACTAAAAATTTATAGAGGATCCATGCAATGATTAGAAACTATAAGTTCCATGACACTATTATTGAATATATGTTTTATGTACGTATGATATCATTTAAAAGGATAGAAGTGATATAGGCTATCCGGGTGGGGACTCATAAAACTTCGAGGCACCTTCTCATGGTGTGAACCCTTGGTAATATTCAGGAGGATATTATGAGAACGAGACTCTCTAGTAGGAAATCCACATTCATAAGTGTCATTGAATGTTCCTATATATGGATGTGTGTATTGGTCCTTAGACTTTAAGATTATTATTAATGGGTATTATGACTCAATCACTTATATGTATAGATGAAAACTATGATGATAGATGTTCGCGGTGAGGCAGGATATGTTGGGTGTGTCACGAGTAATAATGCATTAATGAATAATGTGAGAAAGTATTTGTCCCTTATATTTAAGTATATATCTCAGGACCTTTTATGGAAATGATATAGCCTAACTAAATCCATGTCAATGGTGTTCTCTAGGCATGTTCAATTCTGGGTTCTCAAAGAATAAGAAATCAAGCACATGGATTGATGGAACTTGCAAGAAACCCACTTGATTAGAGATATCAGGACTAATGGATTATATTACATGGTAATCGTTCATATGAGGTGACATGTCATTTCGAAAATAACTTCTTTCTCTTGGGTGCCTTGACTCGTTGCTAGAAAGTAATATTGTACTTTAGGCAAGCCTGCCTAATGCCAATGAGAAAGAGGCCTAGAGGGTCACACACTAAGTGTATCCAATATCTCAATTAAATAATTAATTAGTTAACAAGTTGAATAAATATTATTCCTGATTATGGTTTAATAATTATTCAATTATGTGTAATCACATTTATTTTGTCTCTAGTTATTCGAGAGAATATATTACACACATAATATTTATTTATCTCCAAATATTACAATTATATTTATTTAATAAATAAATAGTCATTATTCAAGGCTTGGAAAATATTGAGAAGGATTTCTAGACCAAGCTATGGGTCTAGTGAGAAATAATATTAAATATTATTTGGTTAAATAATATTTAAATATAATGTGCAAGTTATTCACATGTCATGGAAATAATAGCATTGCTATTATTATTTGACATGGGGTTTCACATGGAATAATAAAATAAGTAATGGGACTTGTGATAATTATTTATTATTACCTAGTGAATTAAATTCCCCATCATGTTATTATTCTCTAATTATCCAAGGGGTCATTCCACTGGCTAAAAAATGGTTGTGCGTGCAAAATCCTTGGAGAAAAGATCTTGAGCTTAGAGAAATGTTCCCTCTCAAAGAATACTATCAAGAACAAGAGAGATCCTCCTCCACTGGATCTAGGAGAACGCTTTGGAAGTGATTCTCAAGGTGATCCATTGCGAACATTACAAGCGAAAGGATCTTCCGCACTAGCACCCAAAGTCTCCTTTGGTGATGTCTGGAGATACGTGGAGCATGTGTGGATCACCGCTAGAGGAATCCTATCTTTGGATTCTACATCACAAAAAATCCACACCTCAAACCTATGTTCAAACACATCAACGAAGAAAGAATCCCCTTGGAGTTAATTCTTTAATTTAATTAAATTAATTATAAAAAATATGTCGATCATCTCTTCTCGGTTCCACGTTCTCTCATTTTTCTTTTATATTTGATTCAGTTCCATGGATATTGGTGTTTATCGTCGTATTGATCCCATGTTAATCATTGATCATGAAAATTTTCAATGTTGGGTACATGCCCATCCTACACTTTCATTGTGCTCAGAACCTACAGGATTTTCCCTAGTTCAGGGTCTCCATGATGAATAGAATAGTATGAAGACTCCAGTTCATGAGCTAGTTCATGAGTTGGTTTTTCTAGTTGGGTAGCGAGCACCATTTCTACCCATCGTGCAATGAGAGGACCCACCTCAGTGAGTCAATTTGATGTTTCATGATACTTTTATTATCTATTAGTTCATTATATTTAGGAAAACTATGTTCATATAATGAGATTTCTTCTATAATTTGAGTATCTGGGACCACTCAAATTTCAGGGTGTGATAGAACCTCAGACGAAATATGATTTTTCTGGAGTTTATAGTTCAACTTTTCAATTTTACGAAGACAACACTTGAGGTAATGGATGAGTTTAAAACTATCCACTTATGTGGAGTAGCGAGAAGTTAGTGGTGTTTGGTTACCCAGGTGTATGAAGAGGTGAAACTCTCTTAGTCAGAGTTTGAGCACCTGTTCCTTAGTGAGTTTTATCCCTCTACCAAGCCAATAGTTTAGGTTTATGAGTTTATTGAGTAGGATTGGGATATGGAAAGATTCATGGGAAGGGACAATTGGGATTCTAGAGATGGAAGTGGACATCATGAAGTCGATTCTTCTGAATTAACTACAAGGTGTCAGTCACCAGGGTCTCAACATAGGAGGCAGACTAATGCTCAAACTCAGATATGGGGATCCATAGCATAGTGGGAGCATGGTGGAATTAGTCAACTTAGATATTCTTCATATTATAGGTCTTTTATAAGACTCATACACTTCATACATGGGAGATATGATGCCTGTGATAGGTAGGTTCAGCATACTTGGGATTGCCCGACCCATCATGCTGAAGGAAAGACAACAGAATATTCCAATCTAGGGGATCTAAATATATAATGAGGTATTATCTATGTACCTTTTTCATTTTTTATTCATTTATTTTCCTTTATAATTTATTCCATATGTTATGTGTTATCCTAGTGTTGGTTTTATGTGATATGGCTTCGATCATGGAAAGAGATGGACACTTACCCTACCAATATGCATTCTCTTGTGATTTTATTTAAAGAGATTTGGGGGATTAAATGAAGACAAAATTGGATAATGTTGAGGTGTGGTGAAGGAGTTCTTTTATTTTTATGTTTGAGGTTGTCTTGGTTATGTTAGTGTGGAGGTAAGTTTCTCATGGGACCTCTTGGACATCGTAATGAAACCCTATGACATCATTATAGGTATGGACTGGTTGTACATAGTGAATGAATAGATAGATTTTCATCACAAGATAATTATATGACTTTGTGTGGATGGGATGATATTCTCTTTTTTGGGAAAGAGATATCTTATTATTGAGTGAGGGGGGCTCACAAGAAGGAAGTTGCAAACTTTTACCCATCAGTTGATGAGTTTAGACCTTGGTGTAGTGGTCTCTTTAGGCATCTAACTTCTAGTAATAATATTGTTGTATTTCCCAAAGATGTTCTAAGACCATCTCTAAGGTGGGATATTGAATTATGTATCAAATTTCACCCCTTGATCACACTGATATCTTATGAAGCATATCAGATTGCCCCTACTAAGCTATGGGAGGTGATGGTACAGTTGGAAGACCTTAAAAAGAAAGGTTTTATCATACCTAGTGTGTCCATTGGGTGGATCTAGTTTTTTTCATAAAAAATTCAGATGAGCCTTTGATTCTTTTTTTTGGATATCATTTCCTAAATCAGGTAACGATCAAGAAAAAGTACCCCTTTCAAAGGATTGAAAACATTTTTGACCATTCAAAAGGTGTGAATTGGTTCTTAGAGATCAATATTAGATATGGTGACCATAAATCAAGATTTCAACAGAATTATCACAAATACAACATTCTTATGTCACTACATACACTATGAGTTCCTAGTGATGCCTCTTTGGCATGACTAATTCCCCCATTGTGTTCATTTCCCTAATGAACTTGATCTTCCATCCATAATTGGACGGATTAATATTTTTCTCCATTGATAAAATTCTTTTATACTTTTCATTAGAGGAGGAGCACGAGAATCATTTGGGTATGGTCCTAGACTTAATCCAGTATCACCAGCCTTACGGTAAGCTCTCAAAGTATCAGTTTTGGATCTATGAGGTTCACTTTCATGGGAATTTCATCTCTTAGCATGGTGTGGCTATAGAACCAATGAAGATTGGTGTATTGTTTTTTTAGGAACTGCCCAAGAGAATGTCAGAGGAGAAACATTCTATCGGTCTGGCAGGATACTATCAAAGTTTCATGGAATACTTTTATAGTACTGCATCCCCTTTCAATACCTTGATGTTCTTTGGGAAGTCATTTACTTGAACTGAGAATGGTCAAAGATCCTTCGAGGAGTTGAAGTAAAGGGCAATCATTGCTCCTATTTTGCGGATACCAGAGGAGGGAATTGAGTACATGGTGTTGTATGATGCCTCTTTAATTGAGATCAGTTTCATTTTTATGAAGAGGAAGGCAATGGTCACTTATGGGTCAAGGAATTTAAGACCCCATATATAGAATTATGCAACTCATGACTTAGAGTTGGAAGTGGAAGTCTTCACCTCGAATATGTGGAGGCACTATCTTCTGGGTGAGTACTTCATTGTAGACTCAAACCACCCGAGTGTCAGGAATAAATTCTATAAGAGATATCTCAAACTAATATATAGGAATTTGTTGGAGTTCTTGTAGGACTATGACTTTGATATAGTATATTCTATAGGGAAGGGAAATGTGGTGGCGGATTCCCTTAGTAGGAAATATCATTCTTGTTTGGTGGATGAGGCATCTGAATAGTTAGCCTCATTATAGATGACCCCATAGGAGGATATGGGTGAAAATTATCTTCAATATATGGTAGTGGATTCACTGCTTCTTCAACATGTCAGAGATTCTCAGTTGGGATATGTCGTATATGAATTTATAAGTGACCAAATATCCTCAGTAGATACACCATAAATATTTTCTGAATTAGGAGAGCATGTCATCCTTTTCCATGGATGGGCAAGGGTTCCAGTAACCTTTCATAAGGAGGTGTTGATGGAGTTTCATACTTCTCCCATGTATATACATATAGGTGTGGTGAAGATATACAAGGACCTTCAGTGATAGTTTTGGTGGGATAACATGAGGTAGAGAATTTATGAGTATATATTTTATTATCTCACATGTTAAAAGGTAAAGTCTTAACTTCAGGTTCTATAAGGTTTGAATCAACCTCTTTTTTTGGTTTTTGAAGATATGCCAAGAGCCTTGTATTGGACTTCGATAGGAAATGAGAATATCACCTTTTTTAGTAGAGTTTACCTATAATAATAAATATCACTCCACTATTTTTATGGAACCTTTTGAGTCCCTGTATGGGAGACCTTATAGGTTACCCTTGTGTTGGACTGATATTGGTGAGATATCTTATATTAGACCAAAAATGGAACATGTAACATTGGATAAGGATTCATTTGGACCGAGTTATTGACGTACTCCATGTGATGCATCCAAGGAGATACATGCATGACCTTAATCCCATTATTTTATGGGTAGAGCTAGACATTGATGATGGATCCACCTTTTTAGTGTACCTGGAGGCGATCAAGGATTGATAGGAGAGGATCCTACATTGATGGAAAATTCCTATGGTTTGAGTGCTTTGATAATATGGGAGCATTCAGAAGAGCCCTTGGTGACATATGATTCAAATGCAGACTTAGTACCCCCACCTTTTTGTGTAGATTGTTCATTTTGGGGTGAAAGTCTTAAAGTATGGGAGAGTATAACGAATCATGTTTTATTATTTTAGTCCTTTGAATAATTCTACATACATCTCTAGATTTTTCATCACATTCAAAACTATTTTTGGATATCATGGGACTTTGTAATTAATATTTAAAAAATATTAATATATAATAAAGAATATTCATGAATATTTTTAAAATAAATAGTTTTAACATTAATCAGGACCTCATATGGGAAATATGAGACCATATTTGTTTCCAAAATATTGGGTTTACCCTAGGCTCAACATAATGTTGGTCAACATTAGACATTCGGTTAAAGATGACCACTGGTGGGTGTGTTAAGGGAGGTAATTAATTTATATTATTAATTTAATCAAATGCCTAAAATCATACTTCTCCCTCTATAATTATATCTATATAAATATTCATATAGGTTATATGCATAACACTAGGAGAGTAGAGGAGGAAGTGAGAGATTTTTTAGCCTTATAAACCT
The DNA here is from genome assembly GCA_963277665.1 of Viscum album. Lineage (NCBI taxonomy): Eukaryota > Viridiplantae > Streptophyta > Magnoliopsida > Santalales > Viscaceae > Viscum > Viscum album. Next base: position 1,627,249,352 of record OY728161.1, on the reverse strand, counting down.
AAGAATATTGATCAATGACAACGATAAAGGAGAATAGTGAGGAAGATGAAAAACGTAGTGGGATCATCACATTCATCACAAGTGGTCACATTATTTAATATTGATCGATCCGTTCTTGAGGTAGGGATCATTAATTTATGATTTATACCCTTTATCAAAATTTTAAGCATCGATTCTTAATCCGCTTTATTGTTTAGTGATTTCTATTCTTCACATGATCCCTGAATTTAACGGGTGTTCTTGAAATTGTTTATCCATGATTGGTTATGTCCATTTCTACACCCATGGTTTCCACAATTTAATTATAATTGTTTTATATCATATTATCAAATGATGATTTTACCTTCTTTCATGTGATTTTACCAGCACCATTATTCACATTCATTATTGTTGTCCCATGGGCTCAAAGATTTGACATTGTCAGGTCATATTTGAGCATGATCAACCCCCCCAGATTCATGGTGTATGTGTGTAAAACCTTGGAACTAGTGTTTCTATGAATGGATCAATATTATTTAAGGTATTTTAGTGGTTTATTTTAGGATCTAAACCCCTAATGGCGATGAAAGGTGTGGAAGATACCCTCACATGAAATTAAAGATATGTTTTCTTGCCATTAGTGGCTGAAAATCAGTAATCAAAGACCCCCTTGAATTCATCTATTATAGGTGGTTCACATGATAAATAAGGTTATATAACTCATGGATCTATAATTCACGTGAAGATAGACTTTAGTTTTTAAAAAATCCATGATTATACAACATGTGTCCCAGAGGAACACAAACTGTGTAGTTTGGATTCTTATGATGGCTAGTGTTTCAAGCAAGTTAAATATCACACGCTCGATGGTCATACTTAGGTATCCAAGTAGTGTGCCAAAGGCACACAACTAGTATCCTGTGTGGTTAGAAATACCATTTATTCTAAGGTATAGGCCAAGTATAATCACAAGGATACCCAAGTCGTCTATCGTGTGTACACACCTAGGACCCCAAGTGAACATACATGATATGTGACCCCTTTTACACACCATGTAGTGTCATATGGATTCCCAATACATGTATTGGAAAATACACACCCAAGTGTCTAGGTGGATTCACATTCCATTTTACCCTATATACACATCATATACTTTACTTTTTCATAACAAGTACAACGAGGTGACACAACTAGGGTTTGGTTTCATGAGACACACTGTGTACCCAAGTAAAACAGTATAATCCCCACAGATACTTCTACCATGCATATATAATTCTCTAGAACTCAGATTTGGACCCATGAGTATCCTATCCTCATTATTTTTCCACATAAAACGTGAGGGTGGCCTTAATTTTTTACTTTAAAGATACAACATGCAGTGATGATAGTGGGGCACTTCACTCTATGGCACTTAGCTGGTGATAATGATCAAGTGTGATTATCGAAGTTTTACTAGGGTCGGTAATCCCTTATCACTCTCTAGGTGGAAGGACCCCATATCCTTTATATAGGTAGATATGGTGACCCACCACATTAAATAGGGTGAGACTCCTCTATTTGAGGAGTGGAATTTCCATAATTGAGATCTTCTAGTGTGCGGGTTTTCCATTGGAGTAGTTCACCCTCAGCTATGCTACATTTTAGTGAGGTGAGAGACCCCCATATTATTAAGAGTTTACAAGAGATTCATGGGTAGGAGATAGTGCTCCCTTAGCTGTGACATGTAGTAGTAAGTAATGGGATCTACAATTGGTATCTATTTTGGTTATGTGAGTTGTTCTAGCATCAGTGATGGGACCTTTGGAGTTGTACAAAGACTCTTCATTATTATATGGATATGGAGATGAATATCTATTATCTCTCTCCTATTGGGTTTCTTTTGAGAACATATGGTGTTGGGTTTTCTTCACCCTCTTGATTTATGGGTTGATTTGACTGTTGTTATTTTTATTTCTCCCTTTTTGGTTTTTGAGGAATCCTACCGGTTTTCTTTATACTAACCCTAGTATGGTATTTCCCCTCACATGTTGTGTCTTATTGAAAAATACATATATATCAACAGTGTCCTTGATTGACCTAGTTTCTATGAAGTATAGAGGTTCTTATAGATGACTTTGTCTACTGTACAACCTTAGAGATTGTGTGTTATGCTCTCTTCATTTTTTCCCTTTTCCTAGTTGTTTCTAGGTTGGGACCTCATTTATGGTTGAGTGTATATTTCACCCTTTTATATCATTTTTATTACACTATTTTCCTTTTATGTTTTTCATAGATGTTTTTGTATGAATAGTGTACACTCTAGATGTTTCTATCTTTTATTATATATCTACACCCCTTCATCGAGCTAGTCATGTGTATGCATATAGATACTTAGGCTAAGGCCTCCCATTTTAGAGTTATGCATACTCATCAATTTTCACTAGACTTTGTCCTATTGGAGGTGGTATTGGTGTGTCACACTCACCATACCACTAGCTAAGTGGGCCCTGGTTGGGGGTGTCATGACAGTTTACATGAAATGTGCATGATTGTGTGTGATTATGATATCAATTCTAAAAATAATATAAGTTTCAATTATTTAGAGTGTCAATAATAAATTAGTTTTTGTTTTCTCAAATAACTTATTGGTGGGATTCCACTTTACCAATACACACTAGTATGACTAGTTCTATAAAGGAAAATAGGTTCTATTTAGTTAAAGTGTTAAGAATAACTTATATGATGTTTTACTAAATAATAGATTTGTTTTATTCTACATAATTGAATCACTTGGTTTTGATTTTATGATATGAATCATCATAGAGTGATGTTGTTTATCTTCACATAGATGTGACCATGAAACTCAAGGGGTAGTTTGATATGTGTATTCCCATTGTTAAATAACACCCTAAAGCAAGTGAGTTGGCATGTGAGTTTCCATGTGATATCTTGGATGAGAGTGTCGATATTTCTCTATGAGATGTTATCTATTAGGATGTGACTTATGGACTAGGTGAGAGAGCCTAGTGATGTGGAGATACAACTCAAAATATTGGTGATTCTATGTCGTATTTTGAATTATAGGATGTTTTTGTGTTATTACCAAGGGTGATCTATAATATATAGGGGAAACTAGAGAGAGGGGTTAACCCAGGATTGTGAGTTCCATCATAGAAAGGAATCATGGTATGATTATTTTTTTTTGAGCTTGATTCATGGGAGGTTCTATCAATTATGAGACATAGGAATGAAGATTACTTATATATTGTGAATAAGAAATCATGGGTAGTTCTTGTGTTATCATATGTTTTACATGCATATGAGGCATGGTTGGTTGGTTAATTGGGTGGGTGAGTCTTGACATGAGATGAACACATGTGTCAGGCATGATTATCTGGTGGATTAGGTGTGTGAGCCTATAATTAATGGGATATTATTCAATATGGTACAAGTCTAATGGTATGGAAGAGTAGAACATTGGTGTATGCCTATTGGATATATATTTTTTGGTAACATAAGATACTAATAATTTTTGTGAGATTAGTTTGATGGAGACTCTCTTACCATGGGTCAAGAGATTGATTTTTTTAACCTACACAGTGGGTGGATTGGTGTGACCAATGCTTATCCAGATAGAAGTTATCTTAGTATTTGATAAGGCAGGATTGGACTTAGATGACACATGGGGCATGTCAAGGGTTGGATTTTGGGAAATATCTAGAATATAATGATTTAGTTAATTAGATCATGTGACTCCTAGGGTGATTAAATGATGATGGATTCTAATTAATTGTGCTAGAATATGATCCCATCCTAGTGTGTGGATATACAATTTTGAGACATTTATGTTTGGTCCCTTGAAACCTATTTAGGAATAAAACCTTGAGATGAACCTATGTGTTGTGATGTGGTCTAGGATTCCTTAGTTTCCCAACTTTATGGAGTTGATTAATGGATTTTAATTAGGTTTGATGGATGATCACACACATATGGCTATTAGATATGAGATGATAGTTGTAACATCCCGACCTGGGTGCCACATGCTTGTTCCATGAGCCAATATACTACAAGACCTTAGGTGTGCCTCCCTGTATGCTAGAGGTCACCGACTAGCAGTGAGGGTCTAATATTGATCATGGGGAGACTATAACTACTTTATCAAAGTAGCATAACAATGGAAATAAATAGACCCTAGACAACTGAATAACCACAATCTGAATAATACCATAAGTACCTGATGACCAAAATAGGAAATAAAATATCCAAAAGTAAATAGTATATATGTCATTCCAAAAAAATGTTAAGTGTCAATATGAAAAACCCAAAATAAATAAATACACTAAAAATTCCCAAGTGGGTCTCAACACCAAGTCTGATTTTATTATCCATGCTCTATCCCAATCATCCATCTAACACTGGGAATTTTCCCTTATCATACCATGAAAACATGAAGTCTATTCAGATACCAATCAGGAATCCCAAGTAGGGTGTGAGTAAAACTTAGTAGACCACCACCAATGACATCTAAAACAATATCCATTCAATAACCGTGTATGTAGTTTTATGAAGAATATAATTAAAAGAAATAAAGTAAATAGTATACATTTATTCAATACTCTTTATTTAACCACATAAATCCCTTGGAATCATGAGGAAACTAAAACCTTAATACCTGCTCTGACCCACGCCGAAGTCTAAACCATAGCACACATTCAATTAAATAAAACAATTTTATCACATGGGATTTCATTATCCATTAATTTTAATTAATTATCATGTTCAATTGGAACCATTTTCCAATGAAAACATTTTAGGCACGAAATGCCATCTTTAGGACCCCATGGGTATTTGAAGCAGCAATACATGACCCACAACTCATATATCATTGAATCACATAAGTGGGATTTTGAATCAACAGTATTTTTCCCACACTCATTTATCAATCAATCACACAAGTGGTATTTTGAAGCCGTAGTTCATGTACCAAACACATTTATCAATAAATCACACAAGTGGGCTTTTGAAGAAATAGTCTGTGTACTACACTCATTTATCACTATAGGATTTTGATGCAGTAGACCATGTCCCACACACATTTACCAAATCAATTCATCACTATGGGATTTTGATGCAGTATAACATGTATCATTCATGAGTACAAATCAATCACAATATCTCATATATAGCATCGATCAATGTTAATAAACATTAACATTCTTATCACATTTCACAATCACAACATTAATTAATTTATTCAACAATTAATTAATACTATTCAATAAATTGCATAATCACAAAAAATAACATTAATTATCTCAAAAAATAATTAATCCAATTCAAAAATATTAATATCTCAAATATTAATTCAATAATTAATTATTCCAAATTCCATAATCATTAAAATACATTAATTAATTAAACAATAAATTAAATGAATTCCAATTTCATAATCACAACAATTTACATTAATTAATTCACAAATTAATTAATCCAATTCAATGCAATTTCACAATCCCAATATCCCATAATTCAATAATTAATTATTCAATTTCATAATTAAAATTCCCCAATTTAACCTAAATCATTAAAAATTGGAAATTAAAACAAATCAATTCTATTATCAATGAAATTTCCTAATCTTGGAAATTGAAATTATCACAATTACATACATGTAATTATATCAAGACTATGGGATTTGAATTTAGACCATATAAATCAAATCGTTGATGAGTTATTTTCCAATGGAAAACCCTAAATTGAACAGATAGATCAAACCCACAATTAATAATGAGATATTGAGTAAAATCATAGAAATAAGATTAAACTGATCATGATCCATCAAACCTAGAACTAGATCTAAAATCTATAATATATAAAACATCCCTATTTTATCTAGAAATATGAGAGAGTGAGTGATATCTAATCAGGAATAAACCACATACCTAGAGGGATGAAAATCCCTTAATAGATCTTCAATTTTCTAAGAATAGAGGTCATAAGGGCTTGAAATCAGTTTGGGAGCCTCTAGAAATGAGAGAGAATGATTATGGGATGATCTAGGGTGTTTGGGGGTACAAGACGAGGGTTCAAGATTTTTTTAATAATTTTTAGGGGTTTAAAATACCATATGCATGATTTACTGCTTGGGGAACAAAATTTACCCTAACCATGCACCTCACCTAAGGGCATCACTTGATTACTCCTAAGTGGGTGCATGGTTTGAAAAACCATGCACAACCTGTGCGAATCTTTTCTTTTTTGGTTCACACTGTTTGCTGGGATAGGTGAACGGTTTGGGAAAACCATGCACCAATCGTGCACTACCCCTATTCCATCCAAATTCGTCAAAATCTCACCAAAATGAACCCAGGGTTAAACCCAAACAAAAATTTCTCAAAACAATGCAAAAGAGTACCTGGAAAAAAGATTGATACATCTCTAGAAAAGGCCAGGATCATATAATATACTCTCCTTATAACAACTCATCCTCAATATATACTACCAAGTATCTCTAAGATTCTAAGCAAAAAATATCAGGCCATTGAGTCCCCATATCCTCTTTCATCTCCCATGTTTCCTAGTAAACATGAAAATGTTGCCACAATACATGTACTATCAACACAATATTTCCCTGAAACACTTTTTCACTACGATCCAACGCACGTATCAGATTCTCCTTAAATAAAACATCCATCTTAAGCTCAACATCATCCACATTGATCACATGAGAAGGGTGGGGTGATACAACTGAAGTTGCAATATGTTAAAAAAGTCATGCATAATACTGTATTTCTATGGAAGAGCCAATCGGAAGGCCACTAACCCAATTTTCTCCACAACCTCAAATGGTCCTACAAACCGAGACACCAACTTGCCCTATCTCCATATCCTATAGTGACACAATCTAGGTGACAAACAAGGGAATACAAAATCTCCCAATATAAATGCAACGGGTCATCAACATCTATCAATATACAATTTCTGTCTACTCTGAGCTCTATCTATACACTTTTGAATAAGATGAAACTGATCTGACATCTACTATAGGAAACTTGGTCCCAAGAACTCTAACTCACCTTCCTCTATCCATTATAGTTGTGATCTTCATAGCCTAACATAAAGATCCTCATACGGTACCATATGAATAGTTTCTTGATAATTGTTTTTATAGGTGAACTCCACCAAAGCTAGGTTCTTTTCCCAAGACCCACAAAATTCTATGACACATGCACAAAGCATATCCTCAACATCCATATAGTATGCTCTGAATTCCCATTTATTTGTGGGTGGAAATCCATACTCAAAAGAACCTGTGTACCAAGAGCTTTCGGCATGCCTTTCTAGAAATGTGAAGTAAAATGCGAGTCACGGTCTGAAACTATAGTCTATGTAACCCCATGTAAAAATACTATCTTATAAATATAAAAGTATCCCAACAGATCCACTGATAAGGTATCTTGTATAGGTAATAAATGATCCACCTTTTTCCAATGGTCTACAACCACCCAAATAATGTCATTCTTCTGAGGCATCCTTGGGAGACCCACAACAAATTCCATTGTAGCATTATCCAACTTCCATTCCAAAATAGGAAATGACTATAGTAAAAAACCAAGTAATTGATTCATAGCCTTAACCTATTGATTGGTGTATTATCATGTCATGAAACCTATTATCTCTTTTTTCATGTCTGGACACCAAAACAATTAATGTAGGTATCAGTACATTTTGGTCACACCTTGATGCACATCCCACTTCGAGGCATGAAATTAACAAATCAGCTCCTCTTGTATAATCGTAGTCACACAAACATGAACCCACACATAGATGATATAATCCTCATATATTGGAAATTTGGAAGGTGGATCCCCACCTTCAAGGATTTCCCCCAAGGAAAAACATTATGAATCCTCATACTGTCTATCCCTGGTCTATCTTAAGAGTGTTTACTCCACTAAAACTAATATTAGAGTCATCTTCTCCTAACTCTCCTAAACAAAAACATGAATCTCATCCAATAAATTCATCATCTTCCACTCTGCACTAGAAGTTTGAACTATCTGAGTCTGAGTTTTCCTAATCAAAGCATCAGCAACACTATTTTCCTTCTAAGCATATATTATAGATCAAATTTGAATGACTGTATATACTAAACCCATCTATACTATTAGAGATTCAAATTTTTATGTGAAAATATATAATTAAATATCTTGTGATTAATATACATATTAAAATTTTCCCATAATATATAATGCAGCCAATAATTCAAGTAATAAACAACTATAACTAAATCGAGATCATGTATATGGTAGTTCCGTTCATGTGGCCTCAACTTCCATGACACATACCCCACAAATCAATCTCCCTACATCAATAATACTCCAAGAATGATCCCAGAAGTTCCACAAAACACCATATATTCCTCACCTATCTTGGGTAGGATCAATATTGGTGCTGATGTCAAATGATTCTTCAACTCCTATAAGACATTCTCACATTCTGCCATCCATTTAAACATTATCCTCTTCTTGGTGAAGCCTTAAAGTGGTTCTTACAAATGGGAATTGTCCTGGATGAACATATGATATTAACCTGCTAGTCCCAAAAAGCTAAAAATATTAAAAAAAAATTTGGGATGATCCCAATAAACCACCACCTAAACATTTTACGGGTCCACCGACACACCTTCCTTTATGTTTATGTGACCTAATAAGTGTTCCTGATCAATCTAAAACTAACACTTAGATAGATTGACATATGTCAGATGCTCTCTCAGTGTACTCAGGATGATTTCAAGATTTTGGGAATGATAATCATGAGTCTTGGAGTACACCAAGTTTCCATCCATGAACACAAACACAAAATGATCTAGGAACAGATGTAAAATTTTATTCATCAAGTCCATAAACACTACTGGTGCATTCCTTAACCCAAAAAATTTTATGACAAACTCATAAAGGTCATGCCTGCTTCTTAAATTAGTAATCATTATATCAAATGGTTGAACTCTCAACTAATGATACCCTGATCTCAAATAAATATTGGAGAAAATAAAATCTCCTATAAACTTTTCAAATAGATAATTGATATGTGTGAGGGGATACTAGTTCTTCATAGTTATCTAGTTCAACTTATGGTAATCAACACATAAGCATAGAGTCCCGTCATCCTTCATTGAAAAAAACTAGAAAACCCCAAGGTGACATACTCATATGGATAAACCCTTTATCCATAAACTCTTCTAGTTGGGTATTTAATAGTTGAAGCTCTATTGGTGCCATTATGTATGGTGTAATAGAAACTATCTTATCCCTCAAAATGATTTCAATAGTAAAATCCATGTCTCTTTCAGGTGGAATCCCTAATAATTCCTCCAGAAACACATCCTAAAACATATCCACTATAGGTGGAAATACATCATGCTTTAAACCTCAATCATCCAGCAACAGAATAGAATCCTAGGCAATGAGTTTCCCTAATTGCTGATGAACTGGCCCTGTATGGCCTGCCGTGATGTCCCACTCTCATCAGTGTACATAATTGTCACCCTCAGGAAATGTAAATTTCACTCTCCTATGGTAAAAATCATTATGGGTTCTATATGATACTAACCAATCTATACCCATATTTATGTTAAATCCTGACATTTCAAGGATGTAAATATTCCAACTAAAATGATACTCTAAAACCCTGAGAGAACACCCTTTTCACAAATAGATTTCTCTCATCCGTACTCCCAAATGTGTATTTATCATCATCACCCAACTCATGAAATTCACTTCTAGAATAAAACCATTCAAAGTCGTGTATATATAAAGGAATTATATACACAATTATCAAATAATTCACTAGAAATTATATAGTCTATAAGAATATTACCTCTAACTATCTATGGTACAACCCCTCTATCTACCAATATAGGTTGAACAACATGAAAATTTACCACCCCTCTTCCTTAGGATGTAGTCTAAGTCCCCTGAGATGCACCACTCTACTGATATATATGATCTTACATAGAATCTCTATGTCCAATTCCTCTACCATCATGGCCAGTATAACTCCACCTTTCAGAAAGATATAGTGTAGAAGAACCCAATCCCATACTCTAGTTCAGTCTAGCTACCCCATCATTACCCACCTGTCACTAGTTTCCGTATAACTTCTATAGATGTCCTATCATATCACTAGATCAATACTCTACTAGTGGTCAAGGATATTTCTTAAGATAGTGTCCCGACCTGATGCACTGGTGGAAAAGAACTCAGGTGAGATCCTGAGTAACTGATCCTTCCCCCTAGCCACTCTTAATTTCACTGCTCTGGTAAACATTATCATAGTGACACTTTCTACCCTAGAAAGACATACCCCTATTTTTCCAGTAGAAACTACCCATCCTCTACTAGAATCCCTCCTTCAGATTCCCCTTAGATATGAGGGCCTAATTCACTACTTCTGAAAACTTCTTCAGCATGAAGATATTCACTTGGGATGTAATTTCACATTTAATCCAATATTGAAATCATTTTTATAAAGTTTCCTCATCCCCTACCAACACTAGAAAAAATCACTACAAATTTTTAAATAATTAAACATATTCCATCAAAAAAATACCCCCCAAGTCAATCTCACGAACTTATCTTCCCTCTCATGTCTTTGTGTCTATGGATTAAATTTCTTCAGGAACTTCTCTTGAAAGTCATTCCACTCCATATCCTCTAGCAGTCCATCTTGAGTCTAGATTTCCCACTACCTCTTTGCTTGAACATGTAACATATAAGCTTCTAAATTGTATCTTTTCTTAGTAGGTGTCTTTAAGTGGTCAAGTATAGTCTGGATGGACTAAATCTAGAACTCAACTGCCTTAGGTCCACCCTCTCCGGTGAAAGTTGGAGGGTCCTGCAACCAGAACTCCCATATCAGATCAGAAATGTTTTACACAACCCACCCTTGGTATCTTTCCATAAACTATATAAATCTTGAAACGTTCTCTTGGAAATACTCTCTGACCTCATCACCTAGAACTATCGGTGCCTCAAGTTCCACCACTGTTGGATCATTTCCAACCATAACCTCTAGTCATCATATTAATAAGCGTAATCATAGAGAAACATATCTACAATTCCAAACACACATCCCAGGACACATAACACAACATTATAACATTTATGTAAGAGGAAAAATATCACAATAATACACAACAAGTATTTTCGAAAAACCTCACTACACGGTCAAAACCAAGGCACTATCACCACCCTTAACCATCCCACATCTAGGTCGTGGTTAAAAAAAATGTAAAATCACTATCATTACTAAATTTTTCACATTAGACACCCTTTTTTCACATTTTGAATCATTTCAAAATTTTCAAGTTCATGTTAGTCAACTTTTTCATTTAAAACATACAAGTAAAGAAAATCACATTATTAAAACAAATTACCCAAAAACATACTTTTCCTATGCATGCTTAAAATAATGCATGTCACAAAATAATCTTGAGTAGATAAAATGATGTATGCATATGAAACTCTCGTTCCATACCATTCCATGAGTCAAATATTAGAAAAAATTAGAAACAATAACCACACTACACTATAAGTGCATCACTCTAGGTTAAATAACATAAAATATATTAAAAAACATCAATAACAATCCCACCCCGGGTACTTAGATTTTTCCCTTGTACATGGGTTAGAAACTTCCATACATGAGATCTTAAAGAAGATCCAACTCATCCTATTCTCTATTCTAACTTTACCATTCCCAAATAGTATGAAAAACGAAAATAAAATAAAATAAAATAAAATAAAATAAAATAAAAGAAAATAAAATAAAAGAAAATAAAAGAAAACCTACTTTAACACTAATTTGTAATGTCCTAACCCTAGTGCCACACACCGGTGCCCTGAGGTGGTTGGTAACAGGACCTCAAGTGCACCTCCCCATATACCAGAGGCTACTGAATAGCAACGAGGGTCTAATATCGACTATGGAGAGGCTATACCCTCTTTATCAAAGTGGAATAATAGTGGAAATAAATTGATAATAGGCAACTAAATAACCATAATCGGAATAATACCAGAAGCACATGATGATCAAAAAAGGAAATACAATATCCAAAACTAAACAATAGATATGTCATTCCAATTACATATCAAGTATAAATATGAAAAAACCAAAATAAATAAAGACACTCACAACTCCAAAGAAAGTCCTGACATCAATTTTGGCTCCCTTATAAATTCCCCATACCAATCAGCCATCTAAAACTGGGTATTTTCCCTTATTCTTCCCTACAAACATAAAGACTATTTGGGTACTAACCAGGAAACCCAAGTAGGGTGTGAATAAAACTCAATTAACCACCAACAACAATGTATAAAACAATATCAAATCATTAATAGTGCATTTATTTATATAAAGAATAAAATTACACGTAAAAAGTAAAAATTTACTTTTATTCAATTACTATTTATTTAACAACATAACTCCCTCGGGTTCCTAAGGACACCTAAACCTAAATACCTTCTTCAAACCATGATGGAGTCTAAACCATATCACATATTAAATGTAAAAAAATCATTTTATCACATGGGTTTTCATTATACAATTATTTTAAATCATTATCCCGGCTAATTGGAACCATAGTCCAATTCCAACATTTTGGGCCTAGAACACCATGGTTAGGACCCAGTGGGTATTTGAAGTAGCAGTTAATGGCCCGCAACTCAAATATAAATCAATCACATAAGTGGTATTTTGAAGCATAAATCCATGTCCCACACTCACACTAGTGGTATTTTGAAGCAGCATTCCATGTTCCACAATCTTTTATCAATTAATCACAAAAGTGCAATTTTGAAGCAGTAGTTTGTGTCCCACACTCATTTATCACTATTGGATTTTGATGCAGCAGACCATGTCCCACACACATTTATCAATCAATTCATCACTATGAGATTTTTATATATCATACCATATCCCACACATGAATACCCATCAATCACAATATCATATATATCACATCGATCAAGGTTAATCACCATTAACCTTCTTATAACCTTTAAAAATCACAACATTTATTAATAAATTAACCAATTGATTAATACAATTAATTAAATTTCATAATAACAACAATTCCCATTAATTAATTCAATAATTAATTAATCAAATTATACAATCTCAGTATCTTAATAACTAATTCAATAATGAATTATTTCAATTTCCACAATCATAACAATATATTAATTAATTAAACAATTAATTAATCCAATTTCAATCTCATAACCACAACAATTTACATTAATTAATTCAAAAATTAATTAATCGAATGAAATCCAATTTCAAAATCCCAATATCACATTAATTAATTCAACAATTAATTAATTCAATTCCACAATTCAATTTTCCCACTTTAACCTAAATCCTTGACACATGGAAATTATAAAAATCAATTCAATTATCAATGAAATTGACCAATAATGGAAAATTTATTTTCCAAAATTACATATAAGTAATTAAACCAAGGCTATGGGTTTGGAATTTATACCACCTTCCTTAAATCATTTATGAGATATTTTCCAATGGAAAACCCCAAATTGAACAGATAGGATAAACCCACGATGAAGAATGAGATCTTGAATCAAATCCTAGAAATAATATTAAATGGACCATGATCCACAAAACCAAGATCTATATCAAAAACAAGTAGTGGATAAAACACCCCTCTTTTATTCGAAAAGGATCAGGAGAGATATAGATCTCATTAGGAAGAAACCACATACCCATAGAGGTGAAGATCCATCAACGAATCTTTGATTATCCAAGAATAGAGGTTGGAATGGATTGGAATCTATTTAGGATCATCCTAAAATGATAGAAAATGATTATGGGTTGAGCTAGGGCGTTTGGGGGTATAATACAAGGGTTAATTTTTTTTAATAATTTTTCAGGGTTTAAAATTCCATACACATGATTTGCTGCTCGGGGCGCACAGTTTCCCCTAACCATGTGCCTCAAACAGGGGTGTCACACAATTACTCTAAAGAGGTAACACCATTTGAAAATCCATGCACCAATCATTAAAGTCCCCTATTCTTGGATTTACATTGTTTTTTGGGATGGGTGCATGGTTTTTGAAAATCATGCGATAAATGTGCACTACCCCTATTCCCTCCAAATTCTCTAATTTCTCACCCAAAGTCACCTAAGGTTAAACCCAAACAAAAACTACTCAAAATAAGGTCAAAGAGTACCTAAAAACAAGGTCACTATATTTCTAAAAAATCTTAGGATCTTACAATTGTGTAAATGTGTGAGACATCTTATTGAAATTGTGGAACAAAAAATGGTATTGACCCTAATGCTACAACATGTATTGGTTTGAGCATGGGATACATAGGGGTATGATTAGGCGTGATTGACTAGTGGGAATTGATGTAATGGGATGTGACCAATGTGTGAGATGATATCTCTATGATACAATTGAATAATTATTGAGGGTTCATGAGATTTTGAATATGTTAATATGGACTTCTCATACGAGAAATTATTTGTGACCTTTTGTGAAATGTGAAATGTAGAATGATTAATATTGGTTTTTTTGAAATTCTAATAGGTCGTATGAATCAATGTGTTAGATATGGAATCAATAAAGTTCCTTAATTATAGTGATTTGGTCACCGACATAATTTTGACTCTGTATCAAGACTATGTGGACCACATAACGAGCCTTGAACTACATCTTTTGGGAATGGATTTAAGGTTTTAGGTTATCAGTGGTATTGGAAAGAGATTGTGAGAGATACTATAGTATCATTAAAACTTTGAGAGGGGATTAGGATGTGGATATATTTTAGATTCATGAGGGGGGGGGGGGTTCATGAACATTATTTCTCATTTGATGGTAGATTTTGATCATGATTATTCTCTTGGATTAGAGATAATAAAATTCACATGATGGGTAATATACCATAAATGGTATGAGATCATGGTAATAATTTATGGTATTTTTTGATAAACCTTAAGAGTGATGTGTTTATGGAATTAACCTAGAGAGGGTTTTTGGTTTTGTGATCAAACTTAGATGAAAATATGTAGATTATGTGTGTTAAATAGATAATACACATATATGGGTGTCAGTTTATGATAATTGGTTTGAGATAGTATGTTTAGTGATTTATAACCACTAGAGGTGAGATAATTGTTGGGTGGTATGACCTGATATTTGTTTTGGGAAATAGTATAGTAGAGAGGTTTGTTATATGGAAATTTTGGTGTTCATGGGTAGTGTGATGACATGAACAATGATGTGGGGCCTTGTGATATAGATATATTATCAGGAGTTATATTCAACACTCTAAAGAGGATGGCTAGGTGAGCCTCATATGTGATGTTGAGTGGGTGTTGGACTTGTGTAGACTAGTAATATTAACCGATGGGGTGTAAAATCATTAAATTTGGAATTCGAGAATCCCATTGGAAGTGGGGACTCACTGTGGAGTTGTGGGGGGATTAAATTGTGCCACAATGTATAGTCTTACAATGTTTTAAGTATAATATTTAGTCTAGGTGTGATGTTGGAATGACCATAACCAATGAGAGACATGAAATTTGTTATGTGCATCAGGTATTGGTAAATGGGATAGTTTATATAGGATATATGAAGAGATTTTATAGAGATGAGAAGTGTTATGATAGAAAGTTTATAACAATTTACATCATTTTGGGTGGTGAAATTTAGAAGAAATTTGACATTTTGGTTACAACTCATGGGGAATTTTGAGAATTGTTGTTTAAATAGGAACTATGAAAATTGGAATATTTTAATGTAGTGTTTTTTGATGTTTTTAGAGGCTTGAGAGATGTTCGAGTGCTTGGTTGAATATCAAAGGAGGGTTGGGGTAGCCTTACAGATGAAGTTTCTTAAAAAGGGATCATCATTCCATGGCCATAGATGCACCACTATGTGGTGTCAATGAGAATTTTATGAAAAGTAATTTCATTCCAGGGGGGATATGGTCATAAGGTTTTTAGTTCTAACTAGGGGGTGCACCATGCCATGAACCAAGAGGCCACACCATGAAGGGTGACCAGTGGATGGAATCATTTCATGTAATATATAGTTCACATCATGATAGGACCCTATTATTATTTTTTATAAGGTAAAACCCATCATTTCAGTGTTTCCCCCCTTTATGATTTAGATGGAAAGGGTGTTAGGAGAGGGAAATTCTAGATAGTTACCCCTTTACTCTCTCTTTGATCCCCCTTTTTAAGGGGTGATTCATGGATATTTTAAGGACATATTCATGTTTATTTCTTCCTTTTACTTCCTCTATTTTTATTATCCATTGTTATCCACTTATTTTGATGTCTCTGGGCTAGCGTTGAGGCTTATTCCACTGGTGTATGGTCGAATTGAGGCAACATGAGGGGGATTTTTCTTGAATTAGCTAAATATTATCTTAAGAGGATACACACACTAGGTTTATTGTAGTTTCATCAAGGTAGGACACAACTTTATATTATTTTGTAGTTTTCATTAAATTGTAAATTTATTGATTAATGGATTGATGATAGGTGTTAGGGATTTTATTATCCATGATATCGATGGTGTGCCATGATTTATCCACACATGTTTCTTGAGGGTTCAATTTATTTATGTTGTCTGGTGAGATATTTATTAATTATTCACCATGTATTAATTTTGGAAATAATATTTTTTAAATGGTAAAATTAATCATAATTTATTTAAAATAAATTTGGATTATTATTGTTGGATTTAGGGACTCAAGTTGATGGGTGATGACTGGTAGAGCTTGGAAAAGCCTATGTTATGATGTACAAGCTTTAAAAAGGGTATAACATAGAATGGGGTGGGTGACCCCTAAAAACATCCCTAAGGTTATACATTTGTTCATGTTCATGTGATATATGGTCTTTTGACTTGTGTGCGATTGATTTTATACTAAAAATGAATTGATTCCTTTGTGTTTCCATGAGTATAATAGAAGTGTCTTGGGATATGATGGACCCTTGAACACTATGTATCTTGCATGGTCACCTATATCCATAGGATTGAATGTAGAGAAATTATATTAGATATATGGACCATATATGGGTTTAAATTTATGAATGAAACATAGCATACCTAAATATTGGTTCCCTCAGTTTTTTCTAAGTAGGAGAGCATGATAGAATGAAAATGGTTGACCTAGGGGAAGTCCATCTAGAAGTATTGATATACCTTGTATCATATTATCTAGTTGATTAGTGTGGGGGGTTAGAGTTCACTTTCCACTAGTATATGAATAACTATTTGGGTATACCATGCGAAAGACTTATGTGTAGGTTGTGTGTGAGATTACCAACCTAACTTGACATTGGAAGTGAACTATGAATTTTATATCTCTCTACTATAATTACTGTATTATATTTCCAGGGTGGATGACCATTCCATGATTTGATCATGGTCATGTTAAGGGACAATATTCCCTTAGAGTGATGGTATTTGAATTTAGAGTTTGAAAAGGGATCAAGGTAACCTTTTAGGGTGTATAGACCGAGATGTGACTTGGGGAACCACAATGGGTGCCCTGATCTCATGTTGACTCGTGAGAGTATTATTGCAGAGAGGACAATATGGTGATAACATGGTATAGATGTGGTGATGACAATGGGTTATGTACTTTTGAGGATAATCTAGGAAACACATGTATGGTTTAGGTAGGTATCTAACCCATTTTTTTACAATATATTCTATATGATGGTTTCAGGGTGGGATTCCCCCTCGGTCTATATGATATTATGGTAAGGTTATAAGGTGGTATTCACCCCTAGGTAATGAGGCATAGGTAAATTTTTTAGGTTGGGATACATCCCCTAGGGGTATGTGATAATCTGGTAAGGTTTTAGGGTGGGATAAGACCCCCTGGGTAATGATGCCTTGATAAATATTTTCTAGTCGGATGTAACCCCACAGGGGTATGTGATATACTGCTAAGGTGTCAAGGTGGGAAGCATCACCTCGAGTAATGATGAAATGGTAAATGTTCTGGGGTATGATGTGTCCCCCTATGTGTATGATATATAATGGTTCTAGGGTGGGATTCTCCCATGGTTATATGTAATATGATTTTTATAAGGTGGGATGAATCCCCCATGGTTTTTTCTGTATGAGGTTCCAGGGAGGGATGGTGCCTTAGGTTTATTCTATATGAGGTTCCAGGGAGAGATATTTCCCATGGGTATATGCTACATGAATTTTTAGGGTAGGACATGGACCCCCTATGGGACATTCTAGATAAGTTCAGAATTAGGACATGGTTCTCCTTGAGTGTTATTCTAAAAGTTTTTGGGGAAGGACATCATTCCAGGATAGGACATGGTTCAATTTTTTTTACTGATTTAATCACGACTTACGATATAAGATATTATAATCCATAACTAAGTAAAAATTTCCAAATTTTTTATTAGTCATAGTATATGTCTTTAGGATATTTTTTTTAAATTATAGTGTTATTCCATAGTTTAAAAAATAGCATCGTATCACCTATATGTCATAGTATATTTCCAAATTTTGTATTTTTTTTCCTTTGCTGAAAAACTATAAAATCCTTACATATACTAATCATATTTAATGGTTGGATTATTAGTTATAATGTACGACTAATAGCACATAGAAGTTCTATAAACCACATAAGATCCATCATATATTATGATTAAACCTTTATCGTTAAATATGTTTTATAAAGGAAATTTATTTTTTACATTCAATTCAATTATGAATTGAATTATATAATTTATAAATTATTTATAAATTATAATGAAATATATTTTAGGATATTTTTTAAAAGTTTAATTTATTTATAAATTATTATTTTTTTGAATAATCAAGGGATAATTACCCATTTTTATTAAGAAAATAAATCCCTCTTTTCAAGAGTTCTAGAGGAAACCCAAACATGACCCAAAATCTTAGAGGCACAAAGGCCCATACAAATAATGGCCAAAAGACTTAGTGGAAAAAATTCAAAGGAATTATTGAAAAAAGTGGTTATAGTGGCCTGAAATCTAAACATGGAACCAAGGACTAGATCAAACAGTCAACTACATGTCAAAACACTAGAAAAACATCACACTGCCCCCCATGACAGTGATCATCACACCATGAAACCAATCTGAAAAATGTGTCACCCCCACCATGAATTTTTTAATAATACTAGATTCCAAAGTGTGTTTGGGAAACTTTCCATACATAGAGTGGGATGAGGTTTGGATGATGGGTGAAAACACACCCATCTCTTTTTCGAGCTGCCACTCAGTGATGCTAGTGTGGCCACCACTTGCACTACATGCCTGATGCCCTATATCCTGAGACTGGTCCAAAGTTAATAAAATCGCAAATTAAGAAACCAAACCATCCCAAATCAGTGTTATAAGTGGATTGAAGGCTGGATGATAAGCTTCAACATTCCCATCCCTTGAATAATGGCTTCCCACCCAGTAGTCCCTCCACACTACCAACTAAATGCGTTGATCTGTTCACCTAGAAAATGTAATGCATGCAACTGTTCATTAAACATGTGTCTGAGATCATGGCCCAAGGGACTAGTAACTAGTAAAAATATGGTAAAAAAATTGGTTCAAAGGACCCACTGGGTATAATTAGACTCCACATGGAGTGCCCAAATTGCCACCGCCTTTCGTGGATGCCGCCACCACAGCCCAACTTGTCACCCTCTTCACCGATGCCACACCACTGTCTCCACCCAAAGTCATAAACTCTAAGATATAGAATCTCTAAAGCTACCATGACTGGACCCCCCCCCCCCCCCCATCATTAAAACTTCATAAGGGATCCGGAGAACCACTCACATATGTTGACCTTCCACCATTCCTAAGTCGAGATGTCATCAGTAGAGGAGGCACCAACATCAGTGAGACCAGGTCATGTCAGACATCCTGGCGATGACTGATAAGGATAGTTGATTGTGAAGGCCATATTCACATGAAAATAGTCCAGATCTACAAGATGGATCAAAGATAGTGTAGAGATAATTAAGTTTAGGGATGAGCAAGATTCCAAAGTAGAACTATCTTGATGGCCACAATTCTGGAAGGAGATGAGGAACAAGATAAAGTGATAATGCCTAACTCCCAAAAACCATCCAATAAAACTTGATGTTCACTTTATTGATAGTTTTAGGAGGAAACCCTAGGCTCACACAAGATGAGATATAATAGATGGAGAGCCTAATAATTAGGAGACATTATTATAAATTATTTAATTATAACTTTTTTATAATTAATTAATTAATTAATTTAATGTTTATGAAACATTTATTAATAAGTGTTACATAATATTAAGTGTTAATATTAAAAATATATTTTCCAAAATTATATGTCATGACTTATAATTTAAATATAAAATATTTTTATGAAAATTATAATGGTAATTTAGAAAGGTTTATAATTTAAAAAAATAAGAAAAAATAAAAAGTATTTATATTTATAATTATGATTTTCTCATAATGTTTAATTTGAATTATTTAAATTAAAAGTGTCTTATTTAAAGAACTTATTTAAACCATATCAAATTATTTTTGATAAATGATCTGATTAATGGTTTAAAAAATATTAATATATGATATTTTGATTATGTAAAATTTATATATAATAAGAATTGAAATATAAAATGTTTCACACATTTTTTAGAAGTTGAAATATAAGAGGAGATGTTTCAAATATCACAAATTATTGTTATCCTCAAATAATACAAAGAAAAGAAAGAGAGAGAGAGAGATAATAATTTCTATATTATCGGTGAATATGTATATATTCCAAACATTTTTTAGGAAGTTAAAATTATAGAATAAGAATAAGTTTACATTATTATATTTACTAATTTAAAATTAGAGGAAAAATTAAGGAATCCATAACAATGCATGAACCATCCATAAATTTCTAAAGGAAGAAGATGAAATATACTTTCTTTCTAAAATTGATATTGAAGATTAACAAGTCTTGGATAAATATTTATCACAAATTTCACAATCAAATTTATTGAATGATCTTACCATCTATAATAATGAAGATTTAATGAATTTTTATTTTGTTTTGGATGATTGATAAGAGATACTTAAAATAAAAGAGTGTTTTGAAGAAAATATGGAAGATCCAATGCTTTATAATTTAAAAAAAATACACCTTATGAAGAAACTAATTAGATAAGAAGAGTAGGAGACTGAGGAATAACCTGGATATAGTTTCAATTTTAATTTATATTTGATTATTTATTAATAAAATTAATTTAAAACTAACTCCCATTGTTATGATATTACATACATAGAAAACTATTAGTTTTACCTAGTGGTTAAATAAGAGGTGTCCAATTTTAAAGAAATATATGCACTAGTTGCAGAACTAGAGGAATATCTCTTTAGGTATATCGAATATATAGAGAAGTGAGTATATACTAATAAGTCTTAGGCTCATTATTTTTTCTCCTCACTTACTTTGATAAAAAAAATGTGAGACAGAATAAGGAAAATAGGTATGGATGATATGTTTGATAAATAAAATATTATTCACATATTTTTAGTATTAAATTCATTAATTTTATTAATTTATACATTTTTTTCTTAATTTACATCGGTTCTATTTATTTTATATTAGGGAACATTTAATTCCGATTTTATAAAGGGAAGATATCAAGGGAAAAATAAGTATACATTTTCTAAAGGAAAAATGTTAGGAATAGAAGAAAACATTGGAACTGAACACTCAACCAAAGAATGAAAACAAGATCTAGGTGAGTTGAGCATAGGTTGGCACTCGACTGGTTAGAGTATCAAGATCATTGGTAAATTTAAATATAGGAAAGAGAGGATTATAGGAGAGCCCAGTGTACAGTAGCTCATAAAATAAGGACCAGTGTTGGGTAGTACTAGTGGTGCTCATATACTAAGTGTTATCCATGTTTATATTGATTATGAGGTCATCAAATAACTAATAAATCAATGTGTGATAAATATTTCCATGTCACTATGTACTTAACCAAAATGGGTTCATCCCAGATTTTATCTGTGTGCATTTGGTTTCCTATTCTCACACCAAGACCAAGTGCCACTCCAAATTTAAAAGGATAATACCTACACTACTGAGATTTTACACTACCAATATGAAGATTCATGAATTTCATGGATGACTACACGAAATCTCAGGAAAGATAAATCTCATCTTCGTGAAGCCGGGTGCCACTACTGCCATGGAAACCTATGTGCAATCATCGAGAAGGTGGAAGAATGAAAACCACTGCATATGTGAAAGATAGACATGTTATGTCGACTATATGCATAATATTTCATAAATATAGGTAAGGAACTATGATGAATGTGAATTCATAATATATCTTTGTGATATACCTCCTAGTTTCATGTTTTAAAGAGAGCAGAGTAAGAATCATATGAGAACTACATATGAGTCATTGGAGAAGTTTATAATAATCCTTGTATGTGTCCATAGGAGTGAATTCCATTTCCTTACTTCGAATAATAATATTTTAGAACATTTTTTGGATCTCAAGTATAAGATAATTCATGGTATAGGTGAATGTTTTTTAAAGGATATGGTTTTTTCCATGAATATTCAAACCTAAGTGATACATATTTTTCGATTTTTGTTCATTCCATGATGAATAATTAATGCAGCTTGAACCATGAATGTGAACACAAGAGACAATGATATATTGGAGTGTATCATACCATAAAACACTATTTTTCTCCATGAAATATAAATATGAAACAAATACAGATTCGCTTACTCCCTCTCTCCTTGATAGTTTTTGATATATTTTTCGGGGGATATGAAGAGTTCATGAATAAGGATTTATAACTTATATCTGAGGATTTGGGGGCCTATTTAAATTATGAAAGATATGGCTAAGATATATTCATATAGTATAGAGAATACTATCTATAAATAGAGGGTAGTGTTGTATGATAATCCATTAAATTCCTGGAGCTTCATCATCTATTGTCCTAAGAGGTATATTGCTAGAGTCTTAAGGTTTTGTTATTATTTTTTATTTTTTTTACCCTTACCATGACTAGAATGAGAGTTTTGGATCTTATGCTAAGTTTTATAATGTAACGAGTATTTTTATAATTATGTAGTATTATTTTTATGGTTTTTATGTTGGGTATTTTCACTAATTCTTCCTCTTTTATACCATCTATATTTCATTTACAATACTTTTTTTAGGGGTTTAGAAGTGTAATTTTACATCTTTTTAATTAAATGATCATGCCCATTTCCTTTGAGTGAGAGAGTAATTTTTAGTGAAATTACTTGGGTTTGATTTTCACCATGAACATTGAGTTAATTTTAATTCTACGTTTTAATATGGTTTCAAGTAACCCATTATTTAATTAATCCAAAGTATCTGACCATGATAAAAAGAGAGATTATATATTGGAGAGTGTTAACCCAAACCAAGGATTTTTTAATGATTTGATTCCTAAAACTTCATGATTATCATTATCTTTTTTACACATAATTATTTAACAAACTTGAATATAAAATTCCCAGTTGATCCATTTTCATTGGGTTTTTTAGGTTGGTAGTTGTATTATATATTGATTTGTGGTTTTAACTTTTGAATTAAGGTTTTTATCTATGAATCTATAGGTTATACCTTAGGGGTTGAATTATTATACAATTTTTTTTTGTTTTTAATAATTTTAAGTTTTTTATAAATTATAATCTGGTTTAGGCTGTATAAAGTTATGGAACCGTATGACCCAACCAAGTTTTTTGGGTCATTGATGGGGATTAGGTGAAAAAACATGAATTTAATTTTTAGGAAAAGTCTTCTCCTTCATCTTTTTTTTATGATTTTAGGGATGGTTTTTATTTTCTTCTTCTTATATGCCTAGTTATTTTCATTTTTTATTGAAAAAAATAGATTTCATATTGTTTAAAAATTCCCAGTTTTCCATCGAAGTAGTGAATAAATAACATCAAATTGAAGAAATAAAGTAAAAGATCCAAAGGCAAGGTTGTTGTAACCCATAACCATACCTGATAAATGA
The DNA here is from genome assembly GCA_963277665.1 of Viscum album. Classification (NCBI taxonomy): domain Eukaryota; kingdom Viridiplantae; phylum Streptophyta; class Magnoliopsida; order Santalales; family Viscaceae; genus Viscum; species Viscum album. The sequence continues at coordinate 1,627,225,302 of OY728161.1, read as the reverse complement.
TGGAGAAATCATTTATGGTTAGAGTTTATGTTAGGATAGAGATTTAAATACTTATAAAGGTTATCACAAGAAGATGAAGATTATAAGGAAGAATATAAAGAGTAATTAAACTTCATGGATGAATAATAGGTGACTTCCAGGGATGATGATAAATCTAAAATTAATAAGAAATAAACCTTTATCAGTGATTTTAGAAAGTAGAAAGAAAATTAAGGAGTCTTGGTAGAATAGGAAAATCAGGAAGAGGTACTGAGTAGAGAAACTGATTTGATTATTGATGATTTTGAATAAGATAATTCAAAATAAGTAAATAAAGAGGTTTTTTCTTTAAGTTTGGATATATAATTACTTATATATTCAATATATAATAATATCTAGATTTTGGGACTATCCTCAATAGAATTTCAGGATGATTTTAATGAGTATTAAGAGATGTTCTACCCCATATGCACTAAAATTTTAGAATTTGTTAAATCTATACCAAATAAATCACACCATACTAATATTATGTAACAAATACGAAGGGTCGAGATAAACGACCATAAAAGAAGATATTTATGGGAGGAAACATGAGTGTCTTAATTATTTCTTTAGGAAGTAGTTTTGGGAACATTATTTTAGAAATTTTAGGATTTAGTTTGAATCCATTTATATTTTTAATATGTAGTGCATGTACCTTGTGCTTTCATTTTTTTCTTTTATAGGTCTATAAGAAAGGAAGAAAAAATTATAGGAAGAAGTAAAGAGTTTAATGGATAAGGAAATATTATTTCTAATTATTTATCTTTCACTACCTTATATTTTACATGATTTATATTTTATAATTTTAAGAGAAATTACATGACACACTTAGATTTTTTTGTTTTATATTTAACCTAGGATGAAAAAAGTTACTTAAGAATCCCATGATACCATGTTTTATAATATCATTGTTAATAATAATGAATGATTAAGATGAGGTTTGAATGATTAGATATATAAATAAGGCTATCGATTTGATGAATCATGATTTGGGGTGACTAATTTATTTATGTAGATAAAATTACATTTCACATGTTTCATTCTTTGATTTTTTAAAATTCCCATGGATTAGTTTTTTATTATTATGTATTCCATGAGTGATTGTATATTACCATTCCCAAGGTGGTTCTAATCCAACTTTCATATTCTTTTGAATACCCATTTATTGAGAGATACTTGGGGAATATAGACCTACTAGAACTTTCATTGAACTATGTCAAAGATATGATTGGAAAAGATTATATTATAATGATTGTGGATTTTTTTATTTAAACCCTAACATCATTGAGACATTCTTTGACATTATATTCATATTTTAATATCGTATAATGTGTGAATAACCTTATTAAGAAGATACACACTACAAGACAATTTTTATCCTTCCTACCCCACTCTAGGTATTTTTTAATATTTTAAATGGTGTAAGTGTGGGTATGAGTTTTTCCTTGGTGGAAGGGGATTTTTTGAAATGAGGAGATATGTGAGGTGTTTTTATGGGATGTTGGGGAATGGTTCATTATTTATTCATTGTATTTCATGGTGTACCATCTAAATAATAAAAAAAAATTGAAAAATGGGTTGGGCCTTCGGTAGGTCAACCACTCTTAACTCAACCTGTGATATTGTTATAACTATGAAAATTAGTGTCATGAGGAGATAAAGCATGGGTCAGGAAATGTGTATGATATTTTTCTCAAGAACTACCTTCAAAAAGAAAAAAAATAAAAAGTAAATAAAATAATAAATAAGAGAAGGGGGAAAAGGAGGGAACATTCTATCAATATAATTAATCATCGTATTTTTTGATACTTTTCTATGAGTTTGGGAAGTATGGGGTGATATAAATTTTAAATAAAAGTTTTTTCAATGATTTTTTTATTTTTATCATGATTTAATGTGATTAAGAGTTCACCTACTTTTTTATAATTTATGTTTTTCACATCATGACCCACCTACCTTAAGTCCCAGAGACATTTGATCCTTATTGTGAAGTAATTAATACAAAATCGGCTGATATGAGTTCTGAAAATAGGATATTTCTATGCAAAAAATATTTGGCAATTGGAGTTCCCTTAAAAGCACCTATCCTTTATCATTGCTAAAAATGAAGCACTAATAAGGGCACCCTTTATCATTGCTTTAGTTTTAGCACTGATAAAGGTCCTCTTTATCAAATATTTTTTTAGAACTGATAAAGGGGGTCCTTATTAGTGCTAAAAATAAAGCACTGATAAAGGGTATCATTATCAGTGTTTTTTAGAATCGATAAAGGCCATGGTATTGTTGCAAAGTTATATCTTTGTAGCTGCCCAATAATAAAAAACTAAATCTAAAAACATAAATAGATAGAAATAAAAATTTACTGAAAATATATTAAAATAAAAATATAAAATTTCATAATCATTTCAATTTAAAATTTACATAAAAAATAATTATATCTATGTGATATTTATAATTAATAAAAAAATTCAACCAATATAAAAAATCATAACTCTTATTGTAGACTTTATCCAATGATCAACCTCTATACAAAATATTGTCCCTGTAATAAAAGTAATGTTTATTTTAGTAATAGTAAATAAAAAAAATTGAAAAATTATAATTTTAAGGTTATTTAATCCACATATAAAAAACTAAAATATTAATTACTTTATATATCAATTATATTATCAATTATACTTTTAATTATATTATTAATGATTATATTTTAAATCTCATTTTAATTTTTGATTTTTAATTATATTACTAATTATTAATTATGGTTTTAAATAAAAATATATATAAATTATATTTTTATTTAGTGAATATATTAATGATATTATCAGTTATTAATTATCTTAATTTCATAAATAGTTTTTAATAATTATATCATTAAACTAAAATGACAATTTTATATTTAAAACATGCACTAGGAGTCATACCATCCACATCATCTGTTAGCTTTATGTATGGTCAATTATTACATGCCACAAATGAATTGTGAATGTTTTTCCTAAAGTATAAAAAAATATAAGCTTGTTTACTCAGTTTTGCCTATAAGACACACATTTAAAACTAAAATGACACTTTTATATTGGAAACACACACTTTGTGTCATTCCATACATATCATGTGATATATTGATGTGCGGGTGATTCCTACATGCCACAGATTAATTTTGGATCATTTTCCAAAATATTCAAGACAATAAAAACTTGTTTACTATGTTTTGGATATGTGATGCATGATTTACACTAAAATGGAACTTTTATAATGAAAACATGCAATTGGAGGCATACCATCTAGATCGTGTATCATATTGATGTACAGTCAATTTCTAAATGCTACAAATGAATTATATATTGTTATCCAAAATTTTAAAATAAATACAAGATCTTTTTCTTAGTTTTGGCTTTGTGATGTGTGTTTTACACTAAATGATACTTTTATATTGAAAACACACACTTAGAGTCATACTGACCACATCATGTGTTAGATTAATGTTTGGTAGATTTATAAATTGAAAAATAAATTATGGATCATATTTATAATGTTTAAAAACAATTTGACCTCATTTTATCTATTTTGGCTGTGTGATATGTGTTTTAAACTAAAATGACACTTTTATATTGAAAACATACAATTTAATTCATACAAGTCAATAGTGTGTTCAATTGATGTGTGGTCAATATTTATACTTATAAAATGAATTAAGGATCATTATAATAAAATTTTAGAAACAACTTGATCTTGTTGGTTCAGTTTTGGATATGCATTGTGTGTTTTAAACTAAAATGATACTTTTATCTTGAAAACACTCACTTTTTGTGATACTGACCACATTGTGTGTCATATTGATATGAAATCGATTCCAATACATCATAAATGAATTATGGATTAGTGCCCTAAAATTTTAAAACAATTAGATCTTTTTTTCTCAATTTTGAAAATGTGACATGCGTTTTAAACTAAAATGACACTTTTATATTGAAAACACACACCTAGTGTGATACCGGCCACATCATGTGTTGGATTGATATGAAGTCAATTCATAAATTCAAAAAATGAATTATGGATTATTATCCAAAAGTGTCAAGATAATGTAAGATCATTTACTCAGTTTTGGAAATGCAACATTTGTTTTACACTAAATTGAAAAATTTATATTGAAAACAAAAATTTGGAGTCATACTGACCACATAATGTGTCAGATTGACATGTATTTTATTCATGTATTTTAAAAATGAATTAAGGATAATTTTACTAAATTTTCAAGAAAATATGAACTTGCTTACTTTATTTTGTATATGTGACACATATTTTACACTAAAATGACACTTTTATATTTAAAACATTTAAATGGAGTTAGATCAGCCACATCGTGTCTCAGAAAAATGTGTGGTTAATTCCTACATGTTGGAAATTCCTCATGAATTGTTTTCCTAAATTTTAAAAACAATATGAGCTTTTTTTCTTATTTTTTGCTATGTGAAATGCATTTTAAACTAAAATGAAACTTTTATGTTAAAAACATGTACTTTGAGTCATATTGAACACATTGTGTGTCATATGATATGTATTCAATTCATAAACATTAAAAATGTATTATGGATTATTATCTTAAATTTTAAAAATAATCTGATATCGTTTTCTCAGTGTTGATAATGTGATACAATATTTTAACTAAAATGATACTTTTATATTGTAGTAATATATACACCTATAGAAAATATGAATAGTTATTTAGAGTAATGAATATAATAGTTTTTTTGGAAAAATAGATTTTTAAAATGTACATCATGTATGTATTCACAACTAAGAATCCCATCTATTCACACTTGATAATCTCATTTTTACTCTTGAGACCAACCACATCTGTAATGGTATCCCCAAATATTTCTTCTTTATATTCAATTTAGAAAATATTTTTTTCTCTTAATGTTCTATCCAAATGAAATTTTAATTTTAATATATGTAGCAGTTTAACTGGTATGGTGAAGGAATTATTATAAGGTTCTTTTGTTTTCTTGGTTGATCCATTAGATTGTTTTTATTCGAGTTTCCATTAACCCTTTTTTTGTCTCTCTGTAATACCACACCTCATTTCAAAACATTTATCATCAACTATTAAATGTTTTTTATATTATTTTTTAAAAGACATGCCTCATGTATATTTATAATATTAAATGGACATTATATGAATGTTCTTATAGTATTATCAACCATGGTAACATCCATATCATCAAGAGGAATAAGAAACTCATCTGTTAAATCAATACCCACTTCAATCCCCACTCTCACATGATCTTTCTGAAGTTTATTTTGTTATGTATCATTTCTACTAGGTTATTTTACACCGTACCCCTCATAATAAGGCGATCCATGGATATTGATAGACACAAATCACATAAAATTTCATCCTATAGAATTTTAGTAATATAAATTTACCATAATTTGTTTGATTCCCATTTTGGAGAAATAATTATGAAAAAAAATAAATTACCTAGGGTAAGGAAGACAGTTGAGGGGAATGGCTAGCCTCAAAGCTAGTGGGGTCATGTGGCTCTTTATGTACTGATCATTATTACACTACTAGGTAGGATAATAATATATTAAAAAGAATATATTTATTCCTGCATACATTTTATCATCTCATATATATCTCCTTGTGGATTTGTCTTCTCAAAATATTTTTGATGCAACACTCCCAAACATGTACCTATAATGTGACCATACTATTTTTTTCACTTTAAAGAAACTAAAAGTAGTTTTTATTCAGGTACAACCAATGTTTATTATCATGAATGAAAAATATAAAAATGCATGAACATAAATAGATATTTTTATATAATACTATTATAAATCATAACAAATTACTATTATTTCATTCTTACATATGATTCCCATACTACTTGGGTGTTTTCATCTACTTTTTTCCCAATTTATTTACATGGGACTCCTTCCATAGCACATGATATGAGATGGAAGTGGATTTGGATTCTGATTCATCAATATACATATAAAAACACATATTTTTTCCATATCAAATAAAACTTTTATTATTGATTTACAATACATGTCATTTTCATTTAAAGTGATGCATACCCCATACTTTCTTTACGATATGGGTACATTAATTTTTCTGCACGTTGAATATTTTGAGAACCCTATTCTATTTCATAAATTAACAAAATTGAATCAAAGTGGATAAAATAAATAATTTCAAATAAAATATTATCAAATACAATGCACCTGAAGTTATTCCCCATCCCAATGATTAATTAAATATTTCCATGTTTTATGGTTTATAATGTCTGTATATGTAAATAGTGGGTGGAGGTTTACTTTACCCTTTAAAACCACATGATTATGCTTTTTTAGAAGTATTTAAAAGCCTTTATAATCTTTTTTTAGTGATCATTAAGTCAAATTTATTATGAAGATAATATAAAATAAATAAACTCTCCAAGGTATAATGGAAATTAAATCAATATTTCATTATATAAATTTTCAATAAAATAGATAAATTACATCATAACATTACCCTAATATCTTCTAAAATGGCTGTATTCAATGTAGGCACAACATTTTTCTATGTATCTATATTAATTATAATATACATTATTATTGTGATACCAATGTAACTAATGAACATTAACTTGTTGGGGTCAACAAGATGACCGCATTGATTCCATCCATCCTCAAATTTTATACCTTTACTTCTTTCCTTGATAATTTTAGTAAACAAAGTAATGCTTTGAAATTATTATTTTTTCATCAACATGTTGTTGATCACCTATTAATTCCATATTTTTTGCTTAAATCATACTTTTTTCCTTAGTATTGGTAACATTATCATGTTGATAATTCATTATCTGCACGAGCAGTCAAAAATTTAATTTAGATTATATAAATGAAATTAAGAACACATAATATTATGAGGAAAATCATAACAAATTAAAAAAACACTATAACCTACTCATTGAGTTATCTTTCTTTCTTTAAAGGTTGAAGGGATTTAGATCCTCTATTGAGTATTAAAATCCCATCCTCATTACCCCCTCTATTATACAATACATTGTCTATATTGGTACTAGTGTAAAATGACTATGATATTCTAAAGAAAGATCCATCCTTAATTAAATTTTCATGAGACCCTATAGTTGGTTTTGTTGCTAAAATAAAAGTTGACCAATTATTATTTTTTTGGATTTGGGACATAAAATAATTTTTATATTTGTGATTCCATTATAAATGGTTTATCCTTATACCCTTCCACATCGAAATTCACCTTAATGTATCCCAATTCATCAAATTCGACCACACTCCTATTTTCAACCCAATTGCAATGGAAAAACAGCACTTAAAATGTTGTCTAATGCAAATCATGTATCTATTTGATGATGTACAAATATAAGATATTTATATAAATTGGATTTATATCCTTGGAACCATATTCATACACTGCTTCCTCCAGAAGTATAACTCCACATTTTTTCATCGTACTATGTTCCTATTTTTCCTTTATATAGAACATATAACCATTAATTAAAAAACTAGTATAAAATGAAATATTTACATTTGGTCCCCTAGATATAAATCTAAGTAGTTTGGTAATTGAATTCTGATTTATAGATAACTCCTTATAAATATGATCCCAGAAGCATCTTATAAAATGTTTATTATGGGTATTTGATGTCTATTATTCATCCCTTTATGGATTCAAATATCTAAGAAGTACTTTTTGGGATTCAATGTATGGATAAATCCATAAAATATTATGTAAAATGTAAAGGTGATATTTCTCCCACTCTATAAAGGTAATTATAGAAAAATATCTTCCAAAAACCCCTTTACCCAGAAGGAATCTGCTATGATGAGATTTTGGGAGACCAATGATATCAAAATCTAATAAATAATCAGTAGATAATTCAATATATTCTTCAAAAATATATAACTATATAATATGAAACTCTGTCTGATTTTTTTTCTTGACATACCATTTTAAAATATTCCTATACTTTTCAATGGGGGTACATCCATATATAATTTACAAGATTTCATAAGTGAATCCATCTAACCAAATGAACCACCAAATATACCAATATATCAATGTATTTTGTAAATTTTTAGAAAGAATACATGAATTAAATCTTGTATCAAAACATAAAAATTGTGTGATTTTATACCCTATAACATAAAATTAATCATCGACAATAAATTCTGGATATTTTATGAATATCCCCTTAGAACTTTGACACTATTAAAGAAGTTAAAAAATTGAAATCTTTCTTATTTGGATAGAGTATATGCTGTTAGAGGAAGAAAAGTTCATCTTTCACCCTTTACGAGTGCCAAATCTTCCCTCATTACCTTGTTAATTATTTCCAACTTATCCTTAATGCCATATTTTTTATTATTTGGTGCGTTTAGTAACATGAAAATAACATTGTCACATACATTTTTTCCTAATTGCATTACATCAAGAAAATGTTTGACATATAAACAATTCTATTACAAAAATTAAAATAAAATTAATATCTTTTTTCAATAATAATTCATAATTATTTAAAAAAATGTTTACTAAAATTCGTGTTAATATCTTTTAATTTATCGAATAGTTGACCAAATTTTAGTTGAGACAGTGTTGTACCTTGTTATGTATTTTTATTGAATGATGTTTTCCAGGATAAATATTTATTTCATCAAGTAAAAAATTTATTATGTCCTAAAAACACAGTCTTCAATTAATGTTTCAACATAATTTAGTGTGCACCTTCTTAAAAAATGGGACACCTCGATATTCCTTTAATTATATAGCCTAAAAAATTGCAATAAGTAGGAAAGTCATTTATCATCCCATACAACATGGATCTCAATGTGAACTCTTCACTTCTATAATGATCATAAAATTTAACAACTATATCCCACATAAATTTTAGATATTAAATCAATGTATACAAATAGTCATCAATATGATTACGGAGTTGTTTTTGTATAGATATAAGCCAAGAAATCATAATGTATTTGTGCTTCATGCATAACCATAGGGGAAAGTTAAAATTTACTAACATAACTGGACATGTACTGTGAGTAATATTTTATACACCAAAATTATTTATTCTATTTATAGATAACACAAGATGAAGGTTTATCAGCTTGTTTCCATGTTCAATATTCTTATAATCAATTTTTCTTTAATTGAGGGGAGTCTATTGGGTGACATAGTTTCCCATATTCAATTTTTTGTATCTATGTTCCATGTCAATTTTTTAGTGGTTTCCTGACATCCATATATTTGTTTAAACCTTGGAATGATAGGAAGGTACCATAAAACTTTCAAATGATGTGATTCATCTTTCTTGTATCACTCTGTTCCATACTTAGGGTAGTTTATGAGTGATTCAAAGTTCTTTTGAAACAATATACAATCATTTGGACATGCATGTATTTTTTATATATCATACCCATTGAACATTGCATCCAATTATCATTATATTATGAAAGGAAGCTTATTTTCTTTTAGTATCATATCATTTAGGGGACCTAGTAGTTTTGTAAAAAAAATTCGTTCCATCCACTACCGTCTTTCAAATTATATAACCTCAATATAACTGATAGTGTTGTATATTTTGTACAAACAACATACAATGGTCTCTTTTCATATATATTTAACTTCTCTAACAACTTTTCAAAATCTTGATGGTCATATTTAATTTTCATTTTCATTTTTTCCATATGATATCCATCATCATTTACAATGGTATTCATATAAAATGATCCATAAATGGAAGTATATTCCCAGTCATTATGTACATACATTTTTTCCCATGTTTAATCCAAGATTTATAGATCAGATCCACTCTATGAAAAATCAAATGTTCTTCAAAATCTTATGTATGATTTGTTCTTGAATAAAAACAATTTAAACATGAAAAAAGGATTTGATAAGGGTTCTATGACTGCTCTATTGTAAAATTGATGAACTATTTAACTCCATTCTCATTATCATTTATAATATGATTAATATCCATCCATTTTTTATCCACATTCACACTATATGGATCAATAATATTAGTTATCTAAATAAATAAATTAATACACATAATCTATGATTATAATTTATACATACATTAAAATGTAAAAAAAATTATCATAATTTGAGTTTATGCATTCTCTATTTTGGGAATGTTTATATAACTTGAACATGTTTAAGGAAAATACTCTAAATATAATTATTACTTCACTAAAAATATAAATTCTTCCCTTTTCAATGCTCTAGTGAACTTTTATTTGTTTTTAATTCTTTAAAACACATTGATTCAACACTCATTTTCCAATAAAAAACAGTATTTTTAATTACATCGTAAATATGGCTACAAAAAAAATTAGAGGAATGATTGTGGTTCTACTCTATCTAATTATAAGAATACCTAGTCTTTTGTACAATGTTTTCATGTGCGGAATATATTTGATAAATCAAAAGGAAATTCATTTGATAGTGGTAAAGCTGATTCTTAAGAATATGAAAGGAATAATTAATATCAATTTAATCTACCATTGTAGGAAAACTCTTGAGTTTTTGAGATATTTTGATTTTTATTTTCTTGATGTAATATAGACTAAAAATGTATAATTGGTATTTTCGAAATTCTTGAAAAAATAAATGATTCATACATTTTAAAGACGTGGGACTCATTTTCATTATCTATAGTTGAAGTAGAATATGTTCTAACAACTAGTATATGTTCCCAAAAACTTCTTATATATCAATTTTTGAGAATCCAATGTATTAATAAAGGATGATATACATTGAGGTAGGATATAATTTCATCTATGACTATGTAAATAAATGGGAAATAAATTTATATTTTCTTTCCCAAAGAGGATCAATTGGATGAAATATTCATTAATCCCTTGGATTCATCTATGTCTGAAAAAAATAAATATTAATCTTGGAATAGTGGTGATTTGATATTGGTTTAGTTGTAGTTGATAAAATTTACAAAAATTTTAATTTTTGAGGATTCTATTAATTCTCAACATCAAATGGTCAATGTTATATAATTTAAAGCTTTTGAATGAAATATTTAAAGTTCATAATATTGTATATGCTTAAGATAAAACTAATAATCAATTAAAAAAGTGTTAAAAACAAGTCACTTGGATGAGTTCTGATGTTTTCTCCATCAAATAGATAAACAATGAAAACTTCTCAAAGAATATATAATTAGATTATAGGTAAGTTTTGGCTTTAACAATAATTCATATGTTATCTACATTAAAAATATTTCCACAAAATGTTTTTGCACTAAATTAAGAAATTATATTAAAATAACATTATCTCTCTAAAATTATCTAAATTATAAATGTGTAATTCATAATTAATTGAATCCTATATAGGAAATTAATATAAAATCTACTATATTATGAAACTATTTAAAGAAACATCACAGACTATAGTAGTATGGAAATCTTTTTATGAAGGAATGATGGATATAAAATGGAAAGAAAATTTAAAAATTATTTTTTAGGATGTTTTCATATTTAATAAGTGGATTTATGTTTTTATATATACTAATAAAAAAATGGTTTTTGATTGAGATATAAAATTTTTTTAAATAAATTTTAAATTATGGTAAAGTAGATTTCAATTAAATTACTTACAAAGTTAATAGAGTCATAAAAAATTAACTTCAGTGATGTTTGTAGGGATAAATGAAGTATCATATTTTAGAAACCTTAAAATAATTTCAAATATTCTTTGAAGAGATGGAGTTTTCTCTAAAATAAATTCTAAATGTTACAATTATAAATTCATGTTTTGATAGTTCTCAAATGATTCTATTGAGGGCAAAAATCAATTTTCAAGATGTTTATTCAACTAACAGTAATACCGAGGATGGATTAGTATGAAAATATAAACATACAAGATGTATATATATTAAATTTTATCTTATTGGAAAATATTTTAATCCAAAAAGAAATATATTGAGGTTGAAAATTTTTATATCATATGATAAAGGTAGGGAAAACTGGGACGTAGTTTATGGATGTCTTATTTTTATGCAAATTCAAAGATTGGTCATTCTAATTAAAAGGAAACTAAAATGATTCCCTAGAAAGAACATAACATATGAGATGTTATTCTTAGTGTGAGGGTGGGGTGCATAATGCACTTTGAATTAGTGGGTCTTGAGCCTCTTTAATTTCCATGGATCACATGAAAAATCCGAGCCCTTTTTAAGAATTAAAAACACATAAAAAATGTAATATCTAATAAAAGGAGTGGAAACAAATCACGTAACTTGGGTTTTTAGAGTATCGATTCATCTGAGAATTTTGAGGGGGAGTGATGACCAAGGTTATGTTCAGTGAGAATTTGAACATTACGAGTGATGATGTTCTCTGTTAGGGTTCAATTTAAAATAATAGAAGGGTTTTATCAGTTTTTTCCAAAAAACACCGATAAAGATAGGTTTTATCCATGCTAAAATAGAAAGTTCTGATAAAACATATCTTTTTTACAGTTACCTCATAGTGGTGATAAAGATGCATATTTATTAGAGATAATGAAACATATCTTTTTCATTACTAAGAGGTAGCATTGATAAAAACTATATAAAATAAATTAAAAAATATTAAACTAATATAAATTAAAAATGAATAAATTATAAAAAAATTTAATTACATTATAAATGAATACATAATATTAATTGTATAAATTTTATAAATGAGGGGAATTTAATAACTAAAAATGAATAGAATTCAATTTTTTTTAAAAAAATTGAATAAGTTTTTTTAATTGTATAAATTAATAAAAAAATAAAAATGAGGATAAATTAATATTAAATATGAATAATACAACCATATTAAAAAAAAATAAAAGTTAACAAATAAATATGTATAAAAAATATTAAAACACTTGCATGATATTGTTGCTACCATTGGCGTTCTAATTCACCAGGATAAGGAAATAGAACACCTTAGGTTTGGACAATTTTTGAGAATGCTGGTTGAAATTGAATTAAGATCAACTCCTATTAGAAATGTAACTCTTACCAATCCCACTAATTATATAAAAATTATTGTTGAGTATGAAAATTGTCTTGAGTTCTGTCAAAATTTCAATTCTATTGGTCATCTAGATAATAAATTCAGGTGGAAAGTTTGTGATTTTTGTGGTTTGAAGTGGAATACTTCAAAGGTATATGATGTTAATGGTAACCAAAATTCATCTAGGTCGCATGGGAAGTCAGTTCCTAGGAAACCTAGGAAGTAGTCAGTTGAATATCTGGATACACAGACTTGAAATCTTGGGGCTGTAGTGTAAAAAAATAAATCATTAGTGAGGAATCAGGAGAAAGAATGAGCTTTATTGGATACTACTAGTTCATCTTCCATGTATGAATAGAAGGATGAGAATGTTTTTTGTGAGACTGCTACTGGAAATGAGGAATCAGATTGCAGGTATAGTGATCTACCATCTGAACTTGTTCACCAGGTTGGCAAGTCTAATTTGATTATCATGAAATTCACTGTTTAGGATGAAATGCACACTGCTGAGGTGGGTCAATCTATAGATAAGGATATTGGTGTTGTGTCCAGGTATTCTCCTTCACCAAATTATTAGTAAGGTTGGATTGTGCAACCAATCGATGAAGAAACTTCAGGCATGTTTTATAGGAAGATAGAAATGGGAAATCTAATGTTCAGTAGAGTGTTGATTATCTTTAAGAGATTCAGAATGTCCTCACTTCTTTAGGAATGTCTGGTAAATAGGGTAATGTTTCAGATGATGGAAGTGACAAGAAAAAGAAGATGGTTCTAGTAGACACATCTCATCTATGATCTATAGGCATCAATGATCTTATTTCTTTTAAGAATGTTATTTTAAATGGAAAGGGAAAGATGGCCATCAATGATGGTGTGGCTCCGGTTCCTCCAAAAAGAATGTTGCAGAAGGATTATTCTGGTCTGCTAGAAATATGTCTACCAGGTCATATTCTAAGGCATAGAAGATCCATCTCACTCTAGAACATGAAAGGTTCAACGAGAGGATCCTTGGGATCCTCAATCAAAGAAATTCACAGTTAGAGTGTGAAACTGCTGATGATAAAGATGATTCCGATTATGATTATGGGAATGATCCTAATTTTCTTGATCTATAGTTTAGTTTCTAGATGAGTGCATGTCTCTTTGTATGACCCCATCCATTTTATTGCTTGTTATCTTCTTCTTTCACCTTTAATAAATGGCCAAAAGATTTGGCTTCTAGTTGTACATTTTTTGTAAAACGAATTAGAAAGAAAAGTAAAAAATAATTAACGTTATTAGTGAATAAATAATACAAAATAATATTAAATAAATAAATTTTAAAAAGAAGTGAAATTAAGAAATCAAGAAATCAATAGATTGAAAAAATATTTAAAAAATGAATAAGTGTTATTAATTATATAGATTATAAAAAAAATAAAAAAAATAAATGTTAAAATTAAAATAAATACATATTAATTATATAAATTACATTTATAGTAAAAACATAAAATGTTAATGAATAAAAATGTATAAATAAATATCAAAAATGGATAAAATCACAAATTATTAAACAAATAAAATTTAAAAATGAATAAATTATAAAAATATTTAAAATAATTTATATTATAAATGAATAAATTATATTAAAAATGAATACATTTTAAAAAATATTAAAAAAGAATAAATATTATATATCAATTAAAAATATAAAAAATAATAAAGTTTATTGATTAAAAATGTTATATATTTTCAATATGTTATGTTAATAAAGAAAATTCAACAATGAATATTATAAATTGACTAAAGTATAAAAATATTATACATGTGTGTGCATTTCTATTTAAAATCGCCTCAATCGTGTATATGTTTGTGTGAAATTAATGTAACAAAAGTTTCGTAGATGTTAAATTGAAAAAACAAAAAACATTTTATTAAATGACCAATACTCGATACTAATTAATCAATATTTATAATTAATATTAATTTTTAATTATAAACCATTTTCTCTAAATATATGACTTATTTAATGTAAATACAAAGTTTTTATTATATAAATCATATTCAAGGAAATATTATATATATATATATATATGAATATATTTTTATATTAAAAATATTAAAAATATTAGTGAATAATTTTGTACAAAAATTAGTAAAAATGTATAAATTACAAATATTTTAAATGAATAAATATTTAAAATGAATAAATTAAAAATAAAAGTAAAAAATAATTAAAATTATAAGTGAATAAATAATACTAAATTATATAAAATGAATGAATGTTAAAAGAAGTGAAATTTTATAATTAAATAATCAATAAAGTTAAAAAAATAATAAAAAATGAATAAGTGTTGTTAATTATATAGATTATCAAAAAAAAATTAAAATGAATATTTGTTAAAATGAAAATGAGTACATATTAATTATATAAATTCCATCTATATTAGAAACATTAAATGTTAATGAATAAACATGTATAAATAAATATTAAAAATGGATAAAATTTTAAAAAAATGAACAAAGAAAAAATGAAAATGAATAAATTTCAAATATATTAAAAATAATTTCTATTTTCAATGAATAAATTTGAAAAAATATTAAAAATAAATATATTGAATATATTGAATAAAAATATAAAAAATGAACAAAATTTACATATTAAACAAATTTATATATTAAATATATTATTTTAATAAATAATATTCTACAATGAATATTAAAAGTTGAATAAATTATAGAAGTATTATGTGCGTGTGTGTTTCTATAAAAAATTACATTAATAATGTATATGTCTGTGTGGAATAAATGTAATAAAAATTTGATATATATTAAATTGAAAAAACAAATGGCATTTTATTAAATATCTATTACTTAATATCAATTAGTCAATATTTTAAATTAATATAAATTTTAAAATATAAAACATTTATCACTAAATATATGATTTATTTAATGTAAATACATATTTTGTATTATGTAAATCATAATTAAAGAAATATTATATATATATATATATATATATTTAATATTTCTATAGTAAAAATATTAAATATATTAATGAATTTAAAAGTATTAAAAAATTAAAAAGGAATAAAATACAAAAATATTAAATGAATAAATATTTAAAATAAATTAATTAAAAAAATTAAAAAAACACTTAACATTATTTATGAATAAATAATATTAAATGAAATAATGTTAAAAATGATTAAAATTTAATTAAAAGATGAATATGTTAAAAAAATATTAGAAAATGATTTAGGGTTATTAATGATATAATTTTTTAAAAAATATAAATAAATATATGTTTAAATGAAAATGAATACACATATTAATTATGTAAATTAAAACTGTATTAAAAAAATATTAACAAATGTTAATCAAGAAACATAAATAAATATTAAAAATGAATAAAACTAAAAAAATATTTAATAAATAAAAATATTGGTATATTATATATATATTAATTATTTGAAAAGTGATGAATAATAAATATTAAATATAAATATAAAAAACAAATAAAATTTAATAATTAAAAATCTAATAGATTAACTATTAAATATTAATAAATAGAAATCTGAAATGATAATATTAACAATGTACTATTTGTGTATATATTTTTCACTATAAAATTGAATTAATTTCTTATATGTACGTGTGAAATTATGGTATGTCATATTAAGTGTAACATATTTAGTTAATTTTTTAATAAATAAATAAATATATGTTATTTGATATATATATATATCAAATTGAAAAAAATGAAATTGATAAAAAATATTATTAAATGTCTACTAATACTAATTAGTTAACATTTTTAGTTAATATTAAATTATAATTAAATTATAAACCATTTTTACTAAATATATGATACATAAATATGATTTATAATACATTAGTATTATATAAGTAATATTAATAAAATTATATATATATATATATCAATATTCTATATGAAATAAGATTTTTAATAAATATATTTATATTTTAATATATGTTTTCTAATGATATAATTTTTTTATAAATATACCTTTTATGAACACTTTTTAGTGTTAATAAATACCACACTTTATCAGCACTAAAAAAAGTTCCAATAAAGGGTGACACTGTTTATCATGGGTTTTGTAGTTGTGATTCCTCTTGATTAATGCTAATATTTTACTTTAAAGGGTAGAAATTTGAAATTCATTGAAAAAATATGGTTAGAATGCATGCACTTGAGGCATGATCATAACACAAGTTTACTTTTACATTGAGTGATGAGGAAAAAATATTTCATCGTGAGGTACATCAAAAAATGGCATGCATGGTTTTAATGAATTGAGATATGTGAATATATGTTTGGAGAGGTTTCATTGATTTAAAAGTGAGAATATAAAATAAATGATTGATTATTTCATTTAAAAAGGGTGGAGTTAAAGATATTATTTCATGTGATTCTTAAAAGTTTATTTCTATTGATAATTATTTTAATTTTTTGATTATGACATTTAAATTATGTTATAATGGGTGGCCATTGTGATTGTGTGAAGGTATGTTCTTGAGGGGAAGTAATGTTCTATATGTGAGAAGATATGATAGCCCAAATATCATGAACATATTTTTATTATTCAGATTATTTAATTTTATTAATTAATTAATGTTTACTAAAAATTTACCTTGTATATTTTTTTATGATAGGGAATATTTCATTTAGATTTTGGAAAAAAAGATATCCTAGGAAAAATAAGTATAAATTTTATAATGGAAAAAATGTTAAGTGTGTTATAATTTTATTTATAAAATAAATAAATAAAGGTGGGACCCATATTTTTTGGTTTTGATTGATGAGGTGGAAAAACTTATGTAATCCCATATTGAAAATGGGGGTAAAATTCTCAAATCTCCTCCATTATAAAATGGGGCATTGGGAAGTGGTTATCCATAACACACACACACATATGATAAAATGACTTTAAAATATTTAAAATATATATATATATATTTTAGTAAAATGTTTTATTACATATATATATTATATATAAAACAAAAAAACAAAAAATATAAATAAAATAAAATAAAATAATTTATAAAAATCGAATAATGAAGAGATTAGTCCTATTGACCGAATTTCAAATTTTTGAAACCCGATCAGGTCAACCCCTCTAATAATTGTCTCATTTTTATTGAATCAAGGTGAATATTGATAAAAAAAAGTGATATTAAATAAGTGTGATTTACAATTATTTTGATCTATAAATAAGTGGATGATAGGATTTCTTGAGGTTAATATCTTCAATTTGAAATTATCCAGATAAATTATCCCAACATAGGTACTATGGGGATGTCATGATTTGGTGTTAGACATTCCAAAAATATTGGTCAAACCCTCAAGGGAAATTCCTACCTATAAACCTACACCAACAAGTTGGGGTGGATTAAACCCTTTTGGATAGTGAATTAAATTCACACATCAAGATTAAAAATTCCAACTTCTCTTCACCATCTACCTTCCTATTTTACAATAATCAAAAGGGTATGACCCCAGTAAGAACCTAGAATATGGATTATAAATCTCATAAATTTATTAACCAATACATGGTCAAGATTATACATTTTGATGGAAACAACTTCTCCCATTGGTAGGAAAAGATAAAGTTTCTTCTTACAATGTTAAAGAAGTTTTACATCACAGAACTCTACCTTCTTTCCTTTCCTAAAGAGTATGATCCAAATCCCAAAGAAACACCCATTGACAAGATTCAAGATAAACACATTCTATAAATGACTAATAAATGTAGATATTATTATGTTTTGTGTTGAGTATATATTTTTAACACATTATCAAATCACCTTTATGACTATTTATACTAAATGATGTTCGTTTGAGAGATATGGGATACACTCAAATTTAAGTACAAAGCTGAGGAATAAGGTATCGATAAATTTATTATTGAAAATTATCTTAACTTAAAGTTGTTTTATAAGAATCCAGTGTTATAGAAAGTTAAAAATCTCTATGTTATAGGAAGAAAACTTATTTCCCTCAAGATTAATATACTATACACTTTCCAAGACGTTGTAATTATTGCTTAATTAGAATCTATGTTAAAATAATTTTGTAAATTAATTATTAAAAATAGTGAGGATATTTCCTTGGAATAATTAAAAATGATTCTTTGAATTGAAGAATAATCCAGGGTGAAATATGTGTGTATGGATTTTCAACTTGATACCAAGGTTAATATCATTGGGGGAAAAGAATAGTTGAACTCTTCATCACTTGTTAAGAATAAAAGTCAACAATTAAAGAATAAATTAAATCATTCCATGAATAAAGGATAATTATTTTTTATTATAAAACTAGGGAATTTTTCAAGGGAATGTATATGTTGAAAGAAAGTTGAAAAACAAACAAAATATATGCTGACTGAAGGGAATCTTGTTACGATGATATCCAAATTCAATATGAATTCAATGAAGATGAGATGGTGTCTTTATTATGGAGCAATGGTGCTTGTCTGCAAGGATTATTCGATGTTCAAAATATTTGATGATAGTAATATTGTGAAGGAATTATACCTTGGAAATAATGTATGCATAAAAATAACTAGAAAAGGATGTATGGAATTGGACTTTATTTCTATGAATAAGTTTACTCTCCTAAATGTACTGTATACACCCGAGATTCAAAATAATTTAGTAACTATTGATCTTAGTTATAAGAAGGTATTTTGGATTTCATTCAAGTATGACATGGTTATCTTATCTAAGTGAGGAATGTTTGTGGGGGAAGGTGTAATCAAATGATTATGCATATCACATTTCTATTTATAATATGACTGAATCTTCTTATTACTTGATTGGGTCTTCTAATTTATGTAATTCTCATTTGGAACATATTAATTATAATTTATTAAAAGTAATAAATCGGTTAAACTAAATTAACATTTTAAATGAATTTAATATATATAAAACAAGTATATAATCTAAAATTGATAAAAAAAACATTTTAAAGTGTTGAGAGAAATTATGATATATTATAATTAGTACATTATGATATTTGTGAATTAAATGGATTGCTAAATCATGGAGGGAAAAGTTATTTTATTACTTTTATCGATGACTATAGTAGATATTTACATATATATATTCCTATAACAAAAGATAAAGCCTTTAATATGTTTAATAAGTATAAATCTGAAGTTGAAAACCAATTAGACAAATGGATTAAAGTATTTTGCTTTGATAGCTATGGTGAATATTTTATGAATGAATTTAATGATTTTTTTGAAGAAAATGGTATAATTAATCAAAGTAATGATCCCTACACACATTATCAAAATATATTATCTAAAAGGAATAATACTACTTTATTTGAAATGTTAAATTTCATGAACAATAAATCTAAGTTAATTTTAAATTCATAGGGTAAATATTTATTGGTTGCATTCCATATTCATAATAGGATTACCTCTAGGAAAACTAAGTTATCCCCTTATGAAATTTGGAAAGGTAGTAGACCTAATATTTCATATTTTAAAGTGTGGGGTAATTTAGAATAATATAGAGTTCCAGATCATAAAAGAACTAAAATTGGTCATAGAGATATTAAAGGTGTTTTATTAGATATGTAGAAAATATTAAAGCATATATATTTATAGATTTGGAAGCTAATTTCATTATTGAATCAAGAGATGTAGATTTTTATGAAAATAAAATTTATATTAATGATTTATAGGAGATCATTCCTCATACTCTTATCTCTTGCTCTCCATCTAGTTCAAATATAATAGTATAGAACAATGATGATTCCTAAGTTGTATCTAAATAGAGTACAAGACTTAGGAAGGAAAAATATCTACATCCATATTTTATTTCTCCTGATTCCATAGTTTTCCTTATTTATAGAGATCAAAATAATCATACTCTGAATAATTATCCTATTGTATTAAATATATAAGATGAACCAAATACATATAAATAATATATGACTTCTAGATATATCACTTTTTGGAAAGAATAAATTAATGATGAAATGGATTCTATTATGGGGAATAACACTTGGGTAATTATGGATTTACCAAGAGGTTCAAAACTTATTGGTTGTTAATGGGTTTTTAGAAATATGTATGATTCCAATGGTAACATTAAATATTTTAAATATAGATTAGTTTCCAAAGGTTTTATATAAAAATAATGGATTGATTATTTTGATACTTATCCTCCTGTAGCTCAGATTATTTCAATAATGATTTTATTTTAATTATCTTCATTTAATCATTTTTATGTCTATAAAATAGATATTAAGATGACCATTTCAAATGGAGACTTAAATGGATATGTTTAAATGGAACAACATGAAGGGTTTTTTTACAAGGTAATGAAAAGAAAGTATGTAAAATATTTAAGTCTCTTTATGGTCTTAAATAGTCTCTAAAGAAATGACATAAGAAATTTGATTCTATTATTTAATCTAATATATCAACTCATAATAATGTGGATAAATGTGTTTATTAAAATTTTACAAAATAATATGAAGTTATTATGTGTTTATATATGGATGATATGTTAATTTCTGGAACCAATATGATTGGTGAAAATGAGACAAAGAATTATTTATGCTTTATGTTTAAAATGAAGGATATTGGAATAGTTGATACTATTATAGATATGGAAGTTATAAAACCTAGTGGGGGTTATTATTTATGTTAGTATCATTACATGGAAAAAAATGTTAAATAAATTAGATCATCACAGTTTCAAGGATTATAATACTCAATTTGATTCAAATGTAAAAATGTTTATGAATACGGGCAGAGCCATAGAACAACTTGAGTATACTAGTGAAATTGGTTCTTTAATGTATAAAATGTGCTTTACTAGACCTAATATTACTTTTTTAGTATGTAAAATGAGTATATATTCTATTAATCTCACTATGAATCATTGGAGATGTATAATGAGAATATTTTGATACTTAAGAAAGAACAAAAATTTAAGTTTATACTACAATGATTATCTGGATATATTAAAAGGATATATTGATGTGAGTTGGATTACCAGTTTTAGTGACAACAAATACAATTTTGGATGGTTGTTTACTCTCATAATTTGTTTTTTTTCTTGGTTGAGTAAGAAACAAACATTTATTTCACATTTGACCATGGAGTCTAAGTTTATCACCTTAATGGCATGTGTAAAGGAAGATGAATGGAATAAGAATTTATTATTGGATATTAAATTGTAGCATAGTATGATACCTCCTATAAATATCAATTGTGATAGTGATGAAACTTTATCAGAAAAATATAGTTTCATATATAATGCAAATTTAATACATATTTGTTTGAGACATGATTATGTGCGATACTGTTTACAAGATAGTACCATAAAACATTTCTATGAGATATCATGTAAAAACTATATGTATTCATTTAAATCCTCTTCTTATAGAGATAATTCATAAAAATAATAAGTATATGGGGTTCAAACATATAGAATAAATCATTTTTTTAATGGAAACCCAACACTCTTTTTAGTTATATCCAAATAAAAGTGTTTAGTGGGTAAAAATAAGTTATGAAGCTGATTGTTGATATAAAAAATTATATCCCAAAATACTTGGTGTCAATATAAACCATAATGACTAGAGTTTGAG
Source organism: Viscum album (assembly GCA_963277665.1). Taxonomy (NCBI): domain Eukaryota; kingdom Viridiplantae; phylum Streptophyta; class Magnoliopsida; order Santalales; family Viscaceae; genus Viscum; species Viscum album. The sequence continues at coordinate 1,627,202,624 of OY728161.1, read as the reverse complement.
TTTTAAACTATTGAAAAAATATTAAGACTCGATGAGTTATGTGTTATAATAATATAAGCACATTATAATATTTTCCCTATATTAACTTAGAAGTGGTGCCGGTTATTATAGGAGTTAATGGGTTTACTCCTTAGAGATTTCATGAAAAGTACATATCCTCATGGACATAAAAGTACTAAAAAATGACATGTTTGATGGAAATATCATTTTATGAATCATAGATCCTTTTAATCTTAAATATTGATATGTTTAATGTTTCAAAAAAATTAAAATATTATAATAATTTTAGATACTGATGTTAAGTAAAGGTTTAAATAAAAACATACTTTTATTATGTATAATGATTCATTTGGGATATGGAGAGTTAATGTTTATGAATAAAAGTGAAATATTTCTATAACTTTATCCATAAAATAAATAAATAAATTTGGGATCCATATTTTTTGGTTTTGATTAATGAGGTGGACAAAATATATGGAATAACTCATTGGAAATGGTGGTAAAATTCTCAAACCTCATTCCTAATAAAATGGGGCCTTGGGAAGTGATTTTCTATAAAAAATATATATATGAAAAGATTATTTTAATGTATTTTAAAATATATATATTTTAGTAAATTTTTTTATGTATATATAACAAAAAAACAAAAAATAAAAGAAAAGAAAATATTTTTTAAAAACCAACTAATGAAGAGATTAGTCTTAACAATGGTATTTTGAATTTTCAAAATCTGATCAGGTGCCTCCCTCAATGAGTTAGATCATCTTAATCAAATCAATGTTTCTTTTTATCAAAAATATGAGATAAAATAATAGCGATTCACAATAATTTTGATCTATATATAAGTGGATGATGAGATCGCTTGAGGTTAATCTCTTAAATTTTAAATTATATAGATTAATTATCCCAACATTAGTGCTATGATACTGTAAAAATTTGGTGTTCATCATTCCAGAAATCTTGGTCAAATCCCCAAGTAAAATTCCCACTGAGAACCCTACACCAACAAGTGGGGGGGGATAAAACCCTTTTGAATAATGAATTAAATTCACACATAAAGATTAAAAATTACTCCTTATCTCCTCGGTCGAGATTTCTATTTTCAAAAAAAATAGAGGAGAAAAACGTGGCCTTACACACTCTACTAAAGAATCCTAGTAGAAACTACGTGAGTCTCGTATAGGTAGAAACTCAATTGGTCTGAGTATTAAGAGTTCCGGTGCAGGCTCACACATGCAAGGGAGGAACATAGGAGAGATTAAAGTAGTGTGGAATGAGGTCTGAGGAATGGTTCGGGGTGACACTCATGGTGCTTATAATTTGAGTTATATCCACATCCATATTAATGAAGAGGCACCTAAATAACTGAGAAAAAATGTGGGACAAGAATGATTCCATCTTAATCTTCAACCTCATATGTTAGGGTTCTGATTCCTACACTGTTCCTGAGTGCCACATCAGCCTGCAATGGTTGAGAACACCATGAATGATCTTATCCAACACTACTATGAAGCTCTGTGAATGCCATGGATGATTGTGGGGATGCTCAAATAAGCTCATATTAGTGAATTTGGGTTCCACCACTATCAATCACTGATAATGTGAAGAAATTCTATCCATTGACTATGTGAAAGATGAATGTGTTGCATTGAATACCGGAATGAGATTTCTTAAAGATATAGAAAGTACTAAAATGGAACTGAGTTCATAAGATATATTTACATTGCACTGGTTGAGTCTGTGCGACTAAGAGTTCTATGTATGAGTCTTTAGAGAATTTTTTAAGAGTCATTGGGTGTGTTTGTAAGAGTGAAGTCCTTTTACGTACTTTGAAGAACCATCTAACAATGTGAGGTTTAGATCTCATGACCAAAAGAATGCATGGTCAAGGTGATGCATAATTTTTTATTTTTTCATGATATAATGAATAATGGATGTGACATGTCTTTTGAATGTGTATATAATATGTATTGATGCATTAGAGTGGTTTTTATTGAAAATAACTATTTTCTCTATTATATTTAGATATAATAAAGATATTGATTCAGACACTCCCTATCTTCTTAATGTTTTTTATATCTTTGAGGGAGATTTGGGGGGGAGATGGGGGTTCATGCATAAGGCTTTAAACCTTATATATAAGGAGTTTGAGGCTAATGTAAATCATGAAGGATGAAGGATACATACAAGTTACATTTATATAGGATGGATAATTCTATATATTAGTACAGGAAATTGTTTCATAACAATTCATCAAATTTGTGAACCATCATCAATTACTGTCATCAAGTGTTTAATGCCAGAGTCTTTAGGTTTTTTTTCATTCTTTTTTATTTTTTTAACCTTATCATGGAATGATAGGGTAAGTTCTTGAGTTGGTTTTTGTAATAAAAAGGGAATTGTTCTAATGAGGTTGTTTTATTTTCATGGTTTTTGTTGGCATAAATATGTTTGATGTTATTTATTGATTGTGTTTATTGAAAATTGCATTTGAGTATTAAGGTTTAAGAAGTTTTTGTATAATATATGATAATTAGAGGAATATTTTGGATTCATTAAATCTAAAAGGTATTTAATTGATATAAAAGTAATATAACTTGAATATAATGTCCATTCCACACAAAAATGAGCAACATTGTAATATAAGACTATGTAAAGGCCATCTATATGTTTCACTATGCACACAAAGGTAATAATTATGTTACATAAAAGGCAAAATTAGAGCTTAGTTAGTAGTTCTAAGCCATGTGGAAGAATCTATTCTTTAAAGGATAGATATATAAGGTCATTTTTAACCATCACATCTTAGCTCAAGGGACCACGTTGTAGGGGGGATCAACCATTTTTTGGTGTCCCTGGAGTTTGGAGGATTTTGATGTTGTGGAAATAAGGCTATTTCATGGTCATTCTAAAGATAATATGTGCATGACATAAAAACTCTTTGTAGTGTGGTGGGAGTTATTTAGTAAGTGCGGTTAATTTAATGTTTTTAATCCTACCGAATATCATAACACAATGAAATGGATTTTCCATGGCTAGTTCGATAAGTCAAGAAGTTAGAGGAGGTCATATAATTATCATGGGAAAGTTATGGGGAAGTTTAAGGTATGAGTTTTTTGGATCACTTCAACAAGAATACATGTCATAGGGAGGCTTAACAAACCCACATAACATTATTTATCCCTTTTCTACAATGTAGGGAATGAGGATATGCTATAATGAATCTTTAGAAGAAAATTTTAACATCATAATAGGTGTGACCACACTATATCTCGAATTTTTTAATAATATGGAAATTCAAATAGGGAGGAGTTGGATAGGAAGTTATGAGGATTAAATCCACTCAACTATGTATTAATCACTTAATTTAGGTGTGGACGACACATGTATGAATCACCGAAGGAGGGACTAGAAGCAGTTGATCATACCACTTAGATCAATATAATTAGATGGTATTACTCAAAAATTGTATGAAACAATTTATATATAGAGAGAGAACAAAACCATAAGTACATTAGTGTGATGTTTCAGTATAAAAAAATAAACAAAGTAGAATAAGAGAATTCCAGGTGTACTAGATAGTTGAAAAGTTTCGATAAAGAACAAATTATAATAGCTCTATCATGTTATAAACTCATCAATATATATTTTTATAAAAATTTATTATGAAAAATAAGGATGTTATAAAAAGGGAAGTGATCCATTTCTATGAAGAAATGTTGTGATTCCTTTATTATCTCAAGGGGATAGTTATATGAAGGGTTAGTGTGACCACCCTATTATGTGAAAATTGACAGAAGTAGTAAAATATTGTTTTATTTGTTTATAGTAACATTTCCTTTCCATTCTCCTTAGAATAGCATAGTTTGGGTGAAAAAAGTAAAATATCCAATGAGCTTTACTGATTTCATCACTCATAAAGAATAAGTAAGGGAGAGACTAAATTTTTCCTCACATCAAGAGAATAATATATAAATCAAGGGATATAGTCTTAAATATTTATTACCATGATTCACCCCATTGGGGTGTTCTAATTTAAAAGGGATCAATAATTGCTATCAAATCATAGGTTATAGAGTGACTTATTTTCTATCTCAGAAGGGTAGAGATAATAATAATTGTTAATAATTACAATATACCTATTTTTGAAGTGAACAATTTCCAATTAAGGAAGAACAATATGTATCACTACTTTAGGTATTTAGATATGAATGTTTACACAAAATCCATTCATGGTATTTCAAATAACATGGAAATTTGTGCCTTTTAAGAATGTAAACATAAGGAATGTATGTGGATACCATGATAATCAATGATCTAAGGGCATCTATGGAAAACCCTATATACAAAAATATAATTTCTTTAAAACCCTATTATTCTATATGGGATAAAATTTTAAATATACATGAAAGTGATTATAAAGATTTAGTGGAAAAGCTAGAAGTTATTTAAAATAAGTATGAAGATTTGAGGATGATCCAAACTAAAATATCTGATAATTTTTTTTAATCATTTAAATGTTCTTATAAAATATATACGAGTCCTTGTGGAAGATATTGAAGATGTAAAGATTGTGAAAAGAATCCTGAAGATACGACCTATTAGTTTTAATGTGATGGAATCTATATTTAAATACAAAGATATGGAGGTTATGTGTAGAGACCCAAAGCATGACGTACATGGACATTACATTACTTTTTTGGAATACTTAATAAATGACAAAAACAGACGCCCAAAGATTGTATTAGTTTAGTGTCTTTGGAAACTCGGAACGTAATCTTCTAATCATGGTGAAAGATCTTCAACATCTCCCATAAAGATCTTCCCCTTTTGTTTTTCTTAACTAAAACCTTTATTTATATCCAGGGGAAAAGAAAACATAAAAAGGGTGAGATCAAATGCTCAGTAATGGTAAACATAGAGAACATAAAACAATCCATAAACATTTGAATGCAAAAACTTGAACATAAATTCTAAACATCAAAATCTTGAGAAAGGACATAAATCTTGGAAGTATATAAGGCATATATCATAAAGAAACATCAATCATGATATAATATCATTAGAATAAAACATGTGATTGTGGAAACCATTAATCACGTGATATGATTTCCATATTAGCCAAGGCATTACTGCCAAGACCATCTTAGTGGACAAAGTCCCTTTCTGAATCGAGTTCACTCCTCGTTCCAGTCCTGTATTACTGAACCAGATTAACTTATTGTTCCATCCATGTCTATCTCATGAGATATAAATCATTACCCAATGCATTTGAGGGAGATATAGGTCCCACCCATCTCATAATGAAATCATTCTTTCGTGTTCCACGAATTCATAAATCATACATCATAGCATAACCCATGTAATAGAATGGGACTCTTAATCATCATGTCATCATAACATAATCCATATAAAAAATGGATATCATTTAATCATAATAAGAATCAAACCATGTAAATAATGGATACATTATACTCGAAACATAAACATATTAAATAATTTCATTTTAGATGGAAAATAGTTTTGATAAAACACTTGAAATGAATTCTTGAGGAAAATATCCTTTCTTCTTCAAAATCATTTTCTTTTCACAAAATGCCATGAAATTTTAAAGGAAAAGGGTCCTGTTGAAAATAATCATGCAATCTTGTAGAGTAAACTTCATGAAAATGAGGTGTTATGAAACCGTAAAAATCTGTTCACGCCGTATAAGTTAAAAATAACATTCTCCTCGTACTTTTGTCGGAAAAGTCAAAAAGTTCTTCGTATGGTAAAAAAAAGTAAGATTCCTTTCATAACATGTGGTAAAATTTAAAAAAAGGGTAAAAAGGCCATTAAACATACATGAAAACATTTTTAGAAAATAGGGACATGGATGATAACAAAAACCCTAGTAAATACTTATGAATAAACAATCTCGGATAAGAGCGAGATTGGAATAGTTATCCATTTCCTTACATCCGATATGATTTGTATGTATCCCAACATCATGTATAATGATTTAAATAATGTCATTGACTTATTACAGAATCATATTCATTGTTATGATATCATATATGGTTCACTTATGAATTTATTTACCCGTACTTTTGTAAATTCCATGTTAAAACAGCGTTTTGGGTAAAATTGTTTCATTTATCGTATGTGTTTCGACTTGTTGTTATTGATATTATTACTTATATCCTGATTTATCTAATTAAATAATGTAAAACATGATTTATATATAAAATATATATTCATAATATACATATATATATGATAGATCGATAAATGGAATGAAATACATCATTCATGGAGACGGTAGGCCATACGTACGCATGAATGTTGTTTTCGTTTCCTTGTTGAATTGAATGGAATTAAGTTGATGAAATAAATATATATATATATATATACATAAATCCAGTATCATTATTATTTCATATATTTCATTATTATTCATTATATATACTTTATAATCATTCATGAATGGTTAACATGGAGAATGAATCTCATCGCGTCGTGGAGACGGTAGTTCGTACGTACGCACGAGCGATGATATCATTCCCATGATCGTGGAATTGTATTTAAGTGTATGTATAATATTTCAGGATCAATATCACTTTATAATAATCATATATAGTTATTTATTTACACCATTATACCCATCCAAGTAAGGTGGTGGTCAAAAACAGATTACACAACGGCGTGGAGACGGTATTCCGTACGTACGCACGCGTGGTGATTTCTTTTTCCGTAGGATGGATAGAAGGTGAAATAGGGTTTTTTAATATTTATAATAACATATAAGTATATAATTAATACTTATTTTATTACTTTATAATGAAACAACTAAAGAAGAGGAAGTAGAAGAAGAAAGAAACTTGAAAGAGTTGGTAGAAGAGATTACCAATTCCTTGACGCACCTCCTTTAAACTTCTTCTTAGGAAAGTATAGTTGGTCTTTTTACAAGACCAGAACCTCTAGAATGTTTCTAGGGAAGTGGAGAAGAGAAATGGTCAGGGGTTGGCCGAGCTTCAAGGCTCAAAAGGGTGTGAAGAGAAGAGGGAAGGGGTGCCCTTTTTATAAGGGAGGAGAGGGGCACCTTTGGAAAAACATAAAATATTATTTTATAATAAAGTCATATTCGGTTTATAATAGATCCAAATTGATTTATTTAGAATATAAAGTGGTTATTGGCCCAAATCCTCTCAACAAATAGGTTTTAGACATGTTTAGGTTACTATTGTAACCTTATATTTTAGATTTAACTCTAAGTTAAATAATTTAACTTTTACCGTGTATTCTTGTTTTCTTACACTATATGGTTAATAAACTTTCTAAAACCAGAAAAAAGAACCCCAAGTGGTTAACTATTAATATATTTAACCTTATATAAGTAATTTGGACGAACCTTAGATTTTTAGGAATATAATAACAATTAATAATATAATATTTGTTTTAAAAACAATTTTATTTCAATTTTGACAATATTTGGTAATTGATTTTTTGGAAAATCATAACAACATGATTAGTTTGAAAAAAGTTAATTAAATCAATACTGACATGTCTTGTTAACCTAAAAATTGGTTTAATTCATAAAAAGTCTCAAATTACATTTATTTGGGTATTTATAATATCAATTGTTTTAATATTTCATTATTTAGCTAATTACTACATCACCATTGTGTCAAAAATAACTTAAAATATTTAATTTATAAAAATTATAAATAAAATACCATTAGGTAGGAAATATTTGTATCTTTATAATTAATATTTATAGTATAGTTTAGCTTATGTATAACCCTATATTAAAAATGTTTTAGTTATTAAACTTTGATTTTAACTATTTTAACTCTTTTTTTAAATAAAATAATAATAAATGTCCTAATCTAATCCAAGTGGGCCTAAATGATAATATTATACTCATAAGGTTGTTTTTGGTTGAATTTTATTTATCCAATACAATTAGGACATGTGTTAGGGTAATAATAATATCATTTTTACCCTTAATTGCCCTATTTACTTTTAACCGTGGTAAATAAAAGTAAAAAAGTTACTTTTCACCAAAAATTATTTTTATCTTATTGAACCACATTTTACTCCTTTATATTAACCGTGTCTCTCGGATTTTCTAAATTCCACTCACAGAAGCGGTAAAATTAAGTTTTATGTAAATTTTCAAATTCTCCTAGGAGGTCGGTAAAAGACGGTAAAAGTTCAATATAATTTTTATATATCTAAAATTATTATAAAATGACTCCAATGAATTAAATTGAACTTATATAGGTATTATGTATCAATTTTGACTTAAAATAATTTTTAAATAAAATAAATAATTATTTAAATAAAAAGTCGGTTTGTAAATAGTAACCGAGTGTTTTCATTATTCATCAAAAATTGAAAGTTTTCAGAAAAATACCAAAATTTCACCCTAGGCTAATTTTGATATTCTGAATCCAAAAATGAAGTCCATTTTGAAAGATAAAATTTCAAAAATTTCAAAAATTGGGTATTACTATTCATAACGGTGAGTTTATATAATATTTTAATAACATATCGTTGTTTAGTGAAAGTCGGTATTGCGTACAACACACGCTATCGTGGAAGGTCGTGATTGTGTGTAATGTAATCCAAGTCAGGGTTGTGTGTAGTGAAAGACTCCTTTGTTGTTGTGTATATCAGAATCCAACCATATTTCATTTATACATTGAATATATATATATCTATACACTCAATGTTGCGTAGAATAACTACTATCAAACGAACTTGAAATTGTGTGTAACCCGATACAAGAATAGTGTTGTGTATACTGCAAGATAATACGGTTTTGTGTATAGTACAGGCTAATCTTGGTGTAGTGTATAATAGAAGACATCAAGGAAATTAAAAATAATATATCTCATAAAATCTCAAGGTGTCACATTCTACCCCCCTTAAAATGAATTTCGCCCTCGAAATTCATCGGGCTTATAAATGGTTTACTACTTGAAAGTTTCTTTCATAGAAACCCACATAGTAAAAAGGAATACCAAAAATTATCTTTAAAAAAACTAAAGTATGAAACGTAACAGTTACCCAAATTAACTAATCACTGGGTTTCCACATAGGATAACATAGGTGAAAATATAGATATGGAAGATAAATCTAACCATCAAGTTCTGATGGAGAGTGGTAGAACACATGGATATGATAAATCCAACGGTCACAAAACCATAAATTTATGATGATATAAGGTACCATATGATTAATCAGATATAAGGGCACTAGGACAACATTTTTGGTTTTCAAGATCATTTCCCTAAAGTTGAAGAATTTGAATTAGAAGAAATAATTACTTTATTTCGGTATAATCTCACTGTTGTTCGTGCCTTGAACAATTTCCACTTCATCTCTTAAAAAATGAAGTTGAATTTATCATTCGTGAAGTGTGAGCAGATCATGTGATAGAATGATGGGTCATTCCATATGCCTCAGACAAATGGTTAGAAAAAGTTATCAAATATACATAAGTCTATCTATGGTGAGGTTAATTGTATATGATTTCAAAAATGGACTTATACTTCATCTATCATACCGCTTAATAAAATAAAACTATTTTTTACTAACCAGGTACTTTCTGTAGGCTAGAGGTAGGCAATAAAGGCTTGTCGCACTTCGGTTGTGGGTTTGATTCCCGCAACCTTGTCTGACGTGATGGGTTGTTGCCCGTTCTATAGGTTGTCCTATCTCTAAAACTATACTATCACAACATTTCAGAAATAAAAAGTTATATCCTTAACCAATACTATATGATGTCCATTCCAACCTTTAGGCTTATCGAAAATACTTCTGTATGAATACTAGAAAATTCATCTACCGAGCATGTGAATTCCTTCATTTGTCCCCCATATATCATAAGATATATCTTGTTGGTCACTTTCCAAACATGTGAATACATTAATCATGTATTCTTTTGAAACATGAATTACCATAGAACCTTAGTGAAAACATGAATTTTTTCAAAAGTTAACTCTCTCCACATACCAAAATCCAAAAAAAATCTATATACTCAAATCATGATATCACTTTGTCCTTTTATCAGCCATGAGCTCATGAATACTATAAAACATGTTATTTTCTCCTTATCCCTTCATTATGTGCATATCATCTTCTTTCCAAAAAATATATATGAATAACCATTCATGGTTACCGGTACCGTTCAAAATATACTTTAAAATACTTTAGGAAAAACAATATTGTAACAATCCATAGATGTTTCTTTATTCCATAGTACCATTAAATAACATATACAACATAACCCTTGATAAACATACAATCATTCCACAACCTTCTTAAACCATTGACCAAGCTTCAACACTTCTTTCATCTCATATATCATTTGTAGTCTCCTCATCATCATCCACATAAATAGTACCCATATGACCATGCTGATTCTCTTCATGAGATTTTCCCTTAGGGCATTGGTTTTCATAATGCCCATACATTCCCCATTTAAAACATCTAATCACTTTTGATGTCATAGCAATACCATTATCCTTCTCCATGGTGTTAACTGAACCTTTTCCTTTGCACTTACTAGATTTGTGTCCTTATTTTCCTCACCCAAAGCATCTTCCAGTTCCTTTGAAACATTATCCTTTATGCCTCTTCCCACATGATTTACATGAGATAAATTGAACTTTCTTTCCTCTATGATCATCGTGAAACTCCATATTTCTCTTATTAGCTGAGTCGGGAAACTTACCAAAGTTGATATTTGAATGAAAAAACTTGAACATAAATTCTAAACATCAAAATCTTGAGCAAAGACATAAATCCGGGAAGTATATAAGGAATATATCATAAAGGAACATCAATCATGATAAAATATCATGGGAATAAAACATGTGATTGTGGAAACCATTAAGTACATGATATGATTTCCATATTAGCCAAGGCATTACTGTCTAGACCATCTTAGTGGACAAAGTCCCTTTCTGAATCGAGTTCACTCCTCATTCTAGTCCTATATTACTGAACCGAATTAACTTATTATTCCATCCATGTCTATCTCATGAGATATAAATCCTTACCCAATTAATTGGAGGGAGATATAGGTCCCACCTATCTCATAATGAAATCATTCTTTCGTGTGCCACAAAATCATAAATCATACATCATAGCATAATCCATGTAATAAAATGGGATTCTTAAACATCATGCCATCATAACATAATACATATAAAAAAATTGATATCATTTCATAATAAGAAGAATCAAACCATGTAAATATTGGAGACATTATACTTGAAACATAAACATATTAAATAATGTCATTTTATATGGAAAATAGTTTTGATAAAGCACTTGAAATTAATTCTTGAAGAAAATATCCTTTCTTCCTCAAAATCATTTTCTTTTCACAAAATGCCATGAAATTTTAAAAGAAAGGATTTTTTTAAAAATAATCAATCAATATTGTAGAGGAATATTCATAAAAATTAAGAGTTATGAAACCGTAAAAAATTGTTCACGCCGTATAAGTTAAAAATAACATTCTCCTCGTACTTTTGTCGGAAAAGTCAAAAAGTTCATCGTATGGTAAACAAAAGTAAGATTCATTTCATAACATGTGGTAAAATTTAAAAAATGGGTAAAAAGACCATTAAACAAACATGAAAACATTTTTAGAAAATAGGTACATGGATGATAACAAAAACCCCAGTAAATACTTACGAATAATTAATCTCAGATAAGAGCGAGATTGGAATAGTTATCCCTTACATTACGTCTGATATGCTTCATATGTATCCAAACCTCCTGTATAATGATTCAAATAATGTCATTGACTTATTACAGAATAATATTCATTGTTATGATATCATATATGGTTCACATATGACTTTATTTTACCTATTGTTTTGTAAATTCCATGTTAAAGCAGTGTTTTGGGTAAAATCGTTTCATTTATCGTACGTGTTTCGACTTTTTGTTCTTGATATTATTACTTATATCCTGATTTAATTAATTACATAATGTAAAAAATGATTTATATATATAATATATATTCATAATATACTTATATATGTGATAGATCGATAAATGGAATGAAATACACCGTTCATGGAGACGGTAGGTCGTACGTACGCATGAATGCTGTTTTCGTTTCCTTATTGAATTGAATGGAATTAAGTAGATGAAATACATATATATATATATCCAGTATCATTATTATTTCATATATTTCGTTATTATTTATTATATATACTTTATAATCATTGATGAATGGTTAACGTGGAGAATGAATCTCATCGCGTCGTGGAGACGGTAGTCCGTATATACGCATGAGCGATGATATCATTCCCATGATCGTGGAATTGTATTGAAGTGTATGTATAATATTTCATAATCAATATCACTTTACAATAATCATATATAGTTAATTATTTACACCATTATACCCATCCAAGTAAGGTGGTGGTCGAAAATAGATTACACCACGGAGTGGAGACGGTATTTCGTACGTACGTACGCGCGGTGATTTCATTTTCCGTAGGATGGATAGATAGTGAAATAGGGTTGTTTCATATTTATAATAACATATCAGTATATAATTAATACTTATGTTATTACTTTATAATGAAACAACTAAAGAATAGGAAGTATAAGAAGAAAGAAATTTGAAAGAGTCGGTAGAGGAGATTACCTCTTCCTCGACGCACCTCCTTTAAACTTCCTCTTAGGAAAGTATAGTTGGTCTTTTGAGAATACCAGAACCTATATAATGTTTCTAGGGAAGTGGAGAAGAAAAATGTGCAGGGTTTGGCCGAGCTTCAAGGCTCAAAAGGGTGTGAAGATAAGAGGGAAGGGGTGCCCTTTTTATAAGGGAGGAGAGGGTCACCTTTGGAAAAACTTAAAATATTATTTTATAATAAAGTAATATTAGGTTTATAATAGCTAAAAATTGATTTATTTCGAAGATAAAGTGGTTATGGGTCGCAATCCTCTCAAACAATAGGTTTTAGACAAGTTTAGGTTACTATTTTATTGTTATCTTTTAGATTTAACTCTAAGTTAAATAATTTAACTTTTACTGTGTCTTCTTGTTTTCTTACACTATATGGTTAATAAACTTACTATAACTAGCCAAACGAACCCCAAGTGGTTAATTATTAATATATATAACCTTATCTAAGTCATTTGTCCAAACTTTAAATTTTTAGGAATATAATAACAATTAATAATATAATATTTGTTTTAAAAACTAGTTTATGTCAATTTTAACACTATTTGGTAATTGATTTTTTTGAAAATCATAACAGCATGATTAGTTCGAAAAAAGTTAATTAAGATAATAATAACATGTCATATTAACCTATAAAATTAGTGGAATTCATAAAAAGTCTCAAATTACATTTATTTGTGTATTGATAATATCAATTATTTTAATATTTCATTATTTAGGTAATTACTACATCACCATTGTGTCATAAATAACTTAAATTATTTAATGTATAAAAATTATAAATAAAATAACATTAGGTAGGAAATATTTTTATCTTTTAAATTAATATTTATAGTCTAATTTATCTTATGTATAACCAGATATTAAATATGTTTTAGTTATTATACTTTGATTTTAACTATTTTAACTCTTTTTTTAAATAAAATAATAATAAATGTCCTAATCTAATCCAAGTAGACCTAAATGATAATATTATATTCCTAAGTCTGTCTTTTGTAGAATTATACTTATCCAATATAATTAGGACATGTGTTAGGGTAATAATAATATCATTTTTACCCTTAATTACCCTATTTACTTTTAACCGTGGTAAATAAAAGTAAAAGGTTACTATTCACCAAAAATTATTTTTATCTTATTGAACCACATTTTACACCTTGATATTAACTATTTCTCTCATATTTTCGAACTTCCACTCAGAGAAGCGATAAAATTATGTTTTATGTATATTTTCAAATTCTCCTAGGAGGTGGGTAGAAGACGCTGAAAAGTTCAATAAAATTTTTATATATCTAAAATTATTATAAAATGACTCCAATGAAATACATTGAACTTATATAGGTATTATGTATCAATTTTTACCTAAAATAAATTTAAATAAAATAAATAATTATTTAAATAAAAAGTCAGTTTTTAAATAGTAACTGTGTGTTTTCACTATTCATCAAAAATTGAAAGTTTTCAAAAAAATACCACAATTTCACCCAAGGCTAATTTCGATATTCCGAATCCAAAAATGAAGTCCATTTTGAAAGATAAAATTTATAAAATTTTAAAAAGTGGGTATTACTATTCATAACGACTAGTTTATATAATATTTTAATAACTTATCGTTGTTTAGTGGAACTCATTATTGCATACAACACACACTATCGTGGAAGGTCGTGATTGCGTGTAATGTAATCCAAGTCAGGGTTGCTTGTAGTGAAAGACTCCTTTGTTGTTTCTTATAATAGAATCCAACCATATTTAATTTATACATTGAATATATATATATATATATATACACACTCAATGTTGCGTAGAATAACTACTATCAAACGAACTTGAAATTGTGTGTAACTCGGTCCAAGAATAGTGTTGTGTATACTGAAAGCTAATACGGTGTTGCGTATAGTACAGGCTAATCTTGGTGTAGTGTATAATAGAAGACATCAAAGAAATTAAAAATAATATATCTCATTGAATCTCGGGTTGTTACATTATGTCTCTGGATAACTTACATAGTAATCTTATCACATATAAAATGAGAAATGATGAAAATGAAACCTCTTCAAAGGATAAATGAAAAGAAATAAATTTTAAATAAATAAATAAAATAACTATTAAATTATATCCAGATAAATATTAGGCCAATGAAATGATTTATTTTCTCTCTTATAACCTTAAAATGGTAAAAGGAAAGTTCAATGAAAATCTTCCAATTGCTAGTTTCTAAAGTAGTAAAGTAGGGAATCTCATGGACAAATGATTTAAGAATATTCAAGATGAAAAAACCACATTGTAAATTTTTCAAGAGAAACTATATATTATCTAATGAATGAGATAGTTCAGAAGAGTCAAAAGTGAAAGAAGTTAAATATTGGAATGATCATGGTGCTAGGAGGAAAAAACCAAGATGGAAAAAGAAATTTCCTATAAATACAAGATTTATATGTGAAAATAGGAATAATAGAAGTCATAATTGATAGTGAAATTTTGTAAACTAAATTTTGTAATTTCTTGAGATTCCAAAAAATAATTTGACCTTAAGCTCAAAATTTAACAACAAACCCAAATAATTTATATGCTATATAAATATGAAAATTAAAGAGTGAAAATAATTGAATATATCAAGGGAGAATTAATGATATTTATTCAGAGGTGCGAAGACTATGGAATAAACCTCACTCATGGTACGACATCAGGATGTTAAATCCCTTCAATAATAATGGAAATTCATAGGGTTTCTATTGAAGAAAACATTCTTATGCTAAAATTTAGGTGCTTCAAACACATATGAAATAATTAGGAACAGAATAATCATAAGAAGGAGACATCCATGATTTATGATAAGCCTTATGTGTTAACACCTTAGAAGAAAGTGAACTTGAAAAAATATCAAATTACCTCTAATTAAATAGTAAAATGAGGAAATATGATAATAAAAATTAGATGATATTTTTTGGAAAATTAGGAAACATTCATTATGAATCTTATATTTAAAATATGGTTTTAAAATATAAAAAACATAATTAACAAGAAATAATTATTTATTTTTTTATTATTCTTTTTATGGGTATTTTTTTTGGGTGTGAAAGTTATGGGTACAAGTAAATTAGTTGTGATTCAAGGGTATAACATATGGTTCCTCAATAGATATAGGAAAGTGGAAGGGAGCAACAAAAAGAAAAATAAAATAGGATGGAAACTTATAATAGTTTTTTAGTTTTGGAAAATGAGGAAGATAATAGAGAGATGGATGGGGAGAAATCCTTTCCATCATCAAGAGATTCTGACAGTCACTCATGTTTGAAGAAAAAAATGAATGTGAAGAGAAAAATTACTAATATTTCTTTAAGATAAATAGATAGGTTTGGATTATGGGTTCTAGATATTAAATGTACCTCCTAAATGACTAGAAATTAAGATATTATTATTAGTATCAAGTATGATAAAAATATAGTGGTTCAATTTAGTAATAAGGAAGGACTTAAAATTGTTGGCTTCGGTAAAACCATGGATGGTGGAAAGGATCTAAAAAAGATATAGACTTTATAAAGATAAAAAAATTTCATACATAATTATTAAATCTCAGTAGATGGATTTTCATTACATAACATAACTATCCATGGAATAATTTATTGTGTCAAATTTATTTTGAAAATTATACACATAAAAAAATAGTCCACAAGTGATCTATTTCATTCCCTACTAAGTTCTTCGTAACTAAAAACCTTCCTAAAAATATCATAAAAAATACCTTTATTCATAACCTAGGGAAGGAAACATAAGAAAGGCTAAGCTCAGATGCTCAGTAAGGGTAAAAATAGGATATATCAATATATGATCATATGAAATCATAATATAACCATAAGGTTATGTTATCCTGAACATAACTTATGAAGTTCATACTCATCGTATCATATATCATAAGAATGATTCATGGCATAAAACATTATCATTTTAGAAAACATGATCCATAAGAGTGATAAATCATCATAAATCAATCATGAACCATAATATTATTTCATAAAAGTGTGGAATCATCATAAATATAGAAAACTATTTCATATTTCAATGTTAACTACCAATACCATCAATATAGTGTATAAGGAGTCATCACCCATTTTCCCTTCTTGATCAAGACACACATGTTTACTATAGTGGATTAGGACTCACCTATTTCCCATTTTGGATCAAGCCCTTAGAATTATTTCATATATTTATCTCATAAGAAATTAAGCTTTACCCAATTCATTGGATAAAGATATAGGTCTAAACAATCACATAATGAAAATTATACATTTTTTGCTGTAATATAATAAAAAATCCTTATATAATAACCCATTAAAATAAATAGGTTTCATAAAATTTCATCATATCACTACCTGTGTAAAAGAAATAGATTTCACAATCATTTCATCATTTCATAAAAGCATAAACCATGGAGAAAGAAGTGGGTTTTATATTAATTTTATCATGGTATAAACAATGGAAGAGAAATGGATTTCATAAAAATTTTGTCATCATAAAAATAAAGCATTCAGAGAAAGAATATGAATGGTATCCTTGGACCATATCCCTAGTAAATCATAAGTAACATCAAAGGATGTCATATTATATGGAAAAATGATTTTAAAAGATCACTTGGAACATTTATTTAAAAAACATAATTTCTATTTTGAAAAACACTTTTAAAAAAATAAAACATTTTCAAAACCCTTTTCTTTAAAAAATAACCTTTAAAGCTTATAAAGGAAGCTTTAAAAACATTTAAAACATTCATTTAGGAAAATGTCATTTTTTATTTGAAAAAAACTTTTTAAAATATAACACACTTTTTAAATAATTTTCTTTTAAAATGACCTTGAAAATTTATAAAGGATTCTTCAATGAAAATAATAGTCATGATGACTAGAAATTTTGTTCATTCTATAAACATTAAAACAAAGATTCCTTTTATATTTTTAGTAAATACCAAATGGGAATTGTTTAGAAAATGATATAAAGATTAATTTCAAAAGAATTTTATAAAAAGTAAAACATAGGTAAAAATGTATTTAATAAATAATTTTATTAATTTTAAAAACTTTTTTGAAAATAGTTTAAAAAAAATGGTTTTTCAAGAAAAAGGGTTTTCGATTAAAGAGGGAGACAAACATGACTTTTCTTGAAAACATTTTTTTGAACTCTTGAGTACATAAAGAGAGTAAATTAGGGGGACAAATAATCTCATGATATAACAAAAGAATAATAAAATTCACGAGTTTATTGAGATATGTATGATAATATTTCATCATTGGAAGCATAAACATACACAACCCTTATAAATGATTAGATTGTATCATAAAACCCTTACCACTTTGGTAGCTTTGAATCATAATCCCCCAAAAAAAATTAAATGAAACTTAAAATAACATGATAATAAATAAATTCATGATATTACATGTCAAATGGTATGTATTAACATATCATAAGATAATATAGGTGTATAACACAACATATGTCTTAAAGAAGGAAAATTGAGACAAAAATCCCTTACCATTTTGGTAATTTCTGACCTATAAACCTCATGAAAGATACATAATCAAAGGTATATGTAAATAAAAATAATATTTATAAGAATAATCATAAAATATATTCTTGGGTATTATATACACCACATAAAATAAACTTGTGGTGAATATGGCATGTGTCTCACAGAAAATAAAAGTGAGACAGAAATACCTTACCTTAAGTATCGACTTCTTTATTACGAATTTAAACCTCCAATATAATAAATAGAAGTTTATTATAAATATATTACATAACCATAATTATATATATCATACCATATATGATTTATATATGACCTCTCATTACCTGTTTATTAACAATTCCTTTTTAAAAGCACGTTTCAGATAATAACTACTTCATTTTTCATGCATGTTTTGAGTTGTTATTTTAGTTAATATATATTTTATCATGATTATATCATCTAAAAATGTTAAAAATGATATAAATATCATATATATATTTATTATATATGTATTTATAGTAATCCATAAATGATATAAATATATGATGAAATACACCATTCATGGAGATGGTAGGCCATGCATACCTGTGAACAATGTTTCCATTTTATAAATGGATTGAAAGAAAGAAATTTAAATAATATACTACCATTACATAATAATTTTTATGTAATATATATATATATCACATATTTTTATTTAAACACATCCTTATTACATTCCATGTAAAGTATGAATGAATCACATCGCTTCGTTAGGTGGTAGTCCACCGTACACATGAGAGACATTATCACATTCCCACAGAATGGAATGTAAGGAGGTATATGTGATATAATAATTAGATAAGTATAATAAAATCATATATAACATATATATAAACATTTAATCCATCATTATATCTAATCATGATAGGTGGTGATGGAAAACGAATAACATCGGTTTGTGAGGCGGTAGTCCATGGTACACATGAATGATGATTTCATATCCCATTTGATATAAGAGAAGATAGGTATAGGTTATGAAATTAACATAATAACAACTCATTATATGGGAGATAATTATTTTATTATATCATCAAAATAGAATAATATCTTAAGGATGTGGAAGAATAAATAAAACAAAAATTCACGTTTAATAATTTACCATTTATTCAGAGAGACTCTTTAGGTTTTTACCTAAAGCCTTATTATGAAGGATTCATAACCAATATAAGGCCTGCAGGATTAGTGGTGAGATGTAGGGAAGTTATTTGGGTTATTCTCTGACCCACTTAGTTTTCATGCATATTTTTAAATAATTTTCAATGTTTTTTAATTGAATTTTAATGAATAATACCCATGTATTTTAATGTTTTAGTAAATTGTGGGAAATTATGAAAGTGGAATAAAAATGGATTTCTAATCGATTATTTTTTCAAATAACTATTTTAGACGATGGATATGTATGATGTCAGGTTGCATGATGTGATTCATATTTGTGAGGATGATAGTGTATTGAGTATCAGTGGTACTCTGTTATAGTGCTTTTAGTGGTGTCGATGGATTCTAGTGGATAGTTGTCACTGGAATGCTAGTGTTTATGTAGGGTTTAGATTATGTCGTGGTGTGTATTACTAGGTGTCATGTGGTCTCATGTAGGGATGATGGTATATGTTTTTATTTTGATGTTTTTTTTCTTGTCATTTGAAATTTGAAACTAGGCGGTGAATATTTTTTAAGGTTCCCACTTATCCTTAAAGTGGCTCTTTTAATAATTCAAAAATGGATTGGTGAGTGAATAAAAATTTATTTATTTGAATAAAAGAATGGTGAATTTTTAATTTGAAATTTTATTTATCAATATTGTTTTATATTTTGAGTGTTATGAAATTTCCTAACTTGTTTATATTATTTTCAGGTATTAACTTTACCTGAAAAAATGGGGCATCCATGTGATAGCCCTCAACCACAACACCTACTATCCATATAGCTAGCCACTACAGGATGAATGGACAAGAAGAGACACAATATAGCCTTCACCATGGTTTTAGAGCATAAGGGTATCACACCTATGTAGTGGCCCACGAGGGGTCAATCCCATGGGATAATAATAGGCTCGAAGGCTTGAGAAGACCATGCATGTGAGGAATAACCCATGTGAGTGTGTGAGGTGATACAGGAGACAATCCCCATTGCGAGCTTCTAATTTAGGGATAAAAGAAGATTTATTTTGAAGGAAGGGCTCCATCAGTCTCCATTATGATGTGGGATGATGGATATATGGTTACTATTTATTTTAATAGAAACACAGCTGTTCAGCTTTGATCCCACTTGGCCTTGCCTCAGACACCCAACTCCACCTTCTTATGTTACTTTTCATTTATTAACACTCTTTTAACACCATTATAATCATCGAAACTACCATCTCTACCAATAATAGAGCTCGGATTGAGCTCATTCTCCACTTCCACCACTCAAGACCACCATGGATCACCTCTTCACCCTAAGATGACCTCCATTAAGACTATTTTGAGGTTCATCTAGCCACTTCGAAGGCCGCTTGTAGGAGGTTTCCACATTGCTTCACCACCACCACAACTGTACTTTAAGCTCCATTGATGAGCACCCTAATCCATGAGAAATTTCCATGTCGATTCTATGCACCATACACGATCCCATGCACATAGAAGAGGCCATGCGATCCACAGCCACAACCCCACTAGATTTGAATCCTCAAATGTATTTAAACACCTGAGTCCCATGAGTGTTTTATATTATTCACCCTGGTTCTCCCAGATTTTTTTAAATATATCATAGTTATAAAAGATTTCCACCATCAAAGGAAATATTCCTTTATAAATAGAGGAGGTCTCTCCCCTACCAAGGAAATTTACACCTAAAGAGGATCCATGCTAAGGTTTCCAAGACACTTTTCAATTTTTTTAATTTTTCTTATATTTTTTATTTTATTTTCATTATGTTTAGTTTTTATTAATATAATTTTTATTTTGTTCATTAAAATAAATTTATTCATCCATGTTAATTAAAGAAAGTCTTTTCCCCCATCCATCTTCCATATCCTTCTTTCTTCTTTCTTATTATTCTTCTTATTTTTATTTTCTCATTCTTTTGTGTTTTAAAATTGTATATTTTATATGTTTTTATTTATTTTTTATATTTTATTATTCTCAATATATATTATTCTTGTCCTTTTATTTTTTATGTTATGTGTTTAATTTTATCATCCCCTTCTTACTCTATTTTCTATTTTTATTTTATTTTGTTCTCTCTATACTATTCTTTCTATTTTATTTATTCTTATCTTCTCTTCTTTATTTCAATAAATAACCTCTTACCATAAAAAATGAGGGGCTAACCTGAGACTTGGATCAGGAGAGGTAAGTGGTGTTTTATATTAATTTTTCTCTTAAATTATTGTGTTTTATTAAGTTTATGATGATAAAGATTTAATTTCACAGGTGTGGAAATTTTCCACCATGACACTGAACTCAAACTCATTTGTATTATTTGTTTAAAAATTTTATCTCCCTTCCACTAAACATTATCTCTTTATATGATAAAGTTGATCCTTTTAATGGATGAAACAACATAATATAGATTCAGGTTCTAGAAGATATCACATTATCAATTGAGATGTGCCATCAAACATAATTATAGGGGGAGGTGGAATTGAGATTGCTAAATTCATTTAATATGTCACACAACTAAATTAAATAAAAGTATTTTAAGAGTGAGATTTCAAGATTAAACTATCAAACTAAATTTAAACAACAACAAGGAGAATGATGGAACCCATAAACCAAAACACAAAGTACATGCTCTTTTTTTTCTAAACACATTTTGCAATTGAATGTTATTATAAATTTTATCATTTTCTATTTCTTCTCAAATTACATTTTTTCATAAAATAATAAAAACAACCAAAATGAAGTAGTTTATGTGAATTTGAATAAGTGAACAATTGGGAAATATCCTCGAGGAATATAAACTTGGTTATCCTATGTGTTACATTAGAAACATAAATTTTCATTTTCCATGACCTATGAAAGTCATGAATCAATCTTAAATAAACAAATGAGTTTTGGGATTGTGAATAGAAGAGGAGATTGGGAATCCTTTTATAAGTGAGTTGAGTTGAACAATTTTAATTTTTGAAAAGAAAAAGGTGTACCCACATTTTTCATTTTCCAAAAGGTTAAAAAATGTCCCTTTATAGCACCTATAATAGATAAGGATGAAATATGGCCAGCCAATGGGTGTTGAAATGTTCTATATCATTTAAAACTCTTATCTTTTTAGTTTAACACTTGGTAAACCCATTTTAACCTTAACCATAGTAATTAATTTTTACCAATTTTACTATTCATAATGGTAAAAAATTAAGTCTTACTTATTATACAACATAAGTTATGATGATTCCAAATATGGTATCAATTTTTCCAAATTCCATTATAAGAGGTAAAAAAAATTATTTTAAAATTAATCCCACAAACGCAATGAAAAATCTATTTTCCAAAGAGAAAAGATTCAAAAGTTTAAAAGTTTTTATATCTAAATTCAATATGAAATTTATGCTAATGACACAAATTAGATAAATAGATATATAATTGAATTAATTTTTCTTTTAAAACTATTTTATTTTTTAAAATTCTTTAAAATAAATGAAAATTATTAATAAAAATCAGTATTTTTTTACTATTCATCGAAAAATTTATCTTTTTAAAAAATTATCAAAAATTAAATGCAAGATAATTTTGGAATGATGATTTCAAAAATTAAGTTTTATTTTTCAAATAAATTTTCTAAATTTGGAAAAAAATAATTTTGAAATAAGCATGCAAAATGCGACAAAACTACTTTTTTGGAAAATAAAGTTTTAATTGTAAAATTGGATTTATTTTTATATCTTGTATATAAAACACATAAGATGAATTTTAAACATTTGAAAGAATATATAACATAATAATTTCCTTAAAATATGTCACCAAAAGTGATTATTTTAATTTATTGAGGTAAAACATGCTTGTGTGTGTAAAAATAGTTTTTCAAAAAAAAAATATTTTTCTCTCGAATGATTTTTACTTTCATTTATAATTATATTTTAAAATAATAATTAATTATATATAAATGAATACACTATAAATTTTTCATAATTTAGTTAATAATATTCATACCCACCATTTTAATGGCTAGTTAATAAATTTCATATTAAATAATATACCGCATTTAGTTAAAACTCGGTGTTGTGTGTAATGCAAGATAAACTTTGTATTTCTTGAAATAATAGATAAACTTAGTGTCACATTTAACAAAAAAAATTAAAAGATTAAATTTTTTTGAAAAAAATTATTTCACAAAATCTTGGGGAGTTATACTCTTGTTTGAAGGCCTTAGACACAATATACTAAGAGTGAGTCAGTTGTGTGACTTAGGGAATGCTGTGGAATTTGGAAAGAATGATTAAATTATCAAGTATAGATATAGTTTAGTTATTCTTAAACAAATATGGACCAAATGATATATTTACCATATTGGTAAATAGAAATATTGTATTATATCCAAAGAGGATGAGAAGAAATTATAGCAAAAGTGGCTTTCCCATTTGAGATAAAAATTCATGGAAAATATGGTAAAGAATGATTGAGTTTTAGATCTTCTCAAGATCACATATTCCAATATTAACCGATGAAAATATTATCAAAAAGGTAATCTTATTTTTAATATTTATAAGATAAATAAGGGAAAATCATTAAGGCTACCTGAGCTCGTTCAGTTATAAGTTTACTGAATAATGAATCTTTAATTCTTCAGATGAAAATTTATATTATGTTTTGTGTGTTAATGATTCCAATAGGATATAATGGATAATCATGGTTACTCATAAAACATAGGTATTCAAGTGTATCACTCGATGCTGAATATAAAATGAAAATATCCTTAGTATAAATATTTAAATGATTCACACTGATAATTTTATGAAATTTGCAAGTATCCAAGTTGAAGACTATCTGGAAAAACATGGGATTCAATATCATGTTTCATATGTGTGAACTCCCAAGTAGAATGAATTTATGGAAAGAAAAAACTACATAATCAACAACATGGATTAGACTGTGTACATTTAAAAATACCTATGAGAGAAGTATTGGAAAGAAACAATTCTTACATAAGTCTATATCTGTCACCTAATGTTATTATATTCAGTTTTAAAAAAGCCTCTATATGAAATTTTCTATAGAAAGTATCCCACACTCAAGTATTTATTGGTTTTTGGAAGTAAATCCTTTATTATTAATAAATTAAACAATAGAAAGTGTGTATAATGAGATGAAAAAGTTATCTTCATTGAAAATTCATCCAAGTGTATGTTGTATAGTTACTAAAACAAATGGATGAAGAAAATAATTGAAAGAAATTATGTTTTCATAATTGAAAATGAGAAAAATAAAAAATAGATAAGAATATTTCAGTTCTAGATGATCAAAATTCATATATAATAAACCTATAATTTGAGGTGTAAAGTGATGATGTTATTTTTAGATCAAGGGTAATTCAAAAGAATCAAGTTAAATCTGATTATTTCTCTGATTATGGGAGAAAATAACTAAAATAGAAGGATAAAACAGCTTATTATATAGGGAATAAATCAATGAAAACATTATTTTTCATCAGTGGATATCCCCAGCTTAAATAATGAGGGTGAAAACACAGTAGTAAAATTCATTTCTATCTCAAGTATAACCAAAATATTGTGATGAAGCTACCAATGATAAAAATAGGGTGAATGTGATGCATGAAGATATTGATCAAATTGAAAAGAACAACACTTGGGAATTTTTTCATAGGAAAATAATAATAATAACGTGATCAGAATAAAATTGGTCTTCCAAATCAAACATAATGAATATAGTCAAGTGAAAAAAGAATAAGGCATGACTAGTGTGTAAGGGGTATTCCCAAATTAAAGGCATCAATATAGACATGTAATTTCCTCCCATAGATTGTTTGGGGACTATTTTGTTATTATTGGGAATAAATATCAAAAAAAGATTCAAAGTGTATCAAATAATTGAAAAATAAGTGTTCTTGAATTTATTACTTGAATAAGAAGTCAATATTGAGAAAATAGCTGGATTTTTCATTCATAAAGACAAAATAAAAGTGTGTCAGTTGATGAAATATTTATATAGAATAAAGTAAGCACCAAATGCATGATAATATTAACTTGAACAATGCTTTAAGAAGTTTATTTTCATGGTTTAGGGATTAATCATAATCTCTATATCAATAAGGATAAATTAAAACATATTTTGGTACTCATATACATTGATAACATCATATTTAGAAGAATATATGACACTCAGTGAAAACATTTTTCATATCTAATGAAGTAAGAATTCAAAATGTCACTAATTGGTGAACTGTCAATTTTATTAATTTTATTAGTGATTCATATAAAGGATGAAATATTTATCTCTTAGAAAACTATGACAAGTGTAAATAACCCAAACCTAGTAGCCTAGAGTTAGTGGTTACTTTTTTATATTGGTACTAGATAAAACTGATCATACCCTAGAGGACCAAATAGTTTAGTAGTCTTGTAAAACTAGATATGTACTTAAATGTGACATTAAATTTGAAAAGAGAAAAAATAACATAGTATTTTATTATAGAACACTATTATTACCTATATGATATCACTTTATATTAATCGTAACACACTTCATGTTATCCTAGGGAAAGGAAACATAATAAAGGGGTAATATTAGATGTTAAGTAAGGTTATGTGTACAAAAAAATCTAAATAAGAAATGAATAATATGGATGGAATAAATGATGGTAAAATAATGATATATAATAATCAACTGAGATTGAAATTTATCCATGGATATAATAACTATTCAAATAATTACACGGAAATCAATAATTTATTCTATAATGATGCAATATATAATTTTAAAAATCTTAAATTTACCATTGAGCCATTGTGCCAAGACATATACATAAATGGGTAAGTCCTTGTCAAAATACCCAACCTATTTGTTCTCATGAGACCTAATAATACATTGATGGTTTGTATAATTTTTTACCACCCATAACTTAATAATTCCAATGAATTTATCATATTAGTAAACAATAAAAATTAATCAGCATGCCTTAAAAATCAATAACTATCAGTAATGGAAGAACTAGCATACGAAATGTCAATAATTTCCTTAGTCAAACTTATCCTAAACCATCCAAATAAATAATAAGGATGGTATAATTAAAAAATATCTGTTGTGGATCATAATTAAAATAAATGCTTATTTCTTTATGAATATAAATAATATAAAGAGGTCATCAAAATCATTCTATAGAAAAATACCCTTTTTAAATTTTAGAATTACTTTTAAAAATTAAAAATATCCAGAATATTAGAAAATATATTTTAATTGAAAATAACCATGGAAAATTTTTAAGGAAGCATCAAATCATTTATTGTTCATCATGGTGGGAAATTCTACATATACTAATTATGATAAAACAAATATTCCTTTCACATTTTTGGTAAAAAGTCAAAAAAGTACCCCATCCAAAAAATGAAAAAAAAAAGATTTATTTTTAACCATTTCGTAAAAAATTAAAAAATGGTTAAAAATTTATTTAATAAATCACAGTATAATATTTAAAATATTATTTAAAACATTTTAAGTAAAATATAGTCATGGAAGAAAAATATTCCCGATCTAATATAAAAGCAAAGTCAGTTTTCCTTAAAAACATTATTCAAGTAGATTAAGTATTTCAAGAGATTAAAATGAAAGGAATTTTTTATTTACATAAATAACCATAGTATAGGAAAATAAATTAGTTTTAATATAGAAAGATCAAAAAATTACCCCATAGGTGACTTAAAACATAAATAATCTTGAATAATGATGAGATTGTGAAGTAAACCCTTACCACATGTCTGAATTCTGTTGAATTTGTTAAAGCCTACTATATAATAAATATATATTTATTATACATATATTCTAGAACCATACTTGTAACATCCCAGACTTTAATTCCATTATATGGTTCCTCGAGCCCAGTTGGTCACATGTCCTCAAGCGCATCTCTCCAAACTCTAGAGTATGTCGACTAGCAACATGGGAATAGGGTGTGTCTATAGGAAGACTATGCCCTATTATTAGAGTGTAAAACAGAAGTATCAATCATATAGATTAGAAGAAGAAGTAGTAAAACAATCATATAATATACTAACATCCCGGAGACTAAAATAAATAACGAAACACTAACCAGTAACACATCGTAGAGGAAGCATGAGAACAGAAGGAATATAATTTAAAAGCAGCAACTGAATTATATAAAATGATATGATTATGTCATGTTTCTAAAAATCATCCAAAATAGGTATACATGGCATGTTTAAAACACCTATATGAAAATGTACACAAGGAAAAAACTAGTTTCTCCAGATAGTATCATGAGCCTTAGCCCAGTCATGTTCTCCCCTACTCATAAGTAGTAACAAGTTAAGCATCAAACTATGGTCACTTTCCTCAATCCCTACCTGCATGTATATAGTTTGTTTGGGTACCCAATAATGGTCCTAACAATGTGTGAGATACAATCCCAGAAGTTCACCACCCAAGGTGTCTATAACAAGTGATACTATACAGCAATACAAGGATCCCTACAAAACAAGTGTTTATCTCCTATAACAAGGTAGCAGTAAAGGAAAAAATAATTAACCACCATGACCATTCCATATATCCATGCATATCATACCAAACACGTCCATTCCCTATAACCTATATAACAACAATCATGGCTTTTTTGTATAACCGAAAGTGTCATATCAACCACGACCATGACAAACAACCAAGAATATCACATTTACCTTGTTCGAGCCATACAATTATAATTTTAAAACCTCGCAAGTCCAGATCCAAGGTATAATGAACCAACTCATTCTCATATAGTCCTAAGATAATATCAATGGAAACTTGATTAGGCTTGAGTTAGGGTCCAAGGGGCATGTCTATCGACCATTTCCTCTACAAGCCCAAAAAAACCCAAATCCAAGGGGTAGAAAGGCCAAGTAATCCAACAAAATAAATACCCAAGGATAAATATCATCAAAATAATCCACTACTACTATCAATATCTAAGGAGTAAAATCCAAGGCATATAATGGAATCATTCATTAATCATTTCATTTGTTAATTCACAAGCATTCAATTCCATGAGTTTACCCACTCATATAACAAATCACAATAAACCATTAAATAATTAAATGTCATGTATCACATTGAAATAAGGCAGAACATCTTTTAATTAGCCCATTTAAATAAATTCAGTTAATTATAGGCTTCCTCTAACTAATAAAGCACCAAAACTGACACCATGGGTGATATATAAAAGGAAAACATCCAAGGCACACCCCATGGGAGACCTTGGTTGGAGAAACAACCTCCAAAAAGTCTTAAGAAACTAGTGTTAATCCCTAATAGGTTCCAATACATTCAATTTAATTGTCTAATTCAATTTTGGGACCGCTCTAGATAGTTAGGTGGGTGAAACAATGAAAATTGACTATATAAAGCACAAAAAAATCAAGAAAACTGTATACCACCTACCGTAGGTCTATAGTAGAGTGATCATCCAATATCATATTCTGATTTTATCCATATTAGAGGAAAAATGAAGAACAAATAAATAACCTAGAAATATGGAATACTATCTTGCACCTAAATAACTCCATCTATACCAAGAAGAATGAAAGAACACAAAAGGAATTGAGTACTCACTGGTGAAAATCAAACAAGACCGACATCACTTGATTCTGAGTTTGGATGGATATTTGGGAGAAAATTTTGTCCAAAGGCTTTTGGAGGAGCTCCTATGCATGAGGTTCTACCAACAAGATGACAAAATGAAATATATTTTAGGTTTAAACACATTTTAAGGAAAATCTGGTCATTTTGCATCAAAATACTGGGTCTCATGGTTTAGAAAACATGGTTGGAAAAATAGTGCAAAAACTATTAAAAATATTCTATGTTAAGATTAATCCACATGGTCACTATGCATGGTTTGACTAACCATGCATAAACTATGCAAAACACCTCTATCAA
Organism: Viscum album; assembly: GCA_963277665.1. Lineage (NCBI taxonomy): Eukaryota > Viridiplantae > Streptophyta > Magnoliopsida > Santalales > Viscaceae > Viscum > Viscum album. The sequence continues at coordinate 1,627,173,298 of OY728161.1, read as the reverse complement.
AAAACTACAGGTGCTCCCGCATGGGTGTGTTCCTTCATCCGCATGGATTCCTCAAACCCTTCATACTCCTCCAGCCCACTCTCTAGCCCCACATGTTTTCATGAAACCATGTCTCTTGAGTCACATGTTTTTTACTAACCATGTGACCCAACTATTTTTCTCCTGGAGTTGGGTTTCAGGCTCTGAAGAAGACCCAGACACCTTTGGAACTCCCATGAATTCAAAGTTCATTCAAATTAGGCCATAAATAAGCATTGGAACCAAATGTAAAGGGATTCATACCTCATAGTAACACCTAGGTTATTATAGTACTCATATATTTGTTACCATATATTATTTACTTATAACCTTTTATCATCCATTTATTAACAATTCTTTATTAAAATAACTATTCTAGGTGATAACTGCATCATTTTTCATTTGTTTTTTGGTTTGGTAGTTTTGGTTCTTATACTTCGATCATGGTACCATAACATACATAAGGTTAATTATGATATAAATATAATATTTATTCATTATATATATATATATATATGTATATATATATTTATGATCATCTATAAAAATTATAGACAGAAAAATTAATTACATTATTCATGGAGACAATAGGTCGTACATATGCAAGAATGATGATTTCACTTTTCATGGATGGAAAGAAAGAAATTAAAATAATAGTTAAACTTTAAAGGATCATTTTTATATCATATATATCATATATATTTATTAAATCCATCCTTATTACTATCCATGTAAAGTAGAAATTAAAAATGAATCGCATCGCTTCATGAAGGTGGTAGTCCACACACACACATGAGCGATGTTATCATTCTTCATTTGATGGAAAATAGGGTGGAATGTGGTGGTTTAATAACCATAAAAATTTTCATCAAACTGAGGATATTTAATTAATTATTTTATGATAAATACCATAGACTTATATTAGTTAAAACAAAATTAAAAAGAAATTGATCGGTTAAGATGATTACATCTTCTTTGAAATAACTCTTTTAGATATCCTCTAAAGAACCCTAGAATTGGTATTTTTGGAATATAAACACATATATAATGTGGATAAGTATTTTGGGGAGGTATTTTGGTAGGTTTTGTTCTATCTATATGGTTCAAAGTTGTGTAAAGATAATATAGAAGGGGTGCCCTTTATAAGGAAGGGGAATGCCACTCTAGGAATTACTAAAAATATTAAAATATGACAAAGTAATTCTCAATAAAAATGATTATAAATTGATATATATTAAAATAAAAAATTTTAAGGTCTTATATAATCATCCAATGATATCTAGATAGGTTTTAGTGTCATTTTTAACCTTATCTTTTGGTTTAACCCTATGGTTAACTTATTTTAATCTTAAACATGGAAATAAATTTTTATAATTTTACTTATAAGAAAACAATTGGCTCATAAATGAAAAAGGGATAAAATTTTCAACCAATTATATACCTAATTGTCCTCTTAGAATATCTATGTTATTGTAAATAAATTAATAAATTATTATTTTTCGTAAAATATCATTAATTTCATTTTTGACAATATTCATGTAATTTGACTTTAAAGTCAAAAAATAAAATTAGAATATAAATATTTAACACATCTCTAATATGTTATTATTATCTAAAAAATTCATTTATCAAAATAATTCACCAATATTTTATTACTTTTAAAATTTTTAAAATCATTTATTTTTTTCCTATTAATTGAATAAAATCTATATTGGTGTTGTGTAAGCATTTAAGGTAATTATATAATCAATAAAAAGTAAAAATAAATTACTATGATAAAAAAATTAATATATATTTTAAAATAAAAATTTATAAGATAACTTATCCTCTTTTTATCATTATGTAAATATTTTAGAGATATTAAATTCAAGAGAGTGACATTTTGTATCTATTCTTTCATAATATTAATATAAAGGTCACAATAAAAGAAAAATATAACAAAGTGGCCATATATTAAACAATTGGATGGAAATGGATGAAATAAAACCATAAAATAGGACAAAGAAAAGTTTTGGGTTGATTTTGAGACCTTATCTCATGGTTTTAACCTTATTTTACCCATTTTACCATCATTAAGATGACCAATATTTACTACGGTTACTATTCATAATGACCAAAAAATGAAGGGGGCATATTTAAAAAAATTTAAAATCCTAATAAAAAAACTGGTATCCATTTTTCAAGATTCAATATATAGAAGCGGAAAATCAATTTCAATAAAAATGCATAAAATGAAATGAAAATGAGTTTGTAGAAAAATGCGTTTTAAGTATTAAGCCGGATTTATTCTTATCCCAAAACTAGTAAAAAAATTAGATAAATGCTAAATTTTTTTATTGAATATTTAATATATAAATTTTATTAAAATCATTTTTTAATAGTTATTAATTAAATTTATTAATATAAAAACACATTACATGTATAAAAATAGTTTTTAGAAAAACAACTCTTTTACTTTCAAATGTTTTTTATTTTCATTTCTAATAAATTTTTAACAAATGAATTCATTTTATACATATGTAAAAAATATTTTTTTATTATTTAGTTAGTCTTATTAATACCCACCAATCCAACAACTTGGAAATATCTATCATATTAAATAAAAATATTTCAATGCTATATTTTAGTTTGTTTAAACTTAGTGTTGTGTGTAAAAAAAATATAAGTAAAAATTATATTTATAGAGAAATTTATCATAAAATCATAGGGTGTTATATTATACACCCCTTAAAATAAATTTCACCCAAAAAATTCCATCACTATAATATAAAAAACTGATGATAATTCTACCTTATCACATCCTTGGGTTCCGACGCAGATTTCTCAAATTTATGGTTTATCCGATCAAATAAAGGTTAACAACCCACTTGTATTCCTCTAAAGTCCTATATAGTTTGACCATACCACTAACAGGTATAGAACCAATGGATGAAAACATAACCATTACCTTACATTTATACTAGCCCCAACTTTCACACCAATAGTCTTGTCTCAATTATCTAGGGAAACACTACAAAACAACCCATCTCCACCCAGGCCAATACCCAAAATGGTTCCCCAGTAGCCCAACCACTAGAGGGTTCACATCTAGATTAAATCTCACGTAATAAAATTCCATTCAAAACACAACCAAACTCACTATAGAGAGAGATCTATATCCATCTCATGATAATAACCCAAGCTATCCCACCCCTCTCAAGGGTCCAACACTAACCGAAACTCTTAGACAAATTGGATAGCACTACTAAGCCCATCCCTTAAAGGGAGGATATTCTCCCAATAAATCAACCAGGATAAAGTATACCCTTAGAGACATAATCCACATAAAACACAAAAAATATCCCTCAAAGGGATCTCACAACCCTAAAAAACCAATTTAAAATTTCTAAATAGGCCTCACTAAAATACCAACTTGATAATCCAAACCATTTTCACCATTTAAAATCCCATTTCGAACCGTATTCTCAATCAACATTTTTTTAAAACGTCATTCAGAAAAATTTCAAACCATTTCAAATAGAAACCCCCTATCTTTTCAAACTACTTGAGAAAAACTAACTATTTATCTACATTTAAAACCATTCCATAAAAATCCAACACTTTTACCTAAGTTCACAGACCAAACAGGGACAATACCATTTTAAATTTAAAACTTCATTCAAAGAAACTAATGAAATAATTTCACAAAAACTTGGAATTCAAAAAACCTTTTATAAACCCAAAATCCATTGGAAAACCATTTAAACCCTCTTTTCTAAGTGAATTTCCCATTTTAAAACATTTAAAAATGTTAAAAAATTAACACATATAAAAGGAATAAGAACAAAAGAATACTTACTTGCCTACTCGAGGCTCAATTACATGTTGTCAACATGTGAAATTTAGTCGTAGTCATTCATATAAAAAAGAAACAAAACTTTCTTGGAATAAATTAATTAAATATAACCAAAAAAATTATTTCAAATTTTTTTGAATACTTTTTTATTTAAATTTAATTAATTTGAGCCTTTATTAAACACATGAAACCAAACACATAAAATGTGAACCAACATGCGTATCCATGATACATGGACTCACTCACTCTTAGAAAATATGGACAAGATATAAAATCCCATAAATCATAATTCTGATACCATGTGTGTCACTCTAGATGAAATCTATAAACTATAAAAGTATATACCAAAACAAAAATTCCACCCTTGAAAACATGGAATTCCCTTGTACATGGGTTAGATACTCCCAGAAAAGAGTTCCATAAAAAGTCCAAAAAATGTCATGTATCCTATTTTTTATTTCCTAAATAGTAACACAAAAGAAAATATCCTCTTATACAATTTTGTGACATCCCATCCCAGATCATCTAACATGGGATGAGTGATGCCTTAGCGGTCTCATGTGTGCCTCCCTAAAGCATGTGGTTTCTAATTAGCAGTGAGGGACAAAGAGGAATTATTGGGATACTATTCCCTTGGTAAAAATAAACAGTGGTATTTTGAAATAAGGAAAGAAACAATGTGAGTATACAATGGAAATAAAATGAAGAAGAAATATCAATAATAACAACCCCCTCTATAACAATTTAGCACATAATATCTAGTACAACAATCAAATAGATTCCCACATATAAAATATTTATATAAAATAAAAAAAAATAATGAGGCATCTCCACTAGATGAACCCATAGTCTATCACATCATTGCCTCCAACACAACCACACTAATTTGGGACCAAGTCCTAATCCTAAATCCCTGACCAAAGAGAAAACTTGTGCACCGAGATGCCCATGCAGTGAGTGATTATAGATCCATTAGAACACCACCAATTCATCCTTATCATAAAAATATGTTCCATATAAAAGTTTATGCAATGATAATAAGTAAACAAATAATCAAATATATAATTTATCAGGTCATCACACGTTAAACATGCCACTATGAACCCTAACTCTACCTTCATCAGTTCATTAAAATAAGGAATGTATGGCAGTGCCTTGGTAAAACATAAAACCTATGGTCCACACCATTCACTCTGGTCAATGCCTCTTCAAGTACCCTGACCGAGCCTTTTGTACTCATGGAGTTAAATCATGTCACCTTAACCTAATACCCTCATAAATGAATGATCATTAATTACACCAGACCATCCCTATTGACACTGGGGAGGTCACAGGAAATCACATCAAACCATCCCCATAGACTCTAGAGAGGCCACATACAAGCACAACAGTCTATCCACATACAAGCACAAGTATAGAAACACAACAAGCACAAGTCCATCAACATAAACTTTGGAAATTCCACATACAAGCACAAGTATAAGTTTTAATATGCACCACAATAATAAAAACAAGTTAAACTTTACCAACTATAACCATAACCCAACATCTCACTCAGAATATCCACCATCGTCACAACTGAAACCCACACTAATGTATCTATTATAATGACCATCATCACAATTGGACCACACCATATTAATCATAGTTTTCCACACATCACATGAAAAGCTAAAATAACACCATCATGGTTAACCTATTTTATCTCAAGAACCCAACCATCAACTCATATAAAAAATCCCAATGAGCTTGGGAGAACACCACCCAAGTCATCTCAGTCTTTCTTGATCCAAAATGACACTTTCCAAGCCTAAAAACCCAAGAATACAATCCTACCTCTATTTCCTATCGAAGGAACCCATTTTTCAATTACATAGCGCACACTGTAGGGGATTCACTACCCGGAACCCTAAGTCATTTATTGAATACACCTTATCCCTTTCCCAACCAAAACAATAGCTTCTAGCAATATTTACCTAAGAGAGAAAACCTATTATCCTCCTATTTATGTAGATCATTTTCACCATTTTCAAGGTACACATGTGACACCCCCTCTAATGATCCTACCACTTCAATACAGACCTCACCTGCTCACACTAAAATCAAAATAAGTGGTTTAATGAGGTTATAGAGACACACATAAATCATGGAATAACATTTTATATAAATTCTATAAAATGGTAAGGAATTCTACCTCAAGACCAAAAGAGCTAACTCACCATAAATCATCCCATGAATTAATACTATCATTATAAATCCATAAAAACAACCCAAAATTCATCAAATTAGTTTTCTAAGAAGATAAAAAATAAAAAAAATATTTTAAGGCCTAGATGGCATAAGACTTACCCATAGGAACCAACCACCCCCAATGAAACATAAAATTACTAAGAAAAAAGGAGATAAACCAAAAATAATTAGATAAGGACCCCCATAGGTGCCTATATTGAGTGGAGGTCGAGGAAAAATAGGGAAAATAAATAGAGGGAATAAGGGGGAAACTAACCACTTGACCTTTATTTAAAAAAAGATCACAAAGGAGTCTACTAGAGAGATGAAGGGCCTCACCAGTGAGCCAGTGTGACCAACCATCCCCTAAGACACTGGTAAATCCACAAGTTGATTGATGGAACATCATTGGATAGCTGGTGCTCCCCTATAACTTTAAAAAAGTTTTAGATCTATCCCAACCTTCCTAACATCACTCACAAACCTCCTAGGATGACTTTATCAACAAAAAAACCACATATATTAAGAATACTAGACAAAAATTCAAACTACAATACATAGAAATGCTATAGGGGGTGTTATAGTGAGGTATAGTAGGAACCGGGCACCCGAGGGTCTAGTACTTGGTACTCAGTGGGTTGCATGTGTTGTGGGTTGTTATTGTTGAACCACTGGGAACATAGTGGCATTTTTCTAGGTACCAATTAGACACTAAGGGAACAACCCTTTAAAAAGAGTAGTTTGGTCAATTTAAAACCATAATTTATCACTAAAAATAAATAGGTCTCTAGATTTATTTTAGTTTCAATACATTTACACCTTTAGGGTGATATTATATAGTTATAGTTCTTTCTAAGTTTTTTCCATTGATAAGTTTATTTTGTGCATATATTTTAAGGTGTTTTTATAAATGAATAGTTGTATTTAATTGAATAATCTTTCCAATTTTGGGACATATTTAGTTTTTTTATGTTTTTTGGTACGAAACAATGATTATTTGAAAAGAAACTAAAAGTAGTGGAAAATTGAGCTTAAAGAGACTTTTCATTATGAGTGAAGAGAAGTGGTGTGACATTGGATTTTTGAGAGGAGGAAGATGGAAATTATGGACCAGAACCGGTACAGGTCATGTACTGAGAGTACATGACATGTAGTATCAGTTCTTGACATACTGCAAACTATGTAGAACATGTCGTGATGATGTGACATGCTAGGAACTGAAAGTACATGTCGTGTAACTCAATTACACAATGTGAACAATGTCAAACCAGCGTACAAAGTTTCTGCAGATTCAACGCGGTTGAGAAAAACTCAGATATGAAGTACATGATGAGTATGCCAGGTACACGTCATGATGATAGTGACGCGTGAAAAAAATAATGACACCGGGTTGTGGGTTTGGATGAAAAAATTCTATAAATGGCACCCTTGGCCACCCTTTTGAAGCATTTTGAATGGGGCACTACCACCAGAAGCCTACCAAACAAAGGCACAACAACTCCACCACTTTCTGTAGGATTGTACTTTTTTTTATACACCCACTCATGGTTAGCATGAGTGGGTGATTTATTTGTGTTGATATGTGCATGATAAAGGGGAATTGAGTTTAAGGTATTTTATAATTAACTCAATTCATTTTGGGACTTCGTATTTTCTTGTTAATTCTATCCACTTTCCTAATTCTTCTTTCATGACCATTGTGAGTGGGGGTTTATGATTTGGTGCAATTTCTTTCTTTGTGCATGACCATTTCCTAGATTGAATACATTTTTTTAATATGTGATCTAGGGTTTACACTTCCACCATGAACATTGGTTTTGTTTTTTCCATATGATTAAATAAGGTTTTAGGTTACCCATTTTTTGCAATATGAAGTAACTGTTCATGAGAAAAGGAGATCTTTAGATGGAGATCATTTATTATTACCATTGGACTCGCTATGACCCTATCCAGAAAACTACATAATTTCTATTTAATTATCTCATACCTTATCATATCATGAACCTATAATCATTGCTTCTTGACACTCATTTTATATTTTATTCTCCCCTATTCTAAAACAAATTCCATGATCAGTAGTTTAGATTTTTCTAAATTAGTTTAGGTTTATTTAATTTAATTAATATTTTCTCCAAACCTATCTACGTGGGTTCAACCTCGGATATCCAAATCATATACTAACCTATAGTTTAACTCTTTGTTGGTTTCATGTTTGAAATTTCTAAATTCATTAACCTGACAAGAATAAATGATGCTTGTAGGGATATCATCTCTATTATCTCTTTTCAAGAGCCTCCATTATGGTGTGAAAGATTGGTGTAGGAGAGAAAAATCCCAAGAACTACTATAATATTTTTCATTTCTCTATTTTACTTATAAAAATGGGTAAAACCCCTTGTTGATCTAATATAGGGATCGTGGAAGTCACTGAATCTCTTGGGTTCCTTTCGGTCTATCCTTTGTGGAGGATTAAACTAGGTGAATCTAAGGTATACTCATGGTTTTGATTTTTGGTTTCACTTTCTGTAAATATAAGTTATACAAATCACTAAAACCCTTATCAATGTTATTCCTTCATCATTTGTGGTTATACCTCTCCTCTTCATATGACCACCATAAGATTTCTTGCAATTGAATTCAGTAGTTGTACCCCTTATTCCCATCATATTCATTGAATATTAAACTAATAATGGTTTAGGGTCAATTGAAACTAATTAAAACCAAAATTTTAAGATAATAAATATCTTTTTAAATCATTAATTGAATTAAGATATTTTTTTATTTTACCCATGGTTTTTTTAACAAGTTTAACATGCTATACTTTCAATTTCAAGTCTTGATTTCCATTTTATAGTTTCATGGTATGCCAATTGGTTTGTTTATTCTTAGTAACACAAGAAATTGGATATTTTCTATTTTTTATATAATTTACATTGTTTTATTATTACATTTGAAGCTTTCTCTTCATTCTTTACATGATTTCTACTTTATATGGCATGCTTTTTTCATTCTACACTACATTGGTCATGTTGGAATATATGTATATTTTGGTTTGTGAACTATAGATGGTATCCACATATTGATGAATAAGTGAGTGGTATGGGATGATATTTCAACACCCTGACTTGTTACACCCTTTCCTTTATCCACAAAGGGTTGGACTACAAGATTTCCATGACTGGGTATAATTGATTACCTTTCCACTAATGGGACTGACCACTAGATCCTCAACATTATTTCACATGTACATGTGTGGAATATTTATAGGTTTAGTGCATTACCTCCCATGGTGATGGAACCAACATATAATATCAGATCCAAATAATATTCTTGATGCATGTAGTACTAGTACAAACCCTCCCTAGGTAGAGAGTTATATATAATTTCTAATGTTAAGGTCTAATTATTTGTTAAAGAACATATGTGTTTTAAATACCAAGTCCTATAAATTTGTACCATTTTTTCTTGCTCTCTAGTTTATGTATAGTTATAACGGGTGGGGTAGTGACTGCCTACTTGGTACTTTCATAATGACACATTGAAAGTTCCCTTTTGAGAAGCATAAGGACTTTATATGTGAACTACGTAAAGGTAAGTCCCTCAATAATCAGAGTTAGGATGTTTAGAGCATGGTTCGCATATGATAAATTTTTGGTAATATGTTATACATACCTTTAATTGAAATAAGGGATTCCTACTGCAATCTTTATACGAGGTTTCATGTTTTGGATCACCATTTTGGGTCCTTATTCCATATTCATATTACATCACATATGAATATATAGTTATTTATTTGTCACATAGATATTTCATGTAGTTTTTATGGTTTTGAGTCTTTTATGTATGAAAATTAATGTTCATGTTATGTTATGTGTTTTGGAAATGTATTAATTTATAACCCACTTTAGTCTACAATCATTTATACAATGGGTGTCACTGGTTTATGCATAGTTTGGGTCACATTTAGGTATAGAAATCATTAAATTTATTATATTCCTAAAGGGGAGAATATATCAACCAAAAAATTGAACTCCTATATCCAGTTTTAAAAACATAATCATTACATTTCTATCTTTATTATTTATAAATGTGACAAAAATTCAACCATCCAAAACATACAACATCAAAAGGAAATATGGGATCACTTAAATACCCAAGGACCTTTTAGTTTTAGAGTTTTAGAAAATTAATAACAACCCTTTTAAAGTAGAATCTTACACAAAATGTCTATTTTAACTATAAAATAAATTCTTTATAAAGACATGATTACTTTTTCCAAGTTAACATTCATATATAGAACTCTGACTTTACTAAAATTTTATACACACCCTTAAATCCCTATGAAAAACATTTAAAAATGGGGTATGATAAAAAAATAAGGTACATAAAAGAAAGAAATAAATTAGTATAGTGTAAAAAATTAAAACCCATAAATGTTTTACCTTCATCACAATATTCTTTGAGTTTATGACATAAATCATATCCACACGAAAAAACACATATTTTACTCAAAGAAGTCCTTTAGAGCTAAAAGTAAGTAAATAAAAACCATTTTAAGAAACATAGAGAATCAAATTAATAATCCTTGTTCACTAATGTTATAAATAATCATATCATAGTTAAATATGTAAGAGAAACCATCATGATTAACTCCCACCTTCTTTCCTTTAAATAAGAGGAACATTATCCAATGCATTGGAGTGCTATATCGAGCTAACCCTTCATATAAGATGTATTAGGTTCACCCATAATATAAGATATATCGAGATCATATATTAATAATATATAATTGTCAAGAGACATATCCTGGATTAAACATTTTATTATTGTACCTTTTCATCATAAAACCCTTGAAAAACTCTTTTTAACCCATATGCAAAACACTTTCAGATATCTAAATAGATTTTCCTTTTAAAAACCCTTTTCAAAACTAAAATACCTTGAAAAAAAGAGAAAATTATTTTTATTTAAAGAAAAAATTAAATATTATAATGTAAAAAAGCATTAAATAACGATTATGGTATAGGGAAAATCCATTTACACCATATATATTCAAAAATAACATTCTATTTTTCCTTTTTCCAAGAAAGTAAAAACATCCCATATAAAATCTATAAAAAATATTTCTTTTGAAAACATTTTAAATAAAGTAAAAAGAGACATGAAATTTCATTTCTAGTTAATTTATGTCCATATAAATACATATAAAATTTATTTTTATTAATATGCACATGGAAGTAAATGATTTAGAAAATAATTCCTCAAAACCTTTAAAACGAGGGTTCAAAAGTAAAGTGTCCCTTACCTCAAGTTCGAATCATCACTTATGTTATTTATCTTATTGAATAATAAACTTATATTAATTATTTAATTTCTTAATAACCTTTTTCAAAATCTTTATTTTATTAGTTTTAGTTTTATTTCTTACCATGTTATATTCAATTACATAGTTGATTAAATTCATGCCAGGTATTTTGGTAATATTAAGCTCATATGTCAAAAATGACTTTGGTAGGTTGACTATGGTCAATGAGGTCATTATTACATAATATAAAAAATAATTATCATGAAATAATTATCCTCTTTATATATAAATTATACTTTTAAAACCAACCAAAAATGATGATTATGAAAAATGAAATACGTTAAAATCATTGAGACGGTGTGTCGTACGTATGCATGAGTAACGTTTCTATTTTTAAATAAACACGAGGGTTATATGGTATGAATTATTTTAAATTTAAATAATGTTTATTATATCATAAATATCATAATATATCTTCAAATACACTTATATTTACCATCTATATGATGTGATGATGAAAAATGTATCATATCACTTCATGGAGGTTATAATCCACATGTACGCATGAACAATGTTATCGTTTTTCAATTGATGGAAAGGTAAGAAAATATGTGATATTATATATTTTTTATAATTATAACTATTTCATGAATATAATATATATAAATTAAATTTATTATTATATCCAACCATGATATGCAGTGATGAAAAACCAATTACATCGGTTCATGTGGTGCTAGTCCTCCGTACAGACGAACGATGGTTCCATTTCCCATTTGATGGAAGAAGATATAGATATAGTTTATTACATTAACATAATAACATATAAGTATATTTAAGATATTTATGTAATTGTTTTATCATGTTTGATAAATATTTTACAGTAATAGAAGAATAAATAAATCTAAAATATTCGGTTAAAAAATATACCTCTTCTTCTAACATCCTTCTATACTTTACAACTTAAGTCTTATAAGGTTATAATTATACAAAACATAATAACTCTATAACATAGGGATTTATTATATTAAATTATTTGGGTAATTATTTTCTGAAACCAAAGGATCTTGAAGTGTGTTGAGGATAGGAGAGGGGGTTCCCTTTTATTAGTGAGGGGAGGGGAATTCTTAAAATTTATTAAAGTAATAAATTAATATAAATTAATTTTAATTGAAAAAGGATATAAATTGATATAATTAAAATATAAGATGTTTATTTTTTAAAATAATCTATTAAAATAAAATTTTGACAAGTTTATTTTATGTTTTCACCCTTATCACTTTGTTTTAACCCCCCTTAACCCTTTGGACAATTACCATTATATCAATGGTTTTTTTACTCTTTGGGGGTTAAGAAAGTAATTAAAAAGGACAAGTGACTAATAGATGAAACAATGTTAATATTTTCAACTATATCCCATTAACTTATATGATGAAAATATTTTTATAAAATTTAAATCATTTAATAAATTATTGTTTATTATAATATATCCTAAATATAATTTTTGGTAATACAAGAAATAATATAATATAATATGTGTCTAAATCATGTAAAATGGTTCCAAAATTACATCAATTAAATGATAAAGAGGATATTGTCTTAATATAATCATCTAATCAAATTTATAAAGGTTTAGATATCATTTTAAACCTTAATTTTTTGGTTCAACCCCTTGGTTAAATAAATTTTAAATTTAACCATGGTAATGATTTTTTCAATATTAAAGGGTAATAATTTTGCTTATAAGTTGAAAATTGGCTCATAAATAGAAAATATATGAAACATTATACCATTTATATTCCTTATTTTTCTATTTTTTTTTTATTTTTATTGTTTATAAATAATTTAATAAAATATTATTTAATGGAAAATATCATTAATGTCATTTTTGGAACTATTTATTTATTTTAAATTTTAAAATAACGTTACAGAAAATGAATTAAAATATAAAACTTGAAAAATTACCAAACATGTTATATTTATCTATAAAATTAATTAGACACTATAAATCACTCTAAAAATTTACTTTTAGAATCTTTAAAATTATTTACTTGATTTTTCTACAGCTTGGAGAAGCACCGTGTCAACATTGCGTAAGCATTTAAGGTAATTATTTCATAATTTTTTTAAATAAAATTAACTGATAAAAAATATAATTTATATTTAAAATAACCATTTATAACTGAAAATAATTTTTTTTATGACTATAAAAAATATTATAGATATTAAAACCAAGAGAGTGAAATCTCGGACTTTATATTTACTTAAAATAATATATGTCATTTTCAAAGGAAAATGGAATTGTTTTTCCATAAATTAGAATATTGGATGAGGATGGTTGAGCCTCAATCAATAAATAGATTAAAAAATGTTAGGGTCATTTTTAGTCTTTATCATATTATTTTTAACTTTAATTATATGATTTACCCTTATTGAGGTGACAATATTTAAAATAGTTACTATTTATAATGACTAAAAAATAAAAAGGAATAATTTACTAAATTTGGACCTCATGATTCAAAATATGGAATTAATTTTTTAAGTTTCAATTTCTTGAAGTTTGATAAATTAAATTAATATTAAAAGGAAAAACACAATGAAAATAGCTTTTTGAATAATGTGTTTTAAGTCTAAAATTGAACGTACACAAAAATAAGTTTTAATGATGATTACTACATAATTAATTATAATATTAATAATTAATTTATATTTATGTTAATTTAATATCAAATGATACTTTTAAATTAATTTATTTAATGAAAATAAATGATAATTTTACAAAAATCCGTATTTTTCACTATTCACTGAACAATGAATCTCTTCAAAAAACCCCAAAATTTCACCCTAAGATAATTTTAATATTCTAATTTAAAAAATTATAACATGTTTATCAAATAAAATTTCTAAAATTCTTAAAATTAATTATACTAATCACTCAAAGAAAGAAGTAAAAACTTTTTTTGAAGAAAACAAAATTTTGAAGCAAAAAACAACTTCACCAAAAAATTGAATGCTTATTATATAAGTACCAATCGATAAATTTATATTGTGTAATAACTTTATGTTTATTTCACAATGTTATCAATTCTATTTTTTCCTACCAATTTAACATCTAGGTTATAAGTGTTACATTTAAATAAAAAAATATCATGGTTCGTTTAAACTCAATGTTGCATGTTGTATACCTAATCGAACATAGTGTTTTATTAAAATCTCAGGATAATATAGAGAAAACTATTTATTATTTTTGTAGTACTCAACTACTAACATTTATAGTATACTTTGGTGATAAAGAGGTGTGCCTGACGTATTGTGAAGATGTGATTCAGGTACTATTGAGGTATTCATGTCACAAATGTCAAAAATGCTATTAGAGAAGACTATGGGATCTTGGGTATAGTTCTTGAGAGTTATTAGGTGTTTAGACCATATAAATTTAGTAATTAAATGTTAAATATTATTTTTATACATAATTATAGTGTAAGGTTTAGTTACTAAGGGTAATATAAGATTTATTCTTTTCTTTTTCTTTGAGTTAGTTCTATTTAATTTAGTCTCATGCATTATACCAAGCATTGATAAGTATAAATATGTATGGTTCCATTCAATATTCTATGGCTACTTATATTTTTTTGATATAAATTATTTCTATATCTATTTAATGATTCATATTAACTAAAACATTAACAATAAATAAATTTCATTTTAATATATAATTATTGTTAACAAATAGGTTAATATGGGTTAAAAATGAACTATTTTATGAATTTAGTTATTATATACTAATGATAGTTAGTATTTTATATTTTATACCTAAATAATTCTTTTATTACATAAAATTAATTTATGAGTATTTGGAACTATTATTTTAAATAAAAAAAGTTTTAAAGGGAATGTTGTTTTAATAAATTAAAAGGGAAGAAAGGGAGATGGGAATGGGGTTAGACCTAACTTATAGCACAGTTAATGCTTGGAGTTTTCTTGTATGTGGAAGACAATATTGATATTATTCTCTAATTTTAGGTAAAATATACCACCTAGATGACCACCTTATACTAATAATAAAGGGGTAGATTTTTATGTACCACTTTCTTGACTAATAGTTAATCCTCAGGTTCTGAAAAGACACGCTCACCTGCTTCTAGCAGCTAGTCAGGGAGCACCTTGAAGGCATCCTTCAACTTATCATATTATAAGGGATTTACATTTCCACCGACATTTAATGTGGATGTATCTCATCATGTGGATGAGGACTATATTAATTATAGATATCATATTTTCAAGAGTATTAAAATATTATAACAACACTCTGTTTAGTTAGATAACTTAATTCTATAAGGGGTGGATTTTTTGTGGTGGTGTAACACCATGATATTTTGAGAAATATTTTTTCCAAATGAATTTAATATTTTAAATATTTTTCATTACACACAACACAGAGTGTAGCTTTCATTACACACAACATTGATTCTAAAGGAAACATGACATACTAATAAAATATTATTATTCAAAATGATAGTATTCATCTATCTTTTGGAATGGCGGGTATGAATAGGATTAACTAAATTATGGAAATATATGATTTAAACATGTATATAAAATGAATTATTTTGTGACCAATTAATTACATATGCAAATAAAAACTATATAAAAATAAAGGAAATCATTTTCTAAAAAACTATTTTTTATGAAAACAAAATCCTTTTACATCAATAAATTAAACAAAACACTTTTGGTGAATTTTTTAATGAAATTTATATTTTATATATTTAATCAAATGCTTATCATTCATATTATACTTTTCTAGATAATATATAAGAATAAATCCAATTTTATTCTTAAAATCTATTTTTTTTAAAAGAAGTTTCATCACCTTTTTACACACTTATTTTAAAAATATTTTTTTACACTTATAGAAAATATATTTAACAAAATAAATTTCATTTTTGAAATCAGATTGTCAAAATTATCTTCAGGTGATTTTTATAATCTTCTGAGAAAATGAATTTTTTTATTAATAATGAAAGGTATTGGTTTTATTAAGAATTGTCATTTATTTTAAACTTTTGAGCATTTTGTCATTGAAACCCTATTTTCTCATCGCATGTATGAGATTAATTTTAAATTTAAATTTTACACTTATGTGAATGGAATTTTGAAAAAAAATTGATATTTGAAATTATAATATTATATATTATCTAATAAGGTTAACTTAATTTTTTTCCATAATGAATAGTGACAACAATAAAAATTATTTACTACAGTTAAGGTGAAGATAGGTTTATCGGGGGGGGGGGGGTTAAACAAAAATGATAAGGGTTAAAAATGACCCAAAACTATTCCAACAAAAAGTTTATAGAAATATTTAGACATTATCTCTTATAATATCAATAATGGTCTATTTTTTATCCTTTTGGAAAGTAGAAAATGTGGGTAAACCTTTTTCTTTTCAAAAAATTATAAGTATGCCACTCACCTCACTTATAAAAGGCCACACCTTCCCCTATCATATTAACACTTCCAAAACCATTTTTTCATAAAATAATTTATTAAAAAACTTCCTTAATTCCATCATACTATCCTATGAGACTTATGTTTTTCAAAAAATCACCCTAAAAAGCCTCTTTTATAGACTAAAAGAGGTCGTCTGAAAAAGAGGTAACACCCCTAAATGACTATTTTATTTTATTTATTACTACAAATACTTAAAATATTATTAAAAAGATATTATATAATAAATTAATTATCATAAATATACTAATATATATATATATTAAGTTAATTACCTACAACCATCTCGTATTCATCAAATGGAATACAAAATCATCATTTATGTGTACGTTATACTACTACCTCACGAACCGATGTTATTCATTTTCCATCACCATATATCATTGATAGATATAATGATGGATTAAATGTTTATATATGATATATATGATATTATTATACTTATGGAATTATTATATCACATTTACCTTCATACTTTTCATTCTATAGGAATATTATAACGCGGCTTATGTATATAGTGGACTACCGTTGCGCGAAGCGATGTGATTCATTCACGCTTTACATGGAAGGTAATAAGGATGGTTTTAATTATTATTATTTGATATATATGAAATAAAAATGATTCTATAATGGTTATATGTTAGTTTTATTTCTCTCTTTTAATCCTTTGAGAAAATAGAAACATCGTTCATGCATACGTATGGCATACCGTCTCTATGAACGATGTATTTCATTTTATATCTATAAATCTGATCAATTACTATAAAAAATATATAATGGATATATATGATATTTATATCATGGTTTAAATTATAGATATTATGTAACCCTGATCAAATTAATATGACTAAAATAAAAAATCAAAACATACATGAAAAACAAATCATTTATTGCCAGAAATGCGATTTTAACATAGAATTGTTAATAAATGGATAATAAAATGTCATAATAAAATCATATATGGTATGATATATATATGTATTAATATGTAATATATGTATAATAAATTTATATTTATTATATATAAGGTTCATATGTGTACAAAGGAAGTCGAGACTGTTGATAAGAGATTCCTAGTCTCTATTTTTTGTTTGGTAGATTTATAAAAATTCACCACTTATTTATTTTGTGTGGTGTATATAATGACCCTTTGAAATTTTATATCATGAATATAAATTTTTAGAGATATTTAATTTTTCATTTTATGTTATTATTTATTGGGTTTTAAAATTCAAAAGATTACTAAATCGGTAAGGGATTTCTTCTCACTTTTTACTTATATGAGACACATGGTATATTCACCACTTATTTCTTTTATTTGGTATATATAATTCCCATGAATGTATTTTATGATGATTCAAATTAAAATTATTGGGATTTACATATGCATTTTATGATTTATCTTTTATGGGGTTTACGATTCAAAATTTACCAAAGTGGTAAGGGATTTTTATCTCAATTCTCCTTCTTCAAGACTTATGTTATGTTATGAACCTATCTGATTTTATAAGTTTTATTTACAGAAACTTTTACATGTAATATAATGAATATATTTATTTTCATGATATTATAATTTTTATTTAATTTTACTCTTTCATGGGGATTACAATTCAAAGTTACCAAAATTTAAACGGTTTTATCTTACAATCTCATCATTTATCAGGATTTCTCATGATCATTTTTACAACGATGAAATAATAACATATATATCTCAAGAAAATCATGTATTTTATTAAACCCTGATTATTTATATAAAATACCTATTTTATTATCATTTCCCTCTCTTTATGTACTCAAGAGTTAAAAAGAATATTTTAAAGAAAAATCATCTTTATTTCTCTCTTCGATCAAAAACTCTTTTTTCTCTACAACCATGTTTACTAAAAATGTTTTCAAAAATGTTTTTAACATTCTTTAAAATATTTATCAAAGAAATTTTTATTCATGTTTTACTTTTAAAAAAATGTTTTGAAATAAATCTTTATATCGTTTTCTGAACATTTCCTGTTTGGATTTAACTAAAAACTTAAAAAGAATCTTTGTTTTAACATGTATGACATAAAATAAATTTCCCACCATCATGAACATTATTTTATTTTAATATTAATTTATATTTTTTAAGGTTATTTTAAAATACAATTATTTTAAAATTAGTTTATTTTTTATTTTTTTCAAAACTGAAAGGATATTTTCCTCAAGAAATGTTTTAAATTATTTTTAAAGATTATTTTATAAGTTTCCAAGGTTATTTTTAATGAAAATATTTTAAAAAATGTATAATATTCTAAAAGGTTTTTTTAAAGGTGGAAAGGGTATATTCCTTAAGATATACTCTAGGAGATATTTCTAAATCATTTTCCATACAAGATGACATCCTTTATTGTTACTTATTCTTTACTAGGGATAAGATTGAATGATAATATCCTTATTATTTATAGGGTTGGTTAATGTTTATAGTGATGAAATTTTTATCAAACCCATTTATTTCTCCTTGGTTATGTTATGGTTAATTGATTAAATGTTTATGGAACTCATTTTATTCACATGGTTTATGATGTGATGATATGATGACTGTTTTATGATATTGTGGAACACATAATCATGGTTTTAATTATGATATGGTTGGGTCCTAAATCTCCCTTCAATTAATTAGGTTAATATTTATATCTCATGAGAAAATAATGGGAAATAAATCTACAGGCCGGATCCACTATGGTAAATAGGTGAGTCTTGATCTATTATAGGAAATAGGTTCATCCTGATACACAATGGGAAATATGTGATAAGTCATGATCCAATATATTTATGGTATTGGAAGTTAACAATTACATTTTATTTTTTTCTATAGTTATGATGGTTCCATACTTTTATTACATGATCTTATGGTTCATGGTGGATATATGATGATTTCTCACTTTTATGGCCCATGTTCTAAGAAATAATAAAGTCTTCGGTTATGAATCATGTTTATGATCAATGAAATTATGGGTATGAAATTCGTAAGTTATTTTTATGATCACATACCATTATAATTATCTTATGATTTCAGATGATAATAGATTTTTATCTCCTATATTTACCCTTACTGAGCATCTAATTTTACACTTTCTTATGTTTCCTTACTCAGGTTATGAAGAAAAGTTTAGGTAGGGTATTCTTAAGAGGAGTACTATGTGAGAAGATATTTATGAGAGGTTTTGAAGAACACTCAGAAAATAATAATATTGTGTTTATATTCTCCAAACACACTAAACTATTATGGTACTTAAGCTTGTGTTTATGAAATGTATTGAATATTCATCTGAAAATATGTGATATTTATGTATAAAAATCATGGGTCACTATATTTGGTATTAGAGGATAGGTTCAGTTAACCTTTGTAAACTAGTATGAGAAAATTTTATTGATATACCTAGGGATATTAATAGGAATATGTCAAGGTATTTCTCTAAGGAAAAGTATAAGGATGAGTCAAAGTATAAGAAAATTTCTTCAGATTTTGGTAAAGGATTGAGCAAGTGGTTTCCAAGAAAATACATCCCTCTTTGGATACTAAAACTTGATGTGGATCGGGTATATAGGTACTTAGGGGTAATAAAAACAAAAAGGGTTCATTTATTTTGACTCAATCATCACCTGGTGCAAGAAAACTGGTCTTTCTACACACCTATTTTAACACTCTTGAGAGATATTATTTGGAAAATTCACAAACTATATACGAACCATTATGAAGGATTTAAATAATGTCTATGAATAACTTAGGATAAATCTATGGTGTCATAGATTAAAAATATTATGTAATGATTTAGACATCCTATAAGTTAATTTTATTGATTATGTGGTTCCCCACTATGATTATAGTTTCTCACACTATACTTTTTAGTTTTAGTCAATGGAGGGAACCATAAGAAACTAGATCAACTTTGAATGTGACAGATAATGTCACGACCCGTCCCCCAGGGCCTGTGTCATGACTACCCCAAGTCTGTCTTCCATAGGCCAGGGGTTGGTGACTAAAACCGAAAGGAATATTCCCTAAAACAGGAAGGCATTGCCTTTAAACTTTTACAAAAACACGGTCTAAGAACACAACATGAAACAATTGTGAAGTAAACTATTGTAGTAAAAGTGTACTAAAAGTAAAGGGTCTGGAATACAAGCCCAATAGGAAAAGCACAAGTGCAACTAAAAAGTAAAAAACAGTTGAAAGGTGAAAAGTAGCTCTTGGATCGTCCACAGCCGATCCTACCTGAAGGGTAGGTATAGATCACCTCCACAGTACTCTAGGTCTTCCGGTATCCTCCACGTTACGTCACACTGAATTTCCACCTCTGAGCACCATCCATTCCATGCTCCTTCAGCCTCGATCAATGTTGTATGTTGTTTTCATAAGACACAACAAGGTGCGGGAAAAACCCATGTAGGGGTGAGTAAAATGATACTCAGTAGGGACCCTGATACGCCGAAGTTCTCCTATAATTCCACAAACAAAATTCACAAGGTAACAAAACAAAGGTAAAGTACCACACATGTAAAGTACCACAAAGCATAACCTCAATCACAAGTATAAAGTAAAGACAGATCACACCAGGATTTATTCTAGGGGTAGTAACAAGTAACATCCCCGGTCACAATGTCAAATGCCTCGACTGCTGGAGAACTCCTCCTCTATCGAGTACATTGGGACTTCCAGGTCACTCCGAGCCACTTCCCACTAACCTTGAACTGCTGAGGTACTCCTCCCCATCGCGTACTGTGAGTCTGTCGGGTCACACAGATCCACCCACCCCCATCGTGGTCTGCTAAGGTACTCCTCCCCATCGTGTATCATAGTCGCTCCCCACCGTGTCCTTCCAGGTCACACAGAACCACCCACCCCCATCGTGGTCTGCAAAGGTACTCCTCCCCATCATGTATCGCGGTCATTGAGTCACTCCAGGTCGAAAAGTCAGCAGTCGTCAGGTTTCTTCCAATCACAGGGTTCCGTATATAGTTTGCTTAGGAGAAACGCTCCCCAAGCCATCATTTGTATCTCAACCAGTATGAAGTCTCATGGATAAGTAACCTGATGATCCTCCAAGTCATAAGGGTTCCAACGCAACAGACGGCGCATGAGTCAGACGTCCGGTCTGTGCGTTATTGGCATTTCAGTGTGGAGTTCCCGGTTAGATTCGGGTGTGATCCAACCCGGATGAACTCTAAGTTTCTACGAAAATCTAATGGAGTAAGACAAAATGACCATCTTTCTTCAAGGGTCCCAACGCCACAGACGGTTCATCAAATGGTTGTCCGGTTTTCAAGATAAGCCCCTTTGAGTGTTTCTAGGCCCGGTTGGGCCTTGGTCCGGTCTGACTCGGTCTGGGCGGGGCCGATGTCTGGTCCGGCCTGCAAGAGGGGCCGCCACAAGGGCAGACCGACCTGAATAGGGTGGCCTGCAAAGGGGCGGCCCAACCCGCGTGGGGCGGCAGCCTGCTAGGGCGGCGGCCCGGTCTAGGGGCAGCGACCTGCTGGGGTGGCGGCCCGGTCTGAGGGCGGCGGCCTAGTCCGAGGGCAGCAGCCCGGGTGATGTTCTACGGCCTGGTCTGAGGGCAGTGACCCGCTCCGAGGGCGTAGGCCTGACTCCAAGGGCGGTGGCCCGGTGCGAGGGCGGCGGCCCGGTCTGAGGGCGGAGACCCGCTCTAAGGGCGACCCGGTGCGAGGGCGGAGGCCTGGTTCTGAGGGCGGTGGCCCGGTGCGAGGGCGGTGGCCCGATCTGAAGTCGGTGGCCCAATCCAAGGATGGCGTCCTGAGGCGAGGGTGGCGGCCCAGTCCGAGGACACCGACCGACTCCAAGGGCAGCATCCCGGATTGAGGGCGGGGGCCCACTCTGAGGGCGGTAGCCCAGTCCGAGGGCGGCAGCCCGCTTCGAGGGTGGCGACCTAACTCTAGGGAGATGGCCCGCTCTGAGGGTGGCAGCCCAGCTCGAAGGGCAGCGACCCGACTAGAGGGTGGCAAGCTAGCTCGAGGGCGGTGGCTCGCTCCGAGGTCAGTGTCCTGGTTTGGTCTGACATGGGGGTGTAACCCCCCGGTCTCCCGGATTCCCAAACGTCCCGAAGTCTGTTCAGTTGGCGAGGCAGCGGCGCTGCAGAACCCGCTAGAGGTGGATTTGACCTCTTCCACAGCTTCAACCATGGCTTCTATTCACTGGCGGCATGGCGGTCACGCCGCCTCCCTTCCCGGATCCGACCGTCATGTCGGTCACCTCCTCCGGTCGCCGCATCTGACGAGCCACAACCTTCCTCTTGCGGCATTCATCGACGCGCTCTTTGTCTTCCAAGGTGGAACAAGGATTAGAATATAGTAGAGGTTTTGGGTCTGGTTCATTAGGCATGTTCCCTCCATGTTAGCTCATAAACATGAGGGGGTTAAGGTTTTAATAACAATTGAATTAAACAACATGATTAACCCCACAATATTTCCCGCAATAACATCCCACAAAGACGAATGAATTGTAGGTCAACCCATTAGTCAATTCAGACGTATTCTTCGTATAATTTCAAGAATGGGTAAGAGGGAATGAAAAACATACAAACAAAAATAACCCCCAATATTAAAATGTTGGAGATCACTCGTGGTTGTGGGAGTCTCATTGTTCTCCATCTCCGCAACAAGTTGTCATCACCGCTACTCGAACATCAAACTCTGGTTCAGGGTTTCAGTGTCACACGTCACCTCCTACTAGGGTCGGATCCATCCTCAAAGGGCTCGGCATTATGGCACTCGAACAGAACTTCTTTTCTTGGAAAAGATTGTCTGATATCCCTCCCCCGAAGATCTATATTTATAGGAGTGGGGGAGAGTAAGTAATGATGCATGGAGTTAATGGGGATCATAAATTTTGAAGCTTCCTAATTTCCCCAATTTCGTCATTACTTAAGGTTGGAAGGTCAATCCATTTAATGTCTTCACACACCGCTAGCCCCACCCTTTAATTAGTCTGTTGGAAGATTATGAAATAAAATAACATTAAATTATTTTATTTCATTTCATTTAAAAATTCACAAAACTTAACTTTTTCTCTGGACCTACTACCATCAAAGCAAAGCCTCTCTTATGCTAATCCGGACGTTGTAGATTAAATGGTTCTCTCATATTTTTAATCAAGCAACAATTCAAAAGTTAGAAAACACCACTCACGCATTTACTAAATGTACCTGAAAAAAAGTTCAAAAAATCATTTGGGGAACATTGGGCCTCAGAATCACGTGTCTTCAATTTTCAAAGACTCGTAATAATTACATATAATTAAAAAAATTATGGAAAATTCATTTCTTTACATTCATCCCACCTTAGGGATTTCCATCTCTATAATCCACAACATAGAATAAGGAAAAAAATGGGGGTACTGAGCATTAATCTGAGCCTCCCGCTCCCATGTGCTCCCCTGGAGATTCCCATACTGCCAGCGAATGCGCAGAAGAGGTATCATCCACCCACGAAGGACACGCTCCTATTGATCCTCGATCTCTAACAGAACCTCCATAAACATCTCCCCATCCTCTAAGTCCAGCTCATCGTGGTCGATGACGTGAGATGGGTCGTGCGCGTATCTCCTCAGCTGGGATATGTGGAAGAAATTGTGCACCTATTCTAACTGTGGTGGAAGTTCCAAGTGGTATGCCACCTTGCCTATCCTCTGAAGTATCAGAAATGGCCTGATAAACCTCAGTGACAACTTGTTGCCTCATCCAACTCTCTGCAGTCCCCATCGATGAGAGACTCACAAAAAAATGTGGTCCCCCTCCTGGAACTCCAAAGGTCTCCGTCTTCTGTCAGCATATGACTTCTGTCTACTCTAGGTAGTATTCATCCCCTCCTGGATGATCTGCACCTTCTCAATGGTAGCTCATACAAACTTTGGACCCATAAGTGTAAACTCCCCTGGGTCTGTCCATCTTAGACGTGATCGGAAGGGTTGGCCATATAGGGCCACGAATGGTGTCATACCAATGGTGGAGTGATAACTATTGTTGTATTCCAACTACACCAAAGGCAAATGATCCTCCCAACTATGGACAAAATCTAGGATGCATGCACGAAGCATGTCCTCAAGCGTCTGAATGGTCTACTCCATTTGACCATCCATCTGAGGATCAAAGGTGATGCTCAAATGTAGCTGGGTACCAAAAACCTCCTACAATCCATTCTACAACCAGGATGTAAATTGTGCATCATGGTCATAAATTATCATCAATGGAACCCCATGAATTCGCATGATATTCTGTATGTAGAGGCGCCCCAAGCCCTCTACTTATCCCTACTCTCGGATAGGTAGTAAGTGGGCTGACTTGGTGATTTGGTCAATGATCACCCATATGGAATCATGTCCCCTGGACATATGTGGAATCCTTGTCACAAATTCCAAGGAAATACCATCTCACATCCACTTCAACACTTCTAGTGGCTGAGCTAAGCCTGCTGGAACCTAATGCTTAGCCTTCACTTGCTGACAAGTGAGGCATTGTGAAACAAACTCTGCCACTGTCTTCTTCATCCATGGACACCAGTTTTGACCCCAGAGTTCCTGGTACATCTTCACCACACTAGGATGTACCACCAGAGGGGACGTATGGAACCCCCTCAAAAACTCCCTCCATAGCACCACTGGTACCATGGTACATCCTCTGAAGAGGATGATGTGCTCCCCACCTTCAGAAAATCCATCAGGTGTCTGCCCTGATGATATCTGAGCACGTCGAGCCTCGCTGTCAATGTCCCCAAGTTGTGCCTCCCTAACTTGATGAAGGAGTGTGGGTGTGACTATCATAGACTGGAGGTATGCTACTCCATCTCTATCTACTAAGGATATATGCAACGTGGCTAGCTGCTCTGTCGCCTCACTAATCAACTACAAACCAGACCTCCTGCTGAGTGCATCTGCTACCACATTCCGCTTCCCATGAGTATATACTATCTCATAGTCATAGTCCTGGAGGAACTATATCCATCACCACTATCTCAGGTTCAGGTCCTTCTGAGAGAATATATATCTGAGACTCTTGTAATCAGATAAGACTATAAAATGTTCTCCCATCAAGTAATGATGCCACATATTCAAGGAAAAGACCACTGCTGCTAACTCCAGGTCATGGGTAGCGTAGTTCTTATCATGCTTCCTCAACTATTATGAACCTTAAGCAATCACTGCTCGCTCCTACATCAGGACACATCCAAGCCTGGTCCCTGATGCATCGTAGTAGACTACACACCCAATGCCCTCTTTTGGTATCCTCAAGATGGGGGCACTCGTCAGTCTCTACCTTAGCTCCTGAAAACTTTTTTGATATCTCTACATCCACAGGAAAGGTTTCCCCTTCTTTATCAAAGCTGACAAGGGTGATCCAACTCTGAAAAAGTTAGGCACGAATCTCTGGTAGTATCCAGCTGACCCCAGGAAACTCTGCACCTCCGTCAGGCTCCCGGGTGGCTCCCAGGCTAGCACAACCTCTATCTTCACTGGATCCACTACAACTCCACCCTCTGAGATAACGTGTCCCAGAAAGTGGACCTCTTGTATCCAGAACTAGAACTTCAAGAGTTTACCAAAAAGTTAGTGCTCTCAGAGTGTATCCAGAACCATATGTAGATTATAGGAATGCTCCTCCTCCATCACCGAGTATATTAAGATGTAATTGATGAACACCACCATGAAGCAATCAAGGTGTGGCTGAAATATATTATTCATGGGTCCCATGAATACTACTAGGGCATTGGTCATGACGAAAGGCATAACCAAGGACTCATAATGGCTATACCAACATCTGAAGGTCGTGTTTTGCACATCCTCATCTCGTATCCTAAGATGATGATAGCCTGATCGGAGGTCTATCTTCAAAAACAAGCGAGCTCCCTTTAGCTGATTGAAAAGATCATCAATCCTCAGGAGTGGATACTTGTTCTTAATGGTCACCTGGTTCATGCATCGATAGTCCACATAGAGTCTTAAACTCCCATATGCCTTGGTGAACAAAATAAGAGTTTCCCATGGAGAAACATTGTGTCTTATGAACCCATTTTCCTACAAGTCCTCTAACTGTACACATGACTCACGAAGCTCTGTGAGATCCATCCAATATGCTGGTGTAGATATCGGTGTTTTCCCGGGGTACAGGTCGATGTAAAAGTCTACCTCTATGCGTGGAGGTAGTCATGTAACATCATTAGGAAAGACATCGGCATACTGGTCCACCACTACAAGATAGGTTTGTCTCTCAACATCAACTGCTTTGAGGGTAAGGATAGCTAATTGATGAGTAATCGGCTACACTCTCCTTTGAGTAAGTACATCCTGTGATGCAAAGGTTCCCTTCTCACTGGTGAAGGAAAACCCGGTCTCGTCCGTGTGGACACACCGCACTTTGCACCTAATACAGTCAATCTGAGCATGGACTATGGATAACCGGTCCATACCCAATATGACATCGTAAGGCCTCAACGCTGCTACTAGGAGATCCCATCTGAATCTCCCGCCTCCTAGAGTAAGCTCACACTACCGGCACCAGTGTGTAATCAACGAATCTGCTTCCGTAGGTGTCTCTAGCCATAAGGATCGAGGCAACTGCTCCATCAGAATCTCTAAGCTCCAAACGAGGGTTGTGGTAGTGAAAGAGTGACTGGAACCTCCATCTATAAGTATTGCAGCTAAGGTGGAGTAGACATAGATCAAACCTCTAATAATATCTAGAGCACCGTGGTCATAGGCCTCAGCTGCCTGGAGCTAAGCTCATCTCTATCCTCCTACTCTCTGTGGTCAGGGGTGGACCACCAGGCGGTGGTGGCGGTAGAATCTCGAAACGTCACCCACTGCCTGCTCCACGGCCAGCTCCTCTGCCACGTCCGCCACCCTGCGGACCTCCATGCTCAAACCTCTGCCTCTGCCTCTGCGGTCCCTCAACCATATAATGGTCATCGGTACGGTGGGTCGGGCAGTCGCGATCCATATTGTAACACCCCGAGATTTTATGAGAAGTATTCTTTTTAATTTATTTGATGTCTTGTGTTGTATGTTACACCAAGATTATCTTGGACTATACGCAACACTGTATTAGCTTGCAGTATACGCAACACTATTCTTGGATCGTGTTACACAAAATTTCAAGTTCGTTTGGTAGAAGTTATTCTACGCAACATTGAGTGTGTGTATATATATATATATATATTCAATGTATAAATGAAAAATGGTTGGATTCTATTATACAAAACAACAAAGGAATCTTTCACTACATGCAACCCTGACTTGGATTTCTTTACACGCAATCACGGCCTTCCACGATAGCGTGTGTTGTATGCAATACTGAGTTTCACTAAACAACGATATATTATTAAAATATTATATAAAATAGCCGTTATGAATAGTAATACCCACTTTTTGAAATTTTATAAATTTTATCTTTCAAAATGGACTTCATTTTTGGATTTGGAATATCAAAATTAGCCTGGGGTGAAATTTTGGTATTTTTCTGAAAACATTCAATTTTTGATGAATAGTGAAAACACTGAGTTATTGGTTAAAACCGATTTTTTATCTAAATAATCATTTATTTAATTTTTATTTTAGGTCAAAATTGATACATAATACTTATATAAGTTCAATGTAATTCATTGGAGTAATTTTATAATAATTTTAGATTTATAAAAATTTTATTGAACTTTTCATCGCCTTTTACCCACCTCCTATGAGCATTTGCAATTGTACATAAAACATAATTTTACCGCTTTGGTGAGTCGAATTTCGAAAATCCGAGAGACACGGTTAATATCAAGGAGTAAAATGTGGTTCAATAAGATAAAAATAATTTTTTGTGAGTAGTAACTTTTTACTTTTATTTACCACGGTTAAAAGTAAATAGGGTAATTAAGGGTAAAAATGATATTATTATTTCCATAACACATGTACTAATTGTATTGGATAAGTGTAATTCGACCAAAGACAACTTTAGAAAAAAATTATTACCCTTTAGGTCCACTTGGATTATATTAGGACACTTATTATTATTTTATTTAAAGAAGAGTTAAAATAGTTAAAATCAAAGTTTAATAACTAAAATTTTTTTAATATAGGGTTGTACATAATATAAATTCAACTATAAATATTCATTAGAAAGATAAAAATATTTCCTACATAATGGTATTTTATTTATAATTTTTAGACAATAAATAATTTAATTATGACACAATGATGATGTAGTAATTACCTTATTAATGAAATATTAACATAATTGACGGTTTAAATACCAAAATAAATGTAATTTGAGACATTTTATGAATTAAACTAATTTCATAGGTTGCTATGAAATATTATTATTGATTTAATACATTTTTTTCGAACTAATCATGCTGTTATGATTTTCACAAAAATCAATTACCAAATAGTGTCAAAATTGACATAAAATAGTTTTTAAAACAAATATTAGATTATTAATTGTTATTCTATTCCTAAAAATCTACGTTTTGGCCAAATGACATAGATAAGGTTATATATATTAATATTGAACCACTTGGGGTTCGTTTGGCTTGTTATATTAAGTTTATTAACTATATAGTGTAAGAAAACAAGTAGACACGGTAAAAGTTAAATTATTTAACTTAGAGTTAAATCTAAATGATAAGGTTAAAATAGTAACATAAACTTGTATAAAACCTATTGGTTGAGGGTATTTCGACCCATCCTCACCTTATCTTCGAAGTAAATCAATTTTGAGCTATTAAAAACCAAATATGACTTTATTATAAAATAATATTTTAAGTTTTTTCTAAGGTGCCCCTCTCCTCCCTTATAAAAGGGCACCTTCTCCCTATTCACTTTACACAATTTTGAGCTTTCAATATCATCCAAAACCTACACATTTACCTTATCAACTTCCCTTGAAACATTATAGAGGTTCTGGTCTCCTCAAAAGACCAACTCTAGTTCCTTTAGAGGAAGTTTAAAAGAGGTGCGTCGAAGAAGAGGTAATCTCTTCTACCGATTCTTTCAAGTTTGCTTTCTTCTTAAACTTATTCTTATTTAGTTGTTTCATTATAAAGTAATAACATAAGTATAACTAATATAATGATATGTTATTATAAATATAAAACAACCCCATTTCACCTTCTATCCATCCTACAGAAAAAGAAATCACCGCGCGTGCGTACGTACGGAATACTGTCTCCACGCCGTGGTGTAATCTATTTTTCCACCACCACCTTACTTGGATGGGTATAATGGTGTAAAGAATAAATATATATAGTTATTATAAAATCATACTTATTCTGAGATATTATATCATCCACCGCAATTCAATTCAATAATTATGGGAACGATATCATCGCTCGTGCGTACATACGGATTACCGTCTCCACGACGCGATGAGATTCATTCTCCATGTTAACCATTCAAAAATTATTATAAAGTATATATAATGAATAATAATGAAATATATGACATGATAAATCTACTGGATTTATGTATATATATATTTCATCTACTTACTTCCATTCAAGTCAATAAGGAAAGGAAAACATCGTTCATGCGTACGTACGGCCTACCGTCTCCATGAACGGTGTATTTCATTTCATTTATCTATCTATTATATATATATATACTGAATATATATGATATATAAATCATGATTTAAATTCTGGAAGTAATTAAATCATGATATAAGTAACAATAATATCAAGAACAAAAAGTCCAAACACGTACGATAAATAAAACGATTTTACCCAAAACGCTACTTTAAAATGGAATTTACAAAATAACAGGTAATATAAAGTCATAAGTGAACCATATATGATATAATAACAATGAATATTATTCAATAATAATTCAATGACATTATTTAAATCATTATATAGGAGGTTCGGATACGTATGAAGTATATCGGACCTAAGGTAAGGGATAACTTTTCCAATCTCATTTTTATCCGACACTGTTTATTCGTAAGTATTAACTGGGGTTATATTTATCATCCATGTCCCTTTTTTCTAAAAATGGTTTCATGTATGTTTAAATTCATATTTACCCATTTTTTTACTTTTACAACATGGTATGTAAGGAATCTTTCTTTTGTTTACCATATGAGGTACTTTTTGACTTTTCCTGAAAAAGTACGAGAAGAATGTTTTTTTAACTTTTACAGAATGAACGGATTTTTACGATTTTATAACGCATTATTTTTATGAAGCTTACTCTACAAGATTTCATGACTATTTTCAAAAAAAATCCTTTTCTTTTAAAATTTCATGGAATTTTGTGAAAAGAAAATGATTTTGAAGAAGAAAGGATATTTTCCTCAAGAATTCATTTCAAGTGTTTATTCAAAACTATTTTCTATCTAAGATTACATTATTTAATATGGTTATGTTTCAAGTATAATGTTCTAATTATTTACATGGTTTTATTTTGTTTATGATGAAATGATATCCATTGTTTTATAAGGATTATGTTATGATGGGATGGTGTTTATGAAACCCATTTTTATTCTTTGGGTTATAATGAATGATTTATGTTTATATTGTGGAATAAGTAAGAATGATTTCATTATGAGATGGGTGAGACCTATATCTACCTCCAATACATTGGGTAAAGATTTATATCTCATGAGATAGACATGGTTGGAACGGTAAGTTAATCCAGTTCAATGATAGAGGACTAGAATGAGGAGTGAACTCGATTAAAAAAGGGACTTTGTCCAATAAGATGGTCTTAGCAGCAATGCCTTGGATACTATGGAAATAATATCATGTGCTTAATGGTTTATCACAATTAAATGTTTTATTCCCATGATATTTTATCATGATTTATGTTCCTTTGTGACCTATGCCTTACGTACTACCAAGATTTATTTCACAACTCAATATTTTGATGTGTAAACTTTATGTTCATGTTTTGAAGTTCAAATGTATGTGGTTGGATTTATTTTCTCCATGATTACCCTTACTGAGAATTTGAGCTCACCCTTTATATTTTTTATTTTCCCCAAGATATAAAGAAAGGTTTTAGGTAAGAAAAAAAAGGGAAGATCTTTATGGGAGATGTTGAAGATCTTTCACCAAGATTAGAAGATTATATTCTGAGTTTCCAAAGACACTAAACTATTATAGTCCTTTGGTGTCTGTTTTTGTTATGTATTAGGTATTCCGAAAAATTAATGTAATGTCCATGTATTTCAAGATTGGATCTCTACACATATGACCCTTCCCGCTGCATGTGTAACACAACGTGCCCCTCGTCTGTCTCCCTCTGACTTGTGAACCTCGCACCTCTGACCCTGTGTCCTGGGGTAGTCCACCATAAGGTCTAGTTCACTTGGACCTCTGTGTCATCTGCCTACTACCTCCTTCAGATGACACAGCTACCTGTCTTCCAGTGGTATCTCTCACTGTTGGTTCTTGCTCAGTTATGAAGATCTCCACCAAAAGTGCTCGCTCAAACACCCCAACCTACGTCAGAATGCATAGGGATACCATCAATGCTCTAATATCCCATCAGAGACCCTTCTCAAAGGTCTGGGCCCTGAAGAAAGGGTCTTATACCATATCGGTGGAGTAGAGGGAGAGATCGGTGAACCTTTCCGAGTACTGGGCCACTGTCATGCTGCCCTGATGTAAGTGTAGCAGCTCCTGTATATGCACAAAGAGTAAGGTTGCTGGGACAAACTTTTCTCTGAAAAGGACCTCGAAGTCCACCCAGATGAGGGCTGCCTCATCATGTATCTAGAGCATCAGGCTCCACCATCTCCCTACTACTGCCTGAAAATGTCTAGCTTCCAGGATCACCATAAAATCAGCAGGTGTCCCAACCAAGTGAAAAACTTTGGCCACAGCCTCCAACCAGTTCTTAGCCACCTACGGGTCCATCTCGCCTTAGAACCTCGGAGGCCTCTACCGCTGGAACTCACACAACGCGCTAAGTCAGCGTGCATCTTCTACTGGTGGGGTTGGTTGCAATGACTGTCTAATGGGAAATGGTGCTGCTGGTACACCACCAGAAGGTACTAATGTCGTGAGAGGGCCTTGCACTGATCCCTCATCACTCAGTGGGTCGTCATCACGTACTCTCTTAGGAAACTTGGGTGGCTGTCTTTGTGGAGGCATCCTAAAAAGAAACAGGGGTGCCATGGTTAAAAGTTATACCTGGTGAGATGACTCAAGAAAAGAGAAGGAAGACTTTTCAAAACACACGCAATCGGTGTTTTTGTGCACTGGGTCGGAAATCAGAATTAAGGGTCCTGGTGTATGGATACGTAGGCCACCGATCAATACTGGACTCCCCAAACTGAAAACGACACTCAAAACACTTAACACTATTGCCACATAGAAAATATTAGATTCCTAGTTCTTCAGTATAACTGAACTCATTTTATACCACTTTGTCACAACCCATGCCCTGAGGCTCGTGTCATGACTACCCCAAGCCCTCATTCCATAGGCCATGGGCTAACAACTAGCACCGAAAGGCATATTCCCTAAAACGGGAAGGCACTGCCTTTAAAACTATACAAACACACGGTCTGAGAACACAACAAGAAGCAACTGTAAAGTAAACTGTTGAAGTAAAAGTTTACTAAAAGTAAAGGGGTTAGAATACAAGCACAACTAGAAAAGTACAAGTACAACTGAAAAGTAAAAAATAGTTGAAAGGTGAAAATCAGCTCCTGGATCTTCCATCGCGGATCCTGCCTGAATGGTAGGTATAGATCGCCTCCACAGTAATCCCCATCCGCCCCTCTCCTCCACATCATGTCATGCTGAATTTCCACCTCTGAGCACCATCAAGTCCTGGCTCCCTCAGCACCGATCAATGTTGTACGTCGTCAACACAAGACACAACAAGGTGTGGGCGAAGCCCGTGCAGGGATGAGTATAACCATACTCAGTAGGGACCCCGAGACCCCAAAGGTCTCCTAGAATTCCACAAAGAAAAACCACAGGCTAACACCATGAAGATAAATTACCACACAGGTAAATTAACACATAACATAACCTCAATCACAAGCACAGAGTAAAGACAGCTCACACTAGGATTTATTCTAGGGGTAGTAACAAGTAACATCCCCAGTCACAACGTTGAACACCTTGGCTGCTGGAGAACCCCTCCTCTATCGAGTACAGTGGGTATTCCAAGTCACTCCAAGCCACTTTCCACTAACGTTGAACTACTGAGGTACTCCTCCCCATCGCGTACTATGGGTCTACCAAGTCACACAGAGCCACCCACCCCCATCGTGGTCTGCTAAGGTACTACTCCCCATCACGTACCACGGACGCTCCCCACTATGGCCCACAAGGTCACATAGAACCACCAAACCCCATAGTGGTTTGAGAAGGTACTCCTCCCCATCGCATACCATGGTCGTCGAGTCAGTCATATTTGAAAAGTCGGTAGTTGTCAGGTCTCTGACAGTCATAGGGTTTCGTACACAGTGTGCTTGGGAGAACAGCTCCCTATGCCATCAGTCGTATCTCAACCAGCATGAAGTCTCACAAACAAGTAACCCAATGATCCACCAAGTCATAAGGGTTCCAAATCAATAGATGGTACGTTAGTTGGACACACGGTATGTGTGTTATTGGCATTTCTGTGTCGAGGGCCCGGTTGGATTCAGGTGTGATCCAACCCAGCCGAACTCAAAGTTTCTCTGAAACTATAATGGAGTAAGTAAAAAAGCACCATTTTCTTCAAGGGTACCAATGCTACATACGATTCGCCAAACGGGTGTCTGGTCCTCAAGATAATCCCATTTGAGTGTTTCTGGGCCTGGGTCCAGTCCGACCCGGCCCGACTCGGTCTGGGCGGGGCCAAGGTGGACTCGGCCCACTGGGCCTATTTCCATTCTAGTCTACAAGAGGGGATATCCTGCAAGGGTGTCCTGGCCTGAATTGGGTGGCCCAAAAAGGGTAGGCCTGGCCCGCAAGGGGCGGTAGCCCAATCCGAGGGCAGCGGCATGCTGAGGCGGCGGCCTGGTCCGAGGGCGGTGACCCACTCCGAGGGCGGAAGCCTGACTCTGAGGGTGGCAGCTCAGCTTGAGGTCAGTGACCTAACTCGAAGGCGGCGACCCAGATCGAGGGCGGCGGCCCGCTCCGAGGGCGCAGTCCGGCTCCGAGGGAGGTCACTCTTGGGGGCCCAGTGCGAGGGCGATGACCCGGTGCGAGGGAGGCAGACCGGCTCCGAGGGCGGCGACTCCGCTCGAGGGCGGAGGCCCGACTCGAGGGCAGAAACCCACTCCAAGGGCAGCAGCCCGCTCTAAGGGTGGTGACCCGACTCTGAGGGTAGTGGCCCGGTTTGGTACAATGTGGGGGGTGTAACCCCCCGGTCTCCCGGATTCTTGAACGGCCCAAAGCCCATTCGGTTGGTGAGGAGGCGATGCCGCATGGGTGCTACTCGGTCATCATGAAACCCACTAGAGGTGGGTTCAGCCTCTACTGTGGCTTCATCTGTGACTTCCGTTTTCCGGCGACACTGTAGTCGCATCGCCTACCTTTCCACAGTCGGCTGTCGTGTCGGCCACCTCCTCTGTTCGTTGCGGCTGACGATCCGTGACCTTCCTCTTGTGGCATGCATCAACATGCTCATGGTCTTCCAAGGTGGTGCAAGGATAACAAGATAGCAGAGGGTTCGGGTTGAGTTTGTTAGGTCTGCGCCCTCCGCGTTAGCTCGTAAACATGAGGTGGGTTAAGGGTTTAATAACAATTGAATTAAACAAATAGATTAACCCCACAAGATTCCCCTGAATAACCTCCCACAAAGGCGAATGAATCGTGGGTCAACCCATTATTCAGTTGACCCGTGTTCTTCATATAATTTCAAGAACGTGGAAGAGAGAATAAAAAACACAAAAATGAAAATAACCCCTACCTTGAAACATTGGATAGCACTCACAGTTGAGGGAGTTTCATTGTTCGTCATCACCGCGACAAGCTGTCCTCGCCGCCGCTCGAACGTCATACTCTGGTTCGGAGTTTTGGTGTTGCACGTAATCTTATAATGGGGTCAGCTCCATCCTCTAAGGTCTCAGCTTTATGGCACTCCAACTGAACTTTGTTTCTTGGAAAATCCTGTCTGATATCCCTCCCCCAAGCTCTATATTTATAGGAGAGGGGGAGAGTAAGTAACGACGCAGGGAGTCAACGGGGCTCATAAATTAAGAAGATTTCAAATTTCCCCAATGTCTTCATTACATAAGGTTGGCAAGTGAATCCATTTAATGACTTGACACATCACCAACCGCACCCTTTAATTGGTCCGTTGGAGGTTTACGAAATAAAATTTAAAAAAAAATATTTTATTTCATTTTAAAAAGTCACAAAACATAAGTTTTTCTTCGGACATATTTAGGTCAAAGTAAAGCCTCCCTTAAGCGAATCCTGGCGCTATGGATTAAAAGGTGCCCTCATATTTTTTATCCGAGCAATGGTTCAAAAGACATAAAATGCTGCTCACGCGTTTACAAAATGTACCTGAAAAAAATTTAGAAATTCATTCCGGGCACACTGGGCCTTAAAATCACGTGCCATCAATTTTTGTATACTCATAATAATTCCATATTATTAAAAGAAATTTACATGGAATATCCAAGTCTTTATAGATAATGTATTGATGAGAATCCAAATGGGATGATAACTAGAGTGAATAATATTGTGATTATGCCTAATCAGTTATCATAGTATTTGATTAACAACTTTCACCTTAAATAACTCTCAAACTCACCAAAGAAGAAAATGACATAGTTTGTTGAGATTTAGGGTGGTTGATACCATAGAAGAAATAAGATTATGTTTCCTATATATTGCGAATGTGGGAAACAACACCTAGGTGAATGTCTTAGAGGAATGGGAAGGTGTTTTGAGTTTGGAAAATTAGAACACAAAGAAAGTAATTAGAGATGAAAAATAAAAATTTTGGTTAACATAGTGGATGATAATAATGGTCTCTATATGATATATTTGATGATTGAATGTTTCAAATGTGGAAAGTATAGGCATTATGAAAATAGATTTCATAGGGAAAAGATCATTAAGATAATCAATAGAATGGTATGGGTAATGGTTATACTGTTGATGATGAGGAGGCTACAAATGACATAAGAAATGTATGGGATGTTCTAACAATATATTTTATATCAAACATGGGAATCGTGATTAAATTTATGTTCATGAATGTTAATACACGATTCATATTTTATATTATAGGAAAGAGGTATTAAGGACTAATATAATAAATCATAGTTAATGGTTTGAGAATGAAGTAATATTATTAGAGTGTTTATGTATTAGAATTCAAAAATTAGGTTTTATAAATCATAAAATATATATGGAATGTTAAATATATGTTTTTTTATCAAGGATTTGAAAAAAAATATTTAATGGTGTTGAGGAACTAGAAAATTGATTTAATGGAAAGGTGATATTTTGATTAAGAGTAGATAACCCTTAATATGTTCCTGATGTTGATAAAATTATGTTTAGTTTGGATAAAGATATTATTGAATGGAATAAAGTAAATTGGATATTATTGATGACCATTGAATAGATTATTTTTTTGAGGAAAAATTGGTTTATATTATCATTGATATAGTTAACAACATTATTGAAGTTATTGTATATATTTAATAATATGTGGTTTTATTCAATTAATGATAAAGTACGTATGTTTTCATTACGGTTTAATGGTAATTCTAGTTATCACCATGATTCAAGAAAATATATCACTATGGTATTCACATATTTGGTACGTAACAATCAAGATATACTTTATGAAATCTAGGAGATTAATGTTAAGTTTTTTTATTGAGAAATTTATTAACCTTATATATAAATTTTTATTTTTTAAAGGGTTATAAGGTTAACCATATATTGAATGGTGTAAGTTGAATTTGTGGTGAGTTTTTAGAGATTAATGTATTATTTCACTATATGAATAATTTTTCTTGTTTTTTATAATAACAAGGGATATAATGAATGAATTATCATTATTTTATGGATATTATTTAGTACAATAGACATGAAAAATTCATCTCATAGAGTAATATATGATGTGGAAATCGATTAAGTAACAACAGAAGGATGAGATTATTCTTATGAAATGGAATGAAATCAAGTCAATATATCTTCTCATGAAAATACCCCATAATTAGGAAAAGGATATTGAAATAATTTTTTTCCTATTATAATCATTTTTGATACTATTAATGACCTTTTCACACATATTTGGTTTTTTAATTTTTTGGTCATTAACTTTCTCCAGAATTTTTTCTCTATCACTCTCTGTTAGTATTTGGTTGTTAGTTTTCCCTTCAATGTATATGTTTTCACTTCCCACATATGTTCTCATATTTAGAAACATAGTATGTGTTATTATATATGAAATTCATACATCCATTTCGATCTTCTCTAGATGAATTTTTAATAACTAGTTTTGTGATATTAGTTTCCCATAATGGGATTTTCAAATGTTAAACCCTTGCTTCCCAATCACAAGTTCAAATTTTGAGGAAACAATTTATTTAATAGGGGTAGAATGTAATGCCCCAAGATTTTTTGAAATATTTTTTTCAAATGAATAAAATATTTTAAATATTTTTTATTACATGCAACACCTAGTGTTTCTTGTATTACATGAAACACCTAGTTTTGATGATTTATGAAATACTATTAAAATATTATTATTTAATGTGATAGTTATCACCTAGTCGGTGGAATGCTAGGTATGAATAGTATTAACTAAATTGTGAAAATATTTATTTTAAAAATTCATATAAAATGAATTATTCGGAAACCAATTAATTATAAATGAAAATAAAAACTATTTGAAAATAAAGGAAATTTTTTTATTAAAAATTATTTCATGAAAACAAATGTGTTTTAATGAATTTTATAAAAATTTATACTTATTATAAGACTAATTTTTTAAGTTTTTAGAAAATTTATTTTAAAAAAAAGTTTATTTTTGAAATCATTATATTAAAATTATATTAGGGTAAATTTTTGAGAATTTTATGAGAAGATAAATTTTTCAATGAATGGTAAAAAATACTAGTTTTTATTTAGAATTGTTATTTCTTTTAAAGATTTTAAAGACATAAAAATTATTTTAACATAGTTTTAAAAGCAAAATTATTTTAATTATATATTTATTATTCAAATTTATGCCATTATAATTATTTTCATATTGAATTTTAATATATTTTTTTAAATTTTGAACATCTTCTCTTGGAAAATTTTCTTTCTCATCGCATCTTCAAGATTAATTTCAAATAAAATTTACCATTTTTGTGAATTGAATTTGTAAAAATAGATTACATATTTTTATTTTTCATAATTTATATTATATAATAGGTTAAAATTAATTTTTGACCATAATTAATATTAAAAATAGTAAAAATTATTTACTGCAGTTAAGGTGAAAATGAGTTTACTAAGGGTTAAAAATGATAAGGGTTAAAAATGACCCAAAAAATGTCCAAAAATAATTTTATAGAAATATTTTGACCTTATATATTCTATAATATAGGATGTTCCATTTTTATCCTTGTGGCATGTAAAAAATGGGGGTAAACCTTTTTCATTTCAAAGAATTAAAATTGTGCCACTCACCTAACCTTTAAAAGTTTACCCCTTCTCCTCTGCCCATAAAACTTAAAGATCCATTTGTTTAAAAAAATACCTAAAAAAATAACTACTTACTTACCTATTAAAATCCTATAATACTTTTTTGCTCAAAAATCTGATATAAGAATCCATTTTTTGAAAACTAAAACATGTTGTCTAAAGAAGAGGCAACACCCATAACCGACCGTTTTATTTTATGTATTCATACATATCCTTAAATTATTATTAAACCATGATGATATAATAACATAATTATCATAAATATAAAAATGTTTTGATATTTTAATTTCATTACCTAAAACCATCTCCTCTTCCATCCAATGGAATACGAAATCATCCTTCATGTGTGTCGTTGACTACTACCTCGCGAACCGATGTTATTTGTTTTCCATCACCACCTATAATGGATATATATAATGATGGATTAGATTTTTATATATTATATTTATTATATTATTATATTATTATACTTATGAAATAATTATATCACATATACATTTATACTTTCCATTCTGGGAGAATACGATAATGTTGCTTGTGTGTATGACGGGCTACTTCCCCGTGAAGCGATATGATTCATTCACAATTTGCATGGAAGGTAATAGGGATGGTATTAATAAAAATATGTGATATATATGAAATAAAAAATATTATTTAATGGTAATATATTATTTACCATTATTTATTTTAATCCTTCGTTAAAATGGAAACCTCATTCATGCATACGTACAACCAACCTTCTCCATGAACGATGTATTTTATTTTCTATCTCTAAATATTATGGATTACTATAAAAAAATATATACTGAATATATGTGATTTTAATATAATTTATAAAATTATGGATATAGTGTAACCATGATAAAAGTATGAGGATCATAAAATTATGAATCAAAATTTACATGAAAAACAAAGCAGTTATTGCCCGAAACATGACATTAACATGGAATTGTTAATAAATATGTAATAAAAGGTTATAAGTAAATCATATATTGTATGATATATATATTTATATATATTTAATATATGTATAATAAACATATATTAATTATACATAAGGATCAAACAAGTATGATGGACGTTTAGACTCATGGTAAAGGATTTCTAGTGTGTCTTTCATTTCTGGGAGACATATGAAAATTCACCACTCATTTATTTTGTGTGGTGTATATACTTAAACTTTAACATTTTATATCATGAATCTAATTATTTTCCTGATATTTAAAGTTTAATTTGATTTTATACTTTATTGGTGCTTACAATTCCAAATATTACTAAAGCGGTAATGGATTTTCATCTCACTTTTTACTTCTATGAGACACATGCCTTATTAACCACTTATTTCCTTTATGTGGAGTATATAATTACCATTAATGTATTTTATGATAAATATAAACAAAATTATTATGATTTACATATGAATTTTAGTATGTCTCTTTCATCAGGTTTATGTTTCAAAAGTTATCAAAGAGGTAAAGGATTTTTGTCTCAATTTTCCTTCTTTGATACATGTTATGTTATAAAACTATCTTATTTTATGAGGTGTATATGAAAACCATTTTACATGTAATATAATGAAATTATTTATTCTCATTATATTATAATCTTAATTTTACTTTTCTATTTCATGGGACTTATAATTGAAAGTTACCAAAGTGGTAGGGTTTTTATGTTACAATCTTATCGTTTATCGGGATTGCTCATGATTATGCATTAAATGAAGAAATAATATGATATATATATCTAAATAAACTCATTTATTTTCTTATCCTATGGTTATTTTTGTAGAATATATGTCTTACCTTAATTTTCCTCTCTTTACGCACTCAAGAGTTCGTAAGAATATTTTTAAGAAAAATTAACATTATTTTCTCTTTGATCAAAAACTGTTTTTCTCCAAAACCATGTATTATAATTTTTTTTCAAAAAAATTTTCAATGTTATTAAATTAATTTATTAAATACATTTTTACTAGTGTTTTATTTTTTAATTTTTTTTGAAAGAAATATTCATTCTTTTCCACAAAATGGTCGTTTGGATTTTATTAAAAATGTGAAAGGGAATATTTGTTTCAAAGTATACGACATAAAAAAAATTTCCCATAATCATTAAAATATTTATATTTGAATCAT
Source organism: Viscum album (assembly GCA_963277665.1). Taxonomy (NCBI): domain Eukaryota; kingdom Viridiplantae; phylum Streptophyta; class Magnoliopsida; order Santalales; family Viscaceae; genus Viscum; species Viscum album. Next base: position 1,627,131,639 of record OY728161.1, on the reverse strand, counting down.
TATTTATATGTTTTTAAGGTTATTTTCAAATAAAATGATTTTCAAAATGATTTATGTTTTAAAAAGTGTTTTTTTTTTCAAAGCGGAAATGATATTTTCCTCAATAAATATTTTAAATGATTTTTAAATATTCATATATAAGTTTCTAAGGTTATTTTTAAATAAAAGTATTTTGAAAATGTTTTATGTTTTAAAATGTATTGTTCAATGTGGAAAGGTTATATTCCTCAAAAAATATTCATTGTTATCTTTTAAAGTCATTTTCTATCTAAGATGACATCCTTTGATGTTCCTTATGATCTACTGGGGATAATATTAAATGATACCATCCTTATTCTTTCTCTAGATGTTTAATTTTTATTTTTATTAAATCTTTATTAAACCCATTAATTATTCCTGGGTTATGCTATGGTGAATTGATGAAGTGTTTATGAAACCTGTTTTCTTTGCATGGGTTATGAGGTGATGATATGATGAATGTTTTATGATATTATGGTGAACATAAGTATTCTTTTAATTATGATATAGTATAGAACTATATATCCCTCCAATGTATTGGGTAAAGCTTTATATATCATGAGATAAAAAATCAAAACAATTTGATGGGTTTGATCCACTATAGGAAACAAGGGAATCCTGATTCACTATAGGAAAGTGGTACATCCTGACCCATAATAGGAAATAGGTGATGATTCCTAATCCACTATGTTAATGGTATTTATAGTTAACCTTGAAATATGAAATTTTTTTCTATATTTATGATTGTTATGATATTAGATTATGGTTCATGATTGATTTATGATGATTTATCACTCTTATGGACCATATTTTATGAAATAGTAGTCCTATACCATGAATCGTGTTTATGATCTATAACAGGTTGGGTATGAACTTAGTTTGTTATGTTCATGATCACGTACCCTTATACATGTCTTATACTTTCATATGATCATAGATTGATAGTTCCTATGTTTACCCTTACTGGGAATCTAAGCTCACCCTTTCTTATGTTTACTTCCCCAAGTTATGAGGAATGGTTTGGGTACGGTATTCCTAATAAGAGTATTATGTGATGATATCTTTTTGGGGTATGTTGAAGATATTTCATGATATAAGAACATTTCATTTCTAGTCTCTAAAGACACTGCACTACTATGGTCAATTAGAACGTGTTTATGAATTTTTTGAATATTCATCTAAAAGATGTGATATTTATATATGAAAATATTTGGTTGCTATAGGTGGGATGTGATGTTGGAGGATAAGAAGGACCATTACCTCACCTGGGTTAAATTTAAAGAGATTTTATTTCTATAAATTTTTACCTAACACCCTATATTAGGTGAAGGGTAAGTAGTTTATAAACCTTAATCAAGTATCAATGTCTATTAATGAATATGTTTCCACATTAAGGGATACAATTTACTTCATTCCCTATCTAATAATGGATGATGTGTATAAGTCAATACATTTTTTGAAATGGGTTTTATAAAACCATCAAAAACTCAGTTTATGCTATTTAGTTTTATAACCTTATCAGAAGTATTCAAAAATTATTTCCTCAAAGATACTAGTTTTAAAGGAGGTTCAATAATGGGTGGTGTACTATCGATCTAGACCTCAGGGATAGATATTCAATAAATCAGAATTAATAATGAGATTAAGTGATAATAGGTGCATCTCATTAGGAAAGCCATGGTATTTGTATATCTTCATCATCATTCTCGAGAAGACCTTCTATTCAATATCATTAGTGAAGGTGATCAGGTGGCATTAAACCTTATTATACCTTCGAATAATAGTAGTTCCATGAATGGTGTTGATAATTAAAAAAAATAGAAAAATATATTCATAATTAAGATGTAACTAGAGGAAATGTAATGATTACTTACAAATATTTAAATAATTGATTCCATTCTTGGAATTTCTTGTCACTCTATAAAGTGACATTGATAGGTTTAGTGTTTTTAGTTCTTTGAAGATACTCATTGCATAGAATAAAGACACACCACATTAGGTATAGATTTTGATTCTAACTATAAATCAATCATGCCACGATGTAATAGCCACACCACGGTTAAAGGAATCACTCCGTAATCATTAAACAATGAATATTAATCCTCAATATATTTTTCAACCATAATCAAGAGAATTCCATGAATATTTCTATCATGACATGATTAAATAAATTATACGATGGTTAGACCATAAATAGATATTATAGGTCTATGAAAATTTAATCTTTGTCATTTTGTTGTAAAAACTAGGTTATTTCATTAATCTTCGAGTCATGCTATGATTTTATTGAGAATTAAAGAAAATTAAACAATCTATTGTTCTACCATGACACAATGATGATTTAAATGTTTTTACTAATGAAATATGGATAATTAAAATATATTCAATGAATTATATTTCTTAATTAAGTTTGGTAGTTTTTGGTGAACCTTTCAATTACCTATTATGATTATTAATGGTGATAATTTTCCTGGAAACTATTTGATAGTTTTATTTGAAGTAGATGTTTCTAGATGTTTGAATTTTTAATTTTAAAATTAATTGGTTTTAGAATAAACTATTGTAAATAATGAGAGAATATAAACAAACAAAAAAAGGAGAGGGAAAATAACTTATTTTGAATATGAGTGTATTAGTGGTGAACATCATTGAATATCTAGAAATGAACTATGAGTTAAATTGGACTGGATTCCTTTGAAGATGGGGCTTGGAAGTGAAGTTTTGTTGTGCACTTCATTGATGAATTGGAAGTTAAGTTCTATGTGTCATGAAGAACAAATTATTTGGCATTAAATCATTAATTTAAATCTTTGTGATTTTTACCTATGTATTGACATTATCCTTTATAACCCTCTTGAAAAGTGAAGAGTGTAAGAGAGGAAGTGGACATAGAACTTGGATAAGAAGTGATCTATAACACGTCGACCTGGATTTCTCAAATAAAACTTTATTAGGGATGTTATATTCCTTTATTCAAGCCTCGCCACAAACCATAGGTATCTGATTGGTGGTATGATCCTAAAACTATCATGGTGAGACTATGCCCTCTAAATAAAGCCTTAGGGTTATGACTTAATCTTCTAAAAATTTAGAATGAATCCTCTATATAATGAACATCCAAAAAATATGTTGACATAAAATAGGGAGATAATATCCCCCTTTGAAATATATAATATAAATAATTAAACTATCTATATGATACAATAATACATAACAAAGTAGAAGTAGTAGAAACAAAATGAAACATGAATCATTGTATTAATAAATGGAACACTGACTAGTATATGCTGAATAATAATTAAAAATAAATTATCCAACAACCCAAATCACATAATAAAACCTAAATAATAATTATAATCTATGAATTTCTATTGGAACCATGTGTCCAGCTCTAAGTGATACCTTCCTTAAGAGAAAACATGATGGTCTACCCACATACATCAAATCCTATGTTATGTACGCGGGTAGGGGGAGAGTCTAATAAACCAGTTGGAATCCCCAATGCCTCAACCATAATGAGTTTTCTTATGATAAATTTGATGTGTATATAATACATCTATAATGGTTTTAGCCATTACCATACAACCCAACCACTTAGAAAACATGCACACAATGAACATAGAAGAATTCAATTCAGGTCATCATGTGATAACCCAGCTACCATGACACTTACCCTACCAAATTTGGATCCATGTTGGAAGGAAGAGTGTCACCTTGAGCCATATATCGAGACAATTACCCAAATATGTATGGTATGGTGTCATACAAAATCCTACCCACTACTTGGCTATGTTAGGTAGGGAATCATACCAAGTCCTTTCCACTACCCTCTCACTTAGGGTAGGCCTCATTTTGAATCCTCTAATATATCATACCAATCTCAACCACTTCTATCTACTAATGGTAGGCTTCTCCATGAACAAGTGGACTTGTACCCTCTCACTTAGGATGATCCGTACCAGTAACCTCTCTCTTAGGGAAATTCCATACATCCTGACTACTTCTCTTATACTCAGGAAGTGTCTGACAAGCACTAGTTGGACCAATACCCTATAACTCATGGTGGTCTATTAAAGTACCTCATTGCTTAGGGTAAGGCTATATATCCTCTACCCTCTCACTTAATATGTGGTCAAAACCATCAGTCTCATCATAAAATAATATACCACCACCACATTATCAACACATGCATACAACAACTATATGAAACATATCCTGCATCATAGATCACTAGATCATCACTAGGTATCCCGTCCATGAGACCTGGTTTTACACATAAGGGAATATTCAAGGGTATTTTAGACCCATATATACCCTCTAAGGGGTCAACTAAATCATCACAACCCACCTTGGTATTTGATACCAAAAACTAATATCATCATCCATCACCAAATACATGAAACATTATGCATCAACATACACATCAAGTAACCACAACTAAGAATCAAAACAAGCACATAAGCATTGAAAAATAGGGAATCACCCTCTTAAGGTCAAATAGACCAAAACACTAAACTAATACCTTTTGAATTTCCTTTAAAAATAAAGTTAGTTTATACTTTTAAAACCATTTTAAAAAGGAACCATGTTCCATTTTGCTCACTCTATACCTTTAGAAAAAATACCAAAAACCAATATTTAGAAAACCCCAATTTTGTCTTGAAATTCCATTTTAAATACTATTTTTTAAATCACCCAATTTCATTTAAAATTTTATTTTAATCAAATCCTATTTTTCAAATCGCATTTTAAAAAGGAAACCACTTGTTCTTTAAAACTCAACTTTCACCCCTAAAAAATCCTTAAAGAGGGCCCCTAGTAGTTGTTTGACTAAAGAACCATTATAAAATTGTTTATTAATCAATATGAACCATGTTTACTATTAATCCAATTAAAACCCATCACAATCCATGGGTAATATCACAAAAGTCATGTAACATATATAAAAAAATAATAATGTTGGAACAATAAAATAAAATCACCAAATGAATAAGAGGATTAGTAAGGTCAATGACGCCTACCTCAACTGATGATCCAATAATCTATCCCAGGATTGTAATGACCACCTATGAGTCTATGATCACCTCTCTAATTCATTAATACCATCAAATTAACAAAATGAACATTGAAAATTTAATACCCAATTTGGCATAATGGATTCCAAACTTATTGGGTGACCTCACAACACAATGTCCACAAGAAATAAGATGTGTTATAATCATATCACACTCCTAGAACTAAGACAGACATATGTACTAAATTAATTTCCCAAATAAATTATTAATTTCACCCAAAATCTAAAAAAACCATTATTAGACATAGAGGGAATCATACCTTATGGAAAATGAAAAATGGATGATTGGATATATAATTATAAGACATTATCTATGAACAAAAAATGATAGACCCATTAAATGGTATAATTCCACCATGATTTGGTGGAATCGCATCTCTAAAACCCTAACCGTTGAACCAAAAGTTAGTCGTAGATAATAGAGGATAAAAATAGAGAGAATGAGAGGAACCCACATCAAATTTTGGAGAAACAATCATCCCCAAAAACCCAAATCAAAGGAGTACCAAGCAGAAGAAATGGGAGAGTCAAGAGGGATCCATATCCCTCACTCATGTGACTATAGATAAGGAGCCTGAGGGGGTTTCAAATAAGTACCCTGAGAAATTACCAAAGAGCCCCTAAAGAATAGTGTAGAGGGACACTTGAGGTATGAAAGCATGGGCTATGGTGTAGGGACCCTCACTAGGGGTTCCCTTATGGAATAGGGGCCCACCCTTGGTTAGCGGTTGTCATGTGGAGTAGAGATCCACTATACAGCCCACCCTGGGGGGTATCCTGAGGAACTTCCTTTCAAGAACCCTCCATGGTGAAATCCCAAGGCTTTGGTATGGTGTTTTCCCTACAAACACCTTCATATCACACCCTTCACCACTACACCAAAACCTTCATAGCCATGAGCTACCATGCCAAAATACCCTTTTCTATGTCATGGTTTTATGACTACAACAAAATTTTAACTATAAGGCCACCTTAACCCCTCTACGATGACCACCCTAGCACCTGAACCACAGACCTGTCATATTTTCATATCTAATAAAATATCCTTGAGAAGTCTCATTACTTGGATTCTAGTTATGAATCCAAATTCACAAAACATACCTTACTCCAAGACTAAAAACTCAAACTTCCTTTGAATCTCACAACCCATAAGAATATGGTCTGTTACCAACTCACTAGCATAACTCTTTTATTCCTCAAGAAGTTGTAGTAATATTTTAATCATCATACCTAACCTACCAATGTTTCCAAATCATTTCTAACTATTCACACTCTATCTATAAGTTCCTAGAATACTTCCACTATGAAACTAAAATACAAATGACCAATATTCATTTGACACCAAAATTATCATTCACCAAACTTTCCATAGCCCTATCCATGATCACCATATCATCACTAGTATCATTTCACCCAAAAACGTCCATAAAAACCTCTATTGTGTATTTTTCCTCACTATATCAAATCCCATGAAAGATTAGTAGTAAATATATCTATGGAAGAATATCCTTTAAATTTTTCAACAACAACTACTAATACATCTATAAATCACCCAATCCAATCATAATTCATTAACTCTAGAGGCATCACATAATTGTCCAATGGCCACACTGATTTGAAAAATCGATACTCATTGTAACTTTTATAGTTGGTTTCTCAACCAACTACTTCTATCATCAAACTCTATTATATTAAATGATACACCTATGATCTGAATCACTCTCAAATAATGCCAAATTACAACTTGGTTATGATTTTGACACATGGAATCCAACCAAAACTACACCCAAATCCTTGAATTGGTTCTATCATCTCCCCAACACCCCACAACCATCTCAACCATCCTTTAACTAGTTTTAAAACACCCATGTCCCTTTCCAAAAAAGTGTTTTTCATCTATGATTGATGGGAAACTCCCAACCATAGGAGTGTCCTTATCATCATCCCATTATCTACATCCTTGTAAATATCCACCATTTATGTTGCATATGTTGCCACATGTAATAAATGGATGATACCATATCATTTATGCTCAAGATTGAACCCACAACACCAATCACCAAACACCAAGATGATTCCCAACCACACCCATAGATCCTAAAATACTAAAGTATTAACTATAGATTTTTTAGAGGCTTATGGTGATCCCCACTATAAGAATTCACTCAAAAGGATGATTTTTCCAAATTATAATCCTATCATTATAATCGCTTATTGAAAATGTGTTCCAAGAGGGATGATAAAAAAAATCATCAAAACTAACATCACGAGGTTAAATTCTTGATCCCTCTTACTCATATTTGGACACTTGAACCCAACACCCATATCCATCTATGAGCCTTCCATAAGAGGCTCTCCCAGAAGATCCATGACATACCCATTGAAAAAATGAATCAACTACCAGGGCCACTCATGATTAACTATTAAAATAAAGTGAACCCAGTCCATATAGGTTCCATTTTATTTCACCCCTAACATCAAATACACAATCAAAAACCTCACTTGGTGATCCCAATAAAACATGAAACATTAACCAGATAGATAATTTAAGCATCCATGCCACTCTTTACCAAATCAAAAAAAATCCTTTAAAGCTAGTTTACATAGAAACTGAAAACTTATTTTAAAACCAATGCACACTAAACCCACTCAGTTTTTCAAAACAATTCATGACATCAAATGGATTTAAAAAAATTAAAATCGCTAATATCTCTAGAAAACATATTTCCTTTCCTGAAAACCAATCTTATTTTCAAAATCAAATTTAAAATATAGTTTCAAATCCCATTTGAAATTAAACCCCCAAAACCATTTTCCAATAATTTTATCAAAACCAAATAATTCAAAACCATTTAAAAAATATCATCTCTACAATCCATTTCAAGTAAGACCAAATTTTAAAACCATTTCATGCACACCTCATGACACTACATGATTTTTCTTTCCAAAATAAATTTTTCCTAAAAATTTTACAATCCCTAAACCCACTACCACATCCTTGAAAAATAATCAACATAATAATAAATAAAAAATTCATCTCAAATTCATATTAATATAATCACCCTTTATAATGTAATAATTTAAATATCAATTATATTATAAGTTTCATCATTTAATAAAGAATTCTGACTATGGAAAATATCAAAAAATATTACCAACAATCGCATTTATCATGCCCTAAACATGGTACTACCATGATGTATAAATGAATCATTAGAGCCCTAGTGGATCCAGATGACTCATCCTAACACTACAAGAAAACGGTGTTTTAGCGGTGGTTTTTTCGCGACGGTTTTTAAAACCACCACAAAAAAACCGCCATTAATTTTTTTTTAATATTTTTAATTTCGTTTTAGAAAATATCTTCTAAAAAAATAATTTTTTTAACGGTGGTTTTTTTAAAAACTATTGCGAAATAGGGGCGGTTTTTTGAAAACGGCTGCAAAATTTAAGAAAAAAAATTGTGAAATTTTTTTAAAAATTATTTATTATTTATTAATTTTTTTTATTATTTATAATTAAATATAGATTTTTATTTATAATTTTATATATTTATAATGTGTAAATTAAATAATATTTTTAATTATTAGTTAATATTATTTTTTAATGGAAAGAAAATCTTAAATAAGTAAAAGAACAGACTTCGGCATCAAATGACCATAACTTCTGATCTGAGAGTCCTTTTCAGTTCCACAACCAGTCAAATCAAAATTTATCAAATGAGAAAAAACCAAGTGAGATTTGAATCGCATGATAATCAAAGGAAGAAAAATATATTCAAAATTCAAAAGTTGAAAATCGAACTCGAACTTCCAACGACCATAACTTTTAATACGGGTGTCTGTTTGGGCTCCCCCACATATAAAATTGAAGCCTACGATGAGCTCTACACCACTTAGGTCTGGTACTAGCTTGTTGAGTATTGTACCCCTTTTTATTTTACCTGAAAGGCCTAAAAGGCCTCCGAAAAAGAGGTTTTAGTTACAGACACCGATTTCTTAAAATTCAAATGGTTATAACTTTCGATCCATGTGTCCATTCGGACTGTACCACATATCATATCGAAGCTCATTTTACGATCTTCGATTTGACCTGTTGTGGAACTTGAAAATGGGTATCATATCATATTTTATGACCATTTTAGTGTTTTTAGGGTTTATATTGGTTCGTAACGTTTTATAATTTATTTAATTAATTGTTTATTTATTTATTTTCTTATTTAATATTAATTAATTAATTAATTATTAATTAATTATTATTTATTTAAATATTATTTATTATTATGTATTTATTCATTTATTTATTTATTATTTAGTTATTATGTACACATTAATTATTAATTTATTTTTAATTTAATTATTAATTATTAATTATATATTATTAGTTTATTATTCATTTTTTAATTATTTATTTATTATTTATTTATTTATTCATTATTCATTATTTATTAATTAATTATTAATTAATAAAGGATTATTTATTATTTATTATTTATTATTTATTATTTATTAGTTATTAGTTATTATTAATTATTTATTATTTATTATTTATTTATCTATTTATTTAGTTATGTGTTTATTTCTTTATTAATTATTTTTTATTTTTTATTTTTTATTTTTTATTCTTTATTCTTTATTCATTATTATTTATTTTTAATTTACTAAATATTAATTTCTTATTAGTTAATTATTCATTTAATAATTATTTATTATTTACTAATTTTTTATTATTTATTTATTATTAATTAATTAATTATTAAATATTTATTAAATATTGAATATTTAATATTGCATATTAAATATTAAAATTAAAATATTATTTATTAACTAATAATTATCAATTTTATAAATATCAATTATTAATTATTAGTTATTATTAATTATTATTTAATAATTAATTATTATTTATTTATCTATTTATTTATGTATTTATTTATTTATTGTTGATTATTTATGGATTATTTATTAATTATATATTAATTATTTATTAAATTTTAAATATTGAATATTGCATATTAAATATTAAAATTAAATTATTAATTATTAATTAAGAATTATTCATTTTATAATTATCAATTATTAATTATTAATTAATTATTATTTATTTATCTACTTATTTATGTATTTATTTATTTATTATGTATTTATTATTTATTATTTATTATTCATTGTTTATAATTTATAATTTATTAATTTATTTTTAATTTACTAAATATTATTTTATTATTAGTTCATTATTTATTTATTTATTTATTTATTTATTTATTTATTTATTCATTCATTATTCAATATTTATTAATAATTTATTAATTATTTATAAATTATTTATAAATTTTTAAATATAAATTCTTAATTCTTAATTCTTAATTCTTAATGATCAATTATTAATTATTAGTTATTATTAATTATTAATTATTAATTATTAATTATTAATAATTTATTATTTATTATTTACTATTTATTATTAATTATTTATTATTTATTATTTATTATATATTATTTATCTATTTATTCATTTATCTATTATTTATTAATTTATTATTTATTTTTATTTATTTATTATATATTAAATTATTTTTTAATTAATTTATTATTTATACATTACTTATATATTATGTTATATATTATATATTATATATTATATATTATATATTATATATTATATATTATAGATAATACATTATACATTATATATTATATATTATATATTATATATTATATATTATATATTATGTATTATGTATTATGTATTATGTATTATATGTAATATATTATATGTTATATATTATATGTTATATATTATATATGATTAATTATTAATTATTGATTATTGATTAATAATTATTGATTAATAATTGTTTAGTTTGTATCTATTTGTTATGTATTACTTGTTTTTTAAATTAATATATATGTGTGTGTGTGTGTGTGTCTGTGTGTGTCTGTGTGTGTGTGTGTGTGTGTGTATAAGTATATTAAATTCGATTTATTGACAACATGAAGAGCTTGCTGGAGTGGTAATGTCTATGGAGAATAAACAAGAGTTAAGAGGTTCAAATCTCACCTAACACAGAATTTATATATATGGCACGGGCATGGGCATGGGCATGGGCATGAATAATGTGCGTGGTAATAATAAATAAATAAATAAATTACAAAAATAAATAAATAAATTACTAATATGAATAAATAAATTACTAAAATGAATAAATAAATTACTAATATGAATAAATAGATTACTAATATAAATTAATAAATTAATAATATAAATAAATAAAGAAATAAAAAATTAAAATAAATAAATAAATAAATAATGAAAATAAATAAATAATAAATAATAAATAATAAATAAATAGTAAATAATAAATAAATAATAATAATTAATAATTAATAATTAAATAATAAATAATAATTAAATAATAAATAAATAAATAAATAAATTGTGAAAATAAATAAATAAATAATAAATAAATAATAAATAATAAATAAATAAATAAATAATAAAAAAATAAAAAATAAATAAATAAATAAAATAAATAAAAAAAATTACTAATATAAATAAATAAATAAAATTAGAAATAAAAAATAAAAAAATATATAAATATATAAATTACAAAAATAAATAAATAAATTACTAATATAAATAAATAAATTATTAATATAAATAAAGAAGGAAATAAATAAATAAAAAATTTAAAAAAGTAAAGAAATAAATAAATAAATTACTAATATAAAAAAATTAAAAATTAAAAAATTAAAAAAATTAAAAATGATTTAGCGACGGTTTAAACCACCGCTAATTAAAAAATTAAAAAATTAAAAAAAATTAAAAAAAATTAAAAACGATTTAGCAGTGGCTTAAATCGCCGCTAATTATTTCTCGACACACGATTTAGTGGCAGTTTTCCAAAACCATCGTAGAATGATTTCACGGTGGTTTAAATCGCCACTAAATGAAAAAAAATCACCGCTAAATACAAATTTTTGGCGTAGTGTTAGACCCATCCACCCCGTATTGGGATTATTGGTCTAACCCAACACCTACCTCATTCTAGAATGCTCGGTCCTGACACTTGACATCCCCTGGAAACTTGGGTTTCTACCAATGTCATTCTTGATTCGTCTCCTGAGTCCCAAAAACCCATATCCACATATAAACCATAGTATCACATCCCAAAAATGTTCTGACACAATTTTATAACGCATCAACCAAGTTTACTCGAATTCCACCGGAGCGGGGACACTCTGTGACCTTAGGTTCACCTTTACGTATGCTAGAGGCTAGAGAGTAGTGGTGAGGTCCTAACACAATCGTGGGGAGACTATACCCTCTAAATAAACCCTGAGGGTCATTCCAAATCTATCTAAAATTCAGCATGATCCTTCCATATAATTGATATTCCAAAAAATTATTGACATAAAATAGGGATCCAAGAGGGACCCTATAGTCCAAAATAGAATTCAGTAAACTATATATATGATGAAACAACCTATAAAAAATAAGTAGCAGTAAATTAAAAAGAAAATAGGCATAATCATATAAATGAATAGAAAAATAGCTAGTACATGCTGAATAATAACTAAAAATAAATTGGTCTCTGACCCAAATCATATAACCCAACCTAATGAATCCTCATACTCTAGGACCTACTAACTAATACACATGTCTAGCTCTAAAATTTACCTACCCTTCAAGAAAATATGATGGTCTACCCATGTAAATTGAAACCCAATCCATGTGTTCTGGTAGGGGTGATTCCAATAACCCAGTAAGAATCAATAGTGCCTAAACCATATTGATTTATGCTTTAATCAAGTATAAGTGATTGAAATACATATATAAAGACTGCATTAATTCTGATGAAACACACCCACAAGAAAAATATAACACACAATTAACACACAATTAATATATAAGAAATTAAGTCAGGCCATCGTGATTTAACCAGGACATCGTGACACATAACCCTACTTAGTTGGGCTCTATATCAAAAGGAAGAGAGTCACCTTGTGTTATAAAACCACACCCTTACCCAAAGTTGCAGGGTATGGTAAAATAATAAAATCCTTACCACTACCCATTAACGTCGAGCAGGGTTTCATACCAAATCCTAGTCATTGACTTAGTACTCGAGGTAATTCTTATTCTGAATCCTTAGTGACATCATAACAATATTCACCAACACTATATCCTCAATGTAGGGCTCAACATGAATAATTGGACCAATACCCTCACACTCAGGGTTATCCTTAACAATATCCACTTAGTCAAGGAATGTTCATAAATCCAGACCACTTCCCACATAATAAAGGAATGGTCTGAAAAGAACCAGGTGATCCAATTCACTTTCACTTATGGCAGTCCCTATGAGTACCCTACCACTTCATAAAGGATATACATCCCATAACACCCACTAACTCACAATGGGTCACAAACATCGGTCTCATCATATAATAATAATAATCCAACACACAGTCGATACACATACATAATAACCATAGGGTACACAACCCGCCTCATAGATCACCCAATCATCACCTGGGATCTAGTACCTTGGGACCTAGTTCCACACATAATGGAATCGACTATGGGTCCTTCAGACCCAAATATACCCTATAAGGGGTCAAATATATCATCAATGGTAAATCGGGTCTTTGATTCCAAAAAATAACATCTTAATCCATCACAAAATACATACAACATCATGTATCAACACGCACACCAAGTAGCTACAACATAAAATCACAAATAAACAGATGCTTTTTAAAATAGGGAATCACACACATTTGGTCAAAAAACTAATTCAAATCATCCAAGATCATCTAGTTTTCCTTTAAAAACTGATCAAAATTTCCTTTTAAAACCATTTGAAGAAGAACTATTTTAGGCCTTACCCACGCTGGGCCCTTGGAACAAATCACATAAAAACTCTTTAGAAAGAGCCACTTTTATTTTGAAATTACATTTCAAATCCGATTCTTGAAAACATCCAATTTCCTTTAAAATTATATTTTAATAAAATACTATTTTAAATTCATATTTTAAAAAGGGAATAAATTATTCTTTAAGATGAAATACACACAACAACAAAAATCCTTAAAAAGTGTAAATGAAACTCATTCAACTAAGGTTCCACCGTAGAATCATTTGATAAGATATAAAGTTTATGTTGACAATAAATACACCATTATCCCATTTCAATCTATGGGAAAGATCACATAAGTCTTGAAACTTGTAGAGAACAATAATAATGATGGAATAAAAACATAAAATCACAAAATTAGAATGATACATAGTAAATTCAAGTCCCCTACCACAATCAATGATCCAATAATCGATCCCAATCTTGTACCGACCTCCCTCGAGTCTATGGTCACACATATCATCCATAAACACAATAAAATTAATAAAAATAATGATTAAAATTAATTAAAAAACCATCATAACTGATTCTAAACTAATCAGGTGACCTTGCATGGTTAAATCCATGAGAAACAGGGTGTGGTGAACTTATGACACACACTTGATTCTAAGACATGAAAAATATCCAAATTAATTCTCCGAATCAATGATCAATTTGTCACAAAATCACCAAAAATAAAAAATTAATTTGAAAGGAAATATACCTCAAAGAAAATGATGAAAAGTGGTTTGAATTCATCCTTTAAGAAATTCCTTTATGGGATAAACATGAAATCAAAATTAAGTAGGATGATTACCCTATGATCTGGTGGAATCATCTCTCCAAAACACTAACTGATAGGCTAAAAATTAGTGGGTGAAAAGAGAGGAGAATAAGAGAAAGAATGTGAGGAACCTACCTTAAATCCATTCGATGAAATCCTCTTGAATCTCCCAGATCAAAGGAACACAAAGGGCGGTAAAGGGAGATCCTAGGGGAATCTACCCTATCTCTCACTTGACTAGAGGCCAAGGAAATTAATGGGTTCCAAAAAGGGCATTGATAAATTTCCAAAGAGTCTTAAAAAATAGGGTACAGGGCCACTTGTGACATGACGATAGGGGACATGGTTCAAGGCACCTCACATGGGTTTACTTTGTGGAATAAGACCCAACCCCTAGTTCTAGACTATAGCATAGAGCAGAGGTCCATAAAGAAAACCCACTTTGTGGGGATAGCCTAAGGTCTTGCCTCCCAATCAAGCTCCACAACACAACCTCTATGATGTGGCATGGGTATCCCCCCACATGAAATTCTATAGTAAAACACTTAATTTCCATTCCATGTACATATTGGTCATGGGAAACTATGTAAAAATTCCCTTCACTTCACTATGGTGACCTGACTATAGCTAACTTTCAACTGAGGGCCACCATAAACCCTCTTCGATGACTACTTGAGCACCCAAACCACCAACATGGCCTCATTCCATGATAAAAAACCATTCATTATGATATCCCAATTATAATATTCCCAATATGAATCCTAATTCATGAAACATCCATTACTCCAGGACTAAAAATATAAACTCCCTTTGAATCTCACAATCCATAATGACATGGTTTATTCCATGTTTAAAAACACCACACCATAATGGTTAGGCCATTAATATTATGCCTCGGGATATTTTTTTAACAAAAATAAAGATAATTTCATAAATATTTTAATCATTACATGATTAAGAAAAACATATCACAATGGTTAGACCTTGAATAAAGATATTAGGCCCTGAAAATTTAGTTTCAGTCTGTTTTAGTGAAAAAACCAAGGTCATTTAATAAAGATCTATGCCATTCCATGATTCTACTAGGAATTAAAAAATAATGAGGAATTAACTAGTCTATCGGGACATTATGATTATTTCCATGTTGTGATAATTGAAATCTATAGAATTCGAATAGATTCAATGAATTTCATTCTTCATATAAGTTGGAAATTTTTTATTTCACCTATCAACTACCTATTTTTAATATTAATGGTTTTTATTTTCTTAGAACTATATAAAGGTTTTTTTTGAAGTGGAGGTTTTTGGGATTCAATTGATTTTTTCATTTTGAATATGAAAATTTCTTAGATTTATTAGAATATACTATATAGAATGAAAAACATACACACATAAAAAGTATATTTAATATATAATATTTGTAAGAAGTGTGTATTAGTATGTAACATCATTAAATATCTTGAATTAAAGTGTTAGTTGATATTGGGATGAATTCAGGTGAAAATTAAGCTTTTAAGTGATGTTCTATTGTGCATATCCTTGAATACCTTGATGCGAAGTAATATCTATCATGGAGAAAACATTTTTCTATTTGGTTTTACATCTTAGATTGATATCCTTTTGAGTTCTATATGTGCATCTACATTATCCTTTGTAACTCTCTTGAAATGTAATGAGTAGAAGATAAGAAGAGGTCATATGCCTTGGATAAACAGTGATATTATCCTAAATACTGTATTAAAAAACAAGTGGAGTAGTGACTATTTTTAATATCAACACATAATTTAAATGTTATCCTTAGTTGTAGACCAATGAAGGTGAACCAATTCAAATCGATATATTCCTGATTCTTTATTTTCTTGTATTCAGTTTCCGGTTGTGTGTAATCATCAATATAGATTCATGTTGTCTTTTGAACATGAAAAAATATTTGGTTAACATTAATAGATAATGAAAATTAAAGATAACTTAATTCAATACTGTTAGGGTGTATATTGTGCTTGCACTTTACAACTAGTGGTATCAGAGACACTAGTTATTGCTTGATGAACATGTTAGAGGAATCTATCATCACAGTGAATACTATAAATAAAGAGAGAGTGGATTTTTTAAGGATGAAATTATCATTTGTGGTGGAATTTAATGATATCGCATTTATGATCTATTATTCTTGATTTTTATTCAACAAAAATTCATGAAAGGATAAAAGATAAGGACTATGAAGAAAGGATATAAGAGATTAAAAAATGATGATTGTAAGGATTAAAATTATTTTTTGGATTTTATAATCAGATATACAAGAAATATATGGATTTTATAATAACCAAATGAATATGTAAAAATCTTGTTAATATTATAAAGGTAATAAGTAAGTGATATAGGGAAATTTGTAGGTTATTCAAAGCTGATTTGACGAATTAAAGTTGAATTCAAGTAAGAATATTGGTAGTTTATTCAACTTTTTTATTGAAGTAGTTGTATGTATTCATGGAATCAGTCATGATATCAAATATATTGACATATTGAATAATATCATATATATATAAATATTACCAACATGTTACAATAAAAATGTGTTTTTACTTAAAGAAGTAAATATTGGGGAAATTTATCAGAATAGATCACATAAAAATGGTATTATATAAAGAGTGAGTGAATAAAAAATTATATTTAGAAAAATATTATAAAAAAAATCATTAAGATATTTGGATAATCTATAAGTTTAAGAGGTTAAAATTTATGATAATGCAAGTGATAATTTCTTATATCTTGTAGAAATTGATTTCCTGAAGAAAGTAGTGCAAGAACATGAATCTATTCAAGTGAAACTTAAAGGGGTAGTGAATTACTGGTTAAAGGTTTATGAAAAAACTAATATCACTTATGATCTTAATATATCTATTAAGAAGAAAGTCAAGATACAATGATAACTCAAATAAGAAGTTATATCTTGGATAAAGAATCTTGTGTTAGAAATAAAAACATATAACTTAAAGAATAAGTTATAGTTTGGAAACATTTCAAAAGAAATATTAAAGAAAATAATTTAATGAGGAATAATAAATATTGATAAATTATTTAGTGCTCAAATAAAAAATTTTCATGGTAAAATTGGTATTAAATTTGATTTTGAAACATCAAAACCCATGAAAAAATTTAAGAGAAGAGGAAAGTAAATGGTAGGATAAAGTTCTCAATCATCAAGAACTTACCAAAAATAATTTTTTTTGTAAAACACTAGATATATATAGAGAGATAATAACTATAATATATTTACATTTATAATGTGTGAATTTTCTAACTACTTAGTTTAGAAAATGTCTTATTATACCATTTCATGGAAGGACAAGAAGATAAAGATGAAAGAGAAATATATACTTGCTAAAATAGACTTAAATGCTACAAAGAATAGTATAAAGTGGATTATTGATAGTGGGTGCTAATACAGCATGAAAAGTAACATGAATTTTCTAAAAAATATGAAATTAAGGGTTGTTATAATTTTTTAATTTGGAAAATATGGAGCTCTAATGATTAAATATAGTGTAAGAAACACCTAATACATGAATTGAGAATACTGAATTTCTCTATGTTTATTGTATTTGACAAAATATATTGAGTGTAAGTTAGTTATGTGGATATACTTTTATAGTCATATTCAACCATAAAGGGTTAAATATAAAAGGAAATTATATAAACTCTATTATTTAAGGATGAATTAAAAATGGGAACCTATATCAGGTAGACAATAAGGAGAATAATTTTCTTCTTACTATAGAAGAGGAGAACAACTTATGGAATAAAAGGTTTAGTAAAATTAATCAATGAAGTATGGGGAATATATCAATGTTAAAAGGTACCATTGATATTAATTTACTTAAAAGTAAAATATAAATGGTTTTTGATTCATGATTAAGGGGAAATATGGGGAGAAACCCTTACCATCCAAAGAATAAAAGCATATCAACTTTGTTGAATTTGTTCCACACTGATGTTTGTAGTCTAATTATCCAGGATATAACTTATAGTGAGAATTATTTAATTTTATCCATTGATAACTATATTAGAATGAGTTTTTCCATATTTATGTTATCTATAAGTGAAGTTATGGATTACACCAAAATATTTTTAAGAATAGTGGAAAATTAAATAGGAAGAATAATAAATATTCTATAGTAAGATAACAGAACCGAATATTATTCCATGAAAGTTGAAAATAATCTCAAAAAACATAGAATAAATCAAGATATGTCAATAGTAAGGTATCTTCAATAGAATAGAGTCATATAAAGAAGGAACCATATGGTAAATAATATGGATAAACATTGTTTATTGAAAGTGGAATCTCTCGCCACTATTGAAAAAATATATTATCAGTTGATTTGTACACGAAGAATTGAGAATTAATCTATCTTATAGAAGATAATACACTATATGAAATGTATCACGATATGAAACCCTCACTAAACACTACAAAAAATTCATAGTTTATAAGAAGTTTTTTAGTATCGGTTTATTAAACCACAAAAAAAATTGCATGAATTTTGCGGTGGTTTTAAAAAAACCACACAAAATATTAAGAATTTATTAAAAACATTTCTTTCTCCCAACCCCCTGCTTCTCCCCAGATCACCCCATTCAACCTCAAGCACCCCCTACATCAAACCCTAGCCACTGCCCCTTCATTGGTGGTCTAGTGTTCCCACCCTCATCGGCACTCCTATTTTCACCGAGCCCCCCTCCCCCTATTTTCTAAAGACTCAATGGACCTCACCGTCACCAATGTTCAAGCACCACACCCTCACTAAAACTTGAGACCTATGCCTTATAATGTAATTTTTTCTTATGTTTTCCACTATACATTTTTACTATTACTAAAAGATAAAGTGATTATTGGATTGTGTTTCTATAGATCATGAGGTCTTTGTGATTTACACATGTTTTTTATTAATAGTTTGTTTTAATTATCTTTATCATTTTCTTAATTTCAATATTGACTCCTCTATAATTGAAATTATTGAATTTTTTATAATATAAATTTTATATAAGAATGTGAGTAATTTTATAATTTCATGAATATAATTCATCATGCAGATTGTTGTTGTATCTAATTAATTTATTTCATATAAGGGATACAATTAATGATATGTTGTCTTTTCATGATGTGTTAAGTAAATAACATTATATGATATAATAATTAAAATAATTTTTTGATCAGGAACCAATTATGAATAAAATATTTGGGTTTCATAAATTCTTAATTTTTGAGATTAATTATGTTTTATTAAATGGAATTAGTATAGTATAATTTTATTAAATTACATGGTTTATGATTCTATGTAAATTCTGAAATTCATTTTGAATAATCTTATTACCGAATTTATTAGTTATGTTGTAAAATTTCTATTTTTTCTACTTATATATTTAATATTTTCAAATAGTTTGACATAGATAAATTACATCGGGTTCATGTAGGTGTCCTAAAGCAACATGATTATGTGCTAAAACAACATTGGTGATGTTCCAAATTCTATAAAATTTAACTAGAGCATTCTCAATACTTACATGGGATCTAACCCAATGTATTTCTAAATTGACCTAGGTTCATGAAAAATCAACATGATGATGTGCCAAAATTCTTAATCTCTTCACCATTATCAGTTTTTATGGGGTAGTTCCCAATTAGAAAAGGCATTGTTTGGTATCTATTTTTAATAGAGATAATATATATTAGATGGTCCTTAATACAAGATGAATGAAGTTTTTTTATGATGATATGTGATAATAAAGATGAGAACAATGTTTGAATATGATGGAATGTTAAAGTACATAATGATGTTGTGAATGTAATGTGGTGAGATGAATGGTAAGATGATAGAGATGATGTAATGATGATAATGGGATGATGTTGAAGGATATTATTTGGAAGTGAATATTCATGGGTTTTTTAAAATGGGAAAATTTAATTCTAATGGATGATGGTTTGATTATACTTTTTGGTAATTAACAGTGGTTCTTATGGTGAACTATAAATAGTGTTTTTGGTTTAATATCAATAATAGTTCCCAATAGTTAACAAAAATTTGCATTTTAATTTTAAATTTATTTTTATTTTAATTTATCTTAACTCTGGAAAATTTATGAGGTGCTTACATCCTAAAATTAGCTACCTAGGTCAAAGGATATGTGTCTAGATAACATGTAGGTTCAATGGTTAGATTTTGTCCCCTTGATGTTTCTTGATGTAGTTTAACATTTCTTGTTATATTAATATTTTTATTAACTTATTATTTTTCTTGTGTTTTTTATACTGATAATGTTGATGTGATTTTTTCTAAGTAATATATTTATGGTTTATGTGAATTGAATTATTTTTAATAACTAATTTTTTTTATGGAAGGGTTAGTTAGTGATGTGATATTGTTGTTTTTTGATGGATAATAGATCAATTAATTTTGATATATCTATTTTTTATCTTTTCTAATTTTTTTGTTCATACATATTATCCATGTATGTTTAATGGTTTTTTTATTATTTTATTGATTTTTTTCTCCTTGTAATGTGTAGGCACGTTATAATATATATGAATAAAAGTTAGATCACATTAATGAGGAACACAACTCAGTATGCTAAGGGTTTGGATGAGTTTTTAGATTTTTCAATTTATAATCGATTCGTTGAGGGGATAATTATATGTCCTTTTCCTAAATGTAAATTTAGAATATGGTTGAAGAGAAATTAAATTTATGAATACTTTATATTGATTCCATTCCCTTATCAATATTTGTGTTGGATTTGGCATGGGGAATCGAACATTATAGAAAGTTTGAGCACTTATGTCAATCAATAGAATAAGCTCCTAACTTCATCAAAAATGGACAATGAAATGAAAAACTTTATAAACGATGCTTTCTACATTCAAATACAACAACATCAACATCCAATCATAACAGAACAACCAATTGAGGGTGTTATAAATAGTAACTTGACATGTGATGTATTTAGGACTATAGGAAAACCAGATCAAGATTGTAACATATCATTAAATCCCCCTCTTGTTTCTATGGAGACTAATAGAAGAGTTAACTTAACTAAGTATAAAAATTAATTTCATGATTTAGTTGATTATGGAAATCAAGATCCATATAATGGTTGTTTGAAACATTCGAAAAATTTCTTTTTTGCTGAAGTTTTATCATATCAAATGCCTATGAATAATTACAAATAAGGCAATGTCCATGATATTTTATTTTTTGTGTTATTTATTTCCTAAATATAAGATCCCTGAGTCATTTTATGATATAAAAAAAACTTCTAACAGTATTGGTCTTAATTGTGCATAAATATATGCTTGTCTTAGTGATTCTAAGCTTTTTGGGGGAGGGGATTCAAGCAGATAAGACTACAAGAAATTTTCTTCTTCTAGATGGAATTCAATGGATAATATTGGAAGTATGAATAAACATACTACTATGAATAATAATAAAAAGAACACACATGAAAAGGTTTTTCATTACTTCCCTTTAAATAATTGATTGTAAATATTATTCATGTCATCGAAAATCGATGAGCATTTGATGAGGAATTCTATAGATAATGATGGTGATGGGTTAATGAGAAATATAAGAAATTCACAATAATGGAAGAAATTTGATTTATTAATTCTATATTTATCATTTAATCCTATAAATGTCTTATTAGTATTAGATGCCGACGGATTCAAACCATTTGGGACTTTGAGCACCCGTTATAACATTTGGCCGGTTGTATTGATCCCTAACAATCTTCCTTTGTGGATGTGTATGCAACAAATATATTTTATCACTTAGATGATTATTACTATAAAAAACATGCTTTGAAATGATATTTATGTATACTTATAGCCTATAATTAAATAATTACAGGAGTTATTGTGTAATGGTGTTGAGACATATGATGTATCTTCTAAAACAATGTTCAAAATGAATGATGCTCTAATGTGGACCATTAGTGACTTCTTTGGACTTGGGAACTTATCTAGTTATAAAACTTACATAGGTTTGGATTATAATATTTGTAACTTTGATTTTGATCCTGAATGAGTAACTTACAGTAGAAAATGGTTCTTCTAATTCCATCAAATATTTCTCGATACATCTCATAGATTTCAGTTGAACAAGTAAAAATTAAATGGTTCTATTGATCAGAGACCACCTTCAAAGTTGTTGATAGGTCATGAAATATGGGAGAAACTTTGAAATATTTAAATATAATTTGTGAAGATTCATCATTTGAATGATAATGGAAAACAAGTCCGAAGTACATCATCATGTGAAATTGGAAAGTAAAATGGAAGAAAAAAATTATATTCTTCAAACTTTTGTATTGGAAATATAATTTATTATTTAATAATATTGATGTTATGTATATTGAGAATAATGTTGGTGATGATTTTATCTTTAAATTTCTTAATGATAATGGAAAATATAAGGACCATATCAATGCTCGGAAGGATTGATAAGCAATGAAAATAAAGTGTGATCTCTTGCTAAATGAGAATGGAAAGATTACTCTGACAATTTTTACAATGAAAAATAGGGATAAAGACACATTAATTTAAATTTTAAGACATTTGAAGGTATGTAATGGATATTCAAGTAACATATCAAGGTGTGTTGACTTAAATCCTTGTATGTTATAGGGATTGAAAAGTAATTATTCACATATTTTGTTACAACAATTACTACCATTGGCATTGCGTACATTTTTAACTGAAAATGTCACTTCAATTGTAATCCAATTTTGAACATTCTTTAGGAAACTACATAAGATAAATCAACAAACATCTCAGCTTGAAAATATATTGGAGATATTTTTGTTGAAACTTTTTTCCATAGAGATGATTTTTCCTCTATCCTTTTCTACTTTTATGATGTATTTTACTATCCATTTGGTCAAGAAAACTAAATTTGGTGGCCTTGTACATTATCTATGGATGTATCCAATTGATAGGTACTTTATTTATATGTTTTTTAATTTAAATAAAAATTCTTGGAACTTCACTAAATATATATAATTATGTTTTATGTATTTTATTTCACAAATATCTTGGTCATTTGAAATCATACATAAAAAATAAAGCTCAACATAAAGGCTTTATTTCAAAGATTATTTGGAAGAGGAGTGTCTTACCTTTTTTTTCAAGACACTTGGATGATATTGAGACAAGATTCAACAAATTTGGATGTGTTATGAAAAATCGAATCAATATTAACTACATGGGAAATAAAAATATTTCCTCCTATTGTCTGATCAGTTGGGAGGAGATCAAATGTTACACTAATTGAAATGGAATTATTACAGGCACATAGATATGTGAAGCTAAAGAGTGAAATTTTAGATCCATTTATTGAAGAGATTATGATATAAAAAAAGAGATGAATAAGAGGCCAAACACAACTTGAGAAAGATATAACAAAAGCTATTAATAAAGATCTTATATAATGGTTTTCACATCATGTAAGTTCATAAATATTTCAATCAATAGGAATATTAGGTTGACACATATATTTTGTAAATATAATAATACATATTACTTTTTTTAGAACATTAATACTGATACTCTGGTTGAGTTTTCATAAGATTTAATGTTTCTGGGCTTAGGTCCTCTAAATTAGGCTATAAAGTTCAATGCTTTCAATGCGAATGGATTTAAATTTTGTACAATTAATTGAGAAGAGGGTTTGAAAAAACAAAATAATGGTATATTAATGGTTTTTGAATTGTGGTACTATGGAAAGTTGAATAATATTATCGAATTAAAATACCAAGGACATTTTTTAGTTATTTTATTCAAATTCAAGTGGGTTGATATTATTAGAGGTATTAAAAGAGATTCCTTGAAATTTACTTCTATGAATTTCTCTCACTTGATGGATTTCTGTGACCATAAATTACATGATCCATATATCGTATCATCATATAAAAAATGATATATTTTTTGGAATATGTCATGAAATAAGGTTGGAGTGCAGTTTTTCACATAAAACAAGGAGACTTTCATGATATGGGTAATGTAGTGGAAGATTTTACCTCTGACATTGAATCCCATCAATAGTAAGAAATGAACTTATTTTTCCATCATGACATTGAAAATATTTGTACTGTAAGGGAGTATGAAGTAGATGAAGTAATAATGGATTAGGATAATGAAATTATTGATGTGAAAATGATTGTATGTTTAGTCATCCATTAATTCATCAAAAACTTATTTTATAGGTTCAATCATTCATTATCATAACTATACGTATTTTGTTTTTCAGTACTATGCATATGTTATTATTTATATTTTTTTTTCTACATGATTTTTTTAAATATATGTTATGAAGTAAATTTTATTTCATCAAATGATAGGAATGTCAAGGAAGAAATGTTTCACTAATCCAAGTCAACTCTCACCATCTGAGACAATATATCCCCAATCAATAGTGAAGGAGTAGGCCTTTACTCCTGTTTCTTCATGAGGTTATTGGAGGTGAAAGTTATATGTACAAATTTTAATGTGAATAAAGTTATTTCCCCTTTTTATACTAATAACTATTTTTCATAAAATATGAAAACAATGTTACTATAGAGAGAAATATGAATAGTTAAGATGTATGGAATCAAAATGGATTGACGATATTTGTCCTGTTTTACAGTTAGGGGATCCCTATAGATGATATAGTAGGATTATTTGGCCACATTATAGGCTAGATGGCATCAGATCTAGTTAGCCTTCTGATTACCTATGATGATTGGAGGCATGTGCCTCAATCTTGAAAAAATAAAGTCATTAATTCACAGATGAAGGTAATTTTAATACATTATAGTGTAATTTAATTTCATTATGTTATTTAATTATAATATTTTAAAAATTAATATCTTTGTACAAATATTATTTCACTTTACCATAGATGAGAGGGAGCTTGTTGCAATGAAAAACATAATTTATAAATAAGGGGCTCAAATAAAGATTCATGATGCAATGGTAATTGATTTCTAGAATATGCTGATTAAATAATATCTGAAGACAATTGGATCTATCCTTAGTGATATTTTATTGATGGATTGTGGTGAGAAGGTAAATCACAAAACTTCAGAATCATTTTGTAAATAAACTTTTATTGGTTTTATGTTTAAATTTAAATATATAACACTGTTTAATTTTCAAAAAAAATCTCATACATGTGCTGGTAGAAGGAAGTTGAAATGGAGAGGGAGAGGGTATTGAGAAGAGTTCATTAGGTTGTTCCATGGAGTAGTGAATGGAAAACACCAACCAATGTGAATTTTGACTGTTTCATATACATTTTCAGTTGTGGGAGTGATTTGTTAGGTTCTTTTGCACCAGACTGTCCAAAATTCTTTAGATACATAATGTTATCAATGTGGTGCATCACAAACTCGTCAATTTAGTGTATTTAATTCTAGTTAAAGATTGGGGTGGATATTTGTAGAAAATATAGTGATTATTTATATCTTGATGTGTTTTTTTTGGATATCAATTTTTGTTTGGCTGTTTTGGGGCTGTAAATTATACAGCTGTATTTTTTTAAATCTTTATATCATGTTGGTATAAAACACCACCATATATGCCAAATTATTAGTTAGAGATGGCTTAAACCACTGCTATTTAGGGTTAATATTTTTTTAGTGGTAGTTTTATCTCCCCAAAAAATATAGTGAGATAGAGGTAGTTTAAATCACTATTATCCTTTAAAAAATTTTGGGAGGTGAGAGCACTACTAAAACCAAAAAAATAACCTCTAAACCAACATTATGCGACAGTTATCAGAAATATATTCTAAATGGATGGAACCGATGTGTGTTGTATTCCAACACCAAATGTAGTGGTAGTTTTTGGAAACCTTGACAGAATCATATGGTGGTAGTTTAAACCACCACCAAATCAAAAAAATAACCACAAATATATGTCAATTTTATTATAGTGAAATCATCTCAGAGTATTAACAATAAAATTTAACACTTAGGATAAAGTGGAAATCCAGTGAAATTATAGTGACTATGTAGATAAAGGAATATTTTTAGGCTATTCATGAAATAGTAAATCCAAAAAATGTTTCAATAAATGGTTCAAAAAATATTTTAGATTAGTGAATTGAAAGTTATTAGATATAAAGAAAAAGATAATTATAAAAATATTTTCCTTGAAGAAGTGAATGAACATGAAAAAGAAGTAACAAGGGATTCAAGAGGATACCAAGTTCCTCTAACTGATGACTCTTACAAAGTTTAATTAGAGGAAGAGAATGAAGAAGAATTGAGTCAACCCATGACTTAAAAAAGATAAAGTAGAAGTGGAGTTGATCTAAACAATATTATTGAGGAAAACTCTTCACCAATGTATAAATGGAGAATGATAATAATAGAGTGAACTAATCTATTATTAGAAGTAGAACCTATTTTATTTGATGAAGTAATAAAGTATGAGTCATAAGTGAAATCCCTGAAAGAAGAGTTTATTAATAATCTCTTTCCCACTCTTTTTTATTGTGTTTTTATAATTAAAATCCTTAACCTTATTTATGGTTTTATTTTACAATGTTATTATTTAAAAAACTATTAATTTTATTCCATCTAACATGAGTTCCTAAAATAATTATTATAATTCTTTATTCTTCAATGATTATACACTTTCTAGTTAATTGTTCCTTATTTTTTTTATCAATTTTTATTCTCTATAAAAATATTTTTTTGAAGTGTTTGAAATTTCGGATTTTTTATAATAATCCTTAGGAAGATTTTTTTTCTATAACTTTTATAAGTTTCAAATGAAACATGTACATAATAGATATAACTTATTTACAATCTATGGGAATGAATCATAAACAGAGCACATGATACATAAACAACATGAATTGACTCAAATTATGAATTGCACATAGATCAAAAGACTCATATAAAGATCACATGGAAAATAATATTTTATTAAATGATTCTTACATTATAAAATGGATCATATGTAGGATAAAAAATTAACCATACATGGGATTGAGAATAACTCATATGATAGATGAAATGAATCATATGTAAAAATAACTTAGGAATTTTCTTCTCCTATGATATTTTATTTATTTTATTTTTTCATGTTTTTATATTAAAATTTGATTTATTTTAAAAATGAAACTATATTAATACAACAAATACGGCTTTTATCAGCGCTAAAACGGACATTCGGGTCAAAAGTTATGGCCGTTTGAAGTTAGAGTTGCGTTTTCAACATATTTTGGATCTTTTTTTAATTTTTTTTTATTTTTTTAGTCTTCAAATTGTTATTAAATGAATATTACTCCACAATAATTAGAACATTATTAATTAAAAATATTTTTTTAATTTTTTTATAACCCATTTTCACTAAATATCTTATATATTAAGTGTTAATGTATAATTATACTTATCTAAAATATATTTAAAATTATATTTAAAAAATATAATTTATATTTATATCAATATAAATATATCTATATATTTAAATATTAATATATTTTTTTTAATGAATTTTTTTTGGAAGTAGACCCTTTATCAGCGATTTTTAAAAAAGCACTGATAAAGGGGTACCCTTTAACAGCGCTAAAAAAAGCACTATTAAAGGGGGTACCTTTATCAGTGATAAAAAAAGCACTAATAATGGGGTACTTTTATTAGTGCCTTTTTTAGCATTGATAAAGGTATTAGTGCTTTTTCGTTAGCGCTGATAAAGGGTGGTGTCGAGAATGCCTAGTTTTGTGGTAGTTTATCATGAAATTTTTATGATTATTTAATGTAGTTTGAATTTTAATTCAAGGATGATTATAATGGATTTTAGACATCCCTAAATTATTTCGTTATCCCATGGCTAATATTTTGGAAATTTTTGACTATGTATCCAGGATTGTTTAATAGTGTGACAATCATTGAAAATTTCATGGTTATTGACATTATTATTATATTTGTAATTTTTAACCATTATAGAATATATGTAGTTATGTTATAGAATCTTATTTAAAGAGAACCAAATCCATAGGCGAGGAACCTAGACATCACTACATAGAGATAAAAATGAACGACAAACATGGAAATATTTTCTAACTCCTGTGAAAACAATTTTCAATCCACGGAATGACTATCAAGGAAGAACATAAAGGAAATAATCATTAATAAAATTAAAAGATAAACCAATACATTATATAATAATAAGTTTTCGTAATTTAACTATTATAAAATAGTTTTTATTGATTGGTTTCATTGAGTTTAGACTTAATTATACATATCTTCTTCGTTTATAATTAAAATGCATTTTTATTTTAATATTTTCCCTTTCAAAAGAACTTTTATTCTTTATTAAGATATACCTATAAAGATATAATTCTTGGGTTTTGAATCCGAGTTAAGAAGTTAGTGTTTTAATCATATTTTTACTCCCCATTAATAATCTGGGTTGTGTTGTGGTCTTATGAATACATTAAAAAGGTATCTTATAATTGGTATGGCTCCCATTATAAAGTTAGGACTTTTAGTGTATAAAATTTCTATCACTAACTACAGAGAAGGGAATAATGTACATAGGATCAATTTTGTTTGAAAAACTATAAAAATATCTTATGCTCTTTATTTTTTTATTATTTATACTACTCATGCATGATCATGTTTACCCTAATTTGATTTCTTTAAATTTATAAACTAGTCCTTGCACCCCTATAAACTATCATCCATATTAGTCAAGTCCTAAACTTTTCCTAGACTGAACCTTCTATAATAAATATTTTTAATATGGTAGGAACAAGTTAAAATGATGGATGTATTCTAGTGAAACCACCTCACTTTGATATTACATAAAATACTTATCGGAAAACTTGAATAGAATCCTATATTAATAAACTCAGTATTGATCACTGAAGTACTATGATAAAACCTTAAAAAATAATAGATTCTAACCCTAAATCCACTATAATAATTCAGGCTTCCAAATATGTTTAAATTATTAAGTTATGAATATTATTTACAATTATTTAAATAAAAATTTTAAGTCATTTTTCTACTTGTTAAATTGATCCTTAAATTTAGATAATTGTTCATGTTACTCAAAATGGATAAAATATTTTGATATGTAAAATTATTATAATGCTCAAGGATGAATAACAATATTTATAGATGATAATTGATGAAACTATTACAAGATATTCCATAGGTTTACTGGAATTATAAATTCAATAATTTCTTTTAGAGAAGTACTGGAAAACACTGTGTTTTTTTAAATAATTTTAAGAGAATTAAAAAATAAGTGGCATGAATTGAAGGTATCCATTGATAAGATAAATAAATTTAATAAATAAACCCATGATGATCTAATTGGTCAACTACTTTAATTTAAACTAAAACAAAATAACATAGATAAAGAAGAAACTCTAAAAAATAAAGGTTTATTTTTTGAATTTTTTATTTTTTTCTTTTACATATTCCAATTATAAAATTTATAGAAGTGAAAATGAAAAAAATATCAGATTTTAACATTAATTTACAAAATAATAAAAATTAAAGGTTTAAAAATCGGATTCATAAGGAACTCTCAAAGGGATAATTTTATGGGATAAAATAAAGGTAATACTAACTTTAATTGTTATACACTAGAGGATAAAAATCATGAATGAAAAAATAAATTGATTATCAATATGGAAATCCCTAGGATGAAAAATGAAATGATGGATTAAAACTACAAATTAAAGAGAAAATGGTTTTATCTAAAATATAGAGATGTACTGAATAATATACTTCTAGTTAAGAACAATAAAATAAAAAATAATGATCAAAAATTTTGTTTTAAAGGTTCTATAAATAAGGACAATGATACTAGTTTATATTTTAGATATTAAGTTAGTGATTCTGATTTTTCTAATTAATGTGTTGATGAATTGAATGAATAATTTGATAGACAAAGACTCGTATTTTTAAATCTTTATCATCAAAAATTACTTTTAATACTTGTTTAAAATCTATATGGTTACTTAAAAAAAATTTACTAATACTATTAGATCTAAACAAGATTTGGTACCAAAATTGTCTACAAATTAACATTTATGTAAATTTTCCATCAAGAATGATGTATAGTAAATTGATATTGGATGATATTTTAATATGACCAGATTCTCATCATAATTTATTTTATACAATAGTAATTATGGAAGCACTATGAAATTTGCAGAAAATTTGAAAGTCAATGTAAAAGATTTTAGTGAAATTGGTATTTCTAACAGTACTATTATTTCTAATGTTTTATATGTTGATGTAATACAACATAACTTAATTTGGAAATATCAATTTTTTGATGATGGTATGAGTGTTAAATTTTAAAATGATAATTCTTTTGTTTCTAAGGACATTTATTTATTATTTTATGTTAATAGTACTGAGAATATCTATTATATTGACTTTTATGAGATAAAAATTCAACTTGTTAAGTCTTTGAATGATGTATAGACTAATAATATACTTCAGCATTAGATACTTGGTCATGTTAAATTTATATTTTTTTATAAACATTCAAATTATAAAAAATCACTATAATTATTATAGACGAGGAAAAATAATTTTCTTGTTTTAGATGCTTCTATAAATATAAAACAATAAATTGTTTTATTTAAACTAGTTAAGGTATTAAAATCCAACTGAAATAAATATTTAATTCATCTCAACTTGTTTGGTCCTATTCATATTACTAGTCTTAGTGTAAATAGGTATACATTAGTTATCGTATATCATTATACTATATTCACATGAGTATACTTCCTCTCTCATAAAAGTGAAACTTTATCTAGATTTACATTTTTTTATAATTTAATAAAGAATGATAATGTTTTTAATTTTTTCTATTTGTAGTGATAAAGGAGGTAAATTATAGAACATATAATTTGAAAGATTCTGTAAAATCGATGGTTATTTGCATATTTTTTCACTTAGGACACCGTATCCAAATAGAATTTTGGAAAGAAAGAATCAAAACCTAGTTTAAATGGATATAATTATATTAAATGAATATATATTACTAAAGTGTTTTTGGGTTGAAGATTTTTTATTGATTTTTATATTTCAAATAGAATTATTATTAGACATATTTTAAATAAAACCCCTTATGAGTTATGTAACAAAAATAAATATTTACTTTTTTATTTTTGAGTTTTTGGATGTAAAATTTTTAGCCTAAATAATAAATATATTTTTGAAAAAATTGATATTAACATAATTGGAAAATGAAATATTTTTTATGGGAGGCCATCACAAATGGCCTATAGCTGAAATGTGTGTAGCAAAAACTAGTTTTTACGATGGGGGACCCTCCCTTTGTAAAAATATTTTACTGGTTATATATATGTCATCATTTACAATGGAATTAATCCCCCGTCGTAAATAATTATTTATAACGGGGGATGAATCCCATTGAAAATAATATAAAAAAAAAAATTAAAAAAATTTAGAAAATAAAAACAAAAAAATATTAATAAAAAAAATTAAGAAAATAAAAATTTTCTAAAATTATATAAAAAATAAAAAACTTTAGAATAATATAAATAAAATGAAATATATAAAACTATAAATATTTGAATTAATAAAAATATTTAAAAATCATGTTTATTCAAATTTTTATCATAATAAATAAATTAATATATATATATATATATATCACTAAGGAGGGAGAGGGTCATATAGAGGATGTGGTGAAGGGAACTCTATCTCTTTACCCTACGCCAATAATCCCACGTACTCTATTATCTGTTGCTGCTACTACTAATGTGCTTGACGCTGCTCCTCCTGCTGCTATTCATGGTATTAATGAAACTCTTTAAACGCCCTATACAGGGTCTCTATAAACTTATCCAGAGCTCATGAATTCTCTCCAAACTCTATATCTGATGATGATGACTTTCCATAATCTTCCCTCAATCTAGATAATGACAACACAACAATACAATAATAACTATTATAAATCAATCGAGAATCGATGCCAAAAACTAAACCTTTCTCAAAAGCTTTATGAGTTGCCAACATCCATACTACATCATTAAATCTTGCTACACTGGTGTCCTAAACCTCAATATTGAATTGAATCTCATTATAAGTGTGAGAAGTTTCATCTTCATAAGACTTCTTCAAATGAAATTTTAAATTAAAATTGTTAAAATGGTATTTTTAGTTCATTTTAAAACTCAAAAAAATGCTAAAGACCACAATCTGATGCTGTCGACCACTAGAAATATCTCTAATAACAAGTTCAGTGTAAATCCTATTATAAACACTAAACTCTATAATATTGGTCTTCTTAACTACTTGTATGAATAATAAAATAAATACTTTACATTTATAGTTCTATAGATCATTAAATAAAATTACTTACTAGATAGCGTCGATGAGTACTTAAAGTACGACTACCAGCTCTATGTGTGAGCTCTTGGCTTCCCTGGTTCTGTTTACCTAATTATTACCACCTTTAAATGCTATCTTCCATCCAGTATGAGAACAATCTATCCCAAACATTGGAGGAGATGTAATTGGGTCGATGGTTGTAGTAATATTGATAAAAAACTGACACTACATATTTCTTCATGGGTCTTATCCTCCAATTGTGCAAAAATTGACAACAAATCTCATGCATGCAAGCTTCCCAGGCATCCCAGATTGAGGCCCTCATGCTATCATTGATGGGATACCACAAACCCTACAAATAATTAAATATGTTTCAAAACAACTATTATATATTTACATACCATTAATGATCAAACATGTTCTGATGAACATGAATGGGAATATGATCCCATGTCACCCTTACTCTAGAAAAATAATACAGTAGATAAGCGCTCGAATTTCCAACATCTATATGTGAAAAACTCTGGGAAAACAAAAAATATAATAAAATAATTTGAACATAAATAAATTAATGAAAATTAATGATAATGAAAATAAAAAAAATTACACAATTGAACATACCTCCGCATACATGGATAAAAATCAAGATGTGGACGTAGCTTAGGAATAGGTTTGAGAATCATTAATCTCACAATACCTTGACCCCTCCAGGTCAACGAACCACTTTAAACCTGAGGCTATATAACATCTCATTATAAGTGGCATCAATCATCTAAAACATGAAAATAATGTTGTCAACAAATAATTGAATATGATTATTATATATATATATATTATGACTATAACCAATATGTAATTTTTTCATTCTTCATCTTTATCATCATCTTTATATGTGATAGTGTCAATATCCATATCTTCCTCCTTGGAATCATCAATTTCCGTAGGAGTTTCAACTTCATAATCTCTTGTTTATTAAAATTTATTTGTTACTTCATCAACATCATCATCACCATTGACCCAAAACTATGGGGTTTCATCATTGATATTTATATCTATTCATTTAGAAGATGTAACTAGATAAGTTCATTGAAAAAATTTAATACCATGTAATTCAATCGAACCACATTCACTTTGAATAGATTTATTTTCATGGGATTTCAATTTTATAATTTTCCACCAATCAATTAACTTTCTTGAAGTAGCATAATAATTTGAATAATAAATTTTATGTTCTTTATGAGACAATAAAAATGGTTCATTTACTTCAAGTAATATTTTATATTTAATTTCAATGATTCCATGGTGTGGATGAACACATAATATTCTACCAGTATCAAACCAATGGAATTTAAACATCGTTTCATAAATCTATGTTATATTAAATAGTTAAATTATTTCATTAAATATATCATAAAATCCAATTTCACTTTATCTTAGATGAGATCTTATCAAGAAAATAACTCCATTCATTTTTTTATTCACTATATGTATGTGTATGAAATCAAAAACCATTCACCACATGTTAATTATAATATTTAACCATTTTCGGTAATGGGTTACTCAATATACACAATCTATTATCAATTTTATTGGAATGTTTTGATACTTAACAAATTGAAAAAAAATATCAATATAAAAATTAATAAATTGATTTCATATGTTAAACAATAAACAATTTGCATTACAATTATTTAAAACTAGTAAGAAAAGTTATGTTGATGATATTTTTCAAGGGTTGCTGGTGTAATTTGTGAAAGGTGTTTCTTAATATGACCATCATATAATATTTAAATAAAATAATATTAATTTAATTTTTTTTTAATTATTTAATAGGTGATAGTATCACTAACTATACAAATAATATCCTTTATTCCCAGTTTAGCAGAACATATGTATGAGTCCTATGATGTTCCTTATCTAAAATGCATCATTCATGAAGTCCACTAAATTCAATTTCTGGATGATTAAAAAATTATAATTGAATTTTTAGTACATCATCAAAATTTCCCTCATTATATCCCATTTAGATATGTTTTGAAGGATATTCATATAGGAAATAATGGGAGTAGAAAAAACAAATTTTCTCCTAAAAATAATCTTATGCAATTGACCATTCAATTGATTATTTTTTAGGTACCTTTTTCTTCAATTTTCACATGAATCTATCATTTGGGTATATCCATAGGAACTGTATCGACCCTCCACATTTTCTTCACATGGTAAATGTAATATCAAATGTTCCATTACATCAAAGAAAATCATCAGATTTTTTTCCTATGTAGATACAATTAAAAGTGTATCTTCTTATAGTATTCTTAGTGTTGCACGGTATTTTTTCACCACACAAATGTCTCAATTTTTTTTGATATTTTTATTAATGAATCCCAAATATAAAAATTAAATATGAATATAAATAAAATCATAAATAATATTTCTAATATAACATGAAAATCATGAATTTTTATTCTGTTAATATGACTCTCTCTAACACATATCGCCAAACTGGAAACATAACCATCCGGTGGCCTCAAATCTCTAATCCAATGAAAAAATAAGAAATGATTTTATTTGGAAAGTTTTTAAACAACTTTTGGTTTTATTAACTTCTATAATAAATTATTTCAAAAAAAATGAAGTTCTGGTATCATGTGAATTTATGTAAGATCTAATCATGCCTTTACATTATCTTTGGTCTTATCGGGTGTGTCAAAAACTTTATAAAATATATTTTCAAAAATAGTTCTTCCTAATATGAATGACATCTAACATGTGAAAAACCAATAAACCAGACCAGTATGGGAGATCCCAAAAAATATATCATTTAACCCAATTGTGATCTTTCCAAAATCAATCTATTTTTTTAGTTAATAGTCATTCTAAAGGTAATGGGAGGTAATGAAGAGATAATACAATTTAAATCAATACCTGAGTTCATTTCTAGAGGGCCCTCTCTTTCAATTGGACCTTTTCTGAAATAATTTGTATTCCTTTGTAAGGGATTATTACTAGGAAAAAATATGTGATGAAAATTGAAAAAATAAAGTTGTATCCCTTTGAAGAGCATAAATTCTTTACTGTCACTCATATAGTACAACCATGATTTTGAACCATGTGTACTCTATCCAGATAACATTCCATACTCTAGGAAGTCATTAATTATCTAGATTAATACATATTTTATTAAGAAATTCTATTTTTCAACAACATCATATGTACTGACACCATTACTCCATAATAAATTTAACTCATCAATTAATGGCTTCAAATAAACACTGATATTATTTTTTAGATGTCATGGAATTAATAATGTTAAAAATATATATGGTTTATTCATAAAAATACTTGGAGGTAAGTTGTACATAGTTATAAATATAGGTCAATAAAAATATTGACTACTGTATGAACTAAATGGATAGAAACCCTCAATACAAAGACTCTATCATATGTTATGGGATTCTGAAGTAAAAAGAGTATTTACATGGTCAAAATGTTTCCATGAATCACCTTTACAAGGATGATTTAATATTTTACCAATTTAAATATTGGATTTGTGCCATGGAAGCAATGAAGCACTTTTTTGAGAAATAAATAAATAGTGAAATCTGGGTGTGAGAGGAAAATACCTCAAATATTTAAGGGAACCAATCTAGACCTCCCTTGAAGAGCCTCCTTGTAAATTGATTATTCACATACTGAAAAAAAAACTAATGACTCATTTTCAACATAATATAAGATTAAATCATTTGAACATACTTAAATATTCTAATAACCAAGGCCTAAATTTTAAACCAACCTCTTTATCTCATATAAATTGGTAGGAAACACATTTCATTCAGGTAATAGTTATTTAACGAAATAGAATATCTGATGAAAAAATATATTTGAAATTCCATTATCTGATTTAATATCCATAAATTTTGTAACCACTTAAAATTTTATTATCTTGAAACCGGGATATATGTCATCTTTAATTGAATTTAGAAACGTATAATATCGAGATGGTTATAACTCAGGAGTTAAGTCAATATCATTCTATGTTTCAATTTTTTTAAAGGAAAAACTAGTAACCCCATGTACTAAAGTTTGAAACCGTGATAGACCTACAACCAAATTATTTGTATGTTCTTTGGAACTCCATTTAATAAGTTGATACCAAAAAATATAACATTTTAGAAAACCTAAATGTAATAGATGACCACCAACATTGTCAAATATTTAAAATCTCCTCAGATCACATTTCTTATATGGACACTTAATTTTACCATATGAAACAATTTTTTTTAGAAAATGAAAATGATAAAAAAGATTCAACACCCTCAATATATAAAATATTTAAACCAGAAACATTTGTATTCCTACGATGATTTATCAAATCATGATCTTGTAATAAAGATTTTTTTCCTACTTCCCTGTTATATATTTTTCTAGAAAATATAAAATAAAAACATTTTTTATAGTTAATTTGATATAAATAAGAGACTGTCCAAAAAAATTAGAAAATCAAAAAATTAAAAATTACTTGTAAATATGATAAATTATATCTAATTACCTATAATTTTTTTAATTCTGTTAATTGCTGCTAATTATTTCAAATTATGGATAGTATTTTCTAATTACCATTAATTACCATTTAGGAAAATAGATGGTTAGACTGGGGATGTGAGGGAATCATGAAGTGGATGGGATAAATGAGAAAATAGAGTGATATAATTACAATGCACATGAGTTCACACCCTTTGGTGGAAATCTAAAAATGGGTAAACCTGTAAGTTTACCCATGAATGCATCTTCCCAAAATAGTCTGAATGACGGGGCATTTTAATTCTGTCACTACATCATTGCCTACATCCCATCCCCCTCCATACTTCCCATGAGGGAAGTAGGGAGTAGAGGGGATGGTGGTGATAATAGTGGGAAAATATTTCAACATAGTTGGGTTCAAACCGATTAGAGAACAGACATGAATGAATAAATCTATGAGTGGTGGAAGAGGAAGTAGATGTGAGAGATAAAAATGACAGTTTTAGTGGATTATTTTTCTTTTTTAATCAAATCTATCATTATGATAAAATAATGATTTACCAATAATAAATCATTTTAATTATGATTACTTTTAAAATATTATTATCTCAAAAAAATAGATCGAATAAAAAATAGAAAAACTCAGTAAGAATGTCATTGTTATCTCTCAAATTTGTTTCTTCTCCTAACACTCGTAGGTTTACTCAGGTTTGTCTCTCTTCCAAATGGTAAAAACTCAGGGGTACCAGGACTCTTTTTCTATATCATTTCCTTTATCTCCTCTTCTCTATTGTTCCCTCACAACCCTTAGTTGACATTCTATTACTAATTATGGTTAATGTTTATTTAATTGTGCTTTAATTTGGTTAATTATTGTTAATTATGGTTGATTTTGGTTGATTTTGGATAATTGTGGTTAATTGTGGAAATTAATGCTCATTACCGGTAATTTTTTTCTAATTAACACTCATTATCAATAATATTTAGTAATTAATGCTCATTATAGATAATTTTTAATAAACACTTGTTACTTGTAATTTCTACTAATTACCACTAATTACTGGAATTTTTTTTACTAATTATCTTTAATTACTAGAAAATTTTACTATTTATCACTCATTATCAGCATTTTTTTATTAATCACCACTCATTATGGGTAATTTTTACTAATTATAGCTCATTGCTGGTATTTTTTACTAATTAAGGCTTATTACCTGTATTTTTTACCAGTTACCACTCATTACCTATAGTTTTTACTAATTAACGCTCATTACCAATAATTTTTACTAATTACCACTCATTACTAGTATTTTTTACTAATTACTTCTCATTACTGGTATTTTTTACTAATTACCACTCATTACTGATAATTTTTACTAATTACCACTCATTACCAGCATTGTTTTTACTAATTACCACCCATTAATGATCATTATCAGTATTTTTTACTAATTATCATTAATTACATGTATTTTTTTCTAATTATTACTTATTACAAGTATTTTTAACTAAGTACTGCTTATTGATGGTATTTTTTACTAATTACCACTCATTATCGATATTTTTTACTAATTACCACTTATTAAAAGTATTTTTTACTAATTAACACTCATTGGAGGTATTTTTACTAATTACATCTAATTGCATGTATTTTTTACTAATTAACACTTATAAACTGTCTTTTTTACTAATTACCATTAACAACTGACATTTTTTTACTAATTACTGCTGATTATAGATATTTTTAACTAATTACATCTAATTACCGATATTTTTTAATATTTTCAAGTTATTGTCGGTATTTGTTTTACTAATTAAGGCTCATTTTGGGTATCCTTTAATAATTATCATTCATTACAAGTGTTTTTTTACAAATTATCATCCATTATAAGTAATTTTTACAACTTATTTCTCATTAACACCCATTACCATCAATATTTACTAATTACCGCTCATTAATGCTTATTACCATTATTTTTTTTTCAAATTACTGCTAATTACCAGTATTTGTTTACTAATTAATGCTAATTTTTGGTTTTTTTACTAATTGCCTCTAATTTTTATTAATTACCAGTGTTTTTTACTAATTACCACTCATTTGTGGTATTTTTTTACTAATTACTTCTCATTGTTGGAATTTTATACTAATTACCACTCATTAATAATTTTTTTCTAATTACTGTTCATTAATGGTCTTTTTTACTAATTAATGCTCAATGATGGTATTTTTTACTAATTACCGCTAATTGATGGTATCTGTTTAATAATTACCACCAATTGCTAGTATTTTACTAATTATTTCTAATTGTTAATATTTTTTACTAATTACCACTCATTGCCG
This sequence comes from Viscum album, assembly GCA_963277665.1. Taxonomy (NCBI): domain Eukaryota; kingdom Viridiplantae; phylum Streptophyta; class Magnoliopsida; order Santalales; family Viscaceae; genus Viscum; species Viscum album. The sequence goes on along the minus strand of OY728161.1, from coordinate 1,627,091,627 downwards.
ATATTTTTTACTAATTACCGCTCATGGTTGATATTTTTTACTAATTACCAATCACTACTTGTATTTTTTAATTATTACTGCATATTATTGGTATTTTTTACTAATTACCAAATTTTATAGCTATTTTTACTAATTAATGCACATTACCAGAAATTTTTTTATTAATTACTACTCATTATCGGTATTTTTACTTATTATCACTCATTACTTGTATTTTTTACTAAATTACAGCTCATTACTATTAATTTTAAACAATTATAGCTCATTATCGGTAATATTTACCTATTACCACTCATTAGTGTTATTTTTTACTAATTATTTCTTAGTATAGGTAATTTTTTCTAGTTAATGCAAATTACTGATAATTTTTATTAATTACCGCCTATTACTAAAACTTTTTACTAATTACCCCTCATTACGAGTATTTTTACAAATTAATACTCATTATCATTAATTTTTTCTAATTTATGCGTATCACAAATAATTTTTACCAATTACCACTCATTTGTGATAGTTTTTACTATTTACTACTCATTTCCAATAATTTTTATAAATTCCAACTCATTCCATCTGATTTTTATTAATTCTCATTTATTTCCACTAATTTTTACTAAATCCAACTCATTTGTGGTAATTTTCACCAACAACTTCCCATTTCAGGTAAATTTTACCAACTCCCGCCCATTTCTACTAATTTTTACCAACTATTGCTCATTTCAGCTATTTTTTACTAATTACCACTCATTTCCACAAATGTTTACCAATTGTCGCCCATTTCCGCTATTTTTTACAAATTGTCCCTCCTTTTTTCTATTTTTTAGTAATTTACACTCATTTCTACTATTTTTTTCCAATTCTAATTCATTTCTGATAATTTTTACTAATTCCCACTATTTTTTACTAATCACCGATCATTTCTAATAATTACTTCTAATTTTTAATAATTACTACTAATTTTGACTTATTGCCGCTAATTTTTACTAATTGTTTTTAAATTATTAATATTTATCATTAATTAATAAAAAATAGTGTTAATAACTACTAATTAATAATAACTACTAATTATTACAAATTACATGAAAATATTATTATTTATTACTAAGATCTATGAATTATTTCTAAGTTATTTTAATTAGTATTATTTAATTATCAATTATAATATGTTACTACTAATCATAACTACATACTGATAACTAAAACGAATTACTTCTAATTTAAACTAATTACTTCTAATTAAAAATAATTACGGATAAATAAAACTAAATATTTAAAATTAAAAGTAATTACTAAAAAATAAAACTAAATATTTCAAATGAAAACTAATTACTTGTAATTAAAACTAATTCTTGATAATTAATGATACTAATTTTTAATATAAAATAATGTAATATAATTAAAAATTGAAAGAATTATAAAATACCTCAAAGTTGAAGATTTTATCAGATTCAAATTTGAAAGTTTTCTTACCTGTAAAAATCAAAACTGTTAACGGAAGAAATTTAAAGGAAGAGAAGATAACATAAGAGAAGAGAGTAGAAGAAAGATCAAAATGAAATGAGAAAAGAAAATTCGAGTGGGGGCATATGTATAGGTTAGATTAGCAGGGATAAAAATATTTGTGATGGGAATCCCATCGAAAATAGAAGTATTTTTAATGCGGACCGTCATAAATAACATCCACCATAAATAGAAAAATTGGAGATAAAACCAATTTTCAACGAGGCCCTTTGAAAAATACTCTTTTACAGAAAGATTATTTGTGATGGGTTATAAATTCTTATTCTAAATAAGTGTTATAAAAAATAGTATTTGTGATTGGAAAAAATACTCATTGCAAACAATCATTTCTTCCATTTGGCACACATGCCCACCTAATGTATCTGTGATGAGAGAAATTTTCCATCACAAATCATTGTTTGTTTAGGTTTATTTGTGATGGGATTCATTTCCCATTATAAATTGTCTCATTGTAATAACTATTTGCAACGGGTGACAGGCCTGTCGCAAATAACCGGTCGCAAAAATGTGATTCTCCAGTAGTGTAAATGTTATGCTTTTTTTATAATTCATCATAACATTAGTACATCTTATAGAGTTTATAATAAAATATTTATGATTATAGAAGAATCTGTTGAAGTTAAATTTTTTGAAAATAATGTGATACATAATTCAGATTTAGAAAATATTGATAAAGAATATAGAGAATTTTATTTTGAAGAAGGAAAACCTCAAAAAAATGTATTTTTTGATGGGGTAGGGAATATTCCTTATCAATATGATCATTAATTATAAAAAACTCATAAATATCACCCTATTCCTAAAGCTATTGGTAATATTGATTCTATAATTAAAATTATGAGATATATTTTGATTTTTTGGTAAAAATTCTGTTTTTGTTTTTAAATTTTTATATAATGATATTGATAAAGCATTAAAATATTCTGATTGGATTGTTTATAAATAAGATAAACTTAACAAATTACTATAAATAATATTTATACTTTGATCTTACAAATTATAATCATATTATTTAAACTAAATGGTTTTTTAAACAGATTGGATGATTTTGGAAAAATTATAAATAAAAAGGCTAACTTTTTTACTCAAGAATATTATTAAGAAAAAGATATATATTTTGATTAATCATTTTTATATTTTTATAAGAAAAAATATATTATATTTTTATTATATTTTTACCTTTTAAAGGTATTAAATTATATCAAATAGATGTTAAAAGTTATTTATTAAATGGTTTTATTTTTGAAGAAGTATTTGTTAATCAACCACCTTGTTTTAAACATGAAAATTTTCATAATCACGATTTTATATTATTCAAATATTTATATGTACTTTAAAAATATCTTAGTATAAATGACTCTATCAATTAATTTTGAAAAATAGTTTTTTCGGTAAAGTCGATCCTATTTTGTTTATTAATAATATTTCTAATGACATTTTAATTATTTAAATTTATGTTGATGATATTATTTTTGGTACAACTAGTAACTTACATTATAATCAATTTTCTAATTTAATGACTAGTGAATTTTCCAATATATTCATGGGAGAATTAATATTCTTTTTTTTAATTTTAATTTATCAAAGAAAATTTGGAATATTTTTTATTTAGTGTAAATATAATAAGGAATTAGTTAAAATACTTTTACTTGATTCTTGTAAAACTTTTATAGCCCCAATGAATACTAATTTTTAATCTGATTCAGATGTTTTTGGAAAATATATTGATGTTAAAAAATTTAGAGTAATAAATGGTATTTTAATTTATTTAACTATTTCTAGACTTGATTTTATGTTTGATGTATGCATGTGAACTATATTTCAGGTTGATCCTAAATAATATCACTTAAATAATGAGCATTAATTATTAGATACATTAAATGAATTGCAAATTATGGATTAGAAATAACTTCATTGATTTGTTTAGTTATTATTATTCTAATTTTATAGGTTTTATAATTAATGGAAAGAGTACGTCATGAATGTTTAATTTTTGAGGAAAATGTTTAATATATTGAATCTCAAAGAAAACATTATCAGTTTCTTTATTAATAGATGAAGATGAATATATATATATGCTACTTATTGTTGTGCTCAATGTTTGTGGATTAAGAAATATTTGACCGATTTTAATATTTATTTTAATAAGATCCCTATTTTTTTGTGATATCTCTTTTACTACTTCAATTTCTAGGAACCCTTTACAAAATTTCAAAACTAAACATATAAATGTTATATTTCATTTTATTTAATTTTATGTTAATAAAGGTGAAATTGTTTTATATTTTTTTCAACTGATAATCAATTGGATGATATATTTACAAAACCTTTAGATATAGATATGTTTTAGAAAATTAAGTTTGACTTATTATGATATAATTTTGACTAAATATATTATATTACAATTTCTATTTTTTTTCCCTGCATTCCTGTATACATAGTTTAGGGTCCTTTTTGAAGGATAAAATCATTTCAACTACATAGTCCCACTTCATATCAGCTCTATTAGTTTGTAATTCATCATTAATAATACATGATGCTATATTTATTCACATTATATACAAGGTATTTATCAATAATTCTAACATACCCATTAATATTTTTTCATTTGATTTACTGGATTGTGTCTAATTTAATGGTTACTTTCTAATTCATTTCAATTATTTATATAAATACTTTAATATCATCAGTTGTTTTGTGGATCCATTTATATTTTCATGATTTATTCAGACGTTTTTATATATTTAATTGAGTTATAATTTCAAATATGAAAAAATAGGTTTGGTTGTTCTAAGGAAACGAATAAATTGGAACATTACTATTTGATACATAATTGTATTACAGTTGGTATGTATTTTTTGAATGCCTAAATTTATGGTGTTAAATATTTTTAATATATTTATAATAATGCTGAAATATTCTTTTTAAATACTTTTTAAATGATGAAATTTTAATTTCTAAAATATATCTTTAAATTTTTTCACATTTTGTGGTGAATTTAGACCTATATTTTTTTATCACAGGGTGAATTATCTTTGTAAATTTATAAGTTATATTAATTTTTTATTACATATTTTAATTTAAATAGAGTGATTTTTAATTACAAAATGAAATATTATTTTGAAAACTTCTTTTTTAACCATTATTATTATTCCAAAAGGTGGATTACTTTCAAATGAAATATAATTAGTTTTGTAATTATTAAAAAGGGGGATATTATTGAGTGGATACTTCCCACATCTTTGTTGTTATTTTTTAATAATTATAATTGATAACATTATTTTTGGTTTTATTTTACAAATTACTTATTCACAAAAGTCTTCATTTTATTCCATTTAACATGAGTTTTGAAAAGAATTGTTAGAGTTGTTTATTCTTAATTGTGTATACATTTTCTAGTTAATTATTCTTTATTATTAAAAATTTATTTATTATTCTGATTATTCTGTGTAAAATTGATTTTCTGAAGTTTTTTAAATTTTGTAAAACCATATTAAAATCATCTTTATATAAATATTATTTTCAAAAAAAATTCTAAGTGTTAAATGAAAAATATATAGAATAAATATCACTCATAAACAGTCCAAGGGGATGACTCGTTTTTAGAACACATGACACATATTCAACATGAGTTAACTCATAAGATGAATCATACATAGATCAAAATACTCATACCCAGATCATATGTCTAAAAAAAATTTATAAAATTAAACATATATTTTCAATTGAATCATATAGAGGACATAAAATCACTCATATACTAGATAAAAATTTAATCATATACAGTATAGATAAAACAAATCATATGATAGATGCAAGTACTCGTATAAAAAATATAACTTATGTAATATTTTCTCCTATTGTTTTTAATTTATTATATTTTTTTACAAGTTTTGATATTCAAATTTATATGTTTTTAAAAGTAACTAGAATTTAAATATTTATGTGATTATTCAAAGGATTTTGAATTTGAATTCAAGGCCAATTATATAGAGTTTGGAGAACTTTAAATTAGTTCATTATCTCATGGATACTATTTTAGAAAGTTTTGACAAAGTATTCATGGCTATTCATTGGAGTGATAATCATGGAAGGATTCCTAGTTGTTAATATTAAAATTTTTATTTGAATTATTCTAACCATTATAGAATATGTGAATTTATATTCCAGGATATTATTTAAATAGAACTGAATGCAAAAAATATGCACCTAGACACTAATATAACTAGTAGATAGGATTAATAAACTTGAAAATGTTTTTTGATCCCTATATGAACAATTTTCAATCAACTAGATGAATGTAAATGAAGAACATGAACTATAAAATATTTACTTCCTTGAAGAGATATTGTTCCTTTTCTCAAGAACTAGTTGTTGTGCTTCAATTATTCTACCTTATCTTTTTTATGCTTGTTTCTTTGAGTCTATAATTAATTTTATCTATCTTCTTCTATTATGCATAAATATTATTATTGATTATTTTTTTCCTTTAAAAAAGGAGTTATATCTTTTCATAGGTTATACCTCTATAAAAAGGTACACTTGGATTATGAATCTAGGTTAAAAATCTAGTATTTTAATCTTACTAAGACTCCACATTAATATTTAGGGTTGCGTTGTGTGGTTGCACCTCCCATAGAAGTGGTATTATGTAATTGGGTTATGAATCCATTTCAAAACTCATATAATTTTAGTGAATTACATTTCTCTCACTGAGTAGAGAGTATTGAATAGTATTCATAGGATCACTTTAATCTAAACTAATATAAAACTCACCTATATTTTTTTTATTTTTTTTTATTAGTTGTGAATATAAATATTTACTCTTATATAATATCTTTAATTTCATAAACTTGTTTGTTTACCCCACTGAAGATTATCAACCATATTTTTTGGGAGCTAACAGAGTTATTCCAAATCATAAAGAACTAAAATTTAGATCTTGTGGATATACCTAGACATTATAATGTGATTTTTACTAAATGGATCTTTAAAACTAAGATTTATGAACATGTAATAGTGTTCAAGAATAAATTATTGTTGGTGTCTAAAGTATATTCATAATTTAAAGTATTTGATGTTGAGAAAATATTTTCAAAAAAGTTAAGAAAGGAATCAATGTGATATATTTCTGTAGTGACTATCAAATGGAAGTTTAGAGTTTATCAAATGGGTTTATAGAGATAATTTCTAAATGGAATCTGAATATTGAATTCTATATCAAACAACTAGTAGGATTTCTTATTGGAGGTGACTATTTGAAGGTGAACTGATAAAAAAATGGGATTTTTATAGATTATATCAAGCACCTCATTCTTAGTATGCATGAATGGAATCTTATTTGATAATGTTTTATTTCAAGTAAGGATAGTTTATCAAAACCTCTATGTAAAAATCACTAATGGGGAATATTTTATGGTGATGGTGTATGTAAATTTTGTCTCATTTTGAGGAACAAATATAATTATATTATTATTTTTCACAATTGATGTGTTTAAAATTTTATATTTTGATTATTAGAGAGTTGAAATAATTTTTTATACTACAAGTACATTAAGATAGAGAGAATACATTTATATCATAGGTGAAATATGAAAAAGAAGTGTTAAATAAGTTAAAAATAGAATATTGAAAACCATTTTCAACTCTGATGGTAGTTGGAATGAAGCTTTAGAAGTATGGGGAGAAAGAGGGAGTAGACCCAACATTATAGTGAATATTTATTTGAAGTTTAATCTTTGTTATAGTGAGTAGATTTTATATTTTCTTTAATACATGCTTGGAAAGTTGATTTCAAAATTTTACAAAGAAAGAACCTCTATTGTAAGTAAATAGCATAATTAGGTACATTAAAGGAATGCTGAATTATGATTTCATTTTTAATTCTAGAGAAGATCTAGTTTTTTGGATCATTTAGATGCTGGATGTGATTATGATATTGTTGATTGAAAATTCAAGTGTTAGGGAATTCTTCATTATAAGAAATCGTATTGGATGTTTGAGTAAGAAATATGGTTTTTCATTATTTAGTATTCTAAAGGAAAAATTCATTTTAGTTATCAAATCCAATATGCAATCGATATATATAAGATAATAATTGGAATATCTTAGAGAAGTGGTGAGAAAACCACTATCAATAAAATGCAACAAAAAGAGTGATATTGGGTTAAATAAGAATATAGTTAAATACTATTTCAAAAAAATATTGAGATTTTATACCAATTTATAATGGAAAAGTTATAGAAAAATTTTATGAAGTTAGATTTTTTTTTAACACAAAAATAAGTGAAATAATTTTTTTGCAAAATTTTTGGATGCACTTGTATTTAAAAATAATTAGTTGAAACTTAGAGATCAATAAATATCAAATTAAGGAGGTATAAATTTAACCTCACCCATTATAATTAAATATTTATTGAAATATTGTTTTTTTTTCTTTCAAGAATTGATCTTATATTTTATATAAGAAGATATAGTAAGACACTACTCCTAGGGAGTTGGTAGTAGAACAAAAATCCGACCAGTAATTATAGATATCAATATATAGTTCAATTTTATTTATTATTTTATATAATGTTCATTAACTCATATAGGATTATAGAATTAGTTAAAATATATTTCCCTAGTTTTTTTGAGTATTTATAGTTTCAATAATGATCATATATGATCAGAACATGGAACAAAAAACCCTTTTATTTTTAGTGTCAAAGTAGGAGAAATATTGTGATGTTGTTGAGGGAGAAAATAAAAAGTTTTAGGGGGATTGAAAAATAGGAATGAACAACTTGGGTGTTTTAAATGATAATTATTAATAATGGAATTATTATCAATTGGTTATTTGTTTATTTTCAATTTTAATATATTTGAAGTTTGTAAAGATGGTTCGAGTTGAGTTAAGATATCTAGAGTTGTATTTTGAATATTCAAAAATAAATAGGAACATGTCACAACATGTTCTTATGGTTTATGTAATTTTAGGAGTTTATGTATATAAAAATGGAAAAGTTATTTCATACAAATGATTTATCTGGGGGAATCATATATTTTCTTAATTTTTAAATATTTAATGAACTTGTTCCACGCTATGACTTTATAGTCATGCCATAAAGATACATCGACAAGTTCAATGAGTTTGGTTCTTTGAGTATCCTCACACCATGGAAGAGAGACATGATGTTGTAGGTATGTAGTTTTATTTTATCTATAAATCAATCATGTTGTGATGTAATGGTCACATCATGATTAAAGAAGCCACACCATAATGGTTAGTCCATGAATATTAAACCTTGATTTGTTTTGAAATGAAATCAAGAGCATGATTTCAATATTCCTATCACAATGTGATTATTAAAAAATGTCATAATGTTCAAACTATGAATAAATATTCATGGAGATTAAAATTTAGTTTCATGACATTATAGTGAAAAAAAAAATAGCACACCATGAAGCTCTCTGCCATGTTGTGATTCTACTAGCAGTTGAAGAATACTGAAGATGAAACTGGTCTATCCCACCATGATGATGATTTCCATGTCATGATATCTAATATTTGGATACTTTTAATATATTTGAGATCATGGATTTATTAATTGATATGGATAGTTTTTTGTTCACATTTCAACTACATATTTTGAATATCCGTGGTGAATATTTTGCTAAATTGTTTCTATTTATTAGATTTGAAGTGGAGGTTACCATAAGTATATTTTTTATTAAATTTTAAAATTTCAATATTCCTAGGATTTATTAAAAATTTATATATATAAGGATCGAATATAAACACATAGAAAAATAGAGGTAATGGAATATATTTGGAAGAAGAGTGTATCGGTAGAGAAAATCATTCAATATTTAGAATTGAAGTGTGAGTTGATATTGAGATATTTTTTTACTAATTATTAGGAATTAAAGTTAAGTGTTTATACAAATTTAATTGGAGATCATGGAGTGAATAATTGTGTATCATGGATATTTCCATTTAATATTTTGTGTTACATAATTTATTAATATCATTGTGAGTTTTAACTATGCATCAACATTATCCTCTATACCCCTCTTGAAAAGTTATAAGAGGAATAGAGGAAGAGGTCACAGACCTTGGATAAGATGTAGGATTATCCTAATTATTTTAATCAAAAACTAGTAATACATTGATTATTATACATATCAATATATCATTGATATGTATTCCTTAGATATAGTTAGAGTGGGTGAACCATGTAAAATAATCGAGTTTGTGCTTCTTTATTTTCCTACATTTCTCTATTTCATGAGTGTAATAATTATGATAGATTAGAGATGTATTTGATCATAATAAAATAATATCTAGTTATTCTTAAGAGAAGATAAAATTTTAAGAAAATTTAATTCACCCCCTCCTAGGGTATATATTGGGTCCTCAATTTACAACCATTTATGAGGTACATTAGAAAGTATCAGATAGTGTCCTCATCTAACTCAGGCATCTCAGAAACAATAAACTATACAATATACCAATATAATTTTACCACCCTCTAGGAGATTTGTTCAGGGTGAAAAGTGTGTTAGTTAGATCTAATTAGCTAATATGTAGTCCTATGAAAAAACATCTACACCTTATGGTCAATATAATGATGCAAGAAATATATTTTTTTCATATATAAACCTATATTTGACACATTAGTAAGGCCTTATCCTATTAGAGGAACTATTCTACTATCTTCTACTATATAATGTGATTTATTTTATGCATGTAACTCACATTATATCATTTCTGGTCAATTTTTATACCTTATAAAGTTTAAATTGGAAGATTTTTTTAAATATGATCCTTTTTAACCCTTTAGGGTATAAGATCAAACCAACATGGATATGTATCTACTATTCTTTGGCAGTGAAACCATCTAGGTATTTTAGAGATCCTATTTAAAAAATAAAATCTTTATATGATGAAGGTAGTGGACCTAGAAATATGATCAATACTTCTCCCAAGGCTATGAATATGAACCCAAGTTAATTTTCCCATGTTTTTTGGAGTGGCCTAGTTACTGAATCCTAGTCCACTTACATGAATACACCACCAGGATTCCTACTTCACAAAACTTGCTTGTGTGTGGACACTTGTGATCTTTTATCCCACACCCAACCACTTGTGAAAACTACGTTCCTTTACAACCACTATAAACCTTAGTCCACATATTTTCCTATAGATAAATATCATGGGTCTCTATTTTTCCATGCGTAGTAAAATATTTGGGAAGATGAATGGATGCTTAAATAATCAATCACCTTGGTCTTATTATCCCTCTTTAGGTGGGTTATCAAAGAAAAAACTATGGAAAATAACAAAAAAATGAGGGTAATTGAGTTACCAAAAGGTTTAACACACTAAATTCTTAATGGAAGACAACTTCAAACACTAATCCTATATAGTAGGGTGAAAAACACATCCTAGGTGAACCATACTAAGGTTTCACGTGCCCAACTCACCCTAAAGTCATAGAACTAGGGAGAACCACTCTCCCAAAATTTCTAATAGTAATGCACTTCATCCTATCCTTTCTATAGGGTGACACCTTTTCCTATATCCCATAATATGTTGACACTTTTCCCTATTTCATTTTTTAGAGAGATGGTTCACCTTAGACTTTAACTTGGGATCCCAATTTTCCCTCTCATAATTAGGGAGACCTCATTTCCATACCTTACTACTAGGTAAATCCTTTACCCATGACTCCTTATTAAGGCGACTAATTTATCTTACCTACTAAATAGATCTAAGACAATATTATCCCCCATTAATAGGGATAAGGTGAACCCAAGCTTTGCCCATGCCCTACACTAAGGTAGAGTCTCACCAAACTTACATAAGAGGTAATGGATTATCCCCTTGATTCACGGTTTAGTACACATTTTCCTTGGTTTCATAATTGTTTAACTATTCACTAAGGTCTCCAACATGAACTCCTGTATTACATGAACTAGTTATACACACCATAATATAACCCATTGATCATGAATTCTGTTGATAAAATCCATATCCTGAATGTCTTCCCTAACTGATAAGACCCTCATTTGATTTATAATCATGTATCCCCATGATAATAAAGTTATTTATCATGAGAAAATCAGAAAAACCACAATTATCTCAGGATTATAATCTTGTCTACCAATTTATAGGTTGTCTTACTCATTCTGTTAGGTCCACTAGGCTAGATACACTGAGAGGGGGGTGATTCAGGGTATGAAAGATTAAAACAACTACCCATTTTGATCTTGTTTTGTTGTTAGACAAAACCATCTTCTCTCTCCTTCCCGATGCAGAGTACGAATAAAACTTAAAGCATTCACAGGACACAACGATTTTTACTTGGCTCACCCTCACTGGGCTACGTCCAAGGAGCATACACCGGCAGTGTGTCGATATACCAATTCCACTATAAGAGCATTGTTGTTTACAAGTTCGAAGTGGACTCACTGCTCTCTCAACCTAAGTGAGCTCACTACTTCTTTAGAAGATCCACTCATAGTTTATAGACTTGTAGGTCTCTTCATTTGCATGATAGAATGCATCCCCAACTATTGATATATGCTCTATTGAAGTTCAAAGTTCATCCATTGATGAATACCACTTTACCACAGATGTTCTGGTAAATTTTTATCTTTCATGCAACCCTAGTTTGACTTGTGTTCCCCCTTTAACTAATGCACAACCTCTGCCTTTGTTGCGGAAAACCCAACTTGCGAGCCACACTAGCATGCCAAAATTGCGCGCCACACAGCTTGTGTGGAAAACTTGTGCTATTTCACGGCTACACTTACGTGGAACACTTGTTCGATACACTTGCATGATACACTTGTGCATCACACTTGCACGTCACACTTGCGTGGTACACTTGTGCATCACACTTTCCTGCACACTTGCGCGCCCCACTTGCGCGCACACTGAACTTTCCCGTCACTTCCACTTGCACGATCAGAGCTCGGATTTTATCTAAGTGTTGATCTTGTTGATAAATGAGAAGAGTATCCATCTATTTATAGTCATTTTGAGGACTTTTGTGCCACACTTGCACGCCACACATGCGCGCCACACTTGCGTTCCATTTTAGGTCTTACACGCCTCTTTCTTTCCTTTGTCATATTTTGATATGAGGATCTTGAAATATGACTTCCATGACACACTTGTGTGCCATACTTGCACGAAATACTTGAGTGCCACTTTAGGACTTGCGCTCCACACTTATGTGCCACTTTTGGACTTGCGCGCCACACTTGCGCGCAACTTTTGGACTTGCGCGCCACTTTTCCTTTACCAAATTTTTGATGTTCTGAATTCAAAAAATTTCTGGCGTACAATATAAGAAACCTTATTAACATAAGATCACAACTCCTTTTGCTAAAAACACTTTTTACCATTCACTAGGATACCCCCTTTGTCAACAGTTTGAGTCATTGAGACTCACTTGGTCAACAAACACAACATGGAGTCCTGCATTGTCAACAAACACAATCATCTCAAAAATGATTCAATGATACCTTGAGGGATTTTTTCCCAAAAATCCCCCCCTTTGGGTTTGTTGACAACTCTTCTCAAAACAATTCTCCATTCTTTGATACCTCATTACGGCTTCATTCATCTTCAACCACCATTCGCCTCTTGCGATACAGTTAGCAATAAAAGATTTACTCAACACATACTCTAAGCCCACATGAGCAATGATCATCATGAGAAACAAGAGTATCATGAAAAGTTAATCTATGGGTCACTTTGTTTCTAACACCATTGTTGATACCAACCTGATAATAATTGAAATTTCTTCTTTTATCACGATCCTCAGTTGTCGTGATATCTATTATTTGATTGATCATGACTAGCATCGTATGATTTAATTTTCTCCCATATCTCATTGCTCCCCCTATCTTGTTGATCCACCTATTAGCTTCTCCCCATGTATTGACTAAGAAATTTTCTCCCCCTTGAACAACCATGTTTAATCATGTATTATAACGTATTCTCCCCCTTTTTCAATGAACCCAAAGGGCAATCTGTTGAAGTCTAGAGCAGGGTAAAAACACATATCAGTACATGAGGGAAAACACACCATACCTCGGGGAGAGGTGAGTGGTCCCACATCCACACTTTTTAACTGTGCAGAGTCGACTAGACTCCCAGAGCCATTTGATGCCTCTCAAAATCTTCTTTGGGTAAGGCCTTTGTCAGAATATTTGCAACCTGTAGCTCTGTAGGCACATACACCAACTTCACAAGCCCTTGCTCCACCTTCTCCTTGGTGAAATGATATTTGATCTCAATGTGATTTTTCCTTGAGTAATGAACTAGATTTTTGCTAAGATTGATAGAACTTGAGTTATCACACTGGATTCCGATCGGAGACTTCACTTCAACTCCCATATCTTCAAGTTGTTGCTTCATCCACAATAATTGTGTGCATGCTTGAGTAGCCACAATATACTCAGTCTCTGCGGTGCTCAGAGAAATGAAATCTTGTTTCTTGCTTAGCCAAGAAATACACAATCTACCAAGATATAATTCACCTCCTGACATTGATTTTCTGTCGTCTGCTGATCCAAACCAATCTACATCTATATATCCCAATAACACTGGTTGAGATTTTTTATTATACATCAGACCGAAATCCATGGTGCCTTTGATATACCGAAGTATTATTTTGACTGAGAGCATATGGATTTCTATTGGATTACATTGGTAACGTGCTGCTTGGAATGTGGAAAAAACCATATCATGTCTTGTTGTTGTTAGGTATAGTAAATTGCCGATAATTTGCCTATATTCTGTGATATTAACTGCCTTTCCATTATCATATTTCGATAATTTCATCTAGGTAGAAGCCTGGGTCTTCATCTCCTTGGAATTTTTAATTCCAAATTTTTTCAAAACCTCCTTGGAATATTTGGATTGAGAAATTAATGTTCCATTCATTCCTTGTGTCACCTGTAAACCAAGAAAAAATGTTATCTCTCCAATCATTGACATTTCGAACTCACTTTTCATGAATTCAGAAAACTGTCTGTACTGAGCTTCATCTGATCCACCAAATATTATGTCATCAACATAAACCAAGATAATCATACTTTGATTACTTTTGTTGTTGAAATAGAGATTGTAATCAACTCCCCCATGCTAAAAACCAAGCTTCTTCAAGTATTGATCTAGCCTTGAGTACCATGCTCTTGGTGCTTATTTCATCCCATACAACACCTTCTTCGGTCTGGAAACCTTGTTTTCATCCTCATGAATGAGAAAACCATCTGGCTGATCAATATACACCTCTTCCTCCAGAACCCCGTTCAAAAATGTAGATTTTACGTCCATCTGGAAAACTTTGAACTCTTGTTGCACTGCAATAGATAGAAATAATCCGATTGTCTCCAGTCTCACAACAGGTGCAAATGTCTCGTCAACATCTATTCCCTCTATCTGGGAGTATCCCATGCACACTAGTCTTGCTTTTTTCTGAATCACTGTGCCATCTTTATTCATCTTATTGAGATAGACCCATTTAGTCCTGATGACATTCTTATCTGCTGGCCTTGAAACAATCTCTCACGTCTGATTCTTCTCAATCTGATCTAGCTCTTCATCATTCCCTGAATCCAGTTTTCATCTTCAGCTGCATCAGTGAAGCATTTCGGCTCAACCTGTGATAATAAAGAGGTCTACTATAGTGATTTCATTCTTCTGGTCTGAACTGGAGCTGAGTGATCACCAATGATGTTCTACCTGTCAAATTTATCTCGGCTCCTTGGCTTTTGTGCAGATACATATTTTACTTCATCATGCTCATCATCAGTATCTTCTTCTAAATCAACACCATCCACTTCTTCTCCCCTTGCATTGCTTTCTTCCTCATCACTCTCATCAAGAAATTGTTCACTACATTATTGAATGATATCCTCATTCTCTACGATAGTGAAATCATTTCTCTCAACTACTTTTCCCAACCTTTTGTTAAATCATTTATATGCCTTACTTTTTCATGAGTAGCCAAGTAATATCCCTTCATCTCCTCGTGACTCAAATTTCCTATGTTTTTCCTTATTGAGGATAAAGAACTTAATTCCAAATATTCAAAATTATTTCACCATTGGATTATTTCTATACCACATCTCGTATAGAGTCTTTCCTTCCTTCGGACACAACAAATCCCTCTTAGAAATGTAGACCAATGTCAAAACTGCTTCCTTCCAAAATTTCTCTAGTTGGACTTTTTCAATGAGAATCGTTCTTTCCATGTTATTGATGATCTGATTTCTCCTTTCAACCACTCCATTCTGTTGGGGAGTTCTTATGGAGGAAACTTGATGCCTTATCCCATGTTTCTCTAGATATCCTTCCACCTGACAATTTATGAATTATGTACCATTGTCAGTACGAAGCTTCAAAATTTTCCATCCAAGCACCCTTTCACACTCCCTCCGGTACTATTTTAAGTAGCTGAAAACATCCAACTTATGGGAAATAACAAATCCCCATGCCATTATTATACAGTCATCAATGAAAAGGACATAGTACCTCTTTCCATCAGTTTCTCTTGGTGTGATAGGACCACAAACATCAGCACGAACTAATTTGATCACTCTTGTTGACTTCTTTTCCTTTACCTTATACGTCTTTCTAATAATATTACCTTATTGTCATGCATCGCACATGTGAGTAAAATAAAGTGTTAGCTTAGGGACATCTCTTGCTGCATCACACTTCACCAGATCTTCCAGGGATTGTTGGAAAAGATGACCAAGTCATTTATTCCACAACTTGTTTTCTTCCTCTCTGGACAGAAAACACAAATCTTCTTCTCCACTTACCAGGTAGAGATTTAACTTTGTTCTTTTTCCCTATAGAACTACCACCCTGTCTCTTCCTTTTATGACACACATCTTCTTAGAAAGCCTTATAGAATGTCCTGAGTCACATAGTTGACTGACACTGAGCAAATTGTGACTAAGGCCTTATACTACTAAGACATCAGCACGTCTCCTTTCTTTGCCTCCAAACTTGGCCTTTCCTACGCCAATAATCCTCAGGCCTTAAACATTTACAAACTTGAAAACTCCTTCTTTATCATATTTTATGCCTGTAACAAGATCCTTATTACCTGTTATTTGAGATGTGCAACCACTATCAAGGATCCACACACTAGAGTGATCTGATGCTTTAAGGGAAATTTCTGCCACCACGGCCTTATCATCTTTCTTCTTTTTGGTCCATATTTTTGCCTTCACACTCGGCATTGATTGAGACTTCTGTTATTTCTCAGAGTATGATGGACCAGCTTCATCTTGCAATGCTGCAAATCTATTTTTCATTTTTAACTCACCTTTTGGTTTATTGATCTTCTACTTCCAAACATTTTGATTCTGCATTGGCACATTCCTTTGTATGGTCAAAGTGTAGTACCTAGCCATGTTCTCAAATCCTCTGTTCCAAAAATAGTGTCCTTGGAAATATGTTCTAGAGAACCGTTCTCTATTTGGCATCCACCTTTGTTCTTTTTCCCTTCTATATCTCTTGGTTATGGAACACACATACTGTGAATGTCCCATATTTCCACAATAACAACACCTGATATAAGGTGCATTCCACCATGTTACTTCTGCACTACGAGTTTCCCCTTGGGATCTCTAAATATTCTGATTCTGCTTTGTGCCCAAATCAACCTTCAATCTCAGGATAGTTGCTTGCAGTCTGACTTCAATTTTTACAGATTTTTCTTTCTGATCAAGCCTTGAATCATCCTTAACGTCTGAGCTCAATTGCTGCTTCTTTCCTGCTAAACTACTAGGATCCTCTTTCATATTTTCATTCTTTGGAATGACCTTCTTTACCAATAATGTGTTGGGAATCAAAGGTCTTCCCTGGTCTTTAACTTTTCTCCACAGACCGATAACTTCCTCTTCAATATCTTCGATATCCTTGATGTGATCTTTCCTTGTGTTTTTCAAGCCATCGATCTCCCTTTTCTGTTCTTCAATCTTGATTTTATACTCACTAAATGATTCTGAGTTCTCTGGTGTTGATGACTTGAGTTTCTCAATTTCATCCATCAACTCAGACTTCTCTTCTTACTGTTGCTGCATATAAAGTTTGGCATCATGAACAACTTTGTTAGATTTCTTTTTTTTTGGCTCTCCAAACATCGATCTCGTCAAGAGCAACCTCTAACTCAGCTTGCATATCTATTATTCCTTCAAATTCTTCTTCTTCATCACCTTCGGTTTCATTCTTATCCTGAGAACTACCGACCACTACCACCATAGCATTTTATCCATGATCTTTGCATTTCTTTATCTCTTCAACCTCCTCAACCTCAGAATCATCCGAAGTGTCGCATTCTTTTGAATGGAGATTTTTCTTCTTAAAGAAATTTCTCTTGAATTGTTTCTTTCCATTACCATAGGTTGATGACTTCTTCTTGGGAATTTCGACTTCATCTTCATCACCATCTTCTTGGAACTTTTTGGGACACCTTGCTGCAAGATGACAAACCTTTCCACATCAAAAACAGGCTAGTAGAAGTTTCCCTCTAAAATTTCCTTTTCCTCTTTGAAGGTTTGAGGATAGGAATGACATCACCTCATCTATCTCTTCTTCTTCCTGAGAATCTTCAATGGTGAGCTTCTTCATGGCCTTGAATACCACTTCTTTATATTTCCCCTTTTCCACATCCTCGTTATCATCATTTCGCATTTCATATGCAACCAAGGTACTGTGAAAATTTTCCAATGTTATCTCATTTGGATCTTTATCTTTTAGTATTGAAACCTTCGGATTGAACCGCGGTGGAAGTTTCCTCAAGATGCGCTTTACAATCTTTATGTCTTCAATGACTTCTCCCAGACCTCGCATATCTTCCAAAACAACATTTACCTTGTCAAAGAATCCATCAACATACTCATTCAGGTTCATTATTAGATCTTCATACTTGTTTCATAATACTTGCATCTTCGCTTCTCTGACCTTTGTATCTCCTTCATATATGTTCAACAACTTTTCCCACATATCATGTGATGTTTTTCATGACATCACCTTGGAAAATATAGCATTGGATAAGGCTCCTCCCAAAGCATTGATTCCCTTTGCGTCAGCATCCAATTCTCTTCGCCCAGCTTCTAATAATGCACCACTATTAATATCAGTTGTGATACCATGCATTAATGCTGTAAACACATCCATTCCCAAAGATCGGAAGTAGTTTTGCATCCGATTCTTCCATAGCTGAAAATTGTTCCCATTGAAGATCGGAATCCCTTTATGATTAGTGACTTCCATTTGAGAGAGAAACACTAATATCAACCTTTCCCTCTGATACCAATTGTTAGGTCCACTAGGATAGATACCCTGAGAGGGGGTGAATCAAGGTATGACAGATTAAAACAACTGCCCCTTTTGATCTTGTTTTGATGTTAGAAAAAACCCTCTTCTCTCTCCTTCTTGATGCAGAGTACGAATAAAACTTAAATCATGTACAGGACACGGTAATTTTTACTTGGTTCACCCTCACTGAGCTACATCCAAGGATCATACACTGGAAGTGTGCCGATGTACCAATTCCACTATTAGTGCATTGCTGTTTACAAGTTCAAAGTGGACTCACTATCCCTCCTAGTTTACAACCACTCACAATTTGATAACTCATTGCTCTCTCAACTGATGTGAGCTCACTACTTCTTTAGAAGATCCACTCACAGTTTATAGACCTGTAGGTCTCTTCATTTTCATAAAAGAATGCATCCTCAACTATTGATAGATTCTTTATTGAATTTCAAAGTTCATCCACTAATGAATACCGCTTTACCACAGATGTTCTGGGCAATTTATAACTTTCACGCAACCCTAGGGTGACTTGTGTTCCCCTTTAACTAGTGCATAGCCTCTGCCTTCGTTGCGGAAAAACCAACTTGTGCGCCACACTTGCATGTCACACTAGCACGCCAAACATGCACGCCACATAGCTTGGGCGGTACACTTGCGCGGTTTCACGGGTACACTTGCGTGGCACACTTGTGTGGTACACTTGTGTGTCACACTTGCACGTCACACTTGTGCGTCACACTTTCATGGTACACTTGTGTGTCACACTTTCCTACACACTTGTTCACCCCACTTGCGCGCACACTGAACTTGCATGTCACTTCCACTTGCGCGATCAGAGCTTGGATGTTATCTAAGTGTTGAGATCATTGATAAATGAGGAGAGTAGCCATCTATTTATAGGCATTTTGAGGACTTGCGTTCCACACTTGCACACCACACTTGCGCTCCATTTTAGGTCTTGCGTGCCTCTTTCTTTCCTTTGTCATATTTTGATATGATGATATTGAAATATGACTTGTACTCCACACTTTCATGACATACTTTCACGGAATACTTGAGTGCCACTTTAGGACTTGCACACCACACTTGCGCGCCACTTTTGGACTTGTGCGCCACACTTGCACGCCACTTTTCCTTTGCCAAATTTTTGATGTTCTGAATTCAAAAAATTCCTAGCATATAACATTAGAAACCTCCTTAACACAAGAGCACAACTCCTTTTACCTAAAACACTTTTCCCCCTTCACCAGGAAACCCCCTTTGTCAACAGTTTGAGTCATTGAGACTCACTTTGTCCACAAACACAACATGGCGTCCTGCATTATCAACAAACACAATCATCTCAAAAATTATTCAATGATACCTTGAGGGATTTTTTCCCAACACATTCCACATAATGATATATGTAGGTATGGGCTTCCTCCTTAGGAATAATCCCCAACTATATTCCAATTAATTATTTCATCTCTATGACTCATCAAATAGATATGTCCATTTATGAATGATCCTTATACTGGGCATATGACCTGAAATCCTTCCATCGCCTTGTTCACTTAACATGATAGGTATTGTTAGTAAGAATACATGCATATTTCCCTTGATAATTGGTAGAGAAAAATATGTTTAATCCCCAACTCATCTTCATGATGTATGATCCTCCATGAAATCTTACTCTCGTGGCCATATTCCCTATGAGCCATCTTAAAAAATAGACCATATTACCTATGATCCATCTTACTCAAAGGTATATACTCCTCATGATCTATAATTCCTCAATGGGTTATATTCCTAATGAGGTATAATTTGGAAAGGGTCTATATTCCCTATGAAACATACCATCTAGGATGCACATGAATAATCCCCACTCAATCCTTTATTGACTTCCCTTTTAAAAAACATACATCCTCACCTTATGATGATAAAATAGGTGGTATATATCTTTTCCAAATTATTCTTAATTAAATGGTATTATCCTTTTATATGTTCTTAAAATATGTGGTCTTTTATTCTTTCTAACTAGGATATGTAGGATGAGATTTTGAGGTTCAATCCCAACAGACTTGGTTATAGATTGAAAACCTTAAAAGGACCCATGAAATTCCTTTTCATAAAAACTTAAATGGTATGAATTATCTCATTAATTATCACCAAACTACATGGGTTTTATTTCCTTCTATACATATTTATATGAATCCCCTTTCATTGGCCTGATTCTAACACCATAAACATCCACCACCTCCCTGGATAGAAATAAAATCTAGAGTGACCAACTTTGTGACTTTAAAACATAACATCATTAAATTATAGAATAAAATGTATAGTATAAGATATATACAAATAAAAACATCGATAGAGAACCTATGATACATGAAAAGGTCCACATCAATGCATGGTCTTGATTAAAATATTAGCATAAAATTAACTAGTCCTACACCTGGATTTAGTAAATGTTCAAAAACATGTCTTAAATATTTAAGAGAGTTTGAGAGAAGAAAATAATTCCCCAAAAATAATGTGATATGATCTTTACCCACCATACTATAGATTTATTCATGCCTGAAGTGTCATTTATTAAGACACAACAACCTCCTGCATTTGGAAAATAGGTCCACATTTGATCAAAAATGAACACGGGATGATTAAATGATGGAAAATACATATGAACTGGTTAATATCCTTCCCCTTAATAAATAGATAAATGATATTAGATGACATCCTTATGTTTGTTACCATGTTTCACCATCAAAAACCGAATAAGAAACACAATATAAATCTTATACTCATATGAGTGATCGATCAACCATATTTCACTTGTGATGATTTATTGATGATTTTTTTTATTTTAATTGATCCTTTAAGGAATTATTTAACTCTAAATATATTTTATACCCATAAAAAACCCTAAAGAGTTCCCTTTTTCCCAATGAAAGCATCTAATTGCACCTCATATCATGTTATCCCACAATATAAATAGGTGGTTTCCATCGATATCCTTAGGTTGGTACTACCTATTAGTAGAGGTGCCTAATGTATGATTCAACATCGATTAAAGATATGTATTTTCCACTTAGGGGTACATTTTTACCAACCCAATTCCATGAATTCTAGATGATAAATGAGTTGATCTAAGTGTACCATCTTAATGAATATATCCCAACATTGGATACACCTCATGAGATCCTCTAAGAGGAAAATCCCCACCAATGGTTATACTAATATAGAACCATAGAGATTCACTTGATCTCAACCATGAAATCAAATTACTTCAGGTTCCTTTACCTAGAGTGTGATAAAGTTTATCTCCCTTGTGTAATAGAGATATATGAGGATTTGTCTGAAACATGAGATGTTATTAAATTATTCTACCATTAGTCATCACCTTTAATAATGAAACACATTCCTAACCCCCATAAATCCTATTTAGTGTTCTAGCTAGGAATAACTATCCCTGGTCACTCAGGAATGGGAAACTAGGAGGAGGTGTAGCTGGGAACAATAACCCACTAAATAAGGTAAATGGGATAATATCTCAATCCCAACTAAATGATTCCATCAATTTATCTTAGTGGAAGAAAAATATTAATATTGTATCCCTGCTCACACTTTATAATCCCACCAGTATATTTTGGAAATGACATAAGATGATTATTTGAATATTTTGGTGGACACTACATTCCCATATTCCTACCCCTAATAACACTAAGAAATATCATCATCAAATCCCAGTAGCTACTTAGTAGTGGTCCTATATTCCCACTCCCACTAAATATGATTATCTTCATATTTTAGTGGCCATAAAGGGGAAATATAATATTCTTACCTCTGCTAGTATTGAAAAATCTAATCAATAAATCCAAAAAACTACTCATTGGTTGGATTATATTCTCACTCCCATTTAGAAATATCATCATCATATACCAATGGGGAATAAATAATAAGATAAAACCCATATTATTGTTCCAAATGGATTTCTCCAACATGTCTTGATAACCACTTCCGGTTAAGATCAAATCCCTTATAATACCATAGGAGATCATTGAAATACTATGGAAGTCACTCCAAGGCTGTCTTATATCCCGACCTATACCATAAGATCCCACTTCCATACTTTGGAAGTCACTAAAGGGATGTATCATATTGTTCTAATACTATAGGTTCTCCCCAATATACATTTATAGTCACTCTATTACATGCTCATATTTCTACATCCACATGGGAAGGTCAAAAATACTGACCAATGATCAAAATGGGTTAATATTATATTATTACTCTCATGAATAATGACCATAAATGTATCCTAGAAGTACTCATTGAGTATTAAGATTATATTTATGACCTCACCTAGGATGATTTTTGGAATATTCCAACAATTATTAAAGAATAGAAGTATACTCATATCCTCATTCCTGAAAACTCTTACAAGGCAGATCGACTTATTCCAGTAATCACCCAAAATATCCTTCGGTATATTCCAAAAATTGTTAGGGGTTCATTTGGGAGGGTTTCTAAGCCCAAATTTTGATGCCTATACTATGAAACTCTAATCCTAATAAAGGATTCAACCTTGGTTTCCTATACTTGAAAATATTCAAGGTCTCATAAAGGGAATCATACAACCTAGGAGAACACTCATATTCCTTCCCGAATTAATATTGAAACCCTAATATTACTACAATGTCACTCAATATAATCTCAATAAGGATTTAGTGGAACCTTACTAGTAGTTTAAAGAAATAATGATCCCAAAGGTGCTCCCTATGGTATAAAATTTAGCAACACAAAAGGTCGTCCCTTGATTATTATTAACCATGTATATCATCCCCGTGGTACAAAATTTGGAGGTACTCCCCACAATATAAATATTAATAAGAAATATGGCCCTCCAATTTCCAATCCATTAAGAGTTAGTAATTCCAAATATCATTTCCATGGGAACTAAGCTAGAAACCATGGATTTTATCACAACGGTGTTCATTATGGAGGTCCTCCCCTTTATGATATTCCACTTTGGTGTAAAATTCATCCTTTCTCTGATACCCCTTTATGATTTAAATATTATCAAGAGTCACTCGAGAGATTGAGGCCAAATACACTAAGTGAATCATCACTAACTTGGGAAATCTCATCCTAGCTAAAATACAGTTTAGGGATGTTGTCATCACTTTCACCTCCCTAAGCAAATTTATCCTCTCATAAAATTGACAAGTTTCTAGATGACCTCAATTAACTTAACAAATAAGAAAGCAAATGATAACTATGCTTAGATTAATTTTAGTAATCTCTGTCATAGGATGAATAAAATTTCATGGTTATATGGAAATAGTTGGTTTGGGATAACATATTGGTCATTTAATTTCCCAGATGCACTTTCTGTTATGACATTATAAATTCATTAAAAAAGGAATTCGTAACCTAACTATGTTAGAATCCATGAGAAGCTCTCTAATATCTCAAGGAAGGAATTCTAACTTATATAGAGCACACTAACCACGTTAAGGTTACAGGTGAAGTCTGACACAAAGTTTATTTATTCTTCTTCTTAGTGGCCAAAAATCCTAAGATAACAAATTAGCAGGATTGAATCCAACAATATTTCTTTAATGGAATGAAATCACTATACTGGATAATTGTAGATTCTTCACCTAACATTCACATCAGGGTATTGGTGGGGGTTTGGGGGGTATGAGGCTCTGTACTTCACCCCACTTAATGGAAAATCTATCTTATCGTAAAAAACTTACAATTTAATTTCCATAGGCCAGGTCTTTGGCCTAAGATCTAAATATTCAAGTTGGTCTATCTAAAGAAATATTACTATTCCAAAAGCTTAAAAATTATATTTTTAGAAGGAGAAATACATTAACCATCTCCTACATCAAGATGCTAATAAAGTTGACCAAACATCTCTATTGAGTCATGGAATACCTGTAACCATAGGGTATACATTAATGTAAAGTGGATCTCACTCTGAACAAGTGATACATGATTCTCATGCCTATATAAAAGCCTGAAAAATTAGTAAGGATATGATAATATCTATCTCAACAACAATATAGGATCAATCCCATCCTACACGGTTGGGGGAATTTTTACAACCACAACCACCTCTTAGATCATCAAATTTACAAAAAATATGTGATGTGGTGGTAAAGAAAAAAAGTTAACTCCACCTCATAAGGGAGGTTGAATTTATATTACATCCTTATCCTCTATCATTGAAATTGTTTTTCTATATATTGTGATTGAATTAATAGGAATCACCCTCTCAGTTCCTACTCTTGAACAATCTATCTCTTTCATTAAGGGATAAGTTAGTTAATGTTATGGGATAATATTTTAAAGTCACTATCTATTAAGGATGAATATTAAAATGTCATAGGGTTAATAATACAAAAATGGATCACTAAGAAGTAAAATTACAAGGAGGATCATAACTCACCCCTCGATGGATATTCCATGGGTGAAAATTCTTCTTACTTCACTAAGGGGGGGTGGTGATGATATCATTATTACTATGAGTTATACATTAGTAAGTATAATTGGAATCAACATTGAAAATAATTTAGAGTATGAACCTGATATATAAGTACATGATGGGGTTATTTCCACCTGAGAGATAGTCTACACAAATTAAGTAGGCATCCATACCCAAAATCAGAGGAAGTCTCAAAATATATGAGCTATTTAAATTCCCAATTACAAATTTATCATCTTATTTTGTCCAAAGAGAAAGGTAAAATTTTGGCTATTTCCATACCCCACCCACCACCTAAAGATATTAAAGCTCTTTCCATATAGTAATGTTTCATATGATATGAAGCTAAACCTAATGAGTTTATATAGCTCAATACAAATCTACCTAGAGGTGATATTACTTTTGAGTAAAATTCATAGAAAGTGGTTAATATCCTCCTTTAATATATATTATATAGGATAATAATACTCAACTAGTAAGAGAATCATATAACTTCTTGACCAGGTCTGGGTCTAGGACATCCGTTTATATGAAGTCGATGGTGAAAGAGTATCAAGAATTTCCACTAATAAGACAAAATACATCGCTATTTCAAATAGGCTATGCTAGTATATCACTAAATAAATATAAAAAACAACATATGTGATATTACCATATCTATAAATATCAGTTCCACCCATTGGGTCATCATCCCATAAAAATTTTGGTTAAAACTCTTTGATTTCATCGAGTCCCATTCTAATTGAATAGAAGCTATGGAGGGGTGGTGTGAACCCTTTCCTCTAGAAAGAAATATATATCCTGATTGGGTGGGTGATACAGCTCCTCCAAACAATTTTGGGAATCCCAATTTCCCTATCTTAAATGTGATGTGAGATCTAGAGTAGTACCAGGCTGACATCGTGTCTTGATGTAGTCTCACAATGGAACATTAGAGAAAGAAGGATAATAAATCTTAGATACTTTTTCCAGACCCTATAATAATTATAAATTGTTAGGGATATTAATTGTTTTAGTAAGTTCCAATAAAAACTTGGAAGATTTTATGAGGTACTTACTTTACCAATTTAGTTACATTCTAAAGAAGATAATGGTACTCAACCTCACTAATTTAAAACATCATGAAAATGATAGGATCATGGATTCCATATCTAGGTGTAAGGGAATAACCTCCTCCTTGAACATGAAGCTACCTTAGGAGTAGAAACTAAAGATATGGATAGAAAATATTTTACATGAACTCTTGATATTTCTGATTCCTCTGAAGTATGCGTATTTTTTTCTTCAAGTATATATTATTCACACAATTCTTAGAGGGTACCACATGATGATGAAAGGGAAAAAGTTATCCAAAATTAGTTGTATTATAAAAAAAACAAATTAGAGAAGATATTATAACCATCACACTCAAGATGGAACCAATACCAAACTAGGAACCTAATCTTGGATAATATCACATGGTGCCTCCATCTGAATGGATGTAATAGTAGTAGTGTCTTCATCAGGATGGGAAGAGGGGTCAATATTGTTTTATGAATGAGGATCACAGGAATAAAAACTATTTGTTTTGAAGAGAGTAAAATCTAGGTAATTTATTATGACTATAGATAAAAACCTGCTAAACATTTAGAGGTTAATAAACCTAATGAAGATGGTCAAAATGAACATCCTAATTTCTACCCCTTATATTTAATTTTTGGGCACAATATTCAAAATTTATTTGTTTTTAAGCATATAATCTAAAATATTTTTTACTCCATTCAGGTAAATTTTGGTAAAATACAAGCTTAGGTGACACATATTTCTTCCACTCCACTATAAGAGGAAATACAATTATAAGAAATATCGACAAGGTGTGAAAACAATTGTTGGATGGATGACCTGGATATCAATATACTAGGAACATTACATAATCATATAATACTTTAACAAACCAATTGTGACCCCATATCCCCTTATAATATCATATATGATGTCTTCATCATCATAATATTCCAAAATCTAGTGCAATTATTGCTAACAAAACAAGACACAAGTGGAGGAGTCATTATCATAAGCTCAGTTGATCCAAACTCTTTCAGAATTCCTACCTTCATCACTTAGAGAATGAGAATCATCCCACCAGATGGGACTATGATAATCACCTAATTAGACAAAAATATTTTTAGATGAGGAATTTAAATATATTTTGGTCAATTTCACTCACCTAATAAACCCCATTACTAGAAAAGATGAGGACCTTTACAAACCCTTAATACTCACCCACAATTGGGGAATAGGTCACAGAAGATGAGCAGGTCATAGTATAAAAAGTTGAAATATACCTCACATTATAACATAGTCTATACTGAGACTATATATGATATAAAAACCCAATTAAAAGTGCTCCAACAATCCCCATAGGGTAATTGATCTAACCTTAATTTATAAAGGGATTTCTCTAGATCCATCATACAAGAGGACTAACTCATTGATTCAATGTTTTATTATCAACTCTAGAAGATAGGAATGAAGGTTCAACCCAACCCATGAACCCTAAAAAATAACTCTAATTTGATCAATTAATGGAATCACTGACATAGTTCCTATTGACCTTGAAACACCAGGCAAAGGAACAACCTAAAGACATGATTCACACCCCCTTAGTCCAGAAATATGACATCCTAAAGTAGTTTTCCATTATTCCATTTGATATATCCATTATGAATGATCTTAAAATCTATACAAAACTCAAGTAAGACCTTATTGTGGACCTCTTGAACCATAGAGAGTTTGATTCATAAGTCATTATTGTTGAGGTTTATCATACGAACACTAGTCCTGCTGAGTACCACATGATCATTTCATTCATAGAGAAAGACGAGGAAGAAAAACAACTGAGGAACATTAATACCTAATATATATATATATATATATATATATCTGAAAATAAAGGTTGATATCTAAATTCAATGGGTTCTAGTTGATAATAGTTTTGGGATCAAAGTTATACAATTCCATACCCTCTACTACTTGAGTTACAATACAGAAGATCTTAATCCCTATAACTTAATGATTCAAGGATATGATAAGAGTGAGTAAAATCCACATGGGAAAATAAAACTCATAAATTATTTTAGTGGACTCATATCTAACTTTAAATTCATGATGGAATTATAATACTAAAACTTTAATTTTTAGTTTGTAAGGTTATGGATATAAAATCATGTGGTAGTAACATTGTCATACCATCAATACCTCAAGAAATCCATCAACAGACAAGTTGGGGTACTGTATAGTGAATATCCTCCCCTTGATTCATATAAATACCAATATATAGATTTCTTGTTCTATAAAATTGAGTAAAATTATCTAATGGTAGATAATTACATTCATATAAATTCCTCCAATATCCTAGTGGTCAGCCCTGTCAGCCTATGTAGTGAACTAAACAAAGAAAATATGTTTCCCGTCATCCAAATTTAGAAAACCAATATTGATTTGGGAAGTAATTGAGTCATGATAGTTATAATTAAAAACAAGAAAAATAATTTAACTACTTTACTTTCATACATTGATAAGGAGAATTTACACAGAGAGAACTTTCTATTGAGAAAAAGAAGGACCACTCTATCATCAATGCATATTAATCTGGACCCTTAACATCTTTATCATTATGAAGTTATGATTAATCATTAGTTTTAGTAAAAAAAGTTTATGATCTTTGACTAAGTGTATATAAATCCCAAGATAATAAGTAAAGTATAATTACTGGGAATATTCCCCCCCCCCCCATCCTCATGATATCAGTTGAATCTATTAGATTTATCCATGTAGAGGAGAGATGTGATCTTGGAAAGCTTAGTAATTCCTCTAATAATAATTTCCCATGTAATATCATGAATATCAATATATTAGTGCTTATATGATTTATATGATATTGAGGATGAATGGGAGGATATCCAATATACCCTTGCATGTTCTTCATGTTTTAAGGATACCTCTATATCATCCCTCAGATCCCTTAATTCCCCTTCACCTTCTTATTCTAATAACCCAAGGGTTAATTATTATTCTAATAATGAAATAGTAAAATAATAATAATAATAATAATAATAATAAGATATTAGTGATTATTGGGTTGGATCATAATGTGGTTACCCGTCATTTGGGTATTTCAAACAACCACCATGTCTTTAAATTGGTAGACCGGGAGATGCATCCAACTCATGATGCCTAGGTATAAGCTAAATATGACAATTTAATCAAGGAAAATTTTATTTGGTAAGTTAAATACCCAAAATCACTATCTAATATTATCTATGTGAAGAATAATAATAGTAAAAATACAAGTTTCCATCGATTTTAGGGATCTCAACTAGAATAGACCAAAATATGACATTCCTAATCTGATGAAAAAAATTTATAATAATTATGAATGTATGTTTCTAGGACCTCTCTTTATAGATAGATATTTAGGATTTAACTAGATATTAATGGGCGCTAATGATTATGAACCCATTTCGTTTAGTGAACTTTAAGGGGTATATTTCTGTAAAGTGATACCATTTAGCTTCAAAATAATAGATCTAAATATAAATATACTACACACCAAAACTTTAAGGCCCTCCTAGAATGTTTAAGTATGCTATGTTTATTATTTAGTGTTAAATAATTAATAATTCCATGATCATCTTGATAATTATGAAATAGTTTTCATGAGATTGTGGAAACATATCCTATAGATGAACCCTCTAAATGAGATTTCTAGATAACCTCAATAATGTTTATCAGATTCATGTTATTCCATCATGGTATCAAATTTTATCCCAATAAGAGTAGGGAGATACTCTATATGCCGCCTCCTAAAAACCATAAAATTTTAAGAGGTCTCCAAGTTCATATTTATCATATCATATGTTTTATAGACATCCTTTTTCTTAAATGATTACCCTTTATGAAGTTTATGAAAAAAGATTCCTTTTATTATTGGGATAGATATTGACTAAAAGATCTCAATAATATCAAATGATACGTTCTAAGATCGATAGTTCTATTTCTACTGGTGTATAGGAATCCTATCATCCTTGATGTGGTGATTATAAAGTGATCACTCAACATACCCCTTTCCTTGTAGAATGATGTGGTAATAGAGAAAATTTTATATTTTCTCAATAGAACCATGTTGGATGATGATACTCGATACTTCTATACCAATAAGAATTACCATAATTTTATTTTTAGTGTAGAACTAGAGTCATTTCCTATAGAGTCACAATTTTCATCTTCTCTTCCGTATGGATCTATTTAAATATGTCCTCATTTTCTCAATGTTAATTGGATGACTATTTAAATTGGAGGTTATTATATAGTATTTTTACATCCAATTCATGTCTTAAAAGGTGACTAAAGGGCAGGCATTGACAGATTACCTCAAAAAAAACTATATCCTAGAGACGTTACTACTAAAC
This sequence comes from Viscum album, assembly GCA_963277665.1. NCBI lineage: Eukaryota > Viridiplantae > Streptophyta > Magnoliopsida > Santalales > Viscaceae > Viscum > Viscum album. Next base: position 1,627,060,846 of record OY728161.1, on the reverse strand, counting down.
ACTAAACTCCCTTATATGGAGGGTTTCTTTATCCATGAAACCCCCTAAACATAGGAGAGTTATTTTATAGTTCTTCTATAATCCCAATAGGATAAGGATGTAATAATCAATGAATAATAAGTGGGATTGGGTATTGTACTCATCTCTCAAACCAAAGTAGTACCACCCTACTCCTTCCTTCCATCTAAATGTTTTAGCAATAATGAAGAAACATGCTGAGCTATCATTGTTGTCTTAGATTTATCCATACAGATACTAATGACCATATTTAATATCAAAGGTTATTCAAATTTGGTTATAAATAAAATCATTAGGGAATATATGATCAAAAATGAGGAACTGATCCCCTTTATTGATTATATATGAAATTTGATGACTGATTTACCATATAATCCAATAACATATCATATTTTATGTTTATATAATTACCAAGAAAATGAATGTTCTACTGTATCTGCCACATTGGATGATCTATAATAGCACTAGATATTTATCTGTATCACACATCACAAGGTGGTTTCTTTATTTATTACTATTTACATTAAAGAAATCAATGGGATCAATACTACCCCTTAACAAGGTGAGACTAGGTCCACCATGATTATTATCACAATCGGATGGATGTATCCAATAGTTTATTACATACAATGAAAAGTTCTCTAAATAAATCAATCCATGAATTAATATATTTTGTTGAAGGTGGTAAAAAAATTTCTCTGCGATGGCAAGAATTCCTAGAAAGTTTTCTACAAATGAGGATTTGATAGAGTCCTACTCAAATTCATTGAATGAGAAGATACCCTAACTATTATATAGTAATCCCATGTTGTCACCTATCACACCCTCAATTAGGATCCAAGACCCCCCATAAAATCAAGATACTTAGATAATTCTATCCATTAATGATTCTAGACTTCATTATGTTCATAAAGAAGTTCTATTCTCATTAGATACATTCTAATCCCATTGATCAACCACTATAACTACTTCACACTACCAAAACAATATCATCCATTCATTATATAGTGAATATATCTTATAGTTACATATCTCCCAACTATATCCATGTAGTTCAAGAATATTCATAATACCATTGATTTTTTCTTCAAGTGTTATAAGGATATATCCCCCAGGGATGTTGGGATAAAGGCTATCATAAGCTTCATTGAGACCAAAATAATCACTAGATTTAGTTTTCCTCACATGATATTTATAAACAACGATACAAATTTCCAAACTTCCAAGTCGAAAATGATTTATTAGAAATACAACATCCGTTCCAACCACTAATCCTATTACTATGTGGCGGTGAATGGATAGGTAGAGTATTTGAAAAAAAAACTCTATCTAACATCCTTTGAAAGTTTATAGAAAAGGATAATAATTCATTTCCTGATAAAATATTACATTTTTTTGTGGTATTATCACACCATATCCCATATTGTTATATAGGTAACCCCATATTCCCTTGTATATGGGACATAAGAATCCATTCCCTTTGAGGCTTAACTAACCTAACTCTAAATGTCCATATACAATCGATTTTATGAATAGTATTTTTTCTATATTTAGTAGGATTATTTTTAATGGCTCAATGATAAAAGTTATTTAACTTTGTATAACCAAAAGGTTCTCTAGAATTTAGTCACATGATCATTCAACAAGAAGGTACACCTTTTCTCATTACTATAAGGAGAATTGGTTCTAGTTTTAAGAACCCCCATGATATTGGGGATAAAACCCCTAAAGTTAGAGATAAAGTTGGAGGGAACTTAAGATATACACAAGGTATAATATAATAGAGGCCATTCCTTGATCACAATGGATGGAGTGCATATCATACCCACCACCAATGCAAGGTTACCCCAGAAATACTTTCATGATTTCTCAATGTGTGTATATAAATCCAAACTAAATGAATTTAAACTCCATATCACAAATACTATATGGATTAATTTAAACTACATAGAACAAGTCCAATATATATGACTATAAATAAAATAACCCATAATCCCTTGCTATATTACTATAAACTGCATATCCCATAAGTCCTAATTTTATGTTGATAAACTATATAACACATTATTTCCAACTACATGATTTTAAACCACGGAATGTTTCATCCTAGCATTAAATCATTAAACTACATGACATTAGAGTCCTTATCACACAATGTTAAACTGCATGACATGTGGTCCACCATACACGTCCTTTCAAATCAATTAGGTTGTTTATTTTTTGGATCCAATATTCTCACATGGGAGTTAAATCTATGTAGGAATTATTAGTGTTTGTTTCATTCATGTGTTTATTATTCTGTGATAAGATAAATTTCCCTTACCATGTAAGAACAATGTGTGGATTGAATCTTATAATATTAGGATATATATTAATTCTATAATATTATTTATTTGGACCACTTGTAGATTCCACTTTCATAGTGGTTATTCCCCAATGGTGAGACCTTTACTAATTCACAATGGGTTTTGTCTTTTATTCTTACACTAGGTAGTCCATTAATTTTACACCCCTTATCATATAAATGTTCAAGATCTATAAATAGGTACTTTCATCCATTAAAATAAATATGTGTGTCTTAATTCCCATGCCTTGGGATATGTAGTGAAACTTAGATAATTAATCTCAGGACCATATTCAAATTCATCATACTCAATGAACTCTTAGTGTATGTTCTCCACATTCATGTTGGGTATTTATATTCCCCCACTTTGTCTCCATTATAGATATCTTGTTCATTTACATTAGGCTTTCTATCCTCACCCAATACTAAGACAGGGTGACTCTATTTTTCAAATGAGATATATCATTGTGAAATCTATTATAGATGGGTCTTTGATGCATGATCTTAAATTATAGAACACTTAAGTCCTCTTCACATGAAATTAAACTAAAAAACATGTTTTTTATATAGTAATATGTTAAACTTTTTTAATAAGTTTGTGGTGTATGACCTAATTTTCTTGAATGAAATCCAAATCAGTGTAGAAACCCCACTAGTGCATAAATATTTATTTATAATCCCATGGTGGGATGAAAATTATCATTCACTCTGAAATGGAATCTTAGTGTTGGGACAATTCCTCTTTATGATGGTATTATTTCATTTATGATCTAATATTGGGACAAAATTATTTCACCCACTCAAAAAATTATCTGCTTAGGATCTCTTCGGTATGTGATTCTTTATCCATGAGCCAACACCAATGAAGAATGTGTCTATGTAATAACCTGGTCTATATAGGGATTTCTCATCTGAACTATGTGTGTATTGATTCTTGATAACTCAATATACTTAATGACTCTTGGATCCTACATCCCAGACCCAACCATAAATATCCCTTAACTTCATTACTTGTCTATCTTAGTAATTGGGGCCTCTTAGTTCATGTAGAGTTTTCTCCAATAGACCCAACACTGGGACCCTCTTTTAAGAACAATTTATAGCCCAATTACTACTATTTTAGGATACATAGTGACACCTAGATCTCATATATTATACTTATAATTATTTCCCAATCAATACTAAAACTTTTTCCCAGTGCTTGGACCCCTTCATTTACGTTGGACTTCCCCCCATAGGATCAACATTAGGACAAAGGCATTAAATTTTACCCATGATCCAGATCTAAAATACTTTAAACATGTTTTTTGGCCATATTATATTAAGATACATGAAAAATATGTTGGTTCTGGGTGCAACAGAATCACTTATTATGGTCAATCCCGACTCTTCACTTGTCATATTAGATGTATCATTCATATATTATACAAGCTGTAAATGTCATGACCAATTTTGTTTTCCCAAATAATATTAAAATTGAGTTCCATTGAAACCAAGATAAGATATTTTCATGTAAAATTTATAATTAATTTAAATAGTGTAGAATAAGTAATACCTCATTCTTGAGATCTTTCTTCTATGAAGTTATTGGTCACCTTAAACCATTTTCAGTCAACAGCAATTTCTTTTATAGGATCCAAAAATATCCCTCTTGTGGTGATCCAAATGTTCTACAATGATATTTGAACAATGCTGATGGATTTCCCTAGATATAATCATGGGTATTATTTTGTTTCCAATCCTATACTAGGGTATAAAAAATGCCACTACCCAAAATTTAGGCCAGATCAATATAGAGGATATCATTTATAAGAACTACATAAAACTTGGTTCCTAATATTTCAAGATAAATAGTGATGTTCAAACCATATATATATCAAACTTAGAAAAAAACCAATATCTGAATATGTCGTCCCTAAATTACCTAGTTACAGGTATCTTGGAGAAGTATGGTTCCCATTATTTTTTAATGCTCATTTTCTGTGAATCAGTCTTTATTACAAAAGTTTCTTGAATCAACATAAACCTTTTATCAAATATCTGTAATGAGTGTATCTAGATTAAAGGGGTACCACAACTTTGTAATGTTTGGGCTGTCATATTTGGCACTGCTAACTAGAGGCATCTTTTCCATGAGGAGAAGATCCTCTAATATCTATACACCATAAAAACATTATATTAGAATTCATCATTTGATTTTGGTTAGAATTAATCCATAGTATAATTATACCATATCATTATTTCTTGATTCAAATTCCTCAAGTCATGATTTAAAGCATCAACATTCATAATTAAAAAGGTATTGGGCACTCTTAGCCTTAGATCCCTATCTAGATTTTTCCAATCCATCCCCAATAATAGTACATACACCACATACCTAAATTGTGTTTCTCTAGATTTTTTATATAACATATATTAACTTGGTACTCACACTTACATTGGGTTACTTCATCCCAAAAAAATAAAAAAAAAACTTTACTTTTGGTCAATGATATTAAAAATTAAATCTTAATAATAATTGGTCAAAGTTGCATGACCCTAAGCTCTATAAACATATTTTTTTAGAACTATAACCATAAATTGCATACGAACCCACTAAGATATTTTACATTAGTATTAAGGTTCCTCATTAACTTCAGGAATATCCTTCCCTTACTACATAGGTTGTCTCACTTTTCTGGTCCAAGCACCACATCCTTAAACAATACAATCCTCCCCAATGTTTTTTACATTAATGGTGATGGGATTCCATATAAATTGGTAAAACATCACCCTAATCACTAGGTAGACTACCATGATGATGTTCAAAGATTCATGGAATTAAAATTTAGACCCTAATTGTCTACATTGTGTGACCCTTAAACTATAGATGAAAAATTCATAAAACATGTCCAGTTAAAAACTTGTAAAGGGATTCCTGAGAAGAAGTTGAGTCTATAATCATAAGGTCGCCCTTTTTGTTATCTATTAAAAAGTTAGAGTGTAAATAGAAGAATGTATAAAACCCGTAGGGTCCACCACATGGCCCAAATAAAATCAAAGATAGTCTCACTAGACCCACTAGTCTAATAAACCATAAGTGTAATTTCATGTCATAACCCTTCACACTAAATTTTTGTTCAATACATGGTGGAATATACTTTTTTTTCCGAGTAGAACACTCAAGAGGGGGGTGAATTGAGTTCCTATAAAAAAATTTGTCTAAAATGATTATTTAAAAATCCCCCAATTTCAAAACAAATACAGGTCAGTAAACCAAAGTAACAGATTTATAAAAGTGTTGTTTTTTCAAAATATTTCTCAAAGATTAACTAATTCTTTATTCAAACAATATATGTTATTATTCTAACTTTTGAAATTAGTCTACTAAAAAAATTATAAATTAAACAATATCTAGGATTAACTATCAAAGAAAAGTTAAGATTTATGAAATAATTACAAATATAGGGAAAACAAAACTTTAAAACACATTGTATAAGTAAACAAGTGTTAGTATCAAGTCAATACATAATCCTATCTACTTGGTGATCACCTACCACCAAGAATCTTATATTAAATAAACTTGAACCACACCCTGTATAAGGACCCGACCTTATTACATACATAATCTGGAATTTAGTTAAGAAGAAACTTCCTTTGACATTTAGGATCTTTTAAATTTTATAGCTTTAGATAATTAGGACAATATATTCATAACATTACACATTATTACAGAGTCGATACCATAAAAACAGTTTCCATTTTTTCCAAAATATAAAACATTATAACTTAATACAAGAATCATTGACAATTAATCAACATTTAACATGGATTAATTCCTTTTATTACACATACATTAACCTGTGAAAATCATTTAAAAACTTGGGATGAGCACAAAATCTCAGTAAGGGATGAAAAGAAGGAAAGAGCGCATTAGTCCATGAATTCTCGTAACATATGAAAACATTTTCAAAAGACATGCTTGTCACTCATATATACTTAATTTGTGTAACATGAGATTTACATAAGATCCACACAAACATGAGAAAATAAATATAATCATAAAGGTATCTTGGGGCATTACTTAAATAATCTTGTAACCATTCTTGGCTACCTTATAATTTGTAACCCGCACGACTACCTTACTTTGTGTAACCATCGCAGTTACACTTGGAGTAACCATACAACCGACCTCCAACTTACTCATAACTAGTGCATTGGAGGGAGATATAGGTCCCAAACTTAATCATAAATAATTTCCCATGAACCAACACATAATAATACAACACGAATAATTCCATAAAAACATTGCTTTGGAATTTCGTAAAACTGAATTTAAAAAGAGGAATTTTAAAGAAAAGCCCCTTATAAATATCATAAAATTGAAGAGAGACTTAATAGAGTGGATGGTGTAAGTATATATACTTTAAATACACATAATAAAACATAATATAAACAGAACCCATCATTCAAACAATTTAAATAGAACATAAATAATGAAGTAGAAGATTAACCCAAAGAATGGAAATTGGGTTAAGAATTATCTTACTTAAAACTTGTTTAAAATTACTATAAAATGGTTAAAAGAGTGTTATTAGTATTTTTCAGAAACATTTTCATGTTTATAACATCTTATATTATCATTTCATAACATAATTTCACCCTTTAATTGTTAGTATTTTGCTCCTTGCACTTATTTTGGGTGAGTTCTTTACATGATTTCCATGATTGGTTCATGGTGGATGTTCTAGTCGATTGGAAGTGAAACTCCAGAATTTGAATGGAGTAGTATTTAAAAATATATCTAGTAGCATAAATTATACCATTTATAATTTTTAATTCTTTAATGAGGATGATTCATAAGTTAAAACATTAATGATGTTCGTTTAAATCATTTTAGTGGTTCTTTGATAACATCGACCAAATTTCGTTTTATAAATTAAAACCATGTGTTAAAACGAATTCCAGAACCATGGATGAGATATAATACATATATTATAACTTTTTAAACCATAAAAATTGTTTCATAACCATACTTCAAAGAATTAAAGCAAATTGAAATCACATCTTCCACGATGTCGATAATTCGACACATCACGGACAATGTTATTAATTCCATGAACAAGTGGGGGAAGAGAATAATATTGGTGATGAATTTCCCATGAACATGAGAACATCCATAATATACAAGATTATGGAGCTTCCATGCCTCTTGTTTAAGAGGAGGTTATGAAAGAATAAGAAAGAAAGGAATCTTGAAATAAAAGAAAACTTGAGAAATTTCACACGAAAATTCGCCAGCCTAACGGCATCTCTTAAAATTTCATAAAAAATAGTTTGATGAGAGAAAGGGGATATCTCATCACTAATACATAATATAGATAGTAAGGGTGATATGGAATGAAATGTCCCAACATAATCTAAAGTAAATTAAGAGAATAACATAAAATGAAATAAAAGAAAGAAAATAAAAGAGGATGTTTACCTCTTGATCTCTTCTCCTTGAGATCCTTCTTAAGGGCTTCGGTTTTGGTGTTTTGGTGAGACCAAAAGCTCTAGGACGTGGGTAAGAGAATTGGGATGAGTATTGGGTAGAACTTGGGCATGGAACAAGGCTTTAGAGGTGTGGGAAGATGAGCAGAGTGAGGGTGGTATTTATAGTGGAGGAGAGGGGGTATATTTCATTATTTTAATCATTATTATAATATTTTTTCCCAAGATTATGAATAGTATTAGTTCATGTGACCTAAAATAGTAATAATGGATTGTGATTTTGAACCAAGTGTCTTTGCATCACTTATAATGTCATAAATAGTAAATTTTACTGATAATTTGATTATCCAGTATTTTATCGTATTTCGCTATTCATCGAAAATTAAATAATTTCAGAAAAAAAACCCAAAAATTTATCCTAACCATTTCTTGATGTGTAGAATTCAAAAATGAAGTCCATTTTTTGAAAATAAATTTCTAAATATTATTAATTTAATTTTTAAAGAATTTCATACTAAATTCAAAAATTAACAATTCAAATTCTATAACAACTTCTTTATCACGATGAAAAAATTACCAAGATGTTATTATCTTAAAGCCTTAAGAAAATAAAATAATAATAATATTTACTATTCATCAGGGTCATATTACTATTCATAAGGGTATTTTACTATTCACCAAAAAAACTAGTTGGTTCCAATAGACTCCAAATAACATACTGAACACAATTGTAGATGACAGTTTCTTGAAATTCAAAACAAAGAAGTGGAAAAATTATGTTTTTAAGTCTAGTTATAAATATCTACTTAAAACAAAGTTCCATTCATTTCTATTTATTTTTAGAAAAACGTGGGGTGTTACATTATCCCCACCTTCTGGAAATTGTGTCCTCACAATTTTATTTAATTGCTAAACAACTGAGGGTACTTTTCCCTCATAGCATTTTCAGACTCCCATGTTGTTTCTTCAACCATGTAGTTTCTCCAGAAAACATTTACCTGGTGGATTACCTTATTCCATAATACCTATTCCCTACGATCAAGAATCTGAACTTTTTTATCTTTATAAGAAAGGTTCTCTTCTAGTTGAACTACTTCTGGGCTCAATACATGTGATGAATCTGGCATATACTTTCTCAACATCAAAACATGAAAAACATTGTGTACCAGAAACAATCTTGAAGGCTAATCTATGAGGTATGACACTGTTCAAACTTTCTCCAAGATTTAAAAGGGACCGATGAATCATGGACTTAGCTTACCTTTCTTACCGAAACACATCACACTTTTCCAAGGAGAGATTTTAAGGAAAACAAGTTCACCTAATTCGAAAGAGAAGTCTTTCCTTCTGTTACCTGCATAACTTTTATGCCTACTCTCAGCTGTCCTCATGTGTTGCTGGATCATCCTCACTTTCTCAGCCACTTCTTCTAATAATTCTGGCCCCATCAACTTTCTTTCACCAAATTTATTCCAAAATGCTGGAGTCTGACATCGCTTCCCATACAAGGCCTCAAAAGGTGCCATCTGAATACTGGAATGAAAACTATTATTATAAGAAAACTCAAATAAAGAAATATGTTGATCCCAACATCCGTTATAGTCCATTGAACAAGATCGAAGAATATACTCCAAAGTTTGAATCGTTTGTTCTGACTTCCCATCTGATTGAGGTTGAAAAGTTGTACTGAAATTTAACTCTGCTCCCAAAGACTTATGAAGTCCCTTCCAAAAGTTAGAAGGGAACCTGGGATCTAGGTCAGATACGATGGAAAGAGGATCTACATGTAACCTGACAATATCCTTGAGGTACAATCAAGAAATCCAATCCAAAGTCATTGTATCTCGAATAGAAAGAAAATGTGTAGACTTTTTTATCCAATCAACAACAACCTAAATCGCATTGTTACCTCGAGAAGTCTTTGGTAGTCCCACCACTAAGTCCATTGATACATTCTCCCATTTCCACTCTGGAACTACAAAAGGCTGAAGCATCCCCTTCTATAACTGCCACTCTGCTTTAACCTGTTCACATGTCAAACATCTCATGGTAAAATCAACAATACCTCTTTTCATTCCATCCCACCCATAATACTTCCAAATGTCTCTGTACATCTTAGTACTGCCAGGATGAACAGAAAATGGAGAACTATGAGATTCGCACAACAAATCTTTCTTCAACTGAGAATCACTGGGCACACACAACCTTTTTCCAAATCTTAAAACACAATCTTTTTCAAGGTTAAATTCTGGAAACTTACCCATTTTAACCGAATCTACATTTTTTTGTATCTCACAGTCTTCCTTCTATGCTTTCTTAATTCTATCTCACAACGAATATTGCACTAAAACCTAAAACAAAACAGAGGTATTCCTTGCACCAACTACTTCTAAGACAAATTTCATCAAATCATTAATCAAGTGATCATCTTCCAAATGTATCATGGTTAATGATGCATGATGTTTCTGACTTAAGGCATCTGCCACTTTGTTTTCTTTTGCAGGATGGTAATTGATCATGCAGTCGTAATCCTTTATCAGTTCTAGACATCTTCTCTACCTCGTGTTTAATTCCTTCTGAGTTAATATATAATTTATACTTTTATGGTCAGTATATATTTGGAATTTGGTTCCGTATAGATGATGCCTCCAAATTTTCAAACCAAAAACCACAGCTTCCAATTCGTAATCATGTGTTGGATAATTTATCTCATGAGGTTTAAGTTGTCTCCAAGCTTAGGGAATTACCTAATCATTCTACATCAAAACACAACCAAGTCCCTTCAAAGAAGGATCACTTTAGATGACAAACTCGCCATTCTGGGAAGGTAAGGCCAAAACTGGATCATTCACCAATCTCTTCTTCAGTTCCTAAAAAAAACATCACATTCCTTTGTCCAAACAAATTTAACACCTTTCTGTGTTAACTAATTTATCAGGCTAGATAACTATGCAAAGTTATTAACAAACTGTCTATAATAACCTGCTAACCAAAGAAAACTTTGAATCCCTATAACATTTGTGGGCCTTGGCCATTCATCAACTACTTTTGTTTTGGTAGGATAAATTTTTATTCCATTCTTATTTACAATGTGCCCAAGAAAAGAAATCTTTTGCAACCAAAAATCATGCTTTCTGAATTTTCCATATATTTTCTTTTCTTTTAAAGTTTTAAAAACAACCATTAGATGTTTTTCATGCTCCTCTTTATTTTTATAAAATAACATAATGTCATCAATAAATACAACCACAAACTTATCCAAGAACTCATGAAATACTATATTCATAATATTCATGAATACATTAGGTTCATTAGTTAATCCAAACGGCGTAAAAAAAATTCATAATGCCCATATCTAGTAATAAAGTCTATTTTCATGATGCCATCCTCCTTCACCTTCAGCCGATGGTATCCAGATCTCAAGTCAATCTTGGAAAAGTACTGAGTTCCCTGGAGCTGATCAAACAAGTCATCGATATGAGGAAAATGATACTTGTTTTTAATAGTGATGTTATTCAAAGCTCTATAATCAATGAAAAGTCTCATGGAATCATCTTTCTTTTTAACAAACAAAACAGGAGCTCCCCATGGTGAAGTGCTAGGATGAATGAGTCCTTTTTCAAGAAAATCTGGCAACTGATTTTTCAATTCAAGAAGTTCTATTGGAGTTATATGATAAGGGGGTTTTGAAATTGGCTTAGCATCAGGAACTAAGTCAATTGTGAATTAGACTTCTCAATTAGGTATGACACCATTTAACTTATCAAGAAAAACATCAAGGTATTCATTTACCACTGGCACATCATTAATTTGAATAGTTCCCTTGTTTTCAATAATATGATCAATATAACTTTCATTTCCATCTTTCAATAGTTTCACATCTTCCTGATATGTTATCAATTGTATGGGTTCATTCTTGTATAAAAACTGAAAATATTTCTGAAAAACATCTTATTTAGCTCTACAGTCAATCTTAGCATGATAATCAGAAAGCCAATCCATTCCCAGAATAACATCAATCTCGACTAGGGGTAAAACAACAAGGTTTTTAGGTAAATTCTTTACACATACCACAATAGAAATATTCTTATAATTCCTCATTGATTTAATATTTCCCCCTGGTGTTTTAACAACAAGTTTGGGTCTCATTTTTTGTGGTGATATTTCCAATTTATAAGAAAAAATTTTAGAGATGAAGGAATGTATAGAACCCGTATCAAACAAAACTTTAGTAAAATCTGAGTGGACAAAAAAAGTACCTGATATAACTTCATTGGATAGCCCGACATATATTGACATAGTTTCAAATGATCTCATTACACCTTTATACTTATAGTCTGGCTTGTTTGCATCATTTGGATCTCTCTTTGGGAAGGAATTTGCATAATGACCCATCTCACCGCATTTAAATCACTTTACCATCGGCTTATCGGGATTAGTCTTTGGATCATTTTTGTTACAATCTCAGGCCATATGTCCAAACTTACAACATTTAAAACACTTTCCAGTTTTACTAAGACATTCCCCAGGGTCCTTCTTGCCACACTTTTCACAAAATGGAAATTTTATTTTCTTACCATTAGTTTTCCTTGTTTAATTCATACCCATTGCTTTCCATTTGGACCTCTTATTCTCTTTGTTTCCAAAATGCACATGATCATCAGGAACCTCCATCTCTACCCTCTCAGCACATTGGAAAATTTTCTCATAACTTTTTAATTCACGGGAGGCCAACGCCCTTCGATACCTTGTCTTCAATACTGAGTAAAATCGGTTGATTTTGTTATCAAGATCTAGAATAAGATTTGGAGAATACCTTGCCATTCGGGTGAAGTTCGCTTCATACACATCCACTGAATCTTCCTCCTTCTGTTTCAATTCAAGGAATTGCTTCTCCATTGTAAGTCGCACCACCTTAGGAAAATATTTTTCAAGTAAAAGTCTTTTAAATTCATCCCACTATAAGGCATAAAAATCATCTCTATCCCTGATATTCCTTACCATTGACCACCACTAATCAGATTCCCCTTCAAAACGATAAATGTAAAGACTTAACTTTTGATTGTATGAACATCCCATAACATCGAATATCTTTTCAAGGGCTTTGATCCATCATTCAGCTGATGCTGGGTCAGAAGATCCATTGAATGCGGGAGGATATCATAAAATTTTACACTGCTATCATGTTCTGTTATAGTACCTCTATTGGTCCTCTTGTATGGATTCCACCACCATTTATTGTCTATGTTAGATGATCCATTACTATCACAAACTGCTCAGTTCCAATCCCTACCATTCCGAGCTGTAGTTCTGGAAGGATGTCATTATGTCGGTGCCTCTCTTCTTCAGCGTCCTTGTTCCTTCTGTGTACAACCATTCTGAACAAACATATCTTAGATGAAGCAACATGGTAATATTTAAATGCTAAAACATTTCAAATTAAACATAGAGTGAAATTCATTTATGGTATTCTATTAACATCACCCTTACCACTAAAGTTATCTAAACCATCCTCTGATACCAACTATAAGGACTCGGCCTTATTACATACATAATCTTGAATTTAGTCAAGAAAAAACATCCTTTTACAATGAGGATATTTTCAAGTTTAGATCTTTATATAATTAGGACAATACATTCATAACATTACACATTATTACAGAGTGGATACCATAAAAACAGTTTCCATTTTTTCCAAAATATAAAACATTATAATTTAAAACAAGACTCCTTGAAAATTATTCAACATTTAACATGGATTTCTTCCTTTTCTTACACATCCATTAACCTATGAAAATAATTTAAAAACATGGGATGAGCACAAAATCACAGTAAGGGATGAAAAATAAGGAAATAGCACATTAGTCCATGAATACTCGTAACGTATGCAAACATTTTCAAAAGACATGTATGTCACTCATATATAGTTACTTCGTGTAACATGATATTTTCACAAGATCCACACAAACATGAGAACATAAATATAATAATAAAGTTATCTTGGGGAATTACATACATAATCTTGTAACCATTATTGGATACCTTATAATTTGTAACCCTCACGGCTACCTTACTTTGTGTAACCATCGTAGTTACACTTGGAGTAACCATACTGCTGACCTCCAACTTACTCATACACAATGCATTGGAGGGAGATATAGGTCCCACCCTTCATCATAAATAATTTCTCATGAACCAAAACATAATCATACAACATGAATAATTCCATAAAAACATTGCATTGGAATTTCGTAAAACCGAATTTAAAAAGAGGATTTTTAAAGAAAAGCCCCTTATAAATATCATACAATTGAAGAGAGACTTAATAGAGTGGATGGAGTATGTATATATACTTTAAATACACATAATAAAACATAATATAAACAGAACCCATCACACAAACAATTTAAATAGAACATAAATAACGAAGTAGAAGATTAACCCAAAGAATGGAAATCGGGTTAATAATTCCCTTACCTCGGGTTTGTATTACTTCAAAATTGTTTAAACTTCTTGTATAATGGTTAAAAGAGTGTTATTTTTATTTTACAGAAACATGTTCATGTTTATAAAATCTTATATTATCATTTCATAACATCATTTCACCCTTTAATTGTTAGTATTTTTCTCCTTGCACTTTTTTTGGGTGAGTTCTTTACATGATTTCCATGATTGGTTCATTGTAGATGTTCTTGTCGATTGGAAGTGAAACTCCAGAATTGGAATGAATTAGTATTTAAAAATATATCCAGTAACATAAATTATACCATTTATCAATTTTAATTCTTTCATGATGATGATTCATAAGTTAAAACATTAATGATGTCTGTTTAGATCATTTTAGTGGTTCTTTGATAACATCGACCTCATTTCATTTTATAAATTAAAACCATGTGTTAAAACGAATTCCGGAACCATGGATGAGATATAATACATATATTATAAATTTTTTCAACCATAAAAATTGTTTCATAACCATACTTGAAATAATTAAATCAAATATAAATCACATCGTTCACGATGTCGGTAATTCGACACATCACAGACAATGTTTTTAATTCCATGAACAAGTGGGGAAGAGAATAAGATTGATGCTGAATTTCCCATGAACATGAGAAAATCCAGAATATAAAAGATTCTGGAGCTTCCATGCCTCTTGGTTAAGAGGAGGTGAGGAAAGAAGAATAAATATAGGAATCTTGAAATAAAAGAAAACTTGAGAAATTTCTCACGAAAATTCAGCAGCCTAACGGCGTCGCATAAAATTTCATAAAAAATAGTTTGATGAGAGAAAGGGGATATCTCATCACTCATACATAGTATGGAAAGTAAGGGGGGATATTGAACAAAATATCCCAACATAATCCAAATTAAAGCAAGATAATAACATAAAATGAAAGAAAAGAAATAAAATAAAGAGGATGTTTACCTCTTGATCTCTTCTCCTTGAGATCCTTCTTAAGGGATTCAGTTTTGGTCTTTTGGTGAGACCAGAAGCTCTAGGACGTGGGGAAGAGAATTAGGAGGAGTTTTGGGTAGAACTTGGGCATGGAACAAGGCTTGAGAGGTGTGGGAAGAATATGGGAGTGAGGGTGGTATTTATAGTGGAGGAGAGGGGGTATTTTACATTATTTTAATCATTATTATAATATTTTTGCCCAAGATTATGAATAGTATTAGTTCATGTGACCTAAAATAGTAATAATGGCATGTGAGTTCGAACAAAGTGGCCTTGAATCACTTATGATGTCATAAATTGTGAATTGTACTGATAATTTAATTATACGGTATTTTATCATATTTCACTATTCATCAAAAATTAAAGAATTTCAGAAAATACCCAAAAATTTACCCTAACCATTTTTTGATGTGTATAATTAAAAAATGAAGTCCATTTTTTGAAAATAAATTTCTAAATATTATTAATTTTATTTTTAAATAAAATCATACTTAATTCAAAAATTAACAATTCAAATTCTATAACAACTTCTATATCACGTTGAAAAATTCACCAAGATGTTATTATCTTAAAACCTTAAGAAAATAAAATAATAATAAAATTTACAATTCATCTGGGTCATATTACTATTCATATTACTGTTCGTAAGGGTATGTTACTATTCACCAAAAAAACAAGTTGGTTTCAATAGACTCTAAATAACATACTGAACACAATTGTAGATAATAGTTTCCTGAAATTTAAAACATAGAAGTGGAAAAATTATGTTTTTAAGTCTTGTTATAAATATCTAATTAAAAAAAGTTCCATGCATTTCTATTTATTTTTACAAAAACTTGTGGTGTTACACCCTGGATTAGGGTAAGAACAGTATACAAACTGTCCAGGTCACTAGACCTCTTACACAATATAAGTGGGAGAACAAAACAAACAAACAAACAAACCATTAAGGGATCTCTTCCACTTTTATCCATGGGAATGTAAAGTATGAAAATATTGGTTGCAAAGATATCAATGTATCTTCTAGTTTAGCATAGGATTCAGTGTGTGTTTATAAAACAAAGATACACACACTACTCAAAATGTAAATAATATGCATAGGTAGAGAAATTTAATGATAATAGGGTTTATAATGCTCTGTTTGATGTTTTATGAAGCTTCTAGAATCTTTCAGGATAGTAGAAGTGAAGCTGGAGTTTTCTTCCAAAAACATATAGAAAAACATAAAGTCAATTTTTCTTCTATCTTCTGTTACCAATGAGACTCAAAGTGTTATTTTCTTCTAAGTTGTTACTACAGAGATTTGTGATCTTTTTGTTCTTAGTAGTATCTTCATGTAAGCACAATAGTGAGATCTTTTGTTTTTCTCGTAGGTGTATGAACAACTCTATATATTTCTTATAGGTCACCTTTTTCTTTCTATATCTCTTGTTGATTGAGATATTCCTTTTACACAAACAAGCAACACGTTCTCTGGTACCTCATACCTTATACTAGTCTCTTACATCATTAAATGTTGTCTACAAAATACATACAAGCTCATTAACATAATAAGCAGTACTATGTTTCATAAAAATGACTATTAGAGGTAATTTTGAATTTAAGAGAAAGATCATCGGTGAATCAGTTTGTCGGTAGGTCAGACTATCAGTGACTCATGTTTTCGGTGAGTCGATCTATCGGTAGCTCCTTCTATTAGTAAATAATTTATATTGGTAGGTGATACATCGATAGATCGGCTATCAGTAGGTGATGTGTCGGTAGCTCATCTTTTGGTAGGTGATGTGTTTAGTAGCTTATACTAAGAAAAATTCTAAGTGTCAGTGAGTCACTCTATTGGTAGGTCGAGCATCGGTAGGTTACTCTATCAGTAACTCAATCTGTTGGTGAAACATACTTAGAAAAAATTCTGAGTCAGTCGATCGATTACTCATTCTATCAGAATCTCAGACATATATCGGTGACTTGTCTATCAGTAGGACAAGTATCAGTAGCTCGTACTTATCAGTGACTTAGACTTTTCAGTGACTTATACTTATCCAAAATCTATAATTACGTATTATGATGTAAACACTAACACTAGAGGTTAAAATTATAATTGAACATGATTAAACACACTATATCTCAATAAATCATAATTACAATAGTTAAGCATGATATTTGAGCATTAAAACTAGAGGAGACCAACACCTTTAGTGTGATCAAAAACATTATGCACATCCTTTTACCCATAATCCCAATTTAAACCTATGGTGTTTGAAGAATTGAAAACCATCCATGGCTACTGATAATGAGTGTATCTAGATCCAAGGGACACCTCTTCTTAGTAATTTTCATGTTACCATACATGATAGTGTTTGTATTGAACTTAAAATTGGTATCCTATGAATCATGATTAATAGGAATCCAATCCAACATAGCATAGGTTTCATAGTTTAAGGATGTATAGTAGTGCCATATGACACAGTTTAGTATTATACGACAAAGGCATGTGCTATGTAGTTTAAAGTCACGCAGTTTAGACTTATAGGAGAAAGTGTCCATGTAATGGTTGGTTTGGGACTTATGTATAGAATACCATTTCTAGTTCATCTCAAGGGATATATATCCCTTTTAGGAAAATGGATCGCAGGGAATATAACCCTTTGTGGAGGAGGGGTCTTAAGAGATATGGCCTTCTGAGGTGGGTCAATCATAGGGAAAATTCCCCCCTTTGGGTAAGATTTTATAGTGTATAGGTCCTGATGAAGATTATTTCATGTTTATATATATATATTCCTCATCTAGTGATCAATAGAAACATCCACAGATGCTTCCTAAAGGTACCGATTCTGGTAAGTGACTCAGGTGAAGGTGAGATTTTGGGGTTTAAAACTTGTATGAGGACCTTTCATAGACGTCCCTCGCTTAATGATTTTTCATAGTGAAGAAGTCATCAATGGGAACATGTATGAGGCTTATAACTAAAGATGAATTTTATGAATACATGGCTCATTAGGTGGACCCGGGAGTCCAACACCAAACTTGGGTGGCCAACTTGAGCATCCCATGCCAGGGGAGGTTTAATTAATTTCCTCATGATAATGACTCTTACAATTAAAGGGATACAAGATTGAAATTATCCTAAGGGTTCTATAAGTTAGGTAGGATAAGTTAGAGATTCCTTATATCAAGGTAATACATGATGGATGAGGTGAAAATAGTGTGCATAACCTAGGCATGTAATTAAGGAGGATGTGGTGTGGGACTTGGTAAATGGGAACCTAGGTAGGATATCTGGGTGAAGGTTTAGTCAACCATTAATCTTTGTGTATAAAATACACCCTAGTATGGGAGTTGGTCAAGAGCTCTCCATATCATAGGTCCTGGGTGAATATTGGTTGAATCTTCACCCTCACTAGGAAGGCTAGGTGCATCTTTACTTAAGTTATAAGGTATGGAGAAGTGGCCTACTTAATAAGGAAGATTGGGAGAAGGTTTTCCTTAGTATTAGGATATGTAAAAGTGGTCATCCTAGTGAGGATAAAGAAAATTTAGAATCCAATATGAAGGATTGGGTGAATTTTCTCCCTAAATAGAAGGATAGGGTGAGTTTTCACCCTAGTAGAGAGGCTGGTCAAAGGTGTTCCCCTAATTATGTGCTATTGGGGTGAGCTCAGAAAATGAAACCTTATTATTTCTTTCCTAGTTTGTGTATTTTAAACTTTATTGGATGACTCAGGGTGAAGTGGTTTTACTCAATGGATTTGGTGTATTAAACCATTAGGTAACTTAAGTACCCTCATTTTCTAGTTAATTCCCTTAGGTTTGGGTTTAAAAAACACCTAAAAAGGGAACACAAGACAAAGGGAAAAAATATGGAGGAATCCACTCATATTTATTAGAGATTTCACACTCATCTTAATTTTGATAAAAATGGTGACTCGTGCCTTCAATTTATAGAAAGATACGAGGACTAGTGTGATTTTTGGTTGGGTAAATAATGTGGTTTAAATAATAAGTAGGGTGTGAGATTCAAGTTCACAATTGTATTACTGTAAGTTCATTCACACAAGTAGGCTATATAAAGGAAGTGACCATGATGGAACTTTCATACAAGTGGACCAGAGTGTGGTTAGAAGAGAATACTAATAGTCATGGGTGATGTATCTTGGGTTTATGACAAGGACCGTATGATAACTAGCTTGGTTTCATAACCAGAGACTTAGGAAAATCATAGGTACTCTTATTAGGGCCTTTACCATCATCAAATCATGGTTTCCTTATTTTTCCAAAATGGAGAGACAATAAAATTTTATGGGGTTTGATGATTTCTAACAAAAATACAAATGATTTAATTTTATAAACAGACTGGTTAACTCAATATTGAGGCTAAATTGATTTCTATAACAATAGACTATCTTTCCCTTATCCTACTAGTATTCAATACACTCACTATGGATAATGATAATTTTAATCTAGTTGAGTAGGTTATGATTAATATACGGAAGGTTATATCATGTAGATATATATAATATTCTTCTTAGTGGAATTGATCCTAATAAGAAACAAGTATTTACCTATATAGTGGATTTATAAGCTGAAATTTTCCATGAATATCTTTAGGGACAACCACCTAACAGGGAAGTAGACTTTTCCCTTGATTTCCTTCTTGGAATTCAGTTGATGTAACGCCCCGACCCCAGCTACCCAGAGTCGGTGCATTAGTTTGTAACATTGGCATGATCACAAAAGATCAAGTCTCGAAAGACCGATTAGTTTAGTAGCCTTGGAAACACTAGATACATTCATAAACGTTACATTACATCATAAAGTGAAAAACTACAATAACAAAGTCTCCATAGTCCACCCTCATATCCTCTTCTCACAATCCCTGCAGGTCATTCATAAAATACTTCTTCACATCCTGGAAAATATTAAAACATTGAAAGGGGTGAGCTCAGATGCTCAGTAAGGATAAAAATATTGCGGAAGCTTTTATAAGAAAACATAATCATTTAAGGCAATGTATAACTAAAACAAAAGCCTTTTAAACTTGAACTTTAACATAATATGGCAAAAGTAAAATGAGATAATGCCATTTACTTCTTCACATGGATATTCTACTGGTCGAATAATCACATGCAATATCAATAACCACTTTCATAATGATGGAATGCATAATGCCAGACAATCATAACTACATAGTCAAGGCCTCGTGCCAAGACCACAAATAAGATTTTGTCAAGGCCTCGTGCCAAGACACTAGTTTGTCTCATGAGACCTGCCGATGCATCGAGGAGCTATAGCGGGCTCCACCCGTCACTTATTAAGTCCAATGCATTCCTCATATGAATAGGTTTAAACATATCATAAACCATAACATAATCGTATCACATAAAACATGCATAAAGGAAACATAACATTTCCAAATTTCAATCACAAGATATCAATACAACACATTGATATAATAAAAATTCTTTCAAAACCATTTTCAATACCAAAATAAAAGAAAGATAAAACTTTGTATTTATTTTTCATTAAAAAAATGATGGCTTGTAGAGGAAGCCGAATCTCAAATAATGGTCACGGCGGCGGAGAAGTCGTTGTCGCCACATAAGTACGGAAAGAAAAACATTCCCTTTTGTCGTTTAGTAAAACTCTTCGTATAAAAAAGATTCCTTTTGAATAAACGTAAAAGTCAAAGGGGTTTATACACCGTATAAAAGAAAGTTGTGTATAAAACCAAATATGCCTCAATGAAAGGGGATTGAGACGAAGTCCTTAAAAAGATCATTTTTTTTAAATAAAGTACATCTATAATGTTTATTCACTATATGTACACATAAATAATGTACAAATACAATATAGGACATAATAATATCATGACATAATTTGAAAGTAGGAGATTAACCCAAAGAATGGAAGTTGGGTTAAGAAATTCCCTTACCTTGTGTCCGACTTGACTCAACCGTTCTTTAACCTCCTGAATAATAAACTAGAGTTAATATCTACCTTATTAAGAACCATTTTCAATTTCATTATCCTTTTTATATCACTTATTACAATGTTATGAATATTATGTAATTATTCAAGTTAATAACGATCGTTTTGTCGATCTTTGGTAACTTGAGTCAACAATAAACTTCTTATAATTACAAGTTGTTCATGTGGTAGAATATCCATTATATCCAGAATTATATTCATGATTTAGATGTCATATATATCTTATATATCCAGTATATACATTCATTTATAATATTACGTAACATTTAGAGGTAAGAAATGAAATGCACCGTTCATGGAGACGGTAAGTCGTACGTACGCATGAACGCTACTTTCATTTCAATTTCATATTTCATGGAACAAAATCATAATGATATAAATGTATAATATAATTTCAGTATAATATAGTGTATAATACCATTTACTCCATCCTTTATACATCCCACATATGGCATTAACGATTCAAATCACTTTGAGGGGGCGGTAGTCCGCACTTCCTAAAATGAAATTATCGCGTTTTACCCATAATGGAAATCATAAAGTATGCCATAAATGAGAAATAAAGAAGCATAAGTAAAACATAAACATATTATATATAATATATAAAAATAGTGACATCTTAATGGCCACCTTTTATGGTGTTATATGAGTGTTGAACAATCATCGTTTCGTGAGGCAGAAATTCGCCATCCACAGAAACCGTATGTTCTTTAACCATTAGATGTAGGTGTGTGTAAGTGTAGCTCGAATCCTTCTTATAACAACATCCTAGTATATTGAGGATACTGTTGTTGTTACAAAAGAAATGAATAAAAAGAGTTTAGGGGGTTGGAGAAGAAAAATAAAACAAAACAACATTAGAAAAGACATTACCTCAAAATCGGGTAACTCTTTTTGATTTGAGCCAAAGGCTTCCTTGGGAAGAGTTCTGCCCAAAGTAAGTCTTCTAGGAGTAATAGGGGGAAGTTGGGAGAGTATTTGGGCAGAGGTTGGCCGAGCCAAATGTCTTGAAAGTGTAAATGAGGTGGGAGAGGTGGGGGCCTTTTATAAGTGGAGAGGAGGGGCACTTTTGGAATGATTGAAATGTTATATTATTTCACAATGCTTTTCGGATTCTAAAGGTCCCACACTTATATAATTCGAGGCTAAGGTGATAAGGTTTCGAAATATCCTCATCCAATAGGCTTTGGACAAGTGTAAGCCTTGGATTTTTCATTATCTTCTCATTTTATTTAAATCGTTAAATAATGAGGTCATCGCTGCATCATAATGATGTCATAAATAATTTAATTTATTTAATGTCTAAAAATTATAAAACAAATACTATGATGAAGGAAATCTTTTTATCTTTCTAATGAATATTTATAGTCAAAATTTGGACTTGTTTAACCCCACTTAAAAACTGTTTTAGTAAAATAACTCATGTTTGTGTCAATTTAATTTTAACATTAAATAAATATATATTAATGTCATTTTCCAACTAAAGTGGCTCCATGGGGTCCCCAAGTTGACCCATGGGTTGTCTTGGTCGGCCATGACTCATCCAATAGGAGTAGGACAAGTGTCATTCTCATCTCATATTATTAAAACATTATTTGTACCTTAAACTACACTAATTACCTCTAATCGCGATTAAGAACTTAAAAGTTACTATTCACCAAAAAATTATTTTAATCTCATTGAACCACATTTTACTTCTTAATGACAACCATGTATGTTGGATTTTTGAAAATCAAATCACAGAAGTGGTAATATTTCATTTAAACAAAAAATCATTTATTTAACTACCACTTAGTGGTTTCACTATTCATCAAAAATTGAAGTTTTTCAGAACAAGGCCAAAATTTCACCCTAAGCTATAATTGATATTCCGAATTCAAAAATGATGTCTATTTTACAAAATTCCAAACATATAAGTTTCATTAATTAATTTTATAATTAATTCCCGCTGTTACGACAAATAGCGTGTTTTTAAGAAACAATTTATATCAAAAGATTGGCAATTGTTTATGTCCAATTTCAATGTTAAATTAATTCCAATGACCACCATTGGATAAAATGGTAAAAATATATTATAATTATACTTTAAAACCAATAAATAGTATAATTTATAGCAATAAATTATTTTGATTAAAAAAGTTGTTTTAAAGTATTTTTCACTATTCATAAAAATTAGAAGTTCTCAGAAAAATACCAAAAATTCAACATAGGCTAATTTCGATATTCTGAATCCAAAAATGAAGTCCATTTTGAAATATAATATTTCTATAATTTTAAAAAGTGGTTATTACTATTCATAACGGCTACTTTGATTAGTCGCGGTGTTTTAGAACTCGAAGTTGCGTACAATGCAAGCTATTGCATTATTGAATGAGAAGTGTATCATGGAAGCTCGGGGTGTTACATTCTCCCCTCCTTCAATAAATTGCGTCCTCGCAATTTGAAATTTTTCTTTGAAAATAAAAGGTTGAAAAGAGAAAATACCTTTGAGGAAAACCCACATCGGAAATAAGGTTAATAAATATATAACATCAAAAGAAAGTAGGATAAGTACAAAGGTCACCCGATATAGCCCATTCTAGGATTATATGAAAATATGGATATGGAGGAGAAACAAACCATCAAGGTCTGATGGAGAGTTATAGAAAACAGCATTAGGATAAAGTTTAACCACAAGAAAATCACAAACTTGTGATTGGTTAAACGGTCATTGAATCCCCAGTTGGAAAAGTTAACCGACAACATTTTTGTTTTAAGTTACCTTTTATAATGTTGAGGAATTTATTTAGGAGATTTACTAAGAACGTAAGGGAATATACATACTTGTTATGTATACTTTCATTCGTTAATAAATTTTTACCACAAACCCAACTTTTACTCCAAATGGTAACGGAACTCAAAAATATTCTATTTATCCTAATTGTATAAGGTTCAAAATGTTAACACATACCATTTAGATTTGTAAAACTATTTTGTAATAACCAGGGACTTCCTGTAGGCTAGTGGTAGGAAATAAAGGCTTGTCGCACTATGGTTGTGGGTTCGATTCCTACAGCTTTGTCCGACGTGACGGGTTATTCCCCACCCTGCAGGTTGTCCTTTTCCTAAAACTATAGTATTATAATATTCCAAAAATAATCTTCAGAAATTCTTTAACCTTAAACAATACTATCCATGGTTCAACTTAATCCATTCCAACCTTAATAGTTATCCAAAATACCTCCGTCCAGACTTTCTCTAAAAGGTCTCTAAATTCCAAAATCAATTGTAACATCAGATTCCCCAAACAAAGAAAAGTTTCTCTTATTGTCACATACTAAAAATATGATTACCTTAATCATATTAAAACCTTACTGAAATCAACAAGTACTGCAGTACAATCCATATATATATATCACATTATTCTTATAACCAGAATATAATCCTTGAGTCCAAAAGCACCAATACATTAATTATTCTGCTTCAACTGTAGTAACAGCATAAGATTGTCCTTGATCCCTTGGCCTTTTCTGAGGTAAGTTTCCCTGACGCTTAGGACATTCATTTGCATAATGACCCATTTCTCTACAATTGTAGCATTCAACTTTGATAGCCTCTTTCTTTCCCTTTCAATCACGAGCCTAGTGACCCTTCTCTCCACATTTATAACAAACTCCCATTCCTTTTAGGCAAGTACCAGGGTGATTCTTCCCACAATTATCACATAATGGAAAATCCTTCTTTCCCTTTTTCCCTTTATCTGTCTCTTGTTCCACCGTTCTCTTCTTCTCTTGCTTTACTTTGTTGTCATAAGACTTAGAGAATTCCTTTTCTGTCTTGACAGCACACGAGACAATATCTTCGTATGATGAGAAGGATTGTGATACTAAAGCTCGACAGAGAAATGGTTTTAACCCATCAAAGTAACGATCAATCTTACTCCTTGGGTTACGTATATAATCGGCAGCATGCCTCACTAACCTTGTAAAGTTAGCCTCATACTTTGCGACATTCTCATCCTCCTTCTACCTCAAACTCAGAAATTGCATTTCCATATCTGCTCGATGGTCACGAGGAAAATATTTTTCTAAAAACAGATCTTTGAACTCCCTCCATTCCATATTCGATACTTCATCATCTTCCTTTGTGTTTTGAATCAGCGACCACCACTGATCGGCATCTCCAGTGAGGCGGTAAACTGCCATGACAACCTTCTCCCTTTCACTACTCCCCAAGGCATGGAATATTTTCTCTAAGGAATTTATCCATTGCTCAGCTACTATAGGATTTGAACTCCCATTGAAGGTTGGTGGTTGTTTCCTCATGAATCGATCTAACATTGATCCTCCACGCTGTGGATCAGGGTGCTCTATACAGGTAAGGTTATTATTCATAACCTGAGTAAGTTGTCCCAGTATGGTGATTAGCTGATCGGCACCAGTTGCATCACCAGCCCCATTATAATTATCTTGAGCAGGAGGGAAATCCCTACATGGAGTGCGTGCATTGATACGGTTTCCATTTCTTCCACTAGGCGCCATTTCTAAACAATTGCATAAACTAGATTAGTTTATGAAATAAAATACATAATTCCATATTTGTAAAATACTTTACATAAATTGAACTATTTATGGATATAATCCATAATCATAAAAAGAAATGTTTCCTTTGAGGAAGTATATACTCATAACCCTTCATAGTGGTTTGTAAAGAAAATGAGAATTATCCTAAGCATATCCCCCGGGAGTGTCGTAACCAAGAGTACAGCAAGGCCCGTTGTCGTGCACCAGTTCCCATTCGAGTCTAGCTCAAAGCGGTGTTTTCGGGTTTTACCCCTAGGTACATCTGTGCCAGAGCCGCCTCTACCTGCTCGTATCCAGACAAGGATGTATTGCTCGGAAAACTCACAAAATCTCTACAATAACAAAATTCTAGGAAGTTTTCTATACTAATCCTCAAAGTCTATCTTCGGGCTATGTGCTCTAATCAGAGTTTATCTAAATCTAGCTTCCAAGGTTAGTACTAAACTGCCTCTGATACCAACTATAACACCCCGACCCCAGCTACCCAGAGTCGGTGCATTAGTTCGTAACATTGGCATGATCACAAAAGATCAAGTCTCGAAAGACGGATTAGTTTAGTAGCCTTGGAAACACTAGATACATTCGTAAACGTTACATTACATCATAAAGTGAAAAACTACAATAACAAAGTCTCCATAGTCCACCCTCATATCCTCTTCTCACAATCCCTGCAGGTCATTCATAAAATACTTCTTCACATCCTGGAAAATATTAAAACATTGAAAGGGGTGAGCTCAGATGCTCAGTAAGGATAACAATATTGCGGAAGCTTTTATAAGAAAACATAAGCATTTAAGGCAATGTATAACTAAAACAAAAGCCTTTTAAACTTGAACTTCAACATAATATGGCAAAAGTAAAATGAAATAATGCCATTTACTTCTTCACATGGATATTCTACTGGTCGAATAATCACATGCAATATCAATAACCACTTTCATAATGATGGAATGCATAATGCCAGACTATCATAACCACATAGTCAAGGCCTCGTGCCAAGACCACAAATAAGATTTTGTCAAGGCCTCGTGCCAAGACACTAGTTTGTCTCATGAGACCTGCCGATGCATCGAGGAGCTATAGCGGGCTCCACCCGTCACTTATTAAGTCCAATGCATTCCTCATATGAATAGGTTTAAACATATCATAAACCATAACATAATCGTATCACATAAAACATGCATAAAGGAAACATAACATTTCCACATTTCAATCACAAGATATCAATACAACACATTGATATAATAAAAATGCTTTCAAAACCATTTTCAATACCAAAATAAAAGAAAGTTAAAACTTTGTATTTATTTTTCATTAAAAAAATGATGGCTTTTAGAGGAAGCCGAATCTCAAATAATGGTCACGGCGGCGGAGAAGTCGTTGTCGCCGCATAAGTACGGAAAGAAAAACATTCCCTTTTGTCGTTTAGTAAAACGCTTCGTATAAAAAAGATTCCTTTTTAATAAACGTAAAAGTCAAAGGGGTTTATACACCGTATAAAAGAAAGTTGTGTATAAAACCAAATATGCCTCAATGAAAGGGGATTGAGACGAAGTCCTTAAAAAGATCATTTTTTTTAAATAAAGTACATCTATAATGTTTATTCACTATATGTACACATAAATAATGTACAAATACAATATAGGACATAATAATATCATGACATAATTTGAAATTAGGAGATTAACCCAAAGAATGGAAGTTGGGTTAAGAAATTCCCTTACCTTGTGTCCGACTTGACTCAACCGTTCTTTAACCTCCTGAATAATAAACTAGAGTTAATATCTACCTTATTAAGAACCATTTTCAATTTCATTATCCTTTTTATATCACTTATTACAATGTTATGAATATTATGTAATTATTCAAGTTAATAACGATCGTTTTGTCGATCTTTGGTAACTTGAGTCAACAATAAACTTCTTATAATTACAAGTTGTTCATGTGGTAGAATATCCATTATATCCAGAATTATATTCATGATTTAGATGTCATATATATCTTATATATCCAGTATATACATTCATTTATAATATTACGTAACATTTAGAGGTAAGAAATGAAATGCACCGTTCATGGAGACGGTAAGTCGTACGTACGCATGAACGCTACTTTCATTTCAATTTCATATTTAATGGAACAAAATCATAATTATATAAATGTATAATATAATTACAGTATAATATAGTGTATAATACCATTTAATCCATCCTTTATACATCCTACATATGGCATTAACGATTCAAATCACTTTGAGGGGGCGGTAGTCCGCACTTCCTAAAATGAAATTATCGCGTTTTACCCATAATGGAAATCATAAAGTATGACATAAATGAGAAATAAAGAAGCATAAGTAAAACATAAAAATATTATATATCATATATAAAAATAGTTACATCTTAATGGCCACCTTTGATGGTGTTATATGAGTGTTGAACAATCATCGTTTCGTGAGGCAGAAATTCGCCATCCACAGAAACTGTATGTTCTTTAACCATTAGATTTAGGTGTGTGTAAGTGTAGCTCTAATCCTTCTTATAACAACATCCTAGTATATTGAGGATACTTTTGTTGTTACAAAAGAAATTAATAAAAAGATTTTAGGGGGTTGGAGAAGAAAAATAAAACAAAACAACATTAGAAAAGACATTACCTCAAAATCGGGTAACTCTTTTTGATTTGAGCCAAAGGCTTCCTTGGGAAGAGTTCTGCCCAAAGTAAGGCTTCTAGTAGTAATAGGGGGAAGTTGGGAGAGTATTTGGGCAGATGTTGGCCGAGACAAATGGCTTGAAAGTGTAAATGAGGTGGGAGAGGTGGGGGCCTTTTATAAGTGGAGAGGAGGGGCACTTTTGGAATGATTGAAATGTTATATTATTTCACAATGCTTTTCGGATTCTAAAGGTCCCAAACTTATATAATTCGAGGATAAGGTGATAAGGTTTAGAAATATCCTCATCCAATAGGCTTTGGACAAGTGTAAGCCTTGGATTTTGCATTATCTTCTCATTTTATTTAAATCGTTAAATAATGAGGTCATCGCTGCATCATAATGATGTCATAAATAATTTAATTTATTTAATGTCTAAAAATTATAAAACAAATACTATGATGTAGTAAATCTTTTTAGCTTTCTAAGGAATATTTATAGTCAAAATTTGGACTTGTTTAACCCCACTTAAAAACTGTTTTAGTAAAATAACTCATGTTTGTGTCAATTTAATTTTAACATTAAATAAATATATATTAATGTCATTTTCCAACAGTGGCTCCATGGGGTCCCCAAGTTGACTCATGGGTTTTCTTGGTCGGCCATGACTCATCCAATAGGATTAGGACAAGTTTCATGCTCATCTCATATTATTAAAACATTATTTGTACCTTAAACTACACTAATTACCTCTAATCGCGATTAAGAACTTAAAAGTTACTATTCACCAAAAAATTATTTTAATCTCATTGAACCACATTTTACTTCTTAATGACAACCATGTATGTCGGATTTTTTAAAATAAAATCACAGAAGTGGTAATATTTCATTTAAACGAAAAATCATTTATTTAACTACAACTTAGTGGTTTCACTATTCATCAAAAATTGAAGTTTTTCAGAACAAGGCCAAAAATTTCACCCTAAGCTATAATTGATATTCCGAATTCAAAAATGATGTCTATTTTACAAAATTCCAAACATATAAGTTGCATTAATTAATTTTATAATTAATTCCCGCTGTTACGACAAATAGCGTGTTTTTAAGAAACAATTTATATCAAAAGATTGGCAATTGTTTATGTCCAATTTCAATGTTAAATTAATTCCAATGACCACCATTGGATAAAATGGTAAAAATATATTATAATTATACCTTAAAACCACTAAATAGTATAATTTATCACAATAAATTATTTTGATTAAAAAAGTTGTTTTAAAGTATTTTTCACTATTCATAAAAATTAGAAGTTCTCAGAAAAATACCAAAAATTCAACATAGGCTAATTTCGATATTCCGAATCCAAAAATGAAGTCCATTTTGAAATATAAGATTTCTATAATTTTAAAAAGTGGTTATTACTATTCATAACGGCTACTTTGATTAGTCGCGGTGTTTTAGAACTTGAAGTTGCGTACAATGCAAGCTATTGCATTATTGAATGAGAAGCGTATCGTGGAAGCTCGGGGTGTTACAGTTGATCTCTATTTATCTATATCAAGTTGAACTAGTTAAGTTAAAAAAGCTAAATTTTTTAGAAGATATTGAATCTAAGGGGTTTATTAGGCCCCATATTTCTATTTAGGGTGATTTAGTCCTCTTCGCCAACAAGGTTGATGGAGTTTTATGCTTATGAATTAAATATTAGATTCTGAATCAAGTAATTATCAAGATATTTTATCCCTTACCTTGAATTAATGATATTATTGAGCAATTAAAAGGTGAAAAGTGGTTCTATAAAACTGAACTATTCTTAGGGTGCAATTTTCATTGCATTAGATCATAAAATATTCCAAATAACACTTTTTTAAGAAGGTATAAAAGCAATAAATATCTAGAAATTCCTTTAGGATGGACTAATACTCCAAATGTAATCATTGATTAACTGAATATGGTCTTTCATCCATGTTTAAAATCACCAATCATAGACATTGTGGTTGATATACTTATCTATTTGTGGTCTTGTGATGAAAATGGTAGACATCATTAGATTTTTTTAGAAACTTTATGAGAGAATCAAATATATGCCAAGATATCTAAATATTCTTTCTAGATATGAGAAATCAAGGTCCTAGGTAATGAAATATTCTATTTTTCAGTCTCATTGGATCTTTAAAATGTGGAGTCAATAAAATAATTTATGTACCTATGTATGTCTTTTAGATTTGGATTTTTTGGGATTGTTTGTTATTAACACTACTTTATTTAGAAAATTTCTAAGACCATGTCTCGTATGACCAATTTAACAAAGGAAGATGTGAATTTTTTTTATAAGACCAATGTGAATTAGCTTTCAAGAGATGAAGGATCAATTGAACATAGATCCATTTATTATTTTACCTTATTATTTAGTGGGGTTTGAGGTGTATTTTGGTTCTTCTTTAGTAGGATTCAGATGCATACTTATAAAAAATTGTCAGGTAACGGATTATTATTCCCATTATATGAAACTTTATGAAAGGAAATAACTTACTTATGGTTTGGAATTTATCGTGATTTTCATTTCTTAAATTACTAGAGTCATTACATTTATACTGAATATTTTATGGTATTAATAGATTATAAGAGCCTAAAATACATATATTTTTAACAATAAATGGATCTATAATAACATAAATATGTGGAATAACTTTAGTCATTTTATTTTGATATCCAATATACTCTAAGTAAAGGAAACATAGTTATTGATGCTATTTTTTAGGAAAGTACACCCTTAATGAGTGCATGATGAAATGTAAGAATGATTATTGAGGTCACTAATGTATAAAATATACTTGGATATTATGTAAGATTATAATGGTTTATATTTATACCATATAATCATGACACCATATCAAATGAAGTAGGTAAAACACTCTGTAATTTATAATCAAGATTGTATCTTTATTTGAGATAAACTTGACTGTGGAGAGATCCTTGATGCATAGCTTCAATATTATTCATCCATCATATACAATCATTGAGGAATGATCATCTCAACTGGTATAAAATAAATCTTTATAAAAGATTACCATGATTCTACTATGGTTCTGAAACTTGTTATCATTGAGATATATTGTGAAATTTGTTTCCAATTTATGTGTATTGAAATGTAGATGGAGATCCCAAGGTTTGTTGTAAGATACCTTACCTATCAAATGGTAATGGTGGATCACTAAAGATTTTTGAGAACTATCCAAACACATATGTTACTAGTATATAAATGGTAAGATATCTCAACGGATTTCATGACTGATCATCCAAAGGGTGATACATAATATGGTTAGTCCTGAATCATCTGAATAAGAAGGATCACTTTATCCTAATTAATGAAGATTCTTATTTTAATGATCTTAATAGACTATATGGAAGATATATTATAAATCTTCATGGTGTACTATTTTGTATCATATCTAAAAGTAACTTAAGGTTCACATATCTATTTTTGAAAGGACTAAAAAGGGATTTATGATATCATTTCAATCCATGTACTTCTTTTCACCATCATACTGATGGTTAGTCTAAGTAGAATATTTATATTATTGAGGATATGTTATCGGAATATCTCCTTGAATTTTTGTGGTTTATAGGATGATAAAATCTCTTGGGTGGAATTATCTTATGTGATAAACTACTATGAATAAATTCAAATGGATCTGAATAAATTCTTATATGGAAGAATGTGTTTCCCCCACTCTGTTATACTGAAATAAATTATTCATCTATGATCAAACATGGAATCATCTATAATATGATAAAACAAGTGAAAATAATTCAAAAGTTTCTCATAACCATTGAAACCTAGAAAAATTCATATTTCACCTTCAAAGTTAACCCTTGGAATTTAAATTGGGTGACTATATATTTCTTATAGTTTCACCATGGTAAGGTGATTAAAGTATAGTTAAATAAAAGAATCCAACTCTAAGATATATCAGAGATTTTTAAATATTGGTCCAAGTTGGAGAAGTAACCTATCGATATGATATACCTATAAAATTTTAGTCCATACATAATAATTTCCGTGTTTCCCAATTGAGGAAGTATGTGCTTGACACTATGTACATGATTTAGTATGATGATATGGAGCTTAGGGAAAATGTAACCTATACAGTGAATTTATCTATAACATAAATTCGATCCAAAAGGTGTTATGGGGAAATTTTATTCTTTTTATTTGAGATGAATGGTATCATGGAAACCTCTAAGATGAAACATTAGAGTGAGAGGCTAAAATAGCGATTTGATGGTCAGAATTGTTCCCTTAGGAATATGGTTAAAAATTATGATAGGTGTGATGCTCAATGGTAGGTAGGTTGTAAATAACCCAAACTTTATGGGAGCTATTTAAATTTACCATTTATAAAGTTTATTTCATTTCAATAATTTTTTGAGTTTGAGGGGAAATTGAAGGGTTTCATGAAGGTATTATAGGATAAAGGGGAGGGGATGTGGTGTAGCAGGAACCAGGTACCCAGTGTTCTGATACCTAGTACTCATGGGGCTGAGGTGGTTCTTTTAGAACCATCAAGCACCTAGTAGACACCTAAAAAACAATATCCAACATTCATAGTACTGAACACCCATCATTTTTGCCAGCCTATAGAGGTTAGGAGGTGTACATATGGTATTACAATGACATGAATCAAGTATCATTCTAGTATTTGAGTCATATATATTACATAATCAATATTTATAAATTTTAAACCCCATGAGAATTTAATTAACACATACTATTATCTCTATTTTCATATCATTATATAATGCATAGATTAAGTAATTAAAAGCTTATATAAAATATTCTACATATTAATAATAGAATTCATACAAAAATGTCATATAATACAATATCAAAAATATTATATTATATGAAACATAAATTTTGGGAATATATCTTTATATCTATCATATATAATAAACCCTCATTTATTTTTTTCTTGAATTTCATTTTCATTAATCATATATAATAAGATGTGATAATATATCCAAACATATTTATATTAAACTCTTATATATATATACTACACTATTTTTTGGAGAAATTTTTTTATAAAATAAATATACATTCACATAGAGGTATGGTTGACATTATAACTGTCACGACCCATCCCCCTAGGCCCATGCTAGGACAACACCAATCCCTCCTTCCATAGGCTAGGGGTTGGATACTGGCACCGGAAAAGTGTATCCTGAAAATGGGAAGGCATTTCCTTAAACTTGTACAAACACACAGACTAGAACGCAACAAGATGCAACCCTGAAGTAAAAATGTTGTAGTAAAAGTGTGTTCTGAAAGTAAGGGGCCAGAATACAAGCCCAACTGAAAAGATACAACTACAAATGAATAAAAAAACATCTCCTAAGATCATACACCAGGGATCCTACCTAAAGGGTAGGTACATCTCATCTCCATATCTATCCATGTCAACTATCACCATCGTCCACCATCAGGTCTTAGCTCCCAAGTCTCAGTCAAGGATACCTAACGTCTGCACAAGACACAACAAGGTACGGGCGAAGCCCATGCATTTGTAAGTATAACAACACCTAGTAGGGACACCGAGACCCCTGAAGGACTCTTAGAATTCCACAAAGTTTAACCACATGTATGATCTCAATCAAAAAACAAAAAGAAAAATATACAGCTCAAAGCATGTATGACTTAAGTACAGAAGTATAGATGATTAGTCGTAAAGCTATATCATCTTATTCTATTAAGTGGCACTACTACGGACCCACACAGGATCGATAGGTACTAACCTCTACAAGACCCACACAGGATCGATAGATGCTTATTCACATAGAATCGATAAATGATGATTCACATAGAATCATTAGGTGATGATTCACACAGAATCGCTCAGTGTTGATTCACACAGAATCGCTCGGTGCTGATTCACACAGAATCGTTGGGTGATGATTCACACAAAATCAATGGGTTCTAATTCACACAGAATCACTAGGTGATGATTCACATAGAATCGATGGGTGTTGATTCACACAGAATCACTGGGTTCTGATTCACACAGAATCATTTGGTGTTGATTCACACAGAATTATTGGGTGCTGATTCACACAAAATCTATCTTTATTCTTCACGTCTCATATAGACACAGGATTCCCACTCATAGTATGCTTGTTTCTGGGAGAAACCGATCCTTAATCCATCAGTTATATTTCAACCAGCACTAATTCCCCGTAGAAGTTACCCAAAGATTATTCATGTCATAAGGGTTCCAAAACAACAGATAGCGCATCAACTAGACGATCTGTCTATAAGTTATTAGCATTTTAGTGCTAAGGGCCTCATTAGATTCAGAGTTGATCCAACATGGCCATAATCCAAATTTCTCTAAAGCTCTAGTGGATTATCTCAAAAGGACTTTCTCTCTCCAAGGATCCTAGCGCCATAGATGGTTCGTCAAACGGACGTCTGGTTCGCAAGATATAGCCTTCTAAGAATTTATGGGCCCAAGAGGGGTCCAGGTCCTGTCTGACTTGGTTTGGGTCTGACCCAGCCCGGTTGGGCTGGGCTGCGGACCAGCCCGCCCTACCTGTTGGGCACGACCTGTCAGGTGAAGCGTCCTGGTGCATTGGCATAGATCACCAGTCGGGTGGCTGCTAGCTCCCTGAACGACTCAAGAAGAGTCGTTTGGCTCTTCAATTAGTAGTGCCAGGTGGTGCCTCCATGTCGTCTTCAGGACTTGTGGGGTGCAGATCCCCCTCCTTTTGCAGCATTGATTCCCTAAATCCTTCACTGTAGTGAACGACGGTACGCCACCTTGCTAACACGGCCAATCGGTTGTCGACCTCCCCTTCAGGTCCACCGCGGCGCCAAGTGGCGCCGCCCTCTTCCACAGTCGGCGAGCGCCGGTCGCTACCTTTGCCACCAGTGCCGGTCCCCAATGTCATGCCAGTGGATCTTCCACGGTCCACTGGTTGAGTTCCAGTGGTCTGTTATTCCTTCTGAATGTGCCTATGGTCCTCCCGGGATGCCGTTGTTGTTGCGCGCATCTCGGTTTCAAGGTTTCATCAAGTTGGAACAACCCGCCTCCGAAGAACACAGTGAAAATCAAGCAGTAGAGGGTCTGGGCCTTGTTTGTTTGGACCGCGCCCTTTGTGTTAACATTATAACAATAGGGGTAATAATTAAAAACACCATGTAGATATTGTTTAAACCTCGTTCAAATCCCCCGCAATAACCTTCCACAAATTTAGTAATGAGGAAAAGAATCATTGGAATTTCTTAAATTAAATAAAAACCCTACCTCGAGAATCGTTGGATTCGTTGCAATGGAGGAAGGAGAATATGTGCTTTGATTAAGTCGTCGACATTTGTCATTACAGGTTCGATCCCTCTGACGACATCCAAGATTTTGTTCCTCATCGGTGGAAGACGTCGCGCCACTTCACCAGAGGTTCTTTTCTTGGTGAAGCCGTGTCAAAATCTCACACCTGAGCTTTAATTATATAGAGGGGAGAAAGGGTGAGTAACACACTGAGGAATTAATGAGGGTCATTAATTGATGTAATTAATGTGCCACATTAATTACACAAGGGGTGGTTACGAAACCAAAGTGTAACCGGACATTTAATATCCCATATTAAAAGTATGACCACCTCTATGATCCCCGTCACCACCACTCAATAGGTGGTAGGAAAAAAATAACAATTTCTATGTTATTTTATTATTTCTTTAAAAAGTCTCAAAAACTAAATTTGTCACCTGACAAATTGCAGTCAATGTTAATCCTCCTTTAAGTGAATCCCAGCGTTGCAAATTCAATGGTGCCCTCATATTTTTAATCTGATCACCACTTTAAAAGTTAGAAAACACCTCATGTGCGTTTACTGAACGTACCTTAAAAAAAGTAAAAAATTTATTAACAGTCACCCTTGACCCGGCCGGTTGAGGTTAGGATCTTCCTAAGGGAAACATACTCTCATGAGATCAATGGTACTCTCTAATTTCTGATCTAAGTTACCATTTAGGAGTTATAGAATTTATCAGTAAAATCATTTTTACTTAATTATTTTATTTATGTCCAAAAGATAACATCCATTGTTGGCCCGCACAATCCAAAGTTAGGATCTTCCTAAGGAAAGAATACTCTCACGAGTTCAGAAGTGGTCTCGTATTTTTAAAAATGAGTCACTATTCGTGAGTTACAAGCATTTGAAAAAAAATAATTTTATTTAATTATTTTATTTACAGTTATTTCATTCCTGGGTTTTCCCACTGGAGGCCTACACCAACAACACTTAAGTTGTTCCTAGGGTAAAACTGCCATCTTGAACGCAACAGTGCCCTCAGATTTCTGATCCGGGCACACATTTAAGAGTTATTCCACTTTTTTAGGAAAAATACTCACATGTGCTATTTTAATCTTAACACTTATTTGAAAAATCATTCTAGACACTTCGGGACTCGAAATCACATGCCGTCAGATTTCATGGTCTCGTATTAATCCCATATAAATAAAAAAAATTATATGCAATTTTTGGGTCTTTACATTCACCCCACCTTAGGGATTTTCGTCCCCAAAAGGTATAACAATACTAGGGAAACAAATGGTAGTACTGAGAACTCATATGAGCCTCCCACTCCCATGTTCTCTCCTAAAGATTCCCTTGCTTCCAACGAACTCGCAGAAGAGGAATCAACCTCCCATGAAGGACCCGCTCCTGTCGATCCTCTATCTCCACTGGAAACTCTACAAAGGTCCCCCCATCATTGATATCCAGCTCTCCCAAGTCGATAACATGTGATGGATCATGCATGTACCTCTTCAACTGCGTCATAAAAAAAAAATTATGCACCTTGTGCATCTGTGGGGGAAGAGCTTGATGGTATGCCACCTCGCCTACTATAATGATGATCTGGAAAGGT
Organism: Viscum album; assembly: GCA_963277665.1. Lineage (NCBI taxonomy): Eukaryota > Viridiplantae > Streptophyta > Magnoliopsida > Santalales > Viscaceae > Viscum > Viscum album. Next base: position 1,627,023,430 of record OY728161.1, on the reverse strand, counting down.
TCGATAAACCTTAGAGATAGTTTTTCGCCCTAGCCAAACCTCTGTAATCCTCATCAGGGTGAGACCCAAAGGAAGTCATGGTCTCCTTCCTCGAACTCTAAGGGTCCCCGTATCCTGTCGGCATAAGGCTTCTACCCACTCTGTGAAGTCTTCTCAGGCTCCTGGATGATCTACACCTTTTTTGTGGTAGCCTTTATCATTTTTGAACCGTATGTGCTGACTCCCCTGGGTCTATCTAGCATAAAGGTGATCTACAAGGTCACTCGTACAGGGCCTCAAATGGAGCCATACCAATGGTGGGGTGATAACTATTATTGTGTGTAAACTCCACCAATGGTTGGTGGTCCTCCCTACTACGACCAAAATCAAGGACACCAGCACAAAACTTGTCCTTGAGTGTCTGTATGGTCCACTCCGTCTGACCATCAGTCCGGGGCTAAAAATTTGTGCTCAAGCATGATTGAACCTAATGCTCAGTATTCACTTTCTGACAAGTGAGGCATCGTGTTACAAACTCTAATACCACTTTCTTCATCCCTGGCCACCAGTACTGACGCCGGAGGTCCTGGTATATCTTTTCCACACCAGGATGTACCTCAAAAGGGGATGTGTGGAACTCCCTCAACACCTCCTCCCAAAGTGTCACTGGTAGCATGGTGCGTACTCTAAAGAGGATGACGTTCTCCCCACCTTCAAAAAATCCATCAGGAGCCTATCTTGAGGATATCTAAGCACGTCAGGCCTCGCAGTCAACATACCCAAGTTGTGCCTCTCTGACTCTCTGAAAGAGCATGGGAGTAACTGTCATAGACTGGAGGTAAGCTGCTCTATCTCTATCCACGAAGGATATATACAATGTGTCTACCTTCTCTATTGCCTCACTCAGCAACTGCAGTCCAGAACTCCTTCAGGGTGAATCTGCTACTACATTTCCCTTCCCAGTATTGTAGACTATCTCAAAGTCATGGTCCTATAGAAACTCCATCCAAAGTCGTTGTGTCAGATTTTGGTCCTTTTGTAAGAAGATATACGTGAGACTCTTGTGATTGGAGTATACAGTAAACCATTCTTACAACTATGCTCTCAACTCCCAGAGCTCCATGGGAGCCATATGATATGCATTTGTAGATATTGGTGTCATCCTTGGGTAAAATCCAATATAGAAGTCCCTCTTTTATGGGGAGGTAATCCTGGAAACATATTTTGAAAGGATATTCAAAACTGAAAACTCAAAACACTTGTTGGCAGGAGGGTAAGGTTGGTCGACTCAATAGTGATTAGTCACACCCTCCTATGCATGATTTTATCCCGTGCTGCCTGGGTTTTCTTTTCTGCCAACCAAGGAATACCCTGATACAACACTATAGATATACCACAACATTTTTTCCTAAAATAGTCAATCTGATCATGAACTGTGGATGACTAGTCCTTACCCAAACTAACATCATAAGTCCTTGACGTTTCCACCAAGATGTTCTAACCAAAACTCTCGCCTTGAGGGTCAGATCACACATTCAACATAGGTGTTATTATCGAGTCTCATCCCATAGGTATCTCCAGACGAAAGGGTCAAGTCAATGGTTTAACCGGAAACTCTAGGTCTTGAACATGATTCATGAAAATAAGGAATGATTAGTACCTATGTCTATTAATATGGAAACTAGTAGTAGATAGAGAACGTACTTCAAATCATTCTTAGAGCCCTTGGGTCACACTACTTGACCGCATGCAGCTACTCCCTACCCCTATCCTTCAGCTCCCTGAGCCTGGTGATGACCACATTGGGGTGGTGGTTGTGACATGTCGAAATGTATACCACATCATGCTGCTCTCCTAGCTCATATTCCACATCTGATTCCCTATAGATTCATCGTCCCTATCTCTTCCTCTTCCCAAAAGATTTTACACATCCAAGTCTCTAAGACTGGTGTTAGTTTCCTGCTTTCCCACTATTAACATTCACTGGATGTATCTGCTCAGCCAAAGAAAATTCAACCAAAAAGGTTTTCTCTAGAACCCAAACATTTATAAAAATGCACAGAAGGATAGTACCAGCTCAGATGTCCCTAAACACATCTTTCTTGGAGGTACGATCCCAAAAGCACTATTTGTATCGTATTCATCAGGTACCTAGAATAGTCGGTACACCTTGACGAATACTTAGCTACCAAAATGTTGTCCTGTTGAAGCTATAGAAGCTCTTGGGAACACATACCCCTTAGATGTTTTTAGTAAGATACCCCCTTCTCATTGGAAGGTTCTCAAGCTATGTCCAAATAAAATTCACCTCATCGTAAGATAAGGGTAATCTAAACCCTACCATCGCCCTACTGAGCCACATATAATTTTCACTGCTAGGAACACCATCTGATCTAATGGTGCCCTAACTAGATGGAAACCTAGTCACTACCTCAATCCAGTCCTTAACCACATGTGAGTTGGGATCACCTTAGAACCTGAGGGGAATCTGTCACTGAAACTCGTGTAAGGAACTAAGCCTATAAGTGTCCTCTACCGGTAGCACTGGTAGTAACTGTCGACCAATGGGCAGTGGTATCGCTGAGACACTACCCAAAGGTACCATCTCGGTGACAGTCCTTGTACTTAACCTCATCACACTATGGACTATCCTCATGCTCATGCATTGGAATCCTGGATGGTTGTCTGTATAGAGGAATATTGAAAGAGAATCAAGATGAACCATGTTCAAAAAGTTATACCTATCGAGCTGACTCAGAAGAGATAAAAAATAAAACATTTCCAAAACACATGAAATCAGTGTTTTCATGAACCATGTTAGGAATCAGAATTTAGGGTCCTGGTGTATAGATACATCAGCTTCCACACCAACATTGGACTCCCTGAACTGAAAACCACACTCAAAACACTTAACATTATTGCTCCATTGGAAAGACCCGAGTCCTAGTTTTTCGGTAGAACTGACTCCATTGATACCACTTTTTCACGAACTATCCCCCCATTCCCATTCTGTGACTACCCCAAGATTGCCTTCTAGAGGCCAGAGGTTAGCGACTAGCACTAAAAAGGTGTATTGATAAAATGGGAAGGAATTGCCTTTAAACCTGTACAAACACATAGACTAGAACGTAATGAGATGTAACCATGAAGTAAAATTGTTGTAGTAAAAGTGGGTTCTGATAGTAAGGGGCCAGAATACAAACCCAACTAAAAAGATACAACTACAATTGAAAACAAAAAAAAACAACTCCTAAGATCGTCCACCGAGGATCCTACCTTAAGGGTAGGTACAACTCATCTCTACAGATCTCCACATCAACCGCCACCGTCGTCTACCGTCAGGTCCGAGCTTCCGAGTCTCTATCAAGGCTGCCTGATGTCTGCACAAGACACAACAAGGTGCGGGCGAAACCTATGTAGAGGTGAGTATAACAATACCCAGTATGGACCCCGAGACCCCTGAAGGTCTCTCAGAATTCCACAAAGGAAAACCACAAGTATGATATCAATCAAAAAGAACAAAGAAAAATATACAGCCCATACCAGGTATAACTTAAGTATAGAAGTACAAATTATTAGTCGTAAAGATAGATCATCTTATTTTGTTAAGAGGCAATGATTCTAACCCACACATGATCGATAGGTACTAACCCCTTCAAGACCCACAAATGATCGATATGTGCTGATTCACACAGAATCGCTAGGTGATGATTCACACAGAATTGCTAGGTGCTAATTCACACAAAATCGGTTGGTCCTAATTCACACAAAATCGTTGGGTGCTGATTCACATAGAATTGTTGGGTTCTGATTCATAGAGAATCGCTGGGTGCTGATTCACACAGAATCACTGGGTGCTGTTTCACACAGAATCACTGGGTGTCGATTCACACAGAATCGCTCGGTGCTGATTCACACAGAATCGCACGGTGCCGATTCACACAGAATTGCTCAGTGCTGATTCACACAGAATCTCTAGTTTCTAAATTACACAGAATCATTGGGTGCTGATTCACACAGAATCACTGGGTGCTGATTCAGAAAAAATCATTGGGTGCTCAATCACAAAGAATCGCTCTTCATTCTTCATGTCTCAACTAGACACATGATTTCCCACTCATAGTATGCTTGTTTCTAAGAGATACCACTCCTAAACCCATCAGTCATATTTCAATCGGAATGCAAGTCCCATGTAGGAGTTACCAAATGATTCGTCACGTCATAAGGGTTCCAACACAATAGACGATGCGTCAACCGGATCCCCGTTCTATATGTTATTGGCATTTTAGTGTCGAGGGGCCAATTACATTTAGAGTTGATCCAACCTGATCGTACTCCAAATTTCTCTAAAACTATTGTAGTGTATATCAAGAATACCGGATCTCTCCAAGGATCCCATCACTATAGACGGTTCGTCAAATGGATGTCTGGTTCACAAGATACGGCCTTCTAAGCATTTTTGGGCCCGAGAGGGGTCTGGGTCTGGTCCGGCTCAAACAGGACTTGGCCGTGAACCAGCCCGGCCCGCCGGTTGAGCGTGACCTACCAGGCAATGCGGCCCGGTGCACTAGCAAAGCTTGCCAGTCGGGTGGCAGCCAGCTCCCCGAATGGCTCAAGAAGAGCCATTAGGATCATCAATTAGCGGCACCACGTGGCACCGCCATGTGGTCTGTGGGACCTTCGGGGCATGGGTCCCCCTCCTTCCGTAGCTATGATGCCTTAGAATCCTTCACTGTGGTGCACAAAGGTGCGCCATGTTGCCCACTCGGCCGACCGGTTGCCAGCCGCCCCTTCAGGTCCGCCGCGGCACCAGGTGGCGCTACCCTCTTCCCTGGCCGGCGAGCACCGATTTCCGCCTTCTCTACCAGCACCGATCACCAGTGCCACACTGTCATATCTTGCACGGGACACCAGGTGAGCCCCAGTGGTCCATTCTTCCTTCCGAACGTGCCTACGGTCCTCATAGGATACCACAGTCGTTGTGCGCCACTCGGTTTCAAGGTTCTATTAAGTTGGAACAACCAACCTCCGAAGAACACAATGAAAATCAAGAAGCTAAGGGTCTGGGCCTTGTTTGTTTTTCCTACGCCCTCAGCGTTAGCATTCTAACAGGAGGGGTAAAAAATTAAAAACACCACGTAGATATTGTTTAAACCCCGCTCAAATCCCCTAAAACAACCAACCAAAAATTCAAGAACGAGGAAAAGAATTGAGGGAATTTCTTGAATTAAATAATGATCCCTACCTCAAGAATCGTTGGAGTCATTGTGGTAGAGGAAGGAGAATCTGAGCTTTGCTTAAGCCACCAGTGTTCGTCGTTCCTAGTTTGATCCCTCTGATGATGTCCAAGATTTCGTTCCTCATCGGTGGAAGATGTTACGCCACATCGCCAGAGGTTCCTTGCTTGCTGAAGCCATGTCAAAATCTCACACCCAAGCTTCAATTAAATAGAGGGGAGAAAGGGTGAGTAACGAACAAAGGAATTAATGAGGTCAATTAATTGACGTAATTAATGTGCCACATTAATTACATGAGGGGTGGTTATGAAACCAAAGTGTAACCGTCCATTTAATATCCCATATTGAAAATCTGACCACCTCCATGGTCCCCGCCACTGTCGCTCAATAGGTCGTAGAAAAAAATCAAATAAAACAAAAATTTATATGTTATTTTATTATTTCTTTAAAAATTCACAAAAACTAACTCTTTCACCTGACCAACTGTAGTCTATGTTAAGCCTCCCTTAAGAGAATCCCAGTATTGCAGATTCAACGGTGCTCTCAGATTTTTAATCTGAGCACCAGTTCAAAAGTTATAAAACACTGCCCGTGAATTTACTAAACGTACCTTAAAAAATTCAAAAATTATTAACAGTCACCCTCGACCCGCGTCGGTCGAGGTTAGGCTTTGAGTAAGGGAAACATGATCTCACAAGCTCAAATGTACTATCAAATTTCCAATCCGAGTTACCATTTAGAAGTTATAGAATTTAACAATAACATAATTGCTATTTAATTATTTTATTTGGGGCCAAAAACTGACTTCACTGTTGGCTCGCACATACCATAGTTAGGATCTGCCTGAGGAAAGCATACCCTGATGAGTTCAGCGGAGGTCTCAAATTTTTAATATGATTCACTATTCATGACTTATAAGCATTTGAAAAATAAAATAATTTTATTTAATTATTTTATTTATGATTATGCCATTATTAGGTTTTCCCACTAGAGGTCTGTGCCGACTAAACTTAAGTCGCACCTACGGTAAAACTGACATCCTGAATGCAATGGTGCCCTCGAATTTCTGATCTGGGAACCCATTTAAGAGTTATTCCACTTTTTTAGGAAAACTACTCACGCACGCTATTTTAAGCTTAACACTTTTTTGACAGATCATTCCAGACACTCTGAGCCTTGAAATCATGTGCCGTCAAATTTCGTAGTCTTGTAATAATCCCATATAAATTTAAAAAAATTATATGGAATTTTCGGGTCTTTATAGTAACCCTTTGGAACATTGGTAATGGTTATGAATTAATAATTTTTAATCCTAAGTAAAATAATAAATATCATTTAATACATTATTACTATTCAAGATAAAAATGATTTTAGTGTGCACTGAACCACATGAATCTCTATATATCACATAAATACCCATAAAATACCTTTTTCTAGTAGACTTAAAATAATACTGAGTCATAAAACATGTGAATATTTTACTATATAACTCATAAATTATCAATTCTTTATATAGAGTGGCAGATATAAATAAATAAATCATATTTCACTTATCCAATTTAATAAATGCATTAGATGTAAGAATAAATACCTATTAATTAGTCTTATTAAATCGAGGTCTCACGTCATAAACATTATATTAAATGAAAAAAAACCACATTAGTTAATAAAATATATCTATATGATCAATAAATTATCTAATGACCATTCGATTAGACCAGTCCATGAATGTTATAAGACATGTATTAAACTGTAAAGTTTTATATTTATGAAACCTTGTTGATCTTAGGTCCTTAAGATTATAATTTAGAGTACAACCCATGTATACCAATGTCACATATGTTTAAAATTCAATGTTGTATACAAAGTTAGTCAATTTAGACATCAAGTTTAACTTTTCTCATGAGTGAACTCTGAACCTCCATTACAGTCTATAGTCATGGAAATATAAAAACACACAACCCATGAGCTCTATTATTATCATCATTTATGGATAAATTAATGTATTTTCCACCAATATGATATTAATCATATCATACCTCATCTTATAATGTTACTATACATGAATGAAAACTAATTAAAAATTTTCCCTTAAAAATAAAACCATGATATAAATTATATTCCAAAGATTACATGAATATATTTAATACATATATAAAAAAACTTATACATTAAAGTTAATTCCCGATGTGAATAAAACTTATAATTTTTTCATGAACCTTTTGTTTATATTGTAAAAATTTATTAGTCAAAGGAAATTCTACATTATCATATATTGTTATTCAAAAATTAATATAATTCCACTCTTTCTTCATGAATGTTTTATACAAAAAATGAATTTATATCTATGATGAGACTAGGATTCCTTTGTATGATAAATATTTTTTTATCACAACTAATCTATATGAAAATTTCCATTAAAATAAAATCCCAATAATAATTAATGAACTTCATATCCAAACATATTCCTTCATAAAATTTGATGTTTCAATGTATTCAATCCCTATTTAATCAAACAAAATTAGATATTTTTAATTCCTCTAACTCACCTACCCATCATTCAATAAGAACAAAAACCTAGATGATATATTGAATATTCTTTTTCACTCTGTAAACTAATATTATTTTAACCTTTTTTAATGAGCTCATAATCACCTATAAATACTAATAATATATTCTTAGTTCTTCATATGTACTTATAATGTTCTTATATTTACTAAATGATACTCAACAGAATCTGATTGGTATATAATAATTGGAAACAAACCATCATATATATCATGTTAAGTTTATAAAATGGAATAAATGATAGAATATATTTACAAAACATAAATTTTTTACTTTTTTATTCCATTTATATATTATTATATGGATATAAATCATTTTGAATACTCTTAACAAGAAATAATAGTAAAGATCCATTACTGTAATTATTTATGAAAAAACTATTTATCACTTAACCAATATTTCTATTCACGCTTAAACTAAGAAACCATATTGATTTATCTATATATATTTTCATATATAGTATATGGACTACTTATTTAGTAGATTTCATAAAGATAAATTTTCCAAACAAATCCTATATATACTATAATGATGAAATATAAATTCTACCGAGAAGTGTTTTATGCATATATAAAACAAGAAATATTATTGATCTCCAACTAACTTGTTTATAAACAAAATATTCATCTTTATTCATGATGATAGAAAACTAATAATTAAATTATAAAAATGACTATAAAAAATAAGAATATTTCTTCAATCCAAAAATAGATCATTGTAAATTATAAAGATTATAAACACCATTTTAGAACCATTAAACCTTAGTAATATTTCATATAAACATTTGAAAATAATTTCTCTTTAAGAAGAGAAATTTTAATATCTATATAGTAAATTTAGTAGTATTATTTTGGAAATAATAATATAAATTCATTTTATCATTTCCATTGGATAAAATACTATATCATAATATAAACCACGAATTGTTTAATAACAGTTTACGACTAAAACATCCTTAATGGAAGAAAATATACTATCTATGTCAAATTTCATTCTAAAAGTCTATTTTCAAACAATGGGTCTTATAATATTAGGTGGTTTAATTGAGATATATAATTGGTTAAAATAAATGGAATCTATTTTTGTTTTTATATAGTATAATAATTTTTAAGAATCAAAATTTCCAATGGCCTCTTAGTAGAATATAGTTACATTATTTATTAATATAATTTCATCATTATTTTTTATGATAATTATATATATATATATATCTTTCTCATATAAGAAAATAAAATAACTTTATAGTTATTTAGTAATATAATATGGGTCAATTTTAACAACCTACTATAGAACCAACTCACTCTTTAACTTTGAAACATTTCTTTTTTATGAGTTTGGAATTTCACTAAGATTGTGTTTTATCCTACTATTTCCCTATGAAATATATTCTTTCCCAAGAAAAATATTAAATAATTTATAATTTTTTTTATTTTAATAGTGATAGAAATAATATCCATTTAATTTTTTAGGATACAAAAAAAACAATCTCTTATAAAATTTAGGGTCAAACTTATTTAAAATTGTATCATGGATATATGCTACACAACCCTACTTTTATATAAAATAAAAACTGTGATACCTATTAAAACATATATCCTATGGTTTAATTTTATTTTTCATATATTGAATTTAGTTAATCATGAAAAAAAGTTTATATAAAATAACTCAAAAAAAATTAGGAGGTATAAAAAATAATCAAAGATCAATCCATGTATAAAATATTTTGTTTCTATATTTGAACAGAACATATCATTATGGTTATCTTAATGAATAATGTTTTATAAAAATTACACAAACTTTTAGATTATTAGTGAAAAATTGGATTATGTATTTAAACCCTTTATGGTATCAAAGCGTTTTATTACAAATCCAAGTTTATTTTATAATTCCACTTTGAAAAACATAAAAATTTAAAATATTTACAAATTATTCCTCATAAAAATATATAACCAAACTGAATTTATTCATATTTAAATTTCATAATTTATTAACAATCTCAATTTTCTTGTGTAATCATTATAAAAAACATCAATATGTATTAAGAAAAATATCACATTACACATTTTTTACCATTCTACTGAGGATATTTTTCCATATCATATAATAAATATAATTTTCAAAATGATTTATACTAAAATTATTCCATAAGAATATATTTATGAATACTTTGGTTGTGTTTCCTTTATATGAACATGGAAAAAAATGAGAAATAAAATTGGATTTTACATCATTAATGTTGAACTTATTATTTTTTATATTATGATATGGGTATAGAATATATAAAATAGTAACCATGTGTATGAAACTATAAAAAATAATTCATGAAAATGGAATAAACCTTATTCTCTATTAGAAAATTAAATCCTAAACTGTACAAACAAGAGATAAAGATAAAATATTGGGTTATCACATGAAAAAAGTAATAGTTTTACAATTAAAAAACTATCTGATAGGATAAATATAGATCATATAACCCAAATTCTATTGTATAATCCCTTTACGTTATAGTTTCATATATATATATATATAATTCTCTATTCATCAATTTCATTATACTTTTTGTTTCATGATTATTAGAATTAATATGTGATGTAAAGTTAATATCTAATACCAATGAATAAAAATTAATGTTATGGTTCTCTATAATATAAAGTCCATCTATGTGATCTATAAGATTATTTCAAATATATTTTATTCCAATTAAAAAATTTCTCTTATAACAATACTTTTCATGTTGTAAATATTTTCCATCATATGAGATAACATCTTTTAGTTTAGAATAAGTGGTTGTTACCTTAAACTAAAAAATATGCATCCTCTTATTATTTTTCCTCATGCATTTTCCTTTATTTCATTATAGAATAAATATGGTGAAATATATATAAATATTTATATTTTTCTTATACATCCTCAAATATTTTAGGAAATTATGCAAATACATTTAAACATGTTTACATTTAGTTAAATATTAACTAAATAAAACCGCCCAATAATGATTTCATAATAAAATATATATCAATTAATGAATTTTGAGGTGAAAAAAACTTCCCAAAATCAATGAAATACTAAATAATATTGATTAAACTTATGAGAATTGATGTTTCTAAAACAATTTTAATTGAAATAACCATATATAAACCTTATATAATGAATTCATTTATTTCACATAACAAATATACTTGATGTTATTATCATATTGAAGGCTTACATACTTTAATATTAATTGTAATCCTTGAAACAATAAAACTGCATGACCATTGAGATATAAATTGAGTAAAAATTATCATTTAGATAAGAATATTTTTCTCCCCATAAAGCATCTTGTATAGGTTCTATTTAAGGAAGTTTCATATCTTGAAAATAGATCTTCTACCTTTCCTTAACTACTATTATGAAATTAAAATACTAATTGATAAAATCACATCCAGCATGTTTCCATATCTCTAATACCAATCTGAAATAAGTTTTTTGAGTTAGATCAAATTTTCATTTTATTCAATAATAAAAATTATATTATGAGAGAATAATATTTACCTGGATGTTAAATAAAGAATATTATTTAATATTATCCGTCCAAAAAAACATTTTTCAAAGTTATAGTGATTAAATTATTAAATGTATTTGTTTAATGATTATTTGAGTCAAATTTGGACTTTTCCCTCATCATATAAATATTTGGGTATATAAATTTCAATGATTATATAATATACAATAATTTAATAATTATGTGGGAATATATTTTTACATATTATATAATGAATTATTTTTAAAACATACAGATTGGTGTAGTTGGATTTTCTATCAAATAGTTAGTGAATATTGGAGATGATAAATTTTGAAGATATATAAAGTAAAAATTTAGAGTTATGACATAAAAGATGCAATTCTATAAGATAGATAAGTATAAAGATCATGTAATGTTAGATGATTTTTTGGGATATCTATAATAAATATTAAGATGATAATCACACCAATAAGACACTAGGGTGTTGAAGTAGTAATATTAATGAAAAAAACTAACTATGGAAACATGGATAGTATTTTGAGTTAGATCATAGGTATTAAAATATATGATTGAGAATAGTATGAAACTCATATCAAAATATATTCTTGGAATTTTTTTTGAAAAATTTTATATATGGATATATCATTAATAAACAATGATAATGATTTATTTCCATTTATTATTGATGTGTAATATACTATATTATTTATATAAGGACCTAAATAGAGATATGGTGAAGGATTTACTTAGATTGAAAAAATTATTTAATTATTTTTTGGGTGAAGTATCTATTAGAAAACTAAAAATATTTTATTTGATTGTATGGTATTAATAGTGATGATAAGTTTATCTACAAGTCTTATTACATGCATGGTTATATATGATGGACCATATTGAAAATTTATTTTACTTGATCTTACTTTCTTGTGATTCATGTTAAAACACGTTGAATGAATTTTATAGAATACTTGTGTAATTATGTGCAGATAGGTGAAAATTATTTAAAATTAAAGGTGGATATTATAATATTTAACCATTATTATTGGGTTACGAGAGATGATTCAAATTTCATAGGGAGAGATATGTATATTTCACTGGGCATGCCACCTTACTCCGAGGTAAGTGGGGATTTAATAGGAAGAAACACCAATATTGAATGGAAATGATGTGATGAGATGAAGGAGATCAGTATATCATATGAGGAGGAAACAACTATTATAAGTAATGATTCAATCACTAAATTTGACATACAGATATCCCAAATAGTCTATCATACTCTTTTCTTGTTGAACCATGTACACAAGTATATCATAAATATTATAAATAAGTTATCATAAGCGAAGAAATGAGAAATATTTAAGAGAATGGTTTATCACCATTAGATACATGATTTATCATTGATGGTGGGAGAAAAAACTAAATAAAATTATCTAATTATAACTAGATACATGAGGAATTTCTAAAGGAAAATTATTATCTAGAGGAGACATAGAAAATTTTTGAAAAAAACATGGAAAAATTAAGAAAAATATATATTTCCAATCATGATATTAAATATGACCAAAAGAATGTATTGGTAAATAAATATTTAAAAACATCCATTATTGAGATAAAGGATCTTAGGTGTCTAGAATGATCTATTTTATTATGATTTTTTTTTGGAAGTTCAATCTAATAAAGAATAATGTGGGATACTTATCCGATATGAATAATACATGGAAAAACAAAAAAGATATATGAAATCATTAAGTATTATGTTTAGATAATAATGAAAATGTTATAACTATATGGATAAATATCATGTACACATAGAGATAGAATATAAACAGAAACTATATAGTTAATAGAAAATTTCTACAAGGACCCAACCTTAAACATTACATATTATAGTGATTTTAAACTAAAATACATGTTATTAAATTCCCATGAATCTTTTTAGTTTAGGGTTCTAAATAATTGTGACTAAATCTTAAAAAATAAACTCATACATAAAAATGGACACTTTTATCAAGTATCAATGTCTTCTATTAAACAAAAGTCATAAAAATTTTAAAAAAGAATTTTTTTTCTTGATAAATCTTCAAAATTTTACCTTGATCTCATCCTTATCTCTATTCTACCTTAAATTGTGTGATTTATTTAAAACTTGGTATGCGAAAAAAATCTTAGTATGGGATATAAAAAAAGGGAAAATGTTAGTCTAGTGAAAACATAAAAACCCAATAATAAACATTTCTTAAAACTCATTATAAAAGATAGAAAAATAATTTATGTGACTTAGGAAATCATTAACATATCACTCTTATGTTGACCCTTACAAATGGAATAACCAAATGGACGATTTCCATCTCTATAGAACCCAATGCATAGGAGATCTATGATAGGGATCACCAATCATATGTTGAGCTATAATGGGGCTCAACCCATCATATCTTGTGATATAGTGGGGATAAAACCATAATATATTGAGATATAAGGGAATAAAACTATAACAAATATTGTAGAAGGAACATATCATGAATAAAAACAATGAAAAAACTTCTAAACCTCTTTGTAAAACAATTTTAGATATTAAAATATCATTTTTATGCAAAAATCACTTTTAAAATCTGTAAACCGCACATGTAATAATGAAACCATTTAATTTGAAAATAAATGTATAAAATTTTAAAGTAAACATTAATGAATTAAATTTTAATGAAATCAGGAAAATTATCTCATGTTTTATAAGTAAAAAAACTCTTTTTTACTTTTGTAAAAGAGTTGAAAGAGAAACTTTAAAAGAGGGTTTTAAAAAAATCCTTTTTAAAAAACCTAAAAAGATCCATTTTTTATTTTTTTGAGATAAATTAGAAATTTTCCATTTTAAAACATTTATTTACATATAAATACATTTATAAAAACCATATTGAAAACATGACAATGATATATAATGATTTATAATAATAAATCTTTAAAACATTTAAACTGATCTTATAGTTAAAGCGTCCCTAAAAATATTATATCAATGAAGTGAGAGTTAATAAAATTAATATGTTATGTTTATTCAATGCAGATAAATTTTTTAAACACAAAATAATATATGGAAAAATCAATTCACACATAATACTAGTATGTTATAATCAAGAAGTAGAATTTTAACCTAAAGAATAGAAATTGGGTTAAGAATTCCCTTATGTCACGTCCGACTTCCATCAAACGTGTTAAAAACTATTATATAATGGTTTAAATAATGTTTTTATTTTTTTATAAAACTATATTAATATTTATAATAACTTATATTCCCTTTTAATAACATATCACCACATGTTAAATATTAATATTTCATTATTTTTATAGTTTTAGGTGCTTTCGTCTCATGGTTTCCTGGTCAGTTTACATGTGTAATTTTATGGATATTACTGTAAAATGAGAATAAAACTATATAAGTGGAATTAAATTGTATTAATTATCTTACATAAGTATGAATAGTCCTATATATCAGTTTTATTTCTTCCAAGAGGATGATTCGTTAGATAAAATGTTAATGATAAATGTTTATTTTATTTTTGGTGGTTTTTCCGAACACCACAAACTCATTTTTTATTATTTAATATTATGTGTATATATTAGTTGTAGAACATGAAATAGGTTATAATATACCTATTTAAGTATTATTTAACCATAATGATATTTTTATCACCATCTATAAAGGCGGTAATGGAAAATGAAAAATCATTATTCACATAGAAGGTTAATCATCATAACTTAGAAAAAATATTCATTTATTTGAATAAGAGAATATGATAATTGAAATGGATATGAGATATTATATTTTAAACATAAAAAATCCATTATATACATGATTTTGGAGGTATAATTTCTTTACGGATGATGCAGGTGAGTAAAAAGTAGAAGAATAAAAGAAAATAAGTGAGGTTCTTTGAAGAACTTACTTCTTGAATATCACCTCCTTGAAGAACCCCTTAAAGACCTTAGAAATGGTATTTGGGTGATAAAATCATCACATGGACATGGTGTGATTTGGGAGGAGAGGTTTTGGATGATATTTGATGATATTCAACGCTTGTGATGAGAAATGGGGTGGTGAGGGGTGGTATTTATACTTAAGGAGGGATGGTTTTAAGTGATTAAACAATGATTATTTTATAATTAAAGACAACCACAATGATGTGGCATTATTTTACAATATTTTTTATGATATTTAATGATTTAAAGTATTTTTAGGATCTATAATTACCTAAAACACTCATTAAATGCAGAATTTGTTACATATTTTAAGCATTTACCTTTTAATATTAACTATTTTCATAATTTTACCTATACAATGATAAATCATTTTTTACCATGATAATTTTTTTATACCTAAAAATTAAATTGACCAAAAAAAGAATTTTTAACTTATTATTACAAATATTTAATCAATTTTAAAAAATTAAATTTAAATAACTGAAAAAATAGATATAAAATTAATCCCGCCGATATAATGTAGAAATGAGTTTTTAAAGTGAAAAGTTCAAAAGTTTGAATTTTTTTATATCAAATTTAAATTTTAAATTGATTAATATGAAATAAATTGGTTCTATTGATTTATTATTTAACTAATTATACTTTAAACCCATTTTAAAATATCATTCAACTATATAAATTATTTAGATCAAAAATCGGTTTTCAAATAAAATGCAATATTTTTCACTATTCATCCAAAAATGAATCTTATCATAAAAATACAAAAAATTAACTATATGATTTTTTTATATCCATATTTAAAAAAATAAGTTTATTTTTTAAAATATATTCTATAAAAGTGTTAAATTTTAGTTTTAAAATAGGTGCACTATCTAAAGGTGAAAAAATTCCTCTTGAGAAAAATATATCTTTTTATGCTTAAAATTGGATTTATTATTAACTTAAGCCTATAAAACATATTTTATGAATTTAAGAAAATTTATTGGATATAAAACATGTAAATTTTATTAATATATTTCAAAAGTAGTGATTAATTTTATATTTTAAGATCAAATGTCTTTTTAAGCATAAAAATATTTTTTTTAATAAAAAAATACTTTATATTCAATTGGTTTTTATTTTCATTTCTAATTAATTAGTAACCAAAGAATTAAACCATATATTTTCACAATTTAGTCAATCATATTCATAACCACCAATTTAATGTCTAATATATAATTGTTACTTTTAAATAATAATACTTAGTTGTTTTCTTGAGATTGATGTGGTGTATCTTGCATGATATTGAACATAGTGTTTTATTTTAAAAACACAAGATGATACATTATCCCCACTTAAATAAATTTCAACTTCACAAATTTAACTCAGGATCAAATAATAGGGGTTTTTATTTTTAAAAAATAACTTTCTTAAAGTCCCACATTGGAAAAATGGTCAATAAAACTTCGCTTTAATAAGAGAGAAAAAAAGTATGAAGATCACATGAGATAACACATATGAGGATTCAATTTAAGATAAGACAGACATGGAAGAAAAAACTAACTATCATGTTCTGATATAGAGTGATAGATAACATGGTAAATATAAAGTTAACCATCAAAAAATCATAAGTTTATAATGGGTTAAAAGGCCATTAATTTCTCATTATGAAAAGCAAAAAAATATCATTTTTGTTTCAAGATACTTTTTATAGTGTTGAGGATTATTTTACTAAATTTACTAATAACATAAGGAAACATACTTACTTGAAAATAAGAGTTTCATACTTTAATTAATTTTCACCATAATCATATCTTTTTCTACAAACGATGAGTATTCAAGATGAATTTTCATACCAAAAGCATCAAAATAAACTCCTACGGATCAAAAAATAAACAATAGTATAACTATATATTCATCCTATATTTATGTATTAACAAAAACCAAAATGTTTAGTACAATATAATGGAATTATAAAAAAATAATAAAAACATATATGATAAAAACTAATTCAATCCCCAAAATTCAATAGTGACATCCAAAGTTCAGCATACAAAAAATAACTATCCTTAAAATTACTCAAAACTATTATAAACTAATATTGAAACTCAAAAATCATAAGGATTTTGATCATATAATATTTCTAGATAAATTTTAACATTTTTCTGAATAACATCAATTACTCTTGAAGTCTCATATCAAAAATTAACTTCCCTAATCACATAATCATTTGAATAAATAACCTAAATGACTATAAATCATATATGTTTCAGAAATATAATTCATCCTATAGTTATAAAATAAAATCCCATTGTATTCTATTTACCTTAATCATATAAGGTTCCCAAAATATTGAACATCTTTCGAAATAACATTAATCTCTTAATCCCCTAATCATTTTATAATCAAATAGTTATCAATTTGATAAAAATATGTTCTAAAATGAACATAAACTTTATTTGTAAAATATTTTAATAAAGAAAAATAATTTCATAATAACCAGGTCATCATGTAGGCTAGTGGTAGGCAATGCACCATTATTTCCCTTTGGTTGTGGGTTCGATCCCCGCGGCCTTGTCCGATGTGACGAGTTTTCAGCCAGCATAAAAGTTATCTTTTTTCTAAAACTGTATTAATATAATCCTTATAAAATTATAGAAATTTAGAAAACATCATAAAAAATAATATTAACATATTCTTACCTCAAATTTTATCTCATACCATTAATTTTCACCCCAAAAATAAAGAACCCATAATTAGCTCAAATTCAACGATCATATAAACCAAAAATACTTCCAATGCCATTAAAATTATGTCCAAAAAATTAAAATATAATTATTTATCAAGTAAAAGTTTTACATAATAAACCTAAGATTTAAATATAACTCAATCTCAATAAACTTTTTTCAATGTACTCCCATCATCAAAATAGAATTTATACATTTAAACATTTCATTATCCTTAAATATACTAAAACTCTCAAATCCCTTATATGTAGATATCATAATTATTTATAATTCCTTAACCATGATGTTATTTATTATTCCTTAATACTTAATTCCTGTAAATGTAAATATGAATCATTTCCTAACATTCAAAATTTTCAAAACCTAATCCAAGAAATAATTTATACCTTTCATATATCATTTTTAGTTTACTCATATTCAACTTTAATATCATTAGGTATTACTAAAAATATATTTGTATGGTAATGAAGATACTATTCATTAGACTTATTCCTTGGACATTGAATCTCATAATGACCATACTCGCCACATTTAAAACATTCAATTAGTAACTCGGTAATAAATTATTTCTCCTTCACGGAGTTAAATGGAAGATTCCTTTTTTCCTTCATAGTTTATTATTTAATGACCTATTTTACCACATATAAGACATATTCATATCCTTTTAATACATTTTCCTATGTTTTTATTTCCAAATTCTCAACACATAGTTTAACACCCCAAGCTTTCACGATACGCTTCTCTTTTAATAATGCAATAGCTTGCATTATACGCAAGTTCGGGATTCTAACACACCGCGACCAATCAAAATAGCCATTATGAATAGTAATACCAAATTTTTGAAATTATGTAAATTTTATATTTCAAAATGGACTTCATTTTTGTATTCGGAATATCGAAATTATCCTAAGTTGAATTTTTTGTAATTTTCTGAGAACTTCCAATTTTTTATGAATAGTGAAAAATACTTAAAAACAACTTTTTCAATCAAAATAATTTATAGTGATAAATTATACTATTGAGTGGTTTTAAAGTATAATTATAATATATTTTTACCATTTTATCCAATTGTGGTCATTAGAATTAATTTCACTTTGAAATTGGACATAAACAATTGTCAATCTTTTGATATATATTGTTTCTTAAAAACACACTATTTGTTGTGACAGCTGGAATTAATTATAAAATTAATTAATGCAACTTACATGTTTGTAATTTTATAAAATAGACATAATTTTTGAATTCGGAATATCAATTATAGCTTAGGGTGAAATTTTGGCATTGTTCTGAAAAACTTCAATTTTTGATGAATAGTGAAACCACTAAGTGGTAGTTAAAAAAACTGATTTTTCGTTTAAATGAAACTTTAACACTTCTTTGAATTTAATTTCAAAAATATGACATAAATGGTTTTCATTAGGATGTAAAATGTGGTTCAATGGGATTAAAATAATTTTTTGGTGAATAGTAACTTTTATGTTTTATTAATCGCGATTAAAGGTAATTGGTGAAATTTAAGGTAAAAATGATATTATAAAAATATGAAAATACCTTTACACTTGTCCTACCCTTATTGGATGAGTCATGGCCGACCAAGACAATCCATGGGTCAACTTGGGGACCCCATGGAGCCACTTGGGTAAGAAAATGACATTAATAACTTTTTATTTAAAGTAAAAATAAAATTGTCACAAACATGTGTTGTTTTACTAAAAAAATTATTACATGGGGTTATATAAGTTAAATTTTAGACTATAAATACTCATTAGAAATATAAAAAGATTTTCTACATCATCATATTTTTTTATAATTTTTATACATTAAATAAATTAAATTTTTTATGACACAATGATGATGCAGCGATTACCTCATTAATTAATGATTTAAATAAAATGAAAAGATAATGTAAAATATAAAGCTTAAACTTGTCAAAAACATATTAGATGAGTATATTTAGAACCCTTATCACCTTATCCTAGAAATATATCATTGTGGAGCCTTTATAATCTGAAAATCATTTCATAATAAAGTAACATTTCAATCTTTCCAAAAGTGCCCATCCTCTCCTCTTATAAAAGGCCCCCACCTCTACCACCTTATTCACACCATCAAAGCCATTTGGCTCGGCCAACCTCTCACTACTAGAAATGAAGGATTTCCCAACGGTTTAGAACTGTTGGGAAAGGCTGCAGAACCGTTGGTATATGTTATACCAACGGTTCTACAAATCGTAGGGAAGTAAGTCGTTGGGAAAAGTTTTTCCCAACGGTTTACAGTGAACCGTTGGGATAGGGTGCTGAAAAATTACCCTATCCCAACGGTTCTGGAAAACATTTGGGAAATATTTTTCCCAACGGTTTACAACCGTTGGGATACAGTGCACAAAATTATCATGTTTTTCCCAACGGTTTGTCAAACCATTGGGAAAAACCCAACATATCCTCTTTCCCAATGGTTTAGAACCGTTGGGAAAAGTGTTTTACCAACGGTTCTATGAACCGTTGGTAAAACAAGACCTACACATTCTATGCCAATGGTTTTGAACCATTGGCATAGCCTCTGCTGGGAAAATTGCACAGCAGCTCTGCAATTTACCCAACAGCTCTCCAATTTGACCATCGGCTCTCCAATTTGCCCACCAGGTCTCATTTTGTGGGTTCCCTCTCATTTTCAATCCAATTATTGTACCTGAAATAAACTAACACATACATATACAATTATTGTACCTGCAATAACCAACTAACACTTAAATATAGAGAACAAATTCATACACATTTAACATATAATGGTGGAACTATACACATCCATAATTAAATTAGAATTCATAACGTAATTATAAACATACATAATTAATTTAGAATTCAATGTAAAATTTAGATGACAATTATATGTGGAATCTGGAAGTCAATTCATAATTTGATCAGTTTTTTGTATACCATATATTTTTACTTGAAATAATGTCCATTTTAAACATAATACATACACCTGGAGAGCTACCGGCCACATCGCGCCTCAGATTGAGGCGAGGTTGACTCGTACACGTCACATATTACCCATGGATCGTTGTACTAATGTATCGACACAATCCGAATGCGTTTGGTCGATTTTCTGTATGCCAGTTGATGTTTCTCAATTAAAATGACGTACTTTTGAAGAAAAAAAAGGTAGACACTTTGAGTGGTGCCGGCCACACCGCACCTCGTATTGAGGCGGCGTTGACTCTTACACGTCACATATGACCCATGGATCGTTCTCTGAAGGTTTCAATGGAAACAGAATGTGTTTGGTCGGTTTTCCGTATGTACTTAAATTGTTGTCCATTTTAAGCAAAAGAGATACACTTAGAGTGATTTCGGCCACACTGTGCCTCAAATTAAGGTGGGGTTGACTCGTACACATCACATATGACTCATAGATCGTTATGCTAAAGTATCGACACAATCCAAATGCGTTTGGTCAGTTTTCCGTATGCCAGTTGATGTTTTTCACTTTAAATGAAGACCTTTTGAAACAAAAGACAAGACACTTTGAGTGGTGGCGGCCACACCGTGCCTCGTATTGAGGCGGGGTTGACTCGTACACATCACATATGACCCATGGATCGTTTTTCTAATGTATCGACATAATCTGAATGCGTTTGGTCGGTTTTCCGTATGCCAGTTGATGTTTTTCAATTAAAATGACGTACTTTTGAAACAAAATGCAAACACTTTGAGTGGTGTCAGCCACACCACACCTCGGATTGAGGCGGCGTTGACTCGTACACGTCACATATGACCCATGGATCGCTCTCCAAAAGTTTCAATGGAAACCAAATGCGTTTGGTCGGTTTTCCGTATGTACTTAAATTGTTGTCCATTTTAAGAAAAAGACAGACACTTTGAGTGGTGGTAGCCACACCGTGCCTCATATTGAGGCGAGGTTGACTCTTACACGTCACATATGACCCATGAATCGTTGTACTAAAGTATCGACACAATTTGAATGCGTTTGGTCGATTTTCCGTATGCCAGTTGATGTATTTCACTTCAAATTATGTCCTTTTGAAACAGAAGACAGACACTTTGAGTGGTGGCGGCCACACTGCACATCGGATTGAGGCGGGGTTGACTCTTAAAAATCACATATGACCCATGGATCGTTGTGCTAATGTATCGACACAATCCAAATGCGTTTGGTCATTTTTCCGTATGTACTTAAATTGTTGTCCATTTTAAGAAAAGGAGAGACACTTAGAGTGATTCCGACCACACCATGCCTCAGATTTAGGCGGGGTTGACTCGTACACGTCGCATATGACCCATGGATCATTGTGATAAAGTATCGACAAAATCCGAATGCGTTTGGTCAGTTTTCCATATGCCAGTTGATGTTTTTCACTTCAAATGACGTCCTTTTGAAACAAAAGACAGACACTTTGAGTGGTGGCGGCCACACCGCGCCTCGGATTGAGGCGGGGTTGACTCATACACGTCACATATGACCCATGGATCGTTGTGATAATGTATCGACACAATCCAAATGCATTTGGTCTGTTTTCTGTATGCCAGTTGATGTTTTTCAATTAAAATGACGTACTTTTGAAACAGAAGGCAGACACTTTGAGTGGTGCCGGCCACACCGCACCTCGGATTGAGGTGGAGTTGACTTTTACACGTCACATATGACCCTTGGATCGTTATCCTAAAGTTTCAATGGAAACCAAATGCGTTTGGTTGGTTCTCCGTATGTACTTAAATTGTTGTCCATTTTAAGCAAAAGAGAGACACTTAGAGTGATTCCAGCCACACCATGCCTCAGATTCAGGCAGGGTTGACTCGTACACGTCACATATGACCCATGGATCATTTTTCTAAAGTATCGACACAATCCAAATGCGTTTGGTCAGTTTTCCGTATGCCAGTTGATGTTTTTCACTTCAAATGACGTCCTTTTGAAACAAAAGACAGACACTTTGAGTGGTGGCGGCCACACCGCGCCTCGGATTGAGGCGGGGTTGACTCGTAAATGTCATATATGACCCATGGATCGTTGTTCTAATGTATAAACACAATCCAAATGCATTTGGTCAGTTTTCCGTATTCCAGTTGATGTTTTTCAATTAAAATGACGTCCTTTTGAAATAAAAGGCAGACACTTTGAGTGGTGGCGGCCACACCGCACCTCGGATTGAGGCGGGGTTGACTCGTACACGTCACATATGACCCATGGATCGTTGTGCTAATGTATCGACACAATCCGAATGTGTTTGGTCAGTTTTCCGTATGTACTTAAAATGTTGTCCATTTTATGAGAATCTTCTATACGGGGGGTTGTTCGGGGTCCAAGGAAGAGGGTGGGGGGTTGTCCGGGGGGCTGTCTGGGGGGATGTCCGGGGGGCTGTCTAGGGTCCAAGGAGGAGGGTGGGGGGCTATGCGGGGGGCTGTCCGGGGGTGTTCGGGGGGTTGTCTGGGGTCCAAGGAGGAGGGTGGGGGGCTGTCTGGGGGGCTGTCCGGGGGCTATCCAGGGGGGCTGTTCGGGGGGCTGTCTGGGGTCCAGGGAGGAGGGTGGGGGGTTGTCCGGGGGGGCTATCCGGGGGATGTCCGGGGCTGTTCAGGGGGTTTTCCGGGGTCCAAGGAAGAGGGTGGGGGGGTTTCCGGGGGTTTGTCTGGGGGGTTGTCCGGGGTCCAGGGAGGAGGGTGGGGTGGCTGTCCGAGGGGCTGTCTGGGGGGCTGTCCGGCAGGGCTGTCCGGGGTCCAGGGAGGAGGGTGGGGGTTGTCCAGGGTCCAGGAAGGAGGGGGGTTCCCAAACACACAACCACTAAAATACAGCAACATCCATAAAAATATATAATATATAAAAATAACTCAACACCAATACAATACTATGAGTCTAGATAATACCAAAAACTAGAATAGATTAAATATCAAATCTCAGTAATATCAGTCAAAAATTTAATGGATCAACTTGTCCCACATCACCATCACCATCATCATCATCACCCTCGTCCTCGTCCCCATCATCGTCCTCACCCTCACCCTCCTCCTCGTCCTCACCCTCCTCCTCGCCCTCACCACCCGCCTCGCCCTCCTCCTCTCCCTCCTCTTCCGCATCAGACTCCTTGCCATCATCATCGTCAAGTTGTACATCATCTTGACCACCACTAGAACTGCTACCTGGTACACCGTATATAGAACGTATTGACGACATATACTCATCAAAAGCTGGGATGGCCTCTACTGGAAGTTTAGGACGTAGAACTTCAATAAATTTCATAAACGCACTGTTTGCCCTAGCAGACTATTCTGCCATATTTGTGGCCCTTTTCTCATCCTATTCTACCTGTACCCTAACTTGCTACATCTCGGTGGCACTACATCTCGTACCTAAGGAGGTCCAATACCTCTTTGGGGCTATCCTAGGTCGGCAGTGTACTCTTCCAGAATGCTCCTCTCCCAACACCTGATGTAAGTGATCTGTTGGCCCAAAATTGTCTGGTTCTTGGGCATCGAGGGCCTCTAAAGTAGCCTGTTACAAATATAAATATATCATTAAGTTACAAAATAGATATTAAAAAATAAATTCAACAGATTAAAACTTACAATCTGCTGCTGAGTTGCTTCGTTGACGGCACTTCCATCCTTTTTCCGTCTACTCGAGAAAAACAGTTTTGCTCGAGGCACGCGTCCTTCAATATTTTGTATTTGACTCTACAATGACATTGAAAAATAAAGTTATATGAAAACTTTAGCAAACTATTAAATAATTGAAGAAACAAAAGAAAGTGTAAGTCGTAAAGAAAACTTATAAAAAATTGTTATATCTGCTTCCTCTCATGATCAGGCATCGTAGTGCGTCCCAGTGTGTGGAGGTATTTTTTTGCATCAATGTTCTTTTTATTTTTTCCAGATGATTCCTAAATAAAATTCAAAAATGCAACAGATATTATTAATGAAAAACATGAAAGTTATTATTTAAATACCTCAAATGTTATTAATACCTTAAACTGGGTACTCGTCCAATGAGTAATCATCTGATGATACTGCTCTATAGGACAATCATCCACCACTGGTACCACCTCTAACTCAGTGCCAACTCTAGAAACCCATCCAATATAAAACTCATGCTTGTAGGCTCTCTAAAGCTTGCCTAAATCCTTTAGACGTTCCGATCATGCACCCTCACCAACGGGAAAATTAAATCGAAGCTGAAATAAAAATATTAATTCATATAAATACAAAAATAATTCATGGCATTAAATAGAAAAGATTTTTTTACCCATATCTCTTCCCAAGCTCTATCCTTGACCTCATGTGGAAAATGTCTCCACAATAGAGGGCTGACGGGAATGATGTCAGAGTATTTGGCAAGCGTCGCCAAAAAACTCCGACATTGCTGCCCTGTTTTCTCAACCATTTGGTTGTCTTCATTATAATCCACCATAACCTGTGTGTGGCGGTTCCACACCGAATGCATACGTGTACGCCCCCGCCCACGCCTCATGTCAGTAGATGTATCTGTCATGAAAGAAAAACACATATTTTATCAAAACATGTTATAATGAAAATAAATATTTCTATAAAAATTTGTTAGGGTTCTATAAATATATCTGTGCCGGTCTGATCGCTGAGTGCCGCTGGATCCACAGAAACTGATGGAACACCCTATGGTGGAATAGGAGTCGAAGACGATGGAATATAGAAGCTCGGAGAGACAGAAGTAGAAGGAAAAGAAGATGGGACAGCTGTCTGACCGGATGCAGACTGAGGAGTGGGAATCATCATTGGATGTGAAAATGATGGGCCAGAAGGTGCAGAAGGTAGCGAAAACATGGGAGGCCTAAATATCCCGTGTGTCTCTAACGACACACCGGGATCAGAATGTGGGAAGGATGACATGTCAGTGGGAGGGGCAGGGTCTAGTCGGGTACGCACAGCTGCTCGTCCACCTCTGGTATGAACCCTCCTCATACCACCGGCCTGAGTACTAGGACCAGTACTAGGCTCCTCGTCGAATAACTGTCGACGTATAGGTGGATCCTACAAAAATGTTTACAAAAAAATTAATCACATGACATTATATATTCTTTAAATATATCAATTTGAAATAAAGTACTCACTGTAGACACTAATGGTGGAACGCCCATCTCCGTCATTCGACGATTGTTCTCCATCATTTTTTCCTTCGTCTCTCTTCAATTGTCTTCATTTCCTGCTTTTGAAAACAAATATGTAATTAATTAGAAAAATAAAACTAATTTGTAACCCAAAAAACTAAATATATGAGGGAATAGGGGATTCATATGTAATTTAGATATCAATTGTTTTAGAAGATCTTGAATGGATTTAATAAATCATACAAGTTGTAATGTTCACCAAGTTAGAAATATTGTTTGAGTATGTTTGAATACAGTTCAATTCCAAATTAGAAAATGCAATTCAAATAAAACTGCAACCAATAAACATTGAAAATTCATATAATGGTCAATTAATCTATTAATT
This sequence comes from Viscum album, assembly GCA_963277665.1. Taxonomy (NCBI): domain Eukaryota; kingdom Viridiplantae; phylum Streptophyta; class Magnoliopsida; order Santalales; family Viscaceae; genus Viscum; species Viscum album. Next base: position 1,626,996,966 of record OY728161.1, on the reverse strand, counting down.
GTTTCAGAAGAGCTTGAATGGATTTAATAAATCATACAAGTTGTAATGTTCACCAAGTTAGAAATATTGTTTGACTATGTTTGAATACAGTTCAATTCCAAATTATAAAATGCAATTCAAATAAAACTGCAACCAATAAACATTGAAAATTCACATAACGGTCAAGTCAGCTATCAATTGTTTTAGAAGAGCTTGAATGGATTTAATAAATCATACAAGTTGTAATGTTCACCAAGTTAGAAATATTGTTTGACTATGTTTGAATACTGTTCAATTCTAAATTAGAAAATGTAATTCAAATAAAACTACAACCAATAAACATTGAATATTCACATAACGGTCAAGTTAGCTAAAACATATTTTTGATCAATACTAAATCAATTTGAATATTACCAACCTTAACAACCCAACTCGAGGTAAACCAAAAGAATTGAGAACATGGATGAATGATTCTATATATTTTCAACCACAACTTCAGGTTCACAATCAACTCTGACAATTGAGCTATTTGATTCATCAAAAGAAATAAATGGATTGGTTCCAATGGCACTAGGGACAGTGTCAATTCCATCATCAAAAATATGTCTTGGAATTACTTCAACTATGACACCAAATTCAGGTCGAAGTTGGTCTTTGAGATAAAAAACTTGTTTAGCCATTGATGCCAACACATATGGTTCTTCGGTAGCAAGAGTGCAAGTCATATTAATTACTCGAAATCCACAATCATCAATAAATGTGTCATGTCTCGTCATCGAATCAAACCAATGGAATTTCATCATTGTGACTCGTCCATGAGAGTAATAATCCAATATTATTATTTTATCAACAACTCCATAATAACCCACATTTTCAAATCGCGGTCTACTATCTGATGCACTGGCATAACAATCTATTGTGGCAGTAACCATAACACCATCATGTTGCATTCTCATGTTCTTTGCTCGTTCAGTGATAATAAATTTGTACCCATTGATAACAATTGATTTACAGTCACGAACCACGGTATTAGGACCAAAAGTCAAAGCTCTTATTTCCTTAGAGACAGAGTCAGCAGACAAACTCAATACCTGAAATATAAATTACTATTAAAGTTAATTAAATATTGATATAATTATTTTAAACATTAATTTTTTTATACCTTCAATTTTAAACAAGCAGAAAACTCTTTTCTATGCAAAGTCTCTCTCCTTCTCAAAGATAAAGAACGATGCTTCCTATTTATCATTGTTTTATGTTCCCTATAGATAAAAAATATTAATAGTTTAACAGATATATATGTAAGATATACATAATAAATTTAGTTACCTGATATAGTCATCGAACAAATCACATTTGAACAAAACTGTGCGATGTGCCATCTCCCGCTCTTCATGGCTTAATGTCTTCAATGTATATGATCCAGGAATTCCTCCTGTTTGAGGAAGTGATGGAAAACTGGGTTCAATTTGCTCATACTGTTCTTCTTCATTTCTCATTGGCCTGTTCAATCTTTTAGTAAGATCAGACAAATACATCGAGCAGAAATCCATACATTCTTGAGCCAAGTAACCGTTCACGATAGAACCTTCGGGATGATTTCTGTTTTGGACATAAGACTTTAATGTGAACATATTTCTTTCATTTGGATACATCCAACAAAAAGAAACAGGTCCTCTAAGAATTATTTCAATGGGAATATGGATAGTCAGATGCAGCATGCATGTGAAAAATGATGGAGGAAATATTTTCTCCAACTCACAAAAAATTAATGGGGCATTTGTCAACATTTTTTGCAAGAAAGACTTGGAAAACTTCTTAGCACAAAGATCTCTAAAAATGGCACAACCGAATAACAACCACCCTTACATTATTGGAAAAAAGATGAAATATTGCTATTGGAAGCAACTCATGCAGTAGAACGTGATAATCATGAGTCTTCAAAGATTTTAGATTCAACTCTCTTCTGTTGACCCGTTTAGATATGTTGCTTGAATAGCCATCAGCAACTCTAATAGTCTCTAATACTTCCAGAAATTGTTTTTTTTTCGCAGGTGTCGTCACATAAGAAGCACATGGAAGTTACCATTTATTTTCACTAATACGCACAAGATGCAATTCTGGTCTGATGCCCCAATCCACCAAGTCATGCCGAGATCGTAAATCATATTTTGTCTTCTCCTTGACATTTAGAAGAACCGAAAGCAACATTTCACATATATTCTTTTCAATATGAATTATGTCTAAGCAATGACGTAACAAATTAGTTAACCAATAAGGCAAATCAAAAAAGATACTCTTCTTCCTCCAATTGTAACAGGTTTCAGTGGAAACATTCTTTCTCTTTCCAGATTTCATTTGATCCTTCCCGAACTAAAAACTGAAATATTTCAATTCATTAAGCACGTTAGTTCTAGACATACGCTGAGGTGGATCATCAGTATCTATGGTATTATCTAATCTTTGACGATTCATTCTATATGGATGATCCTTTGGCAAGAATCGTCGATGTCCCATAAAACTAAAACTACAGCGATGTTTCAGTCTTCTAGATCGTGTATTCTTCATACAAACTGGATGTGACAGTTTTCCCTTCGTGCTCCATCCAGACATCATTGCATAAACCAGAAAATCATTGATCGTCCACATAAGCGCAGCACGCATCTGAAATATGTCTTTCGAACATGCATCGTATGTGCACACACCCACATCCCAAAGAAGTTTCAACTCTTTTAGTAAAGGTTGCATGTATACATCAATATCAATGTCAGGATCAGAAAGACCAGATATGAGTATACTCATGAAAGTGAAAGGTTTTTTCATACACAACCATGGGGGAAGATTATAAATGTGTATAAAAACTGTCCATGTGTTGTGCGAAGTAAGCATCTTCCCAAACGGATTAAAATCGTCGCATGAAAGACCCAGCCTCACATTACGCACGTCAGCTGAAAAATCAGAATATCGAGCATCAAATCTCTGCCATGCAAATCCATCTGCAGGATGAACCAACTCATTATTAGTCTTCTTTCTCTCGGTATCATGCCATCTCATTTTTATTGATATGTCATCAGACATAAAAAGATTTTGAAGTCTGTGGATCAATGGAAAGTGCCACATTACTTTTTGTGGAACGTGGGATGGTGTTCCATCAAATTTTGACTTCCAGCGGGATGTGCAACATTTTATACAATCATTTAGTTCAGTGGATTCCTCCCAGAATAAACTGAAATCTTTCGGGAAAGCATGAATTTTGTTTCTTGAAAATCCAAGTTCCTCAACTAACTTCCATGCCATATAGTGGTTTGATGGAATATTTGCATCATCTGGAATTAAATCCTTCAAGAGGGTAAGAATGTAATCAATTGCTGTATTAGAAATTCCATACATAGTTTTCCCATGAAACAATCGGATTAAAAATTCCAGCTTTTTCATTTTATCGCATTGTCGATATACTGGAGTCGTGGCAGCATCATTCAATTTTTTCACCCTATCAATATCATCATTTTCACTAGATGCATCAGCTGTCCTCATATCGAAGTCTTCTTAAGTCGAAATCCTTTCTTTTTCATGATGAAGAATAAATGGAAACCGATCATCTAACAAATTCTCCATTCCAGTCCTTTCATTTCGATCATCACCAATTTGATATTTCATTTTCTCCCCATTGTGATACCACACAAAGTAGTTTTCTTGAAAACCATTTTTGGTTATGTGGTAGCTAACTTCTTCACAACTCAACCAAGGTATACCAACACAATTGGAACATGGGCAGTGTATGCGACCACTATCTGAAGCATTGTGAAATACAAAATCTATAAAGCTCTCCAGATTGTTTTGAAAATCGCTTGAGATCGATCGGTTTCATACATCCAACTTCTGTCCATTCTATAAAAAGAATTTATATAAGTCATTTTGTCATAAAAAAATCAATAGGATTGAACTTTAATAGAAAATACATTTAAGTAAACGATAAAGGAAGAAAATAATCAAGGTATCAACTACACATGTGAAAAAAACATACAAATTTGTTATTGAAAAAATTTAAAACCAACAAGAACTTAATGTGTTATATCATATCACAGCATGCCTCATCCCATAACCATATTAGTAGGGTATCATGAACATGAATAACATCAACCTTGTTCCATCCTCCTACCCTACATGACCCCAACCACATGCCACATCTTATTATAGCCTTATCACATCACACCTCACTGGAAAACACTAGGGAAATCATAGTACATCTCACCTGAAGACACATGGACAATCACATCGCATATTGCCTAAAAACACATGGTCAATCACTTTTGAAGGAAGAGTAGGGAAGACATGGTAGTTATCCAACCATATAACCACCACCCTAGATATTAAAAAAAATACCCATAACTCAAAACCTCTGATTGTTGGTAAGTTTATCCAACTCTGGTTGGGAATGTGTAGAAATAACATAAAAATACATGATATATAGATAGCACAAAATACTCAACCTATGGGTTCACATTAACTACATAATCACACACTTCACTACTACCATAAAACACACAAACCACACCACCACCACACAAGACGCATAGCATTTCTCACTTTCATTTATAATCCACTTCATTCACACTTACATTGTCCATTCATTTAATGTTAAATTAATTAAATCCATTTACCACACATCCATTTCTATTCCATCTCATTTATTTAATATCTTGTTTTTTTGTTTCAACAGCATAATTTATTCCATAGATAACCAGGAAACTAATAAAACCACCACACAATAACTCACCATCTCAAAATAACCATCGACGCCATGTTACATTGACCAACCATCTCACCAAAACAACCACATATCACAACAAAAATATTGCACATCACAAACCACCACACAACCAAAACCACCTCACCACATCATACACCACAAATTCATCACACAACACCTCCACACGTCATAACATGACCACACATCATCACTATCATACAACTTCACATGTCACATCCATGCCCAATAACCATCACATTACAACCCCACATATCACAAAGCCCAACTGGTCACCTCAATCCCCATAAAACAGCCTACAATATACAATGAAACACAACAAAAAACCTCTTAAAGAGGCAACACACCCCAACTTCCACAATTTATTTATTCAAGGTCTTTTATTACATTACCCCTTTATTTAGCATGATATTATAACACAACTTATATTCCGGGGGAAACTAATTAATTAACAAAATATTCATTCATTTCCCTATTTTTTACGGTGAAATCACATCAAAATCCAAACTTAAAACTAAAATATTAGATCAATAACAATAAAAACAAGGTACCATATGTTTATAAAGAATAGAATACCTGATTTTAGATGATTCATATGGGTTTTCACCTATTTAGATGGGGGAGTTCGAGAGTAGCAGAGAGCTGGAGCTGGATTGATAACTTAAAACTAAAATATTAGATCAATAACAATAAAAATATGCTAGTATATGTGTATAAAGGAAAAAATACCTGATTTAAGATGGGTTTTCACCTCTTCAGATGGGGGAGTTTGCGAGAGGAGCAGAGCGCTGGAGCAGGAATGAATTTAGGGTTCTGTCGCGAATGGGGGAGAGTAGCACCGCGGCTGTATTTGGGGGAAATCTTTCCCAACGGTTTTTAAAAATCGTTGGGAAAGAGATGTTCAGGGTACCCTTTCCCAATGGTTCTTTTGAACCATTGGAAAAAGGGTGACTTTTCCCAACGGTTTCAGTGAACCATTGGGAAAGGCTTTCTTGACCAATTCTTTACCAACGGTTTCATAAAACCGTTGGTAAAGATTTCCCTAATCCTTCAGCGCCAATGGTTTAAGCAAACCGTTGGTAAACACCTGTTGGTAAAAACCATAATTCTAGTAGTGTCTACCAAGATACTCTCTTAACTTCCCTCTATTACTCCTAGAAGCCTCACTTTGGGCAGAAGTCTTCCCAAGGAAGCCTTTGGCTCAAATCAAAAAGAGTTACTCGATTTTAAGGTAATGTCTTCTCTTGTGTTCTTTTGTTTTATTTTTCTTCTCCAACCCCCTAAAATATTTTTATTACTTTATTTTGTAACAATAATAGTATCCTAAATATACTTGTATTTTTTTATGAGAATTATTTTATTTACACTTACACACACCTTCGTCTAATGGTTAAAGAACATACTGTTTTTGTGGGTGGTGAATTACTGCATCACGAAACGATGATTGTTCAATCTTCTTTTAACACCTCTCATGGTGGCCATTATGATGACACTATTTTTATATATGATATATATTATGTTTTTTTTTTCCTTATGATTCTATATTTTTTATTTATGGAATACCTTTATGATTTCCATTATGGACAAACGTGATAATTTCATTTTAGGAAGTGCGGACTACCGCCCCCTCAAAGTGATTTGAATCATTAATGTCATATGTGGTACGTATAAAGGATGGAGTAAGTGATATTATATATGATATTATACTGGAATTATAATAAAACTTTATATCATTATGTTTCATTCCATTAAAATATGGAATAGAAATGAAAGTAGCGTTCATGCGTACGTACAGCTTACCGTCTCCATGAATGGTGCATTTCATTTCTTACCTCTAAATGTTATGTAATATTATAAAGGAAAGAATATAATGGATATATATGATATCTACATCATGAATATAATTCTGGATGTAATTGATATTTTACCATATGAACAACTTCTAATTATAAGAAGTTTATTTTTGACTCAAGTACCAAAGATCGACAAAACGACTGTTATTAACTTAAATAATTACATAATGTTCATAACATGGTAATAAGTGATATAAGAGGAATAATGAACTTGAAAAGGGTTCTTAAGCAAGTATAAATTAACTCTAGTTTATTATCCAGGATATTAAAGAACGATCGAGTCAAGTCGGACACAAGGTAAGGGAACTTCTTAACCCAATTTTTATTCTTTGGGTTAATCTCCCACTTTCAAATTATGTCATGATATTACTATGTCCTATCTTGTATTTGTACTTTATTTATGTGTACTTATAGTGAATACACATAATATATTTATTTTATTTAAAAAAATTATCTTTGTAAGGGACTTCGTCTCAATCTCCATTCATTGAGGCATATTTTGTTTTATACACAAATTTCTTCTATATGGTGTATAAACCCCTTTGACTTTTATGTTTATTCAAAAGGAATATTTTTATGCAATGTGTTTTACTAAATGACAAAAAGGAATGTTTTTCTTGTCATACATATGCGGCGACAACGACTTCTCCGCCACCGTGACCATTATTTGAGTTTCGGCTTCCTCTACAAGCCATAACTTTTTTAAATGATAAATAATTACAAAGATTTAATTTTCTTTTATTTTGGTATTGAAAATGGTTTTGAAAGTGTTTTTTTATATCAATGTGTTATGTTGATATCTTGTGATTGAAATGTGGAAATTTTATGTTTCCTTTATGTATGTTTTATGTGATACGATTATGGTATGGATTATGATATGTTTAAACCTGTTCATATGAGGAATGAATTGGACTTCATAAGTGACAGGTGGAGCCCGCTATAGCTCATCGATGCATCGGCAGGTCTCATGAGACAAACTAGTGTCTTGGCATGAGGCCTTGACAAAATATTATTTGTAGTCTTGGAACAAGGCCTTGGCTACGTGGTTATGATAGTCTGGCATTATGCATTCCATCATTATGAAAGTGGTTATTGATATCTCATGTGGTTATTAAACTAGTAGAATATCCATGTGAATAAGTAAATGGCATTATCTCATTTTTACATTTTCCATATTATGTTGAAGTTAAAGTTTAAAAGGCTTTTGTTTTAGTTATACGTTATCTTAAATGTTTATGTTTATTTATGAAAGCTTTCGTTATATTGTTATCCTTACTGATCATCTAAGCTCACCCCTTTCAATGTTTTAATTTTTCCAGGATGTGAAGAAGTATTTTATGAATGACCTGCAGGGATAGTTGGAAGGGGATATGAGTGTGGACTATGGAGACCATGTTATTGTAGTTTTTTACTTTATGATATAATGTAACGTTTATGAATGTATCTAGTGTTTCCAAGGCTACTAAAATAATCGGTCTTTCGAGACTTGATCTTTTGTGATCATGCCAATGTTACACAATAATGCACTGACTCTGGGTAACTGGGGTCGGGGCGTTACACATAGGTTATTGAATATATTTTTATTTAAGACCACTGTCACATGAACATCAATAAGGCTTTATTTCTATCATGTTTGATGTGTTAGGAAACTCATCATGATTCAAGTGGTTAAAAATTACTCCAGATAGTTAGTTTATAATAAATACAACAGTTTTTATTATAGCTCCCATTTCATTTGTATGACCATTCATACTACCACGACATTTTTCTTTACATCTGTGGTTACTTAGGTGCCTGTTGGATCCATTCAGTTACTAAAACCAAAAAGGTTAGTGTGAGAATATCAAAAAAATCATAATATCCCATATTATGAGGAGGATAAACACTAGTACATACTTATTCATGTTATATCTGTAACACCTCAATATTTTAATAAATAATCCTCTTTAAATTATTTTAATTTTTCAATAGCTTGCATTGCATAGAACTGTGAGTTTAAACGAACCGCAAGACACTATTAGTATAAAATGACCATTACAACCTATCCATTAATTTGGAAGGAATTAATATAAAAACTAATTTATGCAATAAATATATATCCATAAGTCAATAAAAATGTATTAGTAGAAAAATCACTATATTCTTCAAAAATATGTTTTCTTTAAATATGAGTTTATATTTTTTTCTAAAGTGAATGTTAATTTTTAAAAGTTATAAAAAATTAATTTGAAAAAATTAATTTTATTTTTCAATTCATCATTTCAAAGTTATCTTAAAATTATTTTTTTATAATATTCTAAAAACATTTATTTTTTGAGGAATAATGAATATACTTTTTTATTGAAATTTTTATTTTATTTTAAAGTATTTACAAGGTAAAATAATATTTTTATTAGTTTTAAATTTTATATTGTTATTTTTTATTTAAAATAATATAATTATGGTTTTTTAAAATTATTTTATACACAAATTTATTATAAAAATATTTTATGTTTTAAAAGGAAATTTTTTTGAAAAACTGTTTTTCATAGAGGTTTACCGGTTTTATTTTAAATTAAATTCTACAGCTTCTGTGTTTTGAAATTTGAAAAATGGATGAAAAATTTGTGTCTAAAAGGTCCAAATTTATTGAATGTTTCCCTTTTATCCTGGTCTAATATAAATAGTAACTTTGGAAATTTTAGTTACCATAGTAAATGGTAAATTAGGTAATTTAGGTTAAATACAAAATGATAAATAATAAAATTACTTGAAAACATGAAATTTTTTATTGGATAAATATAATTGTACCCTTAATATATAAAGATCAAAATTAAGTTGTTTAATGTACATTTTTCTATGAAAATGACTTATATAAAATTTAAACCAAAGACAAACATAAAATGACACTTTATTTGTCTTAAATATAAATTATGTGTCCATATGGAGAAAAAATATTTTATAGACCAATATTATTGTAAATGTTTAAATTTATAAATTTATTTTCACTATATAAATTTATTTTTTAATTTTTGGGCCACTTATATGAAATTGTGATATTTATAATATTTTAATTAGTGAAAATTTAAAGATGTCACATTCATGTTTTAAATACTATATCACTTTAAATATATGGTTAACCAAAATATATATTTGACTATAAATATTATTATTAAATTTAAAAGATTTATATATTTCATGGAATTTTATTTTTAATTTTATTTAACAAAAAATTATATTAAATAACTACACAACAGTGATGTTATAATTATTTTATTAATGGAAGTATGAAATAAGTGTTATTAAAAATATAAAAATGGATATAATTTGAGACTATTAATGTGATAAACTAATTTTATAGATGATATTGAACTATTAGGGATATAATAAAATATTTTTTAGAAGTTAAATTTTTGTCTTGATATTTTTAAAACTCCAATTAATGAATAGTGTTAAATTTAAAACTAATTATATTTTATCAAAATAATATTTTATTAATTTTTTTTTAAATCATAAAACATCTTTGAAAATACAAAAAAAAATTATAATATGGTCTAAAATGTTATAAATTGTTCATTTATGGTCTAATTGACATCAAATATTTAAAAATTACAACCTTTTAGTATTAAAATATTTGTTACCTAAGTTAAAATTAAAATAGGTTAAATAAGGGTTAATCAAATTGGTAAGTTTCAAATTAATATCAAAACTGGTAAAAAATATATTGGTTTATGAGATTAAAACCTTATATAATATTATCCTTTAATACATATAATTTTGGAGGTATTTTTATTCATATTAAATTTATTATAAATTAATATTTTTTAAAAGTCCAAAAGCACCCCTCCCCTCAATTAAAAAAAGACACCTCCTTTATCATTTGTTCACATCAAATTGAGCATTCAAGATCAACCAAACTATAATAATTTATCTTATAAAATTTCATAGACACATTATAGAGGCTATTTTTTTCTCAAAAGACCAACCCTAGTGTCCCTGATTTGATATCTAAAGGAAGTTCACTAAGGAAGAGGTAATCATATTTACCAACTTTGTCAATATTATTTATTCTTATACTTACTATTCATGTGTTGTTTCAATTATAAATTAATAAATACTATAAAAAATATATTATGAGATTTTTATTATGATTATATAAAAACTATATTCTGTATTTTATGCATTCTATGAAAAACAAAAGCACTACGCGTGCGTATGTACAACTTAGTGTCTCCATGTCCTGGTGTAATCTGTTTTTCATCACAACATTATTTGGATGGGTATAGTGATGGAAATAATATATATATATATATATGATAATTATAACTTGATATTGATTATTTAACAAAATATATATCATCTAGTTACTTACCCTTTTACCATTAAAGGAATGATTCTATCACTCGTACATACGTACAACCCACCCTCTCGATGACATGGTGCGATTCATTTTCCATATTCAACATTCAAGATTGATTATATAAATATATATAATGAATAAATATGATATATATTACATTAATATAATTTGGGAAATTATGGAACTATATCCTCTTCACTAGAACAAAGACTTATACGAAAAAACATGCATAAGAAAATGAAGAAGTTAATAATAGAAAAAAGAGTAATAATAAAATATTATTAAAAAATAGATGATAAGATGATATAAGAGGATCATATATGATATCCTAAATAGGAATATGGTTTTAGAATAAGTTAATAAAATCCTTCAAACTATTATACATGAGTTTTATATATGAAATAAGGAAATCAGACCAAATGTAAGGGTTAATTTTACAATCTTCCTATTATTTTGGATCGTTTATACATAAGTATCTACCGGGAAATATTTATCTTCCTTGTCCATGTTTCGTAAAAAAAATTTGAAAAATATTCTTACTGTTATTATAAAATTGTTAAAGTAATTTTTAACCATGTGTAAAGTTTTACTAAACAGTTTGAAAAGAATCTTTTTGTCATTTTCCCAACGAGGTACTTTTTGACTTTTTCGACCAAAGTATAGGGGAAATTTTTTTATCATATACAACATAAATAGTTTTTTATTATTTTATTACTAATTAATTACATGATTCTTACCTTATAATATTATAAGTCTATTTTCAAAGAAAATAATTTCTTTTAAAATTTCGTGACATTTTAAGAAAATAAAACATTTTCAAAGCAGAAAGGATATTTTCCTCCAGAAGTATTTTATAGTGATCATAAAAAATTATTTTCCATCTAAGATAACATTATTTTATGTTAATATTCATTATTTGGGGTTATTATTTAAGGCTATAATCCTTATTATTTATATGGTTTCTTTATTTTTATGATTGAATGATATTTATAAAACCCATTTATTTTCCACGGGTTATGTTATAATGGAATGATGTTTATGAATCTATTTTTATATGGGTTATGATATAATAAATGATTTATATTCTTATGTAAAACATATATATGGTTTTAATTATGTGATTTTTGAGACCTATATCTCCCTCCAATGCATTGGGTAAATATTTATATCTCATAAGATAGACAAGACTGGAACGGGTAGAAAAACAGTTCAGTAATACAAGGATATAAATAGGAGTAAACTCAGTTCAGTAAGGGACTTTGTTTACTATGATGGTCTTATAAGTGAACCTTGAATAATATGTAAATGATTTTCTATGATTATGTGTTTTACAAAATTTTATATATTATGTTATGCTCTCGTGAAATATTTTATTTTATTCTTTATGAACTTCTATGATATATTCCATGAAATGATATCATGATCATTGACATGGAGGATATTATTTTGAAAAGATATTTTATGTTTTAACGAACTTATGATTATGTTATATCCCTTGATTTATCCTTATCGAGAAACTGATCTTACCCTTTTGTTATATTTCTTTTCTCTAGGATATAAAGAAAGATATTAAGTAATGTGTCAAAAAGGTTTCTTGTTATGAAAGAATGAGAGGGAGATGATGTCGATATTTTTTGAATCAGTTGTTTTTGTTTCCATGTTTCCAAATACAATATACCTACATGGTTTTGATGTGGTTTTATTAATTTATTTAATGAATATTATTATATTTTAGATGTTGTATCTATGTATGAAAAGAGTGGGTCATTATAGTTTGTATCAGAGCAATGCTTAGTTAACCTTTGGAATATTACTTTAGCAAGAACCCTAACGATATGTCTAAGTATAGGATACAATACTGGTGCTTTGGTAATGATTATGATAAACTATAATAAAACCTTAGGTGTACTGAATTGAAATATTAAAAGTAATTTTCCTTAATTATGTGAGTTTCCCACTATGATTAGTGTTTATATCACTTTGATTTTTGGTTTTAATCAATGGATGGAACATGAAGGAATTGTGTTATTGCTAAATGTGATGGGAAATGAAATAATTTTCCTCCTAAGAAACCAAATGTTATTGGATCTAAGATATAAAATCTTATTTCTATTCTCACACAAATTTCTCAATAAATGAATCATGTAGGACTTCAAAATGAGCAAAGGAGGTAACAACATTCTATTGAATTTATCATGAGGTAGAAACCACCATATTTAAATGGGTATTATGATCCACTAGTGGCTGAAAAATGTATTAGTATAACTAAAAAGATATTTTTTCTTCTACACTATTCAAAACATGGGAATGTAATTTTGGAAGTATATCATTTGTAATGTGAAGTAAATAAATGGTGGAACCTCATTAAGAATACAGGGCAATAAGATGAAATTGAATCTATGTAATGGGAAAAAATCAATAACTTATTTTTAAATAAGTAATTTCCTCATTTTTTTTACAAATATGGAGAAGTATTTCCTTGATCTTAACAAATAGGATGATGAATCCATTGGTATATTCAAAGAAAATTTTACAAGACGTGCAAGGTACATTTCTGGAATTATCATCCAATCTAAAAGTAAGGTCAATCGATTCTTAAGTGAATTATAACCAAGTCTTCGAAGGTCATTAGACATAAAGGACTTTAGTAGCTATAAAGAAATCATTTTATGTGATCTCAAGTTTAAGATGGATATTGATTTTTCCTATAAATATTATGGGTTCTATAAAAAGAGAGAAATGGAATTCAACAGAAAATATAAAAACTATAGTGAAAAGAATATTAGATTTTCTAAATGTTCAAATTGTGGAAAGAAACATAGAGGAAACTAAGTGAAGTATAATAGTGAATGTTTTAAGTGTGGGAAATAAGGTCATGAGGCAATTGACTACTGAAGTGATGGGAAAAAAATAGATAATGATTAAAATATATAAAAGTCTAAAAATAATGCACCACCCACACTTTAAAGCTTCAAGTGCATAGAAAATGGTAATTATTCTAACCAATTCACTAATATAAGGGTTATCAATGATGATCATCATCAATAACCTCTTAAGGACAAAGGAAAAGGAAAATCACATGCGATCACTACTAGTGATGTGAAGTATGACAATGAAGTGTTGAAAGGTACACTTACTATCCACTATAAAGTAGCTAATGTTTCATTTTATTATGGAAACACACACTCTTTTATTTATAAATATTTTTCTAAGGGTATCTCCATATTACCTGAACAATTATATGTTTAGTTAGCTATGAAAACTTTTAAAGGAATAACGTTTTCATCACATGTTTATAATTCTTATCCGGTTGAATTTTATGGGAAAATGCTTCCTACAAATCTTGTGATTATTCCTTTAGTTGAATTCAATGTTATTATTAGAATATATTAGTATTATTTATATAGATCACATGTCAAATGATGAGTAAGTTAAGTTTCATTTTATATTCTGAATGAATCCATGATCATTTATTGATGCAATGTTGAATATGAATTTTTTGTGGAAATTACTTCTATATTATGGATCTTAATTCTTATAAATTAAATTTATATGTCTGATATAGTTGGGGAAAAAAATTTCATTAAGGATAAACCTATTTTATATGGTTTTGTGGATATATTTTTGGAAGATTTTCCAGGTATTCCACTAAATTGTGAATTTGAGATTTCAATAGAACTCATACCAGCTGCTATGCCTATTTCAAATACTCCTTATAGAATGGCCATATCAATTTCCATGAATTAAAAAGAAACTTCAAGAGAATCTTGACAAGGGATTCATACAACCTATTGTATCACCTTGGGGTGAACCTATGATATTTGTTAATAAGAATGATGGATCAATGAGACTATGCATTGGTTATCGAGAACTTAACAAGATCACTATTAAGAAAAAACATCCTCTCCCCCATATTGATGACTCATTTGACCAACTACAAGGAGATCAATACATTTCCAAGTTTAATCTTCATTCTAGATATCATTAATTAATGATCAAGAATGCGGATATACCCAATATGACCTTCCGTACATGGTATGAACACTATGAATTTATAGTGATGACTTTTGGTCTTACTAATTCCCTATCTAAATTCATGGATTTAATGAATAGAGTCTTTAGAGAATATCTTGATCAGTTTATGGTAGTCTTTATAGATTATTTTCATATAAATTTGAAGATAAAGGATGAACATAAAGATCACTCGAGAAATGTACTAAAGACCCTGAGTAAGGATAGGATTTATTCAAAATTTACCAAGTGTAAATTTTGGCTTTAGAAAGTTTCATTTTTGGGTCATATAATCTCAAGAGAGGGGATATCTATGGATCCTGCAAAGATGAATGTTATGAAACATTGTCCTAGAAAAACCATGGTAACTGAGATCTAATGTTTTCTTGGTTTGACTAGATATTATCAATATTTTTTGAAATATTTCTCATGATTATATAATCCAATAACCAAGTTTACTCATAAAGGAGTTAAGTTCATATAGAACAAGGAATACAAAGAGAATTTCAAGGGAATAAAAAGAAGGTTGGTCAATGCATCTATGCTCACACTATCCTATAGTGGATAAGGGTTTTTGGTATATAGTGATGCATCCAAGAAGGGGTTGAGATGTGTTCTAATGAAAAATTATATAGTGATAGCTTATGCCTCATGAGAATTGAAAATCCATGGAAAAAATTACCCAACTCATGATTTAGAGTTATATATGGTAATATTTGCATTAAATATATGGATATAATATCTTTATGGAGAAAGGTGTGATATATATATCAATCATAAAAGGTTAAAGTATATTTTTCACTCAAAAGGAGATGAATATGCACTAAAGGAGATGGTTGGAGTTGATTAATGATTGTGACTACTCAATAAATTACAACCCTAAGAAAGCGAACAATGTGGAAGATGATTTGAGTTGAAAGGATAATGTTATCTTATCCTTTATTAGGATCACAAAATATCCCATATTTATGTATTTTCATAGGACAGATTTAGAAATTTTAATAGAAGGGTGGAAATCCTATGTTTTTCAAATTAATTTTCAACCATATATACAAGTGAAGATTAAAAAGGCATAGAAGGAAGATGTATATCTACAAAAGAAGGTGATAAATGTTCCTGAGTTCAGATATGATTGTAATGGAATAATAAGTTCCATAAATCGTGTTTGTATTCCTCCCATACCATAATTAAAGAAGAAGTTATTAGATGAGGCCCATTTTTTATCATTCTCTATTTATCCTAGAAGCACAAAGATGTATAGGTACCTGAAATAGTATTATGGTGGGATGGAATGAAGATAGATATTGTAGAGTTTATTTCTTAGTGCTTGGTTTTTCATCAAGTTAAGGCTAGGAGATATAAGTCTAAGGGGATGTTACAATCATTACCCATACTATAATAGAAGTGGGAAAACATTACCATGAAATTTTTCATCTGACTTCCCAAAAAATCTAAAGGCCATAATGCTTTATGAGTTATAGTTGATAAAACTCTCAAAGTCAGAAAACAACATTACTATTAGAGAAGACTTCTACCTTGATCAGATTTCCAGAATATATATTAAGGAAGGGATGAGATTTCATGGAGTTTAACTTTCCACTATATCTGATCGAGAGTCTAGGTTTACCTTGAAGTTCTGTAGAATTATTCAGTAGGCTTAGGATACATAGTTAATTTTCAGTAATGCTTATCATTCATAGAAAATTGTGTAAGGGTTGGTGTCCTCAAAACCAAATGTTTTGTACTTTGATTACATAAATGTTCACTTATTATATATTGTTCATTGTTATGCACGACTATAATATAATAACGTCCTGAAATATTTGTTGCATTAATAAGGTCATAGCAGATCCCCGCTATGATGAGAACCTTGAAATGCTATAACAATATTCTTAAATAAAGTTCTGCGGTTGGATGACATACTATGATAGGACACATAGTATATAGACCGTCATGTGCGAGTACTCATAAGAAGACGAGACTCTCTCTCATGGAGTTCGTACTTGGTAATCTCCAAGATGGGAGATTATGAGAACAGACCCGCCAGTAGTAATTCTGCATGTCTTGGTGTCATCGGATATTGCTATCTATGAGCGTGTGTAATGGTCCTTAGACTGGAAGATTATCATTAACTCATGTCATGACTCACGCACTTAGATTTACTGACGAAAACCGTCACGCAGACAGTTGGCGGGAAGTAGGGTACGTTGGGTGCGTCACGAGTGACATGTTGTTAATGGATAATTCAAGGAAGGATTTGTCCCTTCCATTTATGGAAGTTAATATCTCGGCCCTTTGATTGAAATAGAACTGTCGTATTAAATTCCATGGCCATGGTGTAAATGATGAGTTTATTTCAGGTAGTCAAAGAACGACATATCAAGCATATAGGTTTATGACACTGCCATGAAACCTGCTTGATGAGATATTGAGACAAAGGGATTAAATTACACAGTAAGCATTCGTATGAGGTGATACGTCAATGCGGCGTCAACTTCTTTCTCCTGGGTGCCTTGACCCGTTGCTAGACAGTAATCTTGGACTTTAGGTAAGCCCGCCTAATGCCAATGAGAAAGAGGCCTAGAGGGTCACACACTAAGTGTATCCAAGTATCTCAAGTTGAATAAAGATTATTCTCATACGTGGTTTAATAATTATTCAAGGAAGCCTAAGTTGTTTTAAATGATGGAGGAAAAAGAAAATAAAACAAGTACACGTCGTGTATTATTATTACATGCCGTGTAGTTTTATTTTGGAAAGGAAATGAATAAATGAAAACAAGATATACACGCCGTGTACATTTAATGTACACGCCGTGTAGTTTTCAATGAAAAACAAGTACACGCCGTGTATTTATTAATACACGCCGTGCAGTTTTTTTTTTAGTTGGGATTTTGAGGATATAATATTGTTTTAAATGATATTTATTATAATCAGCGTGGGCGCATGTCAAGCAATTATTTATTCGACATGGGGTTTTAAATAAAGAGTCAATGAAATAAATAAAACGCGTAACGCGTTTATTTATTGTCATAACTCTATAACCCCACACACCCGATTATAAATATCCTCACAACCCCAACTCTTTTCTGACACACAAGAGAATCGTTGTTCACAACATCTCTGGAGAATTCTTTCAAGGCCGAAAGAACCTCTTCCTCCAAGAATGCTCTCAAGACCGAGAGAGATCCTCTTCCATCGGATCAAGACAATCTAACACGGACAACGCAAGCAAAGTCTTCTCTACGCTAGCACCCGGAGAATCTTTTGGCGACGTCCAGAGATACGAGGTACACGTGTGGATCACCTCTAGAGGGAGTCTACACTTGGCTTCTGCGACGCAACGACGGATCACATCGACAACGTGATTGAGAACATCAACGAAGAAAGAACACCCAAAAGGTATTTCTTTATAATTAATTAAATTAATTATAATCAACCTGTAACGATCCTTGTTTGTGGTTCCGGGAAAAACCATCTTCTTTGTCTTTTTCTGTGATTCGATCCGTGGAGACTGTCGTTTATCATCGTATTGATCCCGGATTGATCATTGCTAATGACAAAAAGCCAATTGGGAACATCCACCCATGCGCTTCCGCTATGCCCGGAACCTTCAAATGGTATCAGAGCGAGGTTAAAACATTGATTATAGTTATTTAATTTTCGTTGATAATTTACGCATTCATATTTGATTCAATTCGAAATAAATCGTTCTATAAATATGAATTAACGAGATCTATTCTTCCTCCTTCGTTTCTCGATTCATATCACAGAAAAGACCTTTTAATTTTAATTTTGATTAAAATAAAAACGAGGAACTCATCCGGAGGAGCCGCTCTTTCTGGATGTACAACACGGGATTACACGGCGTGTAATTAAAACTACACGCCGTGTACTTAGGTTCAACGAACCGGAACTGGTCCGCCAAACCACGCCGTGTGAATTGATTATGCCTAAGTTTTAATCACGTCGTGTTGACCAGAATAGAACGGCGCGTGGAAACCAGAATACACGACGTGTATGTTGGAACAACACGCCGTGTAGTCCGTTCCGACCCAGGTGAAACCGTGTACAAAGATAAGTCGCGTACCGCGTATACGGGATCGCCAGGCCGGTTACCACGTAACAAGGAAGTACACGCCGTGTATGATTCATCTACATGCCATGTACTGTAAAATTTCCAAAGTACAGAAAAACACGCCAAAGCCCCGGCGTGTACTTTGGACAAAGGGTGAAAAGAAAAATACACGCCGTGTAATTATAAACTACACGCCATGTACTTTCCAGAAATGGAATTTCACCAGGTTTCCTCCAATGTACAAAGACTCGTACAAGGAATATGGATGAGAAGAATCTCAAGGAAATTCAGAAAGGAATTTAAGATAAAGAATTGATTAATTATAAGATCATAATTAATTTAATTCGAGCGCGTCTTATCTTAAATAAAAGAACGATTAAAAGAATTTGAATTCTAAATATGCGTAAATGTCGTTGCATACTATGGATGATCATGAGCTAGACCAAAGACCCTTTGTATGTGTATGGTTTCATTTAAATTTATTTAATTTAAATTTGTTGGCCTGCGAGCCTTCTTCCAATAAAATGTAGGGCCTGCGTGCCCATGGTTTCTTTAATGTAAACCCATGTAATGGAGGATCTCCCAAGCCAGAGGAGATGGTTCAAATCCTGAAGCCGAGGCGAAACCGACACAAGAAGATACAAAGGTGGACAGGTGGGAGCTGCAAAACATGAACCATCAGGTTCAAGGTGTTTTCCCTAGGTCAGGGTAAGCTTATCAAAACCGCTAGATATGCTAACCAAATAGAAGCTCATGATCATGCCATCTTATTTTATTTCTGTCTGATTTCATGGTTTATATATTATGCATGTGTTGTCGCGATCACATAATTAATAAAATGAAAAAGAATGCAAATATGGAATAAAATAAAAACCGGTCTATGCGTATACATTATCGGAACATGGTTAATCACTTAAGCAAGCATCACTTAATATTAACAAGCATGTGATAATGCAAAGATACGCATAAAGAATAAAATCCCTCAAATACCATATTAAGTCAGACCAAGCCTTCCGTTACTTGATTAAGGGAAAGACTCAATAAAACTATGTGTTTGACCAACCCTTGTTGGGACACATACTTTTATAAAGGAAGCCCTTATGAAAGGTTTCGGGTTGACTTAACCATATTACATCAAGAGAAGTATCCCTTGATAGACTTGATGTAATATTGGAGGCAAGAGTTGAGAAAATCCAAGTCAGGATTTCAGGATTGGGGAGTCCACTCAACAGATCAAGGAACTGTAAGCTCACAGTTGGCAAAGACCCGCCTACCTAAATACCTTCAAATAGCTTGACCAACCCTTGTTGGGGTTATGCGAAGGGAAATATGGATCCTTGCCATTAGAATTTCAAAGCAACTGGACATTCCGAGTTCAATGGTGAGGGACATTGGGAATTGATAAAATAGTGGGAGACATAATAAAATTTATTATTTCTCATAAAATGTAATCAAAGAAAGTACTGATGAATCTGCTCTTTTAAATTGTAGAATCAAAATGACAAACACATCAACCACATTTTCTCTGCGATCAATTCTGGATAAAGACAACATCCTCACCGGCAGTAACTTTCAGGAATGGTTTAGTCGCCTTCGGGTTATCCTACGCCATGAACGGAAGTTTTATGTGTTGGAGTCCTCACTTCCTGATTCTCCTGCCCCAGGGGCAAGTGATGAAGATTTCCTAGTCTATGATCAACATTTGAACGATGCTCTCGACGTTCAATGTTTGATGCTGTCATCTATGTCTAGTGAGCTCATGAAGTCTCATGAAGACATGGATGCCTACAGCATGCTCAAGAACCTACGTGGTTTATACCAGGAGAGAGAAAGACAAGAAAGGTTTGAGATCTCCAAGGATCTGTTTCAGAGCAAGCTTGGAGAGGGTGCCCCAGCTGGGCCTCATGTAGTCAAGCTCATTGGCTACATTGAGCGCTTGGAGGTTCTAGGGTTTAAACTCCCTGGAGAACTGGGTACCGATCTCATTCTCGCATCACTTCCCCAGAGCTTCTCAAACTTTGTTGTTAATTTCAACATGAACAATATTGAGAAGTCTCTATCTGATCTTCTTATCCTTATTCGCCAAGTGGACAATGACATGAAGCGTGAAAAGCCTTTTGTCCTTATGGTGAATAAAAGGAAAGGGAAGGCGAAGAGCTTTAAGCCCAAAGCTTCTTCAAGGCCTTCCAAGAAAAGGAAGATCAAAGGGGAGGCAAAGGAACAGGATGTTGTTTGTTTCGCATGTGGCAAGAAGGGTCACTGGAAGAAAAACTGCACCCAGCCAAGGAAGCAAGGGGAAGCTTCAGGTGCGTTTGTTATCGAATGCAATCTATCTGTTTCTACTAATTGGGTATTAGATGATGCTTGTGGTGCTCACATCTGTATCCAAATACAAGAACCAAGTAGATTCAGGAAGATTGATCGAGGGGAGATAGATCTACGAGCAGCCAACGGAGCCAGACTTGATGTTGTAGCTGTCGGGGACTACCACCTCACATTGCCTACCGGGATGGTCTTGGTTTTGAAAGGATGTTATTATGTACCCTCTGTAACCAAAAACATTATTTCAGTATCCAGATTAGATACTGATGGATTCATATTCAAGTTTGGAAATGAATGTTGCTACTTTTATAAAGATAGCATTTGTTTTGGTAGGGCACATTTATATAACGGCCTTTATGTGTTAGACTACACAAACCAAGTAATGGCAATTGATAACAAAGTTAATTTACATGACTCATACCACACCCAACTTTGGCATCACCGGCTAGGTCATGTCAATGAGAAATGTTTGACAAAATTACATCAAGATGGGTATTTAGATTCTTTCGAACTAAAACCACTTGGTGTATGTCATGCGTGTCTACAAGGCAAAATGACCAAAGCCCCATTTAGTGGGAAAGGTGAAAGAGCTAAAGAGCTTCTAGAATTAGTTCACACAGATGTGTGTGGACCATTTCCAGTTGAAGCAAGGGGTGGGTTCTCGTACTTCATAACTTTTACTGATGATTTTAGTAGATATGGATATATCTATTTAATGAGGTATAAGTCCGATTCTTTTGATCGGTTCAAAGAATACAAGAATGAAGTTGAGAACCAGCTTGGTAAGAAGATTAAGAAACTCCGCTCAGACAGAGGAGGAGAATATCTTAATCAAGACTTCATTGATTTCTTATGGGAGTTTGGGATTCTATCTCAACTCACTCCTCCTTACACACCACAGTGGAATGGTGTAAGTGAAAGGAGGAACCGCACCCTGTTGGACATGGTGAGATCAATGATGAGTCATGCGAGTCTTCCATTATCCTTTTGGGGATATGCATTACAAACAGAAGCACACATACTAAACCAAGTACCAACTAAATCGATAAATGGTATTCCATACGAATTATGGAGTGGACGCAAAGCCATGTTATCGAATTTACACATGTGGGGTAGAGAAGCATTTGTTAAGGACTCTTCAGGTAACAAACTTGCACCCTGAGGCACAAAGTGTATCTTTATAGGATATCCCAAGGAAACAAGGGGATATTACCTATACAACCCCTCAGATAAAAAGGTTACAGTGGCAAGACACGCCATATTCCTTGAGAGGGAGCACATCTCCAGAAGAGATAGTGGGAGCGAGATAGACTTCGATGAAGTTGAGGCTCAAGATACACATGAGTTGGTACAAGAACAGATTCCACAAAGCCTCGTGGAAGAACAATCTGTTCTAGAGACACAAGAACTGCGTAGGAGCACGAGAGAGGTGAGAGAACCAGGACGATATGGTTTTCTTGTCACTGAGGATGGTGACTCATTATTGGTTGACAATGATGATCCTCTTACCTACAAGGAAGCAGTTGAAGGCACAGACGTTGCCAAGTGGCAAGAAGCCATGAATTCTGAAATGGATTCCATGTACCAAAACCAAGTCTGGATTTTGGTAGATCCTCCAGTTGATGTAAAGCCTATTGGTAATAAATGGGTATTCAAGAAGAAACTGGACATGGAGGGGCAAGTCAGCACCTACAAGGCACGACTGGTTGCAAAAGGTTTTAGACAGCGTCAATGAATTGACTATGATGAAACCTTTTCACCGGTTGCAATGCTGAAGTCTATCAGAATCCTATTGGCCATTTCTACTTACCATGACTATGAAATTTGGAAAATGGATGTCAAAACAGCTTTCCTTAACGGGAACCTCCAGGAAGATGTCTACATGACACAACCTGAAGGTTTTGTGACTTCAAAGGATTCCAACAAGGTATGCAAGTTGCAAAAATCCATTTATGGATTAAAGCAAGCATCAAGGTCATGGAACATTCGTTTTGATGAAGCTGTTACAGAATTTGGCTTTGTTAAGAAAGAATGTGAGCCTTGTGTCTACAAAAGGTTTAGTGGAAGTGCAGTCATTTTCCTAATAGTATATGTCGATGACATATTGCTAATTGGAAACGAAGTACCTGTCTTACAGTCAGTTAAGGCATGGTTGAATAAATTCTTCTCCATGAAAGACTTGGGCGAGGCGGCATATATTCTTGGGATCAAGATCCATCGTGATAGATCCAAGAAAATGCTGGGCCTAAGTCAAAGTACATACATTGACAAGATACTAAAGAGATTCGGTATGGAACAGTCCAAGAGGGGATTGTTGCCAGTGTCACATGGCTTTCATCTTTCCAAGAAAATGTGTCCTCAGACACATGAGGAAAGAAAGAGAATGGCAAGGATCCCTTACGCATCCGCGATTGGGTCAGTCATGTATGATATTCTATGTACAAGGCTAGATGTTACTTATGCATTAAGTGCGGTAGGCAGATATCAAGCTGATCCAGGAGACCGCCATTGGATGGCAGTCAAGACTATCCTTAAGTATCTGAGGTGTACTAAGGATATGTTCTTGGTTTATGGAGGAGATGAGGAACTAGTCATCAGAGGACATGTAGATGCTAGTTTCCAGACTGATCAAGATGACATGAATTCACAGACTGGATACATCTTCAGTTTGAATGGAGGTGCAGTGAGCTGGAAAGCTCAAAACAAAGTGTGGTGGCAGATTCTACAGCGGAGTCCGAGTATATCGCAGCTTCTGAGGCAGCTAAAGAAGCAGTATGGATGCGAAGCTTCATCCAAGAGCTGGATGTTGTACCGAGCAGTAAAGATCCTATCACACTCTATTGTGATAATACTGCAGTGGTGGCACTTGCAAAAGAGCCAAGGTCACATCAGCGGACAAAGCACATACTTCGGAAGTATCATCTCTTGAGGGATTTTTCTCAGAGAGGTGAAGTTACAGTGAGCAGTATTTCCACGGAAGACAACATGGCGGACCCATTGACTAAAGCCTTGACTCAGCAGAAACATGATCATCATGTGAGGTCTAGCGGACTAAAATTCGTAGGCAGTTGGCTCTAGTCCAAGTGGGAGTTTGTAAGGGTTGGTGTCCTCAGAACCAACTGTTTTGTACTTTGATTACATAAATGTTCACTTATTATATATTGTTCATTGTTCTGCATGACTATAATATAATAATGTCCTGAAATATTTGTTGCATTAATAAGGTCATAGCAGATCCCCGCTATGATGAGAACCTTGAAATGCTATAACAATATTCTTAAATAAAGTTCTGCGGTTGGATGACATACTATGATAGGACACATAGTATACAGACCGTCATGTGCGAGTACTCATAAGAAGACGAGACTCTCTCTCATGGAGTTCGCACTTGGTAATCTCCAAGATGGGAGATTATGAGAACAGACCCGCCAGTAGTAATTCTGCATGTCTTGGTGTCATCGGATATTGCTATCTACGAGCGTGTGTAATGGTCCTTAGACTGGAAGATTATCATTAACTCATGTCATGACTCGCGCACTTAGATTTACTGACGAAAACCGTCACGCAGACAGTTGGCGGGAAGTAGGGTACGTTGGGTGCATCACAAGTGACATGTTGTTAATGGATAAGTCAAGGAAGGATTTGTCCCTTCCATTTATGGAAGTTGATATCTCGGCCCTTTGATTGAAATAGAACTGTCGTATTAAATTCCATGGCCATGGTGTAAACGATGAGTTTATTTCAGGTAGTCAAAGAACAACATGTCAAGCATATAGGTTTATGACACTGCCATGAAACCTGCTTGATGAGATATTGAGACAAATGGATTAAATTACACAGTAAGCATTCGTATGAGGTGATACGTCAATGCGGCGTCAACTTCTTTCTCCTGGGTGCCTTGACCCGTTGCTAGACAGTAATCTTGGACTTTAGGCAAGCCCGCCTAATGCCAACGAGAAAGAGGCCTAGAGGGTCACACACTAAGTGTATCCAAGTATCTCAAGTTGAATAAAGATTATTCTCGTACGTGGTTTAATAATTATTCAAGGAAGCCTAAGTTGTTTTAAATGATGGTGGAAAAAGAAAATAAAACAAGTACACGTCGTGTATTATTATTACATTCCATGTAGTTTTATTTTGGAAAGGAAATGAATAAATGAAAACAAGATATACACGCCGTGTACATTTAATGTACACGCCGTGTAGTTTTCAATGAAAAACAAGTACACGCCGTGTATTTATTAATACACGCCGTGTAGTTTTTTTTAGTTGGGATTTTGAGGATATAATATTGTTTTAAATGATATTTATTATAATCAGCGTGGGCGCATGTGAATCAATTATTTATTCGACATGGGGTTTTAAATAAAGAGTCAATGAAATAAATAAAACGCGTAACGCGTTTATTTATTGTCATAACTCTATAACCCCACACACCCGATTATAAATATCCTCACAACCCCAACTCTTTTCTGACACACAAGAGAATCGTTGTGCACAACATCTCTGGAGAATTCTTTCAAGGCCAAAAGAACCTCTTCCTCCAAGAACGCTCTCAAGACCGAGAGAGATCCTCTTCCATTGGATCAAGACAATCTAAGGAGGACAACGCAAGCAAAGGCTTCTCCACGCTAGCACCCGGAGAATCTTTTGGCAACATCCAGAGATACGAGGTACACGTGTGGATCACCGCTAGAGGGAGTCTACACTTGGCTTCTACGACGCAACGACGGATCACATCAACAACGTGATTGAGAACATCAACGAAGAAAGAACACCTAAAAGGTATTTCTTTATAATTAATTAAATTAATTATAATCAACCTGT
This sequence comes from Viscum album, assembly GCA_963277665.1. Lineage (NCBI taxonomy): Eukaryota > Viridiplantae > Streptophyta > Magnoliopsida > Santalales > Viscaceae > Viscum > Viscum album. The sequence goes on along the minus strand of OY728161.1, from coordinate 1,626,970,789 downwards.
AACGATCCTTGTTTGTGGTTCCGGGAAAAACCATCTTCTTTGTCTTTTTCTGTGATTCGATCTGTGGAGACTGGCGTTTATCATCGTATTGATCCCAGATTGATCATTGCTAATGACAAAAAGCCAAGTGGGCACATCCACCCACGCGCTTCCACTGTGCCCGGAACCTTCAAATTGGTCAGTATAAGAGGAAAAATTCGAACTCTATAAGACATGTTGAGATCTTTCTCGAAGTATTTCAAAGGATTTTGGGATCAACACCTATATTTGGTAGAATTTTATTACAATAATATCTTTCACTACAGTATTCTAATGGATCCTTATGACTCCCTCTAGGGTAAGAAGTCAAAAACTCCAACACGATTGAATGAATTTGAGGAAAGAGTGCTATCGGGACCTAATCTATTTGAGGAAATATAAGAGAAGGTTAGATCAATTTAACCACACATTTGAGAAAATCTGAATTGAAAAAAATGTTATGCTAATAATCGGTGAAAATACAAAGAGTTTGAAGTGAGTGAAAAGGTATTTCTTCAAACATATCTCAGGTAGAGAGTAATGAGATTTGAAAAGAAGGTCATGTTATTCCTTAGGTATATCAGTCCTTTTGAAATTCTGGATTTTGTTTGGAATGTAACTTATTGATTGTTGCTTCCACAAAATCTCTCTAAAGTTCATGATGTGTTCCATGCATCTCTCATGAGAAATTACATACCTAGTCCTTCACATGTACTAAACTCAGAATTCATACCACTAGAGCATGATATTTATTATAAATAAAAACAAATAGTGATTCTGGATTATAGGGAGAAATTTCTATGAAACAATACCACTTGCTTGGTTAATGTCTTATAGCGGAACCACTAATTTGAGAAATCTATGTGGGAACCTAAGGATGTGGTGAGGCAGGGGTATCTTCATATTTTTATATCCATGTAATTAATTTCAATGGAGAATTTAATTTTAAGGGGGGGGGTGTAATGTAAGACCCTGATAATTTAATAAATAATTCTCTTTAAATAATTTTAATTCTCCAATAGCTTGCATTGCATGAAACTGTGAGTTTAAATGAAACATGAGACACTATAAGTATAAAATGACCATTATAAACTAGCTATTAACTTGGAAGGAACAAATATAATTATGTAATTCGTGAAATAAGTATAAAGGTATAACTCAATATGAATGTATTTGTAGTAAAATCACTTTATTCTTCAAAAATATGTTTTTCTAAAAAATTAAATTATCTTATTTTTATAAGTTAATATTAATTTTTTAAAGTTATAAAAAATTAATTTGATAAAACTAATTTTATTATTGAATTCATAAAGTCAAAATTATCTTATTTTTTTATAATTTTAGGAAAACATTTGTTTTTTAAATAATAGTGAAAATACTGATTTTTATTAAAAATTGTATTTTCTTTTAAAGTATTTGAAGGATCAAATTATGTTTTGGATTGGTATTAAATTTTAATTAGTGCATCTTATTTAAAATAATCCAATAATGGTTTCTTGCCTGTAACCATTTTTTTCATTTTCTAGAGGCCGGTTTAAGGGTTCCCGATACCCAAACAATGCACATGAAACAACCACATTACACTTTCAAATTCAAAAACACCTTCAAAATTCAAACACACCGCTAGCCACGCCTCGAGCTGCGAACCCTACATCACGCCTTGAGCATTGAACCCATCACATTTGATCTATGCCACCTCGATCCATGGCCTGCCATGACAGACACATCACAGGAATCAACCAGACTGCCGGAGAGTTCCACCGGCATCCATCACCACCATCACCGTTGGTGTCCGTTAACATAACAGCCATTCCAGGATCAAACCCGCAGACGACAACCGAGTAAGACAAAACAACCACCAAATCTAAATCAAAGGGCCTCAAACAAGCATTCCCAAAACATAGAAACCAGCCCTGCATCCAAACCTAGAGCACCAAAAAACAACAAGAAATCCTAAGCAAAGCTGCATCATGAAATAGAAAATAGAATAGCTCTTCCTACCTCCACCGGAGCATCAAAGCTGGTTCGAAACCGCCAGATCCATCCACAAAACATATCACAAAGTCACCAAAGCAGAAACCAAAAGAAATATGGAAGAAAGGAGAAAAACTATTAACAGAAACCCTGAAAAGAACCCATCCAAAAACCAGATCAAGTTCCAAATCCCATCATCACCAACCAGATGACCCCCGGAGGCCACTCCCAACCACCAAGTGCTTCCATATGAGAATGGAAAGACTCCCTCAACCCGCAGAATCTGGGACTCGATCACAGGATGACTGCACCACCATGAAACCCAAACCAGAGAGAGGGTTTGAGTCAAGGACGGCTGAATCAAGCACACCATCGCGACGACCGATCCAAGGAAGTCGCTGCCGCAAACAACAAACAAGGGGTGGGATAACAGAACTTGACTGAGGCGAAACCAGGAGGTGGAGACGGGAGATAAACCCTCGCGCTGCTTCACCCCTTACGGGCCCATCACCTTAGGGACAACTCAGTCCGTAAGGGATGAGCATCCAATAATGGTTTCTGAAAATTATTTTATACAAGATTTGTTTATAAAAATATTTTATGTTTTAGAAGGGCATTTTTCCGAATAATAGTTTTTTAAGGAAGTTTAAAAGTTTTTTTAAAATTAAATTCTAAAACTTATATGTTATTGAATTTTGAAAAATAAATGAAAAATTTGGATTCATAATTTTAAAATTTAGTGAATATATCTCTTTTATTTTCATCCAATATGAATAGTAACTTTGATAAATTTTGTTACAACGGTAATGGGTAAATTGGGAAATTAAGGGTAAAAATAAAATAATAAAGACTACAAAAAATACTCTAACTCATTAAAAAAATTTATTGGATGAATATAATTAAACCATTAACACATAATAATCGAAATTAAATAGTTTAATGAACACTTTTCCTTGAAAATGACTTATATAAAATTTAAATCAAAGAAAGACACAAAATGTCACTTTCTTTGTCTTAAATATCCCTTATATTTAAACATGGGAAAAAAAGAATTTTATGAATGAATATTGAGGTATGTTTTTAACTTAATAAATTTATTTTCATGATATAAATTTATTTTTGACTTTTTGGGCCACTTAGATGAGATTATGATATTTATAATATTTTATTTAATGAAAATTTAAATATGTCACATTCATATTTTAAATACTATATCATTTTAAATATAAGGTTAACCAAAATATATATTCTATTAGAAACATAATTATTAAAGAGAAAATATTCATTTTTATCATGATATTTTTTTAAATTTTAGTGAGAAAATAAGTATATTAAATAATCAAGGAACTCTATTGTAGTATTTATATTATTAATGAAAATATCAAATAAATGTTACTAAAGATATTAAAATAAATACAATTTGAGGCAATTAATGTGTTAAGATAATTTTATAGATTAAATTGACCTATTAGGGATATAATAATATATTTTTTTCTCATTTAATTTGTTATATTGATATTTTTAAAAGTCCAAGTAATGAATAATGTCGAAATTGACACTAATGGTATTTTATCAAAATAATATTTTATTAAATAATTTAAAAATCATAAAATATATTTAAAAATAAAAAATAATTATAATATGTTCTAAAATATTATAAATTATTCATTTATGGTCTAATTGAAATCACATAAATAAAAATTGCATCCTTTTAATATTAATAGAGTTGTTACCTAAGATATTAATAAAATAGGTTAACTAAGGGTTAATCAAAATCATAAGGTTTAAAATAATACCAAAACATATCAAAAATATATTTTTTGATGGGATTAAAAATTTATCTCATTTTATATTTAAATAAATTTTATTTTGGAGGTATTTTTATTGATATTTTATTTATTATTAAGTAACAGTTCTAGAAATTTAAAAATTAAACCTCACCTTGATTATAAAAGTTCACCTCCTCCCTCACTTATTCACATCACATTAAGCCTTAAAGATAAAAAAAAATATACCAATTTATATTTTAAACTTAACTATGAAAATTATTTAGGTTTTGGTATTCTAAAAATACCAACCGTAGTGTCTCTAAGAGGAGATCGAAAAGAAGTTTTCCATGGAAGAGGTAATCATCTTTACCAACTCTTTCAAGATTATTTCATCTTATACTTTCTCTTCATGTGTTGTTTCTATTATAAAATAATAAATCCAGTATAAAATATATTCTTATTTTTTATTATTATTATGTAACAACCATATTCTACCTTTTATCCATCCTAAGAAAAATAAATGAATTGCGCGTGCGTATGCACATCTTACTATTGCCACGTCGTGGTGTAATATGTCTTTTACCACAACTTTATTTAGATGGGTATTACAATAGAAATAATATATATATATATGATATTTATAACTTTATATTAATTCTGGAAAAAAATATATACCATACACTTCCTTACCCTTTTACCATTAAAAGAATGATATTGTCGCTCGTGTGTACATACGACCTACCATCTCCATGATGCGGTGAGATTCATTTTCCATATTCACATTTCAAGAATAATTATATAAATTTATATAATGAATAAATATTATATATATTACATTAATATAATTCTTTAAATTATGGAACTATTTCCTATTCCTATTAAATGGGACGCACATGATAAAACACGCATAGGAAAATGATGTAGTTAACACCTGAAAAAAGAGTAATAATGAAATATTATTAACAAACATATGATAAGATATTATAATAGAATCATATATGATATCATAAATATGAATGTGGTTCTGAAATAAGTTAATAACATTATTTGAGCCATTATACTGGAGTTTCACATATTCACGAAGGAAATCAGACCTAGGGTAAGGGTTAATTTCACAATCTCATTATTATTCTTGATTGTGTATACATAAGTATCTACTGGAAAATATTTATCCTCCATGTACATATTTCTTAAAAAAAATATTTTTTTACTATTCTTATACAATTCTTAAATTCATTTTTAACCATGCATGGAGCTTTACTAAATGTTTTGAAATGAATATTTTTATCATTTTTCTAACGAGGTAATTTTTTAATTTTCTAAGAAAATTATGACAGGAATGTTTTTTGACTTATACATCATGAATGTTTTTTTACAATTTCATGATGTGTTAATTTATTAAAGATTCCCTTAAAATATTACATGGTTATTTTCAAATAGTTATTTTTAAAACATGTGTCATTTTAAGAAAATAAAATTTTTTCAAAGAAGAAAGGATATTTTCCTAAAAAATTACTTTCAAGTAATAATGAAGAATTATTTTCCATCGAAAATAACATTATTTTATGTTACTTATTCTTTATTTGGGATTATTATTCAAGGATTAAATCATTATTAATTCTATGGTTGGTTTATTTTTATGAGTGAACAATATTTATGAAACCCGTTTCTTTTCCACGGGTTATGTTATGATGAAATGATGTTTATGAAATCCATTTTTTATATGGGTTCTGATATGATGAATGATTAATGTTATTGTAGAACACACATATATAGTTTTTATTATGTGATGGGTGGGACCTATATCTCCCTCTAATACTTTAGATAAATAATTATATCTCATGAGATAGACAGGACTGGAATAGGTAGTAAAATCGATTCAATAAAACAGGGTTGGAATGAGGAGTAAACTCAGTTCAGTAAGAGACTTTGTCTACTATGATGGTCTTGGAAGTGAACCTTGAATAATATAAAAATTATTTTCTATGCTTTTGTGGTTTTCCACAATTTAATGTATTATATTATGATCTCAATGAATATGTTCTCTTATTATTTATGAACTTCTATGATTTATTCCAATAAATGATAGCATGATATTTGATAAGTAGGATATAATTTTTAAAATATATTTTCATGTTATTATTCCCTTATGCTTATGTATCTCCCTTTATTTACCCTTACTGAGCATCTAAGGTCACCCTTTTCTTTTGTTTCTTTTCATTTGGATATGAAGAAAGGTATTAATTAATATATTTCCAAAATTGTTCTATTTATGTAGGAGTAAGTGGTAGACAATGTAGATGTTTTATGAATTGGTTATTTATGTTTCCCAGTTTTCAAAGACACTAAACCTATATGGTTCTGGCATGGTTTTGTTATGTTTTTTAATGAATATTATTCTATTTTATATGTATTATCTACGTAAGTAAATATTGGGCCTTTATAATCTCAAACTCATTCAATTTATCCAAAATAACTATGAATCTACTTACCATGCTAACTATTGTGGTTATATATGACTAGTAACTTATGATTAAAGAACATCCTAACCTCTAAAGTTATACAAACCATTCTTTGATACCAAATGTAAGGACCAAAACTTAAACATTACATATTGTAGTTATATTAAATTATAATATACATTATTACATTCCCAAGAATATTTTCATTTTAGAGTTTTACAGAATTAGGACTAAACCTTAAAAAATAATCCCATATATAAAAAGTGGATACTTATACCCTGTATCCATTTCTTCCATAAAACAAAAGTGTTAAAAACTAGAATTATTTTATGACAAATATTCAAAATTTTCTCTTGATGTCATCCATGTCTCTATTCAATCATTGAATTCTATGAAAATCATTTCAAAACATAGGATGAACACAAAAGATTGGTAAGAGACAAAAAAGAAGGAAAATATTTATTCTAGTGAAAACATAAAATCCCATCAAAAACATTTTCTTAAAAACTCATTATAAAGAATAGAAAAATAATATATGTTCAACCGGACAAAATTACCATATAAATATTACATTTAACCTTAAAATGGAATAACCAAATGGCCTACTTCCATATCCAAAGGACCCAATACATTGGAGAGAAATTATAGGGCTCACCTGTCATATCATAAGTTATAATGGGGATCAACCCATCATATCTTGGGATATAATCAGGATAAACCAATAATATCTTGATCTATAATTGGATAAAACCATAATAAACAACTTACGAGGACCATATCATGAATAAAAACTTTGAAAAATCTTCTAAACATATTTATAAAACACTTATAGATATTAAAATATCATCTTCTTACAAAAAACAATTTTAAAATCTATAAACCACACACTTAATAATGAACCAATTTTATTTGAAAATAAATGTATAAAATTATAAATGAAATATTAAATAATTAAGGATTTATAAAGGTTGGAAAATATTCTCGTGATATATAAGTTAAAAACCATTATTTATTACCTTCTTAAAAGAGTTTAAAGAAAAAATTTAAAAGAGTTTTTTTTAGAAGAAAGTCCCTTACATAATAACTAAAAAAGATACCTTTTGAGAAAATTTGAGAGAAATTAGAAATTTAACATTTTAAAACATTCATGTCCATATAAATACATTCATAAAATCAATTTAAAAAACCTGGATATTAAAGATAAAGATTTAAACTAATAATTATTTAATACATTTAAAATGATGTTTTAGTTAAAGGGTCCCATACAAATACCATATTAATGAAGTGAGAATTGATCAAATGAATCGATTATGTGTATTTGTTGAAAATGCAGATAATTTTTTTGAAATAAAACATAATATATTCAAAAGTAATTTCATACATAATATTAGCATGACATGATCAAGAAGTATAATTTTAATGTAAATAATGGAAATTGGGTTATGAATTCCCCTACCTCACATTTTAATTCCATAAAACTTGTTCAAACCTCATTTATAATGTTTTAAATAATTTTATTAATTTATTCAAGAACTATATTCATATTTATAATACCTTATATTACCTTTTAATTAAATATTACCCCTCGTTCATTAATAATTCTTCATTATTTTCATAGTTTCGGGTGTTTTCATTTCATGGTTTCATGGTCGGTTTACTTGTGTAATATTATGGATGTACTTGTAAAATGGTATTACAACTATAGATGTGAAATTAAATAGTATTAATGATATTACATAAGTATTAATGGTCACATATACCATTTTTTATTTCTTACATGAGGATGATTCATTAGACAAAATTTTAATGATAAATGTTAAGTTTATTTTTGGTGGGTTTTCCAAACAACACAAACTAGTTTTTTATTATTTAATATTATGTGATTATATTAGTTATATAAAATTAAATATGTTATAATACACCTATTTAAATATTATTTAACCATAATTATATTTTTATGACTATCCATGTAGGTGGTAATGGAAAATGAAAAATATAGCTTTAATATCCAAATTTACCAAATAAAATTATTGAATCCTAGGTAATTATAGAATAATACATTTTCATATCGATTAATATTTATTAATTATATAGTAATTTTTCTTTAAAGGGGATGTTATGTTTGATAGCGTACCCAACATGCAACAATGGGTTTTTCTGAAATCTTACATTTCACACAAGACTGGGTTATACCAAAAAAATAATATATATTATTATTTTAAGTGTTGATTTATTTATAATTTTTAGGTAATAAATAATTAAATTAAAAGACGACATAAAGATGATGTAGTAATTGCTTCATTAATGGAATAATCAAATAAATAATATTAATAATGTTAAAATAAATATAATTTGATATAATTGATGACATCCATGAATTTTATCTTTGACTTTGACATGTTACGGATGTGTTAATGTGGTTTTTTTGAAGATATAAAATTTTTATGATATTTGTTTTAAAGGAAAATACTAAATAGTATCAAAATAGACACTAATGATATTTTAAAATTCAAAATCTTTTATTAAATGATATAAATTTTGTAAAAATATATCCTTTAGAAAAATGATTGGGATAAGTCTAAATATTTCATTAATGAATCATTTTTGGTCATTTTTAATTTTATGGTAATTATATTTAATCTCAAAGTGTAAATTACATAATGTCAAGGTAACAATTAATATGGATTAAAACAAAAAGATAAGGTTTAAAAAATAATTAAAAATTTTTCCAGTTTTAATAGGATGAATGGATTTAGACCCAAAATCTTCCTATCTTAGAAATAATTTTGTTTTTATCCATTTTTAATTAAAAATTAATTTATATTAATATAATATTTTCAATAATTCATGGAGTTCCCCTCCCCTCTCCTATAAAAGGGATCCCATTAATATCTATTAATTACAATTAAAAAACTGTTTGGTTCATCCAATTTCTTCCCAAATCCTTTCCTATAATACCTCCCAAAATTCTAGAGACCATAGTTTAGGTAGAAAACCCTCCTTAGAGGTCCAAATATATTAAGAAAGGTTATCGTCTCAGGGAATGGTAATGTTTTTATTTAAGTATTTATATATTATTTATTCTTCCACTTTCTTCAAATCTACTTAAACCATGATGAAATAAAAAATACAGTATAATCAATATACTTAGATGTTATTATGTTAATATAATCACCTAAATCCATCTCCAATTTCATCAAATAGGAAATGAACTTTTCATTTGTGCGTGCATGTGAACTATCACCTCCATGAACTAACATAATTACTTTTTCATTAACATATCTCATGACTAGTTATAGTGATGAAATTAATGTTTATATATGATATTAATGACATATTTATAATATATCATTTATGTTCTTACCATCCATGCACATAAAAATGATAACATTGTTCATGCGTGCGTGTGAATTATCACCTCCACGAAGCGATGCGATTCATTTTTATTCACCACATCACATGTATGATACATAGAATTATATCTAAATGATTACTATGATTTTAATTATTTTATAATCATTATTAAAACATAAAATAAAAAACACCTTATTTCCATAATGATCATTGAAAAATGGAGACGTTACTCATGCGTACGTATGACCTACCATCTCCATGATTATAACATTGTTCATTTTCATAAAAATACATAAATGGTTTGATTTAAGAGTATAATTGATGTATAAAAGTAATTATTATGTCATGAATATTATTATTGAGATTATTGAATCATTACCACATGGAATAATGACATCATACCAAATTCGTCTTGAACTCAAGTACCGAATATTGACAAAACGTTCGACATGAGTTTAAAATAATTAAGTAATTTTTATAAAATTATAATAAGTGATATAAAGGGAATAATAAACTTGAAAATTATTCTCAAGGAATTATAAATTAACCTAAGTTTATTATTCAGGAACATAATGATTGTACGTGATGACTTAGACTCAAGGTATGGGACTTCGTCTTAATCTCCTTTCATTGAGGAATATTTTAATGTTATACACCACCTTCTTTTTTAAGGTGTATAATCAGAACCATAGACTTTTGATTTCTTTGAATGGTTTTCAAAATGAATCTTTTTATATGAATCATTGTACTAAACCAAAAAATAATTTTTTTAACGTATACGATGATAATCACTTTTCTACCACCATAAACATTATTTAATATTTAGATTCCTCTAAAAACCATAATGTTTTTTAAAAGGAAAATAAATAACTTAATCTATTTTTAGGTATTTTTTTATTGAAAATGGTTTTGAGAATGGATTGATTATTTTAATTTCTCTAAATGGTGTATTTTATTTTCAAAGTGGAGATGTTATTTTTTCCTTTATCTGTGTTTTATGTGTTATGATTATGTTATAGTTCTTGGAAATTGTTTATGTATATGGGTGGTTCCATGATAAACCAAGGGTAGGTGATCCTGTCATAACTCTCTAATGAATTTGGTAATTATATGGAGTTAACTAGTTGGGATTATCCTAAGAGATTTAGGGAATATACCATGATGGGTATTCCAAATATAACCATGAAGGTTACTCCCTATGTAGACATGAAAGATACAATGTAAGAATGATATGGATGACACAAGTTACCTTTATGATTTATGATTTATATGGAGTTTTAAAATAATATTATGATTTCATGAGGTAATCTGGAGAGTTTTTGTTTTATTTGTAAAAATTTTGATTTTGTGAAATTCTTTCATGAGTTTACAATATTCATGGACTAATAGTTTCATTCCTTATTTTATGCCCCTTATTTATATTTCTGTGCTCATCCCATGTTTTTTAAAGGTTTTCCACAGGGTATAAGGATGGGTTAAAGAAATAAAAAAGTCAAGCTGAATGTTATAAATATTTTTATCAAGAAAAAGAAATCAAGTTTTATTTTAAAATGTTTTATATTATAAAAAACAGATAGTGAGCAGACGTGTAAACCTTGTAATATTTGAGTTGTTATGTAATATCTATGGCCCAATTATCTAAAAACCTAAACCTGAAAATATACTTAATTTTAATGAACGTAAATTCTTAACATAACTTCAGATTATGTAACATTTAAGACTGGGGCCTTACAGTTGGCATCATGGGTTGGTTTAGATAACTTTATGGGTTAAGATATAATTAATAGAATATCAATAAATTAATATTAATTTATGGTAAAATTAAAATGATATAGAATTTTAATATTACAATGTTGATTAATCTAAGATATATCTATTCAAAAAAAAATCCATAGAGGAAACAGGGAAGCTATACTGGGAAGGAATTTAGAGGAAAACAACATTCCAAATCAGAAAACTGGGATGATCAGAATTGGAACTAAACATTTTGTTATAATGATGGTGTAGTTGGATCCATATATAAATGGTGGTGGTAACCATGCATGATTTCATCCAGATCAATCACATAGGAAAATGTTAGTAGTGGAGCATTTCATGAGGCAACATCCCCCATCATTCAGAGGATCATCTATCTATGTGCTAGCTAAAGGGTGGATTAAATCACTAGAAAATGTTTTCAATGTCATGAGGTGTTTATAAAATCAAAAATTTAGTCTTAATATTTAACATTTTCAAGGTGAATATAATCATTGGTGTTAAATGGGTAAGAATATCAGGGAAAATGAGGACATTTATTCTCTTGAGTGGGGTAAATTCAAAACTATTTTTCTTGAGAAATATTTTCCTAAGGAGGTTCGACTTAGAATGGAAAAAAAATTCTTGGAAGTAAGGCCAAAGGATGACTCAATGTATGTATACAGAGAAAAATTTACTCGATTGGAAGGGTACTCTCCCAATTTCTTCTAAGATATTGTTAATAAAATCAATCGTTTTTACACAGGATTAAATCCAATGTATCGAAAGGTGTCGGCTTTTCGTGAGTTGAAAATTTACAAAAAACTTGTTTGATGTGAGGAGGTTGAAATGGAGTTTACCAAGGATCATGTTTTATTTTACAACTAAAATAATAAGTGGTCGAGGTGGTAGGTGAGAGGTAATAATTCATCAAAAAAGTATGATGATAATAAAATTAATTTTGTAGTTTTTGAAAATTGGGGAAAAGAACACACGGGAAAAAGCCTTCTGAATTATAGAAAGTGCTTCTGATGTGGTAAAATGGGACATAATGCTTGTAACTACAATGAAAAATATAATTTTCGTGGTAAAAAAAATTTATTTATAGTAAGTAATTTTTTTATGTGCAATGAGATGGGTCATTATGAAAATGAGTGTGTGATAAAGAACTCGAATGATGGGAAGTAGCGAGACTATAAGTAAAAGTGTGTGGTGAAATCCAATAAAAAAACTTTTTTTGATGTTGGGCCATAAAATTAAGTGGTATCAATTAAATTTTTTTATTAATATTATTCCAATATGTTGTTTGATTTAGGGTCTACATATTCTTTTATTTTTGAGAAATTTTCTGGTAAATTAGTAATTCCGCCTCTAGAAATGAATCCAAAACTTATGGAAAACATTCTTGGGGAAATGTTGTGGAAAAAAAAAATTATAATAATAATATTATCCTTGTTTTTGGAAAGAATTTAACTACAAATTTTGTTATTTTTACTCTTTTAGATTTTTATGCTATTCTAGGTATAGATTGGATTTCTATTTACCATGCTAATATTGACTATAAAGCTAAATAAGTTTCTTTTCAGAAGGAGTTTTATTTTATGTATAATAATGAAACCTTACCATTGATAACATATCTGGAAGCTAAGAAACTATTAAAATATGGAAATTAATGTTATCTTTCACATATTATTGAAAATAAAGGAACTGTTTAGATTAATGATGTGCTAGTGATAAATGAGTATCTTGATGTTTTTCCTGATGAGTTTACTAGTATTATACCTGATCAGGAAGTTGAATTTACTTTTTAATTAGTTATTTATTATAATCAAATTTCAGAAAACTTTTATTAAATGGATCAAATTTAACTTTTAGAGTTGAAGACAAAATTAATGGAGTTATTAGATAAAGGTTTCATTTGACTTAGCACATCACCATGGGGTGATCCTATATTGTTTGTTAAAAATAAATATGGTTCAATGAGACTTTTTATTGATTACAAAGCCTTGAATAACATCATTGTTAAGAAAAAGTATCGTTTTCCTCATATCGATGATTTTTTATTAGCTCTGGAGCAAAAAATATTTTTCAAAGGTTGATTTGAGGTTGGGGTACCATCAGTTGAAAGTAAAGGAAGAAGACATTCTAAAGACTACATTTCATAATAGATTTGGGATTTATGAATTTGTAGTTATGTTTTTTGGTTTAACTAATGTACCAAATGTATTAACGGGTCTTATGAATAGAATATTCCATGAGTTCTTGGATAAGATTTTGGTTGGATTTATTGATGAAATATTGGTATATTCTAAAAGTAAAGAGGAGTATGTAAGTCATCTAAGGGTTGTTTTTCAAACCATAAAAGTGAAGAAATTGTATGGAAAATTCAGAAAGTATTAATTTTGGTTGAAAAAAATTTCTTTCCTTGGTCACATTGTTTCTAAAGATGACATAACTGTTGATCATACTACAACAAAAGTTGTTGAAGAATGACAAAGACCCAAAAATATAATTGAGATTTGTAGTTTTCTTGGTTTCTTAGGCTATTACTAAAGGTTTTTTTGAAATATTTTTAGGGTTATATAGCCAACTGACTGAGTTGACTCAAAAAGGTGTTAAGTTCATCTAGAAAAAAGAATGTGATGATTGTTTTAGGAATTGAAAATATGATTGGTGAATGCTCTAGTGTACCTGTTGGGGGCGTTTGGTGTTTCTAGTGGTGGGGATGAGTATTCTTATAATATAGGTCTATACTAGAGTATCAGTGGATGGATGGAAGAGAGGTCAAATCAGGAAGAAGAGGCAAGGTACTGTCTCTTTTGAGGGTGAGGTGATAGGAACAACTGGAGGGAAGCGAGTTCGGCACAAGTTTTATAGATCTAATTCCAGTGCCTCAACTGGATGCATTCACCTATTGGACACAATTCATTTGGTTATGCCTAGTACTCTCAACATACTATATATATACGAGCCTGGTTGGAGTTTAGGGGTTGAGCTACATTTTTAAATTACGGTTTATCTTATGAATTATTGGACATACCTTACTGTTAAAAGAGATATACATGGTGTTCCGCTTTCAAGATGAATTCAACCATGAGTTTTGTACCGGTGTAGACTATCTATCCAAATATTGATGCCAAATTTCCAATTGATGTATGGGAATGGGCTGATACTAGGGTCACTGGATCAAATGACTCGATCTCTTGGGCATTGGAGAAATTACTGGACTGCTAGTCTTGGAAGGCCATATCAGTTGGCTATCGAGGTCGGATCTCACTGAGAGGGGGTCGCCATGTCATACGGAGGTATCGTTAGTCCATGTTCTACTCAGCCAAAATAGTCTATTTTACTACCATGCGAACACTCGGTTAATGGCAGACTTTATATATGTAATTTATATGATAAATACCAATAAATTCATGTGTCTCAGTACTCTACTCTAATAGGTGGACCTTGGGTTCCGATGTTGGGAATCCACTGATACTGGCATCATGATACAAGGCGGTGGGAAGCGATCAGATCAGCCAGAGGTTGATGTTGGTGTTAGGGGTTTTTCCCTCTCAAGGGTGGTCATAAAGCTATCCTAGCCCTTTCTTCCAGTAGTGGTGAATTTTTCATCTACAATAATGCTTTATTGAAAGGTCTTGGTTGTTTCCTAATTAAGAATGACCGGGTAATTTTTTATGATTCACGTTAGTTGAAACCCCGTGATTTAAATTACCCTACATGGGATTTGGAATTAGCTATTGTTTTTTTACCATAAAATTTAGAGGAATCATCAGTATAGAGTAAAATGTAAAATATATACTGACCATAAAAGTTTGAAGTATATATTCACCATGAGATAGAGAAGATGGTTGGAACTAATCAAGGATTATGATTGCATGATTCATTACCATCTTTGAAAAGCAAATAAAGTGGTTGATACTTTGACCCAAAAAATTAACAAAACATTAACCTTGTTGAATATGTAACATGAACCTTTGGTTAATGATTTGATAAAATTTTGCTTGGAATTTCTCAGTGCAAGAAATTACTCAATTTTTTTCAGGTTTTATTATAATCATCTCTATCAGACAGAATTAAGAAAGCATAGAATAAATAAAGTGAGTTTCCTAAAAAGGTATAATTGGTTCAAAAGGGTAAGTTACTTGAATTTAACATTGATAAATGTTTGTCGGAGTAATAAACTCAAGAGGGGGGTGAATTGAGTTCCTATAAAAATTTATGTTAAAAATTTTATTTAAAAGATTCCCCCAATTTAAATCAAAACATTCCAGTTAATCAAAGTAGTAGATTTATAATAGTTTGACTATTCAAATAATTTCTCAAAATATTGATTATTTATCAGTTTTTACAATATGAGATATTGATAAAACTTTCGAAACTAATATAATAATCCAAAACAGTTATAAATACTATCCAAAACTAATTATTAAAGTGAGATTCAATTTTCTAAAGTACAGATAAAAACTGAGAAAACTAAATTTGACAAAATAGCGGATATAAAACAATAGGTTCAGTCTCAAGCTGAGAATTAGTCCTCTCCACTTAGTGATCACCTTCCACCAAGAAATCCATATAGATAATGGTTTTGATCCATAACCTGGATCGGGGTTTACACAATAGTGCACAGACTATCCAGGACATAATACATCTACCATAGTTTTATGTGGGAACCAAATACAACCAGGTCACATGTGACCTCTTCCATAATTATTCGTGGGATAAAAATGTGTAAAAAAGATAGTTGGGTGAGGATATAAAATATCCTCTAATTCAGTACAGGTGACAGTATGTTTTTTATTAACAGGTGCACACACTGCTCTAAAATGTAATAAAAGGGAACACAATAGATAATTAAATATTAAATAGGTTTTATAAGGTTATTTGTGTTATACAATTCAGATCTGGACTCTTTCATGTATCAGAGTAGAAGTTGGAGTCCTCTTCTTGAAGAAGACATTGAAAAAAGAGTGTTGTGGAGCACTATGTTATGTCTTCCAGGAAGATGATATGTTCTTATTCTTAAGATTAGTTGAATGTTGTAGAGATGTTAGAACATTGACTAACAACACTTCTCTGGTTCACAAAAAGTAGGAATGAAGAGTTCCTCATGTGTTCTTTCTTTCTGTGTGTTTCTCATGTGGGTCTGTTATTATGTTTATTCATATCTTTGTATATCTCTTTTTGTGCACTACTTTGTATATCTTTCATCTAGAGTACTTTTATTTTATATTCTTGCAGTTTGAAAATGTGAATGTTTGAGGTAGATATTGTACCTTGTATTTCTGACATCCTCATTAAATATGTCTTCAAAAAATATTAAATTAATCAGTCAAATTAAAAAATTCCAAATGTGAACATTAGAAAAAATATTAAATAAAAAAAATTAAAAATTATATTGGTGATTCCTCTATCAGTATATTCTTATATTAGTGACTTGTTTCATCGGTGAGTCCTTAAATTTGTATCAGTGACTCCTTCTATAAGTATTTCCATGCGTTGGTGACTCATTTTAACTATTGGTGAGTCAGTTGGCCTATCGGTGTGTCAATTACACTTTCGGTGAGTCCTTTCATTGGTAGCACCATGCGTCGATAACACCATTTTTTGGTAGGTCAGTATTTCTATCAGTGACTTGTTTGAACTATTAGTGAGACATTTTTTCTATCAGTATTGGTGATTCCTTTGTACTGTCGGCATCAGTGACTCAATTTTCTATCAGTGTCATCTTCTCATACTTAGGAAATATTTCTATTTGGACTGTTTTACAACATAAACATTATCATAATGTGTTAAACTTATATGTGTTCATCGATAATCATAATTACACATATTGAAACATAAATAAACATGATTGAAATGATTAGATATGATTTGTGATTATTAAAACCAGAGCGGGTGGCCAACAATCTTTTATAGGCCAATAATAAAGATTGTGTTTTAATATTTGGGAAGAGGTTATGTATTACTTGTTATTCACATTTGATTAATTATGTGAAGCTCGTAGTTCTCCATTTTCAGTTCATCATGGCAGTAAAAAGATGAATAGATACCATAGAGAGTATTACTAATGGGGTGGAATGAAAAGAGATATTTCTTAGTTTACTATGAAGTTTTTGACTTATCAACAAGTTAAAGTAAAATGATAGTTTCCAAAGGGTATAATCCAAACTTTTCGAAGGATAAAGTGGAAATGGGAAAATATATCTATGGATTTCCTAGTGGCATTACAAAACAATTCTCGAGGTAACAATGCGATTTGGGTTATTATTGATCGATTGAAAAAATATGATCATTTTATTCCCATTAGAGACACTCTATCTCTAGATCAACTTTATCGGTTGTATCTTAAAGAGATAGTCAAGTTACATGGAGTTAATATCTCCATTGTATCATATCACGATTCTAGGTTTACTTCTAACTTTTGGAAATTCCTTCAGAAGTTGTTGGGTACTGAAATAAATTTTAGTACATCTTTTCATCCCCAGTCAGATGGGCATTCAAAGTGAAAAATGAAAACCTTGGAGGATATGATATGTGAGTGTTCAATGGATTACTAGGGAAGTTAGGATCAATATCTTTCTTTGGTTGAGTTTCCTTATAATAACATCTTTAATTCTAGAATACAGACAACAACATTTGAGGCATTATATATAAAGCGGTGTTGAACTCAAGATTTTTGGGATGACGTTAAGGAAAGGAAGTTGATGGGACCAGAGTTGGTAGAGGAAATTGTAGATAATCTTCAGTTTATTCGGAGACAAATGAGAATATCTCTGAGTAGGCAGAAAATTTATCTGGATAACCAGAGGAAGGATCTTTCTTTTGAGGAAGGTGATCACGTTTTTCTCAACGTTTCTTCACGAAATAGTGTAATGTATTTTCTTAAGAAGGGGAAGATGAGTCCATAGTTTATTAAACCCTATGAAATATTGGATAAAGTTGGATCAATTTCCTACTGAGTGTCTTTTCCTCCAATGTTAAGAAAGTATATTCCAGATCTATCTCATGTGTTGAGTCCAGAAGTTGTTCATGTGTAAGAGAATATTTCTTATAAGGAACACTTTTTTTAAGTTCTTGACTGAAAAGAGAAAGTGTTTAAGAATAAGATGATTCATCATGTTATGGTTTTATGGTAAAACCATATGGTTAATGAATAAACATGGGAATCTGAAAATTCTATGAAGGAGACATACCCCCACTTATTTGACAAGTGAATAAAATTGTGCAGGAAAATTTTCTAAAAGTGGGGAAGGATGTAACATATCCAGTAATTATAGAATAATAATTTTTCATATCTATTAATATTAATAAATTAGATATTAATTTTACTTTAAAGGGGATTCTATGTCCAATAGCGTACCCAAAAAGCAATAATGGGTTTCTCCAAAATGTTACGTTGCACACAAGACTGAGTTATACCAAAAAACAATATATATTTTTATTTTAAGTAATAATTTATTTAAAAAATTTAGGAAATAAATAATTAAATTAAAGGGATACACAAAGATAATACAACAATTTCCTCATTAATGTAAGAATCAAATAAATGATATTAATAACGATAAAATAAATATAATTTGATATAATCGATTCCATCCAAAAATTTTATGGATTTCTTTGACATGTTAGGGATGTGTTAATATAATTTGTTCGAAGATATCAATTTGTTATGATATTTTTTAAAAATTCAAATATTTAATAGTGTTAAAATTGACAATAATGCCAATTTAAAATTTAAAATATTTTATTAAATGATATAAAATTCATAAAAATCTATCCATAAGCCAAATTATTGGGGTAAGTCTAAATATATCATTAATGACTCATTTTTGGTCGTTTGGGATTTTATGGTAATTTTATTTTCTCTCAAAGTGTAAATTACATAATATCACAGTAAGAATTAATAAGGATTAAAACAAAAAGATAACGTTTAAAAAATAATCAAAACTTGTATAATTTTAATTTAATTAATGGATTTATACTCAACATTTTCATAACTTCAAAATAATTTAGTTTGGATCCATTTGGAATAAAAAATCTATATTTATTTAATATTTTTAATAATTCCAAGAGTTCCCCTCCCATCTCTTATAAAAGGGAACCCATTCGTCTATATTCCTTAATATTCATAAACCATTTGGTTCATCCAAGCTCCACCCAAAACCTTTACTAGAATAAATCACCACATTCTAGAGGCCTTTTTTTTGGCATATCACCCTCCTTAGAGGTGTTAAGGTGTTTAGAAAGGTGATCATTCGAAGGAAAGGTAATATTTTTATTTTAAGTATTTATGTACTTTTTTTATGACACTTTCTTAAAATCTCCATAAACCATGATGAAATAATAACTCCAATATACTCAATATACTTAGATGTTATTATGTTAATATTATCACCTAAATCTATATCCAATTAAATGGAAAATGAAATTTTTGTTCGTGCGTACATGTGAACTATCACCTCCACGAACTGATATAATTTGTTTTTCATTAAAATATTTATAGAATAGTTATAATGATGAAATTAATGTTTATATATCATATTAATGAAATATTAATAATATGTCATTTATCTTCTTACCTTCCATGTACTTAAAACGGATAACGTCATTCGTGTGTACATGTGAACTATCACCTCCACAAAGCGATGTGATTCATTTTTCTTTACCACAACACATGTATGATATATATAAGTATATATTAATTAGTAATATGAAGTTAATGATATTATTATAATTATTAAATTATTAAATGACAAATACGTTCTTTCCATAATGATCATTGAAAAATGGAAACGTTACTCATGCGTACGTATGACCTACCATCTCCATGATTATAACGTTGTCCATTTTTCATAACCATACATAAATGGTTTGATTAAAAGGTATAATTGATGTATAAAAGTGATTATTAGGTCATTAATATTATTTTATAGATGATGTAATCATGACCCCTTTGACTAATGACATCATACCAAAGTCATCTTGAACTTAAATACCGAATATTAATAAAACATTTGAGGTGAGTTTAAATAATTAAGTAATTGTTATAACATTATAATAAGTTATATAAAGGGAATAAAAAAATTAAAAAAGGTTCTCAATCAATTATAAATTAATTTTATTTTATTATTCTATAATATAAAGGATTTACACAATGAGTTAGACTCAAGGTATGGGACATCGTCTCAATATCCTTTCATTGAGGCATATTATAATGTTATAAAACACCTTCTTTTATATGGTGTATAATCAACCCCATTGATTTTTAATTTCATTAAAAAAATTTCAAAAGGAATATTTTTATACAAAGTTTTTTAATAAACAAAAAAAATTAAAATTTTAACGTATATGATGACAATAAATTTTCTACCTCCATAGCCATTATTTTATATTTGGATTCATCTACAAGTCATAATGTTTTTTTAAAAAAATAAATGCCTTATTACCTTTTTAGGTGTTTTGGTATTGAAAATGGTTATGATAATGGATCTATTATTTCAATATCTCGAAATGATATATTATGTTTTCAATGTGGAAATGTTATTTTTCCTTTATGATTGTTTAATGTGTTATGATTATGTTATGGTTCTTGGAAATTTTTTATGTATACAGGTGGTTCCATGATACAATGAGGGTGGGTGAGCCTATGATAGATCTCCAATGAATTGGGTAATGACATAGAGTTAATTGGTTGGGTTTATCCTAAGAGATTTAGGTAATATACCATGATGAGTATTCCAAATGTAACCCTGAAGGTTGCACTCTATGTAGCCGTGAAAGCTACAATGTAATCATGATATGGATTTCATAAGATAACTTTATGATTTTTTATTTCTATAGTGTTTTACAGTAATCTTATGATTTCATGAGGTAATCTAAAGAGTTTATGTATTATGGGTGAGAAGTAAGATTTTGTGAAAATGTTTTCATGAGTTTAAAATATTCATGGACTAATGGATTCTTTCCATCTTTTATTATTCTTGCTGAGCTTTTTGTCCTAATCCCAAGTTTTTGATTTTTTTTCCATAGGGTATAAGGATGGGTAAGAGAAATAAAGAATTCAAGATGAATTTTACAAATTTTTTTATCAAGAAAAACAGATCATTCATTATTTTTAAATGTTTTAGATTATAAAAATATATATAGTGAGTAGACTTGTCTACTTTGTAATACTTGATTTGTTATTTAATAGTTATAGTCCAATTCTCTAATACTATAATCCTAAAAATATACTAAATGTGAATGAATGTAAATTATTGACTGAACTCAAGATTATTTAACGTTTATGGATGAGACCTTATAGAAATCCATTATTTTTTTGAGCCTCAGCTACCAAAACTAGAGTGATGAATTCTAAAGTAGGTCTCTGAACATTTATAACAACTTATGTGGGAGTATGATCTTCAACAATTACATTAGACTCTACATAATGAGAATGAAATATATTTTCTGATAAAATTCACATTGGTGGGGGCATGATGGATTCGCCATCCATTATTTGCAATTAGGAATCTCCATTTTAATGGAACTTATGTATGATGTAAGGCCCTTCCCATTTAGGATCCAGATTTGGAGGTTTCTTTCCTAGTATCATTAGGGGTATGAGAGAAAATATCGGTTCTCCTTAAAATAACTAATGAAGGTGATCCTTTTTATTCAAGGACAATTTAATCCAATTATGATGGACTTTGTGGTTGTGCAGTGTAAACAACCTTTTCTCATCGAGCCATTCGAACTCATATAGCTACATTTATGACTACTCATCATCTGCATTTTTTCAACAGATAGCTATTAGAAGAGAGATGAACTGGACTTCTATGGGGAACACTGCCATAATTTTTTACAGTAATTAATATATAGTTTCTTGTATTGTAGTACATGTAGTGGTACTATTAGCCCATAAAGCTTGAAGGATATTGTCTAGCCAAGACTTCTTCTCCATACTCACTATCTTTTTGAGTGTATTTGATAGAGTCTTATTGAAGGAAATTATTCTTCCATTTTATACATCATGATAGAAGGATTTATGGTTTTAATTAATGTTATACACATGGTAAATATTCTTCAGCTTGGTAGAACATAAGTTGGTGCCATTTTCCATCAATATCATGTGAGGGGGTCTGAATATGGTGATGATATTGGAATTAAAAAATTTAATGATCATCTTAATCCTGAATTCCATGAGGGGTATTTCCTCAGACTCTTTGGAGAAGAATTTGGTAGCAATAAGGATTTAGTTAAATTTATTAGCTATGGCTAGGGGATATGGCCCTACAACATCCATTCCCCATAAAAAAAAATTACTAGGAATATTTAGATACATATATAAATTATGGGGGTTTATGGATGAAGTTTTCATGGATCTACGATGCATTAAATTTCCTAGTTAATTCCATGGAGTCTTGTATCATTGTTTTCCAATTTTATCTAATCCTACTAAATTTTTAGAAGATCTATTCCTAGATCGATGAGCCCTGAAAGAGCTTTCAGGAATTTTTCTTATGATAGTGAGAATCTCTCTTTCTGCTATGAATCTAAGGATAATTACATCAAAGCCTCAATTTTAGAGGGATTTCTAACTCATTTGGACCATCCCAAAGGATAAATATTTCTTATCTACATTGAGTCTTCTCCATTTTGGATCGGCCTAACAAGAGGGTCCCATTTTGGAGATAACAAATTATAGGATCCATACATCCTGGGGTGGATATTAGTTAATAATGATTTATGTATTTTTTGATCTAATTTATTTCATCCATGTCAAAAATTGTGACCGATGATATCATCCTTCAATGCATGATGTGATAGACCACCTTGTCTTGATCAGGGCTTTCCATGAATCTGGTTGCATTAGACAGTGTGTCTGTATAATCATTTTTTTATCGAGGTATATGATGCAAAATTGATCCAAAAGGGAACTCTTACACTATTCCTCTAACATAGCCTATGAGAGGGGATAATTCTTTATTCTTTATGAAATATTCACCACTAATTTATTTTATCACTAGATCTGAATCACCTTTTATGCACTGGTAGGTTTTCGAAAACTATAAGGATAGTTCCAAGCCCATACCAAGGTCTTGGTATTATGCCTCATTATTACTGCAGCCTTCAGATAATGAGAATGAGTGGGAAAAATTTTATTTATCTAGAAAAAATACAATATCTAAACCAACTCGATTGAGATTTTTATTTTCAATACTCTTTCTAATAGGGATTCACGAGGAATCTTCAAAATACATCTCCCATATTCATATAGTTTCATGGGAATAAAAAACCTTTTCTTCTGGAAGTTTGTTGTCCACTAGTGTACTTTCTAGGGTAGGATTTACTATAAGGAAATCATCCATGGCCTCCCCTTTCCCTACCATATTTGGAACTAATTGAATTTCATACTGTCATAGAATAACCTCCCATCAGGACAAACACCTAGTCAACATAAGGAGCCCAAGTATATACTTGAGAGAGTAAATATGAGAGAAAAAGTGGACTTCATGGTGCTGCATTTAATTACTCATCTTTTCACTACAAATATGAGCATGATAAAGTTATTCTAGACATTATAATATTGATTCTCAATACCTAGAATCATTCAAATGAGGTAGTTGAGATTTTTCTCATTCACCGTATCATTTTTTTTGTGAGAATATCACACAGTGATCATTTCATGGTGGCCAAATATAAGATTAGTGACTTTCCTTCTACTAGTGGTATCAAGACTGGGGGGTGAAGAAAGTATTGATTGAGACTCTCAATGGATTTGTAGAAGACCTTATCCCATTAGTAGGTGAATACCTTCTTCATTAACATGGTAAAGGAGATATATTTTCCATCTAGGTTAACTATGAAATTATGAATGTATGAGAGGTTCCCTTGGATCCCCCATAGTTTATTGAGATTATGAGGGGGTGAAATTGATAGTATTGTACTGGTATTTTTGGTTTGAAGTCAATTCAAGGATGGTATACAAAAAATACAAGGAATTTCATTGATGTTTCCCTGAAGTATCAATTTTGTGGGTTTATCTTCAAACAATACTACCACAACTTGCTGAAGATTGTTTTAAGATCTACGAAGTGATCACATTGTTTTTATATTTGAACATCAGGTAATCAAAATAGAATTATTTTATTCACACTAGGATTTGGTTAAATATATGATGAATGGAATATTGGTAAGTGTCACCAACATTCATTAACCCAAAGGGAATAACTTGATAGAAAAATATCCTCAGAGGTTCTATGAAGGAAGTGGATTCCTTGTCATTAAGGGTCATATTTATTTTATTGTACTTTGAATACCCATACATGATATAAATGCATGAAAATCCAAAAGTTTCATTAAACAATAATTCTATGACCAGCAATGGGAAATCATATTTTGGGCAATGTTGGTTATGGTCTCCAAAATTGATGCAAATCCTAATTTTCCAATTTTTTTATTTACATGGATGATGATGGTGAGCCATTTTTAGTATTACACCTCCTAAGAAAAGTTAGATTTGATAAATTTTTCAGCTTCTGATTCTACATTAGTAGCATGAGTGGGGTGCATCCTCCTAGTTGCCTGATTGAAACCTTGATGGTCATCGGGTAAGTCTAGATGGTGCACAAACACATCTGGGTTTATCCAGGTAATTTTTTTATAATTCCAATTGAAAAGTTATAAATGTTTCTTTAAGAATTGGATATATATTTCCAGGTCCTATAGAGGCATTTTAACACTAATCAATATAGGCAGAATGTATTATTTTATTCCCATATTCACCCACCTATGCTCATCGATGGTGGTGGAGCCACCTTCCTAAAATGTGTGTGGGGGTGTTACTAAGGTCATCCTATTATTATTCTACCTCTAATTAAGTGGGGTAATATTCAAACATGGTAGGTAATTTGAGGGAATCTTTATCATTGATGGGCTAAGAGAGGCCATGGTAAGAGAAATTGCCATCCCCAACTGCTAGATTCACCAAAAACAGATTCTAGAGTTGATTATTTTCATTTACATTGTCACATGGGATAGGAGAAGCCTGGATATCCAAGATTAGGTCTAATTCCTCAATAATACTACAAAACTAGCCTTTAACAGCACTGGTATTTATCAGCACTAGAAAAAAGTGCTGATAAATGACATATTTTCCAGTGCTAGTAAATTTAGCCTTTTATTTGTGCTTCTTTTAGTACTGATAAAGGAAACCTTTATCAATTCTTTTTTAGTGCTAATAGAGGCAACCTTTTTCAGCGCTTTATTTTTAGTACTGATAAAGGGTATCCTTTATCATCTCTTTATTTTTAGCACTGATAAATTGTATCCTTTATTAGCACTTTATTTTTTGTGCTGATAAAGGGTACCATTTATCAACACTTTTTGTTTAGTGCTAATAAAGATTTATTTTATCAGCACTATTTTAGAACTGATAAAGGTTTAAATAAATAAAATAAAATAATTAAATAAATAAAAATGATTTTATTAAAAAAAATATTAAAAATTTTATTAATTAAATAATTACTGATAAAAATGAATAAATTGATTACACATTATTAAATATTAATCATTTTATTAATTAGATAATTATGATAATTAATGTTAATAAATTAAATATATAGATATATATTGATTTATATAAATATGATTTATTTATTACAAAATATTCATGCACTTTACATTGAATATTCATATATTTATAAAATAATAGTTTATAATTATAAATTAATATTAATTAAAAATACTAACTAATTGCACATTTTAATGGACATATAATTGAATTTCTTTTGATTTTTCGATTTTAAATAGATCAAATGTGTGTTATATTGATTTCACATATATGTAATTAATGCATTTTTATATACAATGCACACACACAAAAAATATCCATTTTTTCAAAATTGTTAAAGTGTAATTATTTTTAATTTATTCAACTTCACTCATTTTTAACATATATGCATGCACTTGAAATTATATATTCATTAATAATGTTAAAAATATATCTGTATAAAATTATTTATAAATAAAAATATTTATAAATGTACATTTACTATATTTATATATTTATATATTTATAAATATAAATAAATATATATTTTTGAAAAGTATTTATATAATTATAAATAAATAATTATATATATTTAAATAATTATTAAATTTATGATAAATTTACTTAAATATTGAATATATTTACTATATATATATATATTAAATATATATGTATAATTATATAAATATATATAATGATATAAATATTATTTTTTAAAAAAATTATATAATAATAAATAAATAATTATAAAATTATAATAAATATATTTAAAATCGAATATATTTTCTATATGTATATTTTTTAAGTATATATATATTTACAATTTTTTATTTATAATTATAATAATAAATCATTTATCAGTGCTTAAGTAATAAGTGCTGATAAAAGTATCTTTATCAATGCTTTTTTCATGATGATAATGATGAGGCTTTATCAATGCCAAATAAAGCACTGATAAAATGAATATTTATCAGTGCTAAAACTTTAGCAGTGATAAATATCGATTTAATCAGTTCTTTTTTAGTGCTGATAAAGACCCACCTTTATTAGTGCTAAAAAAGAACAAATAAATATTCCTTTTATCATTGCTTATTACTTAAGCACTGATAAAAGTGTACTAATATATTTAAAAAAACTAACCATTTGCGATACCTTCATGATATTAGAAGCTTTATGTGAAATCCACCCACTATTGGTGATCCTCCCCGGTGAATCGAAGCTCAAATCACACCACTCGGCTGCCTCCAGTTGCTTGAACATCTCGTCTAACATCCTGTGTTTGGTTGCAGTTAGGGTTTCTGAAGAGTGTCTTATATTTTTTTCAACCTAGTGAGGTAGGCCTTCCGATTTTCTTTGTGTTTTTTTATTTCATTTTTATTTATTCTTTTATGATGTCATTATTTGGGGTCTAGAGCTTTTATACTATTTTTCTTTTAGATTATGAATAGAATGAATTTTTTATGACCTGTTGTTTGACTGACTACTGATGTTTTAGTCTTTTTAAATTACTATTTTGAATCAATTTTCTTCATTGTCTATTGTTATATCTAAAGAGAGAAGCACATCCTAAGGGACTTTAGTTATAATTATATTCATCATCCAAGTGGACTTTAATCCAACCTATAAATGAAGGCTTCCAAACAACATCAAATATACCAGCAAGAGGAATGATATTACAAGTAATACCAAGGCACCCTAAAATAATTAAATCCCAGATAGAGCTATGACATTAGTCCCTTTAAAGGTAATTGGATTCCCATATAGTAGAAATTATCCATGATAATGGGGAATGAATATTGAATTTGGTTTTTAAATTTAAAAAATCATTTTGAATTCTCTAAATGATAATTTTTATTTCTTTCATAGCTGTCCAAAAAAATTATATCTAATATAACATCTAAAATATATGAATCCTTCTCTTAATGTAATTTGGGAAATGATATTTCCTTATATAAACACCGTGTAGGAATCCTTTATCTACTAAATTGGGATATTCATAAAATATTTTGACTAAAATTAATTATTGGGACCATTAAAAGTGTAGGGCACGCATGTTTTTCAATTTTATATTCATCATGGGATTTTTTTCATAACATAGATATCATGGGTTGTGGATTCATGCAATATTTCACTAGAAATATAAGTTTTATTCAATCAAATTAAAATTATCATATGTATAATAGACTTTCAATGCATCAAATGATTCTTGAAATTTTAAACAAAAAGATGAAATAATGTAAGTTGTAACCCCAGTCGCAAGAAATTTTGTAATTTTTTTCAATGGAATTAATTATTAATTAAGATATCTTAAATAAAAATATAATCACATAATATGATATAAGAAATTCTAATAGAATAAACAATTTTCTTCATTGGGTTTTGGAATATCATACCATTCTATATGGCTAATTACAGTGTATTTTGTGATAAAATAAAAAACTTCCATGTCTCAAAATAGATAATCAAATCATGTTTATTATATCGATTAATATATGAAAATATGAGTACTATTTAAAGTGAACTTTTTATTTTTCTATGAATATATAATAACATATGATAGATAATCATGAACTACCTATTTCTTTTCAGGGTACACCAGTAATAAGGTATTTTATAGATTTAAACTAAATCATAGATTATGATATAATGTATATCATTAAAAATATTTAAGGAACAATATTATTTTTACAATTATCATTTATAAACAGAATAATATAATTTATAATTTGATTATAATTTTTTTCAAAATGTTTTTTTTGAAATTGAAATTACATATAATATTTTATATATAAATTATTTATAAAATATTTATAATTAGTTATTAAAGGATTATGGAACATTTAAAAAATCTGTGTCATTAATATGACTTAATAATACTAATGTACTTTTTTTTATATATATTTAATGTATTTTTATTTTGATAATGAATATCTTACGTGTATTTATTTATATATTTTGTAAAATTAATCTTTTATGAACCCAATAGGATGTATATGAATTGAAAATTTATGCATTATCATCATTAAAAAAATGAATGTGAATATGAAGTTAAAGAGTTAATCATGTTTGCAAGATAGAATGGATACATCCCTTCTAAAATCTTATGTCTGTGTTTACATTGTTGTTATTCAAGAACAATTAGCCCGAAAGAGTTGAAAGAACATTTTCTTTCATGGAATTTTTAATGTCCTAGAATTTCTGCATAAATTTTTTCTAATTACATGGAATTATTTTGAGACCACAAAATCTGACGGCAGGTGATTCTGATGCCCAGAGTGCCTGGAATGACCCATCGAAGTTTTTTTGAGCTTTAATTAGCACCCGTAAGCAGTTTTCTTGAAATAGTAGAATAATTCTTAAACTGTTTCCCAGATCATAAATCTGAGGGCGCCATTGCATTCATGATGGTGGGTTTACACTAGGTGTGACATAATTTTACTCAGCACAGGCCTCCAGTGGGAAAAACCCAAAAATGACATATTCATAAATAAAATAATTAAATAAAATTATTTTATTTTTCAAATGATTATAACTCATGAACGGTAACTCGGATTAAAAATATGAGACCACTAATGAAATCATGAGGGTATGATTTTTTTAGTCTAAGACTAACATTGGTCGGTGCATGCCACCAGTGAAAGTTAGTTTTTGGTTGTAAATAAAATAATTAAGTGATAATTATTTTATTATTAAATCCATAACATCTAAACGGTAACTCGGATTGAAAATACGAGAGTACCATCAAGTTTGTTGGTGTGTTTTCTCCTTAGGCAAAGCTTAAGCTTGACTGGAATGGGTAGAGGGTGAATGTAATTAGTTTTTTTAACTTTTTTTAAGGTACGTTCAGTAAACGTGTGAGCAGCATTTTCTAACTTTTGAACCGGTGCTTGGATTAAAATTTGAGGGCACCGTTGAATTCGTAACACCAAGATTCACTTAAGGGAGACTTTACTTTGACCGTAGTAGGTCTGGAGAAAAATTTATGTTTTGCGACTTTTTTAAAAAATAAAATAAAATAACTTTATTATTTTATTTTCTTTCATATCCTCCAAAGGACAAACAGAGTGTGGGACCCACGATGTGTCAAGACAATAAATGGATTGACCTGTCAATCTTAAGTAACAATGTTGTAGGGGAATTAGGAAGGTTCATAATTAATGATCCCCCATTAATTCCCAATGTCGTTACTTACCCCCCCCCCCCCCCCTCCTATTTATATGGAGCTTGGGGAGGGGTATCGACACAAATTCACCAAGCAGCGAAGTGCTGGTAAAGTGTCGAGATGTCAAACCCTTAGAGGACGGAGCTAATCCTAGAGGGAGGTTATATGTGACATCAAACCACGAACTAAATATTGACGTACGGGAAGTGCCGTTGGAATCTCATTATGGAGGATGGTGAACACCGACCCACTTCCACAAACGAGTTCTCGCCATTGTTCTTAAGGTAGGGGTTTTGATTCTCATTTATTTCAAGTGAATTTATTGAACCCCTCTAACCTCCCTCTTGTTTATGAGTTAATGCGGAGGGTCAAGCCTAACGAACATGGCCCAGACCCTCCATAATCTTTACTACACCCTTGTGTTCTCTGTGGAATACCGCCAGCGTGGTGACACCGACCGGCTATGAAGAAGGCATGCACAGACACACGCCACAAGAGGAGGTTGCGACAAAAAGCCACGGCGGTCATCAAAATGGCCAAAACTGGTCGGCCGTAGAGGAGGTGCAGTGTGCAGTCACGCACCGCCGGTGAGCAGAGATTCATGGATCTTCAGCCGCGACGATCGGAGGAGGTGGACATCACATCGGTCGGCTGCAGAAGGAGAGGCGGCGTGACCAACCCACCGTCGAAGAGCGGGAGGTGGCGCGACCATCGAACCGCTGATATAAAATAAGTCACAGTCGAAGCCGCAGCGAAGGTTGAACCCACGCCTCCGGTGGGTTCCGCGGTGACCGAGTGGTGCCCACGTGGCGTCGTCGCTGCTTGGAAAACAGAACGGCCTCCAGGCAGTTTGGGAGTTTGGGAGACTAAGGGGTCCCACCCCCTGCACTAGCTAGTGCGGACCCCACAATGGGCCATACTCCCTCTTGGACCAGACCGAACCCCTTGTCGGGCTGGGTCACACTCCACCTCAGACTAGACCGTGCCCCACCTCGGGCCGGACCCTACTCCACCACGGTCGGGTCACCCCTCTTGCAAGCAGCCCCCTTGCAGGTCGCCCTTCGCGGGAAGCCCCATTGTGGGCCACCCCATTGTGGTTTGGGCTGGACCTCTGCCTAATGGTCCAAGACCACTGTGGCCTAGACCAGACTGGGTCGGGTAGGGTCAGACCGAACCCAGGCCAATCGGACCGAGAAACACTTAAAGGGTCATATCTTGAGAACCGGACGTCCGTTTGACGAACCGTCTACGACGTTGGGATACTTGGATTGAGACAGTCCTTTTTTGTATAATACTCTTGATTTTTTGAGATATTTTTAGTATGGATGGGTTGTATTAAACCCAAATCCAACCGAGCCCCCGGAACTAAAATGGTTACAACTCACAGACCGGGCATCCGATTTACGCACCGTCTGTCGCGTTGGAACCCTTACGGCATGGCGGTACTTTGGGTTACTCTTTTGTAGTGATTTTTAGCAGTCGATGTATGACTGATATCTCAAGGGAAAATTCTATGGAACTCGAGCACACCGGGTGCAAGGAATCCAGTGGCTGGCAGTAAGGCAGAGGTTGGAGATAGATCATATGGAGGTCGGCACTCAACGATCCTGTATGGGTCAGCGCATACCAATCCTGTATGGGGAAGATCCTGTATGGGTCAGCACCCAACGATCCTATGTGGGTTAGTGCATACCGATCCTATGTGGGTCAGATCTTGTGTGGGTCAGCGCTCAGTGATCCTGTGTGGGTTAGTGCATACCGATCCTGTGTAGGTCAGATCCTATGTGGGTCATTGCAGGGCTTAGTTACCTATTGAATCTGGGATGGTCTAATCCTATGTGGATCATTTCAGGGGTTAGTACCTATCGATCCTGTGTGGATCAGACTCCGTATGGTTAGAAGTAGTGCCTCTTGATAGAATAAGATGATCTAGCTTCATGACTAATCATCTGTACTTCTATACTTCACTGAAAACTTTGTTTGTGCTGAGACTCTATTTGAACTAAGTCTTTTACCTATGTGGTATTTTTATCTTGATGGTGATATCTTTGTGGTGATACTAGTGTGGTACTTTTACATTCGTGGTGATATATTTGTAGTGATACCTATGTGGTATTGTTACCTTTGTGGTGATAACTTCGTGGTGTTACCTGTGTGGTACTTTTACCTTCGTGGTGTTATTTTCACGGTGTTACCTGTGTGGTAATTTTACCTTCGTGGTGTTACCTCCATGGTGTTACCTTTGTGATATTATTCCCTCATGTATGAGACGAGTATATCTTGATAACTTAGGTATATGTATGGTCATATACCTAAGTATAGTTGTTGACTGCTTCGTGCTTTGTGATTGAGCCTTTCTTTGTGGGTTTTATTTCATGGAACTTTAGTGTACCTATGGGGTCTCAGGGTCCCTAATAAGTATCATTATACTCATCCCTTCACGGTCTTCACCCGCACCTGGTTGTGTCGTGTGCAGACGACATACAACATGGATCGAGGCTGAGGGATCCAGGACTGGACGGTGCTTGGAGGTAGACCATTTGGTGTGATGTGATGCAGGGACTACTGATTGTGAGCTGTACCTACTGTTCAGGTAGGATCCGTGGTGGATGATCCAAGAGTTTCTTTTCAATTTTCAGTTGTTTTGCACTTTTCAGTTGTACTTGTATTTTTTTCCAGTTGGGCTTGTAATCTGGCCCACTTCACTTTCAGCACTCTTTACTACAAAAGTTTATTTCATGGTTGCTTCTTGTCATGTTCTTGTATTGTGTGTTTGTATAGGTTTAAAGGAAATGTCTTCCTATTGCAGGGATACACCTTTTTAGAGCTAGTCGCCAGCCCCTAGCCTATGGAAGGTGAGCTTGGGGTACTCACAACACGGGCCCCGGGGGACGGTTCCTGAAAAAGTGGTATCAGAGGAGTCAGTTCTGTCGAAGAACTAGGACTTTGATCTTTTCTATGTGGAAATAGTGTTAAGTGTTATGAGTGTGGTTTTCAGTTTGGGGAGTCTAGTATTGGTGTGGAGGCTGACGTATCAATACACCAGGACCCTAAATTCTGATTTTCGACTTAGTGCACGAAAACACTAATTGCGTGTGTTTTGGAAAAAAAATTCCTTGGTTTTATTGGAGTTAACTCACCAGGAATAACTTAATGATAGTGGAACACCTATTCCTTATCAGGATTTCACCGCGTAGACAGTCTTCTAGGATTCCTGAGAGAGTACATGATAACGGACCACTGAGCGACGAGGCTTCAGTA
The DNA here is from genome assembly GCA_963277665.1 of Viscum album. Classification (NCBI taxonomy): domain Eukaryota; kingdom Viridiplantae; phylum Streptophyta; class Magnoliopsida; order Santalales; family Viscaceae; genus Viscum; species Viscum album. The sequence continues at coordinate 1,626,937,513 of OY728161.1, read as the reverse complement.
CAAGGCCCTCTTACTATGTTAGCACCTTCGTGTGGTGCACCAGCACCACCACCACCTATTGGGCATAAGATACTACCAGTGGACCATGCACGCCGATTGATAATGTTGCACAAGTTCCAGTGGCAGATGCCTCTAAGGTTTCGAGGCAAGATAGATCCCCAGGCAGCTGAGGACTAGCTGGAGGATGTGGCTAGATTTTTCCTCCTATTTGGGGCACCATCATTTCAGATGGTGATACTAGATACCAGTCTTTATCAGTGTGTAGCTATGCTGATGATCCGCATGGTGATGAGGCTTCAGTACATGGACCGTTTCCCGAGATGGTACCTTGAGGTACTGTGCCACCTATGTCACTACCCATGGTCAGTAGTTATAAACGGCGGTACTGGTAGAGGACACATGTAGGCTTGGTGCCTTACAAGTGTTTCAGCATCAGATACCCCTCAGGTTCTGAGGTGAGTGTAACACCCCGAGATTTTATGAGAATTATTCTTTTTAATTTCTTTGATGTCTTTTGTTATACGCTTCACCAAGATTAGCTTGCGCTATATGCAACACTGTATTAGCTTGTAGTATATGCAACACTATTATTGGCTTGTGATTCACACAATTTCATGTTCTTTCAAATAACATTCATTTTACACAACACCAAGTATAGATTTTGATCAATGTATAAGTGAAATATATTTTGAGTGTGTTATACGCAACACCAAAGGAAGTTTTCCCTACACAAAACCCTGACTTGTCTTGCATTACACGCAAGAGCGGCCGTCCTCAATAGCTTACGTTGTACGCAATACCGAGTTTCACAAAACAACGATATGTTATTGAAATATTATATAAAATAGTCGTTCTGAATAGTAATACCCACTTTTTGAAACTTTATAAATTTTATCATTCGAAATGGACTTCATTTTTGGATTCAGAATATCGAAATTAGCTTAGGGTGAATTTTTTGTATTTTTCTGAAAACATTCAATTTTTGATGAATAGTGAAAACACAGAGTTATTGGTTAAAACCTACTTTTTATTTAAATAATAATTTATTCTATTTAAATTTATTTTAGGTAAAAATATATACATAATACCTATATAAGTTCAATGTAATTCAATGGAGTCATTCTATAATAATTTTAGATATATAGAATTTTTACTGAACTTTTTACCGTCTTTTACCCACCTCCTAGGAGAATTTGCAAATTTACATAAAACTTAATTTTACCGCTTCTGTGAGTTGAATTTAGAAACTCCGAGAGACAAGGTTAATATCAAGGAGTAAAATTTAGTTCAATAATATAAAATTATTTTTGGTGAATAGTAACTTTTAACTTTTATTTACCATGGTTAAAATTAAATAGGGTAATTAAGAGTAAAAATGATATTATTATTACCCTAACACATGTATTAATTCTATTGGATAATTGAAATTCGACCAAAAACAACATTAGGAGTAAAATATTACCCTTTAGGTCCACTTGGATTAGATTAGTACATTTATTATTATTTTATTTAAAGAAGATTTAAAATAGTTAAAATCAAAGTTTAATAACTAAAACATTTTTAATATAGGGTTATACATAAGATAAATTAGACTATAAATATTAATCAGAAAGATAAAAAAATTTCCTACATAATAGTATTTTATTTATATTTTTTAAACATTAAATAATTTAATTTATTTATGACACAATGATGATGCAGTAATTATATTATTGATGAAATATTAACATAATTGATATTATAAATACCCAAATAAATGTAATTTTAGACTTTTTATGAATTAAACTAATTTTATAGGTTAATATAACATATTAGGGTTGGTTAGATGGATTATTTTTGAAATAATAATGCTTTTATGAATTTAGAAAAAACAAAATACCAAATAGTGTCAAAATTCACATAAAAGAGTTTTTAAAACAAATATTATATTATTAATTGATATAATGGCCCTAAAAATATAAGGTTCGGACAAAATACTTATATAATAATATATATGACATTAATTAACCAATTAGGGTTCTATTGGCAGTTTATAGTAAGTTTATTAACCATATAGTGTAAGAATACAAGAAGACATGGTAAAAGTTAATTTATTTAACTTAGAGTTAAATCTAAATGTTTAGGTTAAAATGGTAACCTAAACTTGTATAAATCCTATTTGTTGAGATTATTTCAAAAAATATTTACCCTATCCTCGAAATAAGACACTTTGGAGCCATTATAAACTGAATAAAAAAATTAAAATAAAATAATATTTTAATTTTTTTCTAAGGTGCCCCTCACCCCTCTTATAAAAGGGCACTCCCCCTTATCTCTAATTCACACCTCCATAGACATTTGGATCAGTAAAACCCTGGCCAATTACCCTCTCAACTGTCCTCCCTTCATCCTAGAGGCCTTCCTTTAGTTATAAATCCAACCTAAGGATACCTTTTGATCAAACCAAAAGGAAGAACCCGAAGAAGAGGTAAATATCTCACCACCTATTTCAAGTTCCTTTCTTCTTCCACTTCCTCATTCTTTGTTATTTCCATTATAAAATATTAACTCTGGTATCTTATATATACTGTTATACTGTTATGTTATTATAAAAATTTTAAAACCATATTAGTTATTTTATCCATCCTATGAATGAAAATGTCACCACACGTGCGTACGTACGGCTTACCGTCTCCACGTCGTGGTGCAGTTTGTTATTCAAACATTTCATCATATTTATGGGTATAATAATGAGTATAAATGATAAAAATAATAAATATAACATTATTATGATTATTTATATATGATATATCATCCAATTATATACAAATTTAATATCAAAATAATGATATTGTCGCTCGTACGTACGTACGGACTATCGTCTCCACGAACGCGATGAGATTCATTTTCCATGATTAACCATTCAAGTATTGTTATAAAGTATATATAATAAATAATCATTAATGATATTACATAATAATTATACTGGATTTATTTACATATTTTTTTCATTTACTTAATTCCATTCAATTCAATAAGGAAATGAAAATAGCGTTCATGCGTACGTACAGCCTACCGTCTCCATGAACGGTGTATTTCATTCCATTTATTGATCTATCGTATATATTTATATGATGAATATATATTATATATAAATAATTTTTTATATTCTGTAATTAATTAAATCATGATATAAGAAATAATATCAAGAACAACAAGTCGATACACGTACGATAAATGAAACGATTTTACCTAAAACGTTGCTTTAACATGGAATTGACAAATAAACGGGTAATATATAGTCTTAAGTGAATCATAAATGATATAATAAATATTATTATGGTTCTTTTACAAGTTAATAATATGTTTAAATCCACTATACAGGAGTCTCAGACACATACGGAAGAAATTGGACATAAGGTATGTGATAATTTTGCAATCTCATTTTTATCTGAGATTTCTTATACGTAAGTATTTACTGGGGTTATATTTTTCATCCATGTCCATAAAAATGTTTTTCATAAAGTGTTTAATATTCTTCCATGTATGTTTAAATTCATTTTTACCCCTCTTTGACTTTTACTTTTTGTTATGGAAGTAATCTTTCTTTTGTTTACCATATGTGGTACTTTTTTACTTTTCCGTTAAAAGTACGAGGAGAATGATTTTTTTAACTTATATGGTAGGAACGAATTTTTGAAAATTTCATAACACCTTATTTTCATGAATCTTACTCTACAATACTTCATTTATATTTTTAAAAAAATCCTTTTCTTTCAAAATTTCATGGAATTTTGTTAAAATAAAATGATTTTGAAGAATAAATGATATTTTCCTCAAGAATTCATTTCAAATGTTTTATCAAAACCATTTTCCATATAAGATGAAATTATTTCATATGTGTATGTTTCAAGTATAATATATCTATTATTTACATGTTTTCACTTTTCTTATGATGAAATGATATCCATTTGTTTTATATGGATTATTTTATGATGGGATGATGTTTATGAAACCCATTTTATTCTTTGGGTTATGATGAATGATTTATGTTTATGTTGTGGCACACATAAGAATGATTTCATTATGAGATGGGTGGGACCTATATATCCCTAAAATTAATTATGTAAATATTTATATCTCATGAGATAGACATGGATGTAACGGCAAGTAAATCTGGTGCAGTAATACAGGGCTGGAAAGATAGGTAAACCCGATTCAGTAATGGACTTTGTCCACAATGATGGTCTTGGCAGTAATGCCTTGGATACTATAGAAATCATATCATGTTATTAATGGTTTGAATAATTACATGTTTTATTCCCATACTATTTTATCATGATTGATGTTCTATTATGATCTATGCCTTACGTACTACCATGTTTAATGTTATTGCTCAGGATTTTGATGTTTAAACATTATGTTCATGTTTTTAAGTTGAAATGTATATGGGTTGTTTTATTTTATCCATGATTACCCTTACTAATCATTTTAGATCACCATTTTTATGTTTTGTTTTCCCCTAGGATATAAAGAAAGGTTTTAGGTAGGAAAAAAAAGAAGATCTTTATGGGAGATGTTGAAGATCTTTCACCATGATTAGAAGATTATGTTCTGAGTTTCCAAAGACACTAAACTAATACGGTCATTGGGAATTTGTTTTGTAATGTATTAAGTATTCCGCAAAAGTAATTTAATGTCCATTTACATCAAGATTTGGGTCTCTACAGTTGGTATCAGAGCGATGGTTTAGTCAACCTTTGGAAACTAGGATGCGAAAACTTTAGTGAGATCCCTACAGATATTTCTAAGGTATGTCTAGGGATGTCCCTAAGGTTAAGTATAAGTATAGGCTATAGTCCTAGAATTATGGTAACAATCTTAGAATTAAACCTAAGATGTTATATATTTAAGGTACTCACCCTTTATTATTTTGTTTACCTAGCATGATTTTTGCCTATTACACTATTCTTTTTGGGTTTTAGATGATGGTTGGAACCCGAAGGAACCGTGTTGATCAATGTAATGGGAAATGAAATGATTTTCCTCATGAACAAACCTATGTTATGGGATATGGAGTAAAAAATATTATTTTTATACATACACAATCTATGAATCATTCTGGACTTCCAAATGAGCAGAGAAGGCAACAATATTCTATTAAGTCCTTCATGAGGCAACGTCCACCTTCTTTCGGTGGGTCTTCTAATCCACTTGTTGCTGAAAAATGGATTAGTACCATTGAAAAGATATTTTCCATACTTCGATATTTGGAACATGAAAAATTCATTTTGGATGTTTACCGTTTAGAAGGTGAAGCAGACCAGTGGTAGACTCTAATAAAGAATACAAGGCCCCAAGGTGAAATTGAATCCATGGATTGGGACGAGTTCAAGAACTTATTTTTCAATAAGTACTTCCCTCTTATTCTTAGAAAAAAGATGAAAAAGGAGTTAATTGAACTTAAGCCAAAGGATGATGAATCTGTTGGTATATATGAGGCGAATTTTACAAGGCTTTCTAGGTATGCATCTGGCTTTATCATCCAACCTGAAAGTAAAGTTTATCGATTCTTCAGTGGCTTAAAACCAAGTCTTTGAAGGGAATTAGCTATAAGATACTTTAGTAGCTATGAAGAAATTGTTCATTGTGCTATCAAGGTAGAACTATAAGTTGGTGTTACATATCCATCTCATGGTTTTGACATGAAACGAAAGATGGAGTTCAAGGAAAAATCTCAAAACAATGGTGGAAAGAAGAAGAATGTTTCTTTATGCTCAAAGTGTGGAAAGAATCATTGTGGAGATTTTCTTAAAGGGACTAGAAAATGTTTTAAGTGTGGAAAAGAAGGTCATCGAGCAAATGACTGTCGAAGTAATGTAAAAAGGGTAGGTAACGATGTGAATAGAGAAAAGAATACAGAGAACGCACCACCAACACTTAAATGCTACAAGTGAAAGGAAATGGGGCATTATGCTAATCAATTCCCTAATCCAAGGGTTAATGATGATCGACATCAACAACCTATTAAGTCAACGGACAAAGGGAAGTCACATGCGATCACTATTGGTGATGTTGAATATGACAACGATGTGGTGGAATAATTAAGTTTTTATATAATGGGATTCCAAAATAATGTTGTATATAGTATCGTGGAATATTGGAATATTTATGTATTGGTCTATTGTGGTTTTCAATAATTTTATGGTACCGGTAACCATGAAAAGTGATTGAAATATTTTTGGAAAGCAAATGATATGCGCATAATGATGGGATAAGAAGAAAATGAAATTTTTGATAGTATTCATGATCTCATGACTGATATAAGGACAAAGTGATATCATGGTTTGAGTATATAGAAATTTTGGGATTTTGGTATGTGGAAAGAGTTAAGTTTTGACAGCATTCATGTTTTCACTAAGGTTCTATGGTAGTTTATGTTTCAAAAGAATACATGATTAAGGTATTCATATGTTTTTAATGTGACCAACAAGATATATCTTATTATATATGGGGGATAAATTATGGTATTCACGTGCTTGTTATGCGACCTTTCAAGTAATTGTTTTCTTTATATTATGATCTTGGACTGAAGTATTTTGGATAAGCCTAAGGATTATAATGAATTAAGTTGGACATAAGATAGTATTGTTTAAAGCTAGAACTTTTTTCGATATTATTTCAGGAATTTTATAATAATGTAGTTTTAGAAAAAGGGACAACCTGTAGGACGGGCGATAACCCGTCGTGTCGGACAAGGTTGCGGGAATCGAACCCACAACCGAAGTGCGACATGCCTTTATCGCCTACCACTGGCCTACAAGAAGTCCCTGGTTAGTAGAAACTAGTTTTATTTTATTAATAGGTATGATAGATGAAGTATAAGTCCATTTTATGAACCATATACGATTAATCTCTCCATAGATGGACTTATGTATATAACTTTTGCTAACCTTATGTTTGAGACCGATGGAATGACCTATCATTCTATCGTATGATCTGCTAACACTTCACAGAAGACAAATTCAACTTAATTTCTTTAAGAGATGATGTGGAAATTGTTCAAGGCAAAAACAACAGTGATATTGTACCAAAATCATGTAATTATATCTTTTAATTCAAAAATTCGTCAACATTAGGGAAATGATCTTAAAAACAAAAAATGTTATCCTAGCGCCCTCATATCTGATGAATCATATGGTACCTTAGATCATCACAAATTTATGTCTTTTTTATTTTTGGATTTTTCATAGCCATGTTCTCTACCACTCTTCATCCAAACATGATGGTTAGATTTCTCTTCTATATCCATATTTTCACATATATTCTCTTATGTGGAAACCCTATGATGAATTAATTTGGGTATCCATTATGTTTCTAACGTTCCTTTTTAAAATGATGATTTAGTATTCCTTTTTATGATGTCGGTTTCTATGAAAGAAACTTCCAAGTAGAAAACCATTTATAACCCTGACGAATTTCAAGGGCAAAATTCATTTTAAGGGGGGTAGAATGTAACACCCCGAGATTTTATGAGAATTATTCTTTTTAATTTATTTGATGTATTTTATTGTACGCTTCACCAAGATTATCTTGCACTATATTCAACACTGTATTAGCTTGTAGTATATGCAACACTATTCTTGGCTTGTGATGCACACAATTTCAAGTTCTTTCGAATAACATTCATTTTACACAACACCAAGTATAGATTTTGATCAATGTATAACTGAACTATATTTTGAGTATGTTATACGCAACACCAAAGGAATCTTTCCCTACACACAATCCTGACTTTCCTTTCATTACACACAAGAGCGACCTTCATCGATAGCTTGCGTTGTACGCAATACTGAGTTTCACAAAACAAAGATATGTTATTGAAATATTATATAAACTAGACGTTGTGAATAGTAATACCCAATTTTTGAAATTTTATAAATTTTATCTTTCAAAATGGACTTCATTTTTGGATTTGGAATATCGAAATTATCTTAGGGTGAATTTTTGGTATTTTTCTGAAAACATTCAATTTTTGATGAATAGTGAAAACACTGAGTTATTGGTTAAAACCTACTTTTTATTTAAATAATAATTTATTTTATTTAAATTTATTTTAGGTAAAAATAGATACATAATACCTATATAAGTTCAATGTAATTTAATAGAGTCATTTTATAATAATTTTAGATATATAAAATTTTTATTGAACTTTTTACCGTCTCTTACCCACCTCCTAGAAGAATTTACAAATTTACATAAAACTTAATTTTACCACTTATGTGAGTTGAATTTTGAAAATCCGAGAGACACAGTTAATATCAATGAGTAAAAAGTGGTTCAATAAGATAAAAATAATTTTTGGTGAATAGTAACTTTTAACTTTTATTTACCATGGTTAAAAGTAAATAGGATAATTAAGCGTAAAAATGATATTATTATTACCCTAACACATGTCCTAATTCTTTTGGATAAGTGTAATTTGACCAAAAACAACCTTATGAGTAAAATATTACCCTTTAGGTCCACTTGGATTAGATTAGGACATTTATTATTATTTTATTTAATGAAGAGTTAAAATAGTTAAAATCAAAGTTTAATAACTAAAACATTTTTAATATAGGGTTATACATAAGATAAATTAGACTATAAATATTAATTATAATTATAGAAAAATTTCCTACATAATGGTATTTTATTTATATTTTTTAAACATTAAATAATTTATTTTATTTATGACACATTGATGATGCAGTAATTACATTATTAATGAAGTATTAACATAATTGATATTATAAATACCCAAATAAATGTAATTTTAGACTTTTTATGAATTAAACTAATTTTCTAGGTTAATATAACATATTAGGGTTGGTTAGATGAATTGTTTTCGAAATAATAATGCTGTTATGAATTTAGAAAAAACAAAATACCAAATAGTGTCAAAATTGACATAAAAGAGTTTTTAAAAAAAATATTATATTATTAATTGATATAATGGTCCTAAATATATAAGGTTAATTAAAAAGACTTATATAATAATATATATGACATTAATTAACCAACTAGGGTTTGATTGGTAGTTTATAGTAAGTTTATTAACCATATAGTGTAAGAATACAAGAAGACACAGTAAAAGTTAATTTATTTAACTTAGAGTTAAATCTAAATGATAAGGTTAAAATGGTAACCTAAACTTGTATAAAACCTATTGTTTGATAGGATTTAAACCCATACCAACCCTAGCCTCGAAATAAGACACTTTATAGCCATTATAAACTAAATATGAATTTATTATAAAATAATATTTTAAGTTTTTTCTAAGGTGCCCCTCACACCTCTTATAAAATGGCACTCCCCCTTCTCTCTAATTCACACCTACAAATCCATTTGTCTTAGCCAAACCCTGCCCAAATACTCTCTAAACTGTCCTCCATTCATCCTAGAGGACTTACTTTAGTCATAAATCCAACCTAAGTATCCATTTTGATCAAATCAAAAGGAAGAACCTGAAGAAGAGGTAAATATCTCACCACCTATTTCAAGTTCCTTTCTTCTTCCACTTCCTACTTATTTGTTATTTCCATAATAAAATAATAACTTCAGTATATTATATATACTTTGATTTTATTATAAAAATTTTACAACCATATTAGTTATTTTATCCATCCTATGAATGAAAAAGTCACCACACGTGCGTACGTACGGCTTACCATCTCCACATCGTGGTGTAGTTTATTATTCAAACATTTCATCATTTGTATGGATATAATAATGAGTATAAATGATATAAATAATAAATATAACATTATTATGACTCTTTATATATGATATACCATCCAATTATATACTAATTTAATATCAAAATAATGATATTGTCGCTCGTGCGTACGTACGGACTATCGTCTCCACGAACGCGATGAGATTCATTTTCCATGATTAACCATTCAAGTATGGTTATAAAGTATATATAATAAATAATCATGAATTATATTACATAATAATGATACTTTATTTATGTACATATATGTTTCATTTACTTAATTCCATTCAATTCAATAAGGAAACGAAAACAGCGTTCATGCGTACGTACGGACTACCGTCTCCATGAACGGTGTATTTCATTCCATTTATTGATCTATCATATATATTTATATGATGAATATATATTATATATAAATCATGTTTTACATTTTGGAATTAATTAAATCAGTATATGATTAATAATATCAAGAACAAAAAGTTGAAACGCGTACGATAAATGAAACGATTTTACCCAAAACGCTGCTTTAACATTGAATTGACAAATGAACGGGTAGTATAAAGGCATAAGTGAATCATATATGATATCATAAATATTATTATGGTTATTTTACAAGTTAATAATATGTTTAAACCCACTATACAGGAGTCTCGGACACATATGGAAGAAATTGGACAAAAGGTAAGGGATAATTTTGCAATCTCATTTTTATCTGAGATTGCTTATACGTAAGTATTTACTGGGGTTATATTTTTCATCCATGTCCATAAAAATGTTTTTCATAAAGTGTTTAATATTATTCAATGTATGTTTAAATTCATTTTTACCCCTCTTTTACTTTTACTTTGTGTTATGGAAGTAATCTTTCTTTTGTTTATCATATGTGGTATTTTTTTACTTTTCTGTCAAAAGTATGAGGAGAATTATTTTTTTAACTTATATGGAAGGAATGGATTTTTACGGTTTCATAACACCTTATTTTCATGAAGATTAATCTACAAGGCTTCATGTCTATTTTCAACAAAATCCTTTTCTTTTAAAATTGCATGGCATTTTTTGAAAAGAAAATGATTTTGAAGAAGAAAGTATATTTTCCTCAATAATTCATTTCAAGTGTTTTATCAAAAACATTTTCCATCTAAGATGACATTATTTCATATGTGTATGTTTCAAGTATAATATATCTATGATTTACATGGTTTAACTTTTCTTATGATGAAATGATATCCATTTGTTTTATATGGATTATGTTATGATGGGATGATGTTTATGAAACCCATTTTATTATTTGGGTTGTGATGAATGATTTATATTTATGTTGTGGAACACGTAAGAATGATTTCATTATGAGATGGGTGGGACCTATATCTCCCTTAAATTCATTGGGTAAAGATTTATATCTCATGAGATAGACATGGATGTAACAGCAAGTAAATCTGGTGCAGTAATAAAGGTCTAGAACGGCAGGTAAACCCGATTCAGTATTGGACTTTGTCCACTATAATGGTCTTGGCAGCAATGCCTTGGATACTATGGAAATAATATCATGTTCTTAATGGTTTTCCACAATTACATGTTTTATTCCCATTCTATTTTATCATGATTTATGTTCCATTATGATTTATGCCTTACGTACTACCATGTTTAATGTCATTGCTCAATATTTTGATATTTAAACATTATGTTCATGTTTTTAAGTTCAAATGTATATGGGTTGTTTTATTTTATCTATGCTTAACCTTACTGAGAATTTGAGATCAACCTTTTTATGTTTTCTTTTCCCCCAGGATATAAATGAAGGTTTTAGGTAGGAAAAAAAGAAGATATTTATGGGAGATGTTGAAGATCTTTCACCATGATTAGAAGATTATGTTCCGAGTTTAAAAAGACACTAAACTAATATGGTCATTGGGAATTTTTTTTTAATGTATTAATTATTCCGCAAAAGTAATGCAATGTCCATGTACATCAAGATTTGGGTCTCTACAATGAACCTAACTCATAGGCGGCTAAGGATAGGCTTGAAGAGGTGGCTGAGTTTCCATCTAGCCATGGCTCCATTCGATCAGATGGAGGTCCTAGTAGTGAACCTTCTACATGGCTCAACAGGACGATGACAGGGTTTAGATTACCCTGATCTTGTGAAGAGGTGACTCTTCTGTGGACAAGCTTGGGAACCTTCCTCAGATAAGGGGGTCTCTTTCCATAAATAGCTAAGGGGTGAGTGCTACCTAGAGCTTCTACAGCTTCGGAAGGACGACATGTCGATAGCTAAGTATTCATCGAGGCATACCGACCATCCAAAGTACTCAATGAATAGAGTAAAGTCAGTGATTCAGGGATCGAACCTCCGAGAGAGGTGTGTTTAGAGACATCCGATCCATCACTATTCCTCTATGCATTCCTACATATTTTAGGTTGCTAGAAATAAACTTTGTGGTTGAAAGTTCTTTGGCTAAGTGGATGCAACTAGTGAATGTTAACAGTGGGAAAGTAGGAAACTGATGCCAGTCTCAGAGACCTGGGTGTGTAAAATGTTGTTGGAAGAGGAAGTGATAGGGACAGATGAATATGTTGGGAAGAAGACATGGAAGTGGATCTTGGAGATCCGTATGAGGTGGTATACATTTCGACATGTTACAACCACCACCCCTATGTGGTACCCACAAATCTCAGGGAGCTGGAGGACAGGGGAAAGGAGTAGTTTCATGCAGTCAAGGAGTGTGACCCAATGGCTCTGAGAATGATTCGATGTACGGTCTATGTCTACTACTAGCTGCCATATTAATAGACATAGGTACCAATCATTATTTCTTACCATGAATCTTGTTCAAGACTGAGAGTTTTCGGTTAATCCGATGACTTGACCCTTACGTCTGAAGATACCTTTAGGAGGAGACTAAATAATCACACTCATGTCGATGATGTTATCTAATCCTTGAGGAGAGAGTTTTTGTTGGAATCTCTTGGTGGCAGTGTTGAGGCCTTATGACGTTATTTTGGGTATGGACTAGACATCCATAGTTCATACTCAGATTGATTGTATTAGGAAAAAAGGTTGTGGTTTATCTACAATGATGGAATGGGGTTTTCCTTGGTCGGTGAAAAAGGAAACCCAGGCAGCATAGGATAAACTTATGAAAAAGAGGGTGCAACCAATCACTCTTGAGTCGACCAGCCTTTCCCTCATGGTAGTAGGAGTTTTCAGTTTTCAGTTCCCAACAGGAGTGGCAGAGTGTGGGGAAATATTTTCAAAATATGTTTCCAATATTACCTCCCTAAATGGATAGGGACTTCTGCTTTGGCTGGGTACTATCAGAGTTTTGAACCAGACTTCTCAAAGGTAGTGTCACCCTTGTCAGCTTTGACGAACAAGGGTTGAGCCTTTCCTGTGGATGAAGAAGTGTCAACAGAGCTTTCAGAAATTGAGACAGCGATGATGTCTAGAGTTCCTCCAGGACTATGAATTTGAGATAGTCTATACCTCTAGGAAGGGGAACGTGGTAGTAGACGCACTCAGCATGATCTCTGGACTATAATTGCTAAGTGAGGCGTCAGAGCATCTAATCATGTTGCGGATATCCTTCGTGGATAAAGATGGAGAAGCTTACATCCAGTCTATGAATTTCACTCCCCCGATTCTTCAGTAAATTTGGGGGGCACAGCTTGAGTTGTTGAATGTGAGGCCTAACATGCTCAGATATCCTCAATATGGTCTTCTGAAGGATTTTCTAAATGTGGGGAGCACATCATCCTATTTAGAGGAAGCACCATGGTACCACTGATGCTTCAAGAGGAGGTGTTGCGGGAGATCCATACATCCCCTTAGCGGTACATCCTGGAGTGGAGAAGGTGTACCAGGACTTTCGGCATCAGTACTTGTGGCCAGGGATGAAGGAAGCAGTGGCAGAGTTTGTGTCACGACGCCTCACTTTTCAACAAGTGAAGACAGCACAAGAGATATAATAAGTCTTATTCGGATAGGAGACAGAGACCCTTGGAGTCCTAGGAGGGATATCATGTCTTCCTATGGGTCTCGCCCCGAAGAGGATTACGAAGGTTTGTCCGGGGCGGCAAACTTCCTCTGAGGTTCATTGGACCTTTTTAGATTATCAGTAGAGTGGGTGAGGTGGAATACCATCTATATCTTTCCCCACACACGCAACAGTTTCATAATGTTTTCCATGTGTTGTATTTGAGGAGATGCGTGCATGATCCATTGCATGTTATCAACTAGGGCAAGTTGAACTTTGACGATGGGGTGACTTTTATAGAGTTCCCATTGGAGATAGAGGATTGACATGAGTGAGTCCTTTGGGGATGGTCAATCCCTTTGGAGTGAGTTCGGTGATAGTACGGGGACCTCTAGGAGATCACATGGGAGAGAGAGGCTCAAATTCGTGCTCAGTACCCTCATTTGTTTTATTTTCCTTTATTTTGGCTTTCGAGGACGTAAATCCCTAAGGTGGGGAGAATGTAGTGTCCTAGAATTTCCATATAAATTATTTTTTAATTATATGGAATTATTTTGAGACCAAAAAATCTGACGGCGCGTGATCCCGAGGCCCAGAGTGCCCGAAATGATCCGTCGAAGTTTTGTTAAGCTTTAATTAACACGCGTAAGTAGTTTTCCTGAAAAAGTGTAATAACTCTTAAACAGTTTCCCAGATCAGAAATCCAAGGGCACCATTGCATTTAGGATGGAGGTTTTACCCTAGGTACAACATAAGTTTAGTTTTCGTAGGCATCTAGTGGGGAAACCCCGAAATGGGCATAACCGTAAATAAAACAATTAAATAAAATAATTTTATTTTTCAAATACTTATAACTCACGAATGGTAAATTGTATTTAAAATCTAAGACCATTACTGAACTCGTGAGGGTATTCTTTTGTTAGGCTGATACTAACATTGGCTGGAACGGGCCACCAATGAAAGTTAGTTTTTGGTCGTAAATAAAATAATTAAGTGAAAATTATTTTATTGTAAAATCAATAACTTCTAAGTGGTAACTCGGATTGAAAATATGAGAGTACCATTGAGTTCGTTGGGGAGTCTTCTCCTTAGTTAGATCCTAACCTCGATTGACGCGGGTTGAGGGTGAACATAATTAAATTTTTAAACTTTTTTAAGGTACGTTAAATAAACACATGAGCGGCATTTTCTAAATTTTGAACCGGTGCTTAGATTAAAATTTTAAGGGCACTGTTGAATCCACAACGTCAGGATTCACTTAAGGGAGACTTTACTTTGACCGTAATAGTTCTGTAGAAAAAGTTATGTTTTATGACTTTTTAAAAGAAATAAAATAAAATAACTTTATTATTTTATTTTCTTTCATATCCTCCAACAGACAAGTAGAGTGTGGGACCCACAATGTGTCAAGACAATAAATGGATTGAGCTTTCATTCTTAAGTAACGACGTCATAGGGGAATTAGAAAGGTTCCTAATTAATGAGCCCCCATTAATTACCCACGTTGTTACTTACCTTTCCTCTCTCTAATTTATATGGAGCTTGGGGAGGGGTATCGACACAGTTTCACCAAGAAGAGAAGTGATGGTAAAGTTCTGAGATGCCGAACCCTTAGAGGATAGAGCCGATCCCTACGGGAGGTGACGGGTGACACCAAACAACAAACCTAAGATCAATGTATGGGTGGCGCTGTTGGAAGATCGTTGCGGAGGATGGCGAACACTAACCCGCTTCCACAAACGCGCACTCACCAACATTCTTAAGGTAGGGGTTTTGATTCTCGTTTATTTTAAGTGAATTTATTGAACCCCTCTAGCATCCCTCTTGTTTACGAGCTAACATGAAGGGGTTGGCCTAATGAACACGGCATGGACCCTCTACAATCTTTACTACACCCTTCTGTTCTTCATGGAATACTGCCAGCGTGGCAACACCGACCGACTATGAAGAAGGCGTGCACCGACGCACGCTGTAAGACGAGTCCGTGACACAAAGTCACGGTGGTCATCAGAATGGTCTCCACTGGCCAGCCACAGAGGAGGTGAAGTGCGCTGTCGCCCACCGCCGGTGACCAGAGGGACGCAGCTTGTTAGCCGCGACGATTGAAGGAGGTGGCCAACACTTTGGCCAACTGCAGAAGGAGAAGCGGCACGACCGACGCACCATCGGCGAGTGGGAGGCGGTGAAACCAGTGCGCTGCTAGTGGAAAAGAATCCATGGCTGAATCCATGGAGGAGGACGAACCCGCACCTTCGGCAGGTTCTGCGAGACTGAGCGGCGCCGATGCGGCACCGCCACCTTGCACAGCGAATGGCCTCTTGGCTGTTCGGGAGTTTGGGAGATAGGGGGTCACACCCCCCACGCCGGCAAGGGAGGACCCCACAGTGGGATGCTCTCCCCCTTAAACTGGACCCCCCCCTCGGGCCAGGCCACGCTCCACCTCAGATCGGACCACACCCCACCTCGGGCCGGACCGCGCTCCACCACGGCCGGGTCGCCCCCTTGCGGGTCTCCCTTCGTGAGCAGCCCCATTACGGGCTTCCCCCTTGTGGGTCGCCCTTCGTGGGCCTCCCCATTGCAGTTCGGGCCGAGCTCACCCTAGCCCAGCCAAGACCGGGTCAGGTCGGGTCTGTCTGACCGGACCCGGGCCAACCAGGCCCAGAAACACTTAAAGGGCCATATCTTGAGAACCAAACGTCCATTTTACGAACCATCTACAGAATTGAGATCCTTGGATTGAGATAGTTTTTTGGTATACTCTTCTTGTGTTTTGGAGACAATTGGAGTACAACCATGTTGGATCGAACCCGAATCCAACCGGGCCCCCAGAACTAAAATGCTTATAACTCACAGACTGGGCATCCGATTGACGCGCTGTCTATCGCGTTGGAACCCTTAGGACATGAAAATACTCTGGGTTACTCGTTTTTGGAGCTTTGTGGAGGTTTAAGTACAACTGATATCTCGAGGGTAGATTCTACGGAACTCGATTGCACTGGGTGCGAGGAATCTAGTGGCTGGTAGTGAGGCGGAGGTTAGAGATAGATCATACAGAGGTTAATGCTTAATGAACCTATGTGGGTCAGTGCATACCAATCCTATGTGGGTTAGATCCTATCTGGTTCAGCACTCGGCGATCCTGTGTGGGTCAACGCATACCGATCATGTGTGGGTCATTGTGGGGGTTAGTTACCTATCGACTCTGGGCGGGTCGGATCCTTTGTGGATCATTGTGGGGGTTATTACCTATCGATCCTATGTGGGTCAGACTCTGTATGGTCAGAAGTAGTGACTCTTGATAGAACAAGATGATCTAGCTTCGCGACTAATCATCTGTACTTTTATACTTCACTGAAAACCTGGTTTGAGATGAGAGTCTATTTGAACTAAATCTTTTACTTGTGTGGTACTTTTATCTTCATGGTGATATCTTCATGGTAATACATGTGTGGTACTTTTACCTTCATGCTGATTTCTTCATAGTGATATTGATGTGGTACTATTACCTTCGTGGTGATATCTTCGTGGTGTTACCTTTGTGGTACTTTTACCTTCGTGGTGTTATCTTCACGGTGTTACCTATGTGGTACTTTTACATTCATGGTTTTACCTTCACGGTGTCACCTTTTTTATATTCTTCCCTCATGTATGAGATGAGTATATCTTGAAAACTTAGGTATATGTATGGTTATATACATAAGTAGAGTTTTTGACTACTTCGTGCTTTGTGATTGATCCTTGCTTTGTGGTTTTTCCTTCATGGAACTTTAGGAGACCTTTGGGGTCTCGGGATCCCTACTGAGTATCCTTATACTCACCCCTGCACGGGCTTCACCCACACCTAGTTGTGTCTTGTGCAGACGACATACAACATTGATTGAGGCTGAGGGAGCTAAGAGTGGACGATGCTCAGAGGTGGACCATTTGGCGTGACGTGATTCAAGGACTATTGATCATGAGTTGTACATACCCTTTAGGTAGGATCTGTGGTGGACGATTGAGGAGTTGCTTTTCACTTTTCAGCTTTTTTGTACTTTTCAGTTGTACTTGTATTTTTTTCCCAGTTGGGCTTGTATTTTTGCCCCCTTCACTTTTATCAGTCTTTACTACATCAGTTTACTTTGTGGTTTCTTCTTGTCATGTTCTTGTATTGTGTGTTTGTAGAGGTTTAAAGGAAATGTCATCTTGTTATAGGGATACGCCTTTACGGTGCTAGTCGCTAGCCCCTAGCCTATGAAAGGTGGGCTTGGGGTAGTCATGACATGGTCCTTCTGGGACGAGTCATGACAGAATAGATCAAAACTATAAATTTTGGACTAAACATAGGAAAAAACTGAATGTGGATGTCGATTAGGATGATATTATAGTTTATGAATCATTTGAAATGAATACCTTTGTAAAAGATGATAGAGATCACTTGGAAGAAATGATAATGGTAATTGAAGATGATATTTTTGATTATCCAAAGTTATTTGAGGGGTTAAATAGTTGTTCCAAGAAACCTTTTTATACCGATCATACTAAATACACAACATTGTCATCTTTATTGAAGTTATATAATTTGAAAGATGGTAGCGGATGGAGTGACACCAGATTTACAAAACTACTTGGTCTTCTTAAAGATATGATTCTAGAAGAAAATGAACTATCATGTTGAACATATGACCCTAAAAAAATGTTACGTTCAATGGAAATGATTTATAAAAAAATACATGCTAGTCCAAATGATTGCATATTGTTTCTCAAGGACCATGAATCGCTCATAAAATTCCATGAATCACTCATAAAATTACCTAAGTGTGGCGCATATCGATAAAAGAAAAATGAATCAAGTACTTTAAAATCTACATGGTAATTCACTATCATTCTAGGTTTTAGAAGACTATATGGATGTAAGGAAACAACAAGACAATTGGCATGGTATGAAGATACAATAATTAAATATGGGAACCTATATCATCCAACAGATTATACTTAGTGAAATAAAATTGATTACAAGTGTCTTGAATTTGGAGATGAGATGAGAAACATTCATCTTGTGTTATCTACATATGCAATAAATCCTATTTGTAAGCATAGTAGTACTCACAGTACATGTCCTGTCATGTTGGAAAATTATAACTTTCCACCATAGTTATGCATGAAGTGAAAATACATTATGTTTTCTCTGCTTATATCTGGTCCAAAGCAACTCGGTAATGATATTTATGTATATTTGGATCCAATGATTGAAGATATGAAATTGATGTGGAATACAGGTGTAACAATTTATAATTCTCACAGAAGTAAAGAATTCACATTGAGGGCCATTTAGTATAGAATAATAAATAACTTCCCCGCTTATGGAATTTTTTCATGCTATAGCATTAAAGGAATGTTAGGGTGTCCCATTTTTGAAAAAATAACATACCCACTTTGGTTAAAACATTCCTAAAAGACCATGTTTTTAGTAAATCAGAAATTTTTACCTCAAAGACATAAATACCAATCATGGATGACAACATTTGATGGGAATATCGAATAAGGTACAACACCATCTCTAGTACTGGGCAATCAATTGTACAAAAAAGTAAAAACTATTGAAACTATTTCCGGTAAAACATTTTTGAAAATAATTACAAAATTATTTTGGAAGAAGAGATAAATTTTCATTGAATTACAATATTTTAATTGACTGTATGAAAAAAAAAATTGTTTATTTCATTCATGCAGAAAAAATTTATTTGACAGTGTTATGGTAACTTTACTAAATGTTCCCAGAAAAAAAATATGTAATCAAGGATATTTTAGACTTGATTGAAATGGGTATAAGAGAAGAGTTATAAATGGTGAAGGTTAAAAGCCATAATTTGCTTCCCCCTTCCAGCTTACACTCTATCCAAATAAGAAAAGTTATAATTTTTCCTTTTCTTTAATAGTGTAAAAGTTCCACAGGGGTATTTATCAAATATCAAGAATATTTTTCAGTGACTAATTTGAAGTTACAAGGACTAAAATAACATGACTATAATGTTTTGATGCAATATTTAATCCTTGTTTATTTAAATTTCATTTTGACTCAAAATTTACAACATACATTTACCAGACTCTTCTTCTTTTTCAAATCCATATGTAGTAAAGTTGTAGACCTGAAAATGTTTCCCATCACAAATAAGGATATTGAAGTTATATTATGTGAATTAGAGATTATATTCCCACCATAATTATTTGATATAATGGTCCACCTGATGGTTCAATTGGTCATAGAGGTTAAAATATGTATTCATATACATTACATATGGATGTACCCCATTTAACATTATTTGAAGATTTTAAAAGGGTATGTCAAGAATCGAAGTTTCCCAGAAGGTTGTATTGAAAAATGATATATTTTTAAATAAGATATTGAATTCTCTATCGATTACCTATCAGATTTCAAAAGATTCGGTCTCCCAAAGTCTTGTCATAGAAAATTCCTTATGGGAAAAGGTGTTTCCAGAAGAGATGTTGTTACAATTACCTTGACAGAGCGAGAGAAATCACATCTTTACATATTAAAAATAGAGAAGATGTTTATATATACGTTTAATACCACAAAGAAATTATCAGAGATTTGAATCCATCAAGGGTTTAAGGATGGATTTCAAATACACATAATCAATAGTTTATATGTTGGTCCATAGATCAAATTTATAAGGAGTTATCTAAAAATATGAATTCAATTTCTGAACAACTTCAATGGCTATCCAGAGGACCGAATGAAAATGTTATATCTTACACTGGTTTTTTAATTAATGGTAATAAATAATATACAAAATAACTCAATGACTCCATTATGGTGAAAAAATAGTGGTGTTATGCTTGTGGATGAAGCAATGCACATATCTGGTTCCATGGATAGAAATATAATTTACACAAATATTTCATATTTTGGAATTATCAAATAGATATATGATTTTGATTATACAAAATTTCAAGTGTCTCTTTACCATTGCAAATTGGTTGACAATATCAATGGAGTGAAATTTTATGAAATTGTATTTTTGAAGGTGAATTTTAGTGTGGAAGGGGAAAAATATTAGTCATTCATAATGGCATCACAAGCAGTGCAAATATTTTATGTCTCTGATCCAAAAAATAGGAATTTTTGGATTGTCCTGCTGGTGACTAAAAAAATGTCGAGTCAGGTGAAAATTCAATCAAGGATGAACCTTTCATTGGGGCATCATAATCATTTAATGTTGGTCCCAATGTAGATAATGTATTGTACATTAGAGAGGACCAAAAAGGGGGAATTTTTATTCTCGATATAGGAACCAAATCCTTGAAACCTTTAAAAAAATAAAGATAGTTCAATGAGAAGTTAAAAGTTTTTTTAAATTTATTATGTTTTTTCCATATATTATATATTCTCTACTGCATTAAAATAATTTAATGAAATGTTTGACTACTCATACAGATAATTTCCTCTATACGTGATGATGTAACCAATAACTCATAAGAAAAAATTATAATGAAGGAAACCCTTTGCAAAGATGTAAAGGTAATGTTATGATATAATTTCTCTATTTTACCCAAAAATTATATAATGAAACATTGATTTAATTTTCATTATTCCTTGAAGAGTTTGTTTATTTTAGAATATTTTTATCCATGTTCCATGCCTTTGAAAGAAGATAAATGACGCTGTCTATGCTCAATCACAGAGGTAATATTGATGTTTACACAGTAAAATCATTTTCCATAGAATTAATGTACTGTTTTATATTTATGTTTAATTTATTTATTTTTAGTATTAATCACATAATAATTATTTTCTTATACAGGGGGATTCTTTTGTTCTAGTTAGGGTAGTTTTTCCATATTTCATGCATTTCTACACAAAAACTTCCACATAAATCTTCTCCCTTAAAAACTTTTCACCCAAATAGTGGTGAATTTATCACTTTATTTCAATTTCCCTACACTTTATAGGAATATCCATGACACTTCCTATTATCAATTACAGAGGTAATCTTGATGTTTTCACAGTAAAATCATTGTCCACAGAATTAATGATTTGTTTCATATTTATGTTTAATTTATTTCTTTTTACTATTACTCACATAATAATTGTTTTGTATACATGTGGATTATTTTGTTCAAGTTGGGGTGGTCTGTCTATCTTTCATTCCTTTATGCACACTTATTCTCCTTCAAAAACTTTCACCATTGAAGTGTTGGCATTTATCACTTTACTTAAAGTTCCCTCCAATATTCAATCATAGATGTAATATTAATATTTTCATAGTAAAATTATTTTCCATATAATTAATGTGTTATTTAATATTTATGTTTAATTTATTTATTTTTAGTGTTACTCATAATAATTGTTTTCTTTTACATGTGGATTCTTTTTTTTCGAGTTGATGTGGTTTGCTCGAAGCTTCTCATGCAGTGTGGGTAGTTTGACACAGAAATTAAATGTAAATCATGGTAACATTGATAGTTAGTATTATTATGAGAATTCAGGACCTATATGAATCAATCACAACTCAATCTGACCCACGATGTGACCGATATGACTCTAAGTACTTCTTTTAATCTAAAATTGACTTTAATTTTAGTAAAAAAGACAACCAGAATACTCCAAACTGAGAAAAAATATTTATATTATTTTTATATTTTAATACAATGATCCATAAGTTATTTGTGAAGTTTAAGAATCATTCACACCTCATTCTGATACATGATGTGCCCGATATGACTCGATGTGTCCATTGTCAATTTTAAATCGACATTTGAATTTAGAAATATTCACTCACTGAAAACTAAGCAAACATACTTGGATTTTTTTTGATAATTTATATAATTGATTCATAAATCATTTGTGACATGTGGGAATTGGTCTCATGTCAAATGGATACACGATGTGATCTATATGAGTCAAAGTGCGTGTCTCATCTTTAAAATGACATTATTGTAAAAAATACAAGTGATTTACTAAAAATAGAGAAAACACATTCATATTATTTGATAATTTAGTAAAATTATCCATAAGTCATTGGGGACATTTAGGAATCATCCACACCTCCATCTAATTCACGGTGTTATTTTTATGACTCTAAGTGCATCTTTATTTAAAATGAACATTAATTTTAATAAAAAAACAAAAAGGCCTTCTCAAAACTAAACAAAGACATTAATATTGTTTTGATACTTTAGGGGAACATTCCATAAGTGATTTGAGATGTGCATGAATCAGACTCACCTCAATCTGGCACACGGTGTGACCGTTATGACTCCAAGTGTGTGTTTTTATTTAAAATTGATATCAATTTTATTAAAAAGGCCTATTGGCCTTCTTAAAACTGATAAAATGCATTCATATTATTTATATAATTTATTAAAATGGTCTATATGTCACTTTTTATGTGTAGGAATTATATGTACCTCAATCCGATGCATAATGTGATCGGTATGAGTCAACGTGCGTGTTTCAATTTTAAAATGACATTTTAGTAAAAAGAATAGTGATATACTCAAAACCGATCAAAAAACATTAATATTGTTTTGAAACTTTATTAAAATGATCCATATGTCATTTGGGATGTGTAGGAATCAGTTTCACCTCAATCTGATGCACGGTGTGACCAGTATGAATCAAAGTGCGTCTTTTTATTTAAAATTATCATCAATTTTAGTAAAATTGACAATTGTCCTACTCAAAACTGATAAAAAACATTTGGATTGTTTTGATACTTTTTTAAAATTATTCATAAGTAATTTTTTATGTATAGGAATCAGCCACACCTCAATCCAATATACAATGTTCCATTTATGACTCAAAGTTCCCATTATCAGTTTAAAATTGACAATTTAGTTCAAAAAGTGTGACCCATTAAAAACTGATAAAAAGAACTCGGATTTTATTAATAATTTAGGAAAATTATTCATAATTTATTTTTGACATGTATGAATCTGTTTCACATAAAATTGATTCATGATTTGATCAGAATGAGTCAAAAGTGTATTTTTCTAGTCAAAAAATGACATCTTAGTAAAAAAGATAACTAACATTCTCAAAACTGAGAAAACAAATTCAGATCATTTTGATAATTTAGGAAAAAATCCACAAGTTAATTGATACATTTAGGAATCAACCAAACCTCAATATGATGCATGGTGTGACTGATATGACTTTAAGTGCGTCTTTTTATTTAAAATTAACAACAATTTTGGTAAAACTGACACTTTCTATTAATTTTTTTCTTTATATTATTACTATCAGAAGAATTTTTTTCTTATTTAGGTGAAATATTTTTCTCGATCTGGGGTGGCTTGTTCAACAATTTCATGAGTCGGACCAGGATTAAATGACAATGATGTTTTTTAATGTATGTAATAATTTGAATTTATGTTGTTGTATAAACCAATGTATGAAATGACTATAATATAATGTTTTTTTCTTATGTTTGTGTTGTAAATTTTATTTCATTTAAATCCTACATTGATACTTATTTATTTTGATATCTGGTGTGTTTTTTGGGCCTATGGTGTGTTGTTAGAGTACACTACAGTATAGTCCTTTATCAGCCCTTTTATAAGTGTGGATAAAGTTATACTCTATCAGTGCTTCTATAAGCACGTATAAAAGAACGTTTATCCGTATATTTATAAGTGCTGATAAAAGATCAGTGTTTTTAACCTTTCTCAGGTAGTCAATGCTTTTATAGCACTATAAAATCCATTTCTAGCACTGTTAAAGGCCAGTTTTTGAATTAGTGTTATCAGGTTTATTGGCATCACATAATCACCATCAATCATACTCTAGGGATTCATTGTGGAGGTCCCTAAGCCATTAGGGGATGCAAACTACACATATTCATCCACCGTTGGTTATTTTCCATCTTTTTTTAGAAACCTACCTCGATATATATGGATTTACAAGACTCAAAGGGAGAATTGTCACTATGTAGTATGTTAACCTTCCCATCGATTGGGTATTTCAAATGATGAGTAAATATTCAAGGTTCCACCATGTATTTGTGAATACAAGGTCATCCAAGAAGGACATTATCTATGATGTCTTTTTGGATAACCATGAATTCAGTATTAGATATGAGATCCCCAAATTCATCTTTGAGACTAATCTTCCATAGAGGTCTTTCCTCACTATTATATTACACTTGAATGATTAGCTTTGTTAAAGATAAATCTCCCTATCTATATCCCAAACATCAGATGGTTTGAATTAGGATGAGGTTGGTCCCAAAACTATTGTTGATATGGGCCCTTTAGATATCGACACTGCCGAGTTTTCCAGAAACATATAGGGGATTGATATCTACCTTGATGACCTCTTCATAATCTCATTATTTTAATGAGATGGTGACATGAAATTTTGATGGCATAGTCTCTACTCAATATACCTCAGCTACAGAGACTTCTATCTCAAATTCCTATTGGATTTAGATGGATTCGATGAGTGTATATCTTAGTTATTTTAAAATAAAAATAACATACAGGATCTATAGTTTGGTTGGAATAACCACCAATATTTTAGGATTTCATAATTTTGTTCCAAATTTCTACACTTCCAAAGGTCAGGCTTCTACATATTATGTGGTTCTAGATATAAGGTAATTTAGGTATATAGGAGTATTTCTTTTGAAAAGGTTAAGGGAGTAGCTACTTCTAGTGGTGTAGGTTGAGTCTATCTTCCCATTTTCCTGGTTTTATCAGACAATCTCACCCCTACCAGATGGTTGTTTAAGATGAATAGACTTTGATGAACATAGGGGGCTCTGAGGGTTCTCCATGTTGCTATTGGGATTAATAGAGTGACATACCATGGGTTTTAGTTACATATATATCCATTATGTGGATGTGATCGCTATATTGGGTCTGACCATGCCTGTGTTATCACTAGTATACTTGACTCTCATTTCTTCCGCCCCCCTCTCCCTGATCAACTATAGGGGACTCATACATGGAGGAATATTCTTCATCAGCGAAGTGTTCAGTTAAGTGTGTTATGTTAATGGGATAAAATATGATATCTTAATATAATGAGGATTCCATTTTTTGGGGTGGTTCCCATTCTCTGAACATTGTAGGAAAGAAGTATTCAAGAGTCAAAGATTGCATATGATCTGAATATGACTCTTCCTATTCTATATCTTCCTATGTATGATGATTGAATCCACCTCCAGTAAGTGTATTCCATGTCACCTACCTAGGTAATATGATCCTTATGGGTTTGTTAATTTTTGTTCTTAGGGTGGTATGACCTTGGTCAAATGTCTTTCGAGTCATACAGTTATCAAACTTCTACCCACTCCTGGATGAAACCACTTTCCAATCACCCCTTTATTATATTCAAGTGATGGTTAAACAAGTCACATATTTCAAGGAATTATATAGCTTTACCTATCTATAATCGATCATTCTTTGGAGAATGTATTTGAAGAAGATGCAATATTGGATGGTGTGACCCAACCTTTTATGGAAAGGGAAGTAGTCAGGAAGATCAGTGAGGTTGACCTCATTGGGATCCTGCGTTGCGGTAGCTTGAGTAAGTTATTTTCCACAGATCTAAGGAAATAACCAGAAACCCTCTCACATTATAATAAGTATTATTTATTCATATGTTCTTTTAATCATGGATGACCTTGATACCCTTTTTCTTCTAGTTGAGGATGATTTTATTTTTTCTTCCACTGGACATGAGACATCGGGTGATTCAAGGCCTTCCTTGGTGGTTGAGTGGGAAATACTATTAGTTTTAGAGTAAATATGGGAATCTATACCTTACTAGAAATTTTCCCCTATTACAAAGTAATGAGATGAGATTTAGATTGGGTTCACTGAAAGGAATATTCCAAATGTTAATCCTTTTCTACAACCTCATGTAATCCTACTTGATATTTCATTAGGATCAGATGTGTTTATAGCTCATCTAGAATATTTTCATCATAGAGTTCTAGAAATTTCTCTTGTGATAGAGGGTTGTTGATTGAATATGTTAACCCTTTCCATCTATATATAAAGTTATAAACCCTCTCATTTTCACATTGCTTGTAGTTTGTGAGTTTGAAATTTTTTATTTTCCTTAGTTTTTAACTGGTTTAGTTATAGAATTGATGATGAAGGTATTCACATCCCATAATTGATCATGCTGGAATACTGTGGTACCAAAAAAGGATGGACCCATCAGAGTCTGTATAAAGAATATCAGCTAGGTCGCCTCCTGTTGATCTCTAGGGTCCATCATCAGTCTTCATTAGGACACATTGTGCTTAAGATACTATTCTGGATCTCTCATTCTGTTAAATGATGAGAAGGTTTCATTGCTGATATTGGGTGGGAGAAAAGTTTTATCCACCCATTCGCGATATGGCTCCCTTTGGGGTTTCATGGGTGTGCACCACCCTTCCATGACTTCCATTTGAGAATCCAAAGATTCATTGGAATTGAGAAGTTATGGAGGTACTATTGTTTGTGCCACATTTCATCTATATGTAGTGGGTGGGGATTGATGAGGTGGACCCACTTTCATATCCTATTGATTTTCGACCTATTCTTGGAATGAGTGATCAACCTGGTGGGGGAGAGGCTATCACCATAATGAAGGGTAGTTTCGATCATCTTTGACTTCCTCATTTATGTAGATCGACCACCTAGATCTAGAGCTGGATTAATGCTTATATTCCACTCTTGTGGGTGGATAAACTCTTTATTAATATGTGGGATGGGGAATATTCATCTTTATCTGAATATGATACTCTATGGGAATGTTTCCCCTGATTATCTCCTTGTTGTGTTTTCTGAGATTTTATATCTCATCCTCATACTGTGCCAATCGTTCCTCCACAAAAGTAATATTTTCTCTTCTGGGAGGTGGGTAGGATATAAAAACATCTTCCCCATGACCCTTGGAAGTGTTCCACCATAAAGGTGGAAACTCATTATTTGGGTGTCCCGTGTTTTGGATCCTCTACCGATTTTTCTTACGTGCTGCCTCAGCTAGTGCATCCATATCACCCTCCACTTGAGGTATGCTTTCTATATTTCATCCCTCAAAATTTTCATCTTGATCTACATCTTATTTTTTATTTATGGTGATGACATTTACTATATTGTATCGAGCAATGGTAGTTATCACATTACTCTCAATGCAATCTGGTGATTATGAACTTCTTTGTCCTCCTTTGAGGGTTATATTAGGGTAACTTCTCTGGCCCTTGGCCATTTTGGACCATTTTGGATTTTGACCCATATGGGGTTTTACTAACTTCATTGTATTTTCCACCCATATCGGTCTATGCATAGTGACCTTGAGGGTGTTTCCAGTCTTTTTTGTTGAGCAGACCTTGAATATCAAAGGTTTTTATTATAAAGGGAGGAAAATATGGGATGTTGACCATCTATATTTACCTCCAAACCTATAGAAGTTAAATTTCTTATGGGGTGTTGATAATAATGAAAATTTCCCCACCACTGTGGGATGTGGACTATTTAGTGCTACCATTGAAACTTGTTGATCATGATGTTGATGATTCTGGTTAAGGATTTGATGATTCATGGGTTGAAAATTTAGATATAAATGCACCCATCCCTACAGGTTGGGGTTGATATGGAACCACCACTGGTTTTTGTAGGACCCTATGGGGGTATGTTGAACCTAGTGTTATCGATTGAGTAACATTCCCTCATCCCTATAGGATGAGGTTAGCTTTTAACTACTATTGATATTTCTTGAATCCTCTTTGGAATTTATGACCATAGGGGTGGAGGTGATGGTAAATATTACCATACCATTGTGGGATGGGTTCAATCCTTGATGGTTTCTATGATACCAACTATTGTAACCTGTTTGATTGGGTGAAATTGTGATCATACAAGATTTGGAAGTAATATAATCCCATGATGATAGTAATCTACAATTGGATGTTTTTAGGTTGGACACAACTTCAACTTTCATGTTTGAAATTAATTCCCATTGTTCTGAGGGTCCCATCCTAAGATCTATTAGCAGTCATCTCCCTCTATTTTCAATGACTTTGCATTTATAAAGTGGGGGTATTCTATTGAATTGAATAATTGGTGTGTGCATTTCCTGGTCCCCTTATTTTTACAGATGTTATGATACTATAAGACACCACATCCGGGGGATTTTCCATTATAGGGAAATAGTGAAGTGAAATTCTTGATATATTCCCCAACCTTAGATACATATATCTTAAGGGGCTTTGGAAATTAGTCATCAGAGAGTTGTCATGATACAAAGACAAACACTTCATAGGCCCTTCTCACACTCTTCCACTCATTGGTTCTAATACATGGAGAATCCATCCATGTCCAACTAACAAGAGAGTGTATTTACGGACTGAAGGTGAATCTCGTATCCTAGATAGGGGATGTGTCTATCCTTTAATCACTGATGAGTTTCCCACATATTTTTTCATAGGTAAGGCATGAAATCATTTTATAAATCATCTAGGATCTCATAGTCTAAAGTGGTGAGGGTCCAAAACATGGTTGGGTGGATTTTTCTGGATAAATATCTCCATATGTTCATGACGGAATTTTATTTATTAGACTTAAATTCCTCCACCAGGTCATACCATTGAGGTTTCTTCTTTGGGTTACCTACTGACCAGTGAATTATTACTAATAGTTTATGGGGAACTATATACAGTTGATCCTAGTCTTTTGAGAACCTCTCTATATGAATTTGAATGAGTTTTGATCACCTCTCTATATAGAGGTGTGTAGGAAGGGTTATTATTTCCTTTTCTAATAGAGATATCACCACGGGGAGGTTGAACATGGATGATGTCAATAGTAGAGTCCCTACGATCCATATCCACACAACCATGAGGAGGACTATCAAGGTAATGATCAACTTCTTCTTTGGTTAAAGAGTCGGTAGACCCTTTCAGTGTTATAAGTATGCGTTGAACAACCTTCAGGACACTGGAATTGAAAATATCAGGGATATGAGCCTCATTATACATCATGGATAGAATATTCTGACCTAACTTTTGGGCTTGATTTGGGAAATGATCTTAATTCATGATGGATAGTGGAATATGTTGACAAAATTTATGTGATCTAGAATTATGAGCCCTCTATTGAGATGTTTTTGGAGTATACTAATGAGATTCTATATTATTGGTAGTAATATGATCATACCCATGGGTGGTTTTCAGAATATTCCAATCAACCCTGGAAGATGTGGGGATATTATCTCGGTTCAAATATGCATTCCCTATTGAAATATACTGATAAAACTCTAGAACTGAAGAAGGGATATGATCCTTCTCCAGCATAGCCCTTGAAGGATGCTTGTGTAGTCATTCATCGATGGAAATATGGATATGATCTTGGATTTTGTGATCAGATGTAATATGTTGAGTAGCTTCACAGATATAAATATGAGATTGTCCTAGGAATGTGTTTCTCTTACTCATTGATCACTGGTGGGAATGGGGATTTGAGCCCATTCCTATGCCTTTAGAGTATGATTCTAGTCCTTTTCGATAAGAATATGAGTCAGTCCTAAGGCATGTGCCTCTCTCACTTGGTTATCCAAAGTAGGAATAGGGATATGAGCCTGATAATATTCCTTTGGAGTATGTCATCGTTATTTTTTTATAGTAATGTGCACCTTTCCTGAGGTATGTTCCACTCTCACTTAGTGAGCCCTAATTGGAATGCGAATATGATCTCGGTCTAATGCCTCTTCATTTACCAGAATATGCTGATAATCCTCTTTGATGGGAGAAAGAATGTGAAATTGTTATGGAGTAGCCACTTGTTTGTATTGATCATGGTGATGTTATGCTCTAGAATTTGGGATAAGAATATGGTTTTGTACCTATATTTGCACCAGTGGAATAATATTCCAGTGGAGTTCTTTATCTATTTATAGAATGTAGTGCAACTTTAGAAAAGTGTGTGAAGGAATGTAGGGCTTTAAATTTTCATTCTCTAAGATATCTTTGATTGAAGAGGGGATATATTCCAAATGATGTCCTCTTTATGGCATCAGAATATGTATATGGGCTTTGTGCACGGGGTTAGGGTTATGTGCCTCCCCTATTCTTAATATAGGAATACACATGCAGACTTGTTCCTATGGGGTAGGGATATGAGCCAACCCACAAGCTACCTCCAAAATGTGCTGATGTTTTTTGTTAGTGGAAGTGGGGATATGGGACCACTCCTATTTATCCATATATTTCCATGATTGATGTGACTTGGAACCCGTCCATGAGTCTCTATAGTGAAAATCTATTAGGTGGTGCCCTTCGTAGGAAATTGA
The DNA here is from genome assembly GCA_963277665.1 of Viscum album. Lineage (NCBI taxonomy): Eukaryota > Viridiplantae > Streptophyta > Magnoliopsida > Santalales > Viscaceae > Viscum > Viscum album. The sequence continues at coordinate 1,626,906,507 of OY728161.1, read as the reverse complement.
GGGGCACCGATGATATGATGCTAGTGATAGTGGTTGATAGTGTTGAAATAGTGGGTGACCTAGACCTAGCAATGCATTACTTTTGATTACCACATATTGTGTATAGTTAGGTATACATGATGTATTCTTACCATTATAGTGTAGATATTTCTTCATCCACTATATAATGGTAATTTCTATAGATTAATTGTCGTGTCAAGAGGTTATAGCAGATCTCAGGCTATATTGTGAACCTCAAGAACCATGACATTAATCTTAAATATATGTTCTATAGTCTAGATACATATTATGGACTAGAAATAGTAGATGTTTGAGTATCAGGTTTTGGGGGCTCATAAGCATTGAGACTTCTTCTCATGAAATTCTCACTTGATGATCTCTACTAGTGAGATCAAGAGGACAAACCTACCAATAGGAGCACCACATGTTTTGAGTGTCATTGGTTGTTTCTATCTACAGACATGTGTATTGGTCTTATGAATTGAGATCATTACCAATGTATAACATTTGATTGAATATTTTGATGTAAGGAAAAAACCATTGTTTTGAAATCGTGGCGAGGCTGCTTGTGTTGGGAGCATCATTGGTAGAATGACCTTGGTTGAATGATCAAGAAAGGATTTGTCACTTTTGCATTTAAGAAGTTATATATCTTAGGCCCAGTTGATTAGGATGGTGCTACCTTCATAAATATTTGGCCAATGCAGTAGAAAGGTAAAATCCATCTAGAAAGATCAATAGATAATAAAGAAAAAAAAAGAGATGACACTAGTGTGCATCCTACCTTATGATATATTTAAAGACAAAGAGATTATAGTACACAATAAGTGTTCGTAGGTTGGTTGTCGTTGCTTTGACAATCCATATCTCTTTGGGGGCCATGATGGGTTGCCAGACTCCGCTCTTGGTATATGGATTTTATTCACTACTATTGAGATAAGGTCCTAGAGGGTCAAACACAATAGTGTATTCGATAATCCTCCCTATTAAGTTGAATAGGTATATTGGACATAGTGGGCCCCACCATGGTGTCCGAGTGTTTTCCAAAGTATCGATCACCAATAATTAAATAAATTCATTGTTATTCATGTTATGAATAATTGGGATTGAATTTATTTAATGTATTTAAAATTTAAGTAAATATGAGACAAAATTAATCGAACGAATATTATTTTAATATTCAAGGTTCATTTAATATTAAGCGGGATAGCGAGTCGAGTTAAGTGGATTAGTTTTATTATGTAAGATATTTTATATATATTACAGGTATGTGATAAAATAATAAATAATATTGATGTAGTTTAGTTCATCATAATTATTTATTAAGTGGACGTTGAAATAAACGGGGGCTGGAGAACCCAACCAGGTATTTGGAAACTCCACTATAAATAGAGGCGAGACTCTCTTTCTATGGAACTATTCATTCATTTCATGAAATGAAAAATGAGAGCCTATCGCTCCTCCCGATTCCTAGAGAGAGAAGTAGTTGATTCAGTAAATAGGATCTTAATCTTCCTTAAGCATTGAAGGGATTTCGATGCAGTGATTGTTGGGACGTCGAAAGCATTGTCAGATCACCATGCTAGCACTCAAAATTCGACAAACGGAACTCCGGCAGATTTTAGAAGCATGTGTGAACAATATAGAGGGTTCCTACTATGGATCCTTCAAGCAACGGTCATCATAGACTAGTTCTAGTCGACCGCGGCTTCAGGTTTGAAACGGGTATGTTTTCAGTTGATTTTTGTGCTCTTTATGATTTACGCGAGATCCTCGGACCTTATTGGGGCTCGGATCTTTAGCAACGATAAGTTCCATCGTCCGGTCAATGAAAAATTTTAAAATCTCAGGCCCATTGGCTTCTGCTTCGGGCCCCAATTTATTTCAACTGGTATCAGAAGGATCGCATTGATTTTGTGATAAAAAAAATTAATTTGCATGAAATTATGTAGAGGGTTTGAAATCGGTCACAACAGTTCAAACCACACGTCGATATGATGCCGAATGACCGAGTTATATCCATTTTAAATTTTTAGATTGTCTCGATTTTTGGAGTTTGATCTTGGGTATTAAATTTTTCATCCTGAAGAACAAATAATGTTTCAATTGAATTTGTGTTAGTTCATGGAAGAAAAATAAAATTAGGATTTACAAAAATTTTGAGTGTTGAATAGAGGCAAAATTATTGGGGGAAGAGACTTGACTCCCTTTAAAAAAAAACAAATGGGTGACTTGACTTGACTTCAAAAGGAGAAGAAATATTCTTTTAAGTCTCTTCCTTTAAAAAAAACAAATGGGTGATCCCACCGCCGATCCACCTCCCGCCCGAGATGCCACACCATTGTCCAGGTTGCCGGGCTCCCCGCCTGTACCCCCGTGAACCGGCTCTCCTCTGGCGGCCTTCAGGGCGCCGCACCGGCGTTGTGGGTTTTCCCCGTGGCAGCCGTCCTTTGTTCTGACTGGAGTCATCGCCTGCGTCGCCTTCGCACAGCCAGTAACCGCCGATCACCCCAAATCCCTGGGCTGAGGTCTCCTCCAGCCTCCTTCGACCCACCGCACCGATGCTGCTGGTTTTCCCTGTGGCAGCTGCCCTCTGTCCCAACCAGAGCAGCCTCTTGCGTCACCGTGGGTTTGGCCCGACCCAACCCACACAGGACATGTAGTGGTGTTTCTGAGTCCGACCAATTTAATTTAATATAAAATAATTAAAATAATTAATTTAATTTTAGTATCTAAATTAAATTAATTAAAATTAATTTCAGTTATTTATTTTAATACTCGGAGTTAAAAATTAAATTAATTTTAAAATTAAATTAAATAGTGGACTGAATAATAAATAAATTATTTGTATTATTAAATTCATTTAAGTTTATTAAATAACCCCCATATTTATTTAATGCAATTTAGTTTTCATCGCGCATTATTTTTATCTACCTTCTAGTCTTGAGCACCGACCCATGTATGTTTGCATTTATTTAATTAATTATTTTAATTGTGTGTGATGTCTGTAATTAATTAAATAGGTGGTCTGTGCATCACCTTTATTTTCGGTTAAAATGTATAAGAACCAGCATGTCCAATTTACCTGATGTACATTTATACCCCTAGTCCCCAACACCTGTGCACGAGTATTTTTGTACTTTAGACGAGGATGATGCAAAACGTGACCTAGACCCTGCCAAGGTGAGGCGGTACTCTAAGACGTGATGTGGACTGCGTCTAGACCTGATGATACTCCATAAGAGAAGCAAACATACAAAACAGGGGAAAGCTGCATCAAGAGTCAATCTTCAACTCATGTATGATTCCCCTAGGTCGTTCAGATGCTCAAGTCGAGTTGGGTAGTAGTTTACCTTTATACATTTATTTATTATTTTATACAATTATAAACAATGAGAGAAATACACAAAATAATAGATAATAAAATTCATAAAGAAGAAAAATATGTTTTTTTATTAATGTTCTGTTGTGAGCGCGACAACATAGATGAACAAGATTAATAGAAATGGATTACATTCATTGAGAGAAAAAACACAAAACCCTCACCGATTAAATTCTTATCGCCTTCTATCAATCAAGTTTAAACAAAATCGGGTGTTTGGGGTGCTGGTCATGTAAAGACCTAGAAATTACGTGAGATTTTTTTCTTAAATACATGAGAATTTTACGAGTCCATGAAAATTGACGGCGCGTGATTTCGAGGCCCGGTGTGCCCGGAATTAATTTCTGAAGTTTTGTTCGGGTACGTTCAGTAAATGTACAAATGAGTTTTTATAACTTTTGAACCGGTAATCGGAATTGAAATCTGAAGGCACCGTTGAACTCGCAACGCTGATATTCTCTTAAGAAGACCTTCAGCTCGACGACAGATGGTCAGAAATAAAAGTTTGTTTTTGTGTTTTTAGTGAATGAATTAAATAAAAATAAGGTCGTGTAAACTTTATTTTTATTAGTTGGTTAAAACCTCCATGTGGAGGTTGGATGTGGGGACCACCACACCTTAACCTCCCATGAGAAGTTATGGAGGTGGGGCCCACCCGAGGTCTAAACCTCCTCTTCTTATTTATTGTGGTGGGGACCACCCGGGGTTAAACCCCCTTGAAACTGCCCTTTAATGGGGATAAACCCTCCACCTTCCATTAAGTGTAGGGGAGCCTCTTCAACTCCTCTAACACTTAATGTGCCAAATCCTTCACATTTAATTAATCCACCCATTTTGAATTTAGCGCCAACAATTAAATAATAGATTAACTTAATCCATTATTTTGGGTTGGCATTTGTCTTTTGGTGGAGCTTGGGATAAAGGAGAGAGCTTAGGGAGAAAAGCTCTCGCCAATGAAGAATGAAGAACACGTTCTTCTAACAAAGAACGCCGGTGTGGAGTGTCTTCGACTTTCTTCCTCAGAACCCCCTTCGACGTGGGACGTCTTTGACCGATCTTCCCACCTCAACATCTTCAACGAACCGACGCACGAGCTTGGATTGGAAGTGCGTGGCGGACGCGATGAACAACAACAACACCGTCTTCTTCCCGCCGAATTCGTCGATGAACAACGAACAAAGGTAGTGGTTCGAACTTTGTTTTGTTTCTCGTTCTTCATTTTCCGTCAAGGATTATAATTCGAAGCCTCATGCTATCACCCTAACACGGAGGGTGCATGCCAAACAAACACGACCCTACCCCTCAGCCTTCATTGCGGAATTTGATGCTAAATGCGACATGAGACCGGGATGGGCGATTCTCATAAAAAATGGTTGCGGAACGAAGGCAACGTCCCAAGGAGTGTGCGGCTACTTCCGGAACGAGAATCGGGCCACCGAAACTCATCCAGTGACCCGCGGAAGGTTCGTCGGCGGTTGGAACCGGCGAACGACACCAGTAGAACGAAGGAGGGGCGGCCAGCACTCCGGCCGGCCGCGTGGACAGCGGCGGCGCAACTGTGCCACCGGAGGAGTGGGCCGTGGCCGACTGGCCGCGGCGGTGCCGCGGCGGCAGGCGCAAGGTCGGCCGCGAGAAGGACCGGCGACCTGAGCCGCCGGGTCGCCGGAGGAGGCGCGACGCAACCATGCCGCATGGGAGGGGGCCGGCTGCTCGGCCAGCCGGGAGAAGCGAGACCCACCGCGAGGGTCCTGCGTGACGCGGACTAGCGCCACATGGCGCCAGTTTTGATTTCCCTCGAATGGCTAAGCCATTCAGAAATCCAGGGGGCGCGGCCTCCCCCTGGATGCGGCTAGGGCGAACCCCACAGGCCGCCAGCCGCGGGCCTTGCATGGGCCGGGTTGTCCCTGCGGGCCGGGCTACCCCTGCAGGTCGGGCCACCCTCGCGGGCCTGGCCGCCCTCGCGGACCGGGTCGGTCCGACTGGGCCAGACCGGACCTGGACCCGCTTGACCTATTTTCCAGTCTTTTGCCCGTAACTTGAGCTACGGGCGTCCGATTGATGAACCATCTGCTGCGACAGAAACCTTAGAAGGAGACGGTTCTTTTGGTATACCCCAATTGAGGTTTGGACACAATTGGGTTACGAACGGGTTGGATCGAACGTAAATCCAACTAGGGCCTCAAAACGGAAATGCCAATAACTCTCAGACCGAGCATCCGATTGACCGACCATCTATCGCATTGGGTTTCTTTTTGCAAAATGGATCTTTTGGATACATCAACTTGGGACTTCGTGGTAGTTGATGTATCAACATTTGGCTTGAGGAGCGGACCCTCCTGGAATCAAGCATACTTTGTACGGAACCATGTGGCTGGCTGCGCTCTGACTACTGTTCCTAGATCCTACGGGGTTCGACAACTCCGACTACTGTTCATAGATCCTACGTGGGTTCGAAAACTCTGTCTACTGTTCCTGGATCCTGTGTGGGTTCGACAGCTCTGATACTGTTCCTAGATCCGATGTGGGTTCGACAGTTCTGATTTCTGTTCCTGGATCCTGTGTGGGTTCGACAGAATAGATGATTTAGTGACTACATCTAACCATCTCTAACTCTCTACAAAAGTTGTATACCTATGTGAGCTGAGTCAGTAAATTTTGTGTTTTCCTCATGATTGAGATATATTACTTGATTACTTAGGTATATGTATGGGCATATACCTAAGTAGAGTTATCTGTTGATTTAATACTTGGTGTTTAACCTTGTTGATTTTTGTGAGACCTTGAGGGTCTCGGGGTCCCTACTGAGTATCGTTATACTCACCCTGCACGGGTTATGCCCACACCTCGTTGTGTTGGATGTAGACGACAGACAACGCTGACCGAGGCTGAGTGTACCAGGACTGGACGGTACCCGGAGGTGGACCACATGACGTGACAGTACACGGAGGAGACGGACAGACGTGGAGTGTTGTGGAGGCTATCTGTACCTACCCTTTAGGTAGGATTTCCCAGTAAAACATCCAAGAGATGTTTTCCCTTTTTCCAGTTTCTTGTACTTTACAGTTGGGCTTATATTTCCGACCCCTTTTACTTTTCAGCACTATTTTGTTATACAATTTTACTTAGTGTTTTGCTTCCAGTTTGTACTCTGTTGTGTGCGTTTTCAGGTTATAAAGGCAATTCCTTCCTAGTTTTAGGGATTTATGCCTTTGGTGCTAGTCGTCAGCCTCTGACCTATGAAAGGCATGCTTGGGGTAGTCACAATACGAGCCCCGGGGGATGGGTCGTGACAAATTGGTATTAGAGGAACTGGTTCTTCCACATAACTTAGGACTCTGATCTTTTCTATGAAGCGATAGTGTTAAGGGTAATGAGTGTGGTTTTTAGTTCAGGGAGTCCAATGTTGGTGCAGCGGCCGATGTATCCATACAATAGGACCCTGACTTCTGATTTTCGACTCAGTGCACAGAAAAAAAATTTGATTGCGTGTGTGTTTGAAGAGTTTTCTTTATGATCTCTTTGAGTCAACTCACTAGGTATAAATTATTGACTGTGGCGCACCTGTTTCTTTTCAGGATGCCTCCACGCAGATAGCTAGCTAAGGTTCCGAGAGTTGTACGCACAGATAGCCCACCGAGCGACGAGGCCTCGGTGCATGACCCTTTTCCAGCGAAGGCACCAGCGGTACCACTACTCGTTGGGCCACCGATGCCACCAGCTCCAGCAGCAGACGATTCACGTTGCTTGTGCGCGTTGCACGAGTTCCAGTCCCAGAGGCCACCTAGGTTCAAGGGAGAGACGGACCCACATGCGGCTAAGGATTGACTGGAGGCTGTGGTGAGATTTTTTCGACTGGTAGGGACACTAGCCGACCTTATGGTGATCCTTGGCATGAGTCTTCTTCAGGCAGTAGCAGGTAGATAGTGGACCCTGATGCTCCAGGTGCATGATGAAGCGACACTTCTCTGGGCAGACTTCGAGAGCCTGTTTCGGGCGGAGTTTGTCCCAGCCACCCTACGCGTAGTGCAGATACACGATCTACTTCATCTGCAAAAGGGTATCATGATGGTAGCACAGTACTCAGCAAGGTTCACCGACCTCTCACGTTACTCCACAGATATGGTGCGGGACCCATTCTTCAGGGCCAGAACCTTCGAGTAGGGGCTCAGGCAAGAGATCAAGGCTTCAATGATCTCTCTCAGCATCCCGACGTAGGCGGGGGTGTTGGAACGAGCCCTCTTAGTGAAGAGTTTCCTTGCTAAGCAGTCACCAGCAGCGAGACCCGCCACCGGGTGTCACAAAGCAGAGTCTTCTACAGCTAGCAGCAGATAGAAGTCGCAGAGATCCAAGCAGAACATACCATCCGGTGGACGACCTCAGGACTCAAATTCGGTTGTGAGAGGCACACGAGACAAAGCCAATCATACGAGGAACAAGCAGTGTTTCACATGCGGCGGGCAGGGTCACATGAATCGTGACTATCCAACCTTCCATTTGGATGATTAGCAGATAATTGAGGGACCTCCTAGGCAGAGGTAGAGGTTCGATCGAGGTGATCCGCAGGGCGCAGGCGGACGTGGAAGAGGAGCTAGTCATGCAGTTGGCAGTGGATGACGTTAGGAGGTGTTACCACCACCACCACCAGGAGGTCCACCCCGACCATAGGGAGTAGGTGGACAAGGGAGAGCTAAGCTCCAGACAGCTGAGTCATATGATCATGACGCTCCGGATATGATTCGAGGTACGATCGATGTCTACTCCACCTTAGCTGCAGTTCTTATAGACACAGGTTCTAGTCACTCTTTCGTTGCCACTACCCTTGTTCGAAGATTGGAGATTCTGACAGAGCCGTTGGCTTGATCCTTATGGCTAGAGACTCCTACAGGATCAGATTCAACGATTACGCACTAGTGTAGGTAGTGTGAGCTTACTCTATGAGGTGAGATCTTCGGCTGGGATCTCCTAGTAGCGGCGTCGAGGCCTTACGATGTCATCTTGGGTATGAACTGGTTATCTACAGTCCATGCTCAGATTGACTGTATTAGGCGCAAAGTGTAGTGTGTCTGCACATATGGGACTAGGTTCACCTTCACCAACGAGAAGGGAGCCTTTGCAGCGCAGAACAGACTTACTCGGAGGAGGGTGTAGCCGCTCACTCATCAGTTGGCTTACCTTACCCTCGGAGCAGTTGATGTCGAGAGTCCGAGCTACCCTGTAGTGGTGGACTAGTACGCGGATGTTTTCCCTGATGATGTTCCAGGCCTACCTCCTTGCAGAGAGGTGTACTTTTACATTTACATGTACCCCAGGACGACACCGATATCTATACCAGCATATCGGATGGCTCCCACAGAGCTTCGCGAGCTGCGGGTACATTTAGAGGACTTGTAGGGGAAGGGATTCATCCGGCCCAGTGTTTCTCCCTGGGTAGCCACAATTCTGTTTTCCAAGAAGGCATATGGAAGCTTGAGGATTTGTGTTGACTACCGTATCCTAAATCAGGTGACCTTGAAGAACAAGTACCCACTCCCGAGGATTGACGACCTATTTGATCAGCTAAAGAGAGCACGATGGTTCTCCAAGATAGACCTCAGGTCAGGCTATCACCAGCTCAGAGTTCGAGACGAGGATGCGTAGAAGACGGTTTTCAGGTGTTACTATGACCATTATGAGTTCTTGGTTATGCCATTCGACATAACCAACGCTCCAGCAGTGTTGATGGGACTCATGAACAGGATCTTCTAGCCATACCTCGATCGCTTTGTCGTAGTCTTCATCAATGACATTCTGATCTACTCGACTACTGAGGAGGAGCATGACTACCATTTTCAGGTAGTACTGGACACACTCCGAGAGCACCAGCTATATGGTAAGCTCTCGAAGTGCCAGTTTTGGATCCCAGAGGTTCACTTTTTGGGACATGTCATCTCAGAGGCTGGATTTGCAGTAGATCCAACGAAGATTGAGGCAGTACTTTCCTAGGAGCCACCCGGGAGTGTGATAGAGGTACGAAGTTTCCTGGGTTTGGATGGATACTACCAAAGGTTTAAATCAAACTTCTCCAGAGTTGCATCACCACTATCAGCCTTGATGAAGAAGGGGGAACCCTTTGTGTGGTTGGAGAGATGCCAACGGAGCTTTCAGGAGCTGAGGTAGAGGCTGACTAGTGCCCCCCATCTTAAGGCTCCTAGAGGAGGGTGTAGGGTATGTAGTTTACTACGACGCATCAGGGAATGGACTCAGATGTGTCTTGATGTAGGAATAAGTAGCGATTGCTTATGGTTCATGACATCTGAGACAGCATGATCAGAACTATGCTACCCATGACCTGGAGTTAGCAATAGTGGTCTTCACCTTGAAGATGTGGTGGCACCACCTGATGGGTGAGCGTTTTACCGTGTACTTTGATAACAAGAGTCTCAAGTATATCTTCTCTCAGAAGGACCTGAACTTGAGACATTGACATTGTCTTGAGTTCCTCCAGGACTATGACTTTGAGATAGTCTATACTCCTGAGAAGGGGAACGTTTTTGCAGATGCACTCAGCCTAAGATATGGTATACAGCTGCTAGGTGAGGCGACAGAGAAGATGGATGCTTTATAGATATCCTTTGTGGATAGAGATGGAGAAGCCTTCCTTCAATCTCTTAAAGTCACTCCCCTACTTGTTCAGTGACTCAGGGAGGCACAATGTGGAGACGCTGGCTATGAGACACGACGTGCTCAGATATCCACAGGGCATGCACCTAATGGATTTTATGAAGGTGGGGAGCACATCATCCTCTTCAGAGTGCGTACCTTGGTACCAGTGTCACTTCAGGAGGAAGTGTTGAGGGAGTTCCACACTTCCCCTCTAGAGGTACATCTAGGAGTGGCAAAGATGTACCAGGACCTCAGATGATATCCCTGTTGGTCGGGAATGAAGAAAGTAGTAGCCGAGTTTGTCTCTCGATGCCTCACTTTTCAGCAAGTGAAGGTGGAACATCAGGTACCAGTAGGCTTGGTTCATCCTTTAGAGGTCCCAGAGTATAAGTGGGATGAGATATCCATGGACTTCGTGACAAGTCTTCCACGAACATCTAGGGGTCATGACTCAATTTGGGTGATCTTCGACCGACTCACCAAGTCAGCCCACATCCTACCGATCAGAGAGCAAGGTTCAATAGAGAGCATGGGATGCCTCTACGTGCAGGATATTGTGCGGCTACATGGAGTAACTTCATCTATTTTCTCTGATAGTGATGCATGGTTTCCTTCCCGACTATGGAAGGGTTTGTAGGAGGCTTTCGGGACGCAGTTTCTTTTGAGCACCGCCTTCCATCCTCAGACAGATGGCCAGACTGAGCGGACCATTCAGACCCTCAAGGACATGCTGCGTGCTTGTGTCCTTGAATTTGGTTGTAGCTGAGAGGATCAGTTACCTTTGGTGGAGTTTTCATATAACAAAAAATATCACTCCACCATTGGGATGACACCTTTTGACGCGTTATACGGGTAACCTTGCAGATCACCCTTGTGCTGGACTGACCCTAGGGCATTAGCACTAGTGGGACCAGAGATGGTATGAGCTACCATGGAGAATGTGAAAATCATCCAGGAACGGATGAAGATTGCACAGAGCAAGCATAAGTCGTATGCTGACAGGAGACAGAGACCTCTGGAGTTTGAGGATGGCGACCATGTCTTTCTACGGGTCTCACCCTGACGAGGTCTACAGATATTTGGACGAGGCGACAAGTTATCTCCACATTTAATCAGACCTTTTTAAGTCCTCATTAGATTTAGTGAGGTGGCATACCACTTAGCTCTTCCACCTCAGTTGCACTGGGTGCACGACGTCTTCCATGTATCCCAGTTGAGGAGATACATGCACGACCCTTCTCACATCATCGACCATGGAGAGCTGGACGTCGATGATAGGGAGACTTTTACAGAGGTCCCAGTGGAGATTGAGGATCAACAGGAGCGGGTCCTTCGTGGACTGTCAATACCTCTGGTGCACGTTTCCTGGCAGCACGGGAACCTCCAGGAGAGAACATGGGAGCGGGAGGCTCAAATGCGTATTCAGTACCCCCACTTGATCCCTTAGTTCGAGTTGTAGCTTACAGGGACGTAAATCCCTGAGGTGGGGTGACTATAAAGACCTGGAAATTCCGTGGAATTTTTTCCTTAAATACATGAGAATTTAATGAGTCCACGAAAATTGACGGCGCGTGATTCTGAGGCCCAGTGTACCTGAAATCTATTTCTGAAGTTTTGTTTGGGTACATTCAGTAAACGTATGAGTAGGTTTTTATAAATTTTGAACTGGTGCTCATAATTGAAATCTGAGGGCACCGTTTAACTCGCAACGACAATATTTTCTTAAGAAGACCTTCACCTCGAAGGCATATGGTCAGAAATAAAAGTTAGTTTTTGGGTTTTTAGTGAATGAATTAAATAAAAATAAGGCTGTGTAAACTTTATTTTCGTTAGTTGGTTAAAACCTACATGTGTAGGTTGGAGGTGGGGACCACCACACCTTAACCTCCCATGAGAGGTTATGGAGGTGGGGCCCACCCGAGGTCTAAACATACCCTTCTTGTTTATTGTGGTGGGGACCACCCGAGGTTAAACCCCCTTGAAACTCTCCTTTAATGGGGAGAAACCATCCACCTTCCATTAAGTGTAGGGGAGCCTCTTCAACTCCCCTAAAACTAAATGTTCCAAATCCTTCACATTTATTCAATCCACCCATTTTGAATTTAGTGCCAACAATTAAATAATAGATTAACTTAATCCATTATTTTGTGTTGGCATTTGTCATTTGGTGGAGCTCGGGAGAAAGGAGAGAGCTTAGGGAGTAAATCTCTCACCAACGAAGAATGAAGAACACGTTCTTCCAACGAAGAACGCTGGCATGGAGCATCTTCAACTTTCTTCCTCGGAACCCCCTTCAATGTGGGACGTCTTCGACTGATCTTCCCACCTCAACATCATCAACAAACCGATGCACGAGCTTGGATTGGAAGTGCGTGGTGGACGCGACGAATGACGAAACCACCGTCTTCTTCCCCGCGACCCCATCAACGAAAAATGAACAAAGGTAGGGGTTCGAACATTGTTTTGTTTCTCGATCTTTATTTTACATCGAGGATTATAATTCGAAGCTGCATGCTATCACCCTAACGTGGAGGGTGCGGGCCGAACAAACAAGGCCCGACCCCTCCGCCTTCTTTGTGGAATTTAACGCTAAACGCGACATGAGACTGAGATGAGTGATTCTCATCAACAATGGTTGCGGAACAAAGGTGAAATCCCAAGGAGTGCGCGGATACTTCCAGAATGAGAATCAGGCCACCAGAACTCGTCTGGTGACCCGCGGAAGGTTCGCCGACGGTCGGAACCGGCGAACGACACCGGTAGAACGAAGGAAGGGCGGCCGGGACTCCGGATGGCCGTGTGGAAAGTGGTGGCGCAACCACACCACCATAGGAGTGGGCTACGACTGACTGGTCATGGCAGTGCAGCAGTGGCCGGTGCAAGGCCGGCCGCGAGAAGGACTGGCAGCCTGAGCCGCCGGGTCGTCAGAGGAGGCGCAGAGCAACCACGCTGCGTGAGAGGTGGTTGGCCGCTCGGCCATCCGGGAGGAGCGGGACCCGCCACATGGGTACCGTGTGACGCGGACCGGCACAACGTGGCACCGATTTTGATTTCCCCTAAATGGCTAAGCCGTTCAGGAATCCAGGGGGCACGACCTCCCCCCTGGATGCGGCTAGGGCAGACCCCACGGGCCGCCAGCCGCAGGCCTCACGTGGGCCAGACCCAGCGCGGTTTGGGCCACCCTTGCGAGCCTAGACACCCCCGTAGACTGGGTTGGACCCGCGGACTGGGTCAGACCCCAGTCCGGACCCGAGTCGGGTCGGGTCGGTCCGACTAGGCTTGACGGGACCGGGACCCGCTTGACATATTTTTCACTGTTTTGCCTGTAACTTGAGCTACGAGCGTTCGATTGACGAACCGTCTACGGTGACAGAAACCTAGGAATAATATGGTTCTTTTCATATACCCCAATAGAGGTTTGGAAACAGTTAGAATATGTCTAAGTTGGATCGAACATAAATCCAACCAGGCCCTCGGAACTAAAATGCCAATAACTCTCAGACCAGGCATCCAATTGACGCACCGTCTATTGCGTTGGGTTTATTTTGGAAAGACGGATATTTTGGATCTATAAACATGGTACTTAATGGAAGTTGATGTATCGACACTTGGATTGAGGAGAAAACCCTCCCGGAATCAAGCATTCTTTGTGCGAAACCCTGTTGTTGCCTGCACTCTGACTACTGTTCCTAAATCCTATGTGGGTTCAAGAGCTCTGACTACTGTTCCTGGATTCTATGTGGGTTCAATAGCTATGACTACTGTTCTTGGATCCTGTGTGGGTTCGACAACTTTGTCTACTGTTCCTGGATCCTGTGTGGGTTCGACAGCTCTAATACTGTTCCTGGATCCTGTGTGGGTTCGACAGTTCTGATTTCTGTTCCTGGATCCTATGTGGGTTCGACAGAATAGATGATTTAGTGGCTACATCTAATCATCTCTAACTCTCTACAAAATTTGTATACCTGTGTGAGATGAGTCAGTAACTTTTGTGTTTTCCTCATGATTGAGATGGATTACTTGATAACTTAGGTATATGTATGGGCATATACCTAAGTGGGGTTATCTTTTGATTTCATACTTGGTGTTTAACCTTGTTGATTTTTGTGAGACCTTGAGGGTCTCAGGGTCCCTACTGAGTATCGTTATACTCACCCTTACACGGGATATGCCCGCACCTCGTTGTGTTGGATGCAGACGACAGACATCGCTGACCGAGGCTGAGTGTACCAGGACTGGACGATACCCAGAGGTGGACCACACGGTGTGACGGTACACGGAGGATATGGATGGACGTGGAGTGCTGTGGAGGATATATATACCTACTCTTCAGGTAGGATTTCCAAGTGGACGATCCATTAGCTGTTTTCCCTTTTTCCAGTTTCTTGTACTTTATAGTTGGGCTTGTATTTCCAGCCCCTTTTACTTTTCAGCACTCTTTTGTTATACATTTTTACTTAGTGTTTTGCTTCCAGCTTGTACTCTATTGTGTGTGTTTTCAGGTTATAAAGGCAATGCCTTCCCACTTTTATGGAGTTATGCCTTTGGTGCTAGTCGCCAGCCCCTGGCCTATGGAAGGCAGGCTTAGGGTAGTCACAATATGGGCCCCGGGGGACGGGTCGTGACAGATCATGCCATAGCTGAGGGTGCCTCTTACTACCGGGGAATTATTATAAGAGTGTTGGTTCAACATAACTAAAGTGGTAGTGAGGATTATCTATATTTAACTTGATATCATTTTAGAGGTAAATGTTGAGTAAATCAAGAAATGATTTTAGAAGCTGGGACTTCACTCAAAAGATCAAGGAACCGCGAGTTAATGCAGTTGGCCAGCCAAACACCAAACTTAAACACTCCAAGTAGTGGCGTAGCCATAGCTTGTATACTATGAATGGAGGTCCAGGGATCCTTTCTATTAGAATACTCAAGAGACAAAGTATTCCGATTTTAGTACAGTGGGTTCCCAGAATTCGATAAATTAGTGAGAGACATTTAATGATTAAATTAATTAGTAATGTCACATTTGATAATCAACAGTAAAAGTACTAATCTGCTAAGCATTATTTTTTAGATAATGGAAAGCAATACCACAAGGAAAAGCTATGATAAATAATGGATAAATTTAATGTCCAAACTAGCATGAATTTAAACTATAGTATAGACGCTTGTGCATAATGTTACTATATCAGAAATTCAAGGTGCTTGTGTCCCAACGTGTTAAGCCACATTAGGAAGCGAGAGTGTAAAATTTCTTATAGGAGACTCATGAATTAAGCATATGATGGTTCTATAATAATGCTATCTTCAAAGTCTGATGTTTTTTGCAGTCACTACATCAAGACATGGATGATATTACAAGAAGTCTCATCTCCAAGATCCTTGCGAGGAGAAAGTGAAGAAGGTTTTGAATGTGATGATTACACTGGCTCTGTGTA
This sequence comes from Viscum album, assembly GCA_963277665.1. Lineage (NCBI taxonomy): Eukaryota > Viridiplantae > Streptophyta > Magnoliopsida > Santalales > Viscaceae > Viscum > Viscum album. The sequence goes on along the minus strand of OY728161.1, from coordinate 1,626,891,048 downwards.
AACATGAAATGCAGACTATTGTCTTTCATGAAATCTCATTCTTACACCATATTACTTCAGTTTCATTTAAGTGTACAAATGAATAGGATGGACTAGATGCTTCATTAACTTTTAGGTATGGTTTTCCAAGTAATAAGAAAATTAAAGGAAGTACCATATTTTATTCTTATGAAGAATAAATTGGTAGACAACGTGAAAAGGATAATGAAAAGTTACATCAAAGGCACATTCATACTATTCTTCAAATAAGAGAGGTGGGTTATTAAATGATAGGTTATTTTCATCACATATAATGTAATAAATTTATAGAAGTTTAAAAATGCAGTGAACTGAAATACTAGAAGAAAGTACCCACTTCTCATTCAGGTATATTCATCAATATAAATTAATGTTTCTAACATACTTCTTGGGTATTGAATACAATATTCCAATAATATATGTGTATTTAAATACAGTAACCAAGTATGTATATGAACATTATAAGAATTAAGGTGACTTCTCCAAGAAGCTTAGAAAGGGTGATTCCTAAGTCAGCAGTGAGAAACACATAACTTCTATTTCCCAAGGGAATGATTCTAGATGAACAAGTTACTGAGTATAATGAAAAAATTTATCTCACATTCCCTTTTGACATAATGAGACATTATTCCAAGTTTTTGAATGAATGTTGTTTGTGGTGTCCCATACTCAATAAATAGTTTAGTGTTACTTGAATCATTGACAATGAGTGATGAATATAAAATGTAAGTCTTACCTAGTTGTGGAAATATAATTCTTTGTCAAGTAAAACTAAAAGTGGATGTCAATAATATACCTAGTATGGTATTTAGGATTGACACATCTAAACACCTCTAGTATTATTGATATCTTTAGTTTAGAGAAAGAAACCTTTATAAATAAAGGTATTCCACAAAGATTTTGGGGTTAGTTCAACAAGAGAGAGTGCACTATTATTAAGTAAATCTAGAGGTAAATATATTTCATAAGATTCGTTCAAGAAATTAAGGAATTTTAAATTGAATTAAGTGCATGGTCAGAAGATATGAGTTGCTTCGAGCCGGCATGCCAAAGAATATCTTGACCATGCAATCGTCAATCATGATAATATATCATGAAGTAATTCTTAAATTCATATTACCTTATCCACATCATGATATTGATGTTCATAAGGAGGATCATTGATGAGTCTTACATATTAATATTGATAAAAAAATGTAGCGTGGATTGATTCCAAAACGCACATTTTATACATCAAAATAGAGATGTATGTAGTATCAATGTTATAACCTACAATAATGTAAAGACCTGTAAATTTCAAGGAATTTTTTTTCTTAATTTCTTTGGGATTTTAAGAGTACGCAGTTTCTGACGGCACCAGATTCCGAGGCCCGGTGTGCCCGGAATAAATTTCTGAAGTTTAGCTCGGGTATGTTCAGTGAACGAACGAGCGAGTTTTTCTAACTTTTGAACCGGTGCTCGAAATCGAAATCTGAGGACACCGATGAAACCACAACGCCAATAATTTCTTTGGAACACCTTTTTCCGAAGGAGCGTTTTCTCGGGAGGAGTTGTTAAAAATGTGAAGAATAAAATTATAATTGTTTTACAAATATAATTTTATTATACAACTAGTGGTTTAAGTGTTAGGGAAAAGGAAGTTGTGAGGAAGTTGGGGTGGGGCCCACATGAGCCCCCACCTCCTTAAATTTCCTAACACCCCATTAAACACCCCCTCTAGCTTTAATGTGTAACTCATCCTCTCTCCCTCTTTAATTGAAAGTAAACTCTCTCATTAAATTATTTGATTAAGTTATTCAATGAATTTAATTAAGAGATGAATTTTGAATTCTTTGGAATTCATGGCTTGGAATTAATAAAATAAGGGTGAACCTTATTTTATTTGGGGGTTGTTGTGTGAGAAGAACTGGGAGAGAATACTCAAAATCTTGAGGAGTCTTCATCTTCTTTGTTGGAGAACGCGAAGAACACCGGAGCACCAAGGAGAGACGGCGTGCCGATCTTTCCTTTATCTGCAGCCGGTGTGAGATGTCATCCTCTTCTTCGACGCTCACCAACGCCGTCATCAAAACCACCCCAGCGACACCGTTTTTCTGCAACGATCCTCGTTCGACGACTTCTTCAAGGTAAGGGTTTTTCATCATTCAAGAATTATAATTGACGCTCTTCCTTATTTCTTGGACGCATGTTATCAGATTAAAGGGAGGGGGTCGGTCCGCACAAACACGGCCGAACCTCCTCCCATTTGTTGTTGTGTCTTATTGAGGATTGGAACAGAGGCAACACGGTGCCGTCACACCGTGTGGGAACGAGGGAACCGTGGCCGAAGCGGGCCACAACGAAGAAGCGCGGCACCGTCGCGCGACGCCGAAGTCGAAGAACCCACGACCAAGGTCGGGCCGCGGCGCCGTCGCGCCGTGCCGGACGGACAAGGGCCGCGGCCTAAGCCGCGGCTGTGTAGGGGAGGGCAGCCGGAATCGCCGGCCGCCGGCACTTCAGAAGGGCGGGGCCGCGGGGTCCCGCGGCGACGACACCGGCCGGCCAACCGGGCCGGCCGTTCGGAGGAGGCCGGGGGTCGTAACCCCCGACGGAAGATAGGAGGGCCCCCCTCCACGTGGGGGTCCGCCGTTTCAAGATAAGGGGGGCAACGCCCCCGTTTTCCGCTCAACCGAAACGGCCGAGCTGATGGCCACACGGGCCGTGCCGGGCTGGACCGCCCGTGCCGGGCCGGGCCGCGCCAGCTGGGCCGGGCCGCGCCAGCCGGTTGGGCCGGGCCGTGCCAACCGGTCGGGGCCGCGCTATAGTGTGCCGAACCCGGACCCGGGTCGGGTCGAACCGGTTCGGGCCGACCCAGGGGGTCGTGGGTCGGGTTATTCCGGGCCCAAAACCCCCCTAAAATCGGACATCTTTGTTCAAAGGCCCATAACATGGGATACATACCTCTGATTGATGCACCGTTAGTTGAGATGCGATCCTTAGATCAAGACGGTCGTTTCGGTATATTATACTCAAGGTTTTGGAGAAATTTGGGTACATTTGGGTTGGTTCGAACACCAAACCAACCGTGCCCTTCGGAGCGGAAACACATATAACTTGAGCTCCGGACCTCCGATTGACGTGTCGTCGACTTTGTTGGATTCCTCTTAGTGAGACGGTTCTTTTGGATTACTCCGCTAGAGGTTTGGATGCAGTTGGAGTACGTTCGGGTTGGTTTTGACTTAAAAAACAACCGGGCCCCTGGGACAAAAAAGCTAATAACTCTCAGACCGGGCGTCCGATTGACGTGCCGTCTGTCACATTGAGTTCCTATTGTCGAGACAGAACTTTGGGATACATCAACTCCGAACTACGTGTCAGTTGATGTATCGACCCCCTTGGCTCGTGGAGCGGACCATCCCAGAATCGAGCATGCTGTGTGCGGGAACCCTAGAGCTGGCTGCGACTGCGACGACGATGACGACTGTACTAGGATCCTCCGTGGGTTCGGCAGTGACGATGACCGTACTGGAATCCTCTGTGGGTTCGACGGTGATGACTACTGTTCTTGTATCCCATATGGGTCCGGCAGTACGTGACTACTGTTCTTGTATCCTACGTGGATCCGGCAGTGTTTGAATCTGTACTTGTATCCTATGTGGGTCCGGCAGAGTAGCTGGTCTTGTATTCTTTGTGGGTCCGAAAACTTAGCTGGTCTTGTATCCTATGTGGGTCCGAAAGATTAGATGAATCAATGGCTACACCTGATCATCTCTATCACCTTACGAAGAGTATACCTGTGTGAGCTGAGTCATGAATTCCAATCATTATCTTCGATATGATTGTTTTGCTATCCTGTGTGGATTGGGTTGTGCTTTCCTGTGTGGATTGGATTGTGCTATCCTGTTTGAACTAGATCGAACTTGGGCTCGGATGATGGAGCCGAACTGGAATTGATGACTTAGGTATATGTATGGGCATATACCTAAGTAGAGTTGGTTGTTACTTCGTGATTGTATCTTTCCTTTGTGGATTATCCTTCGTGGATTCTGGGAGACCTTCGGGGGTCTCAGGGTCCCTACTGAGTAGCTTATACTCACCCCTGCATGGGCTATGCCTGCACTACGTTGTGTTGGATGCAGATGATGGACAACGCTGATCGAGGTAGGAGCTCGTGGAGCTGGACGATACCTGGAGGTGGATCACTGGAAGAGACGTACACGGAGCGGACGGCTGGAGCCGAGGAGCGGAGGAGACTATCTGTATCCACCCTTCAGGTGGGATTTCTAGAGGACGGATTGGTGTTGCTGCTTTACTTTTCTGCTGCTATACTCTCTTTTCAGTTGTACTTTACTTTCAGCTGGGTTTGTATTCTGGCCCATTTACTTTCCATCACTCACCTTTGTACTCAGTTTACTTAGTGTTTACTTCTGCTTGCTTTCTCTATGGTGTTTGTTATCTTACTTAAAGGAAATGCCTTCCCTTATATCGGGATTTATGCCTTTGGTGCTAGTCTCCATCCCCTGGCCTATGAAAGGCCGGCTTGGGGTAGTCACAACACGGGTCCCGAGGACGGGTCGTGACAAATTAGTATCAGAGGAGTTCGGTTATACCGCAGAACTCAGGACTCTGATATTTCTTCTATGTGAAGCAATAGTGTTAAGGTTATTGAGTGTGGTTATCAGTCCAGGGATTCCAGTGTTGGTGCGGCGGCCGACGTATCCATACACCAGGACCCTGACTTCTTATTTCCGACTCAGTGCACAAAAACATTGATTGCATGTGTGTTTCAAAAGTTTTCTTTGTGATTACTTTGTGTCAGCTCACCAGGTATACGGTATTGACCATGGCGCACCTTTCTCTTTTCAGGATGGCCCCACGATGGCAGCCAGCTAGGGTTCCGAGCTTTGTGTGAGATGACAGCCCACCGAGCGACGAGGCCTCGGTGCAGGGCCCTTTTACAGCGGAGGCACCGGCGGTACCTCTACCCACCGAGCCACCGATGCCACCAACCCCAGCCGCTGAGAGTGCACGTCACCTTAGTGCACTGCACGAGTTTCAGCGTTAGAGACCGCCCAGGTTCCATGAGGAGACGGACCATCAGGCATCCTAGGATTGGTTGGAGGCTGTTGTATGAGTTTTCAGGTTAGTAGGAACACCAGATGACCTCATGGTGATCCTTGAAGCGAGTCTCCTGCACGCGGCAACCGACAGATGGTGGATCCTGATGCTCCAAGTGCACGACAAGGCATCTCTCCTTTGGTCGGACTTCGAGAGCCTCTTTTGCTCGGAGTTTGTCCCAGTCACCCTCCATGCGGTGCGCATTCAGGAGCTACTACAGCTGCGACAAGGCAGCATGACGGTAGCCCAGTACTCGGCGAGATTTACTGATCTCTCACGCTATTCCACAAACATGGTACATGACCCATTCTTCTGGGCCCAGACCTTCGAGCAGGGACTGAGGCATGAGATCAGGGCATCGATGATCTCCCTCAGCATACCGACGCAGGCAAGAGTACTGGAGCAAACCCTTCTTGTAGATATATTTTTTGCTGAGCCTACACCAACAACGAGACCTACCACAGGGTAGCATGTAGCTGAGTCTTCTGTAGCTGGAAGTCGACGGATGTCACAGGGGTCCAAGCGGACCAGACCCTCAGGCGGACGACCTCTGGACACTGGCTCATAGGTGCGGGGCACACGGAGCAGAGCCAACCTTCCGAGGAGAATACAATGCTATGCATGCGGCGGGCAGGTCCACATGGCTCGTGACTGCCCGACCCTCCATGCAGAGGAGCAGCAGACGGTTGAGGGACCACCCAGGCAGAGGCAGAGGGTCGACCGTGGCGATCCACGGGGATCAGGCAGACGAGGCGTAGGAGATGGTTGAGCAGTAGGTGGTGGGCGACGCTTTGAGGCTTTACCACCACCACCACCAGGAGGTCCACCCCAACCATAGGGAGCTGGCGGGTAGAGGTAGGCTCAGCTTTAGGCAGCAGAGGCCTATAACCACGGCGCACCGGAGATGATTCGAGGTACTATCTTTGTCTACTCCACCCTTTCTGCAGTTCTTATAGACACAGGAGCGAGTCATTCTTTCATTTCCACTGCCCTTATTTGGAGCTTGGAGATTCTGACAGAGCCGTTGGCTCGATCCTTACGGCTAGAGACTCCTACGGGAGCAGACTCGATGATTACACACTGGTGCCAGCAGTGTGAGCTTACTCTAGGAGGTTAGAGATTCGGCTGTGATCTTCTTGTAGCGGCGTCGAGGCCTTATGATGTCATCTTGGGCATGGATTGGTTATCTACAGTCCATGCTCAGATCGACTGTATTAGGCGCAAGGTGTGGTGTGTCTACACCGATGGGAGCAGGTTCACCTTCACCGGCGAGAAGGAAGCCTTTGCAGTGCAGGATGGACTCACGCAGAGGAGAGGACAGCCGATCACTCATCAGTTGGATAGCCTCATCCTAGGAGCAGTTGACGTACGTAGTCCGAGTTTTCCTGTAGTGGTGGATCAGTATGTAGACGTTTTTCCTGACGACGTTCCAGGACTACCTCCTTGCAGAGAGGTAGACTTTTATATTGACCTGTAGTCTAGGAAAACCCTGATATCCACTCCAACATATCAGATGGCTCCCGCTGAGCTTCGAGAGCTACGGGTACAGTTGGAGGACTTGCAGGGCAAGGAATTCATCCGACCCAGTGTTTCACCCTGGGCTTCCCTGATTTTGTTCGCCAAGAAGGCAGACGGGAGCTTGCGACTGTGTGTCAACTATCATAGCCTGAACCAGGTGACCGTGAGGAACAAGTATCCACTACCGAGGATTGACGACCTCTTTGATCAGCTCAAGGGAGCACGGTGGTTCTCGAAGATAGACCTCAGGTCAGGCTATCATCAGCTCAGAGTTCGGGATGAGGATGTGCAGAAGACGAACTTCAGATGTTGGCATAGCCACTATGAGTTCTTGGTTATGCCTTTCAGCGTAACCAATGCTCCAGCAGTGTTCATGAGTCTCATTAATAGTATCTTCTAGCCTTACCTCGATTGATTTGTCGTGGTCTTCATCGACAACATATTGATATACTCGACCACTGAGGAGGAGCACGCCTACCACTTGTGGGTTGTACTAGACACACTCTAAGAGCACCATATTTATGGTAAGCTCTCGAAGAGTCAGTTCTGGATACGCGAGGTCCACTTCTTGGGACACGTTATCTATGAGGCGGGAGTTGCGGTGGATCCTGTGAATATCGAGGCAGTGCTAGCTTGGGAGCCACCCAGGAGTGTGACGGAGGTGCGAAGTTTCTTGGGCCTAGCTGGGTACTATCAGAGGTTTGTGCCAGACTTCTCCAGAGTTGCAGCACCTCTTTCAACTTTGATGAAGAAGGGAAAACCCTTCGTGTGGTCAGATAGATGTTAGCAGAGCTTTTAGGAGATGAGATAGAGATTGACCAACACACCCATCTTGAGGCTACCAGAGGAGGGAGTAGGGTACGTAGTCTACTACGATGCATCAGGGACCTGACTTGGGTGTGTCCTGATGAAGGAGCGGGCAATGATCGCCTCTGGATCACGACAGTTGAGGCAGCACGAGTAGAACTATGCTACCATTGACCTGGAGTTAGCAGCAGTGGTCTTTACCTTGAATATATGGCGACACTATCTGATGGGCGAGTGCTTTATAGTCTATTCTGACCACCATAGTCTCAGGTACATCTTCTCACAGAAGGACATGAACCTGAGACAGCCGCGATGGCTCGAGTTCCTCCAGAACTATGACTTTGAGATAGTCTATACTCCTGGAAAGGGGAACGTAGTAGTCGATTCTCTCAGCAGGAGGACGGACATTCAACTACTTGGGGAGGCGACAGAGCAGCTAGCCGCTTTGCAGATATCCTTCGTGGATAGAGATAGAGCAACCTTTCTACAGTCACTCACAGTCACTCCTCCACTACTACAGTGGGTCAGAGAGGCACAACGTGGGGATGTTGACTGTGAGACGCGACATGCACAGATATCCTCAGGACAAGCACATGATGGATTCTCTGTGGGAGGAGAGCACATCGTCCTTTTCAGAGGACGTACCATGGTACCGGTTTCTTTACAGAAGTAGGTGTGGAGAGAGTTCCACACTTCCCCTTTAGCAGTACATCCAGGAGTGGCGAAGATGTACCAGGATCTCAAACGACAGCACTGGTGTCCGGGTATGAAGAAGGTTGTAGCAGAGTTCGTTTCTTGATGCCTCACCTTCCAGCAGGTGAAGGCAGAGAACTAGGTACCAGAAGGCTTGGTACAACCCTTGGAGGTCCTAGAGTGGAAGTGGGATGGGATATCTATGGATTTCATGACTGGACTTCCACGTACTTCCAGAGGTCATGGCTCCATTTGGGTGATTATTGACCGACTCACCAAGTCGGCCCACTTCTTACCCATCAGAGAGCAGGGCTCAGTGGAGAGCTTGGGATGCCTCTACGTTCAGGAGATCGTACTACTTCATGGTGTGCCATCATCTATCATCTCCAATTGCGATGCTCGCTTTACTTCCTGGATTTGGAAGGGGTTGCAGGAGGCATTCGGGACGCAGCTACGTCTGAGCACCGCCTTTCACCCTCAAACGGATGGTCAGACAGAGAGGACCATTCAGACTCTCAAGGACATGCTCCATGCATGTTTCCTCGACTTTGGTCACAACTGGGAGGATCACCTACCCTTGGTGGAGTTTGTGTACAACAATAGATACCACTCCACCATCGGGATGACACCATACGAGGCATTGTATGGCCGACCTTGCAGGACACTTCTGTGCAGGACAGACCCTGGGGAGACAGCACTTGTGGGACCAAAGATGGTCCAGGCCACGACAGAGAAGGTCCAGGTCATCCAGGAGCGGATGAAGACAGCTCAGAGCCAACAGAAGTCCTATACTGACAGGAGGTGGAGACCACTAGAGTTCGAGGATGGTGACCACATTTTCTTACAGGTCTCACCTCGATGTGGATTACAGAGATTTGGATGGGGCGACAAGTTATCTCTGTGCTTCATCGGACCATTCCAGATTCTCAACAGGATAGGCGAGGTGGCTTATCGCCTGGCTCTACCACCTCAATTTCACCGGGTGCACGAAGTCTTCCACGTATCTCAGCTGAGGAGATACGTTCACGACCCGATGCATATCATCGACCATGGGGAGCTGGACATTGATGACAGGGCAACTTTTTCATAAGTTCCGGTGGAGATCGAGGATTGACAGGAGTGGGTCCTACATGGGTGGTCGATTCCTCTAGTGTTCATCAGGTGGCAGCACGAGAACCTCCAAGAGAGCACTTGGGAGCGGGAGGCTCAGATGCGTGCTCAGTACCCTCATTTATTCCCCTAGTTTGTGATGTATCTTTAAGAGGATGTAAATCCCTGAGGTGGGAGTAATGTAAATACACATAAATTTTAATGATTTTTTTCTTAATTTCTTTGGGATTTTATGAGTACGTAGTTTCTGACGACACCTGATTCCGAGGCCTGGTGTGCCCGAAATTAATTTCTGAAGTTTAGCTTGGGTACGTTCAGTGAACGAACAAGTGAGTTTTTCTAACTTTTGAACTGGTGCTCGGAATCGAAATCTGAGGACACCGATGAAACCGCAGCGCCGATAATTGCTTAGGAACACCTTTTTCCGAAGGAGCGTTTTCTCGGGAGGAGTTTTTAAAAATGTGAAGAATAAAATTATAGTTGTTTTACAAATATAATTTTATTATACCACTAGTGGTTTAAGTGTTAGGGAAAAGAAATTTGTGAGGAAGTTGGGGTGGGGCCCACATGAGCCCCCACCTCCTTAAATTTCCTAACACCCCATTAAACACCCCCTCTAGCTTTAATGTGTAACTCATCCTCTCTCCCTCTTTAATTTCAAGTCAACTCTCTCATTAAATTATTTGATTAAGTTATTCAATGAATTTAATTAAGAGTTGAATTTTGAATTCTTTGGAATTCATGGCTTGGAATTAATAAAATAAGGGTGAACCTTATTTTATTTGGGGGTTGTTGTGTGAGAAGAATTGGGAGAGAATACTCAAAATCTTGAGGAGTCTTCATCTTCTTTGTTGGAGAACGCAAAGAACACCAGAGCACCAAGGAGAGACGGCGTGCCGATATTTCCTTTCTCTGCAGCCGGTGTGAGACGTCATCCTCTTCTTCGACGCTCGCCAACGCCGTCATCAAAACCACCCCCACGATGCCGTTTTTCCATAACGATCCACGTTCGATGACTTCTTTGAGGTAGGGTTTTTTCATCGTTCAAGAATTATCATTGATGATCTTCCATATTTCTTGGACGCATGTTATTGAATTAAAGGGAGGGGGCCGATCCACACAAACACGGTCGACCATCCTCCCCTTTGTTGTTGTGTCTTGTTTCAGATTGGAATGGAGGCAACACGGTGCCGTCGCACCGCGTGAGAACGAGAAAACCGTGACTGGAGCTTGGAGGGCGGTCAGAATCACTGGCCGCCGACGCTTTGGAAGGGCGGGACCGCGGGGTCCCACGGCGGCGGCACCGGCCGGCCGTTCAGAGGAGGCAAGGGTTCGTAACCCCCAGCGGAAGACTGGAGGGCCCCCATCCATGTGGGGGGCTATCGTTTCAAGACAAGGGGAGAAGCGCCCCCCGTTTTCCACTTGGTCGAAACGGTCGAGCTGCTGGCCACACAGGCCGCGCCCGCGCCGGGCCGGACCACCCACACTGGGCCGGACCCCCGCGTCGAGCCGGGCCGCGCCGGCTGGGCCGGGCCGTGCCAGCTGATCAGGGCCGCACCCTAGTGGGCCGAACCCAGACCCCAGTCTGGTCGACCCGATTCGGGCCGACCCAGGGGGTCGTGGGCCGGGTCAGTCCGGGCCCAAAACCCCCTAAAATCGGACAGCTTCGTTCAAAGGCCCATAACTTGGGCTACGGACCTCCGATTGATGCACCGTCAGTTGCGATGCGATCCTTGGACCGAGAAGGTATTTTAGTTATATTATACTCAAGGTTTTAGAGAACTTTGGGTATGGATGGGTTGGTTCGAACACGAAACCAACCGGGCCCTCGGAGCGGAAACGCTTATAACTTGAGCTCCGGACCTCCGATTGATGTGACGTTGACTTTTTTGGATTCCTATTATCGAGAAGGTTCTTTTTGATTACTCCGCTCGAGGTTTGGATGTAGTTGGAGTATGATCAGGTTGGTTTTGACTTAAAAAAACAACCGGGCCCATGGGACAAAAAAGCCAATAACTCTCAGACCGAGCGTCCGATTGACGCGCCGTCTGTCATGTTGAGTTCCTATTGTCGAGACGGAACTTTAGGATGCATAAACTCTGGAATACGTGTCAGTTGATGTATATAACCCATTGTCTCATGGATCAGACCCTCCCGAAATCGAGCATGCTGTGTACGGGAACCCTAGAGCTGGCTGCGACTGTGATGACGATGACGACTGTACTGGGATCCTCTGTGGGTTTGACAGCGACGAAAACCGTACTGGAATCCTCCGTGGGTTCGACGACGATGACTACTGTTCTTGTATCCTATGTGGGTCTAGCATTATGTGACAACTGTTCTTGTATCCTACGTGGGTCCGATAGTGTTTGACTCTGTACTTGTATCCTACGTGGGTCCGGCAGAGTAGCTGGTCTTGTATCCTTTGTGGGTCCGACAACTTAGCTGGTCTTGTATCCTATGTGGGTCTGATAGATTAGATGAATCAGTGGCTACACCTGATCATTTCTATCACCTTACGAAGAGTATACCTATGTGAGCTGAGTCTTGACTTCCAATCATTATCTTCGATATGATTGTTTTGCTATCATGTGTGGATTGGGTTGTGCTTTCTTGTGTGGATTGGATTGTGCTATCCTGCGTGGACTAGATCGAACTTGGGCTCAGATGATGGAGCCGAACTGGGATTGATGACTTAGGTATATGTATGGTCATATACCTAAGTAGAGTTGGTTGTTACTTCGTGATTGTATCTTTACTTTGTGGATTATCCTTCGTGGATTCTGGGAGACCTTCGGGGGTCTCAGGGTCCCTACTGAGTAGCATATACTCACCCCTGCACGGGCTATGCCCGCACTATGTTGTGTTGGATGCAGATGACGGACAATGCTGATCGAGGTAGGAGCTCGTGGAGATGGACGGTACCTGGAGGTGAATCACTGGACGAGACGTACACGGAGCGGATGGCTGGAGCCGAGGAGCAGAGGAGACTATCTGTACCCACCTTTTAGGTGGGATTTCCAGAGGATGGCTCAGTGTTGCTGCTTTACTTTTCTGTTGCTGTACTCTCTTTTCAGTTGTACTTTACTTTCAGCTGGGTTTGTATTCTGGCCCATTTACTTTCCAGCACTCACCTTTGTACTCAGTTTACTTAGTGTTTACTTCTGCTTGCTTACTCTGTGGTGTTTGTTATCTTACTTAAAGGCAATGCCTTCCCTTATATCGGGATTTACGCCTTTGGTGCTAGTCGCCAGCCCCTGGCCTATGGAAGGTGGGCTTGGGGTAGTCACGACATGGGTCCCGAGGACGGGTCGTGACAAGTAACTTCCTTCATATTTAAAGTTGTTCTTTACAAATAACGGCGTAAACCCATAAACAATATTCTAAATAAAATGACAAATGAATATCATACGAGTCATAGTATGATGAAAATCCATTATTTTATAGGACATGTGTAAAAGATGCAAAGCGTTTGTTAAGGAAAAACAAACAAACATGCATCAAGCTAAACACATGGTGCATCTATGTAAATATCCTAAAAGTTGCTTAGGATATTACACAAATCCCTAAGACATAAAATATGTGGTCAAGTGATAGACTAAATTTCTTTATAAGGGTGCACGTCTCTATTAGAGATAGTGGGAGCTGAATTGACTTGGATTTAGTCAATACTCGAGATGAAAAAATAGTTGAAAAAGGAACAAATTTCATAAGTTCATGTGGAATATGAATGTTCCAGAGACATATACAACATAGGAAGTATGAAACCATGATGATGGTTTTATATTCACGACAACTAATTATAAATTATTCATTAAGAATAATAAATCCTAAAAGTAACCAGTATATTGAAATTACCTAAGATTGAAAAGACAATTAAAAATTATATAATAGATTACATGTATCAAAATGAAAAGGGGTTTATAAACTGATTACTATGGTGGGTATTCAAGTGAGTTGATACATGGATAGTACAAGCATGGAACCAATAAGGATCGATTGGTAATACCAAGTCATCATGCCTAAATCCATTAGAATTTTACTCATCATAGATAAATTCTTAGATCATTAAATTGGTCATTGGATGTCAATATCATATTTCGTGGAAGGTGTCTATATGATGCAACTAGAAAGGGATGATGAAATATTCGAATTCCAATGAAGTTTTTAAGTTAATAAAATTCAGTTCTGGATTAAATTATGCAACAATATCTTAGAGAATTCATTTGGAATGAATCTTTTCTATGTGTTTACCAAAGGTTAGTGGGAGCGCCAATGTTTTCCAAGAGAAATATGTTTGGAAACATATGGAAAACAGATCTTGGTCTTATAGTTAGATAAGACATGAATCAAAGTAGTACTCTAATGATTGACTTAAAATAACAACCTCAGTTTTAGGGAACTGGATCTATTGAGGTAGATCTAACAGTTGCGTGGACTTAGTCAATAATACATAAAGTGACATTATATTGAAAAATACAAGTTTGAACAATTCAAGTTCAGAATTGTTGTCAATGTCACATAGATTAATCTCTTCAAGTTAACATGTTCGGAATATGGTAAGAGATTAAAGTTGTGATTTGAGTTTCATATGCTTCATTGATGGATCAATCATGTATTCCATAATATGTCAAAGAATTTATTCTATTATGATATACATTATTGTAGGAAGATATCATTTTTTTCCAGGATAATAGTAATTGAAGCAGTTAGAACTATCTTCTTGTACTTTGATAAGTACAAATGATATATACCTAGTAAGTGGAGAAGAATTAATACTAGTTATGGTGGGACACAAACTATTATTTCTTAGATCAGTTTCATCTAGTATCACAATTAGGTAAAGGGGTTGAGAAATTCAAGATCATAAAAGCCAGTTGTAGCTATACTTACAAATACTGGGTATGTTGCAGCTTCTAAGGCAGCTAAGAAGCAGTTATCAATTACAACAATTTTTTCCAGTTCTAGGAATCACACCAAGTAAGAAAATTATTATCATAATATAAATTATGATATTCTCGATAGAAAAGATGTCATGTTATGAAAATGAAAAAAATGGATATACTCGGGGACACTATCTTTTGAGAATTTTTACTCAAGGAGATGAGGTCGCATAGAGCAGATATTCCAAGCGGTGAAAACATGGCAGGAACAGCAGTTAAATCCATTACTTAGTAGAAGCATAAACTTTATCATGTGAGTAGCTAACAAGTTTGGTAATCAAGTTGGCTCTTGGGCAAGTGGGAGTGTTGGAATAGTGGGTTCCCTAGACCCAACTATGTAGTACATTTGATTACCACATCATGTGTACAGTTAGTTATACATGATGTATCATTACCATTATAGTGTAGATATTTCTACATTATCTATATAATGTTTATGTCCATAGATTAATTATCATGTCGAGAGGTTATAGCAGATCCCAATCTATAATGAGAAACCAGAGATACCATGACATTAATCTTAAATATATGTTCTATGGTCTAGATACATATTACTGACTGGACATAGTATATGTTTGAATAGAAGGTGCTAGAGGATCATAATCATTGAGAATTATTCTCATGAAGTTCAAATTTGGTTATCTCTAATAGTGAGATCGTGAGGATATACCTACCAATAGGAACACCACATGTTTTGAGTTTCATTGGGTTTTCTTATCTATGGACATGTGTATTGGTTTCCTAACTTGAGATCATTACCAATGTATAACATTTGATTGTGTATTTTTATGTAAGTAAAAAACCAAGGTTTTGAAATCGTGGTGAGTTAGCTTATGTTGGGTGTGTCATTGGTGGTATGAATTTGGTTGAATTATTAAAAAAGGATTAGTCGATTCCACATTTAGGAAGTTGTATATCTCAGTCATGGTCGATCAGGATGGTGCTACCTTCATAAGTCTTTGGCCAAAGTAGTTGAAAGGTAAAATCCATATGGAATGATCAACAAATAATAAACCAAGAAAAGGGCGATGACACTAGTGTGTGTCCTATTTTATGATATATTTAAAGACAAAGATATTATAGTATAGAGTAAGTGTTCATAGGATGGTTGTCGTTGCTATGACAATCCTTATCACATTAGGGGACATGATGGGTTTCTAGACTTTGCTATTTGATTTTGGATTTTATTCACTTCTATCGAGATAAGAGCCTAGAGGGTCACACACAATAGCGTATTTTGAGTATCCTCCCTATTCAGTTGAATAGGTATATTGGACATAATGTCCCCACCATGAGGTCTGAGTGTTGTCCAAAGTATCGATCACTGATAATTAAATAAATTCACTATTATTCAAGTTATGAATAACTGGTATTGAATTTATTTAATTTATTTACAAGGTAAGTAAACAAGAGATAAAATTAATTGAACAAATATTATTTTATTATTCAAGGTTTGTTTAATATTAAGAGGGATAGCGAGTTGAGTTAAATAGATCAGTATTATCACATAATATTATATATATATATATATATATTACAGTTATGTGATAAAATAATAAATTATATTGACACAATTTAGTTTTTCATAATTATTTATTAAGTAGACGTTGAAATAAACGGGGGCCGGGGAACCAACTAGGTATTTGACAACTCCACTATAAATAGAGGTGAGGCTCTCTTTCCATGGAACTGTTCATTCATTTCATGGAATGAAAAATGATATCCTCTATCTCCTCATGATTTCTAGAGAGAGAATATGTTGATCCAAGAAATAGGATCAAGATCTCCCTCAGGCATCAAAAGGATTTCGATGCGGCGATTGTTGGAATGTCAAAGGCATCATCAGATCACCGCACTAGCACCTAAAATTTGATGAATGAAACTCTCATAGATGTTAGAAGTGTGTGTGGATGATCTAGAGTGTTCCGACTATAGTTCCTTCAAGAAACAATGACCATCGACTAGTTGTAGTCAACTAAAACTTCATATTTGAAACAGGTATGTTTTCAGTTTATTTTTTTTCTCTTTATAATTTACGCAAGATACTTGAACCTTACCAGGGCTCAAATTGTCGTCGATGACAAGTATCGTCATCCATTCAATGAATGTTTTCAAAATACACATCCCATTGGCTTTCACTATGGTCCCCAATTCATTTCAGATAGGAGACCTTCTCAATGGATCTTGACCTGGAATGGAGTTGTAGTTGACCCCTTGATCAACCTTGCTCTGATACAAAATGCGTTGATCTTCATGCTTTGTGGATGCACTTATGAAGTGATTGGTGGTGGAAATTAGAACCACTAGTTTCAATTCATCTTTTATTGAATGAGGAAGACTCATTGGATTCATAATTTGGAGACCCTTACATGGAGACTCAAGGTTCTAGATAATACCATGTCGATGATACTTCAGAACCATTGAGTTCTCTACCCTAAGATGAAGGTGTCTGGTGGGTGAGATCATTTTATGACTCATAAGGGTTGTAGACAATGATGATGTTCTAGAACAGTCACTTGATGAAGACCTGGTCTTGGGTTAGGGTGTTTTTTTTGAGAGAAGTATCTTCATTCATGAATACAATAAAGAAAAAGGACACCGATTAGTGAATCATCACATGTATGAAATATTCTCAATCATATATGAAGAGGGAACAAAGTTTTTCTCTATTATCCTTGTTTTTTTCACTTTTCTCATGTGTAATTGTCACAAAAATAATGGACTTATTTCATGGGAACCTCAGTTATGCATGATTTCACATTTGGAATACCATTTTTGTTTACACAGGAGGTTCTAAGCACAATGGACCAATTCATGATCGACTAATCATTTTGATTATTTGAGATATTCCCATCGGGTTCACTATTTTTATTTCTCTTAAAAAATGTGTGTTGTCCCAGGTTTTGGAGAATTTTTCCCAAGGCCTGCAATTATTCAGTTATTCTATCATTACATGACTTCACACTGTGTATACCATTTTTTAATTTTGGGGGGTTGATTGTGGGGGTTCAGGTATGGTTACACAATCATACACACATAGTTCATCATGTTTATTTCATACAAACTGCGAATGGATCCCACATCCATAAAAAGGTACAAACCTGCTTTTTAAAGGTAGGTGGTCAAATGGGGTTTCAGTCCCAATGATACATAGGAACTCATATTGGTCAAGACGATGCGATTTTAGTCTCATGGGGGGATTTTTTTCCTATTCTTAGACTCACTTATAGATTTAAGATATTTTTGAGAATCTCTTCCAAATCTAAATACAGAATTGGATACCATAAAAAATGATTTGATACAAGATACTTTAATTTGTATATGTTGTTCTATTAGTGTGGTCATCTATATTTATATGAAATTTTCCATTCATTTTACATTATTTATTAGCAGTGGGTAGCTACTTATATTTTTAAGTCATATAACTAGGAAATTTTGATATAACTACCATCAAGGGAGGTTATTGATATTTCAAGGATGGGATTAATTCTTTATGAGGCATCCTATGTATCCTATCTATAATAGGAATCAAAATCCACATAGTTCATTCGAAAAATTTAGTTTAATGTCTTGTAGAGAGGACATGTATGAGGGAACTTAGGCACTGAGTATGGAGCTTGATCCTTAATAAGGAATCCTATGTATCTTGTTTGTAACAAGAATTAGAGTCAACATAGTTTGATCATTCCTTCCAGAATTATATCAAGGTTGATTCTCTTGTATGGGGTAAAATCATTTCATGTCACTGAATGGGGTTTACACATTGAGGTTTCCCTGGTTGGGGAAATTTATGATTCGAGTGATATGATAATTTCAAATCCCTAAGCCTACATGAGCCATGCTTGGTGTGAGAAATAAGGGATAACATGTAATCATAATCATTTCATATGAATACAGAAATTATTCACTAGCGACGTCCAAACAAGGTGTTTTATATGGAACTTGAGCCTTAAGAATGAATTATATATATCCTATTTATATTAGGAACCAGAGTCCTCATATTTCATTTGGTTTCTTAGTTCACTGATGGATGATGGATAATGATAATCCCATAGGAGAGTTTGGATCCCATGGGCTAGAGTGTCTAAGATATAGAGGGACTTACATTGAGGTGGATTCCCATTGAAGCTCGGGCCTTAGGAAGGTATCCTACGTATCCTATTTGGACCAGAATCAGTGTTCCCATATTTTAGTCAAGGTTATTACAAAATATTTCTACTAGAAGAGGTTATCAGGTCCTGAGATGTCTACCTGACGTGTTCTAAATGTCCACCTGACATGTCTGGAGTGTCTGTCTGACATGCCTGAGGGTGTCTGGACATGTCCTGGTTTCCTAGTGGATATATCCAAATAAAATTACAAGATCCAATTGACTTTTACAAAAGGAAATTACATGAGCTGGATGGAATGTTCAAAGTGAGTCACATGACTTAGTTGACATGTCCAGAGGACATCGCATGGCTCAGAGGACAAGACCATATGACATCATATGATTTTGGTGGAATATCCGTATGGCACCGAATGGCATGGATAATATGTCGAGAGAACTCTGCAAGACTTGGGAGACATTTCTTGGTGATATTTAATGATCTTTGTGGAATGTACGGAGAGAATTACATGAATCAGATGACATGTACGGAGGACTTCACATGAATTAGATGGAATGCTTGGAGGATATCACATGATTTGGGTGACATGTCCTGGTGTTGTCGCCTGACTTGGGAGACATGTCTGAAGGACTTCTCATGATTTTGGAAACATATCGAAAGGACTCTGCAAGAACTGGTTGAGATTTCCTAGTGTTTCCACATGATCAGGTTGGGTCATGCAAAGTTCATAATTCTTTCTCATAATACTCAACATATCCTTCATTTCATAAGTCTTTATTTTTTTAGTCTTTAATGTATATGTTCCTTAAGGCTCCTAAAGAATTAACTTATTTAGTTTTACTGTGACCTAGTAGAAATACAAAAACTCTTACACATAGTCTGGATGGATTTTCAAAAGTTCTTCTCATGATCAATAAAGTGATCATATGAAGAACATATTTATCCCATGTGATCTCATAGGCCATTCCTAAAATTTTACCAAGTAGAAGACTCTTGCGATCATGTAACATTCCACTCTAATAATTCCTCTATTCTATGCTCTAGTGGGTATAGTCACTATCGAGCCTATCATAGTCATGGTCCTTGTTTTGTGTCATGGGGGAGGATTTTATAGGCCACACCACCATAGTTATATGTTTCCTTGTGTGGACATATTTCAAAAATATGAGTTGGAGTTTGTGGAGGGAGTATCACATCACATACTTCACATGATCTTACTGATCAAAGGGAATTCACATAACCATATTGACATATAAAATAGTCTTTGTAACATTAATACAATATGTATGATAACCTTAAAAATATCAAAACACGTGTGAATTGGATTTCATGTGATCAAAGACGACTAGTCTGGTGTGCTTTATGAATCTAAGATGTATTTCTAGGGGCCTTCATGTGATTAATCTAGCATGTCAGGGGCCTCTCACAAGATCAAGACAGCTTGTTTATGGGCCTTTAAGATAACAATATGGATTTTCAAAAGGATTTCATGTGATCAATGGTGATCACATGAGGTTCATAACCCCTTTCTCATGAAGATCAACATATCTTAAAGAAGGTACCGCTCACTCACTTGGATAAAAGGGATGATGAACCCTAAGTATATGTGTTGGGTATGATAAAACCCATAGCCTTGGGATCTTCAAGTTTCTTGTTAAGTTCCTGGATCCTTACAGGTTCCACCCTATAAAGAGGAATGCACACTAGTGACACACATGGAACTAGATCTATAGTTAACTGAACCTCTATCACAGTAGGTAATCTAGATAAATCACCAGGGAAGACCTCCCTGAAATGATGAACACTGCTTAATTTATATTTAACTGTCTGGATTATGATAGATATCATGGGTCCCAACCTACTGATATTTATATCTCACACATTTCTTGGGCCACCATTGCATTGGGGTATCCAATTATACTTTCTTTTTCAAAAGACGTTGGACCTTGGTTTACTTATTATACAATATTTCTTGTACCGGAAGAGTTAGTACATCTAACCGTAGAAGGAACTGGACTTTGTTCCTATATAATTGGATGATCTATATGTGGTATATTCGATTGTATCACATGAACCTAGTGATAAATCAACCTTAAATCTATATTAGAAAAAATATTTACTCCTTATAGTTGGTGGAAGAGGTTTTCTATACGAGGAAAAGGATAACGTTTCTTCACCGTAAGCCAGTTCAACTGCCTATAATTCATACACAATCTAAGGGTACCATTTTCCTTTTTGGAAAAAGGACTGGTGAACCTCAAGGAGATGTGCTAGTTCAACCATCCATATTGTACCTCACACAGGTACCTCCATATGTATGTAGTGAATACGGCGCTAGAGGATAATTTTTTAGGGACATCAATGGTTAGAAGTAATATTCTGGTAGCCACTACTTTAATTTCTTACCTTTTTGATATAGGTGCATCACACTCTTTTATATCTATGAATTTTGTGGATTGTCTTGGTTTAGAAATCGAGTACTTCAGTGGTGTTTGTATCTTGACACTCCGCTAGGGGTTAGAGCAGAGGGAATACACCAGTTTCAGGAGTACCCCTAGAGATAGGTGGGAACCGTTACTTCTATAAATTCTACAACCCTAAGATGACTGACTTTGACATCATTCTCGTTATGGACCGGCTCACACTTTATCGTGACCAAGTGGACTACTATCTCCATAGAGTGTCTTTCACATCACCCGATGGAAGCACATTTATACATAAGGTTGAATGAGATATCAAGGCATATTGAGATAGACCCAAGTATATGGGGCTGGATAGAGTGATAGCTTAGTTAGCGAGTCTCTTTATGAGTGATCAAGGGACACATTTTTTTGTAATTACCTTGTATTGTGGATCATTTCAAGAATCTATTCCCGGATGATTTCTCCAGCTTACCTCTTGTGAGATAGGTTGAGTTCACTATAGAGCTAGTGTGAGGTGTAGCACCAATGTCCATTCCTCTTTAATGGATAGAACCTAGAGAGCTATTGGAACTCAAGAAGCAACTTGAAGATCTCAACGATAAGAGGTTTATCAGACCCAACACACATCCTTGGGGTTCACTAGTCCTTTTCACCAAGAAGGTGAACAATACCCTTAGATTATGTGTGGATTATAGATGTCTGAACCAGATTATAGTGATGAAACATTATACTTTGTCTTTTATATACAACCTCTTCGACTGGCTTCAAGGAACAACTATTTTCTCTAATATCAATTTGAGGTGGGGCTATCATTAGGTTCATGTGAGACCAACAGATGTACCATGTACAACGTTCCAGAGAAGGTAAAACTTGTATGAGTATTTGGGTATGCCATTTAATCTAACGAACTTGGGGGTAGTATTTATGGCTCTCATGAATTGGGTTTTCCACCCATATCATGATTAATTCATGGTAGTCTTCGTATAATACATATTGGCATATTCACTCTATGGACACGACCTTGAAACCCATCTTGAGATCTTGATAAGTATACTAAGAGATAACCAGCTATATCTGAAGCTTAGAAAATGCCACTTTTGGATCAGTATGGATCACTTCCTGGGATATATCATATCTGAGGTATGCATAGAAGTTGACCCAGAGAAGGTGATCATTATGGTTTCCTAGGAGTAGCCTAATAATGTATTCGACATAAGAAATTTCTTAGGCCTTGTTGGCTATTACAGGAATTTCATCACATACTTTTTCCTCTTTGTAGTGCCTCTTATGACCCTGAATAAGAAGGGTTTGTAGTTAATATGATCTGAAGATTGTGATAAATATTTTTAAGAGTTAAAGGAAAGATTCACCTCAGATCCGATCCTAATTCTGCCTAATATGGGAAGAAGTTATACAACTTAATGTGATGATTTAGGAGATGTAATGGGTGTAATTATGATGTAAGGTGATCGATTCGTGGATTATGGATCCCGCCAGTCGAGGAATCATGAATGGAACTATCCTAAACATGATCTAGATCTAGAATCTATGGTTCATGTACTTCACTGTTGGTGAAACTATCTATGGGGTGATAGGTTCATTTTTTATATAAATCATAAAACGTTGAAATATATCTCCACATAGTGGGACTAGAATATGAGACAATGAAAGTGGGTGGAAGACCTATAGTCCTTTGACTTTGATCTTGATTACTTAGCTGGTAAGGTAAATGTCATAGTTGATGCCTTGATCCACAAGACATAGACACAATCCATCTAGGAAGCCAACAGTGAGAATAAATTCCTAAAAATCTCTCTAGTTACACATTATGTAATTCATTTACATGATTTATAATTTTTATTCTAAGAATATTTCAACCAGTTTAGTTTGTTTCATCATTTTCAATCTCCAACATTGGTCTTCGACCTTGCGACACGATCAATCTACATTAAAAAACCCCATGATTCATTGTGCCACTTCACGATGTGGCAGAAAGTGTTTGTGGGACACTATATCTGTTTATTTTTTCATTATTCATTAAACTCTATATCCTTCTACAAAACATAAAAACAAGTAAATATCGACTAGATTAATCATTTAACATGATGAAATAATTGGGTTTATTTCAAAAAATTCATGAAAAATAAGTCTCTGTCAATTCCCCCACACTTAGAACATTCTTGTGCTCAAGCCTGTAATACCATTAACATTTTATAGGAATATCATTCTACCAATATTTTACTTTCATCAAAAATGGAATGAAATGTTTGATAATAGAAAATAAACTTTCAAATTTTACAGAAAATAAATCCTTCAACTCCTCATTTTTAAAATAAATTAAATCAATCATGTATTTTACTTTTCCACTTCAAAAATAACAATGTATATCCTTCCTTACACTTTTATTTATTAATTAATCATTAACGTGCATGCCAATTTAAATTTACCACACATTAAATTTTTTTACATATCTATTAAGGTGAAAAATGAAAATATAATATTTCTCATACCTCATGTACATGTCACTTAAAATAGTCTTATAAGTAATTTAACATCTCGACTATGTAAATATAGAAATAGAAATCAATCATGGGGTATTTCCATTATGGATCAAATGACTTAGAGGCTCTAGTTTGGTAGGTAATCAATAAAAATAATCTGAAATAGTAGGTTTGACTCTTTAATATACTGCATGATATAAAAACCTAAGATTAATGAAAATAATACAATAAAAATGGAATCTCACTACCCCTAAATCTCATAGTAATAACATGATAAAAATCATCATAATGAATTAATCACTCTCTACTTCTTTTTTTTTATTTTTTCTCAGTTTTATATATTTTATTTCAATATTTTTTGAACTATTTTCAAATTTATTTTTAAGAGACATCTCACATCCACCACCTAACCACATATAGTACTATTAATTTCAGTATAGAAATGGTGATTTTTGATATTCAAAAGACATAACCCATTTTTTCATTTTTTAGCAAGAGAGATGAATAATAAAGTGAAATTAAAACATGGACTTCCTCCAAATTTCATATAAGACCCCATAAAAATGAAATGCATCTTCAACTACCATGATAACCACTCCCCCACACTTATTATTTTAAATATCATGAAATATATTATGAGTATGGTAGTAATGGATATAATAGGATTGTAACATGGATCATTTCCTAACAATGTAATTCATGGATTATTTGGAAAAAATATGATTGATGTTAATGGGGGTCCAAGGATAAAGTTCTCAATAATAAAAATGCTTCAATCATGTTAAAATTGATTCTATTCAGTCATAGCCTCAATAACTTTCCAAACAGGTTCTAGTAGAAGACATACAATGGAATCTCAAGAAATATATTATAGAAAGAACTTTGAAATATTGGTTCATTATTTTTATCAGGGATAAGAACTTATGGTTTGGGATAATTACTAATGGAAATGTACAAAAAAAATAAAAAAATCCATATCAATTTTAGAAATTAGAAACATTTTAAATCTAATAATAATTTAATTTACAAAATGAACTCATCTCCATAAATCATGATTTGTCAAATTTGTCCCCTAATTCTTAACCATACTTACCCATTTTACCATTTCACTCATCTAACCATGTGGAAAATGAAAATTAAAACATGTAATAATGATCATCCTATGAAACTTATGTCTCATAGATCAACACTAGAGTACAAGGGTTCATTTTGGGGCATGGAATTTAAAATAGATATCTAAAAAAATTAAATTAATGAGAGTAAAAATAAAAATATGAATTGAAACTCATACTCCCCTTATAATGATTCTTTAGTTTGAATTGTGAATGTTTTGGTTGTATAAGCACTATTAAACATCAGTTCACAACATGAATTCCTTTCACAATGTGTATTCTCATTTTACAGCCTAATTCTATAGGATATTTCACAAAGTAAATTATTTCACATCTCTATTCCTACCTTGTGACATCATGGTCCTACAAAATAAAACAAATCCTGTAAGTACAAAGTCCTTGTCAAAGTAAGCTCAAAAAATATAGATGGATATATGGATATATCCTAATTTATTCCAAAAATAAAAATGTCTATTTAAATTCATTGAAATAAAATAATAATATATATCTTTATTTTATCCCCAAAGTGGGATCTGGGTTTTTGACTACCTCCAGATGGGAAGTACCACATGTTATCCATAATCTGTCAGTGGGTGGAGTTTCTAGGACTTAAACCACCACATATTGTTTTTCCAGTTTGGACTTATTATTTTATTTTGAGGAGGACTCCATGGATAGATTATAGTAGATCCACCACATTTGCAATGAGTTATATCTTTCATGGTGGGGGTATAATGAATTATGGAACCTCCTCCTCTTATATTGACACTTTTACAATGGATTCTTTACATTCCATTGGTTTCTCCAGATTTTCTGCATTAAAATAATAACAAAATGGAAATTTATAATTAAATTTAATACATACTAATTTTAAATTTGAATAATTAATTTCTAAATATTCCCTTTTAATGTTGGTAGCATGTGTCTCTGGTTCTTCCATTAGATCCACTAGGGCATCTTGTTTTACTCCCTCCAGTAAATGTTCAATTTATCCAGGGATCTCAAAGTGTAACTCAAAAAGTAAAATTTATTTTCCATAATATTCTTCTAGTTTTTAATATGGATTGGAAAAATTTCTAGAATAAAAATAGTAGGAGGTCATACACAATCCCCAAAAGAGGATTCAGAGCAAGGAGCATTCACCAGATTAGAGATTACGGATTTTTAAGAATGAGAGGGTGAGAAATTTTCCATCGATACCAGGTCTATAAACTTATGCACATGACATCTATCTGTACATCCATGCAAAGGGGGAGATATAATCACGATGTAGATGCTAGGGCAGGGAAGTTTCAAGTAGTCATAGTCTATAATGAATGATTTCTTTAATACCTTCTGGTACTGCAATGTCAAGGGTTCCCCTTCAACCCTTAAAATAGGGATTATAAAAAATATATAAAAAATGAAGGCCTTCAGGCCATTAATGCAGAAAAGAAATAGTTCAATAAAGGATCAACTCACTGAATTGGTTCTGGTTCAATCACTACCTTAGTGGTGAGTGCCTCCTGGAGTCAAATAGTGGAAAGTGAAGTTTGGTAGTCTCAATTAACCACCTTGAGTTTGGACTCAAGTTCTTAGACATCCTCAGAAAAAACAAGGAAAGACCATCGACACTTAATTCTTGGCCTCGAATGTTTGAAAGTTAGTTTGGAGTTCATCAACCATGATCATCATGTATTTAGGTGAGATCCATGTATCTATACCTCTTTTATTCTTCTTTAACATTATCATAAGAGAATCAATTCTTCATTTTAGGTTCTCCACATTATAGTTCATGTCTTGTTCCTAAACCTATGAGTTATTGTTCTATGTATTGAAAAAATGGTCATTTAAAAAAACCATGGGAAAATAAATTTCTAATTATTGTTTATAATAAAGAAAAAAATGAAAAATATTTTAAAAAAATGTCAATTCTGAAATAATGATCCAAATAACTATTTAATCCCCTATAAACTGTTCCAGTTTTGACTCACGCCTATCATAGGTCATGGAAAAAGAAAATTTATTTTCTTTATGTAGCACAGAGGCAGACCAGGTTCATCACACTTGAGAAGCATCACATTTGGTTAAATCACTAATTTGTAATTAACCTAATCTAATTATTTTTTTTATATTATTTTTCAAAATGATGGTTTGGGGTTTTTTAGAAAACATTATATTAAAATAATGAAATACATAATTGAAATCTAAAAGTAGATGTAGAAAAAATGAAACTAGGAAAGATTGGTCTTGGTCCTAGGGTTTGTTTACATAGGTTCATTCATTATTATTTTTTATTTAAATTGAATTTGATAATTCATTTGATGAAACCTAATTAATGAATTTATTTCCTTTGATTTATAGAGTTTTTTATTTTAGCATGCCTTCAATGTACCAAACCCCACTCACTTCAATAGCCAAATAGGATAATACCAAAAATAATTATGAAATTCCTAAAGAACCGAATCCACCATATTCCATTTCATCCCACCAAGAAACCCCAACTCCATTACATAAAGGGTTTTCCAAAGAGAAGGTAGGGAAAAATAATGAATGAAATGAAGGTAATGGAATTGGAAATAATTTCATGGTGGGAAGCTGCCACACCCATGAAATACTCTTGACTCCACCACAAAAATAGGAAAAACATACTGAAATGATGCATAATAATAAATAATGTCATTAATACTACCCCAAGTCCAAGCCTCAAGTTAGTCACTTTCCATTGGAAAATGAAAATAGATCACAAAAAATATATAGGAGAGAGAGTGAATGGGATTAGTAATGGAAGAAGAAAAGGGAAACCGTTTAATTTAAAATATGTATGTTCCTTACATTAGAATGGAAAAGAAATTAAAAAAATATACCAAAATTATAAACTAGAAGTATCCCTATATCAAAGATTATTGATAGATCCTCGATAACTGATCCTCAATACTCTTTCCTAGATTCTTACTTATAAGCCTCAATCCACTCCCAGGGTATCAAAAATGGACTATAATGGTTATCCCAAGTGGACCTGGTCATAAAAATGGGTGCATAAAATATTAAATCCCTTCAAAGTGGCCATTTCTAGTATTCTATGATAAATTACATGTTTTTTAATTAGTGTACACAAAATGTAATGTGCGGGCCCATGAATTTTCTTCAAAATATATAATACATAATGTTCTGTGAATATTTAGAGTTATACGTCCTGTAAGTCATTTAAACAACGTATAATTTTTATTTTTAGAAGGTTTCACCTATTTTATTATAGTTATTCATTTTTGAGCTCCAACTTTGATCCTTGACATTGTGACAATGTTAATATAAATTAAAAAAACTTGTGTTGTGCTGCACCACTTCACGAAAAGACGTGAAGTATTTTACACACACTATATTCAAATCTTTTTTTAATTATTCAGTAAAATATATATCCTTCCAAAAAACATAAAAAAAATTAAATCCCAAAAGATTAATCATTTAAATTTAAAGAAAATTGTGTTTTATATCAAAAAATACATGCAAAATATGACTCTTTATGTATTCTCATGCTCGACATTACGATTCTAAACTTTTTGAGATCATATTGAATACCCCGAGAAAGAATCAATTATATAATAATCTCATAAATATTAACTTTTGGATGAATTTTATTATATTCCTAGGTTATATTATCTCTGATACAGATGTATAAATTGACCCAGATTAGGAGAGAGATATAGTTTACTAGGAGCATCCCAGGAATGTCATAGATATACAAAGTTTCTTGGGGCTACCATGTTACTACAAAAATTTTGTACAAAAAATTTCACTATTATAAGAACCTATTAAGGGATTGATTAATAATGGTGTGAAGTTATTATGGATATAATCCTGCAATATATACTTTCAAGAGATGAAAGGGATACTGAATTTGGTACCGACACTGATTCTACCAGAGTTGGGAAGAAGATATACCATTTATTGTAATGCATCATGTCTTAGGATAGGAGAAGTTATGATATAGTATGAGAAAGTTTTGGTTTATAGGTCTCATCAGTTTAGACCATAAGAGAGGAATTACTCTAGACATGATCACAAGTTAGTCGTCGTTGTTCATGCCTTATTCCATTGAAGGAATTACTTACTAGTAGAGAGTTTTGGGTGTACACAGACCACAAAATCCTAAAGTATATATTTAAACCCTGTGACATGAATCGCAGTCAAATAATATGGGTTGAGTACCTATAATATTTTGAATTTTATCTTGCTTATATATATGAGAAGGGAAATTATGTTACTAATACTATGAGCAGGAGGACTCAGACACAGGTAGTTCAGGAGGCCAGTAGCAAGTTGAAGCATATGGATATATTTTCCAAGATGAACATAAAGGTTCAATACTATCATAAATAGTATGTAATTGAATTATTATTAATTACCTCTTCACTTTTGGAGAGAGTTAAGACGTTGTAGTTATCTTATTCTGAGGGATTGATCCTACAAGAGGTCATTACAGGTTATGACCCGCCTTCTAGCTAGATCATTGATGGGGATGATATTTTTTGAATACATAGATGTGAATGGGTTTATATAGAAATTTGATATGAGTTGATGTGATATTCCCAATCCTCTATATAGTAAATACATCCCATTTTTACTATATGTATCATGAATTGTGCCGTCAATAATAGTGGTTAGGAATAAAGCATGAGATAGTTGGGTTCATTAATCGATGTTCCACCTGTCAGCAGGTGAAGGGAAAAACACCTGTGACCAATGATTATTTTAAATTAATCACCTATTCCTAAGTTAAAATGGGATGAAGTTACCATGGATTTCATGACTAGATATCCTAGATCACCTTAAGGTAGTGACACCATGTGGGTGATCATAGAAAGTTTGAAAAAGGTCACACATTTTCTACATATTACATATAATATTTCTATGGATGAGATTAGAAGGCTCTACTTTCATGATATTATATGTCTCGATGGGGTTCCATGTTCTATCATATCAGGTAGAGATACTCGATTCACATCGTGGTTCTAGAAGGGGTTATAGAGATAACTACGTTAATAGGTACTTCTAAGTACATCCAATCACCCACTGACTGATAGTCTGTTTGAGCATTCGATATAGGTTTTTGGGTTTATGATTTTAGCATGAATCCTTTATTTTACAGTTTCTTAGGTAAATAATTACCTCCTTTTGAGTTTTTTTATCATAACAACTTCTTGGTGACTATGCAGATGTATCCTTATTAATCCATTTATGGTAGGCCATTCCGTTTACCCCTGTGATGGTTCAATCTTGGAGAGGTATAACTATTAGGTCCTCATGGCATTCAAGAGACTTCAAAGCATGTTAAAATTATCTGGAAGTAGATGTATATAGATTATTCTAGATAGAAATGACACGTTGATCACCTCTATTGTCTATTAGAGTTCATGGTGGATATTTGGGTCTTCTTATATGTTTTTCCTAGACAAAGGTATAGATGGATTCAGAAACAAGGGAAGCCATCACCATATTAATTATAAAACTTTGATATTATAGAGAGATTTGGTATGGTATCCTATTAGTTTTAGTTACCTTATAGGTACCAAGACATGCATGATGTCTTCTATGTGTCTTAGCTTTGATGATATGATTTTGATCCATTCAATATTATTCAGCATGACAAGGTTGAATTGAAGGTAGATTCATCCTGTGAGGAGTATCCTATCCATATTTTTGATCGAGACATGCAGACTCTATGAGGTTTGTCATTTACTTTGGCGTGGGTTATATGAAAAAACAACTATGTATAGGATGAGACATAGGTGAGGGAGGATGATGTACATTTTAAATGGAAATATTTATTCTCATATGATGCCTTACCCCCATAGAAAGGAAATTTAGGGATGAATTTATTTAAGGGGAGATATTATAAGAACCCAAATTTTCTACACTATATAGAACCTTTTAATTTTTATTAATTTCATTAAATTTATCCTTATGATTGTTCCTAGTGGGATCATAGAAAAAATGGGGGTGTTGAGGACTTTTATAGATCCTAGAGAATGAATTTTTTAGGAGGAATCTAGGATATATGGTTAGTAGAAACCATGAATCCTAGGCCACATAGTTTGGTTTAATCATAAAGGGTAGTCCAACCCACTATTCAGGGATGCACGATTTTATGAAACCATGCAATAGGAATCGCATGACTGTGCATTTTCTATAGAAATTTTAGCATATGGAAAACCCATGGATGGCACAAAGTTTGTCTAACCATGGACCATGACCATGCAAGGGATGTCGTGAGGTAGTGAAGGGTGCACGGTTCGTGCACAGTTTTCCCAACAATGAATCCAAACCATGAAACCCCCTAAATAAAGGGTAAATGACCATTTTTACCTTAAGTTATTTATGTGGTTAAAACATATCCCAATTTATTATTTCTCATGTGGACAACCATTCTCCCTCATATTGATAGATACCCTAGAATCCTAACTTAGGTTTTGCGATATTTCTTTGATCCGAACTCTGAATCACTCACCATTGGTCTCATTGGATGCACACAGGTGAGTTCTATATTCATCTTATGCATTTATTTTTTTTATATTACTTTGATTGAGTTATTTTATTATAGGTTCCTATGCCCTATTTTCAGTTCATTCATCTATTATTTCATTTTATTTTTATCAGGAAAAAATTAGAGGCTGAGACTGGATGAGTGTTATTCTAACAGGCTATGGTTAGTGGTATAATTTTTCCCTTAAGTTATTGGTGTATATATATACATCATTGTTTTTGCACTGAATTTTTTGAGTGACAATTATTAAGGATAATTTTTTTCTTGAATTAATTGAATAAGTATGGCCTATATAAATTATGGGAACCATTCATGTATGATTATAGTTTTAGGACCTTGATTTCGAACCACCCATTATGTGAATTGTTAAATGAGACTAAACCACCATGGGTGGCCTATGTATGTGATTCACCTTTTGAGGTGTGGAATTTTACCCCCTTTATTGAGGGGTGTTAAATGAATTGAATAAATTTTGAATTGAATAAAGGAAAGAGGTACTGGAATTACATCTTCCTAGTCCTTTGGCCACTATTCTTAATCTATTATGCATGAGTTAACTTTCATAATTGTAATGACTAATTAAAATGAATGAAAGGATTCTTCCGATGATTTTACTTCTATGCCTATGTTCTTATTTAAACTACCATATTAGGTGAGTTAATTAATTATAATTGTGATGAAAAATTGGATTAAAATGTGTGCTTATATAGTATGGCTAGACTACTGGCCCATGACCATTCTTATCGACATGCTAAGAGTGAGAGGTGGGTTCTGAATTAGGCTTTCCATATATAGAATCTTCTGGGTTTAATAATTAAATGATTATAATTAATTATTTCTTTGTGGTTTGGGTGATCCATGGGTTCTTTTAAAAATTCCATGGATATACTTATTTGACAGCTGGATCATATATTCCCAAGTGATTATTAAAATAATTTATGTACAACCAAGGATGGCCTTATAGTGTATACTATTATTATTCCACGAGTAATACTTGGACTCCTAGTGTGGAATGATAAGGATGGACTTAGAGGGCCTCTTATCATGTACTAGATGAGTGAAACTTTGGCTCCATTTATGGACCACCAAGGATAGACTTAGTGGGTGGTGGATTTATACTACACCTAGAGACATACCAGGATTCATATGAGGGATATCTTGTATGGTATTATAAGGTGTTTAGTTCTTGTTACATCTATATCAATTCCTGGCTTCCAACTTAGGAACACCAAGGATAAGCTCATGTTACTTTCAACTTGAATAATAAATAGATGATTATTACGATGCATCTTCCAAGACAAAGCACCATATTGGATTCAGTTAGAGCCTTTTATTTTACTGATGGCATTATTATACACATCTTGTTTGATATGTTACATAGGATATTCTTGTTCTATTAGTCAGGTCCCAGGAATTTGATATAAATTAAATCATGATTTATTGATTACTTAGAGAAAGTACATATTGGGTTAAAGTAGGTAGTATAGGATTATTGCTCCATAGGAACACAAACCTATGTAGGTTATTTATGTACCACACTTCATTCCTATATTTATTATTACCTGCACACAGTTTATTATATATTCAAAGACTTGATGAAATTAGACACAGTTGGTGGTGGCCTACTGAGTTTATCTCACACCCTTCTCGAGCCACATTTATATTACATGGATAGAATTTTTAGATGCATGTAGGGGAAATATAAATCACCCAATTGACAATATTTAATTTATTATATCATGGAGAAAGGGAGCACAAGACTGAGTTGTTGATTGTGATTTTATCTGGAGATAGTAACTTTTGGTAATTTTGTATCTTTTAGTATAATTTTATATATGTTTAACTACTACCATGTACTCCAATACCCTTAATTTTTTATATCATTCCATGATAATATTTTTTTATATGAAATTTATGGATGTGATTGCCTAGTTATTATATGATGGATGTTACTTATTCAGCTGTTCATTTGTCTTTATATGATTCCTCTATTGATTAAAAATATTATACCACTAGGATACAATTTTATCATGAACATATTGTATCCCCACTATTCCACTATGGACTCTCACTTCCATTTGACAACCTCTAGCATATGGGAAGGTGTGCTTGAGGTCATGCGACTAACCATGTTCATTTACAATTGAGTGAACTAGGTCTAAAAAATCAAAAAAATATTATTGTTTGGGAATATTTACACCTTATCCTATTTCAAAAATCATTCTTAATGTTATTTTTAATCATTTTTTATGTGAATAACTTTATCATATTCACTTCTTTTGGAAAATTTCAAAGTAATTTCTAAGAGGGTTCTCTTTCCCAGCTTATAAAAGGGAACTCCATACCCTCACTTATTCACACCTCTAAATAACTTTGGATAAAACAACCCCTAAAATAATATCTCTCCAAAATAATTATACATGTTATAGATCTATTTTTATCCCAAAATATCGACACTTGGGTCCTTAATAATTTATCAAAAGGAGGTGCTTCAAAATGAAGGTAATTTTCCCCACTAAGCTCTTTATTTTTCTTAATTCTTTTCCCACATTTAATTTTGTATTATCACTTAAAATATGATAAAAATAGTATCTCATATATAATAATATTATATTAATTAATTTAATAACCTATATCCATATCCACTTCTATCAAATGGAAAACAAAACTGTGGATCATGTGTATGGAGGACTGCTGCCCCTTGAATTAATATAGTTTTTTTTTCTATAACGACTTTTCAAGGATGGATATAGTTATGGATTTAAAATAAGTATATGATATTTATGAAATTAAAATACCTATGGAATTATGATATCAATTATACATTCTTACTTTCCATTCTATGGGGTATATGATAACGATGATCGTGTGTACAACCGACTACCTCCTCACAAAGCGATGTAATTAATTTTCTATTAAAATTTTCAAAGAGGGTATTAAGGATAAATTTAATTAATATACATGATATAAAGGAAATAATAATTATTCTAGAATGGTAATATATTATTTTATTATTTTATTTTTCAATATATTGAGAAAATGGAAACAACGTTCATGCGTACGTATGACATACCATCTCCGTGAACAATGTATTTCATTTTCTATATCTAAATTTTATGGATTATTATAAATAAATATATACTGAATATATCTTATATTTATATAATATTTAAAATTTTGGAGATTAAGGAACCATGATCAATGAAATGGGTCTAAAAATTACGAATCAAAACATATATGAAAAAAAAGCAGTTATTGCCCGAAATGCGACTTAAACATGAAATGTTAAAAAATGTGAAATAATAGGCCATAAGTGAATCATATATGGTATGATATAAAAATTTATGGTTCTATAATATAATTATAATAAAATTATATTTATTATATATGAGGTTCAAACATGTTTGAAGGAATTCAAGACTTATGATAACCAATTTTTGTCTCACTTTTATTTTCTAGGAAACAGAAGCCATATTAACCACATGTTTCTTTCATGTGGTGTATATAACAACTGTGAATGAATTTTATAATTCTTATACATAAAATTATGGAGATCTAATTATCCATTTTAGGACCTCTCTTTCATGGGGTTTATCGTTCAAATGTTACCAATGTAGTAAGGGATTTTTATCTCAATTTTATTTCCCTGAGACATATGTTATGTTATGCACAAATATTATTTTATTAGGTGTATATAAAGACCCTTTAACATGTAATAACATAAATTTATTTATCATAGTGATATTTTAGTTTTATTATAAGGTTACTCCTTCATGGGGATTACAATTCAAACTTACCAAAGTGGTAATGATTTTAAGTTAGAATCTCTTTGTTAATCAAGATTTATCCTGATTATGATTCCTATGATGAAATATTTTGATATATCTCTCATGAAACTCATGAATTTGTTTTATAAATTGGTTATTTCATGAGAATAAAAATTTCCCTTCATTTTTATCTCTTTATTTTTTGAAGTGTTCAAAATATTATTTTAATAAAAATCATATTTTTCCCTCTTCAATCGAAAACCATATTTTTCTTAAACAATGTTTTCTTAAAATATTTTTTTCATTTTTCAAATGATATATTTAATAAATTTTTACCCATGTTTGAATTTTTTTAAATAATCTTTCTGTTATTTTCCAAAGAATGCATGTTTGGATTTTACTAAAAATTTTAAAGTTGTTTTTTTAACATGCATTACATGAACAACATTTCCTTCAATCATTACCATTGTTTTCTTTGAAGATTACTTTATATGTATTCAAAGTTATTTTCAAAGAAATGAATTTTCAAAATGTTTTATGCTTTAATTTTTATTTCAAAACAAAAAATATATTTTCCACAAGAAATGTTTTAAATGAATTTTAAATCTTCCTTAATAAGTTTCCAAGTTTATTTTAAAATAAATGTTTTTTGTAAATTTTTTATATTTTAAAAATTGGTTTCACAATGAAAAAGGATATATTACTCAAGATATTTTCCAAGTGAACTTTCAAAATAATTTTCCATCTAATATGAAATCATTTGATGTTACTTATGCTTTATTGGGTGTAATATTGAATGTACCATCCATATTCATTATCTAGATGTTTAATGTTTATATTGATGAAATTTTTATGAATCCCATTTATTTTTCAAGGGTTATTCTTTGTTTAATTGGTGAAATATTTATGAAACTTGTTTTATTTACATGGGTCATGATGTGATGATATAATGAATATTTTATGGTGTTGTGTCACACATAAGTATGGTTTTCATTATGAGATGGGTGGGAACTACATCTCCCTCTAATGCATTGGTTAATTTTTTATATCTCATGATATAATAATTAGAAACAAGTTCATGGGATTTATCCACTATGGGTAATATGTAACGACCCAAACTTTAATTAATGAAAATTACTATTAATCTAATTAAATGTCTTATTATGGTTATATAAAATGTAAAATTCATTGGTTTTATCTTTTAGGATTTTAAAATACCATTTTGAATTGTGACCATTGCTAATATTTCCATTGAATAGTGATCACATGATTAGTATAAATATAGGGATTTAAAAAATCCAATTTACTCAGACAAAGGAAGCGATGGCCTGATCTAGTAGACTTTCCCCATACGAAGCCCATTTTTCAGAGCTTGGAAAGGAGGTGGTGTCATTGGGCTTTTCTCTTGACCAAGCCCAAGCCGATCTTGAACATGTTAAGCTTGAGCGGAACCGACTACGGGAGAAGTGGAAGTTAATAGAGATTACCACCCGAGCGATATTATCCGAGCACCACAAGAGTCTGTCACCATCGCACACCTTACCCTTCGGTCTTATGTGGGTGTTATGTAATAATACCCTAGACCTATTAATATGTAAATTATTTTTGTATAGAGAATGTGCATTCATTTTATTATTGATACTTTGTAAATAGTTTTTAAAGCATAAATAGTATTTTTAGTTAATATTCAACTAAGAAATCTATTTTTATCAATCAATGGATTTTTTAATTAAATAATTGTTGAGCCCTCTGGAAGATTGCTGATTTCATGTTTATAACTGATGTTTTAATAATCACAAATCATCACAACTCATTGATGCTTAATCTGGTTTGATGTCCCATAAACATAATTCCAATCTATGAATGAATCAGTTATCATGTTCTTTTTTAACTATGCTTATTAACTTACAAAGTATGTTTGGAAGCCTTCTGGATCCATCTGACTCACTGATCAATCAGACTCACCGATCCATCAGAGTCACTGATCAATCAGACTCACTGATCAATCAGACTCACCGATCCATCTGAGTCACCGATTCATCAGACTCACCGATCCATCAGACTCACCGATCCATCAGAGTCACTGATCAATAAGACTCACCGATCCATCTGAGTCACCGATTCATCAGACTCACCGATCCATCAGAGTCACTGATCAATCAGACTCACTGATCAATCAGACTCACCGATCCATCAGAGTCACCGATGCAAATGAGTCACCGATGCAAATGAGTCACCGATGCAAATGAGTCACTGATGCAAATGAGTCACTGATGCAAATGAGTCACTGATGCAAATGAGTCACCGATCCAAGGACTCACCGATGCTGATCAAAATGACTCACCGATCAGATGACAGACCGATGCTGATCTATCTGAGTCACCGATCTTTACTCTAATGCTGATGACCTACCGACCTCTTGAACAGTCATAAACAACTGTTTGAATTTCTTTATCTTTATCTTTATTTATTCTAACCAACGGTCATATTAGTTATATTTTAATACACTGACAATTAATTAATAAAGGTTGTCGGATGTCAGGAAACCGTACCTCGTACCTGCGGAAAGGAAACCTTTTCTATCCTACGGAGCACGTGATATGAATACAAGAAGACTCTGCTGAAAAAGACATATAGAGCTGCGAAGAAGTGTGAGACAAGATACACAGAGACAAGGGAGCATACGACATACTCGAGAAGAGCTCTGTACATACAAGAAGAACCAAGCAAGACAGAATCAAATATACAATCAAGCCTACTCAAGAAGAGTGGTGTGCATACAATAGATCATTGAAGAGCTTCATCGACTACATCTCACTGCCTGTGAACCTGAAGCATACGACACTCTGCTTCTCAAACAAAATCGAGAAGAGGACTCAGAATCACTTCTGATTAATTCCAAAACGAGTCCAGTGCTACA
The DNA here is from genome assembly GCA_963277665.1 of Viscum album. NCBI lineage: Eukaryota > Viridiplantae > Streptophyta > Magnoliopsida > Santalales > Viscaceae > Viscum > Viscum album. The sequence continues at coordinate 1,626,853,507 of OY728161.1, read as the reverse complement.
CTGAAATCACTAGAGCCATTTCTAAACTCTACATCTCTGCTCTGTGATTTATTTATTCTACATTTTGAGCAGTGTGTGTTATCTGCTGTATTAAACACACACACTGACTCCTGTGCTTTCACTGGAGGATCTGTAAATCCTCAGCAAACTTTTTACACTTCACTTCCCACTGTGGATAGTGGTAGAGGTCTTGTGACCTGGACAGCTGGCTGCTGTTGTTTGTTTTCCCACGTAGAACTGTGGTAGAGGTCTTGTGACCTGGACAGTGTGCTCACTGTTGTTAACCCCGATCCAGGGTGTGGATCACTTTTATATAAACTTTTGAGAGGACTAAGTCTCGGCTTGAGACTGAACCTCTTGGTTACTTCTCTGTGTTTATAGCTATACTATATCCATACTATACATATTTATTTCATATTTCGCTGCTATTACTTTGAAATATAATCTATCTTCAAAGCTACTTTGATAATTAAATTCGCAAGTGTTTATATTTATTATAAATCAGTAAATTGGTTTCAAAAGTTAATTTAATCATAAGATTAAGTTAACTGAGAATTAATCAATCTTTGAGAAGCTAATTGAACCTTTATATTCTATATAAATTCACTACAGTTTAATTGATTTTTGAAATTGGGGGATTTTATTAGAAATTGTTTTTAACAGAAAATTTTGATTGGAACTCAATTCACCCCCCCTCTTGAGTGTCCACTCCGACCAACACTTGGTATCAGAGGAAGTAAATACTTTCTAAAAGTGCTCTGCTTTTGAACTGTGATTTTAGTTGTATTTTAAAGTTCTTAAAATTTCTGTTATTTCTAAATTTTTATCTCTTTAAAATTCTTTTTGCAATATCATGGATAATAGACTTGAGGGTGCTGCTACCAACCGGCCAACTTTCTTCAATGGAACTAATTATGCTCAGTGGAAACTGAAAATGAAAATTCATCTAGAAAGCATAGGTTTTGATATTTGGACTGCTATTGAATCTGAATACAAAATTCCCACTACTGCTAGATCTACTTGGGATGAACCTACAAAGACTGCTTACAATAACAATTGTAAAGCTATGAATGCTCTGTACTGTGCTCTAGGAGATGAAGAGTTTAATAGAATTTCTGCATGTAAAACTGCATATGAAATTTGGGATACCTTAGCTGTTTCTCATGAGGGAACAACTAATGTTAAGGAGATGAGATTGAATACCTATACTATTAAGTATGATAATTTTAAGATGAAACCTGATGAACCCATTTCTGATATGTATCTCAGGTTCAATGAAATTGTCAACACAATGACCTCTCTGGGAAAGGATGTTCCAGCAAAGGAACAAATTATGAGAATTTTGAGATGTCTACCTGAAAGATGGAGAGGAACCTCTGTCTCCATTAGAGAATCCTGTGACATTGGTGCTCTACCTGTCAAGGAACTAATTGGCAAGCTGATGATGTATGAAGAAGAGCTTAAAGTGAACAAAGAGGAAGACAATGAACCTGCAAGAAAGTCTATTGCCTTCAAGACTACAACCTCAAAGAATAAGGATAAGGAAAAGCTTCAAGCTATCAATGAAAGTACAAGCAGTGAGGAAAGTGAGAATGATTCTGACAGCGATGATGAGATGGCTCAAATAGCCAGGAGATTCAAAAAGTTCTATAGGAAAAAGAAATTTTTTAGGAAACCAAATTACAAGGGAAAGTATGACCAACAAGGCAAATGGAAAAAGGACTGGAAGAAGAATGACAAATCAGATGATGTTGTCTGCTATGAGTGCAAGAGAAAAGGACACATTAAAGCCGACTGTCCAAAGCTGAAGTATAAAAAGAAATATGAATACAAGAATAACAAGTACAAGAAGGCCATGAAGGCTACTTGGAGTGCTTCAGAAGACAGCACAAGTGAAGCTGAATCTTCAGACTCTGAAAAGAATCGGGCCAACATGTGTTTCATGACAAACACTTCTGAGGTAACATCAGAGACTCCTGCTTTTAATTCATACTATTCTGGAGAAGATTCTGACTCAGAAAACATGTCAAAATCTGAATTGTTTGAATACTGTGACATGCTAGAAGAAACATGTAATGAGCTTAAAGATAAATATAAAGGTCTAAAGAAACAGTATGCTTTAAATGTTAAGCATAAATCTGATCTGGATATAGAAGCAGAAAAGAATGCTCAGCTGCTTAAAGAGAATACTGAACTGAAATTGTCTAATGAGCAACTCAAGAAAGATTTAGAGAAGTTCACCAATGGTAAAAATACTCTAACACAAATGCTAGGAAAGCAAGTTGCACCTAGATACACTACTGGTATAGGATACCAACCTGGACAAAGGAAAGTTGCCAAAACTAGATTCATTCCTAAATCTGGACAGAAGATAGTTAATTCTGGAACTTCTTATGCCTCATCCAGCTATATTCATAGTTATGAATCTAATAAGGTTTATCTTTCAAAGGATGTTATTTCTACAAATTATATGAGACCCATTAGACAAATATGGGTACCTAAAGTGTTATTGGCTAACCTGTCTGGACCCAAGAAGATCTGGGTACCAAAATCATCTTCCATCTAAATCTGTTTTGTAGGAGACCTGCTTGAAGAGCTGTTACAAGAAGATATGGTATTTAGACAGTGGGTGCTCAAGACACATGACTGGAGATTATTCTTGCTTCAAGAGCTTAATAAAAGTTGATGGAGGCTTTGTCACCTTTGGTGATAACTCAAAAGGGAAAATCATCGGCCTAGGCCAGATTGGTAACACTGATTCAATTTTGATTTCTAAAGTTTTATTTGTTGATGGACTTAAATATAACCTATTAAGCATTTCTCAGTTATGTGATGATGGTTTTCATGTTAAATTTGAAAATGATTCTTGCAATGTTTGTAACTCTAAAAATGTTTTAGTATTTTCTGCTTTAAGAAATGAAAATGTTTATGCTGTTGATTTAGATTCTTTAGCTAAACAGAACATTCCATGTTTAAATGCTTTTCATAAAGAGTCTTGGCTTTGGCACAGAAGATTAGGACACTGCAATGTGCACTCACTTAGAAAACTTTCTAGGAAGAACTTGGTTAGAGACTTACCCAAACTTGAATTTCCAGCAGACAAAGTTTGTAATCCCTGTCAAAAGGGAAAACAACACAAAGTTTCTTTTAAATCAAAGAAAGAAGTTTCAACTTCTCAACCACTTGAATTGGTTCACATGGATTTGTTTGGACCATCAAGAGTTTCTAGTTTAAATGGGAAGCACTATGTCTATGTTCTCGTAGATGACTTTTCTAGATATACTTGGGTATATTTTCTAGCTCACAAAAGTGAAGCTTATTCTTACTTTGTTAAATACTCCAAGTCTGTAGAAAATCTTAATAGACTCAAGATTAAGACTCTAAGAAGTGATCATGGTCGTGAGTTTGAAAATCAAGATTTTGAATCTTATTGCTCACACAATGGCTATACTCATAACTTTTCTGCCCCTAGAACACCCCAACAGAATGGTGTAGTAGAAAGAAGAAACCGAACTCTTCAAGAAATTGCTAGAACCATGCTCAATGAATATGACCTGCCTATTTATTTTTGGGCTGAAGCTGTAAATACAGCTTGTTATGTTATTAATAGAGTCATGATTAGACCTGTTCTTAAGAAAACCCCTTATGAATTGTGGAACAATAGAAAGCCTAAGGTTAATTACTTTAAAGTTTTTGGTTGCAAAGTATTTATTCTGAATACTAAAGATAATCTGGATAAATTTGCATCCAAGAGTGATGAAGGAATTTTCCTAGGTTACTCTATCTCTAGTAAAGCCTATAGAGTTTTCAATAAGAGATCCAAATGTGTGGAAGAATCTGTTCACATCAAATTTGATGAAACTGATCCACATGAGCCTAAAACCTCTCTTGGGAATCTTGAAGAAGATTTGTCTATTCTGGACCTTAATGATAAATCTAAAGAACCTGTTATAAAAGCATCCAGTTCTGGACATTCTCCAGAATCTTCTTCTGTTGAACCTCAATCTCTAGATGAACCTGAAACTTCTAGCTCTATCTTTTCAAGACCATCTAGGACTCTAAAGAACCATCCTTTAGATGCTGTTGTAGGAAATCTAGATAGAGGAACACAAACTAGAGCTTCTCTAAGAAACCAGGTTGAACATCAAGCCTTTCTTTCACAGTCAGAACCTAAAAATATCAATGATGCTATCAATGATGAATTTTGGGTAATGGCTATGCAAGAAGAATTAAATCAGTTTGAAAGAAACAAAGTCTGGGAATTAGTTGACAGACCTAAGGACACTTTGACAATAGGCACAAAATGGGTGTTTAGAAATAAAATAGATGAATCTGGAAATATAGTTAGAAACAAAGCTAGACTAGTTGCACAAGGATATAGTCAAGAAGAAGGTATAGACTATGAGGAAACTTTTGCACCTGTAGCTAGACTAGAAGCCATTAGGATCTTACTTGCATATGCTGCACATCTGGATTTCAAATTATATCAAATGGATGTTAAAAGTGCATTTCTAAATGGTTTTATAATTGAAGATGTTTTTGTAGAACAACCACCTGGATTTACTAATCCCCATTTTCCAAATCAAGTTTTTAAACTTTCTAAAGCTTTATATGGTTTGAAACAAGCTCCAAGAGCTTGGTATGATAGACTTAGCAATTTCCTTATTTCAAAAGGTTTTACTAAAGGGATTGCTGATCCAACTCTTTTCATTAAAAGAATTTCTAAAGATGTTTTAGTTGCACAAATATATGTTGATGATATTATTTTTGGATCTTCTAAAAACTCCTTATGTACTGATTTTTCAAAGGTTATGCAAAATGAATTTGAAATGAGCTTAATGGGAGAGCTTAAGTATTTTCTTGGATTTCAAATCTTTCAAACTAAAAATGGTATTATTTTAAATCAAAGTAAATATACAAAGGATCTTTTAAAACGTTTTGGATTGGATAGTATTAAGGAAAGTAATACACCTATGAGTACTACCTGTAAATTGGATGTCGATGAAACTGGGAAACCAGTTGATCAAACCAATTACAGAGGTATGATTGGAAGCTTACTTTATCTTACTGCTAGTCGACCAGATATTATGTTTAGTGTATGTATGTGTGCTAGATTTCAAGCTAATCCTAAAGAATCACACTTATTAGCTGTTAAACGGATTTTTAAGTATCTTAAGTATACTATAAATTTAGGTTTGTTTTACCCAAAAGAACAATCCTTTGAGTTAATGAGTTATTCAGATGCTGACTTTGCTGGTTGTAAGTTAGATAGAAAAAGCACATCAGGAACATGTCATTTTCTTGGAAAATCCCTAGTATCATGGTGTAGTAAGAAACAGAATTCAGTTGCATTGTCTACTGCCGAGGCAGAATACATAGCTGCTGGTAGTTGCTGTGCACAAATTTTGTGGATGAAACACACTCTATTGGATTATGGATTTGATCTTAAACATGTATCAATTAACTGTGACAACACTAGTGCAATCAACTTATCCAAGAACCCTGTGTCTCACTCTAGAACTAAGCACATTGATGTCAGACATCACTTTCTAAGAGATCATTACCAGAAGGGTGATATTTCTCTAGAATTTGTTAGTTCTGAAAATCAATTAGCTGACATCTTCACAAAGGCCTTATGCTCTGAAAGAATGAAATTTATTAAACAAGGATTGTGTATGATTGATCTGTGAAACTGATCTGTGAAACTGATCTGTGAAACTGATCTGTGAAACTGATCTGTGAAACTGATCTGTGAAACTGATCTGTGAAACTGATCTGTGAAACTGATCTGTGAAACTGATCTGTGAAACTGATCTGTGAAACTGATCTGTGAAACTGATCTGTGAAACCGATCTGTGGAACCGATCTGTCACACTGTTCTGTCAATCCGATTTTTTTTTAAAAAAAATTTAATTAATTACTTTTTATTAATTAGTAAATTACTTTTTATGGGAACCCTAAATGATAAAGTAAATGATACGCGGCTATTTATCTTCCCTAAACCTTTGACCTTTCATTTCCCGCCGAACCTCTCAACCTCTCTTCCCTTCTGCTTCGAACCTTCGAACCTTCGAACTCCTGCCTCTCCAAATCCTCGAATGGCTAAGCAAAAGAGACCGAGCAAAGGACCAGATAGCCCTGTACCTTCAAAGCGTGCTCGAGGCGAGTCGAGCAGTACCTCTCAACGTTCAGTAAATCCGGACCTGGAAACTCGGATTGTAGCTGCAGAAAAAGAAGTAAACTCGGCGTGGCTTCTGTCAAGTAAGTCCCTGTTGCTACGAGTTCTTGAATCTCAAGGATGGATAGACTGGTTTTCAGACAACGCCCGAATAGATTATCCAAAGCTAGTACATGAGTTTTACATGAACCTGAAAATCACGCTGGATGGTGTGGAAGCTGCTAGGATGTCATCGGTTGTAAAAGGAAAGAAAATATCTTTCTCATCTAAGCAGTGGGCTGAATGTTTAAACGTACCTCATGAAGGTCGATATGAGGACTATGCTGGCAATATACCCCCAGTCACTGACTATTTTTCTTATGAGCTAGCTCTAGAGCTTCTAACTGGAAACAAAGAATCGAGGAGAATCATAGCGTCAGAATTAGATGGTGAAAGCAGACTCCTATTCAAGTTTATTCAGCACCAACTTTGCCCTCGAAGAGGAGATTTTGCTGCTGTTAAGTATCAAGATGTTTTTCTATTGTTTCTGCTCAAAACCCATGAAAAGATAAATCTGTGCAGATATGTGATGGTCCACATAGCTAGTATGCTGAAACCTTCCAAGAAAGCCACGGCTTTGTTTTATTCAAAAATGATATCTACTATGCTCCAGAATCTGGAATGTGTTGATGAAGATGATGAAGTTGTTGAAACAGAGCCTTCCTTCTGTCTCAACAAAGAGATCTGCAAGAGGATGAAAATCAATTGGAACCCATGGAAGAAGTGCTGGGTTGCAGATGAAGATAAGTTGTATGAAGCCTACAATCCCATAGATCATGGCAAGAGGCCAAAGGATGTGAGAGATCCTGGATTAAAACCAGATGAGGAACCAATTTATTCTGATGATGATGAGCAAGAAAAAGCTGCAACTGAAGAAGGAAGTGTGTCTTCTCCTGATGATAGGAGTGATCCAGACACTGCTAGCCCCAAGAAAAGAATAGAATTTGGACCTGCTAGTCCACCCTTAACCCTACCAGAGTCAGAACCTATTCTTGATGATGAAGAAGATTCTGATACTGAGGAATATCACAGTGAAGCCTCTGAGCAGAGTAATAATGAGCAAGGTGATGCTGAAGACAATCATGATGGTGATGATGATGATGCTGATGTTGTTGAAGCGGCTGCTGATAGTATCAACAGACCGGTGGATGGTCTTGCTGAAGTTCAAGTAGAACAACCTCAGTCAGTACCAGAAATCCATATCAGTGGCAAGACTGACTCATCAAAAATCAGTGGAACAACATGCTATGAGAAACCCAACTACACCCTGTGTGCTGCTGTGTGGGATGACTACCCTGGATATGCTGTGTTGGGCTTAGACTATTCTGAAGAAGAAGGCGAATTACCAGAATCTGCTGCAACTGTGAAAAGGAACCCTCCAAGAGAAGTAAGGTCTATTCCTACTGATGATCCTGTAACTGTGAATTTACCTAGTTCTGAAATCTCTCGAGCTGATCTTGATAAGTTTAAGACTGAATTGCTAACCACTGTGAGAGATATAGTCAGAGAATAACTTTCCAATGCCCTTCATCAAGTATCTCTACAAGTTTCTGAAAACTCCTTGAAAGCTTTTTCAACGGCAGTCTCAGATGTTCTCAAGCCAGACTTGACTGCTACGGGTGAATTTGTTGGTAGGCACATAGCCTCTTTGAATCAAACCTTGAAGGATCTCCAAGTTAGCTTACTTTCTCTGTCAAATGAGTTCAGATCAACCATCTCTGGTATGATGGAAGTTTTAAGAAATCTGATTGAACATCTTAACAAGTCTGATCTGAGGAAGTTGAAAGCTGAACTATCTCATATAGTCAGCCAAGCAAGTACAGGCAAGGTAACCAAAATCACTACTCGTGAGATAGAAGCTCTCAGAGAAGTTGTGCATACAGAGCTAGCTGCTGTTAGAAATATTCTTGACTTAGAATCTTTGAGGAGGATGAAAGAGCTCTGTGATAATAGTCATAAGATGGCCTTAGTATATTCAGCAGATGCTAAGAATGCCCTGCAAGAGATCAAGGAAAAAGTTGATGCTTTCTTTTCCAAGATTTATACAAAACATGAGATGGCTGCAAACTTCAAAGTCCTGGCAGAGAATCTGAAATTACCTCCAGTCACTCAGGCCTTCAACACTCAAGTTCGCCAATTGCAAGATTTTGTTCCTTCCTTGGCACAGTTCATGGAAAACAAGGATGATTTTGAAAAAGCTATGAAGTATGGAGCAGAAGTCATTCAGGACTTCATTCATCTGTTGAAGCCTTACTTGGATGCACAGGCCACTGCCATTGTACTCCCTACATCCGAACCTCTAAGTGCCTCTGATGTCGCTCCAAATCAGCTGTCTGTTGCCCAAGCCCTATCTCAATTGCGGCCAGTCTCTCAGAAAGCTTCTCATCCAGCTCCTGCTCCTTCTCCACAACCTTCTGTGACACCTCCAACTGCACCTGCCAGAGTTGTCCTGCCACCACTTCAGCTCCGTGAACCACAGCCTGCCTCCAAGCCTTCTTCCTTACCTACAATTGATCCAAAGGATAAAGGGAAAGCCCCTTTGTATCCCACCAAATAGCCATGTATTATTTTTGATGGGGTGCTCTATGTTTTGCTTGTCTTTTTCTGTGCCTTTATAAAATTTATTTTTCCTGTGTGTTATGTTCTATCCTGCCTGCACCCTGCTTCTCTTTTCCCTTATCTATGTTCCCTCCTTTTTGATCATCCCAAAGGGGGAGAAAGAAGATATATAATGGGAGAAAGAAGATATATAATGGGAGAAAGATATATATAAGGAGAAAGAACTATATATCTAAGGGGGAGTACTCTATATATGAAGAGGGAGATCAATATCTCAGGGGGAGAAATCTGAATATTATATATATGGGATTGTTATCTTAAGAAGGAGATTTTTTTTATTTATATATATATATATGAAGATTTGTGATTATCAAAAAGGGGGAGACTGTTGAGCCCTCTGGAAGATTGCTAATTTCATGTTTATAGCTGATGTTTTAATAATCACAAATCATCACAACTCATTGATGCTTAATCTGGTTTGATGTCCCATAAACATAATTCCAATCTATGAATGAATCAGTTATCATGTTCTTTTTTAACTATGCTTATTAACTTACAAAGTATGTTTGGAAGCCTTCTGGATCCATCTGACTCACTGATCAATCAGACTCACCGATCCATCAGAGTCACTGATCAATCAGACTCACTGATCAATCAGACTCACCGATCCATCTGAGTCACCGATTCATCAGACTCACCGATCCATCAGACTCACCGATCCATCAGAGTCACTGATCAATCAGACTCACCGATCCATCTGAGTCACCGATTCATCAGACTCACCGATCCATCAGAGTCACTGATCAATCAGACTCACTGATCAATCAGACTCACCGATCCATCAGAGTCACCGATGCAAATGAGTCACCGATGCAAATGAGTCACCGATGCAAATGAGTCACTGATGCAAATGAGTCACTGATGCAAATGAGTCACTGATGCAAATGAGTCACCGATCCAAGGACTCACCGATGCTGATCAAAATGACTCACCGATCAGATGACAGACCGATGCTGATCTATCTGAGTCACCGATCTTTACTCTAATGCTGATGACCTACCGACCTCTTGAACAGTCATAAACAACTGTTTGAATTTCTTTATCTTTATCTTTATTTATTCTAACCAACGGTCATATTAGTTATATTTTAATACACTGACAATTAATTAATAAAGGTTGTCGGATGTCAGGAAACCGTACCTCGTACCTGCGGAAAGGAAACCTTTTCTATCCTACGGAGCACGTGATATGAATACAAGAAGACTCTGCTGAAAAAGACATATAGAGCTGCGAAGAAGTGTGAGACAAGATACACAGAGACAAGGGAGCATACGACATACTCGAGAAGAGCTCTGTACATACAAGAAGAACCAAGCAAGACAGAATCAAATATACAATCAAGCCTACTCAAGAAGAGTGGTGTGCATACAATAGATCATTGAAGAGCTTCATCGACTACATCTCACTGCCTGTGAACCTGAAGCATACGACACTCTGCTTCTCAAACAAAATCGAGAAGAGGACTCAGAATCACTTCTGATTAATTCCAAAACGAGTCCAGTGCTACACTGAAATCACTAGAGCCATTTCTAAACTCTACATCTCTGCTCTGTGATTTATTTATTCTACATTTTGAGCAGTGTGTGTTATCTGCTGTATTAAACACACACACTGACTCCTGTGCTTTCACTGGAGGATCTGTAAATCCTCAGCAAACTTTTTACACTTCACTTCCCACTGTGGATAGTGGTAGAGGTCTTGTGACCTGGACAGCTGGCTGCTGTTGTTTGTTTTCCCACGTAGAACTGTGGTAGAGGTCTTGTGACCTGGACAGTGTGCTCACTGTTGTTAACCCCGATCCAGGGTGTGGATCACTTTTATATAAACTTTTGAGAGGACTAAGTCTCGGCTTGAGACTGAACCTCTTGGTTACTTCTCTGTGTTTATAGCTATACTATATCCATACTATACATATTTATTTCATATTTCGCTGCTATTACTTTGAAATATAATCTATCTTCAAAGCTACTTTGATAATTAAATTCGCAAGTGTTTATATTTATTATAAATCAGTAAATTGGTTTCAAAAGTTAATTTAATCATAAGATTAAGTTAACTGAGAATTAATCAATCTTTGAGAAGCTAATTGAACCTTTATATTCTATATAAATTCACTACAGTTTAATTGATTTTTGAAATTGGGGGATTTTATTAGAAATTGTTTTTAACAGAAAATTTTGATTGGAACTCAATTCACCCCCCCTCTTGAGTGTCCACTCCGACCAACAATAATATTTTAATAAAATATTATTATTAAATTAATTTTTATTAAATATAAATGATCATATAATTTTATGAATGCAATTGTAATTTTTATTAAGGTTTGAAAACTGTTTTTGTCAGAACCCATGAATTTTCGGAAAATATCTGTTTTTATTTTAAAAGTAAAATTTCACATATTTATAAAATTATTTAGATAAAATTAATATTATTTTTGGAATCAGGATTTAAAAATTATCCAATGGTGATCTTTTCATAATATTCCGAGATAGTCAAATTTCTGGGTAAAAATTAAATACCGTTTAAATATATAATGTGTTTTATGACATCATAATGACCCAATAGTGATGTAATAAAATAATATAAATGATATTTTCAGCCAATATATGTTTTATCATTAAAATAAAGTGATTTTATATTTGTTTTATTTGTTTTACAGAGCTTTTGTGGACCCTCCAAGACTTATAAAACATTTTGTCTTTTTAAATTGTTTTCCTTCAGAGTGTGACTCACCTCCACATAAGCAACCCTATTATTTTAAGAAGTTCGGACATTGGTATTATTAAATATTTTTTTCCAATATCATTTGGAGAAAGCCATGGGAAAAAACCATGGTCTATTTTTTGGTATTGATTAGTTTAATGTGATATGTCCCAAACCTAAATAATAAAGAATTCTCTCTCCTTTCTTAAATAAACCCACCCAAGCTCCCACTTCCTCTTCAATCAAAGCCTTTGGAGTTTTAAAAAACCTGATAATATCTCTCTAGAATCCTCTAAAGGTTCCCCAATCTACAAATAATCCTCTCTCAAGCCTCTCCCAAGCCTTTGGGATCACACTTCCAAGTAAGGGATTTCTTCCTTTCTCATTTTGTCCAATTTTATTTAAGTTGTTATGCCTTTTTGTTTCCAATTAAAAATTTTGGGGTATGATTTATAACCTTCCCCATACTGCCCTTTTTATGTTTGGATAATAGGATACCCCTTTCTCTCTCATTAATTTCTCCCATGTACACCCGTTACCATGCTGAAATTCCGTGAGGGATTTCTCTCTTACTTTTACATCCAAGTAATTATTTTGTATTATGCATCTAAATTTCATTACATTTTTTGGGACATGTATCTATATGACCCCATTACTTTACATTTCATGTACATATGATGATACACCCTTTTCTCTCTCATAAATCATTCTCATGAATCCTTATGTCACGTAATTATATTGCCGAAATTGCACCGCGTTTTTCCAAGCCAAGATCAATGTGTAGTGAATACCATACCCATGTCTCTATCAAGGGAATTCACCTTTATGCACATATAAATATTGAATGGTACATTCATGTATTTATTACACATTAATTAATTGTGGAATAACTTATGATGTTGATTTACTCCATGTTATATGATCCATGTGGCAGACTTATGCATGAAATGAAATGTTTAAGAAGGGTGCGCCCTGATAGCGCTCCAATGCATTGGGTAAAGTATAGTATTATGATAAGTCATGTGCAATGGGTACTGACTCATTTTAATTCAAGTAAAACAAGGTTTTACTCGTACTTCATGTGCAATTAGGGTTTACTCATTCTCTATGTGCAATGAGCCTTGGATCATGCTAATTCCATGTTAAGTGTTGTTGCCACATTTCCATGTTATGATTATCATGCTTTATCATGCCTTTATGTTCATGTTTATCTCGTGCTCCATTGATATGCCTATTGTCTAACATGTACTGTATTCCTTATTTTATTCCATGTTTATTCCCTTACTAGGATTTATAGCTCACCCTTTTCTTATGCATGTCCTCAGGTTATCCCATGCAATGCTAAGTACGAGGAAATGTAGTGGTAATTTAAAGAAGTTTTCAATAAGGATGTTGTGTGTTTTATGTTCTAAGATGTTATATAATGTTCCTAATCCCAAAATAAACTATACCTATTTATATTATATGTTGTATCATGTAATTATTTTATGTAATAAATCAGGTTTAAGTGTATAATAAAATGCAGGGTTGTTATAGTTGGTATCAGAGGATAGGTTTAGTTATTTTTGGGATTAGGATTAGAAAACCCTAGTGAATACATAGAGACAATAATAAGTATAATTAAAACATCCCTAAGTATTGGTGTGTATTGTGTAAGTGGTTTATCAATAAAATACATCCTTGTCTGGATACGAGCAGGTAGAGGCGACTTTGGCACAAATGTATCCTAGGGGTAAAACCTGAAAACACCGCTTTGAGCTAGACTCAAACAGGAAATGGTGCACGACAACCGGCCTTTCTGCACTCTTGGTTATGACACTTCTAGGGGATATTCTTTGGTAAATTCACAAGCTTAGTATGAACCCTTATTAAGGGAATGAAAAAAATTCCCCTAAGAATATATGCTAGAAAGTAGATCATTAATATCATATATTGAGTCCTATGGATTCATAAGTTAAGGAAATAAAAGTTATTTATAAGTCATCTGTTTTGTCCTTGGATTACCCTTTATGTGTTACCCCTAAATTTCCTTTTATTCCAGCCAATGGACGGTAATAGGAGTACTTGGGATAACGACCGATGTAAAGATCAATGTGATGACTGTGTAAATGAGATGCCCAATCCGATGGGAGTGGAAATTGTGAACTTTGTCATGCTTCTCTCTTAGTAAACTCAATCTTTGAATAGAAACATGGGTCAAGAGGAACGTTCGACCCCTCATAATAAAGAAAAAGTCGCTATCGAGAGATTTATGAGATAAAGGCCTTATACTTTTAATGGATTGTCTGATCCCTTAATCACAGAACAATGGATCTACTCCATTGAAAAGATCTTCTCCATCCTTCAATGTTCTAAACAAGAAAAGGTTCTTCTGGCTGGTTATTGTATGGAAGGTGAAGCCGATCAATAGTGTACTTTGATCAAAAATATGAAGCTTGAGGAAGAGATCGAGGTTTTGGAATGAAAGGATTTCTATAAGATGTTTTTTGATAAATATTTTCCGCGCACCCTCCATCTTAAGACGGAAAGGGACTTACTTGACCTCAAGAAAAAAGAAGATGAATCTATCAAAGCGTACGAGGTAAAATTCAAAAGGATTGCACGATATGCCTCCAGCTTTTCCATTACCCTAGAATACAAGGTTGATCACTTCTTTGGTGGGAATAAACCTAGCCTACAAAAAGCGATGGTGATCCGTGACTTTGACAGCTATGAGGAAACTGTCTGATGTGCCCTCAAGGTCAAAATAGAGATCGGAGAATATCCTGGGTATCATGGGGATAAGAAGCGTAAGTTGGAATTCAATTATGGTGGTTGGATGGATAAATCCAACGGTTCTAAGAAGATCCAGCACCCCACTTGCCAAAGGTGTAGAAAGAAGAACCCCAGAAATTGCCTGAAGGGGACAAGGAAATGTTTTAGGTGTGGAAGATAAGGGCACCTAACTATTAAATACCGAAAAGAAAAACCCATGGCTGCAATAGAGGAGAGTATCTCTCTATTCGAACCTCAACGTGTTGTTCATTGCTACAACTATAAAGAACTAGGGTATCTTTCAAATCAGTTCCATAAGCCAAGGGATTTCGGAGGCAACCAACAAACTCCAAGGTAGAAAGGGGGAGCTTTTTCCATCACTACTGCAGAAGAGAACCTCAAAAATGAAGTGGTGACAAGTACACTAGTTATTCATTCAAGAACAACGAACATAATTTTTGATTTAGGTTCTACACATTCTTTTATATCCCAAAATTTTAGTAGAACAATCCCAGAACCACCACAAATCATGGAAGTAAAGATTGTCGGTGAGTACGACAAATGAGGCAATCATTGCATCCCAAGAATATAACTCCTCCCCTATCATAATCTGTGGATTTAATTTCCCAGTGAACCTCGTCATACTCCCAATGGTGGAATTTGATGCAATTCTTGTCATGGATTGACTTTCCTTATATAGAGCCAACATAAATTGATGTGAGAGAGAAATCACTCTCCATGTGGAGAATCGACCCCTGATTCTATGCAAGTGCATAAAGGGAGATGAATATTCTTTAGATCCATCATCTCAAGCGTGGATATTAATTCCCTATGAGCACACGTATCTAGATCAGATTATTAAGTCTAAGGAGGCAACCATCCTTGAACACATGCCTATTGTGAGGGAATTTTCTGAAGTGTTTACCGAGGAATTTCCTAGTCTTCCTCCTACAAGAGATGTTGAATTCTCTATTGATCTTATACCTAGGGCATTGGCAATTTCCATGACTCCATATAGAATGTATATTATGGAGCTTGAGGAGCTGAAGAAAAAACTACAGGAGAATCTGGATAAAGGGTTTATATGCCCAAGTTCTTCACCATGGGGTGAACTAGTCCTCTTCGTAAAGAAGAAGGATGGGTCAATGCACCTTTGCATTGATTATCACGAGCTTAACAAGATCACGATAAAGAAAAATTATCCTCTCCCATGAATTGATGACTTGTTCGATCAGCTGCGTGGAGCACAATACTTCTCCAAGGTGGATTTGCGGTCGAGATATTATCAAGTAATGGTAAAGTAGGAAGATATCCCCAATAATACTTTTCGTACAAGATACAGTCACTATGAATTCATAGTAATGCCTTTTGGACTCACTAATGCTCTAACAATCTTCATGGACTTGATGAATAGAGTCTTTAGGGATTACCTCAACAAATTTGTGGTAATATTTATAGATGATATTCTGATATACTCTAAAACCAAGGAGGATCATGAGGAGCACATAAGAACTGTACTAGATACCTTATGGAAGGAGAATCTCTATGAAAAGTATAACATGTGTGAGTTATGGTTGAAGGAGGTCTCATTCTTGGGCCATATCATCACAAGCAATGTGATATCTGTGGATCCCTCCAAAATAGATGCAATTGAGGGATAGCTGAGGCCAACATTGGTAACAAATAGCTGTAGCTTCTTGGGGTTAGATGGATATTATCGACGATTTGTGAGAAATTTCTCACGATTTTCCAACCCTCTTACCAAGCTAACTCGTAAGGGATTAAAGTTTTCTTGGAGTGATGAATGCGAAGAAAGATTCAAGGAGTTAAAAAGGAGGCTTATCACTGCACCTGTGCTCACTTTACCCACAAGTGGAGAACTTTTTGTGGTATTCAGTGATGCTTCAAAGAAGGGATTGGGTTTTTTGTTGATGTAAAATGACAAATTCATTTTCTATGCTTCAAGGCAATTGAAAGTTCATGTGTAGAATTATCCAACACATGATTTGGAATTGGTTGCAGTGATCTTCGCTTTAAAAATTTGGTGGAATTATCTCTTTGGGGAGAAGTGTGAAATATATACGGACCACAAAAGCCTCAAGTATATATTCACATAGAAAGAGTTGAACATTCGACAATGAAGATGGTTAGAGATGATCAAGGACTGTGACTTCTCAATCCATTACCACCCTGGGAAAGCGAACAAGGTGGCAGATGCTCTAAGTATAAAGGACCCAACAATTCTATAATTTATGAGAATTTAGAAGGACCCAATATTCATAGATTTTATGAAGATGGATATGGGAATCATAAATAAGGGAACATCATCAATCCTTTCACAAATGATTGCTCAACTGTCTCTTTTGGAAAGGTTAAAGGATGCTCAAAAGGATGATGTGAGAATTCAGAAGAGAGTGGAAGCTATCAGAAAAGGGAAATCCTCAGAGGTCAATGTTAATAAGGAAGAATTGTGAGATTTGGGAAAAGACTATGTGTTCCTTCAAGTCCGGAGCTGAAGAAGGAACTTTTGGATGATGCAGATAGTTTAAATTTCTTTATTCACCCAGAAAACAAAAAGATGTATCGAGATCTTTGAGAGCATTATTGGTGGGATAATATGAAGAAGGAGATAAATGAGTATACATCAAAGTGCTTGGTGTGTTAGAAAGTGAAGACAGAGAGGAAGAAGTCTAAGGGGATGATGCAACCACTGCACACACCAGCATGAAAATGGGAGAACATCACCATGGACTTTTCCACCGGACTTTCGAAGACATCCAAAGGCAACAATACAATCTGGGTTGTTGTGGATCGTCTTACAAAGTTTGCACACTTCATTGAAATTCAGGAGGATTTCTCATTGGATCAGCTGGAACAGATATATATCAGGGAAGTGGTAAGGCTGCATGGAGTACCACTATCTATTGTATCCGATCGAGATCCAAGATTCACATATATGTTTTGGAAGAGTCTTCAACATGCTCTAGATACTAAGTTGAACTTCAGTACAACTTATCATCTTCAAACTGATGGCCAATCTGAGAAAACTATCTAAGAACTTGAAGACATGTTGATAGCGTGTTCTATGGACTTCAAAGGAGGGTGGGACCACCATCTTTCACTGGTTGAATTATCCTACAATAATAGTTTCCACTCGAGCATCCAAATGGCACCATATGAAGCCCTATATGGGAAGAGGTGCAGAACACCAACATGTTGGGATGAATTTGGTGAGCGTAAGCTTCTAGGACAAGAAATGGTTGAAGAAATGGTGGATAAGGTGAAAACCATTCAACAGCATATCAAGGCATCCTAGAGTCGACGGAAGAGTTATGCATATAACCATTGATGAGACCTTGATTTTAAAGTTGGAGACATGGTATTTCTATGCATATCTCCATGGTAGAAGGTCATGATGTTTGGAAAGAAAGGGAAGTTAAGTCCTAGGTACATCACCCCCTTCGAGATTCTTGATCATGTTGGGAATGTGGCCCATCGACTAGAACTTACACCTACCATGGTCAAAGTACATGATACATTTCATGTATCCCTCTTAAATAAGTACATACCATACCCTTTATATGTACTCTCTTCAGAGGTAGTACAACTAGTGTCTGATCTTTCTTACAAGGAGAAACCAGTGAAGATATTAGATTATAAAAAAAAGTTCTATGAAATAAGACAATGCCCATATTTAAGGTGTTGTGGCGAAACCACATTTTTGAAGAAGTGAAATAGGAATCAGATGAAGTGATGAAGCAAAGTTACCCACATCTATTTTAGTGTGGGAAAAAAAAATTTCGAGGGCGAAATTTCTTAAGGGGGGAAGATTGTAACGACCCAAACTTTAATGAAAATTCCTCTTGATCTAATTAAATGTCTTATTATGGTTATATAAAATGTTAACTTCATTGGTTTTATGTTTATGGATTTTAAAATACCATTATGAATTGTGACCGTTGCTAATATAGTTGTTGAACAGTGATCACATGATTCATATAAATATAGGGATTTAACAAATCCAATTTACTTAGACAAAGGAAGCGATGGCCTCATCCAGTAGGCTTCACCTATACGAAGCCCATTTGTCGAAGATAGAAATGGAGGTGGTGTCATTAGGATTCACTCTTGACTAATACCAAGCCAAGCTTGAATATGTTAAGCTTGAGCGGAACCGACTACGGGAGAAGTGGAAGTTAATAGAGATTACCACCCAAATGATGTTATCCGAGCCACCCCAAGAGTCTGTCACCATTTCACACCTTACCCTTCGGTATTATGCGGGAGTTATAAGAGGTTATGCAACAAGACCCTAGCACTATGACTATGTACATTATTTTTTTATAAAGAATGTGCATTCATTTTATTATTGTTACTTTGTAAATATTTTTTAAAGCACAAATAGTATTTTTAGTTAATATTCAACTAAGAAATATATTTTGATGAATTAATGGAATTTTTAATTAAATAATATTTTAATAAAATATTATTATTAAATTATTTTTTATTAAATATAAGTGATCATATAATTTTATGAATGCAATTGTAATTTTTATTAAGGTTTGAAAACTGTTTTCGTCAGAACCCATGAATTTTCGATAAGTGTTAGTTTTTATTTTAAAAGTAAAAATTCAAATATTTATAAAATTATTTAGATAAAATGAATATTATTTTTGGAATCAGGATGTCAAAATTATCAAATGGTGAATTTTTCTTAATTTTCTGAGACAGTCAAATTTTTGGGTAAAAATTAAATACCGTTTAAATATTTAATGTGTTTTATGACATCATAATGACCCAATAGTGATGTAATAAAATACTATAAACATTATTTTCGGCCAATATATTTTTTAGAATTGAAATAATGTGATTTTATATTTTTTTGATTTATTTTACAAAGATTTTGTGGACCCTCCAAGACTTATAAAACATTTTGTCTTTTTAAATAGTTTTCCTTGAGAGTGTGACTTACCTCCACATAATCAACCCTATTATTTTAAGAATTTAGGCCATTTTAATTATAAAATATTGTCTTCCAATCCCCTTTGGAAAAAAACATGGGCTAAAACCATGGGATGATTTGTGGTATTGAGTAGTTTAATGTGAGGTGTCCCAAACCTAAATAATAAAGAATTCCCTCTCATTTCCTATATAAACACACCCAAGATCCCACTTCCTCTTCACTAAAAGAATTTTGAGTTCGACCAACCCCTGACCTACTCTCTCTAGAATCCTTTTAATGTGACCCAATCTCCCAAGAAGCCTCTATCAATCCTCTCCCAAGCCTTTGGGATCACACTTCCAAGTAATGGATTTCTTCCTTTATCATTTTGTCCAATTTTCTTTAAGTTGTTAGGACCTTTTTTTCTCAATTAAAAATGTTGGGGTATGATTTAGAACTTTCCCCACAATTATCTCTTTAGGTTTGGATAATGGGAGACCCATTTCTCTCTCATTAATTCCTCCCATGTACACCTGCTACCATGCTGAAATTCCGTGGGGGATTTCTCTCTACTCTTTTACGTCCAAGTAATTCTTTTGTATTATGCATCTAAATTCCATTAAGTTTGTTGGTACATGTATCTATATGACCCCATTACTTTCCATTTCATATACATATGACGATACACCATTTTCTATCCCATAAATCTTTTTCATGAATCCTAATTTCACGTCGTTATGCTGCCGAAATTGCACCGCGTTTTTCCATGCCAAGATCATTGTGTAGTGAATACCATACCCATGTAACTATCAAGGGTATTCACCTTCATGAACATATACATATTTAATGGTACTTTAATTTATTTATTACACATTAATTAATCATGGAATAACTTATGATGTTGATTTATTCCATGTTATATGATCTATGTGGTACACTTATGCATGAAATGAAATGTTTAAGAAGGGTGTGCCCTGATAGCACTCCAATGCATTGGGTAAAGTATAGTATCATGATAATTCATGTGAAATGGGTGTTGACTCATGCTAATTCAAGTGAAATGAGGTTTTACTCTTGCTTCATGTGAAATGTGGGTTTACTGATGCTCCATGTTCAATGAACCTTGGCTCATGCTAATTCCATGTTAAGTGTTGTTGCCACATTTCCATGTTATGATTATCATGCTTTATCATGCCTTATATTCATGTTTCTCTCGTTCTCCATTGATATGCCTACTGTCTAACATGTATTTTATTCCTTATGTTATTCCTTGTTTATTCCCTTATCGAGCTTTATATCTTACCCTTTTCTTATGCATGTCCTCAGGATATCCCATGCAATGCTAAGTACAAGGGAATGTAGTGGTCATGTAAAGGAAGATTTAAATAAATATGTTGTGTGTTTTATGTTCTAAATGTTATTTAATGTTCCTAAGACCCAAATACACTAGACCCCACTATCTTCTATGTTATATTAAGTGATTATTTTATGTAATAAATCATGTTTAAGTGTGTAATAAAAATGAGGGTTGTTATATAGTAGGTGCATCGGGATACACCATGGAAAAAAGGTGCATCCTAATCCACAATGGGAAACATGTGCTTCCCGATCCATAATGGGAAACAAGTGATAATTCCTGATCTACTATGTTGATGGTATTGGTTGTTAACCTTGACATACGAAATGTTTTTTATATATTTATGATGGTTCCATAATTTTATGAAATGATTTTATGCTAAATGATTGATTTATAGAGATTTATCATTCTTATGGGCCATGTTTTCTGAAATGATAATTTTTTTTATGAAATTAATCATGTTAATTATGTATGAAAGGTTGTATATGAACTTCTTAAGTTATGTTCACGATTAAATAACCTTATTCTTACTTATATTATGGTTTAATTTGATCATAGATTGATATCATCTGTGTTTTTCTTTACTGAGCATCCGAGCTCACCCTTTGTTATGTTTCCTTCCCTAGGTTATGAAGAAAGGTTTAGGCATGGTATTCCTAAGAGGAGTACTACATGAGAAGATATATGTAGGAGATATTGAATATCATTCATAAAATAAGAATATTGTGTCTTTAGTCTCTAAAGGCACTAAACTATTATAGTCCTCAAGCATGTGTTTGTGGAATTAATTTAATATTCAACTAAAAATTTGTGATATTTATTTATGGAAATCCTAGGTGATTATAAGAAATTTATTTCCCACCAATGTATATTGATATAATTATTTATCTTGTGGTTTATTAGGTGCATGAGATAAGAATACGTGGTCCTATTTATTTAATTTGGATGTTTCCTTTTGAATGATATATAAATTTTTTAAAGGGATATATTAAAAATCCTCATTGATTAGAGGCCTATATTATTAAAAAATATGTATTGGAAGAGGTGATTGAGTTATGTATTGATTATTTGTATGAAGTGGATCATATTGGTCTTTCTATATGTTGAAATTTGATAATTGATAGTGAAGAACTGCATTTTTCAAGTGCAAAAGATAAAAACCCAATTCCTACATCGATGACATATTTTTGAGTTATTGAGGATATATGAAAAATTGAATACAATAAATTTAGAGTAATAGTATTTAAGATTATATGGGATGATAGTAACAGTGGTGTGAAACATGATGATTATATATTTATACTAATTGATTTTAAAAGATTTTGTTGCAAAGATGAACTATTTATCAAAGAGACACATGAAAAGTAAATATTTTATGCTATTGATCCATCAAATGATCAATGGTCCATCGTGTATCTACTCACTAGATTAATTTAACCATGTCATCCTTTGATCCTAAAGGGGAGAGTTCTTTCGAATCTAGACCTCGCGAAATGAAGGCCAAAAAAACCATTACAAAAGAGAATCTTAACCAAGCCCCATATGAAAAATCTAAAGGAATTTCATTCATTGAAGTTCTCATGGGATTAGATCTACTCAAGATATCATTGTCAAAACCTCTAATGTTTTAGAAGCTGAACGATAGAGGATGTTTAGTAGTGGCTGACCCTGAGGAACTTCAACTGTGAACCCAAATGTGTATGTTCTCTATTATGGCTCAAATTTTTTACTTAAAATGTGATAAAACCAGGTCATATGTGGATCTAAAACCCAATATTGCTCACTGTTGGGGATTTTCAAATTGGAAAATTATCCCTCTAGGTAAAGGCTATTTTCATATTTTTCTCACCTCTCAAGATAAACTATACCGGGTATGGAAGAGAGGAAATATTCAACTCAAACCTGTATTATTGTGTATCTCTGAATGAGATTTTTCATTTAACCCAAACAATCATTGGAACTCCATGAAACATATTTGGGTTAGATTTCATAACCTTAACTGGTTTTTTTGGTACCCAAAGATCTGAAATGATATATCCTCTTACATTGGAACTCCCCTCATGATTGACCAGTATACCTTATAGGGTGAATTAGGTCTATTTTCCAGAGTTATGGTGTAACACCCCAAGATTCCATGATACATTTCCCTTTGAATAATGCAATATCTTGCATTGTACGCAATTTCGAGATTCTAACACACCACGACCAATCAAACTAGAAGTTATGAATAATAATACCCACTTTTTGATTTTTTATAAATTTTAACTTTCATAATGGACTTAATTTTTGGATTAGGAATATCAAAATTATCTTAGGGTGAATTTTGGTACTTTTATGAGAACTTTCAATTTTTTATGAATAGTGAAAAATACTAAATTTTAATTAAAAACAACATTGTTAATCAAAATAATTTATAGTGTTAAATTATAAATTTTAATGGTTTTTAAGTACCATTAGATTATATTTTTACCATTTAATATAATTTAAGTCATTGGATGTAATATCACGATTCAACTGGACATAAACAAGTGTCAATATTTTGATAGTTATTATTTCATAAAAAAACGCTTTTTCTTTTGACAACGAGAATTAATTTTAAATTAATTTATGCTAATTATGTGTTCTGAATTTGGAAAAATGTATTGCATATTTTTAATCATGAGGTAAAAATTGTGTAAATAGGTAACTTTTATTTTTATACATTATGAATATTTACTTCAGTAAATATTTTATTTACCGTGGTTAAAGGGTTAAATCCAGTAAATAAGGTTAAAAAAATAATATTATAATAATATTAAATTACCCTAACATGTGTCCTAACCCTATTGGATGATACATGTATGATCATGGGAATCATTGGGTCGATTTTGGGACCCCATGGAGCCACTTGGGAGTGATAATGACATTTTATATTAAATAATCTAAAGTAAAGACAAAAATAACAATACAAAATATGTTTTAGTAAATCACTTTTTATATGAAGTTATATAATTGATATATTTGACTATAAATAGTCATTAGAAATATAAAAATATTTCATACATCAGGATATTTTATTTATAATTTTTATACATAAAATAAATATGTTAAATTTGACACAATAATGATGCAGTATTTTCTTTATTAATGAAACAATCAAATAAATGATATTATAAATAATAAAATAAATATAATTTTAATGTTTTTATGCCATAGAATAATTTTATAGATTAATATGACATGTTAGGGTTGATTAAATGTATTTATTTCAAATTAATAAAGCTGTTAGAACTTTAACAGAAATCAATTATTAAATAATGTCAAAATTAACATAAATGAGTTTTTAAAACAAACACAATATTATAGGTTGATATAATAATCCTAAAAATATAAGTTTCATCCAAAAAGACTTATATAATTATAGTTGTATCATTAATTAACTACTTGGGGTTCTCTTGGAAGTTTATAGTAAGTTTATTAACCATATAATATAAAAATACAAAGAGACATGGTAAATGTCAAACTATTTAACTAAGAGTTAAATCTAAAAGATAAGGTTAATATGATTAATTAAACCTGTATAAAACCTATTGTTTGATATGTTTTCGACCCATACCCACCTTATCATTTAAATAATTCAATTTGGGCCATTAGAAACCGAAAATTATTTTATTATAAAATAATATTTCAAGCTTTTACTAAAGTGACCCTCACCTCTCTTATAAAAGGGAACTTCCCCTTCTCTCAAATTCACACCTTCAAATCCATGTGGCTCAAAAAACCCCTTCCCAAATATCCTCTCAAATATCATCACTTAATATTATAGGCCTTTATTTAGTCTTAAATCCAACCAAAGGATCCCTTTTGATCAAATCGAAAGGAAGAACCCAAAGAAGAGGTAAATATTTCATCACCTCTTTCAAGTTCTTTTCTTCTTACACTTCCTCTTTCATTGTTGTTTCCATTCAAAAATAATAAATCCAGTATATTCTATATATTTTTATGTTATTATAAAAATTTTACAACCATATTCATCATTATATCCATCCTATAAATGACAAAGTCACCATACGTGCGTATGTACGGATTACCGTCTCCACGTCGTGGTGTAGTTTGTTATTCAAACACTTCATCATTTGGATGGGTATAATAATAAATGTAAATGATGTAAATAATAAATATAAAATGATAATTATTCTTTATATATGATATACCAACCAATTATATATGATTTTAATATCAAAAGAATGATATTGTCGCTCGTGCGTACGTACGGATTACCATCTCCACAAACGCGATGAGATTCATTTCACATCGTAATCATTCAAGAATAATTTTCATTTTATGATTAAAAATAATGTTTATGAACATAATATCATTCTATATATGAATCAAATACATCCTATCCATAACAAACATGGCTTACTTAACTAATCATATAAAGGAAAACAAATCAGTTAACACCCGAAATGGTGATACTACTAAAATATCATTAACAAAGCAATATTATAAGATCATATATGATATCATATTAATGTATATGGTTCTTTTATAATTTAATAACCACTGTTTAACCATTATACAAGAGGTTAACCTACCTTCAACTAAGGAAAAGTATAATGTAAGGGTTAATTTCACAATCTCTTGATTATCCAAGGTTGTTTTTATGTAAGTATCTACTGGGACCTCTTTATCATCCAAATCCATGTTTCTTAAAAATTCATTCCAAAACATTTTTACTATTTACTAGACTATGAGTTAAAGTAATTTATACCCTTTTTTTACTTTTTATAAAATGGTTTGAAAAGAACCTTTCCGTCATTTTCCAAATAAGGTACCTTATGACCTTTTTGACCAAATTAAGGTAAAAATGTTTTTTTAAATTATACAGATGGTGCAGCTATTTTCCGTCGTTATAACATCGTCAAAGTTTCCCTTACAATATTATAATAATATTGTAAAAATAAATGTATTATTTTATAATTATATAACTTTTAAATTATTTCAAAATAGAAATATATATTTCTCAATTTTTTTTTGATTTCATCTATGTCAACATCCTTTGATGGATTGTGAGCTTATTTGAAGTTGATTTATTATGATACAAAACTTCCATATTGTATTAAAGGTTTTTTGATATGTTTGACTGTGGATGTGTTATTTTTATACCATTCATGGTTTATGGATAAAGTATTGACATTTCATATGCTAGTTTTAATATGAATGTTTATGTTATGTTTAAACCTTTTCATATGAGGAATGAATTGGACTTAGTAAGTGAAGGGTGGAGCCCACTATAGCTTCTTGATGCATCGGTTGGTCTCATGTGACAAACCAGTGTCTTGGCATAAGGCCTTGACAAAATCTTATTTGTAGTCTTGGCACAAGGCCTTGACTATGTGGTTATGAAGTCTGATATTATACATTCCATCAGTATAAAAGTGGCTATTGATATTGCATGTGATTATTAGACTAGTATAATATCCATGTGAATAAGTAAATGACATTATTTGATTTTATCATTTCCATATTAAGCTGATGTTAAAGTTTAAAAGGCTTATTTTTAGTATTACATTGCCTTAAATGTTTATGCTTATTTATGACAGTTTCCGTTATATTGTTATCCTTACTGAGAATATGAATCACCCCTTTCTATGTTTTATTTTTACCAGGAATCAAAAAAGTATACTATGAATGACCTTTAGAGACAATATAAGGGATATTAGTGTGGCCTATGGAGACTATGTTGTTTTAGGTTTTCATTTTATAATGTAATGTAAAACTTATGAATGTATCTAGTATTTCCAATGCCACTAAAAAAATCGGTCTTTCGAGACTTCATCTTGTGTGATCATGCCAATGTTATGTAATAATGCACTGACTCTGGGTAACTAGGGTCAGGGTGTTATAGTTGGTATCAGAGGAAGTTTAGTACAAACCTTGGATACTAGATTTAGAAAAACTCTGATTAGAGAACATTACCATAAGATAGACTTTGAGGGTTAGTATAAAAGAACTTTCAAGAATTTTGGTATGGTAGAGATTTTGTGAGTTTTCCAATAAATACATCCCTATCTGGATACGAGTAGGTAGAGGCGGCTCTGGAACAGATATACTAAGGGGTAAAACCCAAATACACCGCTTTGAGCTAGACTCGAATGGGAACTGGTGCATGACAACGGGCCTTGCTGCACTCTTGGTTATGACACTCCCAAGGGATATGCTTAGGATAATTATCATTTTCATTAAAACCAATTATTAAGGGTTTATGAGTATATAATTTTTGAAAGAAAACATTTTTATGATTATGGATTATATCCATAAACTGTTCAATTTATGGTAAGTGTTTTACAAGTTTGGATTTATGTATTGCGGTTCATAAACTAATCTAGTGTATGCCATTGTTTAGAAATGGCACCTAGTGGAAGGAATGGAAACTATATCCACGCACATAATACATGTAGGGATTTCCCTCCTACTCAATATAATTATAGTGGAGCTGGTGAAGCAACTGGTGCTGATCATCTTATCACCATACTAGGACAACTCCCTCAAGTTATGAATAATAACCTTACCTGTATGGAACACCCTGATCCACAATGCGGAGGATCTATGTTAGACAGCTTCATGAGGCAACAACCACCAATATTCAATGGGAGTACCAATCCATTAGTATCTGAGCAATGGATAAATTCCTTAGAGAAAATATTTTACGCTTTGGGGAGTAGCGAAAGGGAAAAAGTTGTCATGACAGTTTATCACCTCATAGAAGATGCAGATCAATAGTGGTCATTAATTCAAAACACAAAGAAAGATGATGAAGTATCAAATATGTAATTGAGGGAGTTTAAAGAGATTTTCTTATAAAAATACTTTCCTTATGACCATCGAGTGGATATGGAAAGACAATTTCTGAGTCTGAGGCAAAAGGAGGATAAGAATGTCGCAAAATATGAGGCTAAATTTGCAAGGTTAGCAAGGAATACTGCAGATTATATACATAACCCAATAAGTAATATTGATCGTTTATTTCATGGCATAAAACCATTTCTCCATTGAGCATTAGTCTCATAATCCTTCTCGTTGTATGAAGATATTGTCTCATGTGATATCACGACAGAAAAAGAATTCTCTAAGTCTTACAACTTTAAAGAAAATAAAGAGAAGAAGTGATCTACTGAACACTCTGAAAATGGAAATAAGGGGAATAGGGGAAAAGTTGAATATCTATCCTAAAGTAAATGTGGCAAGAAATACCCTGGTACTTGCTTGAAGGGAATGAGATTTTGTTACAAGTGTGGTGAAAAAGGCCACCAATCTCATGATTGCAAGGAGAAGAAAGAGGTTGTCAATGTTGAATGATACAATTTTAGAGAAAAGAGGAATTATGAAAATGAATGACCTAAGATCCAAGGTAACTTACCTCATAAAACACCAAGGGAGAAAGGAAAAGCTTATGCAATCACTACTACTGAGGTTGAAGCTCCGAAAGATGTGGTGGTAGGTAATTTAATGGTTTCCTCAAGATTAGCCAATGCTTTATTAGATTCTGGATCATCACATTGTTTCATATCTTCCCAATTTTCTAAGAAAATTAGATATTTTCAATTTTACTTAACAAGGGAGTTGTTAGTCAAAACACATAATGGAAGTATCATCGCCACAAAGTTTTGTGAATCAGTTCCCATTAGGGAATATAAATGTTCTTCATCTGCTGATCTCATTGTCATACCCATGATTGAATTTGATATAATCCTTGGTATGGATTGGATTTCAGATCATGATGTTAAAATTTATTGTAAGAAGAAGGAGGTTGCAATTTTCGATGATGATAAAGAGTGCATAATCTTTAGAGCAGACACATCACCACCTGATTGTTACCTAGATCGACCCCCAATAGCTCTAATAAATTCAATTATTTGGGAGGGTGAGAATGAAATAATTATGGGTTTGGAAAAGAATGTTTGAATAGAGGATGTTCCTATTGTGAAATAATATGTTGATGTGTTTCCAGAGGGTTTACCTAGAAATCCTCCAGAATGAGAAATTGAGTTTTCCATTAATTTAATTCTTGGTTCAAGCCCCATATCAAAGACCCCTTATAGAATGGCCATTGTGGATTTAGTGGAACTAAATAAACAACTAGAGGAATTGAGTAATAAGGGATTTATTCGCCCTAGTTTTTCTCCATGGAGAGCCCCTGTCCTTTTTGTTAAGAAGAAAGATGGATCTATGAGGTTGTGCATTGACTACAGGGAAATCAATAATATAACAATAAATAACAAGTATCCCCTACCTCACATTGATGATTTATTCCACCAAATTCATGGAGCTCAATATTTTTCAAAGATTGACCTTTGATCTGGATATTATTAGTTGTGTGTGAAGAAGGAAGACATTCTGAAAACAACATTTAGAACCAGGTATGGGCATTGTGAGTTTACAGTAATGCCTTTTGGGATGACTAATGCGCCTTCTATTTTCATGGATCTAATGAACAGAGTTTTCAAGGAATATCTTGATGAAATTGTTGTGGTATTTATTGATGATATCCTAGTATACTCCAAAAGCTATGAAGATCATGAAAATAACTTGCGCACTATTTTGAAAACCCTCAGAAGAAATTAATTATATAGGAAGTTTAGCAAGTGTGAATTCTGGCTTGAAGATATTTCTTTTCTTGTCCATATTTTCTCTAAGTATGGAATATCTATTGATCCTTCAAAGACCAAGGCAATCCAAGAATGGCCAGCACCGAAGAGTATAACTAAGGTACACAGTTTTATTGGTTTAACAGGTTATTATCGATGTTTTGTCTATAATTTTTCCTGATTGTCTAACTCATTAACCACTCCCACATGTAAAGGGGTTAAATTTGTTTACAAAAAAGAGTGTGAATAATGTTTTGAATAATTTAAGAGAAGATTAGTCAATGATCCTATCTTTACTCTACCACCAGGGAATGATGGGTTTGTTATTTATAGTGATGCTTCAAAGAAAGGACATGGTTGTGTCCTTATGCAGAATGATAGAGTTATTGTCTATGCATCATGACAGCTAAAAATTTATGAGCAAAACTATCATAGTCACGATCTTGAGTTAGCAACTGTAATCATTGCTCTGAAAATATGGACACATAGTCTCTATAGTGAAAAATGTGAGATTTATACTGATCACAAGAGTTTGAAGTATATTTTCTCACAAAAAGAACTCAACATGAGGCAAAGGATATGGCTTTAACTACTCAAGTATTATGATTTCACTATACACTATGATCGTACCATGATTCACTGCGTAATTTTCACCTTTACACCACTGTGCTAAACTTGTTTTATATTGAAAATTATAAAAATAATGACAAGTTGAATTCCATGTTTGAGTCATTTATTTTTTGTTTATCACTGTTAAAAAGGTCAATGATACTTGTTTTGATGATTCCATTGTAGGAGGAGATGATTTGGAGGGCCCATGATGATGTCCAAGAAAAATGGGAAAAAAACTGCGCAGGATCCAAGCACACCAGTGGATTAATCCGCACACTTCTACTAGAACATGCATCCAATTGGGTTGATATTTTTTGGTATGGTCCTAATTTCATTGTTATATATTTACTATCAAGTAACCCAAGACTCATTCGGCCATCTAGTGGCCCAACCGAACTGATCTGCACATCACACCGAATCTGCACGATGTCAAAAGTGGTGTGCTGTGATCTGTCCATATCTCGGGATATAAGTGTCCAATTTATTCCAAAAATTTGGTGGAGACAGACAATAGGTGGGGATACAACTTTTTTATTTTCTCCAAATCTAGATAAGTCTGTCCGGAGGTCGAAACAACTGTGACAGATGGTTTTAATAATTATGTGTGCTCAAAACCACCTTCCCATTTTCCTATAAAATGGCACCTTGGGATCCTAATTTGCAAGTTCAGCCAGGAGGAAAAGCTCTGGTATTTTGGATATCCAAATGAGTTCTCCCATCATACTTGATGTTTTGGAGGCCCCTATCATCATAGGGGGATCAACAATGAAGAAGGAGTTCCACTCGAGCCTTCTCCTCCTCTCGATGGCGAGCTAAATGATGGATGATCATTTCGAGGGAACTACACATATTTGGGAGGGAGTTCCGACACTTGATACTCTACTGGTTTGGTGTAATTTGTGTATGTATTATTTCAATTATGTTTTATCTAAACATCTTTGTCCTCTGAGTTCATTTATTGGGTTTAATTAAGTGAACCGCTTTTCATTTCAACATCGATTGAGTTGAAATTTCAAGTGGGAAACTTGAGTTATTTTAATTAGGAAAAATAAGGATCTATTTATCTCACACATAAAAAAGATATTAGTATAATTTGGTAGCCTTTAATATGTTCTTGAAGTCCAAACCTTGACAACACGATTGTTGTGTCAAGGGTTGGTACTTTGTGCAATGTTTAGAGAGGCAATAGGGGAATCAAGATCTTGACAACCCTCAACCAAATAATTAAACAAAACCATGTGAAATTTTCAGAACAATGAACTATCCAAGATGTGTAGTGAACTTGAAATGATCTTCTCCTCTCATAATTCTTAAACCACCACTTTATTTATCAATTATTCAACTCATTAATTGAGTAATTTTCTTAAATCTATTTTCAAAACCTCCCCCCTCTTTTAGTAATTCTTATTAAAAATTCATACTTAAAACATATCAATTATCCTCAAGAGATGACCTAGAGTCTTTCCTAGACTATAAATAAATCTTAAAATCATAATCAATTTGACGTGTCACGATAGCACGGTCAAATTTTGGCGACGTTTTCAGGGAGCGCTTTGGTTTTAGTGCATGTTTTTGATAATTTTCTTTGTAAATTTTGTGAATGATTGTTTGTTTTATCTTCTACCTTTACATTTATTTTTGTGTTATAATTTATTTCTTGTGTAGGTTCTGTGTATAACGCGTTCTACTCTAGGAGACTTACAACCTTTCGAACCCGAACCAGAGAGGATCCTACATCAGCGACCCTGAGATACACAAGAGGAACCTTTGAAGGAGGATGCACAAAACATCAAAACTCATCTTGATCCTTCTTCTTATTCTTTGGTAACCCACATTAAAACTGAAATTAACATGAATAACATGGATGAAAAAAATCAAACACTAAATGAACTAACCTCAAATGATATTGATTTCCATCCCACATACATTCAATTACAAGGCGAGGCACCCAATTTTGAACTAAAATCTGGTTTAATTCATCTATTACCAAGATTCCATGGACTTCTTGGAGAGGATCCACCCAAGCATTTAAAATAATTTCACACTGTGTATTCTAAATTAAAACCTTCAAATGTGGATGAAGAACAAGTAAAGTTAAGGGTACTCTCTTTTTCATTAGAACACACAGAAAAATATTGGTTATATTATGTTAATTCCCCAATAAGAGGCTGGGTGGACATGAAACACCTTTTCCTTGAAAAATATTTCCTAGCCTCTCGAACTGCAAAAATAAGGAAAGAAATTTGTGGGATAAGGAAATCTCAAGGGGAAACACTTCATGAATATTGGTAAAGATTTAAAATATTATGTTCAAGTTGTCCACCCCACCAAATAAGTGACCAACTTTTAATTTAATATTTTTATGAAGGATTAATCCCAATTGATCGAAATACGATCGATGATGTTGCAGGTGGTGCACTATTTGATAAGACCCCAATTGCTGTAAGAACCCTGATTGAGAACATGGTGCAAAATACACAACAATTTGGTTCAAGGTCTAATGTACCAATTAAAGGTGTCCATGAGGTTCAAAGTACTGAATTCAAGAAGAATGTGGACACAAAGTTCAAGAGGTAAGTACTCTTCTTCGACAACTTTCTCTTTCCCAAGGGAAATCCCAATATCCTCCTCCCATAAATTGTGGTATATGTTTTTCTAACACCCACTACTCAGACCAATGTCCTCAATTAAGGGAAACATCTGAGAGTTGTGAGGCAATATTTACAGGCCTCCCCTATAACCAACCCTTTAGGCAAGAACCATACTATCCATCCAACTCTGGGTGGAATAAGAACCAAGCCTATAGGCAAGTGGGGAATTCAAACTAACCTCAACAGCAATGGAACCAACCAGGGCAGTGTAGTCATCCACCACCACCACCCAGAAATCCTCAACCACCCCAAATGCCTTTCCAACAAACCCCTCCAAAACCTGAGCCTAGCCTAGAAGATATGATGAAACAGATGGTTTCTAACAATATTCAATTCCAACAAACCACTCAGGCATCTATACAAGACCTAAAAACCCAATTAGCCCAACTAGATAACTCAATGGGTGAAATTCAAAGTCACGGATCAGCTAAAATTCCCTCTCAACCAGTAGTTAACCCTAGGGATAAAGTAAATGTTAGTGCCATCACCCTTAGGAGTATAAAACAACTAGGAAGTAAAATGAATCCTCCATTAGAGTCATCCCCTCCTAAGAAAACCACCATCCCAACCATTAAAAATGTTCCAAATGTTAAATAACCTTGTCCTAAGAAAATCCCTTCCAAAGGAAAGAGTGTGTATATTGATGAGTCACCTAGACCAACCATTCCTCTTCAATTTCCTCAAAGGGCCACCAAACCAAGAAAACAAAAGGAAACTGAACTTGATATGAAAATATTGGAAACTTTTTAAAAAGTGTAGGTTAATATTTTTTTGATTGATTCTGTGAAGAAAATTCCAAGATTCGCCAAGTTTCTGAGGGAGATGTGTAAAAACCGAAGGAGACATCGTGGTGATGAGAAAGTGATCTTGGGGAGGAATGTTTTAGAACTGATAGAGCTATCACTTCCCACCAAGTTCAATGATCCTGGAACATTATAAATTCCATGCACCATAGGGGAGTATTCTATTTCTAATGCTATGATTGATTTAGGTGCCTCTATAAATGTGATGCCTCACTACATTTACTCTAAATTACAGGTTGGGGAAGTGGAGACCACTGGAATTTTTGTTCAACTGGCCAACCAGAGTACTGCACACCCATCTGGTGTGTTAGAGGATGTTCTTTTGAGGGTTCAAAATTTAATTCTTCTTTCTTACTTCTATGTGCTTAAAATGGAGGATGATAGGATGAATGGACATGCCCCAATTATATTGGGGAGACCCTTCTTGAAAACCTCCAAATTAATGTCCACAATGGTACATTATCTATTGAATTTGGTGGTGACCTAGTCCATTTCAACATCCTTGATGCTAGGAAGCACCCCTCAGAAGAACATTCCTCTATCTCTCTGTTAATTCAATTGATGTACTTCCTACCCCTGAAAAACAACTTTTCTTTCCCCCAATCTCCTTTATGAGTTTTATTCACTGATAGAAATGCTAGGAAATGAATCATGCATTTATTTTTTTAGTGGTATAGAAAAGTGTCATGTTTGTTCATTGATTGATGATTTCTTGAACACTGAGGATCCACTGGCCATCAATGATACTACTAAGCTTGTAAAAGATCATTACTCATTAGAGGATGATACCATTGAGCAGTTAGATGATATTAGTGATCTCTCACTTTCAAAGACACTCCCATAAATCCAAAATCCACCTGAATTGGTTCTGAAACAATTTCCTAAAGATTTAAAATATTCATATCTTGATAATGGAAACAACTTTCCTATCATCATTTCTAGTTCATTCCCTCCTGAGCATGAATTGCGTCTGCTTGAAATTTTGAGGGAGTATAAAAAAGATTTGGGATGGACACTTGCTGACATTCCTGGTATTATCCCATCAATTTGTACACATCATATTTTGTTAAATGATGAGGCTAAACCAGTGAGGTAGCCACAACATTGACTGAACCCAAACCTCCTAGAAGTTGTGAAAAATGAGGTAACAAAATTATTGGCTGCTAGAATCATTTACCCCATCTATGACAGCCAATGGGTCCATCCTATTCAATTTGTTCCTAAAAATACCATCCTTACAGTAATCAAAAATGAAAACAATTAATTGGTTCCAACTCGTGTGTAGAATAATTGGCGTGTCTGTATAGACTATCACTAACTAAACCAATACACTAGGAAGGACCATTTCCCTTTTCCATCCATTGACCAAATTCTAGAGAGGCTAGCGAGTAAGCCCCACTACTATTTCCTTGATGGGTATTCTGGATACTTTCAGATCAATATTTCCCCCGAGGATCCGGAAAACACAACCTTCACTTGCCCCTTTAGAACATTTGCATATAGAATGATTCCATTTGGTATGTGCAATGATCCGGGTAATTTCCAACATTGCATGGTTAGTATTTTTTCAGATTACCTGGAGAATTGCATGGAAGTATTCATGGATGATTTCACTGTTTATGTCTCTTATTTTGATGAATGTTTGAGTAGTCTTGGTTTAGTCCTACGTCACTTTATTGAAAATTATCTTTTATTAAATTATGAGAAATGCCATTTCATGGTGTGACAAGGTATAGTTTTGGGGCATGTCATTTCTGAGGATGGTATCCAAGTGGATAAATCAAAAGTGGATGTCATTTCTTCATTACCATTCCCCAAAAATGTATGGGATGTGCGGTCTTTCATAGGCCATTCTAGATTTTACCATCGTTTCATTCACAACTTTAGTAAAATTGCACTCTCCCTCTCCTGATTAGTCCAAAAAGAAAAAGAATTTGTTTTTGATAGAGAATGCGAGGAATATTTTAATATGTTAAAATGGAGTCTCAATTCACCCCCAGTAATCCAACAACCTCAGTGGGATTTACTGTTAGAGCTAATGTGTGATGCCTCTAACTATGCAGTTAGGGAAGACTTGTCACAAAGGGTCGATCGATCTCCACATGTCATTGCCTATGCCTCACGTACTTTGGACCCTGACCAAGATAACTACACCACAAATGAAAAATAATTCCTTGCTATTGTATTTTCCTTGGACAAATTCAGGTCATACCTTTTGGGGTCTAATGTCATTATGTTCTCAGACCATGTAGCCCTCCGGTATCTCCTTAAGAAACCAGAAGCAAAACCACGTCTCATTCACTAGATGCTCCTCCTTCAGAAATTTAATCTAGAAATTAGAGATAAAAAAGGATCAGAGAATGTGGTGGCTGATCATATCAGTATGATTCCCCCATACTCGTATATTGAATCATCCCCCTATATTCCTTTAAATGATATGTTTCCTGATGAGAAATTGTACAGAGTGCAAGATGTTATTCCTTGGTATGCTGAAATTGTAAATTATTTGGTAGCATCTTGCATTCCTACTGATTTCAATAAAAACCAAGCCAGTCGTCTAAAACACAAGTCTCTTTGGTGCATTTGGGATGACCCCTACCTCTGGAGAACGTGTAGTAATCAAGTTCTTAGGCGTTGTGTTTCTGATAGAGAGTTTCAGTCTATCCTTAGATTCTATCAAACTCTTGCTTATGGGGGCCACTTTGGTCCCCAACGGACTTCTCGCAAGGTCCTTGATTCTGGTCTCTTTGGGCCAATACTTTTTCGAGTTGCCCATGATTTTTTCAAATCTTTTCCTTGTTGTCAAAGAATGTGGAATGTATATAAAAGAAATGAAATTCCACAACAACCATTGCTCTTTCATGACATTTTTGATGTTTGGGGCATTGACTTTATGGGTCCATTTTCTGATTCCTTTGGCAACTTATACATTCTTCTGACAGTTGATTACGTGTCAAAATGGGTAGAGGCACAAGCTACAAGGACTAATGATTCTAAGGTAGTTTTATAATTTTTGAGAACCCAAATCTTCTGTAGGTTTAGCTTACCTAGGTTCATCATCAGTGACCAGGGTTCTCATTTCTACAATGGAACAATGCAATCAAGTTTTCATCGGTATGGGGTCGATCATAGAGTGTCTACTACATATGATCCATAGACCAATGGTCAAGCCGAGGTATCAAATAAGGAGGTAAATCAGATTATTGAAAAAACTGTTCAACCCAATAGAAAAGATTGGAGTCTTTGACTTGATGATTCATTATGGGCCTACCGTATTGCTTTCAAAACCCCCATTGGAGTGTCACCCTATCGTCTTGTGTTTGGAAAGAGTTATCACATACTTGTTGAGATTGAGAACTGAGCCTACTAGGACATCAATCAATGAAATTATAATCTTTCTGGTTTGGGTGACCAAAGGAAGCTACAGATTCAGGATTTGGAGGAAATAAGAAGAGATTCATTTGAAAACTCCAGGATTTATAAGAAGCGAACCAAGTCTGCCCATGACCATCTTATACTTCATCGTCAGTTCCACATTAGGCCAAAGGTCCTTATTTATAATGCAAGGCTGAAGTTTCATCTAGGTAAGCTTCATTCCCACTGGTTTGGCCCATACACTGTTATTAATGTATCTCCATTTGGTGTTGTTCAGGTTCAAAATGAAGAAACCAAGCAAACATTCATTGTCAATGGCGAGCGGCTAAAGCACTTCCATGAAGCCCTTTCGGAGTTCCAAATGGAGGAAACCCATGTTCAAGAAGCAACATACCAGTGAAACACACCAGGTTTTATCCTTCCTTATCACATTTTCAATTATTATAGTGAGGACACTGTTCATTCTAGGTGTGAGGGTATGGTTACATTCTTGGGTTAGATAGGAATTTTCATAATTTTTTTTCTTTCTTTCTTCTCTTTTTCGCCTTCTTTATGGTATTTTTATTTTTCCCCCATCAAAAATTTCAAAGTTCCAGGATTAGGTGACCATAAAGGGGGAAAGTAAAAATACCATAAGGAATTGTGAAAAAGAATATGTGTATGAAGTTAACATCAGGGAGTGATTTTTAGTGAATTGGTTTTCTGTCAATGATATAAATGGTTGTATCACTGTGAAACATTTGAGATGATTGATGCCCCTTGTGTGAGTAGTTTTTGGGAAAATTGTGTCACTAATATCTCTATACATTTTTTCACCAAACCACAAAGTGCGAATATTTATTACTTAATATAAGGTAAATATATGTTAGGTTAATATTTTTCATCTTTAAATAATATTTCTATATGTTCGTTCCTTATCTGATCTGTTTAATTACTGTACCAGATTGACCTATGCGTGTGTACCTAATGTCCAAATATTATATGCCCTAAAAAAAATAGATTGTGTCTTAGGTAGGTCAAAAACCACTACTCCTGAACCTTTGATCATTTTATAACTATTGCAATTAGTGTCATGAGGAGATCAAACAAGGGTTGAGAGATGAGTGTGAGATTTTTTCCAAATGCAAATTCTAAAAAAACAAAAATAATAAATGAGGGGAGTGATTAAATGTACAATATATGGGGATATATAGGTCAGGATCTTATGGTTTGAATTATAGGAATGCTTAAGTGAGTGAGTCTTGAAATATGATTGCAAAGGATGTAGGGAAGGTTCGGTGAAAATTCATTTTAAGATGAATAATTTTAAAATAAAATATATTTATTGGATAGAAAGTGGAAAGAATAGCATGAAATGGTTTTCACACACACACTTGTAGAGTTAGTGTAATGGTTGAATTTTTAATTCCTTTATCATGTTGGTTCCAGGAATCTCTTTGAATTTCATTATGATTTGATTTATGAGACATCTTTTTCCATTTTCACTAGGAAAACTCCTTTGTGTGGTTCGTACATTGATCACATTACTTTAGTGAATTAAAATTTCATCAAATGTTAAATCTTCATGATGTTGGGAATATATATATGCCTCATTTTATTTGGATATGCGACTTTTCCCAGGAGTGCACAAGTTTAGGTGTGGGGGTGTGATCGTACCATGATTCACTATATAATTTTCACCTTTACACCACTGTGCTAAACTTGTTTTATATTAAAAATTGAAAAAATAATGAGAAGTTTCATTACATGGTTGAGTCATTTATTTTGTGTTTATCACTTTTAAAAAGGTAAATGATACTTGTTTTGATGATTCCATTGCAAGAGGAGGTGATTTGGAGGGACCATGATGATGTCCAAGAAAAATGGGCCAAAACTGCGCAGGATCCAACCACACTAGTGGATTAATCCGCATACTTCTACTATACTGTGCATCCAATTTGGCTGATATTTTTTTTCCTGGTCCTAATTTCATTGGGAAACATTTCTTATTAATTAACCTAAGACTCATTCGGTCATCTAGTGTCCCAGCCGACCCCATCTATCCAACACACCAAATCTGCACGATGTCAAAAGCGGTGTGCTGGGATCTATCCATATCTCAGGCTATAAGTGTCCAATTTATTCCAAACATTTTGTGGAGATGGCCAAGAGGTGGG
Source organism: Viscum album (assembly GCA_963277665.1). Taxonomy (NCBI): domain Eukaryota; kingdom Viridiplantae; phylum Streptophyta; class Magnoliopsida; order Santalales; family Viscaceae; genus Viscum; species Viscum album. Next base: position 1,626,814,688 of record OY728161.1, on the reverse strand, counting down.
GATATTTTTTTTATTTTCTCCAAATCAAGATAATGCTTTCTGGAGGTCAAAAAACCTATGACAAGTAGTTTTAATAATTTTTTGTGCTCAAAAAAACCTTCCCATTTTCCTATAAAATAGAACCTTGGGATTATCATTTGCAAGTTCATCCAGGAGGAAAATCTCTGGTATTTTGGAGACCCAAATTAGTTCTCTCCTCATACTTAAAGTTTTGGAGGCCCCTATCATCATAGGGGGATCAACAATGAAGAAGGAGTTCCACCCAAGCCTTCTCCTCCAATCGATGGTGAGCTAAACGGTGGACGGTAATTTCGAGGGAGCTAAACATACTTGGGAGGGAGTTCAGACACTTGATACTCTACTGGTTTAGTGTAATTTGTGTGTAGAATATTTCACTTATGTTTTATCTAAACATGTTTCTCCTCTGAGCTCATTTATTGGGATTAATTAAGTGAACCGCTTTTCATTTCAACATCAATTGGGTTGAAATTTCAAGTGGGAAACTTGAGTTGTTCTGATTGGGAAACACAAGGATCCTCTTTATCTCACACATAAAAAAAAAGATATTAGTATGCTTTGGTATCATTTAATCTGTTCTTGAAGTCTAAACCTTGACAACATGATTGTTGTGTCAAGGGTTGGTACTTTGTGCAACGTTTAGAGAGGCAAGAGGGGAATCAAGATCTTGACAACCCTCAACCAAAGAATTAAACAAAACCATGCGAAAATTTCATAACAATGAACTATCCAAGATGTTTAGTGAACTTGAAATGATCTTATTCTCTAATAATTCTTAAACCATCACTTTATTTACCAACTATTCAATTCTTTAATTGAGTAATTTACTTAAATATGTTTTCAAAATTTCCCCCCTCTTTTAGTAATTCTTATTAAAAATTCAAACTCAAAACCTCTCAACGCTCCTCGAGAGATGACCTAGGGTCTTCCCTAGAATATAAATCAATCTTAAAGTCCTAATCAATTTGACGTTTCATGACAGTGCAATCACACTACCACCTAGAAAAGGTAAATAAGGTGGTATATGCTTTGAGCAGAAAGGATCATGGAGTTTTGAACAAGATAAGAGTTGAAAGGGATCCTATTTTCATGGATCTAGTGAAAATGGATATGGTAATAATCATGGAAGGTGAAACATAAATAATTTTTCAAATGGTTTCCAAACCATATTTACTAGAAAGGATAAAAAGTTCTCAGGATGATGAAGAGGAGTTTCAAAAGGAGATTAAATCTGTGAATGATGGGAGATTGAGTGACTTCATATATGAAGATGGGATTTTGAAATTTGGGAAGAGACTTTGTGTTCTCGATATACCAGATCTAAAAATGGAATATTTAGATGATTCTCATAGCTCCAATTTCTCTATAAAACCTGGTATCACCAAGATGTATAGAGATTTGTAGGATCATTTTTGGTTGGACAACATGAAGAGGGAGATTGCTGATTTTGTGTCAAGATATATGGTTTTTCAACAAGTGAATGATAGAAGGCAACAACCTAGAGGAGTCATGCAACCACTTCCGATACATTAGTGTAAATGGGATAATATTACGATGGACTTTGTCATGTGGCTACCAAAGACTCCTAGAAGGAATAATGCAATATGGGTCATTGTTGATCGTCTTACCAAGTCAGCACATTTTCTTGCTATAAGAAAATATTTACCACTTGAACGTCTAGAAATAATATATATTAATGATGTTGTAAGACTTCATAGAGTACCCTTATCGATTGTTTCTGATCATGATCCCCATTTTACATCAAGATTTTGGAAAAGTCTTCAGAAAGCCCTGGATACTGAACTTCGTTTGAGCACTGCCTACCACCCTCAAAATGATAGAGAATCAGAGAGGACTATTCAAACCTTAGAAGAAATGTTGATATCTTTCTCACTTGACATTCAAGGTATAAGGGATCAATATTTTCCTCTGGTATAATTTTTTTATAACAATAGCTTCCATTCAAGTATTTAGATGACACCATATGAAGCGTTACATGGAAAGAGATGTTACCCACCAACTTGTTGGGATGATGTTGGTGAAAGAAAACTTGTAGGCCTAGAAATTGTTGAGGAAATAATAGAAAAGGTGATGGTTATATAAACCCACATCAAAGCAGCCCAAAGTAGGCAAAAGAGTTATGCCGATAACCGAAGGAAGGATTTGGAATTTCAAGTAGGTGACCATGTTTTCTTGAAGGTATCTCCATGGAAGGGTGTTATACGTCTCGGTAAGAAGGATATATTGAGTCCCAGGTACATCATACCTTTCAAAATACTAGAACTAATTGGAGTTGTCACTTATCGTTTGACAATGCCTCCAAGTCTCTCCAAAGTTCATGATGTGTTCCACGTATCACTACTGAGAAAATACATGACTGACCAAATGCATGTAATCACTTATGAGGAAATTGAATTGACACCTGATTTGTCTTATTATGAAGATCATTTCAAGATTCTTGATACCAGAGAACAAGTGTTGAGAAAATGTACGACTCATCTAGTAAAAGTTTTATGGAGAAACCATAAGATGGAAGAGGCAACGTGGGAACCAGAGGAACTTATGATGAAGAACCACCTGAATCTTTCTATGCGGTAGTATTATAGAAATTTCATGGAAGAAATTATTTGAAGGAGGTAAGAATGTAACACCCCAAGCTTCCACGGTACATTTCCCTTTAAATAATTCAATAGATTTCATTGTACACAACTTCGAGATTCTAACACACCACGACCAATCAAACTAACCGTTATGAATAGTAATACTGACTTTTTGAAATTTTTGAAATTTTATCTTTCAAAATGGACTTCATTTTTGGATTCGGAATATTGAAATTATATTAGGGTGAATTTTTGGTTTTTTTATGAAAACTTTCAATTTTTGATGAATAGTGAAAAATACTAAATATTAATTAAAAACAACTTTTTTAATTGAAATAATTTATAGTGTTAAATTATACATTTGAATGGTTTTTAAGTATCATTAAATTATATTTTTATCATTTAATTTAATTTAGGTCATTTTATGTAATATCATGATTAAAATGAACATAAACAAGTGTCAATCTTTTGATAGTTATTATTTCATAAAAACACGCTTTTTGTTTTAACAATGAGAATTAATTTTAAATTAATTTTTGCCACTTATGTGTTTTGAATTTGGAAAAATGGGTTCTATATTTGAAATCAAGAGGAAAAAATTGTGTAAATAGGTAACTTTTATTATTAGACATTATGAATATTTACTTCAGTAAATATTTTATTTACCGTGGTTAAAGGGGTAAATCCAGTAAATAACGTTAAACAAATAATATTATAATAATATTAAATTTCCCTAACACGTGTCCTAAACCTATTGGATGATACAATTCCGACCATGGGAATCCTTGGGTCGATTTTGGGACCCCATAGAGCCACTTGGGAGTGATAATGACATTTTATATTAAATAATCTAAAGTAAAGAAAAAAAATAACAAAAAAAAATATCTTTTAGTAAAACAATTTTTATTTAAGGTTATATAATTGATCTATTCGACTATAAATTGTCATTATAAATCTAAAAATATTTCCTACATCATGATATGTTATTTATAATTTTTAGATGTAAAATAAATATATTTATATATGACACAATAATGATGCATTATTTTACCTATTAATGAAACAATCAAATAAATGATATTATAAATACTAAAATAAATATAATTTGAAATTCTTTATGCCATACATGAATTTTAGAGATGACTATGACATGTTAGGGTTGATTAAATGTATTTATTTTGAAGTAATAAAGTATTTATGACTTTAAAAAAAATCAATTATTAAATAATGTCTACATTGACATAAATGAGTATTTAAAAAAAAATACAATATTGTTGGTTGATATAATTATCCTAAAAATCTAAGGATCGGCCAAAGAGACATGGTAAATGTCAAACTATTTAACTAAGAGCTAAATCTAAAATATAAGGTTAATATGATGATGTAAACCTATCTAAAACCTACTGGTTTATAGGTTTTCGACCCATACCCACATTACCCTTTAAATAATTCATTTTTGAGCCATTAGAAACCGAAAATTATTTTATTATAAAATAATATTTCAAGCTTTTCCTAAAGTGACCCTCACCTATCTTATAAAGGGACACTTCCCCTTCTCTCAAATTTACACCTTCAAATCCATTTGTATTGGCCAACCCCTGACCAAATATCCTCTCAACTATCCTCCCTTCATCCTAGAGGCCTTCCTTAAGTCATAATTCCTACCTAAGGAGCCATTTTGATCAAATCAAAAGGAAGAACCCAAAGAAGAGGTAAATATTTAATCACCTATTTCAAGTTCTTTTCTTCTTCCATTTCCTCTTTCATTATTGTTTCTATTATAAAATAATAACTACAGTATCTTCTATATACTGTGATGTTATTATAAAAATTTTACAACCATATTCATTATTCTATCCATCCTATATATGAAAAAGTCACCATACGTGCGTACGTACAGATTACCATTTCCACGTTGTGGTGTAGTTTGTTATTCAAACACTTCATTATTTGGATGGGTATAATAATGAGTATAAACGATGTAAATAATAAATATAAAATGATAATGATTCTATATATATGATATAACATCCGATTATATATGATTTTAATATCAAAAGAATGATATTGTCGCTCGTGCATACGTACAGATTACCATCTCCACGAACGCGATGAGATTCATTCCCCATCGTTATAATTCAAGAATAATTTTCATTTTATGATTAAAAATAATGTTTATGAACATACTATCATTCTATATATGAATCAAATACATCCTATCCATAACAAACATGGCTTAAGTAACCAAGCATATAAAGGAAAACGAATCAGTTAACACCCAAAATGATGATACTACTAAAATATCATTAACAAAGAAATATTAGAAGATCATATATGATATCATATTAATGTATATGGTTCTTGTATAATTTAATAACACATATTTCACCATTATGTAGGAGGTTAACCTACCCTCGACCAAGGAAAAGTACAAGGTAGGGGTTAATTTCAAAATCTCTTTATTATCTGAGGTTGTTTTTATGTAAGTATCTACTAGGACCTATTTATCATCCACATCCATGTTTCTTAAAAATGTATTCCAATTTTTTTACTATTTACTAGACTATGGGTTAAATTCATTTATACCCTTGTTTGAATTTTTATAAAATGGTTTGAAAGGAATATTTCCTTCATTTTCCAAACAAGGTACCTTATGACCTTTTTGACAAAATTAAGGTAAGAATGTTTTTTTAACTTATACAGCGAGTGCAGATATTTTCTGATGTTATAAAATCTTCAAAATTTCCCTTACAAGATTATAAGAATATTTTCAAAATAAATGTTTTCTTTTATAATTATATTACTTTTAAATGATTTCAAAATAGAAAGATATATTTATCTAAAAAAAGTTTTGATTTCATCTATGTCAATATCCTTTGATGGATTGTGAGCTTATTTGAAGTTGATTTATTATGATACAAAGCTTCCATATTGTATTGACGGTTTTGTGATATTTTTGACTGTGGATGTGTTATATTTATTCCATTCATGGTTTATAGATAAAGTATTAACATTTTGTGTGCTCGTTTTAATATGAATGTTTATGTTATGTTTAAACCTTTTCATATGAGGAATGCATTGGACTTAGTAAGTGATGGGTGGAGCTTGATATAGCTCCTCAATACATCAGTAGGTCTCATGAGACAAACTAGTGTCTTAGAAAAAGGCCTTGACAAAATCTTATTTGTAGTCTTGGCACAAGGCCTTGACCATGTGGTTATAAAGTCTGGCATTATGCATTCCACCATTATTAAAGTGGTTATTGATATTGAATTTGATTATTTAACTAGTATAATATCCACGTGAATAAGTAAATAGAATTATTTGATTTTATCTTTTTTATATTATTCTGAAGTTATAGTTTAAAAGGCTTTTGTTTTAGTCTTACATTTCCTTAAATGTTTATGCTTATTTATGAAAGTTTCTGCTATATTGTTATCCTTACTGAGCATCTGAGCTCACCCCTTTCAATGTTTTATTTTACCCAAGATGAAAAGAAGTATATTATGACTAACCTACATGGATGGTATAAGGTATATGAGTGTGGCCTATTGAGACTTTGTTGTCATAGTTTTTCATTTTATAATTTAATGTAAAACTTATGAATGTATCTACTATTTCCAAGGATACTAAACTAATCAGTCTTTCGAAACTTTATCTTTTGTGATCATGCCAATGTTATTTAATAATGCACCAAATCTGGGTAACTAAGGTCGGGGTGTTACATATTGTGGAAGTTAATCAGGAATCCAAGCTATCACAAAGTATTTCATTTAATTCTAATGACTATAGGACTAAGGTGAAGGTTGAATATGAGAATAAGCCTCCTTTCTATGAGTATTGTAAAATCATTTTCCATTTAATACTAAACTGTAGAGTGGTAAAGAAATAGGTCACCCGACTGAATGAAACTGATTGGAATAAAGTCAGGAAACAAAATAAAGAGAAAGGACCTTCCTTTGATAAGCCTAAACCCTTTAGGAATAAAAACGAAAAATGGGTTGAAAAATCAATGAATTGGAACCTTATAGGGGTTGAAGTAGGAAAATATTGGGCTTTATTAGTGGAAGAAAATGAAAATAAATCTGAAGAGCCATGTATAATTGAGGAAATTGAAACAATTATAATGGTGGTCTTCAAAAAGTACCAAATTTAACCTAAAACTGTGATTTCATAGTCAAATATGAAGTCCCATAGCACTCCCAAGCAATCCATTGACCCTCAAGGGGTACCTACTAATTAAAAGGAATGAAATTACCAAATTTTAGTCCCTCCCACTGGTGAATTGGGTGAACTGAATGCTGGAATCATAATAATTACACAGAGTGGAGAACATGACACTTCTATTGACACAAATCCTTCTAATATTCATAGTACTGATAGCAACAACATGAATTCTACTAATCAGGGAATTATTATCAAAATGTTGACATAATAGGACCGGAAATATTCTTATTTTGAAATTTTTTTCACACCTATTAATTTGAACTCATGTGTTGATAATTCCACACAAAAATCTAGTACTTTAGATGACAGAAAGGTCACACATTGATTTTCAATCTCAGATGCTAATATGTCCAATACTGGCCTGCCTAACTAGAATGGGAAGACATTGACTAAAATAAATTGTCACCTAGTTTCTATGATAGATACCACAAAGGCTACACACAATATTTCAAATTCTGATGCTTCTATGTTTAATAATAACCTGGCTATCCAAAATGAGAAACTAGTGACAGAAAACAAAAATCAACAATTTCTCTTTCAAATAAAAAAATGTATGACCCAATATTTACTGAGAATAGTGCAGGTACTAATAAAATTCTCCCTATTTTTCCTATGAGCAGGTAGTAAAATAAAACCAACAAAAACAAGGCTAAAACTCATATAAGATCATCCAGAAAGAAGGGCTCTAGAAATAAGAGAAAAGGGGATCTAACCCCAAAAACAGGTTTTAATGAATATTTTCTTTTGGAATTGTCAGGGTATAACAAACCCTAACACCTTTATTTTCTCAAAAATATTTATCAATACTCATAAACCAAAAGTTTTTTCAATTACTGAACCAAAAATAAGTTTTTCCTCTCAATTTTTGCATCTATGCCAATTTGGTTATAATTTTTTAGGAGCATGTAGAAACTGTTCATCTATTGAATCTTTTGGGATCTTTACTCATTGTTATTTGAATTTTTTTAATATTTTTAATAATTATGTGATGTAATTTACATGTTCTTTCATCTATGATCACTCACACATTTAATGTTCATTTATCTATGCTAATAATAAATACCACGATAGAAGACCCCTTTGGCATGATCTCTCCTACCTTAGAAATAACATTCAAGACCCTTGGTTTGTGTTGGGTGACTTTAATTCCATCCTTTCACCAAGTGGGAAAATGGGAACATCACACTCTACCATTTATTTAAGGTAATTCAAAGTATCTATTGAGTATAATAATATGATTTAAATTAATCTCACTGGTGCCAAGTTTACATGGTACATACAACATTACAATAGAGTGGTTTCTTGTAATTTGGATAAATCTTTAGAAAATGTTTCAGCCCTTGATAAATGGGACAACATCTATAGAATAACCCTTCCTAAACTTAATTTTGACCACCATCCTATCCAGGTCAATTTCTCCTTCAATAACATTAATCCTATTTTACCTTTTAGATTTAACATAGCTTGGTCTTCAGATCATGATTGTGCTAACATTATAAAAAATTCGTGGTCTTCCATATACAATTGCAATGATACTTTTTCCTGTACCATCAAAATAAAAAAATTTAAAATAGGTTCTTAAAGATTTGTGTAGATCCAAATATAATAAAATTGACAATGATATCCTTCCTTTGGAAGAGGAACTTACCCACCTCCATAACACCACTAATTGTACTAATTTTTCTTATGATCCACCACACAAAATAAATATTACTACAAAACTTTTATCCTTTCTCACCTTTAAGGTTAAAATTCAAAAAAAAAAAAATTCAAAACTAAATGGCTCATTGATTGTGACATAAATACTAAATTCTACAATTACCTTTAAAGAACCAAGAAATCTTGTAGACCTATATCATTACTTAGAGATAAAGACAACCTCATTGATATTAAATATTGTTTTTCCAATCATGTCGTTGCTTACTTTGAAAGTTTTTTTAACTAGGATGACATTAATAAAGATATTTTACCTGATTTCATTCAGATGTTGGTGAGTGAATATGACAAATCCTTTCTTAATAGTATTCTACTTGACTATGAGATTAGACACACTGTATTTAGATTAAATATTGACAGTGCTCTGGGACCTAATGGTTTCAATAATGGCTTCTATTAGCAATTTTGGGATGTTATACAAGGTGATGTTTGTAGATTAGTTATGACTTTATTTTATAATGGTATTCTACCTCATGTTATAAACTCCCAATTCATCTCCTTAATCCCTACAGTGGAGAATTCTCTAGATATTCATCTATTGAGACCCATTTACTTTATCTATACTATTCATAAAATCATCACTAAGCTTCTTTCCATTAGAATTTATTCTAAAATAAAAAAAATTGCCTCTTGGAACTAATTTGGTTTTCTTAAAAGGAAGATCCATCCAAGATTTTTTTTTCGTTGCCTCCGAATACACTAATTGGTTAAATAATACTAGTAGGGGTGGAAATATTCCCATCAAACTTGACATTTGAAAAGATTTTGATACCATGGATTGGATTTTTATTTTCGAAGTTATGCCGAATTTTCGGTTTAATGAATATTTCATCAGAAAAATTAAAACTATGTTCAATTCATCCTACATTTAAATCCTTATTAATGGATCTCCTAGGAGTTAATTTAAATTCACTAAAAGTGTTCAACATGGTGACCCCCCCTCTTCCATTATTTTCTTGATCACTGAAGATTATTTAAGCAGATTACTCAATTGTCTTATGGATCAGAACAACCTTAAACTGATTCATGATTCTAGGAATTTGAATGCTCTTACACATCTCTTATATGCTGATGACATCATCCTTTTTTTACATGGTGATAAAAAGAATATCAATACTCTCAAATGTTCCCTTTCTCACTGTAGTTGGGGTTTGTCTTAGTGGTAAGAACCCCTTAATTCTACATGAAAAATGGGGGTTCAAAACCCATTGGGCGCAGGTCACTGTAACAGTACTGTTTCATACTGTAGTAGCGACGATACTATAGTAACAATGGGTACTGTAGCGGCGGAAGGTCACTGTAGCAGTGACGAGTACTATGAAGCACTGTAGTAGCGTGGGTACTGTAGCAGTACTATTCAGAGAATGGTATTTGAGCCAAAAAATGGGCCTACGGGCCATGTAATGGGCTAAATGCCCACTGGGACTTCGGGCTATGTAATGGGTCTCCCTCTACCCAGTTAAAGAGGTCTTTACTTTACTTTAAAAATAAATGAGGCTTCAGCCCCAAACTTTTTAAAAAAATGTTCCCTTTCTCACTATGAATATGTTTTTAGGAAAACCATCAGTTGGATAAAATCCTATATCTTTTGGGGAAAAAGTTTCCTTCTAATAGAAAATACAATATTATCAATTTTTTAGGAATTAAAGAAGGATCTCTTCCCTTCAATTATCTTATTGTTCCCATATTTTGGTGTAGACCCAAGTCTAGTTACTTTCTTCTAATGTTGACCAAATCCTCCACCAACTCACCTTGTTGAAAGGTAAATCCCTCACTATGGCTAACAGGATCAGTCTTGTGAAATCCTTGATTTTCTCTAAAATGTTCTACTCTTTGATGGTTTATAATTGGCCTATAGATCTTCTAAAAAATGAATGTTTCCATAAAAAACATTATGTAGAGTGGAAGTATAATTGAAAGAAAACTGGTGACTATTACCTGGTCTACATGTTACAAACCTTTGGATTAAGGTGGTCTTGACATAAAAATATCAAATTCTTAAATAATTCCTTATAGGATAGACTCACTTGGAACATTCTACATAATAACCCTAATTCCCTTTCATTACCCAAAAACCGATTTCTTGATAAATTAAAGAAAGTAAACTTAAATTATATGATCTCTTCTATCTAGAATTCTATTAAGAATTGCTTTTACAACATCATGTCTAACCCTAGATGGATGGTGAACAAAGAATCTTCCTTAAAATTCTAGCCTGAAAACTGGACTGGTGCTCCTATCATTATAATGGTTTCCCCTATTCAATTACCTAATCACCCCAATAATACTCTTAAAGATATGTTATGATCTCAAAGTTTTAACTTACATGGAAATATTAAGCTGGTCATTGATAACTATCCCTTTTCCAACGTTGATAATTTTTTAATTTGGGAACCTGCTCATAAAGACATTGTTGACTCTAATTTTTTTATGAACATATTCTTAGTAATTATAAAAATAACTTGATCTTCTTAAAAAAAATTGATAAATTATGGTTAAATCCTTTAAGATTCACCCTTGTTTGGGGTATTGTGCATAAAATGGTTCCCACTGACATTTTCCTTCAATATTTTGGGATTTATATTTGCTCTAAATGCCTTCATTGTAATCCACATTGTGAATAAATTAACCACATATTTATATATTTTTATACAAATACTTATCTTTGGAATTCTGTCTTTGATCTTTTTGAGTGAATATGGTTACTTCACAACTCAATCAAATCTCAACTCCAACGTTGTGTGGATACAATGGCCTCTCAGAAAATCAAGAACCTCTTTATAACTACCATATCAGAGCTTCTATATGTGATATTTTATGATATAAATGATCATATTAATAACAACTACTCATTTAGTATTAATACAGGAAAATGATAATCCTCATTTCCATTCGAGAAGATACCTCGATTCAGAAGGGTCTTTACAACAACACAGTTATCAACTTTAGGATTCTGAATCAGCTTGGGGTGAAGGGTATTTATCCTCACTATAGACACACTCTTTATTTTTTTTGGAAAGATCTACCCTTAGGATGGATTAAAGTCAATATTGATGTTGCCTATAAAGGAAACTCGAGTCCCTCGGGTTGCGACAAGATCTATTGAAACCACTCTGGGAAGAATCTAGGGTGCTTCTATAGAAACTGTGTAGTCTCCTCATCCTTGGAAGCCAAAATGAAGGGTGTGATTTATGCTATATCTTTTGTGAAGAAACCTAGTTGGAGAAATATGTGGATCGAAAGAGATTCGAAGACCATTGTGCAAGCACTTTGGAATGGCATAGTGAACATTGCATGGCCGCTTACTTTACATTGGATGGACTATCCGCATTCGCTTGTGGATATCAGATATATTGTCGCTCATACCTTTGTGAAGTGAATAAGGATTCATATGGCCTTTCCAATATGGGATTCAATAATGACATAAGCTAGTTTAACAAACTCCCTACTGATTTAATTTATCTTTATAAAATGGATTATAAAAAAATTATATCTTTCAGACTCATGTAATCCATTTCTTTAATACATTTTGTGTTTTGTTCTCTCACCAAAACACCACTTTAAAAAATTATATTTCTATTCATTCCTACATCATTTTCCCTATTTCCACTACCTTCGAGTGGGTTTAGTGGAATTCAGGATCTATTTAAATCCAAATTTTGTATGTTAAATTTTTATTTTTAAGATAAATTAATTATCTATTAGTTATAAATTTAATTCAACCAATAATTTGTTTTTATAATTTTTATTATCAATTATAATTATTTTTTTTTACTTTTTTGAATGTTATTAATTTTTATAGGAATATAATTTTTTTTTGTGATTGTAATTTGTTTTTGATAGTAAATATTTTCATTATGATTTTTTGTATTTATATATTTTTTTATCATTATAATATGTTATTGGATGAAATCAATTTCTTTTTCATTTTTTTAATTTATAATTTTTTTGTCCCTATTATGAACAACCAATTTTTTAATTATTACAATTATTTAATTTTAACTGAATACATGTACACATAATTTAGTTTACGTAGAAAAAATATTTCAAAATGAAAATAACTGAGGTAGGGGAACCGGGGTATATATGTTTTTTCATTTAAATATGTATCTATAGTAATTTAATTATTTAATGAAATTAAACTTATATTTCTTAAAATTATCTGTATCTCATTTCTTTATCTATAGGGGATGATACTTAAGGATGGTAGGTGTGATATTACATGTTTACAAACACTCTCACTTGTACATATAGAGAAAAGGGTGATAATTAACATTGATGATGATAAACTCCCATATCTCTGAAAATGCCACATAGTTTAGCACTTACTTTGGTATACCGAGTCATTGTAGGTAAGTATTTTATACCCCAATTAGAGGTGCATCGATCGGTCAACAAAATAACTTTTATTGGTGTACCTAATAATAAAATTACTAATATTATTTTTGTTTCTTTCCAATGGTTTAAGTATTATACATTTCTTAATAATTAATTTATTCAACCACATATGATATTAAACTCTCATGATACAAAAGGAATTAAAAAAGTGTTTATCCATTTCAATATTAAGATGAATTTATTTTAAGACAAATTTTACTTCAAATTATATTGTTGGGAGTAAAAAGGATTAATATCCATGCATTAATTATGAGTTTCTAGAGAGATACATGGTTGAAGATTTTATTGAGTCGGTAGGGGGAAGCCTTAATGGTATGTTTTTGTTCTTAGTAAAATTTATTTTCCTGATTGATTTTATTTAATTCATAACTTATCTATTTTTTTATGTAACAAGCCTCTAGGAATACTCACCATGAGATATAGTCTCACAATTTATACCCTCATACATTTTCATGATGAGGAAATCTATTATTAGAGGAAGAAATTATTTCTTAAAAACACAGTGAATTAAGAGCCAAGTCAAGTAGAAACTTATAAGAGGTTCCACTTGACCCTCCATATCCTCCCACACATCATGAAAAATGGAAATCAATGAGAATTTCAAAATAGGGGATGCATATTAGTGACCCAAAAAAGAAAGTATATGATAAGATTGTAAGTAATTAATTTTTACTTTTCATCAATATTACTATTTAGTACATTTATATCAATAATATTACATTTGAAAATATTACTTCAGGATATCCTTGAGGAGAAGATAAAACATTAGAATGTATAACTAATGGTAGGAAGGATATTCTTAATCTTGATTTGGGAAATAAAGAACACCCTATCCATGTAAGAGGGTATAAGGAGGGTGTTAGATTTAAAAAATATTTCACCATGACCTTAGTGAAACATCGATAGAGGTAGAATATTAGGAATAAATATATTCTTTGAAGGATAATATATGAAATTTAAATGAGTTGATAGAGGATATTATTAAATCAATTATATTTTATATTCACGAAGAAAAGATGAGATAGACTCATCCTGCACAACCTTCCTAAAAAGATATTCCACCTCCTCATTCTGACCATACCGTGTTCCATGTGTTGCATACCAATGATCCCCATGTATGTATTATAGCATATAGAACTGTGTATCATATGGGTGATTACTTACATAATTATATTATGCATTCAAGTTAGGTAATAGTAGTGGTACATGACATTATTAATCCAATTGCTCCACTATTATTTCTTACCAAGGAGGTTTCCATATTTGGACAAAGTTTTTTCCATTTTTTTACTTTATCCAAGTAATCTTTTCTATTAGCTAACATATAAGGTATGAGATTATTTTTATTTTTTATTTATCATTATATATAGAATTACTTATAATATTTTTTTATAATTACCTTATATAAGAGTGTTTTATATTAAAGGAATCATGATAAAGGAAAGGAAAATTTTGGGTTCCACTACCTTAAAATATTCCTTAGAAAGTTGATTGGGTTAAAAAGTTATCACATGTTTTTCCTATATTAAATTATTATTATATATTTTCTATTAGTAATGATATACGTGAAAGATATTATACATTATATAATTTTTAAAATGACAACATGGATTTTATTAAGGGTGATCAACTTAGTGTTTCAGTGTTGCCGTTGTTTTCCATATAAGTAAATTTCAATTATTTATTTATTTTCATTATGTAAAACAATTTTATATTGACTTAATTAATTAATTTTTTAATACTATATCTCTATAGTCATTTTATCTAATAATATTATAGTTACTTTTATGGTTTTAGCCACCAATAATAAATCTCAACATAAGTTAAATATCTAAAATAAGAAGCTAGAATTGAATATGTATCTGAAAAATTCAAAAACATGGAGATCACATGTTGGGTTTTTTACATTCCATGATAGGGAAGAAAAAATAGATAATTATTAATCACTATTAATTATATTATTTTTAATATTGAATATTTTTAGTAGATTGGGGATGTTATACGTATTTTTCAAAAATCATGTAAATCATATTTTTTATTATTTTTAATGGGATGTGTCCAAAAAATATTTATAAAAATTTTAGAGAAGTAATTTTTATTCCATGATTTTAGTTCTTTAATCTTTTTTTTATTTTACATTAGTTTTGATAATTGATTTTAAAAAATTAAATTGGTCATGGATTGGGTAGAATAGACCTCAATATCCAACGATGGAACCAGAAAGAAATTATTATGTGAAAATTTAGGTTAATAACTTTTATATCAGTGAATATGTTGTTTTTCTTACATATCTCTTGTTGTTTTTAATTTTTTTATAAAAACATTTTTATATTCAATAAGGTAATGTTGAATGTGGATGTTATTTTTTATGATTCATTTATGTAAAAATTACAATCAAAACAAAAATCTATTTTGAAAAGGGTTGTTTCATTACAACACTAATAATTTAAACAAATATGTTATTTTTTAAAATCATAACACTTTATTTTAAAGGATTTTGACATTGTTTCTTTATATACATCTAATTAATTGAAACAACTTCAAAATTTATTTTCACAATATTTTATAAGTTCAACCAATTTTTATATTTACTTTCATTTAGTTATATATATATAAAAATTGTTTTAAAAGTTATCAATGAGTTTTATTAATCTTGTGTTGTTTATTATATTTATTAACAATTTTTGGTTCTTCATTTTTATCTTTCAGGTGTGGGATTATGTAATTTTTTAATTTTTTTCAACTTTTAACATTGTTTTTATAAAAAAGGATTTTCAAAGCCCCATGAAATGATTTTTTGTCTATTTATAATAAAAAAAATAACACCAAAAGCATGATATGGTGGATTTTTACATAATGTATTTATAAAATTGATGTTGAATTCCATTTTGATGTCAAAATTATTTGGACATTAGTTTTTCAAAAAACTGACATGGAAAGCTTCCCTAGAGGCCTTTCTATGGTATTTTTTTGTTAATCCAATATCAAATTCCATCCTAGTAGTCCTTCCATACTAGTTTTTTAAAATAATCAATGTAGAAATTTCTCTATAATTCCCCTTCAAGAAGGTTTTTTGACATCAAATTATGAAAAATGATTTGGAAAGTTCCACTTTCCACATTGACTGGATGAACATCTATAATAAAATGATGTATAAAGGTAATAAAACCAACATTAAAGATGTTCTTTACACTATATAATAGAATTAAATAACCTTGATTAGTGATTAAGGATTATAATTTTTTATCTAGGTGGATGTGTATTCATTCTAGGTACACTCTGATCAATGTTTTTTCTTGTTTAAGTTTGGATATTTACTTTTAACATTGTTCCTAGTTGCTTATGTAATGAAATTTTCATTTTATTGGTGAATTATAGAATAATTTAAAATGAATTATTCTAAAATTTTTCTTGGGAATTATAATCTATAAAAAATTTACTTTTTAAAATATATTTTGTTACATGTTTTAAAATAAATCATACATGGGAATACATAAAATATATTCGTGGAAATAAAATTGAGTAAAGTGTTTCTCACTTATACTGTCCTAGAGTGTGTTTAAATGATAATTTTCATGATACAAAAGGTAAAGGATTTCATTTTTTAGAAATGAATTAATGGAGAAATGTTTATGTTATGATGTGATGTCATTCTACCATGAATTATTACAGGTTTTTTCTATCCTAGATGTTTTGGTGTCATCCATTTAATTTCAATTGTTGTATCTTGAAAAGGTTTATTTGTTTTTCGTTCCTTTTTTGGTTCATTCTTTTCAATAAAAGATGTTTAATTTTAATGAAAGTATAATTTACATTATCATATAGTTTTTTATTCTCTTTGAGGGAAAATTATTCCCAAATGATGTTGATATATCCCTCAATAATAGTTGGTAGTATCTATGATAAATTAATGAAATTAAATCCATTTTATAGTTTAATATAAGTAATGGGTTTTTGGTATCTACATCATGTCAAAAAAAGGGATAAGAGATTGTTTTTTTAAAGTTTAGTCTTGATAATTCTAGTAGGAATGGAGTGTAAGATCTTGAAAATTAGTTAAGTATATCCTCATTTAAATATTTGATTTATGGAATTTTTCTTGGGAGTAGGACAAGCCCAGGGAGTTTCCTGGGGGTTTAGGAAACAAGAATGAATGAAAATTAGCCAATCTGTGTTGAGACTGGTTGGCACAGAGTTAGTAGTTATCATGCAAGAGGACTATTTGGTTTGGAGAAGGGAGGTGCATGGTTAGGGAAACCTTAATAGGTTCATCTAGGAGACCATGTGGCCTAGTCCCCTTAAATTGTGGTGAGTGCATGACCATTTTATGGTTTGTCAAACTATATTGGTGGAAAAGAAAAAATATAAAGCATATTTTCCTCTTTGACTGAGGGAACCACATAATTGGAACACAGTTTGGAAAACCATCCAGCTAAAACATGAACCTCATTAATATCTTAATTTACCATTTTCCCTTATGAGATTATTTATTTCTCCCTTAATTTTCTCCCCCATTAAACCCACTTACAATAAGGGTGATGAAACATGAGATCCTTCCTCTTCTAGGGATGATTCCCCCCAGTTTATAGGTATTTAGAGTGATATTTATTTAGAAATAAATATTTGGGTAATTCTTCAACTATGTTCCCTTCTATTTTATGGAAGATCCTTGGTGTGTTGTTTCCCCCCCTTCCAAATATATATACCCCTGTTTTCTAGGGCATTATTTATCATGTTTTTATGTCTATTTATCTCGAATCTAGGGTTGTTTTGGGATAAGTGATTTTCTATGAGCATGAGGTAGGTGGTCTATAAGATTTACCCCATAGTCTTTGTGTTTTAATATGTGTGTGTAGTTTTTTCAAGTTTCTATTTTTATGTTTTTTCCTTAGCTAAAGAAAGTATTTTGGGCCTTAAATTGAGGTGTGATACCCTTCACAGACAACGTTGAGTCCATTTATGGTTTGGAACCAGACCAAGGGATACCCATGGGGTATTCCAAACCCTTTAAAATGGTAAAATGATTGATAAATATTGATATAGGTATAATTTAAATATTTATATGTTAGATTTTTTTTTGAAATTCTTAAGTGGATTTGAAATGTTGTAACTTTTGTGTTTTTTTTTATCCGGTTTTGGTTTTCAATGAAATAAAATGATGTTTTGAAAGCTGGTAATGTTTTTAAAGGAGGGTTTGATGACAAATAAATTTAAAAGGCGTTCTTATTGGATTCATATGGATACTTTTAATTGTTGTTTTGGTTTTCCCCTTTTGAAAATGTAGTGGTGGTTTCTTTTAATAAAATCAAGGGTGTGGATGAACTTTGTTTTTGTTTAAATGTTTTAATTAAGTGAGTGTTTTTTAATCATATAAATTTTTTAAAAGTTAGGTTTTATGAAATTTTAAAATGGGATTGGGTCTTATTGAGACGTGTTAGTTTTAAATGTCTATTGTAACCTTTGTAAATGATGAATGATTAAGTGTAATGTTTTTTTTGATAAATGATGTGGTAAATATAGAAAGTAATAATGATGGAATGGTTGGTGGCGGGCGAAAATGACCTGCCTAATACTGGTTGGATTCATGGATTAAATATCCATGTTTTCCTACCTATGAAAAATTGTTTTGGGATATTGGACTGATTATTTACTCCCTGGTTTTGGATGGGCTGGACTGATGCTCCAGGCATCCGGGTGCACCGTAGTTTTTGGAGGATATACTAATGTTCATGACTCCAAGGGTATGTTGATACAATTGCATATCATGGTTGGTATGGTAATAAATGGTGTTCTAAGTCCCAGTTGGATACTTGGATTGATTCTCCTGGTTTATAGACATGTGATCCAGTGGTTGGGATGGCCATACATGGAATACTTGATTCTAGTTGGATACTTCGACTAATTCTCCTTGTTTTTTTGACCTGTGACTTATATGAAATAATAAATGGGTATCTGTACTAATTCTCCATGGTAAAAATAATTAATAAATTGGTAAATTAACACCCCTTGTGAAATAATATGTTTAACCCCTATGATATATGGATTGGAATCGCAACATGAAAATTAATAAAATTTTAATTGAGGATCATGTTTCTTTTACTGCCTTATTTATTCACCACACCTCTGGTTATTTTCAAACACTTATTTAGGCTAGTTATTTCATTATAAACCATCGGTGATGGACCACTGAGTTATATTTACACCCTATGCATGACCTCCATGGCACTTGACTACCTGAGCAGATGATACCTTTTTTTAGGTATAAGGTTTGAACGAGAACAACATGTTTGGTCTATGCATGGGAAGATGGGTTGGAGTGTTGTATGTCATGATTGGGTTGCGACATAGACTATGTTAGAGATATTTAATGGTTTTAGTATTTGATATTTTATTTATATGACTCACTAACCTGTAGTGTATTCATCATGTTAATATAGAATGTGTTACTTGGTAACTTGTTGGCTCTTTCCATATACTATTCCATTTATTATTACTACTGGTTATTACATGGGTTGAAATTACTTCTGTTATGGATTTAATATGTTAAACAAGTATATTCACCCTATTCTTGTCTTTAGACCCGCACTTCTTGTTGGAAGCCTCTAGCAGATGAGGAGGCACACCTGAGGTCATGTGGCACTCCGGCTTATGGAACCAATTTTAATGGCACTTGGGATAGGAAATTACAAAGTGGTATCAGAGGTGTTGTCTTTTGTATGAATATTTGGACATGATAGATAAGAGATTAGGATCTTGTCGGGTCTTGATAATGATGTGGTGGCTGGGTTCCTGCAACCCCACTAATGGGAGAAAACCCAAGTTGATAAGGGTGGGAATTGATGTTCTATTTTGTGATTTTTCCATTTATTTATTTTCCCACTATGAGTGGTGTACATGGATGTGATGTTATTGAATTTTGAGTTTTTATCTCTTGGACCAGTATTAAAAGAGAGGGTGTGTTTTCATGCATCAAGTTAGGCACATATGTTTGGTAGGTCATCCATTTTTTTCTTATTATTGATATTTACCAAGAATTCATATACTTGTAGTGTATTTTTTGTATATGGTTGACTCATATTGATATATATTTTATATGTTTTTTAATTAAAATGTTTTGAAAAACGAATTTTAATAAAGTTGGTAATTTTTAAATATTGGGTAGTGAAAAGGTTTCGTACTACAAATCTTTGATTTTTAAATGGTAAAGGTAAATAAATGGGATTTTTAATGATCATCCCTCTAGGGGAATTTTTGCATGTATCTCTAGTGTTGTAATCATACCCTGTGTATGGGTGGTTTGGGTTTGAGAGTTCCCAGGTTTTAAGACCCTTGTTTATGGGTTGTGATCATGTGGGATGTGTTTTGGGCCTTGAAATATGTGTCTTGGCTTGTGATACTGTTGGTAGTGGTTGTGTGGATATGGGTGTGGGACCAATAGTAACTAGTTTATTAGATGCATTAGACACCATGCATTGTGGAATATGGGTGTGGGTGTCCCCCCTGAGTAGTGACCTAAGATAGGGTCAATGTGTATGACTCAGTGGGATATCTCCGTAATATATAGTGATGTGACTTGGGTTTAGGGTGTTGGTGTCCTTTGTCTTTCAAGAGTGACCCATGAGAAAGGTCGACCTTATTATGAGCTATTTTGAGTACATGTGAAATTTATGTTGATGTCTTAGTATTTTGGATGTGGGATGAAATGGGTGTCTCTTATAATGGATTCTACCCTAAGGGTTTAGGTGGAATGGAAAATGGATTTAGGAAAGTGACTCGAGATATAATCATAAGTCAGTGGTTTTGGTTAGGTGAGGGTAACCGCACGGGGGGGGGGGGGGGGGGGTTGGCCTAGTGTTACATGTGTTTTTGAATTTAAAGCATGAGGATGCTTCAAGGTTGGATCGATGTATGGTGGGTGTGATAGAGTTTTTGAAAATGGAATGGTTATGCCTTGGGTTCTTTTGAGAGAAGCACCTAGAGTGATTGTGGTTGGCATGAAGGTTGGTTTTGATGGGTAGGATAGTTTAGATGCATGAACTTGTTGTTTTGAAATTGTTTGATGTAATAATTGACATTGACCTTGGTTGGATGAGTTAATAGAATCTAGATATTTAGAATACACTATGACTTAGTAGTGATACCCAGTGTGGTGGGTGGTCATGTGGTTTCATCTGAAGTGTGCAATGAGTTGAGTTTTTGGATGGGAATGGCATGGATGCTTCAAGTTTGATGAGGATGATACTCTATGAGGTACGTTTAGTTTTTTATTTGATATTGATCCCAGTTTTAGTGATGTAAAAATCATGGAGTTTTGAGTTAGGTTCAGTGGGTGGTTGAAAAAAATCCTACAACCTTGAGGTTTCTGGTAAGGTCAGGATTGTAGACATATGATAGAAATGTGCTATGCTATTTGGGATGTGTGAACTAGTGGATCAGGAGTAAGTGCCTATCTTTTCTTGTAAAATTAATGTTATAATCACTAGTCATGCATGAATCTATTTGGTTTTTAATAGATTTTCTCTATATCATTCAACAAAATATTAGTGTACTCTCAGATTAAGGATGACCATGCCCAATATATTAACATCATCCTGAGTACACTAAGATAGAATTGGCTATATGTCAGTATTTTTAAAGGTTTATTTTTGTTCATTTCCTGATACTTCTTAAAGGTTATATCTTTAGAGAAAGTTATGTGAATTCATGTGGTGGGAGGTGAACCATCAAACATATCTGAGTGAGGTTAATGTGGTTGTTTATAGGTCTACAAATGTTATGGGTTCCATTTTCGTGATCCACAAACATATGATGGTTAATATTTTATTATTCCACTCAAGTGAGGCTATTATGGTTGAATCCAGTTATTAAGCTCCATATTCATGGGGTCGTGAGCTGTTTTGGTTGGAATTTTGTTAGGAAAGTGAAAAGAATGTCACTTTTAAGGTTCAGAGTGACATGTTAGACATGGGAGTGTGACCATCCTAATGGTGGGTTTGTAGGTGTGTGTGGAAGGCCATGAGGTAGATGTGGTGGAAATGAACCTATATTTTATACATAATGAATCCTTAGGGAAGGCTATGTGGGACTTATATGCAGTTTTTAATCAAAATCATCCTTGGAATTGAGCTCAAAGCGTCCCTCAAAGAAAAACAGGAAGTTTGTGTTAGAGGGGTGTTTGTGGGTGTTATAGAGCACAACAATGGGTTGGGAAGCATTGGTTACTCTGATGGTTTAATTTTACCAAAATGTGGGGATAGAATCTGGTTGGTGCATTCATATGGTGGGTTTTTATCCTAATTGAGAAGGCATCGTGGCTAGGTAAAGTTGTAACATGCCGCTAGTGGGAGTTGGGCATTTTCAAGAAGAGTTGGCTAGGGATGGTTTGACATAGGTTGGTAGTTTGGATATATGTGGTGAGCTATAATACACCACTGATATGACGGTTTTTGAATGATAAGATAATTTTAGTAATGGAATTGATCTTTAGGGGTATCTAGGTTTTCTTTAATTTAAGTATGGATAGAGGAATTGAATCCATTATGAATGGATTTGATGGAAAATATGGATTCCATTGTTTGTTGGTGTTCTTGTGGATGTTTGGGAATAATGAGTTGGGAAACACACTAGGTATGTTATTATAATTGGGTTTGAGGTTCTAGTGGTCCTATTTTTGATGAAGGAGGTTCCAAATAATAGAATATTGTGGTTATGAGCTAACACATTTGGTGGGGAACACCATAGCAGGCAATTGGTTGGTTGATGATGTAATCGGTGTGGTGGGTTGAATAGGCATGGGTAAGTTCCATATTTGTGTTTTAGTTTTGATAACGATCATTGGATCATGTTTTGAATGGTGAGTACCTTGAGATGAAGATAATTATTGGGTGTTTAGGGTGTTTGGATATGGAATGGGTCCGTTGGTCCTTGAGTTGTATATCAACAGGATAATTAGGCTGAGGCTTTTATAAAACACCTATGCAGTTTGTATGGTTGGTATAGATGATGCTGAGTTTTGGTTTATGTATCCCTTGAAGAGGATTTGATTTATGTTATTAATCTCAATAGGAAAATTCTCTGGGTAAGACCGTTCTTTTGGTTAAAATGTCACAATTTCATAACCATGTTTAAAAGTAAACTTGGGAGGTGGAAGTTGATAAGTGGTCCCCATGGCCCGACCATTTTTCTTGGAGGCTTGGAGATTCTTGGGAATATAGCTCAATGAAAATATATTTTAAGGTGGGGAGATTATAAGATCCTGACCTTGAGAAAGGTATGTCCTAGTTTAAATTATTAGTTTATGGAATATTTCCCAGGAGTAGGATATGTCTAGGGGGTGTCTTAGGGGTCTGGTAAATATAAAATAAGGAAAAGAGGAGAAAATATACTAATATAAGGGTTGGGACATGACAAGATATAACCAAGCACTCTAACCACATGACCTGTTGAAGGGGGTGCATGGATTGGGAAACCATGTGGGGTGCCTCAAGAAGAAAGTGCAGCCTAGTCCCCTTGGATAGTGGCCAACACAGAACCACTGCATGGATTTTTAAACCATGCATGTGGAAAAAAATCATGGGGCTTAGTCTCCACTTAGTGTGAGGGGAACACATGGTTGGCGTACATTTTGGAAAATTGGATGACCAAACTATACACCTTATTAAAAGTTGAATTTTACTATTTCCCCTCCCAATTATATTTCTTTCTACCTAAAGTTTCTCCCCCATTCTATCCCCTTATAGCATGCATGATGAACCAAAAGCTTCTCCCTCCTCATGGACAATTCTCCCTCATTTTCTAGTCATTTAGAATTATTTTGGTTATGAATTGAAGGTATGGGTAAGACTTAAACTCTATTTCCTTCTATTTTTTTAGTAACGGACTGGTTTGTTGTCTCCTCTCCATTTGATGATCTGAATATTTTTTTCTTGGAAGTTATTTATCAGGGGGTTTAAGGTTGTTTATCTTGAATTAAGGGGTGTTCTTGGATGAGTGGATATCTAGGAGCATGATTTATGTGGTTTATAAGCATTTTAAAATAATATTGATATTTTATATGTTTATGTAGTTATTCAATGATTCTAGATTACTGTGTTTTAATGTCTTTGGTTAAGAAAATCATTCTGGGCATTAAATTGAGGTGCGAGACCCATCACATACATCATTCATTAAATTGATTATTTTATTCTAGACCTAGGGCTACCCATGGGGTATTCCAAATCCTTGAAAAATGGTAAAATTATTGGTAAACATCGATAAAAATATTTTAAATGTTTATATGTTAGATTTTGTAAAATGCCTAAAAGGATTTGAAATGGTTTAAATGATGTGTTTGGGATTTTGATCCATTTATGATTTTCAAGGAAATAAAATTATGTTTTGAAAGTGGGTAATGTTTTAAAAAGAGGTGTTAACCTAAAAGAAATCAAAAAAGTATTTTTATTGGATTTCAAATGATGTTTTTAATTGTGGGTGTAGTTTACCCCTTATGAAAATTCTTTGGTGGTTTCTTTTAATGAATTAAATGTAATAGATATACTTTGGATTTGTGGTTATTTTTAAATATAAATTCCCCTAATAAAGGGTAGTTTTGAAATGTTTTAATGAAGTTAGTGGTTTTTTTAAGCCTCTCAAAATGTTTTAGGTGATGTTTTTTGAAATTATAAAATGGGGGTTGGGTATTATTGAGAAGTTTTAGTTTTAAAGATTTCTGGGACCTTGGGAAATGATGAATGATTAAGGGTAATTGGTTATTGGTAAATGATGTGATAGATATGAAATGTATTAGTGATGGAATGGTTGGTGATAATGAGACATGACAAGATTAATCCTGGTAGGATTCATGGAATGAGGATCCGTGTTTTCTAACCTATAAATAATGGTTTTTAGATGTTGTATTGACCCTCCACTACCTGGTTTTAGCCAGGCCATACTAATGATCAAGGTGCCCTAGTGCACCATTATTTTTAGCTGATAGACTGATACTCTTGAAACCAAGGTTATGTATCTAGAATTCCATATCAGGGTTGGGATGTTTGAACATTATGCTCCATGTCCTAGTTGGATACATGGATTGATTCTCCTTGTTTTCTAACTTGTGACCTAGTGGTTGGGATGTTCAGACATAACATAATGTATATCAGTTTGACACTTTAATTAATACCCCTTGTTTTCGAACCTATTACCTCTATGATGTAAGAAATGGGTACTTAGACTGATCCTCCATGGTATGAATAATTTTGTAAATGATAAATGAATACCCCTTGTGAAATAAAATGGTTTACCCCCATGGTATATGACTTGGACTCTCGACATGGAATATTAATAAATGTCTAATTAAGAAACATGTTCATTTTTCTGCATTATTTATTCACTTTATCCCTAGTTATTTATATACACTATTGTTTAGATTGGTTATTTCTTGAGACACCATTGGTTGTGGCCTACTGAGTTGTACTCACACCCTTCTAGGGATACCATGGTACTCAGGTACCCAAGAAGATGTAACTTGTTTTTATGTAAAATTTTAAATCATGGACCATTTTGGTTGGTTTATTCATGGGATGCTGGGTTGGATAATGGGATATCAGGACCTAGGAGGGATTTGGGACTGTTTTTAGGATATTCTATGGTTTTGGTATTGTAATTTTTTTTGTATGACTTCCTGACATGTAGTGTATTCATCATATTATTATTACAGGTCTTACTTGGTTACTTTATGGCTCTTTCTATGGGAAGTAAATTTATTCATCCATCAAGTTTTTATATTTTTTTACATTACATATATTTTGGATTACAATGTTCTGTTGGTATTTCCTCCCCATGTTTTTCTTTAGACCCACACTGCTAGTTGAAAACCTTTCGAGTATGTGGAGGTGCACCTGAGGTTATATGAAACTCTTGATTAGTGCACTAGTTTTAGTGGCACCCATGTTAGGATGTTACATAGAGATTAATGTGGTTAGAAATCATGTGGTACCCATTAAAATATGTAGCTATCAACTTTATGGAAATAATAATGTTTCTCAGATTATCATTTATACCAAGTGATTAGAGTATCTCTGGTTGGATTTTGTTCCAAGAATGTTTCTACAACCACGATGGGATGAGTCAGGAAACATTTTTTATATATCATGACAGATGTGGATAATTATGACATAAATGCCTATTAGATTTTAAAATTGATATTATCAATGTATTTTTTGAAATATTTGGAAATGGTTTTAAAAATTTTTTACATTCAAGAAATATTTTTTCTAAAATTCACTATGATATATATGTGTGTACTTATAGAGAATGAATTTTTATAATCATAATAAATCCATTTTGATATAGATATAAATATGTATTTGGAGTTTTTTTAGAACTAATTTATTATGTAAATATAGAATTTTTATATAGTGAATCAATTAATTTTGGGGTTTGTGGAAATATAGAAATTCTTACTCAAAGAGTGCCTATTCATGAGAAAGGATCTGGGAACATGGAGAGAATTCCTAAACTCCTAAATTAATTAGACAAAAAAAAATATATCACAAGAGTAACAAATCAATAATGATTTGGGGATGTAAATCATAAAATAATATTTTTTATTTGGAATCCTGTTTTATTTGTAAGATATGGTGGAGTACATTGAGATAAGGGTTATTTATAGATAATCAAAATAATATTTTTACTCTATCATACTCTTAATATATTAAAGGTATAACATGCTATTTATATTATCAAGAGAGCACCTCATATTTGGTGCATGTTAATCATACATAGAATAAATTTTATAAGATGTTTAGTAAGTAGTTTTACCTAGAGTTGAGGATATATTAGGAGTTTATAAAGTTGGAATAAGAGAACTTGATGATTCTAGAGTATACAACTTATTTTATAGATTTGGTTTCTTTCTTACAAGAGTTGATTATAAATGATAATGTTAAGCATAAAATATTAAACATATGTCTTTGAATTTAGATTTGGTCAAATATTATCCTATTAGACCAATACACAGACACAAATATAAATATAAGTGGTGAATAAATATGTGATTCTAGAATTGAACATGATAGATGATTGAAGTGAGATCATTTTTATCAATTGAACTAGTAGAGGAGAGAATTTATAAAGTAGACATAAGATTAAAAATAATTGATTTTAGGAAGGGGTATTAAAAATAATTATATAATACAAAATTCATCATTGGGAAAGAGAAATATTATGTGTTATTGTTATAGTTTCATGATGAATCTAAAGTGTTATTTCACTAACAAGTATAATAAGTGTTATCAGTGTAAGAATCTTGGACAATTGAAGTTGTTTTTATGGATTAAAATGAACAATCTTCCAATAAGGAATGAGTATCACACATTATTATTGATAGAATAATGTATGACAGATCTAGGTCATAGTTTATGACATGTGGTTACCCTTTACTAGAACATATTTAGTAGATCTAGGTACAATTTATTATTACAGATTATTTTCCAAAGGAATAGAAAATATGGACTACAAAAATATGATTTAACTTACTCATTTCTTATAATATGATATATTAAAAGTTTGGTACAGGTTAATATCATTAATTCATATCCACATGATTAGTATACCTATAAAAAGTGTATATTATAATTACATATAATTTTTATTCATAGATACTACATCTTAATTAATGAATATTAAAAAACATTTACAAATACTTTCCTATAAACTATAAAGGTTTAATGTTTTGGAGACTAGATACACAATATTCTTATTTAATGAATAATATTAAACATATCCCATAATAATATTCCTACATATAAATCTTATTAAAATTACAACACATAAAAAATTTCTTTATAACCCAGGGAAATGAAACATTATAAAGGGTGAGCTCTGATACTCAATAAGGGTAAACGAGGGAGATTTCAATCATCACTAAAGACTAACACGAGAATATGGGTATGATACCATGAGATTAATATTTTAAAATACATACACAATATATCATAGATCATAATATTGAATGATGGAGTAATATAAGGCTATTCATAAGGCATGAATCATAAATAAATCAAAGAACATGATACTTAGAGCATAAAATTTGAATAAGACATATGTTTTTGGCGCATATATAAGAATAGAAATAATTTAACTAGTCTAGGATAACTTCTAATGATATAATAGTGTATTAGTTTCACTCTCCTTTTCATAATATAGTTATTAAAGTTTCACTTTCATGACTATCTTAGAAAGTAGAGTTCCTTTAAACAGTGTTCAATTCCCATTCTAGTATCTATTATAAAATATGATACACATATTTACCCAATTCAATAGAGAGATACATAATTCTACACTCACCCATCACATTGTCATAACCCATTTATATTTTTTTCCAATAGATCATTAATCATTCATTATATATCATAACTCATGGAATGTAAACTTGTTTAATAAACATTTTCATATTTTCATCATAACATAACCTGGTGAAAATAAAAGAGTTTCATCAATAACTCATCATCATAATCATAATCCATCATGAGAATGTATAAGTGTGGTGATATTGGATCATATCACAAGTAAATCATAAGTTGCATCAAATTAATTTATCAAAAAATAAAATTCCTTTTAAATATCACTTGGAATTTTTCTTAAGGAAAATACCTTTTTTAATTTTGAATCCATTATATAAAATTTGAAAATTTCCAAAATATTATAGAAAAAATGTTCTTTAAAAAGAACCAAGAAACATTTAAGGTAATCTTTAAATCATTTAGGCTTTATGATGATGATAAATTCTATTCATTTCATGTACATTAATTTTTTTTCTTTCACATTTTTGGTAAAAAGTGAAGAGTAACACATTATAAAAATGGGAAGAAACAATTTTTTAAAAAGTAAACCATGGGTAAAAATAAATTTAAACAATAATTTTAGATTATAAAAACCTGATTTGAAAATATTTTAAAGAAGACATGGACATGGAAGAAAAATATTCTCGATTAAAGAGGAAATAAAGTTTATTTTTCTTAAAA
The DNA here is from genome assembly GCA_963277665.1 of Viscum album. Taxonomy (NCBI): domain Eukaryota; kingdom Viridiplantae; phylum Streptophyta; class Magnoliopsida; order Santalales; family Viscaceae; genus Viscum; species Viscum album. The sequence continues at coordinate 1,626,785,725 of OY728161.1, read as the reverse complement.
GAATTCAAACATTTTAACTAAAAAAGACAGTAAAATGGAACCATTATTTGAAAATTCCATGAATATCCATAGAAGAATAAATTTCATGGGTTATTTGCTAGGTATATTTTGAAATTTTATCATTATAAACTTAATCATAAACAGTCATGACAAAAAATTAAATTATAATACAAAAACCTTACCACATTGCTGACTTTTCGAATCAAAAACCAAATAAAAGTGAGAAAATTACTTGGATATATAAATATCATATAATTTTCATGATAGGAATCATAAAATAAATTCATGTTAATAATATAATCTAATTGAAATAAACAAGTGGTGTATATGACTTGTGTCTCATATAAATTAAAGTGATATGAAAATATCTTACCATAAGTTTGACTTGAATAGAAAACACTCTAAACACCAATATTACAATTGATTATAATTTTACAACAGATTAATTTATGAATTATAATATCATATATGATCCAAATATTACATTTCAACACCCATTTATTAATAATTTCTTATTAAAATCATCACTTTTGAGTGTTAATTGCTTCATTTTTCATGAGAGATTTAGTTCAGTGGTTCTAGTACTTGTACATTGATAATGGTTCCATAATATAAAAAATTATAGTCATGATATAAATTAAATATATATTCCCTATATATATATATTCATCCTTAAAAGGTGGATATATAAATATGATTTACACCGTTTATAGAGAGAGTAGGCCGTACACAAGTATGAATGTATTTTTTCATTTTCTAAGAAAAATAATGAAATAAATATAAATAAAATTTAATAATTAAAAACCATAATTATATCATAAATAAAATATATATACATTAAATAAGTCCATATTACCATCTATCTAAAACATCAATGAGAAATAAATCACATCACCGTGTGTAGGTTGTAGTTCACATGTACGCATGAGTTACATTATCATTTTCCAACCAAATGGATGATAAGAAGGTAGATATTATATTATAATTATATAATAATATTTATTTCATAAATATCACATATAAACTATAAAATAGTAATAATAATTTTCCATTAAATAAGGTATTGGAAAATGAATTGTATAACTTTGTAGAGGTAGTAGTCTACACGTACGCACAAGTGATACTTTCACTACACATTTTAAAAAAAATAGATTGAATAACGATGGTTTTATAATCAAATAACATTTAAATTTATTAATTATACTAAAAATATAATTGTATGATGAATAATAATGATTTATTGGACATAGAAATGAAATAATTTTAAATAGGTTTTGTAAGATGGTCACTTTTTCTTATATTTCCACCCTTTATATACCTTAATAAGGACCCATAGAATGATATTTTAAATAGTTTAAAACATCTAATTCATTTATATTAAAATTTAAAACCTAATTGTTAAGGTATTGGTTGAGATATATGGATCCAATTGGTGTAATGAAGATAAATGAATGATGTCATTTTATAAGTGGGGTAGAGAACATAATTGGAATTTTTTAAAATATTAAAATAAAATAGTGTTATACTCATAACAATTATTTTAAATAGATATAGATTAAAATTTGGGATAATGTGAGGTCAATATATAGTTATATAATATGATTTATAAATTTTTAACTGAAGAGATTATCCTTATATGTTTGTTTATCTCCCGAAAACCCTGTTATAATCTTAACTGCGTTAATATATTTTTGCTATTTTTTACTATTCATTATGAAAAAATATTTGACAACCCAAACTCCAAAAACCCATATATAGTGCGTAAATTGTTAATTTTGAATATATATAAGGGATCTCACCATATAATATTGGTCATTTTTGTAGTCTTGGAAAACCAGATACATAGATGATTCTAATATTTCATTGGAAATATAAAACTAAATAGCATAAAAACAGTCTTACCTCATTGATATTATTAAAAATAACCTTCTTTATATCATTATAAAAAGAAAAAAATAAATTATGATCTCATATATTTAGTAAGATTTACATACAACCGAAGCTATCATAAATCAATAAGGCATAATCAATATGGAAAGGTAAATAACTGAAAATAAATTCCATTTAATAAATAACTTGAGAATGAAATTCATCCATGGATAATATCAATACAGTAATATCATGGATATTGTTAACTGAATTCTAAATTAAAAAAATGATTAATATTTTATATCCTAATTTCATACTTTGTGATATCTATAACATCAATGTATTGAGCTAAAATAGTTTAATCAATGGGTGGTATACACTAAAAACCATTCAATGTTTTCTTATTGGTTTGTCTCAGGAGAACTATCAATGCATCAAGGGGTTATATAATTCTATTCCACACACATAATTTCATTTCCAATTAATTCATTATATTTAATGATCTATTTAATTCATAAACAATATACGTTATCTAATAAATATAAATATTGAGAAAAGAATACAGATTTATCATGTTTTCCCTATTTAATTTAATAAAATAAATATTAAAACATTTTATGTGTAAATGATATATAGTATAAGAAATAATTATATCTATGATAAATAATATTGATATTTAATATAAATTTAATTTCTAATTACCATAAAAGATTTTAAGGCTCAAGAAATGTTAATGTATAAAAATTAATCAAGAGATGAGAGATGACTATGAGAAAAGTAGATCTTATAGTGAAAACAATCATTTTAAAGAATAGAAGAAAATAAAATTGAAAAATTCAAATTATTTTTTCTTAAATAGTTATATTTTTAAGATCATTCCAATCCTTTATAATAAGATAAGAGAGTAAAATGGTTATGGATGTGGGGAAATCCGTTAATATGATATACATTGAAAACATTCCTTTTGATTTTTTTTGTAAAGAGTGTAAAAAATTACACTTTAAGAAAAAATTGTAAATATTCCAATAAAACATTTAAAGATGTAAAGGGTAAATTTATATTTACTTAATAAATAATTTGAGTAAAAAATAACTTCTATAAATTTATTTTAAAAAATATGGACATGGAAGAAAAATATACTCGATCAAAAAGAGAAATAAGATCAAAATTTCATTTTAAACATTACTATTGAAAAAGTAACATTAATTTAATCAATTATTATAATGGATAAATATATATTCATTATAAAATAATAAAAGGAATATCATATACACCACATTAAAGCGAATAAGTGGATAATACAAAATATGTCTTAATGAAGTGAAAATTAAGATAAAATCCCTTACCACAGGTCGGACTTGTCAGACATGTCCTTTATCATCCAGAATAATAAAATTATGTTAATTATTTACTTTCATAAGAACATTTCATGTTTATAATTCCTTTTATTTTATTTTTTACCATGTTATATCTATCTACTTGATCAATTAAGTTCATGCCAAACATTTTGATGACATTTGGTTCATATTCCAAAAATGACTTTAGTAGGCCGAATATTGTAAAAGAATCAATTATTAAATAATATAAAGAATAGTAATCATGAAATAATTATAATTTTTATATATAAATTATAATTTTAAAACCAACCATGAAATATGGTTATGAAAAATAAACTATGTTACGATCATGAAGACAATACATCATACATACACATGAGTGACATTTCTATTTTTCAAAAAATAATGATGGAAGGAAGGTAAGTATTAACATCTACTTCAATAATTATCATTATATAATAAATACAAAATGAGTTTTTTTAAATAAAATTATATATTCCATCAATGTGAATCTGTGGTAAAAAAAATCACATTGCCTCATGGAGGTGGTAGTACATACGTACGTACGAACATCATTATCATTTTTTTACTAAATAAAAATGTAATAAAAATGTGATTTATTAATTTTAAAAAATAATAAATATTTCATGAATACCATATATATAAATTAAATTCATCATTTTCACTATCTATGTGGGGTGCTGATGGAAATTAATTACATGAGTTCGCGTGGTTTTAGTACACCATACACACAAATGACAGTTTTGTTTTCCTTTTGGTGGAATAAGAGATATATTTAGGTCATTACATTAAAATTACAACATATAAATAAATTTGAGATATTGGTGTTATTATTTAATCATGTTTTGATAATAATTGAAGGAGGTGGAAGAATAAAAAAAATGAAATCGCATGGTCAAGAACTATACTAATTCTTCAAACAACCTCTTTACATTTATAACCAAATCCATCCTAGGATGGTATTATGATGAAAATAGGGAATAAAATTATTTTCAAGGGTTGAAATTTATTTATTTTTAGGATTTTTCTAAACCAAAATTCTTTTAAAGTGTACAGAGGAGAGGAGATGGGGTGTCCTTTTATAATTGGGGGAGAAGACAAAGTTGAAATTTTCAAAAGCAATAATGTATATTTATATATTAATAAAGCCAAATAGATCCAAAATAGACCATTACTACATATGATATTCAAAATATTTGAAATATGGCAATAAAATTTAAATTAGGAAAGTTTTTAGGTCATTTTAACTCTTATCTCTTTAGTATAACCCCCAATAAATTGGTTTAAACATTAACTATGGTAACAAATTTTTACTATTTTTTAATTTTTTAAGGACCAAAAATTAAGTTGAACTAATTAAATAATATTAATTACTAGGATTAAAATTATTTAAACCATTTTATCAAATTAAATTCATATATATGGAAGAATTTAATTGAAAATTAAAAAAAAAACGCTGAAAAAATAGATTTTCATAAAAATGTTTTTATAATTAAAAAATGATTTTAGACCAAATTCAACTATAAAATTTATTTAAAAGAACATAACTGGATTATAAATAATATAACCCAACTAATTTTTCTTTTAATAATTTTTAATACAAAATGGAACTTTTTAAATACTTGAAACAAAAATACATTTTTCAATAAAAAGCTGTATTTTTCACTATTCACTAGATAATAAATATTTTTAGAAAAATTATAAACATTTAATCTAAGATAATTATGATATGATGGTTTTAAAAATAATGTTAATTTTATCAAATAAATTTATTAAAGGTGGAAAACAGTAATTATATTAGTTTCTCAAATAAAATTAATAAAAAACATTTTTGAAGAAAACATTTTTTTTGAAGAATAAAATGACTTTAATAAAAATTGAGGGATTATTTATTAATAAATAATCAATAAATTATGATTGAGTATGATATTCATATAAATTTTATAATGTGGTTATTCCTATCCATACCAACCAATTCAATGGCCAGGTTATATTGATCATATATAAATAATAATATTTTATGGTTTATTTAAAGATCTATGTTCCATGTTGTATACTCTATAAAACATAGTTTTATTTTAAAATATCTGGATATCACTATTTTTCCTCTAAATTTTTTTTAATCCGTTCAATTTTCTTAGATATTATCTTCTAAATAAATAAGGGTGGATTTTCTTTGTAACATCCCCAGTTTCTGAAAATACTTCACCTATTTTATGATTTCTCTAAAGAACCTTTAAAAGAAGAGTCATCTGATTCCTCAACACTTTATCTCTAGTGTCATAAATCTAGATATTCTCTTCAAATTAATATAGATATGATTCCATTTCAATTTATTCATAGTTTATAACATGATTTTGGGTTAGGAATATACTTCCTTAATAAGTAGATATTAAACACATCATGTACTCTAGATAGTCTTTGTTTAATTTACAATTGATAAGACATAACTCAAATTATTTCTATAATTTCAAAAGGTATGATATACATGGGGCTCAATTTCACTTTTTTACAAAACCTTATAAACCCTTCAATGAAGATACATTTAAAAAAATATGACATACCACTTTAAATTCTAAATCTTTACTCTAGTTATAAGCATAAATACTTTTCCTTCTTTGAGGTTCTTTAATATTAGTTTGAGTAGTATTTACCATCACCATTTTCCCCTTAATAATATTTAGTCCCAAAATCTTAATTTTAAAAAATTATTCCCATGATGTTGGTGTACAACGTCTCCTGCTATATAATTATTCATACAACTTCATTTGAATACTTTAATAGAATCTATTATTATAGGAATATTCTAATAAAGGTAAATAACGATCCCACACACCTTAAAAGTCAACTAATAATATCAACAACATGTCTTACAATGATTAGATAATTCGTTCAGACTTCTCATTAGTTTGAGGAAGATATGCGGTGCTCAAATGAAGCTCAATATCAAGAACCTTATAAATACATTTCCTAAATCTTGATGTAAATCATGGTTTATGATTAGAAAAAATTGAATTATGTACACCATGAAGTGTTACAAATTCTTTAAAATAAATCCCTATGAGGTTCTCAAGAGGTAAATCTTCTATTATAGGGAAACAATGTGCCTATTTGTAAATGTGATAAGAAATAACCCATATTGTATCATTTTTATCGGAGTATTTGGAAATATAGTGAAAAATTATATAGTAATTTCAACTCATTTCCACATAGGAATAAGTATAGGTTGTATGAATCCTCCAGGATTCTGCCTCTCAGCCTTTTCCAGTTTAAAATCCAAACATCTTAACACATAAATCTCAATTTCCTAATTCATATTTTCCCACAAAAAATGATCCTTAAAATCTATATACACCTTGTTGATACTATGGTTTATAGATAAATTCAAGCCATGAGAATAATCTAATAATTCCCTTTTCAGGTTATCTATAGATTAAAAACATAAATAATTTACAAATTTTAGAACACCATCTTCATATATGAAGTCTGCTAATTTCCCATCATTCTAAGGTTTAATTTTCTTTTGAAAATTCTCATCACTAGGCTAAAAACGTTATATATTTTCCAATAATAACATGTTAAAAATAATTTAAAAAAGAGTGATGTTTCCCCTAACTTAATAAATCCCATATCCATATATACTAAATCAATAAACATAGGATCTATCTCAATACTCATTTTAGTTAGGACTCTATGATCTTTCATAATCAATGCATATGCTTCCTTATTTCCCTTGCTTGTGTGGTAGTGTATTAAGTAATACTAATCCTTGAGTAGCTTGATCCATCTTCTTTGCCTCATGTTGAGATTATTGTTTTGAGAAGATGTATTTTAGGCTCTTATAGTGTGTTTATATCACATATCATTCACTATTGAGATAATGGCTACCAACTCAATATCATGAGTTGGATAGTTCTGTTCATGAGTCTTTTACTTCCTTGATGTATATGCAATAAATTTATCAATCTATATAAGGAAACAACCAATTCCCTTCTTCTATGAATCACTATATATCACAAATCCTTCATTTCCTAATGGTAGCATAAAAATTAGAGTACTAAAAAATATCCTATATAATTCTTAAAAACATTCTTCACATTACTATATCCATGTGAATCTAACTCTTTTACATGTTGTATTAGTTAATGAGTTAGAAAATCATATTTTTTTTAAGAAATCATTTATATTTAACTTCCTAAACAATGAAGATATATAAAATGGTTATATTTTTTGGATTAGGCCATTATTTTACTACCTTTTTCTTCAATAGATCAACTGAGAATCCATCCTTGGAGAAAATATGGACAATAAATGAATCGTTTTGATGCCAAAATTTACACATGCTAAATTTCCCATAAAATAATTTTCTTCTATGAGTCTCAAGATTAATTAACAAGTTATTATCATGGTCCTCATAGATTTTGGAGTACACTATGATATCACTAAGAAATACCACAAAAAATTGTCAATATAATCCTTCAGTACGCTGTTAATTATATCCATAAAAATCATGGGTGAATTAGTCAATCCAAATTGAATTAATCTAAAATATTTATATTTATACCTCATACAAAATAATGTTTTTGGAATATATATATTTTTACTCACAATTTATGATACCTAGAATAATGTTCAGTCATTGAAAAATATTTATCTCCATGAAATTTAATTAATAAGTCATAAATGTGAGGTAAGGGATACTCTTTATTTATTATAATAACATTTAATTATCTATAATCAGTCCACAATCTCATAGATCAATATTTCTTATTAAAAAAATTAATAGGGTAACCCCTATGTGAAACACTAGAGTGTACAAATACATTTCCTAAAAACTCTAATATATGTTTATTTAACTCTACTAATCACACAATATCTATTCTACACAGATTATTTGATATAGGCCTCATATCACAGATTAATTCAATAAAAAACTCAAATTCCGGATCTAGTGGATGTTTAGACAATCACACAAAAAATATGTCAATATAATCTTATAAAATTTTTATAACCTAAATTTTAAGATTACCTTCTCTATATACAGATTGTGTTTTATCTTATTCTTGAATAATCTCATTTATAATATTCACTGAGGGTGGATCTAGACATGATTCTGATGATGAAGTCTCCCATTTAAAGACAAGGAATTATATATCCTCATCACAAATCATAATTTATTTCTCTTTTCAAAAAATTTATGAATTATAATTTGAAATACAATCTAGAAGAAATATTATATCAAAAATAAACCATATGTTTAATAATAACATTTTAAAATAGGGTATGTGTTTGTGTTATAATGGGAACTGACTAATACATCCTTATTGTGGTGAGATTTCCACTTGGAGTTTTGACCAAAAAATCCCTTGTTAACCTATTATAGAAATATATAATTTTATTGTAATATATGGAACATATAAAAGAGTGAGATGATTTAGAATCAAATAAATAATCAAATAAATTTGAGGCTGCTATTAAATTACCTTCCAACAAATCTTTAAGAACATTAAGCTGATCTATAGTTATTACATAATATTTTACATCTCCCCTTTTCCTATACTTTTATAGATTCCCTTAAAATTTGGAACATTGGCTTGAATAATAAAACATTTCTTTATATTTAAAGAATTATATAGTATAAGTATCTTTCTTCTGCTTACATTAATTAGACAGATGCCCGTAATCTTCACACTTATAACAAAATTACATTACATTCAAGAATCTTCTAGGAGGTTTCTTTAAATTAGATTCAAATTATTGAAATTTCTTTATATTATTATAATTATTTTAATCTTTAAATTTTTCTAGGTTCCCAACCTTCCACTTATCCTCTTGATTTCTCTTGAAGATATAGGATATAGAAAATTATTTATCTGTCTTAATAGAACTTGATAGCATATCAGTATATGATGAAAATGTTCAAGAGACTAGAACCCTTCAGAGAATCAATATAATACCATCAATGAAATGGTTAATCATTCTTTTTGGATTAACTATGTAGCCATAATAATCCTTAAAAAAGATTTTAAATTTAACCTCATACTCTACCATAATTTCTTATAACTTTATCTTAAAAGTGAGAAACTTCATCTCTATTTTATCTAACTATTATCAAAATAAGTATTTCTAAAATAAAATCCTATTAAAATTTATCCATTCTACAATTTCTATTTCTTTTCCCTCTCTAGTGTTATGGATCAATAACCACCATTGATCTATATCACCTTTCATATAATAAACTACAAGAATAACTTTTTCAGATTCATTACATCCCAAAGAGAGGAATATATTTTTGAGAGACTTAATCTATTTATTAGTTAACAATGGGGTAGTATTTCCATCAATAGATGAAGGATTCTACCATAAGAACTGAACCAGAATTGGAGAATCACATTGTAGAACAACATTTTTCTCTATTTGGTAAATGTTATTCCTCATAACACGAGTAAGATTCCTTAATGTTTCCATGATCATATCTATTCCAAAACTAGTTGTATTGAATTTATTAGTAGGTAAATATATACATAGTCTATAGGTGATGATTTCCTTTTTTATATTAGGATCTATTACTAAATAGTTTAACACTCTAAGTTAGCTCATAATTATCATGAATACTGAGATATAAAATTAAATCCCTATAATTTAAAATGTTCCCAAATACTAGAAGGTATTATCATAATTTACATGTTTACTATGTTCATTTAAAATAGTAATCCTAAGTTTTAAACTAAACTTTATATAATACCAACTATGACAACCTCAACTCCAATAACCTAGAGAAACTATCTAATTTATTACAATGACATAGGTATAAGGGATCTCGCTATAAATGTTCAATATGTTTAGTAGTCTTAAAAAACTAGATACATACATTATTCCCATATTAAACTGGAAATAAAGTATACATATAATATTTTCATTAATCATTTATATTATTCATAATATACTTCATCATATCATGGGGAAAAGAAAAAAATAAAGGGTGAGATAATATTCTAAGTAAAATTTATATATAGTAGAATATATCAATAATCAGTGAAGAATAATCCATATATAAAGGGAACTAATTGAAACACTTGACTTTTATTCTATTACTCGACACTAGATTGAATCCATAGATAATATCAATATATAAATGTCATGGATAATGAAAACTGAATTATCAATAAAAGAAATTCTTAATATTAGACATCATTATTTGAAACATCATGATATCTATGATATCAAAGACTTGTACCTATCCCTTTTAATCAATGGGTAGGTATGCACCAGAAACCCATTTAATACTAGTTCATCGAATTTTCTCATGAGACATGTTGATGCATGGAGGTGATATATAATTATGGAACCAACCCATCACTATATTGCTAATGAATTCCTCATATATTGAATGAAATATTTAATTCATAAACAATATTCCTTATCAAAAAATTTCCATATTGATCAAAGAATATTTATTTATCAAGTTTTCCCCAACCAATCGAATAACTTTCATTGTAAAACACCATATGTAGAAATGATATATAGCTAATAAATAAGAATATCCATGATAAAAAATATGGGTATTTAAGAGGAATTTGATTTCCCATGATCATATGTAATTAACATTTTCAATTTAAAATGAATGGCTAGATAATATTCAAGAGATGAGAGATAACCACTAAAAAAATAAATTTTGAAGTCAAATTAAGCCTTTTAATGAAAAGAAAAAATTGAAGTAAAAATTTTAAAATAATATTTCACAAATAATTTTATTTTCAAAATAATTTAAATTTTATATAAGAATCTAAGAATGTTGAATAGTTTTCGGGACAATAAAATCGATCAAGGTCGTATATGTTAAAAAAATAATTCATTTTGGAATTTTTTAAAAATCTAAAAAACAAACATTTATGAAACTATCATAATTTTCTTTAAAACCTTTTAAAAAGTAAAGGGCAATTTAAGGTTTTCTTAATAAACAATTTAATTAGTAAAATGTACTTTTGTTAATATTTTTTGAAAAATTAGGACATGGGAAAAAATATACCCAAAAAAAAATAAGATCATATTTAATTTTAAGAATTACTCTTGAAATAGTAACTATAATTGAATCATTAATCATCTTGAATAAATATATATTCTTGTTAAAAACCTCAAATGATAATTATATACACTACATAAAAGTGAATAGGCAGATAAAACAAAATATGTCTCAATACAATGGAAATTGAGATAAAATCCCTTATCCTTGGCCTAACTCATAACATTCATTATTAATATTCTAGAATAATAAACATATATTAATTATTTACCTACTTAAGAAAATTTTTCATTTCAATTATTCCTTTTGTATTATTTTTACCATATTATATTGATTTACTTAATCAACTAAGTTTACATCAAACATTTTGCGGATATTCAGTTCATATGTCCAAAATGACATTAGTAGGATGACTATGGTAGAATAATTAATTATTATATCATCTATAGTATAATAATTAAAATATAATTATAATTTTTATACATAAATTATACTTTTAAAACCAATAATGAAATATGGTTATCAAAAATGAATTGCGTTACAATCATGGAGATGGTAGGCCATATGTATGCATGGGTAATGCTTATATTTTTCAAAGATCATGATGGAAATAAGTTAAGTATTAATTTATATTTATATAATTATAATTATATCATAAATACAATATTTTTTAAAATAAACTTATATATACCAGCCATGTGATGTAGTGGTGAAAAATGAATCACATCGCTTCATAAAGGTGGTAGTTTACACATACACATGAATGGTATTAAATTTTTTTAATGAATGTGAAGGTAAGAAAATATGTGATATATTAATTTTAAATAATGATAAATATTTCATGAATATAATTTATATAAATCAATTCTATCATTACAACCATTCTTGAGAGGTGGTTATGTAAAACAATTACATCAGTTCATGATGTGGTAGTTTATTGTACACACGAATAATAGTTTTGTTTCCTATTTGATGGAAGATGAGATGTTTACAGGTTATTACATTAAAATTATAAATTATTAGTGTATGGGAAATAATTGTATTTTTTTTCATCATATTTGAAAAATATTTTTATGATTTGGAAAAAGAAATAAAACGAAAAAGCATGGTTGGGAAATATACCTCTTCTTTGGACAAACACATTAGGTTTATATCAAAATATTTCCAAGGATGGTTTTATGTTAAAATCAGGGACTACAAATCATGGAGTGAGATTAAATTAAGGTAAGTGGGTATATATTTGCTAAACCCGAAGGCTTTTGAAGTGCGTATAGGAGTGGATAGGTGGTTTCCTTTTATAAAAGGGGAAATAAAACATTAAATAATATTAGATGGTATAGGTTATAAATAAATATATATAATAGAAATTAAATAAGTTTTTATGTAATTTTAACACTTATATATTTAGTTTAACCCTTGGTAAAGGAGTTTAAAGATTAACTTTGGTAACATATTTTTATGTTTTTACTATTCACTATGAAAAAAATGAAATTGGAATTATTAGATAATAATAATTATTATAATTACAAATATGGAATCTATTTTATAAAATTAAATTCACATAAGTGGAAAATTTTAATTTAAAATTTAACCTGAAAAGAACGACAATAAGTATTTTTTCATAAAAATGTCTCTTTAGGTATAAAAATATTTTTATACTAAATTAAATTATAAAATAAATTTAAAAGGATTTAATTATAATAAAAATATTATTATTAAACTAATTTTTATTTCAATTAATTTTAAAACTAAATATATCTTTTTAAATACTTGAAACTAAAATACCTTTTCAATAAAAGGAGTATTTTTCTTTATTTATTAGATAATGAATCCTTTTAGAAAAATAACAAAAATTAACACTAATATAACTTTGATATTATTATTTCAAAAATTATGTTCATTTTATCAAATAAATTTTACAAAATTAGAAAAAAATAATTATATTAGTGTCTGATAAAAATTGAGAAAAATCATTTTTGAAGAAAAAATGGCTTTATTAAAAATTAAGTGCTTATTTCATAATAATTAATAAATAAATTTTTATTTAGTATGAAAATAATATATATTTAGTAATGTGGTTATTCCTATTCATACCCCCTATTAAAGATATTTTTTATTATAGTTACATTTAAATTATAATATTTTGTTGTTTGTTTAAGCCTAATGTTGCGTGCTGCATACGTTATTAAACATAATATCCTTTTAAAATATCAAGAAATTAAAAAAATTAAGTTTACCATATTAAATATTATTAAAAACTATAATAAAAAATATGGAATAAATTTTATCATATTCAATTCAGAGATTTAATATAATTTAATTGGAAATTAATCTAAAAAAACAAGACCTAAATCAGTTTTCCAGAAAAAATATTTTCCTAATAATAAAATATTTTCATACTAAGAAAAACATAAAATTGATTCTAATGACCATAATTGGATTATTAATAATATAAAATAAAAAATTTTAATTAGAAATTATTTTTAAAAAATATTAATCATTGTAAATCCTTTAAATGAAACAACTATTTTTATTAAAAATCAATATTTTTCACTATTTACTGAAAAATAAATCTTTTCAAAAAATTATTAAAAATTTGACCTTAATATAATTTTGAATGATTATTTCAAAAATTAAAGTCATTTCTTCAAAATCATTTTCAAAATATGGTGAAAATTTATTATATTATTTTCTCATAAAAATCAATAAAATCATTTTTGAGGAAAAATGTATTTTTGAATCATATAAATAGTATTCTAAAAATTGAGTACTTATTTTTAATTAAGTTTTATATATCTAAAAATTTATACATAATTATTAAAATATAGTTATTCCTATTCATACCACCAATTTATTTTCTATGTTATAGAAGTATACTATAATTTGGTCTATTTAGACTCAGGTTTGCATGTTTCGCAAGTTAGGAAAGAAATTTAATTTATTTTAAGAGAAATATATCCTAAAATAATATGGTGTTACATTATACCCCCATTAAAATGAATTTCAATCTCAAAACTTTGTCACTCTGATACAAATAAATGAGAATATATCTATTTTATCAATTCCTTGAGTTCACTAGTTACTTCTTCACATTTCTAATTCCTCCAGAGAACATTAACCAGGTGAGTAGTCTTGTTCCATAGCACATTATCTTTATGATCCAAAAATTTATATCAGTTATTATTCATATAAATTATTATACTCTAATGGTATATACTATTTGTTCAGTACATGTGAGGGATCTGGCATATACTTCCTGAAGATAGATACAAGGAACACATCATAAAATTGAGATATATTTGGTGAAATTTTCAAGTGATAAGAAACCATCCCTATTTGGTTAAGAATATAAAAAGTGAAAATATAATTATGGATAATATTTCTCCAATTTTTAAATTTCATAACCTTATTCCATGGGAAAATTCTTAGGAATACCTTCTCACCAAATTCTAATTCCATATTTTACCAATGATTGTTAGCAAAAAAAAATTATCGACTCCGACCTACTTTGATATTTTGATAAATGGATCTAACATTGTCTTCCACTTAATAAGATAGATTTTTTCATTATTTATTTCTTTCTCTAACTTCATACAATCATGTTGGAGTTCTGAAATTATTTCCACATAGGGATTTATAAGGATCCATCTAAATGTTTACGTGAGATTTGTGGTTATAAGAAAACATGACTAGAGGAAGATGTTGATTGAAACCACCATTGAAATTCATAGAAAAAGAGCTCAGTATACCCCTTATGGTTTTAATGGTTCTCTTAAACTGAATATATCTATGAGGATGATAATAAATATTGAAATATAAACTTGAATGTAGATCTTTCTAAAGTCTTCAATAGAATTTTCAAAGGAATTTTGGATCCCAATCAGATAAAATATAATGTGTTACTCTATGAAACCTTACCACTTTATTAATGAATATTATGTAAATATAATAAAGAGATATATCTTCTCTGATATTAATAATGTATTCTAAATCTGTAAGGCTATCAAATACAACCCAAATAACATTATGTCCTTTCGATTTTTTGGGGAATATAATGAAAAATTAAATGGTGATGTTTCCCATTTACATTCTGACATGGGTAATAATTATAACATACAAATTGTCTTCTATTCTCTCAAACATAACTTGATAACATATTAAGAACCAAGATACATACTTCAAAATATCTCTTTTCATATTTTTCCTCAAGAAATACTCTTTCTGATCACTCTACATTTTTGTACTTCTAGGATGAATAGAGAATGATGTACCATAAGATTTATCCAAAAAACTCCATCAAATATGGTACAGATAGGACGCATACACAATTCATGAACTTTATCATTCCATAAAAATCAACGATGAACTTAGAAATATTTATTAACTTCTTTTTCAACTCTATATCTTCCTTCTATGCCTCTTTAATCTTCATAATAATATATGGTTGAACACCCATTTGATAAAGAAAATATTTCTCCCATTATTTCATGATTTATAAGTAATTCTTTTAGAAATCCAAAAATATTTCATCTTTTGTCATCCTCATAATAAATAATATAATATGATCTTATAGATTAAAATCATCAAACAGATTGTTTTCTTACCTAGGTAGGTAATGTATTTAGAAGTTATAATATTAATCAACTTAAAAAATCATCCTTATTACATATTCAAATTTTTTTGAGTGAATATATACATTAATATTTTTTATTAGTATATATATAACACCTTTATCCATAAATATAATTCCTCTATATATTTATTGAGAAAATTACTACAAATACCTCCAAATCAAGAGTCAAGTGAATTTATTTTAAACCATTAATTGTGATTAGGAAAAGGATATCACCAGATCATTTTGTATAAGGAAATATCCCAGTTTCTTATTTTGGGTATGAAAATAGATCTAAAACCCTTCTATACTATAGGGTAGTGTAAGAACTAGTGTGATAACAAAATTTCTATCCTGTTTCTTCAAATTTTCTTTTTATTCATATATCTAAACGAACTTAGCTCCCTTCTAAATTAACTTGTTGATTGGATTAGAAATCCATAATAAATTATCTAAAAATAATTGATCATATATTTCTAAATCAATAATGCTATAGATCCTAGTCATAGTAGTTGATCTATATTAATGATTTATAAACTCCATATTTATTGGATCCATTAATGTACCCTCGCTTAAGATTATATAACCCACAAATAAATCTTTATGTTTAAAAAATTCCCACTTGGTAAAGTTTTCATACAACTTATCATTCCTTAAGAACTTTAGTAAAATAATCATGTGATCTACATTATCTTTATTTCTATTGTAATATATAACAATATCCTAAATAAAGACTATAATAAACTGACCAAGGTAATCTCTAATGAATTTTTTCATTAAATCCATAATGATGACAAAAAATTTACAGTTTTGATACCTCGAATGGAAGGATTTTTTATGTATGTGTCCATGTTTTACACTAAAATTATAGTATCTAGATTGAATATCAGTCTAGAAAAAATATTTATGTCCTCATAATTGATTTGAATAAATCATCTATATAAGGTCGATGATATTTATTCTTAATTTTCATCATGTTCAGTTTTCAATAACCGTCGAAGAGTCAAATTGATTCATATTTCTTATAATAAAAAAGAGATACTTCATCCTATGGTGATGCACATGTCCGAATGAATAAATTTTCAATATAATTATAGATTTAATTATTTCATTACTAGAATTCAATTGGGTCTATTCTATATATAGTATTTTATATAATTGTAGAAACATGTAAGAGTTCTATTGAAAACTCAACTTCCCAATTTAGAGGAATCCTAGAAAACTCTTTTGGGAAGACATTATCAAATTCCCATGCAATAGGAATATATTCGATATTGATTTTTTTCCCATCCGTATTAAATAGTCTCCTTTTTAATAGGAATCAAGACCATATAGTGGGGGAAATTTCCATCGGAAGTTTATATTTATCATCACATCAATAGACGATCATAGATTGATATGGGATTTATATAAAGAAATCCAATACATTAAAAAAGTAACATAAAATTCCATTAAATGGAGAATAAATAGATTTATATAAATCATATTCCTAAAAACTTGAATCAAAGAATAATTATATACTTGATATGTGATCATCATAACATCATCATTTTCCCATGCTAATTCAACATCTAATCATTAAGGATATGTATGAAAATTTATTAAGACATTTCATTATATACATTAATTCATATAACCATGCTCAAATAGGTTCATGAAATATTTTATCATAACTCGAACCACCATATCTTTATCGTTTTATCTTCAATTCATAAAAAAAACAAAATTACTAGCAAGACCATCATACATCTTTGATTAGATTGATCAATCATAAAGAATTTTTCATAGGATTTGTAACTCTTGAAACCTTATTTTCAATCTATGACTAAATAGGTTTAACGAAGTTTATCTATATTCAATAATTAACATTACTCCCCTTCTCATTAGGTTGAAAATATGTAGAGGTGTTTCTAGCCATAAGTGACATTCCCAAGATATTAAAGCCTGACAATAAATTCCAAATAATTCAGTGAAGGTTGAGGGTCAATTTACCCTTTAAATTAAACAATTAGAAAAATATAAATCATAAAAATAAAATCAACTATTTGATGCATGAAAGAAATAAAACCAAAGGTATACACAATAGTATACAACAATATCAGAGTACCAATAGAAACCAATGAAAATAATCAGAAAATACTAAGAAATTCCAAGACTCAGACACACTCAAATGACATAATGATAAGAAATACCTAACTAAGATCCATCTTTCAAATCCTCCTACCTTTCCCATGGAAACAATATGAATCACCAGAGTAGTATTATACTTTCCCTTTAACTATATCATGATTGATGACATTTTCAAACTCACCGAAGTTCCCAAGTAAGGAGTGAGTAAAAACTGAGTAGTATTTCTCCAATTACACCCCAAATCACGCCACTAGGGTATTACTTATTAGCATAATTCATATAAAATAGATCAAAATAAGTTCAAACAATTTATATTCAAACCATAAACAATTTAAAATGGAAAAAAATTATAAAGTTATAACACCATTTAATGCTATTTGGATACTAATTCCCATGTCCCCCCCCACACCCATGCATACTAAGTGATCATTTCATACTCATGATTAGTTTATTTTTTATCCACCAAGTCATTACTAAGTGTTAAATCTAATTGTTTCCCAATGGATCATTCCCCATATACTGGGTCATATCCTTGTAACCTAATGGTATATTCCCCCTTTTCAGGGTCTCATTAAAAGCGTAAACTAAAAAAACCAATTATTCCAAAACCCATCCCATATCATTTCACATAAACCAATTATTTCTTGAAAAAGATTCATCAAACCACTTATGTGAAATAAAAAAATTCCATAAATTTTAAAATAACACTTTAAAATTAATAACAAATAGGTTTGTCTAGAAATCCATTCAATTTGCCCAATTTCTAATCCCTAACCAAAATGGGATTTCCATCTAAAATCAAACAAGTTTTTATAAAAATTCAAAAAAATAATAATAATCAAAACTAGTACTTAAAGTTCTAAGTTCAGTAGAGATGATATAGAAGCCACCTACCTCTAAATAGTTAGTGAAAATAAAAATAGTCACTATAAAACTCTAGATCCAAGCATGGATATTCTTACCTTAAATAGATTAAATCATATCTCATCAAGATTCCCATCATGTAACATTGATATATCCATAATAGACTATATATATGGTTATGAGAGAGGTAAGAAGAATAAATCTTAGAAAAAAGTGAATAATGGGTACTTAGCAATGATTTGAGATCTATAATGTTATTTGATTCACTGAAAAGTATTTTTTTTGGATCAAAGGGAAAGGTCTTTCAATCCTTGGATGGGAGAGGAATTTGAGAACATAGAGAATTAGGCATTTGATAAGGATATCCGTTATTAATTTGGATTATATCCATGATTTTTGGAGTGACAACTATATGCCAAAAATTTAAGCCACATAGTTTTCGAAACTATAAACCAACCATGTTGTGATACTTTCTCAAGGACAAACCTCACATGGTTGGCTCACATGGTTAGAAAAATAGCGCATAACCTATTTAATTACCTTAATTTCAAGTCCCATGCCCCCCCTGGGAAAACATATGGTTTTTCTAAATCATTCACCAACCATTAACCTTCCCAATTACTCCCAAAACATGTTTCACATATTCTTGGAGGCGGTGTATGGTTTTTATTCACCATACATAAAACATGTACCTTTAGAAACATCTCCAAAACATGTATAAACCACTTGGAAACTCCCCAAAAATAACACAAGTATTTTATAATATAAAATTACATAAATAAAGGGCCATATACCTAAACTCAAGGGTGCTACATTCTTTATACCATTTTTATATCCATCCTCATAAAGTATAAAACTAATGTTCTCCTAAAAAAGTTCGGGCCATTGATCCAACATTTCCTTTACATAAGCCCACATTTATTTCTAAATCTGAACTTGTTTCCATAAAACCTATACTAAACCATTGATTTTACCATTAAAGATATTATATTATATATTTAAAATCTATACCAATACATGAATAAACATGGTATCTGGTTTATGATCAACATTTTCCCTCTAATTCACATGGTTAGGATCTGGTAGGTACATTTTAAATCAAGATACAAGAAACACTTTATGCAATGAAATAAATTTTAGTAGTAATGACAACTGATAAACAAATTCACCAATGCATTAAATTATATCATAAGGGACAATGTATTGAGGAGAAAAATTTACATACTTATAAAAAAGGATGTATAATCCTTAGATAGATTCTTAGTAAAACATGACCAACTACCTAAAATGGTAATGTTTGTCAATGATGATTCAAATACAGTTTACAATAACTCTAAGCTGTCACCATTATCTTTATAATCATTTGAATCTTCTCCATTATTACTTGAAAAGGGATAGGTCTCATAAGTGAAGTGTCACCTATTTCCTCCCAAAAAATTGAAGAATGACAAGGATGACCAAACAATGATTAAAAATAGGTCACATGTATTAAGGCCCGAAAACAATTATTGTATGAGAATTATACTAATGGTATATTCTCTTCCAATGAGCGACCAAAATCCATTACACAAGCCCAAATCATGTCCTCAAACATTTGGTTCATCTTTTCATATTGTCTATCTATTTGAGTATTATAATACATGGTTATGGTTAACTGAGTTTCATGGAATTGATATACAAATTTCTATAAATTAGATTTGAACTAAAGGTCTCTGTCAGAAACAATGAAAATGACGATGTCATGCATCTTTATAGTTTCTAGAATATTGTGTTTGGAAATATTTTCCATTTTATTAGTTTTATAAATATGGATGAAGTGAGCTGAACTTTTGAGTTCATACACTATCAACCATATGGAATCTTTTTTTCTAACCGTCCTTGGTAGAAATGTTACAAAATCTATGAAAATATGCTCCAATTTTTACTTGTGAATCAATAACGAATAAAACATATTGACTGGATATTAATTCTTTTCCTTGACACAAGGATAGTTGAGTAATATCAAGATATACTTCATAATATCTCTTTTAGTTCAAACCCACAAAAATAATTCTTTCAATGCTTTATATATTTTTTGAATCCTTGGATGAACAACTGATCTCAAATGGTGGTAGACTCTAAGAAGTCCTTCCTAATAATCCAAAGGTACAAACAACCAATCTCTAATCTATAAAAATGAACAAACATATATATTCCATATTTAAATGTTCTTCTCACTATAAAGTTATGAACACTTTGTAACACATTCAGGATCATATGTTTGAGCATTTCCAACCTACTCAAATTAGGAGTTACAAAAACATTAAAGAACATTGCAACCATACATTGTTCTTGATATTAAAAATTCATATTAGCTATGGTTTTCATAACCTTCAATTTATATAAAACCTATTTATATAATTGACTATATAAATTTCTACTTAAGTATTATTATAACAAAATTCATTTCCTCAGTGTGTAAAATAAGTAAAATGAAAAAATTTGAAGATATTCCATCCATTTTTTTAGATTCAAATACCATTTTAAAAAAAATTTCTTCCTGATTTTATGATATATATACAAATTAATTTCTCACTAAATATATAGAGACACCATGTATTTAATTAATTAACTATAACAGTCAACTCCAAATCTTGTGCAGGGTATTTCTTATCATGCATCCTTAAAATCTATGAACCATATGAAATAATATGATCTCCCTAAATGTGGACACATTAAAACCAAGATCTTGATGATTCATAATATACTACCTAGCCCTATCCATACTCTAGTAAGATGATAATAGATGTAGATGTATATCTAACCTTAATTTCTTAAAATGATTTATGAAATTTGTCATTTAATTGTAAATTAATGGATTTCCTCAAAAAATCTATCATTGATGACGATAAATATGGAAAATCATGTAAAAATATTCTATAGTATCCTATTAGTCCTAAAAATCAGATATCACAAACATTTTTTAGTGGTTTTGAAAATTTTACCACTTTTATTTTTAAGGATCAATAGAAAATAATTTTTCTAAAATTAAATAGACAAGGAAAAATACATATTATATCCAAAAATCACACTTATATAACTTATAATAAAGGTGATTCAATTTCAAGATACTCAGAAACATAGTTAAGTGTTTCTCATGATTTTATTTTTCCATTAATACACCATAATATAATTAAAAAACACCACCATAATGAAATCTAGATACCAATGAAATATTAAATTCATCAAGGCCATTAATAAAAATTCTGCAATTTTAAGACCCAATGGAATAATTTTTTTTCATAATGTCCATATCTTCTCCTAAAATAAGTCTTCAAAATATCATCCTTTCAATCTCATAGTTGATGATATCCTGAATGTAAATCAATTTTTGTGAACAAGTAGGATTTAATTAATTGATCCCACAAATCATTGATTTATTGAAGAGGATACTGATTCTTTATCATAAAATTATTAATCATATGGTAATCCATTAAAATCCAAAGTGCTCCATCCATATTTTTTACAATAAAAAAATGATTCCCATAAGGATGTTCCTAGTTGGATGAAACCTTTACTTTCCCACAATTCCAACTGAAAATTCAGTTATTTAATTTCTAATAGATCCATTTTATAATATGGATGTGAAATAGGAATAATACCTTGTAGGAGATTAATCATAAACTATACTTCTCTTTTATGTGGAAACCCCAAGAAAAGTTTAAGAAAAACATCAGAAATGTGTTAAACATGAGTTGTAAGATATCTTTTTCTGATCTCATCCATAGATACCAAAGTAATTTCCTACAACTGATAAGAGATATTCCCAACCACCAGTGCATGAGGTCCTTATCTACTTGCCTCTATATCCAAAATCTCCACTAAATAGATTCTTGATGTCATCAAGATATTAGAAACTACCCTTTAGGGCATACAAATCATTTTGGTACTTGAATGATGTCAACCAATGTCACGCCCTAAGTCCCTAATACCCAGAGCCGGTGCCATACATAGGATCAAATTCAGTTTAGGCTCTGAGAAACCAACTACTTCTGAAATGTTTCATCTTCTAAAAGCTATTACTTGAAAAAAAAATTTAATTAAAAATGTAGGGTGATCATACGAATACCCAGTAAGGGGTTTAAAAAAATAATATACAATACCCAAAATAACTTTTGAAAACATTCTTTAAAATTTCCATAAAATATTTTATTTAAAATGTTGTAACACATTAAACATACCATGAAAATTTTCTAAGGGATATAAGTGCATAATTGAAAACATACTAACATTATCAGGATTCAATTATGAGAATGCTCACTTAGAATAGAAAGTAAAAGATATTTCATGTTAAAATGCAAGTACAAAATTAATAACTAAGTGTAATGCATGATCAAAGATGTTCTTAAAAAAAATAATAACTTCAATTTCATCATTTACTATTATCCATTAAATAACTGAATATTGTATAAATAATAAATATTCCATACTTAAGCTTCTTCTGATTCTCATAATCATAATCTCTTTAACCAGGAATATTCTACCAGTCGAACAATCCTCTGGTTAATTAATTTACATAGTCTTAATGAGGAAAGTGCATATGATGGACCATCTCAAGGCCTCGTGCCAAGACCTAGGGGATAACTATAACTAGACCCCAAACCGGTGAGCCTCTGTAATCGGACTCCACCCCGGAGAGCCTCTAATAATCAGACTCCAACCCGGAGGGTCTGCTGTAACCGGACCCCAACCTGGAGGGCTTACTTTTACCGATCCCCACCCCAAAACATACTAGGTCCAATGCATTCCTCATATCTCTAAATAAAAGTGCACATACCACTTTGATTTATTAAATCACTTATCATTCTCATTACACATATTACTTGTTTTCTTAATTCACATTATTCAAAGTTTCCCATACCACTTTGAATAATAAAATGTTTATCTCATAAATTATTAATAATAAATTGTTTTATTATCACATAAAATAATAAATTTATAACTCTTCCATAGTAATAAACTTTTAATGCATTAAAACACATGCTCATTATTCATGCTCAATTCATGTGCTGATAAATGGAAATTATGTTGGACTAAATTATAATGTGTCAGTTATTATTTTGGTAATAAATTTCTCAATGACATGCACAATATAGTTAATGTTATTTGAACATGTGATATTGATTTAAAACACACAAGTAATGAATGGATGGGGTTACCACATAAAATGATAGTTCCTTAATTTTCAAAATCCTCGGTTCGTGGAAATGAACATTTATAGTTTAAAAAGACTAAGTTTGAATAAAGACAGAAGTAATTTGAACACAAATAATGCGTTGATAAATGGTCACGTATTATTAAGTGGTAATGGCTTATATTACATAGCATATATGGACAATTAATTTTCAGTGCATCATTTGTTTTATGTAATGAATATATTTAATTAAACATATCAAAAACATACTTTAACCACCGAAGTTTATTTTTGGACAAGTTAATTCGGACTATGATTAAAACTTATAGGAGCATAAATATATCCATATGTATATATATATATATATATAAATATAAAATATGTACATGTCTCACCCAAGTATTTATTTAAAGATTGTAAATCATCTTTAATATCATAAAATAGAATTAAATTGAATTATGTATGTATGTCCAAATATACCCTAAGTGTACAACATAAAATAATTATAAATTAAAATAACCCTTAACTTATATACACATAAAATAATAAGTTATATAAGTGTACACACATATATATATTTGTGTGTATATATATATATATATATAAATAGACACATATAACTACTGTAATTTAATCAAATTACACCCTCACAACCATAAAATTTAGAGGTAAATACTTAAAATTTAAAACCATTATCATTTAAAAAAATAATTTCAAGTTATATAGATAGATACCGTTTCATATATTTATATATAGACATGTATAACATTTTATAACAATGTGGTTAAAGAAGAACAATTAAAACCCTTTCAAAACATAGATTTTAAACTCATAACCCAGTTCAGAAAATAAGATGTTATATAGATTCATATAAACATTTATTCACAAGTACATATGCGTATACCTTTGTAAAAAGAATATAAAAGAAAATTGATCAAATTAATTAAACCCTTAAAAAATATTCATTTAATGAAAACATAACACTTACATCCATTATATCACCTGAACTCGAAAACCCGAAGACCTAGGTCCAACACAAAAGAACTTTTATATCACTGTAAAGTTATAAACATACCATTAGGAGAATAAATAAGTATATACCCTCAAGGAAACATGACAAGGAAAATTTACAACCTTTACACAAATAACCAAAAGTTTGAAAATAATTAACTGCTTGAAATAAAATACTGCTTGAATTAAAAATAAATAGAACTATTTTAAAAATACTAATTTCCGCTTACAAACACAAGGTCATAAAACAAATAAACATTCGATACAAAGTATAATGAACCCTTACATCATAAAACATAAGATAAAAATTTGATACAATTATTTAACTCTTACTAAATAAGTTTAAACATAAAAATAAATATTAATTCTCTTATGCAAGAGAATAAATCATAGAACGTAAGCTGAAAACAATAGATGGTATATCCCTTACGCAAACGGGTTTCACAACTCTATATAAGTTTTTAAACACTAAATTTTGAGGATCATAAGTGTATAATAGAAAGTTATTATAAATTAAAATCACCCTTACAAGAAAATTATCCACAGTTGGAGTGACAGTGTGTTGGGAACATGCTCCCCTGGACTGACAAACCGAGTTGCATCCCCCAAATTTCACAATGGCATAAGTATTTTATAGCCACAAAGACAAAGTTCTTGCAGTGCAAGCTGGGAAACAGTACCATAAAACAAAAAAATGGATAGAAATAAAATACAAAGATTTCAATTAGCTTGAATCAAAACAGGACATCCGAGACTTGTATTGCGAAAAAAATGAGTTTTTGTTTACAGTCTAAAAGTAATACGGACAAGGACAAAGAGAAAAATAAAATAGATAAACTATGAATAGAGAGCAATAATGATCGAAAAATTAAATAAGAGAACACAATGAACAAGGTAGATCCCGATAAAAAACAAAACCCTACCTCACGCTGGATCAAGGCATACCGAACCATCAAACAAGACTGAAACCCTAACTGATCAGACTCGTATCAGAGCTCGATGCGACATCTCCGACCAGAAACCTTTTCCCCGACCTCACCTGACAGAAACCCTCTTAGTAGCTCTAGCCTCATCGTGAAGACTTGACCTTTAATGCACGACCTCGAATTCAACACCCTCGTCGGCCCTGCTCGAGCATCATGCCTAGCCTCCCTTGGTATCAGCTCGCACTTTCTCGACCTGCTCGAGAACCCCCAGAAGAAGAGCCTGCTAAAACCCTTTGCGATGGCCCGACCACCCTCTCTCCCTCTTCGTGGTGCAAATCAGATGTGGACTCCCTGAAACACACTACGGGATTTCTCTCTTTTTTTAATTATTTTGTCCGATTTTCCCCTCTTTTTTATTGTTGTTTTATTTTTCTTTTATTTTTTTAGTCCATTTGGTGCCTAAACCCTAATATTGGATTCCCCATTTTTTTCTTCTTTTTTCCAATTTCTTCATCCATTACTATTTTGATTTTATTATATTTTTATACCCATATCATTATCTACTTTTATCATATATTATACTATTAAAAGTCAAAAGTTAAACAAAATTAATAATATATTAAGCTTATTAAATCAATACTTTTAAAAGTAAAAGTTATTATTAAATTCATTTATAAAACATATATTTTTAAATATACTTATAATTTTATAAATTGAATTGATAATTGGGAATGAGTTATAATAAAAATTATTATCCTAATTTGTGATTTTGAAACCTTAGAAGAAAATGTTAATATTACACACATATATATATATATGATTCAAGATAACAATAATTTTTATTAAAATACTATTTATATATATTTGAACTTTTAAACATTCTATTAAAATGGTTATACATTTATAATTTTATTAAACAAATTTCAAAATATTAATAATGTTATGAAACTTTAATAAAAAATTTATAATATAATAATTATGCATAAATCCCATATAATTATTAATATATTAAATTAAATAATTGTCTGCAAGTATAGAGTACATATATATATATATAATATTTTTGAAAATATATATAAAATATGTAATTATTCATGTAATAGATTCAATATTAGTTCGCATAATAAATGACGTTAAAATATTTCAATGCAATAATTCTCAATGTCTTATATAAAATTATAGTATCAGTTTTATGTAATTATAATTCAAATCATGTTAACATATGCGTATATATATATATATATATTATTTATAAAACAAGAAACAAATTAGTTGCATTCATATATTAGTATAATTTTTATTTAAAATATTATATTAAATAATCATTTGATTAGAAAAAATTATATTTGACTAAAATAGTTATTTTAAAATTATTCTTTAAACAAGGTGAGATAATATTTACTTCAAAAACCATACTGGTTGATACGATAATTAAAAAATAAAATTATTATTATTACACGTGAAAATTTTGGGGTGTCACATTATTCCCTCCTTAAAATTATTACATCCTCGCAATTCTAAGATACTCGTACACAAACAACAGCAACACCAGACACACGTCACTCCCGAAGTCCCTTTACCGGGAACACCACCGATGGTAGGGTGATGACGACCTCAGGTGGATCCCTAAAGTAGTATTCAGTTTCTCGATTTCTTTGGCCTAGACACACTACGAACAGATAGGGTCGAATCTATGCCTAAAGCACTCAACCTTCCATAAAGAGGAAAGAGAGGTGTGGAGGTTGGAAAGTTCATAGTGAACTAAATCCCCATAAGTGTAACATCCCAAGTAAATAAAGAATAAGATATATTTCATATTTATTAATATTTGTGAATTAAATATTAATTTTACTTTAAAGGGGTTTCTATGTTCGATAGCATACCCTATACGCAACAACGAGTTTCTTTGAAATCTTACGCTGCACACTAATAATATAATATTATTTTAAATGGTAGTTAAATCCTAGACGTTTTATAGGCGGGAATGAACAAAAATAACTACAATATGATTATACATTTTTGTTAAATGTATTTAAATTTATTTAATAAAAAAGTCAGAGGCTTAAAATTTGAATGAATCTAATTTTAAGCATAATTTACATTAAAAGGTCGATTTACCACCTTTTAATGGAGAACCCTATTTAAATATAGTTTTTTTCACTTTAATACATTATAATTTATCAAATATAATCCTTTTTAGAATGGGGACATCAAAATTTACTTTGTGTAAATTTTTGGAATTTTTCTGATAAAGTTCATTTTTTAATGAGTAGTGAAAATATTGTATTTTAATTCAAAACTGCATTTTAATCTAATTTATTTATATGGTTAGATTATATTTTTAATTGGTTTTAAAGTTTAATTAGAATATATTTTTACCATTTAACCCAATTTTGGTGATTGTAATTAATTTTAATTTGAAATTTGACATAAACAAGTGTCAATCTTTTGATAGTTATTGTTTCTTAAAAACACACTATTTATTTTAATAACGAGAATTAATTTTAAAATTAATTAATGCCACTTCTATGTGTTGAATTTGAAAAAATAGAAATTATTTTTTAATTAAAAATATCAAATATATCTTAGGCTGAATTTTTGGTATTTTTCTGAAAAACATAAATTTTTGATGAATAGTGAAACCACTTAGTAGTAGTTAAAAAAAATGACTTTTTCATTTAAATGAAATTTTACCGCTTCTGTGAATTGAATTTTGAAAATCCGACATACATGGTTGTTATAAAGAAGTAAAATGTTGTTCAATAAGATGAAAATAATTTTTGGTGAATAATAACTTTTGACTTTTATTTACCGCGGTAAAAGGTAAATAGGGTAATTCAAGGTTAAAAGAATATTGTAATAATTCAAAATTACCTTAACACATGTCCTAACATTATTGGATGAGTAATGGCTGACCATGGGTATCTTTGGGTCTATTTTGGGACCCCATCGAGCCACTTATGAAAGATAATGACACTTTAGATTAATTAATTTAATGTAAAGGCAAAAATGACATAAATAAAAATATTTTAGTAAATTAATATTTATATAGTGTTATATAAATTATATTTTCGACTATAAACATTCATTGGAAATATAAAAATATTTCCTACATCATGGTATTTTTTTGAGAATTTTTAGAGATCACATAAATTAAATTATTTATGACACAATAATAATGTAGTATTTACCTCCTTAAGAAAATATTTAAATAAATAAGATTATAAATATTAAAATAACATCCAAAACCTGTAAAATTATTATTGTATGATATTATTTCAACTATGAATCATATTATATTCGACTTTAATGATTTTTGGACCTTCAGAAACCGAATATCATTATACAATAAAATAATATTTCCACACTTTCCTAAAGAGCCCCTCCCCCCTTATAAAAGGAGACCACTTCTAACCAATTCCTCACACCTCTCAAGCCTTTTGGATCGTCCAAAATCTGACCCATTAATCTCCCTACATACCTCTCCTCATCCTAGAAGCCTTACTTTAGGTAAAAGGCACTTCAAGAAGTCCTTTGGTTCAAACCAAAGGGAGTTACTCAAATTTATGGTAACCGTTTCTTTTAAATTTTTTTCATTTATTTTACTTCTCCAACACCTAAAATCTTTTTATTCCTTTATTTTGTAACAAAAAAAGTATCCTAAATATACTAGGATGTTTTTATGAGAAGGATTATAACTACACTTACACACACCTCTATCTAATGGGTGAAGAACATAATGTTTCTGTGGATGGAAAACTAACGCCTCACGAAACGATGATTGTTCAATTACCTTATACCGCCTCTCATGGTGGCCATTATAATGGAAATGTATTTATATATGATATATATTATGTTTATGTTTTCTTTATGCTTCTCTAATGTCCATTTACATCATGTCTTTATGGTTTCCATTATGGGTAAACGCGATAATCTCATTAGAGGAAGTGCGGACTACCGCCCCCTCAAAGTGATATGACTCATTAATTCCATATGTGGGATGAATAAAGGATGGAGTTAATGATATTATATATGATATTATATATGAAATTATACTGGAATTATAATATAACTATGTATCATTATGTTTTAATTCCATTAAAATAATAAATAGAAATGAAAGTAGCGTTCATGCGTACGTACAACTTACCGTCTCCATGAACGGTGCATTTCATTTCTTACCTCCAAATGATATGTAATGTTATATATATATATATATATATATACTATTTATATATGATATATATGATATCTAAATAATGAATGTCATTCTGGATATAATGGACTATTGATCACAATGAAATCTTGTAAATATAAGGTGTTTATTTTTGACTCAAGTACCAAATATCGACAAAATGAACGTTATTAACTTAAATGATTACATAATGTTTATAACATGGAAATAAGTGATATAAAAGGAATTATAAACTTGAAAAAGGTTATCAATCAAGTAGAAATTAACTTTAGTTTATTATTCAGGAGATTAAAGAACGATTGAGTCAAGTCGGACACAAGGTAAAGGACTTCATCTCAATCTCCTTTCATTGAGGCATATTTTGTTCTAATACACGAATTTCTTTTATATGTTGTATAAAAACATTTGAATTTTTCATTTCATTAAAAGGGAATATTTTTCTACAAATCATTTTACTAAACGACAAAAACAGAATGTTTCTTTTTTAACATAAGCGGTGACAACGACCTTTCCGCCGCTGCGAGTATTATTTGATCTTTGGATTCCTTAACAAGCAGTAATGTTTTTAAAAGGAAAAAATAAGTATCATATACTCTTTTTATGTATTTTGTTATTGAAAATGATTTTGAGAATGGATTTATTATTTCCATATCTTGAAATGATATTTTGTTATTGCAATGTGGAAATGTTATCTTTCCATTATGCTTATGCTATTTGTTATGATCATGTTATGGTTCTTGGGAATTATTTACATATACAAGTGGTTCCATGAAAAACTTAGGGTGGGTGAGCCTGAGATATCTCTCCAATGCATTGGGTAACGTGACAGAGGTAAACATGAATGTTTCTCCTAATAGATTTAGGGAATATACTGTGATGGGCATTCCAAAGTAACTCCCTATTTAGCTGTGATAACTACATTGTAAGTATGATATGGATGCCACAAGTTACCTTTGTGATTTATGATTTCTATGTGTTATTCGTAAATCTTATGTTTTCATGAGGTAAGTAAAAGAGTTTATGTTTTTTATGTATTTAAGAACAAATGTTTTCTTTATTTGTTTTATAACCATTACTGAGATTTTTATGCTCATCCCAAGTTTTGAAATGTTTTCACAGGACTTAAAGATGAATAGGGTTAAGGATGGGATCAAGGAAAAGTCATGCTGTCTAAAGCCTGGAACTAGACATGACTCTTTTTTTCAAGAGTTTTTATTTTATGAAAAAAATGGAAATTGTGTAGAAGTGTCTACTTTGTAATCTTTTTAGATGTAAAAGTTATGTCCTAATTCTCTAAAACTCTAAACCTGAAAAGATCCTCCATGTGAATTATTCATTTAATTCAAAATTATGTAATGTTTTAAGGCCGAATCCTTATAGTTGGTATTAGAGGTTGGTTTAGAAAACTTTAGGAGTTAGGGTATTGTTAAATAAAAATCCATAAATTAATTTATGGTATTATTGAAATGATACAGCATTTACAGATTACCATGTTGTTTCGTATAAGATATGTTTGTGTTAAGAATGATTTTTCATAAAGGAAATAGAGAAACTTTTCTGGGAAGGCATACAGAGGAGAATGACCTTCCGAATCAGCAACCTGAGATGGTTGGAATCAAAATTGAGTAGTTTACTACAATGATAGCTTAGTTGAATCAGGTGATAAATGATGGCTGTGTTCATTGATGATATTTTGGTTTATTCCAAAAGTAAGTAGGAACATGAAATTCATTTAAGGGTTGTCTTGAAAACCTTAAAAGAAAATAAATTGTTTGGTAAATTCATCAAGTGTGAGTTTTTATTACAAAAAATTTCTTTCCTTGGTCACATTGTTTCAAAAAATGGCATAACGGTTGATCCTGCTAAAACAAAAGTTGTTGAAGAATGGACAAGACCCAAAAATATAACTGAGATTCATAGTTTTCTTGGTTTGGTAGGTTATTACCAAAGGTTTGTTGATAATTTTTCATGGTTATCTAGTCTAATGACTAAGTTAACTCAAAAAGGTGTTAAGTTCATCTGAATAAAAGAATTTGATGATTGTTTTCAGGAATTGAAAAGAAGATTGGTGAATGATCTAGTTTTGGAACTACCATCTAGAAATGGTGAGTTTGTTATCTACAATGATGCTTCATTGAAAGGACATGGTTGTGTCCTAATGCAGAATGATCAGGTAATTTTTTATGCTTCACGTCAGTTGAAACCACATGAGTTAAATTACTCTACACATGATTTGGAATTAGCTGTTGTTATTTTTGATTTAAAAATTTGAAGGCATCATTTGTATGGAGTAAAATGTGACATATATACTGATCAAAAAAGTTTAAAGTATATATTCACTCAGAAATAATTGAACATGAGATAAAAGAGACGATTATAATTAATCAAGGATTATGATTGCATGATCCATTAACATCTGGGAAAAGCAAATAAAGTGGCTAATGCTTTGAGTCTAAAAAGTAATGCTTCATTAACTATTATACGTTTGGAACAAAATACTTTGGTTTTTTATTTGATAAATTTTGGCATAGAAATTGTTGGTGGAGAAAATTATTCTATTTTGTTTCAGGCGTCAGTGAAATCTTCTCTCTCAGACAGAATAAAGAAAGCGTAGAAAGAAGACAGTGAGTTGCAGAAAAAGGTAGAGTTGGTTCAGAAGGGTATGTTGCCTAATTTTAACGTTGATAATGATTGTGTTTTGAGGTTTGGGAAGAGATTATATATGCCTTGTGATTCATAGTTGAAGAATGAGTTGTTATATGAAGCTCATAGTTATCCGTTTTCAGTTCATCCTAGTAGTACTAAGATGTACAGAGATCTTCAAAAGTATTACTGGTGGGATGGAATGAAAAGAGATATTGTAGATTTTACTGTGAAGTGTTTGACTTGACAACAGGTTAAAGTAGAGCAGCAGTTATCGAAAGGGATTCTGTAAAGACCCATAAATTTCAAGGAAATTTTTTTCCTTAATTTCTTTGGGATTTTACGAGTACCCAGTTTCTGAAGGCACCTGATTCCGAGGCCCGGTGTGCCCGGAATCAATTTCTGAACTTTAGATTAGGTACGTTCAGTGAACGAACGAGCGGGTTCTTCTATCTTTTGAACCGGTGCTCGGAATCGAAATATGAGGGCACTGATGAAACCGCAACGCCGATAATTGCTTAAGAAGACCTTTACTGGAGGTGCGTTTTCTCGGGAGGATTTGTTAAAAATTTGAGGATTAAATGTGAAGAAAATAAAATTTTGGTAGAATTTTATTTTCTACTTCTAAGTGGTTTAATCCTATGTGTGGGACTTGGGGTGGGAACCACTAAATCCTAACTCCTCTTGTTAGGATATTTGTGAGGTGGGGCCCACACGAGCCCCACCCCTTCAAATTCCTTTAACTCCCCTTAAATGTGAGTAACCTTTTCACATTCCTTAACTCCATAACTCCCCTTAAATGTGAGTAACTCTTCTCTCTCTCTCTCCCTCATTAATCTTGCCAACTTAACACCCCATTTAATTTGACAACTCAAGCTCATTTAATAAAATGGTTTAGTTTTTGAATTTTGAGTTTTTGAAAAGGCTTGGAAAATATAATAAAATAAGGGGAGGCCTTATTTTATTAGGTTGTCTAGTTGTGTGAGGATATTGGGTGAGGGGGAGCTCTTGTCCCTTGGAAGAACTTCATATTCTTCGGCGAAGAACGTCCCCACTTCAACGAAGAACAATTTTCCTCCAAGGGAGAGCATCGACTCGGCGACTCAGTTTCTTCCGTAATCTTCTTCCTCCACGACCAAGGAGGAGGCACTGACGTGGAAACTCGCCATCGACATCGCCTTACAATATTCTCTCCGCGACAAAGGAAGGGAGACGCCGCTTCCTCCTCAGACGTTCTCCATCGATGTATACAGAGATTCACCCCGCGACGTCGTTTCCCACGATGATCATCATTCGACAACTTGTGTCGAGGTAGGGGTTATTTTAAGTTCATTATTAATTTAACATTCTTCGTTAAATAAATTGGCCACTTGTTATCGACATAACGGGAGGAGATCGGACTGCACAAACACGGCTGATCCTCCTCCCCTTTAATATCTTGATCCTTATTGAACTTGCAGCGAAGGCGGCGCGGTGCCGTTGCATCGCGCGAGAACGAAAAGGGACCACGACCGGAGCGGGCCGTGGTGGAGGTGCGTGACACGGTCGCGCCGCGCCAGTGAGACCAAAGGAAGCCGCGAAGGAGGGGCGCGACGCCGGTCGGACAGAAGCCGTGACCTAAGGTCGCGGTGGCTTCTCAAAGGGGCGGCCGACCGAGTCGGCCGGCGGTGCCACCAGGAGGCGGGACCCCTCAGGTCTCGCGGATTGCCCAAGGCTGACCTTAACGGACGACCGTTCCAGAAAAGCCAGGGGTTGAAATCCCTGGCCAGCGCAAGGGGCGACGCCCCCCTTTGCGCCACGCTCGGCCAGCGCCGGGCCGGGCCGCCCGCGCCGGGCCGGGCCGCCCGCGCGGGGCCAGGTTACCAGCGCCGGGTCGGGCCGTGCCGGCAGGGCCAGACCGCGCCAGCCGGGTCGGGTCGCGCCCAAATTGGCCGGACCCAGACCCAGGTTGGGTCGACCCGGTTCGGGCCGACCCAGGGGTTATCGGGCTGGGTCGGACCGGGCCCGAACCCCCTATTTTCGGACAGATCCGTTCAAATGCCCATAACATGGATTACAGACCTCCGATTCACGCACCATCTGTTGCGTAGAGATACTTGGATTGAGATGGTCGTTTCGGTATATTACACTCAAAGTTTCGGTAATCTTTGTATATGCCCAGGTTGGTTCGAACACGAAACCAACCGGGCCCTCGGAGCGGAAACGCTTATAACTCGAGCTTCGGACGTCTGATTGACGTGCCGTCGACTTTGTTGGATTCCTCTTAGTGAGACGGTTCTTTTGGCTTACTTCTCTTGAGGTTTGGATCCAGCTGGAGTATGGTCGGGTTGGTTTAGCTTAAAAACTAACCGGGCCCTGGGATAAAAATGCCAATAACTCTCAGACCGGGCGTCTGATTGATGCGCCGTCTGTGGAGTTGTGTTCCTATTGACGAGAGAGAACTTTGAGATATATCAACTCCGGACTTCGTGTCAATTGATGTATTGAACCCCTTGTCTCGTGGAGCGGACCCTCCCGAAATCGAGCATGCTGTATGCGGGAACCCTAGAGCTGGCTGCGATGACGATGACTTCCATACTAGGATCCTCAGTGGTTTAGACGAGGACGACTTCCGTACTAGGATCCTCAGTGGGTTCGACGAGGACGACTGTCGTACTAGGATCCTCAGTGGGTTCAACGAGGACGTCTACCGTACTAGGATCCTCCGTGGGTTCGATGATGACCTCTACCGTACTAGGATCCTCCGTGGGTTCGACGATGACGACTACCGTGCTGGGATCCTCCGTGGGTTCGACCACGATGACTTCTGCACTAGGATCCTCTATGGGTTCAACAGTGACGTCGACTGTACTTGGATCCTCCATGGGTTTGGCAGCGATGACTACTATACTTGGATCCTCCATGGGTTCGGCAGTGACTACTTCTGTACTAGGATCCTACGTGGGTTCGGCAGGGGAGATGATTCAGAGGCTACATCTAATCAACTACACCCCTATTCATGAGTAGTATACCTATGTGAGATGAGTCTTGACTTTCAATCAATACCTTCGGTATGATTGACTTACTGTCCTGTTTGGACTGAGTTGTGCTTTCCTGTGTGGACTGGGCTGTGTTTTTCCCGTGTGGACTGGGTTGTACTTGGGCTCGAGATTTGGAGCCGAACTGGGTTTTATGACTTAGGTATATGTATGGGAATATACCTAAGTAGGGTTTGTTGTTATCTCGTGATTGTATCTTTCATTTGTGATTTATCCTTCGTGGATTCTGGGAGACCTACGAGGGTCTCGGGGTCTCTACTAAGTATCATATACTCACCCCTACAGGGGATATGCCCGCACTACGTTGTGTTGGATGCAGACAACGGACAACACTGATCAAGGTGGAGGCTCATGGAGCTAGACGATACCTGGAGGTGGATCACTGGACGGGACGTACACAGAGCGGATGACCAGACCCGAGGAGTTGAGGAGACTATCTATACCCACCCTTCAGGTGGGAATTCCAGTGGATGACTCGGTGTTGCTGCTTTACTTTTCTACTGCTGTATTTCCTTTTCAGTTGTACTATACTTTCAGTTGGGTTTGTATTCTGGCCCATTTACTTTCCAGCACTTACTTTTGTAATCAGTTTACTTATTTTTTACTTAAAATTGCGTACTCTATGGTGTTTGTTTTCATTATAAAGGCAATGCCTTTCCTTTTATTGGTATTTACGCCTTTGGTGCTAGTCGCTAGCCCCTGGCCTATGGAAGGCAGGCTTGGGGTAGTCACGGCACGGGCCCCGAGGACGGGTCGTGACAAATTGGTATCAGAGGAGTCAGTTCTACTGCAGATCTCAGGACTCTGATAATTTCTTCTGTGTGAAACAATAGTGTTTAGGGTATTGGGTGTGGTTATGAGTCCAAGGAGTCTAGTGTTGGTGTGGCGGCCGACATATCCATACAACAGGACCCTGGATTTTGATTTTTGACTCAGTGCACGAAAACATTGATTGCATGTGTGTTTTAAAAGTTTTCTTTTTGATTACTTTGTGTCAGATCACTAGGTATACTGTATTAATCGTGGCGCATCTGTTTATTTTCAGTATGGCCCCACAATGGCAGCCAGCTAGGGTTCCCAGTTACGTGCGAGATGGCAGCCCACCGAGCGTCGAGGTCTCGGAGCAGGGACCCATTACAGCGGAGGCACCAGCGGTACCTCTACCCACCGAGCCACCGATGCCACCAGCCCCAGCAGCTAAGAGTGCACGAAACCTGAGTGCACTGCACGATTTTCAGCGTTAGAGGCCACCCAGGTTCCGCGGAGAGACAGACCCTCAGGCAGCTGAAGATTGGCTGGAGGCTATCATCCGAGTCTTCAGATTAGTAGGGACACCAGCTGACCTCATGGTGATTATTGCGGCGAGTCTTCTGCACGCAGAAGCAGGTAGATGGTGGAGCCTGATGCTCCTGGTGCACGACAAGGCACCACTTCTTTGGACAGACTTTAAGAGCCTCTTACGCTCGGAGTTTGTTCCAGCCACCCTCCGTGCGGTGCTTATTCAGGAGTTACTGCAGCTGCGGCAGGGCAGCATGATGGTAGCCCAGTACTCGGCGAGATTTACCGACCTCTCGCACTACTCCACGAACATTGTACGTGACCCATTCTTCCAGACCTAGACCTTCGAGCAAGGAGTGAGGCATGAGATCAGGGATTTGATGATCTCCCTCAATATCCTGATGTAGGCGGGATTGCTGGAGAGATCCCTTCTAGTAGAGATTTTTCTTGTTGAAAAGTCACCAGCAGCGAGACCCTCCGCAGGACGACCCATGGAGGAGTCTTCTGCAGTCGATAGTAGACAGTTGACGCTGAGGTCCAAGCTGGACAGGCCATCAGATGAGCAATCACAGAATGCAGGTTCGGTTGTGCGGGGTACATGAAACATATCCATCCATACGAGAAGCAGACAGTGCTATGCGTGCGGCAGACAAGGTCACATGGCTCGAGACTGCCCGACCCGCCCTGTAGATGAGCATCAGGCAGTAGAGGGACCTCCCAGGTAGAGGTTCGACCATGGTGGTCCGCCAGGGGAAGGTAGATGTGGCAGGGGAGCTGGCCAAGGAGTAGGTGGTGGACGATATTTCGAGGCCCTACCACCACCACCACCAGGAAGACCACCCCGACCTCTGGGAACAGGTGGACATGGGAGAGCTCAGCTTTAGGCAGCTGAGGCCTACGACCATGGAGCTCTGGGAGCATATGGACAGAAGCGGGACTAGCTCCAGACATTGAGACTTTTATTCATGATGGTTCTATCTTGGTTGATGTTTTGTTTGTGGATGCTTTGTGTCTTTGTACCTTGAGCTACAGTAATAAAAGACACTTGTTCTTATGACATTTTATTCCCTGTCTTTTTTATATAGTTGATACTGAGAGGTTCTGGTTAAAACCGTTGACTTGACCCTCACTTCCGAGATTCCTACTGGAGGAGAACTAGTGACCACACACTGCTACCGAAAGTGTGACTCGACCCTTGGAGGCAAGAGTAACGGTTGGATCTCTTGGTAGTAGCGTCGAGGCCTTATGATGTCGTCCATGGCATGAAATAGTATTGTTCATTTTAGGATTGACTGTATTAGGCGAAGAACATGGTTCATCCAGGGGATGAGACCAGATTTCTCTTTTCGGCAGAGGAGGAATCTCAACAGCTCTTGTAGATCATAGACGAAGAAGGGTGGAGATGAGTTCTTACAAATGGCTAGTCTCACCCGTTGTTCGTTGAGCGAACGGTTACGATTCTCACCAAATTCAATAGTCTCAGGTGTATCTTCTCTCAGAAGGACATGAACCTGAGATAGTAGCGATGGCTTGAGTTCTTCCAGGACTATGTTCTCGAGGGAGTTTATACTCCTGGGAAGGGGAACGTTGTAGAAGATGCTCTTAGTAGGAGATCAGGAATTCAATTGTTAGGAGTGGCGAGACAATAGATGACCGCGTTTCCGATATCCTTTGTGGATAGTGTTGAAGTTAGTAGGTGTAGAACCAGAGATGGTTCAGGCTGCGATAGAGAAAGTGCAAATCATCCAGGAGCGGATGAAGACTGCACAGAGCAGACTAAGTCCTATGCTGATAGGAGATGGAGACCACTGAAGATTGAGGGTGGCGACCACAACTTCTTACAGGTCTCACCCCGACGGGGTCTAAGGAGATTTGGATGAGGCGACAAGTTATCTCTACACTTCATCGGACTATTTTAGGTTCTCATCAGGATATTCGAGGTGGTTTATCACCTATCTCTTCCACCTCAGTTGCACCGGGTGCACGACTTCTCCCACGTAACTCAACTGAAGAGATATGTGTATGACCCAATGTATATCATCGATCACGGGGAGTTGGACATCGATGATGGGGATACTTTTGCGGAGGTCCTGGTAGGGATCGAGGATCGACATGAGTGGGTCCTACGTGGATTTTTTATTCCTCTAGCGCACATCAGGTGGAAGAACGGGAACCTACAGGAGAGCACATGGGAGCGAGAGGCTCAGATGCGTGCACAATACCCTCATTTGTTTCCCTAGTTTGTGATTCATCTTTACGGGGACATAAATCCCTGAGGTGGGAGTAATGTAAAGACCCGTAAATTTCAAGGAATTTTTTTTCCTTAATTTCTTTGGGATTTTACGAGTACGCAGTTTCTGACGGCACCTGATTCCGAGGCCCGGTGTTCCTAGAATCAATTTCCAAAGTTTAGCTCGGGTACATTCAGTGAACAAATGAGCGGGTTTTTCTATCTTTTGAATCGGTGCTTGGAATCGAAATCCAAGGGCACCAATTAAAACTGCAGCGCCAGTAATTTCTTAATAAGACCTTTACTATAGGTGTGTTTTCTTGGGAGGAGTTATTAAAAATTTGAGGATTAAATGTGAAGAAAATAAAATTTTGGTACAATTTTATTTTGTACTTCTAAGTGGTTTAATCCTATGTGTGGGAGTTGGGGTGAGACCCACTAAATCCTTACTCCTCTTGTTAGGATATTTGTGATGTGGGGCCCACGCAATCCCCACCCCTTCAAATTCCTTTAACTCCCCTTAAATGTGACTAACCTTTTCACATTCCTTAACTCCATAACTCCCCTTAAATGTGAGTAACTCTTCTCTCTCTCTCTCCCACATTAATCTTTCCAACTTAAAACCCCATTTAATTTGACAACTCAAGCTCATTTAATTAAATGGTTTAGTTTTTGAATTTTGAGTTTTTGAAAAGGCATGGAAAATATAATAAAATAAGGGGGAGGACTTATTTTATTAGGTTGGATAGTTGTGTGAGGATATTGGCTGAGGGGGAGCTCTTGTCCCTTGGAAGAACTTCATCTTCTTCGGCGAAGAACGTCCCCAATTCAACGAAGAATGCTTTTCCTCTGAGGGAGAGCATCAACTCGGAAACTCAGTTTCTTCCCTCATCTTCTTCCTCCACGACCAAGGAGGAGGCACCGACGCGGAAACTCGCCATCGACATCGCCTTACAATCTTCTCTCCTTGACAAAGGAAGGGAGATGCCGCTTCCTCCTCGGACGTTCTCTGTCGATGTATACAAAGCTTCACCCCGCGACGCCGTTTCCCACGACGATCATCGTTCGACAACTTGTGCCGAGTAGGGGTTATTTTACGTTCATGATTAATTTAACGTTCTTCGTTAAATAAATTGGCCGCTTGTTATCGACATAACGGGAGGAGATCGGACCGCACAAACTTGGCCGATCCTCCTCCCCTTTAATTTGTTGATCCTTGTTGAAATTGTGGAGAAGGCGGCGCAGTGCCGTTCCACCATGCGGGAATGAAAAGGGACTGCGCCCGGAGCGGGCCGTGGTCGAGGTGTGCGACATCGTCGCGCTGTGCGGGACCGCCCGCGCCGGGCCGGACCGCCCACGCCGGGTCGAGCCACCAGCGCCGGGCCAGGCCGCGCCAGTTGGGCCGGGTAGCGCCAGCCGGGCCGAGCCGTGCCCAAATGTGCTGGACCCGGACCCGGGTTGGGTCGACCTAGTTCGGACCGACCCAGGGGGTATCGGGCCGGGTCGGACCGGGCCCGAACCCCCTATTTTCGGACACATCTGTTCAAATGTCCATAACTTGGTCTACGGACCTCTGATTCACGCACCATTAGTTGCGTAGCGATCCTTAGATTGAGAAGGTCGTTTAGGCATATTACAATCAAGGTTTCAGTGAACTTTGGGAATGGATAGGTTGGTTCGAACACGAAACCAACCGGGCCCTCGGAGCGGAAACACTTATAACTCGAGCTCCCGACGTCCAATTGACGTGCCATCGACTTTGTTGGATTCCTCTTAGGGAGATGGTTCTTTTGGATTACTCTGCTTGAGTTTTGGATGAAGCTGAAGTACATTCGGGTTGGTTTAGCTTAAAAACCAACTGGGCCCCTGGGACGAAAAAGCCAATAACTCTCAGACCGGGCGTCCGATTGAAGTGCCGTCTGTCGCGTTGAGTTCCTATTAATGAGACAGAACTTTGGGATACATCAACTTCGGACTTCGTGTCAGTTGATGTATCGAACCCCTTGGCTCGTGGAGCGAACCCTCCCAGAATCGAGCATGCTGTGTGTGGGAACCCTAGAGCTGGTTGCGACGACGAGGACTTCCGTTCTAGGATCCTCAGTGGGTTCGATGAGGATAACTTCCGTACTAGGATACTCAGTGGGTTCGACGAGGATGACTTCCATACTAGGATCCTCAGTGGGTTCGATGAGGATGACTACCATACTAGGATTCTCCGTGGGTTCGACGATGACATATACCGTACTAGGATCCTCCGTGGGTTCGACGATGATGACTACCATGCTGGGATCCTCCATGGGTTCGACGACGATGAATTATGCACTAGGATCATCTGTGGGTTCAGCTGCGACGTTGACTATACTTGGATCCTCCATGGGTTTGGCAGTGATGACTACTATACTTGGATTCTCTTTGGGTTTGGTAGTGACGACTTCTTTACTAGGATCCTACGTGAGTTCGACATGGGAGATGATTCAGAGGATAAATCTAATAAACTCCACCCCTCTTCATGAGTAGTATACCTGTGTGAGATGAGTCTTTACTTTCAATCAATACCTTCGGTATGATTGACTTGCTGTCCTGTGTGGTCTGATTTGTGCTTTCCTGTGTGGACTGGGCTGTGTTTTTCCCGTGTGGACTAGGTTGTACTTGGGCTCGAGAGTTGGAGCCAAACTGGGTTTTATGACTTAGGTATATGTATGGGAATATACCTAAGTAGGGTTTACTTTTATCTCATGATTGTATCTTTCCTTTGTGATTTATCGTTCGTGGATTCTGGGAGACCTACGGGGGTCTCGGGGTCTCTACTGTGTATCGTATACTCACCCCTGCACGGGCTATGCCCGCACTACGTTGTATTGGATGCAGACGACAGACAACGCTGATCGAGGTGGAGGCTCGTGGAGCTGGATGGTACCTAGAGGAGGATCACTGGACGAGACATACACGGAGCGAATGATCGGACCCGAGGAGCTGAGGAGACTATCTGTACCCACCCTTCAGGTGGGAATTCCAGTGGACGACTCAGTGTTGCTGCTTTACTTTTCTGCTGCTGTACTTCCTTTTCAGTTGTACTTTACTTTCAGTTGGGTTTGTATTCTAGCCCATTTACTTTACATCACTTACTTTTGTACTCAATTTACTTAGTGTTTACTTCATCTTGCGTACTATGTGGTGTTCGTTTTCATTATAAAGGCAATGCCTTCCCTTTTATCGAGATTTACGCCTTTGGTGCTAGTTGCCAGCCCCTGGCCTATGGAAGGCGAGCTTGGGGTAGTCACGGCACGGTCCCCGAGGAAGGTTTGTGACAGATGCTTCATCCTTTACCAGTGCCATAGTAGAAATGGGAAAATATATCAATGGACTTTGTTGTGGGATTACCAAATAAATCTCGAGGTAATAATGCAATCTGGGTTATTGTTGATCGATTGACTAAATCTGCTCATTTCCTTCCTATTTGGGATACATTGTCTCTGTATTAACTTTCTCTATTGTATATTAAAGAGATAGTGAGGTTGCCTGGAGTTCCCATCTCAATTTTATATGATCATGATCCCAGGTTTACTTCTAACTTTTGGAAATTCCTTCTGAAGTCATTGGGTACTGAATTAAATTTTAGTATAGCTTTTCATCCTCAATCAGATGGGCAATCAGAACGAACAATTCAGACATTGGAGGATATGTTACATGTTTTCTCGATGGATTATTAGGGAAGTTGGGACCAACATCGTTCTGTGGTTGAATTTTCATATAATAACAGTTTTCATTCCAGTATACAGATGGCTCCATTTGAGTAATTATATGGAAAACATTGTCAAACTTCAGATTTTTTTGGGATGAAGTAGGTGAAAGGAAGCTGATGGGACCAGAATTGGTAGAAGAGATGGCAGGGAAAGTTCATTTGATTTAGAAGTACATGATAACAGCTCAGAGCAGATAGAAAAGTTATGCTGATAACTAGAGGAAGGATATTTATTTTGAGGTAGGTGATCATGTCTTTCTCAAAGTTTTTCCATGGAAAAGTGTTATGCATTTTGGTAAGAAGGGAAAGTTGAGTCTGAGGTTCATTGGACCTTATGAAATTCAGGAGAAAGTTGGATCAGTTGCGTATAGAGTGTATTTACCTCCAATTTTATCCCAAGTACATAATGTTTTTCAAGTTTCAATGTTGAGAAAATATATGCCAGATCTATCTCATGTTTTGAGCCCATAGGTAGTTTAGTTGGAATAAAATATCTTTTATGAAGAACAACCAATTCAGATTCTTGACCATAGAGAGCAAGTGTTTCAGAATAAGGTAATTCACCTGGGAAAGGTTTTTTGAAAGAACCATATGGTCGAAGAGGAAACATGAGAATCTGAAAATGCTATGAGGGATAAATACCTCCATTTATTTTGATAAGTAAAATTTCGAGAATACAATTTCCAAAAGGGGGAAGGATGTAACATCCCAGGTAAATAAATAATAATATATATTTCATATTTATTAATATTTATGAATTAAATATTAATTTTACTTTAAAGGGGTTTCTATGTTCAATAGCGTACCCAATACGCAACAACGAGTTTCTTTGAAATCTTACGTTGCACACTAATAATATAATATTATTTTAAATGGTAGTTAACTCATAGTCATTGTATTAGCGGTAATGAACAAAAATAACTACAATATGATTATAGATTTTTATTAAATGTATTTATATTTATCCAATAAAAAATTAGAGGCTTAAAATGTAAATGAATCTAATTTTAAGCATAATTTACATTAAAAGGTCGACTTACCGCCTTTTAATGGAGAACCCTATTTAAATATAGTTTTTTTTTCACTTTAATAAATTCTAATTTACCAAATAAAATATTTATTTATAATGGGGACATCAAAATTTACTTTGTGTAAATTTTTGGAATTTTTCCGATAAAATTCATCTTTTAATGAATAGTGAAAATACTGTATTTTAATTCAAAACTACATTTTAATATAATTTATT
Organism: Viscum album; assembly: GCA_963277665.1. Taxonomy (NCBI): domain Eukaryota; kingdom Viridiplantae; phylum Streptophyta; class Magnoliopsida; order Santalales; family Viscaceae; genus Viscum; species Viscum album. The sequence continues at coordinate 1,626,741,387 of OY728161.1, read as the reverse complement.
TATATGGTTATATTATATTTTTAATTGGTTTTAAAGTGTAATTAGAATATAGTTTTACCATTTAACCCAATTTTGGTCATTGGAATTAATTTTACTTTGAAATTTGACATAAACAAGTGTCAATCTTTTGATTGTTATTGTTTCTTAAAAACACGTTATTTATTTTGATAATGGGAATTAATTTTAAAAATAATTAATGCCACTTCTATGTGTTGAATTTGGAAAAATAGAAATTATTTTTGAATTCGGAATATCAAATATAGCTTAGGCTGAATTTTTGGTATTTTTCTGAAAAACTTCAATTTTTGATGAATAGTGAAACCACTTAGTTGTAGTTAAAAAACCAACTTTTTCATTTAAATGAAATTTTACCGCTTATGTGAATTGAATTTTAAAAATATGACATACATGGTTGTTATCAAGAAGTAAAATGTGGTTCAATAAGATGAAAATAATTTTTTGTGAATAGTAACTTTTGACTTTTATTTACCACGGTTAAAGGTAAATAGGGTAATTCAAGGTTAAAAGAATATTGTAATAATTCACAATTACCTTTAAAACATGTCATAATCTATTTGGATGAGTAATGTACGACCATGGGAATCTCTGGGTCTATTTTGGGACCCCATGGAGCCACTTATGAAAGATAATGACACTTTAGATTAATTAATTTAATGTAAAGGAAAAAATGACATAAACAAAAATATTTTAGTAAATTAATTTTTATATAGTGTTATATAAATTACATTTTCGACTATAAATATTCATTTGAAAGATAAAAAGATTTCATATATCATGGTATTTTTTATATAATTTTTATACATCACATAAATTAAATTATTTATGACACAATAATGATGTAGTATTTACCTCATTAATAAAAAATTTAGATAAATAAGATTATAAATATTAAAATAACATCCAAAACCCGTCCAATTCCTATTGGATGATATTATTTCGACTATGATTCATCTTATCTCTGATGTTAATGATTTTTGGACCTTTAGAAACCAAATGTCATTATATAATAAAATAATATTTTCACACTTTCCTAATGAGCCCCTCCTCCCCCTTATAAAAGGATACCAATTCTAACCAATTCCTCACTCCTATAAAGCCTTTTGGCTTGTCCAAACTCTACCCAATTAATCTCCCTACATCCATATCCTCCTTCTAGAAGCCTTACCATAGGCAGAAGGCACTTCAAGAAGTCCTTTGGTTCAAACCAAAGGGAGTTACCCAAATTAAAGGTAACAGTTTCTTTGAAATTGTTTTCTTTTATTTTACTTCTCTAACCCCTAAACTCTTTTTATTACTTTCTTTTGTAACAACAACAGTATCATAAATATACTAGGATTTTGTTATGGTAAGGATTCAAACTAAACTTACACACACCTCCATATAATGGGTGAAGAATATAATGTTCCTGTGGATGGAAAACTAACGCCTCACGAAATGATGATTGTTCAATTACCTCCTACCGCCTCTCATGGTGGCCATTATGATGGTACTGTATTTATAAATGATATATATTATTTTTATGTTTTATTTATGCTTATGTAATTTCCATTTATAGCATGCCATTATGGTTTCCATTACGGGTAAACGCGATAATCTCATTAGAGGAAGTGTGGACTACCGCCCCCTCAAAGTGATATGACTCGTTAATGCCATATGTGGGACTTATAAAGGATGGAGTTAATGATATTATATATGAAATTATACTGGAATTATAATATACCTATGTATCATTATGTTTTAATTCCATTAAAATAAGAAATAGAATTGAAAGTAGCGTTCTTGCGTACGTACGACTTACCGTCTCCCTGAACGGTGCATTTCATTTCTTACCTCCAAATGATATGTACTGTTATAAATATATATATATATATATACTAGATATATATGATATATATTATATCTAAATAATTAATGTCATTTTTGATATAATGGACTATTGATCACATGGATAACTTGTAAATATAAGGTGTTCATTTTTGACGCAAGTACCAAATATCGAAAAAATGAACGCTATTAACTTAAATGATTACATAATGTTTATAACATGGTAATAAGTGATATAAAAGGAATTATAAACTTGAAAAAGGTTCTTAAGAAAGTATAAATTAACTTTAGTTTATTATTCAGGAGATTAAAGAACGATCGAGTCAAGTCGGACACAAGGTAAGGGACTTCATCTCAATCTCCTTTCATTGAGGCATATTTTGTTCTAATACAGGAATTTCTTTTATACGCTGTATAAAAAACTTTGACTTTTTCATTTCATTCAAAGGGAATATTTTTCTACAAAGCATTTTACTAAATGAAAAAAATAGAATGTTTCTTTTTTAACGTAAGCGGTGAGAACGACCTTTCCGCCGCCGCGAGTATTATTTGATATTTGGCTTCCTTAACAAGCCGTAATGTTTTTAAAAGGAAAAAATAAATATCATATACTCTTTTTATGTATTTTAGTATTGAAAATGATTTTTAGAATGGATTTATTATTTCAATATCTTGAAATGATATTTTGTTATTACAATGTGGAAATGTTATCTTTCCTTTATGCTTATGTTATGTGTTATGATCATGTTATGGTTCTTGGGAATTATTTATGTATACAAGTGGTTCTGTGAAAAACGTAGGGTGGGTGAGGCTGATATAGCTCTCCAATTAATTGGGTAACATGACGGAGGTAAACATGAATGTTTATTTTAAGATATTTTGGGAATATACTGTGATGGGTATTCCAAAGTAACTACCTATGTACCAGTGATGGCTACATTGTAAGTATGATATGGATGCCACAAGTTACCTTTATGATTTATGATTTCTATGTGTTATTCATAAATCTTATGTTTTCATGAGTTAAGTAAAAGAGTTTATGTTTTGTATATATTTATGAACAAATGTTTTCTTTCTTTGTTTTATAACCCTTACTGTGATTTTTATGCTCATCCCAAGTTTTGAAATGTTTTCACAGGACTTAAAGATGAGTAGGGTCAAGGATGAGATCAAGGAAAAGTCATGCTGTCTAAAACATGGAACTAGACATGACTCTTTTTTTCAAGATTTTTTATTTTATGAAAAAATGGAAACTATGTAGAAGTGTCTACTTTGTAATCTTTTGAGATGTAATAGTTATGTCCTAATTCTCTAAAACTCTAAACCTGAAAAGATCCTCAATGTGAATTATTCATTTAATTCAATATTATGTAATGTTTTAAGGCCAGGTCCTTATAATAAGTCCCATGCACCACGTTTTTCTTGAAAATAATGATGTTTTAAATTTCTCCATACATACTAAAAATCCATACCAAGAATAGGTAGGTCTCTCGATAGTCACCATCCAATGCAACTTCTAGAAATTTACCAACAGATCCATAGTTATCAACCAAAGTAAAACACAAAAAAGGGCTTCATGATAGTTACCTATTTTCCTATATGATACAAATTGTGTAAATGAGATAAAATAATAGATTAGATTTATTCCTTAGTAAAGATGGAGGATGTTTGGGCGGTTCGACACTCGATGGAGTAGTTACCAAGTCAGAAATAAGTTGGAATAGGGATGGTCTTATTCAGAGCATGTCTTGAAAATTATAGTCTCTAACAGCTTGGTAGGTAGTGATAAAATATTGGTTAGTTGAATCATATCTTTTATCTGAAAAGTTTTAAGAAATCAACTTTCTGTATGGAAAACCCATTTTAAACATAGTCATAAAATCATATCAAAACAGAGAATACAACATCATTCATTTAGACATGATTTATAAAACTCATGAAATTATACAATCTCTTTCTCCCATTCACAATACACTAGTATGGATTTCCTGGCATCCTCTAAGATAACTCCACATAGATTCCAATGATGTTGGGGATTTCCCCGGTTTTTAGAAAAACGGATCCCCAAAGTGGTTCTAAATTCCTCTATCTCCTTGGTCCATATACTACATGTGCAAGTAGGGTCAACCACATGTGGACATCTAGAATTCAGATTGAGAGAAGCATGTTGGGTATCAATTTGAGAGACATCGGTATGAACTTGATACCGATAATGCAAACTAGTATTCTCGTTCTCAAGGGATTCAAAGTCCATAACTTGACCAGAGAGACCGTAGGTCAAAATCTGACATAGATATGTTGCCCGAAGGTCACCCCCTTGTGCAGCCTCCTCAAATTCCTCAATAGAGAAGAAATTATTGGTTAGGGTAAAACATTTAAAGATACCCTCAAAGTATTTCCCTTGTCCTACATAGAATGGGAATTGTACGCTCATCATGAGGTAATAGACAAAACCTGATCCTTGGTGAAGTTGGAGTACACGAGGAGAGTTGGATACTTAGTAGAGGTTTTTGCATGATAAACAAATATTTTCAGAAGTCTCGTAGTTTTATACACATGATTTTCCCACTATGGTCTCTAATACTTATGTTGGAAGAGACAAAAGGAAAGTAATTTCATTTTCCATCTGAAATTTACAAAAACATCATTATTAGTATTGCTTAAGTAAATTTTTCATTGTTCAGTTCTAGTTTTCCAAAGTTATCTAAACTAAATCTTATGATACCAACTATCACGCCCCAACTCCCGAATACCCAGAGCCGGTGCCATACAGAAGATCGAATTCGGTTCAAGCTCTGAGAAACCAGCTACTTCTGAAATGTTTCATTTGCTAAAATCTGTTACCTGAAAAAAATTAATTAAAAACATAGGGTGAGCATACGAATGCCCAGTAAGGGGTTAAAAAAACATACTATACCCAAAATAACTTTTGAAAACAGTCTTTAAAATTTCCATAAAACATTTTCTTTAAAATGTTAGAACACATTAAACATACCATGACAATTGTCTAAGGGTTATAAGTGAATAATTTAAAACATACTAACATTATCATGATTCAATTATGAGAATGATCATTCAGAATAGAAAGTAAAAGACATTTCATGTTAAAAATGAAAGTACAAAATTAATAACTAAGTGTAATGCATGATCAGAGTTGCGCTTAAAAAAAATAATAACTTCAATTTCATCATTTACTATTGGCCATTAAATCTCTAAATATTTCATACATAATAAATATTCCATACTTAAACTTCATCTGATTCTCATAATCCTAAGCACTTTAACCAAGAATATTATACTAGTCGAATAATCCTCAGGTTAATTAATTTATATAGTCTTAATGAGGAAAGTGAATATTCTAGATCGTGTCAAGGCCTCGTGCCAAGACCTAGGGGATAACTATAACTGGACCCCAACCCGGAGAGCCTCTGTAACTGGACTCCACCCCGGAGAGCCTCTAACAACCGGACTCCAACCCGGAGGGTCTGCTGTAACAGGACCCCAACCCGGAGGGCTTAATTTTACCAGTCGCCACCCCAGAACATACTAGGTCCACTGCATTCCTCATATCTCTAAATCAAAGTGCACATACCACTTTGATTTATTAAATCACTTATCATTCCCAGTACACATATTATTTGATTTATTAATTCACATTATTCAAAGTGTCCCATACCACTTTGAATAATTAAATTTTTATCTCATAAATTATTAATAATAAATTGTTTTATTATCACATAAAATAATAACTTTACAACTCTTCCATAGAAATAAACTTTTAATGCATTAAAACACATGCTCATTATTCATGCTCAATTCATGTGATGATAAATGGAAATGACGTTGGACTAAATTATAATGTGTCAGTTATTATTTAGGTAATAAATTTCTCAATGACATGCACAATATAGTAAACGTTATTTGCACATGTGATGTTGATTTAAAACACACAAGTAATGAATTGATGGGGTTACCATATAAAATTACAGTTACTTAATTTTCAAAATCCTCGTTTCATAGAAATGAACATTTATAGTTTAAAATGAGCAAGTTTGAATAAATATAGAAGTAATTTGTACACAAAGCACGTGATGATAAATAGTCACGTCTTATTAAGTGGTCATGCCTTATATTACATAGAATATAAGGCCAATTAATTTGTAGTGCATCATTTGTTTTATGTAATGCATATATTAAATTAAACATATCAAAAACATACTTTAACCACCAAAGTTTATTTTAGGCCAAGTTAATTCGGACTATGATTAAAACTTATAGGTGCATACATATATCCATATGTATATATATTTAAAATATGTACATGTCACACCCAAGTATTTATTTAAATATTGTAAATCATGTTTAATATCATAAAATATAATTAGATTGAATTATGTATGTATGTTCGAATATACCCTAAGTGTACAACAGAAATTAATTATAAATTAAAATAACCCTCAAATTATGTACACATAAAATAATAAGTTATATAAGTGTATATATATATATATGTAAATACACACATATAACTATCATAGTTTAATCAAATTACACCCTCTCAACCATAAAATTTAGAGGTAAATACTTAAAATTTAAAACCATTATCATTTAAATAAATAATTTCAAGATATATAGATAGACAATGTTTCATATATTTATATATAGACACGTATAAAAATTTATAAAAACGAGGTTATATAATAACAATTAAAACCATTTCAACACATAGATTTTAAAATCATAACCCAGTTCAAAAAATAACATGTTGTATAGATTCATATAAAAATTCATACACAAGTACATATGTGTATACCTTTGTAAAAAGAATAGACAAAAAAATCGAACAAATTAATTAAACCCTTACAAAATTTTCATTTAATGAAAACACAACACTTAAATCCATTATATCACTTGAACCTGAAAACCTGAAGACCCAGGTTCAGCACAAAAGAACTTTTAAGTCACCGAAAAGTTATAAAAATACCATTAGGAGCATAAATAAGTATATAACCTCAGAAAAACACAACAAGGAAAATTTACAACCTTTACACAAATAACCAACAGTTTTAAAATAATTAACCGCTTGAAATAAAATATTGCTTGAATTCAAATTAAATAGAACTATTTTAAAAATACTAATTTACGCTTACAAAAACAAGGTCATAAAATAAATAAACATTCAAGACAAAGTATAATGAACACTTACATCATAAAACATAATATAAACATTAGAGACAATTATTTAACTCTTACTAAATAAGTTTAACCATAAAAATAAATATTAATTCCCTTATACAAGACAATTAATTATAGAATGTAAGCTGAAAAACAATAGAAGGTATATCCCTTACACAAACGGGTTTCACAACTCTATATAAGTTTTTAAACACTAAATTTTGAGGATCATAAGTGTATAAAAGAAAGGAATTATAAATTAAAATCACTCTTTTAAGAAAATAATCCACAGTTGGAGTGACAGAGTGTTGGGAACACGCTCCCCTAGACCGAAAAACTGAGTTGCATCCCCCAAATTGCACGAAGGCATAAGGATTTTATAGCCACAACGACAAAGTGCTTTTAGTGAAAGCTAGGAAACAGTACCATACAAAAAAAAGTGGATAGAAATAAAATACAAAGATTTCAATTAGGTAGAATCAAAACAGGACATGCGAGACTTGTATTGTGGAAAAAAATGAGTTTCTGTTTACATTCTAAAAGTAATTTGGACAAGGAAAAATAGAAAAATAAAATAGGTCAACTATGAATATAGAGAAACAATGATTGAAAAATTAAATAATATAACAAAATGAACAAGGTAGATCCTGACAGAAACCAAAACCCTACTTCACGCTGGATCAAGGCATACCGAACCATCAAACAAGACCAAAACACTAACCGATCAGACTCGCATCAGAGCTCGGCACGACATCTCCAACCAGCAGCCTTGTCCCCAACCTCGCCAGATGGAAACCCTCTTAGAAGCTCCGACCTCATCATGAAGACTCGACCTCGAACACACGACCCTGGCTTCGACACCCTCGTCAGCCTTGCTCGAGCATCATGCCTATCCTCCCTCAACATCAGCTCACCCTCACCCCACGTGCTCGAGATCCCCTAGAATAAGCGCCTGTTGAAACCCTTCGCGACGGCCTGACCACCCTCTCTCCCTCTTCACGGCATGACTCGGACGTGGACTCCCTGAAACCCACTACGAGATTCCTCTCTTTTTTTATTTCTTTTGTCCGATTTTCCCCTCTTTTTTATTGTTGTTTATTTTTCATTTATTTATTTTCCGGTCCATTTGGTGCCTAAACCCTAATTTGGGATTCCCACTTTTTCCCTTTTTTTTCGATTTCTTCATCCATTACTATTTTTATTTTTTTATATTTTTATACCCATATCATCATCTACTTTTATCATATATTATACTATTAAAATTCAAAAGTTAAACAAAATTAATAATATATTAAAATTATTCTATAAATACTTTTAAAAGTAAAAGTTATTATTAAATTCATTTACAAAACATATATTTTTATGTATACATATAAATTTATAAATTGAATTGATAATTGGGAATGTGTTATAATAATAATTATTATCCTAATTTGTGATTTTGAAACCTTAGAAAAAAATGTTAATATTACACACACACACACACATATATGATTCAAGATAAAAATAATTTTTATTAAAGGATCATTTATATATATGTGCACTTTTAAACATTCTATTAAAATGGTTATACATATATAATTTTTTTTTTTTTTTAAAATATTAATAATGTGATGAAAACTTTAATAAAAAATTTATAATCTAATAATTATGCATAAATACCATATAATTATTCATATATTAAAATAAATAATTGTCTGCAAGTATAGATTACATATATACATATCATATTCTAGAAAATATATAAAACACATGTAATTATTCATGTAATAGATTCAATATTAGTTCTCATAAGAAATGATGTTAAAATATTTCAATGTAATAATTCTCAATGTCATATATAAAATTATAATATCAGTTTTATATAATTATAATTAAAATATTTTTTATATATGCGTATATATATATATATATATCATATTTTGAAAACAAGCAACAAATTATTTTCATTCATATATTAGTATAATTTTTATTTAAAATATTATATTAAATAACCATTTGATTAGAAAAAATTATATTTGACTAAAATAGTTATTTTTAAATTATTCTTTAAACAAGGTGAGATAATATTTACTCTGAAAACTATACTAGTTGATACGATAATTAAAACATAAAATTATTATTATTGCACGTGAAAAGTTTGGGGTGTCACAACTAATCTATACCCAAAATAAATTCACATACATCTATCTCATAAATAGATAAATCCAAAATAAATTCATCCCAATCAGTAAATATAGTACAAGATTTACACATAAAGTATCGACACTCTATTTTTTCAAGAGTATTTGGATTTCTCAAAATAGGAAACATTATCTCCACATGAAAACCCATACGATTAAAAACACAAGAAGCAATAAATGAGTGGGAAAATCCTGTATCAAAAAAAATATTTCATAAGGGTTGAATTCAAAATAATCGCACCTATAACTTCCAGATGACCTAATTTATCAACTTAGAAAACATTCTTCACTCCATAAAATTTCTTAATATGTTTATTACCCTAATGAGATTGTATTAGTTGAGGATCCATATTGTTCCTAGAATCAACTTGGCGCACTTCATTTTTTTGATGAGAGTTATTCAAATGATATCACCTGGTTGAAACATATGACATTTGAGAAATATGAGATGTTTCTCTAGTACTAGATCTTAGAGAAATTCAATAATATCATGGATGATTTCACATCAGATTATTATTTTTAAAATATATAATTGGTCTTGTATATTATCATTTCATATTCTTTGAGGAACCACATTAAAAACATCCCAGCTTAGATTTTGTTCATGGAGGAATTTTTACTAATCACATAGTCTGATTCTGAGGTGTCCCACCATGATGAAAGTAGTTATCCCTATTCTTCTTATTCCCAACATTGTAATGTCTACCCATTCGCATAAGAATAAACATATTTCCCTGAACTGTATTTATAAATATATATATTTATGTCACCATCACTGTATTTACCATTTTGTGTAGTCTATAATACTATAATGACAATCCTTGAGTGAATTAATAATATCACCCCCAAATAAAAAATTCATGCACTTTATAGCATCTGATATGATTACCTCTCAAATAGTGCTCTGATCCAGTTGTCCACTTAGCCTAAGATATGCCTCTCGGTATACAAAGGGATTCTGAATATCAATGAGGGTTTGATTTGGTGAGAGTTGGGAGACTATATCCTCAGGTGGTGATCATAATAATGGTCAATATAAATAGAAAACAATAGAATAAGGACCATTACACCCTAGAAGCAACAAATGAAACTCATTAGAAGAATAATAGAACAAAAACAAAAATATAAATACTATTTTTATAAAAAAAATGGAATAATAGGTAATACAAAACTATAAAAAATTAGGGTTTCCCTGGGCTAACCATCAGTACATACAATTATAAAGCATACAAAAAATCAAAAGGAAAATTCAGCTCAATGTAAGAACCGCCATGGTAACTTGACATCCATCTGATGAGAAAGGTACATTTATGATTACTAAGGTCCATCTTTTGAGCCTTATCCCTTACCTGATCTCAAAGACATAAAGTCTACACACATCCTAAGGGGCTAGTGTAGGGTGTGAGAATGAACTCAGTAGGACCCTACCAATGTTTTCCTATCTTATATCCATAATTATGTTTGTGTATGCTGAATATAAATAAAATGACAAGGCACTCCCCTTCAATAAATAACCTGCATCCCTTATACCCAACAACCATAAGAAATATTTTACCCGACTTAGATAATTCTGAAATATCTTTGAATATGCACCCCCAATTATCTTTATAGAATAAAATATTTTTCATTTTATAAATAAATTTAGTGTAGAGTAACCATATATTAGTTCCCAAGGCATCCCCTAATAGATATCATATTTGGTGAACCTCAGGTTCCACCCATAATCATGTCACCAACACTATGTGCAATTGATCAGGTATTCAATGTCCTAATAACATACCCAAATCAATATTTCCCTAGTCCATCAAACCTCATCTCATAATGTCACCATCGGCTCAAAAACCCAACATCCCAAGGTACAACGATATCCTTCCCCCACTAAATAATCACCATCATCTCAATAGACAACATGTCGGGGCACAACGTTATCCATTCGCTAATAATCCCATCCCATCAGTATCAATAATAATGGGGAGCATCATCCCCCGAATGATGGCCTCAACACCATCAACTGATGGTCCATCACCATGCATGTGGATTCCAACTATTAGGATGTCCAAAATATCTGATGGCCAACACCATCAACCATGTCTTAATATCTATGGAGGCCTCCACCAACAATGAGTGGTCAACACCACCTCAAATGAGTCCAATATATGTACTTACAACATCAATGACATGATAACCAAAAATGGTTAGTAATAACTAACAAAAATATTCCACATCATAAGATACATCATTCCACTATGACCATGCCCCTAAATCTTTATGGTCAACACCATCCCAATTCACACGAGCTATTCCATCATCCTAATGACCTTGTCCCCTAAAACCAAAACCATGTCGCCTCAACCTGGTGATCATCAATATCGGAAATCTAAATCCATTTCCAACTTGATGACTATGTCACCTTAATCTAGGCGATTAACATCACATCAATCATTAAAACTAGCCTGTCATGTTCCCAAGGAACTCAAGAAGTCAATTTAAATAATTTAGTTAATTTAAATTATACATCTTCCCTAATCTGTCGAAGTGATCATAAACCTATCAGCTGTCTTGGAAGATATAATCCTATCTACGAAATTCCCTATGACATCCCATAATATCAATTTAATAATTTATTAAATAAATTTAGTTAATTAGGGGTCTCTCTCATACTACCCACATGGTAGTATATAGAATTCACCCTTAAAAACTACTAAAATTAAAGAGAAATCTATGAACCACCTACATTATACTCATAGGCGTTCGATTGTCAGATATCAGAATCTAACTAGATTCAAAAAGGGAGTAATCATAGATTTAAGAATAATGACCTGAAAATAGGAAAAAATTGATCACATGGATTTAGAATCTATATGGAGAGATAATAGAAGAAATAAAGAAAGAGGATTCAAAGCCTTACCGATGCACTCACAAAAAGACAGAAGGATCTTGGATTAGATATCGAACGACGGATATCCCTCAAATTATCTAAGAATGAGAGCCCTCCCCATCTATGCATGAGAAATAATGGATAAATAAGGAGAAAAAGAAAAAATATAAGTGTGGGTATATTTTTTAATTTTTTACTTTTTAATAACCCACACGATTTGGATGCAAGGTTTGGATACCCCTGAAATAACAATGTGGTACTCACTATCCAGGCACCACAATCAAACAGATTAAGTGAATGGTTTGAAAAACTATGTGAAATTCCTCTGTTAATAATCGCATAGGTATCTCATGGTGGTGCATCCCCACCTGGATGGTTTGAAAAACTGTATATAGAGTAGAAATTAGACACACGTTTTCTCCATTCTCGATGAATGGTTAAATATTACCATGCACCTCACTCTATACTTTCTTGAAACTGAATTTATGGGGTCTAACACACCAGATACTCATCCAAAACCCTAACACATTTTCTGATCCTTAAAATCAATCTTAAAAAATTCCTTGCACCAATAATAAATTGTTAAATTGTATTAGAAATCCCAAAAAGAAAGTCAGTCCAACCAATAAACATGTAAATTAAAAAATGTTAGTAAAATATGATGTGCTCAAAAAACTGAGACATTACAGTATCCACACCTTGTAATGGATTATCCTTGAGATATCAAGCTTTACCTAGAGATGGTACTGATAATACCCATATCATTCACATTATCCCGATCTACCATACTTATTATTCATAGGTCATATTCTCACAAGGTTCTACCCACCTTAAGAGTTACCTACCCAGTCACTTCCGACCTAAATATCATTTTTCAATGGTCCACCAAACCTCCTTGGACTCAAAAGTCCTCCCATGCAACATCGTTATTCCTATTCCTCATCTGGTGCTCAAATCATTATCATGTCATATAAGACACCCATCATGTCCCATATCTAATCTGATGCCCATATGTACCCATGTCATACATGACACTCATTAAAACCAACATATTATTATATACCCAATTATATTGAATCACAATATTAGAAAAAAATAAATCACACATTATATATGTACATGAATTTAGGCCCACTATAGTCTTGATTCTTACACACCTCATATATAACATGCATCACATCAATGCCCAAAATAAATCCTAGTGCCTATAAAACACACACACACACACACACACACACATATATCTCACACATCATAACTGATTGAAACCAAATATCATGTGTCTGGTCTGTCCAAAAATAATTCCTATTCATTTTTTCACCAAAATTAGCCATCCCAAAACAAAAGGAAACTACATATTTCCCAAGGTGTACCTCTAAATCTCATTGGATCCCCGACCTGCTCTGACCCTAGTATATAAAAAACATGCAACTAGCTTAATGCTCGACTACCTGAGGCATAAAATCCCTACAGAGCTACACTAACTAATAGCCACTGAACCAATAGTTGGGTCCCACTATCTCTACCATGACCTTCATATCCAGTCGAATCCTGGATAATAGATCCTAGTACCACTCCCATTCATTCATTAGATCCTTGAATTTGACCCTATCCTTGTAACCCATTCATAAGGGAAGGTTTCCTATGTACCCTCTTCAAATGGACCATATGGATGCATGCTCAACCCTCATTCATTACCTAATCTCACTGGTTTTGAACTTGTCCTAGATGTTCACATTAGAAGAACACTTCTAAATAACCACTACTTAGTGGACTACATGAATCTTTGGCCTAACTACCCTACAAATATTCCTCCTGGCCTCGCTTTATACTTCCTGAAAAATCACTTCTTGACTCACCTAACACCATAAACCAATATGAATAAGACTATTCTAACAAGTTTCCCTCTGATATCAATTAACGATTAATCACATCTAAATAAGAGGTCATCCTAAATATGTTTTCCTATGGTTTTATGTTATTCCATAAACCATCTTGAAATATTGTACCTTGGTGATGTTATCACCTTCCAAAATAAGTAAAAATCATGATAGGTATATGAAATTGGTTATATAATACATGAAAGATATGTCTACATACTAAAGTTTCATGAACTATCATTCTCTATCTTCCCTGAGCATACCCAAAAATAAGTTTTTGAAGAACCTTTCCTCAAAATCCTTCCATGCTTGTCCCTCATGTCTGCCTGCCTGAACATGTACATTCCACTGGCACTTTACCGGTCATCTAAGAATATATGTCACTGAATTCAACCTATAACCTGGAATTTTCTCAAAATAATAAAAGATATCCTATAGTGACTCAATCCATTTCTCTGACTCATATAGTTCACTATCACTCTTAAATAATGGTGGGTATGGAGACTAGAATGCATGAGTCAGGTATGCTATAAATGGATTTGCTCCCTGAGCTCCTCATTAAATACCCTATTGACTAAAACCAAGATTTCCATGCGATGATCATCAAACCATGGCAAAAAATCATACATGTATTGTGTCTATCCCACCTATACCTATTTTTATACTTATATTTCATGATCATTTTGACCCTCTAAGGCCTCATCCCGACCCTCAGGGGCCTCATCCTGTTCACACCCATGCAACACCATATCACCGTCCTTCTAATGTTGCACTAGAATATGTCTTGGTGGAATAACACTAAATACCAATACCATGGTAAAAAAACCATAATAGTCATATATACATATCAAAAATAGGGAAATATGTAATATGTAGCACATATTGCTACCATTACACTCCCCTATTACTTCCATGTCACATAACATCCAGCCTCACATCCCCTGACCTACCCATATTAGAGTTAGGTATCAATTATCATCCGGCCTCATGGACCCTTTACTTCCCATAATATAGTGAGACATGACATATCATATATGTCAATGTGGTTCAGCTAAGTATAATGTCTCCAAAGATGACCTATAGAAGAAAATTGTTTAGCTTCTTTGTTGACACTTTAAACAAAGCACCCCCTTTTACCATCCCTACCTAATCATATCAGATCCATACACATATATCACTTTAAAATATAATAATATAGAATCACATCTAATATCATAAAAAACACATGACAGGGCAGGATGAGTAGAATGAAAAAAGGATAAGAAAGAAAAAAACTACTTAGCTTCATTGTAGGAACTTTAAACAGTACAACCCCTCTTAGTGAATTGCAGGTTCTGAATGGTGATCATAAGAAAAAATAAATCATATGAGCCTAAGTGACTATCTTGATGCGTGAATAATCATTACTTTCCATACTAGACTAAGGGTCAAAATCCATATAATAGATAACTATCAAACCCAAGTGTCTCACTCAAGATGGGAATCAAATCAACTGTAAAGCACATAATAGAACACAAATTTCCCACCCCAAGCAACTTGTTATGTTCCCCATGCACGGGGTTGTAGGCACCCAAACATGATCTATACACCTAGTTCCAACTACATCATAGTCTTCAGTCTACCATATCTAAAATAGTAAGACCCAAAGGAAAATAAACTCTCAATTTACCATTTCTATCTCCCCAACCCAATTTCCACTAAAACAGTGCTCTAGGATGGTTGACCATTGGGCCTTAGGTGCGCCTCCTCCCATTACAAAGGCTTACAACTAGTTGTGAGTGTATTATTAGTTGATATTGGGGAGACTATACCCACATTTGTTGATCATAATAATGATCTATATATATATAACATCAAAATAAGGTCCATAACATAAAATAAGAAACAAATGAAACTCAATAGAAGAATAATACAACAAAAATAGAATATAAATACCATTTTTAGAAAAAACATTCCATAGAAGGTCATAAAAAATAATAGAAAAGAAGGGTATCCCATGGTTTACCATCAGTATATACATATATAAACCATGAAAAAAAAGGAAACTTTATCTTGATGCAAGTACCACCATGGTCCCTTACCATCTATCCCATGAAAAAGGTACATCTACAATCAAAATGGTCTAGCTCCTAAACTTGACCCCTTAACTGATCTCAAATATATAAATTTTACATGCATCCTGAGAGGCCCGTGTAGGGTGTGATAATGAAATCAATAGGCCACCACCAATGGGTTATTTTTCTTACATCAATAATTATGTATTTGTATTCTGAATATAAATAAAAAAGAAATTCACACCCATTTAATAAATAACCCTCTTCCCTTGTGCTCAAAAACTTTAAGGAAGAATTTACCTACCTCAACAAGCACCAAAATATCTCTGAATATGTTCTCCCAATTGTATATATTGCATAAAATATATGAATTATTATATATAATTGCAATGGAAAGGAATAATTTATTATTTCCTAAGGAATCCCCTAATGAATATAATATATAGAAAACACTTATGTTCCACCAATAATCATGTCACTAACACCATGTCCCATCGATTAGGTATCCAACATAATAACAACATACCCAAATCGAATTGTCACTGTCCCCTCAGACCCCACCTCAGAAAGTCCCCCATTGGCTCAACATCCTGACATCCTATGGCACTATTATATTCATCCTCTGATAAATAATCACTATTGGATCAATAGATGATGTCCTGAGGAAAAAATATATCCATACTTAAATAATCCTATCCCATTAGCCTCAAGTATTATAGCATGTTCTATACCTCAAATGATGGTCTCAACACCACCAACTGATGGTCTATCACTATCCATGTCTATTTCATTGGTGATCACCTCCAACATATGTGATGGTCAACACCATCCATTTAGCCATAATATATCAGAGGCCTCCAACCACAACAAGTGGTAAACACCTCCTCAATGGAGTCCTATTTTGGTGATCATGACTCAAATTATGTGTTGGATAATAATGTTTACCAGGAATAACCATAAAACATAATCAACATCATACAATACCTCATCCCCTACGACCATCTCACTAAACCCTGATGGTCAACACCATCCTAATTCACATGGGCCATGATCTCATCCTAATGACCTCATCACCTAAAACTCATGACTATATCACCTCAATGTAGTGATTATCATCACCCCATGTCTCTGGATAATCCCATTTTAACAACCATGTCTCCTCAATCCAGGTTCTCAACATCACCTCAATCCTTGAGCCTAGCCCATCACATTCCCAAGGAACTCAATAAATCAATTTTAAAAATTTAATTAATTAAATTTAAACACCCATTATAATATCCCCAAGTGTTCATAATACTCTTACCTTACTTGGAACATAAAATAATAGTCTAGTTCATTTTAAAAAACATCCCATAAGGTCAATTTAATAATTCAAAAACTAAATTTAATTAATTCAGGGTCTATCTCGGACTCCCCACATGGGTGTATATAAAATTCACCCCAAAACCCTAATAATATTATAGAGAAATCCAAGAACCTCCTAATTTATATTTCACGGAACTCTATCATATGATATCAACTTATAACTCAAGCCAAAACAAGAGAAATCATAGATTTAGATGAACTCCCTAAAAATAGAGAAAAAGAGATGGCTCATATTTAACATTATGCATTAAGAGATAATATAATAAAAAATAAATATGAATCAAAACCATATCAATGCACTTAAAATGAGAAAGGAAGATCTTGGATCAGTTATTAAATAGAGGAGATCTATCAAATTATCCAAAGAAGGAAAATGGAGATCCCTCCCCTGCTGTGTGTGAGAAGTGTTGGAGAAAGGAGGAAAAGAATAAATAAGACCAGGGGGTCTATTTGTAATTTTCAAATTTTTAAAAACATTCATGATTTTTACACATGATTTTGATAACCATGTTATAATCGTACAGTGATCGCTATCTAAGCATTATACTCATAATTCGTAGGTATACAGTTTGAAAAATAGTGGACAAGACATGCATAATCTCTATATTAAAAACTAAATTGGTCTCTAACATCTATGAGCCACCACCAATATGTTTTGAAAAAACATTTATAGTGTAAAAATGGACCACGTAGTTTCTCCTTGTAGGCCTAACAATTAAATATAACTATTCACATCTTTTTTCACTTTCTCAAAATTGAGTTTTCAGTGTCCAATTCACCCAAACATAATATAAAACCACAAAGAACTATTTTATCCTTAAAAATTTTATAAATCAAGGAATTGGGTCAATAAAAATATCAAAATTAGGTTCCTAATCTCCAAAATAAATTCAGTATGACCACCAAACCTAAAAATTCAAAGAGGTTAAGAAAATACGACTTATAAAAAACCTGTATGTTACACATTTAAGGAAACGCTTGAATCAACTTCTAGGGAAAATCTTACCAAATTCTTAAATTTAGTTTTCTAATTTGTTACCATTATATTCCCTCTCTTCAAATCGAATAATTCTATTATTCTAGAATTTTTAAGTATGTGATGATAGAATTGTTTTTAAAAAAATTATTCGACATCCTTCCAAGTAATTCCTTGGTCAGCTTTATATTGAACTAACGAATCCATAAATTTGAATTCTAGATACTAAAAAATATACATTTCCAACATTAATTTCAACTCTATGGGTGTCTAAATGAATTCAAATATTCAATTAATCCTATTCAACATGACTTTTGATTTTTACAGTTCGTAATCCCCATAAAATATGGGTGAATTTTTATTCTAAAACTGAACGGAATAGTGGAGTTATCAAGGATAATAATTTTGATTACCCCTATCCAAATAATAAGAAGCATGGACAATACTTTTGACAAGCTATTGGTTCATCTATGATTATGGATAAACCTCATTTTCAGTAGTATCTTCTGGTTGATTCTGATAACATCTACCCAGTGAATTTTACTATAACTAAAAAAACTCTATTTAGTCATAACCCTTTAGAAAATAAAGGGTTAAAAATTAAAAATTAGTATATAAACTAGTACCACAACTCTTATTTTAAAAATCCAACCAGTTGAAATCATTTTGATCATTTGTTTTTCAAATAAATTCAATGTATAATGAAAAATGAAGTCCTAGTGGGAATTATTTACAATAAATGCATGATATTCAAGACTCATAAGATAAACACCCAATGAAGAATTGATGAATCGAATAAAAGTGTGTAAAAGTTTTTTTATAAATAATTTGGTAACATGAAGAACAACATAAAAAGATTAGATACATATTTTTATGATATAAATTTCAATTTATGATATTCCATCCTCATTGAAACCAACCCAACTCAAAGACTAAATAAGAATGATACCATTTCAAACTCAAGGACCGAACAAAACTGATACCATTTCCAAATGAAGAATTGAATAAATCATATACCATTTGTAATATCCCACCCCTCCTCATTGGATTAAGAGGAGGTGGAGGTGATACTAACCTTAGGTGATATCCACAATTAACCAAAGGTTAAAAGTAAATTCCTAGGGCTTTAAAAAACTTTGGCGGATGATTTTACTTTACAAAAACACTCAAAGAAACATAAACAATAAACATAAAATACTTTATATGTTGCATAAAAGACAATAAAACACATGATATACCCAATAATAAACAACAGTATCATAGTACCAGTGGAAACCAAATAAAATAATATGAAAATATCAAGAAAATCCAATATTTGAATACACTCAAACAACATTAATCCTAGAGACCCCTAAAAAAGATCCATGTACCAAATCCTCCTTCCATACCCACTGAATCAAGACACATCACTGGATAAGTATGATGGTGTTCTCAAGAAGGTGGTAATTATATAATCTATAGGATTTCCCCAATGAATTCCAAACTCATTCCACTAGGAAAAAATATGTTGGAACAATGCATATAAAATAGTTTAAAGTCATTTTAAAAAATTTATATTCAAACTATAATTAATTTCAACAAGAAAATAATTATCAAGTTCTAAAACCATTTTATGTTATTTGGAATACTAATTATTGTGTCTCCACACACACACATATACACCTATTCAAGATAATTGATAGTTCCATACTCATGAGAGGTCTCTCATCCATCCACTAAGTCCTCACCAAGTAGCCACTCTCCAAGTACCCCAATGGGATGTTATATGATATTTTCAATGAGCTTAGTATTACCTAATCATCAAGTGATGACCTGAGATATTGATTTAATATTTAGGACCCCATGTGGGGTGTCTCTATAGTGGTGTTGACCTAAGAGACTCGATGGGTTCTTTTATTGTTACCTGATATTGAGCAGGTATATAGTGGATAATTGTGGTGACAATGGGTATCAACTTGGTACTATGTCTCAGTGTGATCCATGGAGGATGTAGTAGTTGTAGAGAGTAAATAATGATATTGATCCTAATTTTTTATTTTCTATATTTTTTTGTAGAACATGATTGAGAGGATATTTTCTTATGATGTGTATATAAAACTCCCTTGGGGTGGTGGTTATTTTATTTGATATGGAAATAGTCGACAAGGTGGTATGGAAAACTCTTATAGTAGGGATTTATCTATTACTAAAGAAAGATATCCTTGTAGAGAGGTCTATGATACTAAAGAAAAATACCCTATTAGAGAGGTCTATGATACTAAAGAGAAATCAACTTTTTTAATGGTCTTTGACATAACTATTGAGGATTCAATGGATTTGAGGCTAAAATCATCTTCACTCAAAGTAGAAGATGGGTCCTTTCATGTGCTATATTCTAGGTATTGTGGTGTATTTGGTGGATGTGGTTGAGTCTCCTGTATTACTTGGTCTTTTTTGATGGGAACCATTTTATACTGGGATTGAGAATTACTTAGAATTTTCAATATATTTTAAAGAATTACTTAAGTAATTATACTATATACATGGTGAGTTTAACTATAGAATGTTATCACTATATACTAGGTTTAAATATCCCTGTGTCATTATTTTGGGTGGGATGGTTATCATAATGTTCTCAGAAGATCATTGATACTATATGAATCGGGAATTGACGATTAGGTTTGCAAACATGAGGATCAATGGTGGTGTGTTTATTTATTCTCAATATTTATTTATTTTATTTGAACATGGAATATGCACATATAACTAAATTTATTGTCTATTTATTTGACCGTATTGGTAGTTCCCTATTGAGTTATGTACATACACTCTGTCCAGTCGACCATTGTACTTGTGTACCCAAGAAATTTATCACTTACTTCAAGAGTGTGTTGGGATAAGGTTTGGGGGTTTTTATCAAGTCAAAAAACTCATACATGTATACAAAGATAGGGATGAGGTTTATAGTGATTCTATGGATACATTATTGCATTTTATTTTACCTTGATTTGTACATATGAATTTCCTAGTGGGTGGTATGTCTTGTATTGTTGTATATCTCAATTTCATTTTTTACCACATGTTTCTATCACTTTATTATCTGTGAACACTGATGGTGACTTATTTTATATGAAACTTGGTTTTTTATTTTATGATTTTATATTATGATATAGGGGTTATTGCCTTCCAGTTGTACCTGCTTAGAACCATACTAGTTAGTATCATCTAGAATATGAGGAGGCACAATTGAGGTCATATTACACCCCTGATCTGGATACCATTCATAGTGAGTTTAATTGAGATGTTACAAAGTAATATAATCCATTTTTTTATTTATTTGTTTTTTAGTTTGGATATGGTATCAAAGAGATATAATAACTTGTTATAGCATGTGATTGTTATTAAATCATTGCATCATGAACACATTTTATGATATGAAGTCTCAGTTTCCCAGGGATTGGGATTGATGATCTTGGTGTTCCTTATTACAATTATTTTGATTTTCAATTCATTTTAGGTATATTATGTTTGAGGTTTATGATTTATTTTGCATTTGGAACTTGATTATAGAGGCAAGAGGCATATCATACATCATTTTTAGGGATGTAGGATTCACATAACATATATGCCTACTTTTGTGTGATTTTATCATTAATGATAGAGGCCCCACTATTTTTAGTGACAACAACACATCATATGATGTTTTTCTATATAATTTATTCGTGGATTTATATATAGTTAGACTAACATGTATATATATATTCTTCTAATGGTTGGTGATGTGGATATATGGTGATATGGTCCATGACAATGATTACAATGTTTTTCCATCCACATAGGAGGTACGATGACCCTAGTGGGTTGGTACAGGTACATAATGCCTTATCATTAGACCCTATGTTGGTTGTATTTTATTCATATGATTAGTTATTTAAAGTTATATTAACAACCTATATAGTTTTTTCCTGTAATTATTACAATGAAACTCTATCTAACTAAACCACATGATTATGGTACCTTGATATAGATTATGTTGGATGAAGTAATTTGTTAAGGAAGAAATGACTAAAGAGTTTGTGATTCTTGAGGAAGAAATTTTGTAGATTGATACACAATGAGAATCAGTTCTTTGAGGGATGATATTTTTATAATATGTGTTTATGTGTGTTATGTGATAACCTTGAGTGGCCATGAAGCATGTGTTTCCTTTTTTTTATATGGATGCACGGATGAATCCTCACAGGTTTGCAATCTATGTGAGACCGAAACTAGTGGAAATAACATTTAACACGTCGATTATATATAACTGACCTTCAAAGATTTAAAAATTGATATATCACATCGATTATTTTACAACCGACATAAAAAATACGAATATTATCTTTTTGACATCGGTTATTTTATAACCGACGTGAAAATCGAATCTGGCGCACTTTATCATGTCAGTTATAAAATAACGGACACGATAAAGGAAAGCTCGACACTTTATCATGTCGGTTATAAAAAAACCGATGTGTTAAAGCTCCATTTATAATGTCGGTTATAAAATAACTGACATTATAACTAATTTTCTACGTCAGTTATTTGATAACCGACATTATAAACATAGAAAAAAATATTTTATCACATCAGTTATTAAATAACCCATGTTATAAAGTTTTTAAATGATTTATCACGCCCCGTATTCAGTCATTTTGTTTTCTTCGATCGGGCGACCAACAACTCGTCTCTCCTGCGTGATAAAACTAGAAAGGATTCTTCGAATTTGTGCCCTCTAGACTCATTTTTCCAACATCATTCATCATCTTTATTGTCACCAGATCTATCAGGTCGACTCGAAACACTCAAGTAAGCCTCACACGTCTCGATTTTAGTTATTATTTTTCACAATGTCCTAATCTAATTTTTTGTGATGTTATTTTTCTATCTTTTTTCTTGCTGTCATGGTAAGTTTCATAGTGTTCATTTGTACGATGCTAAATTATTTTCTGATGAAAGAAACCATGGAAGTGATATCATGAAAGTTTACGATTTTTGTTTGTTTGTGTGTGTGTGCATACAGGGTGTGTCCAAGGGGGTGGGGGGATTTCCATGTGGGTGGGCGGTGTCCAGGGGTGGTCTAGGGGGTGGGGGTGTCCATGGGGTGTCAAAGGGTGGGGGGGGGTGTCCAAGGGGGTGGGGGGGGGGGGCTGTCCAAGGGGGTTGGGGTGTCCAAGGGGGTGTGGGGGATGTCAAAGTGGGTGGGGGGTGGTGTCCAGGGGGTGGGGGGGTGTCCAAGGGGGTTGGGGGTGTCCAACGGGGGGGGGGGGGGGGTTCAGGGGGTGATGGGGGTGAGGGGGATGTCCAAGGGGATATGGGTGTCCAGGGGGGTGGGGGGTCCAGGGAGGTGAGTGGGCTATCCAAGGGGGTAGGGGGTGTCTAGGGGGTGGGGGCTATCTCGAGGAGTGGGGGGTTGTCCAGAGGGGTAGAGGGATGTCGAGAGGGTTCGGGGGGCTGTCCAGAGGGTTGGGGGGTGTCCAGGGTATCCATGGAGGTGGGGGGGGGGGGGCTGTCCAGGGGGGGTGTCCAAGGTGGGGGAGGTTGTCCAAGGGGGTGGGGGGCATATCCAGAGGGTTTGGGGGGCTGTCCAGGGGGGGGGGGGGGTTCCAGAGGGTTGGGGGTGTCTAGGGGGGTGTCCAAGGGGGTAGGGTGGGGGTGGTGTCCATGAGGGGGGGGGGGGGTGTCAGGGGGGGTGTCTAGAGGGGTGGGGGATGTCCAGGGGGTGGGGGGGGGGATGTCCAAAGGGGTGGGGTGGGGGGGGGGGGGGGTTCCAAGGGGGTGGTGGTGTCCAGGGGGTGTCCAAGGGGGTGGGGGTGGTGTTCAGGGGGTGGGGTGGGGGTGGGGCTATCCAAGGGGGTAGGGGTGGTGTCCAAGGGGTGGGGGTGGTGTTAAAGGGGTGGGGGGTGTTGTCTAAGGGGGTAGGGGTGTCCAGGGGGTGGGGGTGGTGTCCAAGGGGGTCGGGGTGGTGTCCAGGGGGGTTGGGGGGGGGGGGGGCTGTCCATAGGTTTCAATGTTCTGAGATGTGTGTAATTTTTAGTAGTGAATGTATATGTATTTTAATATTTGTAATTCATATTTATTTTTTACGGAAGGGTGAATTTGGTATCCAGTTGCACCAGGATGTATTCTTTGTGAACCTTAAGAAGAAAGGATCCAAGATGAATTTAAAACTGTTATATCAAACTATATTTTATTTTTAAAATCATTTTCAAGCATATTTTTTTTAAATATGCATAGATTTGTTTTATATTTCAGATTTTTTTTACATTCAAATTATGATATTTTTCATATAAACATATATTGGTCTTATTTAAAAAATATGTATAATTTTGATATTTTTTATAGGTAATAATGAGTCAAAGTTAGATTACGGTACATCGAATGAGTAATGAATATGAGGAAGGTGTTGATGCCTTTTTGGAATTTGCTAAATAAAATTTTCCAAGCAGTGACATTTTTTTGTCTATGCCTGAAATGTTTGAATATGAAGAAGTTGAATAGTAGAGAGATAAAAGATCATCTAATTTGTCATGGTTTTAATCCTAGTTACAACCCTTGGATTTGGCATGGTGAAACTAGATAGAATGTCAGATCTACTAATGATGATGATTCAAAAGATGGTAACTCCGATGGAATTGAAGAAATGATTCGCAATATTGCAGCAGAACAAATTGAGATAGAACCGAAAGTTGCGTGTCTATATGGTGATTCTGAAAAACCATTATATCCCGGTTGTACAAATATTACGGTTTTGTCAGTGATGTTAAGATTGATTAACCAAAATGCAAAACATGGATGGAGTGATAGAAGTTTTACAGAGCTGCTACAATTGAGGAAAGATATTCTTCCAAAATATAACGATCTTCCAGATTCACATTATAAGGCCAAGAAAATATTATGCCCGATGGGATTTAGATACAAGAAAATACATGCCTGTTAGAATGATTGTATGATATATAGGAAGTAATATGAATTTCTGTCAGAGTGTTCTAAATGTGGGACATCACGACATAAGGTGAAAGAAAAATCATAGGCTAATGTAGAGATTACAAATATCCCTTCCAAGGTATTTCAGTATCTTCCTATAATTCATCATTTGAAACGTTTATTTGCTAATTCACATGGTGAAAAAAGGTTAGGATGGAATTATGATGAGTGGATATGTGATGGAAGAATACGTTATCTAGCTGATTGTCCACAATGGAAGAAAATTGATGAGCATTATCCTATATTTGGAAATGAAATTAGAAATCTCAGACTAGGGTTATGCACAGATGGAATGAATCTATACCGAACCCTCAATAGCACACATAGTTCATGGCCTGTTTTATTGGTAATTTAAAACCTCTCTCCTGAATTTTGTACGAAGTGCAAATATGTAATGTTGAGTATAATGATCTCTGGTCCGAAGCAACCCAATAATTATATTGATGTTTTCTTGTCACCATTGATTGATGATTTGAAAATTTTATGGGAGGATGGTATTATAGTGTATGATTCTTATAAAATGGAATATTTTCAACTGCATGCAGTGCTTATGTTCACTATAAATGACTTCCCAGCATATGGAAATTTGTCTAGATATAGTGTTAAAGGGCATAAAGCATGTCCAATTTGCAAACAACAGACTTCATATAAGGCCCCAGCCTTAAACCTTACTTAATCTTGAGTTATTACAAGATTACATATTGAGGATCTTTTCGGGTTTAGAGTTTTAGAGAATTAGATCATAAAACTTGCATTACATTCCACATATAATCAAAGTGGTTACATAAAGATAGTATTCTTCATTCCCATCAATGGAAACATATTTAAAATAAACATGGATTCTTTTTTGACACTTTCTTGACACTATCATCATATCACGTACCTTTCCCTTGACTTGTGAAAAACATTTCAAAAAAAAACTTGGGATGAGCATAAAAAGCTCAGTAAGGGATATAAAAATATGGAAAGGAAGCATGGGTACATATATACATAAGGATGAGATCATACTTTACCCATAAAACATAATCACTTTAACATACCTCATCAAATCATGAATAAATCATAGAAATCATAAGACATAAAGGTAACTTGAGGCATTCATAACATTCTTACGTAGGGAGTAACCCTCTTGGTTACGTTTGGAATACCCATCACAGTATATTCCCTAAAATCTCTTCAGAGAAACCTTAACGTTTCACTCCTTCACGTTACCCAATGCATTGGAGAGCTATATCGGGCTCACCCGCCCTTAGTTTATCACAGAACCACCCGTCTTCATAATAATTCCCAAGAACCTCAACATAATCGTATCACATAAAACATGCATAAAGGAATCATAGAATTTCCACCTTTCAATCACAAGATATCAATACAAAACATTGATATAAAAACATTATGAAAACCATTTTCAATACCAAAATAAAAGAAAATTAAAATATGGTATTTATTTTTCTTTTAAAAAAGAAGGTATGGCTTGTAGAGGAAGCCGAAACTCAAATAACGGTCACGACGGCGGAGAAGTCGTTGTCGCCGCATATGTACGAAAAAAACATTCCCTTTTGTCATTTAGTAAACTCTTCATATAAAAAAAGATTCCTTTTGAATAAACGTAAAAGTCAAAGGGGTTTATACACCGTATAAAAGAAAGTTGTGTATAAAACAAAATATGCCTCAATGAAAGGAGATTGAGACGAAGTCCCATACCTCGGGTCCGACTTGACTCGATCGTTATTTAATGTCCTGAATAATAAACTTGAGTTAATTTATACTTGCTTAAGAACCTTTTTCAAGTTCATTATTCCTTTTATATCACTTATTACCATGTCATGAACACTATGTAATTATTTAAGTTAATAACGGTCGTTTTAACGATCATTGGTACTTGAGTCAAAAATAACCCCTTTATAATTACAAGTTGTTCATGTATCCATTATATCCAGAATGGTATTCATGATGTAGATATCATATATGTCATTTATATCCAGTAAATTCATGCATTTATAATATTACATAATCATTTAGAGGTAAGAAATGAAATGCACCGTTCATGGAGACGGTAAGCCGTACGTGCGCATGAACGCTACTTTCATTTCTATTTCATATTTTATAGAATGGAATCATAATGATATAAAGGTATATTATGATTCCAGTATAATATCATATATAATATCATAGTTCCATCCTTTATACGTCCCACATATGGTATTTAACGAATCAAATCACTTTGAGGGGGCGGTAGTCCGCACTTCCTTAAATGAAGATATCACGTTTACCCATAACGGAAACCATAAAGGTATGACCAAAAAGAAAAATACAGAATATTAAGGAAAATATAAACATATTATATATCATATATAAATATAGTGACATCTTAATGGCCACCTTTGAAGGTGTTAAATGAATGTTGAACAATCATCGTTTCGGGAGGCATAAATTCACCATCCACGGAAACAGTATGTTCGTTAACCATTAGATGCAGGTGTGTGTAAGTGTAGATAGAATACTTATTATAAAAACATACTAGTATATTGAGGATACTTGAGTTGTTACAAAAGAAAATAATAAAAAGAGTTTAGGGGGTTGGAGAAGCAAAATAAAACAAAAGGACTCAAAAGAAGACATTACCTTAAAATCGGGTAACTGCCTTTGGTTTGAGCTCAAAGGCTTCCTTGGGAATACTTCTGCCCAAAGTGAGGCTTCAAGGAGTAATATAGGGAAGTGGAGAGACAAAATGGGTAGGGGTTGGCCGAGAAAAAGGCTTTGGGAGTGTGGGTAAGGAGGTAGAGGTGGGGGCCTTTTATAAGAGGAGAGGAGGGGCACTCTTGGAAAGTAAAGATAAGTTACTTTATTTTAAAATGAGTTTCGGATTCAAAAGGTCCCAAATTCATATAATTAGAGGGTAAGGTGATAAGGGTTCTAAATACACTCATCCAATTGGTTTTGGGCATGTGTAGGTTTTATATTTTACATTAACTTTCCATTTTATTTAAATCGTTAATTAATGAGGTCATCGCTGCATCATCATGATGTCATAAATAATTTAATTTATTTAATGTCTAAAAATTATAAAAAAAATACTATGATGTAGGAAATCTTTTTAGATTTCCAATTAATATTTATAATAAAAAATATGAGCTTTATAACCCCATATAAAAATTGTTTTTGTAAAACATATTATGTTTGTGTCATTTTTACTTTTACATTTAATAAAAAGTTATTTATGTCATTTCCCAACCAAAGTTGCTCCATGGGGTCCCCAAGTTGACCCATGGCTTTTCTTGGTCGGCCATGACACAACCAATGAGGGTAGGACATGTGTCAATCTCACCTCATTTTATAAAAGCATTATTTTTACCTTAAACTACACTAATTACCTTTAATCGCGATTAAGAACTTAATAAGTTAATATTCACCAAAAAATTATTTTAATCCCATTGAACCACATTTTACTTCTTAATGACAACCATGTATGTTGGATTTTTGAAATTCAAAACACAATTATGGAAAAATTTCATTTAAACGGAAAAATCAGTTTTTATAAGTACCACTTAGTGGTTTCACTATTCATCAAAAATTGAAGTTTTTCAGAAAATTACCAAAAATTCACCCTAAGATATATTTGATATTATGAATTCAAAAATAAAGTCTATTTTACAAAATTCAAAACATATAAGTCACATTAATTAATTTAATAATTAATTCCCGCTGTCATGACAAATAGCGTGTTTTTATGAAACAATAAGTATCAAAAGATTGATACCAGTTTAAGTCCAATTTCAAAGTGAAATTTATTCCAATGACCACCATTGGATTAAATGGTAATAATATATTCAGATTACACATTAAGACCAATTCAAAAGATAATCTAATCATATAAATAAATTATATTAAGAAGAGGTTTTGAATTAAAATACAACATTTTTCACTATTCATTAAAAAAATGAACATTGTCTGAAAAATACCAAAAATTCACACAAAGTAAATTTTGATGTACCAATCATAAAGAATAAGTTTATTTTGACAAAAATAGCTTATAAAATTTTCAAAAGATAGATTTAAAAATGGTTTGCCATCAAAAGGCAGTAAAATAATCTTTTAAGAATATTAGTGTATTCCATGCTTAAGATTGGATTTATTTTCATTTTATGCCTCTAAAACACTATCTAATTCATTAATAGACATATATAAAAAATATCTATTATTCATTAATTACTTGGGATGTTACACTTCATATTGTCATTTGCATCATGGGAGGAAAATAGTGTACATGGGTCATCGAATGTTTTTGCCTATGGATCACTCTTATAGAAGACTAAAAAAAGGCATTCAATGGATCACAAGAATTTGATATTTCTCCAAAACCTTTATCCCCTGATCTATATTTTAAGAGAGTGTAATACCTTGATGTGACATTGATAAAGACACAGAAATATGGAAATGATAGACATTTTTGGAAGAAAAGGTCAATATTTTTTGAGCTACCATATTGGAGACATCATGAAGTTATACATAATGTTGATGTCATGCATGTGGATAATAATATCTGTGATAGTTTGATTGGAATATTGTGAGATATTAAAGGAAAGACAAAATATGGGTTAAATGCAAGATTAGACTTACTATCAATGGGAATACGTTTGGAGTTATCTCCCACTCCTAATGGAAGATGAACATTTCTTCCCCTGACTTGTCATAGATTATCCAAGAGGGAGAAAATTAGATTTTTTCAGTGACTTCATGATATCAAAGTGCCTCAAGGTTATTCTTCAAATGTAATTTTTTTTGTCTCATTGAAGGAATTGAAGTTGATAGGTATGAAATCTAATGATTGTCATGTCATGATGAAACAACTTCTACCAGTTGAATTGCGTGGAATATTTCCCATATGTGTCAGAAAGACTATAATGAATTTGTGTTATTTTTTCAATTCAATTTGTAATAAGATTATTGATGTGAATGCTTTGATTTTTTTTGAAAAGGATGCAATTTGTATACTTTTTCAATTAGAAATTTATTTTCCTCCATATTTTTTTTGATATAATGGTGCATTTAATGATTCATCTGGTTCAAGAAATAAAGCTTTGTGGACCTGTATATCTTCGTTGGATGTATCCTTTTGAAAGATATATGAAAATATTGAAGGGGTATGTTAAGAATTCATATCGAACTGAAGCCTCCATTATTTAAAAGTATATTTCTAAGGAGGTTTCAAAGTTTTGTACGAGCTACTTGGCTATGGCGCAACACATAGGTTTGCCTCCATCTCTTTATGAATGAGTTAATAATGAGGGAAAGGGGATTTGTGGATTGAAAGTCAAGTAATTTTCATCCGAATAGATGAAGAAGTTAGAATTTTACATCTTGAATAACATAACTAATGCTCAACCGTATATCACATTTCATATTAATGAGTTGAAACAATGTCATCCAAATAAGAAAGAAATGTGGATTTTGAATGAGCACAAAAAAAGTTTTTTGTCATGGTTTAAAAAGACCTTTCTTGGTAGATCAGATGTATCAGGGACATTAAAATGGGTAGTGGGTGGTCCATGTTTAAATGTGATAACATGGTCTGGTTATGACATTAATGGCTACACATTTCATACGAAAGCTCAGGACAATAGAAGTGAAATTCAGAATCATGGTGTATTAGTGTTTGCAGAAGCAATGCATTTTTCGAGTGCTAAATACAAAAACCCAATTTCTACATCAATTGCATATTATGGATTGATTGAAGAAATATGGGAGGTTGATTACTTTAAAATTAAAGTTCCTATTTTTAGATGTAAATGGTTTATCAGTAACAACAATGTCAGACACGATGAATTTGGAATGATAGTTATTAATCTGAATAGATTAGAATACACAACTGATTCTTTTATAATGGAAACACATGAAAAACAAATTTTCTATATAGTAGATCAATCATATATGCAGGGGGATGTTGTTTTAAAAGGGAAAAAATATGCTGGTGAGGATAAACTTGATGAAGATACTGATTTATGTGAGATCCCTACTTCCATGGAAATATTAACAGAACATAATGATGATCATGTCAAATACATTGTTTGTGCCATAAGGAATGATCACGATGAAGGAATTTGGGAAAACAATCCATTTGTACATTCCTAAAATTACTGGTAACATTTTTTTATTTCTTTTTTACATTTATTATTTTCATAAAATGTTAGATATTGTAAGTATTTTCTTTATTAAAAAGCATATTAAAACAAATAAGTATAAGTTTTTGTTTGTTTTAATTTTGTTTAGTTTACTTTACCATGTTTACCATTACATAAATTATATATATATTATTTTTGTTCAATGATAATTACTTTATCATGTTTACCATGTTTACCAGGTTTACTATGTTTACCATGTTTACCATCTTTACCATCTTTACTATATTTACCATTTTTTAACATGCTTACCATATTAACCATGTTAACTATTACGTAACTTAGTACAATTTTCTATTTTCTGTTTACATTAGTATTGTAATATTTGAATTTGAATATTTTTAAACTAATGTTTGTTTTTTTATTTGAAGGATAATGACAGATCAATAATTTGATCAACCACATGATTTTTTATATGAGAATATTGGTCATACCTCTGGGGAGGAACATTCACATGCTCCTCTTGATGTTCCCCAATCTTTCTCATGTGATCCCATTACGACAAAGAGTTCAAGAGTTGGTAAATGTGGGTGCACAGGTTTACCAAAATTATCACTTTCCCGTATGCATGATAAGAGGATACTCGTTGAGTTTTATGAAGATGATATTCCTAGAGGTCCAAATGTAAAATATTTTAAGAGTTTTGTATCAACTCAGGGTAAGAGAAAAGTAATCATTTTGTATAATGACTAGAGAAGTGTGGACAAAGAGATAATCTCTCAGTTGTGGGAGATGATTTTGGTAATATCTTTTTCTATTGTTTGCATATTCTTTAAATGTTTCTAGTATATATAATATGTCTAACCTCTTCTTTATTAGATGACATTTGATATTCCTGACTCTGGAGGAGTCAGGAAGAAATGCTTATCGATGACTGCCAGGAGATGGAGGGATTTCAAATCAACCCTCTCATATGATTTCATTTTTGGTCATAGGAGTCATGAAAATCCATGTCATATATATCCTTTCATAAATGAAGACACATGGAGAAAATTTATTGAATGTAGAAGAAAAGATTAATTTTTAGTAAGGGAATTGTAAACTTTTATAAGCATTCTTATATAAATGATCTTATTAATGTTTTGTTAATGATTTATTATTATTAATTTACAGAAAACATGGAAATCTCATCAAGAGATCTAATCTAAAAATGTATACCCTCATAGTTTATCTCAGGGAGGGTATACATATTGGAAGAACAAATGATGGTGGAAAAATTACAAAAACGAAGAGGTGATTCTTCAAGCTCTAGAGAGGTGGCCCCTCTATCCCCTCCATCTAGACATGAAAAATGAAAGAGAGATCAGATGGGAAAAAAGGGCAATATCTTTCGAAATATTTGAGAATCGTAACTGATAGGATTATAAGATATCTATTTTATTTATTTAAGTTAATAATATTCTTCATATAATTTCAATAATTATAGAAATCTTCAATTAATTAACACATGATTCACTTAAGGAGCAGAGCTTAGAGGGGGTATTTACAGCTACTAGGAGGTGATATATTTTATCTACAGCATTGGGAAAGCCCAAACATCTTGGTCATGTACAAGGATATCTGATAGGTGTATCGGTATGAAAAGTGTTTCCACATTCTTCAACTTCTTCCATTGAGGGTGTTTGTAAAAAAATAGAATCCTTGGAGGCTAAATTTTATAATATTAATGTGACGATGGAGGAAAGGATTAGGGAGTCGGTACAGTCTATGTTTGCAGACATGAAAAGAAAATTTCAGAGTACAGTTCCCACTCCTCCACCTCCCCATGCAGGCCCCATTATTTATCCTCCACCTTCTCCAGTAACTCCCATTCCCCCACCTCAGCCTGAAGACCCCATTTTTTATCCTACTCCTCCGCTGGAGCTTCCTACTTATTTTTAGTTGTATGTTGATGATCCTAAACATTATATAGTTGTATATAGGCTAGTATATTGTATAAGAGACACATTTCATCATCAACAATTAGAGTTAGATAATTATAGGGTCACTATACAATATTTTATAGATAGATCATCTCGAGTACCATTACCTACAGATGAGGTGATGACAGTTGGACATAGTATCATCCATTTTTTAATTTGGCCATCCAGAATTATGCGACTCATTACCATATAGGTATGTATGTTATATCTTCTATTTTATTTTTTTTATTAATGTTTTTTTATCATTTGAAAACTAATATATTTTCTATTTATTTTTACATAAACACTTCAAAGGTAAAGAAATATTGTATAGACAACAAAAAATACAAATGGATATGACATTAGATATAGATTCTAGTAGTCTTGACAGATTTTCAAGATATTCAATTTTTTTGGTGGATAATTATGAGTTTCCAATGGAAGATCATGTTTGTGGACGTGCAATAACTGTGGGGATTGTGAAAACTGATATCATAGAGCTTGTTACTAGATATAAGTTGGGAATCAACGTGGTGAAAATTTTTTCCATGTAAGTTTTAACACCTTTTCCTTGTGTTATATTTATTAAAAATGTATACTTATGTCTGTTTTGTATTAGGTATCTTTATAACAGTTTTGGTAAGAATGATCGGAAAGATGTATATGAATTCATGGAACCGCATTTGATTTCCCCTGAAGCACATGCATTGGATGAGGAACAAAGAATTTTTTATATTGCTAAAAGATTTGAACAGAATATAGCCACACAATGTTGGATGATGCCTTTTTGTGATAGGTATGAAACACATCTCTAGCAAAGAGTTCATTATCTTTTAACATAAAAAACCACTAACCTGAAATTTTATTTTATCAATGATCATTGGATGTTAGGTGTTTTTTCCCAAGGGAGAAAACACTTTATTGGATATTCTCTTTCCATGGAAATGTACATGAATGTTTTAAGAATATTTTGGGAAAGTAAGTTTCAATTTCTCAATATATTTATATATTATAATGAATTTTAAATTTATCCTATTCATATTATTTTCTAACAGGGGATGGGTCTACTTTCAAAAAAACACAAAGAAAAGGAGCGCAAAGATCAAATATGTAAATGTAAATGTAAATATCCATTTATAATTTATATATTTTGATTTATTACATAAAAATAATATATTAAATTTACACTCATTCGAACATAATTATCATGAACAACAAGGCGTGATCGAATGTGGATATTATATGTTAAGATTTATGTATGAAATAATTACAACTGGAATAGTTATGAACTTTGACCTGGTAAGATTTACTTCTAAAATTTTCTATAATATTTCATTTGATTTATTCATTATAAATGTTAATTAATATCCTTTTAATTTGTAGCTATTTGATGACCCTCAACCTTATAGTGCTGAAGACGTCAAACACTTACAAGTGGAATGGTCAAATTATTTTACAGGTTTGATTGAATTTTATTTTTTTGTAGTATAAAATGTAATTTTGAATATTGTCATTGTAATTGTGTATTCGGTAGTCATTTAGGATGGATTTAGTTTCTTTTAAGTTGACATTGTAAGTTTTTAATGTTATATATGTGAATATTTAATTTTTCTCTAATTGTTGTTTTGGTCTACTTATGATGGTTTTTCTGGTATCGATTTTGGTCTGGAGGGAGGGGTTCCAAGGGTGTGAAGGGTGTCAAGTGGGGGGGGGGGGTATCTAGGGGTGTGGGAGGGCTGTCCGGTGAATGGGGGGGGGGGGGTGTCCTGGGTGTCCATGAGAGTGGGGGGAAGTCCAGGGGGTGGGAGAATTTCTAAAAGGGTGGGCGGGCTGTCCAGGGGAGTGTGGGGCTGTACATGGGGTTTCCAAGGGTGTGGGGTTGTCCTGCGGGGTGAGGGGGGTTTCCTGGGGTGTGGGATGGATTTCCAGTGGGGTTAGGGTGTCCAGGGTGTCCATGGGGATGGGGGGGGGGGGGGGGCTGTCCAGGGGTGGGAGCATTTCTAGGAGGGTGGGAGGGCTATCCAGGGGAGTGGGGGGCTGTCCAGGGGGTGTCCAGGGGTGTGGGGGAGTCCTATGGGGTGAGGGGGGTTTCTAGGGGCGTGGGAGAGCTGTCCAGTGGGGTGGGGAGTGTCCAGGGTGTCCATGAGGATGGGGGGGAGGTAGTCCAGGGAGGTGGGAGCATTTCCAGGAGGGTGCTAGGGCTGTCCAGGGGAGTGGGGGGCTTTCCAGAGGGTGTCCAGGGGTGTGGGGGTGTCTTGTGGGGTGAGGGGGGCTATCCAGGGGTGTGGGAGTGCAGTCCAGGGGGTGGGGGTGTCCATGAGGGTGGGTGGGGGGGGGGGGGGTTCTGGTCTGGTTTTGGTTGGGGTTTGGTCTGTTTTTGGTCTAGGGGTGTCTAGTGGGGTGGGGGGTGTCTAGGGGTGTTGTGGGG
This sequence comes from Viscum album, assembly GCA_963277665.1. NCBI lineage: Eukaryota > Viridiplantae > Streptophyta > Magnoliopsida > Santalales > Viscaceae > Viscum > Viscum album. Next base: position 1,626,705,518 of record OY728161.1, on the reverse strand, counting down.
GATGTCCAGTGGGTTGGGGGTGGGAGGGTGTCCAAGAGGGTGGGAGGGATGTCCATGCGAGTGGGGGGATGTCCAGGGGTGTGGGGGGTGTCCAGTGGGGAGGTGGGTGGGGGGGGGGGGGTTTCTAGGGGTCTGGGAGGGCTGTCCAGGGGTGTTGGAGTGCTGTCCAGGGGATGGGGGTGTCTAGGATGGTGGGGGTGGGGGTGGGGTTCTAGGGGTGTGGTAGGGTTGTCCAGGGGTGTGGGAGTGCTGTTCAGGGGGTGGGGGGGGGGGGGTTTGTCTAGGGGTGTGGGGACTGTCCAGGTGGTGGGGGGCAGTCCAGGGGTGTGGGGGTGTCCAGTGGTGGGGGCTATCCAATGGGGTGGGGGGGGGGGGGGGTTCTGGTATGGTTTTTGTTGGGTTTTGGTCTGGGGGTGTCCAGTGGGGGGGGGGGGTGTCCAGGGGTGTGGTGGGGGATGTCCAGTGGGGTGGGGGGGGGGGTGGGAGGGTGTTCAGGAGGGTGGGAGGGATGTCCAGGCAAGTGGGGCGGGGGGGGGGGGGGGGGGGGGTTGTCCAGGGGTGCATGGGGGGGGGGTGTTGTTTTTAAGGGTGTGGGAGTGATTTGCAGGGTTGTGGGAGTGGTGTTCAGAGGGTGGGAGTGTCTTGGAGGGTGGGGGGTTTCTAGGGGCGTGGGAGGGCTGTCCAGGGGTGTGGGAGTGCTGTCCAGGGGGTGGGGGTTTCCAGGAGGGTGGGGGTTGCCCAGGGGTGTGGGGGGATGTTCAGGGGGTGGGGGGCTGTTCAAGGGTGTGGAGGGTTTCTAGGGGTGTGGTGGGGGCTGTCTAGGGGCGGGGGGGTTCTGGCATGGTATTGGTTGGGTTTTGGTCTGGGGGTGTCCAGTGGGGTGGGGGGGGGGGGGTTGGTCTAGTCTGGTTTTAATTGGGTTTTGGTCTGTTGGGGAGTTCTGGTCTGGTTTTGATCTATTTTTGGTTTTGGTCTGGGGGTGTCCAGTGTGGTGGGGGCTATCCCGGGGTGTGGTGGGGTTTCTCTAGGGGTGTGGTGGGGGATGTCTAGTGGGGTGGGGGGGGGGGGGGGGTGGGTGGGTGGGGGGGGGGGGGTTCAGTGGTGTGTGGGAGGGTGTCCTGGAGGGTGGGAGCGTTTCCAGGAGTGTGGGAGGGGTGTCCAGGGGAGTGTGGGGCTGTCCAGGGGGTGTCTAGGGGTGTGTGTGTGTGTGGGGGGGGGGATGTCTTATGGGGTGTGGTAGGTTTCCATGGGGGTGTGGGAGGGCTGTCTATTGGGGTGGGGGTGTCCAAGGGGGTGGTGGTGGTGGGGGGGGGGGTAGTCCAGGGGGTGGGAGGGTGTCCAGGAGGGTGGGCGGGCTGTCCAGGTGCGTGGGGGGCTATCTAAGGGGTGTCCAGGGATGTGTGTGTTTGTGTGTGTGTGTGTGTGGGGGGGGGGGGTGTATAGGGGATGGGAAGGATATCCAGGGGTGTGAGAGGGCTGTCCAGGGGTGGGGGGGGTGTCCATGGTGTCGATGAGGGTGGGGGGGGGTGCCCTGTGGGGTGAGGGGGGTTTCCAATGGTGTGTGGGAGGCCTAGTGGGGTAGAGGGGGGGGGGGGGTGTCCTGGGTGTCCAGGGGGGTGGGGGGCAGTCCAGGGGGTGGGAGGGTGTCTAGGAGGGTGGGAGGGTTGTCCAAGCGGGTGGGGGGATGTCCATGGGGTGTTGGGGGGGTGTCTAGTGGGGTGGGGGGTTCTAGGGGTGTGGGAGGGCCGTCCAGGGGTGTGGGAGTGCAGTCCAGGGGGTGGAGGGTGTCCAATAGGGTGGTGGTGGTGGTGGTGTGGGGGGGGGGGGTTCTATGGGTGTGGGAGGGCTATCTAGGGGTGTGGGTGTGTTATCCAATTGGTGGGGGTTTCTAGGAGGGTGGGGGTGGGGGTAGGGGGGGGGGGGGTTGTCCAACGGTGGGGGGGGGGATGTCCTGGGGGTGGGGTGGGGGAGTACAAGGGTGTGGGGGGTGTCCAGGGGTGTAGTGGGGGCTGTCTAGTGGGGTGGGGGGGGGGGGGTTCTAGGCCTGTGGTGGGGGCTGTCCAGTGGGGTGGGGGTGGGAGGGTGTCTAGGAGGGTGGGAGGGATGTCCAGGTGAGTGGGGGGGGGGGATGTCCAGGGTGTGTGTGTGTGTAGTGGTGGTGGTGGTGGGGGGGGGGGGGGGTTCTAGGGGTGTGGGAGGGCTGACCAGGGGTGTGGGAGTGCTATCCAGGGGGTGGGGGGGGGGGGGGGTTCTAGGGGTGTGGGGGTGGGGTGGGGCTGTCCAAGTGTGTGGGAGTGCTGTCCATGGGGTGGGTGTGTCTAGGAGGGTGGGGGGTTGTCCATGGGTGTGGGGGGATGTCCAGGGGGGGGGGGAGTTCAGGGGTGTGGTGGGGGATTTCTAGTGGGGTGGGTGGGTGGGGGGGGGGGTTATGGTCTGGTTATGGTCTGGGGGTGTCTAGTGGGGTGGGGTGGGGGGTGTCCAGGGGTGTGGTGGGGGCTGTCTAGTGGGGTGGGGGTGGGAGGGTTCCAGGAGGGTGGGAAGGATGTCTAGACAAGTGGGGGGATGTCCAGGGGTGGGGGGTGTCCAGTGGGGTGGGGTGGGGGGGGGGGTTCTAGGGGTGTGAGAGGGCTGTCCAGGGGTGTGGGAGTGCTGTCCAAGGGTTGGGGATGTACAGGAGGGTGGGGGTCGTACAAGGGTGTGGGGGGATATCCAGGGGGTTGGGGGGGAGTCCAGGGGTGTGGGGGGGGGGGTATCCAGGGGTGTGGGGGGGCTGTCCAGTGGGCGGGGGGGTGTTCTGGTCTGGTTTTGGTCAGGTTCTAGTCTATTTTTGGTATGGGGGTGTCCAGTGGGGGGGGGGGGTCTGGTCTGTTTTTGGTCGGGTTTTCATATGTTTTTGGTATGTTTTTGGTCTTTTTCAGGTCTTTTGGCAGGGCATAGTAGCGATTGATCAGTTTTATTTAAAAAAATTGTTTTACGTCGGTTATTTTATAACTAATGTAAAAAATGCATTGGGATTAGTTTTAACATCAGTTATTCAAAAACCAACGTAAAAAATGCATGGGAAATGTTTTTTACATCAGTTATTTCTTAACCGATGTAATAAATGGAAATGAATAGTTTTTCACATCAGTTATTATTTAACTGATATGGGAAAACCGCTTGGCAGACAGGTTTATCATGTCGGTTATGAAAATAACCAATGTGATAAATGCTTCAGAGGAGTGATTTATGACATCGGTTATATTATAATCAACATGAAAGAGTATATACCATGTTAGTTATTAAATAACCTACATAATAAACCATCATTCTGAAGCGTTTTCCACATCGGTTTTTTAACAACTGACGTGAAAAACGCTTCATATTTGTGTTTTTTACGGCATGTTTAAAATAAATGATGCAAAAAACAATGTTTATAACATCTCCTGTAATAACGTCGGCCAAAAGCCGATGTAAAAAATAAAATATAATTGTCATAAAAAATGTTTTCTGCACTAGTGTGACTATGGGAAAAGTGAGACACCCTAGTGACCATAAAGACATGCCTCAAGATTTTTGGTGATTTTTGGTGGTTTTTTATGTTCGGGTGACCCACAAGAAGGGTTATCCTGGGTAGTGAGTTTCCTTAGCAATGAAAGGCCTAGGTAGGTTCTTATGTTTGAGATTGATACACGGGTGGTGTTGTCAATTATATAGTAAAGGAATAGTTATTCCTTGGGTTTTCATGATAGAAATCAACTTAAGTGCTAGAGATATGGATTGAGGCTAGATTTAAATGGATTTTCTTAGATTCATGGTCCTTTTATCTTGGTATGAAATTATTAGAATGGTTAGATAATGGGTAGACAATTAGATTTTCGAATATTTTCTAGGTGATGAGTGAGGATGCGTTAGACCATGGCACTAGTGATGTAACAACCCAACCCAAAAGGGCTCACCTAGCTGAAAAAAGATCAAGCTACCACCACCCCAAGACCACCTCCATTGGATAGGAAATGGTTAAAAGTGCTAAGAAGGAATAACTCAAATGGGATTCCTTTACCTAGTGTACCTTTATGCATGCAGCCAACCGTCTCCATTAAGAAGTACATAGGAATAATAATAGAAAATAATAACTTATAGGGTAAAAATCATGCATTTAACAGCCTGTAGGGAATAAACAATTGTTGAATAGAGTAATCCAAAATGCAGAGGAAAAAATATATTCCCACCATTAAAATACATATCAACCTAACAAAAACTAGAACAAAAAACTTTTGGGAGTTCCCAGATCATGATCTTGAAGACCTGACAATCACATGTGTTCAATTACCCTGAGTATCCATATGCCCTTTTTAAATCAACGTAGGTCTATTTTTCATCTGTATAAGGAATTAAATGTTTTGTAAATTCCCATACATGGTTTAGTATATAATTACCCAGTAGGATGCCTCAAAAACTAAAGAGAGAGAAATATATGGAACGATAGGAGTAGTAACCTCTAGGAAAAGAAAGTGGGAAACAAAACCCAACAACATAGATATATATATGCTCATAGAAGAAACCTTCAAGATATATAAAGGGGATATCCAACTTAAAGACCAACCCAATTTGATGTTTCATCCAAAATATCCATGAAGTCCATCTTTGGTTCCCAAAATTTCATGTATCTATAGAAGTAATTTGTTGGAGAAAACACACATTGCCTTTGTGTTGCACAGTTGAGGGGGAACAATATCTAGGTATAAAACCCAAAACCTAGTTTGTTAGGGGTGATTCACTTAGTATATAGAGGACCCATTTCCTTGCCCATTTGGGGGTTCCATGTAGTAAGCATAGGACCCATGATGTAGTCCATCAGGGGGGGTTCTATATAGTAGGTAGAGGAATAATTTCATAGTACATCAGGAGGGTTCCACTCAGTTGGTAGATGGCTTACAACCTAGTCTATTAGGGGGTTTAACTTAGTATGTAGGGGACCCACTCCCTATTCTATCAGGATCATACCACTCAAAATATAGAGAACCCACACCCTAATACTTCATGGGGTTCCTCTAAAACAAGTGCAAGGAGTATGATGGACCCCCAAAATAGTATAATAATGGGTTTCCAACCTCATCCTCTCTCTAATGATCCTTCCAGATCACTTCCAACGCCAATCATCACCTAAAAAAGCATAAAACTTGGAAAATTTCATGTCCTATCTCAAAAGACACTATGAATACTAACATAATGTTTAATGTGGAAAACTTATTAGGATAGCCTACTCATGGGATAAAATATTAGTCCTGATCGAGGGGATAAAAAGGTTGAAGTTTCACAAAAAATAGCACATGACATGTATGGGGTCCACACGGTGTGTGGTCCCACTCCACTGGCTGGTCATGTTCTCATATTGACATAGATCAGTGAACATTTCATTTTATATGTCTTGTACATGCCCCACACTATATTTATAATCCAACTGGGTCTTCCCATGTTCTCCTAAATGTTCCCATGTTCGTCAGGGCATGTTGTGTACTTTTCCGTGTACCTGGCTATACCCAAGTACCAACCCATTCCCATGCACCCTAAAGTACACAGAATGTCCTCCCACATGGGGTACTAAGAATCTATAGCTTGAACATGGTTTTACTACCCAAGGATGGTCACATGGTGTGTAGGAATAGCCACATGACTTGTGATCCTTATCTTTTTCTCAAAACCCTAGCCACTATAGCTGGTTGACTAGAAATTGTGTGTTCATCATAGTACACCCCATGTAGCTAGGATTTCTATAGAAACCACAGAAATATTTATGAGTTGTTTTGATGGTTACATTGGTTTTTTTCCACCTCTAATCACATATGGAGTTTCGATCTGGGCCACCTGTGCTTGATCCTTCACTGAGAGCTCGATTTTGGCCTCCCATACCCCAATGGATTCTCCAATCACCGCCCATTCCACTACCATCACCACTTCAGATCCCGAATACATAAAGCCATAAATTCTACCCACAATATTCTTTAATTCAACTAAAAATATATGATCTAATATTAATTCACACATCTACCAACAATATGAGGGTTTCATTACACTCAAATCCAATTGAAAATAGTTGAATTGTGACCTTGTGGTACAATGATGAAGAACACATAGAATGGGTGGGGGAAATACATAAGAATAAAAGTTATGTCATCTTTTGGAAAACATTCATAGATAATGATCACAAAATTAGGGATTATAATGGTTTATTTTATAGCCTATAAGATGAAATTAAATCAATAATTTAATGTACGAGTATTAGGCTGATGTGAAGGGATTATAAATCATAGATAAAAAGTAGATTAATAAATTCCATGATAAATCATTTAATGAAGGGAGGAAACCAAAATTTATGAGCCCTACCTCAATTATGGAATGATCTTTGGTGAAGAATTCATGTTCTTATGATGAGGATGGTCTGTTGCGTCCACTATATGTCGATCCACCTTGATCAAATCACTGATCATTGTCAAATATTTATTATCCAATGAAAATATTCCAAGGTCCTTTCATTTATACCAGGTTTTATATATCCAACCCTAGATAGTTGTTATAATGGATTATTTATAGATTATTTAATAAGGTTGTTTGATAAAAAAATAATTTATTTATTTATTTTAATTAAACACACCCACTGATGGATGCCTCAACCAAACATCTATCACCGAACAACCTTATATATTTTCTAGGGTAAAACCCACACTCTGTATTCAAGAATTGTCTCAAATTTTTGATCTGAGAATCTATTAAAGAGATACTCTATTATTTATAAAAAACTACGCATGGTTGATTTGAATATATATTTAAAAAATATCAATTCTGGGATCATCAGAGATCATAATCTCAAGATGCCTTAGTACCAAGATCTGAATATATTTCTTAATTTATATTTCAAAGTTTTACAACAAAACAAATATCCAGATCATTATTAACTCCTTCAAATATTTTCTTCATTGAGAAGAAAAACTAAACAAAGATCCAAGGATACTGAAACTACATCTGGATCTCCCTCTCGTAGGATCTCTCTTGAATGATCCGATAGTTCCACAACACACAAACCAGGGGAATGGTTTGTCCACATAGGATCCTCCTCTTTTGATCCTCAATCACCACCTGGTACACCTCAGATGCAGAACCATCATTGATTTCCAACTCACCAAATTCAATAAATAGTATAGGATCTTGCATGTATCTCCTCAACTAAAACACATGAAAGATGACATATACTTGCTCTAACAATGTTGATAAGGCTAGATGGTAAACAAACTCCGCTATAAGATTGTTAATGGGCTGAAAAACCTAGGGGATAACTTTCCTTATGAGCCAAATTTTCAAAATCCTCATCATGGGGAGAATCTTAGTAAAATGTGGTTTCTATACTAGAACTCCAAAGGCCTAAAAATCAGTCTATGTAATAATTTTTTGCCTCTAGGATGTCCTCATCCACTCACTGATCACTTGTCCCTTCTCTTTCATTACCTAAAGCATGTCTAGCCCAAAAAGAGATGCCCCATAAATCATAGTCAAACATAAGGTTTACCTATAGGGTCTCCCATTTAGGTCCTCAAAAGGTGTCATATAGACAGTAGATTTGTATATATTATTATAAGAAAAATATACAAAAGGAATGTGATCCTCCAAGATTGATCAAAAGTAAAACATGAAATCTCTCAACATATCCTACAATGTGGTGAAAATATTTATTGAACCAAAATTAGGGCCCAAATGTCTCCAGCATGCCTCTAAAAAACCATGATATGAACCACATGTCATGATTTGAGACAATCATTGAGGGAGCCTAATGATGGAAGATGATATATCATATGTACAACTACCCCAAACTCTCTACCAAACTTTACTCCTTAAAATCAAGTAAGTGCACTGACTTGGTAAGAATGTCAAATGTCTCCTATATGAAATTGTGACCTCTTGATATTCATTGAATCCCTATAAAAAATTACATGTATACTCTATCCCATTTACACTCTTGGATATCAAGTGGTTGCAAAAAGACTACTGGAACCCGGTGCTCAACCTACACTTTCTAACATGAGAGACATGAAGAGATAATCACATCCACAGTCTACCTAATGATAGAAAACTAAAACTACCTATTAAGGTCTTTGTATATCTTCTATACACTGGTATGTACAACAAAATGAGAATTGTGAAACTCCCACATCACCTCCTCTTGAAATGTGTATGGAAACACTATCAATATCTTGAAATGGATAAAGTGATTCCATCCTTCAAAGAATACATCTGGTGAATCTTCTAAGGACATATGGTCATGTAGGACCTCAGAGTTGATGTCTACTAACTGATCCTACCTCACATTCTGGAGAAGTGGAGGAGACAACACCAACAACTAAATATATTATGTACCCTTCTCTCCCACTGAGGCCAGCTGCAAAGAATGTAACTTCTTAGACGTATCCTCCATCAGATGAATATGGGACTTTCTGTTAAGGGAATCTGCCACCACATTTCATTTTCCATTAGTATCAAATTGTTAGTTCTTTATGAAATCCAACCAGTGCCTCTATCTTAGTTTTAGATATCTCTATGTGATGGAATCCCTAAAAATTTAATGTTCTGAATAAAATATGGATCTCTCCTAGAATATAGTGTCTACAAAACCTTAAAGTGAAGACTAATACAACCATATCTAGGTAGTGAGTCATGCAGTTCTACCAGTGGGGTCCCAACTTCCTTGAACCATATGTGATCACGGCCTACCTCTGCATCAACATGAAACTGAGACCATCTCCATAGACATCATAATATACTATGCATTTTACACCCTCCATTGATAGTATACAAATAGGATCACAAGTCAGCCTCATCCTCAACTCCTCAAAGGCTCTTTGGAATAACTCATTCAGGGAAACAATTTACCTTTCCACAATAGGGTGTTCAAACGGTCCAAGATCATGGAGAAGTCCTACATGAACCTCAAGAATCTATAACTAACTCTATGAGAGTTCCCCTGGATAATGGTAGCCAAAGAGTAAATCTAGAATATATTCCCAAGAATATCACCTGATCCTACTCATACATAGAGGACATAAGGGTAACAACAATGAACACAACTATGAACTTATAAATTAAGGTATTAAGGACTTGGTTCAAAGGTTACTGAACTCTATGGGGGAGGAAAACATGATAAAGGTTATCACCATCATCTCAAAGTGAATAAATCATATTTTGAAATCCCCTTTTGTTCTTGAATATTCTCAAATTCATAGTTAGTGATAACCTATCATATGTTCATACTCTGTGTAACCTTTCACCCAAATCCACTAGTCGAAGAAGTCAAATATTCTCGAGGGTGGATACTCTTCCCTAACAATCACCTAGTTTGGGAAACATCAATCCACACCTCACCTCATGCTCCCATACACCACCCAGGAGAATAATATAGGGCTTACTAGGTGAACATGTTGGGCCTTATGAATCCCAACCATTGTAGGACCTCTAACAAGAACACTAGTTCTCATAGCCCTATGGGGTCATCCAATGTTCTAGCACCAAAATCTGGCCATACCTAGTGTAAGTCAATGAAGTGGTACATATCATAGTGTGGAGTTTAACCCAAAAAATTATCATGAAATATTTCATCATACCCCTCAATAACTGTATGAAGATGATAGATCATACTATACACTACTCCATGGGTAATACTAGCCAACTAATAAATCAATAGAATCCTCATATTAATGTGCTCGCTGTTCTCTAACTGAGGATCACTCCTCATCAAATAAAGAAAACTAAATCCCAAAAAATGGTAGCACTACCACCCTAACTGGTAGAAGTTATCTGATCACGAATTGTAGAAGGCCAGTCCATACTAATGGAAATGTCATAAGGTCCCACTGATTCCATTGAAACATTTAATTCAAATATCTCTCTCCTCATAGATTAAGGTCACACCATTGAAAAAAAACATGAGACCACCTATCCTCTTTGTTTAATTATCATTCACAAGGGTTGAAAAAATTTCCTCCAACAGTGTTATTCAGTCCAAAATAGGGGCTACGTCTATGGAAAAATGGATTATAACTTTTTGCTAAAATTATCTCTAGAATAGTGGTGAGATATATCATACATCAAACCACACTTGAGCCTATAGACAAGAAGTCCCTCCTTCTGGAAGATCATCCTTTCTCTTTCCCAACTACTCTCCTCAACTAGGGAATGCTTTGACACCTCAGCACACTAACCTTCCCCAAGCACACAAGTCAAAGGAACTCTTCCACCACACCTTGACTATATCTTCTTTGGGTAGCACCAAATCTCTCTCACAACTTTAAATCACATAAAAAAACACATCCCGGTGGGGGGAATGTATCCATCTTCCTTGAATGACTAAATCCATGCTAAAAATATCCATCACATGTCTCTATCGATGACCATTGTCATCCTAGAGTGGTTTTACCTTGAGGACCACCATCTAAAGGGGTACTATTTGAGTGGGATATCCAAACCATATGATCATTCCTAACTACATCCACTAGATAAGGGATCTTGGATAAACATGAAACTTGGGTGATCTCTTTCTTTGGAACCATTAGTGGGTATTCAATATTGGAGCTTCATCTACTAATACCACATGAACTAATAAATTCTCTACAAATACCTCTGGTTCCGAGTGTAACATTCCAATCAGTTGAGATATTCACAAGTCTAAAATCATAGATCTCCGGCTCATGGAAATCCTTTTTTGAAAAGGGATCTAGCTCACCATGGAACCTTAGCGAGATCTAGAATTGGAACTCCAAGAGTGAATTAATCTCGCATTCATACTCAACATACTCTTCTAGTTCAAACAGTTGGTAAACATGTGGGTGTGCTACAACATACCCACATGGAGGAAATATCTCATGATAAGGCCCCTGAACTGAGGCCTTATCACTCAATGGATCATCTTCATGATCTAGAATTTATAACCCTGCTAACTATCATCATAGATTCACCTTGAAAGTGATAAAGAAATACCAAAGTCAAATGATCATATATATATATATATATGGGGAGTTGACTCAATAAGTACATTAAAAGGACTCAATTCTATATGATTCATGCACCAATAATTCCTAGAACCAATGCATTAGTATGTTACATGAGAAAGCTAATCGTTTGAGTCTTATCATACAGATACATTCATAGTTTCACCAAAAGTGGTTTCTCTATTATTAAAGGCACACTCGAGACACTTTGACATTGTTTCTATAAGTCCTAACCAAATAATTTTTTGGGAAAACTCCAAACACCATCCCAAGGAATGAACTCCCCTGATATCACCCTATAATGACCCGAATGACTAGGGACCACCTAGCCAATAGAAGATAGGGTAGCCACAAACCCAAGCCCACCTCAAGAGGCTAGGGGCTGGTGAAATCCACCAAGAAATATTTACAAAAATGGGAGTACTTTTCCAAAATTACCTATATTTACACACCCAACCACCTCCATACATAAGGGAAGAGGAATAATAATAAATGGTAGTAAAATATAGAGTCAAATACATGCATGTAACAACCTATAGGGAATGAAAAATAGTGTGAAAATGAAATATAAAATGGAAAGGAAAAAATATATGCCCACTAAAAAAAGATGTCAAAACCATACAACAACTGGAATGGAAAATCAAAAATGGAGAAAGGGAATCTCCATCTCACAACAAAGATATATATTTTTATATAAGAAAACTAGATGAGGGAGAAAGGGTATATCTATCTCACAACCCAGCCCAGGTTGATGAGTCTTCCAATACCTTCAAGAAGTCTATCTATGATGACCAACATCTCATGTGTATGAATAAGTAACCATGGGAGGAACTACAAATCACATCTATAATTCATATTAAAGAGGGGGAAATCTCCAATTAATGGACCCATATACTGTCCTATAAGGGGTTTCCACTCCATATATATAAGACCCACAATCTATCCCATTAGGGGTTCCACTCTATAGTAAGATGACCCATGTCCTAGTCAATTAGTGGGTGACACTCAGTAGGTAGAGTACCCACACCCAATTCCATCCAACAACGACACTCAGTTGGAAGAGGACTCATGACCTAGGTTGTCAGGGGAGTTCCACTAAGTAGATAGAATACCCATTCCCTTATATTTTATGGGGGTAACAATTAGTAGGTAGAGGACCCATGCACTAGTCTATTAGGGGGCGCCACTCAGAAGATTGAGGAACCATGCCCTATTCATTTAAGGGTGCACCAATAAAACCAGTAAGAGGAGTATTGTGGTCCCACACCCTAGTATGATAAGGGGTTTCTAACCCCGACCTCTCTCTGATGATACTTCTCGATTACTGATATTGTCAAGCATTGCCTAAACAAGTTTCCCACTTGGAAAATTCCATGTATTTTCTCAAAATACATAAAAAATTCTTCAATAACTTTTTAAATGAAAAAATTATTAGGATATCCTACTAAAAAAAATACGAGTCTAGATGGAAGGGATACAAAAGGTATAAATTTATACAAAAGGAAGTACACAGTGTATAAGGGGTCTACACTACTTGTGGTATTTCTCTGTTTCCTGAACATGTTCTCCTCCAGGAATGACTAAGTCCCCATGTCACTATACATGGAATGTACGACACCAAGATGGAATTTATTGACCACCCAAGTCTTTAACTTATACTATTGGACGTGCTCGTGTTTATTAGGTCATGTTGTGTACTAGGTAGTGTACCTGGAAATGTATGTTTACTGACCTATGCTTGTATACTCCCAAATTACATGGCGTTCCCTCCCACACAAGGTCCTAGGAATGTGAATATATCAGAAAACATGGATACTCAAGGAGGAAAACATGGTTTGTGGGCCCAACCACTTGGCATGTGACCCTTATATTTTCCCCAAAACCTAGCCGCCACCACTGGGTGACTACCGAGCATGTGTTCATCCTAGTACACACCATATAGTCAATATATTAATAGAAAACAAGGAAATATTCATGAATCACAATATTAATTCCATATATGTAGTTTATACCTCCAATTACACTAAGGTTCTTCAATATGGGGCCGCGTATGCCAAATCCATCAATGATGGATGGATTCATACCACTTGAACCCATTATAGATTCTACCATTGTATCAAGTTCCACATATATTGTCTATTTATATCCTAGATACATATATATATTACCAATAGCCACAATCCTCTCCAATTCAACCTCAATACTCCTATCTGTTCATGGTTCAGACACCCAATGAAAATCTGGGGGTTTTATTGTGCTCTAATCCACCTAGAAATAGTTGAATCATGATCCTATGGTCCAATCATGAAGTATTCATAGAACGGTTGGGGTAAAGGCATAAGAATATTGGTGATATAATATTTTACATTAATTATTTTGAAGAAATCATAGAATCAATGATTAATAGGAGTCATTTCATTGAATATAATATCTAATTAAATCAAGGTTTTAATTTACTGGAATTGGCCTCATGTGAAGGGAATATAAATTATAGATCAAAATAAGATTAATAAAATCCTTGATAAATAATTTAATAAAAGGGTAAACACACAATTGGGGATACCTACCTTGATTATGGATCTATCTTTGGTGAAGATAACATTTTCCTGTGATGAGGTTGATCCACTGTGTCTACTGTCTATTGATCCACCTTGATATAATCATCAATCATTATCCGATGTCAATTATTCAAAAAAGGTCTTTATAGATCCTTCAATTATCCCATGGTTTATACTGTTAACCCTTAATTTTTTTAATATATTATATATAAAAGATTTTATTAGGTCATTTAATAAAACAAACAAATAATATATTTGTTTCTTTTATTTAATCACACCCGCCAACGACCACCTCAACTAGACATCCATCACCAAATAACCTTAGGTCATATCGAGGGTAAAAACCATGCTTGGGATTCAACCAGGGTCTTATATTTTCAGTTTGATACTCCATTCATCTTAAATTCCATTATTTCTAAAAAACTATGCATGTATGATATACATATATTTTCATAAAATAAAAATTTTGGTTCCATTGGGACTTGGAATATCATGTATCCTTAATTCCTAGCTTTGAAAAAATTTATTAATATATATTTTAAATAATTACAAGAAAAAAATTGGGTCCCTATAAGTGATGTTCCCATTCTTGAAGAGGATTTCCCAAGGTGCTCCGGATCAAATGAAACTAATAAGCAATAATGGAATTATCAGTGGTTTTGGGTTGTGACTCTTTACATAAGAGATATATAAGGAATTTTTGGTCAAATAATCAAAAATACATAAATAAAGAATATTTTTTTCATGATATGGGTTCTAATAATCCCAATATCCATTACACGTGTTGCACAAATTCATGATTCTGGTTTTGTAAATCAGTCACAAGCAAGTGCGTGACCCCTATTTTTTGATTAGATTGAGGTAATTCTTGCTATTTAAATTGTAAAGTTGTTGAGTTATGAATTAGTGATGGCCATAAATGGGACTAGGATTAGTGGATATAAGTATTTTTTTGTGGGAGTAGTAGCCCGAAAACATGAAAAGTAATTTCTATGTTTCCCTTACAATAATTAATGATGTAGATGGAATGGTGTCACATGTTGACACTAAAGAGTGTGGTTTGGGTGAAGAGACACATGTGATTTAGTGGATGAACCTATTGAGGATGTGCTTGAGGAATAGAGTAAGTATGACCATATTCGGGGATGCGTACAATTTTTCATTTTAGTTAATGAACCTCATTATGATTTTATTTTTGGAATGAACTATGGATGATATTCATATGAGTAGGGAATGTACAAAAATTTATTTTTTAAGTTAGAGATTGGGAATGAGTAGGGCATCCACATATTGTAACACTAAAAAGAGTTACAAATAAATTGAAATGCATGCAACACTGAGACTATGTGAAAGAACACATTGTTTGAATTTCATAGTTATATCCTATATGTTAAACATATTTTTTTTCACTTTTATGATTTGAATTTCAAAAAAATGGATATACATGGTTGCAATCAGTAAGATATTTAGAGTCTAATAGGATCAACATAATTTTCATTGAATAATATCTTGACCCTTATGAATAGTAACTAGACCCTTATGAATAGTAATTTAAACCTTATGAATAGTAAATCATCCAAATGAATAGTAAGATCACCCATGAATGTAAAAATAAAATTGAGCCACCTTATATGTGACAATATGATCGTAGTATAAGTGTTGGAATTTCTAAAAGTCATAAATATTTAATTATAATTTAATGATTAATTTAATAATTTAAATAAAAATTATTTTTCATAAAATTTAATAATAAATTGTTATTTTATTATCTTATGAAGATAATATAATTTTATGAGACCTTGCTTAAATTTTCAAGGTGTTATAAAATAAGTTATTGTTTTAAATTTCTTATTTTTCAAATAAATTATGATTTTATTTAAAAATTAAAATAATCATATTTCGGAAATTATTTTCCAAAAATAGCATGCCTTTTTCTATTCTACACATTGAAAAATGCTTAGGGTGAATTTTTGGGATTTTTATGAAATACTTGAATTATTTTGTGAATAGTACAATACGGTAATTTTACGTATATAAACATTATATGTTAAATACACTATTCATAACATCATGGATGGTGTAAGAACCCTTGGTTAAAACTCTTATGATCTCTTTAATATTTTTAGTCACAATAAGAAACATTATTTTTTGTCTTGGTCAAAATAATAAAACAATGATTAAAATAGCGGACAACCCCCCTCTCCTCCACTATAAATACCACCCCTCACCCCTCACCCCCTCACACCTATCAAGCATTGTGCATTGTCCAAATTATGACAAAATCTCTTCTCATATATCTTCCCCACATCCAAGACCTACTGGTCTCACAAAAATGCAAAAACAACGGAACTTATGAAGGACTCAAGGAGAAGAGATCAAGAGGTAAAAATCCTCTTTCATTTCCTTTGAATTTCATTTCCATTATTTTTATTTTATTATTCTATATTCACCTCAACTTATTCAAGAGGCATGAAAACTCCATTATCATCTATATAATATAATTTTATCATGTTTATGGAAAAATTAATCATCATACTTCTTCTTCTCTTCCTCTTATTCTAAAAAAATAAAAACGCCATCTGTGGTGTGTCCATTTACCGACATCATGGATGATGTGTTTTCAATTTAATTTAATTGCTTAAACTATGGTAATAATTAATGGTTTAAATATATTTTAAAGTTTATTATATAATCAATTTTATGTTATTTAGTTAACATATATTCATAATATTATGTTATATAATGAAACCAGTTCGTGATTATCAACGAACCACCAAAATGATCTAAACAGATATCATTAATGTTTTATCTAATGATTCATCATAATATATGATAAAAAAATTATTTATGGTATGATTTAATATTATGGATACATATTAATACCATTTCATTACACTTATGGATTTTCTATTCCATTTGATAATAAAATCTATTACGAACCGACCATAGAAATCATGTAAAGAAAGCACCCAAAACATTAGAAAGAACAAAATA
This sequence comes from Viscum album, assembly GCA_963277665.1. Classification (NCBI taxonomy): domain Eukaryota; kingdom Viridiplantae; phylum Streptophyta; class Magnoliopsida; order Santalales; family Viscaceae; genus Viscum; species Viscum album. The sequence goes on along the minus strand of OY728161.1, from coordinate 1,626,688,954 downwards.
TTATTAATGTATGGGTACAATGATATTATAAAATGATCATATAAGGTGTTATAAACATGAATAAATTTCTTTAAAATATTAATAAAACCCTTTTAACCATTATACATGAGGTTTAAACATATTTTTAGGGGACTTTTCATTTTAGATCCTCTTTTCCAATGATATTTTAAAAACTTTAAAAGTAATGTTTTTATGAAAGCATTCATGTTTTATGATTATGTTATGGTTCTTTGTAATTTTTTTATGATTATGGGTGGGACCTATATCTCTGTTCAATTAATTTGTCATGTTTATATTGGAGGTTGGTCGTATTATTACTCTAAGTGTAACTGTGATGGTTACACCATAAGGTAGTTGTGAGGGTTACATTGTAAGGTAGGAGTGAGGGTTACAAATCATAAGGTAGCCATGAAGGTTAAAATATTAAGTAAGAAATTCCCCAAGATACTTTTATAGTTTTATTTATATTTTCCATATTTTATGGAAATATGATGTTTCATAATGTATGTATATGATACTTTATGGGTGATAAGTATGTCTTTGTGAAAATGTTTTCATATGTGTATAATTATTCACAGACTAATGGTTTCTATACTTTCATTTATATCCCTTATTTATATTTTTATGCTCAAACCATGTTTTAAAATGTTTTTACAAGTTATGAGGACATGTAATTGAAACAAGGAAGTCAAGAAAAATTCTATAAATATTTTTAAAATAAATCATGTTATATTTTTAAAAGTTTTATGTTTTGGAAGAAGTGGATACTATATTAGTGGTACACACTTTGTGTTCTTGTGGGTTGATATGTAATAATTATATCCTAATAGTATAAAACTATAAACCGAAAAGATCATTGGGATTTTAAAGAACTAAAATCAAGTTCATTTATCTAGACTGTGTAAGATAGGAGGCTACCTCTCTCTGCTCGGAGCCTGCAATGCGGGAACCCTAGCGCATGCTGAATGATGATTTTCCCCCTTCCTAGAAGAGGGAGGGGGAGGATGACCCGATTATACTTCTGTTGAAGCCCCAGATTTCCTTTGTGCCTTTTAATAACCATAACTATCTTCCAGATTTTCCGTCGATTTCTTTAAATCCAAAGGTGCCTGATATTCATATTAGAAATCCTCATCTTCTGATCTCGGTGTCAGAATTCTCTGTAGCGATGAAGCACCTTGAGCTGACCCTGGTGGCTTGTTTCAATTCGCGAAGTCCGTCTGTTGATGATTTTGATCGTTTTGTCTTTGCCAAATGGGACTTGCGGGATCGAGCAATGGTTGGTCTCCTTCATAAACGTCATTTAATGATCCGATTTTCCTCCAATGAAGACCTGATTCATGCTTTGTCCAGCGCTCCTCAACGTTGCAACGGCTGTAAATTATTTCTATTATGGTGGACGATTGATTTCTGTATGAACCAGAATCCTACTTCCATTTCGATTTGGGTAAGTCTCCCGAATCTTCCTTTACCCTTTCAAAATCCAGCGATTTTTTGTATACTTGGGAACATGATAGGTTGTTTCTTATGCTACGATGTGCGAACATATACCCTGAACCACCCGATTAATCCCCGGTGCTGTGTTGAGGTGGGCATTTCTATACCACTGGTGGAATGGGTTTGGATCTTAGTTGGGGAGGAATTTCGATGGAAGCAATCTGTTATCTATTAATACTAGGTTGATTATTGCTCTAGCTGCAAGAGATTGGGCCATTCCTATTCGAGATGTCATGCTGGAATCCAGAGCAGGAGGTCACCGGAACCGAGTTCACTCACTTAGAACAGGAGACCCGCTGTGGTTGATGCTGCGAAAAGAAATCTGGGACCTCGGGGCACATTGTCTGTTGACACATCCACGAGTGATCTTCCAAATCCGTTGGTGTCTGCTGTGTTCACGCGGCTCAGGCAAGATCTGAATAAGGGGAATAATCTGAAGGAATTTGATCCTAAGGGCGCTGGTGGTGGTGGTGTGGTATGCCCTTCAGATGAACACATGACTGTAGACCTTAAGCAGGAGACCGAGGCCTCTGTTGTGCCGGAGATGGAAGCTCAAATCAGTCGATCTGATGCTGGTGCAGATAATCAATGGAAGGGGAGTAGCAGTGGTGTTGTGTGTAAAGGCAAGCAGGGGTCTGCTTCGATTTCTGAAATGGATCAAATGCAGAGGTTTGATCCTGCTGTGAAGAAGATGAAGTCTACTAGATGCAAGGATAAAAGAATTATGGATCTTGTTGGCAGCTGCAGTGGTCAGGGTATTGATGCTAATGGTGCTGCTAATGGTGTGATTATCACCGTAACCATGTGGAATAGTTTTCAAGAGTTAGGCATGACAACTGGGGATGAGATGCCTACTTTATGTGGCAGTGGAAGCATGGAGAATAAGTTAAGGGAGGATGCAGTAATGTGTAAAGGTGGGATTGATGCTGAACATACAATGGTGGAACAACCTCACTGTTTGGCTATGATTGATATGAACAACCAGTTTCAGCAAAAATAGTTAGTGAAGTTTCAAGAGATGTAGTATCATGGGAAATGGGGAGATCTTGCTGATAGTGATAAGGAGAATAATGGGGACATGATTAGGCCATCATACAGTGAGATTGTCCAAGTGGGGAATAAGGCGCTGCCGGTGATCCAGGACAAGGTGATTGACTCTCCATGAGGAAGGATGAGGAAGGATTACTCCGTTTTGTCAAAGCCGATGCCTACCAGATCTACAGTCAGAAGTATGCAATCTCCAAATGAGTTTCTTGAGCTGGAGCGGTTGAATCTGAGCAGGAAGTATGGTAAGGTTCTGAAGCACTATGAGAGTTCGGTGCGGGAAACAGTGACTGAAGAAGAGTCTGTTTATCATGGACGTGGCGAGGGGTGTGATTTTGAGGATTTGTAGTGACTGTGTTGGGTCTGTAATGCTTGTTTCATTCCATTTTATTTTATTTTAATAAATGGTCAGGGGTTCTACCTCTGGCTATGCTTTCCTGGGTATCTAGACTGTGTAATGTTTAAGGCCGGGTCCTTACAATTGGTATCAGAGCACAGTTTATATAACTCTAAAGGTTAGGATTGTAACACCCCGAGATTTTATGAGATATAATCTTTTTAATTTCTTTCATATCTTTTGTTTTACGCTACACCAAGATTATCTTGCGCTATACACAACACCGTATTAGCTTGCAGTATACGCAACACTATTCTTGGATTGTGTTACACACAATTTCAAGTTCGTTTGATAATAGTTATTCTACGCAACATTGAGTGTATATATATATATATATTCAATGTATAAATGAAATATGGTTGGATTCCATTATACACAACACCAAAGGAGTCTTGCATTACACGCAACCCTAACTTGCCTTGCATTACACGCAATCACGACCTTCCTTGATAGCGTGTGTTGTACGCAATACCGGGTTTCACTAAACAACGATATATGGTTATAATATCATTATGAACTAGCCATTATGAATAGTATTAACTAAATTTTAAATTTTATAACATTAATATTTCATCTTACACATTTTCTAGAACATCATGTGATAAAAAAAATAAAATTTTCGAGTAAAATAAATATTTTTCAAAAAATGCTGTTTTGCCGCCTTTTGATGGCACACCCACTTTAAATCTAGATTTTGACATGTTTATAAGTTCAATTTGACCAAATAAAATTTTTCTTTGGAATCAGAATATAAAAATTTACTTTGGATAAATTTTTCATATTATTCTAATAACTTTCATATTTTAATGAATAGTAAAAACACACTATATTTTAATTAAAAACAACTTTTTCATCATAATAATTTATATGGTTAAATTATAATATTGAATGGTTTTAAAGTATAAATAAAATATATTTTTACCATTTAATATAATTTATGTCATTAGAATATATTTTACATTGAATTCATAGGTAAAATCATTTCAATCGTTTGCAATGTTTTAACTTTTAAACTCGTTTTCTAAACAATGGGATCAATTTTAAATTAATTTCTACAATTTATGTGATTTTAATTTTGGAAAATGGATTCCATATTTGGAATCATCAAGTCCATATTATGTTAATAAGCTACTTTTTATTTTTAGTCATTATGAATAGTAACTACGGTAAATTTTATTTAACATAGTTAAAGGTAAATCAGACAATTAAGGGTAAATATAGTATTATAAAATTACCCTAACTCTTATACTAATATAATTGGATGATTATATTTTACCCTAAATCATACTTGAGTCGAAATGGAATCTAATGTAACCCACTTGTATTTGATTAAGACCTTTTATTTAGTTTATTTAAAGGAAAGTGAAATGTATCACACAAACTTTAATAATTAGATTATTTTTAATATATAGTTATATAGAACATAAATTCGATTATAAATACTCATTTTAAAGATAAAATGTTTTTATTTCTCATGGTAATTTATTTTTAAATTTTAAGAAATATTTAATTACCTTAATAGCTTATACATTAAGGATATAGAAATTACTTATTTAGTGAAAAATCAATAATATAGTTTTTATTAAAATAACAATACCTATAAAAAGGATCATAAACTTGAGAAAACATTATTGGACGAGTATATCTATACCCTAATCATTGAAGGGTCGATTTGTGGACCATTTTGAGCCTTATAAAACCGATTAGGACATTTATATTATTTTATTTTAAATGATGTCAAAGATGTCACCTTCATAATTTAATAAATATAACAATTTAAATGTTGTGCTTTTAAGATGATAAATTCGAGTAAAAATATCATTATTAAAGGTATTATATTTATCTTCATCATAGGATTTATTTTTTATTTTTTATGCAACTAATAAGTATATTAAATGATTATACAAAAATGATGTAGTAATTGTTTTATTAAGAGAAATATCAAATAAATGGTTTTATAAATACTAAGATAAACATTATATGAACTAATTAATGTTCTCCACAAATTTTATAGATAAATATAACATGTTAAAAATCTATTAAATATTTTATTTCGAACATATCTTTTGTGTGGAGTTTATTTAAATTCAAATAAATGAATAGTGTAAAAATTGACACTATTATTATTTTATAAAAATAACATAATATAAAATTGTTTTAAAATCACAAAAATATTTAAAAATTATAAAATAAAATTTATATGCTCTAAAATTTCATAAATTTTCCAATTATCTAAAATTCACAACACATAAGTATTTATTTATAACAATTTAAAATTTAGAATCTTATTACCACAAATAAGATTAAATAAATTAAATAAGGATAAATCAAGTTGATAAGGTCTAAAATAAATTTCCAACATGCCTAAATTTTATTGGTTGATGATATTACTTCCCTATATCATCTAATATTTGAATATGAGTCATTTTTGGTTGTTTTTAATTGGGGTTTTATTTATTATAAATTAATATTTTTGAGGTTTCCAAAGGTGCCCCTATCCCCCCTTATAAAAGGGAACCTCCTCCCTCTCTTCTTCACAACACTTTGAGCCTTCAAGCTCAGCCAACCGCTGCCCATTTCTCTTCTCCACTTCCCTAGAAACATTCTGGAGGTTCTGGTATTCTCAAAAGACCAACTCTAGTCCCTTAAGAGGAAGTTTAAAGGAGGTACGTCGAAGAAGAGGAGGTTCAGATACATACGAAGCATATGAGACATATGGTAAGGGATAACTATTCCAATCTCATTCTTAACCGAGATTGTTATTCGTAAGTATTTACTGGGGTTATGTTTATCATCCATGTCCATGTTTTCTAAAAATGTTTACTATTCTTCCATATATGTTTAAAGTCATTTTTACCCTTTATTTACTTTTTACCACATTGTATGGATGGAATCTTTCCTTTGGTTACCATATAAGGTACTTTTTGAATTTTCTGGAAAAAGTACGAGAAGAATGTTTTTAACTTATACAACATGAATTGATTTTTATGATTTCATAGAACATTATTTCCATGAAGCTTCCTTTACATGTTTTCAAGTTTATTTTTAATCAACTTCTTTTAGTTTAAAATTGTATGACATGTTAAGAAAAGAAAGATATTTTTTAAGTAGAAAGGATATTTTCCTCAAGAATGGAGTTCAAGCATTTTATCAAAATTATTTTCCATCTAAGTTAATACAGGGTTCTGTTTCTATACCTATTTTTACATTGATTTGATTATGTTATGATGGAATTATCTTTATGGAGTCCTTTTATGGATTATGTTATGATGACATGATGTTTATGAATCCCATTTTTATTACATGGGTTATGCTATGATGTATGATTAATGATTTTTTAGAACACATAAGAATGGTCTCATTATGAGATGGGTGGGACCTATATCTCATTCCAATGCATTGGGTAAAGATTTATATCTCATGAGATAGACATGGCTGGAACGACAAGTTAATCTGGTTCAGTGATACAAGACTGGAACGAGGAGTGAACTCGAATTAGTAAGGGACTTTGTCCACTAAGATGGTCTTGGCAGAAATTCCTTGGCTACTAAGGAAATCATATCATGTGCTTAATGGTTTTCCAAAATTACATGTTTTATTCCCATGATATTTTATCATGATTGATGTTCCATTATGATCTATGCCTTACGTACTACCATGTTTTATGCCATTGCTCAAGATGTTTATGTTTAAACATTACGTTCATGTTTTTAAGTTCAAATGTATATGGTTTGTTTTATTTTCTCTATTCTTACCCTTACTGATCATTTTAGCTCACCCTTTATATGATTTCTTTTCCCCAGGATATAAAGAAAGGTTTCAGGTAATAAAACAAAAGGGGAAGATCTTTATGGGAGATATTTAAGATCTTTCACCATAATTAGAAGATTATGTTATGAGTTTCCAAAGACACTAAACTATTACAGTCCTTGAGTGTTGGTTTTTGTTATGTATTAATTATTCTACAAAAGTAATGTAATGACCATGTATGTCAAGCTTTGGGGTCTCTACAAGGATGATGTTAATATAATATAATAAAAATATTTTTACCATATGTTCCTCTTGAATTGAAAAATAATTTGAATATTACCATGTTTCTTCATCTATGATATGGCTCTTCAGAGTGGTTTTCCACAGAAGAAATAGGGAAGCTGAAGTTGGAAGGAACCAAGAGGCCGATATCTTTCAGAATCCGCAACTTTGGATGGTAGGGAATGGAACCAAGTAGTATGTGATTGTATGGGTTCAGATAAAGCATGTAATAAATAGTAGTAGAATCCTTGAATGAGAATAGCTAGAGCTACCTTAAAAGAACATGATAATGGTGGAACATTTAATGTGGCAACACAGTCATGATTTCAGTGGATATTCTTACCCAGTGGCGGCTGAAGAATGGATTAAATCCCTTGAAAAGTTATTTTATGTTATGGGACGTTCAGATAATCAAATGGTTAGTCATTCAATTTATCATCTTGAAGGTGAATATGATTAATGGTGGTCAATGTTCAACAATATTTGGGATAACATGGAGATTTATGCCTTTTAATGTTATGAATTTTAAAATATTTTCCTTGAAAAATATTATCCTAAGGTGGTTTGACTTAGGATGGAATATAAATTCCTTGAATCGAAGAAAAATGTGTAATATTCAATGGCCATGTATAAATAAAAATTCACCCATCTAGATAGGTATGATCTAAATCTTATTCAGGATCTTGATAGAAAATCAACCATTTTTAGTTAGGATTAATGCCAAGACATCGAAGGGAATTGGCATCCCATGAATTCAAAAGTTCTGAGAAAATTTTCCAATGTACTAAGAGAGTAGACATGAATTTTTATCATGATCACATGTACTTTGAAAAAAATCATAAGAAGATCTCCAGAGTGAAAGTTATGGGTAAGAATCAATCAAATATATCTAAAAGAAAGAATGCTCAGTTTCCAGTTGTGAAAAGTGTGGTTAAATGCACCCTAGGGAATATCTTACCAAAATTGGAAAGTTCTTTTGATGTGTTAAGTTTAGAAATATGGAATGAAATTATAATGAAAATTATCTTAAGATAAATTCTGATAAGAACATTGTAAAGTGTTTTAAATGTGGTGAGATGGGTCATTTTGAAAATACCTTCCGAAGGAAAGATCCGAATGATGGGAAGAAGCTAGATTATATGAAGAAAGGTGCATTGAGATCCTTTGTGACTACATTTGTAAGTATTGGGCCATCCAATGAATTGGTATCAGGTAATTTGTTTTTTACACAATTTTTTCTAATAACTATTTTGATACGGGGTCTACACATTCCCTTATTTCTGAGAAACATTTTTATAAATTAGAAATTGCACCTCAATAAATGATACCAGAACTTACGGTTAAAAAATATGGGGGATATATTAAAGAAAAAATGAATTATAAGAATATTCATGTTGTTGTCTGTGGAAAGACATTATCTGAAAACCTTATTGTTTTTCCTTTATTAAAGTTTTAATCCATTATAGGTATGGATTGGATTTATGTTTATCATGCTAAGATTGATTGTAGAGATAAAGAAGTTATTTTTTAGAAAGGGTTTTAGTTTGTGTAAAACAATGAACCCATACAATTTATAACACATCAAGAAGCTGAGAAACTATTGGAATATAGAAATGAAAGTTATCTTTCTCATATTTTTGAAAAAAAGGGAATTGTTTTGATTAATTATGAACTAGTGGTAAATGAATATATTGATGTTTTTTTGATGAGTTTCCCAGTGTTATACCTGATCAGGAAGTTGAATTAACTATTGAAATAGTTCTTGATTATAATCCAATTTCAAAACCCCCTTATCAAATGGATCAAAAGGAACTTATTAAATTGAGAAATCCATTGTATGGGTTTCTTGATACTAGATTCATTCATCCTAGAACATCACTACGGGGTGATCTTGGTTGTTCATTAAAAAGAGAGATAGCTCCATGAGACTTTTCATTGATTATAGAGATTTGAATAACATTACTGTAAAGAATGAGTATCCTTTTACTCATATCAATTACTTGTTTGATGTGATCCCAGGAGGGTAGTATTTTTCTAAGATTGAATTGAGATCCAGGTACCATCAACTGAAGGTGAAACAGGATGACATTTTGAAAAAAACTTTTCATCCTAAATATAGGCATTATGAGTTGGTTATTATTCCCTTTAGTTTGAAAAATTTCCCTACTGTATTCACGGATATTATGAATATAATATTCCGTGAATATTTGGATAAGTTTTTTGTTGCTTTTGTTGATGATATTTTTGTCTTTTCAAAAAGTTATGAGGATCATGAAAAACATTTAAGGATGGTCTTCCAAACTCTCAATGAAGAGAAATTATATAGGAAATTCAAAAATGAGTTTTTTGGTTTCAACAAATTTCTTTTCTTAGGCACATTTCAAATAAGGATGGAATAAAATGTGATCCTGCTAAAAAAGAAGTGGGTGATGAATGTCCAAGACCTACAAATGTTACAAAGATTCATAGTTTTCTTGGATTACCAGGTTATTACCAATGGTTTGTTAAAACATTTTCACAGTTATCTAACCCAATAAATATGTTAACCTCAAAAGGGATTAAATTTTATGGGAGATAAGAATGTGATGTTTTTTTTCAATATGTGAATAATATATTGGTGAATGGTCCAGTTTTGATAATTCCTTTTAGAAATGGCGAATTTTTCATCTACAATTAAGCTTTATTGAAGAGACTTGATTGTGTTCTAATGTAGAATGACTAGGTAATTTCTTATTCTTCAAGAAAAATGAATCCTCATTAGTTAAATTATCCCGCACATGATTTGGATGTAGCAGCTGTGGGTTTTTATTTAAAAATATGGAGGAATTATTTATATAAATAAAAATGTGAAATATATACTGATCATAAAATTTTAAAGTATATATTCACTCCAAAGGATTTAAACATGAGGTAGAGAAGATAACTTGAACTAATAAAGGATTATTATTGCATGATAAATTACAGTCCAGGAAAAGAAAACAATGTGGAAGATGCCTTGAGTCAAAATAAAACATGCATGATTAACCATGTTATGTTTGAAACAAGTCCCTTTGATTAATGATTTGATGAATTTTGGCTTGGAAGTTGTTAGTGTTGGAAGTTAATAATTTTTTCAAGTGTTAGTGTAGTCATATCTATCAGAATAAATTAAGAAAGCACAAAAAGAAGACCATGAGTTTCAAAAAAAGTAGAATTGTTTAGAGTGGTTATGTTACAGGAATTTAACATTGGTAAATATTATGTTTTGAGATTTCGATTAATATTATGAATTCCTTACGATTCCTAGTAGAAAAATAGTTGTTGTGTGAATCTCATAGTTATCCATTTTTATTTCATCCTAGCATTACTAAGATATATAAAGACATTCATAAGTATTACTCGTGGGATGAAATAACAAGTGGTATTTTTGTTTTTACTGTAAAATATTTGACATGTCAACAGGTTAAACCAGAGTAAAAACTACCAAAGGGGATGATTCAACCTTTCCTAGTGCTAGACTGGAAATGGGAAAACATATCCATGGACTTCATGGTGGGACTACCAAAGGCTTATCGAGATAGTAATGTGATTTGGGTTATTGTTGACCGACTGACTAAATTTATACATTTCCTTTCTATTTGAGATACTATGTCTTTTGATCAACATTATCCACTATACCTGAAAGATATTTTCAGGTTACATGGAGTTCCTATTTCAGTTGTATCTAAATGTGACCCCAGGTTCACTTCTAACTTTTGTAAATTCCTTCAGAATTCATTGGGCATAAAATTAAATTCCACCACTATTTTTCATTTTCAATATGCTGTATAGATCGAGAGAACAATTCAGAAATTGGAGGATATGATTAAGAATTGTTCATATAGACTATCAGGTAGGTTGGGATAAACATATTTATTTAGTTGAGTTTCATTATAATAAGAGATTTCATTACAACATATAGATGGAACCTATTGATTCATTATATGGGAAGCAGTGTCAAACTCCAGAATTTTGGGATGAATTTAGGGAACTGAAGTTGATGGGACTAGAATTTATAAAGGAAGTAGCCGAGAAAGTGAAGATGATCCAATAACACATGAGGAAAACCTTGAGGAGGTAGAAACGTTATGCAGATAACAGGAGGAAAGTATTTTTTTTGAGGTAGGTGATCATGTTTTTCTTAGAATCTCACTATGGAAAAGTGTTATGCATTTTGGTAATAAAGGAATGATAATTCCAAGGTTCATTGGACCTTATTAAATCTTGATGAAATTTGGACCAATCGCCTACTGAGTAAATTTACCTCTGAGTTTATCTTAGGTACATAATGTTTTCCATGTTTGGATTTTGAGAAAGTATGTTCTAGTTTCATCTCATGTTTTGTGCCCAGAAGTAGTTCAGCTAGAAGAGAACCATTATTATGAAGAGAAACCTATTCAGATTCTTGATCGTAGAGATAACATATTATGGAATAAGGTAACTCACTAGGTTAATATTTTGTAGAGAAAACAAATGGTTGAAGAAGCATCATGGGAATATAAAAATGCAATGATGGAAAGACACCCTCACTTTTTTAATAATTAAATAAAAAAATTATGAGGACACGATTTCTAGAAGGTGGGGAGAATGTAACAACCCAAGGAGTTTCCAATAAATTAAAATGAATTAAACATTAAGTCTCCATGAAACAATTTTTTTTAATGAGGTATTTATAAACATGATGTTAAACATAATTTCACCACTTTGATGATTTGAATTTTAGAAAACAAATATACACGACTTCAATCTGTAAGATATTTAGAGTCTGATATGATCAATGTAATTTTATTTGAATAGTAACATGACACTTATGGATAGTAAATTGACCCTTATTAATAGTAATATGCCCATTATGAATAGTAAATTAGTCAAATGAATAGCAACCTCACCCATGAATGTATAAATAAAATTTACCCACATTACAAGTGAGAATATAATCATAGTATAAGTGTTAGTATTTTTTTGTGTAAAAAATATATAATTATAATTTAATAATTTAAACGGAAATTTGATTTTAAAAAATTTAATCATAAATTATTATTTTATTATCTTATGGTTATAATATAATTTTATGATACCTTGATTAATTTTAATGGTTTTATAAAATCTATTATGGTTTTAAAATTTATATTTCTCAAATAAATTATGATTTTATCTAAAAATTAAATTTCTCTTATTTAGAAAATTATTTTTCAAAAATGGTGTTCATTTTTTATTCTACATATCTATAAATGGTTAGGGTGAATTGTTGTATTTTTTTTGAAATTATTTAATATTTAGTGAATATTGAAATACCGTAATTTACCAAATATATACATTATATGTTAAATACACTATTCTTAACATCATGGTCGATGAAAGAACCCTTGGTTCAAACTCACATGATCTATTTACTAATTTTAGTCATAAGAACCTACACTATTTCTTTACTTGAGAAAAATAATAAAATAATGATTAAAATAATGGAAACCTCCCCTCCTCTACTATAAATACATCCCTCACCCCCTCTTCTCCTCACACCTCTCAAAATTTTAGAATTGACCAAATTATGGAAAATAATATTCCCAAGGTTCATCCCTACGTCTAATATCTTTTGGTCTCATCAAAAGGACAAAACCAAGGGCCTTAAGAATGATCTGAAGGAGAAGAGATCAAGAGGTAAAAATCCTCTTTCATTTCCTTTTAATTTCATTTCAATTATTTTTCATTTATTATACTCTATTCACCTGCCCATATCAAATAGGCATGAAAATTACATTATCATATATATATTTTAATTTTTTTTATGTTTATAGAAAAATTCATCATCATATTTTTCTCCTCTCCCTCTTGTTCTAAAAAAATAAAATCACCGTCCGTGATTTGTCAATTTACCGACATTGTGGATGATGTGTTTTAAATTTCATTTACTTCCTCAAAATATGGTTATAAATCCATTTCAATGATTCAGAATGATTTTAATGTGTATTATATAACCTCTTTTATATTATTTAATTAACATATATGCATAATATTAAGTTATATAACAAAACTTGTTCGTGATTATCAAAGAACCACAAAATCGATCTAAACAAAAATCATTAATGTTTTATCTAATAATTCATCATCGTATATGTAAAAAAATAATTTAAGGTGAAATTTAATATTATGTAAACATATTAATACCATTTCATTCCACTTATGGAGTTTTTCTGCAATTCAACAAGAAAATCCATTACAAACTGACCATGGAATTCATGTAAAGAATGCACCAAAAACAATGGAAAGAACAAAATATTATTATTGAATGGGCAGAATGATGTTACAAAATGATCATATAAGGTCTTATAAACATGAATATAATTATTTAAAATCTTTATAATACTCTTTTAACCATTATAAAGGATGTTTAAATACATTTTAAGTAAGATTAACCTGAGGAATGGGAATTCTTAACACAATTTTCATTATTTGGGTTAACCTTCTACTTCATTAATTATGCGGAATATGATTATTTTTGAAATTAATTTTTTATTATATTATGTTTTGTTATTTATATTTATAATGTATACACATATTACCTTTTTTATACTATTTATCACTTCATTTATATGATACTTGTAAGGTACTTTTCTTTTAACATCATCCTTTTAAAATTCTATTTTTCAAAATTCAAAAGCAATGTTTTTATTAAATTATTCATGTTTTATGATTATGTTATTGGTATTTGGATTTATTTATGATGAATGGTGGGACCTATATACTCATCCAATTTATTGGTTATGTTTATGTTGGAGGTCAGTCGTATGGTTACTCCTAGTGTAACTGTGATGGTTACACCATAAGGTAGCTGTGAGGGTTACATTGCAAGGCAGGTGTGAGGGTTAAAAATAATAAGTTCGAAATGAGATAAAAAATATTAAGTATTTAATAGACCAATATACATTTATGGTTTTATTTATGTTTTCTATGTTTTATAAAAATCTAATGTTTCACAAAGTAAATATATTAGACTTTATGGGTGAGAAGTATGTATTTGTGAAAATAATTTCATATGTTTATAAGTATTCTTGGACTAATGGTTTATTTACTTACATTTATATCCCTTACTAATATTTTTATGCACATCCCATGTTTTTTAATGTTTTCATAGGTTATAAGAATTTTAAGAGAAAGAAGAAAGTCAATTTAAATGTTATAAATATTCTTCAATGAAATCATGTTATATTCTTTAAAGTTTTATGTTTGGTAAGAAATGGATATTGTTTTAGTTGTACCCAATATGTATTCTTGTGGGTTGATATATATGAATTATTTTCTAAATTTATAAAAGTATAAACTGAGAAGATCATTGAGATTATAATGAAATAAAATATAGTTTATTTGACAAGTTTGTTTTGTAATTTTTAAGGCTGGTTCCTTATAAATACAATCATTACAAGTGGTAATATATGTATAAAAAAATTGGATATTTGGGTTCTTACCCAATGGAGTTATAATAATGAAAAACATATAGTGTGGATCATCCAACAGTTGTGGCCGATATGAACCCCATGTGGGTTTGGTCGTGGTTTAATGAGATTGGTTGGTAAAGGTACCTGATGGAAATTATATGCCAAAAAGTAGGTGACTTCCCAATATAAATTAAATTTTATATTTTATAGGGTATTATAATTAACCTTATTAATATTATGTAATGTAAAATATCCTTGGGAGAGTTGGAAAATTCATGCATTAGTGATCACGATTGAGCTCAACGGTGGATTTTAGTCGGTTGAAGATTGACCATAGATTTTCAATGAGATTCCAATCTATTAATCAATGTGGTTATTTGGATGATAATGGGATAAATTATGTATGTTTTTAACCATTATCAAGTGATTATAGTATCACATAGGTGGGGTAAAATCAATAATTTCTTCAATGAAGTTATCCTAAGGGGGTTAAATGTCTGTTCCCATGTGGAATTGGATGTGGTGGGCTTGGAACTGCATCATATATGTCATTTTGGACATGATGGATATTTTTTGGGTGTTACCCAAGGATTATAAAGTATTAAATGATGTATTAAATATTTTTAATGAATAATGCATATGTAATACCCCATAAATTTATTTTAGAACATTATTCTCGATATTTTTCTTAACACACAACATCATGCTTTAAGCAAATAAAGATAAACTATAAATTTTACAAATATAACATAAATTTTAAATAAGATTTATAAATAAGAATAAAAAAATTATTTAAAATATTTATAAAGGTATTATATAAATCAAATTTATTGATTAATTAAAAATAATGAAATAATAAATTTTTTGTAAAGATATTTTATGTTTCAAAAAATATTTTCTTCAAAAATGATTTTATTACATTTTGTGTGTGGAAATTACAATTAATTTATTTCATTTTTATAGAATATATTTGAAAAAATGGATGTAATTTGTGAAATAATCATTTCATAATATTCTTTGGCAGATTTTGTTTTGATTTTTTCTTAAAATATTCTATTTTAAGTAAATAGTAAAAAATAATATTTTTGTAAAAATTACATTTAATTTAATTAAATAAAGTAATTTTGAATTCCTATTATGTTTGGAATTTTATTTTAATGTAATATAAATATAATTTAATTATAAATAATCTATTTAATTACATTTGAATCAGTATTATGCTTGATTTTGGTGTACGTTCATTTTTTTAAAAACACATTTATCTAAAAACTATTTTTCAATTTGATTTATGCCTTTATATTAAAACTCATTTCTACCACTTACAGAAATTATATATCGATAAATAGTATAAATAATTTTAATTATCAATTTTAAATTTATTAAATTTGACCTTTTTATTTTTTTCATTATTAATAGTAACATGGTAAATAGTTTTCACCTCATTAAGGGAAAAGTAAAACAAGGTTAAACTATACGGGGGGGGGGGGGGGTGTTAAAATATCTAAAATATTTGAAATTTTATTATTTTATGAGTTATTTTGATCAAATATATTTCTATGGAGTTAAATACTGTATTTTAAAAAATTATTTTGATTTTGGGAACCCATGCTTGACTATTATGATCAAAAATTATATTTTATCCTAATAAAAAACTATTTTGGGTATTTTCCTTTTATTTTAAGGTTATAAGGTTTCTTTTGGTTTTGTATTGGTCCAAAGGTCTAAAAAAATTCCTTTTTTATTTAACCAACTTTTTTTGTAATAAACATCTTACTTGATTTCTACGATTTTTATGCTTAAATTTGTTATTTTCCAAAAAAACATTTTTCTTGCATTTTAAAAATTTATATTTAATGTAATTTATACAAATTATATGTTTTTAATCTGATTAAATGTAAATTTAATTTAGAATCAAAATTCCCAATTTTTTTATAAGGTCCCATTTTATTTTGTTTATATTATTAACTTATCATGGTAAAAATTTAAGTTATCACATTTTAGGTTAAAATGGTTTTAAAGTGGTTTTAATTAAATATATGGCATAAATTTTATCTGAAACTTGTATTAATGTATTTATTTTATGTTTTTTTGACTTTATCACATATTATCTAGGCATTTTGGGTGCTTTATTCCACTTTACGTGATTATGGTTTATATCATATTTAAATCTTCTAAGTAATTCCAAGTGCGACTTTACACTCACTTATAAAAGGAAACATACTATTTTACATTATTTACAATGTTTTAAAAATAATGGTCAGAAAATACCTATACTAAAACCTTCCTAGATTCCTTACTAATATCTTAAATCTTCTGGAATTCCCCTAAGACCATCATAAGCTGTCTTAAGTAAGAATTCTCTCAAAGAAGAGGTAATTATGTTACCCAAAATATTTAGAAGTTTATTTCTTCATATAATTCTATCAAATATATTATATCTATTATAACATGGTGGATAATGTTTCACAACTATAATGATATGGTACTATAATTATGGAATAACCATTTTATAGTTCCTTTCCATCAAATGGGAAATGAAAGTATCACTCGTGCATATATATGGACCACCTCCTCTACATAATAATATTATTAATTTTACATAACCATCATTCATGGTTGGTTTTTTTAATACATTATATTTGTGAAATAATTATTATTATATAAATATATGATTTTATATACCTTCCAACCTTCCCATCTATTAGAATATGATAACATCACTCATGTGTATGTGTGGACTACCACCTCCTCAAAGTGATGTAATTCATTTTTCATTTTTTACATTACATGGATTATAATAAGGATAAATTTAATGATTATATATGATATTTAGGATATAATAATTTTTCTTAAAGTTTAATTATTATTTACCCTTCTTTTTTTCCATCCATCAAAAAGTGAAAACATCACTGGTGTGTTTGTACGGATTACCATCTCTATGAAGTTATGTAATTAATTTTTCATAACCACATTATATAAATAGGTATAAAAGTGTATATAATGATTAAATATGATTATTATTATATTAATAACATCCTTTAAATGATGTAATCATGATAATAGTGCATGGACTATAACTAACAAACCAAAAATTGCATGTAAAATAAAACAGTTATCACATGGAAGAGTGGTTTTAATAAACAATTATTAATTAATGGGTTATAAGATGTTATAAAAAATTAATATATGGTATGATATGTATGAATCCTATTTTAATATATTTTTAATAAATATGTATTTATTATACAAGAGCTTTTAACTGATACATTATTTAATGATACTTGAGGTAAGGGTTACTTATCTCACTTTAATTTCCATGAGGCATATGGTATATTCACCACTTCTTTATTTTTTGTAGTGTATATAATTATAAATATTTTATTTATTTTTTTTATATAAATTAGGGAGATTTAAAAATTCTTAAATGGTTCTTCATTTTGTTATTTTTCATTCAGTTATTTCCAACACTATATGGGTTTCTCATCTCAAGTTTATTTCTTTGAGACATATACCATATTCACCAATTGATTCTTTTTGTGTAGAATATTTACTAAACATGAATGTATTTTATGGTTTTATGATTTTAATTTTGGGTATTTTAAAAAAACACTGGTTGTATATTTGTTATAGATTTGGATTCAGATATTACCAAAGCTATAGTGAATTTATGTTACAATCTCATTTCTTTTCAAAATTGTTTGTATTAAATTTCCACTGAGGGGAATTATAAAATATTTATTTTTTAATCAAATATATTTTCTTCCCCTTTTTTTATTACAAGAATTTTGAAATCATTTTATAATTTTAATCTCATTTTTTACTTAAAATGACCAAATTTGTTTTTAAAGATAAACCAAACTTTTTTCATCTTAAAAAAAAAACATTCAATTACATTTATATGTTCCCTAATTTTTTTTAAATAATGTCATTTTTAATGAAAAAATGTTCATTTAAATTAATTTTTAAATATATTTATATTTATTTTCAATGGTTTAAAAATATTTTTTTATAATTTTGTTTTCACTATTTATTTATATTTTTTTTGGGAAAATGACACGAATTGGCCACCCAATTATTACCCATGGAAATTTATTAAATCAAGAATTTACAAAATCAATCATGAGGTGTAATTAACTCACCCCATCAGAAAATTACCAGAACTATATAACAAAATATAAATATTTAAACAGAAATGAAAATCTTCCAACCTGATTTATTTATATATTTTCATAGAATTATGAAAGTTTTTTTTTGTTTTAACATATAAAACATGAATATATTTTACCAATATTATAATATTTTTTTTGGAGGAAAATCTGAAATATTCCTTGTTTATTATCAAATAA
Source organism: Viscum album (assembly GCA_963277665.1). NCBI lineage: Eukaryota > Viridiplantae > Streptophyta > Magnoliopsida > Santalales > Viscaceae > Viscum > Viscum album. The sequence goes on along the minus strand of OY728161.1, from coordinate 1,626,670,187 downwards.
AATTATTTTCTTAATATACTAGGAATTTTAGTATTAAAAATTAAGTAAAACAAGAAATGTGTTTTCTATTGGTTTTCATAGTGAATTTTTAATGATTTTATAAAATATATTTTTCTTCTATTTTTGAAACCTTTAAGGATTTTTATGTTTTATTAGGGATATAATCGTATAATGAAATCCACTCTACAGGATGACTTGTGATAATGATGATGATATTAGAATGATTATAAGAAACCCATTTTTTTTCCAATAGATTAATTAAGTTACGATGAGATAATGAATGATCTTATGATACCACACACTTCCTTTATATGAGTAACATATGATAATACAATTATGAAAAATTTCTGTAACCTATTTATTTTTCACTGGTTATTCTATAATTTTATAATGAATGTTTTTTGATATTTTGGAACATGTATATATGGTTTTCATTATGCGATGAGTGGGACCATAATTATATATCCCTATAATTCATTTAGAAAATATGGATAACTCTAGAGATAACTATGTTATTAGTGAACCTGATTTCATATAATAAAAACTATGTATAGAACTTGTGTCATATACATAAGTTTATGCAAAAACTTGGTTTCATATCGATAAATTTATTCACAAACCTAGTTTAATTTCCATATGTTTATGCATAGACATGATTTCATGTCATAAACTTAATTAGTAAGCCTGATACTGTTTATACGTGTTCACAATATTATATGATTATTATTGTTTCACATTCATGTGTTTATAATATACACTCATAACACATGGTTAATTATTGATGATTCTAAAATCTTATGAGTTTTTTATTTTATTCAAGAAAATCCTTATTCCATGATTGATGATTAATGACTTTCAATTGATTGAGTATGAATTTATTATTTTTATGATCATGTTATATTACCCTTATGATTACTTGTGATCTTGGATTTATATCTCCTATATTCACCCTTAATAATAATCCGAGATAACCTTTTTTATTTTTTTATTTTCACAAAGTTATGAAATAGGGTTTTAAATAGGGTATGTATTAGAAATGTACTATGATAGAAGAATATTCAAGGAGAAAATGAAGATCCTTTATGAAATAATATGTTTATATATCTAGTATCCAAATACCCTAATTCATTATAGTTATGGGGAATTTATAATTGTGTTTCGTATTGTATATTCATATAAAATTATTTAATATTTATATATGTTATTCTTGGGTATCATCAGTTGGTATCATAGTAGAGGTTATTTATTTTTTTACATTAGCATTGGAAATATTTAATGAGATACCTTAGGGTAAAGACTAGGTATATGGGAATATCTTATGTTATGGTAAATAAAGGGGTGCGTATTTCCTAGAAAATACATCTATATATAGATATATTCAACTAGAAGTGGATATGGAAAAATGAAACTAGGTGTAACAACTCTAAAAGGGGAATATTAAGTATTAACTCAATCACCATTTCTTCATGATGAGTAGTCTAAATACTAAACACCTATCTAGTCACTTTTGGTGGATACATATTGATTAACTCACATATTCTTTATGAATGCTTATGAATGATTTAAATAGATAATAACCATGGATAAACTCACTAAAATAAAATGTTTCATATATTGAAAACAAGGTTTCACTATTTGGATATCTTATTAATTATTTATCTGGATTATACGATCTCTCACTCTAATTATCATTCCTTACAAGCATTTTTTAGTCAATGGTTGGAAGTTGGGGGAACCAAGTTAACAAATAGTGTGAATGACATTAAAATAGTTTTCGGAATGATAAACCAATAAGAATAAAATATAGTGGAAAATATCATGGTTATTCATAGCTAGATATCTTAATTTTTGATTAATTTTTAAACCCTATGTGATTTTACTCATGCACCTAGTAAGAGAAAAATAGAGTTTTTTAAAAGTTCATGTGATAAAGACCCCAATGGAAAGAAGTTTCAATTTCATAATTTTCTAAAATGTGTAAAGAATAACTCATTGAAATGTATGAAAGGAATAAAAAAATGTTTTATGTATTGAATAATGGGAATAAAGTGGTAATTAAAAAGGCAAAATGAAAGGTTTCATTACCCCAATGGATAATAATAATGGATACCATTTGGTATCATGGATGGTTAAATGTTTTAAAAGTGAAATGTACGTGAATTATGAAAACAAACTTCCAAGGGGAAAATCTCAATAATAGGATCAATAAGGCTATATGAGAAAAGGTTTTACCATTTATGATGAAGAGACTAAGAATGTTATATGAAGGGTTTGAGTTATTTTAATATTATTTCTTATTTTAAAAGTATGAAACATGATTAAATATATAATTTTAATTAATAGGAAATGATTCATATTTAATATTTTAACAAAAAATAATTAACAAATAATACGATAAATCATAGTTTATGGTTTATGAAGAATGTTTAATGATGGAAGTGTTTATTTATTAGGTTTAGATAAATATGATATTTATTAACAATATGATGGTGTGTTATAAAAGTTATGAGCATTATCAACCACCTAAGGATTTATCCTCTGTCGTTTTTCCTTACGAATTAGTAGTCATATATTAAATGGTATTAATAAACATGGAAAATGATTTTTTTAAAATAGATATTTTATAGGTATAAGTACACATGATTAATAGATAAATAAATCTCAGGGTTGATATGTACTTGATAAAGGGATAATGAAGTTTGGTGAGGATAAAGAGTTGATTGATATTGATAAATTAAAATGGATAGTATTAGCGACCTTGAAATTTTTTAGTTTGTACATACCATTTTTTTAGTTACTAAATAGAGATTAAAGTAATGCACTATCATAATTTTTTAGATATTTTGATTTATTATATGTTTATTTTGGTTCTTCAATTGAGAAAAAATTATCTTGTTAATTCATTATTAGAATATGGGTTGAAATGAGGTTGAAAAAAATTGAAACATATATCCAAAGAGAGAAATTAATTTTATTAATGTCGATAAATAAATAAAATACATTTACTAATATTCAATGGTAAAATAATTCATAAACTCAAGGAAAAATTATCATGAAAATTAAAATGGTTTCCTTTTTATAATTATTTACGAAGGATTTATGTTTGTTTTCACCCCTATCTAACCAATGATTTTTTAGTGAATAAAATTATCATGATTATGTTATCTATAACTATATATTACTCTGCTGACATTATATTTCTTATCCTTGTATATTTTTTTAGTTCCCACTAATGTTATTATTATCAAGGAGCCTGATTATGTGTTATTTCAGATAACCTTTATGTTTCCCACTTCCCCTTTTCTAATGATGTTTTACTATCCATTTGTATGATGTGGGTTTTCATCAAAGGCATTTTAAAATATTGAAACTTTTACTACTATAATTAAAATTTCAAAGAATAAATTTATTTAAGTGGTTAAATGTAAAACACTAAAAAATTATTTTAAATTAAAATTATACACTATTTCTTTCTTAACATGAAATATCAAGCTTTAAGTTAATTGTGATATACTATAAATTTTACCATTATAATGCATCTGTTAATTTGGATATATGAATAAAAATAACCACATTATAAAAATTATTTATAATTTTTTATATATTTCAAATATTTTTGTTAATTCATAATAAATAAGTACTCTATTTTCTGTAATGTCATTTCATGCTTCAAAAATATGTTTTCATCCAAAATTGTTTTTATTGAATTTTGAGCATAAAAATTATAATTAATTATTATATATAAATTTTATTTGTAAAAATTTATTTTACTTTTTAAATATTTATTTCATAACATTCTTAAGATATTTTTTTGGGATTTTTTTTAAAGGATTTATTTTGAAGGGAATAGTGAAAAATATTTTTTCTGTAAAATTAACATTTGTTTTTATTAATTAAATTAATTTAAAAGTAATATTATGTTTTTAATTTGATCATACAGTAACATAATAATAATTTAGTTATAAATAAACTATATAATTACATATGTAACATTATTATACTTAATTTTGGTATAAGTACATTTTTGGGCTTAAAAATACATTTTTATAAAAACTATTTTTTGTGTGCTATGTATTCATTTTAAAATTGATTTATAAAACTTTTAGAAATTTAATATTGAAAAATATATTACATATTTTTAATCATTAGTTTCAAATTTGGTAAATTGGTCCATTTTATTTTCGGTCGTTATGAATAGTAACAATGATAAAGATTTGTCAGCTTAGTAAGGGTAAAACATGTGAAACATGGTTAAAACTATGAGGAATAGAATTAAAATCTCTCTTACACATTGATCTATCCTATTATGATAGTTTATTTTGAATAAATATATGTTTATTGAGTTATATAATGTTTTTAAAAACATTTTTTGGTATTTTTCGACCCATTATTTTCTTTTATGAACATAAAGTATCTTTTATCCAAGTAAAAAACAATTTTTGGTTCTTTTCTATTAATGGTATGGGTTGAATTTTCAGTTTATTTTTGGATTTATATAGAAGTCCAAAAATAATCCTTTAGTTTTTTATTTAATCAAATAACTTTATGTGAGTCAACTTCTAACTTAATTTCAAGGTGAAATGGGGTTTTAAGGTTAAATCATGCATTTTTCTAAAAACTCCTTTCATGAATTTTGTGTATTTATATTGAATATCATTTATACAATATATAGAGTTTGAATATGTTAAAATTTATTTATAATTTTATAATTTTACTTTCTAGATCAGGTTAGAAATCCCCTCTTATTTTACATCATATAATTAAATTATCATGGTGAAAAGTTATGTTATCCCAATTATGGTTAAAATGGATCTAAAGGGATTTCACTAGTAGATATGTCTTAAAATGTCCCAAAATTTTTCTAAATGTGATATTTTGAGTATTTTTGTACCATATTACATTTTATATATTAATTTTCGGTTCTTTTTTGCAACTTTACATGATTACAATATGTATTTTATTTAATTCCTTTAAGTAATTCCATGAGTGTACTTTCCCATACTTTTAAAAGGGAACCTCCTCTAATATTATATTCATAATTTTTAAGCCCTATATATTACCAAATAAAAACATTAATACCTTCCTAGATTCATTACAAAAATCCTAGAGATTCTTGTATTCTTTTAAGACCACCTTATGAAGGCTTACAATGTACCCTAATGGAAGTAACTCAAAGAAGAGGAAATCACATTACACAAATTATTTAATGATTATTAATTATTACACTTTATATAAATCTATTCTATACATCATATCATGATTAATTTATTATCACCAATATCTTTAGATTTTATTATTACTATACGACAACCATTTTCCTCCTTCTTTCGATCAAATTGAAAATGAAAGTATCAATAATGCGTATGTGTGGATTACCGCCTCTACGTAGAAATATGATTCATTTTCCATAAACATATTTCATATTTATATATTATTTATATTTTTTATTTATATAATAGTTATTATAATTTCATTAAAATATAATATCTACCATCTTACATTTCTATTCTTTAGAAAATGATAACATCACTCGTGCGTACATGTGGACTACTACATACAAAAAGCGATGCGCCTAGTTTATTTTTCATTTAATGGATGGTAATAAGGATTTATTTAATGAATATATATAATTATTATTCTATAAGTTTGTATATTTATTCACCTTTCTTTAATTCCATGAATCAAAAAGTTAAATCATCCCTTGTGTGCACGTACTGATTACGGTATCCACAAAGCAGTGTAATTCATTTTTCATAAACACATTACATTAATAGTTATGAAAGTGTATATAATGACTATATATGATACTTAGGACATGTCTAAAATTATAAATATTATGAAACCATCATCATAGTACACAGAATAGATCTACTGAACCAAAACATGCATGGAAAATGATACCATTGTCACCCGAAATGGCGATTTTAATAAGAAATTATTATAAATGGGTGATAAGATTATATAAGTAAAATATATATGGTATTATATATGTATAAATAAATATTATTATAATATATATATATATAATAAATCTATATATATTATAAAAAAGGTTTGAACTCATATAATGAAAGACATGACTTGAGGTAAGGGTTTCTCATCTCACTTTTATTTCTATGAGATATTTTCCATATTCACAACTTGATTATTTTTTGTGGTGTATATAATTACCATGAATATATTTTATTATTATTTTGATCAACATTTTATTTATTTAAAATAAATATAATGTTATTTTTTTCTGATATTTTGTTTCATAGATTTCTAAATCTTAAAGTGTTTCTTGTCTCACTTTTATTTATCCGAGACATATAACATATTCCCCACGAGATTCTTTTATGTGGTGTATATACTTACCATGAATGTATTTTATTATTATTTTGATTTAATTTTTTTTATTTAAAAATAAATCTATTTTATGATATTTTTTGTCATAGATTACCAAAGTTCTAATGGATTTATGTTACAATTGTATTTAATTCCAGGATTTTATATGCTAAATTTACATTGAGGAAAACTATATGATCCCTATCACTTAAGAACCTCATGTTTTAATCCCATATGGTTATTCCTATAATTTATATGTATTAGTACCATTTTACTCTCTTTGGTAATTAAAATGACTATTTTTTTTAAAAAAATTACCATACTTTCTTTTTGGTCGATAAATATTTTGTTTCATATACATGTTTTTAAATATTTTTAAATAATTCTCTTTTATATTTTCTAATAATTGTTTAAGGTAATTTTAAATGATATTTTATTTACTTTTATTTTTTTAATTAAATTTTTCACTATGTGTTTTGAATTGGTTATTTATGACTTTCTACAAAAGTTTGAAATGAATCTTTAGTTTAACATATTTCACATGAACAGATTTTACCGATATTATGACCATTAATTATTTTTAGGAAACATTTAAAAATTTTAATAGTTATTTCCAAATAAAATTATTTTATCTATATTATATGAATTTTATTTAATAAAAGTTATAAAAATAAAATGGATGTTTTCTCTTTATTTTCAAATCATATTTTAAATGATTTTATAAAATAGATTTTTTTATCTATGACAATAGCCTTTAAGGATTATTATGACTCACTATAGATATTATCATATAATTACTTTCAAAATCCAGAATTAATTATTATTATTATGATGTTAATATGATTACGTGAAACCCATTTCATTCCCATGAGATAATTAATTCATTATAAGATAATTAATGTGATTTTGATACCATCCATTTCTTTTCTCTGGATACCATATGGTTATATGATGATGAATTGTTTACAAAACCTATGTATTTTCCATGGGTTATTCTAATATTATATGAAAATTGCTTTATGATCTTGTATAACACATATGTAAGGTTTTTATTATGTTACAGTTGGGCCAAAAATTATATATCCTTCCAATAGATTGGGTTAGTATGGGTAACTCATGAGATAAATATGTTATGAGTGAACCTGATTTCATGTTCAAATAAATATGTGTAGACCATGTTTCATTTCTATAAGTTTATGTTTGGACTTGGTTTTAGGAATGTAAATTTATTTGTAGACTTGGTTTCAAGTACATAAGTTTATTTAAGGGCCTAATTTCATATCCTTAACTTAATGAGTGAAATTGTTAATATTTATACATGTTCAAAATTTTATATGATTATACTGTTGAAACATTTATATGTTTATGATATATTCTCATAGATTATGGTTAATAGTTGATGATTTCAAAATTTTATACATTTTTCTCTTGTTATGACAAATCATTCTCTCATATATCATGATTGATGATATTAAATTAAGATGATAATAATTAATTATTTTTTGATCATTTTATCATACCCTTATGAATACTTATGATAATTGATTGATTTCTCCTATGTTTATCCTTATTGATCATCTGAGGTGACCCTTTATAATGGTTCTATTTTCCCCTAGTTATGAAGAAATCCTTTGATTAGGAATTATTTAAGAAAAGTTCTATGATGGAAGAAATTTCTAGGAGATGTTATATTTAGTATCCAAAGAAACTAAAACTATTTAGTTCTATATAATGTATAATTGGGATATTTATTGAATATTTTACTAAAAGTAAGTTATTTTTAGGTATTTTATTCTCGAGACACCTTAGGGTATGCATCCATTTTGGTTAAGAATTGTGAAACAAGAATTGATACTAGTGGTTAACTTTTGATATTACATGTATTGATGTGTAATATATTGGTAATTATATAGATAATGTAATTGGACAGCTGAGGATGTGATTCTTTAGGAAATTCAATTGATGGTAGGCACCTTGATACAAAGTTAGCTTTGTAAACTAGTCCCTTTAGTGAGGAGAACCATTGGAAAGATGGCCAAATAAATGGAGAAACCTTTGGTATTGCTTCATATATGGGATTAGGTAAGTAATGAATCATTAATATATAAATTTAAATGGAAAGTGGTTTGTGTTTTGGTGTTTTTAGCAACTAAGTATTGGAAATTCACCTTGAATGTGAATTTGGCATTCGAGGATAAAAAATAGTGGTTTGGGAATGAATTGATAACCGATAAAAGTGTGGATATATGCTTTAGTGACCACCAAGGATTGTTGGGGATAATAATATTTATGGTGGGGAGGATTTAATAGCATGGAGTGATAGAGAATATTGAATTCAAATGGAATTTAAATTTTCTTTTTGGTGGATGGTATTTTTTGTGAAAATGTACTCAAAATGATATGTCAAGAGTTTTAGTTCTTTAAGAGGGTATTTTTGTGTGACAAATGTGGTCTGGATAGTAGTTTAGAGGCCCAGGTGAGTTTATTGGGAAGGGTGGTGTGGCTAGGTTTCCAATATACAAAATATTAGAGCCAAAAGCTAGCTGGTGGCCAAACTAATGGACTTGTGGTAGTATTGGGTGAACCAATCATTCGGAGGCCCAAACTGGCCGACCTATGTGTCTTTTAATGAGGTAAATTTACTTAATTTCCCTATTAAGATATAATAGAGGGGGATTCTTTATACCACTATTTTTTCATTCACAAACACCAATAAGACCCTCCTCTTTCCTAATCAAACACCTTCATTTGGGGTGAGTTTTATCTACCTTATTTAGTGATTTGTGGTATATATTACCCTCCAGCAACCTCTTCCCATCATCTACTCCTCTAATGCATATTTTTGTTTCAATTATTGGGATTATAATTATATAATTCACCTAATAATTGGTAAATCATTATAGAATGATGGGGTATTCATGTGGATTCAGTGAGGACATCCTTTAGTGTCATCTTCATAACTTTTCTATTTTATTTGATAAAGGTATATTGTTCCACCAATTTTTAATGTTTTAGATTTTAAAATAAATCAATATAATGAAGGAAATATCATTTTGTGTTCAAAATATGTCTCGGAGTAGGTTTAGGGGTTTGTCAGGGAATGCCGACACCCTGTTTCTTAAAGAATCAGTGATTGTTGGGTTTCTAGTGAGTTATTTTTAAATTTTTAATTTTTTTAATTAATTATAAATGATATGAATGATTTTTTTATGAGAGCAAGGAACATAGTTGATGATTATGTCTTGGGGTGGGCCTTGGATGAGTCTTGGTGAGCTTTGTAAAAAGGCATAGTCTTATAGAATTAAATGGGAGAAGATTCTTAATGAGGTTGGTGGTGTTATTTAAATTTTATATAGTTTTATGCATGTTTTTATATGGGGTTTGATATGATTTCTCAAAAATTAGTGTGATGAACTTGATTTAATAATATCATTTATTTCAAATAAATTGTATGGTGAAATTGACCAAATTGACCTAGCTATGATGGTCCTTGGAATGTGCTTCATTTACTTGGTCACTTATGGAAAATGAATTGACTAGGATTTTATATTTCTTGGACTAATAGTATTCCCTTTACACATGAATCAGCTTGAGGGTTGTTCTTTACTAAGCTAAAATAGGCATGACATTGTTTCCCTTACTTAGGTTCCATGACACCTCTTGATAGAGGTGAGTAGACTTGTGGAGTTTGGCTTTATTGATTCATAATGCACCTTCCTATAGGTTCACTTCAACATTATTGGTGGAAGAAGGTGGTTTATTATTTTGTTTGGCCTTAATAGGATATAAAATATCCCATTTATACCCTTGGTTTTTCTAGGTTTAGTGAATTATGATTTGGGTGAGCAGTTTCTCCTACATGGATGTGACTTTCATAGGTGGCTAGACTTTGAGAATGATGGTTTGAGTTAGTGAGCAGACCAACATAGAGAAACCCTAGGATTCGAAATGATTTATAAGACTCCCCTAGAACATATCCAATATGGAATATCCTTGAGGCCGATTAGGCTATTTGATGTTGTTTGGTACTTCAGAGGAGGTTGATCTCCCTTGACTATTGGGTGATGGATGAAGAAATTGGTAGAGATCAAGGACCATAAGTGGGGTTCCTCATTGTGGTGTTAAACTTGGATACCTGAGGGGTGATATGAGTGTTACTTGATCTTGATTGGTCATGTGGTGGATATTAGAGTTGATTTTGGGTATTATCTAAGGACTGATCCTCTATGTGATCCATGGAGGCTGTAGTGGTAGTGATGGTCAGTCGTGTGAAAAACTCATGTTTTACTTTTCCATAACTTTTTTGGAACATTCCTGAGTGTTTTTTTGTTATAATGGGTATTATAAATTCACTTGTATTTGTTTTTATTTTGTTTTTTGGAATCACCCAATGGGATGGTTTTGAAAAATCCTCTAATAGGGTTGTCTGTGGTACAATCAATTTGGAATAGTTCTATTTAGAGTCGTCATTCTATTAGTTTCATGTAGAGTATATTTCCTACCATATACTAGTTTTTGGCGATTATGGGGTCATTTTTAGGAGTTACTGAGTCTCCTATACTAATGGGGATCTTCTTTTTGTAACCAATGTATACTGGGATGAAGAATTTTATGTGATTTCAATTATGGTATGGAGAAATCCCTAGGTCATTATTTTTTATACTACTTTGAGTTTGTACCCTGGGTCATTATCACTATATACTAGGGTGAAAAACCTTGGGGTCATTGTTATGGTTGGAATGGTCATCACTACTTACTCAAAGATACTCTGACAATGGTTGGATTATGTATGGTCGATTGGTGTTGTAGACATGAGGATCAATGTTAGTGTATTTATTTATTATCAATATATTTCTATTTATTACAATAATGTAACATAAACATATCACTACATTTACTAGACATGTTTGGGGTAATGTTGGTGGTTCCCTAATATTTTATATACCCTCACTATTTTGGGGTGGCCATTGCACTTTTGTTCCTGTATATCTATCACATTATATGGTATTAGTTTGGGATAATGCCTATTTTTTTGATCTATTTGGATAAAATGGACCTATATATTATGTTATAGATGAGGTATAGATTAATGATGCAGTGAGTTTTTTTTAATTTTACATTAATTTTTACATGTTAAAGACCTAGTGGGTGGCCTATTTTATATTCTTATATGTCTGTATTTCATTTTTTATCACATATTTCAATCACATAGTTATTTTCATACTCTAATGGTGATTGGTTTTATGTCATACTTATTTATTTATTTTATGATCATGAAATATGATATTGGAAGGGTATATTCTCCCCATGATACCTCCTTATACACCCTCTACAAGTTTTCATTATTTGGAATATGGGAAGCCATTCCAAGGGTCACACAATACCACAAATCCTATTGTTGTTCATTTTGAGTCGGGTAGGGTTGTTATAGTATTGAAACTTCATTTAGTACCTAATGAATTATAAGGTCCTTTAATAAATTTGGATGAAAACCATAAATCAAAGTAATATACAGTAGATAATAGAACTAAATGAAATTCAATTATCCCATTAAGATAGAAATGAGAAAGATGATTATTGTCCTTCTGTCCAAATGATTACTTGAGGTGTCAGGAATTGAATTATACCCCAACAATAAAATGAGTATAGTACGATCATGGGGTCAATACATGGGAAAGTTGGGTTATTTTTCAACATATTTCAAGAGTTAATTAACTAACTATTTATGTGATTAAATGAAATTCATATTTTTTGATCTTTTTGGATTTTAGTTTGACCAAATTCATAAAATATTCTAGAAACTACTGTTACATAAAAAATAAAATAACATGGATAGAATTTAAAACGTCTTATAATGGAAATTATGAAGGGATGTTATTTTCATGGATATTATTATAATTGATTTAATCTTGATTTTTATATGATTGATAATAAATCCTAATCATTGGGATTCAATTATGTTAGAACCCCCTTGGTTCATTAGGTTCTAATTAAACTCATGAAAATAAATTTCATTATCCAATAATTAACTTCATTAAATTTAAATTAAAAACAACACCATAGGTGATGATGATTTATATTGAACCATAATTTACATACATAGATATTACATAAAAATGGAAGAATATTCATTACAAAAATATAACAAAACCATGATAGTACCGTAGAGGTTTAGTTTCTTTAGAAACAAGGAAACATAAACAATTGGTTCATAAGAGATCTAAATTGTCTTCTGCTTATTCCTCCATAACTGGACACTTTTTTGACATATGATACTTAATACCCTTATTCATGACCTGGGGAAAATAAACATAATAAAAGGTGAGGTTAGATGCTTAGTAAGGGTGAATAAGGAGATATAAATCATATCATAATCATAACACATAAGAACATAACATTTGAAATCTTATCCTGCATATGAATGATTGTGATACAACTTCCTGGGATAAATCATAAAGGTTCATCAGAATCATTGTAATTAATCCCAAAAGTCATAACATAAGACATGTAATTTTTTTTGAATATACATAAGTATATAAAATCATTTAATATTATTGAAGGATCATTTCCAAGACCATCAAAGTAGACAAATTCCATTACTGAACTCAGCTCATACAACATTCTAGCCCTATATTACTCAACTCAGATCATTTCCCATTTCAGATATATCTATATCATGAGATATAAATCTTTACCCAATGAAATTGAGGGAGATATAGTTCCCACCCATCTCATAATGAAATAATTATTACGTGTTCCAAAAAAACATAAATCATTCATCATAGCATAATCCAAGGTATAAAATGGGTTTCTTAAACATGATCCCATCATAACATAATCCTTGTAAAAAAATGGATTTCATAAATAACATTATATCAATAACATAATAAAACCATTGAAATAATAGGTATAATATACTTGAAAGATAAATATATTAAATAATGTAATCTAAGATGGAAAATACTTTCAATTGAACACTTGAAATTAATTATTGAGGAAAATATTCATTGTTATTCAAAAAAAATTTCTTTTCTAAAAATTCTGCACAATTTTAAAAGAAAAGAATTTATTTTAAAATAAACATGAAATCTTGTAAAGTAATCTTCATGGAAATAATGTTTTTATGAAATAATAAAAATCCATTCATGCCGTATAAGTTAAACGAAAACCTTCTACTTGTATTTAATTTAGAAATTCAAAAGGTACCTCATATCGAAAATGATAAAAGATTCCTTTCATACCATTTTCTAAAAATTTACCAATGGGTAATATTGAATTTAAAAAATTATAGAAGAATAGAAAGAATATTTTGGAATACATATTTAGTAAACATAGACGTGTATGATAAATATAATCAGTAAATACTTACATATAAGTAATCTTGAATAATAATGAGATTGTGAAGTTATGCCTTACCTTAGGTATGATATCCTTTATGTGTATATGAAACTCATTTATAATTATTTAAATAATTTCATTTAATTATTCTAGAATCATAGTAATTTTTATGATATCATATATGATCATATTATCATATCTTTGTTAATAACATTTCATTATTATTTATTATTCGTGTATAAATGACTTCATTTTCTTTTAAATGTTTGTTTAGATGAGTTTCGATTAATCTTCATAGGTTATAGTTATATCATTTCTATAATGATATTAATATAATATATATCATATTTATTCATTCTATACATTTATTCTGTAATGTATATGTTATAGAACGAATCACATTACATCGTGGAGATGGTTGGCCGTACGTACGCACTAGCGATGTTACCATTCCTTTAATTATAAAATTGTATAGAAGTGGATGGTATATATATTGTTTCAGAATAAATAAATTATTATAATAATCATATATATTTATCATTCCTATCATTATACAAATCCAATTAAAGAGGTGGTGAAAAACAGATGACACCACGGTGTGGAGACGGTAAGTTGTACGTACAAATGCGTGGTGATTTCTTTTTTCATAGGATGGATAAAAGGTGGAATACAGTTGTTCCATAACCAAAATAACATATATTTATATTTTTGATACTTTATTTATTAATTAATAATTGAAACAACAATGTAAGATTAAGGATAAGAACAAATGATCTTGAGAGATTTAGTAAAGGAGATTACCTCTTCTTTGGTGAGCTCCCTCATGATCCACTCTTAGAGGCACTAAAGATGGTATTTTCAGAAGACCAGAACCTATATAATGTGTATATTAATGTATATAACAGAAATGGGAAGAGGATATATGAAATTTATTGTTAAATTAGTTATGAATAAATGAGGGAGGAGGTTCCCTTATATATTTGTGGTTGGGGGCACCTTTGTAATTTCAAAAAATATTAATTTATAATAAATAAAAACAACATCCAAAAACAAAAAAAATGTCTTATTTTAGAATATAAGATGATATAATGTTGTAATATCATCAAAAAATAAAATTTAGACATGTTTCTATGTCCATTTAAAACTTATCATTTTCATTTAACACTTAGTTTTTCTATTTAATTTTAACTAAGGTAACTATTATTTCAATATTAAAAGGGTGAAATAATTTATTATTTGATTTAAATATGACCAGAAATGAATAATTAAAAAAATTAAAACATATAATACTTATTTTATATTTTTTTTAATTTTTTGATAATTTCTAAATAATTTAATAATACATTGTTTTGATAAACAATCATTAGAGTCAATTTTGATACTGTACAATTAACTGATTATTAAAAATAAAAATATAACAAGTTAATTTTGAAAAAAGTGTTTTATTATATTAATAATAGGTCAAGGTAATGTAAAAAATTATTTGAAAATCTCAATTAACCCAAATTATATTTATTTTAATGTTTTTAATAACATTTATTTGTTATCTTCATTAATAAAATAATTACAACATCAGTTTTGTATAATTATTTAACATGCTTATTTATTGAGTAAAAATTAAAAATAAGATAATATGATGAATATAAATAAAATATATTTCATAATAATACTTATAGTCGAATATATATTCTGAAAAATACTACATTATAATTTTTATATTTATTAAAACATGAATGTGACAACTTTAGCATCACTTTGAATAAAATATTATAAGTCTCATAATATTTTCCATATAGCTCAAAATGGTCAATAATATGATCTTGGGATGAATATGATCTATATATACTCGGACCATAACATTTGTTCAAGGTTTCTAATCTTTTAATGGTTATTATCATTTTAATTATAATTATTTTATTGATTTCTCATCAATTAAATAATTTCTACATCATTAATGTATAATCTATTAAGGTAATTATTTATTTCCTAAAAATTAAAAAACATTTCCATGATAGATAAAACATATTATATTTCAAATTAGTATTTATAGTATAATTTATCTTATGTATAATCTTATATTAAAAATGATGTAGTTATTAAAATTTGAGTAAGTTGTATTTAACGTTCCATTAAATTACATTAATTAAATTTTTTAATCTCATCCAAGTGGATTAAAAAGGATAAACATTCACCCAATAATGATTCATGTTGAAAAAAAATCGTCCAATTATATTATTAAAAGTGATAGAGTAATTTTATATTATTATTTTTACCTTAAATTACCCTATTTACCCTTTTACTGTATTAATAAAAATTACCAAACAAACAAATCATAATACCCTAAAATAAAAGAAAGTTATTTACATAATTTGGGCCTACAGATTCCAAATATGGAATCAATTTTTCAAAATTCAAAACACATGAGTTTTAGTAATTAATTTAAAATTCATCTCATTTTCAGAAATAGAAAACGAGTTTTAAAAGTTAACATATTACAAATGATTGAATTGCTTTTACATCATAATTCAATATAAAATTAATGATAATGAACTATATTATATTAATTGATAAAAATATAATATATTTATATTTTATAACTATTCAATATTATAATTTATCCATAAAAAATATTTCGAAGAAAAATTTATTTTCAATTAAAATTTAATATATTTTTATTATTCATCAAAATGTGAAAGTTATAAAAAAATATCAATATTTCATCCAATGTAATTTTTTTCTAGATTCCAAAGAAGAAAAATATGTTGTCCTAAAAAAATATTAATTTTTCAAAATTTTAATTTAAAATGGGTTCTCCACTAGAAAGTAGTAGAATTACCCTTTTTGAAAAAATGTTGGGTTTTATACATAAAATAGGGCTTATTCATACCCTAGAATAAAATATTTATTCGGTGAAGATAAAAAATATATTATTAAATATATAACCTATATATTTAATTAATTTCATTTACTAATTGTAATTTAATTAATTTAGTAATACAAAAATACAAATATTTCCTTTACCTTTAATTGGTTTATATTTTTTATAAATAATTAGTAGCCAAAAATATCACCCTAAATTTTCATAATTTAGTAATTTATTCCTGCTAACCTAATGGCTAGGTTATAATGGTAATTTTATACCAAGGGTGTCTCATGGTTCTTTTAAAATCACAATTGTGTGCAATGAATGCTATTGAATAATTAAAATTATTTAAAGAAAATATTTCATAAAAACATCCAGGTGTTAAATTTATGCCCCTTAAACCGAATTTAGCCTTCAAAATTGTTCACTTGGATACAAACTGATTAGAATACCTTGGTCACATAAATTCCTCAAGATTCAATATATTTTCCTCAAATTGGTTGTTCCTCTATAAAACTTCAACCAAATGAGTGGTCTTATTTTCTAGAACTTTTTTTGCTATGATCCAAAATTTATATTAGTTGTTCTTCATAAGAATGATATAGCTCTAGTAGTATGACTTATAAGTTTAGTACATGTGAAGGATCATATATATAGTTTATCAGGGAAGATAAATGGAATATATCATGAACTTGAGAGAGATTTAGTGGAAGCACTAATCAGTAAGCTACCTTCCCAACATGATCTAGAATTTCCAAATGATTGACATAGCTAGGGATCAATTTTCCCATCTTTCCAAATCTCATTATTATCTTATAGGGAGATATTCATAGAAACACATTGTCTACCATTTCAAAATCTAAGTATTTTCATTGTTTATAAGTATAATGTATTTTCTGACTCTGAGTTGTTCTTATGTGTGGTCGAATAGATCTGACCTTATCTTCCATTTTATCAACAAGATCTAGTCCTAATAGATTTATTTCCCCAACTCCATCCTATCATGTTGGAGTTATGCACTTCTATCCATAGAGGCTTTTATAAGGATCTATCTGAATAATGGAGTGAAAGATATTATTGTAAAAAATTTCCACAAAAGGTAGGTGTTGATCCTAACAACCTTTGAAATCCATTGGAAAATCTCTCAACATTCCTTATAGAGTTTTAATTTTTCTCTCATATTTTCCATATGTTTGAGGATGATAAGAAGTACTGAAACATAACTATATGTTTAGAGACTTCTGAATACATTACCATAACATCGAGGAAAACCTTGGATCTTTATTAGATATAATGCATAGTGATACTCCATGAAATATTACCACTTTCTTAACATATATCCTAGAAAGTTGATCTAGAGAAAAATATTCTCTAATAGCAATGAAGTGTGGAAACTTTATAAGGTGAAAAACTATAACCCATATATCATTATGGACTTCAGATGTATTGGGAAGCCTGATGATAAAGTCCGTAGTGATATTTTTCCATTTCCATTCTAGTATGGGTAATGATTATAACATCCATTTGGACTTCTATCTCTTAGCCTTAAATTGATGAAAAATAGAGCATTGAGAGAAATATTTAGCAGCATCTCTTTTTATGTCATCCTACCAGAAATACACATTTAGGTCCCTATAAATCTCTTTTCTTCTAAGATGAATAGATAATGAAGAACTGTGAGCCTCATACCATAAGTCCTTATTTAATTATAGTATGCGAGGAATAGATACACAATTTACGAACCTTTTTTTCCCATCACAATCAAGGTTGAATTTAAGAACATTTCTTAACTTGTTTTTTAGATCCTCACCATCCATATGTACCTCCTTAACCTTTACATGTATATATAGTTCAACATTCATTGGAGAAAGATATTATTTATCCCCTTCATTTAAAATTTCAAGATCTATCCTCCATAAATCCATAATTAGTAGATATTTTGTGATTCTAATCATGAATAGGCTAGCATGGTGATTTCACCTCAAAGCATCTTCCACCTTGTTTTCTTTCTGATGGTGGTAATGTATTAAGTAGTTGTAATATTTAATCAACTTCAACCATATTCTTTAGTGCATATTTAACTCATTTTGTTTGAAAATATACTTTAGTGTTTTATGATTGTTATAAATATAACACCTTTCACCATAAAGATAATTCCTCTATATATTTAATGAAAATATTACCAAAGCTAAATCCAAATCATGATTTGGGTAATTTTTTCATGGATTTTAAATTGTTTTGAGGCATAAGAAATAACCATATTATTTTTCATGAGAAAACATCCTAGACCTTTGTTGGATGTATCAAAACAGATCACAAACCTTTCTCCACTACAAGGCATTTTGAGCACAGGTGCACTGGCTAACCTTATTTTTAGCTCTAGGAAATTAACTTTTCATTTTTCCATCCACACAAACTTAACTCATTTTTTAGTCAACATGGTGAATTGGTTATATATCCATGAACAATATTTCACAAAACATTGGTAATATCCATCAAAACTTTGAAAACATCAGATGTCAGTTACTGTTGTCAGTCTAGGACAACTTTAAATAACATATGTTTTGGCTGGATCTAAATATATCCTATCTCTTCAGATTATATGACCCTAAAATAAAACATTATGATGCCAAAATTCACAATTCAAAATTTTTTCATAAACATTCTCCTTTCTTAGGGTATTTAGCATAATTCTCAAGTGATCTTCTTGTTCTTCATTTCTCTTCAAGTAAACTAGAATATAGACTATAAAGACAACCAAAAATTGATCAAGATAGTTGATAAATACTCTATTAATTTGTTACCTGAAGAGAGTAGGGGAAATAGTAAGACCAAAAGGCATTATTATAAATTTATAGTTTCCATACCTTGTACGGAATAATTTCTTTGGCATATCCTCCTTCTTGACCCTTAATTGATAACATTCTAAATAAATATAAATCTTGGAAATGTATTGATATCCACATAGTTGGTCAAATAAGTCATCAATGCAGGTAATATGATATTTTTCATGATAGTGATCATGATATATTATCGATAATAAATGGAGAGTCTCATTGATGAATTTATATTGTTAACAAATAGAAAAGGTGAACCCAAAGGTGATACACTTTGGCATATGAATCCCGTATCCATATTCTATTGGAGTTAGTTCTTCAATTTCTATAACTCAATTGGGGCCATTCTATAAGGTGTCTTTTAAATAGGCATATCACCCGGTATGAGTTTTATTGAAAAATAAACTTCACAATGTATTAGAAGACCTAAATATTATTCTAAAAAGGCACAATCAAAATCCCATACAATGGGTGTATTCATAATGGTGAGTTTATCCCCAACCACTTGAGATTAATAACCTTAATTTATAGGAATCGAGACCCATACAATTGTATAAATTTTCACTAGAAGGTCATACCCATCCTTTAATCGATATATGATCATAGATTAATATGGAATATGAAATGTGACTTACCTTCCTTGGAAATTGATCTGATCTTAATCTAGATAAAGCCTATACATGCTAATAACCAAATAAAATTCCATCAAAGGAAGGATCACAAGATTTTTTGCAAGCACTTTCCCACAAACTTGAACTGGAGAATAATAATAAACTTTTGAGGTGACCGTTGTTCCATTAAGATTTGTCACAAATAACTCAACATCTAAATATTAAGGTAATATGGAGATACCCTTAGAAAATTCTTTAGAAATAAAAGAGTTGGTGGATCTAGAATCAAATAAAACATTTTTTTTTTCTTTAGAGTTAATGGTAAGTGTAACTTTCACCAATTTATTATCATAATCCACATCAATGAGAGTGATCTCATGTGACTTTCCTTTTTTCATTGGCCTTAATTGTTTTTTATTGTTGATCATCATCGACAACCCTTGTATTAGGGCATTGGTTGGAAGAATTCCACATTTCCTTGAACTTTTATAATTGAAGTTTAGGGGTTTCATTCTATTTAGAATTTTATATATTCGCATCAGTAGACATATTTTTCTGATAACATCAACATTCTTCTACCTGATGACCTTTTCTCCTACAATTAAAATATTTCCTAGTCCCTTTAATACAATTTTCCACATGTTTCTTTCCAGACATTGATGATAAGGGAAAAATCATGTGCTTTTTAGTATGGTCTTTATATTTTCCCTTGAATTCCATTTTTTATCTTGTTATCAACCCATAAGACTAATGGGTTACTCAAATGTCCATCTCAACCTTGAGAGCACATTTAATGATTTATTCCTAAATATTGAAGTCCGTTATAGATAATTTCATATTTATACTTGGTTTTAAGCCACTAAACAATTGATAAATTTTACTCTCATGTTGAATAATAATTCAAGAATAGTACCTTGCAATTATTGTAAATTTTTCTTCATAGGTACCAATAGATTCAATATCATTTTTCTAAAGTTCGAGGAACTTTTTCACTATATTTTTTCAAAGAATACATAGAAAGCACTTTTTGAAAAATAAGTTCTTGAACTTGTCCCATTCCATGGATTCAATTTCATCTCTTTGACCTGTATTAATGATAATATTTCACCATTTATTCGCTTCACCTTCCAAAATATAGAATTAAAATATGAATTTATAATGTTTCTAAAATTGGAGAACTGAAAATATATTTTTAGTGGTATTAAACAATTTTCCTGCAATTAGTGGATCAAAAGACCCACTGAAATAAGGTGGATTTTGAATCATGAAGGAATAAATGGAATGTCATTCACTCCTTTGTTAATTTGGAATTCATGCATGATTCATAGCTTGAGAAAGTTGTGTGATTATAACAAAAAGTATTTTCATTAAAGCTCCAATAACAATCATTTTTTCAGAGGGAAAATCATTGAATTTCCCACCACATTTAGTATTAACATGGTTCCTCTGGGTTCCAACTATTGAATAAAACCAAGAATCATAGTATGAGAAACAATAATAATAATGGGAAAACAACATAATAAGGGATAAAATTTCAATTTAGGATATTTTAGGTTTTATCCAAGTTTATTCATGTTCATTTTTAAAACAAAAGGATTGTAACCTATACTTCGGAATATCCTTACAGTTCTTCCTATATTTTTCTTATCCTAGTTTTGAAATGTTAACTATACCTTTACTATGATACATACTATAAGAAACCATACTTTACATTCATAGATACTACTTCAAAATTGAGGAATATTCATTAAAAATATATAACAAAACCATTACAAGTCTGTACAGGTTCAATGTATTTAGAAACTAAGAAACATACACAGTTGGTTCAATAATATATCTATATTGTATCCCACTTATTCCATCATTACTAGACCCCATTTTGACATATCTTACCAAATAACCTTATTCATTACTTGGGGAAAAGAAACATAATAAATGATGATCTCAGATGATCAGTAAGGGTAAATAGAGAGATATGAATCATACCATAATAATAACACATAAGAACACAACATTTGAAAATCATATCCAGCATATGAATGATCGTGATGTCATGTCATGGGACAAATCATAAATGTTCATAAGAGTATATGAATGTAATCCAAAAATACATAACATAAAATATGAAATTTTGTGTCAGACACATAAGAATATAAAATCATTTCATATTAGGAAATTCTCTTTTCCAAGACCATCATAATAGACAAATTCCATTAGTGAACCAATCTCACTCCTCATTCAAGCCTTTTATTACTGAACCAAGATCATTTCCCATTCCTAACCTATCTATCTCATGAGATATAAATCATTACCCAATGCATTGGAGGGAGACATAGGTACCACCCATCTCATAATGAAATCATTATTATGTATTCCATAAAATATACATCATTCATCATATCATAACCCAAGGAATAAAATGGGTTTTTTAAACATCCTTACATCATAACATAGTCCATGTAAAACAAATGCATTTCATAAATAAAAATACATAAAAAACATAATAAAACCATTGGAATAATAGGGATAGTATACTTGAAACATTACCTTTTAACGAATGAAATATTATATGGAAAATAATTTGGTAGAACATATGATATTAATTATTGAGGAAAATATCCTTTCTTCAATTTTTTTTTTCATTTTTAAAAATTCCACAAAATTTTAAAAGAAAATAATTTATTTGAGAATAAACTTGGAATATTATAAAGGATGATTCAAGGAAATAATCTATTATGAAAAGATAAAAACATTTTTAGTCTGTATAAATTAACGGAAAATATTCTTATTATACTTTTATTGGAAAGTCAAAAAGTACATCACATCAAAAATGATAAAAGATTCTTTTCATACCATTTAATAAAAATTCACTAATGGGTAAAATTGAATTTAAAAAATTAGAGAAGAATAGAAAGAATATTTTGGAAAAAATATTTAGGAAACATATACATGGATTATAAATATATCCCAATAAATATTTATGTATAAATAATCTCAGATAATTTTGAGATTGAAAAGTTATACCTTAACATAGGTCTGATATACTTTTTATATCTGAACCTTTTTTATAATGATTTAAATATTTTCATTGAATTATTATAGAATCACAGTCATTTTTATGATATCATATATGATCATATTTTTATCCATTTCTAACAACATTTCATTATTACTCGTTATTCAGTTATAAATGGATTCATTTTCTTATGCATGTTTTATCGAATTAGTTCTGATTCTTCTTCATAGGTTATAGTTATATAATAATCCATAATTATATTTATATAATATAATTGATATTGAGTCATTATATACATTCATTCTTTAATGGATATCCTATAGAATTAACCACATCACATCGTTGAGACGACAAGCTATACTTACGCACGAGTGATGATATCATTCCTTTAATTATGAAATGGTATAGAAGTGGAATGTGTATATATTGTTCCATAATAAATATATTATTATAATAATATTATATAGTCATTATTTCCATCATTATAACCATCCAAGTAAGGTGGTGTTGATAAACAGATTACACGACGCTTTGGAGATAGTAAGCCGTACGTACGCACGTGTGGTGATTTCATTTTTCATAGGATGGATAGAAGATAGAATAAGATTGTTACATAAACATAATAAAATCTCATTATATAGGTGATATTGTATTTATTACATAATAATGGAAACAAAAAAAGAATATAAAGTAAAAGAAGAAATTATCTTGATAGAGTCGGTAAAGGAGATTACATCTTCTTCGGCGAACTCCCTCTAGATCTCCTCATAAAGGCACTAATGTTGGTATTTTGAGAAGATAATCACATATATAATATGACTTGGGAAGTTTATAAGGAAAATGGTCTGGTTATGGATGATATTGAAGGATAAACGAGTTATGAATAAATGAGGGAGGAGGTTCTATTTTATAGATCTGGTTTGTGGTACCTTTGAAATTTCAAAAAATATTAATTTATAATAAATTCAAAACACATATAGAGACCAAAAAATTTCTTATTTTATAATTTTATATGATATAATGTTTTAATATAATCTAAAAACAAATTTTAGTCAAGTTATTATGTACATTTGAACCTTATCATTTTCAATTAACACGTAGTTATTCTATTTAATTTTAACTAAGGTAAGAAATACTTCAATATTAAAAGGGGAAATAATTAATTATTTGATATTAATTAGATTGTAAATGAATAATTAAGAACATTTTAAACCATTTAATAATTATTAAATATTTTTAAAAAATGTTTTATTATTTTTAAATAATTTAATAATACATTATTTTGATAAACAATCAATAGAGTTAATTTTAATACTATATAATTAATTAATTATTAAAAATATAAATATAACAAGTTAAATTCAAAATAATGTATAATTATGTTTATAATTGGTCAAGGTATTCTATAATATTCTTTTTATATATTAATTATCCCAAATTATAATTATTTTAATATTTTTAATAACTTTTATTTATTATCTTAATTATTAAATTAATTAGTACATTAGTTTTGTGTAATTATTTAACATAATTATTTTTTGAATAAAATTTTAGAATAAAATACTATGATTACTATAAATCATCTATATTTCATAATAATACTTATATTCAAATATATATTTTGAAAAATCCTACATCAAAAATGTTATATTTGAGGAAGACATATTTAAAATTTCTTTAAATAAAATAAAATTAATGTACTAATGTCATCCATGTTGCTTCCAAAGGATAAAATTTTTACCTAAGGAAAATTTAGGCAAAAAAAATCATGCAATTATATTAGGACAAGGGTTATGGTAGTTTTATAGCATTATTTTCACCCTTAATTTCCAGATTTATCCTTTTACCATATTAATAAACATTACCAAAGATACTATTCATAATGCCCAAAATAGAAGAAATATATTTAAATAATTTGTACCTATAGATTAAAAATATTGATTATATTTTTTAAAATTAAAAACATAGAAGTTTTAATAATTAATTTTAAATTCATCTCATTGTAAGAAAGAGAAAACTAGTTTTAAAAGTTAAGACATTGAAAAAGATTGAAATATTTTTGCATCTGAATTTAATGTAAAATTAATTCTAATGAAATACATTATATTAATAGATAAAAATGTAATATATTTATACTCTAAAACCATTCAATATTATAATTTAACAATAAAAATTATTTCTATGAAAAAAGTTGTTTTCTATTAAAATTAAGTATTTTTTATAATTCATCAAAACATGAAAGTTATCAGAAGAATATAAAATATTTACCCAAATTAATTTTTTAGATCCTTCTTCAAAATAATAAGTTTATATTTTCCTATAAAAATTCTTAATTTTTTAAAATATTAATTCAAAAATGGTTGGATATTAAAAGGTATTAAAAGTACCCATCTGAAAAAATATAATATTTTATACATAAAATAGGGTTTATACATAACTTAGGACTAAAATATTTATTATATGAATATAAATAATATTTTATTAAATATTTAAAATATATATTTCATTAATTTCATTTAATAATTGTAATTCACTTAATTTATTAATACAATAATACATATATTTCATTTAGATTTAATTTGTTTATATATTTCATAAATAATTGGTACCTAATAAATTCACCCTACATTTTCATAAGTTAGTAATTTATTCCTCCTAACCTAACACCTAGGTTATAATGTTAATTTTATACCAAGGGTATCTCACGGTTCATTTAAAATCATGATTGTGTGCAATGAAAGATATTGAAGAATTAATTTTTTTTAAAGAAAATATTTTATAAAAACATATCAGTGTTAAATGATTTCCCTAAAGGGTCATCAATTTAATAATCATAGTCCCTTCATAGATCCATTTATTTTTTGTTCTTGATCTGATACGACACATCCAACAACTTAAATAAATAAATAATGAAGGGATTGTGAAGAAACTATATTACATTATAAGAACACAAAAAATATTGCTATTTTCCAAACTACTCTATTTTACACCATAAACATAACATATAGGTTACTTATCCACTAATACTATGAATTAAGATAGTAATTATAAAATTAAAACACATATTCCTCATAATATATGAAAAGAAGAACCTCCAATCTTTTTCCAAGAAGATTATAGAAAAACTCCCTTAGAATGGGTTTCAAGCTCTCCCCTTTGATAAATATTGATATATGAGATGATAATGATTCCCTAAAATGGACATAAGATCATTAATTGGAAGACCCCCCATTTCCAATGGTGGTTAGGGAGAATAATTTTGGGATAAAGCATGATTATGAGGGGGTAGATAGATATTTCTGGCCAAATATTGAATGGCGCATGCCTAAAGTGCACAGTTAGTTAAACCATGCCCCAACCATGTGGATGGATATGTACATAATCAATTTAAGCTACACATTTACTGGGGATAGGTATATGATTTTTTAACCATATATATACCATTTTATGGTTTTCTCACCTGACCTCCAACTCAAACGGTTTTTGGGAATGTTAGTATGGTTTGAATAACCATGTAGGGACCATGAAATTATTAATGTCTCTTGACTTTAAATTATAAATGGTTTTTTGGGATTAGTTTTATGGTTTGGATTCTATATAAAAAATCTTACACTATATTAAATGGTTCTAAACACCTTCAATTTTCCTCTAAAATTCCTAGTTAATGATAACACTCATCAATTATTCCTTAAATTCACAATTCCCACCCATCAAAACATGTAAATAATGTAAACATATGGAAATTCATAATAATTTTTTTTTCTAGTTTTTATCTAAATGTTTTGGGAAATTCACACCAGTGCATCAAAATCCACCACGCATGATCAATTATTTATCCTTAAACAATTACCTAGAAAATAATTCCAAAGGGACCACCAAATATACAGGTTGAAATGTCACAAATTATATAAAAAAATCAATGCAAGTTTTGAATTAATTAATATTGAATCTTCTATATAAAATCTTGAAAACACCAAAATTCTCAAAGAAACCAAAAAAGTAGATTTAGTTTACAATTTAAATTTTTTTCTTAAGTCATTGGTTTATTAAATCTAAAATTTAACTTATTTATTTAAAATAAAGTTCTTTTATGAATTTAAATCTAATTTTAGCACTTGGGTAGGTTAGGAAAAGGTCTCATCGATACCATATAGTGATACATAAATTTTATAGGCCTCACAACCTCATTGACTTGCAACATTGATGTAAAATAGAGTATCATTGTCATCTTGGGTATTACATTTTCTTATATTTAATGTTTTATTGATGTGAGACACTAGGAAAGATGACTCAATTTAATTTATTTTTAGATCAAGTGAAGAGGTCATGAAATAAATGTTGCATAATAACTACATGCACAACATCAACAATTTCAATGTCTAACTCCTACTAATGCATAAATTTATACTAAATTATAGAGGTTTTTAAATATAAACTAAAATATCAAAAAATCATATTTAATAACAATGTTTTTTGATTAGTACTTAAATAATGTTCCTTGGATGTTTCTATTCTTATGTACATGAAATACATGCTCATCAATCAAAGCCTGTGAAAAAAATATCAAAATTATTCATGGAAAATAATTTTTATTTTAATTATAGATGAATTATAAATTTATAAAATTCATCAAATGGTCTCTATGAAAAACATTCCATCATTTTAATGGACAAGATAATGACCAAATGGGGTACTAAAATTTTATCTACTCTCCAAAATACATATGACTGAGCATGGTCCCCCATGATAGTGTTAAGTAGAGAAGTGTAAGAATGTAATAAAAGGAAAGGAAATTCAGAATTAAAACAATTAAAGTACAAAAGTCATGGGAAAATAACTCCCCTAGAGTGTATCTTGATATAGAGATACAAGTCAGTGTGTGAGATATTGTTAAATAAAAGAGTGTGATGAAAACAATGGAAGGATTCGACCTGTTATATAGTCTTGAAAAACCTAAGGATGTAAAGAAAGACAAAAAACACATCATCAAGTAACCTAATAGAAGTACACAATCACCCCATGAATTATAAATAAATATTAAGTAAATATTGTGACACCACACAAAAATAGTAAAACAAATAAAAAAACATTTTTTTAATAATTTTGGGTTACCTCTCGACCAGTGATAAATTTTTCATCTAAAGCTAGATGTATCTGATTCTCTTTAATTATTTAATATAATGGTAGAGACCATTCCCACTATGTATTAAATTTCAATATAAGGTTTTAGATGTAACCAATTTATCTAGAATTTAGTTCCATCATCTCCAATAATATGCACCTCACCATGGTTTAAATACTTGATTACACTAAATGGATAAAATAATTAGGACTTCAACCTACTAGGAAAGAGTTGAAACCAAGATATAAAAATAAAATCATTATCTATGGGATGAAATAATTTCAATAAAATAATAAATTAATGGATTAATTTTATTTTTCATTTTAAATTGAGGAATTTTAACTTTCCTTATTTTTGATTTCATTATTCTCAGAAAGCCACAATTCCTGCATCTCCCCAACATTTTTGGGATCAAAATTTTGGGTTTTTAATACCACATAAGACTTATGTTCCAATTCCACATGAAAATGAAATGTATTCCCAAAAACCAACTAGAATTTTAAAATCCTAAGTGGATTTTACTAGGCTATTTTATTTTCCCAAAACGCATCGTCAAGCATCATGTACATTTCCTTATTGCACTTAGTATGTTCTCCAGAATTTTTCTATCATCTAGATTCAAATCCACCACATGGATACTAGATTATGGTGATATGGTGTTCTAGTGATGTAACTCTCCCCACACTTCCTTAGTACATTTATTAAAATAGTGTTTTCAAAATAAGTTCCCCATCCATTGATTATTTCTCTTATAACTCCAAATCAACATGACACATTATTTTTAATGAATAAAATGATTATCTTTGTCATGTTGTGTATGATTGTTGAATATTCTTCCCATTTATAAGAATTTTCCACAAACATTGAAATTTACATATTTCTATATATAGGTAGTAATTTACCCATGAATTTAACACCCCATACATCATATATCTCTACTTCTAAGTTGGGAAGTTGGTGTATTTCATCTTGTTGTATAATATTCCACATATGTTGGAATAGATCACAACATGTTGTGAAGATTTCAAGATTCTTATACATGGTGGGATAGAAAAATACATATTTTAAGAGATTATAAATGGTGTGGTCTGGCCGATGGTGTCTATCATATGAAGAATAATGAAAAAACTTCAATATTCCTTACACTTTTGTTTCTAACACACAATATCTTATTATTCCTTCTTCTGAAGATCAAAACAATAACAAATCTTCCCAATAATAGTATCTTAATTCCAAAAAATCTATTATATTTTATTGATAATAGAGGTCAATGTATAACCCTACCAGAGATAAATAATTTTTAAAATATGAAAACCAAGGCTGATGGGTTTTCATTACAAAAAATATGTGTTCATCTGGGAAGTCTTATTGGATATTTATATTCTTCTTTTTCCAATAGGGGTAGTTCAAAATGATTAAAGTTTTACACCATAAGATTTTCACTCCCCTTCTTATCATAAATATCTAAATAAAATTACAATATGAGGAGTACCCTCTAAATCAAATGTTCCATAGTGACATTTTTGTTACGAAGGTGTTTGAGGGAAGTATAATCCATCTAAACAATCACCTTGGACAACACCAAATAATATAAATATCTATAAAATTCAAATAATAATTTTAAAATATATTTATCTATAGTGGTATAATTAAATTTATATTCATTTAATGTTAGAATGTCCTAATATATTGTATAAAAAACACATGCAACATAATATCCAAGGATTTACTACATCGCATAATCTCTTACATCACACTTTAATTCAAACATCCCAATATAGTCTAGAGTGATCATAATAAAATATTCAACTAGAATCTATTTCATTAACTAAATATCCTTAATGAATTGTTCATTAAGTTTGAAAAGTTCATACTTTGTAAGGTGATTTTTCAATAGTTGAGAAATTTTGTAAAATTCTCTCATAAATCTACAATTGAATCCTTCACATCCAAGGAAATTATATATTTCTTCAAATGAAGTTGGGATGGGAAAGATGGTTATAAATTCAATTTTTTATGGATCAACCTCAATACCTTTTCCAAATATTTAGTTTCCCAATACTATACCTTGTTACACCATGGAATGGAAATTTTCCTAATTTAGAACCAGGTTAGTCTGCTCATACTATTCCAAAACCAGCTCCTTATTCCTTAATCATGTATTCAATGATTTACGGTTTACTAAGAAATATCCCATGAACCCCTATAGATCACTCTCTACTATATAATGAAAAATATCTATTAAACATCACTAGAATTTTGTACAATCATTACAAAATCTAAAATAAATATAAATATACACAAGTGTGATGTATGGTAAGTGAAAGATCCATTTTCTTGGTATTCTAGAGTTATCAACATCAAATTTTATCTGAAAAAACCTATAAGGAAACAAAATTAATCATTCCCGGTTAGATATTATTGCATATAATACATGAAAAGAAGTAAAAATTGGCCCTTCATCATGGCGTCATTTATCATCAAATAATATGCATGCACTACCCATCGCATGACATTACATGTGTAAATTAGTTCATTATTATCATTTAAAATTACCCTAATCCGACCCTTCATTGGGACCACTTTCAAAGTACTCACCCATGATCTTTCCAAAATTAATTATATGATTATTTATTCTAATAAACTGATCAACTTCTTTTTAAAAAATTCTTTCAGGGGTAGGTTTATCCTCCACCATGTTTTCTTTGATGGGTTAGCTCACTCTTCTAAATGTATCTTGTGATAGAAAAATAATTCGACTGATTCTATTCAAAAAATCCACCATCCATCCAATAGATTTCTTCCTCATTTTAATCACTTATAAAAATTCATCTTTTTGGTTGGTAGTGAGGGAAGGATTATAAATAACTAGATACATATCTTTCCCCCTTAAATAATAATATTTCAATGATGAAAGAAGGGGATTTAGTTTCATATGAAGTGACTTAAAGTTAATAAAACAAAGATTTTGGTCTCCTATCATTCCATAGGTTATGTAGTGGTTTTCTTATTCTAGTAATATTTTCTTTTTATTGAAACA
Source organism: Viscum album (assembly GCA_963277665.1). Classification (NCBI taxonomy): domain Eukaryota; kingdom Viridiplantae; phylum Streptophyta; class Magnoliopsida; order Santalales; family Viscaceae; genus Viscum; species Viscum album. Next base: position 1,626,639,033 of record OY728161.1, on the reverse strand, counting down.
ATTTATTTTTTTATTCCATAAAAACTGGTCTTCCTCATCAAATTCGAACAATTATGGACAAGTTTCACTAACTTCGGATCCTAAGTAATTTTACATTTTTGAAATTGTAATTTATTTATGATAATCTATAAGTGATGATTTCTCGATATACTTAAGGACATTATATGAGTAATTTTCATCACCCACATAAAAAATAAAATCTCCTCGATGAACATCAATAAATAATTTTTAGTTTCTAGTAAAGGTATTATAATGTTTAGTGTAACTTTAGTGTAATAATCCATATTAAGGGTAATGAAGTCCATTGGATTTTTTTTACAAACTATAACCAATGAATCTTCCAAGATCCCCTTGGAATTTTTGATCAATCAACTAGAAAATTGAAGTGTCAATTGAGTGGGATTCATTTCATTGATCCTCAACATTTTAAAGACTCCAAAGGGAATCAAATTGACTATATATCCCAATACATATAAGGATTTACCTAATTTATAAGGTACAATGCTTCATGGGATGTTAAAACTCATAGGGTATTGAATATTCAGTAGGATTGAATGTTATACCAATACTAAGGCAAATAGTACCCAGGTCATTGAACTTATTTAATTGGAAATGATCTCCATCATAAATTTTGAATATGTATGTATTTTATTTAATGGTTCTTTAAAAGAAATGTAAATGTGGAATTTTCTAACCTCCTCCATATAATATCCAAAACACTAATATAATTTCCAATAATTCATTCTCCACTGAAAAGGAAAGGGTGGAACTTGCATCTTGAATAAATTATTCTCATTTCCCTAAGTCACTCAATTTAATTTAGACATATATTTTACCAATGATAACATATCATGTTTTGCTACACCTTCCATATTCTATAAGGGTACATCTTTATTTTAATTATCTTAGTTCTTTTTCTTTTTTGAGGTAGATTAAGATTGTTCTTTTCTGTTCCCCAAGGCCACCAACTTGGCCATTTAGTGAGGTTTATTCTTAGTGTTACTTGGTAGTGTGCCATATTGGATTTCCAAATGTGGATTGTAAAGTTACCCAATCTATTTTTAATGTATTTAATAGTATCCTACTTTTTTTTGAAACTTGGTCTCAACAGTGGTAATGAAATTGGACATTATTTCTTTATAATTGGACTTTGTCTCTAATTGTGGTTGTTGCACCACAAATTATTGTTTCTAAAGAGGGTTATGATATGTATGGTGGTTTTGATAATATTTTTATTTCTATTACCCCTATTAGTATGGATTTCCTTATTTTTCTTTCTTTGGATATAGATTCTTAAATTGAGGTTGAGTGAACTTGTGAGGTATTTGAGGTTTTTATCGATAGTCTTACTATTTTGTCCACTCAAAAACATATTCAATTTCTATTTACTTGTTATATTATAATATTTAATAAAAAATACATGGCCATAAATTTTAATAATTTTACCTTACCTCACAAGTATCAGGACTGGAAATTGTGATTCGACACTATCCCAAACCATGGTTTTCACCACAATCATTACAATATGGATTTTTCAAAACATTAAATTGAACAATTTTTTTTAACATAGAGTGAATAAATAATATTTATCATTGTATAAAAATTGGAAGACATGATTATTATGGAATTAACATTGTGAATTACTCTTTTAAGAGTGCCCTATTAAAAATTCCATTGAAAGATGTTGGCCGATATATCCTTATGTAATTCAAATAATTCTCCATGAGATTTTCCAATTATTTTTCATCACAATTAATGTGAACCATTCAATATGTGCTCCTCATGATATAAAATGATCATGGTATAAGGTCAATGGATAAATAAACCTCATAATCATGGGGAATAACATGTAGATCATCTAGAAATACTTTAGTATATTACCTCACAATTACTATGTCATCAATACAAACAATCTCTCTAATAATTAGATACATAAGTCCCTCATTAATATGTATAAAAAATAATATTATATAATTTTATTCCATGGGGATATCATCCTTATATTGATTCTTAAGAGGTAGATGATCTGGAATATTAAATAAGAATTCATTGTGTTAATTATTTATATGAGATATATATTGGGATAACCAATACATACCCAGAATCACATAAAATTTAACCCAGGGTAGAAAAATTAGATCTTTGGAATGTTTCATCTAAGAAATATCTATCAGACAGGATATATATATCTTATACATGATCATTTCTACACTATGTGTTTTCATAGATAATACATTATCCATCTCTTGATGTCGTGATTGCAAATTCATAGAAAACTTGTGTGATATGAAAGAATATGATGAATCAGAATCAAATAAGGTACTTTTAGATCCAGAATAAAGTTTAAGTGTACCTCCCAACACTTCATTACCAGGATCCACCTTAGTGTAAGTGTTCATGAATTCACTTCATTGTTCCCTATATTTGGGATTATTTTGTGAAATAATTAATTATTTGGTATGTGGGTTGGATTATTGAATTACAACGTGTCCAAACTTATTAATGATGAAGTATTATAGTTCTGGCAGGTCATTAGAAAATAGATTATTCCCTTGTATTGCGTTAATTTTCTTCTTAGACTTACTTTGGGAGTTTTTGTCTTGGTGGAAAACATAAACACACTTAAAAATACGTCTTTGATCCTTTAAGTTAATTAACCAAGTACTTACTCCAAAAAGTTTGGCAAGTATGAGGTTTAACTTTCTTCACCCCATGTGAATAACCATTATGGTTTTCATTGTATTATGGATTTTTCTCTCTCATAAATCCTAAAAAAAGTACATATAAACCATATATTCTCTATAAAAAATCTAATAGACATTTAAGAATCTATTCATAGCTTCCAAAGCATCTTATAGACAAATCCTCTAGAAGATTAGTTTATAATCCACTAAAGATATGATCAAATTTACTTTTTGGAATATAGATAAAACCTTAAGAATATGTTTTAAGCCTCATGAACTTTTCTTCATATGTATTAATTAAATTATCCCCCTTTTTTGAACTCCATGAACTTTATATCCATATTCATACATAGAGTGTGAGGAAAATACTTGGAGAAGAACACATTCTTAAAATCAAACTTTCTTTTAAGTCTACTTATTCATTATTTGTTTTATTCCTTTGAAGATTCCCCCATTGGTCCACCTCACCATATAAATGGTAAATATAATGAAAAACCTTCTCATGTTCTGAGCACCAGAGAATGTAAAATATTTTTCCACTACATTGGCCAATTCAATGATAAATGTGGATTTGCATATCCCTTAAAAGTTTATGGATGTTTTTCATAAGGCTCAATATAAAGATGTTGCCTCCTTAGAGTGATCAAGAGATCAATATTTTTCACATTATTATTCATATCTTGAGATTATTGAGTTATATTTTCTATGAGGTTTAGTACTGTAGATCATATTCCATTGGGATGTTCATTAGGACACCATCACATTGTCCCTCACACCCATTATTAACTCAGTTCCCTTTAGTGACAACCATTACCAAAACAAAAAAAGGAGTTAACATGAGTAATAAAAAATTACAATAATAAGATAAGAAAAATAGAAAAAATGGAATATAACCTTAAAATATCTTATTCTTTGACACTATCATGTTACTCCATTTCATTTATTTCATCCTATGTTATTCTTGGTTAAACATTTTTCCTTTTATCGTACTTATTATTCTAATACATCAAAGTAACCAAGAAATAAATCCATTAAAATGGTTCATGAATAATATGAGATTAGATAATGCATATTACCTTGGGGTGTATATCATGTCATACAGTTAGGCCTCATAATCGTGCACCTGGTCATGGTTTAGTTTATACCAGACATGCACTCTTCGGTGTTATTACCCCTATGTATAACTGTTTGAGAGCCTGTAACAAATTTTTTTCTATCTATAATGGGATTTATTTTATAAAAAACAACTAATTAAGAATATAATATTTTATTATATCATCATATACTTATAATCATCTCTAGGTATTTCCACTAAGTTTCAATATCCTTAATTCATAAGATATCCTTTATAATCTTCCAAAATAACTAAACCTTTCAACTGATTTGAAATATAGTGACCCAATCTAAACATGAATTTAGTTTATATAATTTAAATTATTTAAAACAACATATTTCATAAATAATAATATCCCATGGAATGATAGGTTTAGTTTTTAAGGGAATATCTATATATTAAACTTATTTTACAAAACTCACAATCATTTCTCCGTAAATTTATCCTACAACACCATATTCTAAACATCTAATTAGTATGATCACCCTCATTACCTATGGAATGAAAACATAAGAAAGGGATGAGATAAAATGGTTTATAAGTGTATAATGAACATTTCATGAAGGATTAGTTCATACGAATTAGTAAAAACTTAAGCAATAGAAAAATATCTTAACATCATGAGTGATAACTATAAACCATAATCGAGCCTCAAAGTACAAGTAATAATAAATTAAAGAAAAAAAATATAAACACAAAAACATAACACATATGACATGGAATAAAATAATTTAACATAAACCTCATATCTTGAGAAATTAAAATAATACTTAATAACATCATTTAATAATGGAAAGAAGATTATCATATGGATAAATTACATTCATGATTCACATAATGATAGCACAAGATAATAATATAGAAAATTTTTCAAATATGGAACATGCATTAGTATAGAGGAAATTAATTCCATGAGGTACACCATCAATTTCTAAGCTTATGATAAACTAAAATGTACTTTCAAATACTTTTCTTATGATATATCAACTTTTATCCAATACAATGGAGTGATATATAGAAAACCACCCTTCATCATCCATACTTATGATTTCCACTTTAAAATTATTCAATTATGGCATCATAAAGAACTAATTGAAATAAAATGGGTATAATAAAACTTCCAAATAAAATAATTCACTTTTCATAAATAACCCATGGAAATAAAGACCAGTTTCATAAAACATTCAAATGGTATAAAATTGCATCGAGAATTAAAATATTTTATACTAAAAACAAGGCCATCCAAAATAATAACATAATAAATGAAAACATATGGTGAAATATGAAACATAATTCCATTAGAGATATATCATTTGGAAATAATTAAAACAAATTCAAGAAATGGCAATTTTAAAAAAATTATTCATCATTATAAAAGTAACAGTTATGATTCTCTTTTCAAAAAGTAACATTTATTATTAATTAAAATTAAAATAAAAAATATCATGAAAATAAAAATGATACAAATATATTTTCTCTAAAAAAAAATAAAGAGCATCATTCAAAATGGAATTTTTTGGAACAATGAAGTTTTGTAATGAATTGTAAAATCAAAGAAAGGAGTTTGAGTTACCATATACCTTACCATGAATGTGATTTAACTACCTGTATCATAAACCCAAAAATATTAATTAACTATTTCTTAAAACTAGTCATATAAAAACTAATTTATATAATTCTTTAATTACAATTCTCTTTATGTATTTGATTGTAATTTTTTAACATCAGGTGTTAAATATATGGAACATTTTGAATTAGGTTTATAAAATCGGTGTTGATGTTATTTTTTATTCCAAAGATAATTTTTTTTAAAATATGAAATTTACAAGATTTAAGGTTTCATAAATACCTAAAATGTTATAATTACATTACACATAAGTTTTAGTCTTGTTTATTGAAGACATAATCCACGATGAACTTGTTTTGGGTTATTTTCTAATATCGATGTATTGCATTATAATGATAATTAATTTTCATGTTATCTCGAAAGAACTATATTAATGGTATATATTAATTATATATATAATAAATAATAATTAAATAAAATCTATAAATATCCATTATAGGGGTAGTGAAAAACAAAACATCTTCATTTGTGGAGGTAGTAGTCCACACACTCACAAAATTCATGTTTTTGTTTTTCTTAAAAGAATAGGGAAATGTGGTTAATATTTTTAAAATAATTATAATAATATAAAAATATAAAGAGTATATTGATGTTATCATATTGAGATAGTGATAATATGTTTGGGAAAGAAGAAGAGAATAAAAGTAAAAAGAAAAGAGGAAGATATAGTTGTAAATCTATACCTCACTATTTAATTTATCTCCTTTGTGAAGGGGGTTAATACATTATCAGGATGACGTTACCCCTTTATAAGTGAAAAGAGTTTAAATTTTCTAAATACCAAAAAATTTCAAACAATAGAAATTCACTCTATAGTAAAATATATCCAAAATTTATAAATAATAGACCTAAGAATATATAAAGTTCATCCACACATCATCCGTTCAATTAAAAAAGTTTTCAAACATGTTTGTGCCTTTACCTCTTAGGTTACTAATATTTTCCATTTTTTATTTTCACTATTGTAACTAGTTTTAACAAGTCAATTTATCATTTAAGCCAAAAAATAAAATTTTCCTTCTTATATAATTTGAACCTAATGATTCCAAATTTGAAGTAATTTTTTTGTTTAAAATTTTAAAAGTGACAATAATTAATTGTAAAATAATAAAAATAAAATGAATTAACATCAAACTTTTCAAGAAATATATCTTAATATCTATAATGTATTATATGGATTTATAAATTAATTTTTTGAAATAATGAATTAAAGTATAAAATGAATATTTGGTCATATAAAAAGGTTTCATGAATTTTAAAATCACACTAACATACTAATAATTTCATAAAATTCATGTAATTTTTAAAAATGGCACATTACACTATTAACCTAAAAATCAAATTTTTTAGAAAAAACTCAAAAATTAATATTAAGATAATATGTCCATAATTAATCAAAAAATGAATATAATTGTTTCAAACTCACATTATAAAAATTATAAACATTTTTTAATTAAAGACATAAAATATAGAGAAAAATTGTTTTTATAAAAAAAAACTTTGGGTATATTAACTATTTATTTTCCTATACATTACTAATTAATCGAATGCTAATATTTTATTCATATGAAACTATATTATACTTGAAAAGTATTAAATTTTAGAAAAATTGTTTAATTAGTTTCAAATATTCACTAGTTGAGTCAATATTTAAAGTAAATTGTTTTGGTTTTATTCATATATATATATATATCATAATTAAATTATCACTATTTATACCTACCTATTCTAAATAATCCTTACAATAATCTATATTTTTTTGCTTCTTGTGTTGTATATAGGGGATTCTATCAAATATACTTCTTATTTTTGTAGAAAAAACTATATTTATTACAACATAACAAAGAACTTATTATTTTCTCTTAGTTCAGTTTTAGGTTTATGATAGATGTATGTTTTCATTCCATTTTGGAACGCCAGATTATTATCATTTTATGAAGTGATAGTAGGGTCAATAATTATATATCCATCCTATTCATTAGGTAAATATATTTATCTAATGATATTACTTATTCTATTCATAGATAATATGCAATATTTTTTCTTATTTTACAAAATAATCTTTGTACTCTCGTATTCCATTCATGAAAAAGAAGTTAGATTTGTTCACTTTATTTTAGTGGTAATTTTTCCAAAAGAATTAGGTTTAATTATTACGAATTTTCCTCATTCCATGTCTCCTTAAAATTATTCCATATTTCTTATGATGATAATCTTATGTTATGGTATAATGTTTATGATTGTGATCACCCACTTACTATAGTCATTCTTGTCTCATGTTCCTTCCATATTATCCCTATATTTACTGTAATTTTAGATTAAAATATATTTATTGTATTCTTAAAGGTGATTAAATGTACTAAGGATATTATGAATGAAAATATAAATAATCTTTAAAATTATTTAAATAAAATTTCATGTTTTATATATACATTTTTTATAAACCTATTTTTCTCAAGAAATTAAAACTATTAATTTAATGAATTATGTTATAATTAATGTTTATATTATAAATTATATAGTAATATCATATTAAAGATGTGAGACAATATAGTTGGTATCAAATAATGGATTAATTAATTTGAGTATCAGTTTAGTAAAGGACATCATAAGTTAAACTTAGAGAAATCATAAGTTAAGACTTTAGAATTTATTTTAACATATGAATAATTTTTTTTTATCCTAGGTTTATGGAATAATGTTTTTATCTATCATTTTATTTTCATACAATGGTGTGAAATAGGAGTAACCATTCTAATATCTAAAGTGATGGACAATATAATGTTTATTTGAATGAAACTCCTAATTAAAAGGGTTATCGAGTTTTGAACCTTAATGGGTTACATAAACACTTTTCCCAAGTAATGACCTATAAACGTAAACAAAAAAAGCATCCAACTTTAACCAAGTGAGAGGAATTATCCATTGAATAATTTATGTGAGAATGGACTCCATTATTTATTAGATCTTTTTATCCACTTATAATAGAATAATGGGTTTGCTCTATAGAAATTATATTTTTTATTCTTCCCTTTTCTATGAAGGATAATGTAACCCAATAATATACCATTTATAAGGATAAGATTATAAATTATGGGAATTGATCAAGAATAAATCACAAAAAGGTGATGTTTAAGTAATAAAGTAGAAATAACTTATAAAAATATCTCTTCACAATTATTTCCCTTGAAATATTTACCACATGATGGAGAAATAATTTCCATAACTTATGGTAAAGGAAAATGTTTTTATTCCATGCTACATGGATAATTTCACATTGATTTTATGGTAGTTCTCCAGTTTTGTTTTCTATCATGATAGAAAAATGGATAGATTGTTTGGAAGTTTAAAATTATATTTTTAAAAGATATAAATATTCAAGAATATGTTAGTAATGAAGAAATGATTTTTTTCTATCAATATAGATATAAATTTTATATAATTGTCTCATAGACATGAAAATAAGAAATAAAGGATAATTTTTTATTTAGAGGATGAAATGATAAATGATTCTAGAGGGTCTAACCTCATTGATGTAAAAATATTTTACGAGGTACTCGATTTTTTTAAAGGAACTAGGAAATGATTTAAGTGTTGAAAAGAATGGAATTAAATCCCATTATTTTCAATTGGACTTGAATAAGTGAACTAATTTTATTTAACAAATTAATGGTCCATCCAATACATACCCAAAGTTTAAATGCATCAACCATAAGTAACTTGATAAAAATGAAATATAATGAAACAACAAGGGTATTCAAGGGTAATCAACATCTAAAACCATGAAGTCTAAGAGATAAAGGTAAAGAATACACTATCACAATATCTATGAAGTTAAAAGATGAAGTGGTGTAAGGTAGACTTACTATTCAGTCAATAATGGTGAATGTTTTTTTATTTATATTCTAATAATTCCTTTATTTTTAAACTTTCTTGGTATTTTTGAATGACCTCTATGAGACCTTGAAGTAGATAAATCCAGCAAAACATAATGTATTGAAATCATTTTAACCCATGTGTTTGACTCTTAACTTCTTAGTGTCGGTGGGAATATTATTCCAGTGATTTTCATTATTCATCCATTGGTAGAATTTGGTTCTATACATGGAATTAATTATATCTCATTTTATTGATTTTTATCAACTAATTTGAAAATGAAATATCATTCAATATCCTAAACCGTACCCTGATCTTATACACATGTAATGCATTTTATTAATATCTTTTAATGCTTTTTATGTTGATACTTAATGAAGAGAAATGTCTTGTAAAAATTATTGATATAAAGGAAATAATCAACTTTGAAGATATATCCATCTTAAGGGAATACACTAATTTTTTTTTCTGATTAATTTCTATGACCTCGCTCAGATTTTGGTTTATAGTTATCAATAGAAATCATACTCTATGTAACATTTATATCCAAAAGTCTTTAAAGAAAATCCATGATAAAACAAGATATGTTAATTAATAATCTATAATATAATTTGGATAAAGGGTTCATGCACCCTAGTAGAACACGTTAGAGTGTACCAGTGATCTTTGTTAGGAAGAAGGATATATCAATTCAACTTTTCACAACTCACCAAGAGATTAACATGATCACTATAAAGAATATTTATCCACTAATAAGGAATGATGACTTATTAAATCAACTTTAATTAGGTTAATAGTTCTCAAAAGTAGATATTCGTTCTGATTAACATTATCTAAGAGTGATTATATATGGTAATAAAAGGATATAATTCTTTAAAAAGTATTAATATTTTGATTAATAATGGTTCCATTTGGAATAAAAAATGAAAAAAAATGTGTGTGGTATCAATGAATAGAGTAAATAGTGATTTAATTTAGAAATATATGGAGGTATTTATTGATGATTTTCTTATATACTCAAAAAACACGTATATAAAGGGCACTTAAAGATTGTGATAAATACATTACAAAATGGAATAGTATTATCTATATTTGGAATGTTAAAAATTTGGATACAATAAGTCACATTATTTTTTTGAAGATCCATAGTTTTATTAGATTTTGTAAATAATATTGACACTTTTTTGAGAAATTAATATTATTAACTATCCAACTAACTAAGTGAACATAAAAGGAGGTAATATATTTGTGGATTTAATAATAGGAAGAGGTATTTAAAAACATCAACAAGAGGCTAGTCTCTATATATATTCTAATAGTAACCTCAAGTGGAGAAGTGGTTTTCATATATACTTTGAACAAATTATTAGGTTTTTTACTCATTAACAATGATGAAGTGATAGCCGATACATCATGAAAATTGAATATCCATGAGAAGAAGATCTGATTAATAATCCTGTGTTAATAACTATAATTGTTTCACAATAATATTTTGAGTAAATTCCACTATAGTGAGAAGTTTGACGTATATCATTACCTAAATAGATTAAACTATTTATTCACATATAAGTAGTTGAACATGAATCAATGAAGATTATTGAAGCTAACCAATGATGATGAGTACACAGTTCACCGCCTTCATAGAATGGAGAATAAGGTAGTTACTTCTCTTATAATAAATGAATATACCACGCTATCCATGATGAGGATTGATAAATACCATATTTTCATGGATATGAAAAGGATGGATCTAGAAATAATAAAGGTAAGGAAGAAATCACAACTTTCCCAAATGATTACCCATACATCTATCCAAGATAAAATCAAGGCTGCTAAAAGGGATGATCTTGAGCTTTAAATGAAGGGGGAATAATATAGGTAAATTTACATGAATTAAATTCTCAAAAATATGAAGTTATTATATTTGGAATAATATTTGTTTCCCATCAACACATAATATAATAATGAAACTGCTAGAAAATTTATGCAACTCATTTTTCTCCATTCACACTAGATATACCAAGATGTAGTGAAATATTCAAGAGAACATATAAATGGACAATATGAAGAAGTGTATTGCAGAGTACACTCGAAAGTTATTGGCATGTTATAATGATAAATTGGATAATTAAGAGTCTACGAGGTTGATGCAACCTTTAATCATATTATCATGAAAACTGGACAAATTTTCAATGGAATGTTTCATAGATCTTCTAAATACATATAAAATAAACAATGCCATATGTGTTGTGGTGAATACACTCACAAATGCAACCCATTTTATTATTATTCAACAAGATTTACTACTTGATAAATTGTACAAGATATACATAAAGGATGTTGTGATACTAGGGGAACTACTTTTTATCGTAGTAAATAAGATACAAGGTTTAACCCTTTATTTAAGAGAAGTCTTCAATATGTATGAAATATTGAGTTGAAAAATAGTATGGATTATTTCCCATAAATTACTAGCTAATATTAATGAACTCTTTAAAAACATATGGATATTATAATAGATTACTCAATGGAATTCCAATGAAGTTAGGATTAAAATAATCCAATTAATAAATTATCACACAATAACATCTTCCACTCAAGTATTCAAATGGAACTATATAAATCTATATTTGGGAGGATATATGGAACTTTAACATGTTGTGTTAAATATGGTGAATGGAAGATAGTGGGACCTAAAATTGTGAAAGGTATGATAAACATGGTTTAATCCATTTATAAACACATCAAAGTGGCATGATATTGATAAAAGATGATATATACTTATGTTTTAGTAAAAGTAAAATAATAAATTATATTTATTAATATTGTACCAGTGTCAATAAAGAGTTCCGAACTGTAACATCTTAGTTTTTCTCTAAGGTATGTCACCTTTGAGTTTTTTTCTAAAATTTATTTTTTACTCTTATCAATGTAACAAAGTGTTTAATGAAGGGTTTGAGAGTGATCAGAGATTATTTGGAAGCTGGTGATTTGAATCTTGGGGAAGTTGTATGAGGTGCATGGTTGGTTCATGGTTATTAGTAACCATGAAACTCAACCATGCAACCCATATATAATATAGAATTGTTTGAAAAACATTGTGAGGGAGACCACATCACCATGAAAAAAAATTGGACATGTTATAGTCAAAACCCACACATGCTGCGCATGGTTTGGAAAACCCTACACCTCGACCGTACCCTAATTTCCACATAGGTAGTGACCCCACATGGTTGGAGTACAATTTTTCCAAAACCATGAATGATAGTAAAGAGTTGGGTGCCTTTTGACTGTGTATTTCATATGGTTAGACCACGGGTTTTCCAAACCTACAACCAAACATTGAGTCCTATAAATTATGGGGAATTTACAATTTTTATTTCACTTATTTTAAATTAATCACCCTCTTTTATTTTTTCTCTATGTGTAGTTTCACCCCTATCCCATTGGAAATATCTCAATCCTTCCAATCTACACATTAAGGTTTCTTCCTCATCCAACATCAGAATCAAGTTTTTTTATCTCATTTCATTCCTCTAGGTTATATCTTTAAACCATTACATTATTTTTTCATCTTATCTCTCTATATTTGGTGCTATTTAGGTGTGAGATAATATGTCATATTTTTTGGGTATTTGTATATTCATTAACTTTATTTCAATTCAGACCATACCAAAAGCTAATACTAGATGAGTGATCATATAACACCATAAGGTAGGTGATATATGTGTTTTACCATAAGTATCATAAATTTATAAGAATTAAAATTCTTCTACAAACAATTTTAATCCATACTTTTCCACTTAAATAAATTTTCTTTACAATAGAGTTTAATTTGACTATTAAATACCCTATATGACCCTATTATTATTGTTGGAGGTCTATGAAGTCAAACTTGATTAATCTCTTTGGTGTGGAATAAATATTTATAGACACCCTTTTCATTTTAATAACAAAAACACCCATTGGTGTGTTTGGTATGACTTCCTAAAATGTTTTTTTAATTTAAGTGGATGAATTGACACTTTTGGATTGGGAAATAATGTTTTTCATGGATCTTAATAATTTGAAATCAAATGATCAATGGTATGAAACATTATATATATCCCCTTTTCATTATTGAATGAAAATATAAAAACTTGAATTATATAAAGTTAATGAATTGGAATGGTTATCACATGAGCTTTGTTATATAAGACGAAAGGTTACTACTCCTCTAAGTATTATAGATCATTTCTTGTTATTGGATTGGATATACATGATCCATCCTTGGATTTATGAATTAATTCATTGATAACTCATAGAAAAACACCTTTATTCATTGGTATTATGAAAAGGGAGATACCCACCATTGAATTTGGCTAATGTTTTATTTATACATGAATTCCTCAACATTTTGCTTACAATTCACTATACTATTTCCTAGATATTAGAATGCCTCATATACACTCCTTGAATTCAGAGGATTTATTTAGACCTCAGTCACCTTAGATTATTACCTTATTTCTAGTCATGATTATCCTAATATTTACCGTGGACATGATCCAGGGACTCTATTAAAAAATTTTCTAGTGAAATGACTTGTGTGAACCCCTTGGATTATACTCAAACCCCATAGTTAGGATACATTATTTATGTTATTTAAGTTGGGTTGACCTTCAAATTTCAATGATACGCTATTTCGTCTTGGATACTTCATTACTATTGTTATGCCTTGGACACCTTGGTTCACCTTGGGTCCCATTTTGTGATTGTTTAAACTGGTACCCTTCTATTATACATGCTAAACCCAAACCTCTTGTAGGTATATTGTTCTGACATTATTATCTTGAGACGAAGTTGGTATGGTCGTCCAAGTACCCCATTAAGAGTCCAAGCACGAAATGGTTATTATTGTATTAATTTTATTACACTACATAAAACTATAACCACAAAATATTGATTTTACATTCATTAACTAGATTTCTATTGAATCCTTTGGTGGTGGCCTACTGAGTATCCCTCAAAACCTATTTATGATATCAGTTTGTATTCATATATAGTTCATGGATAAAAGTGGGGACAAGGGTAAGAACCCAATCTTGGATTCATGATTAATTATAAAATGGGAGATTGGGAGTGTTAGAATGATCCTTGGATCATGATGCTATTAGAGATATACTTTTTTGTATTTTTTCTTTTCAATATACATATATGTATGAATTTTGAATTTTTAATATTTCCATGACACAATCATCATTTTATATATGGTTCCACTTTTGGATTGATATATTATTACTATCTAGAATATTTACATGTTCTTATCTATTTTTCTTTTTTTAGGATTTATATATTTATTGATTAACTCACAGTTGTTCCATTCTAATTATTGGTGTATAACCTCCTCACCATACCATCATAGACCTTCACTACAATTTAGCATCCTATGGTTTATGAGGAGGCATGCATGAGGCGATGTGGCAAACTAAGTTTGGTTAATTATGAATAACTAAATTGGATTAATGGATATAAAATTGAACTAATTTTATTATTTAACAAATTAAAAATACAATTTATATTTATAAATGTTTTAAAAAATACACACTTTTCAATTATAATTCATTATTTTCAATATTCATCGAAAAATGAAACTTCTCAGAAAAATCCCAAAAATTCAGAAAAGTTAATTTTTGGTGTTATGATTTCATAAATTAATTTTATTTTTTCAAATAAATTTTCTATAATTTTTAAAAATTTATAATCATAAAATGAAATAAAATTTATCTTTGATGAAAACAAAAGTTTTGAATAATAAAACCAATTTTCTAAAAATTTATTGATTATTTACTAAAAATTTGTCAACAATTTATATCGAGTAAGTCATATATATATATACATATTTATATATTTCATAAAGTAATTAATTCTATTCATACCAATCAATTTACTTTTTTTTGTTATAATGGTAATAAATCATGAGTCATTTATGTTCAGTGTTTCATTTTTAATACACTATAAAACATAAAATACTTGGGGTTATGTGTAACACAATATGAACTGATTATTGTGTGTAATGAAAGATAAATTCACTATTTCAAGTCCTTTACACTACCATAAATAATTTTATTCTTTTAAAATATCTAGGAATTACATGGTCTCAAGTATGCATTACGGTGTCATGTAAATGTTTTTTTTCTGACTTCTATTTTTGGAATTATGAATAAAGATTTTTCCTAGAAAAAAATTGATGGAATTTGATAGTACATGGAACAATAGTCTAGTACCAAGGAATGGTAGTATTTTTATTAGCATAAACAAATATCGATTAGAGGGTTATTTATAAATATGTTTCATTTAAAATATTTTCACTGGAAATTCTATTATATTACATCAATGTGGGAGATAATATCATGTGAATCCTCATTTCGATCGAGGACAAGTTGAGTGTTGAGCCTATTTTAGAATGGAGAATCATCAGTGTTTTTTTATATGTTTATATTTTTTTTATTTTAAAGGATCTATAATAGCTCCACCTTTCGGAGCAGGATCAATAGCTCCATGTTAGTTATGTAGGTGGACCACCATTGAGTGCAAAGACCACGAGGGTGGATGTGGTCTAGGAGGCTAGATTCAAGATATTTCATGCAAGATGAGTGGACCCACACTATGTAGTTGGGTTGTAGCTCAGGGTTTTGGATTTGGCCATATATATACTGTACAACATATAGATAAGGAGCAGGGTGTCAGGTTGTCTATAGTATGAGGTACAATTTTGGTTGCCTCTATTTTAGTATTTAACCTTTTTAATAAAAGTGACTCACATTATTTTACAACTATTAATACTATGTAAATCTCTGGTCTTGAGATTCAATATTTGTGTGGCGTGATGATACTTGGAACTCCATTGGTAATTCGATCAAAAAGTGTATGCCAGTGCAAGGAATGTCCACTTGAGGTAGGAAATTATCATTTCTTATGGGATATCTTTATCCTTGATATGATGGGTTTCAATATCATCCTTGGGAAGAAATTTTTATTTCCTTATCACGACTATATATACTTCTATTTCCACATGGTATCATTTACATCACTAGAGGGTGCTAGTTATCTTCAACATGGTGAATGGGATGTCTAAGTAAGTAGAGTTATACTAAATAATCATGGGATAGGAAGTGTGATGACCCCTATTACATTACATTATGTGAATGATAAGAGAACACATTGGTCTAATTTCCTCCAAATAATAGATTGTTTAAGGGTGTTTCTCTTGATGATTTTTAAGGACTACCTCTTGAGAGAGAGGTAGAGTTTAAGATAAAGGTAGTTCCCAGAGATGCACCGATATCAATTCCACATTATAGGATATCTTCTACTAAGTTATAAGAGCTCAAGAGGTTTCTAGAGAACTTGGAGGTGAAGAGTTTTATATAATCCAATAATTCACCTTGGGGCTCACTTGTTGTTTTCACCAAGAAGTAGATGATACAATTTGATTCTGTGTGGATTACCATTAGTTGAACTAGCTTACTTTTAAGAATTAAAATATGCTACGTATTATAGAAGACCCCTTTGACAAACTCTGATGGGATAGGGTATCTCTATGATTGATCAGAGGCTGAGGTACCATCGATTATTAGTTAGACTCTCAGAAAATACTCATACTACATTTCATAGTAGGTTTGGTATTTATGATTATCTGGATATGATATTTTGTTTGATGAATAGACCCACCATTTTCATGGAATTTATGAATCAATATTTTCAACTGTATTTTGATTCTTTTGGGTTAGACTTTATGGGTGATATCTTGGTGTATTCTCATACTCGATCCATCCATGTCAAATATAATGAGATTGCGTTGAATTTTAATATTCCAGGTAAATGAAGAGTAAGACATTTTCATGTTTATTAATATTTGTTAATAAAATATTAATTTTACTTTAAAGGGGATTCTATTTTTGATGGCGGACCCAATACACCGCAACGAGTTTCGTTGAAATCTTACATTGCACACAATGTTTAGTTATAATGAAAAATAATAATATAGTTTTATTATTTTAAATGGTAGTTAATGCATAGCTGTTGAATTATCGGGAATGAAAATTACTAACTAAAATATTATTACACATGTTTATTAAATTATTTTACATTTATCTAATAAAATTTATAGCCTTAAAATGTGAACGAATCCCAATTTAAACATAAATACTCTAATATTCTTTAAAAGGTCGATCGACTGCCTTTTGATGGAGAATCCTTTTTAAAAATAGTTTTTGTCACTTTTTTTTATATTTGACAAAATAAAATTCTTCTTTAGAATTGGGACATCAAAATTTACATTGGGTAAAATTTTGGTATTTTTTTGATAGTTATATTTTTAATGAATAGTGAAAAATGCTATATTTAAATTCAAAACTTCCTTTTAATATAATTTATTTATGTTGATGGATTATCTTTTTAATTGGTCTTAAAGTGTAACTAGATTATATTTTTAACAATTAATCCAATGTTGGTCATTGGAAGTAAATTCACTTTGAAATTGGACATAATCAAGTGTCAATATTTTTAAAGGTATTATTTTTTTAAAAACACCCTTTTTTGTTTTAACAATGGGAATTAATTTCAAATTAAATTCCCCAAATTACGTATTTTAAATTTTTAAAAAAAGATTACATATTTGGAATCAGGAGGTCCAAATTCTACAAATAGGTAATTTTTTTAGACATTATGAATATTTACTTCAGTAAATATTTTATTTACCATGGTTAGAGGGTAAATCTGGTAAATAAGTGTAAAAAATATTATTATAATAATATTAAATTATCCTAACATGTGTAATATTCCTATTGGTTGATACATGTATGACTATGGGAATCCATGGGTATATTTTGTGACCCTATGGAGCCACTTGGGAGTGATAATGACACATTATATTAATTAATTTAAAGTAAGGACACAAATAATATAATCATATTTCTTTCAGTAAAACAATTTATATAGGGCTAAATAAGTGATAACTTAAACTATAAATATTCATTTGAAAGATAAAAAGATTTACTACATCATTGTATTTTATTTATAATTTTTAGACATTAAATAAATAAATTTATTTATGACACAATGACGATGTAATGATTACCTCATTAATGATTGTTTTAAATAAATGAGATTATAAGTGTTAAAATAAATTTATTTCGAAATGTTTTATGCCATACAAGAATTTTCGGGATGAGTATGAATTTTTATATTAGCATTATTGTAGGTTTTTTAGATAATAAAGTTGTTATATATTTTTTAAATGTCTTGGTATGAATAGTATTTAAATTGACATAAAGGATTTTTTAAATCAATTGATATTTTATTAAATGATATAACAATCATAAAAATTTAATATTTGGAAAAATTACTTATATAAGGTTTATAATGACATTAATGAACCACTGGTGGTTCGATAATCATTTTATGGTAATTATATTAACTATATATTATGAATATATAATAGAACATGGTAAAAGTTAAATAAGTTAACAAAGGGTTAAATAAAAAAGATAAGGATTAAACATTTTTCATAAAATGTACAAGTATTATTTAATGATTTCATTTCAAATTATATGCACATTATTATAGAATTAAATAAGTCTTGGATCTTTTGAAACCAAAAATCAGTTTATAATAAAATAATATTTTCAATCTTTCCTAAAGAGCCCCTCCTCTTTATAAAAGACCACCACCTCTAACCCATTATACACACCTCTCAAGCCCCTAGATATTCCAAAATCTACTCAAATTAGCTCTCAATATCCCTCTATTTCTTCTAGAACCCTTAAATTATGAATAAATCACTTCAAGAAATCCTTTTGGTTCAAACCAAAGGGAGTTACCTGATTTAAATGTAACGTCTTCCCTCAAGTTCTCTTATTTTATTTTAGTTCTTTCTCCCTATCCTCTTTTTATTCTTTGTTTACATAACAAAAACAGTATACTCAATATAATCAGTTGTTTTTATGAGAAGGATTCTAACTACACTTGCACACACATCCATCTAATGGGTATAGGACATAATGTTTCTGTGGACGTCGAACTACTGCCTCACAGAACGACGATTGTTCAATATACTGCTAACACCTCTTATGGTGGCCATTATTATGGAACATATATTATATATGATATTTATGATATCTAATTTATCATTTTTATTCTATAATTCTCTTTTATAATATTCCTTTCTGATGTATATATACAATAATTTCATTTGAGGAAGTGCGGACTACCACCCCCTCAAAGTGATATGACTCATTCATACCATACATGGAATGTATAAAGGATGGTGTTAATGAACTTACATAACATTTATAAAATATGATATTATACTGGAATAAAAATATACCAATGTATAATTTTGTTTTTATTCCTTTTAAAATGAAAAAAATGAAATGGATGTAGCGATCATGCGTACGTACGTCTGACCGTTTCAATGAACGGTGCATTTAATTTTCATATATCCAAATGATATGGACTATTTTAAATACATATATAATGTATATATATGACATATATGACATATATTATATATTAATCATTAATATCATTCTATAGATAATGTAATTTCTACCGCATGGAATATTTATAATTATAACAAGTTCATTTTTAACTCAAGTTCCGAACATCGACAAAATATCCAATATGAACTCAAATAATTAACTAATTATTATATCAATGTAATAGGTGATATAAATGGAATAATAAACTTGAAAAAGGTTCTTAATTGATAAGAAATTAACTTATGTTTATTATTTAGGAAATTAATGAATGAACATGTCAAGTTGGACATGAGGCAAGGGACTTCATCTCGATCTCCTTTCATTGAGGTATATTTTGATTTATACACAAATTTATTTTATACAGTATATAATAAACCCCTTTGAAATTCAATTTCATTTGAAAGGAAATGTTTTTCTATGAATCTTTTTACTAAACGACAATATGAATGTTTTTAACGTTTGTGGCGACAATGACCTATCCGCTGCTGTAATCGTTAGTTGGATTCCTCTATAATCCTTAATGTTTTAAAAGGAAAAGAAATACTTTATTCTGTTTTTGGGAGTTTTGGTATTGAAAATGTTTTTTAAAATGGATTTATTATTTCAATATCTTGAAATTATTTCTTGTGATTGCAAATGAAATGTTATTAGTGAAATGTTTATTTTTTTAATATTTTATGTGTTATGATTTTATAATGCTACTTGGACATTTGACGGGTGGTTACATGATAAACCAAATGAAGGGTGGTGCCGTGATAAACTAGGATGGGTGGTTATGCTAAAAACTTCAATGTATAGGGTATAGAAGTCAGCCGTATGACTATTACATTTAGTGATATGTGTGGAAGTCGACCATATGGTTATTCTATTTAAGTATATTTATGTCCCAAGTTACCTTTATATGTTATGTATGCTTTCTATGGGTTTTATGGTAATATTTTGGTTACAAAAGGGTATGAAATGATCTTTTATTCAGTGAAGAGTATTTAATACTCCATAAAGGTGAAAAGTATTACTTATTATAAAGTATTCATGGTTTACTTATTGTCTGAAAAAACTAACTGTTTTCCTTCTCTCTGTATCCCTTACTGAGATTTTTATGCTAATCCCATGTTTTTGAAATGTTTTTCACAAGACATAAAGATAAATAGGGTCAAGGATGTGATCAATTAACAGTCATGTTGTCTAAAACATGGAACTAGACATGTTTATTTTTTAAGAGTTTTTATTTTATGAAAAAATGGAAACATAACAGATGTGTCTACTTGGTAATTTTTGAGATGTAATGGTTATGGACTTATTCTCTGAAACTCTAATCATAAAAATATCCTCAATGTGAATTATTAACTTAATTGAAGATTATTTAATGTTTCAGTCCAGGGCCTAACAGTGGGTATCAGAGGTCGGTTTAAAAAACTTCATAGGTTAGGGTGTTATTTAAGCATAAACGACAAAACCATAATGTTTAGAATATTATAAAGAGTCATAGTTATTTTAGATAAATTTTTATGAGTTTAGGATAACATGAATATGTCTATCTTATTATTTATCCTCCTTATAATATATTTTATAATTATTTTACAGATATACTCACACTGACCTTTTTGGTTTTAGTAAATGGATGGATCTGGCAGGCACCGAAGTAACGATGGATGTGACAAAACTGTGAAGGTTTTCTGAATATGAAATCGAATGAAGTGGGAGATGCAATGAGAACACTTTTGGTTATTTTCAACCAACTATCTGGAGTCATTATTGACCACCCAAACCTTTGTGATTTTTATAAGGCATCGTATATGCGAAAAACGAATCCCTACTGAAGTTTAGGTAATAATCATAAAGGTAAGTATATTCAAAAACCTATATGTAAAGGATGCGGAAATAAACTCCTAGAAAAATGCTTCAAAGGGATGATAAGATGTTTTAGATGTGGTAATGAATGTCATAAAGAAAAAACATGGCATGGAAAAAAGGAAACGCCCAATTGACTATTGGAAATGGAAAGAAGTTATCTCCAAAGGATGAATTGAATGTTTTAAATGTGGTATTGGTTGTCATTACACAAATAGATGTCCTACAAAGAAGGTTTGGGAATGGGATCAGTAGGATCATACAAATATATGTTTACCAATACCTAAGTCCATTCTAATTTTAGATGAAGAAATTAACAATGACCAATGAATAGTATGGATTATTTCTTAGATCATGTTTTGACATTACAAAAATCTTAGGACATTATGCATGATTTTTTTAGGAAATAATTATAATATAATAAGATGGGAAAACATGGATAAAGTATCATGAATAATGTTTGATGATTAAGATGTCAAAATTTGAGTAATTTAAGAGTTATGTTGGATCTGTGGATGATGATATGTTTAAATGTCTTAATGATAGGATTACATTGGAAGACTATTAATAGTATGCGTAAACCTAAAGTTTGATATAAGAAAATGTTTTTCAAGGAAGAAATATCTTTTATTTTGTGGATACACTTATAAAGAACTATTTGGGTTTATATGATGTGACAACCAGGTCCCAGTGACAGAACAACTACCCCGCCTTAACAAGGCCGTCAGGTCCTAGCCAACCAGGTACCACCAGTTGCCCCCGCAGACACATGAGACCCACCCTAGGGTCCACCCACATGCCTAAACGGGTCATCTGACTAATTACTATCTCCACAAGCCAACACATGTCCTTTCTAGTGTGCTTTTTCCTCACTCACACAGGGGCCAACACATGTCCTTTCCAGTGTGCTTTGTCCTCACTCACACACAACCTGGGAAACTTCCCAGAAGGTCACCCATCCTGATCACTATTCCAGGGCAAGCATGCTTAACTGTCGAGTTCTAATCAGACATGCTCTAAAAAAGGAAGGTGCACCTTGTTGACATGAGTCATATAATTTATTCATTTAACCCTTTATCAGTTGGGAATGTTACAATCACCACCCCATTAGAGCACAACGCCCTCGTTGTGGGCCCTACAACTCAACCCAGGCAGTTCACCACACTTAAGGCTGGGTTCCTCCTCTGATACCAACTGTAGAGACCCAAAGCTTGACGTACATAGATATTACATTAATTTTGTGGAATACATAATACATAACAAAAAGAGACACACAAGGACCGTAATAGTTTACTATCTTTGGAAACATGGAACATAATCTTCTAATCGTGGTGAAAGATCTTCAACATATCCCATAAAGATCTTCCACTTTTTGTTTCCTTACCTAAAACCTTTCTTTTAATCCTAGGGGAAAGTAAAACATAGAAAGGGTGAGCTCAAAGGCTCAGTAAGGGTAAACAAAAGAAATATCAATCACATCATATTCATAAGAACATAACATTTTGGAAATCTTACCCTGCAAAAGAGATCCAAATTTCATAACATCAGATAAATCATGGTAGTGAAATGTAATCACAATAATCATAACTTAAAACATGAAGATTTGTGGCATATGCACATAATCATAGAGAATCATTTCTTATTAGTCAAGACTCATTGCCGAAACTATCTTAGTGGACAAAGTCCATTTCCGAACCGAGTTCATTCCTCGTTTCAGTCCTGTTTCACTGAACCGGTTTAAACTACCATTCCAGCCATGTCTATCTCGTGAGATATAAAATCTTTACCCAATTCATTGGAGGGAGATATAGGTACCACCCATATCATAATGATACCATTCTTATGTGTACCACAAAATCATAAACCATACATCATAGCATAACCCATATAATAAAAATGGGATTCTTAAACATCGTGACATCATAAAAAAATTCATATAAGATAAAGGAATTCATAAAAATAAATCATCACAACATAATCAAATCAATGTAATAATAGGGATAGAAACATAACCCTTTATTATATTAGATGGAAAATAATTTTGATAAAATACTTGAACTCCATTTTTGAGGAAAATATCCTTTCTACTTCAAAAACACTTTTCCTTTGTTAACATGTCATACAATTATAAGCTAAAAGAAGTTAATTAAAAATAAACTTGAAAAATTGTAACGGAATCTTCTTGGAAATAATGTTTTAAAAATTCATTCATGCCGTATAAGTTAAAAAAACATTCTTCTTGTACTTTTGTTGGAAATGTCAAAAAGTACCTCGTATGAAAAACGACAAAATATTCCTTTCATATCTTTTACTAAAAACTCACCAAAGGGTAAAATTGGATTTAAACATTTTTAGGTGGATAGAAATAATATTATATATTGAGGAAAAATGGATGTGGATGATAAAATACACCCCAGTAAATTCCAAAGTATAAACAATCTTGGATAAAAATGAGATTGTGATATTTCCCTTACCTTAGGTACGATTTTCTTCGTAAGTGTCCGAACCTCCTGTATAATGATTTAAATAATGTCATTGAATTATTTCAGAATCTTACTAATTGTTATGATATTATATATGGTCATATTCTTAGCTTATTATTAGTAATATTTCATTGCTACTTGTTATTCGGGTGTTTATTACTTTTTGTTCTTATGCGTGTTTTGTCGAATAAATTCTTATTCTTCTTTTTAGGTTATAGATACCTCATTTCCAGAATGGTATTAGTGTAATATATATCATATTTATTCACTCAATTCATTTATGTAATCATTATGCAATGAAAATCATGTAGAACGAGTCGCATCACATCGTGGAGACGGTATTCCGTACGTACGCACGAGCGATGATATCGTTCCCATGATCATGGAATTGTATTGGAGTATATGTATACTATTTCAGAATAAATATAACTTTAAAATAATCATATATATTCATTCTATACACCATTATACCCATCCAAGTAAGGTGGTGGTGGAAAATAGATTACACCACGACGTGGAGACGGTATTCCGTACGTACGCACGCGTAGTGATTTTGTTTGACGTAGGATGGATAAATGGTGAAATAGGGTTGTTTCATACTTATAATAACATATCAGTATATGAGTGACACTGATTTTATTAATTCATAATGAAAAAACTAAAGAAGAAGAAGTGTAAGAAGAAATAAAGTTGAAAGAATCGGTAATGGACATTACCTCTTCTTTGAAGCGCCTCTTTCAGACCTCCTTTTAGGGCACCAAAATTGGTCTTTTAAGAAGACCAGGACCTATAGGATGTTTATAGGGAAGTGGAGAGGATAAATTGGCAGGGGTTGGCCAAGCATGAAGGCTCAAAGTGGTGTGAGGAAGAGAGGGAGGAGGTGCCCTTTTATAAGGGAGGAGAGGGGCACCTTTGGAAAAACGAAAAATATTATTTTATTATAAAGCCATATTCGGTTTTAAATAGCTCCAAATTGATTTATTTTGAAGCTAAGGTGGGGATGGGTCTAAATCCTCTCATCCAATAGAATTTGGACAAGTTTAGTTTACTATTTTAACCTTATCATTTAGATTTAACTTTAAGTTAGATAATTTTACTTTTACCGTGTCTTTTTGTGTTCTTACACTATAAGGTTAATAAACATACTATAACAAGCCAAACGAACCCCAAGTTGTTTATTATTAATATATATAAACTTATATAAGTCATTTTCTGAACCTTATATTTTTAAAAATAAAATAACAATTAATAATATAATATTTGTTTTAAAAACTATTTTATGTCAATTTTGACACTATTTAGTAATTGATTTTTGTAAAAATAATAACAGAATGATTAGTTTGAAAAAAGTTAATTAAATAAATAATCACATGTCATATTAACCTATAAAATTAGCAGAATTTATAAAAAGTCTCAAATTACATTTATTTGGGTATTTATAACATCAATTATGTCAATATTTCATTAATAAGATAATTACTGCATCATCTTTGTGTCATAAATAAATTAAATTATTTAATGTCTAAAAATTACAAATAAAATACCATTATGTATAAAATCTTTTTAGATTTCTAATTAATATTTATAGTCGAATTTATATTATGTATAACCCTATATTAAAAATTATTTACTTATTAAACATTGATTTTAACTATTTTAACCCTACTTTAAATAAATTAATAATAAATGTCCTAATCTAATCCAAGTGGGACTAAATGGTCATATTTTATTCCTAAGGTTGTTTTTGTTCGAATTACACTTATCCAATAGAATTATTACATGTGTTAGGGTAATAATAATATCATTTTTACCCTTAATTACCCTATTTACTTTTAACCGTTGTAAATAAAAGTAAAAAGTTACTGTTCACCAAAAATTATTTTCATCTCATTGAACCACATTTTTCTTAATGAAATCAATCGTGTATCTCGGATTTTTGAAATTCGAATCACAGAAGAGGTAAAATTATGTTTTATGTAAATTTGCCAATTCTCCTAGGCGGTGGGTAAAAGACGGTGAAAAGTTCAATAAAATTTATATATATCTAAAATTATTATAAAATTACTCTAATGAATTACATTGAACTTATATAGGTGTTATGTATAAATTTTGACCTACAATAAATTTAAATAAAATAAATAATTATTTAAATAAAAAGTCGGTTTTTAAATAGAAACCTAGTGTTTTCACTATTCATCAAAAATTGAAAGTTTCCAGAAAAATACAAAAAATTAGGCTTAAGATATATTTGATATTATGAATTCAAAAATGATGTCTATTTTACCAAATTAAAAACATATCAGTTGCATTAATTAATTTAAAAATTATTTCCCGTCGTCAAAACAAATAGCGTGTTCTTAAGAGATAATAAATATCAAAAGATTGACACTTGTTTATGTCTGGTTTAAATGTGAAATTACATCCAATGACCAACATTTTATTAAATTGTAAAAATATACTCTAAATATACTTTAAAACCACTCAAATTAATAATTTATCACTATTAATTATTTCGATTAAAAAAGTTGTTTTTAATTAAAATTTAGTAATTTTCACTATTCATCAGAATATGAAATTTATCCGAAAAGTACCAAAATTTTACCCTAAGCTAATTTTGATATTCTAAATCCAAAAATGAAGTCCATTTTGAAATATAAAATTTATAAAATTTCAAAAAGTGGGTATTACTATTCATAACGGCTAGTTCATATTAATGTTATAATAATATCTCGTTTAGTGAAACTCGGTATTGCGTACTACACACACTATCGAGGAAGGTTGCGATTGCGTGTAATGCAAGGAAAGTCAAGGATGCGTGTTGTGCAAGCTCCTTTTGGTGTAGCATACAACACAAGACATTAATTAAATTACAAAGAATATTTTTCATAAAATCTCAGGGTGTTACATATGATCCTTGAATTAGGGGAAATTACAGGTTATTACTTTTTTGGATGGAAATGTGAGGTATGAGATAACATTTTTTGATAAAAATTTTTATGGTTATTTTTGAGGAATTTATATTATTTTACGAAATTTTATAAAATAATTTTTCTTTTTAAAAAGGACCACACACAGACAATGTGACAACCCGTCGCATCAGACAAAGATGTGGGAATCAAACCCACAACCAAAGTGCGATAGGGATTTATCGCCTAACACTGGACTACGTGAAGTCCCTGGTTAGTAAGACTTTTTATTTTTAGTTAAAAAATTATATGGATAAAAAATAAGTTGATTTTGGAAACTTATGTTTTGTCAAATGGATAATCTTTGTATAGGAAAATGGTTTGGTGATTATGTGATAAAGGTTATTTTGGAATACATTATCTCTTTTGGGAAAAAACCAATGGTTGAAATATTATTTTGGAAGACTCTATGTTTTATTATGAACATATGGATATTCAGTTTTTTTATGAAAATTATTAACCTATCTTTGAGAATATGTGACTAGGTTAATTACCTTTTAATATGAGACTTTAAGAGTAACAGATGTTATTAAGAGAAAAATGCTAAGATTTTTGTGGAAGACTATGTGATCAAATCCTTCTGAATTTTGGGTTTCAATATATGTTTGGGATTATTTTGAAAAATGTTAAGGATAATTGTTTATTGAACATTGGGTATTGTTTGTTTAATTTGGAAGATTAAGAGTAGTATTTTTTTTATAAAGTATTATCCTTTTTGGGGATTATCTAATCTTGTACTAACCATTTTGGTTTTGGTTAATGTTTAAAGAAAACATAAATATATATTTCATCTATTGTAGATTATGTGATTTTTTAGATGTTGATTCTATCGCTTCAGGTGTGACCAAGTCATCTTGAATACTCATTGTTTGGAGAAAATAATAGTTTTTGGTAGAAACTTATTAAAGGATGAAACTCTACTTGAAAAGTATGTATATTTACTTATGTTCTTAGTCCATCTAAAAATTAAATTATCCAACTTTACTAAATAAAACTAAAAACAAAAACATTTTCTATTTACTTTTCCTATTGGGAAACCAAAGACCATTTAACCTATCACAAGTTTGTGGTTTTATGGTGGATAAATTTCTCATGATCATGTTTTCTATAACTCTCCATCATAACTTGACACTTAGTTTCTCTACCATATCGATGTTTTCATAGAATACTAATATGTTTTATCTTGGGTGAACTTTTTTAATTCTCTTTATTTCTTTTAAATTGATAGTTTTATTGAATCTTTTTCTGATGTGGGACTTTCAATGAAGTTTCTATGCCCAATATTAAAATTAAGAGGGCACAATTTCCAAAATAAGGGAATGGTATAACATCCCAGGTAAATAAAGAGTAAGATATTTTCATATTTATTAATATTTATGAATTAAATATTAATTTTACTTTAAAGGGGATGCTATGTTCGATGGCATACCTGACATGCAACAAAGAGATTCTTTTAAATCTTACGTTGCACACAATGTTGAGTTATACTAAAAAAATAAAAATATAATATTATTATTTTAAATGGTAGTTAAAAAATTTCCTTTGTATTGTAAGGAATAAAAAAAACTAACTAAAATATGATTACACATGTTTATTAAAGGTTTTTAAATTTATCCAATAAAATTTATATTCTTAAAATGTGAATAAATCCAATTTTAAGCAAAAATACTCTAATATTCTTTAAAATGTCAATTTACCGCCTTTTGATGACGAACCCTTTTTAAATATTGTTTTGTTACTTTTTTATGTTCTATTTAACAAAATAAAATTATTTTTTATAATCGGGTCATCAATATTTACTTTGGCTAATTTTTTTGTATTTTTATGATAAAGTTCATTTTTAATGAATAGTGAAAAATACAATATTCTAATTCAAAACTGAATTTTAATCTAAATTATTTATATAGTTAGATTATATTTTTAATTGGTTTTAAAGTCTAATTAGATTATATTTTACCATTTAATTCAATGATGTTCATTGAAATTAATTTCACTTTGAAATTGGACATAAACAAGTGTCAATCTTTTGATAGGTATTATTTCTTAAAAAAATGTTTTTTGTTTTCACAATGAGAATTAATTTTAATCTAGTTTCTCCAACTTATGTGTTTTGAATTTGGAAAAATGGATTCCATATTTGTAATAAGGAGGTATAAATTGTTTAAATCTGTAAATTTTATTTTTAGAAATTATGAATATTTACTTTAGGAAATATTTTATTTACCATGGTTAAAATGTAAATCTGGTAAATAAGGGTAAACCCATATTATTATAATAATGTTAAATTACCATAAATTGTGTCCTATTCTTATTGTTGGATACATGTCCGACCATGGACATCTTTGGGTCTATTTTGGGACCCCATGGATTCACTTGTGAGTGATAATGACACATTATATTAATTAATTTAAAGTAAGGACAAAAATAACATAAACATATTTATTTTAGTAAAAAAAATTATATGGGGTTATATAAGTGATATCTTTGACTATAAATATTAATTTTATAGATAAAAATATTTCCTACATTATGGTATTTTATTTATAATTTTTATAAATCAAATAAATAAATTTATTTATTACAAAATGATGATGTAATGATTATGTCATTAATGAATGTTTAAAAAAATCGGATTATAAATTTTAAAATAAATTTATTTTGAAAAGTTTTATTCCATCCACGAATTTTATGGATGAGTATGAATTTTTATATTTCAATTATTTTTGGTTGTTCTAAAGAATCAAGTTGTTATTGATTTTTTAAAAGTCATGATATGAATAGTATTTAAATTGATATAAAGGAGTTCTTAAATCAATCAATATATTATGAAATGATATCATGATCATAAGAATATAATATTAGGCCAAATTAGTTATATATAGTTGATAATTTCATTAATGAACCAATTTTTGTTCTATTTTCATTTTATGGTAACTATATTAACCATATATTATGAATATTTAAGAGAACATGGTAAAAGTTAAATAAGTTAACAAAGGGTTAAATAAAAAAGATAATGATTAAATATTATCCCAAACTTGTCCAATAATTATTTAATTATTTTATTTCGACTTATATGCACATTATCTTCGAATTAAATAAGTTTCTGCTCTTTTGAAACCAAAAATTAGTATATAATAAAATAATATTTTCAAACTTTACTAAAGAGCCCCTCCTCCCTCTTATAAATGGCCACCACCTCTACCCCATTACACACTCCTCTCAAGCCCCTTGTCTCAAGAAAAATCTACTTCAAGAAGCTTTCAACATCCCTATCTTCCTACTAGAAGCTATAAATTTTGTAGAAAGCACTCCAAGATAGCCTTTTGGTTTAAACCAAAGGGAGTTACTCGATTTAAAGGTAACATCTTCCCTCAAGTTCTCTTATTTTATTTTAATTGTTCACTTACTATGATATTTTTATTCTTTGTTTATATAAAAAAACCAGTATCCTAAATATACTAGGTTGATTTTTTGATCTGTATTCCAACTACACTTGCACACACCTCCATCTAATGGGTATATGACACAATGGTTCTTTGGACGACGAACTACTGCCTCACAAAACGATGATTGTTAAATCTTCTCCTACGACCTCTTATGGTGGCCATTATGATGGAACTGTAATTATATATAAAATTTATGATATTTATTTTATCTTTATGCTTATTTAATTTTATTTTATAACACGCCTTTATGTTGTATATATACGATAATTTCCTTTGAGGAAGTGCGGACTACTGCCCCCTCAAAGTGATATTACTCGTTCATACCATACAAGGAACGTATA
The DNA here is from genome assembly GCA_963277665.1 of Viscum album. Taxonomy (NCBI): domain Eukaryota; kingdom Viridiplantae; phylum Streptophyta; class Magnoliopsida; order Santalales; family Viscaceae; genus Viscum; species Viscum album. The sequence continues at coordinate 1,626,608,122 of OY728161.1, read as the reverse complement.
ATGGTTTGTGTTAATTAACTTACATAATGTATATAAAATATTATATTATACTGGAATAATAATATAGCTATATATCATTTGGTTTTCATTCCTTTTAAAATGAAAAAAATGAAATAGAAGTAGTGTTCATGCATACGTACGACTTACCGTCTCCATGAAAGGTGCATTTCATTTTCATATATCCAAATTATATGGACTATTATAAATACATATATAATATATATATGATATATAAATCATGAATATCATTCTAGAGATAATGGAATTTCGACCACATGGACAATTTATAATTATAACAAGTTCATTTTTAACTCATGTTCCGAACATCGACAAAATGTATGATATGAACTCAAATAATTAACTAATTGTTACAGTAAGGTAATAAGTGATATAAAATGGATAATAATCTTTAAAAAGGTTCTTAATCAATTATAAATTAACTTAATCATATTATTCAGGAAATTAATAAATGGATGGTTCAAGTCGAACACGAGGTAAGGGACTTCGTCTCGATCTCCTTTCATTGCTACATATTTTGATTTATACATGAAATTACTTTATACAATATATAATAAACCCCTTGAACATTTAATTTCATTCAAAGTAAATATTTTTTCTATGAATTGTTTTACTAAATGAAAATATGAATGTTTTTAACATTTGTAGTGACAATGACCTCTCCGCTTCCATAATCGTTAGCTGGGTTCCTCTATAAGCCCTAATGTTTTTAAAAGGAAAATAAATCTATTATTCTTGTTTTGGGTCTTTTGGTATTGAAAATGGTTCTTCAAATGGATTGATTATTTCAATATATTGAAATTATTTCTTGTGATTTCAAATGAAATGTTATTAGTGAAATGTTTATATTTTCAATATTTTATATGTTATGATTTTATAATGGTGCTTGGAAATTTGACGGGTGTTTATATGATAAACCAAATGGTGGGTGGTGCCGTGATAAACTAGGATGGGTGGTTACATTAAAACCTTCAGTGCATCGTGTATGGAAGTCGGCCGTATGACTATTCATTTAGTGATATGTGTGGAAGTCAAATTTATGGCTATTCCATTTAAGTATTTTTATGTCCCATGTTACCTTTATATGTTTTGTATTATTTCTATGGGTTTTATGGTAATATATTGGTTACAAAAGGGTTTGAAATGATCTTTTATTTAGTGAAGAGTATTTAATACCCCATAAAGGTAAAATGTATTACTTATGATAAATTATTCATGGTTTAGTTGTTGTTTTAAAAAACTAAATGTTTTCCTTCTCTGTGTATCCCTTACTAAGGTTTGTATGCTTATCCCAAGTTTATTGAAATGTTTTTCATAGGAAATAAAGATGAATAGGGTCACAGATGAGATCAAAGAAAATTCATGATATCTAAAAAATGGAACTAGACATGTTTCTTTTTTTAAGAGTTTTTTTACGAAAGGAATTGAAACTGAGTTGAAGTGTCTACTTTGTAATTTTTGAGATTTATTGGTTATGGCCTAATACTCTAAAACTGTAAACATGAAATGATCCTCAATGAGAATTATTTACTTAATTTAAGATTATGTAATGTTTAAGGTTGAGGCCTTACTTTAATACACTAAGAGAGAACCAACTATATGCTAAGATTTCCGAATACCACTTTTGGATCAATATGGTGAACTTCCAAGGTCACATAATTTTAGAGTATGGAGGATCCATTTACCTTGATAAGTAATGAGTTGTGGTCACTTGGTATAAATACATGAATTTTTATGATATCCGGATCTTCTTGGGGATAACTTACTATTATATAAACTTCATTAAGGACTTTTCACATCATGAATCATCTCTCACATGCTTGAATAAAAACAATGTCAATTTTATACGGTTTAAAGAATGAGATATATCCTTTAAATAATTGAAAGAAAGATTAACTTCATCAATAATACTGATTCTTCTTGAGTTGGGTATAATCTATAGAGTTTATTATGTTGAATTAGAAATCAGGATAGGATAAGTTATGATGCATGAATATCATGTCCTGCCATACGAGTCTAGTCAGTTCATTCCAAAGAAGGAGAATTACCCAATGAATGACCTCAATGAGGAATCTTTGGTTCAAAATTTTCATTTTTGGAGTCATTATCTTATTGGATATTTTTTTTGGTGTTTACAGACCAAGAAAACCTAAATTAAATAATTGCACATTTTAACCTAAATCTTAGATTGGGGTTGGGTCGAATACTAAAATTCTTTTTTATTTTAAACTTTCCTATATGTATGGGAAAGGTAATGATATAGAATATGCTCTGAGTAGGAAGAACCAGACACTAGAAGTTCAAGAGGGCAGTAGTAAGTGGTTGTTGATGGAACTATTTTCTGCGATGCACATAGAGTTCCATGAGAAACATGTATAACCTATCGTTATTGATTTAGCTGTGACCTATTCAATTATAGAGAATATATATATGAGGTAGTTATCAGATCCTGAGGTCCCATTCCTAATGGTGTGTGTTTCAAGAATGGATCACCCACCAAGCTATATTGTTGACAATGATGAGGTCTATTACATCCATGGATGCATATAGGTTTCTATATAAATATGGGTGTAATTGATGTGAGAGACTCATTATTATAATTGGGGGGGGGGGGGTAAACCCTGGGATTAAAAATATGTATCATGATCTACTTTGCCAATACCGCTGTCCTGGTATGAAAAGGGAGATAAATGGATTTGTTACTAAGACATCTAACTTTAAGTAGGTAAAGGCAGAACACTAGTGACCGGTATGGATTCTAAAACCATTTTCAATTCCAGAGTAGAAATTGGATGATATTAATATGAACTTTGAGGGTGGTTTAGGAAGATACCCCAAGGGAATGATGTGGTAGGGTTGATTATTGACAAGTTTATAATGGTTTCTCACTTTTTATCTATCAAAGATTACTTTTTTTGGGTGATCATAGTAGGATTTATATCTGAGTTATTATATGATTTTGTGGTGTCCCATGAAATATTTTAGGAGATAAAGATGCCCATTTTCATTCTCAGTTCTTGAATGTGTTATAGGGTGTGTTAGGTACACATGTACTTTTGAGTACAACTTACCACGCTTAGACTGATGGGTAGGATGAGTGGAAGATAAAAGTGTTAGAGGACATAATTAGAGCATACATTCTTTATTTTATTGATTTTTGAAAAAAATACCACTATCCAACTTTTAATACAATAAAAAATTTCATTAGATGACTCAGATGGATCCTGATGAGGCCCATTATGGTATAACATGTTGTTCAACTTTGTGATGGTTAGTGGTAGGGGATGGAACACTACTTGGACCTCATCTCATTCAAGATAATTCAGAATATGTTATTCTAGTCATGAAGTGAATGGATGAATTTCAGTATAGATATAAGTCCTATGAATATCATCATTGGTGACATTTTGAGTTTGAGGTTAGGTATTGGGTCTTCTTCTGAGTATCAACTCCACTGGGAAATAGATGCTTTAGGCTCCAAGTAAGTTGTCACCTAGTATAGTTAGACCTTGTGAGGTTTTCAAGAGGTTAGGACCAATTTTTATCTGATATAAATCCCTGATATATATATATATCTATGTATGAAGTGTTTCATGTTTCTCAACTAAGTCATTACTAATCATACCCATCACACATCTTTCAGCATGATGAGGCTGATTTATTGGGTGAAGCATCCTTTTAGGATTATCCTATACACATCATTGATTGGGTAACAAAGGCTATCAATGGAGTTCTAGTTCATTTTGTATTGGTTCTATGACTACATGGTTGTGCACAAGATGATTCCTAAGAGAGAGGGAAATATATGAGCCCGATGGCCCAATCTTTTCTCAGATGGTGTTTTGTTACCCTCAAAAGGGAAACTCAAGGATGAGTTGCCTTTTGTGGGGGAGGTTGTAACACAAAAATAATTCCCTATAGTAAGAAAACATTTATTTTTAGTTGTAATCATTAGTTTTATTCTTATCAATGCACCTAAGAGTTTAAGGAAGGGTTCAAGAGCATTCAAGGATTTGTCGGATCCTGGAGCTCCAAATTTTTGAGAAGCTGTATGACATGAACTTTTGAAACACAGTTAGTATTAACAACACTATGCAACCATTCGGCCTATATATAAGTAATAATGGTATAAAAAACAATGTATACAACAATATAAATGTTAAAAAATGGACCCACATGGGATTCACATGGTTTGGGAAGCTGTAAAACAAGATCACACCTTTAGTTTCACTTTGGCAGTGACCTGACATGGATGGAGGATAATTTTTTCTAACCGTGTGGGATAGTAGTGTGAGGGGTTCCCATGGATAGTGACTGTCACATGGTTGGTGCACATTTTAGACAACTATGTGTCCAAACCATGATACCTCTATATGTAGGGTGAATTGAACTTTGTGTCACTCACTTCCTTTTAAACACTCTCCCTCTTTTCTTTTATTTCCATGCGCAAGATCTCACTTCTCCCATTGTAAAGCTCTCTATCCCTCCAAAAAATTCATTACAATTTATTCCTCACTTTACATCTGAATCAAGTTTCTTATATCTCATTTTATTCCTCTCAAAAAGATATTCGATATGTTTCCTTCTCTTTTCAAATTGTAACACCATATTTTTCTCTATTTAGGTGCTTGAAAATATGTAACATTTTTGGGTATTTCTATATTCTTTAACTTTCTTCCAATTCTAACCAAACTAAATGTTGATATTGAATGAGTTTTAATCTAACTCTAGAAGGTAGGTATTATATGAGTTTTCCCTAAATTATCATCAATTTATAATTATTTACATTGAGCTACATGATTGTTTTACCCATGCTTTGTCTTTAATATGAATATTCCCTAAATTAGATGTTTAGTTTATAATTTAAATTCCCTATTAGACCCTCTTATTATAATTGGATATCTATCTAATCAACTTGATCCACCCCTTGGGTGTTCCATACATATGTATATGTGCTCTTTACATTTTAATAACTGAAACACCCTTTAGTGGGTTTAATTATACTTTCTCAAATAGTTTTATTAATTTAAGATGATGAATTAGCACTTTGAAATTAGGAACCCATGTTTAGATTAGATCTTAATAATTTGAAATCAAATGATTAATGGTATGATAAAATATATAACCATTTTTAATTATTGAATGAAAAGGTAAAGAATTTAATTATATAAAGTGAATGAATTGGAATGGTTTTCACATGTCCTATGTTGTATGTGATGAGAGGTACTTGATCATCATAGTTTTATGGACCATTTTCTTATTATAAGAGTGGTCAAACTTGATCGAGCCTTAGATTCCTAAGGGAATGCCTTAAGAACTCAGAGGATTCCACCCCAATTCATTAGGACGGTTGACAAGGGAGATACTGACATTGGAATTTGGTTAATGTATTATTTATACATTAATTCATCAGAGACATAATGATGATTCACTATACCCTTTTCTGGATATTATACTGCCTCAGATGTTGTACTTCGATTTAGTTTATTTCTATAGATAGGTGGCACCTAGGATTCGTCCCTTGGGCCCCAATCATGCATAGCCTAGGATTTACTATGAAAATTATCCATTGACTCAGTTAATCATTTTTCTAGTGGAATTACTTTGGGGAACACCTTAGATTACACTGAACCCTCTCAGTTTAGCTGAATGGTTGATGTTTTGTGAATTTGATCAACCTTCTAATGGTCAAGGCTGTTTTGTTTCCACATTGATCATGCATTACAATTATTATAAATTTGACACCCTACATTCACCTTGTTTCTAGTTTAGTTACTATATAAAATAGGACCCTTTAGTTTTACATTCTAGAACATAACCTCTTGAAGGTCTATTATTCTGACATTATAGACATGAGCTGGAATAGGTATGGTTGGCTAAGCATCCAATGAGGATTCCAAGCCATACATAATGATTATTTTATGAATTTATTCCCCTAAATACCTTTATATATGAAAAATTATACATTTATATTCATAGATTATATATATATATATATATATTCCATTAGTGGTGGACTACATAGTATATCTCACACATTTTTTGGGTTTTCAGCTGGTACTTGAACACACTTCATGGATACAGGTAGGGACAATGAAAGTGCTTAGTATTGGATGCTTGATTGATTATAGCATGAGATCTTAGGAGTGTGGGACTGATTCTTGGATCATTATTCCATGAGAGATATCCTTTTTTTATTATTTATTTTTGGTATACATGTATGTATGCATGCCTACATTTTTTATAGTTCCATGAAATACTCATCATTTTTTATATAGTTTCACTTTTGGATTGATGTAATATTTCTGTCTGGATGATTTTATTTTACTTTTTTTTTTCAATTTTATGATTATGGTATTTATTCATTACCTAACCACAATGATAATATAATTATGATGGTATAGTCTCTCCATCATACCATCATGGACCATCACTTCTAGCCAGTATCCTCTAGCATATCGGGAGGTGTGTTTGAGGCCATGTGACCAATCGGGTTTGGTTACATATGAATGAACTAGGTCTAAGATATTACAATAAATATCTAGATGATTTTAAAAAAGGAATAAGTAGATGAAAAAGAATATAAATAATGAATAAAGAAGAATCCCCATAGTATTGAAACCCACAAATGTTAAAACTTAATCCTCCAGATAGCTTAACTAAAAATATAAAACCTATATTTCCACTATAGAAGTATCCTACTAATTTAATAACCAAAACCTATATCCGTCTACCCCATACTAGTGATTATAGTATGTTCGAATAATATAAATTACATTGAACACACTTTAAGTAACTAACCATTCCACCTATATAAACTCCCCTTACACATTCCTTTCACTGTCACCCCTTTGAACATCCACTTTTTCCTCAAGTAGGGAACTATGCCTTCATATCTTATGTCACTGTTCATATTTTTTCTTTAGATGAGTCAAATTTCCACATCACTAGTCATATTTGATTAATCTATTTGTATTTCAATTTTATTAATCATCCTATAGAGTGTGAGCTAAAAAAATAAGAATTTCTGAATATTTTCAGCCACTAAATTCCCCCATTGGACAACCTTCACAACAGAAGCTAAAAACCATAAAAAAATTATAATATATTAGCTTTAATTTATATAATCAATCAATTTACCATATTAATACCTATATCCACCTAATTAAAATAATGGTAAACCTTAATTATAACTCCAAATACATATATAAAATCATCTATATTACATTTTTTCAGTTGTTAAAGTATGTCACTAAGAGAAGATCCACAAATTCTCAATGATGGTTTGAGTTCTCACTACCAGAAATTGGATCTATCCCCACGGTTTTCCCCAAAACCATGGGGATAGGTACGCCTATACCCACGGTTTTGGAAAAATATGGGTATAGGTAAAGTTTCAAGACCTATACCCACGGTTTTGAAAAACCGTGGGTATAGGGGGGTCTATCCCCACAGTTTTCCAAAACCGTAGGGATAGGTACAAAAAATTCACCTATACCCACCATTTTCCAAAACCGTGGGTATATGGGTACCTATCCCCACAGTTTTGGGGGAAACTGTGGGGATAGGTCTGGGATAAAATACCTATACCCACGGTTATGAAAAACCGTGGGTATAGGTTTCCCGTGTGTGCACGAGAAATTTTTTTTTCAGCTGGAAGGGAATTTTTTTTGGCGAGAGTCCTATACCCATGGTTCTTCCCTCTATACCCAAGGTTTATATAACTATATTTAACTAAATATAAATATATATACATAAAAGCGGTGTTGGGGTAGTGGTTAGGTGCTTCGTCTACAGCGGAGAGGTTGCGGTTTGAAACACGCCGACCACATTATTTTAGTACCTATACCCACGGTTTTGAAACCGTGGGGAAAAGACTTTGACACCGTGGAAATTGTGTATGTTTCATTAACATGGTGGCAGAAAACCTATACCCACAGTTTTGGAAAACTTTGGGTATAGGTTGGGGACCTACACTGACACCGTTCCAGCCCACGGTTCCCAAAACCGTGGGTATAGCCTATACCCACGGTTTTGGTGGCTATACCCACGGTTTTGAACAGTGGGTATAGGCTGATTTTCCAGTAGTGTATTATTTTAAAAAAATCACAATATAATTCAACATGGAGAGTGAGTTACCTTTAACTAAATCATGAATTTGGTCAACATCCTCTATTAACAACTATAATAATAAATTTTTAGGTTATCTTTGTACTTCCATGAGTATACTAAAAACATTTCATACTGATTTTTCTGGAATTCAGATGAAATATCTACAACATCCCATTCAATACCTTGTATTTTATAAATCAGTACCTCAAAATTTTTAGTTTCTATATATTGAATCGAATGAATAAATTTTCGGGAAATATCCTTGTTGGACTCACCTATTTTTATAATCTCAATTATATTTATATTTTCTTTGATAATCCCAAATAATGTCTATATATATATTTATTATACTTTAAAATTATGACATCAGGATAATGAGCTGATATGAATTTCAAAATGATCATATCATATCATTGGAATATGTAACTCAATGTTTATTTATGTTTATAAATGTTTAACAATGATTAATCTTGATACTAACTCAATCGGGAAATGATATGAATAGAACAAATACTTTATAAGAATTCAATTTTTTGAGTCACTGATATAGAAAAAGCTACTGATAAACAAAGGTCACTGATAGACCAAGTCTTCTGCTATACAAAATGTCACTGATACAAAGTCACCAACATAAGAAGCTACTGATAGAAGGAGATACCGCTACATAAGAAGCTACTGATAGAAGGAGCTACTGATATAAGAGAGCTACCACTACACAGTGTCCCTGATAAATAAAACTACCATTAGAGAGAGTAACAACTATCAATGCAAGACCTACCATTACAAGTCCACTACTAAAAGTTAACTAATACAAAAAGCTACCGATGGAAACCAGTCACTATTTCTCTAAACTCTATTTCTATTTGTTTATTAGCGACAACCATATTTGGTGCTTTTAATGCAACTGATATTAATTAATTATGTTTTTTGGATGTCATGGAACCATAACTCATACCTACAGAAGTAATCATGCCTTAGGTCGAATCGCCGCATGAGCTATAAAAGGAAGATCAAAGCCACACATAAATGCGAGAGATGAAAAAATAGACATTCGTGGTAGAAAAAGAGATAGATATACAAGAGCATAAACTAAGAATTGAAGGAAATTGCTTTTCTAAAAAGACTACTGCAATCTCAAGAAAAACATCCATTCCTCAAAGTCAAGAAACAAAACCATGATACTCTGTTTTCCTGGCAAATTCCAGAGAAGGACTCAAAACAACATCTACTCAATCCAAAAGGAGTCCAGAGCTGCATTTCCATCACATAAAGATTTCTAAATTCCTCTCAATCTTATTACCTCTATTTTGATTTGTTTATTTACATTTCGAGAAGTGTGTGTGCTTTTTTTTATCTTAAACACACTCTGTCTCTTAAGCATAATTGAAGGATATCTAAAATCTTCACTCAAACTTTCTAAACCTTCTTGTATCCAACTGTGAATTGTGGTATAGGTCAAGTGTGACCTAGATAGCCTGCGTTCTATTGTTATAGGTTTTCCCACGTAGAATTGTGGTAGAGGTATTAGTACCTAGAGAGTCTTAGTATAGTTTATTACCCCAATCCAGGGTGTGGATCACTGTTTTATATAAACTATTTGAGAGGAATAAGTCTCATATTGAGAGTGAACCTCTTGGTGAAAACCATTGTGCATATTATTTCAATTGAAAAACATTTTCACTTTTCCAGTGCTAATTACATTGAAATACAAATTTGTTTTAATGTAACTCTGATAGTTGAACTAGTAAGTGTTTGTAATTATTGTTATCTAGTAAGTTAGTTTCAAAAGCTAACTTAATCTTTAGATTAAGTTAACTGAGAAATAATAAATCTTTGAGAAACTAATTGAACACTTAAAATATTTATAAATTCACTACAGTTTAACTTGTTTGTTAAATTGGGGGTTTTTAATAGAAATATTTTAATTAGAAATTTTTAATAGGAACTCAACTTACCTCCCTCTTGAGTATCCTCTGGGACAACATTTGGTATCCGAGATTTGTTGATAGAAGTTTTCAAAACACTATGTTTTTCAACTATGATTCTAGTTGTTTCTTAAAGATCTTAAATTTATGTTATTTATAAATTTTTATCTATTTAAATATATTTGGTAAAATATAATTATGGATAACAGATTAGAAGGTGTAGCTACCAATAGGACACCTTTCATTAATGGTGTTAATTACACCCAATGGAAATTCAAAAAATTCATTTAGAAAGTATGGGATTTGACATTTGGACTACTGTAGAATCTGAGTATGAGATTACAAAGACTTATAGAACTACTTGGGATGATCCTAAAAATCATATTATAACAAAAATTGTAAAGAAATGAGTGCTCTTTAATGCTCTCTAGGAGATGAATAGTTTAACAGAATTTTTGGATGTAAAACAGCTCATGAAATCTGGGATACTTTGGCTATTTCTCATGAAGGAACAACTAATGTGAAAGAGATGAGATTAAACACTTACACTATTAAATATGATAATTTTAAAATGAGGCTTGAGGAACCTATTTCTGACATGTATCTCAGGCTCAATGAAATTTTTAACACTATGAGTTCACTAGGAAAAGCTGTTCCAGTAAAGGATAAAATCATGAGAATACTCAAATGTCTGCTAGAAAGATGGATAGGTAGATCAGTTTCAATAAGATAATCTTATGATATAAGTTCACTACCTGTTAAAGAGATGTTTGGTAAGTTTATGATGTATGAAGAAGAGCTAAAGGTAAATAAAGAGGAAGATAATTAACATAAGAAGAAGTCAGTGGCATTTAAGAATACTACCTGAAAGAGAAAAGACATGGAGAAAGTTCACATACCTATTGAAAGCTCAGCAAGTAAAGGTTCAGATTCTGATAGTGATGAAGAGATGGCTTATATAGCCAAAAGATTCAAGAAAATCTATAGGTAGAATAAATTCTTTAGAAAATCAAATTATAAGGGTAAGTATGACCAATGAGGTAATTGGAAGAAAGATTGGAAGAAAGCTGATAAGATTGTGAGATAGTCTATTATGAATGTAAAAGGAAAGGACATGTTAATGCCTAATGTCCAAAATTGAAGTTTAAGGAGAAATATGATTATAAGGATAAAAAATATAAGAAATCAATGAAGGCACCATGGAGTACATTGAAAGACGACACAAGTGAGTCTGAGGCCTCTGATTCTTAAAAGAATCATACCAACACGTGTTTCATGATTGAAACATCTAATGTAACTGTTTCCCCTATACTGAATGATTACTATTCTGGGAATTATAGTGATTCAAATAATGATGATAATATGTCTAAATATGAATTATTTGAATAATTTAATATGTTATAATATACATGTAATGAGATGAAAGATAAGTACAAATCATTAAAGAAACATTATTCCTTGACCAGTGCTGTTAAATCTGATCTTAGTATAGAAACAGAAAATAATGCTCAACTATTGTAGGAGAATACTGAACTTAAATTTTCCAATGAGAAACTTTGAAAATACTTAGAGAAGCTCACAAACGGAAAGAATACTCTAACTCAAATTCTTGGAAAAAAAGTTGCACCAAAGTATATTATTGGTTTAGGATACCAACCTGGACAAAGACAATTTATTAAGAATAAATTCATTCCAAAAACTGGACATGTTTCTACTAGTTCCAGTTCTAGAAATTTTGTAGATTCATCTAGATATTCATATTCTAATAGAACAAATAGAATAAATTATTCAAAATATTTTGAACCTATTGACTATAGGAAACATGTCAGACAAATATGGGTGCCTAAAGTTCTACTTGATAACCTGTCTGGACACAAGAAAATCTGGGTACCAAAATAATTTTCTATTTAAACCTATTTTATAGGAGACCTTCTTAAAGAGTTAATGTAAGAAGATATGGTACTTGGCTAGTGGATGTTCATGGAATATGACTGGATACTACTCATGCTTTAAGAGTTTAATCAAGCTTGATGAAGGGAATGTCACCTTCTGTGATAACTCAAAAGGAAAGATCATCAGCTTAGGACAGATTGGTAATAATGATTCAATTTTAATTTCTAAAGTATTATTTGTTGATGGACTAAAATACAACCTATTATGAATTTCTCAGTTGTGTGATGATGGTTTCAATGTTAAATTTGAAAATGATGATTAAAATGTGTTTGATTCTAAAAATATTTTGGTATTTACTGCTTTAAGAAATGAAAATGTATATACTGTAGATTTAAATTATTTATCCAAACAAAAGGTTACTTGTTTAAATGTTTTTTCATAAAGAATCTTGGCTATGACACAGATGATTAGGACACTAAAATGTTCATTTAGTTAAGAAACTGACTAAGAAAAATTTAGTTAGAGACCTACCCAAACTAAAATTCCCAATAGAAAAAGTTTGTAATCCCTATCAAAAGGGAAAGCAACATAATGTTTCGTTCAAATTAAAGAAAGAAGTTTCAACTTCTAAACCTCTCGAGTTGGTTCACATGGATTTTTTTGGACCATCTATAATTTCTAGTTTTAATGGGAAGCACTACGTCTATGTTCTAGTAGATGTCATTTCTAGATACACTTGGGTATACTTTCTTGCTCACAAAAGTGAATCTTGTTCCCATATCATTAAATACTCCACGTCTGTAGAGAACCTTAGTGGACTTAAGATTAATACCTTGAGAAGTGATCATGGCAGTGAGTTTGAAAATCATGATTTTGAATGATATTGCTCACACAATGGCTATAGTCACAATTTCTCTGCCCCTAGGACACCTCAATAGAATGGTGTAGTAAAAATAATTAATAGAACCCTTTAAGAAATTGCATGAACTATGCTCAATGAGTATGAATTACCTGTTTACTTTTGGGCAGAAGCTGTAAATACAACTTGTTATATTATAAATAGATTCTTGATTAGACATGTTATTAAAAAGACCCCTTATTAACTATGGAATAATAAGAAGTGTAAAGTTAGTTACTTTAGAGTTTTTGGTTGCAAAGTATTTATTATCAATACTAAATATAATCTTGAAAAATTTGATTCTAAAAGTGATGAGTGAATCTTTCTAGGTTAATCTATAAGCAGTAAATCCCATAGAGTCTTTAAAAAAACCAAATGTGTGGAAGAATCAGTACATGTCAAATTCGATGAAACTGATTCGCATGAACCTAAGTCTTCTCTTGAACATCTTGAAGGAGACTTGTCTATTCTGGACCTTAATGATAAAATCAGTAAACCTACTATAAAAACAAGTAATTCTGGAAATTTTACAGAACCTGCTATTGTTGGAATTGAACATACAGAAGAACCTGAATTCTCTAGTGCTACCTTGACCAGACTAACTAGGATTCTAAAGAAGAATCCTTTATATGCTGTTGTAGGATATTTAGATAGAGGAACACAAACTAGAGCTTCTCTAAGAAATCAGGTTGAACATCAGGCCTTGGTTTCATAGTTAACACCTAAAAATATCAATTATTCTATCAATGATGAATTTTGGGTGATGGATATGCAAGAAGAATTAAATCAATTTGAAAGGAACAAAGTCTAGGAATTAGTTGAAAGACCTAAGGAAACTTTGACCATAGGCACTAAATGAGTTTTTAGGAATAAAGTTGATGAGTCTAGAAATATAGTTAGAAACAAATCAAGGTTATTTGCACAAGGATATAATCAAGAAGAAGGAATAGACTATTAGGAAACCTTTGAACCTGTAGCTAGGTTAGAAGCTATCAGGATTCTACTTGGTTATGCTGCTCATCTGAATTTCAAGTTATGTCAATTGGATGTCAAAAGTTCTTTTCTAAATGGTTTTATAATTAAAGATGTTTTTGTTGAACAACCACATGGATTTAATAATCCTCATTTTCCAAATCGAGTTTTTAAACTTTCTAAAGCTTTGTGTGGTTTAAAACTAGCTCCACGAGCTTGGTATGATCGAATTATTAAATTTATTATTTCCAAAGGTTTTATTAAAGGGACTATTGATCCAACTTTTTTTATCAAAAGGATTTCCAGATATGTTTTTATAGTACAAATCTATGTTGATGATATTATTTTCAGATCTTCTAAAAATGATTTGTCTATTGATTTTTCAAAGAGTATGCAAAGTGAATTTGAAATGACTTTAATGGGAGAAATCAAATTATTTCTTGAATTTCACATTTTTCAAAATGAAAATGGTATTATTTTAAATCAAAGTAAATATACAAAGGATCTTTTAAAACATTTTTGTTTGGATAGTAATAAGGAAAGTGATACACCTATGAGTACCACTTGTAAAATGGATGTAGATGAAATCGGAAAACCAGTTGGTTAAACCAATTGTAGAGGTTTGATTGGGAGTTTACTTTATCTCACTGCAAGTAGACCATATATTATGTTTAGCGTGTATATGTGTGTAAGATTTAAAGCTAATACAAAAGTGTCACACTTGCTTTCTGTAAAAATTATTTTCAAATATCTTAAACATACTGCTAATTTAGGATTATTTTATCCAAAATGAAAATCATTCGATTTAATAAGTTATTCAGATGTTGATTTTTACAGTTTCAAGATAGATATGAAGAGCACTTCTAGTACATGTAATATTCTAGGTAAGTCCTTAGTATCTTGGTGTAGTAAAAAGTAGAATTCTATTGCATTGTCTACTGCTGAAGCTGAATATATTTCTTCTAGAAGTTGTTGTGCACAAATTCTGTGGATGAAATATACTTTATTGGACTATGGATATAAATTTATGCATGTATCTATAAACTGTGATAACACTAGTGCAATCAATATCTCTAATAATCCTATATCTCACTCTAGGACTAAACACATTGATGTAAGGCATCACTTTTTGAGGGATCATTATCAAAAGGGTGATATTACTCTTGAATTTATAGGCACTGAATATTAATTAGATGACATATTCACCAAGACTTTAGGTTCATAAAGATTTAGTTACATTAGACATGAGTTAGGAATGATGAACTTTCCATAAACCTCACCGTTAGTAGAAACCACACCGTTAGTAGAAACCTCACCATTAGTGAAACATCACCATTAGTAGAAACCTCACCATTAGTGAAACCTCACCGTTAGTAAAAACATTACCATTAGTTAAACCTCACCATTAGTATAAACCTCACCGTTAGTATAAACATCACTATTTGTGAAACCTCACCATTATTTAAACCTCACCATTTGTAGAAACCTCACTATTAGTAGAAACCTCACCGTTAGTGAAACCTCACTGTTAGAGAAACCTCACCATCAGAGGGACCTCCATGTTAGGATTATCACTGGTAGTTGTCACCGATATGTTTTTCAATGTCAGAATTTCGTGTTTTTAGTCAAAACCTTTATTTTTTTTGTATTTATTTTTATTATAGCTCGATTCCTAAATGATAAAAATTATGTCTAAGTCACGTTTCAATCCACCTTGAACTCTCTTCACTTCAAACCTTACTTCTAGAACTACCGCATTTCTTGCAAACTCTAAGTTCATCAATTCATAAATGAAAAGAGTTAAAAGGCCGGTAGTCAAAGATGAAGGTGATGAACTGAGTGCAAAGAGGAATAATGAAGGATCTAGAGGCAGTGGCAGTGGAAAAAATCATGAGAAGAGAGCATTAAACCCGCACTTACTGAATAGAAATATCGTAATTGAGAATGAACTCTATGTAGAATGGATCCTGCCTAGAAAATCATTGATTCTAACGATATTGGAGGAACAAGGTTGGATCGAATGTTTTCCAAATAACAATGGTCCTTATTATATGAAACTAGTAAAGGAATTATATGATTTTGTTCGTTTTGAGAAATCTAAAGGTGAGAACATGATGGTATTAGTAGTGAATGACAAGATAATATCTTTTTCTTCTACTGAATGGGATGAGTGATTGAAAGTTCCACACGAGGGTGAGTTTGGATTTTCCTCAAAGTCAGTACCTACCACTAGTGACATTTTTTAGTATGAAACTGCTTTGTAAGAGCTCACTGGAGATGGAACACCAAGAAAAGTAGTTACTTCAGAAATGGATGGAGAAAACTGGTTTCTCTTTAAATCTATCCAGCATATGTTAAGTCTAAGAAGAGGGTATTTTTCCACCCTTAGATTCCAGGATATATTCTTGTTATATCTGCTAAGGAATAAGGTCAAAGTTAATTTGTGAAGGCTTCTGATGATTTAAATCAAAGATATGACCAGGCCAAAGTCAAAAACAAATGCTCTATTCTTTGCAAAGATGATATCTTTGATGATAAAGGTAAAAGGTGTGGCTGAGTCTCAGGATGAGACAATGGTTGTGAGAGACAACTTTTTTATTACAAAAATAGTATGCAAGTACATGAAGATTGGCTAGAACCCATGGAAAAGGGAATGGGTAATTGATGATGAGAATGTTTATGATAAATTTAACCATGTTGAGCATCCAAATCGGCTAAGAGATATGAGAGATCCAGGTCTAGGACCTGATGAGGAGGAACCTCAATACAATGATGATGATGTTAAGGAAGATACCTCTATAGAAGATGGAGGTGACCCTGATTTTCTTCCAAGCCCAGCTGCTGAAAAGGTATTATATGGAAAGGCTAATCCACATGTGACCCTACCTAGAAAGGAAGTAGTTCTGGGAGAGACTGTTGAATAAACCTCTATAGATGAGGGAGACCTGCCTAGATCAGATCATAAAAAGACTGCTCCAGATTATAGTAGTTGTAATGATGAAGAGGAAAAAGTATCTGAAAATGGAAGTACCTATTTGAGTCTTAGTCCTCTGATTGAGAGATCTATTATGCCTGTTGAGGAGGTTTTTTAAGTGGACAGACCAATACTTATTGCTAACATACTCCAGCCTGTGCCACCTGGTTTGGATATAAATATGGTTGTAGATAATTCCTATGAAGAGGAGATGGATGCAGTTGGTGCTGCGGAGGGGGAAGGTCCACTTGAGGGGGAGCAATCTCCTAAATATGGTTATGTCTCAATTTTACAATAGGTAGAATATTGGTTAGAGGATCCAGGATTTGTAGTGCATGGAATTGATTATTCAGGATATGATGAAGATCAACCCAAAAAAAAATTTGTAGCTTCAGTTGATGTTTTGACTGAAAATATTTCAACTAAGTCTGATCTTGATTCTTTAAAGGCTGAGTTAAAAGTGACTTTGACTGAATCTATTTTAGAATTGAAGATTTGCTTTGTTGATGAGCTAAGAAAAATTAAAAAATCTTTGTAATTCTCTCTTGAAAGAGTTGTGTCAAGTGCTGTGAAAAATATGATGAATGAAGTGAAAGTGTGTCAAAATCATATTAAGAGTTTGACAGAGGCTATTGATTCTTTGAATAAATCTGTTACTTTATTTGATATCTTTTTTAGTTCCCAAGCTCAAGTTGACGTTGGAATCAATTACATCAAAAGTGTAGTGAAATAGTTTGTGGATTTTTATGAGAGTTTTAAACAGACCATAAAAGAGCATGTCAGTACTCAATATTTGGTTGTAAAAATCTGATAAGTAATTTGACCCAATATTTCATGGAAATGGTAGCTTTTACTTTAAAACCTTTTGGTACCTCCAGAGTTTCAGTTGATGTTGAACAGTTTAGATCTGTGCTAAAAGACGAACATGGTCAAGTTAGTGCCAGTAGCTCATCTGATTCTCAGGTGATATCTACCACAAGGGATATCAGAAAGAGTGTTCAAGACTATATGAGAGATGATACTACTACCCAGAAGGAAATCAAAGACAAGATTGATCTTTATTTTTAGAAGGTGTATACCAAGAATCAGTTAAACAATCATTTCAATCTTCTGTTTGAAAACCTAAAACTGCCACTAGTCACTCAAGCTTTCAGAGATCAAGTTAGTAAGATCAGGGAGTTGACTCATTATTTTGACAAGTTTATGGATAACAATAATGATTTTATCTCTACTATGGAGAGAGGAGGAGGAATCATCAGGGATTTTAGGAACCTGTTACTTCCCTTTCTACATGTGGACAGTACCCCTATTATTGTACCTCTAGTCCTGCCTACCTCTGGTTAGTCTGTTTCCACACCTCAGTTGACTCCAGATCAAGCTACCAGAAGTCTTACTCATATGATCACACAAAGGAGTACCCATTTCAGACCCGATAGTGTTTTAGTAGCTCAACCACCTTTGATAATCACTGGTGTTTCCAAGCCTTCACCCACACTTACCAATCCTGAATCCACTTCGGATCCTAAAGGAAAATAAAAATTACATATTGGGGAGGTGGATTGATTAGTGGCTAGGAAATTTGATAGGGATCACTTGTATTCTTTTTATAGAATTTCTGTATTTCTATGTATTTTTACATGAAGTAATACCTACATGATCTCATTCTCTTTTACTTTATGTTGTTTCTCAATTCAATTTTTCTTTACTACTTCTTTTTTCTAATCACAAAGGGGGAGAAATAATGATATGGAGAAGTGCGGGGGAGAATAATATGGCTAAGGATAGGGATAACGAGTCTTAGATAAATAATGAATCTATTATATATATATATATATATATAATTCTACCTCTGATACATTTACCTTTAATATTATATTACTGGTTTCATTGGAAATATTTCATTTATGGTTACAAGGAATGATATTTTGACATCATTTGAAAATGTCATTGAACACACTAAGAAGTGAGAAAAACTATATTTTATAATGATACATTAATCATTATTCGGGATTATAATGCCATAATTTGTGATTATCAAAAAGGGGGAGATTATTGGACTCACCTATTTCGATAATCTCAATTATGTTTAGATATGCTTTGATAATACCAAATAATGTCTATCTATATATTTATTATACTTTAAAATTATGAAATCATGCTAATGAGATGATATGAATATCAAAATGATCATATCATATCATTAGAATATGTTACTCAATATTTATTTTTGTTTATAAATATTTAACAATGATTAATATTGAAACTATCTCAATCTGGAAATGATATGCATAAAACTAATACTTTATAAGAATTCAATTTTTTATGTCACTGATACAAACAGAGCTACCGATAAACCAAGGTCACTAATAGACCAAGTCTTTTGTTATACAAAAAGTCACCAATACATAGTCTACCGATACAAAGTCACCAGCACAAGAAGGTACCGATAGAAGGAGCTACCGCTACACAAGAAGCTACCGATAGAAGGAGATACTGATACAAGTGAGATACCGCTACATAGAGTCACTGATACATAAATCTACCATTATAGAGAGTAACAGTTACTAATGAAAGACCTACCATTACAAGTCCTCCGATACAAGTTCACTAATACAAAGAGATACCGGTGGAAACAAGTCACTGTTTTTCTAAACTCTATTTCTATTTGTTTGTTAGAAACGATCATATTTGGTTCTTTTAATGCAACTGATATTAATTAATGATGTTTGTTGGATGTCAGGGAACTGTACCTTGTAACTTTAGAAGTAATCATTCCTTATGTCGAACTGCTGCATGAGATATAAAAGGAATATCAAATCTGTGCATAAATGTGAGAGATGAAAAAAGAGACATTGGTGGTAGAAAAAGATATAGATATACAAGAGCATAAACTGGGAATTGAAGGACATTGCTGCGATACAAAGACTACTGAAATCTCAAGCAAAACACCCATTCCTGGAAGTCAAGAAACAGAACCACGATACTCTGTTTTCCATAAATATTCTATAGAAGGACTCAAAACGACATCTGCTCAATCCAAAATGAGTCTAGAGCTGCATAGCCATCACACATAGCTTTCTAAATTCATCTCAATCATATTAGCTCTATTGTGATTTGTTTATTTAAATTTTGAGTTGTGTGTGTGCTTCTGTTTATCTTAAACAAACACTATATAATAAGCATAGCTGGAGGATATCTAAAATCCTCACTCAAACTTTCTAAACCTTCTTGTATCTCAGTGTGAATGGTGGTAGAGGTCAAGTGTAACCTGGATAGCCTATGTGCTATTGTTACAGTTTTCCCTCGTAGAACTATGGTAGAGGTCTTAGTACTTGGACAGTCTTAGTACTGTTTATTACCCCGATCTAGGGTGTGGACCAATATTTTGTATAAAATGTTTGAGAGTACTAAGTCTTAGCTTGAGAATGAACCTCTTGGTTAAAACCACTGTGCATCTTATTTAAGTTTGAAACCATTTTCACTTTTCCACTGGTAATTACTTTCAAATACAAATCTATTTTAAATTAACTCTGATAGTTGAACTAGAAAGTGTTTGTAATTATTTTAATCCAGTAATATTGTTTCAAAAGATAACTTAATATTTAGATTAAGTTAATTAAGAAATAATAAATCTTTGAGAAAATAATTGAACACTTACAATATTTAAAAATTCACTACAGTTAAACTTGTTTGTAAGATTGGGGGTTTTTAATAGAAATATTTTAATCAGAAATTCTTAATAGGAACTCAATTCACCCCCTGTTGAGTATCCTCTAAGACAACAAGCCTCTTCCTCAGGGAATGTAACTGGGATGAGCTTGTCCCCCATTTATGTTATTTTATTAGAAATCATGAGGGAAATTAGAAGTTTTATAGAAGCATCATAGAATATTAATAAAATAACTTTATATGTAAATTTACCATCATCAAATTTACAAAATTGATCTATAAAATCTCTTTTCCCATTAATAATCATTTTTTTCACATTATTGAAGAGGCAACCAATTTTTTTTAGAAAAAATAAATATAGAAACTTTTATTCCTCATTTATGTTGTACTCCATCTCAAAAATCCCATCAATCAAGATGTTTATATCATAATATCTTATTTAATTGGTTTACATTACAACATGAATCTTCATTAAATTTGGTATATATTCCACATGTAAAATATTAGGATCTCATAATGCACTTTGAGGTTTTTACTTGACCTATTTTTTATTTTAATTATTTTCCATTTTAGTTTCATAATTACTTAAGAGTGATTTTTATATCTAAGAAACATGGACTTCTCCAAAATAGGATAAAAAAATTGGTTGAAAATTTTAGTATTATCTATATTATTCTCAGTATTGGAAATTTTATACCCTTTATAATGGGCTATATGAGTGTCAAAACCGAAAGTAGTAACTAAAATCCCTTCAATTTTTTTTTCTATGAAACTTTATAACCTTTTAATTTCATCTAAACAATTATTTTTTTTGTTTTTATTTTTTATGTTGAGGTAAATTTCTTGAATTCATATTAATTTGTTTGTTTTAGTTGTTATTATATTATTACCATTTATATCAATAAAATCATTCACATCCTTTATAAAATTAGTATTAGGAACATGATGATGCTATTTTTGGTGTGGTGGTTCTTGAATATCTATCT
Organism: Viscum album; assembly: GCA_963277665.1. Lineage (NCBI taxonomy): Eukaryota > Viridiplantae > Streptophyta > Magnoliopsida > Santalales > Viscaceae > Viscum > Viscum album. The sequence goes on along the minus strand of OY728161.1, from coordinate 1,626,586,675 downwards.
CTTTATTATAATTCCTAAATTTTGTGGATATAATCACCAAAGATTTATTATCAACACCCTTAGATACTAAATATTCAAACAACTCCCCCATTTTTTTAAAACAATGGTGTTCATATATATTTCAAATTATTATTTTTTACATTACTTACATGATCCATAGCTTGGTCAATTACACGAGATAAAGACCAAGACTTCCTATCACTTATATTGTTTAACATATCCTATTGAATCTGCAAGGAACATACCCTTGGAATTGGTCTTGTAGATAGTGAATATACATTTTCCATAGTAATATTTCCATTGGAAAACTTCGAAATAGATGTTACAATGATGATATCAGTATAAAATTATCTATTCCACTTATAAATATTAAATCATGGATTTGAAATGTCCTCTTATATTCGAAATATTTTAGATTCATTGAACTATTACAAAAAAAGTGGAAACTGATGTTTCTACTTTTGACTAGGCACTACAAGAATTGGTTTCAAAATATAGGACTAGTCATGTTGGATTGGTTTTTGCAACTACCTCCCCCCATTATATAGGATTTTATACATTATCTCACCACTCTTTATACTATCACAAGTTAGGAATCCTTATAAGGATCATCTTGTATCCTACTATGTTCTCTTAGAATCATACTCATTAACTCTAAAGATAGTGGTTTCAAGGAATTAGAATGATAGTGTCAAATAAGCATTTTATTTTAAGCCCATGCTTGTTCCATAGTAAGCTACAACATCTAAATACATATTTGAAATATATCCACCTAATATTTTACTAAATAATTCTATGTAGAACTAAATTTATCCATTAATGTATTGTATTAGTTCATTTAATAAGTTATTCACAAATACAATCAAGAGAACACTCAATAAAATTAGAAAATTGAACGAACTGTAGGTTTTAGTAAGAGGGAAATAGGGAATTATATTGCTCGATAGTTTATTGAAAGAAAAAAAGAGTGTAGAATTAGATTTAATATTATAGAAGATGAACATGTAGTAATAGAAGAATATTAAGAAGAGAAAATAATCTCCCAAAGGAAGACACTCCCTATGGCTAAGGTTGAGACCTCCTTTTATACAAGAAGAAGCTAAAAAATACACATGTACTCACCTATAAGAATTCATCAAATTTACTAAAAAAATATACATATATTTATCTCATATTTATAACAACATATAGTTATAGTAATTTAAAATATAATTTTTATGATGATTGTAACTAACCATACCCTAACACAGACAACCCTGCTGCACATCCCTATTAGAATAACTGTGATTTAAATCATTGTTGTGACTTTTAGTTTGAATTTAAAGGAAGGGAGTGTCCCCATACTCGTCCGACGCTCCTCACGCTCTCTATTACACCTCTCTTTCCCCTTAACATTCATTCTAGTGTTTTGTGGATCAGTCCAGCGGTGATAGCGCTCCTCGCCTCACCTGGTTTCATTCCCTCTTCCCGATATTGTCTCTTATTTCCCCCTTCTTTCCTGGAGCTTATGCTGGTGCGGATTCCGTTTGTCTCTCACCACCCACCTTTCCTCCTATCCCTTATGATTCGAACCTCCATCTTGGGTCTAGGTGCAGGATCCTCTGATGGCTTGGGTCAGTGTCGGTGGTGGCATCTTGGATCATCCTACTCCTCCACTCTTCTCGATCAACCCCTCGAGATTGACCCCATCTTGGTCGGGCTCGATGCAGGTTCTTGACCCAGATTGGGATGGTGCTGGAAGAGGACTGGAAGTGGCATTAGGCTTCTCTTTCTCGATGTTGGCTTCATTTCTTCCTTGGATTTTACTTTTCAGTTTGGGACTTTCTTCCTTGTCCTTTTACACCATTTTTGGATCTGTTGGGCTTCATCTGGGAAAGGTATCAACCCTCTATGGAGACCTTTAGTCGCTCATATTTTCCCCTGTTTTAGGGTTCATCTCACCTTACCAGGTCGGTTTAGTGTGGTGGTATCCCAGAGCTTTGGGACGTGGTGATTGAGCGACCAACCGTTTCCAGGAGGCGCGATCTCCGTTTTTCATCTTGGTGTTATGGCGGTTCTGATGGAAGATATGTTATGATTTTAATGGTTGTTAGCTATTCCATTGGTGGTATTTTGGTGGTGGGGATGTTGTAATTGACCTCATATTCTCCGGTGATTTGGGGTAGTGAAGATTCGACGATGACAACGACACTGATGAATGACACTGTGGATGGTAGGGTTTCTTGATGATGGCAGGGGATGTGATGCGACATAAACTGCTGTGAGTTCTCGCGGCTCGAGGACACCTTGGGTTCTATAATATTTCTTGAATTTTTCATCTCATTGTTTGAATCTTTTATTCTGGATCCCTCGTTCGGTGTAAGGTGTTTTGGGTTGGTGCTTCGCGAGTCGGTATGTGGTCTGATGCGGTGATGAATTTTATTTTTGTCATGGTTGAAGTTTTTAATTTGAAATTTGAAATGGCGGTGAAGGTTTTTGTAAGGTTCACACTTTTTCTCAAGTGTCTATTTCAATAAAATAAAAAAATAGATTGTGAGTTTGAATTTAGAGGTAATATAATCTTTTAAATATCACCTAAAAGAGATTCATGAGTTTTTGAATCAAGGAAAAAATCAACTTCAAGCATATTTCTGCCTTTGATATCCTTCATCACATTAGAGATATGAAATATACACTAGCACTTCTACCAATCTAATCTAAATTGCATGATGTGTTCCATGTACCTCTTATTAAGAAGTACGTAGTTGGTCCCTCACTCACTAATATAGAAAAGTGTTTTCGATATCATTTTTTTTCAACATTTGGTAATGTAATTTTTTTATATGTTATATTTTAAAGAAAATATTTATGTTAGTTATTTTAACCTATGAGAAAATTATTTTTCACATAAGTTATTATAAAAAATACCATATAAAACCCTTAAAAATGTATCATAAGTGTTTTTTATGTCATTTATTATATTAATAATGTAAAAAGATTTTTTATGTTTTTTATTTAAACTAACTGATGTAAAAAACATGATTTGATGTTAGTTATTTAATAAATGATGTAAAATATTATTTTCTAGATTAGTTATTTAAATAACAAGTTAAAAAATTTAGTTATTATAATTAATTTCAAAATACAGTATACCAAACTTCTAAATAAAAGAAAATAATAAACAACAAAGATATAAAAATTAGCATGAAACTACATCACCAATATGGTTTCATACAAAAATATTTACATGAAACATTTTTTACAAGTAGATAAATTGTACATTTTGAAATTTAATAATTAAAATTTATGTTATAAATAGAGATAAATGGAAAATCAATCATAATTGTAAAGTGATCCACTCATGCTCTATATAAATGATTTTTCAATTTTCAACTACAAGGTATAGGGTCATAAAAAAGCTACCAACTGAAAGTATTGAACAAATATTATCAATATGATTTTAAGGTAAAAAATAATGAATATAATAAAATCTAACCTTATTTAATTTTGTAACTATTATTTTATTAATTATTTCTAACATAAATATTGGAACATAACATCAAAATTTGACTACTCATACTTGATGATGATATTTCTCTTTCAAAAAAATCTTCAAATGAACATATTTTTTCTTATATATTAAATAGTAGTAATTAAAGATTAAATCAACTCTATATACGCAAATTTGATCTTTATTTTATTTTTCATATTTTATAGTTATAATAACCACTTTATCAATTTTGTAATGAAATATATGAAATAATATAAAAATTTATCATAATGTATAAGTATTAAAATAAATAAACCTACCACCCTAATACTTCTTGGATGTTTTCCCTCACATCATTATGTATGGAATGTAACCAATAAGCCATAATTTATTTTGAAAAAAACACACAAAACATCCATTGGACACAAATATACAAAAATATAATGTAATTGGTCACATAATTAAGATAAATAACACTTTATGGAATATATATTTCATACCTTTTAGGATAAGGAAGCATTAAACATTGAATTTAATTATTCTAAAATCCTTGAGAAATATATACCCCTTTCTCTTTATCCTTCATTATCTTTATTTTTTGGATAAAAAAATTACGGGATTAAGAATCCATGCACTGAATTCATATCATATTTAATAAAAAGTGTATAAATATACCTAATAAATAAAATATATATTTATTATATTAGATCAATAAAATTGATATAATTGAAAGAAATATGATAATTGACTTAGTTGGAAGAGTTGCTTTGTTTTGATGACCATTTTATCTACAATTACATGGTCCATTATATAACTCTTATAAATCATCAAAAATCATATCATTTTCATAGAATTCATCAGACATTAGAACCTCTTAAACATTTAGTAACATAAATTAATATTCTAATAATATATAATTCACATCATAAAAAGTATAATCCATTACCGAAGGGAACTCAACATATTTTTCCTCTCTAAATAACTTGTATTTACCTTTAATGTATATATATATATATTAAAATATTAAAATAAATGTAAAACTAATATTAAATAAATGATATAATCAAAATTTCCCTTGTGGTAAGTTATCATAAACGTATAGGTAACCAAAATATAAAATATCTAATAATTTTACCAATTATAGCAACCTCATATATTGGGAATGATAAAATATCAGATTCATTTATAATATCTTATACAATTACCATACATTCATCATCTGCATCATCTAATTTTATTTTGTATGCCTAATAAAATATATAACCCCATATGCTACAATAGGATACTTGAGATCCTAAATATACAAGTCATAGTAGATCAGAAACTATGGAGGAGGATGTTTAAGAGTGGGATATGTAGGCTAAGCTGGGGGAGTGGGATATGATGTCAAAGGTCGAGGAGTGGGATATATATCAGGAGGTTTATGAGTGAAATACTATTCTAAAAATATTCCCTTCATATTCAAAAACATCGACTCTACCATATCTCTAAAACACTCCTCCACCATCTAACCCATAACCTAAACATTAGCTTCTAAAGTTCATATTTACTCTTTATATACACCCCCTTAAGGATGTTTTATAATGACGTAAATTTTTTTAATGGATACACCTACCACCTATCCTTGTGTGTATGTCAAGTCTCTAGGATTTCATAATGTAGTTTCTAAAATATCCTTCCTATGATTTGGTATGAAGCTCCCATGTGTTCTTTTTTCCTAAAGGGATTCTGATATAGAATATTTAAAAAATTTATTAGTGAATTAGAAACCATAAAGAATTTATGTATAACTTAAATAATTATTTTATAATATCCTCTACCATAATCCTCAAACATTCTCTAAGATATGTTAATTTTTTAGTCATAAATACCATATTTCAGGTTTTATGTCTTACTGGGGGAAGGAGGGTCAATCTATGATGGGTCTAAAGACATGATTGTCATTTTTAAAAAAAATTTAGCCATCATTTTCTCTTCCCATAATGGATACCCTAAAAAATATTAAACATATGGATATATGTATTTCTATTGGATCTTTGATGAGATATGCTCATTTAATGTTAATTAAGAACAAAAAATCATCATTATGATCATTTTTATGGATTATTTAAAAAAATTCAAGATATAAAAATACACTAATAAAAAATGATACATGTCATCATATTTCAATAAACTATTCCATTTATCTTCATATTTAAAATATTATATATCACATAGTTTTTTGTTTTATATTAAAAAAATGAAATCCAATGTTAGGATTGATTTAAAATCCCTACATCTCCTTGAAGTAAATGATAAAAATTTATTCCTAGATTTATTAGTGTAAGGTATATGACACATCTTCCGATGAGAAATAAAAGTTAAACTTTATTAACAAAAATATGTAATTTTAAGTAAAATAAGAATAAATGACATCACTAAAATTATCTTCCATTGATAAACTAATTTTTTTTCAACACATGCCGAATCAGAAATAAAAACAATTAATATAATATAACCTTGCATATCCAAAAATATTTTAATTTTTACAAGTTAATACCCTTGAAAATACTATTACCATCAATATAAATATTTTTCATTTAGTCTTGGTTATGATCCAGGGGTAAAATAGGTAAAAATTTTCTACTATATTTAACAATCCTAGAAGCCTTCATTGCCTCTGTATTAGTAGAAGGCTCCTATGTAAAAGGATGGGGAGGTTCCTAAGAAGAATTATTTGTAGGGTCCTCCAATGATGATCGAGGTGAATTAGATATTTCATATGAAATTATCATATAAATAAATATAAAAAATAATTAGTAATAAAATATTCAAAACTAATATTTACATATAAAGTAAAATGAAATTTGATAAAATATTTAATAAAACTAAACAAAATAATTTTTTTTTTATTCTTAATCAGAGAATTATTTTTCTAAAATGATAATAAAATGTTAAAAAAATTATGAACCATGAAATGATATAAATTGGATAATAAAACATAAGAAAAGGATTATAAAAACGTAATATTTATATTTAAATTTTCATAAACATTTGAAGATGATATAAAAAAACCAAACAAACCCTTTAACATATTAGATAGAGTAGTTAACAAAAATATAAAAAAAAACTGAATATTTTTGAAACATAAAATGATATAGAAAAAATAAAACGATTATAAAGTAAAAATTTATACCAATCTTATAGTTATGTATAAAATTTATTAAATGGAAAATGACACAAAAAAGAAAAAAATAATAATTTATCATATTTCCTAAAATAAATGGCACTAGTTAAAAAATAAAATTATAAATAATATATCGAACATTGTGAAAAAATTTAAAATTTAAATAAGAAAAAAATATACACAACCTAAAATAGTAGGATATTTCTAAAGGATTATTTTATAATATTCCATCCCCGTGAGCATTTTCATATTGTACTAACCATGTCCATGACATGGTGATCAATTTCCCATGATAATCATTCCATTGATGTCGGGATCTCACATAACTCATCATCATATTTATGTTTTCCATCACCAATATATTATTATTTTCATTAAAAAATGATAAAACACTATATAATTTTTTGATTGAGAACATAAATGTTTTGTTTTTTTATGTATTTCAATGATAAAAGTATCACTTATGAATTCTAATTTATAATTTACAAATGTCATACCAAATTATTCATGTTAAAAAATGTTTTTAATAACAACCCATTTTAAATTGAATAGAGTAACTAAATGTTTAATGTAATAATTGTCCCATATTTCTTCATTAACCCCATGATATATAATTATCAATGATATTAGGTTTTTTTTCCTTTACACTTGAAAAATACATTACTTTATAAAATGAAAATACATTGATAATATAAACTATACATTCTCTATCTTAATAGTTGGTATTAAATATATATACATTAGTTTCATTACATGGATATGTTTTCAAATTTAAACTTGATTCATCTACTAACTATCTCAATAACTCTAATTTATTAAATATTCAATGCATTATTACTTTAAAAAATGAGAAAAAGTTTTTTTATGATCATTGAATACCCAAAAGTATTTCTTCTTAGGTTAATGTTGTTTTTTCAAATTAATATGTGATGTTATGTATGGATGACCATCATCTATGTTATTTAAGATGTATAAATATTACCGTATTATTTTTTCACCTCTCAATGATTTTATTTTCAATAAAAAAACCCCCTTTCACCAAAAAATGACCTGTTCATCATGAGATGTTGGAAAAAATATGTTCTAAACTAAAGGTAAGTAGTTTATTAAAAACTATGAAACCTCTTAAATAATACACTTCTTAATAATTTAGGCTTATAATTGATATTGATTCCTAACTCACCCCTTCTATATCTTCATATACAATTCAAAAGGATAAATCCAACATTGATATGACAAATCAAAACACTTTATTACATGATTCAATTGAACCATTAAATGTATTACTATTTAAAAATATCATAAAGTACATTTTTATTTGAAAAAGTATATAAATTACATCATTCATGAGATTTTTAGATGGATATAGATCCACGATTTTGTTATAAATAGAATTCGAAAATTAAAACACCTTTATGATAGTCATTATAAAGAATATGGGTAGTTTTCCAAAAAATGGAATTGGTATAGGGTATTGCATAATTGCATTAAAATCGTGTGATTCAATTATTGTTAACTTTAAATATTTTCATTAAATGAATATTTTTATATCTGATGAGTAAACCTAAGGCAGTTTGATACCATGGAGTTACTGATAAAAGAAAAATTTTCTATCTCTTTGATAATGTATGAAAAGATAGAGGAAATTATATTTGTTTTCCATTATGAGTTTAAACTAACTCCAAAAATACTCATAAAGATAGTGAACCAAGTTTTGAACTCTAACCATTCATTATTTTTCATTTACCATCTAATGATGCTCTAATAAAACCATCACATATATTCTTCACAACACATATCACATCAATATTACATTGATCACATCATATACCCAATATAAAAGCTCAAGAAATATTAAACATTTCTTTCATATATTTATATCATTACTAATTCGTTGTTCCTTTCCAAATACAACATCAATTATTTTCACACATTGAAAATATTGATCAGCTGAAAAAGGATTTAGTGTGATATAAAATTCTTGCGATCTATTGAATTCATTTTTTAATATTCGATAATAGAGATCCATAGATACAAAACATCAATGATCCAAGTACTCTATTTTCCTCTCATGCTATAATTTATCTAATAAATTACCTAATTTATATATTAGACTTTCTTTATTCCCTTGACACAATACTTAGATAAATTTATATATACTTGGATTTTATTTATAGTAAAACTAAAAATTGCATGAAATTATAAATATTCATTTAAAAAAATCATAAACTATGATACCTTCCACTAATAAGTGTTTCAAATAATCAATTATTGGTGACCTATATATATCAATATCATTTATAGGCTATTTTTATCTAGAAACAATTAAACTCAACATGAACTATTTTTTAATTCATATTAAATTCTGGAGGTAAGTTGAAAATTACCAACATAACTTTCGTTGTGATATGTTTTATTCTAAGTTTATGATATGGAATTATTTTATGTGTTCATAGACCAATTTTTAGACATTTAACTTTATTTTCAAATTCAGGAAATTATTGATCAATTTTCTTCCATTGTTGAAAATCAGCTTAATTATTTAATTCTTCATTAGATATTTACTCATCTATTACCATTATTAACATTTTTTGCATAATTTTAATTTTAAAATCAACATTTCAAATGAAAATTATTGGAAGATACTAAAATTCATTAGTATGAGTCTTGGTACTTAGTATAATAGGTGAAGAAACATCAATTAATTTATTTTAACTTATATTATGTAGCCCCAAATTTAGGACACTGTCAAAGGCCCTTGTATTCCATACAATATAACAATCATTAGGGTAGAAATTTATCTCATTATAACCTATTAATATAGAGAATAATATTTCTTCAACACAATAATTTTAAAATGGAAGAACAATGTCTTCAAGAAGTATGACATTCAATAGTTGTTACAATTTTATAAAACTCTTGTTAACCCATCTACACTGAGCTATAAAGTTCACCAATCATAGATATATTGATAACACTATAAAGATTGTATAACCTGGATATAGTGGTTTTTTAAGATCACCATAAAATCTCTCAATTGATAGTGAATTCAACCCAATTTCACCATACCAAATCTCAATGATGAAACCTATATAAAACCCAAGTTAATTTAAATGAAATTTATTTATTTTCCTTGAATATTTATAATAGTTAAACATTTTAATCATATATAGAAAAAATTCCATTTTTAGATCATTTAATTTGGATAATTTCAAAAAATAATTAACCCCTTCCTTAACTCATTACTTTAAAATCATGTAAAAATCCAACAATAATTCATTATGTCATATAAAACATTTTGAGTATGAAATATAAGATAACATATTTCAAAATTTAAATTTATAATTTCTTTAATAAATTAAAAGAAAAACAAAAACAAGACAAAATATTTCACAAATAAATCAAAGAAAAAAAGGATTGTAAACAAAAATATTATTTTTCTCATATTTAATTATCACATTGTGATTTTTATCATACTCCAAAGTTTATCCCCCTTTAATAATAAATTAATTTTGATTTGGGATTATCTAATTATAAATATTTTTAAAAAATTCAAAGAAAAATAAAATGGTAGAGGAGGAATGCCAAATAATTGACTTTAGAGTGGTTGAACACTAATAAGATTTTTTTAATTTTTTAATAATATTATTCAGTCAATATTTATCTTGTTATTTCATTACATATAAAAAATTACCATAATGTAAAACAAGAAAAAAAACATGACACTTTTTCCAAACATAATTATGTTGACCACATTCAATGGATTATTATTTTTTAATAATTTCAGTTATAGTAAGTTAAATATCTTTTATTAAACAATTAATGATTGAAAAACTTTCATGATTTTTATTGGATTCAAAAACATATTCGTAAGAAGAAATAATTTGAATCATAGAAGTTGAACATTATGAATTTCTAACAATTAATCTATACAAATAAACATATTTAAAAATATCTATATGAAACTAAACTAAATTGAAAATAAATTTCTAGTGATTAACATAATTATAGTGTAGAACAAAATTAGTATCATCTAAAATTGATCATTTTTGAATTGTGAATGAGACATGTGAGTATATTTTTTATAATAAGAACACAAAATAGTAATAAAAACAAAAACAAAAACTCTTAAATGGAATAAATAATGGGTGAACTATAGTGGATTTAATTTTATATATCATATTTTATAGTTTTATAGTCCCAATTTCAATAACAAAATCAAAATTTTCACCACTATATTATTTTTTGTTAATATATTTTATATGTTTTATATATAAAAAATAAGATGTAATAAATCTCAAAATTAACTATTGATTTTTTTATAATACTATATTATTTTAATTTAATCCTTTTTTTATTAGCTAATCAAAATTTTATCCCTTACACTAATATGTTTATATCATTGTGAATGATTAAAGAATAAATGATTAAGTAAATTTAAATAAAGATTTTAAAGTTATATTAATAATTAGAAATGAATGAATTAAAATGGTAAGAATTTTATAATTATTATATGTCATAATATTGATAAAAAACATTAAAAAATTATTCGAGAAAAATAAATAAATTATATAATTGTTGATAATTAACTATAACATCAAATATTTTATCCTCACAAAATAAAACAAGTATATAAATAGTATACTCAATTTTTTCAACACACATTATGAAAAAAGTAAACAAAATAGTAATAAGTAATAAAAAAAGGATAATTAATATCTGAAATAATATAAATAATAGAAATTATGTAAAATGGTTTAAAATAAAAGGGAAAATTCAAAAAATAATCTAAGAATATGTGGAAAATAAACCTCATCAATATGATAAAATCATTGAACCAATGAAAGATACCTCAAAAGAATTGAAAGATAGAAATATTAGTGAGAGATTATAGAGAGAGGTTGAAGGTAGTGGTGAATAATGGTGGCAACATATGTCAGTTATGACTAAAGTGAATAAACGAGATCAGAGGCTGAGAGATGTGAGGAATAAATATTATAGTTCGACTTGAGGATATAATTTTAAAGTGAATTAAACAAAACTAAATATTGACATAGAAACTAAAAAAATTGAAGATAGTATAAATTTGTTATTTTATAATCGAAATAAAAATACAATTAATTATGTTGGGTATTATTTAACTAATGAATTTTTTTTATTTTTACGAATGCTAAATGATAATCAATTTAAAACCCAATTTATAGTATCCATTATAAATAACTGAATTTATAATTTCATTATTCTAATTTTTTTTGTATGAGAGGTATGTACAAAATCTGAAAGTGGTATAATTAGAGTCTGACCTTTGTTAAAGAATAACTATTGAAAATCTTGGATGACATGGAAAATGTTCTATAAAATTAGACAAATCACATTGTCAAAGTACTTCGGAAAAACCATAAGTACATAGAGGAAATATTGGATCTTGAGGATTTGATTAAATATAACTACCACAATTTATTCTCAATTGAGGATGAGAAATTAAATATGGGGGATTAAATTTATAAAAGAGTGAATAATGCAACAACATAGGTTTCTATTTATGAAAATTTCCTTCAACATAAACATTTGGGTTATATCTAGATTTTTTTTGTTATAAAACACATACACCATGTAAAAGAATCCAACAAAACATTTTCAATATAGAATGTAACATATAGATAATATTGTAAAATTAAAAATATTAAAATGGAATGATAAACATAAAAAATAACATAACAAGAATTGGACACCGTATAATATCAAGAACCCCAAGAGTTTTCATATATAAGAACAACTATATAAAAAGAAAATAAATAATTATGAATATTATTGAAATTACATAAATTATGAAGATAATTTTTATACAATACTAATTGAGTGATGAATGAATTAAATATTAGTTATTTTTAGTATTTATAAAGTTAATATCTCCATTTTAATAGTAATATGAAAATCGTAATACTAATATGACTGCTAAAATAGAAATCTTACCATTAGAATAATAACATGACCCAAAAATAACAAAATGACTTGTAAATAATATTTATTATAACTAGAATAAGTAAATATAAATATTAGTGTTTAAAAAATTTAATATTCACATTATAAAACTTAATAAAATATTAAGAGTATATTTTCAATAAAGTTAATCTGAACATATTTTTCAAAAACCATAATTATAATGATAAAATCTAAATATTAAGATAATATTTTATCGAACATAAATTTGATAACATGAATTTAATTTTTTTTAATAAACATGTAAAAAATTTCCAAAGGTTTATTTTTGGTGTTTTTCTAAAAGAAATTACTTTTTTGGTGAATAACAAAAATATTTTATTTTTCAAATCCCACATATTTTACAACATTTTAGTTATGTAATAATTATGTTTTTAATCCTAAAATAGGTTATATATCCAAAAATAAGTTTAATAAGATTATTATATATATTTTTAAAATCAATGAATCTAATTTGTAAATATAAAAATTATATTATATATTTTAAAAAGATAAATTATAACATTAAAAAATTAGTTTTTAAATTTTGTTTATTTAATTTTTATATGATAATAAATATTGTGTTTAAATGGGTTTCAAGTCATAAATGTTTTTATTTACTAATACGACCTCTATTACAAGTCTTGTTCTTTAAATACTATTTTATTAAATATTTTAAATGATAAATACCCCCCCACCTCAGGTATAAATTACCCCACTCACACAAACTGAAAATCACATCCCATATCTATGAAATTTAATTTGATTAAGACTCCTAGTATTATTAATAACAGTCTAGTTCGAGTCAAATCCAATTCCTCAAGGATTTAGTCACATAAAAATGGAGTAAGCATCAATGAAGTGGTAGGCCCACACTCCTTTCTTTTGGTTTTGTCTCTTTAACCTCCTAATATCTTTACATTTACTACCACCCTTAAAAATTTTATTCACATGTATGTAATATATTGATGTTTTTATGATATATTGCATATTTTTAAATTTATTCATATTATATATAATTTCCCCATCTATGTTTGGCACTTCCCATTAGTGGTAGGTTTTGTTATCCAACAAAAACGTTGTCAATTATTTTTATATCACTACCTTCAGGGATGGCTAATTTGACCCATGTATAAGGTATTGCGTGTGTATATATATATTATGATTTTGAAGGAAATTCAATATTTTTAAAAGAACAATGTATCAAATTATTGATATCAAAAAGTAAATAGGAAAATTCAAAGAAAAATACCCTCAAACTCTTTCCTTCATTACAAAAAGAATAATCTAGTGATTTTTATTGATAAAAAATATAATCAATTAATTTAATTAAATTCAGGATACATGGTTTAAAAAAATAATTTTAATATATTAGAGGTTAATTTTTTTTGAAACTAAAAATTGACATAAGGAAATGTGGCTCTAATTTTTTCCTTTTTTTTGAGTTTAGCCGTCTTTGACCCTCTATTTTAACTATGTTTCTTATAAAACTATACAAAAATTGCTTTTATTTTTCATTAAATAATTATTTCTTAATATATTTTAATTTTTTTCTTCATTTTAATTCATTTTTCTTCTTTTTCATTATTATTTATTAAAAATTTGTTCTAAAATTTTCTTAATAAATTTTAATATTGTCATTATTTTCATATCCATAAAATATGATATTTTAATTCTTCATGATAACAAAAAAAAATCATAAATTATGTCTTAGATTGTTCCTTTTGGAACAAAAAATTATATTGTAGATATATAATTTATGAAATCACTATGAATTCTATTATTATTTTATAGGTTCACACCAAGTTTAGGATTCATATCTATTTTCATTTCTATATGGAATGCAAGATTGTGATATTTTTTTGAAGTGTTGGGTGAGATAGTAATTATTTATTCCTCAAATTCGTTGTGTATGGATATTTAACTCATGATATTTTCTGTGTTATGCATGAAATGTACTATGCACCCAAATATCATGCATGAAAAGATGTTATATTTTTTCATATTCTATGTGATAAAATTGTTCAAAATTTTATGAGGTTTAACTATCACTAATATGCCACATTAAATATCCACTTAAAATTATTTTCATTGAATTATGATGGTTATCTTATTCTTATTATATAATTATGATGACTTTTCTCTTCTAGAAAATCTGTAGATTAATTTCTCATGATTTCCCCAGCACCCCTCTTAATTATTGGATTTTATCTCATCTTATGTTTTGTAGGATTACAAGTGATTATATATACTATGTGAATGTTTATAATATATAAGAAGTTCTTATCATTTATAGGATTGACTGAACATTTTTTCAATTTAATGGATATTATATGATGTACATGAAATGGGAGCCATAGACAATGTTTTTTTATGAAACTTGAAAGACACATGGAAACCAAGTGGATATTTTATATTTTTGCATATAATTAATTTAAATGGATAGGAAGAGTAAATACTTTTTTCTTGATATATTTAATTGATTAAGATGTTGATCATCCGAAACACTTTTGGTTTAAAATCAGTGTTCTTATGGGATCCTAGTGTTGAATCCCTATGGTTGTGATCCACACATTATACATTGATGTTTAATCAATGAAAATATATTTTAGGTTCTAGAATTATAGATAAATCATCTTTTTGTATTAACATTAAACAATATGATGACCCCATTAGGCTTGAAGAATCATCCATACATACGTTCTTTAGAAGTCGGAGGGGGGGGGGGAGAATCTCTCAGACTTGAGAGATATAAAGATATATTGATTCTATCATTCACAAAAGTTCTCTGATTTGATTAATCCTAGAAAAATATATTTAGAAGTATAATTATGGAGTTATGAGTTAGGGTTAAATATTATTTAATTTCACTTGGGACCTTAATAATATATTAGACCCGTAAATGAACCAATTCAATTTAATAATAATTTTATTATTATTTTATCCAGGAATGTGCTCACTGGTGAAACGATAAATATTATTTTAACTTCTTAAAAATTAATAATTATTACTATAGCTCATCTTTCCTGGTCATCCTCCTTAATGTTTATCGAATTCTGGAATATGTATTTATTTAAATATTTATCCAATAGATAATTAAATAAATAAATTAATGTTATATATAAATGTAATTGATTAATTAACTTGTTAATAAATATTTATTTAATTTATGTGATCAATAAAACCTAAATTAAATTATTCTTCAAACATGAAAATACTATTTGTTCAAATAGAACTTAGTTGTGATCAAAGAAGACACTTAGTGTGTGACCCTTTGGGATTGATCAATGTTGGAATTAAATAGGATAATCTAAATTCAAATATTAATATCTAGAAACAGGACAAAGAACCTAAAATGAATATGTTAATATAAAAACATTGACAACCACATAAAACTGTGGACAATGTCATTTAATCCCTTAGTGTTTATATATCATCAAGTTTGTTTCATAGTTGGGTCAATAACCTTAATCCTGGAAATATATATGTTTGATTATCGCAAATTAACATGTCTACATCAACATGGACATGGAATTTATTTTGAAAGTTCCATTCCAATCAAATGGTCAAGATATTATGTTCCATCAATGGAAAGGAAAAATCATTTAACAAATTATTCATTAATAACATACCCATTGTGATGTACCTAACTTATCTTACATATCATGAACATTGCGCATCATGAGTTTCATCAATTCATCTAGGTTAGTGAGTCATGATATGTATTAATAATAATCATAAACTCTAAATACCATTACACAGACTCGTAGATAGGAATATATGATGACACACAAACATGTTGAATTTATATTGGTCGGTCTGTCCTCATATTCTCCCATCTTGAAGATTACCAATTTAGAACATCATGAGATGAAGCTACCTCTTCATATGGGAAATCAAAACTAATAGTAAAAAAAGTACATTTCATATCATTATTTATCATGATGATGGTAGGAAAAATATTTAAGATATTTCATCATAGCATCTCAAGGTTCTCATCATAGCGAGAAACTACTATGTACTAATTAGATGTGACAAAAACCGTAGAACATTATTAAACTAAATTTAGGTAGAATAATTACAAATATGTGATAAGATATATTTAATATTTTTTTGAATATAACCATTAACTTAAAGTAAGAAATTTGGTTATAGGAAACTAATTCCAACAAAATCCAACTTGTCCAAGAGATAACTTTTAATAACTCTTAGTCTGTTATCTGTCACATGAATATCATGATTCTGTTGAGATATGTGTTTTTTTATGGGGTACACAACCTTACCCTTGATTGAATCATTTTTCATTGCAACTTTACCTTTTCAAGTAAATTTATTTAATAGATGATACATTAAGATTATGTGATTCATCCTCTAATTTGAACATGTTTCATTATAGAGAGCCACTTTTATAGTGTTATCATGATAAAATGTGATAGTTTATTTAATTCTTGGTAAAAATACATTTATTAGAATAAATTTCATATCCAAACTACCTATTTAGCTGCATCATATTCCGTAATATACTCTAACTTCACTGTAAAACTAATAACCACTACATTCTTTGAGATCCTCCATCTCATTAATCCTTTACTAATGATGAATACATATCTCAGTTGTGATATATAATAAAATATATCAATTAAGAAACTAACATCTAAGTATTACATGAAGAAAATATCCTCATATCCCCCTATACTAGAAACATATTTTTATTTTTCATCAGATACATAAGTGTATTTTTGACAACCATCCAATTTTTGTCTCTAGAATCTACTTGATATCGACCTATTACACCTAAGGCATAAGAAAATCTTGTTTGTTCTAGAACATTCCGTACACAGTTAAACTAATTTCTTTTGAATATGGATTCCTTATAATTATTTATCTCTCCTCATGTGTTCGAGGACACATTTTGTTAGAAATTGGAATACCTTGTGATATAGGCAACAATACCCTCTTGGATTTTTCTATAATGAATCTCCTTAGTATCATGTAAATATAAAAACCCTGACTTATATTGAGAAGTATCTTGGATATATCAAGATGGATCTTATCTCAAGAACATATAATACATCAGCTAAGAATTTAATGGAGAAGCATGTACTTCACCACAATTTAATGGTTTCTATGACAAATATCCCATTTCTAATACGAAAAAATTTCATTGACATGCACAATAAATAAAATGTCCACACTTCCACAAAACCATTAATAAAAACAAGGATCACATTATTTTTCTATGGGAAAAATAACATTATTTCTTCATTAAAATGAATTTTCCATGACTGGGATCATTTCCTTAATATATATATATATATATATATATATATATATATATTTATAGTTGTTATACTTTTTTTTATCATTTTTTGGTTTCATAGGCCCTTCTGGTTGGGTCATGTATACATATTCTTAAAATTTTACATTAACGAATTTTATTAGGCTATAAAACTTCCAAATATCATTGTCATGGTATGTTAATATAGTAAGTATAATTTCGATTGATTTAATCATGGTGACTAGTTAAAAGGTTTCATCATCGTCCATGATTTGATGTTGTTTGTAACCTTTTTAAAAAATTCAAGATTTATAGGTACTAAATTGACCATCTATCTCTAATTTATTCTTTAATACCCATTGTAATCTAATAGGATTTATATTATCTTGAGGATACACCAAAATCCATGCCTAGTTTTGGTATAAAAAATCCATTTTAGAAATCATTCTTCTTTCCATTTGGTAGCATAATTTGTACTGTCGCTTCCTTATAGGTTAAAGGATCATTATTATTGAATAATAATGAGTCCCTAAAATTGGTTAGTATAAAATCATATTTTTTAGGTTCTATAACCTATCTTATACATATACATAGTACTTGTGTCTTTGTATTAGATTCATATATTTTCCTTTCTAGGACTTGTTTCTATACCAACTTCAATATATCATGAGCCCAAACTTCATCGTAGTCCATCTCTATCCCAATATATTTTTATTATGTTCTCCCTCTCAAGGAATGTAGTTTCTCTTTCCAATATTACCTTTTTATCTAAGGGTTCATATAGTAAATATCCAATTTTTTAATTAGGGTATCCAATAAAGATATACTTTGTGCCTCATGGTGAATTTTGTTTCCTAAATAGGAATTAAAAATTTATTTTCATCCCCACATATCTAGTTTTGAAAAAAAGGTATCCTTATATACAATAATTATTATTATATACCATCCTACACATTAGTTGTTACTTAGTTTAGTATGTGTGCTGAGGTATGTAATTCATATCCTTAAAATGATAGTGTAAGTCTTACATGATTCAAAATTGGTCTCACCATGTACACAAAGTTTTGATTCCTCCTTTCACTTACACTATTCCACTTGGATTTATTGGGATGATTGAGGTGGGATGAAATCATAGTCTCCCATAAATATTCGATTCAGTGTTAATTAATATATTCACCCCAAAGGTTAAAGTGTAGATTTTTAATCTTCTAACCATGTAGGTTCTCAACCCCATTCCTATATTCTTTGAATTTATAAAAGGATTCTCAAATAAATATCTTTAAGTAGATGTATACATAAAAACTAAATTCATTAGAAAAAGTAATGATGTATGTGTACCCACCACTTATTCCAAATGGGAATGTTCCAAATAAATTAAATTGAAGTAACTATAGATTATTTTTAGACCTTTAAAATTTCCCACTGAATGGAGCTATGGTCATTTTACCTTGTAAAAACAATATAAACATTCTATGTGGTTTTAGTTCGACTGAATCCAAATAAACATCTTGTTTTAACTTAGTCAACAATTTTTTATTTACCTGAAATAAACAGTGTTTCCATAGCTAGGAGTAGTATGAGTCATATGATCCAAATTCATTATCTATTTAAAAAACATGTATCTCATAATCTAATATATAAGGACCATTATATAAATGGGGATTCATATAAAACTTTACTTATTTATAAAAGAAACCAAAAACTTTTTGGAATTTGGAAATAAAAAATTTTATATATAATTTATATATAGAAATATTTTTTTGTTAATTTCTAACACATAGTAACAATCATCAAGAACCAAGATCAATCCTGTTTTCACATTGAGGTGGTAGTCACCAATGGATATTTTTTATAACTCATCACCCTTTTTAGTTTGAAGATTCAAATCACACTGAAAAAACATTACAAATATACAAGGATGATATAGTTTTTATAAAGATGTGAGAAACATATGTGGTATACAATGAAAAATTCATATAAATTTAATGGTTAAAATTGATAATTAACATAGATGAATCATCGACATAATTCCTTCCCACTGTTCAATAATGATAACATATAGAATCCATCTCCATCACATCCCCTTTGATCTTCCTCTTATTGGAATTCTAATGCATAGGAGCCTTAGAATTGGACTTATTTCTGGTTATCATAACCATTTCATTCCTCGTATTCACTATATGGAAAAAGGAATTTTTAGGCGTTAGTACCTAAGAAATATTGTGAATTAATTTGATTATATATAGGAGTAACTTCTCTATATTATTCATTTTAAAATTTAAAATAAAATTTAGAAAATCTTGTAGTATGTGATGTGAGAATGATATCAGTGCATAATTTATTAAGTAGTTTAAACCCTAGAAATTATAGACTCTCAATGAATACAATAATTTGGACTATGTGAGACCAATATAGCCCACATTCTTTAATAATACACATCAAGAGTACATTAGAGATCTCAAACCATTATTTTCATTATATCTCTTGATAATTATCATAGAGATGACTGAGAATTTCTTATAAATCCTTGTTTTCATATGAATTTTGTAGTTCACTAGAAATAGAAGAAAAAATTAAACATCGGAAATATTTAAAATCATCTAAGTGTTCCTAATATAAAAGTATATCTGCCTCTAAAACCTCATGGAATGTCTTAACATAAATTGGGGATTCTAGAACATAAATATCCCATTCTTGGTATAGTATAATGCACCAGTGCCTACACCATTCTGGGATGTTTTTTTCCAGTAATGATATTATCATTATCTTTGATAGTTTACTGAAATAATGTTTTTATCATTAAAATTTCCATTTTATTTTTCAAATTATTAGAGAATATTATTAGAATGTTATCTTATTAAAAGAAGATGAAATAAATTTAATTATATCTCTCTAGGTATTTTATTATGTCCAAAAAACCCTCACCATTAATTCAAAATCGTCACTTTTTATGAAATTAAAGTGTAAAAGATATATATTTCCCTTCTTATAACTTAATAAAGGTATTTTTAAACTAAATAAAGGTAATTAGATAAGAATTTATTTCTTAACTACCAGATTACATCTCCTTTATATTTTGAGTAGACTTCCAAATTTAGAAATCCTCAGTCAGTTTTCCTCAACATGTTATTTAAATTTAGATAAATTATATGAAGGTATACTATTATTTATTTAAAATGGTTAAGTTAAATAAAAAAATCATAATAAATCCTTGATAAAATTATGTTTCGTAATATTCATTTCATAGAAACTTAATTTTACCGTTTTATTCATAATAAAGTAATGAATGCTTCTTCTAATTAAATTTTATGTTGAGAGATTTTAGTTATCATGCATAAAATTTTCTTATTTTGTCATTTACATTTTTTATTTATTTTAATTTTTTTTATTTTTGGGATTAACCATGTTTATATAAAATATTAATGTGTGATGCATTAATTTTAATTCAATCCCTTAATATTAGTCAATTTATTTATGAGATCAAATATCCCATACATAAAATAAAAATACATAGATAGAAAAAATAAGTAAATAATTGACATGATCATTGGATTATCTAATTATTGATTTTTTAAGTGGGTATTAAACCAATATACGATCCCAAGGGAAAATCCTTTTGTTAGTTTGGGTCTGATTTTCTACATTCCACCTATTAACCTATGAATCACCCATATTGGTTTCATGTTGGTTCCATCTTGAACTAGCTTTATGCACCTTCAGATATACCTTTTATTAAATATTTTGTAAAACTCACATGTAGTTGAGTGGAAATATAAGATTAGTTAAATGAAATTAAATAAAACGATGGTTTACATGTAGGTTCTATATAGTTAAGGAAGGAGCTATGACATTTATAACATTATATTTAATTTAATAATAAATAATTAAATACCCATTTATTAAAAGTAAATTAAATAAAACTAACCCATATATTTTTATCATCATAGATCTTGATCAATCATACACATACAATGACTACACATATAAAATAACTCTCTATCTTTCATTTCAATTCATTATTCACTTAGAAAAAACAAAATTCAATTAATCTAATTAATTATATTAATTTATTAATTTTATATTATTTTATAAAATAATCATAGAGATTTGAATCCAATTTTATTTTAAATTAAATAATATCATGGTAATGAGATATTTATTCAATAAATATGTTGATCATACCAAACCATTTTGGTCTTTTATTTTTTCACTTATACGATCTAATTTTAAAATTCCTCTAATGTTGTTCCACATGTTAACCCCTGAAATCCAAGTAATGTTGATGGATTTATGGGTGCTAAGATGATGAATTTATCCTCTTATGTAATTCGTCATGATTTTGGTAATGACTCATTCATGATTGAATAATTTTCCTTGGATTCTCATTCTTGAGAGGATGGAGGAGGGAGAAGAATCTCTTGGGTTTGAGAGAGGAAAAATGAGAACATTCTTCATTCCTGGGAGACAGAGACTATGTGTTTAAAGACCCCAACCCAAGTATCCAATAGACAACATATACTTTATTACATTGGTTCAAGATACAAGTGATCACATCCCAAAAGATTGAATAGTTTATTTGTCTTGTTAAAATAGATATATACTTGAGACTCACATTAAATTTGAAAACATAAATTAAAATATTGTGAAATTAAATATTACTCATCCTTGAACTCAATGAAAGATTCCTTCTTCATAAC
Source organism: Viscum album (assembly GCA_963277665.1). Taxonomy (NCBI): domain Eukaryota; kingdom Viridiplantae; phylum Streptophyta; class Magnoliopsida; order Santalales; family Viscaceae; genus Viscum; species Viscum album. The sequence continues at coordinate 1,626,564,086 of OY728161.1, read as the reverse complement.
ATGGGGAAGGGAAAAAATAAGGGAAACCAAAAATACTCAATAAGGTTTTAATAATATAGATTCTATACTGAATAAATAATGAATAATCAATATTTCAAGGTAAATAATTTAAAAAACATTCCATTTAATCAATAAATTTACTATCATGATTAGATGAAGCATAACAAATAATGAAAGGTAAATAAATGAACACACATTCTACTTAATCAATAACTTGATAAAAAAATGAATATATTGAAAGTATTAATTAATAATATCATGGATAATAATAATCGACTTCTCAATGAAAGAAGTTATTAATATTCTATGTAATGATCTCAGATATTATGATATCTATACCATAAAGAACTTTCACTAATATAGTTTCATCCATGGGTAGGTATATACCAAAGGCATTTAAATAATGTTAAAATACTGATTCATCTCATGATACTGCCAATTCAATGATGTTATATATAATTTTGAGCCCCACTTGTTACTGAATATTCAAATAATTCCTTATATATCGAATGATCGATGTAATTCATGAAGTGATATGTCTTATCAATAAAGATCCATATTAAGTAAGGAATATAGATTTATCAAAATTTCCCCAGTCAATCAAATAAATTTAAAAATTAAACACCGTATATAAAAATATTTTATGGTTTATAAAATAATCACATCCTTGATACAATTAATATGGATATTTAAAATAAATTTAATATTCAATGATCATAATAAACTAAATGTTTCCGGAGATGGTTAATGACTAAAAAATTAATCAAGAAAGTGAATGTCAATACTGTCTATGGCCACAATGATCATATAACATCTAGATAAATAATAAGAATTATATCATTACAAAATATCTATGTTATAGTAAAATAAAGGGTGGTAGTTTAAATTGAAAAAATACCATTAAAAGACAATTAAAAACATTCTTGAGGAAAATAACCTTTTCAATTTGAAAATAATTTTTAAAAATAAAAAATATACAAAATGTTATGATTTTTTTATTTTAAATGAATATTTTGAATTTTTTGAGGAATAATAATATCAATTATTGTTCATAAGTATGGGAAATTTCCATTCAAACTAAGTATGTTAAAACAAATATTTCTTTCATATTTTTGTATGAAAATTCAAAAAGTAACATGTCCGGAAAACCGCATGAAAGTTCCATTAATTTTTTTTAAACATAAAATAATGGGATAAATTATTTAAAAAATTATTATTTAGACATTAAAAAAATTCATGAAAACATTTTTAAAAAAATTTATTTTGGAAGAAAACAGATTTTCAACTGAAGAGAGAATTAATGTCAGATTTTATTAAAAAAATTACTCAAAAAAATTTGGTAAAAAATATATGAAAATGGTATTATAACTTGAAAAAATCATAAATAAAAATTTTATAATGAAATTAAATGGTATTATTCAAAAATTATTAAATAATATACTTGAATGGAAATTCATGCACAAACAATCTCTATTAAAATTGATATTAAGAAAAAAAACCTTTAAAAGATCATAATACATTGAAGTGAGAATTAATCAATGAATTTATGATGGTTTTCAAATGTAAATACATATTATACAAGTGTTAATACAATGTAAAATAATAATTAGTCATTACACACATAATCTTATAATATTAAAGTTAATGAAGAAGTAATATAGTACATTGAAAATAAATTCATTCCTAAAATTACTTACCGCTTGGTAATTTTAAAGTCAAGTAAACTTGAATGGTATAATTTAAATTTAAAATTTAAATAATATTAATAAATAATTATTATCGGTATTTCTTGTAAAATTATAATTATATACACCATATAAAATAAACTGATGATTAACATTTATATATGCCTTAATGAAGATAAATTAAGATGAAGTCCCTTACCACACATTTACCTTCAGTTTATAATTATTTAAACACATTTATAATAGTTTTAATGATGTTATTTATTTACAAAATATCATTATTTATATTTATAATATCATATATGATCTTTCAAAACATTTTATCACACATTTTTTAATAATATTTTATTTTTAACATTATTTAGTGTGTTTAATGCTTCGTTTTACCAAGCATGTTTTGTCACAAAAATACTTGTTCTTGAGAATAAGATATATATGTATCATCTAAAGAATTATATTAATGTTATAAATATCATATTTACTCATTTTATACATTCTTAAAACCATTATTTAATGTTTTACATCAAAAATCAATCACATTGTTGTCTCGAGATGATAAGTCATACAAATGTATGAGAGTTGATATTATTCCCTTAATGGGTTAAATAACAAGGAATTGGATAATATATTAATTTTATTGAGTTAATATGAATTAACATGTGTCATATATATTAATTATTTACATCATTATGACTATCCTTGTGTGTTGGTGAGGGAAGAAAAATTCCATCGGTTCATGAGGTGGTAGTCCACCGTACACATGATCGATGGATTTGTTTCCCATTTTATGGGGAAGAAAATGGATAAATATTATTCCTTAAAAAATAACATGTTATTATATGTGATATACTAGTTTTATTATACATTATGTGTTAATATAGTATTACATGTGATAAAAGATGAAAGAAAAAGAAAGATCTTCATTAAGATGATTACATTCTCTTAGAAAAACCTCCTTTAGATCTCTTCATAAGAAGATCTGGGCTGGTATTTTGGGATAAAAAAAAACTATATTGTGGTGTTAGTAGCACAAAACGTTCCTCTAAAATTTATATATAATAGATTTTATAGAGTTTGAGGTCAATAAAAACCTCCAAAAAATGTACATTTTTAAACATGTTAATCCCTTATCATCTAAGTTTACATACTTTTACCATTTTAGTTTTCACCACGTAACTAATTTTTGAACTTGGGTAATAATAATTTTAAGACAAAAATAAAATGATAATTTTTCAATAATAGGTAAATAATAATTCTAAATTTTAAATCCAATTTATCGAATTAAAATTCTATGTTTTTGGAAAATTAATTTTAACACAAGTTCATGTAATTCACCATACGTCGCTTAAACCTTAATTGCAAAAAATAAATTTAAATGTATTTACTAATAATTATGAAAAAAAATTAAATTTAACTTATTATATACATTTAATTATTATGATTCAAAATACCTAACCAATTTAATTAAAATTAACTTACATAATTTATACGATTTAATTTAAAAATTATCCAGTAAATCATGTCGAAAAATAGTTTTTCAAGAAGTGTATTTTCAAGAATAAGATGATCTTACATTAAATATATTATTAGTTATCATAATTTTATGGATTTAGATTAAAATATGTATAAATATTTAATCTTATATTTTTCATTAAATATTTACTTAATGTTTTTATTTTAAATAATTAATATAGAGGAACATTATGAATCTACAAAATGTTTAAAAAAAAATACGTTTAAGCCTAAAATTAAATTGATACCAAAATTGGGAATTAAGGTGCTTCAAATGTACTTATTTATTTTAAATATTTTTAAATAAAACTTGTGTTACTTTGTAATAAAATTAATGGTATAATGGGACTTAAGTTACTTATTTTATTTAAGAGAACAATTGTTTTACAAGAAGTAATATTTTTTCACTATTCAGTGGAAAAGTACACTTTTCATGAAAATTTCATATTCACAACCTATGATAATTTTGATATGATGAATTCATAAATGATATTAAATTTATTAAATAAAATTTATAAAATTTTTATAATATAATTATAATTACAAACATAAAATTAAAATTAAAACCATTTTTGAATAAAATGTATTTTTAAGCATAAAAAGACATTACTAATGTTTTGAGTGATTATTAATTAAGTATTTATAAATAATTTGTTATTAATTAGGACATCTATATATACATTTCATAATTTGGTTAATCTAATTCATAACCACTAATTCAATGGCCAGGTTATAACAGTCATATTTAAATAATATGTTTTATGGGTCATTTAAGCTTGGTGTTGTGTTTTCTATAAAGTATAGAACACAATGTTCGACTTATAAAATCTTGGGGTGTTACAGAGAGATCTATATTTCACTATAGAATAGGATTCTACAATTCTGTCAACCCTATAAAATATATATAATAGTCTATTTATAGATTTATGGGTTACGGTTAAATATTATTTAATTTTACGAGGGCCCTTAATAATTTATTAAACCTTTGAATGACCAAATTCAATGCAATAATAATTTTATTAATATTTTATAATTGATTATTCTCATTGGTGAAATGATAAATGTTATTTTATCATAATATAAATCTGTATTTATCCACATACCATAATTTTTTTTCTTATCTTCATAGAAATTTATCAAATATCCAAACAAATATTTCATTAAATATTTATTTAATAAATAAATAAATAGATAAATATTAAATATCCAAATATTTAAATAACTGACTTCTGTATAATTATTTATTTGTATTATTAAATCATTAAATAATGAATTAAATTATTCCTTGAACATGAGAATAATATTTTTTCTAATACTTAAATTCAAATAAAATTTAACTGAGATCAATAGAAATACTCAGTGTATGCCAGTATATGATTCTTACTTATTGGAATTAAGGGGATTTCCTAAAGTCCATGATTATTATCCATAAATGGATCATTTAACACAAGAGGATGAAGTTAATGTTACAAAATTGATAACCACATATAAAGAAGAAAAATTTAAATTAATCTCTTTGTTTCAATATCTCATCAATCAAGTTATATAATTGTGTTTTCAATAATAATGCTTGGTATATGATTATATGATTATATGGAATTATTATGTATACATCATATTAAACATGAGATTTATTTGAATGGTTCTATTCCAATCAAAGTTTTGAGATATTATCTTCTTTAAATAGTAGGGACAAATCCTTCCCTGACTTATTCATTAATAACATCCAATTGTGAAAAATGTAATATATCTTACACAGTGTGAACAAAGTGAATCGTGAGATTTTTTAATATATCTATGTACATGGTTCATGATATGTATTAATAATAAGATTAATCACAATCTACTATAACACATGCTCATAGATAAAAATTTCCAATGACACACAAACATGTAGAATTATTGTTAGTGGGCCTATCCTCATAATCTCATGTTATGAAGATTACCATGTATGAACATCATGAGATAAAGCATAATCATCTTATAAGAACTTTCACATGAATGTTTAAAAACTATATTCCCCATCATAGTTCATTATGATTATCGAATGAAAAATAATTAATAGAAATCATCATAGAATATCATGAATCTCATCATAAAAAGGAATTATAATAACCTATTATGTTGTGAAAAACAACCTCGGACAATATCCCATTAATAAAACGATGAATAATGATGAATTTTTCATAATATATATTTAATATTAACTTATTTAATTATAATTTTAAATATAAAGTACAACCCTATTGGCTACAAGATAATAATTACAACACTAAGTAGATCATGAAATCATATATGAGGTCTATTAATAAGTATGAAAATAAATTTTAATGATTTATTTTTATTCATGTTACATGAACCTAAATTTCCCAGACCCCAAACCTTTTGATTTTGAGAGTTTTGTTTTTATGTATGTTTATTTAATAATTTATGTAACCATGTTTTATAAAATATTGGGAACACATTAAAGAACCTTTCCATCAAGGACCAAAATACTAAAGAATTTTTTTTCAACAAAATGGAGTCATAAGGAAATCATACTAACTATATCAACTCAAAAATGTAGTCAGTTTAATTTCCTCTACTATCATATAAATTGGTGAAATACCTACCAAATTATGATCAAGGGGAACAATATGGATTCCATTACAAAAATAAAATCGTTCATCCATGAATGGAATATAATATTAGTTACTGATTAGAAATTAGTTAAACTGTTAGTAATAAAAAAACCTATATAAAATTTAATCACCATTATTGAAAAAAATATAAGATATCCCTAATTTGATGTTTTGGGAAAATATATCCCTTTGAATCCTGGACACCCATATACACATTTATCTCCCTCAACTCCACTCATTAGATACTGTATAATGGAATTGATATAGTCTCCATAACTAGTACGAGATGAGCCATAATATTGTCCTTCATCTTAGGTGATAATATCTATATGTCCTCAAAAAATCTGTATTGATACAAATATATGTTAGGAGGAAAGACTAGTTAACTCATCTCTTACTCATCCTCTAAGTGACACCCACGATTTGGGAAACAAAAATACCCATCCATCGATTTTTAAGAGAAACATGATATCCTTGTGGTTCCCATTATTTGATGAAAGTATGAAAATCCCATTTGAGATAGGTTAAGGAAACTAAACATTATTAGTATTTTGTTTTTGCTGTATATGGAGTCCAAAAATCCATTCCAAGGATCATATCAATGATATATATTTCTTTTTAATTAAAATTATACGATCATTTTACCAAATAACTAGTATGATTAATCTTGGAAATGTTTTAATACTCATAGATCACGTTCTTAAGTGTGTTCTAATGGTTAATACCACTATTGAAAACATCAATATCAAAACCAAGATCACTAAAAAACGATGAGAACATAAATTAGTTTGATAAAACTATATCAAATTAAAATTTATCTAAAGGGGGATTCCACAAGGATTGTACCTTGAAATATAGATGACCCCTCTATTTTTTTAAGTGGGGTCTCTTCAATAGTGAATTTTTTTTCTAAACCTTCACCCATAAATAGTCTCACAATACATGAACACCCTATTATTACCCATTCTACTTCCAAATAATCATCTACGAACCACATCCTCCATCTTGAATTAGAGATAATATATTGAACCCATTAGGTGATTCCCTAGACTATGATCTAGATCTAGAAGTTCGACTAGAACATTTCCCATAGTCTATATAATGTATACCCCTATAGAACATATGAAATTTTCTTACTTGATTTTAATAATGGAACTTATTTGAAAGCTTTAAACAAACTATTCTAATATTATTGGGTTTAAAACATTAAAATATCACATGGGTGGTCATATCTTGAGATGGAAGAGAAGAGACTCTAACTTGAGAATATTTTCAATCACCACCCTAATAAGAACCATTATATATATATTTCATACTCCTATATGATCCTCTCCTAGAAATAATAAAATATAAATAATTCATTATATCTCTATATAATACATGTTTACACTCAATAAGTGGGTCCTATTTCACCACCTTAATAGATAATTTAGTTAAAATATATGCACTTGAATTTGAATAAAGAACCACATGCCACCCTTAAACAACCTATCCTCAGTAGTATTATCACCATACAACATATGATTAAAATAAATAAACTCTAAAAAAATGTTGTATAATATATCACCAATACCCCCCTTGAGTTAGATATATAAATTCTTGAGCTATAACCCACTTCAAGTCTATGGAGGGAAAAACACAAAGAAATAAGTTTTTAAATCATTAATGGTGTTACTTCATCATGTGTTAGTATATACTTTAGAAGGAGGTGAATTTTTTAATTTATATATAACTACTTATTTTCTATACTACTAAAAAATTATATAGTTTAAAATTCCTAGGTTGATCCACTATGAACAATATATTATCACGAATCATAGTTTTTAGAAAAAAATTAATTATTGATCTAAAAGTTTTATAATTAAAATTACATAATAAAAATATAGTAAATATTAATATAATAATTAATCATACAATTTAAAATTAGAGAGGTTAATTTTAATTCTAAAGTTAATTTCTATAAAAATTATGATCTAATTCACTTATTGACTAAAATAGATTGAATATATGTGATATTTAATTAGAAAAAAATTATAATTAGAAACATATAAATTAATATTATAAAAAAATTCTCAATTATTTATAATAAAAACCTAATTTAAATAATATGTACTATGATGAAATATCTATTTAAAAATATGTATCAAGTATACTCTAATAACTTAAATCCTTAATTATTTCATTAGTTTTCTTCCCATGTTCAAATATTTTCCCCTAAACAAAAATATGGAATAAATTAAACATGAATAATTATGTAATATCAAATCTAAATAATTTATTTATATGAAAAATAAATCATTCAAAATAAGAAACCATGCATCTTACTTCAATTAAAAACCCTTTATCAAAGCACTCAATCCTATAAGACAGAAAAAAATCATGAGAAAATAATTCATCTTAATTATTATAAAATAAATGATAGTGGAATAAATAATAAAAAATAACATATAATAATAAAGTAAATTCAAATTGGAATAATACCTTGATAAAATAATTCTATAATTAAATTTCTATTTTTTTCACACTGTAAAATATAAATAGTTTCACTAAGTTTTTACTATCCCTTTCTAATTCAAAATATTTTAAAAATTTATTCTTGGAAAATAATGACGCAAAACCAGTGGTTATGTCAAAAACTTATTTCAACTAATTTTTCTCTATGTATTATCCTCTTATATTATTTATTTTATTAAGATATTCAAGTTTAATTGTTTGAAAGTATTTGTTAAGATGAAATATTTATATATCTTCAATGATAACATCAAATTTCTCAACATCATAGTTTATCCTCATGATATATTCAATTATACTATGATGTCCAAATATTCTCTTAGATCAGGTTATACCATAATAGGTATTGAGAGGTTTCATATAAAATGTGACAGATTTATATCTTTTCATCTCTCATGGTCGTGATGTATACTTCACCTCAAATCAATATTTTTACTTATCCATATTTATTCACATTTTACACTTAAGTGAGATTCAAAAATAATAGTATTCCTAAAGAAACTATGTATCATTACATAGTTCTTAATCTATTATATATATATATATATGTGTGATAATTTTGGTTCATTTTTGATGTGATGAATTATAGTTTTTATTAATTTTCAGCTTCTATTATTCTTGAAACTAGCACACCATAATGAAATTAGATTGTGGTGTGGTTTTATTTTATGAACCTTAACTTCTTCTCAATAATATATAATTTCATATAAATTCCAAATACATCCAAAAGTCATTAAAAAATATAAATTTTATTGTATAAAATATATCAATAAGTAAAAATAATGTCAAAATGTTATAAACATTTTTGATTTTTGAAATTAACCAATATTCTATAACATTTTCATGTCTTAAATAAAAATATGAATATAAAATAAAATTTAAACCATTCATTAATATGTTAAATTATGAATTTATAATTATCATAAAAATAAATCCCTAAACGAGATTTTTAAAATCATATTACTCATACAATAAAGAGTTTTCAATTAATTTTTCAAATAGTACTCGAATTATATCTCATCTCATATTACAATGATATTATTCAACCATTCATTATTATTAATTAAATTTACATCCTACCTTGGTAGAAAATTAATCGCATTATAACAAAATATCAATTAATTAGAATAGTTCTTAATATAAAGTATATACACTCTATCTATAGGCATGCGAGCTATATAAATATCCATTTTAGATACCAAACATCAGTAATTGGGAGGAATTTTAAATGGGTTTTTGAGGATGAGGAGTGGTGGTTCACATTTTAAAGTTAAAATCAAATGCCTAAAAGGGGTATAATAATGAAATTACAAAGACAAAATTTTAATCAGGCTCAATGAAAAATATTATCCTTCTTTCCTTCTATGAAAACATTAACTATCACTTCATTCTCCCCCATTTCTCATAGTCTCAATCTAGACCATCTAAATTAATGATCATTTTTATATTTTATTTAATTGTTTTATTTTTTAAATGGAATTTATGAAAGGTAAATGTCCCACATCGACTAAAGTCAAAAAACATTAGAACCTCAATGATTACCATTAATCTCCTCCAAACACTAATTATAATAGTTTGAAGAATAAATGGAAAGACCCTAGAAAAATATTAATACAATTTAATTATATTATTACTTATTTATAAATGATAGGCTCACCATGTAATCATACTGAAAATACATGAAAACCATTCTATTAAAAATAAGGGAAAATTACCCACACCATTTATCTTATAGATAAACTATATAATAATTCCATGAATAAAACCATCTCTAAATTTTTAGTTTAATTATAATCTCATAATAATACTAATTAATTAACGTAGGATGGAAAATATTCCTTTAATATGCATCTCCTATATAGCAATTCGGAGTCTCGACATCTTTAGAAAAATATATGACACATAATATATATCAATATTAAATAGTTATAAAAAATAAATAAATAATGAATCAATCATTTTTATATGGGTTAAATCAATTATATATTGAAAAATATTAAAAATAATGTTCTATTATTGATGCATATATTAAGAATCAATAAATAAAGTGGGTACATGAATGAATATTTCAAACGATATTAAAGTACCTCTAATGAATTTGAATAAAAATTATTTTTCAATATTTTATAGGAATTGAAAAAATAATTAGTGTAAGTAATTAAAACATCAAATAATTAGAATCAATAATTTGTATCATGTCAACAATCATTTTAAAAGTAACTTTAAACTGGAATAAACATGAAGTTTTATCATGTTTATTCTTTTTCAATAAAATTTAAGATCATAATGAATAAATACATTCAAAAAAATTAAAATATTTCTCCTAAATGTTGATTTATCCTAAATCAATAAATATAATGCCTACCCAAAAATAAATTTATCATTTCCTTAAATTTTTACCTGTGATGAGAGAGATTACAATAATTATTCATTTATATAGAAATGGAATGTTATAAATAGATTAAAAGATACCAAAATTATTCCCTATTTAATAATAATTATTTTCCAAGACAAGTTTACTAAATTAATGGAATTTATTCCCTTTACATTTAATAAATTTTGTGATATTTTGTTTTCTACAAGGATAAATTCATTCAAGTATATACTATTAAGGTATTGAATGATTTTAGGTTTAGAAAAATATTTATTCTGAAAATGTAAATAAATTTCATGAATTTCAATAATAAAAATATAAAAATAGATAAATATTAGGAATATAAATGAAAGGAAATATTTTAATAAATAAATAACATGAGAAAAATACAAAAAATATGGGGGTTAAATCATAGAAATATGGATATAAATAACACAATACTCATATTTTTCTACATATTTTTCCTCACTCTCATCCTATAAAACCATTGATTCATCAATAGTGTGTAGTGTTTTTCATAATGGATACTTTTCCTCGGAAAAAACTCATCATCGATGGTCTCCCGAAGACTCTGCTGGTAAGTATTGGTATGTAGCCAAATCAACAGGTCGTTACTGAGTATTAGGATTAATAAAATATATTTACTCTCCTTAGATGAAAAATATAACAATAAATATATTATAATTTACAGGTGAAGTTAAATTTGGATAAGGGGAAACTAATGTATTTGGGATTAGGATGGAAGAAGAGGTTACTGGGGATATGGATTGTATCTTTGAACAAAGGGTATCTTCTGTATTAGGAGCCCCTTCGGTATGTATCTTCTCAAAGGTAATACCAACTATCCACTAAGGAATTTCTTGTGTGGATTATGTTTCAACCTATTTCAACATGTCCTTTATTTAGAGGGACTACAATCATAGAGTAATAGAACAATTTAATGGGATATTTGGAGGTACATCAATGATATTTTAATTATCTTTATTTTTTGTACAACTTCTAGCTATTGATGAGACTAAGCTATGTAGAGGGAGTCAATATTAACTTGAAAATTTAATGTTTTAGTGGTCATAATTGTTTTATAAGAGGTATTTAGGGTTAGTTTTGGGGTGGTGTGATAAATGTGGTGGATGGGGATGGATGTGTAGGAATGAACTATTAGACTAATATCAATTGAGGTTTAATTATATAGGGTGAATGGTTCCCAAAGGATGGTGGTGGTGTTAGGGTACGAGGTTGGATGGGAAGTGGAAAATAAGAAATATATTCCTTATTAAATATATTGTCCTCTAGGTCCATGTTGATCAATAGAACATTCTATACAAAATTATAGATGATATGTTGGGGACTCAATTAGGATGTTTTGGGGTAGTCGTAGGTATGAATTAGGGTGTTCTGGTTGGTATATGATGATAGGTAAAATTGGAATGTCCAAAATCATCCTCATCCTTCCCCTAACAGTTGTCATACTCCCCAACCAATTACATATATTTACATCCTTAAATGAAAACACTATATTTTAATAAGTTTATAACTAATTCAATTAAATGGTGATAATATAGGAAAGTGATAGAGATTGTAGGAAATTTATAAGGTTCATGAATAATTAATTTCACTAGGAACATACCCTCAATCTTATCTCACTATCCAATAAAAATAATATTTTAATTTATAATACTTATAAATAGTTTTTAGGATCAATAAATCAATTTAATCTATGATTCCGTATGAATAACATTTATGATGCTAAGAATGGGTTATAAATCATAAAGTATCATAAGGATATGATTTTATAGTTGGGTGATTTTCATATTTTGTAGGTCATGGTTCTCATAGGATTATCATCTAAATAATTTTATTTTTAACAAGTGATTTCATTATTAATCTCCATTAATAGTACAATATTTTCCATTTTATTAACAAGCACAAGGATATAAATGTGAAGAAACATATTGGAGTCCACAAGATAATTTTTCCAATACCACCCACACAATGAAATTTAAATATCCTCTTAGTAATATTGATTCTTTTTTCAATGATATAATTACCCAAACATAATATTACATTATTTATAACTTAAATATGAAAAAATAAATCTCATAAATCTATATTTTTATTGCCCTAGAGATATTAGAAAAATAAAAAAATATTAAATTACTCATCATTTTATGTCAATATTAAAAATATTATCATTAATATCATTTTAATATTATCACTGCATGGGATACACTAGGGAAATACATAAAAGAAGCGATGATTTGAAAGGCTTGTAAGGGGATACATTCAAATATTTATATGGGAGATATATCATGAGATTAAATAATAATAACATGATATCATAAAACAAAATGATCATAAACTATCACAAAGAAACATGGAATAATAAAAATTTCATTATTTGATCTTATTAATCATGAGAATAAAATTAATATATGATAAAAATAATATATTTTATCATAAACATAAGTTTAGGATCACTTATAATACAATATAACACAATTTAATAATATCACTCTTTAAAAACCACAGATAATATCTCTTGAGTTGTAATAATTATCCAATTGTTTGTGGGATTGTAAATTTCCAATACCACTTTCTATAACAAAATATTTCAGGAATATTTATACCATAAATAAAAATAAACATATATCAATTATAAACATGAAATAGATGCTTAAGAAAGAAATAGGTCAAATAAAAATCTCACAAAACACAGTTAAATGGTGAATCCATTAAATACAAAAAAAGAAAGTAATATATAATATTTAATAATAAATGGTGAGAATAAAAAAAGGCCATGAAGTGGAAACTAAATGTGGGGTAAGAAACATTATAATAATAGAGGAGTTGATAAATAAATTTGAAGAGTTTTCCATATAAAATTCATTGTGTTAGCCTCAAATAAAAAAAGGGAATCATAGAAACATGCATATCCCCAGAAAAAGAATGGAAAAAGAAGTATAAATAATTTAAAGGGAGAATATTAGAAACTAAGGAAAAAGATTATGGAGATTGTAACTGATTGTGAATATATCTATAAGAGAGAGAGAAAAAATGTGAGAGACCCCTTTCATCGAGTCTCTACTCACTTGACATGTCAAATAATCTACTGAATAATGATTATTTAATTTACTAATTACTTGATTTATAATATTTCAAATGTTAATTCAAATTATTTTAAAATATTTATTATTATATATTAGTTACTTTCTTGTATTATTTTGTTCACATATATGGTTTGGAGTTATTTTACCCATAGTACAATATTCATTTTATAATATGGTAATGACCAATGGTATTTTCCACCCGATTACGTGAGTAATAAAAATTTAAATATATAGATTCATATATTTTTTTAGAAAAATATTTTATTTGATAAATATATTCTTAAAATTAATTTTTAATTTATAAGAATTTATTTATAAGAATGTTGTATATGGTTGAATTACCATTTTTATTTACTTTTAATATCTTTGTTACCGTATTTTTCATTTTGAAATCTTGAACAAGAAATTAATTAATTATTAAAACATTTTTTTTAAAATAAACAGATTTTTATAATTAAACATAAATAAATGATATAAAATAATAGCACAATCATTTACATGGGTATTATTGACATACCATGGGGAAATGATGTTTTTAAGAGTTATTAAAAGGAAATAAAGACTAATTGTTCTATAGTTTATATATATATTATACTATTTTTATAAGTTTTTATTTTTATAATAAGTTAAATGTAATTCCTAAAAGTGGTTGAAGGATAATAAAATAGAAAAGACATTGATTTTGAAACCCATACCTATCTCTTTAAGATGACTCCCTCAGAGTGAATCAAAAACCTTTTGTGGAAGGGATTTTAGTTCCTATAATGCCTTAAGAACACAGTTAAGAGGGTTTGTAGAGGGGGTTTGGACATCATTTATAAAAGGTTTAATTATTTTGAGAGGGGATAAATTTATTGAGAAAGAGTATATTTATATCCAAATGGATGAGGTACCTTTGAATAATTTATTGATTAATTTATTAATAAGGATCAAGTTTGAAGACCCAAACATTAATATAAGGAAAACTTATTTTGATTAAACTTGTATCAAATATAGCAATATAGTATATTATAAAACAAATTAATCATATAAGAAAATGAAAAATACATAAACATATTAATTTTCAATATTAAATTTAGAAAATTAAAATATAATAATTCTAAATCACAATTAAAATAATTATACATTTTAAACATGATAAAATAAAAGTTATACCTAAATAAAAAATGATTAAAGTTTTAGTAAATTGATATGTTTTATATTCAATAAAATATATTTTTATGATAACTATATAAATTTGAAAAAAATCTCATTTCATATATCAATTTTATTAAAAAAATTTATTTTGTAATATATTTTATGAAACCCTAAGTAATTTATCGATGGATTTGAAATTTGGCCATGTCATAAAAATTAATATTTATCAATAAATAACGATTTTATTAATAAAAATTAAATGTTACATATTTATAAAATTATTTTTACAAATCGAATGTTATTTTTGTAATAACAACACCAAATTTATCAAAGGTTAATTTTTTTTGGATTTTTTTAAAAAACAAATTTGATTCATCAATTAATAGTAAAAATATAGTTTTTACAAAAGCCATAACTTTTATGACATCATCAAAAAATATGTGTGGCATATTTTTTTTTGAAACTCTTTTATCGAGTGAATATTTATTAAACAATTCTAATGATGAATTTAAAAATATAATTTTAATTTAGGAATCTATGTTTTTATTCATATAACATAAGTTATATACTATTTTAATAAAAATATATTTTTGTTCCATTTCCTTTTATTATGTATTCAAAATATACCATTAAATTTTAGATTGTATTGAAAGTAAAAAACTCACCATTTTAAATTATAAATGAATAAATTTCATGGAAATATGTACATTCGTATTCTTTTGCCTAAACATTAAAATAATCTATATTTTAATCTCAAAATAAATTTCTCCTCCCCCCTTATAAATACAATCCTACACCATATGAACTCTCCTTTTAACTTGAGATTCTAATATCAATCAAAAGTTTCTAAAATATCTACCTAAAACTCTAAATACATTATATAGGTTCTAGTTTAATCAAAATACCACACTTAAATACATTGTCCAATTGGAAATGGAGTCATCCCAAAAAGTATGCTAAAAACTCTATATAACTTTATCATTTCTATTCATTTAAATATTTTTATTCTACCTCATCTAAACATTTTTTCAGTACCCTAATATAATTAAATCAGTGTAATTAATATACTAAAATGCTATTATGTTAATGTAATAACCAAAATCTCTCTCACCCCCATTCATTCAAAAATGAAAACATTGCCACTTTTACGATCAATTAAACATCTAAATTGATGACACATTTTGTTATTCATCACTACCTTACATGGGTTGATTGAGAAACAGATTTAATAAATAAATATAATATTTTTGTAATAATTATAATTAAATAAAGTTAAATTTTCCAATATATTAATGACATTAGTAATAAATTATCATAATGATTTTAACAACAAAAAATTAGCATACTAATTTATCATTCATAATTTTAATATATTTTTGTAATTATACAGATTTATATAAATTTTTTGAGAATATAAGGATAAATAATATATAACTATACAATTTTGGAGATTATGAAACTATTTGATAACACCTTTGACTATACTCAACATATTGAAGAATTTTTAGATAATTTCACTAAACAACCCCAAGTAATCAATGAGAGAAAAAACTATACAGTAAGTGATTTACATAATATAACAAATGGAACTTAAAAAATAATATTTATATGAATTTGTTTTAAAGAAATTATTTAATAAACTTAATTTTCTATTTATATGATTAGTTACACATTCCAAGAGAGTCGAGAAACCAAAGGTAAGTGAACTTCTGAACCACCCACTTTTCATTTAGGATATGTATTAACTATCTTCTTCCCTTTCATTTGATATTATTCTCCTTTAATTATTAAATATTATCTATATATGTGTCATACATATATAACTATTCTATTTTCTATTTATTTTTTTGGTTTATACCTAATTCTCATGATCTATGCTCAATCATTCTTTAAAACTAACTTGTTTAAAGTGGAAATTTATATTCATTATTGCATTTCAAGTGTCAATATTTTAATGTTTTTATCATCCATGATATCAATCAAATAAATATGATTTTATAGAAAATTATTTTTTACATGTTTTATGGGAAACAACTTATACTCTCCTTCTCTATTAGTTCTTTACTCATTCATTAAAACATTATTTTAGGTGTTCAATCTTATACAAAAATCTCCAATCATTTATTATGAATACTCTCCCTTAGAAATTAAAATTTTAAATATATGATTTTATTTTTCAAATAATAATTTCTAAAAATATTTAATACCATTTTTATCTTGGGAATAATTATGTAATATCCTTTGGTTATGTTTTGATATAATATTATGTATAAAATTTCCTTTTCATAGATTTTATTACGATTAAGTATTTTTTATTATTTCTATATGTGTAAAAAATATACATGTACATATAATTATTTAATGCGTGAGACTAAAATTATACATTCCCCCATTGAAATGGGAATTATTTTTATCTGATGACATACCATTTATAATGATTGGGTATTAAGCCAGGAAATTTAAGTTATATTTTCATGGTTGTAATCCTTGACTTATAATTATGATGCCATGTTTTTTGTTGTTTCCACATTATTATGGTACCGTGATTATATGATATATTCTCATCTATTCCCTGAATCAACCTAATTATTCTATTTTAGATTATCTGGTTATTACCATTGTATATTATGTTATATTTTATAATCATTTTTATTGTTTTAGTAGTATTTATAGCTCACTCAAATACCCCAATATTCACAGTACCACACTTTTAAATAAATCACATCAATAGCTTTCGTTGCGAGCCACACTGTGTTCAAATAGATGATGAAATATTATTATGTGACTATTATAACATAACTATTAAATTGGATTGTATAAATAATATTAAAAAATATATAATTTTCCTACCCATTGATAATTTGTTTATTAATTCTTTGTATATAATCTCTTTTCTTTAGTAAAATCATTTTGTTCAATAAAAAAAATCTTCAAAAATTCATTTTCTTACATTTTATGACTGAATATTATAATATATTTATTGAAGCATTAGAAGACATATTTTAAAAAAGTAAATTTATTTTTGGATTCATTATTTCAAAATTATCTTATGAAGAATTTTGGATTATTTCATGAAAAGGTTACTTTTTCAATAAATAGTGAAAAATACCAATTTCTTAAAAGCTCTCATTTTATTAATATTTAAAAGTAATTGTCTAATTTTAAAACCTTCACAAAGTGAAATAAGGAACCTTAATGTATATATATTATAATTAATTACATTTAAAAAAACTTTATACCTTATTTTAGTAAAAGTACATTTTTGAGATTAAAAACACATTTTTTTGAAAAACTGTTTTCCGTTGTTTTTTTCTAATTTCGTTTTAAATTTATTTCTAAAAATTAGAAGTTTGGAAATCTTAAAAATGCATCCAATATTTTTAATTTTGGATTCATAATTTATTTATTAATTTCATTTTCATTTCTATTCATAAAAATAGTTAGTGTAGTAAAAAAAATACCTCATTATAGGTTAAATAATGTAGTAGGTTATTGTTAAAAAGTAAAATATTAAAATAAAAATATACTAAAACAATAAATGGGTGGTTGATGAGTTAGAAAAAACAAAAAAAGTCTTTAAACAATTAAATATCGTAAACATTATATGTAGTTTATTCTACTCAAAAGTGGTTAGCTTTAAATACAAAATAATCATTACTTAATCACTTAAAACCACCCCTCTCAAGTAAATACACCCATTACATCATTAATTATACACACCATATAAATAGAGGAAACCATAGACATTTATCTTCCCAACATCATTAGATATGTTCTTTAGATCTTCATCTTCCATGAATTCCATCCCTAGTTTCTCTAAGAGGAGATTCAAAGGTGGATTCTTTTAGAGTGGTTAAATGTCTTTACTAAATATTTCAAATTTATTTCTTATTATACTTCATCTTAATATGTAATAAAAATTATAAATTAAAAAACCAGTATAATAAATTTACTGATAGGTTATTATTTTTATGGTAAAAACATTTTATATCAATTCTCCATCATGTGAAATCTAAAACATTGCTTGTGCATACGTACGACTTACCGTCTACACATAACAATGTAATTAATTTATCATCACCACTTCACATGGATGGTTATATTGATATTAATAATGGATATATATTATAATTATGACATTATATTTATTTTTTAAATTTAATATCCCATCCACTTACTTATCATTTCATCCATTTAGAAATTATATTATCTCTCATGCGTATGTTTGACTTACCATCTTCATGAAGTGATGCAATTCATTTTCTATGATAAAAATTAAAGAATGTTTATAATAATTTATTTAATGTTTAAATATTATATTTATTAAATTAATATATTTGTGGATATTATTAATCTATATCTTATTCATGATAACACATACTTTCAAGAAAAAACATGAATGAGAAATTAATGCATTTAACACCAGAAATATTGAAAATAATGAAATATTGCTAATGAAAAGGTGGTACGATGTTATAAAAGGACCATGTAAGTTATTATAAATATGAATATTCTCCTATTAAAATTTAATAAAATTTTTAAGACCATTTTATAGGGGTTTTTTTAATGTTTGAAGGATGTTTAACCTAGGGAAAGGGATTTGAGAACTCAATTTACATTCATTAGGTTAAATTTATACTTCATTAATTATGTCATTCTAAGATTATATGTGAAATGGGTTTGTATTATATTATGTTTTATTTCAAAAACTTTATGTGGTTTTATATTTTATAAACATAGTCAATCCATTTGATTAATTATTATTTCAAAGATATGATGCTTTCAAGAGACTCCATATTAATTTTATTCATTGAGTAATATTTTCATGTTATGAACATATATTGTTTTTTGAATTTTATATAAAGACCCTTTGATGTATTATTTCACGAATCCATTTCTCTTCGTGTTATTTAATGTTATTAGTCAATTATTTTTATTCCATGGGGTTTATAATTCAAAATATATCCATGTGGTAAGGGTTTATTTCACAATCTCATCATTATTCAAGATTTTTTTAGTTTAAGTAGCTTATGAGTAATATTTCATTTCCATGACCATTTCACAAGAAAATGTTTTAAAAAATGTTTTTAAAATTTTAAAATTATTTTATAAATAAATTTTTACCCTGTTTTTAATTTTTATAAAATTTTATAAAAGGAATATTCATTTCATTTTCCCAAAAGTTATTTTATGATTTCTCAAAATAAATTTGAATGGAATGTTTTTTAACTTACAAAAAATGAATACAATTTTACTTAAACATTAATCCTTAAATATTTAAATCTTAATTTACATTTTTATAAGTTTATTTTCAATGAAATGTTTTTCTTTTTTAATTGTGAAACTTTTTAACAATATTTAATTTCAACGTGAATGAAATATTTCCCTCAATTGTTTTTCTATGTTATTATTAATGTATTTTCATCTATGTAAACATAGTTTTTTGAAACCCATACATAATTGAGGTTTAAATATTTTGATTCTCTTTAATATATTTTATTAAATGGTTTATGATCATTTTGACTGGGGATGTACTATTTTGATACCGATAACCATATTACACTAGATAATTTATGATTATGTTTATTAATTGGTAAATCATCAATATTTCATATTATAATTTCAATATTAATATATATTTTTTAAGTTTACCCCCTTTTGTAATAGTAATTCATTGGAATTTGTAAGTGATGGGTGGGTCCAGCTATAACCACTTTATCCATCGGTTGGTTTCATGAGACAAACTAGTTCGGGTATTCGATGAGGCCTTACCCATTTATGTATGGTGTCTTGGCTAAAGCATTGAATTTTTTTTATGATGTCCCACATTATTCATTAAATCATTACGAGATTATTTATTGATATTCCATGTGATTATTCAATTATATATAATATCCAAGGTTAGGTTTCATTCAATGTGATTATTTTTATAATGCTAATTGAAAATATTTTTATTCCTGACATATTACACTTAAGTTATTGATTAAATTATATGTATTTTAGTTATTTACCTTTCCATATTTTTTGTGAATTATTTATTCTAGCATCCACTGTATACATATGCTTACTGATAATTTTTGAACAACCCATTATTATGTTTTATTTTTCCCTACTATGTGGAGAATTTTATAATTATTTACATTCAAGGTTATTCAAGGATAATAATAGAATTCTTGAAATAAATTATGTTATAATTTTTGTTTTCAAAAGTAGTTTGGGAATCAAATATATATCTAGTTTACCAGTACTACTAAACTATTCGTTACTTCAATATGTGATTCCTTGTATCTTATTCTAATGTGAAAAAGTAACCACAATATATGGGCTACTAGGGTTGGGGAATTAAAATTGATATAATAGAAAGTTTTTTAGAATCCTTGGGAACAAGATTTAGGAAAAAATAGATTAGGGAACATAACCCTATGACTAAATTAGAGTA
Organism: Viscum album; assembly: GCA_963277665.1. Taxonomy (NCBI): domain Eukaryota; kingdom Viridiplantae; phylum Streptophyta; class Magnoliopsida; order Santalales; family Viscaceae; genus Viscum; species Viscum album. Next base: position 1,626,542,700 of record OY728161.1, on the reverse strand, counting down.
AAAGTCTAATTATATAATATAATCCCTTAGATTTTATAATGGCCATGGATTACCATGGTTAAACCTAAAGACTCATATATTGTGAATAATATGTCATTATTTAGACATTATTTTAATAATATTAGCTCACTATGATTAATTTAGTGTTATTATTACACTTTAATTTTTGTCTTTAGACAATGTTGAGAACTGAATGGAACTGGGTTAACATTGAATGTATTAGAATATTTGGGTTTGAAAAACCAAATGGGAAGAATACAAAAGTAAAGGATATTGTGATTATGCCCAATCAATTATCATGATATATGAAAAATGACTTGCACCTTCACTAACTCTCAAACTCACCAAATAATAACAAGACAGTGCTCACTAGGATCTTGTCTATTAGAGACCATGGTGGATATAAGATAAAATTTCCTATATTTTAATAATGTGAGAATATACACCCAAGTGGATTTACTAAAGGAATATGAAGATGTTTTGGGAGTGAAAAAGAAGGATACAAAGTAAGTTATTTCTCAAGAAAATTATATTGTTTGGAATAATATACTCTATAAGGTATTATTTATGGTTAAATGTTTTAAATGTAGGAATTATATGAATTAATAAAATATATTACATACGTGGAAATCCCATGAAGTTAATTAGAGAAAAGTTTATATTGAGTATAATGGAATATGAAATGAAAGAGGTATCAAGGAATAACATGATAACTACTAGATAATGGCTCAACAATTTTTTGGAATGATAAATGTGATTATGTTTGGATTTTGGTATTATGTTATAATTGTATTTTATTAATGATATTATGGTTGTAATAATCATGAGATATATAATTAATTCAATATAAAACTTATTCTTTAAGGATTTGGAAGCATATGATGAATATTACCATAAATCAAGAGAAGTAATTCTGTTACAAGTTGATCTCTTGGAAAACAAATGATTTATGAAGATAACCCTAAATATGTGCTCGATGATAAAGAAAATATTATGGGATAGTATGGGTTACTATAAAAATGGGTAAAAATTTTATGTTTTATGTAATCGTTGATGGATTTTACTATATGGTCAGATCAAAGGATTATATTAAACAACATGATATTTTTTTTAGATGAATAAAAATATTAATTAAGTTTTTACAGTGATCAAGTTATTAAAATATTTGTTCTGAAAAAATAAGATATATGTTATGTTGTATGGTGAATCAAATGGTAATATGATTTTCTACATTTAGTGAAATTAGCTCAAATTTTTTAGACTTTCAGTTTTGAAAGTTGTATTTCAGATGAGTCTCAAGATTAATGACTTATAGAATAAATTATTTTCAAATTTTGATATTATTTTTTATTGATAACATGTTATAACTATTTTTTTATATATATTTAGAGGCCAAAGGAAGGACTCATGAATGTTAGGATTCATTAAAAGGGCTCCTGGCATGACAAATTCATCCTAAATATCCATTTACTAGCATAAGATATGAAGTGGAAGTTGTTTAAAAAAATTAAAAGGATTATATAATGGTTAATAAATAATTTTTATTTTTTGAGTTATTTTTTGAGATAGTAAAATAATTCTTCAAACTTATGAAAAGTGTTTTTGACCAAAAACATTATCCATTTAATTTTCTTATCATGGAATAAGTGGCCTTTTAACTCATCACTAATTTATGGTCTTGTGATGGTTAGATTTTACATGATCATATTATATGTCATTGTCTATCAGAAATAGATAGTTATATTTCTCTTCCATTCCAATATTTTCACTTCCCACTAATGCTCTCATACCCAAAATCCTAGTATTTTGATATCCTTTACATTTTATCCTTTCCCTCTATCTAAGAGTAAGTTTCATTAACAGTTTTACAATGTGGGTTTCCAACAAAATAATATTCAAATATTGACCTTTTATTTTAAAATTAAAATATAAAATTACAAGGAATTTTTTTTAAGGATGGGTGAATGTAAAACCACAATAAGATAATGTATTAAACTTTTTAAATAAATTTATCTAAAAACATTCGTTTCATGGAACACCGAGTTAAAAAAATGTGATCTATTTTTCTGTGATTGTAATAACATAAAATTTAAATTGGAAGGTATACATAATATTATTAAATATTTAGTTTTCCTAATCATTTTTATGTATTAATTAATTCTATTTTCATAATTAATTTATTATTAGTAAATTCATAATATTATTCCAAAATATGTTTTCCTCAAAAAATGGGTGTTCTTTCATTTTGTAAGAGAATACTATAATTAATTTGTTTATGTTTTAGAAAATTTATTTATGAAAATTAATTTCATTTTTTGATTGTGAATGTAAAAATTTTTATATGGATGAATTTTTGAGAAGTTTTCAAAAAGATTAAATTTTCAATGAATAATGAAAATGCTAATTTTTATAAATATCCGTTTTTATATTAAAAATTAATTTTATTATTTAAAATTGATATCAATGTAAATTCAGAACTTTTTAGTTATATATAATCAAATTAATTTTATTTAAAAATTATTTATACTGTATTTTGATATTAGTAAAACTTTTGTCTTAAAAACACATTTTTTGGAAAAAAATGTTTTTCATTGCATTTTTTTGGGTTTTATTTTAAATTTAGTTCTGAATCATTTGTGTTTAAATTTTTTAAAAATTAACCCAATATTTATATTTATTAGGATCAAATTATTTAAACATTTCATATTAGATTATAGGCATATAAATAGTTACCATGGTAAAAAATGATTTACCGCAACATATGTAAAATAATATAGCATGTTAAAGTTAAAAGGTAAAATCGTAAAATATGAAAACACAAAATACTAAATTGGTGGTTAATGTGATTAATGATTATATCCATTATTTAAAACATTCTTTATCAAAAAAATCGTTTGAATTAATGTGACCAAGAACTAGTTTGCTTTAAATATGAAATAATCAATATTAATTCAATTAAAAACACCTCTTATAATATATAAATACCCCATTTAAATTCTTTATTCTCCACACAATCTACACCAAAAAAACCTTCCCATTTCTCTTCCAAATATACATACCAAATTTTTAGAGGTCTTGGTCATCCAAAAATTCTTTCCCTATATTTTTTAAGATTAAATCTGATGGAAGATTATTTAGGTGAATGTAGTCATCTTTACTAACTGTTTCATTTTGGATTTATTATTTAACTTATTATAAATTTGTAATAGAAATTATAAATTAATAAATATTTTATCATAAATGTAATGAGATTTTTTATGATTACGTGGAAACCATTTTTCATCTCTTATACATGCTATGAAATTAAAAAACAGTGCTCATGTGTACATACACATTACCATCTCTATGTAGTGGTGTAATTATTTTTTTCATAACTAAATTACTTGGATAGTTAAAATGATTAAAATAATGGATATATGTGATAATTATGACATGAAATTTATTATAGGTAATTAATATACCATCCAATTCCTCACCCTTTCAACCATTTAGAAATGATATCATTGCTCGTGCGTATGTTTGACTTACCATCTTCTCGAAGTGATACAATTATTTTTCTGTGTAATTTTTTTAGAGTTTTTATAAAATTTTATTGAATTATCAAATAATATAGTTATATAATTAATATAATTATGTATATTACTTATCTTCATACTATTCATGAGAGCAGAGACTTTAAAGACAAAAAAAGCATGAGAAATCAAGTCAATTAACATCCAAAAGAGTGAAAATAATGAAATATTACTAATGAACGGGTGGTAAGATGTTATAAAATAACAATATAAGATGTTATAAATATGAATATGATTATATGAAGAGTTAATAACTTTTTTAAAACCAATATACATGATTATTGAACATTTTTTAAGGTCATCTATCTTGAGATAAGGTATTTCTTAACTCAATTTCCATTCATTAGGTTAAAACTATACTTCATTGATTATTTCATGCTAATATTATGTGTGAAATGAATTTTGATTGTATTATGTTTTATGTTTTTTTATGTGGTAATAAAGTATATAATCATAATTTATTCATTATATTAATTATCACTTCAATGATTCGGTCTTTGTAAGGGATTCTGTGTATTTTTTTTCATTGAGGTATATTTCGATGTAATGAACCCATATAATTTTTTGTGGTGTATATAAAAACACTTGTAATATTATATTAATGGTATTTAATTTTTTCATTTGAGGTTAAATATTTCATGGGTACAATTATTAAAATGATATCCAAGTGGTAAGAGTTTATTGTCGAATCTCATCATTATTTGATATTATTTAAGTTTAATAGTATGATGAAGAATATTTCCTTTTTATTCCCATGTTTTTAAAAGTTATTTCTATTTTTTTATACTTTACAATGAATTTTTATAGTATTATTAACCATTTTTTAGTTTTTAAAGAATATTTTAAAAGGATTATTCAAGTCATTTTCTATAATGTTATTTTGTGATTTTCGTAAAAAATGTGAAAGGAATGTTTTTTTACTTATAAGGAATGAAAACAAATTAATTCAATCATTATGTATTAAATATTTAGAGATTAATTTACATGGTTACATGGTTCTTTTCAATGAAATGTTTTTATCTTATAAATGTGTTACTTTTTAAAAATAATTAATTTCAAAGTGAAAAAACTATTTTCCATAAGAAATTTTCTGTGATGTTATTAAAGTAGTTTTCTATATGTGAACATATTTTGTTTAATCATATTATTTATTTAGTTTCAAATCATATGATAGAATTTAAAATATTTTATTGAATGTTTTATGATCAATTTTATGAGGGTTGTAATATTTTGATACCATTATCCATATTACTCTAGATTGTTTATGATTTTGTTTATTAATTTGGGAAATTATTAATACTTCCTATGATAGATTCAACATTAATGTTTATGTTTATTTTTTTCAACCCTTTTAAATGAGGAATTAATTGAACTTATTAAGTGATGGGAATGACCTTTAATACCCCTTGAGGCATCAATAAGTCTCATAATACAAACTAGTTTTTGGTATTGGTTGAAGCCATACTCATTAACTTAAGCTGTCTTGGATAAATCCTTGATATTATGTTTATGTTTTACTACATTATGAATTACCTTATTAGGATATTAGTTATTGATACTATACATGATTCTTTTATTGGTTAGAATGTCCATGGTTAAGTTTCATTCTCAAGTGATTATTTATATGTAATTAATTAATAATATTTATTCCAAGAATATTATACTCATGTTTTTTATTAAATGTATTTTTTTAGTTATTTACCTTTTCATATTGTTTATGACTTATTTATTCATAGATTACTCTATACTCTTTCCCTTATTGAGAACTTGAGCTCACCCCTTTATTATGTTTTATTTTTCCCAAGGATACCAAGAAGTTTATTATGATTGATGTGCAGGGTTAAGCTAGGATAATATTGGCGTTCTTGAAAGAAATATATTCTATTTTGTGTTTTCAATAGTAATTTTGTTTATCAATTCATGTATCTAGTTAATCAATAATACTAAAATTCTCTGTCTTTTAGGATGTGATTCCTTATATATTATTCCAATGTGATAAAGTAACAACCATATCTAGGATATTAGGGTGGAGGTGTTAGACTCACCCTTCTCTTTATGCATTTACATAATGTATTCGTTGTTCTAATAAATATAAAGTGGATTTGAGAGAACCTTATTAATATTGAAATACTTTTTTTGTATTTTGTTACTATACAAATTTATTATATATATACTCTCCCAAATACCCTAGGCCTCTTGAATTATGTGATTTTTTCTATGTAATTATATGTTAATAAACATTTAACAGTTTGTGCATGAATGTCGGGCTCTAATAATTGGTATATAAACATGGTCTAGTTATTTTTAGGAATAGGTCAGAGAATATAATAAGAAATATACCATGAATAACCAATATTGAAACATAGAAATTCTTAATCTAGGATTTACATGATGCTTAAGAGAAATTTTAATTTTATTATTCTAATGTCCATCATTTTCCTTTCATATGATTATTAATTTTTGTATTCTATTCCCAAAATCCTCATTAATTTAGAAAATGGTTTGGAATAGGAGAAAATGTTCCTAAAACCTATATGATGGAAAATGTAATGGTTACCCAATTGAGATACCTATTATTATGGGAGTGGGAGTTGGGAATCTCATTTTGGTACTCAAAAAACTGACTTGGATAATGAATAATAATTTGAATCATATGGAACTTCCTTATTATCGCAAGAGGGAAAAATATTTAGTTAATTCATTTATATGAAAAATTCCTTTGATTTTAATTGTCCCATCTAATCCCATGATTATGGAATAATATATTAATTATATTGAGAAGATATTCTTTGTCCTATAATGGTTCGATAAAGAGATATTTATATTGGTTGTTTATAATTTAGATGGAGATACTGATTAGTAGTGGGTACTAATCAAGAATTAAAAACCCAATGAAGACATTGAATCATTGGAGTTTGTTTATTTTAAAAAATTATTTATCAATAAATATTCCTTTTCACTCTCTGTTTGAAAAAGGGAAGGAATTATATATACTCAAGAAAAGGGTGGATGGATCCATTATTTCTTATATGGAATGATTCTCATGGTTTTAAGGTATTCCTCTAGTATTTTTATTGAAAATGAAATAAGTTTTAACAACTTTTTTAGTGGAATAAATTATTGTTTTTGAAAAGATTTATCAATTTCAAAATTTCACAACTATGATGAAATAATATAATGTTACATTATTATTGATATTGATATTGGTGATCCTAAGTTTCCTTATAGAGCTTGAGAATAAAATATGAAAATTGAATTAAATTCTAGAATAAAATTTTATAAATATCATTTTAAAGTAAAGAATAACTAACTATATTTACTAAATGTGGGAGAAAGTATACTTGAAATTGACTCAAAGAAAAAAAGATATGTTATAAGTGTTTAAAGAAGGGGCATTGAGCTTATAAATATTGAAAAGAGTTGAATAATAAAACTAATATGATGGAATAATGGAAAGATCCAATCAATTATCCAACTATGGGATAATTATACAACTAAAATGAACATAAAAATAATAAAATTTAGTTTAATAATATAAATATTGTGGATAATAGCCAATGAAAACAACCTATAAGGATAAGAGAGAAAATATTGGATTAAGATGTCACTACTACTGACAAGTAATATAAAAATAAAATGGTGAAAGGTATTTTTTATATTTACTAATGAATAAATAATGTGTTATTTGATTTTGGTTCTATGTATTATTTTTTTCATTCATGTTTAGTAGAAATATTAAAATACAGCATGAAGATATGAAGCTTGAGTTTTTAGTGAAATCATGATGTGGTGAAATTGATGAATCTCTAGTATATAACTCTTCCCATGTTAATATTTGTGTGATTAATCACTAAAAATACATTTTTATGCTTCTGATTTTGGAATTATATGTAATAATGGTCATGGATTGGCTGTCCATATATAGAGAAAACATAAAACACATGGAGAAAGAAATGAATTTCCATATCCCAAATCATCCCCAGATTTGACACAAATAAAAGGATGATGATTATTCTTCATTGTAAAATCATCCTAAATAATAGATATTGTTTATATATGATCTAAAATATATAGATAAAATGATAGATATAAAGGAGATGAACCCTTTTAAATACATGCCTATTTTGAGGAAATATACTGATGTATTCCATGCAAAGTTTCTATTTTTTTCCATATTGAGAGGTTGAGTTCTCAATTGAAATCCTATATATCTTCCCATATTAAAGTGTCTTTATAGATTTAACACCATTAAATTAGATTAATGGAATAAGTTACTTTAGGAGAATATGGAAATGGGATTCATATGTACAAGTTCATCACCATGGGGTGCGCTGGTTCTCTTGATTTAGATGAAGGATGAGTCAATGATTCTATGTATTGATTATCATGGAAATAAAAATGTTATCTTAAATAAAAAGTAGTACATTCCATATATTTATAATTTTTCTAATCAATAACCTAAGTCATAATATATCTCTATTGTGGGATGTTAGTTTGGATGCCATATATTAAAGTTAAATAAGAACAATATTCCAAAGACTACCTTCCATACAAGGTATAGACAGTATAACTCAATAATAATTCCATTTAGACTCATATATTCTATAGATATATTCATCAACCTAATTAAGAGATTATTTATAGATACCTAAAAAAATTTAGGGTTGAATTGATAGATTATATTCACATATACTCTAAAATATTGGAGGAATATAAGGAGAACTTGAGTATAGGGCTAAATACATTCAAAAATGAGAAGTTATGTTGAAATTATAATAAATATATTTTTTGAGGGAAAATATTACATTCCTATGTCATGTCATACCAATTAAATTGGAATATGAGATCTAGAAATGATAAATATGATTGAGTAATGACCTATTCCAACATCTGTTATTGAGATTCATAGTTTTATCTAATTAGCTATGTACTATTGGCCATTCTTAGAGAACTTATATTAATTTTAAAACCCACAAACCATTATAAATCAAAAGGGGTATTGTAATTATGTACTAGTTAATATGAAGATATATTCATGTAGTTGAAGAAGAGGATAATTACTACACCTATACTCACACTACCCACATGTGGGAAAGGATTTGTGATATATTATGATTCTTCAAATATTGAATTATATTTTTTCCATTTAAAATGACAAAGTGATTGGTTATACCTCTAGATAATTGAATACTCATGAGCAAAACTATACAATTCATGATTAGTTTTTTTAATATCTATATTTTTATTGAATATGTGGAGAAGTTATCTCTATATAGATAAGTGTGACATAAAAAATCAAAAGTGCCTCAACTATATATTCAAATAAAAGATCTCAACATGTGATAATGAATAAAGTTAGATTAGATCGATGACTATTACTAATATATCCATTGCCATAAAGGGGAATAGAATAATGTGACAAAGGATCAAAGTATAATAAATCATACATTGATATCTATGATGAATTTTTAAAAAGATTCATTCTTTTTAAACATGTAAAGAATGGACATGAGAATCAAAAATAATGGAACAATATCCTACATTTCACAAATAACCACTCAACCATCTATTTTGGAGAATATTTATAAATCCTAAATGAGTTATGTGGGGATACAAAGGATGATGGATTATATAAGAAAGGGGAAAGCCTCAAAGCTTGACATTGTTGAAATAGAAGATGTGAAATTTATGATAGGACTATGTTTACCATTAGAGACTGAGACAAAGAAGAATAAATTTATTGATTATCAATTCTTAATATTCTCTATCAACCTAGGAATACCAAAGAGGCATATAGATATTTGATAACACTACTAGTTAGATAATATAAAGAAGGAAACTGTTGGATATACATTAATGTTCATCGAATAACAACATGTAAACAAAAAAAGAAATAATTACAAGGGTATAATATAATTGTAACACATACCTTTATGGAAATGTGAGAAATCACCATAAAGTTTTCCACTGTCCATCCAAAGACATCAAAAGGCAGTAATTATATATGGGTTTTAGTGGTTCATATTAAAATACTAATAAATTAATCACTACTTAAGCTGTATTTATACTTGATTGAATTGAAAATATATACATTAGATAAGTGGTGAGGCTATATGGAAGAACACAATTTGTGGTATCTGATAGAAATCCGGGGCTCAAATTAAATATTTTAAAAAATATAAAACATTCCTTGGATACAAAGATAAACTTCAGTACATCCTATCAACCTCATCCTGATGACCAGTATCAAAAGACAATACTAACACTTGGGTCTATACATAGATCTTTTTTATAGACCTAAAAATATGTTGGTGTTAACAACTTACTATTTTATAGTTTTCATAAAATAGTAGCTTCTGATCATGAATTTAGATGTATCCTTATAAATCCCTCTATAGAAAGAAATATGAAACTCAAACATGTTGGGCAGCTATTATAGAATAAAATCTATTGGTTCATGAACTAATATAATACATTTCATAGAATATGAATGATATTCAGTAACACATGAGGGTAGTATACTTTCAATAAAAGGGTTATGCTGATAATTATCAACAATACCTAGAGTTTTAAGTTATAGATATTTTCCAATTTCATATAACCCCATGGAAGTGAGTCAGGAGGTTTTGGAAGAAAGTAAATCCTAGTCCAAGATACATTGCCCCCTTTGAGATTCAGTATTTCATCAGGGAAGTGAGTGAGGAGGTTTTGGAAGAAAGAAAATCCACGTCCGAGATACATTTTCCCCTTTTAGATTCATGATTACATCAGATTTATGGGATATCAAATAACACTCCCACAAAATCGATCTCAAGTGTATGATGTGTTCTAGACATCCCTCTTCTGGATGTACATACCAAATCCCTCACATATACTAAAAACATAGATATTAGAGTTGGTGCATGATCTTTGTTATAATGATCTTCCAATGAAGATCTTGGACTACATATATAAATTTCATGGCAATAATACAACTCACTTTGTCAAATTACTTTGGGGGATGATAAATGTTTAAAAAGAAAACACGGAAACCTACGGATGAAATAAAACGTAAATACCCTAATATATTTTCATCTTATAGTGTAAATGAAGGTTTTAGGTTAAAATTTCTGAACAGGGATGAATGTAATGATCTAGACATTTAAATAAGGCGTTTTCTTTCTACTTAAATATATGTCAAATTATGAAATAAAGTGTAGTATAAAAAAATGACTAAGGAAATAAAAAAAGTAACACATAAATTGATAAATTTATAATATTATATTTGGATAATAAAATATAATAAATCTAAATCAAATTAATATTATATATTAGTATTAAATATGATAAAATAAATGTATAACACAATGTAATAATTCTTGTAATCATTATTAAAAAATCTATATATTTTATATTTATTAAAATATATTTATTCAAATCATTATAAATTTTGAATAAAATTTCTTTCATAAGATTATTTTATAAAAAACTATTTATTTAATAATATAATTTTATGGAAACATGTGTAATTTTTCTAACGGTCATAAATTTGGTTGTCTTGTAGAACTACTATTTAAAAAAAAAACATTTTGTTTAAAAAACTATTATATATAGATATTTATATTCATGATTTTTTTTTTGGAATTAACATATATAATTTATATTTGGGTGATATTTAATAATTTTTCTAATTTTTTTTAGTGAATTGTAAAATTGAAGTTATTCTAAATGCTATATATTTTATGAAATAATCATGATATAATTATGAATTAAAATTTATGAAAAGATTTTCTTGAATAACGAAATATTTTCAAAGTGACATTGTACATTTTAAAATAATATAGTGATTTGGGGAACTCATGTTTTAAATTTCAGAACCTAAGTTATATTTTATAACAATAAAAATATATTTTGGTCCTTTTATTTTAATTAAGTATTCAAAAGATGATATTAGGGTTTTTCTTGGGTTAAAAGTCAAATTAACATTATTGTTTTATCCTAAATAGATTAATTTTATGGGGTTAAATTATATTCACATTATTTGGATTAAATAATAAAATAATGAATATTTTATTCTAAAAATCCATTCTTATCCCCTTATAAATACCACCCTTCACCACATCACATATCCTCACTACTTAATCTTCTTATATAATATTTTTTTCAATAATATGTCCTTAATACTATTATAAAAATTATAGGGTTTTTGGTATATATAAAATACAACCCTTCAGAGGCATAGTCGAATTAGAAAAGGAGTCACCATTAGAAGTAAGGTAAGAAATTATTAAAACAATCTTATTTAAATTTCTTTAATTTTTTTCTTATAATTTATCCAAAATTATACCCACCATAATATAATGAAATTATTTTTATTATTATACTAAAAATTTTATTATGTTAAGGTAATAACCATTATCTGCAACCCTCCTATCCATTCAAAAATGAAAATGTTACCCATATTATGGTTAGTTTTCGGCCTAAATAAATGATATATTTCATTTTTCATATCCACCACACATGGATAGATTTAAAAATAAACTTAATTAATGAATTTAATATTTATCACATAATTAAAATTCATTAAATATATGTTATCCATTATATTATTTATATTTAAAATAAATGATCATAGTGATGTTTACCACTGAAAATTAGCCTACAAAGTCACAATTTAGAATTTGAATATTATTTTAAAAATATGTAGAGTGGTATAAAATTTTTGTCCTTTGAATGAAAAATAAATTATTACTATATAATTATGGAGATTTAAAAACTATTTTATGAAATATTTTACCATGTTCAACAAACTGAATTAGATTTAGGGAAATTCAATGAACCACCCCAAGTATCCAATGATTGGGAAACATATTAAATAAATGAATTATAAAGGTTTATAAATGGAACATAAAAAAATATACATGAAAAGGTTAATAAATAATTATTTAATATACATTCAATTATTATATAGGAGATTGGACAACATACTAAGGGGAAATTTCAAACCGCCCCCTTTTGATTTGGCATATTTATTCTCTCTCTACCTCACTTAAATCCTATGTTATATTAATATAATTATTATATATATATATATATATGTCTTAAATATATATCTAGTTTATTGTAAAATTATTTTCTAGGGTCATACATGTTTTATATGTTCCCTTACAATCTTCCTTAAAAAAAATTTAAATGGAAAATTCATCTTCATAATTTCATTTCATATTTTAATATTTTAAATTTTGATCCCTTCCATGATTTCTAAAAAAAATAATTATTTTTTATAAAAAAGTTATTTTTTTGATAATATATTTTTGGGAAATGTCATGTGCACTCATTATTAATAGGTTCTATACTAATACCTTTAAAAATTTATTAAGAGGTTAAATTGTACACATTCTTATACATTCTTTTATTATAAAATTTCATCATTTTAACTCCATATTTAAGTCCTACGCCTCCTTATTTTTATTATTGAGAGTCATTATTATATATCATTTGGTTATGTTTTGAGATAATATTTTGTAATCCATTACCTTTTCATGCATGGTTTCATAATATTATCTCTTATTAATGATTTTTGTATAAGGAAGACATATACATACACATATTACGATAAAACAAGTGGGCCTAAAATTATACATCCCCGTGAGGTATTGGGTTGTTTTTTATTATCATGAAATACCATTTATGGTACCCAGAGAGTATAGTGTGAACACCATGTTAGGATTTATTTGTAACAAAACTTGAATTACACTTATAATGTGAGGTTTTATGTCATTTTCTCATTATTTTGATTCTATGATCCCATGGTATATACTTATTTATTCCATAAATCTATTTGATAATTCACTTTTCTATTATTTGTTTAATCCTACTGACTCTTATATTATATTTCCTTATCATTTTTTCTCTTACTAGGCTTTATAGATCACTATATTCATTATTTATCAATATTAAAGAATACATGTAGTGTCACCCAAAATATGATATATGGGATTTGGATGTACTAGGATAAACCTTATAGTCTATCAATTTAGTGATAGTGGTAGTTGTAACACCTTATCCCGAACCACCAGGATTGATCAGGAGATCTATAAGACCTCATGTATTCCTGCATGCGTGAAATAAGATTTCAACTAGATGTAGGGGTACAAACACAATTATTAGAGAGACTATACCATTAATATTATGTCATATCCACACACAAATAATCAAATGATAAAACATAATAGAAAACTGAGAGTAACATGAATAAGACTAAATAAACTAATGAAATATCACATTGAAAAGAGTCATACTAATAAAATAAGAAGGGATGAAAGTTTAGAAATCCAAAACAAAGTATATAGAGTGTAATAAATAGATTAATAATCTCTGTTTAATCCACCAGAGTACATCCCAATATTTCTCCCAAATCCATAATCCTTAGCTCAACTATTTTACCTATGTTTTTTTCTCTTTCCTGTATCACTATACATGAAGTCTACACATTAACTGGGATACTCATATAGGGTATGAGTATTAAAACTAGAAGGATCAAAAAACTTATCCTTAATATAATTTCATGTAATTATATAATAGTGTTTTTCATGAAATAAAGAAAATTCTCTAATAAACATACATTAAACATATGTCAAGTCATTGGGTGCTATCAAAAATGTAATAAACCCCAATCCAAAATAATTCAGTATGATGTTGGAAAGAATTTCAATTTGATTCACATCACATCACATGAATTTTGTTCCCTAACACTAGCCATTATCCTCCATTGATGTTATATAACACATGAATGCTTTTGATATAATAAGACTATCACATCACCAATTCATGGATTCCTTAAACATCAATATTAAGCCAATAGAATCTTATTTCTAATTCATGGTCTAATCTCCCATCAACCATCATGTCTATGATCTAACCCATACCATCAATGACCCATAGCTTATATCCATAATTATTTCATCATAATCACCCTCTAAGGGGATATCTAATCGAATCTAAAAAACATATTAATCTTATTACCTGAAGAAATGTTCCACTAGATATGAAATACCACAAGAAACATGTATCATATAATGGAAAAATAACACATATCAAGAATATTTTTCCAGAGGTTGTGAACAAATCATATATCCACATATCATGAAAATGGTGTTAACAAACACTCAATCACCCACATGGAAACAAATATCAAGCACATTTTATCACGAGTAAACAATAACATCATTCACAAATCATATACAATCCCCCATATGGAAAGGAACTTACACGACAAATTTTTTCAATGTTTTCGTAATGGTTTATCAAGACAGACATCTCTAGAACCAAATATACACACCAACGAGAACAAGATTTATTATTAATAAATCCCAATGAAAAATACTGAAAGTAATAGAATTCAAGATCAATTTAATGAATAAGAACCACCACTCTTTGATAGTGAAAAGTGATGAATTCTCCAATAGAACACCACCAAGAAATAATAGAATTACAAAGATCATAAAAATGGTCAATGATACACCAATTATAGAATATAATTACTATGGTACACATGGAATGTCACGAAACAAGCTTGAGTTACATCCAGCTCGACACCTAACCCGGTCTGTGGTATAGCCCGAATGGAATTCCCAATCAGCATGGGCTGGAAACTAGTGCCTGAGTATCAATAAAATATAGCAGTAATGACATCACCTGACTATATAATTATATACAACATACAATTATAAAGAATCCAAAACTGAATATTTATATAAAAACATGGTGTAAAAACTTTTAGATTTAAGTTTACAACATTTAATTGAAAACTAAAATGGGTTACAACTAAAAAGGTAACAAGAAATCTCTCAAAAACAACTATATTAAAAGAGAATATTTTCTATCAATCCACCACCACAACACCTACAAGGGAATAACTATAGCTTCTTGAACCACCATCTCTAAACACCTTACCTTTACCTGTTTCAAACATAACAACATCTACTTACTCCCAAATGTGTAAGTAGGGTGTGATCCAAAGCCCAGTTAGATTCCACTTGACAAAATATTCCATGTTATAAACATTATTTGACAAAAAAAAAATTGATTTTTTATAAAAGGATAAAAACAACTTTAATTGGAAATTTTTTTTAGAGGAAAAAATGCTTTCATTTAAAATAACTAATGGGGGGAAATGTATTCTGACGGTGTGTGCGATATCACAAGAGAGAATTAAGTTACAGGAGATCCTTATAGGCACTTGCTAACATTGGGACCCTATAAACATAAGATCTCTATGAAAAGTGGAATAGAAACTGCAACCATCCACATACTTGTGAAAAAGCCACTATAGAGGAGAAACATCCAAAATTATAGTGGTCTTAAATCATCATAAATATTTAGTTAGTGTTGTTATCATCATTCCCACTAAGTGAGTATGAGGTGAAGCAGCTTCTGATTCACTACCATACTAGTACTAGTCCTCCCACCTAGTCACCTAAGATTCCCTTAGTGTTTAATTCACAATTCATATGTCACATAAAACACCACTAGCACTCATAAAATCCAATCAAATAAAATCACGATTAATAAATCACTACCTTCACAACGAGAATAAATTTTAAATCCAAATGCACACCAACAAAATTATAAAACATGTTTCACACCACCTTGAAAATTTAATAAACATTTTGTATAATTTATGGAAAAAATTCAAAATCCAGGAAAAGGGTTCACACTATAAAACACCCAATTCTCTTTAGAAAAACCAATTTCAAGCCATATTCATATCAAAACCCTTCATAAACACCTTTCTTATCACACATGTAAATCATAGAACACATTTAAAATCTCATGAAATAATTTCAAATTAATTTTATATATTCTTCCCATCCAACCACCTACCTTTAGTAAAGAAACTTCTAGAATCCAGTGCAAAACATCAACCGCACCTCAATTTCACCCGAAAAAAGGAAAGATAGAAACTTGAACAGCAATATTAAACCCAAAAAATTAAGATCTAACCATAAAAACGAAACCACACCCACTAGAGAAATGAAACCCCAAAGAAAGAAGAAAAAATCCTTGAAAAGAGGGGGAAGAAAAGAAATAAGGCACTTACATGAAGATTATAGGATAAATCACACAACAAATTCCACCAAAATGGATCCCAAGGGGTAGGAGTGGAAGAGGGAGGTTCAAATAGGTTAAAAATATTGTGTGGGGGTGAGTAAGGGTGTTGTTTTGGTAAAAAATAGGGAGATAGAAAAAAAATCTTATTTCTAATGACATGAAATGCCACATGGTTTTCCCACATAGTTTTCCAAATTATGTGAAAATCATTCTCCCCTTACTGTACAAGCAATACATGTCATATGGTTAACCCGTATGGTTTAACAACTATGTGCTAACCATGTGATAACCCACTATCCAAAATCATCACCTAAATGAACGGTTACCTAGGTGAGGTTGTAAGGTTTGGAAAACTATGCACCAACCATGCGTACTATGCTGTATAACTACAATTCATCATTTTATTCCATGAAATGAAGGTAAAAATAATGAATAAAATATATAAAAACAATAAATTGAAAAATACCTCAAAATAAAATCATTGATGTGAGAATTATCTCCCCTATGAAAACTTTTCATCCCCAAAAATTCATCCCGAAGCATGACCAGGGAGAGAAACAGATACACTTTATCAACCCATGATTTTTTCACCCAAGCCTCATTGTCATCATTTTAATGCTTAAAAAGGACTCAGACCGATATAATTGTCTTACCACAAATCAATTTCTATTGAGAATCTATAATCTTCCCTGGATGATCAAACACAAAAAAATTAGGATTTATTTCTAACATTCCCTA
Source organism: Viscum album (assembly GCA_963277665.1). Lineage (NCBI taxonomy): Eukaryota > Viridiplantae > Streptophyta > Magnoliopsida > Santalales > Viscaceae > Viscum > Viscum album. Next base: position 1,626,525,298 of record OY728161.1, on the reverse strand, counting down.
ATTTAGTACATGAGAAGGATACATGTTATACTTGTTTAATTGGGAAACAAAGAACATGTCATGAATTGATTTTAACTGAAAGGAAAGGAAAAAATGTATTCCATAATACCAACCATCTTGGTGATTTATAAAGGACCGATATACCTTGGTGTTTTCTTTCCTTTCTTTCCCAAAATAAAGTTACCCAAGTGAGGTTCCACTTTCAGGAACACACGATCACCAATTGAAATCTCAATATATCTGCATCTCTAATAGACATAAGATTTTTCAAAAATCTTATCAATAAAAAATCACTTCCTGATCAACTTTCCCTTCTTAGAAGTCTCTTACACTATGCTTAGTCCGACAGTGAGATCTCACCCACCACATCCTAATACAAAGGTCACCGACATGGAAAACCAAAAAGATCCTCAAAATGAGTCATCCAAATTGATAAATGGTGGCCATTTTTATATTCAAATTCAACAAATACCAAATGGTTTTTCCATGAACTTAGAAAACCCAAGACACATTCCCAGATTATTTCTTACAAAATCCGATTCTTCCGCTCAATTTGACTATCTATTTGACGATGGTATGCCTTGAAAAACTTCACCTGTAACCCCATTTCCTTTTGTAGGCCATCCAAGTACTAAGAGGTGAAATAAATTTTCCTATCAGAAATTATTTTTGATGGAACACCAAGAATCCTCACTACCTATAGAACATATAATCATCCAAACATGTCCACTTTAGCTGAATCTCTAATCAGAATAAAATGGGAAAATTTGTTCAGATAATCAATTACCACCCAAATGGAATTCCTTTCCTATGGTGTATAGGGAAATCTAATAATAAAATCCATGGTGATCTTATCCCACTTATAATTAGGAATTATTAGTGGTTAAAGAATACCATTGGGCCTTTGGTGTGCTACTTTTAACAACTGACACATATAGAACCTTGATAAAAAGTCAGATACACCCCCCTTCTTCTTGGACAATAGAGATGCCGACACATATCATAACACATGTTGGTAGATTCAGGATGAACCAACCACTGATATTGGTGACTATCTCATATTACCAACTTTCTTAATGATAATGGTACCACATAGAGACCCTTGAAGAAATAGATTCCATTAACGGACAATGTCCGATCACAAAGTGTCTCCAAACTATAAATAAAAATAATAGATTGCTGGAACAACATATCATTCAGCTACTTCTACTGATTAAACTCCAAAAATAAGGATTCAGATGATAAATTTCCAATAAAGTACCTCCACTATGCTCCTCGATCTCTAGATGAAACTGGACAAAAAGTCCCATTAACATCCACTCATCACTGCACTCCTTTAAAGCATGAACCAAAACTTATCTTCTCAGAGTGTCTACCGTATCATTACATTTACCTGTGGTATAAAATAAGTAAAAGTCAAAACCATAAAGGTACTCAACCCAACAGTGATGCCTCAAGATCAATTATTTTTAGTTGAAGATATAATCTAGGTTCTTATGATTAGAATAAACCAAAAATTTCTCCCAAAAAAATAATAGTGCCACATAATCAAGGCATGAATCAACACTAATAAATCTAGGTCATGGGTTGAGTAATTGTTTTCATGTGGTTTGAGTTTTCAAGAACCAAATTCTTCCATGTGATCATCCTACATATCAACAAAACCGAGTCCATTACATGAGGCATTGCAATGATACACATAGACCGTTTCCTAATTATGGAAAGATCAACACATGAGTGGTAGTCAAAGAACACTTCAGATACTCAAAGAATGCTAGGATTTCTGGGATCCATTCAAACTTCACCCCTTTTAGGGGAGTTCTTTTCTATGAAAATTAAGATGAGAAAAGTCTCAAACAATCCTCCAATAATAAAATTCTGTCCTAAGAAACTTTTAATCCCAAACACATTCCAAGATTTCTCCCACGACATCACTAAATTGATATTATCACGGTCCAATAAAAACACTTATTCTGAAATCACATGACTCAAGAAATTCACTTCCATGATCTTGGAGGTTCATTTTTAAAGCTTGGTATAGAGATGACAATCATGAAGAATGACAAAAAAATTCTCAAATAATGCTCATTCTCTTCCTCGGTTCCAAAATAATATAGGATTTCATCCATGTATACTAGAGAACAATTATCGATATAATGGTTTTCCAATTTGTTTATAAGTTCCATGAAAACCTTAAAAGAATTCGTCAATCCTAAAGACATGAAAAAATACTCAAAATGGTCGTACCTTCACTGGAAGATTTTTTTTGAAACATCCACCTCTTTCACCCAAACTTAGTGATAAGAAAAATGAAAGTAAATTTTTGAGAATAGCCTCTCCCCTTTTATTTGATCAAAATAGTTATCAATTCATGTAATTGGATACTTGATCTTGATGGTTAACTTATTCAGTTTCCAGTAATCAAAACACAACAAGAGTGATATTTGGGTGTTCTTTATAAACAAGATTGGGGAAGCCCAATGAGAGACACTCAGGTGAATGAATCCTTCCAATTCCAAATCAAATAGTCATACCATTAATTTTCTCAATTTGGTGGGGTCTATATGGTACGAGGGATGAGATATAGTTTGTGTTCCCTGTGTCAAACCAATCATGAAATCCACATACTTATCCAAAGTTAGGCCTAAAAATTTAGTTGAGAAAACTTCTAGAAATTCATCCACCACTAGAGGCATTCTACCCTCATGTGAGACACCACCATCCTCAAATGTGAGAGATGATAAATAAAAAAAATATATCTCCTAATTACGGGTGTGAAAGTCTAGCAAAGCATAACCAAGGATCCCAATCTCCATGAAAAACATGAGTACCTTCATCAAGTTCCACAAAAATTACTCACCGCCTATAGTAGTGGATATGTTCTTGAAAGTGCACCATAAAATTTATATAGAGGACTTCATCAAAGAGGTTCATATCCAAGTCTAGGAAATACCATTCCAACTTCACCCCTAGTACGGTGAGTGAACACGATGGACACCTATGACCCTACACTTTCTTCTTACCTAACACCATTAAAAACTCCATCGATTAAGACATAATTTCGGTTGAAAATCCTATAAGTTCACAATATTGGAAGATAAAAATGAAAAAGAAGCACTAATATCAAATAAAACATTAGATATAGATAATGAAATCAAAAATGGTACCTCAAACTCTCGATGGCCCGATATCTGATCTTGCTGGTGCTTCATCCACTATATGAAGATGCTTTACCTCAGCCTGAGCCTGAGAACTACCACTAGCCCAAGGCTCTTCCCTGAACATACTCCACTCAGAAGATGATCCAACCCTACCACCATGAATTCCAAACCTCCATTTTCCAGGATGGTTTCGACTGGTCGGACATCCCCCTAAAATCAAGAGATCCTACTCTACTTTGATATGAACATATGGCTTGACCGAATTACAAAAGGTGCCCCATATCTGCATATCAATGAATGTATTTGGTAGAACATTTGAATGAACGTTGAATTATTCCCACCTTCCCAAACTAGTGGAACATAACAGAGCCTGCATCAAAATCCACAGATGAAGACTCCCAAGAAGGATGGACAGAACTACCACTTCCCTTTTCCTCTTCTCATCCTGGTTCCTCTTTTTCTCTAAAAACCTGTGACTTCCCACCACTGACACTTCTCTCGAGAAACCATAACTTCCTTTCTGATCAATGTTTACTATGTAATAATGGGCAACCACCTCATAATAGGTATTCATCTTGAACAAAAATACTTAACAATAAATTTCTGGTCGCAACCCTTCCTCAAAACTCTATGATTTAATCTTCTCATTGGAGAAGATATCAGGTTTAAATTGTAAGAGATCTATAAATAAATTATCATGCTCCATGACTAGATGGTATCCTTAAGAAACTTCCATTAACACCAATGATCTAGAATAGTCTATGACCTCAGTACAAGACTTCTCGTTGAGAATAACCTTGAAATCCTTCCAACACATCTTCTCAGTCTTCCCAATTTGGACCACTGAGTCCCACCACCTTCGACTAGGACCATCTAGAAACAATGAGGAACATTTTATCCTCACTTCCTCTAGAGTTTCAAGAAATTAAAGAATACTCTCTATATTCTCATGCCACTCCTCTTCCTCCTAAGGTTCATCATTTCCCTATAAAGAAGGTGGATTTTTCTTGAGAAACTTTAGAGATTTAATCTTTTTTGGACTAGGTTCAGCTTCTCTTACTGAAGTATGACCAGAACCCACTACCTCTCATAAATTCTGAATTTCCTTGACCAAATAATTCATTATCCTCTAATCAGATAGTGAGGGAGAACTCTCTCTGGCCTCTTCCTGCAGCTACACATGAAGTCTCGGGGGAGGACGTTTTCTATAAAAATAAATAATCATAAAAAAACATCAATAAAATCATTATGAAAATATTCAAAAATATTTAGAAACACCACCATTTCATAAATCCTAGAAAATAAAAATCATAATAATAACATCAAAACCAAACTAATTAACCACCATATGGTTTCCACATACACTCCACAGCCTGTACATCTCACCTAGATGTACATTCAAAAAAAAATACCAAAATCCCATGGCGGCAGGAGATCTACCACGACGTGTGTTTTCTAGAAACCCTACTCACAACACGAACCTCAATCCCTAAAAATCATAATTCAAATCTATCCAGGCTCATCGCAAATATCATGACCCAAAAGAGGAAATATTCTCTGATACCATTTTTTCACAAACAAAGATAGTGTCCCAACCAACCTAACACCCGACCTAGTCCATGGCATGGCCCAAAGGGCGTTCCCAATCCCCACAGGCCGACAAATAGTGCCTGAGTCTCAATTACATATTTTGGAACCTATTTCACATGAATTTATAATTATAACTGAACAAAAATTATAAATAAAGAAAAACTGAATAATCATAGCCAAAATGGAGTAACAACATTCAGATTTATGTTTAAAACATTTAAATGAAAACCAAAATGGGCTACAAAAAAAAGGGAACAAGAAGTTCCCCCAAAAGGGCACCGTATCACAAGAGGATATTTTCCATCAAGCCAACACCACAAAAACTACGGGGAAGGACATCTAGCATCCCAAAACACCATCCCTAAAAACCATTCCTTTAACTGTGTCCTACATAACCAAGTATACATAAAACCAATGGTGTAAGTAGGGTGTGAGCCAAATCCTAATAGGTTGTCACCCAAAAAAATGATTCCATTCTATAAAAATTATTAGACAAAGAAAACTGAATGGTTTAAAAATCATCTAGAAATAATTTTTATAGGTTACCTTTTTAGAGGGAAACATGCTTTTGTTTTAACTATCCAATAGGGTGAAACATATACTGAAGGTGTGTATAATATCATAAGAGAGAACTATATCATGGGTGATACCTATAGGAAATAGCTAAAAGTAATACCTTAGAGAAATAATATCTCAATAAAAAGTGGTATTAAAACTACAACCATCCACATCCTTATGCACGAGTCACTAGAGAGGAGAAACAACCAAAAATTTAGTGGTGTCTAATTATCATCAATAATTAGTAATTTTTGTCATCGTCAATCTTGCTATGTGAATCTTGGCTGAATCCAATTTTGAATCATTGGAATATTATTCCTAGTACCCCCACTCAGTCAACTAATATTCCCTTTGTGCACAATTTACAATTCATATGTCCCATAAACCACCACTTGCACTCACAGATGAAAAAAATATAAGCACGATTAATAAATCACTACCTTCACAACCAAAATAACTTTTAAATTCAAATAAACACCAAATATATTCTAAAATATTTTTCAAAAAACATTCAAAATTTAGTAAACAAGTTGTATAATTTATGGAACACAAGAAAAATCCACGACCAGGGTTCATAATTTAAAATACCCAATTTCATCTAGAAAAACCACTTTCAAGCCATATACATATCAAAACCATTAAAAAACCTTTTTCAGCACACTCATAAATCATATAACACATTTAAAAACCCATGAAAGAATTTCAAATTCATAAAATAATGTTTAACCATAGAACCACCAACCATGAGTGAAGAAACTTCCAGAATCCAATGAAAAACGTAAACTGCACATCAATAGTACCCTAAAGAGGAAAGGTCAAACCTTATGATCATGATTAAACCCACAAAATTAAGATATAACCCTAATAATGACGCTGTACCTATTAGAGAAAATAAAACCTAGAAAGACAAATAAAACCCTGTAAAATAGGGGGCATACAATAAAAAAGGCACTTACATGAATATTCAAGGAGAATCCCATCAAAATGCCACCAAAATGGATCCTAAGTGAGAGGAAAGGAGGTGGAAGGTGCACCTAGGGTAGAAATCCAGGGTGGGACAGAGTCTGGGTGTTTTGGGGTTAAAATTTGAGAAAGAGAAAACCCAATTTCCAATTTTTAATGACATGGATAGGCCGCACAGTTTACCCACACAGTTTTCAAAACCGTGCAGAAACTGTGATCCCCTTGCTATTTAAGAAATAAATGTCACATAACTATCACACTAAGTTTATAAACTTAACACTAACCATGTGATAATACATTGTCCAAGAACATCACTTGGATAGATGGTTTCCTAGGAAAGGGAATACAGTTTGGCAAACTATGCGTATAAGGACCTGACCTTAAACATTGCATAATATTGAATTAAATGAATAATTCACATTGAGGATATTTTCAGGTTTAGAGTTTTAGATAATTAGGACATAACTATTAAATATCAAAAGATTACAAGTAGGCATTTCTACTCAGTTTCCATTTTTTTCATAAAATAAAAACTCCTAAAAAAAGAGTCATGTCTAGTTCCATGTTTTAGACAACATGACTTTTCCTTGATCCCATCCTTGACCCTATTCATCTTTAAGTCATGTGAAAACATTTCAAAACTTGGGATAGAATAAAAAGTGCAGTAAGAGTTATAAAACAAATAAAAAAACATTAGTTCACAAATACATACAAAATGTAAACTCTTTTACTTACCTCATGAAATCGTAAGATTTATGAATAACACATAGAAATCATAAATCATAAAGGTAACTTTTCTCATCCATAACATAATTTCTTTGTAGCTATCACAACTTCATAGGGAGTTACTTTGGAATACCCATCATAATATATTCCCTAAATCTCTTAAGAGAAACATTCAAGTTTACCTTCGTCACATTACCGAATGCATTGGAGAGCTATCTCAGGCTCACCCACCCTTAGTTTATCATAGAACCACCCATATATGAAAATAATTCCCAAAAACCATAACATGATCATAACACTTAAGATAATCATAAAGGAGAGATAAATTTCCCACATTGCAATACCAATATAATATTTCAACATATTAACATATCAAAAACATTATCAAAACCATTTTCAATACAAAAAATATGGAAAATAGTATATGGTATTTATTTTCTTTTTAAAAAACATTATGTCTTGTTAAGGAAGCCAAAGATCCAATAATACTCACGGTGGCGGAAAGGTTGTTGTCACCACTTATGTCAAAAAGAAGAATAATTATTTTTTCAATTAGTAAAACACTTCGTAGAAAAATATTCCCTTTTTAATGAAATAAAAATTCAAATGTTTTTATATAGCGTATAAAATAAAGTTGTGTATTAGAACAAAATATGCCTCAATGAAAGGAGATTGGGACGAAGTCCCTTACCTCGTGTCCGACTTGAGTCGATCATTCTTTAATCTCATGCATAATAAACTAATTTTAATTTATACTTTCTTATGAACATTTATCAATTTTATTATTCCTTTAATATCACTTATTACCATATTATAAACATTATGTAATCATTTAAGTTAATAACGTTCGTTTTGTCAATATTTGGTACTTGAGTAAAAAATGAACACCTTGTATTTACAAGTTGTCCATGTGGTTAGTAGTCTATTATATCCTGAATGATATTCATTATTTAGAAATAATATATATAATATATATCCATTATATATATATATTTACAATAGTACATATCATTTGGAGGTAAGAAATGAAATGCACCGTTCATGGAGACGGTAAGTCATACATACGCATGGACGCTACTTTCATTTCAATTTCATATTTTAATGGAGTTAAAACATAATGATACATAATTATATTATAATTACAGTATTATATCAAATATAATATCATTAACTCCATCCTTTATACGTCCCACTTATGGAATTAACGAGTCATATCACTTTGAGGGGGCGGTAGTCCTCACTTCCTCAAATAAAATTATCGCATTTACCCATAATGGAAACCATAAAGGTATGATATAAAAGAAAAATACAGAAGAATAATGAAAACATAAACATAAAATATATCATATATAAATATAGTTTCTTCTTAATGTCCACTATGATAGGTGGTAGGATATAATCGAACAATCATCGTCCCGTGAGGCGTTAGTTTTCCATCCACAGAAACAGTATGTTCTTCACCCATTAGATGGGGGTGTGTGTAAATGTAGTTAGAATCCGTATCATAACAACATTATAGTATATTTAGGATACTTGTTTTGTTATAAAATAATGGAATAAAAAGAGTTTAGGGATTGGATAAGTAAAACAAATGAATAAAAGTAAAGAGAAAACATTACCTTTAATTTTGGTAACTCCCTTTGGTATGAACCAAGAAGGTTTCTTGAAGTGCCTTCTGCCTAAGGTAAGGATTCTAGGAGGAGGATATGGATGTAGGGAGCTTAATTGGGTAGAGTTTGGACAATAAAAAAGGCTTGAGAGGTGTGAGGAATTGGTTAGAAGTTAGGGATTTTTATAAGGGGGAGGAGGGGCTCTTTACGAAAGTGTGATAATATTATTTTATTATATAATTATATTCGGTTTCTAAAGGTCCAAAACTCATTAAGGTAGAAGAAAAAAATGACTCATGGTCGAAGTGAATTCATACAATAAGAATTGGATAGGTTTTGGATGTTATTTTAATATTTATAATCTTATTTATTTAAATCATTTATTAATGAGGTAAACACTGCATCATTATTGTGTCATAAATATTTAATTTATTTGATATATAAAAATTAAAGAAAAAATACCATGATGTAGGAAATATTTTTAGTTTTCCAATTAATATTTATAGTCGAAAGGATAACTTATATAACCCCTTGTAAAAATTAATTTACTAAAAGATATTTGTTTTTGTCAGTTTTGTTTACTTTAAGTTAATTAATCTAAAGTGTCATTATCACTCCCCAGTTGCTAAATGGGGTCCTAAAATCGACCCAAAAATTACCATGGTCATAAATGACTCAACCAATAAGGTTAGGACAAGTTCTACGGTAATTTTTTATTATTATGATATTATTTTTACCTTGAATTACACTATTTACAATCTACTGCAGTAAATAAAAGTCAAAAGTTACTACTCACCAAAAATTATTTTCATCTTACCGAACCACATTTTAATTACTAATAAAAACCATGTCTGTCATATTTTTGAAATTCAATTCACATAATTGGTATAATTTCATTTAAATGAAAAAGTCAGTTTTTTAACTACTACTAAGTGGTTTCACTTTTCATAAAAAAATTGATGTTTTCCAGAAAACTATCAAAAATTAAGCCTATGATATATTTGATATTCCGAATTCAAAAATTATGTCTATTTTTTAAAATTCAAAACATAGAAGTTTCATTAATTAATTTAAAATTAATTCTCGTTGTTAAAACAAATATCCTTTTTTCTAAGAAACAACAACTATCTAAAGATTGACACTTGTTTATATCCAATTTCAAAGTGAAGTTAATTCCAATGACTAAAATTGTTTTAAATGGTAAAAATATAATCTAATTTCACTTTAAAACCAATTAAAAATATAATCAAAAAATATAAATAAATTAGATTAAAACGCAGTTTTGAATTAAAATAAAATATTTTTCACTATTCATTAAAAATGAACATTATTGGAAAAATTCCAAAACTGTACACAAAGTAAATTTTAATATCCCCATTCTAAAGAAGGATTTATTTTCTCAAATAGAATGTATTAAGTTTACAAAAACTATATTTAATTAGGGTTTTCCATTAAAAGGCGGTAAATCGACCTTTTAATATAAATTATGCTTACAATTAGATTCATTCACATTTTAAGCCTCTAACTTTTATTGGATAAATGTAAATACATTTAACAAACATGTATAATCATATTTTAGTTAGTTTTTTTCATTCCCACCTTTACAACGACTAGGTGTTAACTACCATTTAAAATACTCATATTATATTATTAGTGTACAACGTAAGATTTCAAAGAAACCCGTTGTTGCGTATCGGGTGCTCTATTGAAAATAAAAACCCCTTTAAAGTAAAATGAATATTTAATTCAAAAATATTAATAAATATAAAATATGTCTTATTCTTTATTTACCTGGGATGTTACATCCATACCCCCATTTGGAAATTGCATCCATGCAATTTTTATTCACTTATCAAATAAGTGGGGGTATTTATCCCTCATAGAATTTTCAGATTCCCATGTTGCCTCTTCAACCGTATGGTTTTTCCACAAAACCTATACCTGGTGAATTAAATTATTCCGCAACACTTGCTCTATACGGTCAAGAATCTGGACTGGTTATTCCTCATAAGAGAGATTCTCTTCCAAATGAACTACCTCTAGACTTAAAACATGAGATGGATCTGGCATATACTTTCTCAAAATCGAAACATGAAAAACATTGTGTACCTGAGATAAACTTGGAGGTAAAGACACTCCAAATGTAACTGATCCAACTTTCTCCAAGATTTCAAAAGATCCAATAAACCTCAGACTCAACATTCCCTTCTTACCAAAACGCATCAAACTTTCCAATGGAGAAACTTTGAGAAAGACATGATCACCTACCTTAAAAGAAAGATCCTTCCTCCAGTTATCCACATAAGTTTTCTACCTGCTCTAAGCTATTCTCATGTTCTTCTAAATCAACTGAACTTTCTCTGTGATATCTTCAACCAATTTTGGTCCCATCAGATTCCTTTCACCTACTTCATCCCAAAAATATGGAGTTCGACAATGCTTTCTGTATAATGCCTCAAATGGAGCAATCTGTATACTAGAATGAAAACTACTATTATATGAAAATTCAACCAAAGAAAGATGTTGGTACCAACTTCCCTGGTAATCTAGTGAACAAGCACATAGCATATCTTCCAGGGTCTGAATTGTTCATTTTGATTTCCCATATGATGGAGGAATAAAATCTATACTAAAATTTAATTCAGTACCCAACAACTTCTAAAGGCCATTATAAAATTTAGAAGAAAACCTGGGATCACGATCAGATACAATGGAGATGGTAACTCCATGCAACCTGACTATCTCTTTAACATACAACTAAGAAAGTTGATCTAGATAAAAAGTTTCTCAAATAGGAAAGAAATGAGCAGATTTAGTCAACCGATCCACAATAACCTAGATTGCATTATTACCTCGATATGTCTTCGGTAATCCTACAACGAATTCCATGGATATATTGTAACGTCCCGGTTCCGGGTGCCACTCAACAGGTGCCCCGAACCCGGTTTTCCACGTGAAATCAAGAGCATTTCCCCAAACACCAGAGGCTACCGACTAGCAGTGAGTGCCCTGGTCTGATAGTGGGGAAACTATGCCCTCATTTGTCAAAGTGTAGCGCAACAGAAATGAAATAAAACATACAACAAAAAGAGGAATCAGTAAACCATACACAACTAAAATAAACAACAGTATATAAATAATGATGCCACATGTCTCAAGTACTAAGAAAACAAACAGAACATGTTATACATCAATACAGTACAACAAAATGCAGAGTACAACAAAACAAAGCAAAACAACTGGCATCGGCATCGCGAGCCTAGGCTCAGTCCCATGCCCTCCTACTCCTCATAAAAAGTCAAGTACCAGTATAGGGACTCTTTCCCTTATCTACATCTACATAAATGTAATTTGTTTAGGCCGAAAAGCATGACCCAAACAGGGTGTGAGAAATATATCTCAGTAGGCACCCACCAAAGGCTCGTGCTCAACTGTGTGTAAAACATGAAACAAGTGTGTAGTAGTAAAATGCAATAAACTAATCAGTACTCAAAAGTAACTAACTTAACAGTAAAATTTCAATTTAATTATTTATTTAATCCATTAAATATTAGAAATCACCACAGTTCATTTCTAAGTAAACGGTCCACGTCCTCAGACAAGGAAAAAATTACCCTCAGGTAAGCAGAACCCAACCCGTAGGTAATTTCTCTCAGGCGTAATAGATTTTTTCCCTCAGACATAGGTAGTGTCGCCCTCAGGCAAAGAAGTCAAACACTCAGGCACGAAAGGTTTCCCTCAGGTGAAATAACTACAGCCCTCAGGCTAAATAGTGCAGTGCCCTCAGGCTAATCACAACAACACCCTCAGGCTAAACAGGTAACCGAGCCATGCCCAAAAGGTAAACAAGAAGTAAAAAAGCAATTCCTCTCAAGGAAATTCTACAATTACTACTTTAAAGGCATACCCTCGGGTATCCTGGCCAAACGAATAAACAGTGGAACCCACCCATAGGGTGGTTTTGGATCCAGGCAACGATCCCAACCAGCATTTTAATATCATATTTAGATACCTAATAAATTATAGGTGTTTAAATATAGAAACGACCTCAGCCACACGACACCCCAACATGGTTTTGTGGCACAAAATGCACAAAACACACGACAGTTGGAAAAACAAACATGAAGCCACCAACCTTATACCCCAACGAGCGTTATACATGAATGCCGATCCAAGAAACGCCCAAAAACGATGTAGATATGACGAAGAAGATAAACCGTTCAACCACAAATAACTCTCCAATGAGAAAGAATTGGTAAGAACTACACCAGGAGGAGGAAGACTCACCCGTGCAGTTCCAGGGAGATCGACGATGCAGAAATCGGATTACCGACGGGCACTCGACGGATCTCCAAAGCTCCGACCTCCCTCTTCCACTCCTCCTTCCCATTCTAAGCCTTCCCTGTGAACAGGGGAGGCTACTGCTGATTTAAGCTAAGAAAACAAAGTACACGGTGTGTAATTTTGAGTACACATCTTGTACTTACTTCATTTAACTGTCCCTCTGGCGGCACTGCCATACTGTTCATCTGTCGACATGAGTACACGTCATGTACTCCTAAGTACACGGCGTGTACTGTCACCCAGTTGGTGGCTGCTCCACCGCCTTACTGTTTTGGCCTGCCGACTGACTACACGGCGTGTAAAGGACCACTACACGACGTGTAGTCAGTTCCTACACCCTTCGTCACCGACATGGCTACATGCCCTGTGTACTCATCCCAACACGGCCAAAAGTACACGACGTGTGGAAAAAGTACAGGGTGTGTAGTACCAAAATCAAGGATTTTCCCCATTTTCCATATTTTCTCAAAACACTTAAGGAAAAGAGAAAAGAAAAAGCCCGTACCTCAAAAAAAAGAGCTGGGTTCTTACAAACTTCCCCCCTTATAGCAATTCGTTCCCGAATTTCCCTTCCAAGGTGGTGAAGATATAGCCATGAACAACTCTAGCCACTGAGCATGCACATCGGTTTCCCGCTCCCAGGTTTCATCCTGCACTCGGTCATGCTGCCATAGCACCCGCATGAGAGGAACTGACCGGCCTCAGAGAACCTTCGTGCTCCTGTCAACGATATGAATCAGATGCTCCTCAAAGGACGCATCTGCCTCCAGCTCAACCTCGTCGGGCTGAAATACGTGAGACGAGTCTGAATGATAGCGATGCAACTGAGACATGTGTAATACATCGTGCATGGCTCAGTATCACTGCGGTAACTGCAACCGATAGGAAACTAGCCCAACTCTCTCCAGAATCTCGAATGGCCCCACATACCTCAGTGAAAGATTACCTTGTCTCCGGATCCGCTTGTGTCCCAGCCTCGGGGAAACATGCAAGAAAACCTGATCCCCGACCCTGATCTCCAATGGTCATCTGCGGAGATCAACATATGACTTCTGTCGAGACTGTGCAGTAGCCATCCGCTTCTGAATCAACTTGACCTGGTCAGATGTCTCCTGCACGAGCTATATCCCCAGTAAAGCTGCCTCACCTGCCTCTAACCAGCACAAAGGTGAATGGCATGGCCGACCATGTAAAGCCTCGTATGGTTCCATCTCAATAGTCACCTGAAAACTATTGTTATATGCAAACTAGGCTAGGGGTATATTCTTCTCCCAAGAGACCCAAAGTATAAGATACATGCTCGCATCATGTCCTCTAGCACCTGTATAGTACACTCTGACTAGCCATCCATCTGAGGGTGGTATGTTGTGCTCAGAAGCACCTATGTACCCATCGCCCTCTGAAAAATATTCCAGAAACGAGACGTAAAGAGGGCATCCCTATCTGAAACGATAGAACTAGGGACCCCATGAAGATGGAAGATCTCTCAGATATACATCCTTTCGAGCTCGTCAACATCAAAGGTCTCCATGATTGACAAGAAGTGAGCTACCTTCAGGAGTCTATCCACAAAAACCCACATGACATCATTTCCACGAGGTGACCTCGACAATCCAGCCATGAAATCCATCACGACATCATCCCATTTCTACTCGAGAATGGGAAACTGCTGCAACAACCCAGTTGGCCTCTGGTGCTTCGCCTTCACCTGCAGACAGGTGGGATACCTTGTAACAAAACCAGCTACATCTCTTTTCATACCCGACCACCAGTACTGACGCTTCAAGTCACAGTACATCTTGGTAAACCCCAGGATAAACTTCCCAAGCTTAAGCATGAAACTCCCGCATCAGCTCCTCGCATATAGCCCCTGGATCCCACACTCATCCATGGAAATGAAAAAACTCATCATCTCCTATCACCCAACCAGGAGGAGGGTCCTCACTTGCCACCGACTCCCGTATGACTAGGCCTTCTGAATCAGATAGCTGTCTCATCCTCACTCTATCTAGGAGGGTAGAAGTCACAGCTAAAGTGGAAAGATAAGTCTGCTCCAAACTGTCATGCACCTCCAGATGCATCTCAGAGAACAAGGCCATGAGCTGCCACTCACCACTAGCCTTTTGCACTACCTGTATCTGTGTCTTCCTGCTCAGTGCATCAACTACTACATTACCTTTACCAGGTGTATAGGAAAGATCAAAATCGAAGGACTGTTGGTACTCGACCCATATCCTCTGCCTCAAGTTCAAGTCACACTGAGTAAAGATATACCCTCAGGATTTTGTGGTCGGTGAAAACCACAAAATGATCTCCCAAAAGATAGTGCCTACAATAGCACAACGCATGAAAAACTGCAACCAACTCGAGATCATGCGTCGGGTAATTTTTCTCATGTGGCCTCAACTGTCAAGACCCGTACGCAACAACTCGATCACCCTGCATCAACACTTCTCCCAGGCCAATCCCTAATGCGTCATAGTAAACTGTATAGCTTTTCCCCTGCTCTGAGAGTATCAGGATCGGTGCCGATGTCGACCTTCCTTTCGGGTCTTGAAAAGCTGTCTCGCAAAATTTTGACCAAATGAACTTCACACCCTTCTTAGTCAGACCTGTCAACGGTGTTGCTAAGCGGGAGAAGTTCTGTATGAAGCATCTGTAGTAACCAGACAACCCTAAGAAACTTCGTAACTCAGACATGTTCTTAGGATGCTCCCAGGAAACTATTGCCCTCACCTTCTCTGGGTCAACTGTAACTCCTGCCTCTGAGATAATATGACCCAGGAAGTGAATATGGTCCATCCAAAAGTGGCACTTTGAGAGCTTCGCATATAGCCAATTCTCTCTTAGTGTACTCAATACGATCTCAAGATGGGTGGCATGGTCGTGTCGAGTGTGAGAGTACAACAATATGTCGTCCACAAATACTACCACAAATGAATCAAGATACGGATGGAATACACGATTCATCAGAGCCATGAAAACTGATGGAATTTTCTTGAGTCCGAACGGCATAACCAAGTACTCATACAGACCAAATCTGCTTCGAAAATATTTAAGTGGAATATCCCATGGTCTCATGCACAGTTGATGATATCCCGATCTCAAGTCAATTTTCGAGAACAGTCGTTCTCCACGAAGCTGATCAAACAGATCATCAATCCTCAGCATGGGATATCGGTTCTTAACAGTCAACTGGTTCAGCTTCCGATAATCCACGCAAAGTCTGAGGGTACCATCCGCCTTCTTCGAAAAAAGGACCGGAGAACCCCAAGGAGAAGTACTGGGTCGGATAAAAACCTTGGCCTGTAACTCCTTTAACTACATCTTGAGCTCCTACAAATCTGGTGTAGTCATCCTATAAGGAGGAATGGACACTGGTACTGCCCTGGCACAAGTTCAATAGAGAAATCCACCTCTCGCTCTAGAGGTAGACCAGAAAAGTCATCTGGGAAGACATCCCTGAAATGATCAACCACTGGAGGGAAATCCGTCTGATAAGTCCCCTGGTCATCCAGATATAAGCTCGCAATCTGGGCTATGACTCCACCTCGCCCATGATACTCTGGTCCAGCTCGACTCGCCTGAACATCCCATTCACCCTTGTATAGAAACTCTCCATCCTCTAGTGATGTGAAACACACCCTGAGATGATAGAAGTATACAATGGCTTGATATGGAACCAACCAGTCTATCCTGAGAATGACGTCATAGCTCGTTATATCTAAGACATAAAGGTCCCATAGAAAGTGACACCCACCAACCTCAAGGGGGCCTCCTTGAACTGACGCACACCAGCCGTTCTAGTCCCCAATGGAGTGTCTAGCCGCATAATAACAGAAGAAGTAGAAACACAGATCCCAAGGCACTCCACAACGGGTAAAGATATGAAACTATGCTTAGAAACCGTATCAAAAAGTACTGAAGACAAGACTAAAGCTACTATAATAGTTCCTCTGACTGTAGAAGGTCCGAGATCCTGCTCCTGCTGGGTCTGCTGCACTGCATAAGCCTACCTAGTTCCGTGACTCTATGACACAGCCTGACTACCCTGAGTTGTCCCACCCTGCTGCCTCTGATATCCTGGTGTCTGGATACCACGGTTGCGACCACCATCTCTGCCTGCACGCCCTGACATATTCTAGTTCCCCGACTAGTAAGAAGCCACTGGTCCTGCTCTCGCACACAGAGTCTTCACAGAACCCCTCTCACTAGCCTCTGGTGGAAACACCCTTCAAAAGCGCTGCAGATGACCTATATTTCCGCAAGCTTAACACTCCACTAGGTCTCGTGGACACTGTGGTCTCTTGTACCCCTCTCTACCATACTGGTAGCACCTGATCGGGCCACCTGAAGACGCTGCCTGGCTGGTACTGCCACCCTAAGAGAAGTCCATATGTCTCTTCATATTGCTAGTAGAAATAGTACCAGTAACTGGTGTTGAACCGCCCTGGCCCACACCACTAGCTTCCCGTAGGTTCCTCTCTGTAATCAGCGCCTGGTTCACAATAGCATGTACTAAAGGCAACCTAAAAACATTCACCAGCGCTCGAATGTCATGCTGAAGACCATCCTCAAAACATCTAGCTCTCAACGTCTCATCTCCCACCAGCACAGGTGAAAAACGCTGATGTTACGTAAAACGAGTAGAATAGTCCATCAATAACATAGCGCCCTACTGCAGATTCATGAACTCTTGAGCTCTATCTGCTCTCAGCGTCTCTGGGAAGAAAAAGTCATAGAAGACTGTCTGAAAGTCTTCCCACGCCATGTCCTTGTGATGCTCTGACTGGGTGGTAACATCCCACCACCTCTTTGCGGAATCACGCAGCACATATGTCGTGAGCTTGACCCTCCACCCTGGAGGCGTCTCATGGTGCTCTAAAATAGTCCGCATCGACCCCAACCAAGACTCTGCAGCCTGTGGTCTGCCATCCCCTGAGAACATAGGTGGATGCTGCTGCTGGAAGATTCGCGTCAGCTCGGTCATAGATGTGGCAGCTTGTCATGCTCCCTAAAAGGTCTGTATGAACCACATAAAGCCTTCATGGAACTGCGCCTCCACGCTTGTGTCCGGTATAACAGCTGGCGCCACATCTGGCTCTGCTGGAGGATCCACTGGTAGCCAATGGCCCACCATTTCTGGATTGTAGTCATCGCCGCTCTCCTGGAGAACAACGCGCGGTCTTCTAGGCGGCATGACACTACAAGGTCAAAATCATGCCTTAGATTCAAGATTATTAATACCGAAAATCAAAGGAACCACAAAGGAAACAAGAGGAAGAAGGAATTTCAGAATATTCAAAACAAGACTACACAGCGTGTATACTGACTACACGACATGTACGTAACTTCTCTTCCTCTATCCGGGTACTTCTACATGGATAAGACACATGGCTTCCATTGAAAAAAAACTACACGGCGTGTATATAATCTACACGGCGTGTATGGTGTTATTTTCCAACTGCCCGTGTCGTCTGTGACACGGCCGACTACTCGGTTTACTATTACACGGCGTGTTACACCTGCACACGGTGTGTACACCACCTCATTTCCCAAAACATGGCTAACACCACACGGTCTGTCCTTGGACAAGCGTACACGGCGTGTCCCATAGGTACACGGTGTGTTCAAGGAGAGGTGACATTGGTACGTGTTTTTTAGTTACACGACCGAGTCCCTAGGTCACACTACACGACGTGTTCATCATTGACATGACGTGTTCTGTACAAGAGTTCACTGAACCGTGTTGTTAGTTACACGGCCGGACTCCGGGTCAACACTACACGACATGTAAAAAATATACGGCGTGTTCGCCCCAAGCTCTTCCCTTCCCCGTGTCGCCGCCCACACGGTTTGTGACACGGGAAGAGACTACACAACGTGTACATAGGGTACACGGCGTGCACTAATTTTTTTTATTTTTCTTCCTAAACAGAAGGCCATACACGGTGTGTTTAATGTACTACATGACATGTATACTAGGTTTCCAGACATTATGCCTCATAAACTTCCCCTGAACACAGAAAATACAGAAAAACAACACCTAAGTGCCAAATTTTGGCCCGTGAGGGCCCATACTCCCCATGAATCAATGTTTGACATCTTATCTGTGTTATAACAAAATAAACAGCCAATAAGACACCAAATTACGGTCAATGAGGGCCCATACTCCCTAGAGACCAAATTTTTGCGTTCATTCAATAAACATGCTCACACAAGAAAATACCCTATCACAAAGCAGGTATTTTATCAGAGCAGCTATCACAACAATATGCTTTTCTAGCACAACCAATATCACAACAACATGCAATTTCTAATGCACCTACATGGAATGGAAACTATGCATGGAATGTGATTTCTAGCATGTGCCTATATGATGCATGAGATGGCATACCCTCATCTCATCGGGTTGCAACTAAATAGAACCCACAGATAAATTATAAACAGCACAATCTCAAGTGCATCACCCAACGGTGAAAACAAATCAACTGTAAATTGCAGAATCAGTAAAATTGCAACACGAGGTAAATTGGCTTTTCTCTGTACATGGGTTAGCTATGCCCGAGAACAACTTATTACCAACTACCGTTCGTCCTATCCCCGACTATGACTCTAAATAGTAAGTCAAAGAAAAGAACCCCTCTGATGCCACTTTGTAACGTCCTGGTTCCCAGTGCCACTCAACTGGTGCCCCGAACCCGGTTCGCCACATGACGTCAAGCACATTTCCCCAAATGCCAGAGGCTATTGACTAGCAACGAGGGCCCATGTCTGATAGAGGGGAAACTATGCCCTCATTTTTCAAAGTGTAGCACAGCGGAATTGAAATAAAACATACAAAAAACAGTGGAAGCAGTAAACCATACACAACGGAAATAAACAACAGTATATAAATAATGATTCTACATGTCTCATGTACTAAGAAAATATCCAGAACATGTTATACATCAATAAAGTAAATCAAAATGCAGAGGACAACAAAACAAAGAAAAAAAACTAGAAATGAATTCGCGATCCTAGGCTCGGTCCCATTCCCTCCTACTCCTCAGCAACAATCAATTACCTATATAGGGACTCTTTCCCCTATCTACACCTGCAGAAACGTAATCTGTTTGGCACAAAAAGTGTGATCCAAACAAGGTGTGAGAAATATATCTCAGTAGGCACCCACCAAAGGCCCATGCTCAACTGTGTGTAAAACATGCAATAAGTGTGAAGTAGTAAAATGCAATAAACTAAGCAGTACTCAAAAGTAACTAACTTAATAGTTAAATTTCCATTTAATTATTTATTTAACCCATTAAATATTATAAATCACCACATTGCATTTCTAAGTAAACAGTCCACCTCCTCAGACAAGCAAAACCTTACCCTCAGGTAAGAAGAACCCAACCCCAGGTAATTTCCCTCAGGCGCAATAGAATTTTTCCCTCAGGCGTAGGTAGTGTCGCCCTTAGGCATAGAATTCAAGCCCTCAGGCACGAAAGGTTGCCCTCAGGCGAAATAACTACAGCCCTCGGGCTAAACAGTGTAGTGCCCTCAGGCTAATAACAACAACTCCCTCAGGCTAAACAGGTAACCGGGCCATGCCCAAAAGGTAAACTAGCAATAAACAAGCAATTCCTCTCAAGTAAATTCTACAATTACTACTTTAAAGGCATACCCTTGGGTATCTTGGACAAACGACGAAATAGTGGAACACAACCCCGAGGTGGTTCTGGATCCAGGCAACGATCCCAACCAGCATTTTAATATCATATTTAGGTACCTAATCAATTCTGGGTGTTTAAATATAGCAACGACCTTAGCCACACGACACCCCAACAAGGGTTCATGGCAAAAAATGCACAAAACACACGACAGTTGGAAAAACAAACACCAAGCCACCAACCTTATATGCCAACGAGCGTTATACACACACGTCGATCCAAGAAACGCCCTAAAACGTCATAGATATAATGAAGAAGATAAACCGTTCAACCACAAATAACTCTCCAATGGAAAATAATTGGTAAGAACTAAACCAGGAGGAGGAATAAATCACCCGTGTGGTTCCAGGGAGATCGACGGTGCAGAAATCGGATTCTCGATGCTTGCTCGGCAGATCGCTGAAGCTCTGGCCACCCTATTCTGCTCCTCCTTCCCGTTCTAAGCCTTCCCTGTGAACAGGGGAGGCTACTGCCAATTTAGGAGAAAACAAAAAATACATGGTGTGTACTTCCTTCAATTAACTGTTCCTCTGGCGGCACCACCAAACTATTCATCCGTCGAAATGAGTACACGACATGTCCTCCTGAGTACACGGTGTGTACTGTCGCCTAGTTGGCAGCTGCTCCACCACCTTACTGTTTTGGCCGGCTGACTGACTACATGGCGTGTAAAGGACCACTACACGGCATGTAGTCGGTTCCTACACCCTTCGTCATCGACATGGATACATGCACCATATACTCATCCCAACACGACCAAAAGTACATGGCGTGTGAAAAAAGTACACGACGTGTAGTACCAAAATTTAGGATTTTTCCCCATTTTCCATATTTTCTCAAAACACTTAGGGAAAAGAGAAAAGAAGAAGCCCGTACCTAAAAAAAAGAACCGGGTTCTTACAATATTTTCCCATTTTTACTCTATCACTAGTAAAGACTGAAGTATCCCTTTCAGTAACTTCCGCTCTACTTTAACCTGCTGACAAGTCAAACACTTCATTGTAAAATCAACAATATCTCTTTTCATTCCATTCCACCAGAAATACTCACAAAGATCTCTGTACATCTTATTATTTCTAGGATGAACTAAAAATGGGGAACTATGTGCTTCACATGACAACTCATTCTTCAACGGTGAATCACAATACATGCATAATATCTTTCCAAATCTCAAAACACAATCATTAAGAATGTTAAATTCAGGAAACTCACCCTTCTGAACCAACTCTACTTTTTTCTGTAACTCACTGTCTTCCTTCTGTTCTTGCTTAATTCTATCTGATAGAGATGATCTCACTGACACTTGATACAAAAAAGAAGAATTTTCTGCACCAACAACTTCTATTCCAAATTTTATCGAATCAAGAACCAAAAGATCATGTTCCAAATGTAACATGGTTAATGAAGAATTACTTTTTCGACTCAAAGAATCATCCACTTTATTTGGTTTTACCGAATGGTAATGGATCATGTAATCATAATCCTTGATTAATTCCAGCCATCTCCTCTGTCTCATGTTTAATTATTTCTGAGTTAATATATACTTTAAAATTTTGTGGTCAGTATATATTTCACATTTTACTCCATAAAAATGATGCCTCCAAATTTTTTGAAGAAAAAACAACAGAAGCTAATTTAAAACCATGTGTAGGGAAATTTAACTCATGTGGTTTCAACTGACTTGAAGCATAAACAATTACCAGATCATTCTGCATTAGGACACAACCAAGTCCTTTCACCGAATCATCACTGTAGATAACAAACTCACCATTTATGGATGGTAATGCCAAAACTGGAGCATTCACCAATATTATATTAAATTCCTGAAAAAATCATCACATTATTTTTTCGAGATGAACTTAACACCTTTTCGAGTTGACATAGTAATTGGACTAGATAACAGTGAAATTTTTTCAAAAAACCTCTTGTAATAACTTTACAGACCAAGAAAACTACAGATCTTAGTTATATTTGTGTTTCTTGGCCATTCTTCAACAAATTTTGTTTTAGCAGGATCAATATTAATGCCATTTTTTGAAACAATCTAACCATGGAAAGATATTTGTTGCAACCAAAGCTCACACATTCTGAATTTACCAACGAGTTTAATTTATTTTAAGGTTTTCAAGACATCTCTTAAATGAATTTCATGTTCCTCTTAGTTTTAGAATAAACCAAAATATCATTAATGAACACAACCAAAAACTTATCCATGAACTCACGGAAAATTCTATTTATAAGATCCATGAATACAGGAGGTGCATTGGTTAAACCAAAAGGCATGACTACAAATTCATAATGGCCATATCTAGTATGAAACACCGTCTTTAGAATGTATTCTTATTTTACTTTCAACTAATGGTACGCCGATATCAAGTAAATCTTTGAAAAATAATTAGCTCCTTGTAGATGATCAAAAAAATCATCGATATGAGGAAAAGGATACCTGTTCTTAATAGTGATGTTATTCAATGCTCTATAATCAATGCAAAGTCTCATTGAACCATCTTTATTTTTAACAAACAAGATAGGAACACCCCATGGTGATGTTCTAGGTCGAATGAAACCTTTACCTAATAAGTCCTGTAATTGATTCTTTAACTCTAAAAGTTCAATTTGAGCCATTCGATACAGGGGTTTTGAAATTGGCTTAGCATCAGTAACTAAGTCAATAGTGAATTGAACTTCTCGATCGGGAATAATACCATGAAAATAATTAGGAAAAACATCAAGGTACTCATTTACCACTGACACATAATTAATCTGAACAGTTCCTTTGTTTTCAATAATATGTGCAAGGTAAAATTCATTTCCACCTTTTAATTGGTTTTTCATTCCTTATATGTTACCAAAATTGAGGGTTCATTCTTGCATAAAAACTGAAAATCATTTTGAAAAGAAACCTATTTATCTCTGCAGTCAATCTTAGCATGATAAGCATAAAGCCAATCCATACCCAAAATAACATCAAACTATACTATATGCAAAACTATATGGATTGCAGGTATATTCTTTCTGCATACAAGGACAAGAATTTTCTTATGATTTTATTTTTGTCTCAACATTTCTTCCAGGTGTTTCTACCATAAGTTCTGTATTCATATCTTGAGATGGAATTCCCAATTTACTTGAAAACTTCTCAGAAATGAAAGAGTGTGTAGACCCTGAATCAAACAACACTTTGGCATAATCCTAAAAAACAAATAGTATACCGGATACTACATCATTTGATGGACCAACATATGATGAAGTAGTTGCGAAGGATTTCACCACCCCTTTCTACTTGTAGTCTGGATGCTTTCCCTCAGTTGAGTTCTTTGTTGGACACTCATTTGCATAATGACCCATTTCATTTCACTTAAAACATTTTACTGACTGTAAATAAGATATTGTCTTACCATTACCCTGATCTTTTTCAGTGAAATTACAAACCTTATGTACCATTTTACCACATCAGTAGCACTTAATAGAATTCGAAAGACATTCCCCAGCATTATTTTTACCACAATTTTCACAAACTGTAAACTTATGTTTCTTATCATCATACTTTTTCGAAGAGTTCTTCCCTTTTGTCTGCCACCTCGACCTCTTATTATGTTGTTTGTCAAAGAACACTTGATCATCGACAAACTCCATTTCCACCTTCTCCGCACAATGAACAAGTTTTTCATAACTTTTTAACTCATGAGAAGCTAAATCTCTTAGATACTTTGGATTTTATCCTGTGTAAAAATAGTTGATTTTACTATCAAGTTCTCATATGAAATTCAGATCATACCTTGTGAGCCGAGTGAATATTTATTCATAAGCAGCCACTGAGTCATCCTACTGCATCAATTCTAGGAATTTTTTTTCCATCCTAGGACCAACCACCTTAAAAAAATATTTCTAAAGAACCATACCTTTGAATTCATCCCAATAAATAGCATCAATATCCTCACTATGCCTGATATTTTTCACCATCGACCACCACTGACCAACTTCACCTTCAAAATCGTAAACAACAAGACTAACCTTATAATGTTCTAAGCACCCCATGACAACAATTTTTTTTCCAGTACATTAATCCACCATTCTGCTAGCACAGGGTCATATGATCCTCTGAATTATGGGGGATGTTTTCTCATGAAATGATCTACTACTAAAATGTTCCTCTGTGGTTGATCTGGCTGATCTCGTGCATGGATACCACCACCATTAATAGCCTGAGTCAACTGTTCCATCACTACAAAAAACTGTTCAGTTATGATTCTGACCATGTCAGGTTGCTGATTTGGAAGGTCATCTTCCTCCAGATGTCATCCCAACAAAGATGCACTGTTTCCTCTACAGAAAACCATTCTGAACATAAAAATATCTTAGGCGAAGCAACACGGTAATCTGTAAATTCTATATGATTTCAATATTAACTTAAATTACATTAAGGACATTAATTTAAAAATATCCTAACTCCTAAATTTATATAAACCAACCTCTAATACCAACTATAAGGACCTAGCCTTAAACATTACATAATATTAAATTAAATGAATAATTCACATTGAGGATCATTTCAGGTTTAGAGTTTTAGAGGATTAGGACATAACTATTACATATCAAAAGATTGAAAAGTACACATTTCTACCCAATTTCCATTTTTTTCATAAAGTTAAAACTCTTGAAAAAAAGAGTCATGTATAGTTCCTTGTTTTAGACAACATGACTTTTCCTTGAACCCATCATCGACCTTATTCATCTTTAAGTACTATGAAAACATTTCAAAACTTGGGATGAGCATAAAAATCTTAGTAAGAGTTATAAAACAAAGAATGAAAACATTAGTCCATAAATATATACAAAACATAAAATATTTTACTTACCTCATGAAATCATAAGATTTATGAATAGCAAATAGAAATCATATTTTAAAAAGGTTACTTGTGGAATCCATAACATAATTACATTGTAGCTATCATAGCTACATAGGGAGTTACTTTGGAATACCCATCACAGTATATTCCCTAAATCTATCAGGAGAAACATTCATGTTTACCTTAGTCACGTTACCCAATCAATTGGAGAGCTATCTCGGGATCACCCGCCCTAGTTTTATCACGGAACCAACAATATATGTGAATAATGCCCAAGAACTATAACATGATCATAACACATAACATAAGCATAAAGGAAAGATAAAATTCCCACATTGAAATAACAATATAACATTTCAATATATTAACATATCAAAACCATTATCAAAAACATTTTCAATTCCAAAAATATGTAAAATACTATATGGTATTTATTTTCCTTTTAAAAAACATTATAGCTTGTTAAGGAATCCAACGATAAAATAATACTTGTGGTGGTGGAAAGGGCGTTGTCACTGCTTATGTCAAAAAGAAACATTCTTTTTTTTTTCATTTAGTAAAATGATTCATAGAAAAATATTCCATTTTAATGAAATAAAAATTCAAATGTGTTCATACATCATATAATAGGAAGTCGTGTATTAGAACAGAATATGCCTCAATGAAAGGAGATTGAGACGAAGTTCCTTACCACGTGTTCGACTTGACTCAATCGTTCTTTAATCTCCTGAATAATGAACTAAAGTTAATATCTACTTTCTTAAGAACCTTTATCAATTTTATTATTCCTTTTATATCACTTATTACCTTGTTATAAACATTATGTAATCATTTAAGTTAATAACGTTCGTTTTGTCGATATTTGGTACTTGAGTAAAAAATGAACATCTTATATTTACAAGTTGTCCATGTGGTCAGTAGTCCATTATATCCAGAATGATATTAATTATTTAGATATCATATATATCATATATATATAGTATATATATATATATATTTATAACAGTACATATCATTTTAAAGTAAGAAATGAAATGCATCGTTCATGGAGACGATAAGCCGTACGTACGCATGAACGCTACTTTCATTTATATTTCATATTTTAATGGAATTAAAACATAATGATACATAGATATATTATAATTAAAGTATAATATCATATATAATATCATTAAATACATCCTTTATATGTCCCACATATGGAATTAACGAGTCATATCACTTTGAGGGGGCGGTAATCCTCATTTCCTCAAATGAAATTATCGTGTTTATCCATAATGGAAACCATAAAGGTACGATATAAAAGAAAAATATAGAAGAATAAATAAAACATAAACATAATATATATCATATATAAATATAGTGTCATCTTATTTGCCACAATGATAGACGGTAGAAGATAATCGAACAATCATCGTCTCGTGAGGTGTTAGTTTTCCATCCACAGAAACAATATGTTCTTCACCCATTAGATGGATGTGTGTGTAAGTGTAGTTAAAATAAATCTCATAAAAACATCCTTGTATATTTAGGATACTGGTGTTATAATAAAATAAAGGAATAAAAAGAGGTTATGGATTGGATAAGTAAAACATAAGAAAAGAAGTTAAGAGAAACCGTTACCTTTAATTTGGGTAACTCCCTTTGGTATGAACCAAAAGGGTTTCTTGAAGTGCCTTATGCCTAAGGTAAGAATTATAATCTAAGGAAAGGGATGTAGGGAACTTAATTGGGTATATTTTGGACTATCCAAAAGGATTGATAGGTGTGGGGAATTGGTTATAAGCGAGGTCTTTTTATAAGGGGGAGGA
The DNA here is from genome assembly GCA_963277665.1 of Viscum album. Lineage (NCBI taxonomy): Eukaryota > Viridiplantae > Streptophyta > Magnoliopsida > Santalales > Viscaceae > Viscum > Viscum album. Next base: position 1,626,497,973 of record OY728161.1, on the reverse strand, counting down.
GGGGCTCTTCAGGAAAGTGTGATAATATTATTTTATTATATAATGATATTTGGTTTCAAAAAGACAAAAACTCATTAAGGTAGAATATAGGATGACTCATGGTCAAAATAAATTCATCTTATAAAAATTGGTCTACTTTTGTATGTTATTTTAACATTTATAATCTTATTTATTTTAATATTTTATTAATGAGGTAAACACTACATCATTATTGTGTCATAAATAATTTAATTTATTAGATGTCCAAAAATTGTTGAAAAAATACCATGATGTAGGAAATAATTTTATATTTCCATGGAATATTTATAGTCGAAATTATATCTTATAAAACTCATTTTAAGAATTAATTTACTAAAAGATATTTGTTTTTGTCATTTTTGCCTTTATTTTAAGTTAATCAATCTAAAATGTCATTATCACTCCCAAGTGGCTCAATAGGGTCCCAAAATAGACACAAAGATGCCCATGGTTGTAAAGGACTCAACCAATAAGGTTAGGACAAGTGTTAATGCAATTCTTTATTATTATAATATTATTTTTACATTGAATTACTCTATATACCTTTAACCGCGATAAATAAAAATCAAAAGTTACTATTCACCAATTTTTTTTCGTCTTATAAAATCAAATTTTAATTAATAATAACAACCATGTAGTTATAATTTTCGAAATTCAATTCACAGAAATGGTAAAATTTCATTTAAATGAAAAAATCAGTTTTTTAACTATTACAAAGTGGTTTCACTATTCATCAATAATTGATGTTTTCCAAAAAACTACCAAAAATCCAGCCTAAGATAAATTTGATATTCCAAATTCAAAAATGATGTCTATTTTTCCAAATAAAAAACATATAAGTTTCATTAATTAATTTAAAATTAATTCTCATTGTTAAAATAAATAGTGTGTTTTTAAGAAACAATAACTATCAAAAGATTGACACTTGTTTATGTCCAATATCAAAGTGAAATTAATTCCAATGACCAAAATTGGATTAAATGGTAAAAATATAATAAAATTTCACTTTAAAACCAATTAAAAAGATAATATAACCATATAAATAAATTATATTAAAATGCAGTTTTGAATTAAAATACAATATTTTTCACTATTCATTAAAAAACTGTTCTTTATCAGAAAAATTCCAAAACTTTACACAAAGTAAATTTTGATGTCCCCATTTCAAAGAAGGATTTTATTTGGTCAAATAAAATTTATTAAAGTGAACAAAACTTTATTAAAAGAGGGTTCTCCATTAAAAGGTCGTAAATTGACCTTTTAATGTAAATTATGCTTAAAATTAGATTCATTCACATTTTAAGCCTCTAAATTTTATTAGAGAAATGTAAATACATTTAAAAAACATGTATAATCATATTTTAGTTAGTTTCGTTCATTCCCGCCAATATAGCAGCTTGGAGTTAACTACCATGTAAAATAATAATATATTATTGTTAGTGTGCAATGTAAGATTTCAAAGAAACCCGTTGTTGCGTATCAGGTACGCTATCGAACATAGAAACCCATTTAAGGTAAAATTAATATTTAATTCATAAATATTAATAAATATGAAATATTTATTATTTATTATTTATTTGGGATGTTACAATGCGCCAACCATGCACACCATTCTATTCACCTAAAATTCCTCACTTTCTTCCAAACAATCAAGGGAACCCCAAGGAAGAAATGCTAGAAAATAAATAAATAGAAAAGTAACTAAAAATAAAATAACAAATGTGACATGGAATAATCATCAAATAAATAGAAACATCATTCCATTATCAAAAAATAAATAGGAGACTAAATTTAATGAAACATGGAAAGTCACAAAATACCGTCACTAAATCACCCAGAATCGGAAATACTAGTGAAGAAGGATGATCCATGACCTTAGAATGATCAAGGTGAATACAAGATCAACCTTAATGAGGAAGAAACAAAGTCTAATATATACAAAAAATATTCAATGTGTTTTTCAATATATCATCCAAAATAATATGAGAATGAATAAATTATTAATATAGGGTGTTGATTTGATTAATAGTGGTTTTGAATCAATTAATTACATACATAAGGTCCCCATAATTAATCATTAGATTTTTCCCTTTTGGTTTGGTCAGGATATAAGAAGGGAAAAGGAATTTATTTTTTTTTCGTTTCAAAAAGTCCTATGAAAAAACTAATTACACTATGACATAGCCATGGTTACGGTGTTCATGAGAACAAGAGGATGAAATATGTATCCCTATGGTGTTTCCTCATGATACAACGTGTTTACCCCTATTATATAAAGAATGGGTAGGGTGTATTTTCCTAATATATGGCTGACATGAGTATTACTCAAAAACCATAGCTTGAAAATTTCATTTCCCTTAACATGTTAAACTAGGCCTAAACCGAGGAACTAATCTATACCCTCATTCATGTTTTTAATAATCTATTTTGATGTCTATTTTCCTCAGAATCCATAGGGGTCCAAAACAGATTTCATTATGTGCCTTTTATGGTCTGTTTTGGATAGAAAAATATTCAAAAACCAATTTATTCCTCCATAATATAATCCAAGTTCACAAGGTTCCACATAAGCACATATCAACTCAAAAAAATATAATGAGAATAAGGAGTCAATAATTTTCATTCATGAAATAAAATAATTTATAAGGTTTTATAATCTCTCCCTATGAGGAAATATCATATTCGAGAAGTATCTCTAGCAGTTACCCTTGAAAAACATATCTGACTGAGCTCTAAAATATAATTCTCACTCCCATTTCACCCTTGGATATGTCCATGTTTTCATATGATTCGGAAAAGTGGTGAAATATTTTCTTATAAGACTTCCTCACCCCGATCCATAATCCTCATTAGGCACTCCACATATGATGTTTCATGCTATAGCTCAACATACTCATTTTCTAAGAAATTCATGGGATAATACATGTAAATCCTATTCTAAGCACATGAAATACATCATTTATACCTCGATAGTGTTAGTGATGATCCATATAGTATTACACTTACCCAACCCACTCGATGATATTGAAGGGTCCAATAATACAAGGGGATTGCATTCCTTTCTTATTAAAATATCGATGGCCTAACCGAGGAGTCACTCTTAGAAAAACATAGATACCAATAACAAAATTTCAAGGTATCATCCTGTGGTTATCATAATATATATAACTTTTTTAAGCTATGATAAACCTATTTTGAATCAACTTACCTCTCTTAGAGGTCTCCTATGGAAATTTGGTCCTTATAACTACTTCCTCAATCGCCTCATACCAAATATGTAGCGAATGAAATGTATTTCCACAGTTATCCTTATAAGGTTTCTTTTTAAATAAAATCCTTTTTATTTTTGTACATTAACTCAACCAAGGATAAGTGACCACCACATAATCCACCAAAGTCTAGAATGAATTCTTGAATCATATCCATCAATATCTAAATAATCTGCCCTAATTTTCCATCTACATAGGTGTGGTATGCTATGCTAAATCTCAGCAGTGTCCCTTAGGGCTTATAAAAACACTTCTTAAACCACATTGTAAAACACCGTTCTCTATCAAATTCTGTGATTGTGGTAAATTAATGTAAGAATAATATCTCACATATATACAAAATTCATAAATTTTTTATTGAGTGAGTCTCATGGATTATTAATAAATAAGAAACTATCATTATATGATAGATAATTAGATAGATATAATCAATTAACCTTAGGCTCTAGGGTAACCTCTTTATAATGCCTATTGTGGCATCCTCCAACATTCACATGGGTATAAGAAGTGGCAGGAGGAAACCCACATGATGTTTGTGCTCAACCATTATCCAATGTTATTTAAGGCATGTGGAAATGAATCCAGGAGTGTCTCTATTAATTTTTGGACACCATAACTACCTCTTTAATTCATGATATAAATTTATATCTCATTCATGCACCACCCAATTTTTGTTATGGAAGTCTTACATCAGATATTTCATAATAAAAAAGTTTCAATAAATCTCCCATGTACCAAGTTCATATCATCGCCTTGAAATGACCACCCAGGCATAGGTCACCACCTTTGAGAAGTTCTGTCATCAAAAGACACTCAGGATCAGATTCCTGACTAGTATTCGACCATTCTATAAAAGAATATGTGACCTCCAAAAGATAACTTGTTGTTGATTCCTTCTCCATGAAAGAATACACTCTCCAATTGACTGACATGCTAATCAGGCCTCACTGCTTCTCTAAAGGCCACTCCTTATGATCCTAGGACACCTGTGACTTATGGTTAAGAGTATTTGTAATATCATTTCCCTTACACTAGGCATAGGTAATCTCAATTTCAATTTTATGCAACTATTCTACTTAATGACTATACATCTGATTGAGGTCTCATAATGTAAAGATGTAATAGAGAATCTTGTGGTCTATAGAGACAAAAAATCTCTCACTGAAGAGATAGTGTCACCAGCACATCAAATCATGGACCAAAACATCTTTCTATAAGTCCTAGTTAGGATAGTTCCACTCATGGGGGCATAGAATATGTGACCCATAAGATAATACCCTCTCTCTATACATAAATACTACTCCTAAACCAACAGTTGTTGTGTCGCGGTAAATAATATAGCCATTCCATGGATAAAGGAGTATAAATATAGGAGTTATAGTAAACCGAATATTTATTTTTAGAAAATCCTCTTTAGACTATCTTGACCATTAATATTTTACTCCCTCATTTTTATCTATAGTCATTAGTGCTGAAAAATGAGACAAGTCCTGGATAAAAAATTTGCAGTATACCACTAAAACTAGAATGATCATGATCTAAAACATGTTACAAGGACATTTCCAAGATATCGGTATCTTCTATTTATCCAGGTCAAAAAATGTTCCAATATCAATGACCTCAGGAATAAATAATTTCATCATATGATTCTAGAATTTACCAATCAATAGCTTGAAATAAATAAAATTTTATCAAAGTGTGCTCAGGACTATCTCAATATTTCTAACATGATTCTATGTGGTCACTGAGTAGATGAGGATGTCATTAATGATCACCATGATGAAAATTTATAAATAAAAGGAATTATCATGTTGATGAGATCCCTGAACACTACTAGTGAATTTATAAATTCAAATGATGTCATAATGTACTTATATAGTCTATAATTTCTCTTCATGATTACAATTATCCTGATATGGATCCCCAATCTTCTTCTTCATGTTATTAAAAGAGACACACATAGTAGAATTAAGAGTTACACCAATCTAATTGTAAAAAGGAGGAAGTGGTCCAACTTCTCAATCCTCATAAATTCCATTCTTGATAATCAATTCCTTCATATAACCTTTTTTCATGTATGTAAGTTTAACGTACAAACATTCCATCTAATGTCAGAATGAAGATTGATCTCAAATATCCTCTTAATCTGTATAAAACTTCTTACTAATAGAGGTTCAAAATGAATTACCTCAATAAAATAATAAATGTAGGAAGATACAATCAAGTACCTCTGATGTACCTCTATGCAGTCATATGCTCGATCAAGCATCAAAATTCTGGGAATGAATTCCAGGATAAATAGAACTTTTAAAGCCTCCTTGGTGAGATTTTTATATCTACCCGCCTATCCCATGACGCCACACCACCTCTTGGCGGGTTTCTGTAGAAATAGTGATGATGTATTCACATTACCATATTCATGTATCTCATCATGGTCCAAGACACCTGAATCTATGAAAGAGACCTCCTTCTCTAGCATCCATTAGCTTCCATTTAGGTCCACTACCATCACTATTGGACCATGTGTGATATCACGATCTATTACAAACTACTACATAGTAGGTGTTGAAATTATGGAATCCTTTCGATAAAGAGAATCCCAGTTCACATTAACAAATGGTCCCATTAATCTTCTTTGGTGTGGAATCTTTTGAAATGTGAAGGAGACACTAGAAAATCAAAGACTTTAGGAAATATCCAAATCAATCTGTGGGATCCACAAAGGTTCTATTGGGAGTCTAACCATAACCCATAGGCCCTAGGATTGAAATATGTCTCTAGTACTATTTTTTATTTCCCTAAACCAAATCACCAGTCTAAGTTAAATATCCATAAGTCCTCATATACACCACCATTTAGGCAAGAGGTTTTTGACTAGAATTGAGGCTCCAAAAGCTATTAGTGGGAAGAATATACCCTTAGTATCATGTCCAATCCATTCAAAAACAACATAAGGATAAAATATAATCTAATAGTCATAGTGAAATGTGTAAGAATAAATAATAAAATTTATTTTACCATAGGACCAGGTCATAAAAATATAATAATGTTGAATCCCATTGTGCAAAGAAAAAAAGTAGATAAAATGAAAGATGATAGGTAAATAAACTCTTTATAACCCCTTAGAGTAAAAACTAGTACAAAATCCATCTACTTTCTCATTGGATTAATCATCATCCATAGGACCCTTTCCCTTGAATATATCTTTATACATGAAGTATGAATTCACACTGAGATGTTCATTTATGGTGTGAGTAATAAACCCAGTAGGAAACCACAAATGTGTATATAAAATAAGTGAATGTAATAATATAAAAGTGTATGTAATTAAATAAACTAAATACTCAAATAAATATATAACACACATATTTTGAGTCATTAGGTGATCACTAAATCTCCAAAAATCTCAAACCCACATATAGTAGAACAATACCATTAAGGATGTTAGTGTCGGTCAAATCATGTCATAAGACATGGCACAAGTCCCTAAATAAGTTGAAACCCTATTAATATCAGCCCTTTTTTTTATGTTTATCCATTAACTATAATATTTCATGTCCCTTCCCAATTATGTTTATTATCAAGAACAAAAAAATACCTACTTTGAGGATGTTTATTTCCTTAGTTGATGGTAAGTCCCATCATACATGTTTAATGTAATTGGGAATTACCCCTATATGGATTTCTACCACTTTATCAAAGAATTCAAAGACTATAAATTTCTATTCATTGTATGCTCCCATGACAACCATAATTTCTATGATCTTACCCATACCATAAATGAGCCATAGTCTGTAGCCATCTTCATATCATCACACAACACATCTAATGGGATATATAAAAAAATGAAGAACATGTTCATCTTGTTACCTTATGTAAGGTTCCAAAGTATTTTAAGTAATAAAAAACATTTGTAATAACAAGGATCAACAAGTTATATCATGAATAGTATTAAAGAGGTTATACACTATTCATGTAATTAAAAATCAATAAAAGGGTTTCAAGGGCCACTCAGTCAAGCACATAAAAACACATATCAAGAACAAGTTATCAATAATAAAAAAATCACATTATGAAAAAATCATATACGAGATAATATATTGTAAGTAACTTACTAACTCGATGTTATCAATATCAACATCAATGTTAATCAAGGGTGTCATCTCCCTAACTGTGTTAAAAAACAAACCAAAACAATATTTCATTTCAATCTCTCCCAATGATGACTACCAACAATGGTAGAATATAAGTTATATTGAAGGAAGAAGAAATAATTACTATTGGATGGATACAAGAGGATAAGTCACCAAGATAGAACCATAGAGATATCTATGAATTATGAAAATCCTTAAGACAATTTTTTGATACACTAGTGCGGAAATATTCTTACTAGATGACACAAATAATTACCATATAAGAACCAATAAGATCATTCCTCGATCAAAATATAAACAAGAAAGGAAATTCATCCAAATATTTGGACTCAACAAATCACCCAAAAATGAAAGAACCAATTAATAAGGATGATTTGTGGACCTATATCAATTATATAAAAGATGAAATCAACATAAATAAGGAATTAACCATGGATAATTTATCAAAAAAACTAACATTATATGGGTTTTAGAAGTTTCATAAAAAAAGACTAAAGATTGAAAAAATCTTTAAGTATGGGTATAAATTCTATTGAAAGTGGTTTGGAATAAATTAATATCATCCATAAATACCCCACAATTAATACATATGATTTTACCTTATGGTTTGGTAAATATCAAAGAGGATATGAAACGTTGAATTTAGCTGTTTCAAAATCCTAATGCTGAAACTGATTAAACCATAGTTTAGATAGGGTCATGGTGTTCTTCTACACACTAGGATGAAACTGAAATCCCTACATTTTGACCCCAATATAAAAGGTGTTTTTCACCCAGTACTACCACAAAAATAGAAATGGTGTAGTTTCCTAAGTGATGGGTGACAAGCATCTTACATGAGAACCATGGCTTGAACATGACTTGGAAAAGTAATTTCCATTTTTGTTTGTACCGCAGACATACTCCACACTCTTGTCCATGTTCTTGGAAATATATTTCCTTTCCCATATTCACCATATAAATCCATGGTGTAAAATTTCTTAATATATTGGTGTTTTTTGGCCACTTTAGGTAGAAAAATATCTAAAACATAATTTAACCTTCCATAAAGTAATCCAAGATCACAATGTTCTACTCGAACATCACATAACTCAAAAATTCAAAGGAAAAGAAGAAAAAAAACTTTTCATACATGAAACAAAAAAATAAACACATTACAATAGTTGGTAGGTTTCTTTGTGGTTGTTTATATATTTACTACTTTCTAGATTCTTGGGATTTTTTAGGGTTTCTGTGAAACACCTAATAGTAGGGTTTTTCTCTAAAATGAATTTTTGATATGGTGGTGGTATATATCTAGGGTATATATTTTTTAGTAATAATAGAATAATTGAACATAAGAAAATAGTATGAATAATATAATTTAATTTTAAGTGGTTTATTATTATGTTTATTTATTATGTATATAGTTTCCCAAAAATTATAGACCTATAGAATACGAGGTTCTGTTTTATGCGATTTTATGTTAAAAATAACATAATAATATGTGTATGAGTCCTAGGTTGATATATAAATACTATGAATAGTGTTATTTATTTTTAATATTAATAGTGCTTGAATAAATCATATATATTTGTATATTGTGCATTTGAACACACGCAATACTGAATAACATCTTGGAAATATTTTATTCAAAACATCGAATTAGAAATAATATTTTACTATTTTAAAATATATTGTTTGGTTTGAGAATTAATTTATAGGTTTTTATATTTTTTTATATTTTCAAATACATTATTTTAATTGATATATAAATTTCATTTCATGAATGGATTTTGTAAATCATTGATTCTTTTATAATTCATAATGAAATTATAAAAATGTTCATTATAGAAAAGCTAAATTTTATAAATCATTTAAAAATTACATCTTTTTAGAGAAGTTAAGAAAATACCTCGGAGGTAATTTCAGTGTGATGATTTTAAAAATGTGATTAATTTTATCAAAATAAAATAAAATATTAAGTAATCTTAATATTTATATTTTAATATAAAAATTTCTGATTTACTAAATGAATCAAAACATTCATTATTAAAATGTACATTTATGAATGAAATAATGTAAACAATTTGATAAATAATAATATAGTATTCAAATATTCATATTTAGCCATTTTATTTATAATAAATATTAATTATAAAGAAATTTATAACATTCAGTGGTTAAGTTACTATTCCAATGGTAGATAATTAATATATTTATTATAAATTTCACTTATTTTTTCATTATTTATTCACTCAGATTTCTCTAAAAAATATTTAAACTTATTTTAAAATATCTCATTATTTTTTATATTTAATTTTCATTACATTGTTCATAGTAGTGGTTTTTCTTGGAGGCACCAAACCATTGGTTTTCAATAATCTAGTTGTATTATTCATTTGTTTTTACTATCCAATTATAATTGTACTAATACTATAGAATAGTTTAATCCTTCAATTTTAATTTAACACTCTAAAATAAAAGGTTATATATCTAATGACGCAGCTTTTTATGATGTTAAGAATCATTTTTTTCCAGGATACAATTCCTTCTTTTATTTTAATGAGTGAGACCTATGACCTAAGGTTGGAATAAAGGGATTCTGGGGCTTTTATAGATCCTATATCTCTATAAATGTTAAAGAACAGATTAGGTCACATAGTTCAAACATGGTTAGTGATAACCATGTAACTCAACCATGTGGGGAACTTAGTACACAAAATGAGTTCACATAGTTTTCCCTAACCATTTACCCTAGCTGTATCACTGTGTGCCTTCTGTCAAAAATTGGATAGAGGCAAATCACATATGTTTCAATCAACTATTCTAACCATTCAGTAGCTATGCGGGGGTGGCCTCACTTGGAAATTTCTAGCACACAATTCATGCATAGTTTTCCTATTAGTGTGAAGAAACTATGAACATTTTAAAAAGTGAAAAATTATCCGTTTAGACCTCTTCATATTTAACTATTCATGTCATTTCCCTCTCACTTTTTATGTATAGAAGACCCTCTTCCTATTTAACTATTCCGGTCATTTCCCTCTCAATTTTTATGTATAGAAGACCCACACCCATGGGAGATCTCCTCTTCACCTTAGATTTTATATGAAGCTATCTCTTCATCCGGACTCTGGTCAGACTATTGTTGGATCCATTAGATAGCTAACATTAATATCCCTAATTTTCTTGATTCCGCTCTTCATTTATATTTCCATATCTTCCACTATTCTAGTGTGAGATCATATGCCATATTTTTAGTGCATTGATATATTATTTAGATTTCGTATTTTTTAATTCTAAACTATGGCTAATATCATATGAGGAGTGTTCCCTGAGCCTAAGTTAGGTAGTTTATTAATCTTTCTAAAATTTAAGTGTCTATATATCTTCTATATTGTGCCTCATTCCATAAATTTTTGTATATTTCTTTAAAATGTAAATATTCTTTTTAAATTAATGGAACCATGTTTAGATACACTCTTAGACCCGTTTTAAATTTTTAGAGGATTACAATATATTCGATATCTACCACTTTGGGCATGTTGAATGTATTTCCCTCCTTGAGTTAAAAGTTTAATTAAACCAACCACATCCTATGTGGTTTGGATTTATCCATGAATGTAATTGTGGTCTCTTTATAAATTAATGGTTTAATTTTATTAAATTTAATGGAGTGTTATGTCCACATCACATGTTATATTATTATAATGACTTTTATTAGTTAGTGATACCCATGGTGAGATAGGAACAAATTAAAGTAATACCTTTAAATAGAACTTAAATATTACTATTGTTTTTATTAATTTTAATATTATTATTTATATTGGACCACATATATTGGTCCATGAACAATAGATAAGGGACTTTTTGAGCATGGAATTTCAAACTCCCTTACATTGGGTAATGAGTATGGAAACTCACACCATTTAATCTTTTTTGGATATTTAGAATAAAGTTACATGTTATATTACATCAGGTTTTGGCCATGATAACTCAGACCGATATCTTGAGTGATGAGCATGAAATATTTCATTCATATGATATTTAAGTATTATACCCAATGTTGTATTATATAGTACATTCGACTAGTCATGAATGCCAAAATTATTCCCAAAGTCCCTCTAACACCTACTATCCATGTATACTCCTATATATGTCCTTTCATATATAGTGTATATACATATATACATGTGATATATGATTAATTATATATATATATGCATGTGATAAACTGATCAGACTTGTCATGGCCTCTGTAGAAGCAGTTAGAGTCTTGAAGGCGACCCTTACGAGCCTAAGCCGAATGGTATTTACTTTTAAATTTTTTTATTATCTATTATACATGAACATAACTATGCTATATACACTGACTGAATTATTCTAGACCCCTTTAGCGGTGTCCTACCAAGTTTATCTCCCACCCTACTTAGACCTCCCTTAGTACCTGAGTAGACTCTATGGTTGCATGTGTGGACAGGGGAAAAAACCTTATCATGGATGTTTGATTTATTGTTGCTGTTGCATAGAGTATGGTATCATAGGATCAAGTGTATGATCGTGATTCTAGTGGATATGTCTTTTGATCAATTTAAAATTTTTATATCTGGTGGTATATTCATGTACTCTATATCCCTTTTATCCCTTTTTTTATATCATCATTCCATGAATCATTTTGTATATGACTATGCCTATAGATTTATTATTATATCAATTTCTTAGACGTTTCCATTTCCAATGTGAATATTTAATATCTCTATTTATTTTCATTATTACACTCTGATATAAGGGTATAGTCTCCCCACCATAAAACTTTGGACCATCACTACTAGTCGGTATCCTCTGACATATGGGGAAGTAAGTTTAAGGCCATGCAACCCATTGGTTCGGGGAACCATTTTACTGGATCTCAAGACCCGACCTTACAAAGTGGTATCAGAGGAGATTTTTTCTTTTGTATTACTATTTGGGAATTATAAAGGAGACTCAAACATGTTCAAATTTGGTAATGAGCCTATGATTGGGAGTAGCTAACCCATGTACATGGGAAACCAAAATGACATGAGATGGGAAATTTATCTTCTAATTTGTTCCTATTATAGTTTCATTGATTTTAACCATTGGGTATCTTACATGTTTTGTGAAAGTATTAATATTGATTATATTAATATTATGGATTCCCTTTTTTCCTTAGGCTGCTCTAGTAATAGGTGATCATCTGATGCATAATCACAATCACTTAGTACTTCTGCCATTCATTTTTCCATGCTACATTTACATTCTATGTGCATTGCCTACTATGTAAATTTTGGTTCCTTGTTATATATTTGTAAATGTTCTAATGATTTAGGAAAGATGAAATAATTGGATTAATTAAAGGTTACACATTGATCTAAATGGAATTTTCCCATATATATTGATGATGGAAACTTAATAGGCCAATTATACCATATTTTTTGTTTTTGGACCTACTAGTATCATGGACCAAAACAAAATTATTTTATTTGACTTATTGAATTCCAATGAAAATTTATGAAGCAAGTTGTTTTATAAATTCATAATTTAAATTATTTTAATTAAATAATCTTATAGGATATATTTATTCTTGATATTTTTTGAAAGGGTTATGTCACAGTTTCAAAATGTTCTAATTGAAATTTATAAAGATTTTGACCTTTATAAAATGGGAACAATAAACATTTAATTGGACCATGATATATTCACACACACACACACACACACATATATAAGAGTATGAAATTAAATGGAATGAAAATTTTTAGGTGAAATGGTTACCACTAAATAGGGATGTCAATTGAAAAGTAAAGGGGGTTTACTCTATAAAATTCAATTGGAACTCCATATACATGAACCTATGTCATGTTATATGAGACTTGGACCCAAAAACACCCTTAGTAATGTGTAGTTGGAGTGTAATTTATCTTTTTATGGCCTATTATGGTCTTCATCTATCACCTAGACCTGGTTTAGGAGCATTCATATAGGTAATATATTTTTGATAGGAAGGATATACACCTAACCTATTATGATTCTCAGATCCTTTTCAATTAGTAACATCTCTTATGAGGCATGTGTTTGACATTATCGATCCCTGAAACCATGAAGCACTTGAGTTGTACACCCAGAGGTTGGTGAAAACCTTTCTCTAGAGGTGGTTGGACCTGACCCACCAGTGATGCCTCCCATAGTTGCACCTATGGAACCACCTTTCATTCTTGACATGGGAATAAAAACCAATTATTGAGAATTTTTCCTTCAACTGATACGGTCTATGCAAGGAGTTGTAGGAACTTCCCCGACCATGGAAAATTTGACCAAGATGTTCAAGCACCAACATCCTCCCACTTTTTCTGGGTATGGTTGACAACATGGTAATATGTCATGGCTAGAGGACATGATTTAGATATTCATTAATCTAGATATTCCTTTATATAAGAGGTTCAATATCATAGCTTATATATTATACAGATATACCTTGCTATTTTGTTATGTCATATCCTAGGAAGACTGACATCAGGATGCGATATAGATGGTTTTCGAGATGATATTATACAATTACATCTTCCCAAAAACATTAAGGGATGATCAAGTGAGAGATTTCATGAGTTTCTGGTAGCAAGACTTGTATATAATGAAATATAATTCCCATTTTACCAAGATAGAGAAATTCGATCTGACCTTATCTGGTGATGAGCTTGTGACTATTAGGAAATTTGAGGATGGGTTGGTGTACGACATTCAATCACAAGTTATTGTTTTTCAGTTGACTACTTTTATAGAGATTTCCATCTAGGTCCTCATTATTTTGTGTTATTAGGGGGAGATGAGGGTGTAATCTAGGGAAGTTTAGAACCCATACCCATAAGTGGTTCTTTTAGTAGAAAGAAGTGTCACATCAAGGATTATCTTGGGGGAAGTGGTAGTTAGATAGGCCATAATGATAGTTTAATTATATTTCACCAGTGTAGAAAAACAGGACGCATGAAACACTAGTGTTTCCAAGACACATTTTATTGAAGTGGCTATAGTGGGATGTGCCATATTCAATTTCTCTACTAGAACATCCCACCAGTTCAGAGTGAATGTGGATCTATGTTGACCCCATGTTTTGGAGTGAATCTATAAGTATCGCTCCTAGAAATAAGTTAGAATACCACCAGATTCTCAGACCATGGTGGTGGTCCAGGCTGGGAAAATTAGTCTCAGGATTCATATCACTAGCAGAGAAGGCATGTTCAACGAGGTCAATTTGTGTCTAGGGGCCATAGTGTGGTCCAATTAAAAGTTGTAAAACTTATATAAGAGGCATAGAGCATATAAACATATACTTTTATAGGTACTATTCTAGATTCCCATACATTTTTGTCTTATTTATTTAATATAGGGGCATCAAAAACTTTTATATCTATGAAAATTCATGAGATACTAGTCCTTGAAATAGACTACTTATATGGAGTTATGACACATGATACCCCATTGGGTATCCAATCATAGAGTGTTCTCCTTTAGAAGGATTTTTTCATGGATATACGTGGTTATCTATTCATGTGGATTATTTTCAACTTAGAAATGATAAGATTTGATGTAATTCTCTGGATGAACTTGATAGTTCCCTATCAAGACCAAATAGATTGTTATCACTAGTGGGAGATGTTTAAAGAATGTTGGTAGGTATGTTCAGAATGGATAATGGGATGCCCAAGAATCTCGAAGTGGACTTCAGCATCAAGGGAAGGGTAGAGTGATAACTAATATCCCTAGTTGTTTCTTGTATGATCAAGGGATATGACCTACTATTTTCCCTTCTGTGGTGGATCATTTCATGGGTATATTACATGGAGAATTTTCAGGGATACCTCTAGTGAGATATGATGAATTCAACATTGAGATAGTTCCTGGAGTGAAACAAGTGTCCATTCCTCCGGATAAGATGAAACTGACATAGCTTATAGAGCTCAGGAAATAGTTGGAAGTCCTAGAGGATAAAGGTTTTATCTGATATAGTACCTCACCTTGGGGTTCACTAGTCCTCTTTTCCAAGAAGGCATATGGTACCCTCTGGATCT
Source organism: Viscum album (assembly GCA_963277665.1). Lineage (NCBI taxonomy): Eukaryota > Viridiplantae > Streptophyta > Magnoliopsida > Santalales > Viscaceae > Viscum > Viscum album. Next base: position 1,626,482,463 of record OY728161.1, on the reverse strand, counting down.
GAATAGACTACTGATATTTGAGCCATCTTATAATTAAGAATCAGTATCCACTTCTTCAAATAGTTTCCCTATTTGATTATCTTTGATGACTAAGGGTGTTTTCAACAATTGGTTTGATGTTAGGAAAATATTAGGTGAATTTCATGCCTTTAAACATACCTTATATAGCTTTTCAAAATAAGTATTTTCTTTATGAGTATCCAGTATTGATGTTTGGTATCACAAACATGCCATATACTTTTTTTGGATTTGATGAATCATATTTTCAAACCATATCTAGATTCATTCATAGTAGTGTTTGTTTATGAAATCATTATGTATTATGATTATTGACATGAAAATTACAAACATCTTGGGATCATATTAAATACACTAAGAGAGCACTCGGTTTATGAAAATCTCACCAAATTCCACTTTAAGATTGAACAAGTCCAATTCCTGGATCACATCATCTTAGAGTCATGTGTATTAGTAGACCCAACGAAGGTGAGATCTATAGTTTTTTCGGACAATCCTAATAATTTAAATGATATACAATGTTTCTTGGGGAAATCTGGGAATCAAAGATGATTCTTTCACAATTTATAAAAACTTATAATTCCTCTTATAGACTTGACTATGATGGGTGTGAAATGTTTATGGCAATAAGCTTGTTAAAGAGAGTTTCAAGAATTTATGTTCTATTTGGATACATCTTTGATCTTAATTTTTCTATATCCAATAAGGAGCTATAAATTTTATTATGATGCATATGGTGTTGGGATGGGGGAATTTATTATTTTGTATGAGTGATTCATAGCATAAAGGTATAGTCAGTGAAGGCCTCATGTGTAGAATTATCCAACATATGATCTCAAGATAATAGATTTTTTCTATTCTTTATACAATTAGAGGAATTATTAACACGGGTATCACTTTATGGTATTGAAAGATCAAAAAACACTCATGTATATATTTATGCAGTATGTTATAAATCTCAGGTAGCATAAATGGTTTGAATACCAACAATACTTTGATTTAGAGAGTTTCTAAATGCTTGTAAAAGGTGATTCAATAGCTAATGATTGGAGTTGGAAGACTTATACACAAGCGGATTAGGGGGCATGTGGTGAGTGGTATCTTATGGAGTTGTTTTCAGATATGTATATTGAGGATGAGAAGGATCATGGGAAGATAGTCCTCCCGGCTTTAAAAGTGACCTATCCCCTTCAAGAATGGGTATGTATGAGGCATATTCCAGATCACAAGGGCCTAATCCTTAGGAGAATTATCTCAGATAAGGATTCATCTTTAGGGTGGACCATGTATGAAGATGAGATCTTATGCATATAAGTGAATGTCTAGGTCTTATTAGACCTATGAGATGAACTAATTTGGTAATCTCATTCCTCATATTAGGTAGTAGATCCCAGTGTTACAAACGTTTCTCATGACATACAATTCTAGTATTGGTGACCAAGTATGAAATGAGATATATCTATATATTTTACATGGTATTCCACTTTTCATCAGGTGGAGGTGGAACATCGGTTATTGGAAGGAATTTTGTACCCACTATCAATTTCTAAGTTTAAATGGGATGACGTGTCCATGGGCTTTGTGATAGTTTTTCCTAGATCATATCCTAGAAACAACATAGTTTGGGAAGTTTTTGATTGGTTGATAACGGTATCCCAATTCTTATATGTCTGAGAGACCTTATTAGTAGGTGGGTTAAAGAGGATAAACATCAGATATGTCATATTTCTTCATGAAGCTTCATATTATGTCGTATCTGATAGGGTTGATCATTTCACATCAAAGTTTTGGATGAGTAGGCCTAGAGTACTTATGTAATTATGAGAACAACCTATAACCCTCAATCTGATGGTCAGATAGAGCATATTATTTAGGTGTTAGAGTACATACCCTAATCATGTTTACTTTACTTTGGGGGTTTTTATAAAAAATGTATACCTCTTGTTCAGTTATTTTACAATAATAGAATTTAGGATACCATTTAGATGGAACCTTAAGAGGCCCAATATAGTAGGCCATGTTGATCACCTCTGTTCAGGTTAGTGGTACGAGGGGATGTATTTCTTGGACTAGGTCTCATTCATGAGACTTTAGAGATGTTACATCTGATGAAGAAGTGCATAATGATATCTCAGTCAATACAACATCCATATACCAACCTCTATCAATGAACTCTAGAGTTTGAGGTTTGGGATCAGGTTTTCATTCATGTTTCACCCAGGTTGGGCCATTGATCGATTCATAAGCAGGGTAATATTTCACATCAATTCATTGGAACCATTGATCTTGAAGAGCATGTCAGACTAGTGGCTTTCCAGATAACACTTTCTCAAAGATACATGTACATTCTTGATGTTTTTCATGTATCTCACCTTATAAGGTATTTTATAGATTTGTTTCATGTGTCATATATTGATGAGGTTGAGTTAGATATGGATGATTCTTTTGAGGAAAACCCATTTCATATCATGGATTAGAGCATAAAAACTATTTATGGAATGTTATTTCCATTAGTTTTGGTGATATGAAATCAAATTTTAGTACATGATAAGACCTGGGAGTGGGAAGATGATATACACTCCAGGTGGATGGTGATTTTCTTATATAATTCCTCTTTACCCTAATAAGAACAACACGGGGATGGTTTATTTTAATGAGGGGAGTCTGTAATGACCTAACATTTAACAAAGGCATGTATCATTTATTTCTAGTTTAAATTCCTTTTTTATCATAGTGAGTTCCCCTGATGGCATAAGGGAGATCTTTGGAGCATCCATGGATTGTTCGAAGCTTGGAGCTCTAGAAATTTTAGAATAAATATTGGTCTTGATGGTTAATTAACAATTATTTCTAACTGTGTGACTCAACCATGCGAGACACTCAGTGTAGAAAACAAAGATTCATGGTTTTCCCTAACTATGAAACCCTTTCCTCTTGGCCATGTTTCTTGTATCAAACATTGGATGGTAGAAAATTGTATGGGATCTTCATTATTATTCTAACTGTGTGCTAGACATGCGAGGTGGGGCCTCCCTTGGATAGTGTTAGTGCATAGATATCACACGGTTTGAACAACTGTGAATAAAATCCACGCACCACTAAAAAAGTGTGAAAATGACCCTTTTAACCCTCTTCATAATTAACTACCCTTATTCGTTTCCCCTTATGTTCATCCATAGTGGATGCATGCCCATGTGATATCTCCTCTTCACCCTGGTAAGTATTTGAATCCACATCTTCATCTAAAATCCATTCGAACATCCTTTAGATGCATTGGTTAGATAATGGTAATCTCCAGAATCCTCTAGATTCCGTTCTTCATTTATCTTTTCATTTCTTTTGTTATTTTGGTGTGATACTATATTCTCTATTTTCAGGGAACTAGTCTATTCTAATGATTATTTATTTATTATCAAAAAATGATTCCAATATCATATGGGGAGTCATAAAATGGCCTAAGGAAGGTGGTATAGTAATATTCCATAAATGATTAGGTGTTTTTATAGTTTCACCATTATTCTATACACCATAAATTTCAACATGATGCCTTAAAATGAATTTTTAAAAATAATTGAACCATGTTTATATACACTTGGAGACTTTTGATAAATTATTAAAGGATTCCAAACTATCTGGTCTCCACCCCATTGGGTGTGTTGAATGAATTTCCATCTTTGATTTAAATGTTTAACTAACCTAAACACATACTAAGTGGTTTTGGATGACCCTAGAATAGAATTTAATTATCTTTATAAAGTAAATGGATTAATTTAATTAAATTTATGTGAGTGGAAAGGGCACATCACATTTTATATATTTATAATTAATTTAAATATTTTGTGATAACCATGGTGATATGAGAATAAATGAAATTTATGTCATTAAATGGAAATGAATTATTATTATTATTATTAGACCATGGATATTGGTTGGTGAAAATTGTTAAGCAGCTTATTGAGAATGGAGTTTCATGATCCCTTACATTAGGTGATTGGTATGGAACCTCACACAATTTAATCTTATTTTAATGATAGGAATGAAATTACACATTCCTTTTCATCAGGTGTTGGGAATGATGTCTAACCCCACTATCACAACTGTTGTTCATGATGTATTTCATTCATAAGATATTTAGGTCTTATACCATTTGTTAGATCCTATATCTCATTAGACTAGTCATAGATGCTGGAGTTATTCCCCTGGTCCAGCTGACACCTAATATCAATGTATACACGTATATATGTCCTATATGTATAGATATGATGTATCATTACTTATATATATATATACATGCATGTGGTAAATTGATCATACATATCCCGACCTATGTCGAAGCAGGTTGAGCAGTCTAGGTGTCCTTCAAGAACCCGAGTTGACTGGTATTTACCTTCTAGTATCATTTATAATCTATTATACCTACACAATGCTATCCTATATACACTCATTGGATTATTCTAGTCAGATTTGGTTGTGGCCTATTGAGTTTATCTCACACCGTACTCAGGATTCCCATAGTTACCATGTAGAATTTATAGATTTAGGTGTGGATAAGGGAAAGTTCCATTTTATGGATTTTTTTATTTTTCCTATAGCATGAAGCATGAAAGAAGATTCCCGAGCATTTTATCATAATTCTAGTGGAGATTTATTTTGGTCTTTTTAATTTTTGTATATCATGTTGTATATTCTTGTACTATGTATAATCAATATACCATTTTTTTAAATCAGCATACCATGAAATAATTTTGTTTATGAATCAGACTATGGATTGATTATTATTTCAGTTCTTTGGATGTTTACTTTTCCACTATTATTTTTATTATCTCTATATATTTCTGTTATGCTTCTCTGATATGAGGGTACAGTCTCCCCATCACACCACATTCGACCCTCATTTCTCTCCAGAAACCACTAGTGTACAAGAAGGTTCACTTGAGGCCATGTGACCCACTAGGCCAAGGAACTATTTTAGTGGGTCCCGATTACAGATGTTTCAATATTTTTTTAGTTTTGGTATATGATAATTTAACGATAGAATACATTTTTATGGTACAATCCAAATAAAAACATGGAATATTATATTATACCCCCTTAAGACATTCATCAAATATATTTTGACTCAAACCATATGATGAAAATAAATGAGGGTAATTTATTTTTGTTACATACTCTAGATTTCATGTTTCTACTCTATTCTTACAGTTTTTTCATAATACTATGAAAACATTAGTGGTCATGTTTTATAGAACAATATCTCAATGATCCAAGATCTCCACTATCTTCTACTCATAAAAGATATTAGATTTATTTTAACTTTGAAATATTTATAATATGAGAAGGATATAATTTTTTAACCAATAAGGATGCATAGAACACATCATCAACTTGATAAATCTTCAATTAAATGAAGGTAAAAAAAGGCCACAAATCCAACTCAATTAAGAATCTCAAAGGGATAAATGTACTAAAGGCTTTTTATTTTCATTCTAAATAAACTTCATAACTCACAACCATTAAAATATTTAAATATTATCTTTTTCACTAACCACAAAGTCATGCTCTGGTCAATAATTACCAGAATATATCTTCTGATGACTTAGTTATGTTTTGTGATCCTAGGGTTTGATAAGGTATATTTTCATTTTCAATTATTGTTTTACTCCCTTATTTTTTGGTAATGGAATTCCTCTTGGGAATAGCAGAGGTCCTAGGATTGAACTAGGGGGTTCAAGACTTGAAAAGGGGAAAACAAGGCCATCTAATGCATGTTTCATGGTTGGTGCATGATTAGTGAAAACTATAATATCTAGCCAAGGAAACCATTTTTATCAATATGGTTGGAGAAATTCAATCACAAAAATGCCATAAGGATTTTTAAACCATGTGGGTGGGCATCCAAATTTTAATGATTGGATTCCCCTTAGATATAGGTAATTGTATGGTTGTCCTATGATTTAGAAAACTGTGTGGCCAAACCATGTGTACCATTAAAACTAACAAACTAACATTTCCCCCCTCATAACCGTTATACTCTCTTACATAATTTTCAATGAAATTATCTTCTATTAGAATAAAAGGAGATGAATGATATCTCTCTTCCTTAAAGAACTATTCACCTAAGTTTCTAGGTTTTTTGAGTCACCTTTTAGTCCTTATCGAAGCTTTTAATAATTCCTTGATTCCATTTTCTTCTATTTTCTGGAATTTAATTTTTTTTGTTATTCCCTATTCATATTAAATTAATGAAAACTATTTACATGGAGTTATTATACCATGTGATTGAGACCATATTATATCTAATATAGGTTGTGTTTTGATGAATGGCTATTTATGATCATGAGGTAGTTGGTTTATAAGCTTCCTCCCAGATTCTTGATATTTCTATTGTGTACGGGGTTGTGTCATTGCACTTTCATGCTACACATTTTTTTTATTTTACTAAGAAAAATAAAGTTACTATTAATTTGTTGTGTGATACCCTTCATTGACCCCATCAAGTTTGATGATGATTATGATACTATGTTTGAGTAATCCCATTGGGTGTTCCAACCTATCTGAAAATGGTAACAGGTGGTTATTAAATAATGAGACAGGTGTAATTGAGTTTATACTAGTTTGAATAATTTGTTATTTTCTAACATGGTTAAATAATTACAAGGCCTATTTTGGGAATTAATGTTTTATTAACATTTAATGGGAGAAATGAAATGTGTTCACGTGCCATGTTTTTATTAATTTCTAATGGGGATTTCAAAAATGGTTTTAATGGTTATCATTGGATGTAAATCTAGTTTTGTTTTTAAATGAGTGGATTTGATGTATTAAATTGATGAATGCTTCCAAAGGATGTTTTAAAATCATATGTTATGAAAAGGGGGCCTAGTTAAATTGATTGAATGGTTTAAAGGGAAATGGTAAAGGGTTAATGGGGATTGATTGTGTTTTTAATGGAATAAACAACCTTACATGTTTTGTTTCATGAATTAAATATTAATTAGTTTAATTATGGGATTTGAGATAATGATTATGAACCTAGGAAAATTTGAATGATATTTTTGATTATGATGTTGGATTGTTGGTCCTCATCCTTGGGTAGGCTAGACTGATACTCTAGATCCCACCAATATAATGGTTTACTTGGGTTGCTGGACTAATTCTCCTAACACTTATTAGACCAATGATACATTTTTTAGTTTGGGATACTGGATTAATGTTCCAAGATTCCATGGTATGAATATGGTTTTCCACTCAAATGTTTAGGAAATTGGACATGACCATCTTCATCCTTAAATGAGATAGTCAGACATGTTTTCTGAGTCCTGACCTTAATACCTAGTCTGATGCTTCAAGGTAACTTGATTTAAATTGAATTTATAATATAATTTACCTTCAATAAAAAAGTGAAATACCCTATGATACATTTTTTAGATGACTAGCATAGGCCTAGGTAGTTTTGATTGGATTGAGAATCACTTGGAACCTGAAGAAAAATGAGGTTAATTAAATAATGTTTAATTATGAAAAAATTGATTTATATTAGTGGAATTGTTAATTATTTATTATAATTATTAATACCATATCATTAGACTTCATATTGTCTTATAAATCATTTTTGGTTTCCCACTATGTTGTAATCACAAACTTCTCAGGCATCCATGAAACCTGGGAAATCCTACAGATGCTACTTGTTTCTGGAAGAGGTTTGAGAAAGGGACCTTACAATTAGTTTTTCCATCGGATAATAGAATTAAGAAAAGGATTTTTGGTATGGGTTTGGATTCATGATCATGTTCAATTCATTTCATAGTTTTGGTATTTGGGGATTTATTATATCACTACCTAACACGTAGTATATACATCTATTTTTATAGCATGTTTCTATTGATAAACTATTGGTACTTTCCTTATGTTATCCCATTTATCATTTAAACTATTTTTATTTACATTGATATATTTTTTTGATAATTTTTTAATCTGATAAGATGGTATAATCTTTGCCTGGATCTCTATAGACCTACAGTACTAGTCAAAAGACTCTGTTGTACAAGGAGGTGAACCTGAGGTCATATAGTCAAGGAGCTCAAGGAACTTGTCAAGTGTAACCCAGGTCATGATGTTAAAAGTGGTATCATAGAAGTTTTTTGTTTAACTTATTTTTTGGGTCATTGTATATTAGATACTAGGATCTTTTTTTAGCTTGGTAATGAGTTTGTTCCAAGGTTCCTGTAACCCCAACCATGGGAAAAACTGTGTTTTTAGAGGTGGGAAATTGATATTTTTTCTTTGTGGGTTTACATTTGATTTATTTTTTCACATTTATTGGTGCACTTGGATGTGATGTCAATGATTGGTGTGACATTATATCTTGTCCTGGTATGGAAATAGAGGGTGTGCATTTATGTATCTTGCAAGGAAGATTGGACTGATATGTCATCCATATGTAGCACATGATTGACCATTTTCTATGATACACTTAACAAGGTATTGTATTATATATTTGTGGTCTTTTTCAGGAAAATATTTATATTTTCCTATAGTTTTAAATTAAATTTATTGATTTATATTGAATGTTCCTATAACCATTTATATGTGTCATATATAAGTATATAGAAGTACTCTACTAGACCAACTACCCAGATGATTTCTTACATGTATGAATTTATAAATTGATTATAAGGTGATGGTTCTAGTTAAATAAAGGGCCAATAGGAAACATATATGATTTTCCCATTATTATGTTTGAATTAAATTCTATGTAACTAAAACAAAAAATCATGAAATTGAAATAATACTGAGAAATTTAGAATAGTTGGCTAATTAAAAATTTTGATGTTTGGATACTTAGGTTTTAAAATGGTAAAGTTCAGATGAAGGTAAATAATAAATAATAGAACATTTAGGGACATTGTTTATTTATATCCCTTCTTTTTTTATCATACCCTTTGTATGGGTGGTTTGTTCTCTCAGGGTACCCCAATAGTGAGACTCATGTCATGAAATTTGAGTCCTTGATGGGTATGGATATGGTGGATTAAAGGATTTTACTTGTGCGTTCAATTAATATGTTACCCTAGGGTTCTGAGGTTTCATATAATACCATGGATTATGTGATCCATGTGGGTTTTGATTTTTTGGGTTGTACGTTGGACCCTGAAATTGGTTCCTTGGATTTTTTTCCCATCAGTAGTGGTTGTGTAGCTATGGGTGTGGGAAACAGATCATGTTGATGGTATTGCGGTGCTAGAAGATTAATGTTTTAGAATGGGGTTAGGAGTTTATCCCATGATATGTGACTAAAGAGAGTATTTATTTTTATTTCTTAGTGTGATATCATAGTGACATTCCTTAACGTGACTATAGTTATGGAGTTGGTACCGTGTGACTATTGGGGGTGACCCCTGAGAGGGGTTGGCCATATTCTGAGATATTTTGGGTTTTTTAGGCACAAGTATATGTTTTCAGATTTTGGCACTGTCACAAAAATGGTATGGGGTATAGCCTAAGGGGTTAGGTGGAAGATGCAGTTGTTTTGGGAATGCGACTTGGGTTGTGACCATGAGTTTCAGGTTTTGGGTAATCAAGGGTAACTATATGAATGTTAGCTCGATGTAGTGTGTAATCTAGAATATAAATCATTGGTGGGATATTTTAAGGTATAATTTATTAATGTTGGGTGTAAATAGGTATTGTAAAAGGAATGGGTATGCATTGGAATCTTTTATAATGATATTACCATGAGTGTTTATAGTTCACCTAAGTCTAGTTAAGAAAAGAAAGATCATTCAGGTTCTAGATCCTTTTGAGCTGACAAAGTATGAGGTTTGCATATATGTTATCTTTGGATGGACTAGATAAGGAAAACTAGAGCATGAATAAATTATTTTGATCCTATAATGATTCCCATGGATACATGTGGTCACGTGGTTCGAGTTTAATTTTGTGATAGTTGAGTTTTTAGATGAAAATATGGAAGATGCATTGAGTTTGATGGGGATGATGGGTTAGTAGACATGGTAAATGGAAATAGTGGATGTCCGAGCTCAGTTTTAGGGACATTATACTCATGGTAATTTTAGTTGAGTTCGATGAATGGTTACAAGAGATCATGCAACCTTGAGGTTTATAGTGAGGTTAGGATCGTATGAAAATGTTGGAGATGCACAATACCTTTTGGATGTGTGAACATGTGGACTAAGAGAATAGTATTAAAGTTTTAGTGAAATTAAAGTGACACACTATATCTATTCATGAGGCTATTTATTATTGTATTTGTATGAAGTATCATTTTCATTTTCATTGAGAATATTTCATGTCAAGGGGGAATAACTCTAGAGGTGTGGTGCTAGTTGAACCACACCAAATTTTGGTCCATGAAAACATGAAAGATTCAGGAAAAAATAATTAATTTTTGATTAATAATCTCTCAAAAATATTTTTGTGCAGGATGAGAAACTTATAAGAAGGGGATCCATTGAATTTTGAGTGGGTTAAGGTGCACCTAATGCGATATGTGACATAGGTAATTGATCATTTGTGGTGGTATTCATTAGTGATATCTTATCTCACTCTCGGTTTAGGGTCGAACATACCCAACATCATGAAAATTTCTCAAGTGCACTAAGAGAAAATCACTTTTTCATCAACCTGCATAAATTTTGTTTTATTGTCAGATGAAAGTCCTCATTGGAGGAAACCGTCACAGAGTGGTGTATGTGAAGATATATAGTGGGGAGTGTGCTATTTCCAATTTGTGAGTTAGGTTCATGTAAATTTCCAATTGTTGGTGAATTCTTGGAGTTACATCCTTAATATTTGGGTTTGGGTGATAATATATGTTTCTTTTTTCATTTAGGTGAGTGAATGATGGACATGAATTCTTCTTGGGTTCTATATTGACTATGATTGTGGTATTTGATGGTTAGAGTGTGTAACATCCCAATAATTTTTTCTGTTAGTAAATTTTTATGAAATTGAATTGATTTATTATTAAAAAAAACTAATGTTTTATTTAATATAAACATGGAAATATTAATTATATAATATTATATTTTTTTGATAAATTATTATGAAATATCACATATTAATTTTATAATATTTTAATTACTAATTGAAAATAAATTATCTTCTATTTTTATGATTTAACTGAATGTAATTTCATGAAAAAATCTAAAGTATAACATTTTTTACTTGTGTAATATTCTTTTGAAACCTAATGTCTTAATATCATATGTGTTTAATATATAATTATTCTTGAAGAAAGAAAATATAATATGAATAATTTTTAATGTATTTTTAGAATCCCTTTTTGAACTTATTATATAATTTATATGTCATAAAGAATAACAATTTTTTTTTTCATTTAAGTAACTTATTATTTTCAATTTAAAATGACTATTATAATTGATTCAATTGAGATATTATGATGATAACAATTATTTTAAGCCATATTATAAAATATTATTAAACATTTATTATTTGATCCTTTATTTTAAAAGTAATGAAATTGAAATCATACAGATCTACTTAAAATGAAAATAATAGTAATAATAACAAAATTTAGTAACTATTAAGTGTCATATTAAATATTTATTTTAATATTTATGTGATGAAATTTTATAAAATAATATTTTAATGAAATCAACTAGGTGGTCACATTAGTTTAAGAATAAATCCATTAATAATGGATTTAAAAATATAATAACATATTTAGTTGATGAATTTTAATAAAAATTTGAATAAAATTATTTATAACTATGAGAGTTTTTACTTATTAAGATATATTATTGAATTTATTTTTATAAAAAATAACCAACCATACTAAGACACTTCCAGACCATCAACCCACTATGGAGATCTTGCTCAACCAATAGGGAGGTCCATCCAAGACAAGCTAGTTCCAGAAGAACATCACCTCTTGCTACGAAGGTGTAACTATGACCAATACCAATCCATGTATATGTAAAATGGCTTGTGTGGACCATGTGCAGAGTTTAGGCCTTATCTTTCATAGGATTGTGTGGGAGGAACAATTTTTTATTTTGTGGATCGAATGTCACACAATTGGATATATGGTTGTGGGATGATGGAAACATTTTAATGTGGGATGTTATTCCAGGTACTCAATTAAACTACACCGGTTGGATGAAGCTACCCCCATCATCTAATCAGCTCCCAAGTAATCTCTTTCCTCCATATCATCTCATTCCTCATGTTGCCTCTCCTTAATTGTGAAAAAATAGTTCTCCCAAAATCCACACTTAAGAAAAATATCACCACCTTCATCATCTACCTCTCTTCTCAATTTGAGTTTTAACCTCCTCTATCTAGTTCCATAAAACCACAGTACCCGAGACAATTTTACAGTATGTTAAAAAGGTAGATTATTTTTTGTCTTTGAACTGTACTCCAGCTCTTGACCCACATGAACCTTGATTCATCATCAATGATCCTTTATTTTCAAAAAAGAATTAATGAAAACATGTATAAATGATTTTTCAAAAATTGAAATCATGTTTTTAATATTCAAATAAAAACATTTTTATTTTATTTTAACCCCTGATTGAATAGTTTAATAGTACATGAACCAGTGGTTTAAACACCTTAAATGAGTCTGATAGGGCACATGAACACTATGGTTTTATCAATAAAATATCCCATATTCTTTTTGAATCCCAATGCATGTAATACGAACCTATGTACAACTATGTGTGTTTTTATATATATATATATTGATATATATATGAAACTCACCAAGAGAACCCTATTCATCTACTTGAAGAGACCCCGCCCACGAAAAAAACCATTTTCCTCTTCCTTTTTTTCACTAGTTCAAGTTCCATTAGGAAGAGAAAAACCCATTACTTCAATCCCTTCGGTAGAAGGTATTGTTCTTTGATTTGCAGCCAGGTGATATGATATTTTTCTAAAAAAACTGTTAAATATGTATGTAATTTTTTACATTTATGTTTTTCAAACATATATATTTAAGTATTATTTTCAAACACTATTGTTTTTACTTAAAAATTAATGACATATTTTTATTGGTGTATTATATATATGTATATATTATATTCATGATATCAGTTATATTATTAAAGCATCTGTATATATGAATTATTGAATGTTTAGGTTCATTTAAATTTAAGACTTCTAATTTCATGTTTATATTTCTTGGACATATATATTATTTAAATTTTCATACCCCATGAATATTTTATTCTTTTATTTTAATTCATATGTTAATGTGTGAAGGTATATATGTATTCAAGTTAATATACATATAAGTGTACATTATGTTTAAATTGAATGTTTTTTTATTAAAAAAATTGTACACAAATATATATAGATGTTGGTGTCTGTGTTTTAATTTTAAGTACATTTATTTTCAGCACACCTAATTTCCATGTTTATAATTTTTCAAGGGGATTTCATTTATTATATTCTAGTGTAATTTCATTTTATGAAATTATAAAACAAGATTGATTTTATTTATACCCTTTTAAATTTTACATAAAAACTTAATATTGTCAAATTTATAAGAGTTGTTATTCTTATGATATGTTTATATATATATACAATGAATTAAGGTTTTATTATAAAATCATACTTTTTTATAATTTTACATGAATAATATAATTATGTTTTCAATATTATTTATTAAGGGTGTAATTAATTTATGGTTATGATTTATCCATGAAAGTAAGATATATGTGTATATTGTTAAAAGTGTTAGTTAATGTGAATAGTAAATTTTAAAATTTCTATTATTCTATGTAAAAGATTCATATATTCACACAACTATTTTATGTATAGAATGTTATTGTCAAATATCAAATTTTTAATTGAGTAAATGATTATCTAATAACATTATTGAAGGATATATTTTAAATGATAATTGTAAATCTTTTATTCCCTATTTCATATAATGTATTTTATGATTTTATGAATGAAATTTAAAATACATGTATGATAATTACCTTTTTTAATATTCTATGTTAGGGATAATTGTCATGAGTTTTGGTTACACCAAATCACACAAGTGATTTTTTAATAAAGTTAATATATATATATGTAAGTGTGTAAATTTATTTATGAATTTTTATGTTTTAAAAGAGAAAACTTTATTGATTATATATATAAAAATGGAAATAAAATATTGTTTTTTTAAACATTACTTGGAATTTATAAACATGAAAGGGAAGTAGGGAGTGAACTCATCCGTAATAATGTGTATAGGCCCAGACAACCTTCAATGTTTTAAGTGATTCCATGGTTTTTATTTTGAAGGATTTCATAATAATTTTTGAAAAATCACTAGATTATTATAAATAAATTTCAAAGTGTATGTATTTTTCAAAGGTTATATATTTTTTTCTAATACATAAGTATTTTCAAAAGTAGTTCAATGTTTTCAATATTTTTAAAAGGTATTATAATGTTTTTAAATTCTTAAATATTTTTCAAAAGTATTATAATGTTTTCAAAGCGTAAGTAATTTCAAATATATGTTTAGAAGTTCTTTTCAGAAATGATGTTTTCAAGATTATAGGTCATTTCAATGGATTTATAAAAATTATTTCCCAAAGCTATATATTCTCAAAATTGTTTTCAAATGATATTTAAAAATTATTTTCACTAAGTATATTCTAAATTATTTTCAAAATTATTTTCAAAAGAAATTTCAAAAAGTATTTTAAAAAAATTTCACTGGAATTTTAAAATCTCTTTACAGAGAAATTATTCTCCCCCCATGTTTTTATAAAATGTTTTCAATATCACCTAAACATTCTTTGGAGTTTATTTTTGATAAGGATCTTGTGAGGGAAACGTTAAATCATTTAATTTTTATTTATTGTTTTGTTAATTTGTAATAATGGTCCTTTTCCTAAAATGAATAGATCAAGAAATATCTTCAGATGTAAATGAATATATATTATTTAGTTACTTTTTATAAAAAAAATATTCATCGATTTTGTACTGAATCAGGAAGTATAGTTTGGGTCACTATATATTGTTAAGAGTGTGGCGGTGAAAATGAATATCCTAAGGGGGTGGGGGTGTTATGTGTTAGTCATGGGGATATGACCATTATATCAGAAGGGTCATGGATGCATGGGGTAATTCATGGATTAGTAAATGTAGAACTGGGAAGACAATGAGAAACCTATAAGACTCTTTTTTTATTTTTGTGGGTAATTAAAAATGGGAAATCATATACAGAGGATGATCAACTGGAGTGTTATCTCCAGGCTCAAGATAAATCTAAAAGAAATTTGAGGTGTTGTGTTTGAGGTGCGTTAGTGGGTTTAGTAGATCATGGTGATGGCATGGTATGGTGGAGGTTTTGATTGTTTAATGTAAATAGGATTCATGTATAGATTCTAGTGGTTATGTTTTAGTGACCATTTAATTCTTATTATCATGAAGGTATTATAAATAAGTGTGGGGGTGACACGTTGTAAGTTGGAGCATGGTGTTTTCTGGACAATTCAGAGGAGTATTTTCTAACTTAGGAAAGAATATGGATGAATGTAGTAAGTTAAATACTGCCTCTGTATGTCACTTTAGAGGTAATAGATTTATTTTGGGAATAAAGGTGTTATTTGGTAAAAAGGAGAGTTTTTTATTAGTTTATTCATGTATGTAGGGAATGCATCTATTCTAGTGACTTTTCTCTAATAATGATGGGTGCTGATGTGAAATGGAATTCTCATGGGTTTCAGGACATGATAAGATATAAATAATGATTGGTACACTCTAAAAGCACGAGTTCCATGTTTTTAGAGTCTTCCTGATGGGGAAAGAGCCAAAAGTTGGAAATTTTTAGTTTTTAGTTTATGATTATAGTGGAAAACACCATAGCCTAGGAAGGTTACTAAATGAAAAAAATTATTAGTGTTTGGGTTGGATGGGGTTGAGTTAGAACCATCTTGGTGTATCAGTTTTAACAATAAGAGTTTTCTTGCATTTTTTGTGGTTGGACACCTTGAGTTGAATAAACCTATTCATATGGGTGTTATAAATTCCAAAGGAGTTGGAATTATTGGTTCTATGGATTTAAATTTATAGATTTCTTAGTTGATAAAGAGGTGTTTGGATATGGAACAAAGTTGAATTGGGTAAAATTCTTCTCTTGTATATTTACCAAAAGAGTTATTTTAGGTGAACTTGTTTTTCATTAGGTTTCTTAATAATTTGGGATACCATCAGATTAGAGAACATGGAAAGTTAGTGCCCTTGTATAATGTTCCATTTGAGATTTTGAATAGAAACAGACTTATGGTTTATTTATTGGCTTCTCCACATCAGTGTGGTGTTATACACAATTTTTTCATGTGACATTATTTTGGAAGTGTCACCCATACCTTTCTCATGTGGTTTGTATTGATAATGTTGCGTTTTAGGCTAGTGCTTCCTCTGAGGAGCATCCAAATTCTGTTTTGGATTGTAGTGAGAAAAATCTATGGGGTAAGACCACGCCTTTGGTATGAGTGTTGTCTTGATATAGCCATGTTTAAGAGGTATCTAAGGAGGGGGATATTTTTGACTGTTCTAGTGGCCCAAACATTTTTCCATGGAAGATATTAAATCTTTTGAGTGGGTTCAATAATGTTCAATTATAAGGTAGAGAGATTGATTGATATGAGTATTTAATGTGGTTTATTTTTTTTAAAATACCTCCGTTTTGGTTGACATAATTCCTCTCAGAGGAAGGGATGATCCTGAGAGTGTCCTGGGTGTTTGGGACCCAAAAATGGGGAGAAAAGGCCATCCAATGTTTGTAACATTTTTTTTCAAAACTTAAGTGCTAACCATGAACCATGGTCCCAAAAAACATAAAATCAAGATACTTTTATAGAGGACATCACAAGACTACCACATGGTTTTTAAAAATTTATGGGTGACCAGCCAATCCATGTGCCTTTGTATCATCTTGAATTAAGGAAACCACACCATTGGTGTATGGTTTTTCCAACCATGTTTCCAAATCTTGTGGACCTTTTAAAGTGGAAAATTGACCATTTTTTTCTCCTAACCATTATAATTTCAAACCATATTTTCACCCCATTTATTTAATGATAGTATGTGGTGTGAACCAAGAGATCAATATTCCTAGAAGAATGATCTTATTTATTTCTAGTTCATTTTATACACTTTTTGTTGAATATCAATGCTCTTATTAATTATCTTACTCGGTTTAATTTTATTTTATAGAAGAGGCTTTGTTGGTTTTTTCCTCATCTTTAAAAACTCATGAAACATTTTACATGGAGTTATTATCCCATGTTATTGGATACATTTTAGATAAAATATATGGTTATAGTTTTATGTGTGTTTTTCTATGAGAATTAGTTAGGTGGTATATAATATTTCTCCCATTATATTGATATTGTTCCTGTAAAAGTGGATGTTCTGTTAAACATCCATGTAATTAAATTGCGTCATTGAGAAATAAAATTGTAGTGAGACTTAATTTGGGGTTTGAGAAACTTCAAGAACCCCTTTATGTCAATTTATGATTATGATACCTAGGTTTAGGCCACCAATTGTGTATTCTAACCTCTTTATATATGGTAATGTTTGGTTTTTAAATTTTGAGATTGGTGGAATTGATTTTTTCCTGATTAGGCTCATTGGTAAGTTATCTAACATAATTAAAAAAAACTACATGGTATATTCTTGTAATTAATGTATTATAGCCTTTAATAGGGAGATATTAAATGAATTCAGGTGCTATGTTTTTTTTAAATACCTATAAGGGTTTTAAAAAGGTTTTAAAGGTGTGAGTTGGATGTAAATCTCCTTTTAGATTTCAATGCGTGAATTTTATTTCTTAAATTTGGATAATTTTTCTGAAATAAGTGTTGAACAAATTTTTTTTTAACAGGGTTCATTGTAAAATTTAATTATGGTTTCTAAGTGAAAATGGTAAAGGATTAAATGAGATTTTTGTTGTTGTTAATAGCCTAAATAAAAATAATTTTCATGTTTTATGAATCAAATGTTGAGTTATTTGATTATGGAATTTGGATTAATGATGATAAACCTCATAAAATGGGTATGATGGGTTGGATTAGGATGTTGGTATGATTCTACCAATCCTCGGGGGTTCCATATTGTTTCACTACGTCCCACTAATATAATGGTTTGGTTGTGTTGTTGGACATACTTTACCCACCCTTGTAGTCCCACTGATACATAATGTAGTTTGGGATAGTGTAATTATTCTCAAAACATACATGGTATAGACATGGAATTAAATACCAATGGTTAGAAAATTGGATATGGAATTCTTCATCCTTAAATGGCATAATGGACAAAGAGTTTTGATTCATAGATATAATAATAAGACTGATTCTCCAGGGTACCTTGAATTAAAATTAATTAATTAATGAACTCACCTTTGAGACATAAAGTGTGATATTATAAGATTTATTATTCAGATAAGCCACATGTTCTAAGAATGTTTTGATTGCCTCAGGTATCACATGGAACCCGAGGACTGTTGTTGTTAATTAAATAATGATTAATTATATAGAAGCTATTTTATATTGGAGGTCATGTTTATTTCTTATCGTCCTTATGAATACACTATTTTTAGGAAGGATATTGCCTTATACACCATTGGGGGTATCCTACTTAGTTATACTTACATCCTTCTTGGGCCTCTATAGAACATTTTTTCTCAAGAATAAGCTACTTGTTTCAGGTAGTGGTTCAATAAAAAAAACCTGATTTTTTTACTTAGGATGATTGGATAGATCTTCGGATATTAGGTCCAAGTGTGGACTCGGGACCAAATTCATAGTTATTTAAACATTTGGAATTTAGGTTTTTATTGAATAACACCATAAAATTTAGAATAGTCATTTATTTGGTACCTCATGTTTTTATATAATATTGGCACTTTCCAAATGTCTCTCCATTATTTATTTATTCTATTTTTTATATCCAGTGATATTATTATTTATGATGTTTTACATTGATAATAGGGTGTAGTCTTCCCACTAGATCTCCATAGACCTGTGTTGGTAGTTGACAGCCTGTGGAATTTAGGGAGGCATTCCAAAGGTCTTATAGTTCACCACATTTTGATGTTATCTAGTATTATTCGGGATATGGTGATACATATTCTCTAAAGTGTTTCAATATTTCCTGGATCTTTTCTATCATTTCATAAAAAATATCTCCTCCATATCCCTTCCTTTTTCCAACTTCATTCCAACACGTTGGAGTTCTATGTTTATTGTCATAAAAATAATTATATGGGTAAATATAAATGATTAAATAGAATATATTATTTTATATAAACTTCAACAATGGAAGATACTAACCACAACCACATCTTATGTCCATAGAGACCAGTTTATTCATGTATTTTAGAGTTTTAATTTTCTTAAAATGGAGCATATTCCTTAGGGTGATATATCATACTGACGTATAAAAAGATGTTCAATTCCTTTTTAAAACTCATCCAAAATAATGTAGTGATCATTATATCATGATATAATATAATTGATATTAGTATTCTATGATTGCTCATTACATCTTTAATATATATCATTGAATGATGATCAAATCATAAGTGTTATTGATTGGAAATGAAGTGAATGTGACTTGTAAGTCTATCCACTAGAACCAAAATGGTTTTTTTATTTTTTATTTCCTCTAGAGACTAATGAAAAATATCCATAGATATATTTTTTCTATTTCCATGTTATTATGGATAACAGTTTCATCACCACCAAGGATTTTTATAATTATTCCTTCAATTGTTTAAATAGAAATATCATTAAAGTATATTAAACAATATTTTTTCATATTATCTAAAGATATGAAATCACAATGATATCTATGAATATTTATATTCTATAGGTTTATTGATAATATTGATTAATGAGAATCATCTAATAGTTATTTTTTCCTAAAACATTGATGGAACACATAATCATGTTTCATATATTACACCTATATCATTATCAATACTGAACTCTAATATTTTCCCCTTTATTATTGGTCACACATTATTTATTCATCAATATATCCTTTGATACACCTTAATAATTTCCATGGTAGATATTGGAGAAATAATTTAAGGATATTAGGATGTTGAACATTACTTAATAATTCATATATCAATCCTTTTTTATTTTAAAGAAGATTAGGACCGTTTATATATTCATCATGGGTAGGGTTTCAAGATCCTTTTAGCTTTCTACATATACCACATATATTTATAATCTACGAAAATAATAAATTGATAATTCAAAGTCATTGATCATATATAACCATAATATTTTTCATCTATTGAAATATTTCTATTTGAATATTTACTTTATATATTTATGATAATTAAATATCATAATATATTATTTATAGGGATAATACCTCTATATATTCAATGATAATATTACTGCTTTCCACTCTAAATCAAACATTGAGTTATTTTTCTCATGCACTATAATTTTTTTTTGAAATATAAAATATCACATTTTCATTTTATGGGAGTATAATACCCATTCCTTTCATTCATGCATCATTTTATATCGCAAAGCCATTAAAATTAATGATAATTAGACAATAGATGTAGTTAATAAAATATCTCTTAAACCCTCAATGATCTCTTAAAATTCATCTATAAAAACAAAAATTACTCATTTTTAGTATATTCTTGTTTAGTGTGTTTGAAAATGATGATAAATTTCTCACAAGCAATCTATTATACCAAACTAGTTTATAGAAACTATAGATCTCCATCATAAATATTGGTATTGTAAATTCATCTATTAAATTTTTCATTGAAGGATCTATAAAATCTATTTACATGCTAGAAAATTCCCCATGAATATGAGTTTCTCCATCTAGAAGTCATATTTAATGTAATTTTCATATAACATCCCACTTCATAATGTATTTAGCATAATATTTAAATACTTTTCATGTTCTTAATTACATTCGGAATATATGGGAATATATTCTATAAAGACCTCTATCAATTTTTTAAGGTAATCTCAAAAGAAAATATTCATTATTTCCTTGAATATTTATGAATCATTAATAATATTGAATGGAATCACTATTAACTCATAGAGTGTATATCTTATACATAAAGAAATATTTGCAATATTGTCCGTTTTCACCATTAATTGATGATATCATGATCTATGATCTATCTATAAGAAGTATTGAAACCATATTTTCAATCTAATAAGTTATCAATCAATTGAAAATGATACATTTTATTTTTCATCATCTAGTTATACTTATTCTAATGAAGGTAGAGATACATTGACCAATCCTTCTTCTCATCAATGAGTAATGGTGTTTCCCATAAATAAGCAATACCTCATATAAAGTTTTTAAAAAAATTAATTTTAGTTTCAGTTTGTGCTCTTATAGTATAATATCGGATATTTTTTACAGATATTTAGATATGGGTTGTGTTTTTTTATATTTATACATTAGGTGAGTCACAATAGAGGGGAGAATACTAGTTAATTTTTTTTTTCAATTTTCATACCCACTCTAGTATTCAGTTTAATTATAGTTATAATGTTCCAATAAAATAATAGGCTAGTGTAACTAAAAGTTTTTGAAATAGATCAAGAGATACATTGATTCAAAAGAAATAAAAAAAACATACATATTGATTAATCACATTATAAATTTAGTTTATGGAAGATTTAGAAAAATAAAGTAAAATTAAAAGTATAAAATTCATGCATGGTGGAAAGTTAAAAAAATGATGAGTGTTGAATGATATCCCAAAAAAACTATTAAAGGATATAACAAAGACAAACATTTATCAAAATTCAAGGAGGATCTATAAACCAGATCCAAGGTACCCATATTTTGATCTCTATAATCCCTAGGGATAAACCCATATGGAGGTGGATATGTCATTCTATCCACATAATCTCTTAATTTTAAAAATAATGAAAATTCAATATTCATATCCCAAAAAACCATTAATCACATTGGATATGACACAAAACTATTTTCCTATAATTTTAACTACATGATAATAATGATTATAAATATAATCAACACAATATAAAATTATAAAGTGATCTAAAATGGAATCCTTAAAACAGATCAAGAATTTAAGAGAAAATATTTTGAAATAAATCTATTACTCTGATTAGAAGAAATTTTGGAGAAATGAAATTTGAAAACATTAAAATGATTAGAGTCTTTTAAAAGTCACATTATTCCTTATTTTTATATAATGTACCTGCGATAATATTTATAGAAAATGTTCTAAAAAACTTTAATGTTCAAAATCAATATTCAACAGAGTTAGTTTTAACTTCATTGGACATAGATTCATCATATTTTGATGAAATAAATATTTCTCCACATATTCTAAGGAAGTTAATACCAAACCACTATATTGCTTCTACAGTTAGTGAAATCCAACTTGTTAGGAAATTCAGTACACATATTTTCATCTGGTAACTTAAAAAAACTAAAAAAGGATATTTGATGATAAATATATCCCATTAAAAGAATATTATGATATAAAAAACTAAGTTTGTAAAATAATGACTATCTAAACAATCACCTGAACAACATCCCTAAAAATATTCAACTTATAGAGAAGTATAAGATATACAATAAATTTTATATGTTTGACTGAAATACAAAAAAAAATCTTATTAAACACATCAGTAACCTCATACAAATATTCTTCCACATAGAATATATGTAAGAAAATTTCTAGGGAAAACATGCTATCTTAAAAAAGTCAAGCATAAGAATCATTCTCCAACTTATGGAAAACTTAAACATCAAAAACTTTAATAATATATATAATGAAAAATTATCCTTTCAATTGAAAAAATATATTATTTAATTTAAATAAACATTTCCAAATATTATTATCCTTTGTGATTTAAAAAATGAATCTCTCCCTCTTTTGAAAAATAATATACATAAAGTTGATGATTAAATATATCTTTTGATTTTTTAACTTTATCATTTTTGAGATGAATTATTGTAATAAAAACATGCAATATTTTCAAAATAATAGTTTTTCATAATTTTATCCCCTTAATATATGACATAAAAAATAATTTAAGCAGAGCAATAATAGAAGGTTCTTGTTAATTTTAATTCTATATAATAAAAAAATTAATACATTGGATGTAGAATCCATTAATTGTAATGAAAAACCCCTCAGTGAATGCATTTTTCTATTAAGAAAATATAGGCAAAGAAACAATTTCAGCTTTAGTAAGATGTGAGTCTTAAAAAATGTTAAATAATGATAATATAAAGATGATTTAACCTTCTTATGGATGCAAATTTATGATACATACATATGATATACCTTATTTTATGATGGTTCTGGTTTAAATTAAAATGGTAATATATTTTTTTCACTATGTAAATATGATTGAAAAACATATTTATAGCTCATGTAAGAGTCATAAAAACCACAAAAATAAATTAACAAACTTAAAAAAAATTGTGAGTAGGTATTAGATGTAAATGAAAATAATAACTTTGGTTTAGTGTATTTTTTATGAAATAATTTTCAAATTATAAAAGCGTAAAAGTAAATTTATTTGATAATTTTAGTTCAACAACAGTAATAAATTAATTTAAATGTACTCCTAATGAATGTAAAAATTGTTTTTTATATGATTAGAAGACAATAAAATTTATATAAATGTTTAAAAAATTATTGAAAAATATCTACACCTATTTTCAATGTGTCTTTCAATATTAAGAAATAAATTTAAAATGAATTTAATTGAATATCACTATAAATTGATCATTACTGACTTTTGTTTAATATATTCCAGTCTATAAATATTTAAGGGTTTAGTATAAATTCAATATGTTGATTTTCCATTTTGATAATTTCAATAAAAATATCCCCATTTTCTATGTGATCCATAAGAAAATGATGTCTTTCATCTATGTTAATAGATTATAAATGATGATTTGGAATTCCTAGATAGTGATATTTTGTTATTATTGTCATAAATAATTTATATTTGAGTATATTTCAATCCAAAATTCATGAGTGTGTGTTATATATAAAATAAATACGCACAACAACATCTATATTCTATATATTTATCTTTAATTTGAAGGGCGAAATAAATTATTGATACTTATAAGTACCCAATACAACAAACTCTCCTAAAAATGGATTATTTTGTAATTAGTCTCCATATCCGTCCTATATCATCGAGTTCTAGAATTTTATTTAATCTCGAGTTTAAAAACATTTTCATAATAAAACATTGAAAAATCTCTGATGAATGTTTCATGTAGTGGAAAATGAATTTTACTAATTTGAAAATGTGATTCCATCATATATTCTTGGAATATAAAATATTTAAATCAATAAAACATCATATATCGATGAGTATTCATTAAATAAAGTAAACAAATGATCCCAACTATACAATTTTTTTTATAAACCTAAATTTATCAAGATTTAATTTTGTTGTGGTACATACCTGGGTACACATACTCAATAAACATTCAAAACAATTTTTTTTATTAAATATATTTTATATTTATATTTAGTTTAACTAATTCCTTATAAATTTTAAGAATTTTCAAAACCATGTAAATTTTTTATTGACTAATCATTCTCATTTAAAAATCAATCTTCATACATTTAGAAACTTCATCAGAAATAGATTTTGGAGTTAAGAAAAAAATAATTTCATCAAAATAAATTTGAATAAATGTGGTTTCTATTAAAACATTATTTATAGAAAAAATGGATTTTTATTTCCATCAATAAAAATAATTCAATGTAAAAATCAAGTAATTCTATTGTATCATGCTCTTTGAGATTTTTAACTCCATAGAGATATTTGGTATTCTTAAACACATGTTCTAGAAATTTATTTTCGTCAAATGAGGTTGTTTCTCAACATAAAATTACACCTAAATATAACAATTAAATAGAACACTCTTATTATCCATTTTACATAAATTAATATTAAAATTTCAAAAAATATTTATTGAATTTAGATAGACTCAATATTAGATAACTATGGAAAAGTATCATCACAATCTATTCTTTTTTCTTGATGATAACCCATTATAACACATATTGATTTATTCTATACAAATTTTAAACTTTCAACACATTTGTTTCTAAAAACCCCATTTTAATATAATCACTAGATTTTTTTAGGCCATTCAACCAAAGTTCAAGCATCATTAAAATTTAATGATTAGTCTATTCATATATAAATATTTTCGAACATTTACCACTAGAGAAATCATCTTCTTTTATAGGTTCAAATTATGATAGGAATACACTATACCTAAATTCATTTCGGAATGAGTTTTTAGTTTTGAATTGTTTAATCATATTTCCAAAGATAATATTAGTTGTATGAACCCTTAAGAGAAACTAGTTTTGAGGAAAAAAAAGTAAGTTATTCCTCAACTATATTTTCATTATATTACTTTGAAGTGACTTTTGGATACTAAATATTTTGCGACCTAAATTACAGAGGATTTAATTTTTACATTTAATGTTAAACATCTAGAAAATGAATAGAATTATTTTAAAAAACCCCATCAAGAGGGTTAACTATTAGATATTTTACAAAAACATATGGATCCATTTCAGCATATTTTACATGATCCATTTCATAAAAAATGTTATTTTATTTATTAAAAACACTATGATTAAATAGTTATAGAATAAAATATAAAAATTATTTCATTCAAATTAGAGTCATATTTAGGATATTTATTTTTTTGTATTCAAAATAATTACATTACACCCTAATTATATGAATTATGAATTTCTTGGTTTTCTTCCAATACACAACTCATAAAGGGTTTTATTTAGAAAATTATAAATTAAAACAAAATTTAGAATAGAATAACTAATATCCATAGCCTTAAACAAAAAAATCTTAATAATCACATAATAATTTTTATGTGACTTTAAGGATATTTCTTTTTTTTGTTATACTCCTCTATATTTTTCTTGTGTTTTTGAGTGCTGTAATATTATGATTTATACCATTATTATTAAAAAAAGTTTTAAAATATGATTTTTCAAACTCACCACTATGATCATTTGGTATATTAATAAAAAGGATGATTTTATCATTTTTAATGAAATTATGAAATATTTTAAAACAAAATAATGATAAACATTTTTGAGTAAGAAAATATGTCCATGTAAATCAAGTGTAATCATAAATAGAGAAACACACAAATTATTTACCCCTAATTATTATATTTTTATACGAAGAAATATATTCATGTGAACCAAATGTAAAGATCCAAAATTTTATACTTCACTCATATTTTTAAAATTATAAATATATTCCTCACCAAATTAATAAGGATCATAAATTTTGGTTGAGTTTTAGTTATATTCTAATAAATACCTATCATGACCTTTTCTATAGAGTTTATCTGAATTTTGAACGTTATTGTGACCTAATATTAATTGAAAAATAAAATTTAAATATTTAAATACACAAAAATAAGTAAAATTCTAATTTTTACATTCTTCTATGTCATGTGTGTAAACTTTATTATGTGTATCTAAAAATTAAACAACATTAGCATTTGAACATAGAATAATGCATTTATCATTTGAAAATTACCCAAGGTTTCCCTAATTATATAGTTTTATTTTAATTATAATTTTGTGGTTGTTTACTAAAACACATAAAACATTATAAATTATGGATTTTCCCTAAAATGGAACACAAAAAATTATAATGATTCCAGCTAGTGAATTGTCTTCAAAAGTTACTCGTCAATTATTTTGAATTTATATATTCAAGAAGATAGAATATTATCCTATTATGAGTCAATAATAACTATGGTTATGTACCAAATTTTTTATCAATTAGTATATAACAAATTTTATATGAAATATAAGGACTATGTTCTTAGTATCTAAACATCCTTGGGTCTCAAAATATTAAAAAACTATATTTTAACAACTCACATCTATTCTACTATTTAATACCGAATAATATAAAATTATTTATAAATAAAGGATTTATGAAATATAAAATATTTAATATCAATTATGGTAAAAAATATTCTCTAGTGACCAACCCTTTGGAATTTTGTACTAAACTGTACACATTTAGGTATAAAATAATTTTACTAAAATAAGAATAATCAAAAGATAAACCATTTTGATTAGAATGTATAGATATTTTTATTTTCAAAACATCTTATAAAAATTTAATTTAAAAGATTTATGTTTATAAAACATTTTTTTTAGAATACTAAGATCATATTTAAATGTAATAACTAAATTCCATTCACCAGAAGTTGAAATTGAACTAGATTTATACTCTAAATGTAATGAATGTTTACTAATAATAGTTTTATGCTTTTAAAGCCTATTACTTTCTCTATAAACATAATACATAGAATACTATTAGTTATTATTTATCATTCTTTTTATATTTTAATTGACCTTAAATATCTTACCAATTTATTATATGTTGGAAAATATTACCAATTATCAAATGTTTTCATATTTTGATAAATTATCTTCCAATGAATTTAATTTATCATCATTCGATAAAGTTGAATAATCAAAATTAGATGTACAAAAAAATATAAACCAAAGTTTAATTTATAAGAAAATTTTCATCTCTAAGAATATTTTCATTGGTACAAACAATTTTCTAGCTATAACTTCAACTTTCCTCTAATGAACTATCAGTGGTTATTCCACCTCTAATTGGACCAAATATATCAAATGATTTATGAAATCCCCCCCATATTTAAAATTTATCTTTGATATCCTATATTTTTTCCTTAATCTTGAGAAATATGGTCATACAAGACTAATCTTTAAATTACCTAACATATAACATCAAAAGAATATTTATTCTCAAGAATTTATAATCTTTCCAAAGTTCATACCAGATGTTCTTATTTCTAATGATTTTATTAATTCATTTTGAAAATGGGAAAGAACACCTTTAGTTGATTCAATGATCATAATGTTGTGTGTCACTCTTTATAATTAGCAACAAACTAAAGCTTCATATATCTAAGAAAATACATATCCTTTAATGAGCCATCAATAAATATTTATTTAGTATAGTATTAATGAAAAGTGCCTTCATACAATCATGACAACACCCTTAACCATTTATATAAAAAATAAAATGATTATTAGAAGTCAGAATGTCTATTGATCCTATTTATATTCCTACTATTAGAGAATAATATTTTCCCCAGCACACATTTAGTGTAAGATTTTAAGACATTTCGGATAATCTAAAGAAATGTTAAAATGAATATCCAAATTAGTTTAAAATTTAGTGGCAATCCATGATACCAAGTGGTATCCTAGATATATGTTACCTAAAAGTTATAAGTGTTTATGTGAGTGGGGCACTGAATTGTAGTTAGAAATTAACTTATAATTTTCAAACCCAGTCTAGTATTCAATTTTACAGTAGTTATGATGTTCTTATAAATTCAAAGATAAGAAATATTAAAAGTAGTGGAAAATTAATAGTTGGTAAATTAGTGTAAAATCTATAGAAAAAATATCGATGAAGATAAAAAATTCAAATTGTTTATAATTAACCAAAATTTTATTGAAGTAAAATTAATAAAAATATGGATAATAAAAAATTTTCAAAATAGAGGGGACTTCATGAAAATATAAATACTCCTCTAAAGGATATTATAAAAACATACTTTTATCCAATGTGATATCATGATTTTCAATAAAGATTTGAATAACCTATATTTATCTCTTCAAAAGCCCACAAATTAAACCAATCAGTAGCTGCCTCTATCTTCCAATCCCCATAAACCCCTGGTCATAATGATCAGAAAAAATAATATATTCCAATCCCAAAATACCTTGATAACAAAGGACCATACACTATAATTTATTCTTATCCTTAAAATCCCTTAATGAATATTTATTAGAATTGAAATGAATACAACTAAAAATGATAAATAGCTTTACAATATAGAACCATACTCATTGGTAGATCATAGAAAAAAAATACTCAACAAGAAAACCATGAAATTTATTTGAATCACAATTAGTAACAAGAATTTACACAAATATAAAATGAACACTAACTTTTTGAATTATCATTATTACTTTTTCTGATTCACTAAGCTACACTTCTATTTATTGATGAAATTTTATGAAACTTCAATATTAAAAATTTTATTTATTTGGAATTCGATGTAATTGTATCATAAGTTATATTTTTATCTTACAATAGAATCATTATTGGTCTATAACTTCAGATGAATTAATTCTTGCACCACTATACTGATTTTACATCTAGAGAAATCTTACATTCCAGGAAACTTAGTTCACTATATTTTCAAACTACAACCTAAAAAAGTATACAGAAAAAACATTTGAAGTTAAATAAAACAAACAATGATTCAATTTTTATTTCCAAAAAAAATATTTAAAGGAATAATTATCTAAACAATTACCCCAAAAATCTATTTAAAATTTAGATCTCATTGTGTTAGATCTATAGAGAAATCAACCTATAAATATTCAGAAATAGCAATAAAATATTCAGGATATACATTGATATATTCCTATGTAATCAAAATTGGGTCAATTATAATCCTTTCCTATGTGTCAACCATTTTAAAAATATATTCTTAATCATAAATGAACACTATAAAAACACATTTTAGCTATATTTATATTTTATCTAGGTTTCTAAAGATTAATAATTCAAACATTTCTAATTATTTTCATCAACCAAAACATAAGTAATTTTTCTAATTTTTTAAAACATCATTAAATAGCCATGTTATTGAATCACAACTAATTAGATGTGATTTAAAAAACATAATTAATTATAGTTATTTAAAAACATTGATAATTACCCAAAATTTATTTACACATATTTTCTAAAAACATAGGTAAGGATTTTGGGAAAAAGAAGTAAAATATGAGTTATATATACACACATAAATGTTTTTTTATTTATAAATTTGGGTAAAGTATGTTTCTTTTTTTTAACATTTCTCTATACACAATACTATAAAACAGGATTATAACAACATCGCTTCTTCCCTAGTTGGATTTTGTTGTAGAAATAAGTCACTATAGTCATATTCTTGTTTTGAACATAAATATAGGTTGCATATAGGCACCATCAAAGTGGTACAATGGATATAGATTTACATAAGCATACATGTGTACTTTATTTATTATTCTAATGGTGTCAGAAAGTATTTATATCCACAATCGACTTTAAACCAAGTCCATATCCCTCAACACCCCTCTCTATGACCGTGGCTTATATTGAGTCGTGGACCTATCCTCTAAACCTAAAGGTTATCACAATAATCATTTTGACCATGGTTGTAGATTTTGGTGTCACAGGCTATGACCACGCCCCTAAGATGGATGTGGGCGTAGAGAGGATATAACCACGATTTACTAATCCATAATATTAATAATAATTTTTATATATTTTTTACTCTGTATATAAGTTTTATCAAAATATATATATAAATGTTTTAGGATAGTGGTTTGTTATTATTATTCCAAGCAAGAGATATGGGATTGAAACATCTATAAATGTTATTTTGAAAATATACCTATTTCTATTGTATCTCTATTC
Source organism: Viscum album (assembly GCA_963277665.1). Taxonomy (NCBI): domain Eukaryota; kingdom Viridiplantae; phylum Streptophyta; class Magnoliopsida; order Santalales; family Viscaceae; genus Viscum; species Viscum album. Next base: position 1,626,451,840 of record OY728161.1, on the reverse strand, counting down.
TGAGGATAAGTTCGATGTTGTCCAATGCATATGGATGGGGCTACGTCCAAGGTCAAAGACTGCTGCCATAGTCATAGAGGAAATTATAATGAAAATAACCACTATGGTAAACCTGTCTATGGACATAGTAAATAAGCCAGATCGGGTATCCTATAAGAATTATCACTGACCGTGGATATCATTAATTTTATAGTAGTGACACCCTAAACCTAGGATATTCCAACACCACACCCTCCACCCTTATAAAGTAAATGATGTAAACTTTAGTGTTGACATAGACAAACCCCTGATTTTGACTCATAGATCTTGATGGCCAAAATCCTCCAATATCAAGATACGATTCCATTGTAAATCTAGACGATAATCAATAATAGGTGAGTTTAATCTTTAATCTATTATGAAGGACATAACCCTCGATGTAACTAGTCTGGGTGAAATCCTTTAATATTTATCATGTGTGTGTGTCTATATATATATATATATGTATAATTCTATATAAGTATAAATAAAATAGAAAATAAATAAATAAATAATATTTGTAATATTTTAAATAATTTTTTATATTTTTATATATTTGTAAAGGACACAGACACACACACACAAATATATATATATATATATATATATTCAATATGTTTTTTGTATTACAATATATAATATTATTATATATGTTAATATATATATATATATTTAAAGTGAATATATATTTAATATATATATTATTTATAAATATTATAATATATATATATATTATTTTTAATGTTATATAATACTATTGTATATTTATATATAATGTATAAATATTTTTATATGAATTATATATATAATTTAATATTTTAAAATAATATTATATATATAAGGTGTATATATATTTATAACAGGTCCAAGAAGGGGGCACAACTCAATGAAAATACATACGCGCACATGCAGTAAGCTAGGGAGACCAAACCTAAGACCTATCCAACACCCTATAGGGCCTCTCCTACTGAGATTCACTATGGAGGAAATTTATATATATAAAAAAATATATTAACAATAACTATATTTATATAATTATTATTTTTGGATAATATTTAAATTTTTTGAAACATAATACGGTGTATTATATTTTGAAATTTCATTTAAAAATTCATATATGTGTATGTGTGTTTGTATATGTTAGTTCATATTAATATAATCTATATAACTATATTTATAATGAATATATATATATAAATATTATTTTTATTTAATTAAATTAATGTGTGTGTGTAGTTGGGGTGGTTCCTTAGTGGAAAAAAACAATGTAATCTCACAATAGAAACAAGTGATCAATTCTTGGATAGAGGGAATTTCTATAGGTACTGTAGCAATATTATAACTTGCAATTTAGTGGGGGTATTGTAGTATAAGTACTATTTATCACATATGATATTTTAGGCCATAAATCTAGATTCCAGGATATTGGGCCACTAGGAAATCTATCCATCAAAAAGGACATCGAGCCATAGGGCCGCCTGGTCATCATAAATGCAAAGAAGGTGGCATAGCGAGACTTGATGAACGATTTGACATAATTGGAAGGTGGTGCAGCATGATAACACACAGATGTCGTTGGGTGGGAGTCCTCTAAATAGGGATGAGCATGTTTTCATCAATCAAACAACTATCCTTCAACATGAATTTACTTTGTGGGATAGATGGGTGCCCATCCACATTATAATCTAATAAATGAGGCTTGTTAGATGATGTAGTGAAAAATGAAGCTGATACAACGTGGTTACATGTAGAAATCACAAGGTGATTGGATCGAATGACAGATTTATGTGATGGAGCTTATCTTCTGACCCTACTCCCACACAGATCATCAAAGTGGGATGTAGAGTCTCCTTGAAATAGTGTGCCAATGGACAACAAGATGCAATGATTAATGGAGGGGTGGGGGAGTGTTTTTGGTTGGTAACATGGTGTGATGACTACTTACTATGGGGGAGGGGGGAATAAGACTAGTGACACAACATGACATAACTAGATAAATTTTTCGGAAAACATGTATTCCTAATTTAGGTGACTAGTTCTTCTTGACACAAATGTTTTTATTCCTTTGGTCCTCTAGGCCTTCAGGACATATATTGTAACAAAATAGGTTCATTTGGGGATTTCCATTTCTCATGGGGTGTGATGAGGATTGACCCACCAAGGTGATAGGGTGGGTCGTTTACTTGATTTCTTGTAATCCCATGCACCATAAATAATAATAATAATGAAATAAATGCATGTCTGTAAGTGTATATATATTTATATATAAATTCACACACACACAACTATATATATAATTTTAATTTAATGTTCTTTTAAAATATTAATATTATATTATTTTATATATTTTATATAATATATATTAATATATATTAGAATATATTTATATTCTAAAAAGTTTATATTAAGTAGTCTATTAAATGTAATATTTACTTTTATATGTGAAAAATATTAGTCAAATTTATATGTATATTAATTAAATTAAATATTCATTTAATTTTTTTAGTATTTTATATATTATAAACTATATAAGGGAATATATGTTATATTGAATACATTTATTACACAAACATGGGCATACGAGCCATAGATTTGGGTATTCAAGCCACAGGGCCTTTGGGCTGCCAAAGGCCTTCAGGCCTCTGGGCCTCTAACCCATCACCATCTTTATGGAAAGGGGATTTTAGACCATCAGTGGGGCTTTGGGATATATTTCATTTGGGTATGATGCATCTAGTTTTGAAAACACATCACCATGCCCAGAGGAGGAATAAGAGAAAGTAGAAACCAACAAAGCAAAGATAACCAAATTAGGAATGAATATAGGGACATAAAAAACAACACGAATGGGACTGAAAAACATGTAGTTCTTCATGATGAGATTCTAGATGATCATCAATTTTAGTTGGGGAGATAGGTACTATTAATTAAGCACAAGATGGGGAGGGGTTGTTCAACAATTGTTTGTTCATTAGTCGTCCAAGTCTTGTATCAGGCCTTGTACCTTTTCGACTTGAAGTCAAGAAATTGGACTTTGGGATTTCTAATGTTCTGATGGAAATGGGAATTCAAGACAAGTAAGAGTTCTCTATGATTCTAATCATAAATATTATAATATAGAAATTAAAAAAAATATTAGGCCACTGGGCCATCACCAACCCCATTACACAAAGACACACATACAAACTAATATATATATATATATATACATATCTTATTTTGTATATTTTAATATATATATATGTATATTTTTTTGAAATAATATATTATAAATATTTTTTTTAAAAAAAAATATTTAGTATATGTATATTGAGAGAATAAAATAATATACATATTTTTGAAAAAATTTAAATCATTTATTGATGTTTTTTCAATTTTTAATTCCTTAATTTTCAATGTTTTAGTAATTAATGGATAAATTTGAAGGTGAAAATGAAGAATATTTGAATGAGTAAAAAAGGATGTTTTGTGTTTAGAATTCATTTTCAAAATTTTGATGATGTATTTTGATTTTTTATATATTTTTATGATTTTTGTGTAAAAATATAACCATCTAGGCTGTTCCTCAATAAAGGCCTATGCACCTCTTAATAAAGACACATGGGGCCGACGATGCCACACATTCTCTAGTTGATCCAGTAGCCAACTGAGGAGTTCATGGAGCACGATCTATGGGTGTTGAATCCCTACAAGAGGGCCACATGAGATCATGCCCCATGGTGATCATAGGTGGACCAAATAGAATTTGTGGGTCACATGTGTCGCAGCCAACATGTGTGTGTGCATGTGGCGTCAAGGGAGACCACCTGAAAGCATGAATGTGAGGTGATCCCACATAGAGTCTTATAAAGTCTTGGTTCCCATCTCATAGTTTCGATGTTGGAAGGGATATCCACCACTGCTCTGCTATAGACCGCTGTAGTCTACTGATGCTACACCACCTTCACCTCTAAAGCACAGTAGTGCCACTATGACCTTATAGTTGAGCATCACCCCAACATCCACCACAACCGCCGCTCACAACCGATGTCCTCATTCGCCACCACCACTGCACCGCCCAAGAATCATAATGGCTGAACACCCGCAACACCAGCCAACCTCGACCACTGGCACCACAATCATTTCCCCTATTATCTTGTCACGCCGGCATCACCAATATCACTCTACTATCCACCTCATCCCACCACCATAGATCCTTCTTCATCACCTGAGGTAGCCACTGCCTCACCCCTATAGAACATCCCTCATCCACCTAGCCGCCATGAAATCCACATTCGTCCTCGGTCTTCGATCACCATGGTGACTTCATCTGGGAACTATGAAGGCTAATAAGGATTTAGAGACTAACAAATTTCCACCATGATTCTAGGTCCACCTCTGTCCAACTCCCACACCAGTTCTAACACTACCACTCGTCGTTGCTACCTCCCTCGAGTCAACCCGAGCCACATGGAACTAGTCACTCATCTCCATTGCCTCTAGGTCACTGTTGGGTAGGCTCTACTCTCCTACTGCCACCACTGTAAGGGAATCCTCCAAAAACTATGAGGGATGGAGGAACAGGTATCCACCAAATTCCCCACATGCCACCTCTCCGCCTACACTTTACTGCTTGACCAGACCAACACACCCGAGCACCATAAGCCTCCACTTTCCACCTCAACCTCATCACTAGGCATTGTATCCATCACCACATATTGTCTCCACCCTCAATTTCACTCCATCCACTAAGGTTCCACATTCACCTATTGCGCACTATGCATCTTGGGTTCCATGCATGCACTTGGGCTCGCTCCGTCTCTGTGTGGATGTCCTCCACGCGGCCCCTTGACACCCACAACCTCCTCACCCATTCAAGGAAGAATCAACACCACCACAAAGGAGGAGCTCCTCCTCCTCCCCTTAAATATCTTTTAATTTTTCATGGATTTTTAATTTTCTAATTCAATGACTACTTCATGCATGGTGGTGTAGAATTATTAGTGATTATGTGAAGGGCAGTGGGATCCTATTTTTGTGATGCTTGAGTTTTTAAAAGTTTTCAATTAAAAATTATCTTTTTTTATTTGAATTGTTTTCAATTTAATTTAGTTTTTAATTTAAATTAAATTTCATAGTATTTTAATTTATTATTAAATATTATGTTTCTCTAATTTAAATATCATTCAACCCTTAATTTATCTTTTTATTTTTACACCAATTGGTTAATTTTTAAAGAAAATCAAATGAGGGAGTGGTTTAGTGATTGATAAACCCCATGAATAAATTAAGATAGACTAATAGAATTATTTAGGGAAAATAAATACCAGATTTGGTATTGCCTAAGTAATTAAAAATAGTCCACTATTATTTCCACATTTTTACATATAATTAAATCAAAGGTGAATATAAGAATCAATTTTTATTAAATTCATTTTAATGTTCTTTATAAAACCAAAAGATTCATTTTAACAAAAAAATATGATGGGATCAAAAAAATTAAAACCCTACCCAAATCCTATTAATTTTCTCTCATTTTAAAATTCACCAACTTCTCAAAATCTACTGTTTTCTTAAATCAATCAAATGTGAAATTTTTGACACATATATTAAAATACCGATCTTTGGTAGAATAAAATTCTGGTTGCCACTAATACTACACCCTTATAGGCATTTAATAGTTTTTCTACACCTCACGACAAGCCTAGGTGAAAACTAGCACCACTGCTTAGGGGATATTGTAAATCTACATGACTAGGACCTATAATGATGAACTACTCAATTTTGATCCTTAGATAGAGTGGAATTTTTTTTCTAGTCTTATAAATCTCTATCCCAAAAATGATATTGGGGAAATAAATTTAGAAGAATCAAGTGTTCATTTAGGACCACCCACAATGGCATTGGACCCACACCACACCTTGAGGTACATTTATGCCCCAAATTCACCAACTGACAGAATAAATTAATTGTGCCTACCCAAAATGAAATTTAGTTATGTGTTAACCTAATTCTTATGCTACTCAAATTTCATGGCCCTACTGGTGATGACTCTAATTGGAACATTCAATAATTAATCCATGTGTGTTCAACCTTCAAAGAAAGAGTAGTAGAGGAGGTGTATGTGAAGTGGTAATCATTCCATTTATCACTTTAGTGAGTAGTTAAGGATTGGTTTTATACCTTACAACCTAGAGAGATCCAAGAATAGGATAATATCCAATAAAGATTCATGAAAATGTTCTTACGAGCCTCTTGGAACAAAGTAATTACGAAAGAGATATAAACCATTAGGAAATCTACCACTGACACTCTTTATGAGTATTTGGAATGATTAAAGAAGATCAATGCAAGATTTCTACACCAAACTGTGGAGGAAAACCACTTCATAGTCTTTTCATTCCAAGGAATACTGGAAAATTAAAGGAACCTTTTGGATGAATCCTCTGGAAAAGAATTTATTGAGAAATCACCCATAAAAGCACAGAAACTAATTGAGAATATAGCTAAAAAATCAAAGAAATTCAGATCCTGGGGAACTAATAAAAGAGGTATACATGAGGTAAGGACTTCTGAATCATCACCTCTCCTTAAAACAAAAAAATCAGGAAATAACAAGACTTTTGATAAAAATTTTCATTAAGCAAGAGAATGGGAAACTGACCCCACCGCTGGTATGTGGATTATTTTTATCACCCAATCATTACACTGATCAATGAGCGGAGATACAGGATACAGAATGGTGTGAAACTTCATTCTAGAAATGAAAATTCCAACAAAATCAATAGTTGATAGGCGGTCGATAAGGATTCAGAGTTCAACAGAACCTGGCTGGGGAACCTTTCTAACAACAATTTCAGAACAAGACGCCCTAAAAGAAGGCCTTATAGAAACAAAGACTTCCACCATTCCCAAATAATAATGTTGAATAGACTCCATCAAGTTCTAAGAAGTACCACCCAGAAAAAGATATTTAATATTTGAATAAGTCAAAGGAAAATTTGTACATCAAGTATGATAGCCTTATGGATCAAATGAATAAGAATTAAGGAAAATCCAATCACAAATTTGTCCTAATCCAAATATTAATGTTACTAAAATCATGAATTTATGTGACCATGAGCTTCAATTACTTTATATAAGTATGTTGGATGATTCTAAACAAAAAACTCAAGAGAAACTCAACTACACCAAGAAAAATGTAGAAACACAAGTGAAAAGGAAACATGGGGAGAAAAGAGACAGCGATGTAACATTTCCTTCGACACTAGCTTATTCATTAAAGGATGAAGAAGAAAAACTTCCAAAAGAGATCTTGGAATACTTATGAAAATTGTAAATTAACATCCACTTTCTAAAGTAAATTCAAAAAATACTGATATATTCAATGTTTTTGAAAGAAATATGTCAAAGAAAAATATCATGTTGGTGATGAAAGAATAAGATTTGGAAAACATTTCTCAACCGTGATCACCCCACCTTGACCCAAAAAATTTCAAGATCAAGGGATATTTTCTATTCCCTATATAATGGTTTCTTTATATTTTTTCTAATGGTTTTTGTGACCTTGATGCTTTAGTAAATGTAATTTATAATTCTAGTTTTAATATTTTAAAATTGGTGAAAAAAAGCTGACAAGAGTGGTTATATAATTGGAAATTTGATCCACTGTTTTACCATCCAGGGTTGTGAAGGATATTTTAGTTGGAGTTAAAGGACTCATTTTTCTAGCATATTTTTACATATTGTCCATGGGGGAAGAAGATGAACCATGAAATTCACCCATAATTTTCAGAAGACTATTCCTAAAAATAGAAAATAAAGTCATCAATGTACATGAAAGAACCCTGAACATAAAGACATGGTATAATAATGTGAACTTTAATGTCATCAACTCAAAAATGAAATCCATCAAACAATCATTCCAACTTTGTAATATTCCATGTAGGATGTAGTGATCCAATCAAATATTTGGTTATACTTCAAAATTTTTTTTAGATTTAGAATATCACACCATGGTAATGGAGAGTAATCAAAATCCTGAAAATTCTGAATTCCCTGATAATTTATTGGAAGAAACTGAGATTAAACCCTTTTTTAATGGAAACCAAGATTTTTAGATAGTAGATGTAAATTCACTGTAATCTATATAAGAACCAACATGTTTTGAATTAAAACCCCTCCCAAGTGGATTGAAATATTTCATCTATTTTAAGGAGAAAAGTTTTATATAATAATTTAAAATAATCTATCTAGGACCCCAGACCATGAACTAATTGGATTTTTGAAAAGACATGCCTGAGCCACAGGATGGAGTCTAGGGGATATTATAGGATCAATCCCAAGGCATTATAACATAGAATCTTTTTAGAAAAGCAATATCAGCCTGTGAGGAATCCATATAGGTTACTAAACCCCAATGTTATGGAAGATGTAGATAAAAAAGTAGAATTTTTTTTGGAAACTAACAAAATTTACCCAATTTCTAAATCTTAATGGGTTTTCCCAATCTATGTTGTTCCAAATAAAATATGGTTGACCATTATAGAAAATGATAAAAATTAATTAATTCCCATGAGAGACCAGAATAGTTGGAGAGTATGCATTGATTTCAGAAGACTAAAACAATTCACCAAGAATGGTCATTTCCTAATCCCATTCATTGATCAGATGTTAGAAAGTCTATAAGAAGAACACGTTAATACTTTTTTTGTGGATTTCATGGATATTTTCATGTCTTGATTTCTCTAGAAGACAAAGAGAAGATAGACTTCACCTGTCCTTTTAGGATCTTTTCATCCAAGAGGATGCCTTCTATATTGTGAAATTCCCCATGTACATTTTAGAGATGTATGGTAGGCATTTTATCTGATCACATAGAAGATTTCATAGAGGTATTTTTCAATAAATTCACTATTTCTGGAAATCCATTTGATCATTTCTTGGGAAATATTGAGAATGTTTTCAAAAAATTTATATAGAATAATTTGGTTTTAAACGTTGAAAATTGTCACTTCATGGTGGAAAAAGGAATATTTTTAGGACATGTCATTTGAAAAAAGGGAATTGAGGTAGATAAATATAAAATTGATATAGTAAATCATTCATCATAACCCACCAGTGTGAGACACCCCAAATCATTTCAATGGCATGTGTTATTCTATAGAAGAATCATTAGAGATTTTTTCAAGATTTCCCTTCCAGTCTTATGATTTTTCTTAGAAAAGGCTGATTTTCAAGGATAATTATAGGAAGCAATTTGATGATCTGGTGTAGAATTTGACTAACTCACCAATAATGAACCCCCTGAAATGGGGACTCCCATTTGAGTTACTTTGTGATGCATCAAATCAAGTCGTTGGGGAAGTTCTTTCTCAAATAATTGAATGAAATTCCAATTAATAACCCATACTTAAAGAAACTTGTATTCCACTCAAGTAAACTACAATAAAACTTAAAACGAGTTTCTTTCGGTTATCTTTTCATTATATAAATTCAGGTCATATTTTCTTGGAACTAATGTAATCATATTATTTTACAACACAACACTAATGTATTTTTTCATGAAGGATGATGCCAAACCATGGCTAGTGATATGGATAATTATTTTATAGGAGTTCAATTTTTTGATTAAAGACAAAAATAGTGTTGAAAACCATGTATTAGATCATCTCAGTAGGTTTACCAACACTGCTGAAACAAAAATTTCATAATTGATCCCACTCAATGATCATATACCCAGAGAGCATATCTACATCTGGGAGGACAAAGTACCATGGTAAGATAACATATTAAATTATATTTCTATATTATAAGTAACTTCTTCCATTAACCCCCATAAAAAATATAAGCTCAATGATGAATATCTAGGAGGATAAGTTTCTTTGTAAAATTTTCAATGATCAAGTCCTAATAAGATGTCTACCAGCAAGTGAAATAGAATTTATTTTCGAATTTTTCCATACACTTTCTTATGGAGGCCATTTTGTGACACAAATAAATACTAGGAATGTTTTGAAATCTAGAATCAATTGTCCTAATCCATTTAATGATTCTCATGATTTTTTTAAAATATGTGAAAAGCACCAATTCCCTAGGAATTTTTTGAAAAGGAAATAAATTCACTCAAAATTACATCGTTCTTTGTGAAATATTTTTAGATTGGGGTATTTATTGAGTGGGACCCTTTCCCATGTCTTTTGATAAATATTATACCTTACTTTATATTGATTATTTCTCAAAATGGGTGGAAGCCAATGCCTCCAAAATTGATGATGCCGAAGTTGTGTGTGAATTTTTAAGGGAAACCATTTTTTGAAGGTTTGGAGTGCCAATAGACATCATCATTTCAATAGAAGAATGAAGGCAATGTTGATGAAATATGAGGTCCACCAAAAAAAATCACAACATATGATCCCAAATAAAATGGACAAGATGATGTATAAAACCATGAGATTAAAGGAATTTCTGAGAATATAATAAAACAAAAATGAAAAGATGAGATCCTAAGGCTAGAAGACACTTTATGGGTATATCAAACCATATACAAGACACCCACTCGTATGAGTTTTTTTCAGATAATTTATTAAAAAAGTTGTCAGCTACCAGTGGAATTAGAGCACCAAGCATAATGGGATGTGAAAAAAAGGTAAATTTGGATCTGGAGAGTGCTAAGAAGGATATGAAACTATAGTTGAATGATCTGGAAGAAATATGAAGATAATTTTTTGAAAATTTTTGGATTTACAAAGGAAGTACCAGGGTGGAACATGACACAGTGATTCAACCAAAGAACTTTTAACCTAGAGACCAAGTTATACTCTAAAATTTCAGAATGAAGTTAATTCTCGATAAGATTCATTCCAGGTGGGAAGAAATATTTCTTATTAATATTATATATCCTTTTGGTCCCATTGAGGTAGAGAAAAAATATTGAAACCCATTCAAATTAAATGGGAAATGGTTAAAGAAGATCTATAAAATTTTTCCTCAAGAACTAGTGGATGAGGTTATACTTCTCCAACCCACCGACTGATTTCTTCTCATGAGGTGTGGTTGAGAAGTGACAGTAACAAAATGTGATTCCTTCAGGAAACCTATGTTTCACTATTTTTGTAGGATTTAGGAATCAGTTATTTTTTATCCCCACTTTGAGATTTAATGGAATGAGTTCATTCTCTAGTATGAGTAGTTTTTAGTTTTTAAGGACCATCATAGAAGGAAACCAAAAAGTAGGCCCCAAGAAGATATGGAAGATAACTAAACACTTTATCTCATAAGGATGTTTATTTTAATTGTCTATCTTTTTTCATCTCACTTTTTATGAAACAACATGTTTTGAACCTTAAAATAAAAATTATCCTGACCACACATGGATTTATACTCTACTTGACTAAACTAGGAGACACGAGTTAATTATGAATCATGTGATTACATGTTTTAGATTTCAATGTAGATATGATTAAATTATTACCATGGAGAATAATAATTTTAAAATGAAACGTGGATATTAAAATGAGGACTCACGATTTTAATGAATTTATTGATTCTTGTAAGTGAAATTTTCTACAATATTTCACGCTTTGAATTTATGAAAGTCATGTGAACTGATTTGTTATAGTTAATCATCCCTTGAGTGATTATCCCGAATAATATGTCTTATTCCCGAATTCATTTCTAAACCAAGTATTTCCAATTTTATCTTGGGAATATTTCTTGGGAGATCTTGAGAAGTGAAACCTTCTTGAAATTTAATTTGAACTTGTCAATGTTATAACTATAAAAAAACATATTTAAAACGATTGAGACATATTTTGATAAATCAATTATCTTTAATATACCACATTTACATCAATCATTCTTTATCATATAAAGACCATGAACAACCTTGTTAGGGATGAGCCATGTTTCAAGGCATTTTTATCCTTTCCTACACTACCCTTATTAATTGCAATATATTTTATTATTATAGTGTGGGGGTAAAAGGAATCATGGAAAATGGGATGATTTACAATTTAAGGAAGAAATCTAGGGGAGTTTATTATTTTAATTGTTAAAGTTTGGGGAATCATTTAATAGTCTCTATTGTTTTTCCACTCTTAAAAAAGGAAAAAGAACCAAAAAATGAGAAAAATGGGTTGTGATTTGGGTAAACCAAAAATCACCATTACTAGACCTATGTTTTTTTTTCATACATGGTTAGATGGTGGATGTGATTTTAATTCTAAATCATAACTTTCCAAAAATAAAAAGAAAATAAATATGGTTCTTTGAAAAAGAAAAAAAATTAATAAAAAATATTGAATTGTGGGAAAAAATCATTCATTATTCTTAAACTAACCATGATTTTTACTTTTTATCTTTGGAAAATTTTGGAATTGGTATAAATTTAAGGGGAAAATGTCATTATATGTTTACTTTGGATATCATGATTTATTATTTAAGAGTTAAAATTCTTCCTTGAAATTTATTTTTAAACATAAAATCCTACCACCTTTAATCATTAGATTCATTAAAACCTTAATTGAAATTTCTCATGATTTTATGTTCTTTTTGTCTTTAAAAAGAGGAGAAAGTATTTCTTTAACAAGGTTATGGATAATGAGCACATTCTCATGATACGAGCGTAACACTAATTGAATTGTTTCAAGATTAATGAGAGAAATGATTGAAAAGTGAGGTAAATCATATTTTTTCATGATTAATAATAATGAATTGAGGAAGTTGAATAAATGAGAAGAGAAGTTCCACCATTTTCAAAAGTGTAAGTGTAAAATACTCGTGTTTATTGTTTCTTTGAAAAATGGAAAATTTATTGGATATTTCATGTGACATTTGATAATTTAATTTTACAATGATAATTTTTGGATTATATTTCATTGAAATTTGAATATTTTTAACACTTATAAATTTTGATCATTAATTTCTAGATTTTATGCTTGAGTAAAATCATGGTTTAAGTGTGGTGGTATTTGATAGAACAAAAAAATGTGAATATTTTTAAACAAATTTTGATCATTTATTGATGTTTTAAATGTTTAAGTCCATGATTTTCAATGTTCTTGTAATTTATGGATAAATTTTGTGGTTAACTTGAAATGGATTTGATTGAGTAATAAAAAGTGTTTTGTGTTTATAATTCATTAATGAAATTTTGAAGCCCTTTTTTGAATTTTATCTAACTCTTTTTATAGTTTTTGTGTAAAAATATACCCATCTGGGTCAGCCCTAAACAATGGCCCATGCATCTCTTTGGTAGCCCACCGGGGGCCATCTCTACCACATAGGCCTTAATAAAGCCAAACAATAGCTAGGGAACTCGGGGGTGGGGGGGGGGGTGTTGGGGTTAGGCCCAAGCACGACCTATGGGTGGTGAAGCCCTGAAGGAGGGTCATAGGTGATCAAGCCTCGTAGTGAGCATAGGTGGCCCAAAGGGCCTGCACAGGCTGTGTGTGTTGCTTCCCACATGTGTGTGTGCATGTGGTGTCTTAGGATCAAACTAAAACACAAAACAATGGATCTAAAATCCCCTGTAATTCGGTGATATTACATCTCCCTTACACTTTTCCTGGGTTTCACATCCTTCGACGTTGGTTTTCCCTCATTATGTTCAGTCTCTTCCCCTTTTAGACGTGTTTATCATAGAGTTCCTCTTCTTCTAGTTCTCTTGTATTAGAAGCACATTTACCCTCATCCTTTGATCATTTAGTTCTTCCCATCTTGTTAGAATCCATTTTTTGCTAGCACGATGGTGTATAATTCGGCTTGGGATGGTGATGATGAAGTGCAGATATATGGCTCCAATTTCTTATATTTTGAGGTTTTCATGTGTTTTTGGTAGGTTTTTTATGTCGGTGCTCTTGGAGGTGAAGGATTCTTGGTTTTTCCTAAGAGGACATATTATGCATGGCCGATTCTAGACCTGCTCTGGGTTCAGATCCCATTTCTCCTCTCCCTGTCGGTTTAGTGTGGTGGCATGTAAGAAGCTGTGTGATGTTATATTCATGAGGTTCTAGGTTCAGGGTAGCTCATCATACGTGGCTATGTCCCTTCCGGATTTCTCAAGAATGGATCTCTATTTTGGGTTCCCTAGAGTGGCCTCACCTCCCCATCACCTTCCTATCTCTATTGGCCCATCCCAACTTCGAAGGAATCTAATTTGTTTGATGTGTTGGTGAGGCTGGAAAGTTCGGGTCTATGGGTAGTTGTTTTGGAAGTTACAAGGTTGCTTCAGTTTCAGTGGGCCAGTGGTGTTGAGTTTTTATTTTGTATTTTTATTTTTATGGTTTTTTCAATGTTCTGTGCGATGTTCTACTCAAATTATGTCTTTTTCATCAATGACTCTGTTGGCGATGGTTTTGAAGATCCTCATTTGTTCTGTAAAGATCTGGTTTTGGTGGTGGAATGTAATTCGGGTGGGAGGTTCTCTCCATCGATGGTGATGCTGATGTGTACTATTTGGGACATTGTGTGCATTGCGAGGTGGATCTTCAAACGAGGCAGTATGATGATTTTTCTGTGAAATTTTAAATTATACTCTTTTAATTCAAATCTGTTCTCAAGGAAGAGATGCAATTTTGGATGTTGATGCAATACATGATGATAGTGATGGGCTGATGGTGTCGAAGATGGATAACTATGTTCTCGGGATGCTTCTAGTTTTTTGAATCTGGTGTCTGTACGTGTGTTATTTTTCTGGTGAAGTCTTTATTTTTATGTTTTCAATTTTGATGTACTTGAATTGTGAAGTGTGCGGTTGCTGCTACCCCATGAAATAGATTTTTGAAAATAAAAAAATATATTTGGAGGGAGCCCAATCTATATCGCGCATGCAGGATAATCCCACAATGATCCTTATAAAGGCTCGGATCCCATCCCTAAATTTTGATGTGGGAGAGGATATCTACAGCAACTCCACCGTGCTTCACCGTAGACAGTTGTGGTCCATCGATGTTGCACCACCTCTGCCTCTAAATAACTACAACACTACCGAAGCCTCTCCACTGGGCGTCAATACCTCTGTGGGAAAGCCCCGACCACCTCCATGACCGCCACTCGCAACCTAAATTCTCAGATGCTGCTGCCACTACACCTCCCTAGAATCACAGTGGTCAAACAACCATACCACCAGCCGACCTCCATCGTTTCAACCTCAACCACTACCACCTTTAGCTCGACTCCTGACGTCGCCGACTAAGCTCCACTCACCACCTCGTCCCACCACCACAGCTCCATCATTATCTCCCAAGGTAGCCGTTACCTTGCCCCTGTCGAATGTCACTCATCCAACCGCCTGACATGCAATCAACCCTCATCCTCTATCTCTGATCACTATAGTGACCTCCTTTGGACACAATGAATGCTAGAGGAGATGTCAAGACTGCTTCATCACAACTTCTCTTCCAACACTGCCTCTGGCCAACTCCCATTCCCGTACCACTACTGCTGCTCGACAATGTCTCCTCCTTCGACTCGGTCTGAGCCGCCTGCCACTACTCACCCCTCCTCTACTACCTCGAGGTCAAGACATGGAGAGATCTACTAGTATGATACCATCACTACGATGGCCTCCTATATACATTACTAAGGTCATATGATGAGGTTGGAGTTATAATCCTCGATGGATAACTCTTTGCCGCCGCTCCACATCTCGTTTAGACCAGCACACAAGATCACTACCGACCGCCTCTCCAAACCACGAAACCATCACCCAGAACCACTTTTATTGCAATATACTATCTCCACCCTCACATTCCTTCCATCCACCAAGGGCCTAACTTCGCAGCATGTATTCCATGCATCATGTATTCCATGAATTGTAATGACCAAATATTTTATCAACAGAAAATTCCTTTCTTTAAATTATTTCATATAATAACATGTAATTACAACAAAATATACTAATAAGTATTATGTCACCTTTAAACTCAATATTTTCAATTCTGTGTTCTGAATTTTGAAAAACAGTTATCTACAATTGTGATCAGAAGGTGATTAGGAGTCTGATAAGAAAAACATATTTTTTGATGAATAGTAACATACCCGTATGAATAGTAACATACCTTTATGAATATTAATGAATAATAATGAATATAAATTAATCCAGAAAAATATAAACTTTACCCATGAATTTATAAATACAACTTAGATATCTTCAAATTGAAAAATGATCATAATATAAGTATTAGTATTTTTTTATGTCATAAATATATTATTTACAATTTTATGATTAATATAATATTTTAAAATGGAATTGTATTTTCCTAAAATGTAATCATAAATTGTTACTTTATTTTCTTATTAATATAATATAATTATATGGGACATTTATTAAATTTTCAAGGTGTTATAAAACATGTTATTGTTTTATGGTTGTATTTTTTGAATAAATTATGATTTTATTTAAAAATTAAAATAAAAATATTTAAAAAATTATTTTCAATGAATGGTTTTTATTTCTGAATTCTAAAAATCAAAAAAGGGTTAGGGTGATTTTTTGGGAATTTTCAAAAATACTTTATTTTTTGCGAATAGTAAAATATATTTTTCAGTTTTCAGTATGTTTAATGAAATCATATTGATGTAATAATTGATATAAAATACTGGTCGATTTGTATATAGTAAAATAGGATATTACATGTCCCAAGTGTCTAATACCATTTGAAAATACCATGATCAAGCCCATGGTTTTTTAAAAACCACTAATGAGGTATCCTTTGAAATTAATAAAAATACTCTCTCTCTTTTACTATAAATACACACTCTTTCCTTCATTTTATTTCATTATAAAATCATAATAAATGATTCTATGGTAGTTTTACCTCCCTGGGATTCCTCCCAAGGTGTCCTCAATCCCTCAAAGTTCCAAACATCAAGTCTAAGATTTTACTCTACATGGTAAGGGAATCTACCTCCCTTCTCTTTTTTCAAGCTTTCATTTTATGTTATTTTTTTATTTCAACTGGATTATGTTGGAATATATCATCTCATATCCCCTGTACTTTCCATATTATTTAGGAATTATTAGAGACCCTTTTTTATCTCATCAAAATATCTTATGTAATTTTAGGCGACGCTGTTAGGCTACTGAATTATCATAATGGATCTCTCAACGTTTATTTTATAATCAAGTTCATTAATTTTCTTTTTATTTCCTCACCACCTTTCATAAAAATTTTGTTATGAATCCAGTACCATAAAGTTAATGAAACTATTTCATGATAAATTAATAATTATTCATCATATATCCTTTCCATTTACTTTATATTAAAAATGGAAACACCATACGAGATATGCAAATTTACCACATTCAAGGATGATGGGTTTTCAGTTTCCATTACCATATTCAATTCAGTTCATGTAAAAATTTCATGGTTGAAACAAACCATAATATATGTATTATTAATCATATACAGTTTTGGAATTCTTTTTGACATATGTTTTTTATTTATAAAAAAACTGTTCCTTGTGGCTGCCAATTAACCCAA
The DNA here is from genome assembly GCA_963277665.1 of Viscum album. NCBI lineage: Eukaryota > Viridiplantae > Streptophyta > Magnoliopsida > Santalales > Viscaceae > Viscum > Viscum album. The sequence goes on along the minus strand of OY728161.1, from coordinate 1,626,434,357 downwards.
AAGGTTATCACTAATGTTTTATATAATGATTAATCTTGAATCTAAGTAAAAAAAATGAAATTTAAAACCATTTAACCTTATGTATATTCAATAGTAGAATATAACTCCAATTTTTGATATACATCCCCTTTTTACATGATTCTATGAACATGAATATAAGTGAACCGATCATTAAAATCAAGGAAACAAATAGACCCGAACCATGAAATTGAACCTTACAACCAATAAAAAAGGTTATGAATGAAATATAAAAGGTTGTAATAAATAATTTACATATATAATATGTTATGTAATAATTAATTAATGAACCTAATTTGATTATTGAGGTCATTAATATTATGTGGAGAACACCATCAGAATTAAGTTAAAGGATTCTACGCGAACCCCCTTTATTCCTTCAGGTTGCTCTGTATTTCTTTTTACCCAAATGAAGTTTCCATTTTTTAAACTTATACATAAAATTAATATTAATCCTAAATCATGTTTCAAGATCAATAAATCTTCACTTTTTTGTATATACATTCTTTTAAGTGATTCCCTCCTTGACACTTCCCAATAAGAAAACTCATTTTTAGTAAACTTCCTAAATTTTTACCCAATTTCAAGTGCACTCTACCATTTTTTACACCATAGTTGTTTTTATAGAATCAGTATTTTATTATGAAAACATTCTTGTTTCACTTTTGGTTTTATATAAACTATTATTCATTTTTTTATTTTAAACGATCTTTTCTATTTTCCTTAAAAACACACTAGAATGTTTTAGTGCTGAGAATCTCCTTGATTTTCTTCTTACATGTTGTCACTTCTATTTGACATCACTCACCAAGATATATGTTGATTTTAACTTATCAATTTACATGTATTTTTTAATTACTTTTTCTCATGGACACTTTTATGGTATTCCCATTCATTATTCTTTATGACATTAATGTGATACCCACTACTCTCTAAGGATTCCCTTTTGTTTATGTATGATTGATTATGTATGATTATTTATGTGTAAAGAATATTAATGAAAAAATTAAGATGGGTGTGCCCATATGAAGCTCCAATTCATTCGGTAATGTTTAGTCAGATGATATTTTAAGTGCAACGGTCTTGACAGTTAGGCTTGACTCATGCTACCATGTGCAACGATCTGGGTAGTTAATCATGATTTTTTCTCCTCTACGTTCAATGATCCTTGACGCATAAAAAATTCAAGATTAAAGTTGCGGCCACATTATTATCAAATCTTGTTTATATGATCTCATGTTTATATATTATGATTACATATTCCATTTTATATTATTATGTCATATTCTCTAACCCTTTTTCTAAAGCCTTATTCTTATATTTATTCCCTTATTAGGATTTCAGAAGATCAATTTTTTATGTGATCCCTAGGGTACCCTATGTAGATATAAGGGATAAAAGGAAGTTAGTATCTCTTTATAAAGATTAAATAACGATTCCTTTTTTAGTCCCATGTTTTATGTTTTATGTATCCAATCTTCAAAGACACTAGACTTCACGATCCTTGATGTTTAATTATGCTTAAAATCATTTAATGTTATATGTAAAAGGATAGGGTTTCTATATATTGTATCATAGTATGGTCTAGTTAATTTTTACATTAGGAATAGATAAATCTAGTAATAACCTTAAGTATAGGACTATGTAGAAGAATACACAACCAATTTCGGTAAGTATAGATTAAGTGGTTTATCAAGAAACTATATCCTTGTTTGGATAAAAACAGGTAGAAGTGGTAGTGGAATAGATGTAACTAGGGGTAAAACCCAAAAACACCACTTTGAACTATACTAGAACACGAACTGGTGAAAAATAACAGGCCTTGTTGTAATCTTGGTTTGACAGTCCCGGGGGATATGATTTGGTAAATTCTTGAGCTTAGTAAAATCCATTATTAAGAGAATAAAAAATCCCACAAGAATATTAGTTAAGAAATAGATCAAGGATAACAAGTTAGGATATACTTCCCCTTTACATGTTTATTCATTTACGTTCAAAGTTTCAGTTTTTTTCTCAATAGATAAGTATTAAAGACCTCTAATTGTACATAATTTTTCATTATTTAATTTTGGGAAATAGAATAACACGTGCCAATAATAAATGTGATAGGAAATGTGAATATTTACCTAATGATATTCCTGATATAATTGGAACAAGTTATCAAAACTTTGTGATTGTACTTTCTCAATTAGCTCACGTTATGAATAATAACATGAATCATGTGGGACACCCTCCTCCTATAAGGAAAGAACAAGTTTTCATTGAATCATTCATGGGGAAAAGTCTTAACATGTTTAGTGGATGTTCTGATTCCCTCCTCATGGAACAATGGATTAACTCCATTCAAAAGATATTCTCTATCCTATAGTGCTCAGAAGAAGGGAAAATTGTACTGGAGGTCAATCATTTTGATGGGGAAGCTGATCAGTTGTGGTCAATGATTAAGAATACAATTTCCCAATAAAAAATATATTCCATGGATTCGGAGAAATTCAAGAGGATGTTTTTCAATAAATATTTTCCCTAAACCCTCCATCTCAAGATGGAAAGAGAGTTCCTTGGACTCAAGAATAAGTAAGATGAATCTATTGGGGAGTATGAGGAAAACATTACAAGGAATTCAAGGTAAGACTCCAGATTTTTCATGAACACCAAATATAAGGTGAATCACTTATTTAGTAAACTAAATCAGAGTCTACAAAAATTGATGGAAATTTAAGACTTAGATAGTTATGAGGATATTGTTTATTGTGCCCTTATGGTTGAAATAGAGATCAGAGAATCCTAGTGGTATCATGGTCCTAGAGAAAAAAAAGAGGAAAATGGAATCCAATGTGGGTGGTTCCCTAAATATATTCGCTGATGGAAAGAAGCCAGATCATCCCACATGTAAAATATTTATGATGAATCATCTTGGGAACTGTCTAAAGGGAACCAAGAATTGATTCAATTGTGGAAAGATGAGACATATTGCTAAAAACATATAATGAGATATGATGAATCCTACTAATGTGGAAGAATAAATTAAGGTTTATATCAACACTCATCATGTAGTGAAGTGCTAAAACTACATGGAGCATGGGATTTTTTAGAAAAATTTACCTATGTTGAGGGTTGTCATAGGCAATAAACAACAACCTCCAAGGAAACAAGTAGGGTCTTATTCTAGCACTAATACTAAAGTGGATCTGAACATAGATGTGGTGATAGGTATTATAGTTATTTGTTCAAGAATAACCACTTTGGCAGAGGATTAGTGGTGACGGAGAGGGGTACAACAACGTCGTTCTTTGGGAGGTTCAGGGTTCGAATCCTGGGAGTCCACTTTCAGGGTGAACCTCTCCCCTGGGATCCACTCGCCTTGCTGGTTCACCCAGTTTCTGACTTTGCGGGAAAAATGAGGCGTAAACCACCCATGCAGATAGATGGATTGAAAAACCATCATCGCCTGGGTTGTCACCCTCCAGGATGCTCTACCATTTTGGTTGGAAACAACTCCTTCCTGGTTGGGGATCTCTCTAGAGTGACCTCTTCATGGGGAGGGGGGTTCCCTTATGTATAGGGTTCAAAAAGGCCACACATGGGAATTCCCTTTTAAGAAGATTCATTCAAGAATAGTGAACATACTATTTGATTCTGTTTCCCTAAATTATTTCATATCGTGATGTTTTTTAAATCTATTCAAATCCCACCTCAAAATTTTGAGGATAAGTTATCTCTGAGAATAGTGAATGGGTAAATTATTGTGTCCATGGGTTATAACCCCTACTGGGTCAATTATTGTAGAATGATCCTCCTTGAAAATATTTTCCTACTTTCTTTTGTTGAGTTCGATGTTATCTTGGGAATGGATTGGAATTATTTATTAAATGACAACATCAACTTTCGGGAAAGTGAGATCACTCTTCACATCCCAAGGAATCCTCCAATCCTATAAAAGTGTAAGGAGGAAGATTAATATCATTTATAATTATTGTCTCAAGTGTGGATATTAATTACTTATGAGCAAGCATTTCAAGCTCAAATGACTGAGGCAAGGAGAGGATCATGCTTGAAGACATGCCTATCATGAGGGATTACCCTGATGTATTTCCCAAAGAGTTTCCTAGTCTTCCCCCTTACCAAGATGTTGATTTCACAATTGAACATAATCTTGGATCTATGCCTATATCAAATACACCTTCTATAATGGGCACTGTTGAGATGGAAGATCTGATTAAACGGTTATAGGAGAATCTAGAGAAGGGTTTTATACGCCTGAGTGCTTCACTATGGGTTGCAAGAGTCCTCTTATTCAAGAAGAAGGATGTATCAATGCACATCGGTATAGATTATCATGAGATCAATAAAATAATGATAAATAACAAGTATCTCTACCAAATATATATGACTTGCTCGATCTGCTTCGCGAGGCTAGTTATTTCTCTATTTTGGACCTTCGGTAGGGATATCACCAATTAATGGTGAAGAAGGAATATATTCACAAGACTACCTTTCAAATGAGGTATGTATGCTATGAGTTCATAGTGATTCCCATAGGGCTCACTAATACGCCATCAATTCTCATGGATTTAATGAATATAGACTTTGGAGATTACCTCGAAAAATTTGTGGTAGTCTTTATCGAAGATATTATGATATACTGCATGAGCAAGGAGGAAGATGAGGAGCATTATAAAACTATGCTAAAGACTTTGAGAAGGGAGAAAATTTATGCGAAGTACAATAAATGTGTGTTCTGGATAGAGGAAGTATCATTCTTGGGGCATTTAATCTCTGGAAAAGGGATATCTGTAGACCCTTCATAGACAATGGAGATTTAATAGTGGCCTATGACAATATCTGTAACTATGATCCATAGCATTCTGTGCCTAGAAGGGTATTATCAATTATTTTTTAAGAAATATTCAAGATTTTCAAAACCAATGACCAAGCTGACACAGAATGGACTAAAGTTTTTCTGGCCTCAAGAATGTGAGGACTACTTTAAGGAGCTGAAAAAGAGGCTTATAACTGGGCCAATAGTCACACTCCCAACAAGAGGAGAACTCTTTATGGTGTATAGTGATGCTTCAAATAAGGTATTAGGATGTGTGATGATGTAAGATGAAAAATTGATAGCCTAATCCCTAAGGGAGCTGAAAATCTATGAGAAAAACTATTCCACACATGATCTGAAGTTGGAAGCTGTGATATTTACATTAAAAATATGGTGGCATTAACTCTATAGGGAGAAGTGTGAGATATATACTGACCATAAGAGTCTCAAATATATATTCAAAAAAAAAATTAATATGTGCCAATGAAGATGGACTGTGCTCATCAAATTTTATGATTTCTCAATCCATTACCTTCCTAGTAAGGAATATAAGGTTGCATATTCTCTATGTAGAAAGGATCATGCGTCTTTATCAATGATGATAATTGAAAAAGATTGAATATTATTAGATTTGAAGAGGATGGAAATGGGAATCAATATGGTAGGAACATCATCAATACTTTCTCAAACAATTGCTCAACCATCCCTCATGAATTAAATAAAGGATTCTGAATGAAAAGATGGGGAAATTCAGAAAAGGGTGGAAGACATTGGAAATGGAAAATGCAATGATTTCATGTTTGATAAGGAAGGAGTTATAATATTTGGATCATGATTATTTATACCATATGTTTTAGAGATAAATAATAATCTTTTTAATGATGCGCATAGCTCGACCTTCTCTGTTCACCTAGGAAGCACCATGATGTAGCAATATCTCTAAGTGAAATTTTTGTTGGACAATATGAAGAATGATATTACTGAGTATACATAAATGGTCCTTGTATGCCAAAAGTCAAGGATAAAATATATAAGTCTAATGGGATGATGAAAACACTACCCATACAATCATGGAAGTGGGAGAACATCACCATGGACATTATCATTGGACATCCAAGGACATCTAGAGGAAACAATGCTATATGGTCATTGTGGATTGTCTTATGAAGACAACTCACTTTATCACAATTTTAGAGTACTTCTCATTAGATCAACTTGCATGGATTTAAGCCACAACTATTTTTATAAAATTAGTATTTTATTATAAAAACAAATATTGTTTCATTATGGTTTTATATAAATTATTTTTCCCTTTTTATTTTAAATTCTCATTAGTATTTTTGTTAAACCCACACTAAAATGTTTTAATGAAACGATTTTACTAGATACAATTCTCACATGTTGTCACTTCAGTTTAACATCACTCATCATTCTATAAGATTATTTTAATTTATTAATTTACACATATTTTTTAATTAATTTCTCTAATGGACACTTTTATGATACACCAATTCATTATTCTTTATGACAGGAATGTGATACCCACTACTCTCTATGGGTTACCTTATGTTTATGTATGATTATTTATGTTGAAATAATATTGATAAACATGTTAATATAGGTGAACCTATATAACTCTCCAATGAATTAGATAAATTTTATTCTCAAGAGATGTTCTGTGTAATAGTCTTGGTGGTTATCCTTGACTCGTGCTACTATATGCAACGGTCTTGGTGGTTAACCATGATTTGTGATCCTCTATGTACAATGAGCCTTTACTCATTCTAAAGTCATGATTTATGTTTCCAACACATTATTATAAATTCATTTTTATTTGATACGTGTTTATTTTTTATGATTCTATATTCCATTTTATACAATTATTTCATGTTATCGTACCCTTTTGTTAAAGCATTATTATTTTGTTTATTCCCTTACTAGTCTTTTAGCTAATTCCTTCATTCATGTGATCCCCAGGGTACCCTATGCATATGTAAGGTCTCAAAATAAGTCAAGAGATCACTATGAAGATTAAAAAAGAAGTGTTTTTTTATTCCCATGTTTTCTGTTTTATGTACTCAGTATTCGAAGACACTAGACTGCATAGTCCTTGTCTTGTACTCTGATGTTTAATTATGCTTAAAGTCAGGAAATGTTAGGTGTAAATGGTTAGGTTCTCTATAGTTGGTATCATAGGGTGGTATAGTTATTTTTGGAGATTAGGAATAGGGAACTTTTGTAAGAACCTTAAGGATGGGACTAAGTATAAGAAAACACCCCCAATTTTGGTAAGTTTAGAGTAAGTGTTTTATCAATAAAATACGTTCCTTTTTAGATAGAAAAACATAGACGTGACTTTGGAATAAATGTATCTAGGGTAAAGACCTGAAAACACAACATTGATCTAGACTCAAATAGGAACTGGTGAACGACAATGGGATTTAATGCACTACTGGTTTGGCACTCCATGGGGATATGATTTGATATATTCATATGCTTAGTACAAACCATTATTAAGGGAATAAAAAATCCCACTAGAATATAAGTTAAGAAATATATCAATGATACAAAGTTAGGATTTACTTATGCATTACATGTTTATCCTTTTATGTAAAACGTTTCCTTTTTTATGCTCAATAGATAAATATTTTTCCCTTTTTATTTTAAATTCTCTTTAGTATTTTTCTTAAAACCACACTTGAATGTTTTAATGATAAGAATTTCTTGGATACTGTGCTCACATTCTGTAACTTCTGTTTGACATCACTCACCATGCTATACCTATTTTACCTTATTAATTTTCATGTATTTTTTAATTCCTTTCTCTCATGGACACTTTTATGATACGACCATTCATTATTATTTATGATAGGAATGTGATACCCACTACTCTCTATGGGTTCCCTTATTTTTATGTATGATTGATTTTGTATGATTATGTATGTGGAAAGAATATTGATGAACATGTTAAGATGGTTGAACCTATATATCACTCCAATTGATTGGATAATATTTAGTCTCATGAGACGTTATGTGTAACTATCATGGTGGTTAGCATTGACTTGTGCTACCATGTGCAACAGTCTTGGTGGTTAACGATGATTTGTGATCCTCTATGTAAAACAGGCCTTGAATCGTGTTTAATTTATGATTTACTTTTCCACCTCATTATTATAAATTCATGATTATATAATACATGTTTATATGTTATGATTCTATATTCCATTTTATACAATTATGTCATGTTCTCTTACCCTTATGTTAATGCCTTATTATTTTGTTTATTCCCTTACTCGGATTTTAGCTCATTCCATCACTCATGTGATCCCCAGGGTACCTTATACATATGTAAGGTCTCAAAAGAAGTCAGGAGATTTTTATAAAGATTAAAAAATATTTTTTTTATTCCCATAATTTCTGTTTTTTGTACATAATATTCAAATACACTAGAATTCATGATCCTTGTCTTGAACTCTATTGTTTAATTATGATTAAAATCATGTAATGTTATGTGTAAAAGTATAGGTTCACTATAATTGATATCATAGGATGAACTAGTTATTTTTGAAGATTAGGAATAAGTAAATTTTGTTATAACCTTACGGATTAGACTATGTCAAAGATAACACCCCCAATTTCGGTAAGTATAGAGTAAGTGGTTTATCAATAAAATACATCCCTATCTAGATACAAATAGATATAGGTGACTTTGGCACATATGTATCTAGGGGTAAGACTTGGGAACACCACATTGATCTAGACTCGAATAGGAACTGGTGAATAACAATGGGCCTTGATGCACTCTTAGTTTGACACTCTCGGGGGATATGCTTTGATATGTTCATAATCATAGTACAAACCGTTATGAAGGGAATAAAAAATCCCATTAGAATAGACATTAAGAAATATACCAATGATACAAAGTTATGATATACTTACCCTTTACATGTTTATCCTTTTATGTTAAATGTTTCCTTTTTTATGATCAATAGCTAAGTATTCAATCCCAACAATTCTACGTTATTTTTCTCAGTTAATTGCTGGAAATAGAAGAACACATGCCAAAATAAATGTGATAGATATTGTGAAGGTTTTCCTAATGATATGCCTGATATGATGGGAACAGGTGCTGAAAACATCATGACAGTACTTGTTGAACTGGCTCAAGTTATGAATTATAACTTGAATCATGGGGGAAACCATCCTCATCCAAGGAAATAACATGTTTCCATTGAATACTTTATTTGGAAAAGGCCTCTCATGATTATAGGGTCTTTTGATCTCCTACTCACGAAATAGTGGATTAACTCCATTGAAAATATGTTCTCTATCGTCCAGTGATCAAAAGATGAGAAAGTTTTACTAGCAGTCTTTTTTTTGCAGGGGAAGCTGATCAGTGGTGGACAACGATCAATAATACGAAGTCCCAAGAGGAAATAGATCCCATGGATTGAGAGGAATTAAGGAGAATGTTTTTCAATAAATATTTTCCCTGAACCCCCCATCTCAGTATTGAAAGAGAGTTCCTCCGACTCAAGTAGAAGCAAGACGAGTCCATTGGGGAATATGTAGAAATATTTCAAATCTTGTAAGGTATGACTCAATCATTTTCATGAACACCAAAGGAAAGGTGGATATTTTTTTAGAGGAAAAAAGATGAGTCTATGAAAATTGTTGGTGATTTGATACTTTGAAAGTTATTAGGATATTGTCCATCATGCCCCTAAGTTTGAAATGGAGATCAGAGACTCCCTATGGTATTGTGGGACTATCGACAAAAAATAGGAAAATGGAATCCATTTTGGGGGGTTCTATAAATAAATTCTATGATGGAATGAAGCCTGATCATTCCACATATAAAAATTACAGGAATAAAAATCCTAGGAACTGTCTAAAGGGAACTGAGAATTTCATCAAATGCGGAAAGAGGGGACATCTTGCAAAAAACTGACAATGGCATATGAATAATCCCACTAATGTTGAAGAACACATGAAGGTTTAGATCAACACTTGACCTATAGTGTAGTGCTACAACATAAAGGAGTATGGGAATTATGAAAAAAATTTCCCTAAGCCGAGGGTTATCAAAGGAAATCAACAAAAACCTCATAGTCAACAAGGAAGGGAATATGATATAACTACTGTTGATGTGGATCCAGAAAATGATGCGGTGATAGGTATTCTATTTAATCATTCAGGAATAGAAAACGTACTATTTTATTCTAGTTCTACGCATTCTTTCACATATTTCAAGCTTAGTAAAACTATTCAAAGGAAACCTCAAAATTTGGAGGATAATTTATCTGTGAGAATAATGAATGGGGAAATTATTTCATCCATGGTTTATAACTCCTCCTCGGTAAATGTTTATGGACTAAACCTCCCCAAAAATATTTTCATACCTCCTTTAGTGGAGTTTTATTTTATCTTGGTCATGGATTGTGCATCTTTATTCAAATCCAACATCAACTTTTAGGAAAGGGAGATCAGTCTTCACATCTGAAAGTATCCTCCAATTCAATACAATTGTAAAGAGGAAGATTAATATCCATTAAAAGTATTGTCTCAAGAGTGGATATTATTTTATTATGAGAAATCATTTCTATATCAAATTGTTGTGACAAAGGAGAGGACCATGCTTGAAGACATACCAATTATGAGGGATTACACTTATGAATTTCTAGAAGAGTTTCCTGGTCTTCCTCATGACCAGGAGGTTGAGTTCTTAATTGAAATTATTACTAGATCACTGCATATATCAAATACTCATTATAGAATGGCCACTATAGAGATGGAAGAGCTGAAGAAGGAGTTATCAGAGAATCTGGAGAAGGGTTTTATATGCCTGATTGCTTCACCGTGGCATGTGCCGGTCCTATTCGTCATGAAGATGGATTGATCAACGAGCCTCTTCCTTGATTATTGTGAGATCAATAAAATCATGATAAATAACAATTAACCCCTTCCACGAATAGATAAATTGTTCAGTCATCTTTGTGGGACCACTTTTTTCTCTAAGGTGGACCTTTGGTCTGGATATCACCAATTAAAGGTGAGGAAGAAAAATATTCCCAATGACCCCTTTCTAATGAGGAATAGACACTATGTGTTCATAGTGATTCCATTTTGACTCATTAATTCTCCATGGAGTTTCATGGATTTAATTAATAGAGTCTTTATAGATTCCCCTGACAAATTTTTACTAGTCTTTACCGATGATATTCTGATATACTCTAAGAGCAAGGAGGAACATGAGGAGAATTTGAATACTTTGTTAAAGACTTTGTGAAGGGAGAATCTATATGAGATGTAAAATAAATGTGATTAATGGAGGAAGTATAATTCTTGGGGAATGTTATCACCAGTAAAGGGATATCTGTAAACCCTTCTAGAACAATGGTGATTGAAGAGTGTCCCATGCCAACATCTATAACAGAGATCCGTAGATTTTTGGGTCTAGCTGGGTATTATCGATGATTTATGAAGAAATTTTCATGCTTGTAAAACCCAAAGACCAAGATGACATGGAAGGGAGTGAAGTTTTCCTAGACTCAAGAATGTGACGACTTCTTTAAGGAGTTGAAAAATAGGCTTATCACTATGCCAGTAATAACACTCCCAATAAGGGGAGAACACTTTTTGGGGTATAGTGATGCTTCAAAAAAGGTCTTAGGAAATGTATTGATGAAAAATGATACAGTGATAGCCTATGCCTCAAGGTAGCTGAAAATATAAGAGTAAACCAATCCAACGCATGATATGGAGTTGCCAGTTGTGACCTCTATGTTAAAAATATTTTGGAATTATCTCTATGGGGATAAGTGTGAGATATATACTTACCACAAGAGTCTAAAATATATATTCACATAAAAATAGAATAATTTTTACCAGCGAAGATGGATAGAGCTCATCAAGGATTATGACTGGTCAATCCACTATCATCCCTATAAGGCAAATAAGGTGGCACTACTACAAAAAACGGCCTAAATTAGAGCTCAAAACAGGCTTTAACAGTGCTAAAAAAGAGATGTAAAGCTCGAAATTAATATGGGGTGGGGGGTTTCCCTTTTATCAGTGCTCTGAAAAGCGCTGATAAAGGCCCCTTTTATCATCGCTAAAAAAGCACTGATAAAAAGGTCCTTTATCAGCGCTTTTTTTAGCGCTCATAAAAGGGGCCTTTATCAATGCTTTTAAAAAGTGCTGATAAAAGTCAAAAAAATTACAAAAAAAGAATTAAATAATGCAGGGAGATATTTTTACAGCACTTGACCCCCCCTTTATCAGCGCTAGGAGGTCTTCCGTGCATCTCCCTTCCCGCGTATCCTCACACATGTGCACCCCTTTGCTTCCACCCGAACTCAAACCCACAACCACCCCCTTTCACAGTTGCACCTTTACCACTAAGTTATTTTGTTTTTTTCTTTATTTAATAATATATATATATATTTATATATATATAGTAATATTTATTCATATATTGATATAGATTCATATTAATATAAATATATTTATTCATATATTAGTATATAAATATTCATCCGTATATTAATATATAGTTATATGCATTTGTCTATATATATATTTTTAGTTATAATGTTTTATCTGTATATTTATTTTTATATTAATATATACTTATAATATTAGTTTTAAATACATTTATGAAATATGTTTTTATGTGTGTTTATAATTAAATAAATAAATACATACATACATATATAAAAAACACACACACACAAACAAACACACACACATACACATATATATTTATGAATAAATACATATATTTGTGTATTTGAAAAGCCATAGAATGTTAAAACAATCATATATTATAATCCAAAATACCATTTCAACTCCAAAACCAGTCAAATCGAAGAAAATGAAACAATCATCGATGTGATATGTGGTATATGGATATCAGACATCCGGATCAGAAGTTATACCCATTTTAATGTTAACAAATCGATGTATCCAAACTAAAAACTCATTTTAGGAGGACTTTTGGGAATTTTTTGCCTCAAAAAATGTGAAAGAATCTTTTCTTGGGTCACTATAGTATAGAGCTCATCGCAGGTTTCGATTTGATATGCTGTAGAGCTCAAACGGACACCCGGATCAATAGTTATGGCCGTTTGAAGTTTGAGTTAAATTTTCATCTTATTTTATATATTTTATTAATTGTTTTGACTTTTTCTGTCTTCATATTTTTATTAAATTAATTTTATTCAATAATTATTAGAAAATTATTAATTAATAATATATTTTTTAAATATTTTAAAGCCATTTTCAATAAATTTATTATATATTAAATTTAATAGTCTATTTATACATATCACCAACATATTTAAAAAATATATATATATTTACATCAATATAAATATACTTATATTAAAATAATTATTTTTCATGTTTTTTTTGAAACATAAAATTTATCACCAGTAAGAAAAAGAGATGATAAATCCCCCCTTTATCAGCACTAAAAATAGTGCTGATAAAGGGGGGACTTTATCAGCGCTAAAAAAAGCGCTGATAAAAAGGGCTTTATCAGTGCTGATAAATGAGCCCCTTGATGAGCGCTTTTTTAGCACCGATAAAGGCCCCCTTTATTAGCACTTTTTTAGAGATGATAAAAGGGTAGTTCTACCCTTTCCCGTTTTTGTAGTAGTGTGGATGATGCTCTAAGTAAAAGGGATCCTGCGTATTTATTAGTGATGAGAATTGTAAAGGATCCAATATTCTTAGATTTGAAGATGGCGTACATGGGAATCATTAAAGTAGTATAATCATTAATCGTTTATAAAATTATTTCTCAACCATCCCTTATGTAGAAAAAAAGGTTGCTCAAGGAAAAGATGTGGAAATTCGGAAAAGGGTGGAAGCCATTAGAAATGGGAAATCCTCTGAGTTCATGGTTCATGAGGAAGGAGTTGTAATATTTGGATCACGATTATGTGTACCATCTGATATTTAGATAATGAAGGAGCTTTTCATTGACACACACAACTTGAAATTCTCTATTCACCCAGGGAGCACAAAGATGTATCGAGATCTCCAAGAGAACTTTTGGTGAGACAATATGAAGAAGGAGATTGTTGAGTATACATCAATGTTCCTTGTATGTCAACAAGTGAAGGTTGAAAGTTAGTATTCTAAGTTGATGATACAACCAATACTCATACCAACATGAAAGAGGTAGAAAATGACCATGGACTTTGTTATTGGACTTCCAATGACATCTAGAAGAAATAATGTTATAGGGGTCCTTATATATCATCTTACGAAGACAACTCACATTATGTCAATTCGAGAGGAATTCTATTTGGATTAACATTCACTGATTTAAATCAAAGAAGTGGAAAGGATACATGGAGTACCACTATCTATTGTATCCGATCATGATCTAGGATTCAATTCGATGTTCTAGAAAAGTCTCCCACATTATATAAGCACTAAAATGAAATTCAGTACGACCAATCATCCTCAAACTAATGAAATATCTATGTAAACTATTCAGACACTAGAATATATATTGAGATAATGTTCAATAGAATTCAAAGGAGGATGTGGCCAACATCTTCCATTGTTTGAATTCTCCTAAAACAACAGTTTCCACTCGAGCATCCAAATGGAACCATATAAAGCCCTTTATGGGAAAAGGTGCAGAATACCAGTGTGTTGGGATGCAGTTAGTGAGAATGAGCTACTAGGAACTGAAATGGTAGAGAAGGAGAAATCTATTCAGTAGCATATTAAGGAATCCCAAAGTCGATATAAGTGTTATGTATACAATTGTTGATGAGAATTGAGTAAAAAGGTAGATACACGGTACTTTTATACATATCTCCATAGAATAAGGTCATGAGATTCAGGAAGAAAGAAAAGTTGAGTCACAGGTACATTGACCCCTTCAAGATCCTTGATCAAGTCGGAGCTGTGGCCTATCGAATAGAACTTCCACCTTCTATGTCCAAAGTACACGATGTCTTTCAGGTATCCCTAATAAGGAAGTAAATACTTGATCTTTCACATGTACTCTCTTCAGAGGTGGTACAGTTGGAGGATGATCTTTCTTATGAGGAGAAACCAGTGATGATCTTTGATTGTAGAGAAAATGTTCAACGTAACAAGACTACTACCCTCGTGAATTTACTATGGTAGAACCATATGTACGAAGATGCAACATGGGAAATGGAGGAGGAAATGAAGGAAAATAACCCACACATGTTTTTGTCTTAGAATGTAAAATGAAATTTTGAGGGTGAAATTTCATATGGGTGGAATAATGTAAACCCCCAATGTTTTATCAATGTAAAATTACTTTCCAAAAATTATGTCATATAATCACATGAAATTATAACCCAATGAACTACTATGTACTATGTGACCTTTAAACATAATATTGTCACTTCTTTGTTCTGAATTTAAAAAAATGGTAATCAATAATTTTTATCAAAAAGTTATTTGGGGACTGATAAGAAAAACATAGTTTTTGATGAACAATAGCGTACCCTTATGAATAGTAACACTCCTTTATGAATTGTAATGAATAGTAATGAATAGGAAATTTTCCATAAAAATAGAAACTTCACCCATGAATGTATAAATACAACTTAGATGTCTTAAAATTGAAAAAAAGGTTCATAGTATAACTATTGGTATTTTTGTATGTCATAAATATTTTATTTACAATTTTATGATTAATTTAATATTTTAAAATGTAAATTTATTTTCATAAAATTTAATCATAAATAGTTACTTTATTGTATTATGGTTATAATATAATTTTATGGGACCTTGATTTAATTTTCAAGGTGTTATTAAATGAGTTATTGTTTTAATTTTGTTTTTTGTTGAATAAATTACGATTTTATTTAAAAATTAAATTAAAAATATTTATAAAATTAATGTTGAAAAATTGATTTTAGTTTTTAATTTTACACATTGAAAAATGATTAGGGTGGATTTTTGGTGTTTTTCTAAAGTACATGTATTTTTTGTGAATAGTAAAAATACAATTATCAGTTTTCAGTATATTTAATGACATCATAATGATGTAATAATTAAAATAAAATGCTCATAGACATTTTTACAATAAACTATTTTATGAGGTGTCCTAGGTGGCTAATACCATGGGATAATACCATGAGAAAGACCATGGTTTTGCAAAAACCACTAATTAGGTGTCATTTGAAATTAATAAAAAACTCTATCTCTTTTTCTATAAATTCTCAATCTTTCCTTAGTTTCATTTCATTCCAAACTCGTAATCCTAGAATATATAGTATTTTGACCTTCCTTTGAGTCCTCCAAATGTGTCCCCAATCCCCCAAGGTCCAAACCTTCATGTTTTAGAAGTTACTCTTCAAGGTAAGTGAATATACCTCCCTTATCTTCTTCATGATTCCATTTTTAGTTATTCATTTTAATTTCAATTGGATTTTTTTGGATATATCCTTTCATACCCCTTTTACTACCCATATTATGTAATAATTATGAGATACCATTTTTTCCCTCATCAATATATTTTATGAAATTTTAAGCGACGCCTTAGTCTGCCAAATTTTCAAAAGGGATCTCTCAAATTTTCATTTATTTTCACGTTCATCTCTTTTGTTATTATTTCCTCACCCCATTTAATACAAATTTTGTGATGAATCAATACCATAAATGTAAAGTAATTTTTTCATGATAAAGTAATAATTCTTCATTATCTATTCTTTCCCATTCATTGATACTAAAAATGAAAACACCATCCTAGATATTCTAATTTACCATATTCAAGGATGATGGGTTTTCAATTTCCATTACCGTCTTCAATTATGGTCATGAAACCATTTTGATGGTTGAAATATACCATAATATATGTTTTATATATCATATATTGTTCTTTAATTCTTTTGTACAAATGGTTTTGATTTATTAAACAAAACATGTTCCTTGTGGAAAAAAATAGCCAATTAACCCAAATGGTTATCACTAAAGTTTTAAATAATGATTAATATTCACTCAAAGCAACCAAATGAAATTTACAACCATGAAAGCTTATGGATATTAAATAATATAATATTAATCCAATTCTGGATAACCAGCCCAATTTTACTTGATCCTTTGAAAATGAATATTAGCAAGTCGATCATTAAAACCAAGGAAACCAATAGACCTGAATAATGAAATTGAACCTCATAACAAATAAAAAAGGTTATGAATGAACAAAAGGATGTTGTAATAAATCATTTAAATAAAGAATAGGTTATTAAATTATTAATTTATGAACCAAATTGGATTATACATATCATTAATATTAAGTGGATAACATCATCAGACTTAAGGTAAGGGATTCTACCCGAACAACCTTTATTCCTTCGGGTTGCAATATCTTTCTTTTTACACAAACGAAGTTGTACATTATTTTTATTTAAAAAAGATACATACTATTTATATTCTCCAAAATCATGTTACAATATCCATACCTCATTCAAATTCTGACATATACATGCTTTTAAGTGATTCCCTTCTTAATACTTCCCAATAAGTAAACTCATTTTAAGGGAACTTCCCAAATTTTTACCCAATTTAAACTCCACTATACCATTTTTAAGCCACCATTGATTTTATAAATTAATTATTTTTTAATGAAAACCTTTTTTTTTCACTTATGGTTTTACATAAAAGATCATTCCCTTTTTTATTTTAAATACTCTTTAGTATTTTCTTTGAAACTGCACTAGAATGTTTTAATGGAATAACTTTAATAGATAATCTACTTACGTGTTGTCACTTCTATTTGACCCCACTAACCAAGATATATGACTATTTTAACTTGTTAATTTCCATGTATTTTTTAATTACATAATATCATGGACACTTTTATGATATTCCCATTCATTATGCTTAATGACATGAATGGGATACCCACTGCTCTCCATGGGTTACCTTATGTTTATGTATGATTGATTATGTATGATTATTTACGTGGAAAGAATATTCCTGAACATGTTGATATGGGTGTGACCATATATTTTTACAATGTATTGGATAAATTTTAGACTCAGGATACATTATGTGCAACAGTCTTGGTGGTTAGCCTTGACTCGTGCTACCATATGAAAGGGTCTAGGTGGTTAACCATTATTTATGATACCCTATGTTAAACGATCCTTGAATAATGAAAAATACATGATTTATGTTGATTCCACATTACTATGAATTCATGTTTATATGATACCATGCTTATATCTTATGATTAAATATTCCATTCTATATCATTATGTCATGTTCTCTGACCCTTGTGTTGAAACCTTATTATTATGTTTACTCCCTTTCTAGGATTTTTGCTCATCCCTTATTTCATGTGATACCCAGGGTACCCTATGCTTATTTAAGGGCTTAAATGAAGTCATTATCTCTTTATGAAGATTAAATAAAGAAGTTTTTTTATTCCCATGTCTTATGTTTTATGTACTGAGTCTTCAAAGACACTAGACTTAACAAACCTTGGCTTGTACTATGATGTTTAATTATGATTAATTTAGATAATGTTATGTGTAAAATACTATGTTATACTTATGAATTCCATCAGTCTCTCCAATATCCATGTAGATTCCGGCCACGTAGCCTCTGGTCACTCGTATCCACTAGTGTCCTTTCCTCACACTAGGAGAAAACACATTGGGGGGGGGGGGGGGGTTATTTCTCTGAACCATCCCATGATTTTTTTATTAAAGTTAGGAGGAGTATCTCCTCCTCACCTATAAAAGTATGATTTCTCCTCCTTAAAAATAATAAAATACCCAACCTCACCACATGTGCAAGGAAAATTAAACACCACAAAAAAGGAGAAGAACCTCCTCCTCTCCCCAAATATCGTATATTTTTTTATATCAATTTTATTTTCTAATTTAATGACACCTCCTTTCAAGGAGGGGTAGAATTATTTGTGATTAGGTAAAGGGAATGGAGATCAAATTTTTGTGATGATTTAGTTTCTAAATGTTTTCAATTATAAACTATTTTCTTTTAATTGAATTGTTTTCAATTTAATTTATCTTTTAATTTAAATTAGATGACGTAGTATTTTAGTTTTTTCTTAAATATTAAGTTTCTATAATTTAAATATTATTCAACCCTTATATGATCTATTTATTTTTACATGAATTGTTTAATTTTTAATAAAAACAAATTAAGGTATTGGTTTAGTGATTACTAAAACATGTGTAGAAATTAAGATAGACCAATTTAATTACTTACAAAAAATCAATACTATATTTGGTATTGCCTAATTAATTAAAAATAGTCCATTAAGTTATCTACATTTTGAAATATAATTTAATCAAAGGTGAATTGAAGAAAAAACTGTTATTAAATTCATTTAAATATTCTTTCTCAAACTAGAAGAATTATTTTTCTCAATAACTATGATGGAATCCTAGAAAGGAAAACACGACCTAAATCCAATCACTTCTCTCTCATTTTTAATTCCTCAAAACTTCTAAAAATATCTTGTTTTTTCATAACTTTTAAACTTCATATTTCTTAAAAGTGACACCCAGATTAAAATACTACTCTTTAGAAGAATGACTTTATAGTTACCACTCATAATACACGCTTAGGGGGATTTAATTATTTTATCCACACCTCAAAAAAGTGTGTGTCACACACACATATATATTAATAAATTTTGATAAAGACACACACACACACACATATGTTAAATATATATTTATAAAACTATATTTAACACAAAATCCCCACTAATATATATATATATTTCTTAGATGTAGATAAATTTATTATAAATTTAATTATATTAAATATACTCTATTTTAAATTTTTAACTATAAATTTAATATATATATATATAAATAAATGTAATCAATTAATGATATTTTCTATACACAATAAATGTATTATTAAAATGGAATTTTCAATTTAAATTGAATTTTATATGAATGATAAACTATAAATTTAATATATATATATAATCTATGTTTTAAATAATAGGTATCTAGTTAGTTACAATTTTATTAAAGAAATATTAAATTAGATAAATTTGTAGGAACACACTATTAATTTTCCATGTTTTTAATAAACTGTGACTAAATAAGCCATGGTTTTATAAAACTATAGGTCATGGTCAATGATATTTAGCATAAAAATCTAATAAACTATTATTTATAAAAACTTATGAAATTGGATATATTTTCTATAAAACATGGAATATTATCTAGTCTTTTTTAGAAGAATAACTAATTAGTTTTATATTTTTAAAATGTAGCTAAATTATATATCCATTTAAAAAATATCTAATTAACCATGTCTTGTATAAAATGTATCCTATAAGGAACATTTTTAAATAAAATGGATAGAAAACCTTGTAAATTTTCTATTTTTTTATTGTGAAGTAATATCTGTAGCTGAGAGGAATTTTTCAAAGTATATTCATAAGTCAACTTGCACTTGAATATATTTTAAGGATGGTTTTTGATTTGGAAATATATTTCCATATCATGGTATTTTATATTTGATATTTATAAGGAAAATCATTTCATGCCTTGTGTGACAATTAAATCTAAAAAAGGAAGAATATCTATATATACTAGTATACTTTTCTTATAAATATTTATTTGGGAAGATTTATATAATTGAGATGTAATTATTTCTCACTTAGTGTCTTCATCGATAACTTGACATATATTTCTTATGGTTCTATTTTTATATTACTAGAGAAGTCTAATAATAATAATAGATGTGTAGAGCTCGAATCAATTTGAAAACTAAAAATTCTTGAATGAATCACATGTGTACCTATAACCATTTCATTTTCATGATCCACCTCTATAGTAGTGATAAAATAATCACTTCCCTCATCCCTTTAGTTTTAGAGTTTATATTAATTTATTATCCTTAATAACACTTATATTGGTTCATTGACTTATAATAGTTTCATTTTTTATTGAAATGGAAACATTGAACCATAGGTGATGATTAGGTGGAATATTAATTTCTTTTATCATTTTAAAAGGCTTCTTCATATACATTAAAAATTCAATATCTTGATTCCCTTCATCACAACACTATAATTAATTCTTCTAATAACACTATTCTGAAAGAGCCTCTTCACACACAATTTTACATGATCATTGTTAAATCTTCATTATCACATGATACATTACATAATAACATCAATAATTTGACACTAATATTCATTTTTTATAAAAAAGTCCACGAGAGAATTTAGAACAACAAATATATATCATTTTCTTATGTTTAGATCAAATAATATCCCCATTGATATTAAAATATCAAATTTAAAACTGTTTTTGAATACATAGTTCTATGACACTAAAGAAGTGGTGATAATTGTTTTTTGGGTAAATGATAAATAGATTGGAATACCTTGAAATCCTAATAGATTTTTATTTACACAAACCAATTAATTTTTCTCCCATTTCTAAAGTTCAAGACATTCCTTCACTATTATAAAATGGAGAGTGTGAGGAAAATATTTAATGAAAAACAGTCTCTTTGATTTATTATTTACTATTTTGGTTGATATATTCCTTGAGATTTTCATTCATTGGTAGTGTCCAATATTAATCATCTTGTCCTTATAAGATATAAATTTCCATGATCATTTTCTCTTTCCCAAAACACTAAAGTAAGAATTTTTTTTTTCATTGTAATTTATCCATTTTCTACGGTTAGTGGATTATATAATCTACCAAAATAGAGTAGTTATTGTCAAATAAGTGACATAAAAATAATTATTTCATTAGATATGGAATTAAATAACTCTACATTATTTAATTTATCTTTTATAACATGAATAAATTAAAAAACTTTCCCCAAGAGTTTTTAACTCCCAAATCCATAGAATAAGGAAACTTATTTTGATAATTATTTATTTTTCCATTTCATTGTCTATTTATATGATTCATCTAACTGACATATATTTAGATAAAAAATTATTATAGTGGATTAGAAAATCCATATAAATAATTTTATAAAAAAATTATTTACATAGATATAATAAATAATAAGTATCTTTTATATATTTACTTTTGAGTTCCTATGTTTTAATATTTATTATTTATGGTTTAATTTATTTAATGTTTACAAATATAATAAAAAAACATTTATTTGATCTCAAGTAAAATTAATTTCATTTCAAAAAAATATATTACATTATTTTTGACCTAAATATCTATATAAAAAACAAAAAAAAAATTATTTTTAGAGACTTTGAAGGATTATATATAACAAAATATTTTTAAATAAACTACTAAATATTTCACTTCCATATTCATAATATGATCCTAGAGCTCATTATACTCTGATCGCCACATGTGAAGACTTATGGGTATACATAAAAGAAGGGGTGAGATAAAAATATAATTAAGGGGATAAATCTTTTTAAACATGTAAGGACCTCGAACCTAGTTTCCTAGATATGGTGAATTACTTTATTACATTCGTATAATAATAAATAAGTCACATCCTAAAGGGCCAAATCTTTTATAAGTTTTTGAAAAAAAATAAAAAAATTTGTTAAGAAATAATCATAAATGTGGATATTCTACTAGTAAAATATTCACATGGATAATAAATTAATAATATAAAAATTATGGAATGAATATGTTGGACATCATAAACATGCCATTGAGGCCTTGTCCAGGACTCCTAAAAATAAATGGTTAAGGCCTCAGTCAAAATACATTTCTCTTTTGCCTCACGGGACCAACCAATTCATCATGGGGCTATAGCAGGCCTAACCCATCACTCACTAAGTTCAAATTAATTCATCTTATTAATGATGTTAAAAATAAAAAACATATAAATATGAAATGTAAATTATATTCACCAATATGTATACATAATCACTATCCGTTCTGACTCGTATGGTGAATGTTATTAAGATTTCACATCCATAGCCAAACTGATCATAAATCATTTATTAAAATATGGTATATTATAATAATAAGTATTAAATCACAATAAAGAATATAATTTAACATAATTTTTTAAAGATATGAAAATACTCTAATAAAGTCATTATTAAATTATTTAGAGAAATACCCCTTTTGCTTTCCAAAAAAAGAGTTCTTTTTGAAAAATCACATGTGTTTGTCATAACGGTTTGTATAAAACTAGAAACTAACAAATATAAATTTTCATGAAAAAATAGTGATTTTATTAAAATGTTTCTGTCTTAAAATAGATTATGGATGGTACTTGAAAATAGGTATGAAATTGAAATGTTCCATTTAATCAGGCTTGCGTATCATGAAGAATTGGGAATATAACCTTGTAAAACATATATTTCTATATAAAATAATTTTGAAATTATATGGATAAATGATTTTGGAACATAGAAATATAATTTATAATATTTATATAAATATAATGAAAATTTTAATTTGTTTAAAGTGGTAGAAAGCATAACCCTAATGAAAATGGAGGTTCAAGAAGAAACCTTACCATATGTCTGAAAGTGTTCTGCACTTGAACTTAATGTCATGGATAATAAAAATAAATCCATTAATTAATTAATTCGGAAACTTATATACATGTTATTTATTTAATATAATTATATTAATTCAATTTATAGTTTTTTTGATGAGTTATAAGTTACAATTTTATTTTTTGGGAGTTTTTGTTTCCTTGGGTTTCACAATCATTTTACTTGTACATGAGTATGGAAGTTCATGTAAAAGGGTAATAGATGTCATAAAATTGAAGTTATATGTTATTAATTAACATATATAATATTAAATGGTTATATATGTATTTTTTAATTTTTTTGTGAGAATGAATCATCAGATAAGATGTTAGTGATAACCATTTAGATTTCATTGGTGGCTTTTCAATAATCACAAACTAGTTTTATTTTATTAATTAACATCATGTGTATATAAAAGTTACATAAAATTAAATAGTATGTAACAAATATATTATAATATTTTTTAAAAATAAAAATGTTTTTCATACTATAATTGAAAGAATTAATGGAAAATGAAAATGCCTAATCTATGATGTTGGTAAGGTGACACATCACGAGTGATGTTTTCATTTATAGAATAAATGATATATAGAGAGAGAAATGATTTTTGTTATGTATCTTCCATTAAAACGAAATTATTAAATTATATAAATGATACTAGAGTAATAATTTATATTTGGGCATGGGATGTGAGGGAAGTATCAGAAAATAATAGAATTTGAAAAAAAATAAAAGAAAAGAAAAATGATTTTTACTTCTTGAATTCTCCTCCTTAGAACCCACTTAAAGGGATTTCTTTTGGTATTTTTATTGAGAAAAAAATATCATTGACATTGGGGAGGGTAATGGAAAGAGGATTGGACCTAAATTTCACAAGGCTCAAATCTTGGATGGTTTTAGGAGAAGTTGTTTTAGTTGTTGTATTTATAGTCTAGGAGAGAGGTGTTTTTTTGAATATTTTAATCATTTGTTAATTTTTTTGGCTCCAAACATTGAATAGTCTGTGAAATATCACTAAATATGTTAAATTAATGAAGGTGAGTTCAATGTTATGGTTCTCAAATAAAAATGACTCAATAAATAGTTTATTTAACTGAAAGTGTATTTATACCACAAATTATCGTATTTAACTATTTCGCAAAAAATTCATGTATTTTAGAAAAATCCAAAGAATTTACTGTTACATTTTTTCGACATGTAGAATTAAAAAAATGGAAATTTTATTGTAAAAATAATTTTCTATACATGATAAATTTAATTTATAATTAAAATTATTATTTATTTGGAAATACCATTTTTAATATTACAAATGATTTTATAACACATAAAAATAACTAATATACCTAAATTATTTATATTATTAAATTAAAATTAAATATTTATTACTTACAAAAATACAAACACTTAATTTAACATTTTGAAAATATTTATCTAATTATTAAAAGATATAGATATATCATATTTTTTTATTTATAAGATATCCAAAAAAAATTTATACTTTCATAGGTGAGGTTAATATTCATTTGGCAATTTTACTATTCATAGGGTTCATATTACTATTCATAAGGTGGAGTTACTATTTATTCGGTGTTGGTTCTTTAACTTCTAGAAATACCTCTTATGTCATTAATTATTCATTTTTAAATTTTTTATTATCTTTTCTAAGTGATTTTATGTGATTTATAATATATAAAATAATGATAAGAAAGGAAATTTCATTGATATAATTAGGGGTCATTGCATTATCCAATCTTAAAAAAAATTTATCTTTGAAATTTCTATATTTTTACCTCATAAAAATATTTGTGGTAGTTCTTCATCTTATGTTCCTTAGGCTCCAATGTTGCCTCCTAAATTTTATGATTTTTCTCAAGTACCTTTACCTGTCGAGTCATATTATTCCTCAAAAACTATTCTTTAGTGTCCAGACTATGTATATTCTCATAACAATAAGATTAACCAGGTTCCAATTTTATTTCTTCAGAAGTGATTACATGCATTGGGTCTCACATTTACTTACATAACACATATATGTGGAATGCATCGTGTTATTTAGATAGGCTAGGTGGTATTTCCAAATGATTATCCACAACTCCAATTCTCTATAGTATTTCAAAATTTCTAATGTACCTGTGGCTCAATTTCTCATTCTTTACAAATCTTATAACACACTTCCATGAACATACTTTTAATAAAACATGATCCCCCACTTGAAATTCCAAATGCTTCCTTCAAGTATTGGTATATCTCTTTTTACTACATTGAGTTTCATTAATATGGGTTTTAATAGTCCTTACCTTTTCAATTATTTCCTCTACAAGATTTTGAACTACAGTATTACTTTCACCAACATCATCCCATCAATTTTGTGTATGAAATAGCTTTCTATATAATTCTTCCTATAGTTTCATTTGAATACTTGAATTGAAACTATTATTGTTTGAAAATTATACCAAAGGAAAATATAGATCCAAAAAACCTTGAAAGTCATGTGAGCTTGATATCAACTTGTATTCTAATGTTTGTATTTTCCTTTATCACTACCTGTTAGATTGAGGGTGATAAGAAGTACTCAAATGAATCTCAATATCCAAATATTTCTAATGAATTTACCAGAATTCTGATGTAAATTATGGATAACGATCAGAATAAATTTAAATAATATCTCCATGAAGTTTTAAAAAAACATTAATATAGATTCATGCAAGTTTTTCCAGTGGATAGTCCTACCTAATAGTGAGGAAAAGTGTAGATTTGGTTTGTATATCAAAAATTATTCAAATTGTATCATTCTATCTTGGAGTTTTTAGAAATATAATGACAAAATCCAAAGTAATATCATCCCATTTACATGTAGTAATTGGAATAGGGTGCATATATCCTCTAGGGTGTTACCTTTTAGCCTTCACCTATTGAAATAGTAGACATCTTCATACATAATTAGTATTTTGTCACTTCATATTATCCCACCAAAAATATTCCTTCCAATATCTATACATATTAGTGGTACCATGGTGTATATAGAAATTCATGATATGAAAATCATCCAAATAGTCCCTTTTTATCTTGGCTATTGAGGTAACACAATGTTTCTTCCCAAATTTCAGAATCTCATACATATAAATTATTTCTTTTATATTCCCATTTCTCATAGTATTAAATTTTCTTTAGAGATTCTCATATTCAGCCTAAGAACTTTTATTACTTCCCAATAATGATGGTTGGTAAAACAATTGAAAAATTATTTATGTTTCACCGTCCATGATAATTTCTATATACATATTTTCTAGATCCATAAACATAAGATCACTTTCAATCCCCATTTTGTTTATAACTCCTTCAACCTTCTTTATCTCTACATCAACTACCTTATTTTCCTTCACATGTGATAGTGTATTGAAAAATCCTAATCCTTGAGTAGCTTGAGTAATCTCCCTTCCCTCATGTTGAGTTCCTTCTATAGGAATATATATTTTAAGATTTTGTGATCTGTATATGTATCCCATATTTAAACATTGTGATAGTTTTTACATATCTTTAGAAAAACAATTATGGATACCAATTCAAGATCATGAGTTCGATAGTTCTGTTCATGAAGTTTTAACTAGCTTGATGAATAGATAATAACTCTATTATTGCTCATAAGTTCACAACCATGTAATTTCATATAAGAATCACAAGAAATCCAAAATCCACTATTTCTCAATGGTTGAGTCAAGATCAGATCATTTACTAATGTCATCTTCAATTCATCAAAATATTCTTCACATTATTTTTTTCATATGAACCTGACCCCTTTATGAGTAAGCTCAATTAACAAGTTATCAAATCAGAAATTTTTTTGAACACAATTCTAATAGTATCCTACGTACCTCATCTATGTTCATTATTGTGGGCCATTCTTGAATCTCATTTTTGTTCACAAGATCAACTAACATTCTATCCTTAGAGATAATATATTCCCAAAAAGAAACTGTTTAAATCCAAATTTATATAAAATCAATTCTCATCATCATGGATCCATATTCCTTCGAAAAAATAGAATAGGGGACCCCATAGATAAACACTAGGGTGAATAAATCAATTATTACTCAATTCCAATAGTTTTTTTCTTTATCTCTTCTAATTCCACAGATATGACGATATATGGACTCTTAGATATAGGGATTTCACTAAGAATTAAATCAATAGATAACTCAACTTTCTACTCGTGGAGGATGTAAAAATAAATCCTCTTAAAATACATCACTGTATTATTTCACAATAGGCACATCTTCAATTTGAATATTTATTTCCTCATACATAGATGATGTTTTATCTTCCTAACAAAGAATTTAATTTAGAAGAGCTACTGGAGTTTGATCTAGACAAGATCCACATGATGCTGTTTTTACTCTAAAGATAATATATTTTACATCTTCCTCACAAATTGCAACTTCCATCTTATTGTAATAAATTTTCACATCATAATTTGAAATCCATTACATAAAAAGGATTTTATAAAAACAAACCAATGTTACAAAGACATGGTTTGCAACTAAATCACATTTATGTGTTATAAAGGGGATCATCTAACACATATTTTTTGGAATTATACTTCCCTTAAGTGTTTTTACTGACAAATACTTAATTAAATAAAAATGGAAACATCTAATTTACATAGAAAACAAAGAAGATATAAAAAAATGTGATGATCTAGAATCAAATAAATCATTGGATATTTCTGAGGAACAAATTAAATTTGATTCCACCACATTATGAGTAAATTCATCCTCTACAATTTTGAACGCATAATCTTGGTATTTCTCTCTTTTCCTTTTCTAGGAAATGTTTTCTTGATGTTTATGATAATAATTTTATAGTGGCCCATATCCCTAAAATTGTAGCATTGAATATTCATAGATCCATTATTTCCCTTGAAATCTTGATCTTGGTGGGCTTTTTCTCGACACATGTTACATACTCTTTTTCTTTTTAAGAAGGAACTATGGTATTTTATTCCACAAGTATCACACGTTAGAAAATACCATTTTTATTCTTCCCTTTATCCATTTTTTTCCTCTTCCAACCTATTATTCTCTTATTTTCCCTTAAAGTCATAAGACATAGATAATTATTTCTCCATCTTGATAGCACATGAGACTATATCTTTATATGATGAGAAATTTCTAGAGACCATTTCCCTTTAGATGAATGGTTTTAAACCATCAAAGAATAGATCAATATTACTCATTTTATTACATATATATACCATGAAATGACTTTATAAACTTGTTAAGTAACATTCATACTTCACGAAATTTTTATCCTCTTTCTATTACAGACTCAAGAATAACCTCTCTATATTACCTCATTGTTCATGATGAAAGTATTTTATAAATAAATTACCTTAAAATATTTCCATTCCACATTTTCAATTTCTACCTCATCCTTTTGTATTTTGAATCAACGACCACCATTTATCAATATCTCTTGAGTGATGATAAACTTCCATGATAACCATATCACTTTAATTACTGCACAAAGTTTCAAATATATTCTCGAAGGATATTATCCACTAATCTAATTGCAATGGGTTTGTAGTACCATTGAATGATGGATTCTTTATCCCTATAAAGAGGTCTAACATTGCTTCTCTACATTGTGGATTAGGATGACTCATATGGGTAAGTTTATTACTCATAACCTGAATCAACTGTCCGAGTATAGTTATAAGTTTCTAATCACCAGTAGTAGCTTAAGTACCAAAATAATTGTCTTACATATGAGGGAAATTCCTACATGTGATACATATGTTGATACATTTTTCATTCCTTCAACTAGATTCCATTTCTAAATAATGGAATACACTAAATTATGTTTTGAATCATCATGAATAATTTCGAATTAGAAAAACACTAAAATAAATTAGAAATTTATGCATAGATTAACTCGTAATCCTAATCATGGTTTCATTAGGGTCATATATACTTTTAAATTCATCATAATAGTTTGAAAAAAATGTTAATTATCATAAGAATATCCCTCAGGAGTGTGAAACTAGGTGCGTCGTAAGTCATGTTTCCATGTACAGGTTTCCCCGAGTTATGCCTAAGACACCTTGTAATATTTTTTACCCATATAAACATTTGTGTTAGAACTAAATACACTTGTAATATCTAGAACTATATATATTTCTAGGAATAACCACATAATCTCCATCTTACCAAAATTCTATGATGTTTTTTCTATACTTATCCTCAAAATCTATCATATATTTCTGTTCCCTAAAAGATGTTTTCTAAATATAGTTTCCATGTTTTCTTCTAAACTTCCTCTAATACCAATAGTGAGGACCCCGATCCCAATTTCCTAGATCTGGTGGCTTACATTATTACATTGGTATAATATACAAAGAAGTCACATCTCAGAATACCTAATAGTTTATTAGTTTTGGAAAATCTTGTTACAAACATAAGTTGTACATTACAACATGAAAATAAAAAAAACATAGAAACTCAATTACAAACATCCATAAATCATATATTATCCTTTCTATCCATTCATAATATACATCTTCACATCATGGAAAAAATAAAACACAATAAATTCGTGGGATCAGTTTCACGGTAAGGGTATGTAAAAAAGAGGAAGCTAATACAAACAATAATTAATGGTTAATGAAAAAAAATTCCATTAGAACATAGTCTTGAGAATAATATGGAATGAATAGAAGATAAATAAACAATTCAATATAAATAATCACATGAAAAAAATATTAACCATTTATAATAAACTAGTCAAATATTTACATTGATAATAAATTAATAATATCATAATGAGAGAATCCATATGCTAGACATAATAAACATATTATTGAGGCCTCGGCCAATTCACGTTAAAATAAATGGTTAACCCTTGGACAGAATCTATTAATATTTTCTCTTATGATACATACTAATGCATCTAAGGGATTTAATAGGTCCCACCCATCACATAATAAGTCCAATGAATTTATAATATTAATGGGGTTAAAAATAAACAACATATACATATTAAATGTAAATAACTTTCCCCAATCCGAAAACATGATCACTAACCATTCTGAGTTGAATGGTGAATATTATCATGATAGCATATCCATATCAAAACTGATCATACGTCGTTTAATAAAATTAATTAAACGATAATCATAATAGTTCAATTATAAATAATCATTTAATTTAATATATGTTTTTAAATAAATGAAAATACTCTAATCAAAAAATCGATTAATTTTTGAGAGAAATACCCCTTTTACAATGCAAGGAAGAGTTATTTTTCAAAAATCATTCATATTTTTCATAACTGATTTCATAAAACCAGAAAAGAAAAAATATATATTTTCATGAAAAAATTTGTGGTTTTTTAAAAACAATGTAATCTTAAAAGGTATTATGTGTGGTACTAAAAAATGGGTAATAAATTGAGCTGTTCCTTTTAATCAGTTTTGCGTATCAGGAAGACTTGGGATGGAAACCTTATAAAACATGTATTTACCCATAAAAGAAAGGTAAAATGATATGAATAAATTATTTTGTAAAATATAAACACAATTTATAATAAATAATTAAAGATAATAAATAATTTAATTTTTGTAAAGATGGAGAAATCATAACCTGAATGAAAATGGATGTTCGGGAAGAAACCCATACCTAATGTATGAAAGTGTTCTGAACATTAACCTAATTCCCTATAAAACCAAATTAAATCAATTAATTAATAAAATAGGAAAATTTAATAAATTCATTTTATTTAATTTTATTTTATTATGTCTATTTACGGTCTTTTTGATGAGTTATATAATAAAATATTATCATTCAAGAGTGCTCGGTTCTTTGGTTTTTATGATTTGTTTATTTGTACATGATAATGAAAGTTCATATAAACTAGGAGTAAGTATCCAGAACTGAATTGATATTTTAATAATCAAAATCTATAAGAATAAAATCTTATATAATTTTTTTTTATTTTTAGTGTGATTATGAATATTTAGATAAGACATTAGTGATAATCATTGACATTATTTTAGCCGTTTTTGATAAAAAAAGATAGTTTTGTTTTTCTTAATTAAGATCATGTGTATATAATAGTAACAGAAAACTGCATAGACTTTAATACCAATATTATAATATTTTAAATCATAATAATTATTTTTTTTTCATGAATGTGTTAATGGAAAATGAAAATGCATCATCCATGAAGTCGATAAGTTAACACATCATGAGCGATTTTTTAATTTGTAGAATAAAAGATACCAAGGAAAGAGTTTGATAATCGATATTCCATTAAAATGATAGAATTCAAGTATATAAAAGATACTATAGTTATCATGTCTCTTTTTATAGGGGTGGTCAGGTAAGGATATGAAAATAAACGAAATTGAAAAAAACATAAAAAAATATAAGAGGAATTTCACCTCTTGAATTCTTATCCTAAGAACCTCATAAAGGGGATTGTTTTTGGAATTTTATTTATACCAAAGGCTCCTGGTCATGGGGGAGGGTTTTAGGAGGTGTAATCAGAAGAAATTTTTGATGTCTCAAAATTTGGATGTTTTGAGGAGAAGGGTTTGTATTTATAGTGATGGAGAGAGGTGTTTTTTGAATATTTTAATCATTTGTTTATTATTTTGGCTCAATACTATAATAGTTTCATAAATATTAATAAATATTTTAAAATAATTTTTATTAGTTTTATATTATGGTTATTACACCAATGATGACTCACAGAATAGTGTATTTAATATATAATGAATTTATACCATAAATTACAATATTTTTATATTCATTAAAAATTCATGTATTTCAGAAAATTTCAAAAAATTCTCCCTAACTCTTTTTCAATATGTAGAATACAAAAAAGCCCTTAATTTTATGGAAATAATTTTCTAAACATGAGAAAATTATTTTTTAATAAAAATCATCATTTATTTGAAAAATACCAATTTTGATATTACAATGGCTTTTATGACACTTTAAAAGAATTGACCAAAGTCTCATAAAATAATCCTATAAATATATAAAAATAAGATATTAATATATGATACTTTTTTATGAAAATAAATTTTCTTTTAAATAACTATATTAGTTTTGAAATTCGAATTAAATTTTAATTACTTATAAAAATCCAAACACTTAATATAGCATTTTTAAAATATTTATTTATTTATTCCAAGATATAGATATTTCATATTTTTATTAATAAGATACCAAATTTTATTTATAGTTTCTTAGGTGAGGTTAATATTCTTTTAGCTGGTTTTCTATTTATAATAGTCATAATACTATTCGTAAGGTCAAGACACAATTTCATCGGTAAGGGTTCCTTAACTTATAAAAATTCATCTTATTTCATTAATTATTTGTTTATAATGTTTTCATTGTTTTTTATATGTTATTTTCTATTATTTATACTATATGAAATAATTATGAGAATGGAAATTTAATTGATAGAATTCTAGATCATTACAAAACATCAGGGTGATATACGAATATAGTGAATAATTATAACATGGATTCATAAAAGAAAATGATCATAATCCATCACAAATAATCATGAAATTTGATAAAAGATATTATAAGATCTTTTTAATCATAAAATCGTATTAATGTGAATCAAACACAATAAATTTCTTCATGAGCTTAAGTTGAGGCTTTCTAACATGACAATACAACAAAAGGTTTTATGGTCACTAGCCATGTACCATATATAGTATCCCATGAGATGTAAGATTTACCTCATATATTGTGTGATTATATAATTTGGGATCTGAAAATTGAATCTTAATATGTCTTAAATATTTCTTCCATATAAAAAATAATCATATATCAATTCTAAATATGAAATAATCTTCTGGGAAAGAAATGGGTTACATAATATGGTCCTAAATCATAGTTAAATGATAAGTTATGGAGACATCCAAAATAATAAGGGGAAATGAAATATTATATTTGAAAATGATATAATTATAAATGAATTAAAAATTATATTAGATGAATAGGAAAAACTATTGTGGATGTGATGTAAGACAATTTATAAGGGGAGAAGGAAAAAGAAAAAGTGTTGATCATAAAAATTATAGGTTTTAAGATATATAAATTATAGGGGATTATATATGCTTAAATATCCATATAAAAAGTAAATGGATGTATAAATAATTTATATAAAGAATATTTGGTAGATGGATAGATGAATAAAGAGGTAGGTAGTGAGTGAAGAAAAAATAACCATAAGAAAGAAAATATTTGGAGAAACCCATTTCCTCGAGGTCAAGATTTATTTGTATGTCCACTATCCCAAAAAATAATGTATATTTAATTTAGTAATTATTTAATTCAATAAAGTTTTATGTTTATTTTGTATATTATAATCCATTTATAATGATTTTTTATCTATTATTTTGAATCATTTAATTCATATTGATGGTTAGAGGTTGTTAAGTCCATAATTTCAAAATGCTTTAATATAATTGTAATGGTCAATGATATTTTTGACTGATTTCATAAGATATAGATGTGTGAAGGTAGATGTTTTTATTAATATAATAGTAAAATCATTAAATACATTAATATATTCATTGAAATAATTCAAAAATATCTAGTATTTCATTATAATATTATTTTAAAATATTAAAATGACAATGATTATTTACAACATATAATATCTGTTAACCTAGTATAATAATTAAAAACATGAAATTAATTGATAATTATTCTTTTATTTAAAAACTAACACTTTTTAAGAATAACCATAAAATGAATATGTGAAAATAGATTGTGTAATATAAACGTACCATGAGTGAATAATTTTTTCAATGGAGATTAAAAAGAAATATAGATGAATAATATATGTTTTTCATAGATATATTATTCAATGATTATATTTCCATTTTAATTCCACCTTAGGATTTAATTATTTAAAGAATGAACTAGGGGAGAATAAAAAAGAAAAGAAATGTATTTTGAGAACCTTCCCTTCTCCTTCGATTCAATTCCTTAAGAAAGAGTCTAAATCTTTTTAAGGACGGTCATTTTATTATACCAAGGATATAAATATATTTCTAACTAGTTTTGGAGAGGTAATTTATAATATCATTTAAAAAGGATGAGGTTTTGAGTGAAAGGATAAATTTATGGAGAATACCTCATTTTATAGCCTAAGTGTAGGGGTATCATTGAGTAAAATATTAAATAATTTTGTCTTTATACTCAGGACTATGAATAGAGTTAATTTTTGTGAAAAATAATTTTTAATTATATATATATATATATATACTATTGGTCTTTAAAAACAACGAAGTCCAAAATAAATCATTAAAATATTTTTTTAAGTAAATAATCAAAAATAGTTTTTAACATAATAAAATATAATTTAGTGTTTGAAAATTAATTTACAAGTTGGAAAATTTAATTAATTATTTTTAAATAAATTATTCAAATAAATAAATATATCTTAGTTTCAAAATTTATTTATAAATTAATGAGTCATTTTTGAATCATAATGAATTCCTAAAACTTATATAAGTTAAGAGAATTGTTTTTGGACTATTTACCAGGAATATAATGTTTTTTCCAAAAAATTCAAAAAATTTAAAAAATTATAACCATGTAAATTTCAATATTTTGATTCTAAAACTTGGATCCATTTTATCAAAATAAATTTCAATATTAGGTGATTCTATTATTTAAATTTTTATTTAAAAAAAAACTAATAATTTTTTTTAAATATACACTATTAAAATTTACATATACAAATTTTTTACCTTACATAACCAGAAAAATAATTTTATGATATTATAATATTTTTATTTAATCATTAAATTTATTCTAAATATTAATTATTAGTCTTTTTACTATATATAATTGTTATACTACTATTTAAATGGTCATTTAATATTAAAAGATAATCTTTATATTTATAAATTCCACTCATTTCTTTATTAACAATTTACTAAATTTTCTCTAAAAATTATTTAAATACAATTGAAAAAAGTATAAACATTTTTTCTAATTTCATTATTATTTATAAAATACTTTTATTGTCTATGGTATTTCTAAGGATAACCCATTAGGTTTCAAAATTTAAGTCATAATAGTAATTTTTTATTATCCAATAATAAATGCACCAATAATGTGGAATATATTTATCTTATACTTATAATATTTGTTCAATGAAATAATTTTTTTCTTCATATTTTTACTATATATATAAGGTATTATAAATATAAAAAATATATTCCTTGTAGAAGAAGTATTGAAATAAAAATATGAGATATTATAAAGGAAATCAAGGGTTATCTTATAAAATACCATCGTTGGCACCACAAATATGCCATCTAAATAAATAACCTATAATGCCTTTATGATGAGACCATCGATAAATATTTTTCTATGGTAAAACTGGAAATAAAACTTGCTCTCCTCTTATTTATAAATAGTGTTATTAATATATCTATGTTGTATTTATATTTAAAATGAAGGAAATTGGGGAGGAATTTTTTATTTTAATCCTCACTCAAGGATGGGTTTGATATGTTTGGTTTTTTTCTAGTTTGGATTTGGGATTTTTTGTTCATAGAGGAATATTAGTAAGGGTGTATAAGGTTATGATTATTATTTTTAGTATAGTGGATGAGGATTTTTTATTTTCAATCGATAATTTACTGTATCTGTATATTATAATAGAAACTACTTTTTTACATCCATTGGATGAGAAGGTGTGAATGAATATTAAAAAATGGATTAGAGAGTTGATATGTGGTTATTTTATTTTAATTAGAATCTATTTGTTGAAATTATATGGTTATTGAAGTGAAACAAATGAGGTGTCATCATGTTGGTTATGAAATTTGTGGAAAATGGGTAAAGAATCATAAGTTAATGTTATAAAATAGAAATAAAGTTTTCATGAGGATTGTCCAATTTCAATTTTACTATATTGGAAGAAATTTATAAATGGTGTGGTAGTATATTATAAAAATTATATATATAATGGATATGAGTGGTCACGACAAAAGATAGTATTTAAAAAAATGGTTTCTGATTTTTCTGGGGATACAATGTGATTTTTTTGTATTTTGGCATGATTTTAATTTCCATAACGAATAAAATTTTAATATATTAATAAAATAAATATTATTACATAATAAAAATGGAATAAATAATATCAATTGAGGTAAAATATTAAAATTTATTTTGGAAATACATGTAGTGTCATAAAAACCATCACGGTGTAGAATTTAAATTTCATCTGTCCTTTATGAATTTTTTGTGAAAAGGTATAGCTAACATCATAAGGCTTGTAGTATAATTTCATTCCATAGTTTCTCATTTTTATTTTCTTGGATAATAAAAATATCATGTTTTGGACAATTTATAATGGTGATAAATATTATTAAAGGGTTCCCCATTTTCTTGAACTCTTATGAAATTATTTTATTCTATGAATTTTAACTTTTTAATCACTAGGAATATGAGGGTTAGAAATTTTTAATTAAAAGAACCTATAATATATTATGTGTCTTATATTATTTATTCTAATGATCAAAATGATGTCTAATTCCCTGATGAAATATGATTTTATTCTTCATGTATTCTCATTTCACCTTGTAACATGAACTGATCTTGTCAAATAGTGGTGTAGGTCTATCTATTATTTCTAATAAGTTTTGTTGTAAAATTTGTTCCTTGTTATTAATGTGTAGTTTGAGAATTTCAAAAATAACATCTATTATGACATAAGTTTGGCTCATAAACAGTTATTCTTAAAACCATGTATTTTTTTTTACATTTCACCCAATCAATTAATTTCATCTCTATAAAATATTATTTATTTCCTTTATCATCATTATTTAGATATTTTGGGGGTAATAGTTAGCTATTACAAGTTATCACCCATCAAGTCACTAAAATTAAACATATCTCAAAACTTTTTATACCAGCTTCCTAGAGATATTATAAAAATAAAAGAACTCATTATTTGATTTACTTCTAATAATTATATTATTTATTGTAAAAATATCAACATATGTGATATTTATTTAATTTAAAAATAGTTATAGGATGAACCATAATTTATATTGGTCAATTTATAGTTTAATTTGTATTCTATTCACATTAAAACTGTCTAAATGAATCAAATAAATTTCCATTTCACTATTTGGAATGGGTTTTAACACCATAGAGGGCCCCTACTATGTAGATATGGGATTCCCAATATAAAAATAATAAAAATGAGTTAAAAATTAATTACTTATGACCTTAGTGTTGATACATTTTTGAAGTTTTAATTGTTTTAATTCATTGTTGAATCTTTTTATGTTGTTGTGTTTTCATTATTTTATCTCCAAATATCTTGAAACTCATCCATCTAAAAAAATATATTCTTACTTACTTCATCTTCTCTCAAATTTAATAATTTTACCACCCAATAATACTTATGGGAAATATCCATTATAAGGAAGCACAATTTCCCATAAATTAAAAAAAGTGTGTAACTTATGAAAAAAATGACTTATTGAAATTTGGGTAAGCTAAAAATACATCTTCATTTTTCTTGAACCAATATATTTGGATTATAGTTGATATATTTTCTAGTTTTTAATTCAACTACTATTTCATGAACTCTGATATCCCACTCATTTGAGGGTGGTATAATGTATAAATATCATAACAAGATTTATACTACTCTATAACACCACATAAAGAATGGTTTTTAATGTGTGTTCCTCAATCACTAGTCAATAGTTTGGAGACTTTTACCTGGGAAAATATATACTTCTTGAATCTTTTGTTAAAACAATTTCTATATTATCCAACTATTATTTTAGATAAACCAATTTTTACAAGTAATATATAAACACAATGTTGTATGTTTGGATAGAAGAAATAATAAAGGGACCCATGAATTTGAGTAAAAAGACATTATAGTTTTACATCTATTATGAGATATTGTGAAATTTTATCCATTTTTATAATTTTTTTAGTTTATTATATGTGATCACATTTTAAAATGAATCTCATTTAATCCTGATGAAATATTTTTCAATGTAATGCACTTTGTAAAATCCTTGCCATAAATTGTTCCAAACCAAAATTTCCTCTACTTTTTCAAGAATGATAACAATTAAAACATAGTCACCACTTTGACGGTAGGAACACACAAGAGGATAAATCCATCACTATATTTTTTAAAAGGAAATTTATAACATAAAGACTAGTATTCAATTTTATCCATGAATTATATCTTTTATTGAATATTAATATAGGGTTTATTATATGGTTTTCATATGATTTGTATTCTTTTAAAACTATGATAGTGATACTTGTTCCACTGGAAGAAAAAATTATTTAGAAATTAATAATTAATTAAAACATCCTGGTATCTATAATCACGAGGAAATAATATACATCATACATGATAAGTTAAAACATTCACTAAACCATTCTTCAATTTTATCATAATGATAAAATTCATGATTAATAGAATCTAATGAATCAGGTGGGTTTTTATAATATTTATGTTATAAAATTATTTTATTACCATGATATTTTTGTTACATACCACTTAAGATAGAATTAAATAGGGGATAAATATCTTAAAATCAAATATGACAACATGTGACTACTTTTTTGTAGTTTAGTGAAAATAAATCTCCATTATTATTCTTATTTAATAGATGGGATACTAAACAATTATACACTTTAGTTATCAAATAACTCTATCACTTTATAATGACTTTTTTTACACATTAGCTCAAATGGCTATGATAGTGAACATCCTTTTCTTTACCTCCTCAAAAGATTTGTTTTAACTTTTATCAATTGAGATTTCCACATACTTTTTCAAAATATATATGAGATGTTGGGTTCTTCAAGAGAAAAATTTGATGATTTTTTTTTAAAAACTATCATATTCCAAAAATAATTATATCTCCTTTATTATTGTGGGTTTTTAAAATTATATTGTCACTTTTATATATTCATAACTAAATATGATCCAATTCATCGAAATTTAGTGTCCAAGTAATATTATTTCTTTCAAGATGAAATAAATATCATTCCAATATATCACAATATATGTTTCCTTGTAGTTTTATAAAAAATAAATCAATATTTTTGAGACATATTTTTAATATATGAATGAATATGGGGAAAATTCCATAATGACATAGATAATTCCTCTTCTATTCCATGATTGATTTGAGTCATTCTCCATAGAAATGTTGTCAGTGGATTACACATGACAAATTACATTACTAAATCGGAAACAATTTCATAAGGGTACAAGAATTTTGTTCTAATATGGGCTTTAGATGACTATATAAGTTAGTTTTTTCTGGAATAAATGTTAATAATGAAATAATATTTATTTTTAACTAAAATGTATAGCATTTGTTTTTATAGAATTTAAATAGAAATGTACTTTTTTCATTAATGCATATTACTAACTATTTTATTTTAAAAATCTCAAACCCATCAAAATTTGGGTTGTGAGGAACTCATAATTCATCTCAACTACATTCATTTCTAATTTATTAGGTAAAAATTATTGTCGGTCCACTCATTAACTATATGAAATTTGTCAAATTATCATAGGGTCAAAGATTTTTTAGAATTATTTTCATACTAACTTCCTTAATGGAAAGAATCAACCACCTTTTCTATTTCCATTTTGTCTTTTATCATTCTTCAAGAGTCACTTTATGGATGAAAAAGGATGGGATTATACCTTTAACATTAGCAATGACATATGCATTTTCCTCTTTACTTCTCTTTATAACTGTAAAAATCTTGTTTTATTATTTATTTAATAGTTTAAAATATATTTTAGCCCATATTCTCACCTCAGTGCTTTATTCAAGTCAAATTAAATATTATCCCGTATAACCTAATAAATAATTAATCATTGATATAAATATATAAGATATTTATCTATCTCTTATAAATGAAAATCAATAATGATCTATACCACATCTCCTTTATCCATATATATAATAAGAATTTTAATAGAAAAAATGAGTTTATACAAATTCAACAATAAATTCTATATAATTAATATCATTGTGTGATAGAGATGTGTAATTTTTAAAGGCAAAGTCTTATGGGATTTAGTTTACATATCTTGATCTTCTTAAAAAATATTAATCATTTTTATATTGAAACTCTCTCTCAATAAATTTTTAAAGGTTTATGATATAATGATACATTGAATAGAGAAGCTAAATAAATAATTAATATTGTTTGGATCCTTCATTTAAATAAAAAAATTCATCACTTAAATAGATCACTACTAATTTCTTTAATTTATTTTTATTGGGTTGTATTACCATGAGGAATTTTACCTATAATAGCATTTAGGAAATTGACCTAGTGAATGATATAATAATATGTGTCTACTTGAACATATCTATAAACATTATATAATAATATTCTACCCATTTTTGGAACATTCTCACTAGGAAATAAATAGGTTAATATTAAGATTACACTTCATGTTTTTTTGACGTGTCATTTTATGTCATTTTTTCTTTTGATTTATATTCCTTACTAACTTATTTTGATGATTAATTTTTTCCTTTCATTAATCTTCCACAAAATTATATATTTTGTATCTGTATCCTTTTTATTTTCCTTTTTTAATTAAGATCCATTCCACTCCTTTATGTCATATCATTTTTTCCTCCCATAGAAATTTAACTTTACTAAATAAAGCATGAGGTTGTATCTATTTTTTTTTGAAATCAAAGTCATGTGATTCTCAATATTTCAACATGAATGTTGATAATCTATATGGTTGGTATTAGGAATCTGTATCTTTGTCTAATATTTAGTAATTTATTTCTCATTTTTAATATTATATTATGTTACTAAGGAAAAAATAGATATAAAATTCGTGAGGAATATAAAAAAATCATTAATGTAAAGATTACTATAACAAAATTTAGATCATGTTTTAGATATTTCTTCCCATTGCTCTAAAAATATATAAATTAATATTTTATAACAATATTATTTTACTTAAGGAAATATACCAAACCCATCTTTGAAGCATCACTATAGACCAAAAATTCTTACCCACTTGTGTGTAATGTGAGCAGAGTTAAAGTGATTATCCTATTATTTAAATCCATAAATCTCTATTTTCATTAACAATTCTGAAATTTTTTTACACCATTTAATGTTTTATTAGTAATTTGATTTTAAAATTATGATATGTTTATCAGAAATCACTAATAATAACCAACTAATTATAGGAAACTATGTATCACTATTTCAATTTTTTATTGGGTCCTTTCCTTAGCCAACTTTTCTTCATACGATCCATATAAAAATATTCCTTAATAATGATACATTCTCTATCCAAAACTCACATTTATTATCCTATGATCAAATCTTCTACTTACATAAATAAATTATTATAATATTCTAAATCTCTTCATGGTCCTCACTATTTTTAAAAAATGTGATAATATCATAAATAATGATTACTAATAATGTTTCCAGGTAACCTAAAAAGAATATATTTTTAAATTCCATGATTATTGTTAAATAATTGGTGAGTTAAGTAGAAATTACTATGAACACATGGTGTATATACATTATATGAAAAATAGTATTTTTAATATCACATATCTTTATTTTTAATTGATGATATCCTAACTATAAATACACTTTAGATAAGTAATAAGAACTACAAATTAGTTGAAACAAGTTTTCAATCTATGGAAAGAGATACCTATATATTAAAATGGTTTTTTTGAGTTCAAAATAATCAATGAAAAGGCTCTTAGTACCATATTTTTTCTAGATTAATAGGATTTGTCAACCCCATGGTGAAGCACTTTGGTGTATATTTCCCTTCTCTATATTTTATTATGGCTTCTTCATTAAATATTCTTGTTCAATGGGGGTTATTATAATGGGTGTAATTGATTTAAATAGTTCTCCAAGTATATGTTCAATTGATAACAAAACCATATGTCTATGTAGATGACTCGGAAATTCCTTATGGAAAATTTCCACAAACTCTCTTATAATATTAATGTATTCATGAGTGATACTCTCATTTTCCTCTATAATTTGATCCAAATATTCATTCTCCTAAGTTGATAATATTCACA
The DNA here is from genome assembly GCA_963277665.1 of Viscum album. NCBI lineage: Eukaryota > Viridiplantae > Streptophyta > Magnoliopsida > Santalales > Viscaceae > Viscum > Viscum album. Next base: position 1,626,391,883 of record OY728161.1, on the reverse strand, counting down.
CTTGACAATGAATTTATTAGAGAGATCTATCATTCTCCAAACACTTTCATAGAATCAGAGGATAATATGGGATATAGAATGTGATATCCTTCACCTTAATATTGATGTTGGATCTATTTAAATTCCTCGAATCTATTCCCAAAAAACAATTGATTTACAAAAAAGGAATATGGAATTATATTTTTGGACATTCCAAAAAAAATTATAGGGGAAGATTTAAATACATGCGATGAAATAATTTCCTCATTTTATATTTTCACTGATAAATCTACATTATAATTTTAAAGTGGTGTATGAATAGTTATACTAAATAATCATTATATTAAAAAATTCATTGATTCAATATGAAATAGTATGTTTAGTATTCATAAATTATGAACCAGTATACCTGTCCCTAGTTTATCATCAAGATTAACTTTTGTAGTTGTGATAACATAATACCATGCATACTCTTTTATCCTTTGTTACCATTTTATCAACTATCTTTTACATCCAATGGTTTAGGAAATTGGGTTTGACTTTTTTGTGTTACGTGTGTTAGAAAGCAAGGAAAATACTATGTGGATTAATCAAAACCTTCTTTTCAACCTTCATATTATTAGGATACTTCATATCTCTTTGAAATTCATTAGATTGGTGCCCCTATTTTACACACATTTAATATGTTTGAGTTACCTTCAAGGATTTTTCAAAAATTTTCATCCGACACTTTTTGGCATATGGTGAGTTGGGTTTTCTTATTAACATAATGATTATCAAATGATCCACTTATATTATACTACATTATCCACTACTTATCTTACATCTCGCAAGACCACTGAGAATTATCAATTTTCATATCATCTTTGAGGAGACCTCAGACAATATCCTTTTAGTTTTTTATGTCTCAAATAATTAATGATTTTTGAGGATTTTATTTAACCGACTAAAGAAGTGGTCAAAATTAATTTTAGTATCAATGATAATATAAAAGGAATATTGTGTTTTTTTTTATTTTTTCTTCTCAATCCAAATCGATTCATCTTATTTTTTTGCGAGTCTAAGGAATTACCCATCCATTTTAAGGGTAATAGGGTTTGAAAAATATTCATTAAAAAATATCATCTTGAATATATCCCATTTTGGGGATTTAATTTTATACCTGAGATTTTTATTCTCAATTAGTATCCTCCAATGATCATATTTTCCCTATAGTCAATTGATGGAAAAAAGGGACATTATCATACTGAAATAACTAGATATAATATAATATTTTACCAAAATTGTAAATCAATTACTTCATAATTACAGTATTATAAGACACTCAAAAAGTAATAGGTTTTTTATTCATAATGGGATAAAATACAACCTATTCTATATATGGATAGGGAGGGAGATCAACATGATTCATGTTATTAATTGTAACATGATTCATTATACTTGTAATTATATGAAGTGATCAATATTTTGTCCCATAAAATTAATTATTTTGTTAAGAATATCATTAAATTTTCCATGGAAAAAGTTATTGACACGATTACTTCTATATATATACACTCTCAGAAATAAAAAAAATACTTGTGATACTATTTATTAAATTTATAATTATATAAAATTAATAAAATGAACATGAATAATAAAATCATAAATAAAATTTATCTATTAACGTTTGAATATCTAGGTTTCATTCCAGTTCAATAATGATAATTTTCCTACTAAATTCTTAATCCTAAATAGATATACATTACTTCATTGAATGATATAAATCATTTATATTATTTTGTAATGATATTGTCAATCCACAAACTAAAATCCCCCAAGAGTGTCCAAATAAGTGTTTTTTAAGTCTAATAATTCATTCCCAAGGTGAATATTAGGTAAATACATAACAAGCCCTTTTGGGGTTATTTTCCCGAGGTATATCTCTTCTAAACCCACATCCACATTATGTATGTTGATTGGGATTTCATTACTTGGAGACCATAAATTCATTTAAACATATTTAGGATGTTTTACTATACTTATATTTTTCCTTAGGGTTTTCAATAATTATTTATAATACTAATCCCCAAATATAACTTGACCTTCCTCTCATACCAACTATAGAGACCCAAATTTAATTAAATAATTCATTTCAGGATATTCAATAAAAAAATACATCAAAAAAACCTAAGTATTTATATTTATAGTTTATTTGGGAGACTAATTATATAATATATAAATTTAAACCTTTTCTACATAAACATTATTTTAATCTCTATAATTTTTTATTAGATAAAATTTTACATATAAAACTGCATTGGATACCTGTAGTATATATCATTTTTTTAATTTTAATTTTGGACCAAAATCTCTCTTTTTAATAATATACCAATAATAAAATTATCCTTATACATTGTTCTAGAATTATTGTATAAAATATCGTATAATTAAAAAACTATGAATTTATTAACCTTATAAGTAATGTTGTTTTGATGATTAGGGTTGAACCACAATAAAAATGTGTGTAGTCACCAGTAATGTCGTCTTCTAAGAATGTTTATGCTAATCAATTTTGATGTTATTATAAAAATCTAAAAACTAACCATATTTTGTGAGTTAACTAGGTTACATAAAACTAATACAATATAGGTAATAAGTCAAGATAAAAGTATTATTGTTTTTATATCAGTTAAGGTTGATCCAATGACAATTATATTATTCCCACATCTCAATATTTATTCAATAAATTATCACTTATTCCAAATTTAATTTAAATATTGAGAAGTTTCATTATTTTATGTCAGATATTCCTACAATATTTCTATTAAATAATTCATAATTTTAATCTCTAACTTGATGAATGATTAGCATGAAAATTAATCATCAAATTATTTACATAAAATATGATTACCTATTTCCCACAAAGTCTATGCATCTATCTATGTTGTCTTTTCCTCTCATTGGTTCACTTATCAGGTATTTCACATTCATGTTTGAAAGTGGAAGAATAAAAATATTATTTTTTTTCTAAAATATTATTTTATTTAGATTACATTCTCGTGTGAATTGTGATTATATCAGGAACCTGACTGACTTCTAAACAAAACAATTCTCTTATGATCTCTCTTTTCAGATAACTTATTAAGAATCACACTAATTCGATCTAAATATCGTGTATAGAATAAAACATATTTAATAAGACACATATTTTATTTAATAAATAAAAACCCAACTAATAAACAACTCAACTGGAAATAAGAAAATGGTGAGTAAATTAATACAGGTACTTGCCTTCACATTCATTATTACTATGACACCATCAAAGCTATAAATAAATCAAAAAAACATGTAATGAAAAATAATTCAATGTATTCACCATGTTCATATTGATGCCAGGATCATTATTGGATATTAAGGAATATCACTAAATAATAAAAAAAAACCACCAATAAATGAAGTGCTAATATGAAACACTACACACATTGTCTGTGTGGACGAATCATAATCAATTTCTAATTCATCTGAAATCTTCATGTAAGAATTATTCCAAACCTTATTTTAAACCCAAAAAATATGGGGAATGAAAGTGAGTGTCTACATTATATGTGGGTTTATTTTTGTCTTTAAATGACTATGATAGGTATGATGTGTGGGATAAATATCTAGTTTTAATATTAGAGGATGGCATGATGCATAGTATGAGTGATCCAGGGAGGTAGGTTGGCCTGGTGAGGGGGATCATGGTGTTGTGGAATCCATTCAAGAACAAGTATTATAGATAATGGTTCACTACCAATTACAAAATTCTAGAGAATGGTGGTACATTCCGGTGTTTATGGTGTAGATGAACCAGATGAGACAATGTAGATGGCTTGGTGTACATGGTATCAAGCTATCTACATTGAAAGCGATAATGCTCAGCTAGAGATCGCAGGGTTCATTGTGGGTTCTGATGGATGATGCATCACCTTTTATAGATTTATTCAACTAGAGAGGGAGGCCGATGTTATAATTATGATCTTTCATAGTTATTCCTCACCTAAGATTAAAGCACACCTACATGAAAAATAGAATTATAATTTTTTGAAATTAAAAATTTAAACACCAAATTATATAAACTATTATATTATTAAAATAATAGTAAAATTATTAATAAATATATTATTATATATTAAAAATAATAATTATTGGATAATAATAATAATATTGGTTAGATTTTATTATATTTATACAAATATAAATATATGCACATGAAATCAGAAATACTAAGATAACATAAAAAATTTATGTAATAGTTAATAAATTATTATATATACACATAATAATAATACTACTATTAAATTTTAATCTAATTTAATAATAATAATAAATATATAATATTAATACTATAATAATTAATACTATTAATTTTTTAAATTAGGTAAAATATTTAATAATGTATAATACTAATGTATAATACTAATTTATAAATTTAATATATTTACTAATAAATGATAATAACATAAATTAATTATAATTTTTTTAATGAATATAATCTAACATATAATATAGTATTAAATGTTATATATTATTAATATATATATTTAATATAATTTAATAAAAAAATAAATTTAAAAAATAATATGTAATTAAATAAAAATTGATTTTTTTTTAAAAAGTAATAAATAATAAAATCAACCATAAAATGTAAAATTATTTCATTAAAAATATGTTATAACATTATAAAAATGTTAAATAAATCCAGGTTCATGAACAATTAATACATATGACGAAATAAGTTTATCCCGATAATATAAAAGGTGTCAATCACACGTAATAACAAAAAAACTTTTTATTAGAAGATGATATTATAAGATCATGGGATCATAAAAATGTGGATATAATATAAAACATAACATCATAATCATAAGTCTATTTCTCGTTACAAAAACAAAGTGTTATAGGATTACCATTAATGTAGAATGCATGGTATTGTAAGAAATTAAAGCATTTCCCAACTTGTTGGGGGGAGTATGTAAATATGGACCCATGCATAATATTAATAACATGTACATTAATATGTTTTCCATAAAAATACATCATACATTGAACCTAAGGATAAGAGAACCCCTTTAAAAATAAAATGGATATTACAGTCCTTTCATAGAGAATAACAAAATCAAATATCACAATTATTCCAATGAAATAAGGGATTAAAAAATTATTTTAATTTTATGCTCGAGTAAAGAATAAAATTACACGAAGAAAATCCCAAGTAATGTGACTATTGAAAAAGAGTAGAGAAGTGGTTTTGGGAATAAAATTCTTAATAGAGGATTTTAGAATTATGTTATTGTTTATTTAAAGAGTTTATGAGTATAATAATTTACGTAAAACTAGAAGTACAATAAAACAATTTTCCAAATATTTTTTTAGAATTAATTTATTAGTAAAATAATTTATTGAACTAGTAAGCAAAACAAGGTATGGAATAGATAAGACCTCAATAATTAGGCTGTTTACTGAATAAAATTACTAAGAGAACCTAAAAAAATACCCAAAAAATAAAGGTAAGTTAAAATAGGTATATATATGGGGAGAATATACATATAAGAAAAATAATTACAAGATAAGAATAGAGCATCATATTCAGTTTTAGAGAGAAAATGTATTCACTAAAATAAAATATCGTGATTCGGATGTTCCCTTACCTTGCATTTCTTGGTAAAGTCTTCTGACATCCTAAATAATAAAATTAATATTAATAAAAAAATTAATAACCATTTATATATATATTTTATTTATTACTATTATTATATGTTCTTTTAATATCATTTTGTAAATATATCATGTTTATTCTTACTCTTCTGAAGGTGTTTGTTTCACAGTTCCAAAGCTACTTGAGTTTGTGCATAATTTTGGAAGTTCTTGTAAAATGGTAATAAAACAATAGGACATAAAGAGAATTATATTCAAGTTATTATTTATTTATTTATTATCCCAAATATCCATATATGTTTTGACATGGACATGATTAATTTATTTTAAATTTCATCGTTACACGGTTTGCTCATTTTGAAGGTTTTACCAACCATCATAATATATATCCTTGTTATTTAATTAAATAAATATTAATTTCCTATAAAATAGTAAATAAGACGTAATATAAAATCCCAATGAATATTTTAAAATATAATTTTTTATATTACATGCCATGAATACGGTTGTGAAAATCGAAACAAGTCATCCCTGAAGGGGGTCAACCGACCAAAACATGGGTGGGGTTTTCTTTTTAAAAAATGAAAGAATATTAGATTACCATTATTTTGTTAATATAGTGAAAATTAAATATATTAATAATACTATAATTAGTAAATATATATATATATAATTCATTTTAGGAGGAATATGAAGAAAATATTTTAAGAGATTTTGGTTGAGTGTATTGCATCTTTTTTGGATGTGAACTCTTAGGATAACACTTAAGGATCCATGAAATGGTGTTTTCAAATTAATTAATATATTTAGACATGTAATCAATGGTATGTTATATATTTTTCATGTTATGTAACTAAGAGTATGATCAGAAGTGGGGTTGTATTAATAAGGGGGATAGAGGGGTGTTTTGTGTAAAATATTCATTATTTTGTTATTATTTTTAATGTTTACAAATAATAATTATTATTATTAAAATATTAATTAATTGGTGGTTATGAGGATAAGATAATTGGTTATTACCTCAGACCTTATTAATTAATCATTTATATAATTTATAATATAAAATAGTATTTTTTATATTATTATTCACCACAATTTCATTATTTTTGAAAAAATACTAAAAAATAAGCCAAAGAACACTATTGACGTGCATATAAAAAATGGAACAATTTTTATGAAAATAATATTCCAAATTTGGAAATTTTAATATCAACATGGGTGTCATTTTTAATGAAATTAAATTTAAAGTTATCATAAAAATATATTTTAAATAAGGTAAATTAAATATATTTTGTTCAAAATATAATTATAATTTCAACATGTCAAGTATTTATTTTATAATATTTAAAGATTTTGTTATTATAATTGTGATATTAAATCCTTATATTATATATAAAAGACCATTTTACTTTTATATTAGTTTGTTTAATATTCCTAATGGTCATATCATTATTCCAAAGATGAAATTACTATTCCAAAATAAGTATAATGATCATATCCAGAAAATAAAATTTCCATTTAACATCTTTATATACAACACCATTCTCATAATATATCATTTAATAATTTATATAAAAAGGATCTTATAAATTACTTGATAATGTATATCATATTCCAAAAGCTTCTCTTTCATTTTACACTTAGTATGTCCATAGTGATCTCTGTTGTAGAATTCGGGCATATAGAGTAATCTTTAGAATTTTCAATATTATTTGATGTTTATCTCCCTATAAAATATATTTTTTATATAAAATATTATTTCCAGATTCCAATTATTTGGATTAAATTTAATAGTCTTTCTATGGTAATATACTATTAATTTATCATACTAATAAAAGTTTGTTTTTTGTTATTACAATGGTGATTGATTACTCCATATTCCCCACTTTTGTTACAAAATGGGACGTAGTAGTAGGAAACACTAGTGGTGGGTAAAAACTAAAATTTTAATAGTTTGTGGTTTTTACTTGTGATGAGGTGATGTGACATGCAGTGAGTTTTATGCGTGGTTAGAGGACGGGACATGGTTGATGTTATTCATGTTCATAATACCCTACTTCTCTTAGTTAAAAGGATTTGTTTGTATATAAGGTGGGACTAATTATGATATAGAAGTTGAAAGTTTTATTTTTATATTTTCTAATGTATACAATGGATTTTAATTCTGGAAGGATACTGAGGTAGGTAGTGTTCTGAGTTATCCCCCATCAAAAAGGTGTGATACATGGTGATTAGTTTGTATTGAAGGGATAAAGGCATATGAAATTTTATATTAGGGTATAAGAGCTTAAATTAAGTGAAGATATGGTTGTAATATTCTTTTATCTAAGATAAATTGATACCTTTTTATTATCGTAGAAGTGTTACTTAGTTAGTGGGCCTTCGTGATAGTGGGATAGTTAGTTGACCGATTGATGGTTGTATTAGTTATTTTGTTTTCCCACAAGTGCATTACTATAATCTATTCATATTTTCATGAGATACCATGGGTATGTTCATATATATGATACATTTTATTCTCACGTTAGATTTATATAAACTATTTTTACATTTCAAGTATAGGTTTAGAGACTAATCTGGATATTGCTATTATAGGGTTTAAAGTTGTTGTATATTTTCATCATAGTAATTTTTTTGGTATTTTATTTTTGAAAAGATTATTTTTTATTTCATCACATGCAATATAGGTTTTTGTATCTTTTACCTAATTTTTTATTTGTATTTTATTGTTTTTTATCTTATATGATGATCCTTTAAAATATATTTACTATACCCATTTGAATGATTTTTCAAACCTGAGGTCTAATAAATGTGAGACTCGGGGGGTTACTCCTCTTAACTCCCAACCTAGGATGGGAACTAGTAGAGGAATGTCATGAAAGAGTGGTGTCTAATATTTTTTTAAGAAATAATAAGAAGTTTGAAATTGGAAATCAGTGGGGGTTTGAGGTCTTGGTATAAAAATATCTTGTGTTGAAAAAAGTATTATGATGTAACAAGGTAGATCAATTAGAAAAAATGTGATTTTTCCAACCCAATATCTCATTAAAATATCTTAATATTACTAAAAATCCTATGAATGATAATCCTCAATACTGGGTAGAGACCCTAAAGAGGTACATGAATTATAATTTTCATAGTTTATGATTGAACATGATTTTTTGGGTAGTTAAAAAGAATTTAATTAAATAAATCACTATAAATTCCATGCCACTAGGTTTAGGATTTTCCCTTCTCTTTGAAAAGATGGACCATAGTCATTTTCCATGTGAATTTTATCAAGGAAAGATTTAGTAGTGTTATCGAGTTAGTCATTGGATGATATATCCATTATAGTAGGATGAGATGAGGTAGGGATATTTTTTTCATTCAAGCATTAGGGACAAGTGATATATGAGAAAAGTATCTCTAATCCTGAGATGGAGAACTAGTTGGAGGATCTTAAGATAATTTTTGGGCTAATTTGGGAATAAGTATAATAACTAGGTCCCATTATTTGTTATTAAAATTTTTATGGCGGTGCTGCAATGGGGGATATTGTGTCTTAAGGTGAATAAAAATGATACAAATTCTTGAAATGACTTGTATAAGGAGTTTCATTGGGATTCATTATGTCAATGGTGGAGGAGAAGAAGAGGATGTAGCCTCTCTCCCTTTGGAAAGGAAGACTGAGCATGTGGGAGATAATGATTAGGTTCAAGGAACTCTAATATTTCACTCTCGATAATATTATATATGAAAATTCTAGGGTTTGATTCTCAGATGAGTAATTTTATTTAAGGGTTGGATATGTATTCACCCCAATTATGCTTCATACATATTTTTTGGTGTAAATGAAAGAGGATTTAATAAAATGGATGGACTCATAAAGAGGATATAATTGAGAGTGATATTATAAGAGCTTTCTTAAGAGAAAATAATTTAGAGTGTGGTCATGTATGTTAGGTGAGTTGTGGCTTTAATCAGAAAGGAGTTGGTCACAATAGTATGCTTCACACTTTTCAAGGGAAATTGGAACCATAAAATCTACCAGGGGCTTTCAAATATTATTCTATGTCTTTGGGGGTCATGCTCCAAATCAGGCATAGTGCCCAACTACTCAAGGTGTTTAGTTCAATATAGGTGGTAGACCCATTTTTGAGTTGTTATATGAAAATATTTTTTCCAGATATTATCAATAGTAAATTTTAAATGATTTTTTTTAAGAAAAAGTTTAGCAGAGTTAAACTTATAATAGGGGAGATGAGGGTGGTACATTTAATACCCATGATGTTTATTTTCCTCGAGGAATATGACTAGAGAATGGTAGAATAAGAATTTCTAAACAAGGTAGAGGTTCTGGGCATGGTCATATGCTTGTTATTGTTGGAACTGGGAATGAAACAGAAGGCCCAAACATGTGGTTTTTTAAAAATATTCCACTGACAATCGACGTAAACTTGTTGACATCGGTGCACAACAACCCAATCATTGTTGAGGACTGTAGGTGAAGGATTTTAAACACAAAAATAAACCATAAAGTACCTAGTTTAATTTTGAATTTGTGCACGACTTCCACTCGTCATTGGTAATCGATGATTGAAGATTTTGATATTGAACTCCTATATATTTTCCACATGCGCTTCAAGAAATATACGGGAGCACCGTTCTTTTTGATCCGGGTGCTAGCACGGAATTGGGACGACAACATCGATGCTATAATGATAACCACATCGCTTCGCAAGCGATGCTTAAGAGAGTTCTTGATCAATGCTCATTTGATCTATATCCTATCTCTATAGATCATGGGAGAGAAGAGAGGAGAGAGAAGCACCATGAATAGTCATTTGAAACATCCTCTCCTCTTATATTTATTGTGGAACATTAAAATACCTAGTTTCGCCTCGCCGACACCGAATACTTAACCCACTATCAATGACATTTTATTGCTACTAAACATAGTCATAAATATTATTATCATTTACATTTAATATATTAAAATATATTACTTGATAAAAATTGAGTCATTAACTCAACTCATAATTCCCATAAATATTAATTGAATCTTGACTAATTTAATATTTTTCAATTATTTTTTCTTCATGTATTTACCTAAAACTCGTAAATACATTTAATAAATAAATTCAGTTCTCATTATTCTAAACCCGAATAGTATGTATTTATTTACTGATTTGGTGAATGTTTGACATTGGACAAATACCAGACCCCTTTGGTGTGTCCCACCATGTCCAAAACATCATATTCAATTGAATAGAGAAGATTATAGAATACACTATTGTGTGTGACCCCCTAGGACCTTATATTGATAGTTGTGAATAGTATTCACAAACCAAGAGCGGGATATATCAACCCATCATGGCCCCTAAAGATACAAGGATTTTTACAATAGCGACAACCAACCTACGAACATGCACTGTGTAATATAATATCATTGTCTGTAATATCGCATAAAGAAGGATGCACTCCTATGTCATCTCCCTTTTATTTCATTATAGTTTGTTGATGTAACATGATGGATTTACCATTGAATTTCATGTACATGGTCTTATAAAGGTACTTCCATCCATATCAACATGGTCTGAGATATATTACTTCCATAACCCAGAAGTGAAAAATCCCTTTTTGACCATTCAACAATTTCCATTCCTACAATGAAACACCCAACAAAAACTACCTCTTAATGACTTCATTTCCATGATTTTTATCTTGTATCAAAGTATGAAATAAAATGACAAACATTGGTAATGATATCATTTTAGGAGATAATTACACATGATCATAGATAGAAACATCCAATGACACCTAAAACATGTGTTTTTTCTATTGGCGGGTTAGTTCCTATGATCTCAGTACTAGAGATCACCATGTGAAAACTTCATGAGAAGAAGTCTCAATGCTTATGAGCTCGCAGCACCTGACTGACATATTTCTACTGTGTCCAATCAGTACGATGTATCTAGACTATAGAACATATATTTAAGATTAATATCATAGTGTCTAGAGGTTCTCATTATAGACTATGAACATCTATAACCATTCGATAAGATAAATAATATTTTGACATTACCATTTCAATAGTGGACACATAAAATTCTACATTATATTGGTAAGGAAACATCATGTATAGGATAACTATATACAAGATATAGTAATCAAAAGCACTGAATTGTTGGGTCCATGACACCCACTATTTCAACACTCCCACTTGAACTAGATCCAGCCTTATAACCAAACATTCTAGCTACTCACATGATGACCATCATGTTTCTACTGAGTAATTGATTTAGCTATTGGGTCCGCTATGGTTCCGCTGCATGCCTATTCTATTATAGCGACCTCATCTCCTTGAGTAAAAATTCTCAAGAGATGGTATCCTGAGTATATCCATTTTTCCACTATCATAGGAGGACATCATGACTAGTAAGAAAATTATAATTTACATTATGATAATACTTTTCATACCAGGTGTGATTCCAAGAACTGGAACAAATCATTGCACTTAAAAACTGTTTCTTAGCTGCCTAAGAAGCCGCAACGTACTCGGTCTTTGTAGGTATGGATACCATTGGATTATATGAGCTTGACTTGCCCATCGTATTTAGGCTATCTATGATAGTATATCACATTGATCAATAAAAGTCTAGTTTGTATCCCCAAAAACTAGTATCCTTTCTTCTCTACTTACCAGGTACATATCTTTTGTACTTGCCGAAGTACAATTAAACTATTCTGACTTCATCCATTGCAGTGTGCCTAGATATAACTTATATTTGCCTATTATAAAATATAACTTGGAAATATCTATTTTTGTATATATCATGGAATGCGTGATTGATCCATCACTTCAACATATGGATCTCAACTCAACACATTTATATCTTTCCATGTACCAGACATGTCAACCTGAAGAGATTATGACCTATGACATAGGAAACAATTCATCTATGGAATTGTTCCAACTGGTATTTTTCAATACTATGACAGTAGATGTACAATTGACTAGGACCAAGAAACCTATAGATATTCCACAGTAGATTCTATTCCATAGAACAAAGGTTGCTGCATTAATTCAATCACTGGAGAATAAATTTCATCTTGGTTTAAACTAACCGTTAGACCTATATCTATATTCTGTATGTTGTCAAACATATTTTTTCTTGGATAACATTGGCACTCCCACTAACCTTTAGTATACACATACAAAACATTTTTTGAAAATGAATATTCTATGATCATGTTGCATATGTTAATCCTAAACCAGATTTCAGTAACTTGCAACCTTTATTAGAAATTTGTGAGGTGACCATCCCTTTCTGGTTGCATCGTATATACACCATCCATGATTAGTGGTCATGACATTCAATTTTAAATAACTTGATCATAGATATTAGCTATGATAAGTAAAATTATAACAGATATAGGCATAGAGACTTAGTGAAACCAATTGAATCATATTGGTACTAAACTTGTACCATCCATGTATTAATTTACATGAATACCATCACAATATTGAAAATAATAAAAATCATTTTGACTTTGATAGATGGAATCCATTAACTGAATTTTAGTTGGTCTTATCAATTTTATCTAATTACTATATAATTCTTACTTGTAGTAAATATTATTCATATTGAATTATAGATCATCGACCATAGTGAATATAAAAACCATCACCATGGTTTTATCCTTCTACGCAATATGTGTCTCTGGAACATAATTTGTTCCACATGTGCTAATGGATGTAGTTCCTATGAAAACTACTTGTACATTTTGAGCATTGACTAAACACAAGTAAATATTGATCCCACCATCTCTAATAGATATGTGAACCCTTATATAGATATATATTCCATCACTTGGCTACAACTTTTCTATAATTTGGATTTATGTAGTATCCTAAGAAATCGTTTGGAGAATTACACTAAATATACAATGTGTTTGTCTTGATTCATGTTTGTTTATGTCCAAACAAACTATTTTCACCAAACACATGTCCTCATGAAATAATGAATTTACATCATACTAAGACTCGTATGATATCCATTTGTCATTATAGTTGGCATATGATTATGGGATTACGCCATTATTTTCAAATCATTTCATGATATATAATAGATGTTTCTGCTACTTGCCACATTGATATAACTTATATCAAAATTTTAATGTATAACATATGCATTTAGGAATTTCTCCACATTACATGTTTATTGATCAATATTGATATGTAAGACTTTATCTTCAATGCTCCTCATTAACATCAATGTCATGATGTGAATAAGTTAATGTGCCTTTATGATTTACTCCACGCTACATTATCATGATTGATGAATTCTTGGTCAATATATTCTTTAGTATCCCAACCCGTAGCGACTAATATCTCATGACCATGCATACACATTACTTTATTATTACTTAATCACTTAAAGTAATATTATTATTTACATATATCTCTATCTTATAATTTTAATAGTTCATGCTTACATGTCAAACTATTTCCAAAATCATTATGACATACCTTTATTTCTAAAGGTTCTTTTGTCCAAACTAAATACGTTGATAATATAAAAGGTATTTTTCTTTTAAAAGAATAAATACCATACTTGGTATATTCATGATGTCCAATTTTAGTATTACTTGACATAGAATTATATTTTCACAACTTGGTATTAGTATTACATTTATATTCCTCACTAATTGCCTATGATTCATGTATCACTGAACTAGTGATTGAGTTTACCAAAAATAGAATTCATTCCAGAACATGAAAGAATGTATCCTTGCATCTAATGACACATGAGATTAATCTTTTTGGTAATACACAATAATAGTTCAACATGAATCTTTCACTTAGTAATGAAGAAGTCATTTACTTCACATCATTGGCATAGGTATCACCCTTTCACATCTAAATGGAGAATACACCAGACTTCTAGTAATGTTTATATACATATTTGGTAACTGTATTTAAATAAACATTTTTAAAAAGAATATAGTATTAAATATCGAATTAGTAAAAGGAATTATCTCATTGATGAATATTCCTGGTATAGAAGCGATAACTTGCTTATTTAATTCTGTTTATTGCTTTTATACATCCATTGTTTTTTTATAATATGCAATGAAAATAACCTTTGTTAATACCTCATTAATTGAAGGATGTCATGAATGTGCCATTGGTATTAAATTCCTTTGAACATTCAACATTTTCTTTCAATTTATTATCCATATAAATTGAAACTTAAATGTATTTTATTGTTATTCACTTGGAGAACCATACCTTAATTGGTACTGAAGCGTTTACTCAATACTTGGTTATTTTATCACATAAAAAAACACGAGTAAAGGGGTGAAAATGATATGATAAAGGGATCCATTTAAATATCATGATCAATATTTAAATTTACTCATGATGGTGTAACATCACATTATTCATATCATTGATTTACTTTCTCCATGAAAACATCTCGATGATGAGACATCATGTATTATCATCCATGTCCTGGTGTTGTGACCACAACTAACAATGGACATTGATGAAAGCATAATGATATAACCATCATATGATTTTTAAATTAGTGTCTTGTAAGTAGTTTCACCCTTACTTCTTTAAGTAGTTTAATAGTGTTGGGGACACTAGCACCCTGAGTTTACTATATCATAGTACTATGCGCATGTGCCTTCCCATTTAATGGATACTCATTTTAGTGAGGAAATTTACCCTGTCAATTATAGTATCACATTTTTTAAACAAGTGGTATAATTTTCCATTTTTCCCCAAAAAATGAATTTTAGCAGATTAGTGCCTTTTATCTAGATTATCTGTTTAAACATTTTGATTAATTACTTAAATCATTTAATGTCTCCCACTATTTTATTGGATTCTAGGAACCCTCTACTCTAGAATCAGAATACTCTGTCTCTTCAGTATTCAAGTTGAAAATATCCCAAAACCACCCCTCATAGCCGACAAGCTATAGAAACACAACTACTCGGAGGGTTCAAGGTAGGATTTTAGCTAGCTGTCCGCTTTAACTCATGGTTACTTGATCTTTTGATTGTAGTCTTAGCTTCTAAAATCAGAATTGGATTTACTCAATGTATGCCTCTAATATTACAACTAGCTAGCTATGGATATTTCTTTGCTGCAATTATAGTTAAGTAAACCCATCCCTTTTATAAAGACTCCTCGGTAGTAAGAGGAACCCCATCTATGGCATGAACGACACTCCAAACACCCTATTTTGTTCAATCCTGAATGACGGTAGGTTGTTATGACTTAATATATCTTTGAGGGTTTTATCATTAATAATGTGATGGATGAAATCAATTTCTATTTTTATAAGCACGTACTATGTGATCACACTCACAACTGACCATGAAAAAATATAAATTTCATCGTGTCAAATGTTCATTTTATCTTGAATGATTTCTTATTGTTATACTATTTGATAGCGCAATAAACTACACAGGAAAAAAAATAATAAACCGTGAAAAACAAAATGAACACCTGATCATGCGCCGGTTCTAATAGTTGTTCCACTGAGTGAATAAGGAACCATCCAAAATCCTATGGACAAGTACCTTAAGTCATGTGTCTTGAATCTTAAATTGCAATGTCTATCCCACCAATGCATCCAATTCTTGTCTGGTGTGTCACTGTCACTTGGCATGAAATGCATCATATGAATCATCTCATCACCATAAAACTGTAATCGCATGCAGGTGAGGGGGTCTCGGAGTATAAAATATACAAATCTAAGAATGGGCGCTCAGACCCTTATACATATAATGACACTTGAGACAACACACAGATCATTTTTATTTAAATAAAATAATTATATCAAACTGACATGAAATAATTAAAAAAATTAAATAAAATGAACCATAAAAACAATGGTCGATCTCTAGATCATGATCTATAATATACACATTAATCTCACACATATAAATTAAATATAGAATAAAATAAAACTTGCATTAAAATAATTCTTGAGGGAATTTTTATTGAATTAAAATTTCACACTAATTTTATTTCAACAAATATAGCCACATGGTCTTGATTAATAAATTTAATTTTAAAAACTAAAAATTAAATTAATTAACTAATTAATTTAATTCAAAATTAAATTAATTACATCCCTAAACTATTTAAACCAAAAAATAAAATTTAATTAATTTAATTATTAACAGTAATTATATTAATTACATTAATTAACTTTTGATTAATTTAATTTATAGGCCCGTCAAAAACTGAACAAGGCATGTATTGGTCAGGGTGAACCTACACAGGCTCAGAATGTGCCATACAAAGCCCGTGGGATGGTGTTTTGGGCTGGGCAGGCCCGCCTAAACCCGTTTCGGGCTGGTCAGACCCGCAAATGACTGTTTCGTTGCTGGTCTGGTCCTTATCGAGTGGCAAGGGATTACCTCACCAGAGGGAGATTGCGAATATTGAAATACTAGGAAGATGGTCAGTCCATTATAATGTGAAGGCTGGACATATTCTTGCTTATCGAACGGGGTCCCAGACTGTGCCTGTAAATAGAGGGAGAAGGCTGGACAGTGGGTGGAGTGGCTTGCTGGCTGTGTACAGCTCCGCGATAGGATGAGAGGTGGCCCTAGGCTAGGAAAAGACTGCTTTGTGCGAGGATGCCTCGGTGTAGGCCGGTTGCAACAAAGCAGGCCCCCTCCAACATAGAGGAGGCATAACTGGGGAGGCCACTTTGAGAAGAGGGCAGTCGGGGTGCACCCGGTGAAGATACAGTGCATGGGAGTCGACGGGTGCCTGCTGGTATAGGGGAAGCCCAGAAGAGGTGGGATTAGTGTTGCATCGGCCTACGCATGGTGCGGGAGTGCCTATAGTGCGAAGAAGTGGCCCGGGGCAGGGCGAAGGTGGTGTGACACACTGGTTTTCTAGTGTGTTGCGCTGCAGTGGGTCTCTTCGAGGGAGGGAGGTCAGCCGTACTTCGGCTGGGGGGGGGACCGGGAGGCATCATACTGGGGGTACCAGGTGCGCTGCGGTTCCGCGGGTGCAGTGCGGGAGGCGCGAGGGTCCTGGGGTGTAGCACCAACATGTAGAGGGAGTCGATGCCTGCATGCAGAGGGAAGCGATGCAAGGGGATGGAAGTGGCGGTGTCATGCGCCCTAGCTAGGGAAGCTAAAAAATGGGGTGATACCTACTGTACTCTCATATTTGAGTGGGGTAGAAGGTGTTGGGTGTCCAGGGTGCGCTGGAGCATGACGGGGAGAGGGAGGCAGTGTCCTGGAGCCGCCTCGTGGTGTACCTAAACAGGGGGTCCATTCGACCCCCAAAACCAATACCCCCTTTGGTTTTTTTAAATTGAACAACTTTTCTTGTCCGACCCCCTTGAAATTTTTTATTGGAAATGAGACCTGCTTTGCAAGTATCCCCTCACCACCTCTTTTTTTATCAACAAAGACCTGTTTTTCAAGTCTTTCCACTCCCTTTTTTTATTCTCTTGCATAATATTAAGGATTTAAATAATAATAATAATATTTTATATTAATATTATAATAAAAATAAAATTAATAATATTATTATAAAAAACAAATTTTTTTATTATAATAATAATTAAATTACTTTTATGAAATTAATATACAAAAATTGAATTTTTCAGTCAGTATTTCAGCAACAGTATTTCCGATCAAAATAGAAATCACAACCAGAGATCAATCTTGAATCTTAATTCAAAACTTCGGATGGATGGAAACTAGTCATACGATGTCTGATTCAGATTCTATCTGTGGCATTGGGACAGTATCAATGCCCTATTTGATGATTAATGTAGAATTAATTTTTTTAACATAAAATTGATAGGCATCACTCTGATACAACTTTTTGGAACCGGTCATATAGTGGAATCCACAAACATGTTGTTTTTTAAAATGTTTCCACTGATGATCGATATAAAATTGTCGGCACTAGTGAACACCAACCCAGTCGTAGCCGAGGACCACACATAAAGATTTTTAAGCACAAAAATAAACCATAAAGTACCTGGTTTAATTCGAAAGATGTGTACAATGTCTGATTGTCATTGGTGATCGCTACTCGAATAATTCGTAATAAAATTCCTCTAGATCATCCACACATGATTCAAGAAATCGGTGGGAGAACCATTCTTTGTGATCCGGGTGCTAATGAGGAATTACGATAATGCCTTTGATGCTCCAACGATCACCGCATCGCTTCTCAAGAAATGCCTAAGAGATTTCTTAATCCATGCTCCTTGGATCTAGATCCTCTCTCTAGGACCATGTGAAAGAATAGAAGAGAGATTAGTGCCATGAATAGTCAATGGAGATCTCCTCTCCTCTAATATTTTTAGTGGTTAATTAAAATACCTAGGGTCTCCTCACTAACCCCGGAGACTTAACTCACTATCAATGACATTTTATGACTATTAAAATGAGTCATAAATATTAATATCATTTATTTGTAATATATTAAAATATATTACGTGATAAAAATTGAGTCGTTAACTTGAATTTTCATTCCCATTAATATTAATTGAACACTGAATAATTTAATATTTGTTAATTAATATTTTTTCATGTATTTAATTAAAGCTCGTAAATACATTTAATAAATAAATTCAGTTTTCATTATTCTAAAATTGAATAAAATGAATTTATTTACTACTTTGGGGATTTTTTAACCATAGAAAAATCCTAGAACCCTGTGGTGGGGCCCACCATGTCTAAATAATCATATTCAACTGAATTGGAAAGATTCTTAAATATGCTATTGTATGTGACACTCTAGGCCCTTGTCTCGACAGTAGTGAATAGTATTCACAGACCAAGAGCGGGATCTAGCAACCCATCTTGGCCCCTAAAGAGACAAGGATTTTCATAGAAAGGAAAACTAACCAAAAAACATGCACTTTGTAATGTAATCTATTTGTCTGTAATATCTCATAAAACATGACACACTATCGTGTCTTCATCATTTTCTTACTTTATTGTTTATTGATGTAACTGGATGGATTTAGCCTTGACTGCCCTGGCCATGGCCTTATAAAGGTACTTCCATCCATATCAACATGCCCTGAGGTATATTACTTCAATAACACAGAAGCGACAAATCCATTCTTGTGCATTCAACTAATACCATGCCACCAATGATGCACCCCACACAAACTACTTCACTGCGAAACAATTGCCATGGTTTTCTTCTCACATTAAAGTACTCAATAAAATGACATATCTTGGTAATGATCTCATGTATGGAGACCATTACACATGATCATAGATAGGAAAATCCAATGATACCTGAAACATGTTTTTTTACAAATGGTGGGTCAGTTATGAGGATCTCACTAATAGAGATCACCAATTGAGAACTTCATGAAAAGAAGTCTTAATGCTTATGAGACCCCATCACCTGATAGTCAAACATATACTGTGTCCAATCAGTAATACGTATCTAGTCCATAGAACATATATTTATGATTAATTTCATAGTATCTAGAGGTTCTCATTATATCCTGGGAACTACTATAACCTTTCGATATGACAATTAATCTTTGTAAATTACCATTTCAATAGTGGACGTAGAAAAATATACACTATAATGGTAGGATAACATCATGTATAGTTAACTATATACACAATATAGTAATCAAAAGAACTGAATTGTTAGGTCTATTGAACCCATTATTTTAACAATTATAGAGGTTATATGACTTAATGGGGTAGAGTTTGTTCGAGAAAAAAATATCAATTTCATCTCTCCTAGTTTATAAATTTTTTGATTTTAGAGAATATCACTCCTTTGATGAAACGAACTTGGTTTGTGTGTTAATACTAGTGGCGAAGAGATATCCAGTTCCCTACGGATATCCATACGAGTTGGAGACCTTGTTTGTTTCTAGGGATATAGACTAATGATGGAGATGTGTCATTCAATGATATATATTTTCTTGTTATAGATATAACTATATAATTTCATTCATGATATGGATTGGTTATATTTAGTGTGTGTAATTGTTGATTACATTGATGGAGATTCATGTTTTCAGATTTGGAGGGGAAATGGATATTTTTTGTTAGAATGGGGTGTTATTCAGTGGGAGGTAAGAATATGGATCCTCTTTTATCTTATTTGGTGGAGCTTTCATTTGATGATCGATAATTGGTGGTTCCTTGAGTTTTTGAGGATATACTCAATGTATTCCTATATGATATTTTAACAATAATTGTTTTTGATATCAAGTTTAGGATAAAGTTGTTGCAAGAAGACTCCATAATTTTGATGGATCTTTATCGTATGTCACTAATGAATTTGTGGAAGTTGAGACCCCATATTAAATATTTACAGTAGAAGAGATTCATCCGACCATATATATCTCATTTGGATTCTCCCAGGTTGTAATCAAAGAAAGTGGATAGTAGACTGAGGATATTTTTTGAATACATGAATTTGGACAAGGTGAGATTTAGGAACTATTTTATATTTCCATTGATACGTAATCTATTCAACAAAATGAGGGGGTCCAGTTAGTTTTTTACTATCAATTTTCATGCTTGATATCACTATATATGGTTAAAGAAGGATAATCTCCCAATTATTGTCGTATGATGTTGGTATTTACATTTAATGTTTTTCTAATGTTAGTAAATGTCATTAATGAACCATAAATGTTCATATAGATCAGAAAAACCATGTTATTTTAGTTAGTAGAACATTTCAGAGTCATTTTCATCAATGGAACCCTTATATACTCAACATCGGAGAATGATTATTACAAAAATATTATAGTTCTCTAGTTGGTTCTTCAAAACCATAAACATAAATGGAATCTATTCAAGTTCATGCTTTAAGTGAAAGAGTAGCACATCCTTGGACATATGGTGGCACAATAGGACATTGTAATGGACATATCCAATACTGACGACATTATTTCATGAGATATACCTAAGATTATTGTATAGTTTCACAACATCCTTTGATTTGAGGAGTAATGGTGTATTTTTGTGTGTAAAATATCTTTCATTGCATCTGTATAAAAATAAATGGCAAATAATGATCACATATTAATAGAAAATTATTAGTATCATGAAAATTTGAACTACCTAAACGAGGTATTATTCCATACACTCTGTGTGTAGAAGAGACTTGAAATTTAGTGAAATTTTAATTTTCATTTTAGTAGAATGAATATATTTTTAATAGATATTATATATAGACTTCTAAGTGATATAATATATCAAAATACATTTTAAATACCTAAAATGTTGCTCATATATAAGACAGGTTTCTTGGGTATTCAATAGAGATGTTAAGGGGTAACTGGGATTCTAGTACCTAGAAGCTTGTAGCCATTGGACTTCCATTGAGGATTTTAATTATGAAATAATTTCATAATAACTCCCCTGGGTTTTAGGGGGAATCCCCCCACTCCCTCTCCTATTTTTTTTGTAGTTGGGGTTTCCTCCCACCATCATCATTTCACCCCAATGTTTTGGGTGGGATTTTGATATGTTTTCCACTGAGTTTAGGTATTTTTTCACCACAATCGGTCTCTGTTAGTATTTTACTTTGTTCTAATAAAATTTTATGTTATCATGTTTATGGATTTTATTAGAATTCAAACAGTTAATTTTGGAATCAGGCGATATGGTTGGGCTTCATTACAACACTCATAGAGGATGTCTTTTGATGATGTCTAGATTATATGGAAATCTATTTCAATGAGGAATGTCTCCATGATGATTTTTTATATTTTATTTATTTAAATGATACATATTATAGTATATTTTATGGGTGAAAAATGCCAGGGATTCATCAAGGGTTAGTACCAGGTTCCCTCTAAAGAAAATCTATTGGTTGTGGGTTGTGGTTTTGATGTGATTGGGTAACTAGTGAGTGAAAAATTTATTATATCTATCTAAAATTAAATTTTTTATTTAAGTAGAAATTTTATAACTAATTAATTATTAATCATTATCTTTCGATAGTGGAACTTGTGGTGATATAGACTTGAAAAAACCAAGGATGAGTTTTAGAAAACTATGGAAATGTGGTCATCCTATGATTTATAAGGGTTAATGGATTATAAAATGGTGAGTGGTCCCCAGTACTTTCCATATTTCTTAATGAATGAAATTTTTGACTTAGGTGATAAATTTCCATTTCCCCGTGGGTATTGAGACTTTTAATTAATTAATTTTGTTTTTCAATAAGGTTAAAATATTTATTTAAAAGTAAATTCCATAATATAGAAGGAACTATGTGTCAAGGACACATGTCCCTTTTTAACTTCCTTGATATCCTAGTCTGTATAGAGTTGAGTTCATGAGTTTTTTGTTTTTCCATCACACATTTAAACCATCTGGCGTTGTGATCAGAGTTAGTGTGACTTATTAGCCTTTTGAAGAATCATTTGGTCACCTCTATGTTTAGGAGTGGGCTAACATGAGTGGATTGATCCAAAGAGGTTATATGACTACCATAAGAAACCATGGATTTGTTTAGATCATTGTTCTTGGTTAGGAAGGAAAAACTCACTAAACGAACTTACGTAATTTTTTTTTCCATGCATCTCATCTATTTTTGTGCATTTATGTTTTCCCGATTATAACTATGAGTCACTACAATGTCTATGACTCTATCAATCAGTGTGGCGTCCTCCATGAGATTGGGTTTTCTTAGGATATATGTTCAAGACTGAGGATTATAGGATGGGTGCCTTCACCAATGTGCTGACATAGAGGACCCTAATAGGAGTTCAATTATAACACCCCAAGATTTTATTGTATGCCACCTTTTAAATTTAACTTCTTCAATAACTTACAAGAATAAAAAATGATTAAATATTATTATTTACATTTTATAGTTATCTTATAAATGTGGGGAATATAGATAATGAATGAAATTAAGTAAATTATGAAAATATATAATAGGAATTTTTGTAAAATTAACTCATTGATTAAAGATTAGTTAGAAATGAAAAACAATTGAATATAAAGAATTTATTTTTATAAAAACTATTTTTATTCCTAAAATAAAATTTTATATTTTTAAATTAAAATAGTTACTATTAATGAAATATATTAATGAAATTTATATATTATATATTCAATCAAATATTTTTATATTAGAGTAATGAAATTTTAAAGTCATATGATAAGAATAAATCCAATTGTATACATAATAAGGCTATATTAATCTAAACGTAGTTTTATTCCCTTTTAGTAGAGAACTTTTTTTAAATATAAATTCAGAAAATTTTAAATTTGTTATAATAAAAAATTATTTTTAAATCATAATAAAAAAATTTACTTTGGTTAATTTTTTGGTATTTTTCTGATATGTTTCTTGTTCTGATGAATAGTAATGTGGTCGTTGGAATAAAAATATAACTTTTCAGGATAGTAATATAAACATTATAACAAAAACCTCACATATGAAAGTATAGATAAAATTTTAGAATATTATAAATGGAAATATGATATAATTATATCATAGTTTATGTAAATAAATATTTTAGAAATTATTTATTAAGTGCAGATATATTTATAAATCATAAATATTTGTTTGAAATTTTATAATGAATATAATTATTTAAAAGGAAATTTATATTCATAAAATTCTTTCAAAAATTAATTTTTTTATTATGACTATAAGATACATTTTTTAGACCTTAATTAATTTTTATAGTGTTATAAAATTAGTTATAATTATTAAATCATTATTTTAATTAAAAATTAATTTTCTCAAATTTAGAAAAAAATAACAAAATGGATTATTTTTTTTAATTTTTCACATTGAAAAATTTTTAGAGTAAATTTTTGGGATTTTCCTAAAATAGTTTAATTTTTTCTGAATAGTAAAATACGTTAATTTACAGTATACGTAAATAAATGAGTTTTTGAGTCATGCTTAAGTCATCGATGATGTAAGTGACCATCGATTTAGACTCACATGAACTAATTAATTTATATTTTTAATAATAATTTTCACTATTTCTTTTCTTGACCAAAATAATAAACAAATAAATAAAATATTCAGAAAAAACTCATCTCATCCACTATAAATACCACCCCTCACTACTCATTCTCCCAACACTTTCCAAGACTTAATCATGTTCACATTTCTACCCAATATTTTTTCCATGTCCCTCACCCATGTCTAGGATCCTTTTGTGTCAAAAAATACCAAAACCAATTCCCTTTAGGTGGTTCTCAATGAGGAGAATTCAAGAGGTAAAAATCTTCTTTCTTTTATTTCTTTTTCTTTTGATTTATGTTATTTTCTATTCCTTTGATAAAATCTCATATACAAAGTGAAAGGATAACTCCTGTATAATTTATATACTATAATTATATATTTTTAATGGATGATGCATCATAAAATTACATTCTCTCTCTCTCTCTCTTATTATATAAAGGAAAACATTGCTTAGGATGTGTCAATTTACCAACATCATGGATGATGAATTCTCATTTTCCATGAAAACATTTAAGGCTAGTCATAAAACCAATTTTATGGCTATAAAATATTATAATATAAATATTACCTCATATGTTATATTTAGAACCATTAAATACATATGATGTTAATTAATAAAACAAAACTAGTTTGTAATGATAAAAAAACACCAAACTAATCTAAATGATTATCATGAATGTCCTATAGAATGATTCATCCTCACCACAAATAACCAAAAGTCTTATTTAAAAATTTAAACTATGGGATTTTCATTAAAAAAATATAACTTCAGTTCTAGATATCTGTTCCCATTTTACATTAATATTCCTACTCATATAGGAGTAAACTGAGCAAGAAAACCAATGAACCAAATTCTCCTAAATGATAAAACTATATATCCTAACTTATCAAAAATACCATAATTGAACTTAATAAAATTATAATAAATAAATTATATTTATAAAATTTAATAAATTAATAAATTAATAGATTTAATTTTATTATCCTGGACTTTAAGGCCAATGGTAGAACACTTTCAGACATAAGGTATGGGATTATATCTGAACCCCCATTTTTCCATTTGGTTTCTCTTTTTCTTTATTTACTCAAATATAATTCTTATGTATTTTTTTCTACATATTATATATTATATTTATATGTTCCAAAATCTTATATCTAGATCATATCATCCTTATTTTATGTGTAAATTCAAGTTTTAAAAAGGTTACCATCTCAAATATTCCCAATAAGCAAGCTTTATTAAAAAGACTTTCCTGATTTCTTACCCATTATCATGTGCTATCCATAATTGGTTTTCATCCACCATTATTTTTATAAAATCACTCATTTTATCATGAAAAACTACCCTAATTCATTTTTGGTTTGACACAAACAATTATGCCTTTTTCATTTCAAGGTCTGTTTAGTATTTTTCTTAAACCACATCGCAAAGGCTCATTTATAAAGATTCTTAAACACTCTTTTTACATGTTTTAACTATTTTTTGGACATCATTTTTTACTAAAATATAATTTTGTTGTCCTCAATGTTTCTTTTATGTGATATATATGTTTAAAATAAAATTTTATGAAAATTAAAAATTATTTTCCAAAATAAATATTCTCTCTAAATTAAAAATTGTTTTTCCCATCTCACTTTTACTTCGTTATGATTTATGGCTTATTCACCAATTATTCCATGAATGTGGTGTTTGTAATTCCATTTAATATATCAAATCCTGAGTCTTATTTTTCTTATGATATTTATTTAATGGTGTTCCTTGTTATGAATTAAAATTTTATTATATGAAAGTGGTATTGGACACTTTGTAATGTTTATAGATTATTTTCCCCGAGAATTTATCGATGATTTTGTTAGATAATTTTCATCTATTTTGTGATTAAAATATTTCAATGTGGTATGAGAATCATTTATTTAAAGATATATTTTTATCAGAAATATGTCGAATGCATTAGACTTAGTAAGGGATGGGTTTGGCCTTCTATATCCCCTTGATGCTTCAGTAGGTCTCATGACACAAAAGGGAAATGGATTTTGGTCGAGGCCTTAGTCATTTATTTTCAGAAGTCTTGTCCAAGGCCTCAACAGTATGTTTAGGATGTATAGAGTATGAATCCCCTCATTATGATATAACTAATTGATAAATCATGTGATTATTCGACAACTATAATATCCATGGTTGTGTTTCTTATTGTTATTTATATGGAATTATTTATTCATATTTTATTCATTCCATATTATGCTCAATATTATATTCTAATTGCCTTAGTTTTTAGACATTCACCATGCATTATTTTTTATTTTAACTTTTATTTTATTACTTACCCTTAATCAGCATCTGAGCTCACCCCTATATTATGTTTTATTTTTCCCCATGATGCGAATATGTATATTATGTATGACTTGTAGGGATAATCTAGGACATTATGGATGATTCTAATGGATTTTCTATGTTATTTTTACTTTTAATTTTTAATTTAAAACTTATGTTTTTTATGGATTTTGAAAACTAATAAACTATTTGTTTCATTGGTACTTGGAAACATGTTCATACTACCAATGTAATAAATTAAGGAACCAGCTCCGAGATACTGAGGTCAAGGTCGTATGGTAGGTATCTGAGTAAGCTTAGTGGAAACATTATAATGTTTATTTATAAAACAAAGGATATGGAACATAACCATAAAATATAGTTTGAAAATAAAGATATAATAATATCCTATAATTTTGGTATTATAGAGATTATGTGGTTCTTCATAGAAATAGACCCATGTCAATATACTACAATTGGACATGGTTTTGGAACATATGTACCTAGGTGTAACAACTCTGACAATGTGTCCTAGGTCTGACTTGTGGTAACAAGGTACATGAAAACATTCCTTACTGTACACCTGATTTGACACTCCCATGGTTTATTCTTAGGGTAATTTATAACTTATTTATAAACCATTATGAAATATTTAAGAGTAAAAATGTCCCCAAATAAAACATTTTTATTATTATGAAATTAACTACACATAAATTATTCAATTTATGTTATGTATTTCACTAGTTTTGGGATTTTTCATTATGTTTCAAAATGTTATGATTCAATATAGTGTATTCCATTTTTTATAAATGGTGCCAAGTGGAAGGAATGGTAACCTCATCAATGAAACTATTCCATGGAGTAAGAATGATCATTTTTTTTGATATGTTTAAGCAAGTATTTTAAAGCGAACTAGTCCCTAAAACATTCTCATAATATGAGGAGATAATATCAGGTTTTAAAAACTAGGAGAAGGATTTTTTTAAGTAATATAGCTTCAAAGGGAATGAAAACAACAAGAGTATAACTAAGAAGATGTTGGATTAAAAAAATAAGAGAAATAAGTATTTTCCCACATGTGATAACTGTGGGAAGAAGAACCATTTTACTTACATAAGAAAAATAAGAGTTTTCTAAAATTTTAGAGAGAAAGTACACCATGATATTTATCTCAAGGTTAAGAAATAATTTTCCAATATGCAATGATTAAATTGCAAGGATATGGGAACTATAAAAATTAATGTTCCAAACATCCGAGGAATATAGATCATAAGAAGTGAAAGGATCATGGTCAAGATTATGCTACTACCTCAAAGGAAGAGGAACTACTAATATGATGGAGTTCGGATTAAAAAATTATTTTACATGAGTATTTTGTTAATAATTATTGTTTTATAAGAATCATGAGATATATAAGGATTTTACTATAGTACATTATCATTAACTATTTGAAGGCATGTGTTTAATGGGACCAAGAAATGAGATTCAGTGGAAATTTGATTTTTTGAAAACACATAACTTGGGAAAGATAACCCTAAAAATTTTCTTGACATTGAGATAATAATAAATTGATGGATGTGGGATAATATTGCTGACCATGAATATTTTCAGTGATTTGATGGTCTGTATTATCTATATTGGGATTATTAGATGTTCAGATTTAAGGAATATATTCAACAAACGGAGAATTTTTCTCTTTAAAACATGCATTTTTTATAATGTTTTAAAGGTGATAAAAGTAATAAACTATTTTTAGGTGGGATTAAGAGCTATATTATTTGGGGAATATTATGTTATTTTTATTTTGGGAATTTAGGGACATTACTTCTAAATTTTTGTCATTGAATGTGGATAGACATGTTTTAGACGAGTGTTAAGAGTAACTACTAATGTGATGGGTCATGTTAAACTTTGAAAATTATTTTTCATTGATAACATGTGCTAACTTTATTTGTTTAGTAAAATTTGAAAGGTCTAAAGAATTAATTAAATACCATATGATTTGTAAAAAGTGCTTCAACTGTGAAAACTTCATCTTGAACATTCATTTCCAGGTTTAAGGGATGACGTGAAATTAGATCAAAGAACAAACAAAGGATGATATTATTCTTATGAAATGAAAAGTAATCAAGTAAGTTTACTTTCATATATGATTATCTAGATATTAACTTATTCCCATAACTCTAAGAAAAATATTTTTGAAACAAAAACATTATGTGTGTACTTTTCTTTCTATGA
Organism: Viscum album; assembly: GCA_963277665.1. NCBI lineage: Eukaryota > Viridiplantae > Streptophyta > Magnoliopsida > Santalales > Viscaceae > Viscum > Viscum album. The sequence goes on along the minus strand of OY728161.1, from coordinate 1,626,362,700 downwards.
GATCAGTAGTCCTTTAAACAATCATAAGATTTTTGGTTTTGTGATAATCAAATTTATAATTACCATATTCTATGTCACAATAAATCATAAATTGATGATTATAATATTCTTACATGTCCATATTTTCACTTTCCAAATATATTATCCAATTCAAAATACATGTTTTGTGGTGGCATATTTATTTCCCTTTCACTATAATTAAGAGGAAATTTTATTAACCCTATTTTTTATGTGGATTTACTGCAATGTAAATTTAAAGCATAAACCATTGACTTTTGAAGTAAAATTTCAAATTCATGGATGCAATTTATTTTAGGAGGAGATAATGTAATAGCCCAAGATTTTATGGTATACCTCTATCTAAATTTAAATTATTCGACAGATTAGGAGCTTAAAAAATGATTAAATATTATTATTAAATTATTATAGTTATCTTTTAGATATTGATAATGTATAGAATAAATTAAATTAATTGAATTATGAAAATATATATTAAACATGTTCTAAAAATTAATTCATTGATTAAAAATTAATTATAAATGAATAAAAAATCAATATAAAAGTTGTATTTTTATAAAAACTATTTTTATTCCAACAATGAAATTTTATATTAATAAATTAAATTGATCACTGTCAATGAAATATATTAATTAGAATTATATATTATAAATTAAATTAAATATTTATAAAATGATTCAAAATATTTTTTGAGGCATAAGATAAGAAAAAAATATACAATTTTACACATAAAAGGATTTATTTTTCTAAATACAGTTTTACCACCTTCTAGTGGTGAACATGTTTTAAATATAAATTTTGAAACTTTTATAAATTATATATGACAAAATAAACATTATATTTTAAAGAGTATTATAAAAATTAACTTTGGAAATGTTTTTTTATTTTTCTATTAAATTTCATTTTTTGATGAGTAGTAATGTGACTTTTCGAATAACAATAGAACTTTTAGGAATAGTAATATGAAAATTGTAACAATAATCACACCTATGAAAGTATAAGTAAAATTTATTCATATTATAAATGGTGATATTGTATAATTATATGATATTATAAGTAAATAAATGTTTTATAAATTATTAATTTAGTATTATTATTTTTATAATACCTAAATGTTTATTTTCAATTTTACAATTAATATAATGATTTAAAATAAAATTTACATTCATAAAATTTATTCAAAAAAATACATCGTAAAATTGAAAAAAATAATGTGTATTTATAAAAAAAATATTTTGTTTTAGTATTTTTTTTTCATATTGTATTTTGCGAAAAAAATATATTTTGTTTTAAAATAATAATATTTACTCTATTTTACGATTTATTTAAAAAAAATATATTTTGTTTTAGTATTTTTTTATTATTTATTTTAAAAAAATATATTTTGTTTTCTTAGGATATAAAGATAATTGTTGTGAGAACTTAATTAATTTTTCACAATGTTATAAAATTAGTTATAATTTTAAAATGAGTATTTTTAAAATAAATTATGATTTTAATAAACAATTAAAGAAAATTATTTATAAAAATACATCATAAAATAGAGTTAATTTTTTTTATTCTAAAAATATAAAATTGGGTATGGTGATTTTCAGAATTTTTATCAAACAGTTTAGTTTTTGGTGAATAGTGAAATACAATAATTTATAGTACACATAAATAAATAATTGTTTTCAGTCACGATTGTGTCATGTATGATGTAAGTAACAATTATTTATAAATCACATTAAATAATTACTATATTTAGTCAAATAATTCTCACTATTTCTTATCTTGAGAAAAATAATAAACCAATACTTAAAATATTCAAAAAAAAAACACTCATCTCCCCCACTATAAATACCACCACTTCTCCTCACACCTTCTAAGATTTATGCCTTGTCAAATTTCTACCCAATACCCAATCTAATCCCCTCCCTCGATCCGATTATCCTTTCATCTCAACAAAATACCAAAACCAATTTCCATAAGGAGGTTCTCAAGGAGGATAATTTAAGATATAAAAATCTTCTTTCTTTTCTTTTTTTTCTTTCTAATTTCATTTATTTTATTATTCTTCCCATACCTCCCCTATAAAAAATGACATGATAATTACATTAACATTTATATACATTTATATATCATTTTAATGTATTATACATCATCAAATTTCTTTTCTCTCTCTCTTTTATTCATTAAATGAAACCATTGCCCTTGATGTGTCAATTTACCGATATCATGGATGTTGTATTTTCATTTTCCATTAATGCCTTCAAGGCTGGTAATAAAATCAATTTTAGGATTAAAATTATAATATATTTATTAAAACATATTTAAAATTATGGAATCATTATATACACATGATGTTAATAAATAAAAAAACTAGTTTATGATGACGGAAAAACCACCAAAATTATCTAAATGATTAAACAAACGTCTAATGTAATGATTCATCCTCACCCAAAATAACCAAAAGACTTATATATAAATTTAATATTATGGATATTCATTAATAAAATAATCTTCAAATATGAATATCTATTCCCATTTCACATGAACATCCAGATTCAAATACAAGTAAATCGAGCATGAAAATCAAGGAAACGAATGCTCTTGAATGATACAATTGTACATTATAACTCATCAAAAAGAACATAAATGAACACAATAAAATTATAATAAATAAAATAAATATATAAAAGTTTCTTAAATAATTAAATAATTAATATATTTAATTAATATCCAAGATTATAAGGTCAAGTATAGAACACTTTCATACACAATGTAATGGATTCTACTCGAACCCCCATTTTTCCTTCAATTAACTCTTTCTCTATCATTAATACAATGTAATGGTAATTTTTTTAAAATATTAATTATTATATTTATATATTCTGAAATCATATATCCTGATCATACCATTCTTAATTTATGGGGAAATACATTTTTTAAAATTTTTCACTTCTCAAATATTCTTGATAAGCAGGCCTCATTAAAGGGAATTTTTTTATTTCTTACCCATTCTCAAGTGTTATCCATAATCTATTTTAATAAAAATTTATTTTTTTTAAAATCACTCATTTTACCAATAAAATATATAATGGTTCATTTCTTGTTTTATAAAAACAATTATTACTTTTTTATTTTAAAGAAACATTATGATATTCAATTAAATTCATTAAAAAGGCTCATTTCTAAAGATTCTTAAACATTATTTTTACATGTTTTCAGTTCCATTGGACATAATTTCTGTCTAAAATATAATTTAATTATACACACATTTTATTTATTTTTTAAACTCATATTTTCAAATTTATTTTATGAAAATGAAAAAAAAATTTCCTAAATAACATTTCATTCCAAAGTAAAAAGGGGCTTTTCTTGTATCACTTTTACCTCAGTGAAATTTATGCCTTATTCCCCACTTATTCCATGCAAGTGGTTTATGTAATTACATTTAATATATCAAATCGTGAGTATTCTTATTATTAAAAAATTAATTTAATGGTATTAGTTCCTAAGGGTTAAGATTTAAATGTTTCAAATTTCTAGGGGACACTTTGGACTGTTAAATGATTTTTCCCTCCAGAATTTATCAATGATTTTATCAGAGCATTTTCATATATGATTAATGATTAAAATATTTCAATGTGGTATGTGACCCAATGATTTAAATATATATTTTTTTTACACATATTAGGAATTCATTGGACTTAGTAAGTGAAAGGTGGGGCCCATTATATCCCCTCGATGCATCGATAGGTCTCATGAGATAAAATATAAATTGATTCTGGACAAGGCCTCAAAAATTTATTTTAACAAGTCTTGGAAATGTCCTACATAGTATGTTTATGATGTAAAAAATATGGATTCCCTCATTATCAAATTAGTAATTGATAAATCATGTGATTATTAGACTAATATAATACCCAAGGATTTGTTTCATGTGATTATTTACATGGAATTATTTATTTAAATTTTATTAATACCATATTATGCTCAAGATTATGTTCTAATGGTATGTGATTTTCATCATTCACCATGCCTTATTTTTCATGTTAGCTACTTTTATATTACTTACACTTACTAGTCATCTAATATCATCAATTTCTTATGTTTTATTTTCCCCAAGACGCGAAGATATAAATTATGAATGACTATAATAGATAATATAAGAGATTACAGATGTTCCCAATGGAGTTCTATGTTGTTTTCCATTCACATTATAATGTAAAACATAATTTTGTATCAAGTTTTCCAAAACTACTAAACTATTCAATCCTTTTGGACATGAACACTGGTTTATACTACCAATGTAATGAATAAACACCCCAAATCTGGGGTATTGGGGTCAGGGTCCTTACATCAATGATATACTGATCCTAATCAGGTTTTTTTAGAAATCAGAATAGGTAACATGAGTGTCATATTATAATTGTTCCTAGCTTGTAAACCCAATATTCTATGGATAGTGGAGATGGGTATAATAATTCTACTAACCATAATCATTTAATTACTATTAATTTATTTTATATATATATGATGTACTTATAGTTTCATGGATATGATTATAGGTATCTAGAATGTGATAATTATACAATATGATAAAGGTAATGTTTTTATTATGAGTGGTTCTTCACAGAATGTCGATATCAACCTCATATGGTGTGATTTTTTTGCATGCATGTTATTTACGTTATATAAATGTTGATCCACATATATAATTCCTAGGATTTAAAAATTTAACCTCAGTTCTATAGGGGATGCCTTGGACACCAAGGGTCACTAGGATTCCTAGTATAACTAGGATCCCACTATTAAGGATTGAGGATTGTAATAATGATTATTATTATGAGATTACTTCTTCAACCCTAAAATACAACCATTTCTGCTTGTTGAAATTACATGTACCTATTACTAATGAAGAGGTTACATGGTATCTAGATAGTTGGTATAGTGAAATAGACTTATTTGTGATTATCTATTTCTCATGATGCCTAATGTAGATCCCCAAGATGGATTTTCCACTAAGACTAGGGATTAATCAGTGGTTTTCTTGTTATTGATTCATTTTTTAATCCAACATTTAAAACTTTTTATGATTCTTGTTCCACTATAAATATCTCATAGTGTCACCCCATATATAAGAATAATATTAGAGATTAAAACACATGGAAATCACAAGGTATGGTACTAAGACCAACTACTTTATATGTTTGTTAGGCACACCAACATGGATTATCCAATATAATCATATCATAAATCACAAAGTATTAGTAAGAAAATGGTTGAATAAACCATTAGTCAATCCTCCAGTTGATCATAATTCTAAACCCCAACAAACAACTCTTTGGACTCAAGTGGATAGATAACCCAACTATATTCTATTCTCCTCGATTGAATAGACACCACAAACTCGTTCCTCTTCTGAAACTGGTAAAATTTCTCAATCACAATATCCTTCTTCTTTATATTTTTAATCTAGTCATATAAATTCTATTTAAATCTTAAAATTGTACTTCTTATATGATCCTATAGAGGCAGAAATTATCATGTATACCTTCATGATCTTTAATTTCTTCTATTAATAGTAATTTTTGTCTTGAGTCTCCTTTAAACATATATGAAATGATCTAATTCTTCTCAGTTAACTGAATGTTCATACCAAAATGTATTCTATTACAGTTATTTTATAGATTCAGTATCTTATATCTTCTAGATAAAATGGTTTATTGGTATTCTCATTAAGTCAAATTATATGGAATATTTTTTTCCCTTCTACTGATGAAGTCCCAACAAAAATGGAATGTATGAAAGTGATTAATTTTTTTTTGATATTACTTAATGAATATATTATATTTGACTACACAATGAATCTTCATTCATGATATATCAATTAAAATATCTCAATTGAATATCATGAATGTGTTACATAATGTAGTGTACGATGAATGATATTTTAATAAACCATATCATATATCAATTTTATTATTCTCACTATTTTATGTTATTTTAAGGTTATTTATTCAATTTATTATCTCGTCTTTAAATTCATTATATCTCACAATAAAAAAGTTCATTTTTCTAAAACTATGTATATGAGTAGTATGAAATCCTTCATGCATTCATGCACTATCATCATCATAAAAACATTTAAAAGTATATGATATTTCATGAGTATTTATTCTTCTTAATTCAAGTTTTCAGAACTTTCTCTTATACACACAAGTGGATTGTAGATCAATTCATTATAATTGTGTGTAACATAGTAGTTATTGAAACTCAATAACTTCATGTATTCATGTAACCTAATATATATAAAAAATAAGTGGTTATATTATTTGGTTAATTTCTATGAGAAGATCTATAAATATTCTTTATATATGCTAGATGGTATAAAAGATTCTATATTATTGGTGTGACTATGTTAAAAATGGATCTACTCTATGAAAAAATAATATCATGGTGTGTTAATTATCTGAAAAAATAAGATCAATATAAACAATAGTAGCAACTCTCTCGACCATAGTTATCAATTTTTATTGGTCCTATCCTCAAAGTATTCATTTACCTAAATGAATAAAAACTATGTTGTGTCAATCAATTATTTTAAATACCCAAAGATCTCAAGATTATATTGATTCTCTAAGAATATGTTTCCTTATTAAAAATTTATAATGATAACCATTATGGCTTCTCTTCCATCGTGAAATATATTTTTCTATTAATAGTGAGGTACTTATATTAATGCGATGATGATCATATGCATCAACTCCAACGAATTCAGGCATGAATTCAAGTAAGTGAGAAATCATTATATTCCTTTAATGAACACTTGATAGTATCATTATTTTTTGAATATATTAATGAAGAAATGATCAATATTTCATGCATAACCTCAAGACAATAAATCTTGATACATTATTTTTGTCCAATTACTTGAGATGGTGGGAAATAAGGAAACCAAATGTCAGTAAGAACAATGTTGCAAAATCTTGATAGGAGGTAGAAGATGATGCATTGAGATGCTCAGATAGATTCACGACATTGGATTGAATTGTGAGTCTTTATATTTATGAATATAATAGGGATGAAAATTTCTTATTCTACATTATCCTATATCGGTCTACCCAATTTTCTTTTGTAATTTATAAGAAAAATCATTCTCTTTGGGAGTCATATTTGTGTAACAGGGTTCCCTCCAACCTCTATTGGCACTAACTTGTGTCGATACCTCTCACCTATTTTTCGATCCCTCATGATGTAATCACTTATTCACAATATTCTCAAGATCTACCTACTCACGAACACCCTATACACACTATGCATACAAACTCACCTTCAACCCATGCCCATCGGGGATGACCTTTCTTCCACATGGTAAACCTTGGTCCTATATTTGAATGAGGTGGATCCATGGTTTCCTTATGGTCCATATAATTTTTTCTCTCCATGGACATTAAAAATACATATTGTAAATTAATTATATAATTCTTGAAAATATTCCATTAATGAATAATAAAATTATTCATGAAAATGAATTCCCTTTTCCAAAAATATATTTTCAACCAATAATCATGAAAAATAATATTTTTATTGGTCATTATAATCCTACTCATGAAATAAAACCATATTTCATGGTCCTATAATAATTATTCATAAACCCTCAATCATTTTTCATAGTCTACACCTCATGAAATAATGGAATATTGCCTAGACTTTTTAATAATTTTATATAAATCCTCAATCATGTTACGAATAATTTATATGTTGTTCAACATAATTAACATAACTTATTTAGATTTAGGTCTAACTGAACACTCATCAAAATTATCAGTTACACTATGTATTGAAATTATCTTGAATTCAAGCTAGTAACTATATAATATAATTTTTTATAGATCATGGAAACCTAAATCAACCTATAGACTTACAGAGATTCCTTATCAAGAAAAAATCCAATTAATTTTCATCAAATTATTCATATTTACATATTTCTAAAATATTGAAATTATGATATAATAAAATCAAAGAAAAGATTCATTATTTACTCTTTTATTTGTAATATTTGATCTCCCCCATTATATTTATTATCTGTATATTTTCATTTTATAAATTCTATATTTTGTCCCCATTTTTGATAAGAAATAAAAAGGTATAACAGTGGCCTTCTCATCTTTACCAATATTCATTACTCATCCCTTCAGGACCTCTTCTTCACCTTTATTCATTCAATGCCTCAGCCTTATCCCCTTTTCTGAAATGGATGACATCACTTGTATTTTCTTAGAAAAAATTATAGAAAATTAATGTGTATAACCAGGATGGTCAATGTTTTCTATAAATTATGTAGAATGTGATATGAGTAACATATAACTCACTTAATTTTGTTTTTATTTTACATAAACAATTATGTAAACAATTTTTTTGCACATATATAAATAAACCCAACAAAATGTTCAATCTCAACAATATATACCTCTTCCATTCTTATCTTAATATCAACTCCTCTTTTATAATAATTAAAATTTCACATATAGTAGATATATGAGAGTGATAATCATACATAAAAATCCAATTTTACAATGTTATTCCAAAGTTACACATTCACTATGTAGTCCTGATTTAACAACATTCAATCATTAAAACTCCTCCTGAAGGGTTTTATTTATCTTCTTCAATTCCCTATATGTTTGTATGAATGAATATAAAAATTTTAAAATGGAGGGACTGATTTTTTCTTTAGGAGTATAATTAAAATTTACATCTTATTCTTAAGATGTGAATTTATTTTATTCCAATTTAGGAATGGGATGATTTCTTTGGAAAAAGATTTATCTCTTTTATCACACCTTTTTTATTATATTCATTATTACCATGAAGTTCTTCATTGTGTGGAATAAATTATAACATCTTACTCCTATAGATACTTAAATTTCTAATAATTAATAACCTCTCATCAAAATTTACATCACTTTATAAAGAAAAATTCCTTCCTTTATCTTTAGAAATTTTTGAGCTATTTTAAATTTTTATCCAATTTTAGTTTATTTGGATAAACAACTAGTCTCTATTTATTTATCCATTCAGCTTATTTTGGGTTCAAATATTATGTTTTAAATGTATTACTATCTTATTATCATCCTTTTTATATTTTTGAATTTTATTCCCATACATATCCTAGTACTTTTTTCATACAGACCTTAGACCTACGAACTTATAGTATGCATCTTCCATACACTTCTTCTATGAATTTATGTCTATTTTTTATTAGTATCATTTATTGAGTTCAGGCCAATTCATTATTTATTGGATAATATACTCTCTTTTTTTACTATAACTTCACTTTTATTCATTCTAATTTTCTAAAAATGAAATGTCATAATATCATGAGTAAGATTCATTCCCGAACCATTCAAAGCAACAAAAAAAAAAGTGATATATTTCATCTTAAAATTTATTTTATACATAATTTTATTTTGTTGTAATTATTCATACTAAGACCTATTTTTCCTAGGGGGAAATTAATTACATGAAATATTTCTCCTACAATTTTATATAGGGGAATATCTCTCACATATATTTTTTTCAAGTCTTGTTTAAATTTATTTTTTCCCCTATATTAATTTTCATTTATTTTTTATTTTGATTTTTATCAAGAGATTATATCTTCATTTGAACAGGTGATTTGATCATGGTTTCTAAAAAATAACACTTATCACAATAGTTACCACTTATGTCAAATTTATCATTTAAATAGTTAACATATTCAAATATATCACTTTTAAATATATTCATTTTCAATGTATTGTTATTTTCTAGATAAATTATTAACCTTTATTCATCTTTCTCCCACCAAATGCTGGCCTTCAGTTATTTTAATGAATTTTCATGTTATGAAGGAATTCCAGTACCTTATTCCCAAACATCCAATAACACCAACAACAAACATTGATACTATATTTCTTATTTTTGTTTGTTTGTCCATATTTCACAAATTTTGAAACTTGATATTTTTGAGTATAACCACAACACTTTTGAAAACATTTAACAAAACGACACTTCTTAAAAAAATTCGTAATCCACCTTTGATGTGGTGGTTTTATCAGTATTTTATACTATCCATACATTTGATGAATTTATTTTTGAACGTTTATAATAAATTGAGACATAATTATTAAAATAAATTTTTTTGTTATAGGATACCTTATTCATAGGATGTTTCCATTTGATTAGAGATTGATATCATTATCTTCTTGGAGCTATGACTCTAAATAAAATATTTTTTTGGAGGTAACTCTATTTTCATAAATTTTATAATTTATTTATTTTGGTGATTCATAGTTATAAAATATCACCTAAAACTCAAAGAAAATCTTTCTGAGGGAGTTTGAATCATCCTCAACTAATCCCTTATTATATTCTAATTCCCATTACATATTAATTAGTTATTAATATAGAATTGTAATTAACACCTATAAAATGTTTTTGTGATCCTTTAATATTTATTCTTTATCATCAAATTTAATAGCTTTTATATTTATATATGCTCTGTCAAATTTATTATTTTCATGTAATGATTCTAGAAATGTTGTTCCAAATAAATATTTCTACAAAATATACTCTTCAATCCCTCAATAGTTACATTACATATTTCATTTCAAGAAGATATCATTTCTTCCATTTATTTCAATTTTTTATTAGAGTGTTTGATATGAATTTATTTTTAACAAATAAATATTCTATATTTTTATCCTCTTCTTCTAGTTATAATTTTTTATCCTAAATACCCTTGATTGTTCCATAAATATTATTTACCACTTTATTGATAACTTTATTTAGATATTATTTGAGTCTAGAATGAATATAAATAAGTGATGCATCACAATCATGATGAAAAAAATCTTGATTAGAAGAATCAATATCAACATATTTATTACAAATGTTATGAATCTTAATACCATTTTTAGTGATGCCTCCCAAATTACTATAACAATATTCTTCATCTTACTTACCATTCTTTTCTTTCTATTATTCTTTTCATTGAATAAAATGTCTAGAATTTTATCCTCTATATTAATTCCATTTTTCAATATTAGAGGTAGATCAAACATTTACTTTAATATTTATTCATAAAACCAACTGAAATTATTTGGAAAAAACAATGATAATTAGAAGTAACCATGGCTCAGATACCATTTGATGTGCCCCATACTGGATTGAACATAGAGAGGAGTTATGAATAAGAGGTTACATGTTATGTTTTTTGTTTAATTCTACTTCTAAAACATTATTGTGTTCTGGATACTATTGATAATATATCACATGCACAACTTGTATATATGAATAATAATATAGATCACATCACATGGAAATTTCAAGGTTTGGTATTAAGACCCACTCCTTTTCCATATTGGTTAGGCACCACAACATAGATTAACAACTATAATATTCTCAATAAATACAATTTCATAGAAATAAACTTATTACATTCTTAATTAGTTGATCATATAGTTGAACCTAGTTATACACCATAACAAATGACCCTTCTACCTAAGATAGTTAGAGAGTCCGACCTTATTTTCATCTCCTTGATTGGTTCGACATCTCAACCTCAAACCTCTTAAAAACTGGTTAAATTCCCAAGTTGCAAACACCTTATTCTCATTATTTTTACCAAGTATTAGAATTTATGTCTCATTATTTAGAGTGATCTTCCACCATGAGATTACAAGATTATAATTTCACATGTACACATTCAATATCATTAATTGCTTCATGTTAGAAACATGTTTTTCTGGAAACACCTTTAAAACAAATCTAAAATTAATCAATTCCTCTCAGTTCATTGAATTCTCAGACCTAAATTTATTATTCTATAAGTATCTTTTATATTTAGTGTATTTTTATTCTTTATACAATGATTTATCAATATTATCAGTAATTTTAATGCTCAGACATATGTTCTTCCTTCAAATAATAATGTAATGACTTAAATGAATTATGTACAAGATATACACAAAATTTCTTAAATATTGTTTTTTTCAAAGGATAATCTTTTACTATTCAATAAAACATCCATCATTAATTATCAATTAAAATTTCTCAATTTAACTTCCTGAATGTGTTGCATTATTCGACGTATGATGTGTGATATGTAAATAAACCCTTTAATATAACAATTTTATTATTCCCATTATTTCATGAGCTTCTCGTGTTACTTATTATTTTTAATATTTTATCTTATACTGCACACTACCTTTAAATAAACAATTATAAGGATCTCAATCCTTGAAAATTTGTTTGATGCACTCCTTTCATTCATCCACTTTCTTTCTCATAAAACCCCATATAGGTATGTGATATTAAAATACATCATCTTCTTCTCCTAGTGTTGTGCACTGTTTATTTTTTAGTGTATTTTGACACTTAATATCTTGTTTCATTATATGAGAAATAATGTGGTTCATGAAACTCAGTAACATCATATAATTATGTAAATTTATCTATATATAGAATTATTGATCCTCTTCTTCAGTAATGTTATGTTTTTGGATCTAAAAATATTCTTCATTTTTCATAAAAGGTTTGTGGGATCTTAGATTCTTTACATGACTTTGTTGATTTGGGATCTCATCATCATGAAGATAATATTTTTTCAATGCTATAGTTATCTATTAAAAGAAAATACTAAAAAGAATATTAGAAACTATCTCATCCATAGATGATCTCTTTCAATTAATGAGTTCCACTACCTCTCCTTAATATATTCACCAACTGAAATTCCAAAAAACTATGTCATGTCAATCAATGAAGTTTATTTACTAAATATATTAGCATTTTATTGTATTCTCAGAAAAAAAATATTCAATCGTATAGTTTTCTTAATCTATAAATGATGATCACATTCATCAACTCCATCGAATTCATGTACAAATTCAAGTACATTAGAGTAACTTTTGTTACCTCATGTACCACATTGAATGAGATTTTTTCTTAATAAATTCACTTATTAAAGTTGATTATTACACTATGACCTTCGAAAAATAGATAATAATTCATTCATTCAGTTAAATCACTAGAGATGGTTAGAAATAATGACATAGAACAATGGTCCGAACATAGAATCAAACCCTTCATGGGAGGTAAGAGATGTAAAAATAGGATTACCAATAAACTCTAATTTATTAGAACAAATTTATAGTGTTTTATCATTATGTTATTAATATGAATTAACAATTCCCATTACATGTTGTCTAATATTAATCTACCTAATTTTCCTACACTAATTTATACAGAAACACATTCCCTTTGTTGGTCATCTGTGAATAATCATATCTAATCTCAACCACCAATGACACTAACTTGTGACTGCATCCCTCTATTGGTGTGAAACAATTCATGGTGGAACCACCATTACTTTTTATATACATGATATTCATGTATGTGTATTCCATATGGGAATAATTCATGCCCACTCACCCTCTACCTATGGCTACCCAGGTCGACCTACATCCCACATGGTAGTCCTTGGTCACATATGTGGTCAAGGTATATCATAGGTTGGATTATTTTCTGGACAGTGTTTTTATATAAGGATATCATAAATACATAGTGAAAAATATGCATAAAATTCATTGAAATATTCCTTCCAAGAACCTCAACAATTTTCATTCAAAACGATGGCCTTCTTAAGAAACATCTTCTCAAACAGTCATCATCTAAAATAATATTTTTTATAGTATTAATAATTCTTATCATGCAATAACAAAGTACTTAATGGACTTATAAATATTTTTCATAATTACTCAATAATTTCTCATCATTTTCATTGTTATCCTAATTAAATAATATAATATTTCATGGTATTATAATAATTATCCATAAAAACTCTTGAATGTTCAAAATAATGTGTTTGTCCTATAAAACTACATACACATGTATTTGAGATTTAATACAAGTTTAAGAATCATAGGATTTTTTTTCATTATGTCTTGAACTTATAATGAATTTAAGCTAGTATTCTTAGGATTTAAATTTCTATAGACCATAAATATCTTAATCATACTATAGACATATAAGGATTCTTTATTGAGCATGATATCTAATCCATTTCCATTATCAATGACTAATCTAAGTATTACTCATATATTTAATTTATGATATTATAAAAATGAAACTATTATTATTTAATTTTCACACCATGAAATTGAATTTTATCCACTCATTCTTATGGTGTTTTAAGAAAAACATAGGAACCTCAGATCTGGATGTTGAGGCCTTGGTGACATGATATTGTCCATTTAATAATGAGATCATATGATTCCTAGGTAATTCTCTAGGATCCAATATTGATTTTTTTTAATTTATGTGGGATATTGTTGTTGGATATGTAACCCCTTGTGGTGATGAATTGTTCTTAGAGATTCTCTACAACTGGAGAAAGAATGTATGATATATTGAGGTCATGGACCCAATGACTGACCCTAGTTATTGTTACACTCAAGGAGTGATTAGTTTATTGTGATAAAATTGCTTCATGATGTGGTTAGGGATATATACACACTCACTGAATTAGGTATTGGTGCTGTGTTATTACTTTATTTACTGTGCTTATTTTTTTATACCAAGAATATAGTGTAAACATATAACTAAATTTATGGTTATGTATGGAAATGCATTGGTGGTTCACTATTGAGTTATGTAATCCCAACATACTAGGGATTCAATTTCACTAGAGTACATGAGAATATTACCACTTTCTAGTTAGTATAGGTTGTGTTAATGCTAGTTTTTTATTTGATCTAGAGAAGATCATGTGTTATTAGGAGAACAGATTTGAGTCCTATAGTTAAGGTCATGACCACTTATCTTTCCTTGCTTATTTTATTTAATTATTTTCTATATGTGATCGACATAGTGGGATATCTATCAATATTTAGAGCTTAATTTATTTCTATTTTATAATAGCATGTTTGGTGTTTTATTCCTTCCATGTACTCTGATATGTATGATGATTGTTTATTTAGTAATTATTCTATACTATGATATGGGGGGTATAGTCTCCAAATGGTCCAACCCTTGAATTTAATTCCATTAAAAATCCACTAGTATATGGTTAGTTGTTCCTAAGTTGATGTGGAGAAAAAATCCATGTTACCAATCAAGTGGGCTTCAAGATGGGATATTATAGTTTGATTTGTACCCCAATGGTTCAGTTTCAAAAAGGAGGGGTGATAATCATGTTCTTTTTTATGATTCTATTTTTGTCTTGAGAAGTTTGTGAAGTATCATACAGTAGTGAACAATTATGGGTATAGGTAGATACATACCCATGATTTTAATTATACCCTCCATAATATGAATCTAATGGTAGTAGTTTTTTATCTGCATTAGAGAGGAATTATCTCATGAATGTGTGATTTAATGTCTTTATAGAACCTAAAAGTCTATGTTATATTTTCTTTTAGGGTGATCTAGACAAAAATCATCTTATATAGATGGAATTTCATCAAGATTATGATTATGATACCTCCAACACCCTGAAGAAAAATAAATTTGATTGTTGATAGATCATGTGGGAGTTGATGGGGAGATTTTGTTCCGAAGTGTGAGGATTTTTTGAAACGGATGTGTGAGCAGGTTGAAATGAATCTCGATGTAGAGAAAGTTAGTAGAAGAGGTTGCATCTACTTGAAGATAGTGGAGTCATCACTTATGAGTTTATTAGAGGAAGCTCATTATAAATACTCTGATTTGGATGTTTTGTGAGATCATATCGGTCCTAGTTATTCCCCATAGAGGGTGTCCATGTATGGTTCAAATTAGATGTTGTTTAATGGGAGATTATATGTTTTTCCATGAATGAGGGTGTTATCTATGTATTTAAAATCTAATTCTCAGTAATATATCTGATTTTTTATATGATTTATCATTGTTTTAGTATTAATATTTTGTGTCTCATAATGAAGCAATAAGTGGAAGATTTTATGGAATGGTGGTTGGATAGTGGGTGAGCTAAGGGAACTATATTGATGAAGGTCTGTTACAGACCTTAGATATCATTATGTGGAATTTTAAAGTCATATATATGGATTTAACCATAAGGGTAAACTTGGGAACCTGGAGTTTATGATATCATTTGGGTGACAATGGACTGATTGATGAAGTTAGCTCACTTCTGGAGATTAGAGAGTCAAGTGTTATCGTTACTGTGGAGTGGTGGTACATAGATGAGGTAGTGAGAATCCATATTGTAAAAAATAATATTCTATCCAACTAAGAATATAATTTAACCTATTGAGTCTATATAGGATAAAAAAATTATTTTGGATCTATGTTATACTTTATAAATTATTCATAATTCCAAACATATTTGAAAATTGAGTAGACAATCAAGGCATGGGAGGATCTGCTGAGGTTGTGTGTCTTGGATTTCTGTGTGTCTTGGGTGAATCTCCCCATATTTAAAAGGTTTTACTATAAAACTATTGACCATTAATTCATTGATATAGAACTATTTGAGGAATTTAATGGGTTTTCATGTCGTTTTCCATTATACTAGTATGAGTTTGGGGAGTCCTCATTCCGGAATTTGGATGGGGTGCAACACACAATATTGAATGTTTTGGTGGTTTGATATTGGATGAAGGTGGCGAGGACCATGATAATTTTTAAAATATCAAAGGCATAGGTTCCTCTAGTTTAGTTATGAACACCATATATGCTTGATGTTTTTCTTAAATCATTGAAACTTAATGTTCATTCATAGTATCAAGGTTTCTCCTAGGTTTATAGATCATTAAAAGGTGTTGTAACACATTGTCTATGTATCTATTCAGTTATCACACCCACCATGGACGGAAATGGTTCATGAAACATTCTATATGTAATAATATTTTCATTATTTTCATAATGAATCTCACATAATTGACTAGGTAAAGTTTCAAATTGATGATGATGTGAAATTTTTAAACTGTCTAGCCATGGTCCACTATCATCAGGAGAAGGTTTTGCTTGGATGCATTATCCTCTTAGTTTTAGTGATTTGGATGTTTGATAGTTTAGAGGATATCACATGGAAATGTTATTCAAAGAATAATTCTTAATACCCCAATATATTTTATGGTTTTTCATATTGTTAGGATGTTTTTTTGTTTCTTATCATTTGAGATGATAAGTATAACCTCATATTTTTATAATAGTTAAACTCCCTCTCTTTTTAAGGATGTTGTGTGTTTATATGGAATGTTCTTCTAGTGTATTTGTAGTGTTTCTATATAGATATATCCTTGGGAGGGGTCTCCATAGGTGGATTTTCATAACCCTTTTTCTTATTTTTTTTAATTTTTAATGATGATAATTTTTATGTGGTATCTAATTTAATGTCTTATATTTCTAAATATTTTTCATTCTTTTCAGTTGTTTGGAGGTGTCAAGAGGGTGTATAGGGTCTATTTTTAAAATTTTAATTTGAATTTATTTGTTTATGAAAATATGACTACCCAATTGGTCAAACTCCCCTTAAAATAGAAATTAATTGTTTTTTTGTTTTTTTGAGTAATTCCTCATATGATCGGCCTGTTTGTTTTTATGGTTGATTTATTATTTATTGTGCACAATCATACCCTTTATGTGATCGATTCACTAACTATGTTTTACTTTTTATGGTAGTCAATTGTGTGGTTATATGGTTAATGCTTGACATTTTCAGTCCATGTGATTCCTTCTCTCCTTCATATTGTTGACCCATACAGTTTCATCAACAGATTGAAAAATAACCATTCTTTTAAATGATCCAAAATTTTCTTTTTTGATATATTTTAATAATTTTGAAATTAATGCATAAATAAATAGATTTTAAATTATTCACAACAATTTAAATCATATCTTTAACCCTCATAATTATTTTGACATTTAAATGATCTTTTTTAGCAGGAGTTTAATGAAACAAAATTAAATATGAATAAAAAAGAAAGTAGAATGTATAATATTTTAGTTTTATTTAGAGATATTAATATAAAATTCTAGAAAATTGGATTTCCTATTATTCATGATTTTTTTTATAGTCTAGAACATCTATCATATTGTTTTTGATTATTTGGATATTTATTCCTTTGGCATGAACCATCGAATGAAATATTTCATTGTGTGTTCATCGACCTCTTTCTCCATCTATTTTTGCAGTGGTGTATGGAATTTTATGTTGTAGTTTTTCTATATCTAATATTGTTTCCCTCCTTCCTGTCATGTGAGAATAAGATAACCCTTATACATTTGATTTTTAGGGCGTCAAATCATCCCCATTCTAGTATTTTTCATGCAGCATGATTTGAAACTTCATTATATGCATGGGATCAGTTCATCAATGTAGTTAGAATTATTATTTTTCAATGGATAGTACTGAATAACTAATATTTATAATATATCAATATAATTAAATATAATGTGATGGGTTGTATTATTATATTGTTACCATTTTTCTTATTGTTGAAAATGGTGATCCCTAACTATAAATTAGATGTTGTCATTATAATAATTTCATAGATGATGTAGATTTTAGAAACCTTCACAATAATGTATTATTATTCTTCTAATATGTGTATATATATTGTAAAGGATAATTTTTTTGTGCGTACTTATTTTTACCAATAGATACATCACTACCACTAAATTATTTATAAAATCACAATTTATAAATATTATTATGAAATATAAAATAGTTATGTTGAAATTATAATATTACCAAAAATTAATATAATTGTATTAAAAAATTTATAGCAATAGATTCATATGAGATATTTATCTATTTAAAATATTTTTATAAACAACTATAAGTAATTCAAATAATTAATATCAGTTTCTAAATCATAGTTTAAATGAAATATTATGTGTTGGTATTTCAATATTTATATCAAATATTTTATAATATATTTTATAATTTAATTATATATAACATGTTTTCTATATTTATTATATAATAATTATACAATTACTTTATATGGAAGTTGAAAAAAATGATGCCTTATTTGAAAAAAATAAAAATAAATTAGAATCATGTACAATCTCCAGGAAAACACATGATGATCTAATAATAATGGTATAAAATAATTTAAACATGTTTTAACTCCAAGAGGTCTTACAGGATACTCTATTAATGTTCATCCATAATTTTCCACTATCGTATATGAACGGTCACTATCAAGGTTCACACAAGATGTAATACCACTGAATAGAGTTTACCCACTTAATACAAACATGGCCAAAAATATGTGATCACCTATAGAAGGGTTACATTGGTAGCATAAATCATTTCATCCATAATTTCCACCCCAGGTGAATAGAATCAGCTGATCATCCCCACCAATGTTACTATGTCCCCTTTCATTCACTTGTGGATATAAGTAGTTAATCTCAAATATCACACTAGATGAATGGAAAAGGTGTGAATAAAATTATATTATATCTTGTGTAATCACATTTATAATACAGTAGACTAATAATATTATAATTTGTTTAAAGGTATCATATATTTGTGTGTTTGATATCAACATAGTCACTAATCATATATCTTGGAAGAGCCTACTATAGTTTATCTATGGATCTACTACCACAATATATATAATCTAATGAAATTATTATTATGTTACTATATTCAATGTCTTTATCCTGTTATTATGCATTAATTCGTGTCTGTAGAAATAGTTGACTCAAAAAATAGTCTATGTGTGGCTTTGGTCGTGGGCACCTAAAGGCTAGCAGTCTTCATCGCCTGGTACACCAACCACATGTTCGGGAACCTAAAACAAAACCCAGACAATCACACCAATTATGTTGTCATTTTTATATATTAAAAACTAAAATTTAAAAAAATAATTCCTTTATGAATATAATTTGGATATGTAATGAAAAATTATTCATCAATATTCAAATCATTTTAGTAATATAAAATGCTTTAACTACACCTCTAAACTTCAACTCCATCATTTTGTTGGAATTACAACATGAGAAGTAACATTTTATACTTTGAATATTTATCCAATAACTTCATACAAAATATTATATACATGCACTAAAAAACGTTCTATAATAACATATAACTCCACACATAACTTGTTTGAGGATAATAATGTCCCAAAATATCATAGACATTTATATGGGAGAAAATGAAATACATGAACATATTATTTTTGATACAGATTCCTAAATATGGTGATTGTTTGAACATGAATGGTTATATAAAGGGAGAATTAATTACAATTAAAATTGATAAAATGATTCACCAGTGTGTAGGGTGATTTCCATAGAACATTCTATAACATTACTAATTTGATAACATCACCATCAATCAAATCAAATCACATCAAAGAAAATATAAATAAAAATGGGATTTCCATGATTCATTTTAACTACCTATACATGTATATTTTTACTATGTATAAGTTCTTTCCCATTATTAATTTTAACTATTACATAATCATAAACATAAAAACTTAACTTGTATAAAAGTTATTTACAATGGTTCTATATAAAATTTTTTACCTGAATCAAAACCCAAATCATAAAAAATATGAACATAAGAAAACATTCTCAACTATAAAAACAAAATTTTAGGATACATTTTAAATCACTCCAGGTAGGACCTACTAAAGTGTATCAAATAAAAAATTTTTGGAAATGATATCAAAAAACAAAAAATTTCATAGTTTTGGAATAAAAGTTTGTTGGGTCAAGATTTAGTAATATGGTATTACAACACCACCTCTATCCCATATGGCTTTTTAAAACTGTAGAAATTTTATCTAGATTAATATCTCACACTCAAGGAATTGGGGTCAAAAAATCCGAACTAGTTCAACCAATAAAATATCTTCATATATCACAACATGAAAATTCAAGAAAAATAAATAGTGACTAAGGAACATATTCATTTCATTAACCTCATTAATTTTAACTCATAGACCAATAAAATTTATTATAAATTTGTATAGAATATATGAAATCCAATTTAACAACTTGTGTTTTCATTTGGAGAGAAGTATTCTAGTTTAAAAAGTACATTACTAATGAAAGGTCCAAGTTGTGGCTTCCTCATGGCGACCCACATTGTAACTATAAGATATTGGTAAAGCACCTTCATTGGATATTTCTTATCAAGAAATGGATTGTCTAATATATTTATAATCCTTTTGCCATTAGATAAAGGTTGTTCCTATATAATTTTGGAAATAATAATTAAATAAAAGAGTTGAACTTCCTTCTATCTTTCAACAACGGTAGTGCAAGCATAATAGGGAAATTATCATTAAAAAGATTCTTTTCACTTATTAAATGTGTATAATTGGCCTCAATATTGAAATAAAATCATGTACAATGTAGCCACATGATTATATTACTCTCATATATAGACCTAATATTTTCAATGACCCACCTTCTAGAGATCATCTATAAGAACTTGACGAAAAATTTGTACACATCAGTTTTGGTAGTAAATTGGACAAACATTTATACTATATAATACAACATCCATAGGTCCCCATCACTATTATAGTAACATAGGTTCTATACCATTATTTTAAAAGCATGAAAATACTAAAAACAGAGGGATTTGTATTTAATACCCTATCTAGAAATATAACTGGTGCATTAAAATCATGATATATTACTTCAAATTAAACTAATTATGGATAAAAATGAAAAGGAGTATTGTAAAACATGGGTGAGTGGAGAGTTATCATCTAATAATCGGTATATTTCCTATATATTCCTACTCAAAATAAAATAGAACATGATTTTATAGAATTATATTGGCCATGTGTTTGATCCATCAGTACTTGAACACATGCACTGTTTCTAAACATCTAGAGACCATGTTACATGCCATGATGTCAAAAGTAACAAAAAATTATGTATATTCTTATATAGGATATTTGTTCATGTTTTTAAGTATATAACAATTTTCATGTATATAAGTGTAGTTGACTTTAGATAAAGTAATCCTGTACAATTCATAGTACTCCCAAGAATACAATTTCACTATTCAAGAATAATGGGTTCTACCCGTTCCTCTCTTATTTCCATGATGTGGGAAAATATATTCTTAAGTGGGTTGATATTTTTATGGATGAATTCATAAATCTCCATTTAATACAATATCATGTTATAATTTTAGAAACATTCCTATTATTAAAAAAATTATGTGTATTTAAATTTCTATACAAAATCATGTACTCCGTTAATATTTTTCAATATATAACTACACAGATGAAATATAATGGAACATCGCCTTTTTATGTCATTATTTTTGGATATTTCATAGAATTAAATACAATATATTGGTATTTATTTATATGTTTCACCACCTTCATTTTCAATATTTTTTATATACACACTTTCTTTTATAAGAATACCATGTAAACATATCAAAAAAAAATTATACATTCTCTAATAATATATTTTTCATTAATGGATCATGATAGATGTATTTTTTTTTAAAAATATGAAATTTTAATCTTTAAAGAACCATTAATCATTCAACAAAAATAAGTTAATTAAATAACTAATAAAGATTTAAACTGAATCCATCTTTGTGTATTTTTCAATTGCATACATTAAAAAAATAATAAAATGGCAAAGAAATCATAGAATCACGTTTCATATGAATAAATAAGTGTACCATAATTTCAAAAAACAATGTTTGAAAAATTTTCACCTATTGAAATCTTTTTATAACACCCAAATGTTGTTATATCTAAAAATCCTCAGATGTTTCAAAATTTGAGCATAAATTCTAAAAAAGAATTTTCTTCACTCAATATCGATACAATTTACCTCCTTATTATTTATTTTTCCTTATACATAATGGAATAAAATTTTAAATCTAACATTATGGTGTATAGTTTTTATATAATATATGTTTTTTCAAAAATAATTTCCCTCTTAATGATTAATAAATACCCATTTAGCACATTAATAGATTCTTATACACAAATATTTTCTTCTATTTGTCTATCTGTTATTATGAATCATGGTAGTAGTAAATATACCATATTTATAATAAAAAATAAATGAAATCCAACATATTTATGAAATATTTTTCATAGGTGAACTAAGTAAATATTTGATAAAAAAATACAATGCTAAAAATAATAGATGTACAAAGCCTTAATATTTAATTCGATTATACAAAAAATAATTATAAATGTTAACATATCATGAAATGTGAATCATTCATTAATTAACAGAATACAAAAAATTAATACATTCATCACATTAAATATAATAATGAATCATGCAAAAATAAGAAATGGACAAACAACATTTATGAACATTATAATGAATACCCTACTAATTGGAGGATGGGGGTGTAATAATGTGTATGAGACTAAATCCCCAAAAATGAATATTATAGAATTTATGTGTGGAATATATTTTTCCTTAAAATACATATAATGGAATCATTTTAGTTTCATTATAAAGTGATTCATACCTAGAAAGTGACTTGAAAATGTGTCTAGTCAATTTATAGTTAACACTATTCCTAATTCATTAATATGCCCCCTATACTATTATTTGAAATAAAATAATCTTAAAAACCCAATATGGATGGAAAAATTGTTAAATTAATTTCTAATTTAAAATTATATTAGTAAAAAAATATGTTAAATTCAACCCTTAGTTGTTTTTATGAGGAATAAAAAATTCTAATAGTGACTAGTATACTAGTAAAATTGATTGGGAAAACATGACATGTTATCTATATTATCCCGATATATTTTTATCTTAAAAACCCAATACATTATATTTTTAATGATAATTTTGTTTTTAGGTTTTTTTAACAATTTTTTATGGGTGTGAATGAAACTAATCATTGAAAAATATATTACATCTCATGTTATAAATGAGTGAAAGGGAAAGTTTTACATGGGGTGAAAGAGAAACAAATTATGGATCAAATATATCAATATAATCCCAGAGTAATGTAAATTTAAAATAAACATATAACCATGTAAATAGTTAGATAAAATTATATCAACCTAAAATATATGTAATGTAAGGGTAATTGAAATGTAACATAGAAATAAATTACTTGTGATATTACCATTCATTTCAAAATACTACATTAATCATATTTTAACAACTGTACCATGATTGTGTTGATTAATATTTAGGTATATATTAATAAACATCACTCATATATGTGACGAAAATATTAAATAATTGAATATATATACATAAATAATACATTTTTGAATATATGCAGTATGAAATGAGTGATTTCATAATAAAGAAAGTGAAAATGAATAGAAATTTTAGAGTTAGTATTTCTCATAGAAATATATAGTGTAAAAAAACTACCATGGGAATATTTATATTTTACATATATTAGTTTATCAAAATAAAGAATTTATGAATTGAGAGTCAAAATCCAACTAATAAGAAAAAAATTTAATAATGTTACCATATTGAATAAAATTTGTAATAAATTATGAATTAATTGATAATCTAGTATAAATAGATAAAAAGAAGATTCCAATGGATATCGTGAGGTGTCCCACAGATCTATAAATTCCCAAGAATAAATCTCATACATTATATATGTGGTAAGTGAGTACACATTGAAATTAAAATCAACAAACTAATAGATTGAATTTATAATGAATACAAATTGAATATTGGAACTCTTTACTACACATAAAATAATATACTATTAAATATTAAACAAGATAAATTACATTAAAAAGGAATAATAAATATATATTATATGAAAATAAGAGGCTTGAAACTAAAAATAATGGGGAATAAGGTGATATAATTTATAAAAGTCTTCATCCTCTCTTTATCAAACATTTCTGGAAATAATTTATTGGTACTAAATCAATACAATAATTTTCAAATGAACAAGAATCAAAATTCTATAAATAATTATGAAGTGAATAAAAGGTACCATTATTTCACATACCCCAATCCAAAGACTGAAATTACATATAAATTCAACACATAACTTCCCATATGTAATCCCTTAACATGCTGAGAGAAATTCCATAACATTACAATTATCATCAGAAAATTTATATTCATGTAGTAAATTTTATTAATATGGAACTAAAACTAATGGTTTACAATTATTAATGAAATTATGAATTGTGTGTTAATTATGAATGAAATGGAAAAATAAACAAAAATTAATGATATTTAATAAAAAAAAATAAACTATAATGCATGAAAGTTAAACACTTATAATTTATAATAAAAAAAATTATGGTAAAGAACAAAATATAAATGAAATTAACTATTGATGTACAATTTTTCCAATAGTGAATCTAATTTAATATTTGACCAAAAATCATGCATTGTAAAAACTCATGGAAATATAGCATACAGATATAAAATTCAATAAAATAGTAGTTTATTATTGTTATACTAAGAATATAAAGAATTTACATACAATATATAATGAGAATAATCAAATATTAAAGATAAAACACTTCATTAAGGAGTAAAAAAAACAAAATCAAAAAATAAAATGTATCAAATCATATAATGACAAGATATTATTCCCAAAAGGAATAATAAATAATCTTATAAATTTTTTTATTGGGGGTGTATTCATATGTAAATCATTCAACCTCCACTAATTTAAGATACCATTTTTAATGATATTTTATTTTTCTACATTATATAGAATAAAATTATTTTAATTAAATTAAAACGACACTTATTACTTGAATGATACATTCAATGGATCTCATTAAATAAATATTTAAATAGAGATCCCATTTATCATCATAGATCTCTTTTCTTTATTTAAAATTAAAAATTGATTGTAAAAAGTAATTTTAAACTATAATGAGTTATGTCATTTTAAATATAACTGGTTTTTTGTATGAAAAATATTAATTTAATTCCATGGTAACTTCTCATTATAAGTGATTTATCACCTCTATGATTACTAACATGGTATTTTAATATATTAAGGATGAAATTTGGAATGGAGGCATACATAGAACATTCACAACCCAAAATTGTCAAACAATTATAGTATTTTCATCTTTCTTCTATTCAATAAATATTATCACAACATGAATCATTTACCATTCCCCAATAATTATAATTTCCCTTATTTAATCAATATTTTAAGAGTATTAAAATAAAAAAAATTTAGAAATAATTATTTCATACCAATTGAGATGACATGAACCAATTATGGGGAAGGAATGACATCGATGAACTAAAGGGGCGACTGATGAAGGGAAATTCAAACAGTAAAATTTGGATTAAAAAAATGTATTGGAAGAATGAAGGGAGATAATATAAATAGAAATAAAAGGTGTCCCAATAGAGAAAAATAGATGAAATTTGAAATGTGGGTCCAGTTCAGATTATTTTTAAATAATGTAAGTTGAAAATGTTTTATATGGGATTCATAAATAAACAAATTGTTACCATAAGCTTATTTTAATTAGTTTGAGGTTTTAATTATATAATGTTATATAATATTATTTTAATTTTTATTTAATTTAATTTATCATTTTTATACAATATTAAAAGGATGGTATTATGCAGAATAGAAAATGAAAAAATATTAGTTTTTTAACAAATATCATATAAAACCTACTCAAAAAGTATGTGTCTGTATATTAAAACATATTTTTCCTATAGTGAAGGATTAATTGATAATAATAATTATTAATAACAAACATACTTATTATAAGAAAATTATTGTTATAAAGTATCAAATGAAACTATAGGAAAAGTATTTCTTAGTATAGCACTCCAATGAATTTGGAAATGTGATGTACCTCAATAGATAATGTTATAAAATAATTCACATGATGTGAGATTTTTTCAATATAACGATGTTAGCTTTATTCAAATATGTTATGCGTGAACATAATGCAAGATTTGTCCACAATTGTTTGTGGTAGTTCACAACTAAGTCATGATGTTTCATTTTTATACATATCCACATTCCATGCCTTCAAATAATGATTCCTCTCATGAATTTTATAATAATACTATTATTATGTTATGATTATTATTTTTATGATATATTTATTCTTTATCTTCTCTATCCTTATATTGGGCTTTCAAATCACCCATATATTTGATGTATATCTTTTGGTGACTACTTACAATAAAGAGTACATGAGGGCCACTAAGAATCTAGAAGAGAATGAATTATGTAATGTTTATGTTTTATTATGTAAATGTTATGTTTGGTCCTAATATTCCCAAGACACTAAACCGTTATATCCTAGTTTTGAAATGCGATTATGTTGTTTATCAATAAAATAATGAAATAGTTAATAAAGATAAACTGGGGTCACTATAAGAAGTTCACTAATAATGAGAATAGGGAGAAGGATACACAAATGGAACCTCAAAATGTAATTTCTTTAAGTGTAAAAAAGTATTTGATAAAAAATTCTTAATGGTCCTAGTCACCGTGAAAGTGATTTATGTGGTCAGGTGGCATATTTTTAATACACTCGAATAGAGTAAGGATGACCCTTAATATCTACATGATGTTGGGATAATGAAACACACATATGTTTTATTGTGTTAAAATATATGGGATAGTATTCATCACCTTGGGATTGATAATATTATAATTTGGTTTACGATATCATGGATTGAGTTTATATAATTTTTGGATTTATGGTATGAGAAAAAGTATATTTTTAAAATCATGCATTTGTTTTGGTGGGTTTATGGTAATTCAGTTTATTATCGTGGTTTAAGAGAAAAAATTATAATGGTATTCACATGTTTGTTATATAAAAATTAAGAGAAGCTTCATTTTTTTAGGGACAAATTATAAGGTTAGTGAGATTCATTTTAAGGTCAGGGTTTTTAATCTTTTGGAATGTTAATAATGGAAAATATTTATGAAATTTTTTACATTGAAATTTGTATTAGGTTTTACAGAGTAGTGTTTCAATTTACGAATATTGGATAACATCTGAAAACCATTTTATTGCAATGATAAATAAAGATATAAGGAATGAATTATCATCTCATTATGGATCTTATGATCCACTACTTCTTTTGGCTTTACATGTTCAACCACGTTTCTTGGAGTAAAAGATGAACCAAAAATAGATCAAGGCACAACCAATGGATGAGACTATGCTTACAAAATGTAATGGAATAATGTAACTATATATTTTTGTAAAAATTATTCATCTTTAATAAAAGTATCTTGAAACAAAAAAATTATCCTTGTTTCTTCATTTTTGATTAATCAAATGGTTCTTATACCATCATAGATTTATCATTATGTGATGATTAACTTTATAATGATTATGTCCTCTATCACTCTCCATTAGAACATGATCATTGAAATTATATTCAATGGCTTGTTTTCAATTTCTTTATAATCCATGTTTTGTGTTGATATTTTCGTCTTACATTAACTTTATTTATGAGGATATTTTATTAACCTTGTTTATGATGTGGGTTTCCCACACCAAAATTCTCAAACATCCAACTTTGATTTTCAAAGTGAAATTTGATATTATTGGGATGTAATTTAACGTTTGAATTCATTATCATAATGGAATGACATCCTATCCATTACAACTTCTACAAAATCACTCTCATGTTCTTGAGGCATTCCATGTATCTCTTATGAGAAAGTACATACCATATCCTTCAGAAATACAAAACTCAGAGGTAGTATCGCTGGAGAAATATCCTTCTCTTGAAGAGAAACTGATAGAAATGTTGCATCATAGAGGTAAATTTATAAAAAATAGGACCACTCACATGGTTATTTATTTTTGGATAATACACCAGTTTGAAGAAGTTTTCAGGTAACATAGAAATATAATGATGTATAATTATCCTTTTTTTAGTATTAGAATGACAAATTTTGAGGGAGAAATTCATTTTAAGGGGGGTAGAATTTTACACCATGATTTTTTTGGGAATTTTGTTACAAATAAATTAAATTTAATTGATTTATTTTGGTATAATCTACCCCATGTTATGCTTTCTCCACACTAGCTTAGCTTGATTTACACACAACATTGAGTTTCTACAAAACATCATTACATTTTTATACTTACATTAAAGACAAAATTACAAACTAGACATTATAATGTCATATATGAGTTGTATTAATGGAAATATGAAATTATGGTTCACAGAAAATTCCTTGATCAAATAATTATAAATTAATTTAAAACCCTTTTTGAAATAAAAAGAAATGTTTTTCTGAAAAAATATATTTAAATGTGCACAAGTGTGTTTTATACCAATAAATAAATAAATACTATAGAATTATATTAATGATATATATATATATATAATATTAAATATATTATTTAACCTTCATCTAATGTGTTTTAAAGATAATTTATAAAAAAAATTGAATTTTAAATAAATAAGCAGTATTTTTATAAAAAGTAGTTTTATTTCCTTTTGACGACGCAATTGTTTTAAATATAGTTTTTAAACATTTAGTGAATTATATTTTAAAATATAAACTACTTATTTAATATCAGATTATTAAAATCCATTTTTTTTTGATTTTTTTGTATTTTTTTATAAGATTCATTTTTGATGAATAGTGAATAAATACTATATTTTAATTAAAAACTGTTTTTTCCATCTTATTTATTTATATTGTTACATAATATTATATATCTGTTTTAAATTTTAATTAGAAAAATATTTTTTTATTTAATCCAATTAAATTCATTGTAATAATTTTCATATTGAATTTTGGATATAAAAACATTTCAACCTTTTGGACGTTTTTACATTAAAAACTTCATTTCTCACTCTATCAACCATATTAATTTTTAATTAATATATAAAACTTATATATTTTTAATTTTGAAAAAAGATTAAAGATTTGTATTAATAAGGATAAAATTTATTAAATAGGTCCCTTTCATTTTTGGACAATTTAAATGGTAACATTAGTAATTTTTATAACCACATTTATGTGTAAATCAGTTAACCTTGGGTAAATAATAACATATATATTATTAAATCACCCTAAAACTTTCCTGGATAATTTTTTATGAGTATTTTTAATTAATAATCATTTAATAATCATTTGTGAGACCATTTATGTCCATTTGGATGAGAATATAACCTTTATTATTTTATATTCGAAGGAAAGTCAACATTTTCATACTTTTGTTTTTAGAAAGATAAATATTTTTAATATATAATAATATATAGGATATTTTTTAATATAAATAATTTTGGAAATTGAAAATATTTATCTATATCATGATAATTTATTTATAAATTTTAGTGAAAACATAATTACTTTAAATGGTGACACAATAATAATGCAATAATTGTTTAATTAATAGAAGAATCAATGAAATGATATTAAAAATATTAAGATAAATATAATTTGATATAATTAATTTCAAAAAGAGAATATATTGATGAATTTGATATGTTATTGATTAGTTGAAATATTTTTTCAAATATATTAATTTTTAATGATATTATTAAAAAGTCATGTAGTGAATAGTGTCAAAATTGACATTAATGGTATTTTAAATAAAATAATATTTTATTAAATGATAGAAAATTAATGAAAATATTAAATTAATATTGATGTCTGGTATAAGCCTCAATATATTATAAATGAATCATTTATTGGTCTGTTGGAATTTTTTAGTAATTATATTAACCCTCAAATTGTATATTACATGATATCACAGTATGAATTAAAAAGCTAACATATAGGTTAAAAAAAGTTAATGATTAAAAAATAATATAAATTTGTACTATTATTATTGGATTAATTTATTTTTACCCATAATATTACTATATTATAAAAAAATAAATTTTTATCAATTTGGAATATAAAATTATTTTATCTAAATTTGATAAATTGAAGAATTTCAAGAGTACCCCTCCCCTGTTCAATAACGGGCTCCCACTCTTCTCTTTTATTAACACATAGAAACTATTTTTTTTCTGAATTTTTTTTGTCAAAATATCCTAAAAAAATCCATCCCTTCATCATATGTTCCTTATTTTGTGAATAAATCAAACCAAAGGAGTCCTTTTATGCAAATAAAAAGGAGAAACTCAAAGAAGATGTAATGTTTATCAATGAAGGTTGTTTTATTTCTTCTTTAAACCATCATATAATTTCATTTCATGTTTATATAATAACCTCATTATCCTAATTATACTAATATGTTTTTATATTAATATTTTAACCTACAATAACACACTCTTCCATCAAATGTGTAATGAACTTACCGTTCTTTTGTATGGTGAACTATCTCCTCACAAAATGATATTGTTCATTTTACAATTACCACCATTCATGGTTGAGAATTATAATGGGAACGTTGATTTTATATTTTATATATTGAATTTAGGATTTATATATACTTCTAGAATAATTATATAAAACACACCTTCAAGCTTTCCATTTTTCATAATTACGAGTTCACCGTTTGTGGACGTGTGGAATACTGCCTCCTCAAAGTGATGTTGTTCGTTCAAACGTCACATTGAATGTATTATGGATAAGTTTAGTGAATGTAGATGATATATATGACATAATAATTATACCATTATGATTATATATATATACATATATATTTCTTTTAATTTTTTTAATACAACAAGAAAAGGAAGCAACGTTCACAGATACGTACAAACTACCATATCCATTAACTATGTATTTCATCTTATATTTCATTATTTTATAGATAACCAGAAATACATATATAATTGATATATATTATATTTTTATCAAGTTTATCAAGATTGAGATAATGAAATCATGATATATGTATGGGGACCCAGAATAAAATTAAAAAACATGCACTATTACAAAACTAGCCTTTAGTAGTGCTGTTATTTATCAGTGCTAGAAGAAAATGCTGAAAAATTTAACATTTTATAAGGGCTTATATTTTAGTGCTGATAAAGGGTATCCTTTATCATTGAATTATTTTTAGCACAGATAAAATGTATCCTTTATCAACGTTTTGTTTTTAGTACTGATAAAGGGTACACTTTATCATAGTTTTATGTTTTGCACTGATAAATATTTCTTTCATCGATGCATTTTAAGAACTGATAAATAGAAAAAACAATAAATAAAATAAAAAATGTGTTTATTAAAAAATATCACAAATTTCATTAATTAAATAATTATTGATAAAAATGAATTGATTTATTATACATTATTAAATATTAAAAAATTTAATAATTATATAATTTTGATAATTACTGTTACTAAATTATATATATATATATTGATGTATATAATTATGATTATATATTAAAAATTGGTTATGTTTTTTATGTTAAATTGTCATATATTTATTAAAAAATGGTATATAATTAAAAATTAATATGAATTAAAAATATTGACTAATAGCATAGTCCTCGACATATATATAATTGAATGTTGTTTGATTTTTCAAATAAATATAGATCAATTTTGTGTTATATTGATTTCACTTATACATATAATTAAATAATTTTTATATACAACATGCACACACACAGAAATTATCCAATTTCTCAATATTGTTAATGTGTACCTATACATTTTTAATTTATTCAATTTCACTCATTTTATAAATACATGCATGTACTCAAAATTAGATATTAATTAATATTGTCAGAAATATAAATGTAAAAAATTATTTATAAATAAATATATTTATAAATGTACATTCACAATATTTATACAATTATATATTTATCATTATAAATAAATATATATTTTTTAAAGTATTTTTAAAATTAAAAATAAATAGTTGTGTATATTCAAATAATTATTAAATTTTTTATGAATTTAATTAATTAATGAATATATTTACTCTATTTATATTTTTATATATTTATTAAATATATATATGTATAATATATAAATATATATCATGATTTAAATAATATGTTTTTAATATATTTCTATATTTATAAATAAATAATTATAAAATTATAATAAATCTATTCAAAAATTAATATATTTACAATATATATATATATATATATATTAATTAGGTAATTATAAATATTTACAATTTTATTATTTATAATTATAATTATAAATCCTTTAACAACACTTCAGTAATATGCACTGATAAAAGAATATTACTTTGTGCTTTTCTTCGCATTGATAAAGACGAGGATTTATAAGTGCTAGAAGTTTAGGGCTAATAAGTAGTCATTTTATCAGTGCTTATATAATAACCACTGATAAAAGTGTCCTGATCTATTTTAAAAACCCTAACCATTTGCAAACCTGACATGATATATAAGTTTTATGTGGAATCCAACTGTTGCTAGTGCTCCTCCTCAGTGAAACAAAGGACAAATCACACCATTCGATTAACTCCAAACAACTTGCCTAACTCCAAAGAGGGTCTCAAATTTTCTTCAACCTAGTGAGGAATGATTTCAGATTTCCATTGTGTATTTTGGGTTTCATTTCGGATTTCATCTTTTGTGATTTGTTTATGATTCATTTTTTATGATCCAGTGTTTATGATTTTTTTGTGATCCTTTGTATAGGGAATGATTTTTGGTCCTTTTTTTATATTGACAGCCGATGAATGATCTGTTCATTTATATCTTACGTAGAACCTTGGATTTATTCATTGTTGTTAAACATTTATGTTTTATATCTTCTTACTAAATAATTTTTTCCTCTATTTGTTATATGTATCATAGGATCTCGTTTCTCATAGGATTCACTATAGTCCTTATCCTTCTTATGTAGAATATTCCAAGGGGACATCCCCAGTTAAGCACAGGAGGTTTTATCACATCAGGCCTTCACTATTTGAATAATTATGGCACATTTAGTTCATGTTATGTTTGAATATTAGGTTTTATCTAATTGATATTTATTATAGACTATAAGTAGCTGAGTTTTTAAACTAGTGTGACATTTATGTGTGTCTATATAGATAATACATCATTTATTTCCATAGTTTTTTTTCTAATAGGTATGCCTATATCGGGTAATGATGATTTCAGGTCTGCATTTCCATTGACCCAAAGGGTCATTCTATAATTTTATTTTTCCTCTAGTACTAGTTGTTTCTATTTGGGGGTGGGGGTTGACCACCTCCCATTTTTTGTTTTTTGGACCTAAATTTTAAAGCATCCTTTAGTGAAATTGATGCGTATTAGAGGTTATAAGATAATCTGACCTGGTGTTGTTTGGATAATTCAGGCTAGGGTTATTGTACTATCCATCTTCTAGTTTACACCTATAAAGTTTAGTGAAAACTTCATTTATCATCTACCTTTATCTCACTCTATTTTTTTGAATTACAATATCCCTTATTATTTGATTTCGAATATTTAGGTGCTCAAATATTCTAGTAGTAATTTTCCATATTTCCCTTATAATAGTTATCTATATCATTCACTTTTGATAATGAATATCTTATGTGTATTTATTTATATATTGTATAAAAATATTCTTTTATGAATCCAATATGATGGATATGATCTGAAAATGGATACAAGTAAATCATTTGAAAACTGAATATTAAGATGGAGTTAAAGAGTTTACCATGTTTTCAAGTGATCATGGAGACTTCCCTTGTAGAATCATTTGTATGTGTTTACATTGTTATTATTTAAGAAAAATTAGTCCAATAGAGTTAGAGGAATATTTTATTTGTCGTGGAATAGATCAAGGCTATAAAATGTTGACTAAACATGGGGGAATACATAATGGGGATATCAATGGGAATGATACTATGGTTTATGTATCATTTGACATGAATACCATTGTAAAGGATGATGGAGATCACATGGAAGAAATGAAAATGGAAAATGAAGAAGACCATTGTGATTTTACAAGGTTTTTGGAGGAGATAAATAGTTGTTCCATGAAACCATTAAATATCTTTTATACTAAATAAACAAAATTTTTAGTTGTAATGAATTTATATAATTTGAATGATGGCCACACAGGGATTGAAACCATAATAACCAAACCACTTGGTCTTCTAAATGATATGCTACCAGAATAAAATGAAGTACCATGCCAAATACATGACACAAAATTAATGTTACTTTAAATGGGAATGATATCTAAAAATATATATTCTTGTCCAAATGATTTTATATTGTTACACATGGTCCATGAATCACTCATCAAATTCACTATGTGTGGTACGAATCGGTACAAGTAAAATGAATCAATTCCTTCAAAATGTGTATGGTTCATTCCTATCATTCCATGGTTTAAAATACAATAACTATGTTAGGAAACTTCAAGACAATTAACATTGCATGAAGATAAAATAATTAAATATGGTAACCTATTTCATCCAATAGATTCTCCTCAGTGGATGAAAATTGATTAAGATTTTATGGAATTTGGAGATAAGTTGAGAAAATGTTGTCTTACATTAACTAGAGATTGAATAAATACTTTTGGTGTACAACATTGTACTCATAATACATGGCCCTTCATGTTGGTAAATTATAACCTTCCACCATGGTTATACATTAAGTAAAAATTAATTATATTTTCTATTCTTATATTAGGACCAAAGTAACCCAATAATGATATCAATGTCTATTTGGCTCCATTGATCAAAGATTTGAAATTAATGTGGGATATAAGTGTTACAATGTATGATTCTCATAAAAGTGAAGAATTCAAATTGGGGGCTATGTAGTAGTGAATGATAAATGACTACCCCGATTAAGGAAATCTATCAGTTTATAACATTAAAGGAATGTTGGGATGTCCCATTTTTTAAAAGAACACATAATTAGTGTAACTGAAACATTCCTCTAAGACTGTGCTTTTAGGATATCAAAAATGTTTATATCAGTGAAATAAATACCGAGCCTCGATGGAAACATTCAATGGGAATATTTGACAATGTTCAGCACTCTCTCTAGCAATTCGTTATCAATAGTACAAAAAAAGTAAAAAAGATTGAAACCGATTTTGGTAAACCATCTTTAGAAAACCATACAAAATCATGTTGGAAGAAGAGATCAATTTTCTTCGAATTACTACATTGCAATTTTTTGTATATTAGAAATTTTCATGATTTCATTATAGTAGAAAAAATGTATTTGATTGTGTTATTGGCACATTAAAAAATGTTCCTAGAAAATGAAAAATGGAATCAAGGCTAGGTTGGAATTGATTGAAATGGGTATAAGGGAAGATTCAGTAGTAGTGAAGGGTAAAAGGTGGAAATTTCTTCCACCAACATCTTAAACTCTATCCAGTTAGGATAAATTGCACTTTTTATTTTTCCATATGAGTGTAAATGTTTTACATGGGTATTAATCAACTATAAATAATGTCCTGTTAGTAACTAATATGAAGTCACAAGGTCTAAAATCACACGACTGTAATGTTTTGATGCAAGATTTATTGCATGTTTCATTCCATTTCATTATACCTCAAAAATAAATTAATTAGACCCGGCTTCATTTAATGGCCATATGCTGAAAATTTATAAACCCAGTGATGTTTCCCATAATGAATAACAAGATTTCAATCAGATTTTGTGAATTATAAATGTTCTTCTCACTAGAACTCTTTGATATAATGGTCGACATAATGGTTTAATTGGTCAAAGAAGTTCAACTATGTGTTCATGTCCATTACAGATGGATGTACCCCATTGAACATTATATGAATATTTTTAAAGGGTATGTCAAAAATAAAACTTCGAATTTTTTTTATTAAGGAATGATATATTATTGATGAAGATAGTGAATTTTGTAACTATTATTTATTAGATGTGGAAAGCATTGGTCTCCCAATGTCTCATCATAGGGAATGCCTTATGGGAGAAGGGATTTCCGGAAAATATTTTGTTAAAATTACCGTGACTGTGTCTGAACAATCAAATCATTACATATTACATAATAGTGAATATGTTGAACCAGAAATTGAAGCCCACAAAGAAATTATTAGAAATTTTAATACATTAAGGGATGAATGATGGAAATCATATATATAAAATCAACAGTTTATAGGATTGTTCCGAGATCAATTTTATAAGGAGTTTTCTTAAAATATGAATTCAAATTCTTTGAGATGTAAATGGATAGATGTAGGACTAATTGAAAATGTTATATCTTGCAGAAGGGTTGTAATACCTGGTTATAAGTTATATAGAAAACAACAAGATGACTTTAGTATGATGAAAAATGGTGGTGTTACGCTTTTTTTTGACGTGATTCATATATCTAGTTCCAAGGATAGAAATCTAATTTATGAAAATATGCAATATTTTAGAATTATCGAACAAATATATGGGTTGGATTATGCAAAATTCAATGTGCCTATTTTCCATTGAAAATGTGTTGACGATATCAATGAAGTGAATGTTGATTGAATGGGCTTTGTGAATGTGAATTTCAGTATAAAATGGGAAAAGAAAATCCATTCTTAATGTCCCCACAATAAATTCATGTTTTCTATGTATCTGACCCAACAACCAATAACCGTTCAATTATCATATTGGTAAAAAAATGTTGAGTTGGATAAAAATTCAATTGAGGTTGATCCTTTCATTGGGACATCACAATCAGTTCATGCATGTCCCACTATAAAAAATATCTTGTATATTAGAGGGGGTAACAAAGAGGGGATTTGGATTCTAGAAAGAGAAACCAAATCCTAGTTTTGAAATTCTATTATGTGGTTTATCATTAAAATAATGAAATTGTTAAGAAAGATAAACCGAGGTCACTATAAGAAGTTCACTAATGATTAGAATATAAAGAAGGATGCACAAAATGAACCTCAAAATATAATTTATTTAAGTGTAAAGAAGTATTTGATAAAAAATTCTGAATGGCACTAGTCACCATGAAAGTTATTGAGGTGGTAAGGTGGCATATTTGTAAGACACTCGAATAGGGTAAGGATAACCCTTAATATCTGCACAATGTTGGGTTAATAAAACACACATATGTTTTATTATGTTAAAATATATGTGATAGTATTCATCACCTTGGGATTGATAATATTAGAATTTGGTTTATGATATCATGGATTGAGTTTATATAATTTTTGGATTTATGGTATGAGAAAAAGTATATATTTAAAAGCATGAATTTGTTTTTGTGGTTTTATGGTAATTCTTGTCATTATCATGGTTCAAGAGAAAAACTTATATTGGTATTCACATGTTTGTTATGTAAAAATTAAGAGATGCATCATTTCATTAGGGATAAATTCTAAGGTTAGTGATATTCATTTTAAATTTGTGTATTTTAAACTTTTTGAAACTTAATAATGGAAAATATTTATAAAATTTTTTGCATTTAAATTTTTATGAGGTTTTAGAGAGTAGCGTTTCAATTTATGAATATTGGATAACCCCAGAAAACAATTTTATTGTAATGATAAATATAAGTATAATGAATGAATTATCATCTCATTATGGATCTTATGATCCACTAATTCTTCCATATTTACATGTTCAACCACGTTTCTTGGAGTAAAAGATGAACCAAAAATATATCAAGGCACAACCAATGGATGAGACTTTGCTTACAAAATGGAATGGAATAATCTAACTATATATTTTTGTAAAAATTATTCATATTTAATTAAAGTATCTCGAAACAAAAAATTTATCCTTGTTTCTTCCTTTTTGATGAATCAAATAGTCTTTATACCATCATAGATTTATCATTATGTGATGATTACCTTTATAAAGATTTTCCCATCTATCACTCTCCATTAGAGCATGATCATTGAAAGTATATTCATTGTCCTTGTTTTAAATTTCTTGATAATCCAAGTTATGTGTTGATATTTTCATCTTACAATTACTTTATTTATGAGGATATTTTATTAACCCTGTTTATGATGTGGGTTTCCCACAACAAAATTCTCAAACATCCACCTTTAATTTTCAAAGTGAAATTTGAAATTATTGGGATGTAATTTAATTTTTAAATTCATAATCAAAATGGAATGAAATCTTATACATTGAAAATTACACCAAATCACTCTCATGTTCATGAGGATTTCTATGTATCTCTTATGAGGAAGTACATAACATATCCTTCACAAATACAAAACTGAGGGGTCGTATCATGGGAGAAATATCCTTCTTTTGAAGAGAAACCGATATAAATGTTGGATCATAGAGGTAAAGTTATAGAAAATAAGACCACTCACATGGTTATTTTTTTGTGGATAAACCACCAGTTTGAAGAAGTTGTGAGGTAACATAGAGGTAAAATGATGTATAATTATCTTATTTTTTGTATTATAATGACAAATTTTGAGGGAGAAATTCATTTTAAGGGGGTGGGGGGGTAGAATTTTACAGCATGAGTTTTTTGGGAAGTTTGTTATAAATAAATTAAATTTAATTGATTTATATTGGTATACGCTACACCATGTTATGCTTTCACCACATCGTCTTAGCATTCTATACACACAACATTGAGTTTCCACAAAACATCTTTATATTTTTATACTTACATTAAAGACAAAATTACAAACTAGCCCTTATAATGTCATATATGAGTTGTATTAATGGAAGTATGAAATTTTGGTTTACAGAAAATTCCTTGATCATATAATTATAAATTAATTTAAATCATTTTTTGAAATAAAAGGAAATAGTTTTCTAGAAAAATATATTTAAATGTGCACAAGTGTGTTTTATACCAATAAATAAATAAATAAATAATATGGAATTATATTAATGATATATATATATATAATATTAAATATAATATTTAACCTTCATCTTATGTGTTTTAAAGACAATTTATAATAACAAATTGAATTTTAAATAAATAAGAAGTATTTTTCTAAAAAGTTGTTTTATTTCCTTTTGACAACGTAGTTGTTTTAAATACAGTTTTTTAAAATTTTGTAAATTATATTTGAAAAACTAAACTTCTTATTTAAAATCAGATTATTAAAAGAATTTTTTTTTTAATTTTTTTTTGATAAGATTCATTTTTGATGAATATTGAATAAATACTATATTTTAATTGAAAATTACTTTTTTCATCTTATTTTTTTATATTGATAGATAATATTTTATATTAGTTTTAAAGTTTAATTAGATAAATATTTTTTTATTTAATCTAACTAAATTCATTGTAATAAATTTCACATTGAATTTTTGATAAAAAAATTTTCAACCTTTTGGACGTATTTACATTAAAAACTTCATTTCTCGCTCTGTCAACCAGATTAATTTTTAATTAATATATACAATTTATATATTTTTAATTTTGAAAAAAGATTCAATATTTAGATTAATAAGGATAAAATTTAGGAAATAGGTCCCTTTCATTTTTGGACAATTTAAATAGTAACATTAGTAATTTTTATAACCACATTTAAGTGTAAATCAGTTAATTTTTGGTAAAAAAATATTATATATATTATTAAATCACCCTAAAACATGCCTTAATAATTTTGGCTAAGTATTATTAATTACTAATCATTAAATAATCATTTATGAGACCATTTATGTCTATTTAGATAAGAATATAACCTTTATTATTTTATATTTGAAGGAAAGTCGAATTTTCATATTTTTGTTTTTAGAAAGATAAATATTTTTAATATATAATAATATATAGGATATTTTTTAATATAAATAATTTCAGAAATTGAAAATATTTATCTATATCATGATAATTTATTTATAAATTTTAGTGATAAAATAATTACCATTAATGGTGACACAATAATAATGCAATAATTGAATATTTAATAGAAGAATCAATGAAATGATATTAAAAATATTCAAATAAATATAATTTGATATAATTAATTTAATAAAGTAAATATATTGATGAATTTGATATGTTATTGATTAGTTGAAATATTTTTTCAAAGATATTAATTTTTAATGATATTATTAAAATTCATGTGATGAATAGTGT
This sequence comes from Viscum album, assembly GCA_963277665.1. Lineage (NCBI taxonomy): Eukaryota > Viridiplantae > Streptophyta > Magnoliopsida > Santalales > Viscaceae > Viscum > Viscum album. Next base: position 1,626,321,825 of record OY728161.1, on the reverse strand, counting down.
CAAAATTGACATTAATAGTATTTTAAATAAAATAATATTTTATTAAATTATATAAAATTATTGAAAATATTAAATTAATATATATGTCTGGTATAAGCCTCAATATATCATAAATAAATCATTTATTGGTCTTTTGGAATTTTTTGGTAATTATATTAACCGTCAAATTGTATATTACATGATATCACGGTAAGAATTAAAAAGGTTAAATATAGGTTAAAAAAGATAAGGATTAAAAAATAATATAAATATGTAGAATTGTTATTGGATTAATTTATTTTTACCCAAAATATTACTATATTATAAAAAAAATCAGTTTTTAGCAATTTGGATTATAAAATTAATTTATATTAATTTGATAATTTGATGAATTTCAAGAGTACCCCTCCCCTGTCCAATAATGGGCTCCCACTCTTCTCTTTTATTAACACCTAAAAATAATTTTTTTTAGAAAAACATTGTCCAAATATCCTAAAAAAATACATCCCTTCATCATATATTCCTTATTTTATGAATAAATCCAACCGAAGGAGTCCTTTTATGCAAATAAAAAGGAGAAACTCAAAGAAGATGTAACGTTCATCAATGAAGGTTGTTGTTTTATTTATTCTTTAAACCCATAAAATAATTTCATTTAATGTTTATATAATAACCAAGTTATCCTAGCTATACTAATATGTTTTTATATTAATGGTTTAACCTACAATAACGCACTCTTCCATCAAACGGGTAATGAACTTACCGTTCTTCTGTATGGCGAACTATCTCCTCACAAAATGATATTATTCATTTTACAATTACCACCTCTCATGGTTGAGAATTATAATGGGAATGTTGATTTTATATTTTATATATGGAATTCATGATATATTTATACTTCTAAGCTTTCCATTTTCCATAATTACGAGTTCACCGTTTGTGGACGTGTGGACTACTGCCTCTTTAAAGTGATGTGATTCATTCAAACGTCACATTGAATGTATTATTGATAGGTTTAGTGAATGTAGATGATATATATGACATTATAATTATACCATAATGATTATATATATATATATATATATATTTCTTTTAATTTTTTTAATACAACATGAAAAGGAAGAAATGTTCATGGATACGTAAAAACTACCATATCCATTAACTATGTATTTCACCTTATATTTCATTATTTTATAGATAACCAGAAATACATATATAATTGATATATATTATATTTTTATTAGGTTTATCGAGCTTGAGATAATGAAATCCTGATCTATGTACGGGGAACAAGAATAAAATTTAAAAACATGCGGTACAACAGAACTAGCCTTTAGTAGTGTTGTTATTTATTAGCGCTAGAAGAAAACGTTGAAAAATTTAACACTTTATCAGTGCTTTTATTTTAACGCTAATAAAGGGTATCCTTTATCATTGCATTATTTGTAGCACTAATAAAAGGTATCCTTTATAAACGTTTTGTTTTTAGTATTGATAAAGGGTACACTTTATCAACATTTTTTGTTTAGCACTGATAAATATTTCTTTCATCCATGCATTTTATGAACTGATAAATAGAAAAAACAAGGAAAAAAATAAAAATGTGTTTATTAAAAAATATTGCAAATATCATTAATTAAATAATTATTGATAAAAATGAATTGATTTATTATACTTTATTAAATATTAATTTTTTTTAATAATTATAAAATTTTGATAATTACTGTTACTAAATTGTATATATATATAAATTGATTTATATAATTATGATTATATATTACAAATTACTTATGTGTTTTATGTTAAATTGTCATATATTTTTTGAAAAATGGTATATAATTAAAAATTAATATGAATTAAAAAGACTTACTAATAACATAGTCTCAACATATATATAATTGAATGTTGTTTGATTTTTCAATTAAATATAGATCAAATGTGTGTTATATTGGTTTCACATATACATATAATTAATGAATTTTTATATACAATATGCACACACACAGAACTTATCCAATTTTTCAATATTGTTAAACTGTACCTATAAATTTTTAATTTATTCAATTTCACTCATTTTATAAATACATGCATGTACTAAAAATTAGATATTCATTAATATTGTTAGAAATATATTTGTAAAAAATTATTTATAAATAAATATATTTATAAATGTACATTCACAATATTTATACAATTATATATTTATCATTATAAATAAATAAATATTTTTTAATGTATTTATAAAATTAAAAATAAATTATCGTGTATATTCAAATAATTAATAAATTTTTAATAAATTTAATTAATTAATGAATATATTTACTATATTTATATTTGTATATATTTATTAAATATATATATATGTATAATTATAAAAAATATATATATCATTATTTAGATAATATATTATTAATATATTTCTATTATTATAAATAAATAATCATAAAATTATAATAAATAAATTTAAAAATCAATATATTTACTATTTATATATATATATATATATTTATTAGGTATTTATAAATATTTACAATTTAATTATTTATAATTATAATTATAAATCCTTTAACAGCACTTCATTAATAAGCATTGATAAAAGAATATTACTTTATGCTTTTCATCGCATTGATTAAGACGAGGATTTATCAGCGCTAGAAGTTTAGGGAAAATAAATAGTCATTTTATTAGTGATTATATAATAACCGCTGATAAAAGTGTCCAGATATATTTAAAAAACCCTAACCGTTTTCAAACCTATCATGATATTGAAGTTCTATGTGGAATCCAGTCGCTGCCAATGTTCATCCTCAGGGAAACAAAGGATGAATCACACCATTCGATTACCTCCAAATAACTTGTCTAACATCCAAAGAGGGTCTCATATTTTATTCAACCTAATGAGAAATGCTTTCAGATTTCCACTGTGTATTTTGGGTCTTATTTTTGATTTCTTATTTTGTGATTTGTTTATGATTCATTTTTTATGATCCAGTGTTTATGATTTGTTTGTGATCCTCTGTATAAAGAAGGATTTTTGGTCCGTTGTTTGTATTGACTACTGATTAATGATTTGTTCATTTATATCTTACGTAGAACCTTGGATTTATTCATTTTTGTTATAAATTTTTGTTTTATATATTCTTACTAAATAATTTTTTCCTCTATTTGTTATATGTATCATAGGATCTAGTTACTCAGAGAATTCACTATGGTCCTTATTTTTCTTATGTAGAATATTCAAAGGGGACATCCCCAGTTAAGCACATGAGGTTTTATCACATCATGGCTTCACTATTTGAAACATTATGGTTCATTTAAATCATGTTATGTTTGAATATTAGGTTTTATCTATTTGATATTTATTATAGACTATAAGTAGCAGAGTTTTTAAACTAGTGTGACATTTATGTGTGTCTATATAGCTAATACATCATTTATTTCCACATTTTTTTTTCTATTAAGTATGCCTATATCGGGTAATGATGATTTCAAGTCATCATTTCCATTGACCCAAAGGGTCAGGCTACAATTTTATTTTTCCTCTGGTACAAGTTGTTTCTATTTGGGGGTGGGGGTGGACCACCACCCATTTGTGATTTTTTGGACCTAATTTTTAAACCATCCTTTAGTGAAATTGAGCTGTGTTAGGGGTCATAACATAATCTGACCAGATGTTGTTTGGGTAATTTAGGCTAGGGTTATTACACTATCCATCTTCTAGTTTACACCTATAATGTTTAGTGAAAACATCATTTATCATTTTCCTTTATCTTCCTCTATTTTTTTGAATTCCAATATCCCTTATTATTTGATTTTGAATATCTAGGCGCTCAAATATTCTAGTAGAAATTATCCATATTTCCCATATAATAATTTTCTATATCTTTCAATTTTGATAATGAATGTCTTATGTGTATTTATTTATATATTCTATAAAAATATTATTTTATGAATCCAATATGATGAGTATGATCTGAAAACGGATACAAGTAAATCATTTGAAAAGTGAATATTAAGATGGAGTTAAAGAGTTTATCATGTTTTCAAGTGAGCTTGCATAAATCCCTCATAAAATCATTTGTATGTGTTTACATTGTTGTTATTCAAGAAAAAATAGTCCAATGGAGTTAGAGGATTATTTTATTTGTCACGAAATAGATCAAAGATATAAAATTTGGACTAAACTTGGGGGAATACATAATGGGGATATCAATTGGGATGATACTTTGGTTTATGAATCATTTGACATGAATACCTTTGTAAAAGATGATGGCGATCACATGGAATAAATGAAAATGGATAATGAAGATGAACTTTGTGATTTTACAAGGTTGTTGGAGTAGTTAAGTAGTTGTTCCATGAAACCATTATATATCGTTTATACTAAATACATGATATTTTTAGCTGTAATGAAGTTATATTATTTGAATGCTTGACACACATGGAGTGAAACCATAATAACTAAACTACTTGGTCTTCTAAATGATATGCTACCAGAATAAAATGAAGTACCATGACAAATTCATGTCACAAAAAGAATGTTACGTTCAATGGGAATGATATCTAAAAAATATATGCTTGTCCAAATGATTGTATATTGTTTCACATGGTCCATGAATCACTCATTAAATTCAATATGTGTGGCATTAATATGTACAATTAAAATGAATAAACTCCTTCAAAATGTGTATGGTGCATTCCTATGATTCCGTGGTTTATAATACAATACCGACATTAGGAAACTTCAAGACAATTAACATTTCTAGAAAATACAATAAATAAATATGGTAACCTATTTCATCCAGTTGATTCTCCTCAGTGGATGAAAATTGACTAATAGTTTTTGGAATTTGGAGATAAGTTGAGAAAATGTTGTCTTACATTATGTACAGATTAAATAAATAGTTTCGGTGTACAATGTAGTACTCATAGTAGATGGCCCTTCATGTTGGTAAATTATAACCTTCCACCATGGTTATGCAATAAGTAATAATACATTATGTTTTCTATTCATATATATAGACCAAATTAACCCAATAATGATATCTATGTCTATTTGGCTCCATTGATCCAAGATCTAAAATTAATGTGGGATATAATTGTTACAATGTATGATTATCATACAAGTGAAGAATTGACATTGGGGGATATGTAGTATGGAATGATAAATGACTTCCCCGCTTATCGAAATCTATCAGTCTATAACATTAAAGGAATGTTGGAGTGTCCCATTTTTTAAAAGCACACATAATCAGTTCAACTGAAACATTCCACTAAGACTGTGCTTTTAGGATATCAAAAATGTTTATCTCAGTGAAATAAATACTGATCCTAGACATAAACATTCAATGGGAATTTTTGACAATGTTCAACACCCTCTCCAGAAATTGGTGATCAAATGTAAAAAAAAAGTAAAAAAAATTGACATTGTTTTTGGTAAACCATCTTCGAAAAACCATACAAAATCATGTTGGAAGAAGAAATCAATTTTCTTCGAATTACCATATTGGAATTGTTTGTATGTTAGAAATTTTATTGATTTCATTCTAGTAGAAAAAATTTATTTGATAGTGTTATTGTCACATTACTAAATGTTCCTAGAAAAATGAAAAATGGAATCAAGGCTAGGATGGAATTGATTGAAATGGATATAAGGGAAGATTTCGCACTAGTGAAGGGTAAAAGGTGGAAATTTCATCCTCCATCATCTTAAACACTATCCAGTTAAGATAAATTGCACTTATTAATTTTCCATATGAGTGTAAACGTTCCACATGTTTATTCATCAACTATCAAGAATGTCCTGTCAATGACTAATTTAATGTTACAAGGTCTAAAATCACACGACTGTAATGTTTTGATGCAAGATTTATTACATGTTTCTTTCCATTTCATTCTACCTCAAAAATAAATTAATTTTTCTCGACTTCATTTTCAAGTTCATATGTAGTAAATTTATAATCCCAGTGATGTTTCCCATAATGAATAAAAATATTTCAATCATATTTTGTGAATTATAAATGTTCTTCTCACAAGAACTCTTTGATATAATGGTCGACCTAATTGTTTAATTGGTCAAAGAGGTTCAAGTATGTGTTCATGTCCATTACAGAAGGATGTACCCCGTTGAACATTATATGAAGATTTCTAAAGGGTATGTCAAAAATCAAAGTCCGATTTTTTTTAAAGGAAGATATATTGTTGAAGAAGATAGTGATTTATGTAACTATTATTTATTAGATGTGGAAAGCATTAGTCTCCCAATGTCTCATCATAGGGAACGCCTTATGGGAGAAGGGATTTCATGAAGAGATTTTATTAAAATTACCTTGATAGTGTGGGAACAATAAAATCATTACATATTACATAATAGTGAATATGTTGAACTATACATTGAATCCCACAAAGAAATTATTAGATATTTTAATACATTAAGGGATGAATGATGGATATCATATATATAAAATCAATAGTTTATAGGATTGTTCAGAGATCAATTTTATAAGGAGTTGCCTTAAAATATGAATTTAATTTCTTTATGCCTTAAATGGATAGATGGAGGACTAAATAAAAATGTTATATCTTAAACGAGGGTTGTAATAAATGGTTATAAGTTCTATAGAAAACAAAAAATGACTTTAGGATGATGAAAAACAGTTCTGTTACACTTCTTTCTGAAGTGATTCACATATCTAGTTCCAAGGATAGAAATCAAATTTATGAAAATATATCATATTTTGGAATTACCGAACAAATATATGGGTTGGATTATGCAAAATTCAATGTGCCTATTTTCCATTGGAAATGTGTTGACGATATCAATTGAGTGAATGTTGATTGAATGGGATTTGTGAAGGTGAATTTCAGATTAAAATGGAAAAAGACAAGCCATTCATAATATCCCCACAATAAATTCATGTTTTCTATGTATCTAATCCAACAAAAAATAATCGTTTGATATTCCTATTTGTAAAAAAATGTTGAGTTGGATGAAAATTCAATTGAGGTTGATCCTTTCATTGGGACATCACAATCAGATCATGCATGACCCACTATCAAAAATATCTTGCATGTTAGAGGGGGGAACAAATAGGGGATTTGGATTCTAGAAAAGGAAACCAAATCCAATGTTTAAAATTATATTATGTTTTTTATCATTAAAATAATGTAATAGTTTAGAAAGATAAACCGGAGTAACTATAAGAAGTTCACTAATGATGAGAATAGAGAGAAGGATACACAAAATGAACCTCAAAACATAATTTATTTATGTGTAAGGAAGTATTTGATAAAAAATTCTGAATGGTACTAGTCACCATGAAAGTGATTGAGGTGGTAAGGTGGAATATTTATAAGACACTCAAATAAGGTTAGGAAAACCCTTAATATCTGCACGATGTTGGGATAATAAAACACAAATATGTTTTATTGTATTAAAATATATGTGATAGTATTCATCACTTTGGGATTGATAATATTAGAATTTGGTTTATGATATCATGGATTGAGTTTATATAATTTTTGGATTTATGGTATGAGAAAAAGTATATTTTTATAAGCATGCATTTTCTTTTGTGGTTTTATTGTAATTCATGTTATTATCGTGGTTCAAGGGAACAACTTATAATGGTATTCACATGGTTGTTATATAAAAATTAATAGATGCATCATTTTTTATGGATATATTCTAAGGTTAGTGAGATTCATTTTAAAGTTGTGGATTTTAATCTTTTTGAAAGTTAATAATGGAAAATATTTATAAAATTTTTAACATAGATATTTGTATGAGGTTTTAGAGAGTAGTGTTTCAATTTATGAATATTGGATAACATTTGCAAACCATTTTATTGTAGTAATAAATATAGATATAATGAATGAATTATCATCACATTATGGATCTTATGATCCACTAATTCTTCTGTCTTTACATGTTCAACCACGTTTCTTGGAGTAAAAGATGAACCAAAAATAGATCACGGAACAACCAATGGATGAGACTATGATTACAAAATTGAATGGAATAATGTAACAATATATTTTTGTAAAAATTATTCATCTTTAAAAAAAGTATCTTGAAACAAGAAATTTATCCTTCTTTCTTCCTTTTTGATGAATCAAATGGTCCTTATACCATCATAGATTTATCATTATGTGATTAGTAAATTTATACTGATTATGTCATCTATAACTCTCTGTTAGATCATGATCATTGAAATTATATTCAATGGATTTGTTTTCAATTTCTTGATAATCCACGTTAAGTGTTGATATTTTCATATGACAACCCTGCTTTTTTATTACAACTTAAACATGCTTTATTACATAAAACATCACTTGATACAACAAAGAAGATCGAGAGGTTTAGTGTCTTTGGGGCTTAGGATCATTACATAAAAACTTTAAACATGAAATACAACATCTTTATTGAAAACATCCTTTACATGACCACTACATTCCTTCGTACTTAGCATTGCATGGGATAACCTGAGGACATGCATAAGAAAAGGGTGAGCTGTAAAGCCCTGTAAGGGAGTACACATGGAATAACATGAGGAGTACAATACATGTTAGGAAATAGGCATATCAATATATCATAAAAGAAACATGAACATAAAGGTATGATAAAGCATGGTAATCATAACATGGAAATGTGGCAACATCACTTAACATTGAATTAGCATGAGCCAAGGCTCGTTGCACATGGAGCATGAGTAAACCCTCATTTCACTTGAAGCATGAGTAAACCTTCTTTCACTTGAATTAGCATGAGTCAACACTCATTGCACTTTACATATCATGATACTATACTTTACCCAATGTATTGGAGCGCTATAAGGGCGCACCCTTCTTAAACATTTCATTTCATGCATAAGTGTGCCACATGGATCATAAAACATGGATTTATAAAACATAATCATTTATTCCATGATAAAGGAATGTGGAATTCATACATGAAACTTTACAATAAATATGTAAATGTGCATAAAGGTGAATACCCTTGATGGAGAAATGTACATGGTTTTCACTACACAATGACATTGGCTTAGAAAATTGGTGCGATTTCGGCTGCGTAACGACGTGACATAAGAATTCATAAAAAAAATGGTTGATGAGAGAGAAAGGGGTTCCTCATAATATTCAAATGTAATGGACAGTAAGGAGGTCATATAGATGCATTTCCCAACAATTGAAATGGAATTTAGATTCATGATACAAAAGTCTTGCTTGAATGTAAAAGAAGAGAGAGGAGTTCCTTTCGGAATTTCGGCATAGTAATGTGTGTACATGGGAGGCATTTAAAGAGAGAGAAAGGGGTATCCCATCATTAAAAAAATAAGAGGGTAGTATGGGGGAGGTGAAAAACCATACCCCAACATTCATAAATGAAATTAAAAGGGCAATACAACTTAAAGAAAATTGACAAAAAGGAGAAAAGGAGAAAAAACCCTTACATGAAAGTGTGCTACCAAAGGCTAGAGAGAGGCTTGTGAGAGGCTTCTTGGGAGCTTGAGGCACCTATAGAGGATTCTACAGAGAGTAGGGCAGAGGTTGGACGAACTCCAAGGGCTTTGAGTGAGTAGGAGGTGGGAGATTGTGTGGGTTTATATAGGAAACGTGATAGAATTCTTTATTATGTAGGTTTGGGACCCCTTATATTAAAATAATCCAACCCACAAACCATCCCATGGTATTTTCCCATGGTTTCGGGAAAAGGAAAGAGGAAAACAATATTTTACAAGGTCAAGGTCTGAACTTATTAAAAAATTAGGTTTGCTTATGTGGAGGTGAGTCACACTCCCATGGAAATTAATTTAAAAAGGCAAAGTGTTGAATAAGTTTTGAGGGCTCCATTAATGCTTTGAAAAGTAAGTAAAACAAACCCAAACTCACATTATTTTAATGATAAAACACATATTGGACGAACATAAGGATTATGGTATTTTATTACATCACCATTGGGTCATTATGATGTCATAAAACGCATTATATATTTAAATGGTATTTAATTTTTACCCAAAAATTTGACTGTCTCAGAAAATTATGATAAATTCACCGTTGGATAATTTCGACGTCCTGATTCCAAAAATAATATTTATTTTATCTAAATAATTTTCTAAATATGTGAATTTTCACTTTTAAAATAAAAACCGACATTTATAAAAAATTCACAGGTTTTGACAGAAATGGCTTTCAAACCTTAGTAAAAATTTTAGTTTCATTCATAAAATTATAAGGTAATTTATATTTAATAAAAATTAATTTAATATTAATAATAATATTTTATTAAAATATTATTTAATTAAAAAAAATCCCTTAATTTAATAAAATATAATTCTTAATTAAATAATAACCAAAAACACCATTCGTACTTTAAAAACTATTTACAACGTATAAAAAATGACTAGAAATTATATTCATTATTATATACAAAAAATAATGTACATGAACATAGTACTACTTATTTGTTACATAACCCCTTAAAATAGCCGCATAAGACCTAAGGGTAAGGTGTGCGATGGTGACAGACTCTTGGGGCGGCTCGGATAACATCGCCCGAGTGGCAATCTCTATCAACTTCCACTTTTCCCGTAGACGGTGCCGTTCGAGCTTGACATAATGAAGCTCATCTTCGGCTTGGTCAAGGGCGAAGCCCAAAGACGCCACCTCTTTTTCGAGCTCCGAAAAATGGGCTTTGTATGGGGCAATTCTACTGGATGAGACCATTGCTTCCTTTGTATGAGTAAAATTGGGTTCGTTAAAGCCATATATTTACACTACTCAAGTGATCACTGTTCAACAGCTATAAAAGTAACGGTCACAAATCCTAACATAAAACTAAAGAAGTTGACATCTTATAAAAACATTTTTCAAAAAGAAACATTTAACTGGATCAAGATGAATTTTCTATTAATGAAACTATGAGTCGTTACAATATTCCCCCCTTAAGAAATTTCTCCCTCGAAAATTTCCTTTTCCTATACTAAAACAAATGTGGGTAACTCACCTTCATCATATCCTCCGACTCCCAAGTTGCTTCTTCAAACATGTGGTTTCTCCACAACACCTTGACGAGGGGCATTGTCTTATTTCGTAAAACTTTTTCTCTACGATCTAAGATCTTCACTGGTTGCTCCTCATAAGAAAGATCATATTCCAATTGTACCACCTCGGAAGAGAGTACATGTGAAGGGTCTGATATGTACTTCCTTAAGAGGGATACATAGAAGACATCATGCACCTTGGCCATAGTAGGTGGAATTGCTAGTCTATAGGCCACATCCCCAATACGATCAAGAATCTCGAAGGGGACGATGTACCTTGGACTTAACTTCCCTTTCTTTCCAAACCTCATGACCTTCTTCCATAGAGATATGCGTAAAAACACCATGTCTCCGACTTTAAACTCAAGGTCTCGTTGGCGATTATCTGCATAACTATTCTGTCGACTTTGGGTTGCCTTGATATGCTGCTGAATGGTTTTCACCTTCTCCACCATTTCTTCGACCATTTCTGGTCCAAGCAGCTTACGTTCACCGAACTCATCCCAACATGCCGGTGTTCTACACCTTTTCCTATACAGGGCTTCATATGGTGCCATTTGGATGCTCGAGTGGAAACTATTATTATAAGAGAACTCAACCAGAGGAAGATGTTGATCCCATCCTCCTTTAAATTCCATTGAGAATGCTCTAAACATGTCCTCAAGTGTTTGGATAGCCCGCTCAGATTGGCCATAAATTTGAGGATGATAGGCCGTACTGAAGTTCAGTTCTGTATTCAGAGCATGTTATAGAATCTTCCAAAACTTAGAGGTGAATCTTGGATCTTGGTCAGACACAATAGATAGTGGTACTCCATGAAACCGTACCACATCCCTGATATATATCCGTTCTAGTTGATCCAAAGAGAAATCCTCTCGAATAGCAATGAAGTGTGCAGTCTTTGTAAGACGATCCAAAACAACCCAGATTGCATTGTTGCCTTTGGATGTCCTTGGAAGTCCGCTGACAAAGTCCATGGTGATGTTCTCCCATTTCCATTCTGGTATGGGCAATGGTTGCATCATCCCCTTAGACTTATGCCTCTCTACCTTCACTTGCTGACACACCAGGCACTTTGATGTATATTCAGCGATCTCCTTCCTCATATTATCCCACCAAAAGTTTTCTCAGAGATCTCGATACATCTTTGTGCTCCCTGGGTGAATAGAGAAAGTTGAACTATGTGCATCATCCAAAAGATCCTTCTTCAGCTCCAGACTTGATGGAACACATAGTCTTTTCCCAAACCGCATAGTTCCTTCTGCATTAACATTAAACTCCGAGGATTTCCCATTTTTGATAGATTCCACTTTTTCATGAATTCCCACTTCATCCTTTTGAGCATCCTTTAACCTTTCCAAAAGAGATGGTTGAGCAATAATTTGTGAAAGGATTGATGATGTTCCCTTCTTCATGATTCCCACGTCCAATTTCATCAAGTCTAAGAAGATTGGATCCTTCTCAATTCTCATCATTGATAGAATCACGTGATACTTTCTACTTAGGGCATCCTCCACCTTGTTCGCCTTCCCAGGGTGGTAATGTATTGAATAGTCATAATCCTTGATGAGCTCTATCCATATTCTAGGGCACATATTAAGCTCTTTCTGTGTGAATATATATTTAAGACTCTTGTGGTTAGTATATATCTCACATTTCTGTCCATAGAGATAATGCCGCCAGATTTTCAAGGAAAAGATGACAGCCGCCAACTCTAGATCATGCGTTGGATAGTTTCGCTCATGGATTTTCAACTGCCTTGAGGCATATGATATCACTTTATCATTCTGCATCAGCACACATCCTAAGCCCTTTTTTGAAGCATCATTGAATACCACAAAAAGCTCCCCACTTGTGGGTAAAGTGAGAACGGGTGCAGTGATAAGCCTCCTTTTCAACTCCTTGAAGCTTTCTTCGCATTCATCACTCCAAGAAAACTTTACTCCCTTTCGAGTTAGCTTGGAAAGAGGGTTGGACAATCGTGAGAAATTTCTCACAAATCGTCGATAATATCCAGCTAACCCCAAGAAGCTATGGATATCAGTTACCGATGTTGGCCTCGACCATCCCTCAACTGCATCTGTTTTGGAGGGGTCCACAGATATCCCATTTCTTGTGATGATATGGCCCAAGAATGAGACTTCCTTCAACCAAAAATCACACTTTCTGTAATTTTCATAGAGCTTCTCCTTGTGCAAAGTCTCTAGTACAGTTTTTAAATGCTCCTCATGCTCCTCCTTGGTTTTGGAGTATATTAGAATATCATCTATAAAGACTACCAAAATTTTTTCAAGGAAATCTCTAAAGACTCTATTCATTAGGTCCATGAATATTGCTGGAGCATTGGTGAGTCCGAAGGGCATTACTATGAATTCATAGTGCCCGTACCTTGTACGAAAAGCAGTCTTGGGGATATCTTCCTTCTTCACCCTTACTTGATAATATCCCGACCACAAGTCCACCTTGGAGAAGTATTGTGCTCCACGTAGCTGATCAAACAAGTCATCGATTCTTGGGAGAGGATACTTGTTCTTTATCGTGATTTTGTTAAGTTCACGATAATCGATGCAAAGCTGCATTGACCCATCCTTCTTCTTGACGAAGAGGACTGGTGCACCCCATGGTGATGCACTTGGGCGTATAAACCCTTTATCCAGGTTCTCCTGTAGTTGTTTCTTCAGCTCTTCAATCTCAACAAAAACCATTCTATATAGAGTCTTGGATATTGGTAGCACCCCAGGTATAAGTTCAATTGAGAACTCAACATCTCTTCTTGGAGGAAGACTAGGAAGTTCCTCGGGAAACACTTCAGTGAATTCCCTCACAATAGGAATTTCTTCAAGGGTGGTTTCTTCCTTGGACTCAATCATCTGAGCCAGATATGCATTCTAATAAGGTAGTAATATCCATGCTTGAGATGATGGAGATAAAGGAGATTCATCTTCCTCCTGACACTTGTAAAGAATCGGGGGTCCATTCTCCATATGGAGTGTGATTTCCCTCTCTTGAAAATTTATGTTGGCTCTATATAAAGAAAGACAATCCATGCCAAGAATTGCATCAAATTCCACTAGAGGGAGTATGATAAGGTTCGCCGGGAAATTCAATCCACATATTATAACGGGGGAGGACTTATACTCATGGGATGCAATGATTGCCCCATTTTCCGTACTCACCGACATCTTTACTTCCATGATTTTTGGTGGTGTTGGGATTGTTCTAATAAACTTTTGAGATATAAAAGAACGTGTAAAACCTGAATCAAAAAGTATGTTCGCTATTCTTGAATGAATAACTAGCGTACCTGTCACCACTTCGTTGTCGGGGTTCACTTTGGCAAAAGTGATGGAAAAATCTCTTCCTTATTGTCTTGGAGGTTGCTGGTTGCCTCCGAAAACCCTTGGATTAGGGCCCTGATTTGCAAAATGACCCGGTTCTCTACATTTGTAGCATTGAACAACGCGTTGAGGTTCGAACGGAGCGTTCCTCTCCTCTGTCGCGGCTGCGGGTCCTTCTTGCCGATAGTTAATAGCTAGGTTCCCTTCCCTTCCACACTTGAAGCATTTTCTCGTCCCCCTAAGGCATTCTTGTCCCCCTAAGGCAATTTCCAAGGTGCTTCTTTCTGCACTTTTGGCAAGTGGGGTGCTAGAAATTCTTAGCACCATTGGATTTATCCATCATCCCACCATCATTGAAGTCCACCTTACGCTTCTTGTCCCCATGATACCCCTGTGATTCTCTGATCTCCATTTCAACCTTGAGGGCACATCAAACAATTTCCTCATAGCTGTCGAAGTCACGGATCGCTAATACTTTCCGCAAGCTAGGCTTCAGCCCACCAAAGAAGCTGTCAACCTTGCATTTGGGGGTAACAACAAAGCCGGAAGCGTATCGTGTAAGCCTTGTGAAGTTTTCCTCGTACGCTCCCACAGATTCTTCATCTTTTTGCTTGAGGGAAAGGAAGTCCCTTTCCATCTTATGACGGAGGGTGCGCGGAAAATATTTATCGAAAAACATCTTCCGGAATTCCTTCCATTCCAAAGCCTCGATCTCATCCTCAGGCTTCATATTTTTTATCAACGTCCACCGTTGATCAGCTTTACCCTCCATATGATAAGCCTATAGGAGAACCTTCTCTTGTTCAGAACATTGGAGGATGGAGAATATCTTTTCAATGGAGTTGATCCATTGCTCAGCGATCATGGGATCAGATGATCCACTAACAGTAGGAGGACTTTGTCTCAAGAAGCTTTCAATAGCGACTTGTTCTTTCTTAGGGAGGTTTGAACGTTCCTCTTGACCTGTGTTTCTATTCAAAACTTGAGTTAGTTGGGAGAGAATCATGACAAAGTTCGCGATTCCCACTCCCATTGGATTGGGCATCTCAGTAGTACAATCATCACACTGATCTTCACAACGGTTGTTAGCCCAAGTTCTCCTATTACCGGCCATTGGCTGGAATAAAAGGAAAGTTAGGGGTAACAAATAAAGGGTAATTCAAATACAAAAGTTGATGACTTATAAATACACTTTAATCTCTTTAACTCATGAGTCTATAGGATTCAATCCAGGCTTTTCATGATCTAACATCTAACATATATTCTTAGGGGCATTTTTCCCTTAATAAGGGTTCATACTAAGCTTGTGAATTTATAATAACATATCCCTCGGGAGTGTCGTAACCAAGAGTGCAGCAAGGCCCATTGTCATGCACCAGTTCCCGTTCGAGTCTAGCTCAAAGAGGTGTTTTCAGGTTTTACCCCTAGGATACATTTGTGCCAGAGCTACCTCTACCTGCTCGTATCCATACATCGATGTATTTGCTTGATAAACCACTTACTCAATACTTACCAAAAAACAGGGATGTTTTTGTTATACTTAGTCTGGTATTAAGGCTTTACTAGGGTTTCCTAATCCCAAAAATAACTAAACCTATCCTCTGATACCAACTATGACAACCCTGCTTTTTTATTATAACTTAAACATGCTTTATTACATAAAACTTCACTTGATACTACAAAGAAGATAGAGAGGTTTAGTGTATTTGGGGATTAGGATCATTACATAAAAACTTTAAACTTTAAATACAACATCTTTATTGAAAACTTCCTTTACATGAACACTACATTCCTTCGTACTTAGCATTGCATGGGATAACCTGAGGACATGCATAAGAAAAGGGTGAAATGTAAAGCCCAGTAAGGGAGTAAACATGGAATAACATGAGGACTACAATACATGTTAGGCAATAGTAATATCAATAGAGCATAAAAGAAACATGAACATAAAGGCATGATAAAGCATGGTAATCATAACATGGAAATGTGGCAACAACACTTAGCATTGAATTAGCATGAGCCAAGGCTCATTGCACATGGAGCATGAGTAAAACCTCATTGAACTTGATGCACGAGTAAACCCTCATTGCACTTAAATTAGAATGAGTCAACACTCATTGCACTTGACGTATCATGATACTATACTTTACCCAATGCATTGGAGCGCTATAAGGGAGCACCCTTCTTAAACATTTCATTTCATGCATAAGTGTGCCACATGGATCATAAAACATGGATTCATAAAACATAATCATTTATTCCACGATAAAGGAATGTGGAATTCATACATGAAACATAACAATCAATATGTAAATGTGCATAAAGGTGAATACCCTTGATGGAGAAATGGGCATGGTATTCACTACACAATGACATTGGCTTAGAAAATTGGTGCGATTTCAGCAGCGTAACGGCGTGACATAAGAATTCATAAAAAAATGGTTGATGAGAGAGAAAGGGGTTCCTCATCATATTTACATGTGATGGATAGTAAAGAGGTAATATATATACATGTCCCAACAATTGAAATGGAATTTAGATTCATGATACAAAAGTATTGCTTGAATGTAAAAGAAGAGAGAGGAGTTCCTTTCGGAATTTCGGCATAGTAATGGGTGTACATGGGAGGCATTTAATGAGATAGAAAGGGGTCTCCCATCATTCAAAAAATAAGAGGGCAGTATGGGGGAGGTTTGAAACCATACCCAAACATTCATAAATGAAATTAAAAGCGCAATACAACTTAAAGAAAATTGACAAAAATGAGAAAAGGAGAAAAAAACCCTTACTTGAAAGTGTGTTTCCAAAGGCTAGAGAGAGGCTTGTGAGAGGCTTCTTGGGAGCATGGGGCACCTTGAGAGTATTCTAGAGAGACTAGGGAAGAGTTTGGACGAACTCCAAGGGCTTTTAGTGAGGAGGAAGTGGGAGCTTGGGTGGGTTTATATAGGAAAGGTGAGAGAATTCTTTATTATTTAGGTTTGGGACCCCTTATATTAAAATAATCCAAACCACAAACCATTCCATGGTATTTGCCCATGGTTTCTGGAAAAGGAAAGAGGGAAAAAATATTTTACAAGGCCATGGTCCGAACTTATTAAAAAGTTAGGGTTTCTTATGTGGAGGTGAGTCACACTCCCATGGAAATTAATTTAAAAAGGCAAAGTGTTGAATAAGTCTTGAGGGCTCCATTAATGCTTTGAAAAGTAAGTCAAACAAACCCAAAATCACATTATTTTAATGATAAAACACATATTTTCCTAACATAAGGATTATGGTATTTTATTACATCACCATTGGGTCATTATGATGTCATAAAACACATTATAAATTTAAATGGTATTTAATTTTTACCCAAAACTTTGACTGTCTCAGAAAATTATGAAAAATTCACCGTTTGATAATTTCGACGTCCTGATTCCAAAATTAATATTTATTTTATCTAAATAATTTTCTAAATATGTGAATTTTCACTTTTAAAATAAAAACCGACATTTATAAAAAATTCACGGGTTTTGACAGAAATGGCTTTCAAACCTTAATAAAAATTTTAATTGCATTCATAAAATTATAAGGTCATTTATATCTAATAAAAAATAATTTAATATTAATAAAAATATTTTATTAAAATATTATTTAATTCAAAAAAAATACCTTAATTTAATAAAATATAATTCTTAATTAAATAATAACCAAAAACACCATTTGTACTTTAAAAACTATTTACAATGTATCAAAAATGACTAGAAATTATATTCCTTATTATATAAAAAAAATAATGTACATGAACATAGTACTAATTATTTGTTACATAACCCCTTAAAATAGTCGCATAAGACATAAGGGTAAGGTGTGCGATGGTGATAGACTCTTGGGGCGGCTCATATAACATCGATCGAGTGGTAATCTCTATCAACTTCCACATTTCCCGTAGACGGTCCCGTTCGAGCTTGACATAATGAAGATCAGCTTGGGCTAGGTCAAGGGCGAAGCCCAAAGACGCCACCTATTTTCTGAGCTCCAAAAAATGGGCTTCGTATGGGGAAATTCTACTGGATGAGGCCATCACTTCCTTTGTCTGAGTAAAATTGGTTCGTTAAACCCATATATTTATACTACTCAAGTGATCACTGTTCAACAGCTATAAAAGTAATGGTCACAAATCTTAACATAAAACTAAAGAAGTTGACATCTTATAAAAACATTTTTCAAAAAGAAACATTTAACTAGATCAAGATGGATTTTCCATTAATGAAACTTTGGGTCGTTACATTTCATCTTACAATTACTTTATTTATGAGGATATTTTATTAACCCTGTTTTTGATGTGGGTTTCCGACAACAAAATTATCAAACATCCACCTCTCATTTTCAAAGTGAAAATTGAAATTATTGGGATGTAATTTAATTTTTAAATTCATAATCATAATGGAATAACATCGTATCCATTGAAAATTATACCAAATCACTCTCATGTTCATGAGGTTTTCCATGTATCTCTTACGAGGAAGTACATAACACATCTTTCACAAATACAAAACTCAGAGGTCGTATCATTTGAGAAATATCCTTCTTTTAAAGAGAAACCGATAGAAATGTTGGATCATAAAGGTAAAGTTATAAAATATAAGACCACTCACATGGTTATTTTTTGTGGATAAACCACCAGTTTGAAGAAGTTGTGAGGTAACACAGAGATATAATGATATATAATTATCATATGTTTTTGTCTTAGAATGACAAATTTTTAGGGCGAAATTCATTTTAAGGGGGGTAGAATTTTACAACATGAGTTTTTTTGGGAATTTTGTTATAAATTAATTAAATTTTATTGATTATTTTGGTACACACTACACCATGTTTTTCTTTTGTGACACTAGCTTAAATTTCTTTACACACAACATTGAGTTTATACAAGACATCATTATATTTTTATACTCACATTAAAGTCAGAATTACAAACTAGCACTTATAATGTCTTACATGAGTTCTATTAATGAAAGTATGAAATTATGGTTTACAGAAAATTCCTTGATCATATAATTATAAACTAATTTAAAACCCTTTTTTAAATAGAATGAAATGGTTTTCCAGAAAAATATATTTACTTGTGCACAAGTGTGTTTTATACCAATAAATAAATAAATAAATACTATAGAATTATATTAATGATATATATATATATATAATAAATCTAATATCTAACCTTCATATTACGTGTTTTAAAGACAATTTATAATAAAAAATTGAATTTTAAATAAATAAGGAGTTTTTTTTCTAAAAAGTAGTTTTATTTCCTTTTGACGACGTAGTTGTTTTAAATATAGTTTTTAAAAATTTTGTAAATAATATTTGAAAAACTGAACTTCTTATTTAAAGTCATATTATTAAAATCCATTTTTTTTTGAATTTTTTGTTATTTTTTGGTACGATTCATTTTTTGATGAATTGTGAATAAATACTATATTTTAATTGAAACCTGTTTTTTTCATCTTATTTATTTATAATTTTACTCAATATATTATATTAGTTTTAAATTTTAATTAGATAAATATTTTTTTTAATCCAATTAGATTCATTGTAATAAATTTCATATTGAATTTTGGATATAAAAACATTTCATCCTTTTGGACATTTTTACATTAAAAACTTCATTTCTCGCTCTGTCAACCAGATTAATTTGTAATTAATATATACAATTTCTATATTTATAATTTTGAAAAAAGATTAAATATTTTTATTAATAAGGATAAAATTTATTAAATAGGTCCCTTTCATCCTTAGATAATTTAAATAGTAACATTTTTAATTTTTATAACCACATTTAAGTGTAAATCAGTTAATTTTAGGTAAAAAAATATTATATATATTATTAAATCACCCTAAAACTTGCCTTAATAATTTGGCTAAGTATTATTAATTACTAACCATTAAATAATCATTTATGAGACTATTTATGTCCATTTGGATAAGAATATAACCTTTATTATTTTATATTCGAAGGAATGTCAACTTTTTCATATTTTTATTTTTAGAAAGAGAAATATTTTTAATATATAATAATATATAGGATATTTTTTAATATAAATAATTTTGGAAATTGAAAATATTTATCTATATCATGATAATTTATTTATAAATTTTAGTGATAAAATAGTTACCTTAAATGGTGACATAATAATAATGCAATAATTGTATAATTAATAGAAGAATCAATGAAATGATATTAAAAATATTAAAATAAATATAATTTTATATAATTAATTTCATAAGGGAAATATATTGATGAATTTGATAAGTTATTGATTGGTTGAAATATTTTTTCAAAGATATTAATTTTTAATGATATTATTAAAAGTTATTTAATGAATAGTGTCAAAATTGACATTAATGGTATTTTAAATAAAATAGTATTTTATTAAATGATATAAAAGTAATGAAAATATTAAATTAATATAAATTTCTAGTATAATCCTCAATATATCAGAAATGAATCATTTATTGGCCTTTTGGAATTTTTTAGTAATTATATTAATCGTCAAATTGTATATTATATGATATCATGGTAAGAATTAAAAAGGTTTAATATAGGTTAAAAAAGTTAAGGATTAAAAAATAATAAAAATATATAGAATTATTATTGGATTAATTTATTTTTACCCATAAGATTACTATATTATAAAAAAACCAGTTTTTAGGAATTTGGAATATAAAATTAATTTGTATTAATTTGATAATTTGAATAATTTCAAGAGTACCCCTCCCCTGTCCAATAATGGGCACCCACTCTTCTCTTTTATTAACACCTAAAAACAAATTTTTTCTGAAAAACTTTGTCCTAATATCCTAAAAAAATCCATCCCTTCATAATATATTCCTTATTTTATGAATAAATCCAACCAAAGGAGTCCTTTTATGCAAATAAAAAATGAGAAGCTCAAAAAGATATAATGTTCTTCAACGAAGGTTGTTGTTTAATTTCTTCTTTAAACCCATCATATAATTTCATTTCATGTTTATATAATAACCTCATTATCCTAATTATACTAATATGTTTTTATATTAATGGTTTAACCTACAATAACACACTCTTCCATCAAATAGGTAATGAACTTACCGTTCTTCTGTATGGTGAACTATATCCTCACAAAATGATATTGTTCATTTTACAATTACCACCTCTCATGGTCAAGAATTATAATTGGAACGTTTATTTTATATTTTATATATGTAATTTAGGATTTATTTATACTTATAGAATAATTATATAAAACTTACCTTCAAGCTTTCCATTTTGTATAATTACGAATTCACCGTTTGTGGACGTGTGGACTACTGCCTCCTCAATGTGACGTGATTCATTCAAACATCACATTGAATGTATTATGGATAGGTTTAGTGAACGTAGATGATATATATGACATAATAATTATACCATTATGATTATATATATATATATATATATTTCTTTTAATTGTTTTAATATAACATGAGAATGAAGCAACATTCATGGATATGTACAAACTACCACATCCATTAACTATGTATTTCACCTTATATTTCAATATTTTATAGATAACCAGAAATACATATATAATTGATATATATTATATTTTTTTAGGATTATCAAGCGTGTGATAACGAAATCATGATCCATGTACGGGGACTAAGAATAAAATTTAAAAACATGCACTACTACAAAACTAGCCTTTAGTAGTGTTATTATTTATCAGCGCAAGAAGAAAACTATGAAAAATTTAACATTTTATTAGTTCTTTTATTTTAGCGATGATAAAGGGTATCCTTTATCATTGCATTATTTATAGCACTGATAAAAGGTATCCTTTATCAATGTTTTGTTTTTAGTATTGAAAAAGGGTACACTTTATCAACGTTTTATGTTTAGCACTGATAAATATTTCTTTCATCGATGCATTTTAAGAACTGACAAATAGAAAAAACAAGAAAAAAAATATAAAATGTGTTTATTAAAAAATATTACAAATTTCATTAATATAATAATTATTAATAAAAATGAATTGATTTATAATAAATTATTAAATATTAAAAAAATTAATAATTATATAATTTTGACAATTACTGTTACAAAACTGTATATATAAATATGTTGATGTATATAATTATGATTATATATTACAAATTAGTTATGTGTTTTATGTTAAATTGTCATATATTTATTGAAAAATGGTATATAATTAAAAATTAATATGAATTAAAAATATTGACTTATAGCATAGTCCTCAACATATTTATAATGGAATGTTGTTTGATTTTCAATTAAATATAGATCAAATGTGTGTTATGTTGATTTCACGTATACATATAATTAATGAATTTTTATATACAATATGCACACACACAGAACTTATCCAATTTTTCAATATTGTAAATGTGTACCTATAAATTCTTAATTTATTCAATTTCACTCATTTTATAAATACATGCATTTAATGAAAATTAGATATTCATTAATATAGTTAGAAATATATTTTTAAAAATTACTTATAAATAAATATATTTATAAATGTACATTCACAATATTTATACAATTATATATTTATCATTATAAATAAATAAATATTTTTTAACGTGTCTATAAAATTAAATATAAATAATTTTTTATATTCAAATAATTACTAAATTTTTAATAAAATTATTTTATTAATGAATATATTTACTATATTTATATATTTATATATTTATTATATATATATATATATATATAATTAAAAAAATATATATCATGATTTAAATAATTTATTTTTAAAATATTTCTATAATTATAAATAAATAATTATAAAATTATAATAAATATATTTAAAAATCAATATATTTACTATATAAATATATATATTCAGTATTTGTAAATATTTACAATTTTATTATTTATAATTATAATTATAAATCCTTTAACAACACTTCAGTAATAATCATTGATAAAAAAATATTATGTTGTGCTTTTCATCGCATTGATAAAGATGAGGATTTATCAACGCTATAAGTTTATGTCTAATAAATATCATTTTATCAGTTCTTATATAATAACCGCTAATAAAAGTGTCCTGATCTATTTTAAAAACCCTAACCATTTGCAAACCTATCATGATATAGAAGTTTTATGTGGAATCCATCCACTGCCAGTGTTCCTCCTCAGTGAAACAAAAGACGAATCACACCATTCGATTACCTCCAAATAACTTGTCTAATGTCCAAAGAGGGTCTCACATTTTCTTCAACCTAGTGAGGAATGCTTTCAGATTTCCATTGTGTATTTTGGGTTTCATTTTTGATTTCTTCTTTTGTGATTTTTTTATGATTCATTTTTTTATGATATAGTGTTTATGATTTGTTTGTGATCCTTTATACAGAGAATGATTTTTGGTTTGTGGTTTGTATTGACTACTGATGAATGATCTGTTCATTTATATCTTACATCGAACCTTGGATTTATTCATTGTTGTTATAAATTTATCTTTAATATATTCTTAGTGAATAATTTTCTTTTCTATTTGTTATATGTATCATAGTATCTAGTTACTCATTGAATTCACTATGGTCCTTATTTTTCTTATGTAGAATATTCAAAGGGGACATCCCCAGTTAAGACCGTGAGGTTTTATCACATTAGGCCTTCACTATTTGAATCATTATGGTGCATTTAGTTCATGTTATGTTTGAATATTAGGTTTTATCTCTTTGATATTTATTATAGACCATAAGTAGCCGAGTTTTTAAACTAGTGTGACATTTATGTAAGTCTATATAGCTAATACATTATTTATTACCACAGTTCTTTTTATAATAGTTATGACTATATTGTGTAATGATGATTTTGGGTCTGTATTTCTATTAACCCAAAGGGTCATGCTACAATTTTATTTGTCATCTGGTACTAGTTGTTTCTATTTGGGGGTTTGGGTGGACCACCTCCCATTTGTGGTTTTTTGGACCTAAATTTTAAACCATCCTTTAGGGAAATTGTAGTGTGTTAGAGGTCATAATATAATCTTACCTGGTGTTGTTTGGGTAATTCAGGCTAGGTTTATTACACTATCCATATTCTAGTTTACACCTATAAAGTTTAGTCAAAAAATAATTTATCATCTGCCTTTATCTCCCTCTATTTTTTTGAATTCCAATAGCCCTTATTAATTGATTTTGAATATCTTGGTGCTCAAATATTCTAGTATAAATTATCCATATTTCCCTTATAATAATTTACTACATCTTTCACTTTTGAAAATGAATATCTTATGTGTATTTATTTATATATTGTATAAAAATATTCTTTTATGAATCCAATATGATAGATATGATATGAAAATGGATACAAGTAAATCATTTGAAAACTGAATATTAAGATGGATTTAAAGATTTTACCATGTTTTCAAGTGAGCATAGAGACATCCCTTGTAAAATCATTTGTATGTGTTTACATTGTTGTTATTCATGAAAAATTATTCCAATGGAGTTAGAGGAATATTTTATTTGTCACAGAATAGATGAAAGCTATAAAATTTGGACTAAAAATGGGGTAATACATAAAGAGGATATCAATTGGGATGATACTACCATTTATGAATCACTTGACATGAATACATTTGTAAAAGACAATGGAGATCACATGGAAGAAATGAAAATGGCGAATGAACATGACCTTTGTTATTTTACAAGGTTATTGGATGAGTTAAGTAGTTCTTCCATGAAACCATTATATATCATTTATACTAAATACATGAAATTTTTATTTGTAATGAAGATATATAATTTGAATGTTGGCTACACATGGAGTGAAACCATAATAACCAAACTACTTTGTCTTCTAAATGATATGCTACCAGAATAAAATGAAGTACAATGCCAAATACATGACACAAAACGAATGTTACGTTCAATGTGAATGATATCTACAAAAATATATTCTTGTCCAAATGATTGTATATTGTTTCACGTGGTCCATAGATCACTCATCAAATTCACTATGTGTGGCACAAATCAGTATAAGTAAAATGAATCAATTCCAACAAAATGTGTATGGTCCATTCCTATCATTCCATGGTTTAAAATACAATACTGATGTTAGGAAACTTAAAGACAATTAACATTGCTTGAAGATATAATAATTATATATGGTAACCTATTTTATCTAGTAGATTCTCCTCAGTGGAAGAAAATTGATTAATAGTTTCTGGAATTTAGAGATAAGTTGAGAAAATGTTGTCTTACATTATCTACAGATTGAATAAATACTTTTGGTGTACAATGTAGAACTCATAGTACATGGCCATTAATGTTGGTGAATTATAACCTTCCACCATAGTTATACATTAAGTAAAAATAAATTATGTTTTTTATTCTTATATCTGGACCAAAGTACCCCAATAATGATATCTATGTCTATTTGGCTCCATTGATCGAAGATCTGAAATTAATGTGGGATATAAGTGTTACAATGTATGATTATCATAAAAGTGAAGAATTCACATTGGGGGATATGTAGTACAGAATGATAAATGACTTCCCCTCTTATGGAAATATATCAGTCTATAACATTAAAGGAATTTTGGGGTGTCCCATTTTTTAAAAGCACACATAATCAATTCAACTTAAACATTCCTCTAAGATTGTGCTTTTAGGATATCAAAAATGTTTATCTCAGTGAAATAAATATTGATCCTAGACGAAAACATTCAATGGGAATATTTGACAATGTTCAACACTCTCTCTATCAATTGTTTATCAACTATACAAAAAATGTAAAAAATACTGACACTATTTTAGGTAAACCACCTTTGAAAAACCATAAAAAATCATGTTGGAAGAAGAGATCAATTTTCTTCGAATAAACATATTGGAATTGTTTGTATGTTAGATATTTTCATGATTTCATTCTAGTAGAATAAATATATTTGATAGTGTTATTGTCACATTACTAAATTTTCCTAGAAAAATGAAAAATGGAATCAAGGCTAGGTTAGAATTGATTGAAATGGGTATAAGGGAAGATTCGACACTAGTGAAGGGTAAAGGTGGAAATTTCTTCCTCCAATATCTTAAACTCTATCCAGTTAGGATAAATTGCAGTTTCTCTTTTTTTCAAATGAGTGTAAAACTTCCACATGCGTATTCATCAACTATCAAGAATGTCCTGTTAGTGACTAATTTGAAGTTACAAGGTCTAAAATAACACGACTGTAATGTTTTGATGCAAGATTTATTGCATGTTTTTTTCCATTTCATTCTACCTCAAAAATAAATTAATTAGACTCAGATTCATTTTCAAGGCCATATGCAGTAATGTTATAATCCCAGTGATGTTTCCCATAATGAATAATGACATTTCAATCATATTTTGTGTGTTAGAAATGTTCTTCTCACCAGAACTCTTTGATATAATGGTCGAACCAATGGTTTAATTGGTCAAAGAGGTTCAAGTATGTGTTCATGTCCTTTACAGATGGATGTACCCCGTTGAACATTATATGAATATTTTTAAAGGGTATGTCAAAAATCAAAGTCTGCTTTTTTTAAAGGAAGATATATTATTAAAGAAGATAGTGATTTACGTAACTATTATTTATTAGATGTGGAAAGCATTGGTCTCCAAATGTCTCATTACAAGGAATGCCTTATGGGAGAAGGGATTTGCAGAAGGGATTTTGTAAAAATTACCTTAATAGTGTGGAAACAATCAAATCATTACGTATTACATAATAATTAATATGTTGAACCATACATTGAAGCCCACAATGAAATTATTAGATATTTTAATACATCAAGGGATGAATGATGGATATCATATATATAAATTCAACAGTTTATAGGATTGTTCAAAGATAAATTTTATAAGGAGTTGTCTTAAAATATGAATTCAATTTCCTTACGCCTTAAATGGATAGATAGAGGGCTAAATGAAAATGTTATATCTTACATTAGGGTTGTAATAAATGGTTATAGGTTCTATCGAAAAAAAAACAAAATGACATTAGTTTGATGAAAAATAGTGGTGTTACGTTTGTTTCTGAAGTGATTCACATATCTAGTTCCAAGGATAGAAATCTAATTTATGAATTTTTTTTATTTTTGAATTATCGAACAAATATATGGGTTGGATTATGAAAAATTCAATGTTCCTATTTTCCATTGAAAATGTGTTGACAATATCAATGGAGTGAATGTTGATTGAATGGGACTTGTGAAGGTGAATTTCATTATTAAATGGAAAAAGGCAGGCCATTAATAATGTCCCCAAAAGAAATTCATGTTTTCTATGTATGTAATCCAACATAAAATAATCATTCGATTATCCTATTGGTAAAAAACTTTTGAGTTGGATGAAAATTCAATTGAGGTTGATCCTTTCATTGGGACATCACATTCAGTTCATGAATGTCCCACTATCTAAAATATCTTGTATGTTAGAGGGGGGCACAAAGAGGGTATTTGGATTCTAGAAAGAGAAACCAAATCCCTGAAACCATTAAAAAAATAAATAGATTTTAATGAGAATCTAAAAATATATGTTAATATATTATGATTTTACACATTATAATATATGTTCTATAATGTTTTCACATAATCTATATTAAATGTTTAACTACTTATGTATAAAATGTCTTCTGCACATGATGATGTTACATAACCCTTTCAATAAAAAAACTATAATGAAGGAAGCCCTTTATAAAAATACAAAGTTAATGTTATGATATACTTTATCTATTTTACTGAAAAAATTAATAATGGAACATTTATTTAATTTTCAATATTCCTTGTTGAGAGCATTAATTTTTTATGATTTTAATCCATGTGTGGTGGCTTTTCATAAAGACAAACAATGTTGTCTCTGCTTAATGAAATATGTAATATTGATTTTTTCACAATAAAATAATTGTCTATAGAATTAATGTATTATTTCATATTTATTTGTAACTTATCTATTTTTAGTATTACTCACATAATAATTATTTTCTTATACTGGTGGATTATTTTGATCGAGTTGGGGTGCTCTATCTAACTTTCGTGGTCTTTCTCCCTTGAAACCGTTTCACCCTTATAGTGGTGTATTTATCCTTTTCCTTCAATTTACCTCCACTACCATTGTATGATGAGCAATGAAGCTACCTATAATCAATTGTATAGGTAATATTGATGTTTTAATAGTAAAATTAGTGTCCATAAAATTAATTTATTATTTCACATGTATGATTAATTTATTTCTTATTTAGTATAACTCACATAATAATTGTTTTCTTATACAGGTGGATTCTTTTGATCATATTGGGGGTGATATTTCCAATATTCATTCTCCTACTCCCTTAAAATATTTTCATCCCCATAGTGGGGGATTTATCACATTCTTTCAAGTGACCTCCACTAAATTTGTATAAAGATTAATGATGATACCTCTGCTCAATTATAGAGGTAATCTTTATGTTTACATAGTAAAATCATTGTATATGGAATTAATTTTTTTATTCACAAGCCAGTTTAATTTTTTTCTTTTTAGAATTACAAACATAGTAATAGTTTTATAATACAGTTGGATTCTTTTGTTCGATTCAGGGGTTCTCTATTCAACTTTCATACTCCTTCTCCCTTAAAAAATTTTCACTCTTACGGTCGTGCATTTATCACTTTCTTTCAAGTTACCTCCACTTCCACTAGAGGAAAAGAAACGATGTTGCATCTTCTCAATATAGAGGAAATCTTGATGTTTTCTCAGAAAAATAATTTTCCATATAAATAATTCATTTTATATTTGAATGTTTAATTTATTTCTTTTTAGTATTACTTAAATACATATTATTTTTTGTTCAGGTGGATTCTTTTATTCGAGTTTGGGTTCTCTGTGCATGTTTCATCCCTTTCTAGACAAAAACTTCTACAAACATCTTCTCTCACAAAACCATTTACTCCTTTAGTGTTGGCATTTATAATTTATTTTCGAGTTAGTTCCACTACCCAATAAGAGAGGTAATCTTGATATTTTCAAAGTAAATTCATTTACCATATAATTAATGTATTATTTCATATTTATTTTCGATTTATTTATATTAATTATTACTCATAAAAAATTATTTTCTTATATAGGTGGATTATTTGTTTCAAGTGGAGGTGGTTTCTTCAAAACTACTCATGAAATGTTGGTAGTTCGACCAATAAATTCAATGGAAACTGTTGTAACATTGATAGTTATGATTGTTTTAGAATTTATGTAACAATTTCTATTTATGTAATTATATAATCCTAAGTTTGAAATGACTATAATTTATTTTTTTCTCTGTAATCAATGTTTTAAATTTCATTTCTTTTAAATTATATATTGGGACTTGTTTTTATTTATATATGATGTTTTTCTGGGTTTTTCTGGTGTTTTTATGGTGTGTTGTTGGTGTGTTTATGGTGATGTAACAACATACTATAGTACATCCCTTTATCTGTTCTTTTAAAAGCACCAGTAAAAGACACATTTATCGGTGATTTGAAAAAAATTGATAAAATTCCATTATCAATGGTTTTATTAGAGAGGATAAATGGTACTTTTATTGGTGCTTCTAATGGAACTGCAAAATGGGTCTTTTATCCACACTTTTAAGAGCACTGATAAAGGTCATATTTATTAGTGCATTTTTAGCACTAATAAATGACCCCTTTGTAAATGATTTTTCAGTGCTATTAAAATTCATGGTCTTTTAACATCCCTCACATAATCAGTGATTTTATAGCACTGATAAAATCCATTGCTAGTGCTCTTAAAGTCTAGTTTTGTAGTAGTGATATATGAGAAACAAACCAATTATTACCAGAAATATAAATTAATCTTGGAAATGTTAATAAAATGGTAATATATATTCATAAGTAAATCATATATTGTATTATATATATGAATATGGTTTTGTAATATATTTATAATCAATATATATGTATTATATAGGAGGTTTTCAGGAGTTTGACGAGAGTTAAAACATAAGGTAACATATTTCTCGTCTCACATTATTTGTACGAGATATATACGATTATCATTATTCATTACTGTTTTTTGGGGTATATATTTACCTATGACATGTTATATCATGAATTTAATTTATTTCATGATATTAAATGTTAAAATTTATTTTATTCTTTAATGGGGTTTAGGGTTCAAAATTTAACAAATCAGTAAGCTAATTTTGTCTCAATTGTCCTTTTTTGAGACACATGTTATCTTATCAACCTATATTATTTTATGAGGTTTATATACTACCCATTTAAAATTTATATCATAAATATAATTATTTTCATGATATTTTATAATTTATTTAATTTTATTCCTTCTTCATTCTAAAAGTTTTTTTTCATTAAAACAATATTTTCAAAAAATATTTTAAAAGTGTTTTAAAGGGTATTTTAACAATTTTTAGGAAAATGGATTTCAAATATGTCTAAAATGGTTTTAAAGATTCCACTAAAATGTTTTAGTGTTATTTACCTTTAATAACATTTGAAAAATGTTTTATGATTTTAAAATAATTTTTCAATGGGTAAAGGATATTTTCCTCAGGAAATATTTTTAAAAGATCTTTCAAAATTATTTTCCATCTAAGATGGAATCTGTTGGTGTTACTCATAGATTATTGAGGATATTATCCATTGATAATATTTTTATTCTTCCTTTTAATAGATTAAAATTATAATTGAATTATTTTTATAAATTATGTTTCTTTTCCATGAGTTACGCTGTGATGAAATATTTAAGAAACTATTTTCTTTGTATGGGTTCTGATATGATTTACGTTCTTATAGAACACATATTTATAGTTTTAAATATGTGATGGGTGCAACCTATATATCCCACTAATTAATTGGTTAATGATTTATGTCTCATGATATAATGATGGAAAAAATGCAACAAGCATGATCTACTATCGAAGATGTGGAATCCATATCCACTGTGGGAGGATGGTGAAACCGAATCCACTAAAGGAAGATAGGAAACCATGATCCATCACATGTAAAGGACTAATATTGGGTATGTTGGTGTGTTCCTCCTAGTAGGTGTATTCCCCATGAGGTTCCTTGTTATGTTTTTTCAATGCGCTATTACAACAGTGAATATTATTATATGCTTATACATCTGCCACAATTTTCATGTCTTATTTATTATATTATTTCATGGAATATACTGTTTAATTTCAATAGATTCATGTCTTATAAACTTCCATTATTTGTTCAATAACTCATTTATATGATCTCTAATATGCAGACTATGATTTTTTAATGTTTATCTCATGTTCTCATTCTCATATGATCATGATTAATCTTATATATATCTATTTATTGCCATTACTAATCATCTGAGCTCATCCTGTTTTTTGTTTCATTTCCCTAGGTTATAATTAAAGGATTTAAGTAGGATTAATAAAGGTGGATATATATATGAGATATATTTAGGATCTTTAAAAAAATTACATGAACATGTTCCATGTTTTCAAAGGCGTAAAACTATTACAATCCTCAACTATGTGGATCTCTTAGGGTGATCCTATATTTATTACCAAAAATATAGATACAATTTTATTCATGTATGTGGATTAATAGAGAAAATATTATGCGACAATCAAGAACTGGAATCATATTCCTATCATCGATTATTTGTTAGATCAGTTGATGAGATCCAATTTCTTATCATTGATTGATATTAGGGTAGGGTATCATTAGATATGGGTGAGGAAAGCATAAATTCCTCATACAATATTTGGGAGTAGATATATATTGTATGAGGTCCATATTATATCATTTGGTATGAGGAACATGTTAGTGGTGTTTATAAACCTAATAAATAATTTTTTAATCAATATTTAGATTCCTTTAAGAACATATTCATCAATGAAATTCTGTAATACTCATCGATAGTTACCCCACTGAATACCCTCCCCAAAGCCATTGGTTAGTGAGTGGCCCACTAAGGGAGTCCCTACATCTATTTTAACCATGAAATGTTGAATACTCCCAAGTTCATTATTTGAAAGAATTAAATTAAGTAAATGATAACTTATATAATACAATTTCACAACTTTTCACTTACCTCTTGACCCAACACTCTCTACCCATTTTTCCCCATTTAGATAAGGATCATTTTCCCACATTGGTGTTTGAAATCATGTATTATCTATCATAGTAGATCATTGGGTGTAATTTTAAGACTTCTTCCCTATTTATTGTACTTTTCACTTATTATCTCAATGTTATTGACCAAAAATTTATATTGTAGAGGGTTTTAAAATTTTTAGAGATTTCTTGTAACTAACTAAAATGGGTTAGCCCAAAAATGGAATCCTAGGATAGTTTATGAAAAGTCTCCAAGGTAATTATATATCCCCATGGGATTTCAATTAGTGCTTGGAAATTGATATTTCTCTTTGACAATTATTTTTTCAAAAATTTAATCAATGGTCACTATACAAGAACCATGCATAAATACTCTAAACATTATTGATTCATGAATCCTTGAAAATGGAAACAATGATCAATATCATCAAACCACAAAATATAAATGAAGAACAAATTAGATAGTAGAGAATAATTGTCAAGATTGTCTAGTTTAAAAGATACAACTAGTTTTTAGAAAATAAAATAGAGAAGGTATGGATAAACAATAAGTCTATACATCAACTGAACCATACATGCTACAAGTTAAACACAAATAAGAAAATATATAGTTACACATTACTATTTTAAAATCAAGAACATCCCAACTTGTCACCACTACAAACCTTGCTCAAGCTAATAAGAATATCCACCAATTCAATGCGATGATTCACCCATACTTTCATTAGTACAAATGAGGTATTTATATAACCAAAGGATATATAGAGGGTGTGACTATAATAATCCAAGTAGGATCTAAATAATTGTTCCATATGTAGTCTTTGTTAGGAAATATATACCATTCATGGTTGAAATTTAATATTCAAAATAAACACTAAACATTTTATATTAAATTAAACATAGTAGTATAGGGGGGAATAAAAATAAAATCAAATGAATAATAATGAAAATTAATAGTTTTTGAATTATGTAACATGGGATAACACTCTATGGTCTTCAAGGAAATGGCTTCCTAGTAATTATACATCACAAATATGAGATACCCATAAATTTTTAAAAGAAACTATAACCACTGCACTCAGATAGAGTTATGTTATTGGAATTACTTCTCTAGTAAGAGAAGATCCATATCTAGAAGATAGGACCTCACCCTAATATATGTTCACCTACCCAACCACCCAATGGTTACCATGAAGTTTAATTATTTTATGAATCTTTTTCAAAATTTATTTTTTTATTTAATTAATGAATAACATTACATTCAAAATTTTAAAAAACGTTTAAAAACCATTTCCATTATATATTCCAATAAAACAACAAATAAATCCATTTTCATTTCACTAACACATACAAAATTATCAGACATTCATTCTAGGATATTTTATAAAATAATATTTAGGATCCAAGAACCAAAGGATCAACCCATAGTGGGTTGATATGGATCCACCATACATTATTGATGAAACCATAACTAACTATGGTGATTCCACTTGGAATGGGGAAGAATACTTCCTGAGAGGAAATAAATAACCCTCTACATAAAACTCTATCCAAAAAATTTAGTATAGAATGAAACACATGCCACCATTTATTTAAGGAAACTAAAAATACATGCTAAAAGAAAAGAGAATATCAAAGGATAAAAGAGGAGGCACTTACATGGAGTCCTTCCTGATGATACTTAATGAAAATATATAAAATCAAGCCCCTGATAGAGGTAAATAGGATCCTCATGTATAGGTGATAATTCTGGGTTGATCTAAGTGATGATCTATGGATTAGTACATTATATCAAACATTGACATAGTGTATAATTCACGTTTTAAATTTAATATAATAACCAATGCTTTTCCTAGACCATTATCTATGCCATGTGTGGACCATGTAGGTGGAAATGACTTCACCTATGTAACATCACTGTTTGAACACACATTAAACAAAACATATACAAACTATTTTAAAAGGATCCGAGTCAATTTTGAATACTTTTATCAATTAACTTCTTGGTCATTACAAACAGTGCACCAACCATGTGAAGCCCAATTTTGTCTAAATTATTCCAAATTTTCACATTAAATTTCCTAGAATGGAATGATAAAGTTAAGAGAAATTAAATGATACATTTACTATCCAAAATTGAAATAGTTTGGTTGACAATTATCCAAGAAAAATTATCCCTAAAATCCCCTGAGATTTCTTATTACTTAAAATCCCTAATAAAACATATATAAAACCACATAGTCTTAGTCAAAATAACTTTGAAGGGGATCTCCCATTCATATTAATTAAGTTTTTTATATTTAGATGATTTTAAACTATAGGACCTCCAAACTATTCAAGAAAAATTACTGACCAAACAACTCTAAAAATAAACTAAATAAAAACCAATCAAAAAAATATCATCCAAAACACAATAATAAAATAAAACAAAACATTTAACATGAATAATTCAGATACAAATTAAAATACCCCAAAAATACAAAAAAAAAGATTTAACACCCAATAAAATATGATTCCATGGTCTACAATCTATAATAAGAAACAATAAAAATTAAATATATTTCATTTTTTCCAAAATGAGGAGGCATATTACAGAAGGAAACTCTCATAAAAAATAAATTTCAAATATCACAAAAATAGTCCCAATATACAATGAATAAATGCTCAAAAATATATTTAAAATTATATACCAAATTAATTGCATCATTCTATCCAAAATTATTAGATTTAATTCTCACAAACATATTTTAGAACTACAAAATTTGGAAACAAATCATGAATTAAATATCTCATAAAAATATGATATCCTAAGGAAACAAAATGAAAACTATATAAATATCTAAATTACCCACCCACTATTTTCAACAAAACTAGGTAATATATAAATTTTAAAAAAAATACACAAACCAAATTTCTTTAATTAAAAAATTATATATTAACTAACAAAATAGGTCCCTAAGTCCCACAACCATAACGAAAAAATGATTCAATAAATTATAAATCATTAGAGAGTATAGATATTCATGAATCCCATTTTCAAATATGTATTGGAGAATAATATTTTGGTTCCCACCACATATTAGACTTTTTATCACTCCAAAAACCCAAATATCATTTGAAATATTAGCTAATTAGATAATGATTTATTAAAAGTAGTATCATTACTAAAGGATCAATTTAAAAAATTCAAAATAACTTATTAAAATAATTCAATAATAGAATTATTAGAAAAATATAAATCACACATAATAAATAGAAAAATAGAATAGACTAAAGAGAATAAGACTGCAAGAAAAAACCATGACTCTTTCTGGAGAAAAAAAGAAAATTTAAAACAAGATTTCATTCATTTTTGAAACCCAATATGTAATAACTCCCTACGTATCACCCAATCCCATAGACAAATGAATTTCCATAAAATGTAATAAATACATATCTATAACAAATATGGCACATTTTTTAAAATGAAACAAGTGTAACATTAATTACAATATAAAATAAAATTTGAAAGGTAATTTTATATAAAACCATTCATGTATCTAGATTTAATATTAATATAAAACATTAAAAAATGAAATGATAAAATAAAACTAAAAAATCTAATCCAGATAAATAACCACTAATTTTTTTTATTATACTATAATAAAATGGGGTCCCAAATACAAATAATTGACTTCATTCCATGAAACCTTCAAAATCAACTCTAACCAAGTAAAATCATGAAACCATATAAAATAATAAAAATAAATCTTAAAGTAACTCACAAAATAAAATCATTTCCTCACGTACAGTTATATGTAACAAACCATAATTTATATTGAAAAAAACCTAAACTGCAAATGCCCTTGAAATATTCGATCAAGATTTTTCTTGGGAAAAAATGCATAAGAAATGGTTATTTCCATAGTGTAAAACACAAATAATTTCACATGAACATATTATAAAATTTATAATAAATTCCATTACACTTTTCTAAAATCTCAGAACCCTACCAATGTTATTAATGTAATTGGAATCACCTTTAAGAAATATGAAAAGTCCAACTGATTCTAATTTGAGAAATTTTTTCCAAAAAAATGAAATTTTATAATTTAAAAGAGATTTTATATACCAAATAATATTTGTAGTACTTAAATTATGTAGAACTACATATGTTTAAAAATAAATCTCCATCCAAATAACAGAGAAAAGGTATCCTCAAATCATAATTAACCCATTTAATGTTAAAAAAATGGTAATATCTTCAACTTAAATCTCAAAATAATTTTTGAAATAATACCACCAATAAAATGAGAAAAAATGCAATAAATTATAATGGAAATAGTTTACATAGAGAAAAGTCTTTTTTAAAAACCATCTAATATAACATCATTTGAATAAAAATATCTCAATTTTGAGGAACTATAAAATAAAAATGTCACGTTTATTCATTCCTTCTAATGAGACCAAAAAATACAAAAAAATAATAAACCATTTTATTTAAAAATAGATAACCTAAAAGATGTAAAATTTAAAATTAAATCACACAAAACTATTAAAAATTCCCTAAACCCCTTTCCAACTAGATCTTCGCTAAAATATTTCACTTTGAATAAGATATGAAACTCATTTAGTAGATATTAAGTTTACATATTCCATGTTTTATTTTTTGTCCTCCCTCTATATAAAAAGATAGTATTATAAAAACCCAAAAACATAATTTATGTGTTATAAAATTGTCTAATAATAAAATAAATTATAAGAAAACCCAATTAAATATATTTGATACATGGAATTAATGGATTTTTTAATTAGTGGAAATTATTTATATTATCTTAACACTTTCCCCATGATATCCTTCTAATCAAAAGTATTATAGAATTACTTTGTAAAATCGCATAATTTAAATTAATTTCTTTATAATAAAATTTATAAATATTTATGAAAAATACTAATTTAATTTAAAACAAATTAAAAAATTAAAAAATAAATAACCCGCAACTCATAATTTAACAGTATAAAAAACATTTCTCAGTTCGTTGGATATCTCATAATTCTAAAATATATTAATTATAATAATTCACAACTATGTTTTCCATACTTTCAAATTATTTTATCGAAACCCATGTTATATTATAAAATAATTGGCTAAAAATCTATTTATCTCTATTTATAGAAAACTCATTCATATAGTCATTGAAAATAACCCTTTAAAATCATTTAAAACAAAAAAAAACCATTCATGTGAGGTTTTTAAATAATTATACTATGTTTTCAAATTTTAGCACTTCCTATATATGTAATCACTAAAATACATATCATATGAAATGGGGCCAAACATAATTGAATAATAACATTACATTAACCAAATAACAATAACATTTTATGGGAACATTCTCAATTTACAACATGTTTCATATAAATTATCATTAATTTTATTATGACAATATAAGAATCATTAATTTAAATAATAATAAATCCCTGGAATTAGTATAAAACTAGATAAAATATATCATGAAGAAAAGAAAACAAAAAAATATTTTATCTAAATGCTTGACCAGGGTGTGTTGTTTGCATATCAAACACCATGCCTATAAAATTATTGGTTCCCCTTATAATTCCATTTATAGTTACAAGAGAAATTATAAATGATGAATGAATGATCTCATAATTTCAATGATACATTCCAAACAACCCCTGGAAACTCTTGGTTGAGTACTAAATGTGTGTTCAAGTGGTTTATTTTTACCTCTCACTTAAGATTATGATAATCTGAACTCATATTCACATAACATTATAAATATTATTCACCAAAAACCTAGTGTTCTAGTACAATTTTTTCACAATCTACCCCCAGATACCTGGGATCCAATAAATCTTTCTAGTTAGTGGCATAGCCCAAAAAGGCATTCATGATTCCCTTGGGATACACTCTACTTTAAGGGAATAAAGTGTTATCTTTTGGAATAGTTAGTCCCATAAATTAATAAATGATTCATATTTGATTAGACAACAGAAACACACCATACATTAGTTCTTCATGAATTATAAATTTTCACAACAATAATCAACATCCTAGAAAAAGATAACAAGAAAAAACACACAAGAGAATAAAACATAACAATCCAGTTTAACTAGAATAAAATATTCATCTGACATTTCAAAAATATAAATGGGATAGGATAGAAATAGGAAATGGTGATATATCATTAGTAGAATAAATTACACAATCTAAAAATAAAATAAAGAGTAATAACTACTCAACACCATATGTCATGAGGTAACATCATACCATGTGTCCTATGACACCCCAAATTAATCTATCGATAATATCCACAACCTCCAAGTGGGGACCTTCTCTTGCATGTATCAATATAAACAAGACATGTGTACACAAAATTGGTGTTTGCAGGGTGCGAGAATAAAAATATTAGCAGGATCCCTTAATGTGTTCCACATATCGTATTTTTTAGGAAAAATAGAGTTTTCAACTTTGAATATAAATAAATCAAATAACATTTAACATTTTTAAAATAAATTATAAAATGTAGTATTATTGAAGTATATAATAAAATAATGTGTATAAAAGTTGAAATAAATTATATTGTAATATAATAAACATTGGATGAAACCCAAATTTCACCAAGGATAGATACACCTAGTAATACAATGTTAGAAATGAGGTAGACCACAAATTAGTGGAATGAAACCAAAACTCTTCACTATGCTAATTAGATTACATTACATTACATTACTATTTGGGGAAGGATGATAACTAATCTAAATGACTACACCCTAATCTATTTTAATCATTATAACAAAAAATTAGTTCCCATGATTTTTTAATAGTGGAGTCTTTTTCTAACAGAATTCATTCTAGTAATCAATGAATTACAAATATATAATTTACAATTTATTAAATATTTCACAACAATTTCCATCATCTATCCTACAAAAACAAAATATTAAAATATTTTATTATTTAATTAATATAAAATTATAATATATTACTTCTCTACTATTTTTTTAAAAGGTATTTAAAAATAATGAACCAATGTAAGGACCCACAAAGGGAGAATATGAAATCACCTACCATTAATAATGAAACCATAATAAATCATGATTGTTACACTTAGAATGGAGAATAGTGATATTTAATAAAAAATAAAGAACCTAAATTTTAATACACATTCCATAAATATTTATTGTAAATAGATATATGTTATTCTAGAGTTTAGGGAAAAGGAAATCCATGAATGAAGGAAGGAGATACTAAAATGTGAATAGGGGATTCCCTTTCATAGATGTACCCTGAATTTTTTTAGAGAATATCCAAAACAATAAATCCCAAGATGGATGGGGTGAGGTCTCTAGTATTTGGTGGAGAGTTGATGGTTGAGAGGGGTGATAATAGATGGGTTTTGGATCTATACAGTGTAAGGTAAATGTGACCGTTTGAAATGTTTGTAATTTTTGGTAAATCACTCGGTTTAGCCACATTGTTTTCAAAATATTGTTCCAACCCTCTAGCTGAATGAGCCTTCACCGGGTCACTTCCATTGTTTGATAACAATGTTAGTCAAATTTAGTGACAACGATTTCAAATAAAATTGAGAAAAAACATCAAACCTTTTATATTTAGTATAATGTTTATCACAAAACATGTTCTGACACTAACAAACCCATGTTTTCTATAAATTAAAAAAATTAAAAGAAATGACCAAGAAAAGAAGGATACAAGTAATGATAAAACAAAAATACTTTTTTAGCTAAAATTAAAATCATTGATGTGATATTTATTATTATTATTTTGATATATTTTTAGATATTCATTGAGCAAGCTCATAATAGTAAAGGTTGAGTGTTTGGTACAGTAAACATATTTTTTTTATATTATCAAATAAATTTGTGTGAAGGATCAATTTATTAATTAATAGTTTCAATGACATGGGTTTTCATTTATTTTCTTATTAATTAATGAATTTTAATTATTAATTTCCATTATCTTTATATTATTATAAGTCAATTAATAATTTCGATCGAAGAATTATTCCAATCTATGTAATATAGAGAATTAAATTATTTCAATTTATTCAACTAAAATTTTCCTCAAAATGATGGATTCTGTTTTAGTAATATTTTTATTATGTAATTAGCAAGTAAAATATATTTCAAATTCTTTATAGAGACTTAATGAAAAATGATATCATGAGTTGTGATATTTATTTAAAATAGTTATTCGGAAATATAATATTTTGGTATTTAATGAATTCTAACTAGGTGAGACAATTGATGTGTCGTGGAATTGTTATAACCCATTTAAGAGTTAATTATTGAATTCTAATGAGGTGTTTTTTCGATATTGATGAAAAATTAATTTATGAGAATTCAATTTTTGATTTTAAATTTAACATTAAGATTGGGGTTCACTCTGGTTTTTAATTAATTTAATTATAGTAGGGGTCCACCATGGTTTCTTTAGATGAAATTAAAAATCAAAAATATTTCAATGGGTGAGTTTTTAGCAAAAGGAGAGATATTTTAATGAATATAGTAACTTGTAAAACTATTTTATTAAAATTTAAACTCAATAAAGTGGATTTAGAGATATAATGGTAGTAAAAAAAATATTTCTGAAAAAATTAATTTATATTAAAATTTTATCATTTAATTGATTGAATTTTTGTCGTTTAAACCTAACTTTTTCATTTTTATTCCCACATTGATCATAAAAAATTACATTTTTTAATTAAGAAAATTGGGAAACATTTATATTTATTTTAAATTATGCCACCACCAGACTTCTAAAATACATGTAAATTAGTAATCTCGATCCAAACCCATTTACTAAACTAATATCTAAATTGACAGGAATAACACAATTTATAGGTTTGTAATCAATGTAATTGGGTACAAATAAATAAACATTAAAATATTCTTTACTTCCTATAATAAATAAATTTTATTTCTCTAATAAAATTTCCAATTAATCTCAATTTTTATAGGTATAAGTCCAATATAGACAGTAAAATTTCTGATAAGCATGATTGTATCATTTTATAGACAAAAAATGAGGTAAATACATATACTCAAATTGTTTCTAATCATTAATTATATTTAAATTTATTTTTTTATTATTTATATAATTTTGGATAAAAGTGTCCATTGGAATTGAAATTTTAGGGTTGGATTATTAAGAGGTATACAAAAAATATTCATACATGATCACTTTTTAATATTTCACATATTTCTGGAATAAAAAGTCATACCAATTTCATAATTGTTGTAATTTATGATATATTGATTTTATTTTGGGAATTAAAAAATTAAGTCATAAAAAATTAATTTTTGATAATACATATGGAATGTCACAAAAGATCTTAAAAAATTATATTTAGACAGATAATTTAATAAGTGTTTTTAAATTATATTTGTGAATTAAGGGAAAAGTAAAATATTCAATATATTATAAAATTATATATTATTTATCTCTAATGTATGTCTGATATTTTTTAATCCAGATAATGTCAGTGAGGGTTTTTTATAATGATTTTAAAATGGTGAAATGAATTGGGTTGTTACATTGAGAATAGTATAAATTAATGGATAATGTTTGATTGAATAAATATATTTCCCTTGGTCGATTAATAATATTTAGGTGTAAAAACATATAAATATGAGAGTAGGATGGAATAATATGATATCATTCTAAAAGAATTATTAGTTTATCATGAAACTAGTGTAAATTGGACATCCTTATTGGCGAAAGGTGATAAATTTTTTGGTAAGTTTGTTAAGGAATTAAAGACTTGAGAGCATCCCTAGTAGATTATCCACTTGTGGTATTTTGGGGAATTTAGGAAGTATTGTTTGGGTAGGTGGATTTGATTCTTTATATGTAGTAGCTAATTAATTTATACTATATTTATTAATTATGATTATGGAATTAATTGGATAACTAAGGATCTGGTGATAAACTATATTTTTTTTACAAATAAATTAGAAAAAACTATATTTGGGAAAATTCTCAATGAATGTATTTTTAAAAATTATTTAAAAAACATTAACTCAAAATTGAAATAATGTCGGGGAATATTTTAAGAAAAATATTTTTCTAAAATAATGATATTTTTTTTCAATGGATTATTATTTGAAATCTCATATGGGAATGAGACTAAAAAACAATGATTTCTAATTAAATTTTTTAAAATTTAGAACGGATGGATATTTAGAGAAAAAATATATTTTTCTAGTTATTTCGGGGAATGAATGATTTTTAATGGTTCTTGGAAAAAATATATTTTTCTAATGATTCAAATAAAATTATAATTCTCTTATGACTCAAGGAAAATGAAAAATTTTCTTATGGAATTTATTAAATAAATGGTTTAGTGTTATTTTTGTAAAAATATTGATATTTTAAACTACATGTTTTTTGAAGAAGAAAACATCTCTTAATGAGGTAAATAATTTAGGATTTATTTTTGTGTTGTTTTCTATGAAAATGTTGGTTATGAGTAAATGGTTTTAATAATATCAATTTTTTATATAATAGTTTTCGAAATGATCTTTTATGAATCAATGTTTTAGTTTTTTTTTGATTTATAACCATTAATTGGAAATTATTTTTGGTTATAACATATGTGGATATTTATAAAAGAATAGGTGAAATGCAATTGAGGTTATACCTACCACACAAG
This sequence comes from Viscum album, assembly GCA_963277665.1. Lineage (NCBI taxonomy): Eukaryota > Viridiplantae > Streptophyta > Magnoliopsida > Santalales > Viscaceae > Viscum > Viscum album. Next base: position 1,626,278,682 of record OY728161.1, on the reverse strand, counting down.
TACACTTAAATGTCCATATAGACCAGAAAGATTATAAGTCTGATAATGAAAAGGTCTCCAACATTCACAATAGAGATACCTAAATCCATTTTAAATACATGGTGTGGGGATTAATTCAAATCATTTAATTTGAATTTCATCAAAATTATTCACTTCCATCATGTAATTTTGTTTTTATTTTTCTATGTGTTTGAGGGATGTAATTTTTTTTGTTAATGTTATTAAATTTCAATGATTATAAATAATTATGGTTTTATATGTCGTATTCATGGTTACTCATAAAGGTTAAAGTATTTGAGGGGAAACCAATCACTAATAGTTAATTTATCCTTTGGTGATGGTTTCTATCATCTATTTATCTGGAAATAAATATTCAGGCCATCTAGTGATATGGTTCAATTATCAAGATTCCGGTTCCCCTGATGGTTCATTTCAAAATAGTTTCGGAAGATGTTTTCTAGAATGGGATGTCAAATTATAGTGGGTAATAGAATAATTATAACTCAATATAGATTCTTAAAAGGATATAGATATTGTTTTTATAGATAAACATGAGTTATTATGATGTTTTAGTTCAAATAAATTATGGTGATAACCATGTATGATGTTTCTTTTGATTCGTGATTAATGCTAATAAGTAAGAATTTGAAAGAGTTATCGTATCATGATATCCATATTATAGAATTACATCAAAGGGGCCTAAATTTTAATGGAATGGTTTTTAATTTTGAAAATTTTATTTTCAAGACTCTATGATTTTTATTTATTCAAATATTATTTATTAATATAAATTTTTATAAAAAGACAGTTTGGTAAATTTTTAGGACTAAATAATGAAATAAATAGTGACTTAGACAAAAGAAAGGGGAAGATTGTAATATATATTCTCTAATAAGATCTCTAAGATTGTGATCATCGGAATGCTGATTAGTACTAATTATTTATTTTATGTGATATAGATTTATGACACTAAAACTTTTCTTAACTCATGTGAATAATAAATCGTAGATAATGATCCAATGAATCCTAAAATGATTAATGTGGTGGAACATTAAATATTGAATGATATTTTTCAGGATAACAAATGTATTAGTTAATAAACTAATCATAATATTCTATGTTAGGAAGACCAATCCTAAAAATGGGAGCATCAACCAATATTTATGTGTCATATTAGGAAAAAGAAATATAAGGATTGGATATAAAAGATAAACTATACTCTTAAATTCATGCAGCCACCCAAGACCTTTAAGGTTGAATTTGGTTCTTACTTATCAGAGGGATAATTATATAGATGTAGTTATTATGATAATTTATACATAGGAATACAATTAGTAGATTCAAAATGTGATCACATTTGTTCCCTGATAATATAGAGGAAATAATTTTAATAGTTTTAAGAAAATTAATGAAATGGTATTCTAATGAAAATCACCAAATAAATATTCCCACATTTCCTAATAAAAGTAATCAATTCAGTGTTTCGAATATAGTGAAGTTAGACACCTAAAATGAAAGTGTTAAAACACCCCTTATACTTATCATTAATTAAATAAATGTGTTATTTGAAGTTATTTTGTAACTACTCCTCACAAATGAGTAGAGGGGGATCATCAATCCAATCTTATGAATTAGAATTTTTAATTTATTGTTCAAGGATAACTGAGTTAAAGACACATGGTAGAGTTGGAAGGTATCATCAAAGATAAATGGAATAATAACAAAGGATTTAAGGGATTCTCTTTATAGCTGAGTAAGTAGATAAGGATGATAATTTTATTGAAGGATATTCTAATGTAAGTGTTATAATTTAGATTATTTTTAGTAGTATTTTCTTATTATTTTGAAATGAGGAATAAATAAAATATATTTGAATTATTATTTGGGATGTTTAATTCATATGTAACGGTTTTGATATATAGCAAAAATATTGACACTTTATTTGTGTGTATTATGTGTCCACTATATCTTATTACAACTAAAAATATAGTAATATAGCACTTGGAATGAAGACAATATAATGTAATTGGGATCAAAATGAAGTAAATAAGACCTAAATACAATAATTTATTTTAAAGGATTCTAATTTATATAATCAGGTGGATGAAGTCTTGGGTAGATCAATTCCTAATCATTTGGAAGTGAAGACCTAGTAATGTGTAAATAAATACTAAATAAGGGATGTAAAAGGATGAGGGAATCTATATATAATTGTTATACCACTATTTAATTGAGATTATTTTATAATTATTTTGGAGAGAATAATAATGATCCAAGGTAAATATATTTTTAATAATTACATTTTTAAATAGAGTCTAAAACGGAGACCCTTTAAAATAGGTTTTGGTAATATTTATGTATTAGAGGTGTATCCAAGTTAATATTCTGAAAATTAATAAAATAATATTTTTCATGTTTAATAAGTATCATGACCTAAATTGGAAAGTGTTTCAGTTCAAATGCAATATGTCCCATGAACCAATATAGACCAACTGAATGGACATTTGGGATAGAGAATTTTGGTTATTATATGAATAAAAGGGTTTTCCAAAAAAATCTACCATTTATTTTTTTGGGGAAGAAATGATCTATAATAGAGTTATTTATAACAGTCATATTTTTATGATTATTAATTAATGCAGTTTGAGGATTCAGATAATTATTTTAAAGAGTAAGGGGATGGTTTCAATTAAAATTTTAATAACATATATAATATGGATTATTAATTTTCTATTATCTTAATATTATTAGAAACTAATTAATTATATTGTTAAAATAATTAATTTATTGGATTTAAAATAAAGAATTATTTCATAGTAAATAATTATGTGGAATTATGTTCCAAAATGGATTACTAATTTTTAATAAAATATAGTTTGAGTATTTAAAAAATAAAATATTTATTACGTGTTAAATAGAGACCTATTGAATAATGGTGGAATGAGTGTTGTGTATTATTATAGATAGTTTATGGTAATTATAATATTCTATGATTTTAATAAGATGACTAATTGATACGTTTGGTGTGTAATGAGAGATTCATACATTGTTTGGTAATTAATTATGAGATTTGTTTTCAATGAGTTATGTTCAGATAAGTGAAGAAATAATTAATGTGAATTAGATTTTTAAATTTTAATTTGAAATTAATATTTAGTTACGTTATGTTTTCTATCAATGGTAATTATGGTGGTGATCCCCCATAACATGATTAAAGGGAATGGAAAATCAATGGGGTTTTAATTGATGAGATAATGGTATAAAGGGATATTTCTTTAATTTAAAAATTAATTAGTGTAAATTAATTTTTTTTAACATTTAGTTTGACATAATATTTTGAAAGAAATTATAGGAATTAAAGATATAATTCTTGGATAATTAAATGGGTTATATTTTTGAGATCACGTGTATTGGATTTTTTGTGCTTTAAGATATTTTTTTAATTTGATATCCTCATATATCATTCAATAATTTATATTTCCTAATGGAAAAATTATCATAGATTTATGTTTTTGGGTAATTGGGCCACCTAAAAATATCAAACATTCATTTATATTTTTGGTATTGACATCAACACAGGTAGTAAATTCACTTATAAATTTAATGGATGGATTTAATTTTATGGAATTTAATAGAAATCAATAAATCGACCCACAATTTTAAATTCATGAAAAAAATTCTTCATATATATCGATCATGCATCTAATAACTCCCCATGTTTTCTAGTACATTTCCATCAAATGGAGTGGCATAATTTCGATTTTCTCCAAGGAACATACTTATGTGTTCAGAAACATAATTTTCTAGAAATCTACTACATTGAATTGTGTAAAATCATTAATAACAGTAGAAAAATAATTTTTTTTCAAAAAAAATATTAGAAACAAGGAACTGCTGAAATTCACATATCATTAATGAATCATTAAAATGTATATGGAAAATATTATATGTGTAATTTAATATGTTTAATTAAATTATATAATATAATTAAGGGAATGGTTCCAAATTCAATATTTGGTGGGTGGACTCTGTCTCATTAAATGTTTTTAAATCATATATATAATAGTTTAGGTGGAAATGTTTATAAACCTGATAATGGGGAATCCATTTTATTATTATGAGTGACCTCTTGATAGATTGAGAAACTTGTTGAAAATGGGTAAAATTGTTAGTAAAAGGTGGTCAAAATTTAGAGAATAAATATTGGGAACTAAGGACTTATTATTTCACCCTATAATATCATCCATTGGAGGGAATATAGATATTTCATGATTTCTTATCTAAGTAGGTGGATTCGATACATTTTATGTGATATTGAATTCATATATAATTTTGGTTAATTATAATAATGGATTAATTTGGATAACCTCTATTTTAATTGTAAATCACGATTATATTTATAAATGAACTATATATGGATGATTTTGGTAGAATTAAAAAATAATACTCTTCCTTAAATTGATTTTTAATGTAATTAATCAATCCTGTCATAGTGTACTGTTCATTTCATGAAAAATTATTTTAGAGTAAATATAAGAATTGTTTTTTTGAGTGGATTAAACATTCTAATTTATTTTATGAATATAAATTAAAAGAGTTGACGATTTTTCATCAATATTGGGAGAGAATAGATTTTTTATTATTATAGAGAAATGGGTATTTTCTAGTGATATTTGGAAATAATTATTTTTCCATGGTTTCTTGAAAATGGATATTTTTTTTGATATTAGAAAAAACATATTTTCAGTGAAATTTTAGAAAATGGAAATATTTATAGGGGATTTCAAAAAATGAATAGGGTTAAATAGATTATAAAAAAAATTAAGGTCTTCATTAAATAACTTTCTTAATGAATAATACATTTCATTAATGGATAAAAATATTGGTATTGATTTTTTGGAATTTTACATGAAAAATGATTTTTTAAATGGTTTTAATATCATGTATTTTGATATTCTAGTTTTTAAATGACAATTGATTAATAAATATTTTCTGATTAAACTATTTTGATTTATCATATTTGATTATAATTTAATTGATGGTTTTTATTAGGCATGTATATTTATTAGCGTCCAACAAAAATACTACTTAGATTATAATCATTCCCTACAAGCACATTATCAAGGAATTATTAACATGTTTATTTTTAAGAGAGATAAAGGTAAGGTCTCATAAATTTTCAATTGGGAGACTTATATCATAGTTAGAGGCATGGTGAAAAGATTTGGTGAAATTGGTAGTTTTTACATGAGCTACTTTGAATCATTTACTTTGATTCATTGTGTGTCTTTATTCAATAATTTTAACATTGTAATTTTTTTTACAAATTTCGAAGGATATAAATAAAAAATTATTTACTTACCCCATGGATTTAAAATCAATACATTTTATGTCCTTGAAGGAGAAAAATTCCTCAATGGTTATTTTATCCACCAAAACTAGTTTCTAATCTCTTTAGATAGGGAGAACATGCTTGAGTCCATGTAGTGATATAATTTGATTTATAGGATTTGGGTAATCAGATGGGTGACTATATTATTATGTCTTCCATATGGTTTATATGTGTTTCATGTGTTATGAGATGTAATATATATAGTATTATTGTAAGAATGTATCTAATTGGAATCAAAAGAAAACTCCTCACCATATCAAAATTAAGGTTTGTTCAGAATATGAGAGGTCCCATAGGTATTATGTTAGTGTTTCATGGTCATCATTGTCCTCGTTTAAAATAACAAGTGTTATGGAATGATAAAATTAGAATCCAAGAGTGTTTTCTTTATTTAATAAATTAGTGGACATTATTTTATACCATACATTGTCCCTTAATAAAGGATATCTATTAGATATTAGTGGTTAGTTTGTGGATAGTCTAAATTTTGTAATTTATATTGTCAATAGTTATTTAGTTTATTTTACCTAATGAAATAGTTGAGAGGCTATTCAAATAAAAATATAGGAATATAAGGTTGATAATACATCATTATTGGTAATAAAATATATGTATTGGGTGTGAGAATAACTTGAATTCTACATAAGAAATGGTAATGGATGTTATTTCAATCTATGTTTGACATATAAATTTAATTTTATGTTATTCTAATTCATACTCAGACGTGGATTTTAGGAATTTGAAAATTATGAGTTAGAAAATTCATAGATAATTTGAATTTTGATCTTTGAAGTAGGGGTATTGAGATTGTGGAATCTAGTGGAAAATATAAGGCTTGGGAAATCCAAAGGTGAGTTTTTATGTCTGTTTAAAAGTTTGTGTTGCAGATCAGTTGGTATAGAAATGATATAGATTTCTTGCTGTTATATCCAAATATTATGGACACCAATGGGGACTCGTTAGAAAGTTTATAGTTTAAATATTATTTCGAGAAACCAACAGGTACCCAATGGCTCCATATAGAAGAACTTTTATTATAGGGGATATTTTTTAGTAGCTTTAAACCTATAATTTCATCCCCCCTTCTTAAAATGGAGTTCTACTGAAAATAGTTAATTTAAGTGCTTTACTCCCATGTGTTTGTCTCCAGAAGAATCCCTTTTAATTCCCTTTGGTTCATGGTATATTATGGATTATTTTAATGTGATATGGCTAAGTAACCCCCACCCCATTCTAGTTTATTAATCCTTGGATTCCACTCTGATTTCATGTGGGTTTTAGGGTATTTATGATGATCCCACCACATCATAGTGGAGTCATCTTGATATTATGGGGTTTCAAGTTGTGGCGCCTTGAGGCCATCTATACAGGGGAGATACTAATTTTTTCTCAAGATTCCATTATTGGTACACCCTATGGTTTATTTTATTATGGTTTTCAACAAATTATTTTGGAATTTGTGATTCATTTAGTACTGTATCATGATATATTCTATCATAGGTGTACTCAAAGAATTCCATGAGTTGTCATTTTTTTCTTTTATTGTGGTTCCAATGTTGGGAGGCCACTCTATGATATTTTATTTATTATAAAAACATTAACTAAATATAATAATTGATTATAAATGATTGAAATTAATTTCAAATGTATTTTTGTATGGTATAGGCTCTCAAAAGATTCATGGGGATTAGTCCAAGCCTTATTTGAGTATGGGCTAGAATTTCTTAAGACTGTAACTCCATTTTTGAGGTCAGTTTTTTATTAAATAAAAAACATCTATGTGTCTATATGTACATTGCATAAATGTGACTCGAGTTGGGATTAATAAATATATGAAGTGGATTGATGAGTCTATAATATTTGGATAATTTTGGTTAATCCATTGAATAGTGCATCTATTGTGCCTCTCAAGGGTAGTAGATTATAGTGAATGTTGAAGGTTTTAAAGACAATGGGAAATAAGCCTATAATTTGTTAATTAACCCTAATGTTGTCCAAGAATGTGTGGTGAGTCATGTTTGGAAAGGGTTATGCCTTGGTGAGTTAGAGGAGGGGATTATATATTTTTATTTATTATGTGATAGTCCGGTTGGATTTGTGAGTTGGTAATGTTATGGGAAAGGCTATGTGAATATCCTTGTATCCAAACTTCTTTAGTGAGAAGATTTTGATAATTAAAATGAGTCTGGTTACTAAGGTATGTTTTTGTCCATAATATTTTCGTTTTCATTTTTGATGTGAAAGAGAGTAGTAACTCCCCAATGTATGTTACCTGTTTTAACTGATGAATGAAATTAGGGATCATGATCCCTCTATTATATTAAGCTTTTTATGGAGTAGGAAGAGGATTGAAGTCAATTTGGATAATTGGTGGGAATGAATTTCAAGATTGAATTGAATTAAATATAGAATTATATGGTTGAATGTAGTGTTATATAGGGATGTTATCAAGTGTATAGAGCATGATGTTTTTGGGATTGAAGATTTATTTTATGGTGGGAATCCACAATGTCAGTTTGGTTGCTATATGTTTAAATGGGTTTGGAGTGATGTTAGTGTGTTTATTTAAGCGATCCCATTTGTTTTTCCAAGGAAAGAGTGTGAGGCTTAATGTCATGACAAGTCTATGTGTTTTTATAGATCGATTTTATGAGTAGGGCATAACCTATGTGTCCAAGATCAACATTGGTGTTACATATATATTTATTGGGTTAATTGATAGCAATTATAGGGTTATTTAGGGTAACAATTATGTGTTTCATGCGATAGAATATATGATAAATATTAGTGAGGATGAGTGTGTAGTAATCTGAGGGATAGGCTATGGCCTTATTTTCCATGTTCATTTTTTCAATTTATAATTCTATGAATGTGTTATAAAAAAATTAATGATGATATGTTGTATAATACCTAATCATTAGTGAGAGGGTCGTACTAAAAGATATGGTATATGATGTGGTATGAAGCCTTACCCAATGTAAGTGGGTGGTGATATGAGAAGGTCATTGTGATAATATATGAGACCTTACCCTGGGTGAGATAATTGAGTTTTGTTATATTGTATGAGATGTAGTATGAGACCTCAACTTTTGTGAGACTGCACTAGTATGAAAATTTCTAGTAGACATGGATTGAGACGTTCTCTAGAGTGAGAGTGTAGTGGTATTCATTTGGAAAAAAGATCAAGGCATGGTATGAAACCCTATAATCAGTGAAAATTTATTAGTTGAGATGTAGTTTTAAGTCCCTATCTAGAAAAACCAAGTAATAGTTAATTTTTTAAGAAATATATTTTACTAATATTGTTCAATGTGAATAAGACCAATCATTGTGTTTTCTTGATTAGAAAGTGATGACCTGATAAGATTTTTTTCATGTAATTTCTTTCTGGACAAATATTTCGTAACTATATATATGACATATGATGGAATATGTGGGGAAAAATTTGTGAGAGCCTCTGGAGTTTTGTGATCACAATATACAAGTTCACTCTGGTGCACTTGAGAATCATATGTTATGTTTTTTTGGTGAAGACCTATATAAGAGATCCATCAACAAGATCAAGAAGTTTTTTGAGAGTCTAGTCTGAGGAGGGGCCCTAGTTTTTTATATATTTTTGTCACATATTTTTCTGTTATTTTATATCAGCGCACGTGATGGAAAACCCTTGATGTATATCTGTTTATTAGGCATTATCTCTACTATTATTATCAATTTTGTTGTGATTTTTTTTAATTTTTATCACTAATTTGGGATTCCTCATAAATTTTGATCAATTAAGTTATTGGAATTATTTACATTTTATTGAATATTATGGAACTCTCCATATATTTTTCAAGGAATCCGTCTACTAGTTGGAAGTCTCTAGAATATGGGGAGGCTTTCTAAAGCTCTTATGGAATTATGGATAAGGTTTCATGTAATTTATTTTATTCTATGCTTCATAATGTGGTATTAGTAAATTTTTATGGTATTAAAATATTTTGATTAGGAATTTTGGAGATTCAATGTTTTCTTGGATCTTGGGATAGATCATATATTTTTGAATAGAAGACCCATATATGATGGAGGTCTGTAATACCAGGGATTAGATTATTTTATTTCTATTCTTATTGCTATAAAATTATTTTTTTATTCAATTATAATATTATGGGTGAGTCAATTAGTTAATTTTTTTACTATTGGATCGAGTTGGTATACAACACGGGTTTATGCATTATACTAGGATCATAAGTATCTTAGAGATATAATGACCACTTTTGGGTGCAATAGGGTTTCTAAAAGAGGAAAATGGTTTCATAAAACTATTAAAATGGAAAAGTTTGTTGAAAGTCATGTAATATCTCATGATTAACTAAATCATCAATAATGAATTATTTTTTTCATTTTATGATCCATCAAAACATAAATATTTTTAAAGTTGAGACCTCACAGATAATCAAATTATTGTGGGTATAAATTAATGGAGACCTATATATTCATTACATAAAACAACATGACGCTCACAGAGAAGAGAACAGATGTTATTGAAGTGTTTTAGAGGAGAAAATGGTTCTCCTTTAGAAACCTTAATATCTAATTCTAGGTTTCCTTCCCACCATGTATGATGTATTAAAATTCATTTCTCTTTTTACTCCTTAAAAAATCAAGAATTATTGAAAACAGACTAATGTGAAAGGGAAGATTTTACTAAAAACCGGACCATGGGAGATGAATCTAATTTCAAAATTTCAAATTTTATATTATTATCCTTGAAAATATTGGTCCCAATTTGGAGAAAAAAAACATCCATAATTAGTGTATTATCATATCCTTTAATGTTAGTGAAGTAAATTAAAATAGAACTTCTTATGATATGAAATAAGCCAACATTATGAATGGTCTAGGGTTACAAGAGCCATCTACATTGAGCTTGACTCTCGTATATGGTTCTTTACAATTTTCTCAGGTCCCACCCCTCTATGTACTTGGACCTATAATTGGATCATTGTAAATGGATATCCAATTAATTAATAGAGAATATAGTCCAAGATGTCCTAAAAAAATCTCATTGATCTCTCCCAGTGCGTGAATTTAAAACTAGATATTTTTCCAACAAGATCTCTTATTCATATAGGGGTTTTACTATTCCTAGATAATCCAAAAATAAGTTGTAAAAATACTAATATAAACATATCATTTGAGATATAAAATCCAATCATCATAGAAACAAACCACTAGAAATATCTATATAGACTTGGATTTAATAGATTTACCATGTGTGCAACCAAAGTATTTCCAAATATACTAGGCCTATGTTCAACTAATGAAGAGTTTTGTCTCCAACTCCACATCTGATTTCTCTTAGAATTTGAATTTATATATGAAATAAATTCCTCTTCTTTGAATATTTTTTCTATAAACAAGTCACTATATTATATACACCAAATTAGATATCTCAATTTCAAAGGTACACATTTACCCCAATGTTATTTTTCCCAATAACCAATGATTTTTCTCATGTAATAGTCATTGTTGAAATTTTTCACATAGAAAATAATAAAAGACATACCATTTAAAAAATAGAAACCATTTTTGATTAATAATAAGAATAGATCATAAACATATCTTTTATTTTTATCTTGAACTATTCTAATCAGGCTCATATACTCCTGTATCATACAAAGCATGATTTTTGGTGTAGCCAAACCATTAATGTTCTGATTTATATCCCCTTAACTAATCATTTTTAGTTACTTTTTAAGTAATGAAGACATTGATTTTTTGAAATAAATTTTATTGATGTATGTATTTTTTGGGACTAAATTGATCCAAAGAACCTTGAGAGGGGTGTGAATCAAGGTGATGAAAAAAATTCAAAATTAATTTTTTTTTCATTTTGGACTTACAGATCATGATTATATATTAATCAGAATATGTTCAATATCTCAAAGTCTGATTCCTCTCAACAAAAATATAAAATTAATACAGAAAGAAAATAACCTGACATATTGATTATACATGATTCACCATTCGAGGATACTCAATGAAATTACACATGGAAGTGTGTGAGAGATTAAGATTTACAATTGTAGGGTTATAATATATTCCAAGAGGAAAACTTGTAAACTATGAACACACCGTCTACATAAAAAAATACACTATATTACAAAAAATCCTAGGATAATATTTCAAATTTCGGATCAATTTAATAGTTTAAGGATTTTTTGTTAAATATCTGATCAATGTGAGACTATGTCTGCAACTTTTCAAAAAAAATGATTCTGATTTATTCTCTAGTATTTCATGATTTCCATTATTATACATAATATATGAACAATATATCACTGTGAGGCTTAATTTAATTTCTTTACTAATATAATATAATTATCCCTTTCTTCTCCAAGAAAGGGATAATTCAAAACTGTAATTATAATGTTTAATTATTTTTATTTAAACTGGATATGGATTTGTAATCCCTATTTATCCTCTAAAATGTGATTTTTCAATTCACATGGTTCAATCCTTTTTCTATCATAAAATTGTTTATTCAATATGGACAATTATCGTTCCTTCTATCCCACTCTCTACCATACTAATATAAGATGATACATAGAATCATATGAACAAGCCCTGTAATTTTATCTCTATAATTATGTTAGTTGTACCACAATATTATATATGATAATTAAGTGTCATTTAATATTAATTACTACTTATATTATCTACCAACTATCTACACCATTAAAAAGATATTTTACTTTATTTTATCAGGTTTTTATTGTACCATGGTGTGGTGAAAACAAAAATTCCCATTGTATAGATCTTGTATAAAAACCATAATTTTAAATCTAGATATTAATCTCCATACATCCTATGACTTATATACATGTTAAATCATCCATTTCACTAAACAATGATTGACCAGGAAATGGTTTTATAATTATAATAGAATATCCCTCATCCTAGAATAATTACCTCTAGTATAACAAACTTCATGATACAATATTCATATTCCATCAACTGAAGATATACTAATAAGATAAAACACTATCCACAATGGTGTGGTATCTATTAATTAATTGTTTGGATTATCCGATTTGTCTGGTATGCTACTGACCATGGTCACCACAACTCATTTACTATCATTTCCGATTTTCTAGAGAGAAAACCCCTAAATCACAAACATATATCTTCATTGTGTAATCATTAAAAATTTCTTGTTTTTATTGATCTCAGATCATTAAAATTTTTAATTAAATTTAAAAATTGAGCCTTATAGTGTGGTTAAAATATGATCACTATTGGGAACTGTCATGTATCTGTCATTGCATGGTCTATAAATGTTACACATTTTATCTTCCACTCTAAAACACCCCAATATTATAAATCAAAAATCCATTTTATACTTATATTGATTTATAATTTCTCATATAGTTCATAGAATATATTTCTTGAAGAAATCTTGTGGGATCTCTCGCAATAAATCCACTTACATGGTTACCCCCCACAATATATTTATACTTATTCCACTATATATTTTGACCCATATAATTAATCCCCATTCAGAATCCTCCCATTATGGCTTGGGGAGTATGGTTTTTGCAACATATCTATAGATCCTAGCTCCTGTATCTAGTTGAGGTAGGATACATTTTTATTTTATTCCAAATTTTTTATTTTCATTTCTAGAATAAAATAACTAAAATTCCTCTAAAAACGTACCCAACAGATTATCTAAGATCACCATGGTATGGTGATATTTTCCATTTCTAACAGAAATGATATGATGTTTTCATATTCCAGCTAAAACACCCATAATAGCTTCACTCTAACCATTTCAATATTAATTTCAAGTTCCCTAGATGCACTATGGAATGATGGATGGTGTGGTAAATTTTTCCTTCTCTAAATCACAAATATTCATATTTAAATTATATATAGTAATCTATTTTTTCTGAAAGATAGAGTTTTCCTGAATAAGAACATTAAACAATTTTTCTTCCACTAAGAAAGATATAAACACATGTTCATGATACATAATGATATCAGTATGTATCTTTTCATTTCTAAATAATTGGTTACAGGAAATCCTTTTCCCAAAATATTACATGGGAATATCTAGGACATAAATGATGATTAATTATCTTGTACACATCTCCTTTATCTGTTACTAAGAAATCTAGAAAAACCATTCATGGTTGCAAATTCATCCAATTTGTATTTTATTGATAAAACTAATATAAATTCTTCTCAAAAATTAATAGTTCATTCATCTCTTTCTCACTTTTTCAATAAAATTTCATGGGTCATCCAACATATTCACTCCTCATTTTTCATCAAGAATAACATGGTTCTATTAATTCCAATTTTTTCTTTCAAATTTAGACACCTTATTATTGTAAATAACATTGGGTTTTCTATATCAGCTATATATAATACTTATTGGACTAATCACATATAAACCAGAATGATTCCAAGCTTTTTAGTCTATAATATTTAATCCAATTTCCTATCAAAACTACATTTTCCATTAAATAAATCTATCAAGTTATTATTACCACATGGTGTTGAGTGATTGAAAAATTCCTTAAGACTATTTAGACAAAGCAAGTTGTAGATAATATGATTTTTAATCCAATAATATCATGTTATCCTTGTCACTCACCATTTAAAGGAATTAAAACAACATGAAAGTTTTTATTTTCAATAAAACTTCATGTATCCTGAAACACAATTTCAATAAAACATTATCAAATAAAAACTGAATCATTACTACGTATGAATTAACACATATTTATTCAATTAATAACACTATTTCTAAATGACCTTTTCATTCCACATGATATCTATGATCTTAAAAAATCTTAGGGTTTATTCTTTCCCTATGAGGTGAAATATCTTATGAGTACTCATTTCTAACTATCCTTGAATGATTTCATCTCTTAGATCCAAAATTTGATCTATTTTTTAGAATGGGTATCCTCTTTTTTAGTATTGTTATTTTAATAAAAACTCTTCGGGTTGTCCTAAAAATTGTGAGTTTATTCCAAAAGTTATGATCTATAGAAATAAACATGAAATAAATATATGTTCATACTTCCTTGAAAGACTAATCTTATTTTATTTGGTTTGTATATGCCAATAAATGTGTGAACTAAAGTAATTATTAGATTATTAATCATCGAATTGAAGAATTAGAAAATAAAATTATATCTTTACATCCTATTTATCTTTAAATCAGCCAATTTATCTATTATATGTATATAATTTCAGAATGAATCATTAAATTTTTCTTTGAAAATTATAATGGTTCTTTCAAACAACTTATAGTGTTTTATCATGTTCAAACATGAAATTATTTTATATTTATATTAATGACCAATTCTTCTTAGGAATTTCTTGAATTAAAAATCCACTTATTTTCTTAATATCTTATTTATCACTTTACAAATATCATACTTTAATCACATTGATCCATATATATGGTATCTCCCCTTTATACATATTCAACATCCAATAGATATAAAAATAATTTTTATATTGGAATATGGTTTCATCTGACATCCTCATGTTATAGTGTGTAAGGGTAAACCAACTTTTTTAATTCTAAACATATTCTAATCATTACTTGTAGTTATTTCTGAAATTTCACAAGAAAAATTTTCAATCTGTATATTTATAAGAGTTTTATGGTCATTCGATTCCTAGGTTCCTTCTCTATAATGAGACAAATCCCAATTGTGAAAATATCCTTCACTTGTGAGCTTTCCTTATATCTCAAGTCTTGATTCCTCTTCTAATAATGTTATATCCCACCAATAATTAACTAATTCTTTTTGGAATGGGTTTTGAATCCACTAAGGAATTATTCATTCTTTTCCTCTCGAATCACCATGTGGGTCACCTCAATATTATTTTTACATTGTGATTCATGCATGACATTCACCTACAATTTTCTCACAATTGGAGTAGATTCTATATTTTTCTTCTATGTTACCTATCTTTATCTCCATGAGGATTTATATTAGTTCCTTCTTTAGTTTCATGGTTTAACTTTCATTGAGTTCTATATTCTTCCTCTATGTTAGTGAATCGTTTTTCTAGATTTAAAATATCATTCAAGATTAAACACCTTATTTTTATGCCTCAATATTTAAGTATTTTCTCATTAATTATATTTCTATACTCCAAATGAAATTCCTTACAATATATCTATGTTTATTATAAAATTTATACCTATAATTAAAAAAATACCACTTTTTATTACTTCTTGGTTGAGATATTGTGCTGCAATTATTATTTCTCCATTAAACCTTATGATTCTCAACACACGCTAATGGAATTAAACATTCTTCCATAGTCATAGAAAATAATAAAAAGTCTTCAACGACGAGGATCTTCTTATTTTTAGTATTGGTTTTTAACATCTCAACAATCTCCTTAGTCTTATAATCCTTTTCCATTACCTGAGAAATTATCTCCTTTTTTTATTCCATTTATATTCCATAGTATCCCCTATATTACACTTATTTGTTTATAATTGGAATTCTTTCATTCCACTATTTCTTCATGTCCATTTTCATTCATATTTCACGGCCATGTTTATTGAGTAAATCACTCTATCAATTTATATTTTCAACCATATTCGTTATTATATAATTCAAGTCCTTGTTAAAAATGTTAATCATTATGTTCTTTTTGACTAAATCATTAATAATTATGAAATTTACTTCATGATGGATCTTCTTAAGATTATATTTTTCACATAAGAATTGGATATCCTTTTTTTAAAAGAAAATTTTCTAGAGTTATGAAAAAATATTTTCTCCACAACAACACCAAAATTTTCACATATATATATATATATATCACTATATGAAAACAATAAATTACCAAATTTTTAAACACTCTTTAAAACATTATTATGATCAAATTCAATTATATATTTATAATTTCATAGTTCAATTTTTTTTCTTATGAGGAGTATTTCTCTTACATTTCATATTATTATCCCCCTTTTATAAGGTATTCCTTAACATCTTTGTTGATTGGTATCTAAATATGGTAAAATGCACCTTCACCTCATGATGTAACTCCTTTAAAATTCTCTAATTCTATAAAAATCATATAAATAATATTGACAGTCTTCCACCTCTTGAATTGAAAAGCATAATGATTGTTTATTTTATAAAACCCATTTGAAAAACATCTTTCCATAATATTCTTATCCTTTTTATCACCAATTAATTTTATGTTATTTTTAAAATAATATTCTTAAAAAATACATTCAAAAACCACCTTGGTACAAGATGGTTAGAACATGATCATTTATTTATTCTGACCATCATTAATTGTTACTCTAAAAAATATATTTTCATCATCAATTCCCTGTTTGAAATTTAAATAATTTACATTCTGGAAAACAATAAAAAACTTTTAGTCTCTGATAATGTTATTTGGTACAACATCAATCCAAAATATCCCTAATAGGGGGTGAATTAGGGTGATTAAAAAAATTAAGAAATCATCATTATTATCCATTTTTTCCTAAAAAATTATTATTCCTTGTTAGAAAGAACATGTTCAATATCTCAAAATTATATTTCACTCACCCATAATGTGAAATGAATTTAGTAAAAATTAATATGGAATAGTGATTTATCTAGGTTCACCCTTAAGGGATGATCGAAGGTGAATACACCAAGTGTTGTTACAATATAATAATTATTAACACTACTCACGATGATGCGCCAAGTATTTATCATGATTTATATTTTTTATAATATCACATTACACATGAACATATATATTTAGGATATATATAGGGATCCCATTATTGGTGGCCTAATTATTATATTATTCACACCCCGCATGTGAACCTGGTTGGGGGGGGGGAGTCTTTATAGTCCGAAATACATATAGGGGATATGGCCAGATATTATATGGTTAAGTATGTTAAATGGAGGTTTGGGGAGATGCGACTAGGTAGGGAAAAAACAATTTTTTGTTTTATATATATATATATATTATTTTGTTATTTTTTGATTTAAAAATATATGAAAGACCCATTAAGTGAGTTCCTTGAGTTGAGTGGAAGATGTTCTACATACCAAATCGAGTACCCTTGGTTCAATTTTTTCTAATCATTGTATATTTTTAATGGTTTATTGTCATTTTTAAATAATTTATTAGTTAATGATAAATATATGTGATGTAAATGGTTATAATTATCATCTATTAAATTTTTACCAAGTAGAAATGTTTCCCTATTTATAAAAGAACATAACACCCCTATATTTTTATTGTTTCCTCCAACCACACCTTCATGGTTTTATCACTATAATAAAAAACATATTATTTTTATAGTAGAAATTATATATGCGTGTTACCATATAATTAGTATTATATTATTATAACTTCTCTTAAATTTTTTTTTCAATGATCAATACATTTAATATATAAATACTACATATTATTATATGAATATTCACCATATAAAAAACGATCCATGCTACAACTATAAAGGATTGGTGTCTTTAGAATCATGTATACATAGATAAATAGTTCATAAAACATCTTTATATTATCCTAAAAAGTTATTCACAACTAAAACCCTTTTTATAACCATTATAATCAAAACATTTCTTCATATCCTATGGAAAATAAAATATAATGAACGGTGACATCAAATGATTTGTAAGGGTAAAAATGGAGAAATAAATGATCATTTAAACATAAAATGATTAGAAAGTGTATTATAACATGGGATAAACCTTTTAAAATCCTGAAAAATAATTTTTAGACCATAATAATGAGTTACGACATAAATATTTTCGTTTTATATTACATGAATAATAATGGAAACAAAGAATATGAGTCATGAGAACATAGGATTAACATATGATCATGTCATAAAAGGGTGTGACAAGTGTGGATTAGTCATAATCATAAAAAATTAAGGTAATTTATTCCCACAAACATAATCATTATATGTTAGGATTAGGAGAACCACCCATGTAACAAATTCAGGTTGGGAATAACCTCCCATGTACCCTCTTTATGGCTTGGGATAACTTCATATATACCCTTTAAGCACATTAAAAATTAAAAATTACCAAATGAAATAGAGAGATATATAATTAAATTACCACACATAACATAATCATAAATTAATTCATATTTATTCAAGAATATAATAAATACATTCATCATAACTTAACTTGTTGAAAATAAAATGATTTTTATTGATATTTCATCATTGTAACCATATAACATAAAAAAATGAAAAAAAAATATTATCATTAGATTACAACCATATTAAATTCTATTAAACATAAAATAATGTAATCATATATGAGAAATTACATTAAAATATCATAGGACTATTTCATAAGAAAAATATCCCTTTCATTTTTATATCACATCATAAAATCTGAAATTGTTGAAAATATTAACGAAAGTATTTTAATTTAGAAGAAACTTGGAAAAATATATAGGAAGATAAAAATTATTGAATATTAATGATGGGGGTATATATCATTCATGTCATGTATGTTTAATAAATGACTTCGTTCTCATTTTTAGTAAAAATTCAATTGTAACTTGTTCAAAAAAAGGGAAGAAGATTAATTTTCAAACATTTTATAAAAAGATAATAGTACATAAAATTATATAACAGATTCATTGGATAATACTAAAATATTATTGATATTTTTTTAGAAAGCATGGTCATGTAAGAAATATATTTTTTCTGACTAATAAAACATATTTATTTTATCAAAGTCAACAACCTGATCCCTTGAGTGCCTAAATGTGGAAAAAGAAATGAGAACACATTTTTTTAAAGAAATAAATAGAGGATAGAAAATTCATAATATTATGGAGAGGTACATAATAATATTTTATAATAGGAAACTTACTTATCAAGAATCCTGGTAAACAATGAGATTTTAACAAAAGACCCTTACCAATTTGGTAACTTTTGAATAAAACCTCATGAAATAGATATCAATATATGTATATGTAAAGACCCTTAATTTTCATTAGAATAATTATAAAAGTAACTAAAGTGAATTATATACACCAAATAAATGAAAAAATGTAAAAAAATCAAGTGTATCTTGGAGAAAAATGTGATATAAAAATCACATACATCATGTTAGACTTGCTTAAGAATCAATTTAAACACCTCTTCATCTGTAGGTCTCCATTGGATCCCTTCTGAAGAACACTATTAATGGTTTTTGAAATTTACGAAAACCTATAAATCATTACATGTAATTTTGATAAGATATTTGGGTAGGGGTTGGTTGATCTAGATGGCTCAAATTTTTGTATTAAAATGATAGAATGGGTGTCCTTCTTTAAGGGAGGGAAACGAAACAATTGGGATTATAATAAAGAATAAAATATATGTAATTATTTCTCAAGAGATATAAAAAAACATTTATATATATTCTAATATAAAGAGAATATGGTTGAAATATTATCATCCAATGAAATTTAGATAGTTTTTTCTATCATTTTAAAACTTATCTTTTGGTTTAACCCCTTCGTTATCCTATTTGAACCTTAATAGTGGTAACTATATTTTAAACTTTTAAGGTTTATAATTTTACTTTTGAATTAAAAAATATACCATAAATTTCAAAGCGATAATATTTTTAACTATTAATAATCCTTCTTGTACTCTTTCAATATTTTTATGATATTTTAATGAGTTTAAAAAATATATTATCTAACATAATATATCATTAATGTCGTTTTTGAAAAAAATACATTATGTTGACTTTAGATACATATATATAGTTATAAACTTAAAATATAAACATTTTACACACCCTTAAAATGTTATATTTGTCTGAAACATTTTTGGAACATAACAATTCACACAAATTTTATTAATTTTAAAATTTTTAAAAATAATTTATTTTATTTTTCAATTAAATGAATAAAAAATATATCGGTTTTTTATAATCATTTAAATAAATCATTCAATTATGAAAAATCATAAATAAATTACCATGATAATAAAAATTAACTATTATTTAATATATAAATTTAAAAATAAAATTATCATATATTTTCTTTATCTAATAATTATCTAGATATTAAATTCAATAGAGTGATATTTTTGAATTTTAATTATATAAAATAATATAAATTTCATTTTCAATGGAAAATGTCACGAAAATGACATATATTTGAATTCTGGGACGCCTAAGGTCAAATTTCATCCATCTAGTTATGTGATGTTTTGGAAGATTTAGAGACCTTATATCATTGTTTTAACCATGTTTTACCCATTTTAACCTTACTGAGGTGAAAATTATTTAACATTGATATTATTCATCATGACCAAAAAATATAAGGGACCTTTTTACAAAAATTTTATCTCATTACTCAAAAAATAATGTAATAATTTTTTTTAAAATTCAGTCTCAATAAAATTAAAAATAAATTTAAATATTAGTGTGTAAAATTTATTGAATTTTTTTTTGAAAAATATTATTTTAAGCAAAAAAATTACGTTACATTAAAGGCATTACTATTTCTAGTTAAAGTGGAATTAATTAAAATTTTCTAAATAAAATTGATTATACGCTACTTTTGAACGTAATTTAAAATATAAAGGGACTTTTACATTTCACCATTTAAAGAAAATAAATGAATTTATTCAAAAAAAATAGGTATCT
This sequence comes from Viscum album, assembly GCA_963277665.1. Classification (NCBI taxonomy): domain Eukaryota; kingdom Viridiplantae; phylum Streptophyta; class Magnoliopsida; order Santalales; family Viscaceae; genus Viscum; species Viscum album. The sequence continues at coordinate 1,626,257,613 of OY728161.1, read as the reverse complement.
TCACTATTCATTGAAAAATCAATATTTTTTGATAATTCTGACATTTATCCTTGAAATAATTTAATATTATGACTTAAAAAATGAAGTTCATTTTTTCCAATATATTTTCTCGAGGTGTATGAAATTAAATTTATGATTTTCTCATAAAATGAAATACATGCAATTTTTGCGAAAAAAATATTTTTAAAGAATAAAATGACTACTAGAAACTGAGTACTCATTTATCAATATATTTTAATTATCTAAGGTGTTTTCATATATTTCATCCAGAAATATTGTAATTTATATTCACTCCACCAATTTAATAGCTATTTTAAAATGATATAATGTAATAACATTTCATGGTTTGTTAATACTATGTTTTTCATCTTAGATATGCTCTATAATATATTTTTTTTCTAAAATATCCTAGTGTTACATCCACTCACCCCTCGCCCCAATTTAATAAATTCAATCCTCATAATTTAATCATTTTTATGGTGATTTTGGGTTTGATATTTTAAAGTTCCTTTGTTGAAAATTTTAATCATTAAAATATTTATTAAAAATTAATATTTAATATAAGGAATGTGAAATATGAAGTTTATCTATAGTAAAACACAACTACGGTCTAGATATTATATCATTACTGATAATTATAAAATATCTACATGGAGGGAAATGTTAATGTCCAAATAATCATCGAAGGTGACAAAGAACATTGATAATAAGAATGTTAATGATCATGAAAAATATAATTACCACATAACCCTAAATCAATGAGGTGTGAAAATGGCCTTTGATTCAGTAGAAATGAATATAAAATGATAAAATTATTTTTTTAATTTCCATTTCCAAGTGTTTAGAATTTTCATTACCATATAGAATAATAACATAATGAAATACACTTTTTTGACAATTATAATTTCATCCATTAATCAATTTCCACCATAATCTCTTATTTTTCTCCAAATAATGTTTATTCAAGATGAATTCTTCATTTAGGAAGAACTAAAAACAACTTCGTAATCAATGAAGATAAATTAATCTATTCCTCATAAAATTAAATATGAATGAAAACTAAATGGTAAGATAATATCTAAAATGTATAAATCTTAACTCAAAATTTTCCACAATAATAAGTGGGGTTCAACATAGATCTTTTAATTAATAACCCAAATTCCAAATTACCATAATAAAATTATCATTAAGTAATTTTTTAACCTCAAAAGGTGATCTCATACATTCCAGCTTACATCCCCAAAAATTTGATTGTATTCTTCCTAAATAATCTTTCTAGTTTAAGAAAAGTTTATCCAAAGGGTTATATATACTTCATCCTAATCAAATGTCTCCTAAAATATCATCAATATCTAAGATAAATCACTATATAATAGTATAATATAGAGAACTTGACCAAAATATTATAATTCGAAATTATATACTAACCATAAAAAAATCCTTAGCTTGTTAATAAATATCTAAAAAAATATAACCAGGTAAATGAATATACTTTCAACCATAAAGATTATCTATATCTCACTGTCCAATAGACCATTATTAAAATAAAATAAAATTATATATTAAACCAAAAGGATTATTTAATCCTCAGTATAGTATTCTTTCTAAAATCCAATAAAAGTTTCAAATCACCTGAAAATACCATTACTTAAAACCTCAAAAGGGGTATATATGCCTTTAAACTAATGATGAGTCTTAAACATACAGACCCATGATGGTATCTAAAAATCATATGTCAACCCCACTTTAAAAGATATATAGTTAAAAAATTTAACTCAATCATTATTCCTAAAATAAAATCATAGAACATTTTCATAAATACAATCATTCAAAAAACACCCTCAAAGACAACCTCAAACACTTTTTCATCAAATTAAATACCAAATTATAGGTCACCAATATTATTATATTTACTTCATTAATATCTATAATCTCTTTATTCCAAATAAACATTATCACATTAATACTAAATCTCATTTCTTGTTTATCAATACATTTAAATATATGTTTCAAAACCCTAAACTAGAGCTATTATGAAACAATTATTATATGTTTCATGATTCCTATATTCAATATGTCATTGATATACCAAATGTAAAAAATAATTCTCAAATCCTGATATATAAACACATCAATACATTCATTAAAATTAGTAGTGCATAATCGTCCCTTCCATGGTTTTGGTGTCAACCCTTAGCTTAGGGAATTATCTCGTATAATGCCCATATTCCCACACATATTAAAATAATATATATATATATCTGGTAAATTTTGATGGAATTTATTTCCCTCCATCAAAAAATTCATTTTTAATTTGTAATTACACTATTTATTCCATTAATTTCCATACATAAAATATATTCACATTACATTAGGACATTATATTTATTTCATATTCCAACATTCTCTACACGTGGAAAGTTGAGTCATGTTTCCTCTATAGTCCTCCAGAAATTACATCTCTATATTTTTAAGTGTGTCAAGAAACTCACCCATGTTGAGATTTTTAATCATAAAATGAGATAGGTTATTAGGAATAATTATAGGGTTTCACCTTCCAACTATTATTCACTTGTATTCACATGATCATAATCATTCCTTTGTCTGTCACATTCAACATTAACAGAAACCCACCTACTTCCAACAATTAAACAAAAGAAAAATATATACTATGAGAAATAATAATCACAGTGAGAAATCATATTGTTATGAAAAATAAATCATAGGATATCTAGAACATAAAACATTATTTTCAATCGATGATCCCATAGGTTTAACCTTTTCCAACTTTAGTTTTCATTTATTCAATTACTTCATAAAAGATCATATATAAAATGGGATCTAAAACAGTCATATCCCCAAGGAATGTCAAACACGGGGCATAAAAGGCTAACAATCATTGTGCACTATAATTACAGTCGATATATACTTAGGAAATACATTTTGACGTTATTACGACTATATGTATCTATTCGAAAATAATGTCCACTTTTATTATCCAAAAAGGGATGTTTCTAAATGAAAAACAAACTCCTTCCTATACCATAACGTATGAATTTTTCTTATACATAATATAATTCTAATGGTTGTCACTAAATGTTTCTCATCATAGATTCCAAATTTAATTAAACTTTTCTATAATACCAATAATGGAGTCCCATAATTTTCAAACATATATATGACATATTATTCGTGTCCTTGAAGAGTAAATTTTTCATTCAAATGAGAAGAGAAAACAAGGCCCAGAGGGAATTACAAGGCCATAGGACACACCAGAATAGGGGAACAAAACAAATGATGACCGGGGGAATCCCCTCAAATAATGTTAACCACCACCAGTTTCAGGATTTTTAGGTTGTGGAAAAGTAAACGGTCTGGTCCAAGGAGGTTAACTGAAGACATGTAGTCTGTGACATTTTCTCCCTCTCTCCAAATATGAAGCACTCTATTGTAAAATCCTATGAATCCACGACAGTCCCTGAATGCATACAAAACTGACCAAGGGGTCACCCCCTTGCAGTGAATAGCTTTATTCAACAACATTGAATCTATTTCAACCTTAGTAATTTGCAGGCCCCTCTGGCTACAAATATTGAGACATGGATGCATGGACATGGTCTCTTCTAGAAGGGTTGTTCTCTAACCCAACCAAATAGAGAAATCCAAGTACACTGGACATGAACTATTATGACTACCCTGACTCTTTTCATAACCCACGAGATGCACGATGCATTGGTGTTGAGTTTCCGATCCCTCGATGGAGGATGCCAGCGTATCCAATTATAAGATGATGAACCACCATCCACCTGGGGTAAGGAGGTCCCTGTGCAGAACCGCTATAGAGACAGAGCATCTCTCTAATTTCCCAGCATCCTGATCAAGTCGATAATCAGGATAGTAGACCTAGTAGTGATTTCTTGACCTGAGGATTCTACCCCCTCATAAATCCTCTTAGGCCTTGCATGCAACATACTATAACAACAAACACGCAGTATTACTGAGCGAACCCACCACTATGCGCCACCATTCCTTGAATCATTATACCAGCGAACCAAGAACGATTGATCTTCCACTGACAATAAATAAAGTGATGTGAAATCACCAAGGTTCCCCCAAGCCTCACGCACCCAGTCACTCTCAAAGAAAAGGTGTCCAGAGCTCTCACACGCATCTGGTGTCTAGGTGAACACCACACCGCTAGAAGTTTTCATCAGTTGGAAGAGCCCTATTACTTATTCTCCAGGTGATGAACTTGTATTTGGTGTGGATACCCCTCGTCTAAATGATATCATGCAATGAATCGTCTTGTCCCTTCAAGATGATAGTCCGATGGAAATCCTTAATGGTAAAAACCCTATAAGGTGAAGGGGTTAACACAAACATATCCAAATCAGATGACAACCTGATGCGGAGAAAAAACTCATGCTGATCCCTGATCAGAACAACCCAGGTAAAATCTGGGTACTAGCTGGCTTCACAAACATAGATGTTCATGACTGGGCATCCAAGGAATCCAATGATCATGCCACTCCAGTTGTGGTGGAAAAGCAGGACGTCTCCATTCCCAACGATCCAACAAGCATGCCTCTATATAAAATTTATGATGTGACCAAGCTCATTATAGATGGTATTAGTATGGCCTTTAGTGAAAAAATAATTGTTAGGTCCACAAGGATGAGTGCCCTCAGAGGGGGGGGGGGGTGAATCCAGGAATTACTAATTTAAAATTAAATCCCATTCTGATCTTGTTTCGCTGTTAAGAAAAACACTCTTCTCTCTCTTTCCTGTTGCACAAAGTAAATATAAATTAAATCATGCACATGACACAACAATTTTTACTTGGTTCACCGCTAAGGGAAACGTCCGAGGAGCATACGCTGGCAGGTTTTCGGTCATACCAAATTCTACTAAACTTCACTAGCTGTGGATTACAAGGTTTGGCCACAGTCACTCTGTCCCAGGCTCACTGCCTTTACAAGGATTAGGGTCAGCTCACTGCTTTCCCAATGTTCACTCCCTATTTCTCTCTCTCTCTCAAGCTCACTGCTGGTGGAGAGGATCACCTTCTTCCTCTTCCTTTTATCACTCTTCTGGAAGGGATCTAATCACAGTTTATAGACTTGTAGGTCGCTTCATTTTCATTAAGGAATGCATCTTCCTCTATATGTAGATGCTCTGTTGAAGTCTAGATTTCACCCGTAGATGAATCTCACTTTGCACCGAAGGTATCAGGAAATCTTTCATCTTTCACACAACCCTGAATAACCGTTGTGAATCAACCCTTACTCGGCGCACAAGTCTAACTCGGCACGCAAGTATCGTCACATAGTTCACAAATAGTGCACAGGTCCACCTCAACTACCTGCACGACACAAGCCTTTTCTCCTCTAAACCTGCGTGACTCAGCCCCTTCTATGCCCAAACCAGTATTGGTGCACAACTACCAACTGACGCTCAACTTCAAACACTAGCGCACAAGTCCACCTACGCGACCACACACCACCTGCGTGCCCACCACACCAGTGCAATGGGATATCTGATTTTTATAAGTGTTGAACTCTATGGAAAATGAGGTGGGGTGGTCTAGTATTTATAGCCATTTTGAACAACCTGCGCGATGTCATGCAAGTCTATCGTCGATGCATAAGTCTAAGCGCACAGGTCTCTTCCCCTGCAAGTCACTTGCGCGACCAAACCAATACCTGCATGACCACCTTTCCTTTGCCATATTTTTACCTCTTGATCTTGAAAAACAATAGGCACGCATGTTCTTAAGCTTCCAAGGCATCGGCACACAAGTCTCTTCACGGCGCACAGGTCACCTGCGCGACCACAACAACACATGCGCGACCCTCTTTCCATTTCCATATTTTGATGCTCTGAACTTGAAAAACATATGGCACCCAAGTTTCTTCTACTTCAATTGAACTTCATGTAGTTCCCTTTTCCAAAATACACTTATCGTCATTTGTCGATTTTCAGGCCCAAAAATTTGGCAAACACGGGTAAACGACACCACCTTGTATCTGTTATTTTTTTACTGCCTCCAAATCATCCATTCCTTTGTCGAAGTTCTTGAATCAAACATGGATCTTTGACCACATCTCTTAAACTTTACATTACACCATGAAATCCACTTTGTTAAAAAATATTTATGTCATGGTTTTCTTTGTCAACAGTCACAACATAGTTTTCCACTTTGTCAACAAACACAATCGCCTAAAAAATGCTTCAACGATACCTTGAGGGATTTTTTCATAACAATATCCCCCATTGGGTTTGTTGAAAACTCTCATAAAAATATATATTGTTAATTCTTCAGCCACCATTTGCCTATTGCGATTCCGATAGTGATCAAGGATTTACTCAACACATACTCTAAGCACACATGAGCAATGCTTGGCATGAGAAACAAGAGTAAATGAAATGTTCATCAATGAATCACTTCATCTCTGAAACCCACTATTGACCTCAAACTGATACCAAATTATACCAAACTAATACCACATTTGGGAAATAATCTTTCCACCCCCCAACACCACTCTTCTACATTTATCACGATCCTCAGCTATCGTGATATCTATTCTTTGATCGATCACATCTAACATCATCAATTTTTAAAACAAAATTATCCCCCTTTCTTATAGATCTACCCCTATCTCACTTCTCCAAATGTTAGATTCTCCCCATATCATTCCTGATTTCTCAAATAGCCTCACAATCATCCCCTTGATCAATCACTATTTTCCCCCTTTGTCAACAAACCCAAAGGTCGCTCCTTTGTGGTCAGTAATAAAGTAGAGAATGCATATCATCAAATTATAGAAAGACAAATCATACATTGGGGAGAGGGTGTGGTTCCACATCCATACTCTTTCAAGTGCGGGGAGTCGACTGAACTCCCAGATCCAGTCGATGTCTCTCAAAAGCTTCCTTGGTTAAGGCCTTCGTCCGAATGTCTGCAACCTGTAGCTCTGTAGGCACATACTCCAACCTCACAATTCCTTTCTCAACCTTCTTCTTGACAAAATGATACTTTATCTCATTGTGATTTTGCCTTGAGTGATGGATGGGATTTTTGACGAGATTTATAGCACTTGAGTTATCACACTGGATTATGATCGGAGACTTCACTTCAACTCCCATATCGTCAAGCTGTAGCTTCATCCACAATATATGTGTGCATGTTTGAGTGACCACAATATACTAAGAGTCCACGATGCTTAATGAAATTCAATCTTACTTCTTGCTTAGCCAAGAAATACACAATCCACCAAGATAGAATGCGCCTCCTAATGTTGATTTTTTGTCATCTGCTGATCCGTCCCAATCTGCATCTGTGTAACCTAATAACACTAATTGGGATTTTTCATTATACATCAGACCAAAATCCATGGTGCCTTTGATAAACCGAAGAATTATTTTCACTGTAAGCATGTGAAATTCCTTGGGATTACTCTGATATCTCGCTGCTTGGGATGTTGAAAAAACAATATCAGGCATTTTTGCGGTCAAGTACAAAAAACTTCTAATGATTTGCCTATATTCTGTGATATTAACTTCCTTGCCATCCTCATATTTTGATAATTTCATCCAGGTAGCAACCAGAGTCATCATCTCCTTGGAATTATCCATGAAAAACTTTCATAAAACCTCCTTGGCATATTTGTATTTAGAAATGAATGTCACATTCCTTCCTTGTGTCACCTGTAGACCAAGGAAAAAGGTTAGCTCACCAATCATTAATATTTCAAACTCATTTTTCATGAATGCGGAATATTGGGTGCACTGAGCTTCATCTGATCCGCCAAATATTATGTCATCAACATAAAAAAAACACCATCATCTTTTGATTACTATTGTTGCTGACATAGATATTTTAATCAACTCCCTCACGTTGGAAACCAAGTTTCTTCAAGTACAGATCAAGCCTTGAGTACCATGCTCATGGTGCTTGTTTCATCCCATACAATGCCTTCATCATCCTGAAAACTTTGTTCTCATCATCATGAATGAGAAAACCATCTGGATGCTCAATATATACCTTCTCTTTTAGAACACCATTCAAGAATGTAGATTTGACATCCATCTGGAACACTTTGAACTTTCTTTGCACTACTATGGAAAAAAATATTCTGATTTTCTCTAGCCTTGCAACTGGTGAAAATGTATCATCAACATTTGTTCCCTATATCTGGGAGTATCCCTTGAACACTAGTCGTGCTTTGTTCTTAATCACTGTGCCATATTAATTCATCTTGTTGTAATAGACCCATTTAGTCTCGATGACATTCTTGTCTACTGGCCTCGAAACAATATACCATGTCCGGTTCTTCTCAATCTGATCAAGCTCTTCATTCATATCATGAACCTAGTTTTCATCATCAGCTACATCAGAAAAACATTTCGGATCCACCTAAGATAAAAATGATGTTTGCTGTAATGATTTCATTCTTCGAGTCTGAACTAGAGCTATCGGATCACCAATGATATTATTCCTATCAATTTCATCTCGACTCTTTGGCTTCCTTTCAGACACAGACTTGACACTTTCTTGTTCATCATCAGTATCTTCTTCTCATTCAGCCTCTACCACTTCTGCTCCCCCTGTGTTACTTACCTCATCATCACTTTCATCCAGAAACTATTCACAGGGTCATTGAGTATTCTATTCATTTTCAACTATAGTGACATCATTTCTCTCAACAATTTTTCCAAGCCTTTTGTTGGAACATTTATATGCTTTTCTTTTCCCTGAGTAGCCAAGGAATATCCCCTCATCTCCTCATGACTCAAAATTACTATGATTTTATTTATTGAGAATTAAGCACTTACTCCCAATGATTTGAAAGTATTTCAGCGTTGTCTTCTTTCCGTACCACATTTCATACGGAGTCTTCCCTTTCTTCGGACATAGCAGATACCTGTTCGAAATATAGACCGATGTCAAAACTGCATCCTTCCAAAATTTCTCTGGTAGGACCTTTTCAATAAGAATTGTTATGTTCAATTTGTTGATGATCCTATTTCTCCTCTCAACCACTCCATTCTATTGGGGAGTTCTCACTAATAAAACTTGATGCCTTATCCCGTGTTTCTCGAGATATTTTTCGACTTGACTGTTTGTGAATTTCGCACCATTATCAATATGAAACTTTTGATTTTTTCTGCCCAAGAATCCTTTCTGATTCCCTCCTATACTAATTTATGCAACTGAACACCTCTATCTTATAGGTAACGACAAATACCCAGGCCATTCTGCTATAATAATCAATGAAAAGAACATAGTACATTTTCCCATTTATAGCTCATGGTGAGATAGGTCCACATACATCAGCATGCACCAATTCGAGTACTCTTGTTGATTTCTATTCCTTTGGCATGTTTGTCTTTCTGATGATCATCCCTTGTTGGAAAGCATCACATGTACGAGTGCGATCACGTGATTGTTTGAGAAGGTCTCTAGCAGCCTCACACTTTACTAGATCTTCCATGGATGGTTGGTATAGATGACCAAGTCACTTATGCCACAACTGGTTTTATTCCTCTCTAGATAAAAGGAACGTATCTTTTTCCCCACCTACAAAGTAAATATTTCCCTTTTTACTTTTTCCCTATAGAACAACTGCTCCATATTTTCCTTTCACAACACACATCTTCTTGGTAAATCGGATAGAGTGGCCAGAGTCACATAGTTGACTGACACTGATCAAGTTATGACTAAGACCCTCTACAACCAAGACATGAGTACATCTCATTTCTTTTCCCCCAAACATGGATTTTCCAGAGCTAACAATCTTCAGGCCTTCATCATTTCCAAATTTGAAAACTCCTTCTTTGTCATATTTTATGCCTGTAATAAGATCCTTATTACCTGTCATTTGAGAAGTGTAACCACTATCAAGGATCCATACACCAGAGTGATCTGATGCCTTAAGGGAAGTTTCTGCCACTATAACCTTCTCATTTTTCTTCTTCTTGGTCTACACTTTTTCCTTCACAGTCGTCATGGATTGAGACTTCTGTTCTTTCATAGAGTATGATGGACCAACTTTATCTTGAAAAGCCGAAAATCTGTTCTTCATTTTTAACTCACATGTTGGTTTATTGATCTGCTGCTTGCAAACGTTTTGATTTGTCTTTGGAACATTTCTCTGTATGGTCGAAGTGCATTACCTAGCGATGTGCCCAAATCCACCCCATAAAAAACAATGTCCTTCGAAATATTTTCTGGAAAACCGTTCTCTGTTTGGATTCCATCTCTGTTCTTGTTCTTCTTGATATCTCTTGGCTATAGAACACACATAATTTGAATTTACCATCTTCCCACAAAAATAACACCTAATATATGGTGCATTATTTTGTGTTACTTCAACACTACGAGTTTCCCCTTGGGATCTCTAAATATTATTATTCTGCTTTGTTCCCAAATCAACCTTCAATTTCGGGATGGGTGCTTGCGGTTTGACTTCAACTACCATAGATTTTTTCTTCTTATCAAGAATTGAATTAGCCTTAATGTCTGAGATCAATTGCTACTTCTTTCATACTGAACAACTAGGCACCTATTTCACCTTTTCAGTCTTCATAATGACTTGCTTTCTTGACATCACATTGGTGGTCAAGTGTTTTTCTTGATCCTTCATTTTTCATCGCAGACTAACCACTTCTTCTTCAATCTCTTTGATACATCTGACTTACTCATTTCATGTGTTAGTCAGACAATCAATTTCCTTCTTTTGTTCCTCAATTTTAAGCTTATACTCACCAATATTTTCTGAGCTCTCTGGTGTTGAATATTTTAGTCTTTCAATTTCTTCTAACAGCTCAGAATTTTCTTCATCCTGTTGTTGCATGTAGAGTTTGGCATCACGAACCACTTTATTGGCTCTCTTCGTTTTGTCTCTCCAAACGTCTATCTCCTCAAGATCTACCTCCAATTCGGCTTCCATATCAACTCTTCCTTAAACTTATTCTTCTTATTCTCCAGCATTAGTTTCTTCCTTTTCATGAGAAATTCTGACGACCGCCACCATAGAATTTTATCCACAATCATTTCAGTTTTCAATATCCTCAACCTCTTCAACCTCAGACTCATCTGGACTATCTATTTCTTGTGAAATAAGATTCTTCTTCTTGAAGAAATTTCTCTTGAACTGCTTCTTCCCTTTAAAAAAGTCTGAAGATTTATTCTTGGGAATTTCAACATCATCTTCATCATTTTCTTATTGAATCTTTTTGGGGAATCTTGTTGTGAGATGTACAACCTTTCCACATCTAACGCATGCAAGAGGAAGTTCCCTTTGAACTTTCCTTTTCCTCTTTGATGGTTTGAGGAGTGGAATGACATTACCTCATATATCTCTTCTTCCTCCTGAGAATATTCAATTTTGAGCTTCTTCATAGCCTTAAATTCCACCTCTTTGGATTTCCCCATTTCCAAAGTGTCGTTATCATCATTTCTCATTTCCTATGCAACAAGGGTGTTGTGCAGGTTATCCAATGTCAATTATTTCAGTTCTTTATCTTCCAAAACCTAAACTTTCGGATTAAACCGAGGTCGAAGATTTCTTAATATTCACTTCACAATTTTTATGTATTCGATAATTTTTCCAAGACGTCGCATGTCTTCTACCACAATATTTACCCTGTCAAAGAATGCATCAACAGACTCATTGGGGTTCATTCTTATATATTCATACTTGTTCCATAACACTTGCAGCTTTGCCTCTATGACCTTTGTATCCCCTTCATATACATTCAAAATCCTTTCCCACATGGCATGTGGCGTTTTTCATGACATCACCTTTGTATAGATGGAATTGGAAAGGGCTCCCCACAATGCATTGATTTCTTTTCCATCAACATCCAACTCTCTATGCTCAGCTTCTAATAATGCACCACTATTAATATATATTGTGATACCATGCATAGAAGCTGAAAACACATCCATTCTCAAAGATCGGAAATAGTATTGCATTAGATTATTCCATATCTGAAAATAATATCCGTCGAAGATCGGAATCCCATTATGATTAGTGACCTCTATTGAGAGAAAAACTAATATCAACCTTTCCCTCTGATACCAATTGTTTGGTCCACAATGTTGAGTACCCTGAGAGGGGGGGGGGGTGAATCAGGGTATAAATAATTAAAAATTAAAGCCCGTTCTAATCTTGTTTCTCTGTTAAGAAAAAAATTCTTCTCTCCCTTTCCCGTTGCACAATGTAAACAGAAATTAAAGCATGCACATGACAAAAAATTTTTTACATTGTTCACCGCTAAGGGCTACGTCTAAGGAGTATATGCTGACAGGTTTTCGGTCGTACCAAATTCCACTAAACTTCACTAGCTGTGGATTATAAGATTCGGGCACAGTCACTTTGTCCCAGGCTCACTGCCTTTATAAGGTTTAGGGTCAGCTCACTTCTTTCCCAAGGGTCACTCCATATTTCTCTCTCTCTCTCTTTGGCTCACTACCGGTGGAGAGGATCACATTCTTCCTCTTCCTTTTCTCACTTCTCCAGAAAGGATCCACTTACAGTTTATAGACATGAAGTTATCTTCATTTTCAAGAAGGAATGCATCTTCATCTATATGTAGATTCTCTGTTGAAGTCTATCTTTCACCCGTAGATGAATCTCACTTTGCACCAAAGGTATCGGGAAATCTTCCAGCTTTCACACAGCCCTAAATAACCGTCGTGAATCAACCCTTACATGGTGCACAAGTCTAACCCTATGCGAAAGTATCAGCGCGCATGGCACAACTGGCGCACATGTCCACCTCAACTAACTTTGCGACACAAGCCTTTTCTCCTCTAAACTTGCGCGACTCAACCCCTTCTACACCCAAACCAGTATTGGCGTGCAACTACCAACCATCGCTCAACTTCAAACACTGGCGTGCAGATCCACCTACGCGACCACAAACCACCTCCGTGACAACCACACCAGCGCGACGGGAGCTCTGATTTTTCTAAGTGTTGAACTCCATGGAAAATGGGGAGGGGTGGTACAATATTTATAGCTATTTTGAACACCCTACTCGACGTCGCACAAGTCTTCCTTCGGTGTGCAAGTCCTAGCGCGCTGGTCTCTTCCCCTGTAAGTCACTTGCACGACCAAACCAATACCTACGCGACTACCTTTCCTTTTCCATATTTTGATCTCTTGATCTTGAAAAACAACAGGTGCTCATGTTCTCAAGCATCCAAGGCATCGGCACGCAAGTCTCTTCACGATGCATAGGTCACCTATGTGACAACACCATCACCTGCGCGACCCTCTTTCCTTTGCAATATATTGATGATCTGAACTTGAAAAACATATGTTGTGAAAGTTTATTCTACTTCAATTCAACGGCGCACATGTCCCTTTACCAAAAGCCACTTGTCTTCATTTGTCAATTTTCAGGACCAAAAAGTTGGAAAACACTGGAAAACGGTTCCACCTTGTATCTGTACTTTTTGTACCACCTCTAGATCATCCATTCCTTTGTGGACATTCTTGAATCAAAAATGGATCGTTGACCACAACTCTTGAATTGTACATTCCACTATGAAATCCCCTTTGTCATCAAATTTTTATGTCATGGTTTTCTTTCTCAACAGTCACAACATAGATGTCCACTTTGTCAACAAAAAAAAATCACCTCAAAAATGATTCAATGATACTTTGAGGGATTTTTTCCCAACAAGAATCTCCCAAAGGAACCCATTCATGGTATGCCCCCACATGGTATATTGTTCCAATACCCCCATTCATGTTTTGCATGCATTCCACTGAGGGTATCCTCAAGGCTATGGATGTTGATCCCTCCATCATAGTCCGACCACACAATCCTACCCCAAGAGACACAATAATGCTTCCCCTTTCCCTTGGGGTCCCAAATAAAAATGGAAAATCCCATCAATGAATTTGAAAACTCCCTTTGAAACCATGAAGGTTGAGGGGGCATGTACCGAGGTGGTGAGCAAAACACGATTCATGAGAGTAATTCTACCTCCCAAGGACAGAAGCTTATTCTTATCATTGAGAACCCAATCTGTGATTCTATTTATGAGGGGATCGAAATAGTGGATACGAGTACGTCCAGAAGACAGGGGATTCCCAAGGTAGTTCATGAGAAAGGTCGTTCTTTTCATATCCATAAGATGACCCACTATTAAAACTTGGATGGGAGGGCATTTGCAGGGTAAGAAAAAATTACTCTTTCTGCTATTGATGCTATGGCCACACCAAAGACCATAATCCTCTAGTTTCCTATTCAAACACCCAAAGGATCTACTTGATGCATTCATGAAAATAATAGTGCCATCCGAAAACATTATGCGAGACAATGAGGGAAAGTTTTATTTGTGGTGATATGGAAGCATGCGACCACTATCCAGGCTATGGTGAATAAGACAGTTGAGCACATCAAGGGCAGAAAAAAAAACAGGCTCTGGGATATGGGATCCCCTTGAAGGAGGGCCTAGGTTGTCTTGAAGAAACCAAAGGACTTCCCCAAAAATGATATTTCCAACGACGATGAGATGAAATAGAAAAATAGGATGTCAATATTCCAAGAAGAGAGACCCAAACCTACCAACACTCTATTGATGAAACTCCATTCTACCTGATCATATTCATTGTTCATGTCATGTTTTATGGTTGTGTTAGACCCTCGGAATTTGTGGTTAATGTTGATAATCATTTACTGGATCATAGCTATTGCTCTCTGGATGCATCTTCCTTTCACAAAACTGTGCTACTCCAATGAGACCCACTATGAAAGCAGAGCTATGAGTCAAGAGTTAATGATTCTGGAGAGAATATTATATGGTATGTTTCAAATTCTCATAGGTCAAAACTAATGGATCAAGGATGGGTTCTTAGACTTGTTAATCAAAACAACAGTAGTATCAAAAGAAACGTGCGTCAGATTCCCACCCCGAAAGATGTCTTGAAAAGTGGTGATCATATCACTCTTTAACACCTCCCAAGAGGCTCTGTAAAAATAAGTGGGGAATACATATGGTCCAACTGCGCTATCCTGATTGAGAATAATCATGGAATTAAAGATCTCCTTCTCTAGAGGAAGGGCCCCTAGGATTTCATTATCCTTGTCTGTAAACCCATGCAGGATGGAATCAAAAAGGTCCATGTTGATGCCTGAGTACCCCATAGGCCATTGGATGTTAGGTCTAGCCAAAAGATCACTTATGTACTTATTGTCCATCTCCCCCACTATGCATCTATCATCAGTAATGTACCCATCCTCCAACAAGATGTTCAGGTGCTCCAGCCTTTTCCTCTCCTTAATGCATGCATGGATGTAAGCTGTGTTGTTAACCCCCTCCTTCAGCCACTTGATTCTCACATTCTCCCTTGAAATGTGCTCTTGTTTCAGAAACATGTCTGTCAGAAGATCTTTATTTCTAAAAAAGTCAGAGAAAACATGTTCGTTCCACCCTTCCTCAAGACTATGCTCAAGGTAGTCAACTTCTTATGAACTGGACGTCATGTCCCTACCCTGTAGAGGTAGATCTGTCTACCACACCTATATACTTTTCTTTAGCCGCCTAAACTTTTTATGTAAGGCATCCCATGTATTCCCCTAAGTAGGATCCAACCAACTATCAACAAATGTGACATGGAAAGATGTCTTGTTTTCCCCATGTCAATTGTATCTGAAGCGCTCAAGTTTATCATGACTGAAAGATTGCATGGTCAGTAATGGAGAGTGATCTGAAATGCCTCACACTAGATGAACCACCTTGGTGCCACCATACTTGGAGATAGAATTACCATTCGCCAAGCACCTACCTAGGGATATCTATAACTAGTTAGACCCCCACTGATTATTTCACCATATAAATCTATCCCCTGTGTATCTGAGGTCCATGAGTCCCTTACTAACCGTAAATTGAGAAAACTCTTGACTGGCTCTCCTTCTGAATGGACCTCACCCCTTCCTCTCATCAAGATCAATGATCACATTAATGTCCCCCCAAAAATCAATGGGACATCACTTGGATCAAAAGAGTTGAGACCATTCCAAAGGCACTCCCTCTGGTTAGGTTCACAGTTTAAATAGATAAAGGAGACAAAAAAGGTAAGGGGGTCGCATGTAGCCTTCACTTTGAAGAACTAGTCTCCCAATTGGACCTATTCCACCTTGAGACTCATATACCAAAATATCCAAATATGGTGGTTAGATTTAGTTGCATGAAAGAAACCATTCATTTTAATTTTCTTGTAATATTCTCCAATCCTGTCTGAGTTGTGTTTGTGCTTATGGAATCCAACCAGAGCAATATTGTGTTTGATAACCTCTAAAGAAACAATGTCTATTTTGATCTGAGGTCCCAATCTGTGAGAATTCCATATAAGTATTGGAATCATTGAAACTTGAACATTCTAGGAATGGATCTAGAACTCAAAGACTTCTCAAAATGGGAGGAATCCTTCTCTTTTTGTTCCCTTGTCTTAGATCGTGTGCAATCCCCCTTATCCTCAGGCTGAGGTTCGTTGGGAGAAGCACCTTTCACCAAAGGTTGAGAAAATATCCTGCCCCACCTTCCCAAGGTTGATTTTGATATTCTCCCTAATCCATGATATGGCATGTAGGAGCGGGAGACAATGAAACCTCTTTCAGTGGGACACCCTCAGGAGAAGAGATAATTTTAAGAGATATTGCTTCACCAACCAACACTCCTTGGGGCGTGATGGGGTCGATAATGTTAAGAGCCATGAGGCCATAGGGTTGAGTAAGGAAAAAAGGATGAATTTCCATTCCACGAATTCATGTAGGAAAGACAACATTGAGAAGGAGAGGGAAACCATTACCAATGCAAGCCTTAGGCACCCATTGCAGCCCAAATGGTACGATCTCATGAAAGGATACAATGATATCATCTGACCCCGAGTTCAGGTGTCGTCCTGGGTGAGAGTAGGATCAGGGGTAGGTGAACATCAGAAAGAGTCTGATCATCCCCAATCATTGTACCCGGGTGATCCCCACAATGATGGAGAGGCCAAGGAGCACATGACCAAAACCGAAGGGTGTTACCCCTCCGCCTGCCCTGCCCACTATGTTGGCACACCTATAGAGAATTCCCCTAAAGGAGACAATGAGAAAATAATCTTGGGAACACGAGGTAGGAGATGTCCTAGCCCTTGAGGAATCACCTCTACACCCTGAGAGTGAGGTTCTCTAGAATGGTAAGGGAGATAGACATTTCCATGCAAATGTGGGCCACCGATGTATCCACGTAGTTTCTGGTCCGGACATCAAAGCACATAAAATTAACTACGGAGTCACCGATCATCCTGAAGAGACCTTCATTCTGGAATGGAAGTGGAAGCCCAAAGAGGGTGATCCACACCACTGCAGTCGAACATTATTTCCCCCTTTGGACGTCCAAGGACCATCTGGATAAGCTGAAGCTCCAATGACTAATAGCTCAGGGAGCCAAACACCATGCTCAGATGAAATTATCTTCAGATGAAAAGATGAGGCATAAGGAAAGCCTATAGATCAGGGAAATCTGATCCTAAAGATAGAGGCCCCAGGAATCCATGATGCACTGGAAGACCATGACAGGCGGTCTAGAGGATCCGAAGTGCACCATCATCGTCCATTTGAAGCTACCCACAACATTCGCATAGGACTCTCCAGGAACAATAATGCAGACCATATTACCCTCTCGGGATGAGTAAGACTAGTCTAGTGGAACGATAGGGAATTTAGGAGCAAGGGACGTAGGAACGCCATATAGAGCATCCCTAAAGAAAAGTGATAGGGCCACTGGCAGAGTCGGGAAAAAAGGTAAAAGAGATACAGCCTGGGGGGAGAAGGGAATGGCTTGAGAGGGACCGCTAGGTCCCGGTGGACTATGCTAGAAATCTATGGGATCACCAGAGGAGGATGGGAGCAAGATCCTAGTTCAATGGAAGACGGTCACGAGGGGAACGAAGGATCTCGGGTGGTAGAAATCACAATAGTCAGAAAAATTTGAATGCCTAGTGGTGCGTGCTATACGTACTCCCAAGAGTGAGAGGAAGAGTCCATTAAAAACAAAACCTCTTTTTTACATATTAATCTATGAATATTAAATACCTAACATAATGATTCAGATGATAAATTTAAAGGTTTTTTTCCTTTAGAAATAATTTCACATAATAAATTTGTTCAGGAATGATCTATATAATCTCTAACTTAGTTCTTCACAACTATAACCCTTCTTCAACACATCATTTATAATATATTATTCATATTCTAGGGAAAATAAAACATTAGAAATGGGAACATATATTCTTTTTAAGGTAAAAATGGAGGTATCCGTGAATAAAATCATTATAATGGGTTTGAGAACATAAAATTAACCATTGAGAATCATTCCCAAAATAATTATATGATAAACATGAGTCAAGGAACAAATCATGAAATTTAATATGACATGAATCATAATATAATCGATGAACATAATCCATACAAACATATAATTGTCATATTATAATGTCATAAAAGAGTTTGATAAGTGTTGAAAAATAATAATCATAGAAGTTTTATCTGAATTATACCCAAGAACACTTTCAAAACATGTTAGGGTTGTGTGAACAACCCAAATACTTAATTCAAGATGGGTATAACCTCCCTTGTACCCTCTTTCAAGAATGGGATAACTTCCAGTGTACCATTTGAGCTCATAGAACTATAATAATTACACAACGAATTTGATGAATTGTAATTCTGGTCCCACAAATTACATAATTAAAAATAAATTCCTATGTATAAAATAACATCATAAAAACATCCATCAAAACATAACCTCTCAAAAAATTACTTTTATTGATATTTTATCATCAAAACCATAAAACATCCAGATAAATAATAAATATGTAATTAGTGGATAATATAACAAGTAAATACAGTGTCACATCAAAATGGGTTTTCATAGATGAATCCTTCCATGAAAATAACACCAAAAGGTTTCTAGAGGAAAATACCCTTTTCATTTCAAAACCACACAATAAAATCTAAAAATATAAAAAACATTAAGGAATGAATATTTATTGAAAAGAAACTTTAAAAATATTAAATTAATGTTAAATAATATAATGTTTATTATTTAAGGATATTTCATTTATTTTGTGTATGTTTAAACAAATATTTCATTCTCATTTTCAATAAAAAATATGTTGGAGCTCGTTTAAAAATCGATAAGATGATTAATTTTAAAGAAATGTTTAAAATGATAAAAATGTATCAAATTATATTATAAAATCATTGTATAAAATTAAATTATCATTGGAAAAAATATCAAACAAGTGAATGGAATAAAAATATTCCTGACAGAATAATAAAACATAGTCAGTTTTCATTAAAAATAGTTCGGTCCCTTGAGTACATATAGTGATGAAAATGAAAGGAAAATATGTGTTATAAATTAATAACTAGAGGATAATACAATTCAAAATATTCTTGAAAGGTAGACCATAAAAGTTTACCATTATAAGAATAATCAAAAGAATCCCAGAAATATTGAGATTGTAAGATATAACTTTTACCAATTGGGTAACTATTTAATAAAAACTATATGGAAAAGAGATCCATATATTGATATTTAAATCTCTATAATTTTAATGAGAAGCATTATAAAATAAATTCATGGGAATTATATGAACCACATAAAAGATAAAATTGGTTTATATTCTATGCATCTCCAAAATAAAAGTGAGACAAAAATCACTTACTTCATGTTTGACTTGATTGAAAAGAAATTTTACCACCTATTATTTGGTAGGCCTCCTTTAAATACCATATTAAAGACATTTGGAATTGATTTTCCACAATACATGAACCTATAATTCATGGTTAGAGAGGTTGATAATAGATTTTAATAGGGGTTGGTTGAGTTAGATGTCTGAGAATGGTGTATATAAAAGGGGTAATGGGTGTCATTTTATAAGGGAGGGAAAGGACAAACATGAAATTATTTGAAATATTAAAATATAATTAATTTGTTCCTAGGAAAATCCCTTAAAAATGGATATATATTCAAATTACAAGAGTTTATCATTGAAGTATTATCAAAAAATAAAATTTATATAATTTTAACGTTATTTTCAAACATATCTGTTTGTTTGACCCCTTCGTTATCTGACTTCAACCATAACCTGGGTAACAACATTTTAAAGATTAATGTTTTATAATTTTAATTATAATTTAAAATTTATAGGCTAAATATACAAATGATAAAATATTAGACAATTTATAACTTTTTACAACATATTCAATTTTTTTATGATATCTAAATAATTTAATAAAATATTATTTAACATAATATATCATTAATATAATTTTTAACACTATTATTTTAAATGAATTAAAATACATGTAAATATTTATATATTTCAAATATAAACCCCTAACAAGTACATAAAAAGTATTATTTATATCAAAAAATTGTACATTATAATTCACCCAAATTGTAATAACATCATTATTTTTAAAATAACTTATTTTATTTTTGATTAATTTAATAAATACAATGTTGGTGTTTTGTAAGAATTTAAGGTAATTATTCAGTCACTAAAAATTATAAATAAATTAACATGATTAAAATAATAAATTATTATTTTAAAAAAATTTACAACTCAAATTCTAATATATTTTATATATTTAAAAATTATTGACATTTTAAATTCAAAAGACTCACATTTTTTAATTATATTTACAATAAAAAGTATAAATTATTTTATCAAGTTAAAATGAAACCAAAATGATGTATATTTTTATTTGGGATGTATAAGGTTGAATATCATCCATCCGATTAAAAAAAAGAAAAAATGGGTACATTTTGAGATATAATCTCATTGTTTTACCTCTATTTTACACATTTTACCCATATTGAGGTGAAAAGAATTTAACATGGTTACTATTCATAATAAAAAAATATACGGGACATTTTATAAAAATTTAAACCTCATTATTATAAAAAATGTTTAAATTTTTCAAAATTTAATCTCAATAAAGTGAAAAAAAATTAATATAAGTGAGTAAAATGTAACAAAATATAGATTTTGGGAAAAAAATTAAACATAAAAATAATCTTATATCGAAATTATGGATATTAATCATTCAAGTGGAATTAATTGTAGTTTTCAAAGTAAATTTTATTATATTTAACATTTATAACAAATAAAAAATAAAATTGGATTTATAAATTATTTTACTTAATAAAAAATAATGAATATATTAAAAATTTATATATTTTTCACTATTTATTAGAAAATATATATTATGAAAATAAAACCAAAATTTCACCTTAAGATAATTTTTATGTTATGATTTAAGGAATAAAGATAATATTTTCAAATAAATTTTCTCAAGGTGAGAGAAATTAATATTATTATTTTTTCATAAAAAACCAATACAAATCGTTTTTTGGGAAGAAGTTTTCTTATAGAATATAATGATTACTAAAAATTGAGTAATTATTTTGAAGTATATTTTATTTATCTAAAAAATTTCACAAATTTTTTTGTAAAAAATTTATTCATATTTACACCTCTAATTTAATAGATAGGTTAAAAGGATATTCTATAACAATATATCATGGTTTGTTCATTATCAGTGTTGTGTGTTGTATATGCTACCGAGTAAATTGTTATTTTAAAATCTCATGGTGTTACATCCCCCTGCATTTAATAAATTTCTTCTACACAATGTAAAAGTGTTCTTCATAATATAGGGTATTATATCTAAAAGTTACATTATTGAATAACTATATCATAAAAAAAGTTTAGAAAAATTATTATTAAAAAGAGGGGATGAGAAATTCTAAGGTCATCTGGAATAACACATAACAAGGTTTCCAAATAGTATAACATTATTGAGAAGTGAAAATATATAAATGTAATATGAATTTATTGTCTAAATAATTATTGAGAGTGAAAGAGAATATTGATAACAAGAATGTGAATAGTTGGGAGAGAGCTTATAAACAGAAAACTATAAATCAATGAAGTGTTAAAAGGAACATTGATTCATTAGAAATGAATGTATTAGGATAATTTTTTAAAAGATACTTTTCTAATTGTTTATCATTTCCTTCACCATCTAAACTAAGAATATAAGGAAATATACTTACTTAAAAATTATAATTTCATCCATTAATCAATTTCCACAACAATCTCATATTTTTCTCAAAATAGTGTTTATTCAATATGAATTATTCATTATTAAATAACTCAAATCATCTCCATAATCCACTTAAGTATAATATTTCATTCCTTTTATCATTATATATAATCCAAAACATAATAGTTTTCTCAATGTAAAATAATCCCCAAAATATAAAGTGCTTAACTCCAAGATTTCAACAATATTAACTAGAGTTTCATACAGATCATTACATAAATAACATTACATCCTAAATTACCATAATAACCTCATAATTAAAAAAAATATCTTAAAATTTTGATATCATATGTTCCATCTTACATCCTCATAAATTTAATTGTATTCTTCTTAAATAATCTTTCTTGTTAAAATGCATGTTAAACCCAAGGTTTATGAAAACCTCAACCCTTCGAAAAATCTCAAAAAGTATAATTAAAAAATATTGTAAATAATTACAAAATATTACAAAACAATGAAATTCACTAAAATATCTTGAATCCTATTTGAATATAAACCATAAACTAAATCATTTTCCTAGCCACAAATTACGCCAAAATGTTTACTTTTAAATGAATCAATTTTCATCCATCGATATTATCTATGTCCCATGATCTAATATACCATTATTAACATCACATAAAATCATATATTAAAAAAGTTTTACTTATTAAAAAATTTATTATTCTTCCTCAAATACAATAAAATTTTCAAATTACCTCAAAATTTCATCACTTGAAACCTCAAAATGGGTATTTATTCCTTTGAATAGATTATCACAATTTTACATATAAACAAATGTTTGTATCAATAAGTCTTAAGTTAACCCCAAATAAAAACATATATGATTTTAAAAATTAACTCATTTCATTTTTCCAAAAAATTATGAAAAATATACAATTACCATAAATCCAATAATTCAATAAACGTCATAATTGATGACATAAATCACTTTTTTATCATAACCAAAACCAATTTCAAGGTCCCCAATACTATACCAATCACACTATCAATACCAATAATCTATTTATCCCAATAGAAAATTCTCACATTACCACAAAAAAATTTCTTATATATCTATATTATTCAAAATATTTTAAAAAATATGATGTGAAAAACTATTATGGAAAAATATTAGATATTTCTAGATTATTATATCTAATTTATCATGGATATAAAATATCTAAAAAATTATTCTCAAATCTTGATACATAAATGATTCAATTCTTTACAATAAATTATTTCTATGTAATAGGTATATCCTTTGTCTAGGAGTTAACCCTTGGATTAAGTGACTAGATATTATAGTTACAAGATTCACCACACTTATAAAATTAAACTATAAATGGTATCTTTTTATGAACATTAATATCATCCATTGAGAATTTCATTTTTACTATTTTATTACATGATTTATTACCATTATTTTGACACAAAAAATAACTTTATGTTACTTTGAGACATTCCATCCTATGTATATTCCTATATTTTCGACTTGTGGGAAGAAAAATCTTCTATCAACCATATTCCTCTTTAAATTAATTCATCATCTTGTTATGTTAGTTAATAAACTCTTCCATGTTGACATTGTCAACTATAAAATTATATATATGTTTTGGCATAATTAAAAGGTTTCATATTGTAGATCACATTTCACTTGGATTCTAATAATTATAATTATTCCATTTTCCATCACATTTAGCATTAACACAAATCCTTCTACTTCCAACCATTGAATAAAACAAATATTTATTCTTTGAGAAAAAATATTTTTAGTTTGAAATCATATAGTTATAAAAAACCTTCATATATTATTTAAAACACGATACCTTCTTTTCAATATATGACACCATAGGTTTAACCTATGCCACTTTAGTTATTATCTATTAAAATCATTCATATTGTATTATATGGAAAATGTGAGTTAAACTAATCATATCTATTGGGTTTGTCTGATCATGTCTATAGTAAGGGAGCACTCATTTTTCTTTATAATGATTTTCAATTTATACTCAAAAATTATTTTGGAGGTTATTACCCCTAAATGCATATATTTCAGAACCATATACACTAGAAGTATCCAAAATTGGTGTTTTTATAGGAAAACACACTCCTTTATCTAACATAAATATGCACATTGTCCTATACATAGTATTATCCTAAGGGTCATCATTAAATATTTATCATCATAGTCTACAAATGTAATTAATCCTTTTTGAATATAAACTATAAAAAATCATACTTTTCATATAGAAATATAACAACTTATTTGATGAATATTAAATTCATAACATAATGATCCACAATATAATTTTTTAGGTTTTGTTTAATATGAAACATGGTAACATAAACAATTAGTTCATAAACTATCTATATAATCTCATAGTTAGTTCATCAAAACAAAAACCCTTCTTAGACAAATCATACATAAAACTTTTCTTCATATTCTATGTAATTGAAAACATTTACTAAGGGTGAAATTATATGCTTGGAAAGGGTAAAAATGGTCATATATATGATTAAAATGATCGTAAATTGTTTATGAAAATTAAAATAACCTTTGAAAATCATAACCATAAATTTTACGATCACAAAAATGAGTCATGAAATAAATATTGGTAGTTCATAATCCATGACTCATAAAAGTCTCAAAGAAAATGATCTGTTAAAACATAAATTTCGAGTGAGCAAATGTCATAATGAAGTGGAATAATTTTGGAAATATAATAATTATTAATATTTTATTTTTATGACACCCAGCAAGATATTCATTACATGTTATTCTTGGGGTAACCAACTTTGAACCTACTTTTTTATTGGAATAACCTCTCATGTACCATATTTCGGGCTTGGGATGACATTTTATGTACTGAATCCCATGCCTGGGATAATATATCATGTACCCTTTGATCTCATGGAACATTAAACATTACAAAATGTAATTGAGGGACACATAATTCTTTGCCCACCGATCACATAAACCTATATTAATTTATATGTTTTCTAAAAGTTCATAAAAATAAATCCTAATAACTGAATTTATTTTAAAAAAATGGGTATATTGATATTGCATAATAATAACAAAAAATAATAAAAAAGAAGATAAATCTAGTGTAATTAGTTCATATACCCAGTTTAGACTAATTATTATCATTGAAAAAAAATACTTCAAAATATCATAGATTCATTTATTGAGGAAAATAAACAATTCATTTTTAATCACATAATAAAATATATAATTTCCTAAATAATAAGGAAAACATTTTTTTTAATAAGAACATTGGAAACTTGTAAAGATATCTTCAAATAATAGAGTATCCATGAAAGTGTGAAATTCAGTTCATTTCATTTATGTTGTAATAAATATTCCCCCCACATTTTTCATAAAATGTTAAATTTACCTCATTTAGAAAATTATAAGAAGTATCATTTGAAACCATTTAATAAAAATTCCATCATGGGTAAAACAATATTTAAAAAATCCTAATAGAATAGTAAAATATTATTTAAATGTTATATTTTAATACATGAACATGAAATAAAATGATTCTCAACTAAATATTAAAACATAGTATGTTTTCCTTCAAAATATTCTTTTCATTCCATGAGTACTTGAAGTAATTAAATTGAAAGGAAAACTAGTGTTATAAAGAAACAACTATAGGAGAATAAAATTAATAATATCAATGATGGTTTTATCATGGATAATAATCATCTAAATTATAATCATAAAGAGTCCTAGAAAATAATTATATTGTAATATAAAACTATTTTTTTAAACTTTTAAATTAAAACCACATGATAGATAGAAAAATTTATAGATATTTAAATAACCATAATTTTCATTAGAATACATATAGAATCCATTCATTTGTAGTAAATACTTCCCAAAAAAGAAACATGTGGTGAATATAGTATGTTTTTATGAAAAACAAAAGTGAGATGAAAATCCATTATGTCATGTTTGACATGTACAAAAAGAATTCTAAATGACTCTTATTTAGTATGAATACTTTATATATATTCTTAGAGGCCCATATAATGGTATTTCAAGAATAAATTAATCCTTAATTCATTTCTATGGATGTTCAGAAGGGAATTGGGAAAGTTTTGTTCGATCTAGATAGTGAGTATTCATGTAATAAAAGAAAAAAAGGGGTGACCATTCATAATGGAGGAAAAAGGACATATTATTAATTATTAAAACGATTAAAATAATACAAGTCCATTTTTAATAAAATTCTTTTGATTTTTCAAATATTCAAATAAAAACTATCTATGGTCAAAATATCCTCAAATTTTTTTTATGTATCGGTGTAATTTTAATCCTTGTATTTTTATTTAACCCCTTTTTTAACCAATGTTATACTTAAAGATAATAATTGACTTTTCGATCATAAAGGTTTATAATTTTAATTATAATTTAAAAAGTACCCCATAAATGAAAAATGTATGAATTTTTTGACCATTTCTAATCCTAATTTCCCTCTTGAAATATTTTTATGTTTTTTAAATAATTTAATAAAATATTATTTAACAAAAAATTAAATAATATAATTTCTTACCATATTTTTTTAATTTTACATTAATGACATCAATATTATTATATAATTTTAATCTAAACTTTTCACACATTCATAACATGTTATATGTATTCACAAAATTATTTTAACATAATAATTTACCCAAATTGTTTTTTTTTTAATATTATAGAAATCATTTCCTTTAAATTTATATTAATTGAATAAATAAAATTTCATAATTGCATATGATTTTTAGGTAATTATTAAACCACTAAAATTTTTAAATTAATTAACATGAAAAGTAAAATTAATTATAAATTTAAGTAACCATTTCTAAAAAACATTATCCTTTGTTTATCCTTGTGATAATATTTCAGATATATTAAATTCAATAGAGTAACATAGTTGAATTCTCTTAACTTAAAATAATATAAATTAGATTTTCAAGGGAATATGGGACCAAAATTTAATTTATTATAATTTGGGATGTCTAGGGTAAAATATTTTCCATTTTATGATATAAAGAAATTTTTTAGTTCATTTTGGGATCTTATCTCATAGTTTTAACCTAATTTTACCAATTTTACCCTTTCCAAGGTGACAAATATTTATGATGATTAAAATTCACAATGGCGAAAAAATAAAAAAACCTCATTTACGAAATTTGAGCCTTATAATTCTCAATATGGGATCAATTTCATGATTCAGTCACAAGGATTTTAAAAAGTAAATTTTAATATAATGACATATATCACATTGATTTTTTTTAAAATATATTTTTAAGCATAAAAATTAACTTATACAAAAGTAATAAATATTTATAATTAAAGGTAATTAATAAAAATATTAAAAATAAAATGGATCATATTCCACACTAAGACCAAATAAAAATTAAAATGGGAATTTTAAATTACTTTATTTAATGAAATGAAACGATAGTATATGTATAATCATTATTTTTCACAATTCATTAAAAATTGTTCTTTTCATAAAATCTCAAAATTCCACCCCAAGATAATTTTTATATTATGATTTAAAAAATAATGTCCATTTAATAAAATATATATTCTAAAATTGGAAGAAATAAATTTAATTTTTTTTCTCATAAAAATAAATAAAAACATTCTTTGAGGAATATTTATTTTTGAAGCATGTAATAAAATTAATTAATATTGTGTAAGTATTTGTTAATATATTTTATTTATCTAAAAAAAGTACAAATATTATTTTCAAAACAAATTTTTTCTTATTCACGGATCAAATTTAATGGCTTGGTTAAAATAATATACTTTTGAAATATTTTTTTGTTCCTTAAAGCTCAATGTTCCCTGTAGTATATGATCACGAAAAAATGTTCTTTTTGAAATCGCATGGTGTTAAATTTTCTCACCTTTTCTCAGTATTATTTTTTCATTTTGAAATAGTGAATTTCCTATATCATTTTAGTACTGAGAAATACTTATCAATTTTTTAATTTACTATCATATTTAAATAGGTATAAATATATTTATATTGATATAAATATATAATGTATTTGAAATTTTTTTTATCATACTGACTATATATTAATTTATTTATCGACATTAAATGTATTTATAATTTTTAAATACTTTTTAATTATAAATATAATAATAATGTATATTTTTTTAATTATTTATACATTAATTAATAAATAATTTAAAGTAATGATAATTTGTATTTTGTATTACATATTATCAAACAGTTTTATAGTAAAAGTATTAATTAATTAATTAACATGTTTAGAGAAGTTCAAAATATGACTTCAACTTCAAACGTCCATAAATTTGTATTTTGGTGTCAATTTGGGCATTGTGGAAATTTATATAAAATCCTTCTAAAAGATCTATAACATCTAGTGATTTGGGGACCCCATGGCCCATATTTCTTCATGGTCAAAGGTGGCCTAGAAGGACTCTAAAATTAATTATTAAGTTATTATAACCTAATTTTAGAACATAGTATTATATAACTGATATTTTAGTAAGTATATTGTATATATATATATTTTTATAAAATATGATATTAAATTTTATTCAAAAATATATGATATTTAATTAAAAATATATTGATTTCCATTCCCATTATTTAAATACCATGTATGAAGACATATGTTCCTAGAGATTTCTTATAATCCCTATACTATCTCACATAATTATATTCAATGTAAGACATGGGGCTTATAAACCCCCTATATCCAATAATAATCTTGATAGGCTTCTACAATGTTCCCTATATGTTCCCAAATCTCATATCACCTCTGATACCCCCATATCCACTATTTTATCCCTACTTTGTCATCTTACCTTTTCTGAACATACCTAGGTCTTCTTATATGTTTTTCAAGTCCTTAACTCTTCCATACAATAGTATATATGTTTTTTTATTATTTTGATTCAATTTTACTATCTAAAGTTTTTAAATTTCTCTGTGAACTTTCTCCGTGCGAAAATGGTTCGGATAAAAGATATTCTAAGAACAGAAAAAGGTTAATTATATGGTGGTAGTATTGTGAGTTAGATTTTAATGTGTTAATCTATCCATGTTAGTGTGTGTGTGTTAACACATATGTGTGTGTATGGTTGTGTATGTGTGTGTTTTTGTTGAGTTATATTGGTGTTAGTGTGTGGATGTGTGTATTTTAATTGTAATATATGAGTGTGTTTGTAGAGAGATATAATTACAATACACTAGTAAAAATAAATTATCATTATTATAATACAATTACATTATCTATGAATTAACGTATTATTTATTACAACGAATAATTCAATGTTATTCTCTAAAATCTATCTAATTTTAAAAATGAAAAAATTAAGTATGTGGGAAACCCAATAAACAAATTTTTCCTCCATCAAAGACATTAGAACCCCATTTAATGCAAGAAGAATCTAAACATGAAATAAAAAAAACCCCTGGTATTCTGACCACATGACTTCATGTAGTTTCAACTCTTATTTACAGAAAAAACCAGAAAAATAAAAAAGAAACTATCCTTAGGAAAATAATCGGTGACATCCCATACATGGATGCCACATAACGTGTACCCCGAGCCCAGTATGCCACATGGCCTCAAAGCATGTCCCCAAATGCCAGAGGCTGCCGACTAGAAGCAAGGGCTAAGGGTGTGCCCGTGGGGAGACTATGCCCTCATTAGAGGATTGTATCATAGTGAAAGGAATATAAATGAGTAATGAATAGTAGAAGAAATATAATTAAATAGAGGAAAAAAACAGATGCAATCGATAAAAAAGAATAACAATAATTATATCAACTAAAACAATGATGATGTAATTTCTTTTCACTATAAAACTAGAAAACATGGTTACATGACAAAAGGCATAGAATATTCAAATAATTAAAAGAAAAAAATACTACTCCATGCATCTCGAGATCCAACTCAGGCATCTGCGATCTAGCTTTATCCTATCATCTAGTAATCATGTGTTTTAAGATGTATACTTCCCTTTGTCAACACAAGTAGTCATGTGATCTACTGTGAGTACCAAATGGAACCCAGATAGGGTTTGAGAAAATCTATCTGGGACACCAACAACAATTTCTATAACCTCCATCCTGTGTAATTGAATATAGCAGTGTGCAGGAATATGTATATAATATAAAGATAGTGGTACATTAAAACTAAATATCCAATACCTGCTTCATCCCTCAGCTAGTGTTTGATCATGGAATTGGTTCATAAATTAAGTAATTACTATTTAATGATAAAAGGTCACATGAGGCATAGACAACACTTACATCACCTCATGATAGTAGAAGTATTGAAGGTCCCAAGACGTACTAAGTCAACCTAAAAAAGATATCCAATGAAAGATTTCTAAGGTAATAACTAAAGTATTGTTGATATCACAGAATTCTAACTTAGTAGTATCAGAGTCTAGCGAAGGGGTGAGAGTGTAATCCATGGAGCATAATCCAAGTCGTTCCACATTAAGGCACCTATCGAGTCTAAGGTGATCGACCAAGGTAAAATTGGGATTAGAAAGGATAGGGCCCTACGGGCTTTCACCATGACACCTACTAGTCAATGCGGGATCCAAGTAGTGTATCTTAGGTATCATTTAATAATGTAAAGGACCCTTCGGTAGTATACCTGACATCCTAGGAATATGTAAGAACCAAAGTGTAGGTGGGTATCTACCTAATCAAACTGCGTCCTTGAATCAGAATGGTGTTCCTGATTCCCAATGTATTCTCCTCTCATAATCCATGGTGAGATTGAGTCAATCCATTCCTATTTGATATTTTAATCTTGTAATCATTCATTAGGTTCAAGCCTTTTCTTTCATTGGTGTGGATAAGCCAAATAGCATTTCAATAATTTAATCAAATCTTAATTTACCGTTAAGGCCTAATCAATTATTGAGGTTCACTCCTATACCTTCCATCAAAATGGAATGGGGTTCTATGGACAGGTAAAATTTATAAAAACTCATTTAATAGGTCCAAGTTGTATACCTAGTATACATTCCATTTCACATTTCACATTTAATAATCAATTTGAAGCACTTAACTTAGGTCGATCAAGAGGTGAGCATACATGGTACATTAAATTATACAATTATCATTAATAATAATCTATTTGATATAGGAGGCTTCACCATTAGAATGGTCAAGAAAGGGCACACCCAAACGGTGTCTCAAACATTAAAAAACACTAAAAACCCAATAATGCATAACCTCAACATGGGCTAATTGTGTGGTGGGTGTGACAACTAAAAACAATTAACATATTTGGAAATAGAATAACCATTCCATTCTAACATGTAAAATCATGACATGTGAATTTGAGAAATGGACTTTGATGAACTTAGTAGTCCACACATGAATATTCTAAAATCAATGAACTTTAGGGATGAGTTATAGACCACCCACCTTAGAGTTGTATGACTCTCCTCCTCCAGTATTGGCCCTTGATTTTCTTCAGACTGGAGTAGATCTAAGAAAATGTGAAAATGCTCACATGATGATATCTATGTTGGGATTAAGAGTGAAAACGAACAGATAAAGAAGAATCGAGTACTTACCGTTGTACATACAATGTGATCAACGAAAGCTCGATAAGATGATGGAAAAATGAGATCACTTTATCCATAGTTTTGGCCTTCAAAAAGCTACAAAATAAAAGGAAAAGGGCCCAATCCTTCTGGTTCTTAGTTTAGGGATGAAGAGGGGTATAAATAGATAATTAATGGAATTGTGTACATTTTAGCCAGAATTTTGTATTGTACATGGTTTGTTCGCACAGTTTGTCAACCCGTGTGAAAACTGTGAGACACAGTTCTGCCTGAAAAAACATCCTCCACACAGTTTTATAAAATTGTGTGAAAACCATGCATGGGTTCCTAGGAATAACGGGCATTCACATGGTTAGGCCACATGTTCATGTGCTAACCATGTGAGGTGGATCTATCCCAAAAAACACAACATGCATGGTTTTACAAACCATGAATAATTCGTGCACAGTTGACTCTAAATGATGCACCAAGCTATTGTTTCCCAAAAATAAGGGTTTTGTGCTCCAAACATTCCTTGTAAGCCCTTGAGACATTTTCTAACCCCTTATTAATCCACATTAGGTTCACTATAAATATTTAGATATACAATTAATGGATTAATACATAAGTGAAAAAATTGGTTCTTACAGTCTTTCCCCTTAAAAGAACTCACCTCCGAGTTATCCTTCCAAGGGTAAACAATCACTGTCTATGAAAAACTCTGGCCATTGGAAACATAAGTCAGCTTCCCTCCCCCAAATATCCTCATGTACTCAGTTGTGCAGCCATACCACCCGTATGAGAGAGACAAATTTGCCTCGATGAGCCATTGTGATTCGGTCAATGATTCCTACTAGATATTCCTCAAAGGTAGCAAGAGCATCTAACTCAATATCCTTGGGATCAAAGGTATGAAATGGGTCAGCATGATGTTGGAAAATTTGTGAGATGTAAAAGATAGAATTCATGGCATTGTGCCTCTAATGTAGTAGTAACCGATAGGCTA
Organism: Viscum album; assembly: GCA_963277665.1. NCBI lineage: Eukaryota > Viridiplantae > Streptophyta > Magnoliopsida > Santalales > Viscaceae > Viscum > Viscum album. Next base: position 1,626,224,878 of record OY728161.1, on the reverse strand, counting down.
CTTGCCTGACTCTCTCTAGGATCTCAAATGGCCCGACGCAATGAGGAGATCACCTTCCTTGTTTCCTTAACTATATTTTCCCAAGATGGGTAATACCCAAATAAAAACAAAATCCCCAACCTCAAACCCTAGAGGTCTTTGATGGTGATCGACATACGATTTTTATCTAGTCTAAGAATCATTCAAATAGTTCCTAGCCAGTTGAACATGTTCTAATGTCTCTTGAACATGATGAGGACCTAGTAGGGTTGCATCACCTACCTCAAGCCAACACAACAGTTAACGGAATGGCCAACCATATAAGGCCTCAAAATAATCAATCTGAATCGTCACCTAAAAAATATTTTAATAAGATAAATCGATGAGAGGGATATGATTATCCTAAGAACCCCCAAATTCAAGGACACAAGATCAGAGCATAAACTCTTGAAACTGTATTCTCCATTATGATTTTCCATCAATCTGAGGGTGAAAACTATACTTAGTGAAACCAGAGTCCCCGTATCATTATGAAAAACAATCCATAAACATTAATTGAAATGATCATCGATATACTAAATGATATTACTTATAATGATGTGTAGTTGTATGATCTCATAGACATATAGACTTCCTAGAACATCAACTGGGAAAGTCTCTGAAATAGGAATTAAGTGCCATAATTTTGTTAGTCGGTCAATGAATACCTAGATAACATCACTACCCCTCAGTGACCTAGGTAAGCTGACTATGAAATCATAGAAACATATTCACATTTTCATTCTGAGACTGGAAGTGGCTGTATCAATCCTGCAGGTCTCTGGTGATCCACCTTCACCTACTGATAGAAGAATCACCTAGTGGTGAAGCCTGTAATCTGACGTTTCATTCTAGGACACCAATATAGGTGTCATATATCTCGATACATCTTCAAGATTCCTAGATGAAATGCCCATTGAGAAGCATGGGACAATTTTATCAACTCCTCTCTCATATCTATAGGAACCCAAATACATCCATGTAGACATAGGATATTTTCTCTATCTACAGAACAATCCAGAGGTGGGTTATCTCTGGATATACTCTGAGAGAGAACCAAACCACTAGGATTTGAAAACTTCCTACTCTTCACATTCTAAATGAGGAATGAGGTAGCAATTAAAGTTGAGAGGTATGACTGCTCGTGGTTATCATGAAACTCCAAATAATGTTCCTAAAAGAGTGATGTTAACTTTCATTCATCAATGGATTCTTGTACGGCCTACATTTGAGTTTTTTGACTCATTGCATTAGCAACCACACTACCCTTTCAAGGAATATACGTAAGATCAAAATCAAAGGATTATACATATTTGACCCACCTCTGCTGTTTGAGGTTCAATTCATGCTGAGAAAAGATATACCTGAGGCTCTTCTGATCCGTATACTCCACAATGTTCTCACCCAAGAGATATTGTCTCCATTAACATATGGCATGGACAACTGTTTCTAAATCAAGGCCGGTTGTTCGATAATTTCTCTCGTGAGGCCTCGATTGTAAATATCCATACACAACGACTTTGTCTTCCTACATTAACACTACTCCTAGGGTAATGTTTGATGCATCACAGAAGATGATGTTGCCTTTACCTAGTTATAGTAGAATCATAATAGGTGCCGAGAAAGGCCTCCCTTTCCGTTCATGAAAGTATTTCTCACATGATTCTAACTACAGGAACATAACACCATTCTTTTTAAGTCTATTAAGAGGGGAATAAAAATATAAGAATTCTTATATGAAACAACTATAATTTATCTCAAGCGCTAAGAAACTCTTGATTTCAAACACATTCTTGTGCTACTCCTAAGAAAAAACATCACTAACCTTTTCAGGGTGAATAGACACACCTGATTCTGAAATAATATGACCTAATAAGTGGACCTTGTCAATACATAAGTGGAACATAACAAGCATGGAAAGAGGATTATGCTCTCGTAGTGTACTTAGAATGATCTCAAAATGTTTGGCACGGTCATTATGAGTGGAAGAATACACCAAGATGTCATCCACAAAGACCACGACAAAACAGTCCAAATAGGGGTGGAAAAACCTATTCATCAAAGCCATGAAAACAATATGTTCATTCATAAGACTAAAAGGAATAACAGGGTACTCATACAAACTATGCCTTCTATGAAAATCTATATGAGGTTTGTTCCATTCTCTCACTCACACCTGATGATTACCTGATCTCTGGTCGATATTAGATAAAACCTTTTCTCCTTGGATCTGGTCAAAGAGATCATCCATCTGAGTAATTGGATACCGATTCTTGACTATACGTTGGTTAAAACTTCTGCAATCCACAAAATGGCCTAAGGTTCCATCAACCATTTGGTGAAAAGAACTAGATAACCCTAAGAGGATGTACTATGAAATATAAAGTATATGGCCTCTAGGTCCTCTATCTGACTCTTGAGCTTCATAAGCTCAGTAGTTTTCATCATATATGGAGGAATGAACACTAGAGATACTCTTAGAACAAGCATTATTTTAGACACTACCTTTATCTTAGGAGTAAATACATAAAATTCATCGGGAAACAATTCCCATAAATTATCAACTACTGGAGGGAAATCAGTTTGAAGTAAACCCTAATAATATAGGAAAATATTTTCAATCTGGTTGGTCACTTCAACTAGACCATGATGCTTCAATCAAGCTCTCCCATCCTAGATATTCCTCTCACGTTTGAAAATGTAAATACTTCCTTCTAGTGATGTAAAAGAGACCATGTGTTTATAGCGGTCTACGAAGGCTTGGTAATGGAAAAACTAGTCCATCCAAATAATGACATCGAATTCTGGAATCTCATGAACTAAGTGATTCCACAAGAAACGGTAACTGCCTACCTTAGGGGGACAGTCCCTACACTAGTGTATTCCCTCTGTCTGTATTTCCAACGGTGTATTGAGGGCCACTACACAATAGTGATACCGTATCTCTATGCCGAAACATTCCACAATAGATAGAAAAATAAAAGAGTTTGAAGCAGTTATATCAAAAAAAGAAGAGAAAATAGTGGATGCTACTAGAATAGTACCTCATACTGTAGATGGTCCCATGGCTTGATCCTCTGGTATCGGCTATAAATCATGCAACTGCCCTAATCCACGTCCCTATAAAATAGATAGACTACCAAGATCCTGATTGCTCTAATGTCACTATTGGTGTTTTGGGTTCAGAATACCACTACCAAGACCTCCACCTCAGCTAGACCTATCGGTACTATTCTTAGTCTCCACTAGACACATCGCAAAAGAACTCACTCATGAAGGTGGACTGATGTCGATCATTTTCCACTTGAATATAGAAGAAATATCTAGAAACAAATGATGAAGATGACCCATATGGCCGCAATATCGACAATCCATAGTGTCTCTGTCACATTGGGGATTCTTATGCCTTATTCTTCCACACTAATGACCCACCACTGTGCTACCGAACTGGATACTCTGGCTTCCATTTCCCTAACAAGAAACCTCAAGGGAATGTTTCCTTCCACCGAATGAACTATTGGCATGACGCATCACTGAACCATTAAACCAGGTACTTGTACCGTCTCTTAGGTTATTCTATGTGATAAGAGCTTGATCAACTATTGTAAAAAAGGTAAGAAAGAAAAATACATTCACCTACATTCAGATGGTGTACCGATGCCCATCCTCAAAACATCTAGCATGCGAAAGATCATAACCGAAGAGAAGTGATGCAAAGCGCTGAAAATTAGTGAAACATGATGAATATTCCATAACTGGAATATAACCCAACTCGATAATCATAAAATCTTTGACTCTGTCTGCTCTCAGTGTTTTAGGGAGGACTTTATCATAGGAGGCAGTTTGAAATCAACCCCTAACATTTCATAATGATGATTGGCCTGAGTGACCACATCCCACCAATGATTGGATGAATACTGAAGCATGTGTGTATTACTCTTGAATCTCCATTATATAGTTATTTCTAGATTCTCAAAGATAGATAGCATGGCCTATAGCCATGACTCAGTAGCATGAGATTCCCCAACCACTGAAAAAGTTAGAGGATGATGCTTTTGGAACTCGCAGGTCAGATCAGCCATCATAGGTGCAACCCATGGAGAACCAAGCATGGATTGCATCAGACGTAGGAAACTATCACGAACATGACAATAAGTGCCTAGATTAGGTACATAAGGTAGTGCCATAAGTGACACTCTTGGAGATAAAAGTTGTGGCTCAGGTCCCATCACGTCTGGAGCATGATTGTCACCACCTTCTTGGTGAACGACACGAGGATGTCATGGCGTATGAAAATTTTAATCAAATGCCTCATAAGAAGATTATAAGTATAAGATAAAACGAATAGTATAATTTAAAAGTAATAAAAATAACTACCTAAGGCATACTACCCAAACTACCTGCATAGATGGCCATGTATCGGTAAGTGCTAAAGAAAAATTTTGTTTTCATTTTGCAGTTACTTTCCAGGTTCACTCCTTTACCTTTCATAGATATGAAAAGGAGAGATAAGGATGTAAAGAGAATTCATTTTAGATTTCAAGATTCAATTTATAATGGATATCCATTTCTGATGAATCAGTGCCAACACACTTATCATATGAAACAATACACAATTATTTATAGTGTAATGGAATGAATCATTAAATTACTCATCCAAATCCATGAGGGACCATACACATTAAGAATTGAGATAGGAAAGCACTCAATCACATCCAAGAGTAATACAATCATAAGTTAGTTATCACAACTTCTCTCATAAATCATAGACATATCATGTATTACAAGTCAGTAAAATTCCCTTATATGGCATGGTAATATGAAATAAATGTCATTTTTAGGTTCCAATAATGATTCATGTAAAAATAGTACTTGAACTAATATCACCAGGCCCAGGTTTAAATAAAATCCAAAAATAATGAAATAATCAATAACACCACACAACATGTGCATCACGCATTAGTGAAATAATATCAATTGTAGTAGGAAAAAGCATAACAATAATTAATATTTAGGAAACTTGGTTTTTACACCGAACATGGGTTTGCGATGCCCAAGAATGACTTATGAACATGTCCCAAGCATTCATATTATAAAATATTTTCTCCTTAATTAGTAAATCAGAAAAGAAACCATCTCTGAATGCACTTTGTGACGTCCGGGACCAAGATTCCACTTAATGGGTGCCCCATGCCTAGTGAGACACATGGCCTAAAGCACATCTACCCAAATGTCAGAGGGTGATGACTAGAAGTGAGGGCCAAGGGTGTTCCCATGGGTAGACTAAGACCTTATTAATAGATGGTAGCACAATGCAAATAATGTAAATTAACAATTAATAGTAAAAGAAATATAAATAAATAAAAGACTCAAACTGATTCAATAGATAAAATAGAATAAAAATAACTGTATCAACAAATAAAAAGATGATTTATTGACATGTCAATAGAAAACTAGAAAACATGGTTACAAGATAAAAGGCATAACATGTAACATAATGTAAAAGAAAAAAAAGACTACTCCAAGCATCTTGAGATCCAACATAGTCATCTGTTATCAATATTTTTCCTACCAGCAAGCAATAAATTATTCAAATATGTATGCTTACGTGTAGTCGTGTAATCTACATCTGGTACCAAACGATGCCCATTGATGGTGTGAGATAATACCAATGGCCCACCACCAATGGTTTATATAACCTATGGCTTGTGTAATGGAATATAGAAATGTGTAGGAATATATATATTTATATATATATTGTAAATAAAGTAGTAAAATATAACTAAATACCCAGTACCTTTTTCATCCCACTACTGGTATCTAAACATGTAACATGTTCATTAATTAATTAATTACCATTTAATTTTAAATTGTCACGTTGGGTATAGATAGCACTGACATCACATCATGATAGTATAAGTAGTGAAGGTCCCACGACATAAGGTTGTATGACTCTCCTCCTTCAGTATCAACCCTTCGTTTTCCTAAGATTGGAGTAGATCTAAGAGAAAGTAAAAAATTATCACAAGACGACATCTAGGTCTTGAGAAATAGATATGAATAATGTGTAAAGTGGAATCCAATACATACCATTGCACATCCAATGTAATGAACGAAAGCTCGATCAGATGCTATAAGAAGGAGTTGTCTTGATCCCTTTCTTTGGCTTTCAAAAATCTCCATAATGAGAGAAAAAGGTATTAATACCACTTGTTCTCAGATTAGTGATTAAAGGGGGAGTAAGTAGATCATTAATGGAATTTTGTTCATTTTACCCATAATTTTCGTCTGTGCATGGTTTTTCTGCATAGTTTGTTGAACCATGCACAAACCGTGTGAGATAGTTCTGCCTGAAAAAAAATCCTCTACACAATTTGATCAAAATGAGCACAAGTCATGCATGGTTACCTAGGAAAAAGGGGCGTTCACAATGTTAGGGTGCACGGCCGTGCACCAACCGTGCGAGGTGGCTCTATCTGAAAAAAACATAATATGCATGATTTACTCTAAACCATGATCCAAGAAGATTTTTCCCAAAGAGATGTGTTTCAGGATCCAAACATCCCCTGGACACCCCTGAGATCTTTTCTAACCCCTTAGGAATCCACATTAGGTCCAAAGATAAAGTTTAGATATAAAAGTAATGTACCCATACCTAAGTGAAAATAATTAGTTATTTTATTATGTATATAAGAAAATAAAATAATGCAGCACAACATTGAACCCATACCAGCATTATCCAGATATGATGAGCTAGAATATATGATGGAAAGTGGTTGATCAATGGAAGATTGGGTGGCAGCATAATAAGAATAATTTCATAACTATAATGTTGAATTTCATTGATTAGAGAGTCATGTTATACCTCCTAGACATAACCACATAAACAAAATACAGGGAAATGGATACGATACAATCAACAAGGGTGAAAATCCCATATTATGATTATTTATTTATTTATTTATTTCGGATTAGAGTAATATTATTTATGAATCTAGGTCAAATTAGTGTTCAATAACTTCACACTTTTGTTGTAGTGGCTCAATAAACTAAATGATTTCAACCTCCAACCAAAATTGATTAAAATATAAATTCATGAATATATTCCATCCTATTCAAATAACAACAAATTAAAAATTATGAAATGATCAACACTAGTCTTGAAAATTAATTCCAAATGTTTTAATTCGGTCCATATTTCTTTGAAATTCCAATAAAATGGATTCCTCCATGATTTCATCACTACCATTCCTCTCTCAACTTATATAAAATATTAAAAGTTCTATACTCTTTTGGTTCGAGCCTTCTGATCATCAATATTTGAAGAAAATATTTATATTTTCTAAATTGATTTTAATATTAGGTTTTTTGTTTTATTTTTAAAATAAAAATTTTATTTGATGTTTTTTATTTTTTTATAAAATAACATAGTTTTCAATTTATAATTTTTATGGAGAAATTACAAATTCATGTTTAATTATTCCACTGATGTTATAATAATATTATAATGATTTAATGATCATAAAATGAGATATATTGTTTGAATATCTATATATTAAAATATGTAATATTTTTAATATAATAATAACAGTATTAATAATATTTCACTTGACTTTTGAATTACTACTTGAATAAATGTTTTCATAACATTATAAAAAATCAACTCACCAAATAATTTATTCATATTTATTATGTTTCGGAATTACAGGTAAATGGGAATCACTTTTGACCTCTTCAAAGGAAATATGTTATATTTTTACTCACTAAGGATGGAATGATGTATAATGCCAACTAAAAAATACTCATAATGACTAATATACATAGAATTTGTTTATTATAATACCAAAATATATAATAAAATATTAAAATAGATTATAATATTTTTATATTTCAATGATCATGTATACATTTTTTAAACATATGTATAATTGTAGTTTATTTTTTTATGAAATTAATTTATTTTTATATTATTTACACTAATCTTAAGGGTCATATTGTGAATAAAATTACCTATGTATATATTTATTTCAATGGTAAAATTATTGATATTAAATAAGGAGTAATTATCACTAATGAAAATGAATGATTTAAAACAATTAATATTCTAAAAACATTAGAAATTATTTATATAAAATTTATGTAATTATCCCATTATAATTCTCCAATATTGTGACCAAAATAGGATGAAGTATACTCATGTGTAAATCACTGTCTTCCAAATGTTAACAAACAGAGGTAATGGATTACATATAATAATAGGGGAGATTATACAATTATGTATATATTCTCATAAACATATATGAAGAAATATCAATAAGTGTGAATCTTATTTTAATAGTACTGTGAGAAAGATAACACAGCTGAATGATGGAAAACAAAAAAATATAAACACCATTCTATATCCAAATGATCCACTACACATGTTATTGAATTCATACATCACAAACTAAATTTTATAGGGGTACATCATATAAAATATGGTTTAAAAGTAATCAAAAGTAAGGGATACATCCAAAAAAACTAGTCTTGAGTCTTATGTCAGTTTTATCAACCAACCCTAAATTTACAACCAAGAATAGAAATTTGATAGAAAATGAATCTTTCTAATACTTAGCATATCCAAAAAAAATAATTATATACCATGGATCATGAGTATGATCTGAGTAAAACTATGTAGACCACAACCACTAATGTCCCTAACTATTTTAGTAATAAGTGGGCCTTATTGATATTATATTATCATTAATAAATAAATAGATAACCCACAACCTCATCGATTTCTAAATAACTAAACCATGTGTGACAATTCCTTTTTAAATCAGTGGTTGAATAGGTTGATATACCAATTTTATAAACAAACACTACAGATGATTCATAAATCAATCTTTCTGTAAATTTTAGGGTAAATTTTAAATTTTCATCAAATATTCTAAGAAAATAATACGTCATTGTCATAACCAACACATGTGAATAAATTATCACAAATAAATCAACAGCGAATGAGACATCACCTAGTGAATGAGACATCATTAATCACCAGTGGAAGATATACCACTACTACCCACACATAGGTGGATGATATACCATTCATATATAACTTTTGTGGATGATACAAAACCAAAAAAAATAGAATATAGGTTGATGATTGGATAATGGAATCAACTACATAAGTGGAAAATTCATCACTTTTATCAATTTCTATATGGATAATATCCCATTTACATAGGTTTATAATTTTACAAGGAACTATCAATAAGAACCTCTATGTGGATTAAATAACACCATTACTAATCTACATGATTTCAATGTTAAAATAGAACAACTTTTATAGGATGATGGTACACCACCAACATGGTTCCTTGGGTGGATGATACACCATCATTAACAGCCTTAAAGTGTACAATATACAAATAAGGAGACCATTTATATGGATTATGAACTATAGGAATTACATCATATGATAGATGAGGAACCATGTTCTCACTCTATCTTTATGGGTGATGTTAATACCTCAAATCCGATAACCCAGAGACATTGTTTTACTTTATTACATTGGAATCAGATACATGGAACCACTCCTCTAAAGATCTATTATTTTAGAAGTCGTGGTATCATACATACATACTTGAGTCCCATATTAAATCCTAAAAAAATTAGAATATCATTATTCCATCTAAAATATAGTTTCATATCATTATTAGTACCCTTGATAGATTCCTTTAAAGGTAAAAGGATAAATGTGAGCTCAAATTCGTAGTAAGGGTTAAGTACAACAGAAGAAATCATGAATAAAAAATCATAATCAGAGAAAGGTAAATAATTGAAAACATGTTACATTTTAATAATTTGACTAGAATAATAAATATATAAAGGAAAAGAATTGAAAAAATATATATATTTAATCAATAAGATTACAATCATAATTGGATTAGGAATAATCAATATTGTTTGGTAAATAATGGGAAAAAAATACATTTAATCAATAAAAAAAGAATCAAATTCATCCAGAGATGATATCATTGTAAAAATACCATGGATAATATTAAATTATTTCATAATGAAGTTAATATTTAATTATTAGATGTTATGATCACAAGAATCATGATACCTCTACTGTGATGAAAATTCTTAACATAGTGTAAAACTACTGGGTATGTATACACCAAATACCCATTTAACTAAGGATATCTGGATGATTTATCTCATGAGACAACCGATGTATCTAATCGATATCAGTAACCATGCCACACCCATATATTCATGTACAAATCATTAATCAAATATTAAATAATTGATTTAATTCATGAACAATATGAATTTTTAGAAAATATCTGTATTGAGTAAAGAATACATATTTATCAATATTTTTCCAATTAATCAAATTACATTTAATGTAAAATGTTGTGTGTCAAAATAATTTATGTTTTAATAAACAATTATATCCACAATAAAAAATATGTATATTTAGGGTAAATTTAACGTCCCATGATCACAACCATGTGGATATTTCAAGGTAAATTTAACGACTAAAAAATGAATCAAGAAATTGGGATTCAAAACATTCCTTGGTCCAAGAGATCACAAAACATCCATTGAAATAATTTGGTTGATATCAATGCAAAATATCCATAGGTGAGTATGACAAAAATAAATTGTTCTTGTCATTGACCAATAGAAATATCATAAATAGATCCTTAAAAAAACTCTCAAAAGGAAATATCCATTTAACTTTGAAAATCAGTTTTTGAAACAAAAAATTCAGGAATATTAAAGAATTTTTTTTATGTTTTTAACTCATAAAGGAATATTTAATGAAATTAGAGGTCATGATTTTATGAAATTATGTACATTGTATATAATATTACACAAATTCATTTCACACTATTCTAAAATTTGTAAAAATCTCCTCTTTCAAAAATTAATAACAACATTATTTGAAAATAATTTTTTAAAAATTAAAAAATTAGTAAACATTTATTTAATAAATATTATTTTAATTTTAAAACACATTTTAAAATAAATTTATGAAAACATAGATTTGGAAGGAATAAGTTTTATCCACTGGAGAGAGAAATAAATCCATATTTTAGTAAAAGAATTTTATTTATCATTTTGAGAACCAAAAAAAATATGGTAATATTAAATAAATACTTCATGAATATATTTGGTATAATAACATTAAATTTGTTTTTTAGAAAACAATCAATTTATATCCTTCTATGTGAATTAATGAATAAACAATCTGGATTAAAATGAGATTGTGAAGTAAATTGTCACAAGGATTGTAACATTAATGTGATAATTAATCAATGAATTGATAATGAGTATAAAATATAAATAACTAAAAAATATTAAATACGACATAATATAATAAAAAATAACCAAAAACATAATCTTAGAATAATAATTGCAGTGAAGAAGTAATATAACCTAGTGAAAAAAATAGAGTTTGAAATTCTTTTACACTTGGTAATTTTCAATTCATATAAGATTCGTTAGAATAATTCAAAATGAGACATCAAGTGCCAAGAATTTTTAATGAATCTTTATATTACATAAAAAATGGGTAATATTTACACAATCTAAGACAAATTAGGTTCATAACATTACATTGTGCCCTAATGAAGGGAAATTGAGATGAAGTCACCCACCTCGGGTTTCCATTTGGATGAACATGCTTTAACATCCGATATAATGGTTATAATAATGTTATTAATTTTTACAAAAACCATATTCTTTTTTATCATATATTGTCCTCTTATAATATTCTATCATACATTCATTAATAATTACTCATTATTTTTATTGTTCAGCTGTTAATTGCCTTGTTTTTTTATGTGTGTTTCTTAGTGAAAGTTACAGGTCATGGTTATATGATATAGATATATCATGTAAATAATTATATTAATGTTATATAATCATATTGGCTCAATATATAATTTTTTAAAATAATTATTTATGTCTGGAAATGGAAAATTATTCGCATCACTTTGTAGAGATGGTAGGTCAAACGTACACACAAGAAACGATATCAGTCCATTAAGGAGTGAAATGAAAAAATGTGGGTGTTATATTAATATTAAATAATAAATATCATGTAATATAAATCACATATATTTAGTAAATTTATATTTATTAAAAATCCATGTAAAGAGTTTTTGATAAACTAGTCACATCGCTTTGTTAAGCGGTAGTCTTATTTACACACTAGCGATGTTATCGTATTTTCAAAGACATAGAAATTAAGAATGTATAAATGATATTATAAGTATAATAGTATAATAAAATAATAAATATAATATAAATGTGAAAAATTCATCATTATATCCCTCATCAAAATACGGTTATGAAAAATGAATCACATCGATCCATGAGGTGGTGGCTCACCGTACACACCATCAATGGTTTAATTTCTCATTTGATGGAAGAGGATATTGATATAAGTCATTAACATGACATAAAAAAAATAACAGTATAGGAAATATAATAATTTTATTATATAATATTTGTTTAATAATATTTTAAAGATGTGGAATAAGATACAAAATAAAAATGCTTGTTTTAGAACATTACCTTCTCTTCAGACAACTCCTTTAGGTTTGCACCAGAATCCTACATTGGATGGATTTATAAAAAAAAAAGGGATATATGATGTTGGGAGTGAAATAATTAAGTTTTTTGGTTATTTATTGGACAAATCGAATGCATTTTTATGTGTGAATATGATAGGAGAGTCAGAGTCCCTTTTTAAGTTGGGGAGAGGACACACTGGGAATTTATTAAAATATTAAATCACACCCATGTTTTTATCATGTGAAAATCCTCCAAATTAGGTCATTATCAACCATTATATGTTATAAGGTATAAATAATTCCATAAAATTTGTTTTGGAAAAATTTTTAGGTCATTTTTAACCCTTATCTTTTTTGGTAAATAGCCATTAAATTAGTTTTTACCTTAACCACAGTAACTAAATTTTACTTCCTCTACTATTAATAATGGTAAAAAATTATGATTAAACTATTAGATTATAAAAAATATTCCGATTCCAAATATGGATTTTCTTTAAAATGTCAACTATTTGAAGTGAAATAATGCAGTTTTAATTAATACCTACAGATACGAAGAAAAAGTGGGTTTTCAAAGAGAAAATTCTCATATGTATGGAAGATTTTAATGTCAAAAGTCAATAAAAAATTTTATTATAATGAACTAAACCAGTTAAATTGTAATATAATTTAATAAAATTTACTATAAATTCAATTTATAATATAATTTTACTATTTTAATTATTTAATGGAAAATACAATTTTCTATAAAAATAAATATTTTTCACTATTCATTCAAAAATGAAACATTTCAGAAATATCCCAAATATTAACTTAAATATAATTTTAGTATGAAGATTTGAAAAATTATTTCAATATTATCACTTAAATTATTAGTAATTTTTTAAAAATAATTTAAAATTATATTTGTAGAGCCCGACAAAATCATCTTTTAGAAAAAATATTGTTTTACAAAAAAACATTTTTTCTCTTAAATGATTATTATTTTATTTCAAATAATTAGAAAATCATAACATTAATAATTTATTTATTAATATTAATACATGTATATTTAAAGGCTATTTTATAATGGTATACAATATTATGGTTCATTGAGACTCTTGGTTACGTGTTTTGTAAGCTATCGAAGTAATTAAATTTAAATAAATATATTTCATTGGTTTTTTAAGCTTGGTGTTTCATATTGCATATGATATTTAAACAAATTGTATTTTTTTAGAATTTTTGGGGGTTACATGATAGGTAAAACTAACAAAAAATGGGTGGATGATTCACTGTGAAGAAACATCATAGTATTAATTAATCACTTAAAATAATCTAAATAACATTTATAATAATTAAACATAATATGTGCCACTAATGGAAAGACGACCTATACCTACAGTTCAAAACCGTTGGTATATCCCCCAAACCGTGGTTATATCCTATACCCACGGTTTTGGGAACATTGGGGCTGAGAGGCGTCACAATAGGGGTCTGAGCCTATACCCATGGTTTGGAAAACCGTGGGTATATGAATTTCACAGCGCGGCACACCGCAGTACAATGTGGCATAACACTACTCCCATGGTTTGAAAATCATGGGATTTGTATTCCAAAAACATAAATGCCGGGATTAGACCATGGGATGCCACACATGAATGTCGACCTCTCTATCCAACATAGAAAACAACATGTTCAATATGTAAATATATATTTATATTAATATATTAATATAGCCGCATATAAAAAAATTATTATGGGGACAATCGAACACAGGACCAGTTGGATGATATAAGTCGCTAGACAAACTAAGCTATGGAAATGTTGTTTATATATTCAGACATATATTTACATATAATAATTATAAGTCATTTATTAGAAAAAATAACTTTTCAAGATTCGAACAATGGATCGCCTTCAAAACACAGATAACCAGACCAACCAAACTATAGATTTTTCCTGTATTTACATGTGTATTTTTGTAATTATATAAATCCAAACTATATTCCCACAAAATATTTTTGTTTCCCCACGTAATTTGTTTTCCCACCATAATGCGGGAAAGCTATACCCACATTTTGGCCAAACTGTGGGTAAAGGTCTTCAGAAAAAAAACCCCAATTCCCACTGTTTTTCAAAACCGTGTGTATAGGTCTTCTGAGAAAACCCTATACCCACGGTTTGGCCAAAACCATGGGTATACATCTTGAAAAAAAAACAACTGTTACCATGGTTTTGAAAAACCGAGGGTATTGGTCTTTAAAAAAAATCTATACCCACAGTTTTAGGCAATCCCATGAGTATAGATGACCTATACCCACGGTTTTGGCCAAACCGTGGGTATAGGTTCCTATATGATCCCTATACCCACGGTTTTCTAAAACCATTGGTATAGGGTACCCTATACTAATGGGTTTTTAAGAACCATGGGGACAGGTCCATTTTCCAGAAGTGTGTCACACATTAAAGACACTAATAGGAAAAATGTTTCACGAATAGGCACGATCACCTTTGGATCACAATTTATGTAAGTCATTTAATACTATAGAATAGTCTATTTCACCACCTTTGGATATTATGGTAAGTTCGTGGACCTAGGTAACTCAATTTAATGCTAATTCCACGGTTCCATAAAAAATACACATACAAAAGGTCAACAGTTACTATGAAGTTAATAACCATCATATAATCAAACACTTATGGGTAAAAAATTATAATTTATAAAATTACCAAGGTTGAATTTTATTTAGATTAAAAACATTGTAATTCATGCTTCCAACTTTTCATATGATTCATACCCTATTTTTAAATACAAATATAGAACCAAGTTATCACCACCCTAGGTCTATCATGATCATACTAATTTTAAACAATCATTTGATTCATCTAAAAATTGTAGTAAGTTTCAAATATATCATAATCCCCTGAATTATTCATAGTCAATGATACATGGTGAAATATTGAAATAAATGGTGGTTAGAAGTAATTGATTTCATATAAGTTCCAATCACAACATCATTAGATAGACATTATTTAGATCTTACCCTGAAAAAATGATTTAACCAACATGGAAGAGATGGTTGAGAGGTTAGAGGGGAAATGTATTTTTTTTTGTATTACCAAAATTCTAATGAATTGTCATTCTAAAATAATCACTACAATTAATTAATTAATTTTAGAATTTTAAAAATTCCATCTATGAACACAATGGGTACCCATATCAATCCACCAAGTACTAGTTCTAAGGTCACCAACCACTAAGTGGACCACCAAGATCAACTACCTCCCCAAACATGTTAGTCGGTAAAGTAGTTCCAATTAACAAGGTACCTAGTACCATTTATCTATTGATAGATATATATCATTTGATTGAGTTTCACAAAATGATCCATGTTCCCTCTAGGATAACCATCAATCAAGAAAAAAAATTCCCAATTTTTTGAAAACAATAGAGTAAAATCATACTTCATTGGATGTGGGGTGTCATAAAATACAATCATACTATATAACATCCCTGTGTTGAACCATAATTGATGATTGTGCCTCATCCTATACAACCCCTAACCACTAAACCTACATAACATAATTCTTATCCCACATTATCACCTAGATTTGAATGTGGTGCCACTTCACCTTTACGATATTGATTGCATTCCCACACAATGTTTTATTACTCAAATCATTTATCTAAACTAGTAACTCCTCAAATGAATTATATTTATTTTTTTATTCTCCATCGATGAAAATCATATGATAATGTTTGGGATGGTATCTCTTACGATGGGATACTTAGAAAAAATCATGCATAGAACTATATCACTATGAATTAAGAAACCAATATGTTTCAATTCTCTCAAAAACCATGAGTATACTAATAAACATTGGAAAATATTCCCTTATATCTAAATGATCATCAATTGTAATAAAAAAACACCCATAGTAATACTCGATCACCCACCTCAAACATTAAAATGTGGAATCTCCAATTGTAATATGAACTCTTCCAATTTAATGATGTCGAAATATAAATTCTAATATACATGATATGATTTAATGTCTCCTGAATGATTATTGATGAGATTAGTACTCACCCATACCTCTAAACAATATTTATGTGATTTTCATAGAATATAACAGAGTGTTTAAAAATCATCCAGTTGGATTGATTCTTAATATCTATTTTTATATAAAACCCTATTAAGCATAAGGTGGGTCTCCCATGAGTCACAATAATAAATAACAAGTTCCCTTAGTAAATTATACATCACTAGGTCATTTATAGTTAGACTTCCAATCTATATGAGGGTGGTAGGTAGTTCAATAGTTTTCATATAAATCATGCACCTAATACAACCCTCTCTAGAAGCATGATATATAATGGGTATATCAATAAAAAATATTCCTCTTTGAAACCCATGAAAATACACTGTCTCTTAGAAAATTAACCTAAATTTATTATCAATGGAATAATTCTCATTTTACTACCTGAAATGTGAAAAAATATAATAATTTAATGATAACCTATACTCCATTACTATCATGATACAACATTAGAAATACAATCCATAAATACATTATCACATTATCCTACTTCAACTCAATAATTGATTATGAATAAAGAAGTATTTCATGTTAATGATTTTCAGTACTCACCTACTTATAGATAAAGTAATGTTAAAAGAACCTAGATATGTCCTTTTTTATCAGGGGTTTCCTATACTACCTCTAAATTCAATGTTATGTATTTCTAAAACCAATGTGAGAAAAACATCTTGTGGCATGAGAATCATAAATCTTCTCCTTACATATTATTTTGGGGACTACAACCTAAACTCAAATGTAAAGAACCTTATTAGTACCAATAGAGTATTATTATGACATATCAATACCAACTGTATTATTCCTCATCACAAGAAAATTGGATTTATAGAGTCGATACTCATTCACCATATTAAAGAGTAAGAATATAATTATAAGATATTTTAATCATTCCATTACCTAATAATCTTGAATATTAGGTGGCATCTCAACAAAGAGTATCATCACCTAATACTCCCTTGGGGCCACTTACACCACCTAAGTTTGACTCATATTACTCAGTTCATTAGCCACAAGATTCAATATTCCTTATCAAAATCAAAATATTGTGGATACCTACCCCCACCCATGCCACTATAAAATATTCATGTTCCTCTTATAAATGAATTAATTTAGTCTCATATTGTTATTTAGATTTTTAATGATAAATTAACTATTAATAAATATAGTAAAGGCAAATAGAACCCCAAAATCCCAAGATAAACTATTCATGAATTTTGAAAAACATAAAACTATTTAAAATGAGAAAAAATTATTATTTACCTTTCACCATTAATTTATTATGCTATTTATACTACCTGTATTCTTAATAAATAATTCCATGAGACACCCACTAGTTTATCTTATTCCTGTTGTGTACACTGTCACTATGAAAGGACACATTTAATTAGTGGGATTCTCCTTACAGTCTTTCTATTCAACTATCTCATTCTATAAAGGGGTGAGGGAGGCAACGAGTTGTAATTTTGGAAGTGGGTTTTCTATAAAATTACATTAGTATCACACCCCAAAATTTCATATAATTTGAATATTATCTAATCAAATTTGTATAATCCCACATCTCCAATTAATTTACTCATGCATTATAAAATGTATGCCTATATAAAATTTTTAAAAATACATTGATACCTTTAACTCACTCTTATTTTCCAATTAATTCACAAAAACACTTCATTAATGATATCCAAAATGGGAGATATTCAAATTTTAATCATTGACATTCAACTACATTGAAATTCTAGTTAACTTAATATATATATCAAGGGCATACAATAAACCACTTGATTAATTATATTATAGGTTTTGATATATTTCATATCATGGACTATAATTTTTTTTAAATACATATTGGAAAATGGATTTAAGGAATTTATATATTATTTAAACACCCCAAACTCATCACCTAAGGAAGAAAAATACCAAACTATTAGGGAATGCACTACCACAACAATATATAAATCATGTTTATTCTTTCTCTTATCATATGGCCATAACTTCTTAAACTATAAGTAATAACTCATGTTCCGTGTACCTAAATTTCACTAAATCTCAATTCTTGAAGCATAAAAATACAATGTATGATCCTTAGATATATCAGGTAAAGTTAACATCAATGTGGAATCCAACCTTCCAATCGGATCTTGAAAAAATCTCTTACAAAAGTCTAACAACATGAATCCCTCCCGTCACATTTTTCCTTGGCAGTGTGAAATGGTAGAATTCATGAATAGATCTCTATTAGTAACCTACTAAAACCAAAAAACTATAAATATAAAAAAATTGTAGACAACTACCAAAAAATAATAACCTAAAAATACTTTTCAAAAAATGATATCAATGAATTAGATATCTTTTTCCCTAATAAAAAAATCTCATCAATTAAAAAATAACACATATAAAGACTGATATATAGGTAAGTATCCCTCAAAGTACTTAGAACATTATCCATATGATTATTATGATCCATATGCTCCTTGGATTGTACTAAAATATAATAAATGAACATGAACATGAATGAGTCTTTATAATGATCAAATACATAACTCATAAGGGCCATCAAAACTATTTGAATGTATGAAAATATTAATTAAATCATGACATACTCATATATGTAATACATTATCCAAAATGTAGTATATGAAATATTTTATGGTCACATGGAAAACATGTCATAGCCCAACAATAAGTAAATCTTAGTAAATGATTTTAATCCTCTTAAATGATAAAATATATTTTTTATGAATGGAATAGTATATCAATTCTTAATCACCAATCGGTTCATCCTATTGTGATCCTAACATAACCAAAAAAATATATTTTCTTCTAAAAAACAATATAGGATCCCATTAGTGGGACATGATCATGAAAATACACTCCTTCAACACAAAATACTCAAGATAATCTTTTTTCTATCAAGGCATTAAAGTTTACCTTTTTTAAGGAACAATGGATATGGGTTTAATAACTAGAATAAACTCAATCATAAAGTCGATATGAATCTCAAGGTGTAATATTGAGAAGTTATTATGAAATGCATATTGAATGAATGGAAAATAATAGGAATAACATCCTTTTGTTTATCCTCATCTATTAAAGAATCACTATCAAACTAGGATATGATCTCCCTCAATTATAGATGGATAGGTCAAGAATGAACTACTTATAGTTCCTGTTTAGAAAAATAGATATAACTATCACCATCTATTGATATTAATTATAACTACTAGAGATAACGATTGATGTGTAATCGATATCGATTCAACCAATCTATCATGAATATGACATCAAAATTATGGGTCCCTAGTACAATGGAATAGCATAGAATCTTAAATCCGCTAATAACTATAACGAACTCTACATATAGCTGGATAAAAATTATTTAACAATTTAGGGCATTTAATTAGTCATCACATCATAAAAATACTCAATAGAAATCCATAAATCACAGAATAGTTGGGTATATATGAATTATTGATGTGGGTCTCATCCCTAGCCTCATGATCCAATCTAATTACACACTTATAGACATCTTAGTGATAATATTATCACTAATAACACTGGATACAATGAACTCCTCTATGAATCAAATGGAAAAGGATCCTCAACTTTGAGATAACTTTTTCCCTTGAACCTTCCTTGGAACACTTTATCTGACTATACCCATGCATTCTACAAATCAATGATACTATAACACAAATACCACTAAATGTTATCTTACTCCCAATAAGAGTGGAAAAACTTTGGATTCCTGTCATAATCATTTTAAATATATCCCTATTTTTTATAATAATAAAACATTATTATGGATCCCCTCCCACATGAAGCAATAAAATACTTTCTCAACTAATCTACCTTTATTTTTTGTGTAAGATTCCTCAAGCCACTTATTCCAACTACTTGAGGACCCACTATTTACCAAAAAATGGTAACATCAAACCATGATGATATTTCCTTTGTATATTTTTCTCTATATTAATATCCAAATTTAAAATCTTTTTTTAGATTAAAAATTCTAGATGTTTGACTATACTCATATACAATGCTTCATAACATCAATAAAAATACCAAAACATGGATTCATATTCACCCCTTCACCCAACATAGGTGAAATCATAAAATTTTAATAAAATGGTTTTCATAATACATTGATAACATGAACACTATAAAAAATGCTTAAAATCCTAGTATCTATTAACTCTTCGTGTCTCTAAGAGAAAGTAATAAAAAACGATTAATGCATGAACCATCAAGGAAATCATCATTTTAATATATTCCTAGATCAAAATTTTCCAGTAATGTGTCACTCACCCTAAAATAATTGAGGAAAAAATATTCATCTTCCTCTTAGGATATTCCACTAGGTGACTGAATATGGCCAACATAGGCTATCTAGTACTTGAAGACCCATGTTCCAACCTCACCATCAATGATATATATAGTGTAGCTATAAATCTTAAGTCTAGTTATACATGGTCGAACAAACCCTAAACAACTTATGAACTATTGACTATGACACCTGAAAAAAAACTATCTCCATGCCAAAAATTACTACGAATAAATAGTATAATTAGTGGCTTCAACTCCACTACAAGTGTTGCATACTCCTCCATTACCTCCTAGTTCTCAATGAGAGGTCACCGTAGTGAAATATATCTCAAATTATAATTTCATGATTATAATACATCTAAATATAATATTTTATGGAAATGAAAAATACTCACACTCTTCTCCCAATTATATACACACCCTTTGATAAAAGGGTCGCACATATGTAGGAATGAGCCTTGCCAAACCAACACCATCTTAGACCAGGTAAAAGTTAAATAGGATATCATAATATCTATAGTATATCAAATGCAACTAGTAATCATGGAATGGGTTTGTAGACATATAAAAATTATTTATATAGTAAATCTCTATATATTTTTTTATTGAACCATTAAATGATCCAATCCTATAGAGTAACTAGAATATTAGTCAAGGATATCAATCAAAAGTATGATTAAAAATGTAATGTGATACCTATATGAAAATAATGGTTTAAGAAAACCTCTTATCCTTCCACCCCAAACCAATATAAAAACCTAGTTTCTTTTTAAAAAACATATCACATTCTAAATAATCAGAAAACATTAAAACTCAAAAACAAATAACATTCATACTATCCCTGATAAAATGGACTTCACTCATTAGTGGGTTAACTTCTCCTAGGCATAGGATCCATTAAAATAATTAAAAACACACTATATTCACTATAATATTCCCTAATTGGTGAGACAAGATAAAAGAAATCAATGATACCCCATTGTAATTCCACTAATCTCGTTCACCTCCTCCATGACCAAACTCATCTTACATATACCTTAATAACAACTTACCATATGCTAGAATATACTGACTAGTGAATACATTCAACATATGAAATGTGGGGATACTATTTCAAAAGCTGTAGATATCCATAAAAATAGTAAAAGAAATTTCAAGAATCACTCCTCATAATAAAATACATAGAATTGGATAGACAAAAACATTAAATTCTATTTAATAGTTAATATAAACATCATGTTATATCAAGATAATACCCTAAACATTTAATACCATATATGAAATATAAATATACTCTGTCATGGAGAGATCATAGGGAACATGGTCCAAAATTAAATAAAATTAAAACATAAATCCACAATCCTAGTTTCATGTCCTAAACCTATCCCATCTCCCAACACTTATTTCTCCCCCCAAATCAACATTCTAATGTGTCATGGCTCTTTCTTCGGAAAAATTCAAGAATTATGATGTTTTCTTTGTTATCGGGTCACCGAAGTTCATTGTTAGTTTAACTCAACATGTCACCTCCAATTATTTCCCTAACAAGTCTAGTAAATAAATGTACAATAATTATATTAGATTTTAATTTGAAAATAAATAAATAACATATCACTGTATAGAGTGTTAAGACTCAAAACCATTTGTTGTCATACCTTCTTCACCTAGTGTTTGAATAAGATGATATACCCATGTTATAAACTCACCTCAAAGATAAATGATGTGCCCCTACATAAGCACTATTCAAGAAAAATGATATGTTTTTTTTCAAATAATGTATACGGATGATATATTATTTTCACAAACCATCCTATTGAACAATCTATTTCTAGTCCATTGTTAATGGGAAACAAGACACTACCTGATGAATAAGCCATCACCAATCACCAATGTATATTCTACCACCCTTTATCATCCTTACGTGGATGATATATAATTGATACACTATTCAGGTGGATGAAAATCCACTAATAAACTATACTATGGGTAGCCTATGTACCACAGAAAACAACTCCTTTGGTGTAAATTCACTACTTTTATTAATTTCTAGGTGGAAGATATACCGAATGAAGATATACCAAATTTATTTATTTACCTATAATAAAATTAGAGCATATCATAGTTTATAATAAATATGTCATACTATTTTAAAAATAAGAAAACAAGTCATATTTTATGCCATTGGTTTTGTTCTATTATAAAGTAGGAATTAGAAATTTCATTCGACGTCTGTAATCCTATAGTATTGTAGGACATTTACATATCAAATTTCATGGATTAGAACATATTATTTTCCATGAATTCTATAATTTATAAAGGAAGTTGATTGTTAATAGTTAATTTTTCATTTCTCTTCAAGATTTTTTATCTTTAAACATTTATTTAAATGAAACATATAGTGGAATAAAAGGTTTAATTAAATTTTAAATTCATGAATGGTTGAAACATAAGAAAAATAATATGTAACATACTGGTTAATTCAGGATGACTGAGGGAATATATCAAATACCTATATAATAAGGGAATAAACATTATATAATGACATATTTATCCTGATACTCTTCTTACTAATTCAATATCTCCCTTGAATCTTACATTCTCCATTATCAATTTCCCTATGAGGAACTAATATATTATTAGTGTAAGAAAGATCCCAAATCAGCATTAGATGATTTAGTTCGTCCCATGAATGCACCATGAAAAAGAGATTGATATGTATTTTTCATATAGATATTCATTATGAACATGATTGAAGAAAATAAAAAATCCTTCATCGATGAATGGGACATAATGTTCTTAAGTTAATGCATATACATGGTTTCAGTATTATTTATGATTAATCATGGGTTTTATGATTTTTAATTACATATACTACCTTGAATGAGTGTTGTTAGATCCATAGAAACCTATATATGGTATATTTTATTAATCTTGTACCTTTATTTATGAAATCATATTTAGTATTAAAATTAGTTATTTTGTAGATATAATAATAGATATAATGAAATAATATTAAAATTTTTAATTGTGGGTTATCTTATGTCATTAGATATCCTAAGCATAGAATGGAATGCTCTATACAATATATGATATTTTAGTTTGTAATGTATTATAATTTTTTGGTTTTATATATATTATAAAATATGATATTGTATGTCATAAGTTGTGATGCCACTAAACCATGTACAAAATAATGAATAATCAACTCATATATCTAGTATACTTAATATTATAAGAATTTTTAACTCAAGCGCTAATATTCTTATTTTATGTTTGACACTAATTAATTACAGTTTAAAGTTATATAAGTTGGGTTTTAGGTTGGTTATCCATACTCAAGTCACATAACTTGTTTGTGATATCCAAACATCATAGAGTTATTGTTACATAGGCACCACAAGCTTCATATTTTCTATAATAAATTATATTATAGACAAGTAACTCATACCCACAATCCAATATATATTTCCAATGTAAAAAATACATATTTCCTTTGATACCAAGTGGGATAATGCGAGCATAAACCAAATATATTTTACATATTGTCTTTAATTTAAACATTACTACTTATAAATCCCCACAATCTCAGAACAAATAGTTTTAGGGTGTTTTGTGATTACATATATTAAAAAATTCTTTTGAAATACTATGAACATTTAACTATAGTAACTCCCCTCTAGATCCCCTTTTAGACAAGGTATACATTATACAATTCTTAATATCCTTGATAATGGGAACATAAGAAAGGGGTTATCACAAAATGTTGGTAAGGATTAACATAAGAGATAACAATATTATATCAAAATTTATCATAAGATAAGAATTTGGGTATGAGAATAAAAACAATGTGTATATATATAACAAAATTTATCTTTACCTACTAGAAATACATTATAAACTATTATTCGTAGCATAAATCCATTATAAAAGCATATTACCTTAGTATTAATAGTTTGGAAATATAATCCATCAATCCTGAAACTACTATATTAGCATAAGAATATGACACATACATAAGTATAATAAATAATATCATTATTATTATTTGTAATAAAAACCATTTATACACACAAAAATTTGAACATATCAGCCCACAATATTTTCCACATAGATACATAAAAACATACCTATCCACAATCTTGCATATGTACAAACAAGTGAATACAACTTCCTACAATCAAATAATTGTGAAAACCTGTAAACATGAAGGCCTAAAATTATTTTCATGCAAAAACATGTGAATTTATTTACATTCCATAATTTCAAAGCATGAACTATAGAACATATCTACCCTAAATAATGTTCGGTCATAAATTTATCGACAGAGGTACCAAAAATCATGTCTAAACATAGAATTGTGAACATATATACCAATAGTAATGTCCTCAAAAATCATAATTAGATCAGGTGATATAAAAAATTTATTAAATAATTTTTAGGATATATAAGACCCACCCATCATATAATTATGAATTGTACATATATGAGTCATTTGAACATGAAAAAATATATTATTCCCATTATAGATAGATTAAAACATGAGAAATAAATAGGTTTCTTGAAAACAGTCAAAAGATATTTTCATATGTCATACATAGAAAGGAGTTGGATGGTATTATTATACTATATTATCTTTAAATCCAAATAATCACTAATTAATGTTCAAATATATAGAAATAATCAATAAGAGAAATAGAAAATTTACTTGAAAAAAAATATACATTTCATTAAATTTTAATTTTTTTTTGAATATAATAATTTATAATGAAATGGGAATTGAAATTTATTTGGAAAAAATTAAAACATAGAGAGGGTAATTATTAAATAAAACCAATTAATAAGGTAATAAAACTTGATCATGTATAAAAAGTAAATTTGGATTTATTTTATGTCATTATAAAGAATATCAATTTTTTTAGAAAATGGACATATGAAAAATGTTCAATGAATATTAGTTTTCTAATGAAAGTAATATATATATATATAATATTTAAATAATAATAGTTATGTAAATACGTATATCCATAAAAATATAAATAATATAGTCATTTATAATATTTTTTTAACCAAAAAGAGGAGTTATAGTTGGCTGCACTTACAAACATCCTATTGGATGAATTATAAACCAAAGGGAGGTTTAATGGTAAGAATATATTTAAACACAAAATAAAAGAAATTTAAAATACAATATATATTGTTTTTGAGATATGGAACATATAATGTCTCCCAATGGATATTTCAATATAAACAATCACTATTTCAATGTGAGGTTATAAAATAAACTCTTATCGGATTAGAAATTCTTGAATCAAAATCCCTTCAAAATAGAATAACCTGAATTGTAATTAAAAATAAAATGACTTTCATGATATTAACAAAGAAAATATATCCATGGGGCAGTATTTACAACACATTAAATAATATTCATGTTGAATATAGAATACATCTCAATAAAATGAAAATTAGGATGACATACACTTAAAACATTGGTAGTATAAGAATAAAAAGAATATGAATTATATCATAATGAAAAAACTTAAAAATCCCATGATTAAAAATTTATTTATGATAAAACAATTAAATATTCTAATTAATACACCTTGTTAATGAATTAAAACTATAAAAAAACACGACACAATGAAGGGAAATTGAGACGAAGACCCTTAGATTGGATTATTTTTTGGCTGGACATGATCCAAATTTGATTATAAAAAAATTATTACCCATTAATAATATTTTAAAAAGACTCAATCATATTAATTACCTATTAAAATAATAATTTACATACATTTATGATATACTTATTATTATTTAAAGGAAATATCCACTATCGGTTGTTAATTTTTTCAATCTTTCCCAATTTTTCTAGTATAATGGTGTCAGTCATCATTCCATGTTCATGAGTTAATAATCTATATAATAGTAAAGGTAGTGAAGTAAATGTTCTATAATTATACATGAACTTCCTAGGTTTATTCCATGAGGGTTTTGTATATAGTTCTCCAAGATGAAATCCAATATGTAATAATTTTAGTAATTTTTATCGATTGAAATTTGGTACATTAATAATGGGTCAAATGTTAATAGTAACATTCAATGAAAAAATTGATGTTATTCATATGTTAATATATTATAATAAAAATAATTATGCATTCATATTCATCCATGAAATAAATGTATAGTATAATTTTTTTGGTTAAACTCGCCCGAACAAGTACATTCTATAATCCACACATATGTATTATTATGGTGTTATTTTGTTAAGAAATTATTATTAAATAATATTTATGATTTTATTTTGATTTTATTAATGTAATAAATTATAATTCATATGAGGTATATGAGTAATAAAACTGAAATAAATATTATAATATATTTCTTATAAAAAATATGTTGTATCATCTTTTGAAATACTTCTTGGTTTTGAAGGAATTAATGAATTATATTGAGATCATAAGATAAAAAATGTGAGATAGTAATATTATGAAATAAAATTTGGAAGTTTATAGGATGTAATTCTGATTTATATTATAGTTTGGAAGGGGATGTGGATTATTCCAATTATAAATGAGGAGGGTGGATGTTTTGTAAATACTCATTCCATAATGTGATGGGATTTTCATCTTCATGGAAAATGGATTAATAATGAGAATAGATAAGTCTAGTATATAAATTATTCCATTTAATAATTTATATAAAATGATTTAAGATATTTTATTTCCTTACCACTTACATAAACCTCTTTTTAATTTATATTTCATTTAGTGTGGTAACTCAAATTTTTAACTCAGTAACTTATTTTGGTGCTATGAAAAGAAATTAAAATCAACCCCAAATTTTTATATATTTATTAAAATTTTGAAATCTATTTAATTTTATTAAATTTCAAATGGAGATAAATATTATTTTTTGTTTAATAATGCATAACAGATAAATAAATTCTGGGAAATATTTTAATTAAAAAATATAAATTTATTCATATTTTGTGACATTAAAGAAAAAATATATGATTATTAATTTATTCTATTATTTATATATAATATTTTATTAAAACTATTTGTAAAAATTGATCGATTTAATTTATTAATATAAAAAGATACATTACATAGACAAATAGTTCTTCCAATGTATTTATTCCCATAATTAAATGATTTTGTATTCAATTGTAATGATTTGAAAATAAATATATAAATTGTAAGAACCCAGATCTTCTTTTCATGTATGATTTTCCTTTTTCTGGTGTTTTTGAGAAAATATGAGTTTTTGGAAGAAAAAAAATTTAGTACACACCGTGTACTTTATGAGTACACGTTGTGTACTTATTTGCTACATGAGGCTATGTGTTAGCCATGTCATGGCCACACACATGGTCGTGTGGGGTGATATGGAGGCTGCCTAAAACGGAGTTCGGGAACAGTAAGTACACGCCATGTAATCCAAAAGTACACGTCGTGTATTTTGTTTCTTTTTCACTAAATGGACTGGTGTCACATCTAATGGACATGGGTGTCTTCTTCTTCGGCTGAAACGTCACGGAGCACCCGTACAGTGCTAAGAATTCCCTGAGCCCCAGATCACACATCCATTCTCCAAATCGACCGCTGTAAATTGTGTTTGAACCACACCTATAAGATATTCCTTCCCCTAGAGATTAGTTTCATGATTCCCCTTCCTTTCCTTGTAATAATTGGTTGAAAATTGTATAAATTTTCTTAGATATATGGAATTCTAAGAATATTCAAGCTTCAAGCTTCAAGAATATTGATCTCCTAACCCTGAGGTAGGAGGTTTGTGACTTTAGGTAGAAAGCCTTTGAGTTTTATGTGCCAATTTTTCCAATACCCATGAATGGGGTATTGCGCGTTTACTGTTTTAGCCCAATTGTTTTCCTGCTAGCTTGTATTACTGAGTAAAGATTATTTTTTTGGGAATATGGTTATTTGATGTGCTTTGGATGTATTTCCCTTGCATGTTTTTCCTGTTTATGAATGTTTGGTCTAGTTTTTCCTGTTAGGATATTGCCAGTTGTAGTGCCTAGTATTGTAGGATGGTGCGACTTTTGTTCTGACATGCTGTTATGCTGTAGTATGCTAGCCGAGTAGTTCCTGAGGTATACTTGGCCGTTACGTGATGCTATACTTGTTGATATACAGAGGGTCGTGAGAACCTAATGTAGTAGACCATAGGGAGAATTGACGTAAGGGATTCTCGAGAGTGTCTTTTATGAATTACAATGTGATAACACATAGGGAATTGACGTTGAATTCTTCTTCAAAGAGTCTATAGTTCCTCGACGTGGGCTATAGGGGGAATGAAACATTGAGTGCTTCTCCAAAGTGCCATTAGTACGATAGAAGACTATAGGGGGAATTGACGATGAGTGTTTCCCCAAAGAATCTATACATTAGCTGAACCAGAGAATCATACTGTGTGTGCATCCCATAGGGTTTCCAATATTTGTTTGGTAGGACCAGAAGTGATAGGCATTGAGTACTTCTCAGAGTGTTACCTGTTTGTGTTTTCCTACTTTGATTGGTTGTTGCTTGATTTTTGGACTGTGTATTGTTTACTACTGATTACCTTCCTATTTAATTCTTTATGTACATTACATTCCATATATTCACTGACTATTAGGCACATATCTCGTGGTGGTTGTCTACTAGGATTCATCTCACACCCTGTTTGGGCCCAAACATATTATATTTTAGTAGGTATAGATAAGGGAAAGGGCCCTTCTACTTCAGGTACATCATATGTTGCGGAGCTGGAGAGCATGGGACCAAGCTATGGCTAGTGAGGCTGAGGAGTTTATCTGTTTTCTTTTGTACTTTGTCTCAGTACATTTTTCATCATTGTGACTTGTTTGGATACTTTCCTATACATACTTGCATCATGCATCATTTATATATATGTATGCTCTAGATGTTTCCTTATCTCAGTATTCTACTATTTACTCTTGTAAGGTTGTTTACTGCTTCCGATATTGTATGAGTTTGTTTACTCACACTGTGTACTTTACCAATGAGGGCATAGTTTCCCCACTATCATAGTCATGTCCCTCGCTGCTAGTCAGTAACCTCTGGCATTTGGGTAAGTGCTCTTGAGACCATGTGAACAACCGGGAACGGGGTGCCTCTAGGAGGCTTCCAGAACCAGGATGTGACAAAGTGGTATTAGAGTGTTATTTTCTCTTGACTTACGGTTTGGAGCCATTATCTAGGGATATGAAGTAATAGGTACTTGGTAATAAGATGTTCCTGGGATTAGCTAACCCATGCATAGGGAAAATCCAATCTACAGCGTTTATTGTAATATTTTGGTTATGCAATTTTAATTTTGATTTGATTTCACCAATGGGTAACTCACATGTTTTGTGTTATTACTATTGACATTATTGAGGTTCAATTTTTATCACAACATGATGAGATGAGGGTATTCCATTTCATGGATCATACAGGCACTTATTAGAAATCACATGCCATGAATTCTTGCCTAGCCATATAGGATGCATAAGCAATTGCATGTTGTTGTGATAGATGTTGTGTAGAATATGCATACTGTTGTGATAGGTTCGGTGATAGAAATATGCACTTCTTGATAGGAAATTGTTGTATCATTTCATTTTTTTCTTGTTTGTAACTTGTATAAGATTCAAGACATTGATTCATGGGATGTATGGTCCCTCACAGATTAGAATATGGCACTTTCAATGCTTGTTTAAGTGTTTTCTAGGATCTGGATTAGTTCATGAGGCTTACTATCTTGAAAAACCTAGAATACACATCGTGTACTGTTAAGTACACACCATGTGTTCTTCTGTTCGAGAAGAAACAATTTTTCTTGAGTACACACCATATTGTTTTTGTACACGCCGTGTAGTCTCTGACCGTGTCGTAGGCCATGTGGGTAGAGACACGAGATGGTAAAAGTATAATGGAAACACACGGTGTCCATGTTGAACACGCCATTTAGTATAATCCTAGGAACTCGGCCGTGTAGCTAACAAAACATGTTTGTGGAGTCTCTTCTTATACACGCCTTATCCACCTTGAACATGCTGTGTAGTCTCACCCAGGTACCCGGCCGTGTCACGAACAACAACAGTCAGTGTTATCTTTTCACAAACACACCCCGTCTGTAAGGAACACGTCATGTGTATTGATACGTGTGTGTGACCATGTCACTAATAACACGGGCCAGGTGAATCCTGTCCAGTACACACCATGTCTACCTTGAACACGCCATGTAGTCTTATCTTTGGAGAGTTGTGTGGCTTAATCATATAGAAGGGCCTAGGCAGGGGAAGAGAATTCAAGTAAATGCCGTGTGTTTTGAGAACACGCCGTGTGTTTGGGGTGTTACATGACCAGTTTAGGCAAAGTACATACCCATGTGAATGAATTCTGGGAACACACTGTGTAGGGATTGTACACGCCGTGTAGTCATGTTTTATAAAACATGAATGCATTTTTCCTCTTTTTCCCTTCTTATACCCCTAGTTTTCAGTCCTTGGTAATATTGTTCTAATGTGTGTGCTTGACCTTGCAGATTCATGCCGCCAAGACTTCCTCCAGTTGTCTTCCATTTATAGGGCAGTAGCCAGACGCTGAATATAGCTAAATAGGGACTTCTTGCAGATCGTCCTGTTGTGCCAGTCTTAGAACCAACAGTTATACATGTTTCCAGTGTTGAATCACATTTCAAGGAATTATTCATTAGGATGATACATACATTTTAGGGAGCTCCAACTCCTACCCCGTCGATGGCTGATTTTATGCGGGTCTTCCAAATGAAGCATCCTCCCACTTTCTCAAGAGAAGGGGGACCTCAAGCTATAAATTCATGGCCAAAATCCATTCTAACTATCTTTGAGAATCTAGAGACGCCTCTAGAGAGGAGGGTTAATCTTTCCACTTACATAATACTCGATTCCACCAAGAGTTGGTGGGATGTGATCTCACAGGAAGGTCATCAGTAGGTTATGGCTTGGGATGAGTTCCAGTGAATCTTATATTACTACTTCTATCCGGAGACCCTAAGGGCCGACCAAGCCTGGGAGTTTTTAGTCTGGAGCTGGGTACTCTTTTTGTTATGGATTATTCCTCTAGTTTCACCGAGCTTCAGTGTTTCACACCCTTCCTCGGAGAAGATGGGTTGTTTCTGGAAAGGGATTTTGAGGATTGCCTCAGACATGACATCTTCTCTCAAGTGAATATCTTTAGGTTGACTTTCATCACCTCCATAGTCAACAAGAAACTAACCGCAGAGCGCAATCTTAGGAATTGTGGAGTTGTGATCCAGGGTTGCTCGACATTTAGAGTTAGTGCTTCACCAGCTGATAGCTGGAAGTGCCGTAGGGAGACTACACGGGGAGACCTGAGTAAGCGGGATGCATCCTCTGGTAGTCAGGTGGTGTGCTACCAGTGTGGAATGAGCGGGCACACCAGGCCGTAGTGCCAAAGACACCCGGTGAAGTGCCGATCTTGCAGCAAGATGGGTCACCTTCAGCATTTCTGTTCGGTTTTCTCACCTGCAGCCAGTGACCAGGGTTCATCTATGACCCCTCGTATAGGAGAAGCTCCACCAGTTTCACACTAGTATGGGAACTTGATTTCTTCCTACCATTCAGGCCATGGTGGAGGTCGCAGCCATGGTGGTCAGTCACTAGGATACCAGCAACAACAGGGTGGATGAGGTCAGAGTAGTCCAGTAGGGTCACAAAGCCATGGAGCAGGCCAGACCTTTATGGTGGAGCTGACCCAACAGGAACAAGATCCCATACCCTCTATGGTTCGAGGTATGATCCTAGTTGCATCAGTT
Source organism: Viscum album (assembly GCA_963277665.1). NCBI lineage: Eukaryota > Viridiplantae > Streptophyta > Magnoliopsida > Santalales > Viscaceae > Viscum > Viscum album. The sequence continues at coordinate 1,626,192,065 of OY728161.1, read as the reverse complement.
TTATCTTTATCTCTTTTCGATATTGGTGCTACACATAACTTTATATATGTTGTTGTTGTGGAGACCCTTGTGATCTGTATCTTTTCTTCTATCGACTTGTTGACAAAAGACACTCTGTTGGGGACTAGAACGACTAGTGTACATCAGTGCAAGGAGTTCCCTCTATAAGTTGGGCGGTGTCACTTCTTATGGGATCTTTATGTTCTATAGATGATAGGACATGATATCATTCTCAGAATGGACTTGCCAGTTCCCTTCTAAGCGGTCGTCGACTGCTACCACCAAAGGGTGAGTTTCATATCACTAGAGGGTGGATCTTTTCTACATGAGGGTGAGTGGAATGTCCAGGTGTGTAGAGTGGGACCAGAGCATCATGGGTTAAGAGAAGTTATAACCCCAATTTCTAGTCTTCATTTGGATGACCAGGGAACTTCACAGTTAGACTTTCCTCTAGTGGTGGATCATTTCAGAGATGTATTTCCATAAGACTTTTCAGGTTTTCCTATGGATCATGATGTATAATTTTCGATTGATCTTGTTCCAGGGTCGGCACCGGTGTCCATTCCTCCTTATTGGATGGATACACTTGAGTTTAAGGAGCTCAAGAAGTAGTTGGAGGAGTTACAGGCCAAGGGTTTCATCTGACCTAGTTCTTCTCCTTGGGGTTCACATGTCCTGTTTGAAAAGAATGTAGATGTCAAACTCAGGCTTCGTGTGGACTATTGGAATTTAAACCATTTGACGGTCAAGAACTGATATCCCATACATAGGATTTATGATCTCTTTGATCAGCTTCCAGGTGATCTGGTGTTCTCAAAGATTGACTTGAGATCCGAATATCATCAGTTGCATGTTAGACCATCTGATATACCTCTGAAAGCCTTCCAAATATGGTATGGTCTATAAAAGTATATGGTTATGCGGTTCGGTCTCACGAACATGCCTGCAATTTTCATGGAACTGATGAACCCATTGTTTCATCCATACTTGCACTCTTTCATGTTGGTCTTCATGGATGATATCTTTGTGTACTCTCACACTCAACACGACCGGGCTACCCATCTTGAGATCATTTTGAGTACATTGAGAAAGCCTCACTCATATGATAAGCTCTAAAAATTCCACTTTTAGATTGACCAGATTTACGTCATGGGTCATGTTATCTCAGAGACAAGAGTATCAGTCGACCTAGAGAAAGTGGGAGAAGAAGTTTCCTTGGAGAAGACAAAGAACGACTTTTAGGTGTGAAGTTTTCTAGGGCTGGCTGGATACTACAGATGCTTCATACAAGACTTTTTACACATAGTAGTTCTGTAGATTAGCCTGACTAAGAAGGGTGCATAGTTCTTATGGTCAAATCCTTGTGAGTCAGCCTTTCAGGAGCTGAAAGTGAGGTTGAATTCAACACTGATAATAGTCTTTCGAGAGCCGGGGAAGAACTATACTTTGTATTGTGATGCTTCAGGTATCGGGTTGGGAGATGTGCTTATGCTGGGAGATGGATTCATTGCATATGGGTCTCGGTAGTTGAGGCCACATGAGAGGAATTGTCTGACACATGATCTAGAGTTGGCAGCTGTTGTCCATGCTTTGCATTGTTGGAGAAATGATCTTCTGGGAGAGCACATTGTAGTTTTCACTAACCACAAGAGTATCAAGTACATCTTCACTCAGTGTGATTTGAATTTGAGACAGCGCTGGTGGGTTGAGTACCTACAGTACTTTGACTTTAATCTTGACTATGCATCTGGGAAGGGCAACACAGTGGCTGATCCATTGAGCAGAAGGACTCTGATACAGACAGTTCGAGAGGCCAGCAGTGAGTAGCGGATTGTGGATCTGTTATCTGAGATGCATTTGGAGGTGCACGACAGATAGGGACAGACACTTCTATATTCAGTAGCTGTTACCTCTACACTTATTAATCGAGTATAAATGTGGTAGCTATCAGATTCTGAAGGCCTAGTGCTACGGTAAAGTGTGTCAGGAGAGGACCCTATTCCTGGGTGGACCATTGTCCAGGATGAGATCTTGCATTTCTAGGGATGTGTATGGGTGCCAACATATATACGTGAGGAGATAATGTAGGACTTTCATTCCTCATTTTTGGAATTTCATCCTGGTGTCAACAAGATGTATCAAAATCTACACCATCGGTATTGGTGGCTAGGTATGAACATGGACGTTGCAGGGTTCGTCAGGAGGTGTTCCATCTGTCAGTAGGCGAAGGTGGAGCATCAGCGAACAACATGTATTTTACAACAGTTACACATTCCCGAGTGGAAGTGGAATGATTTCATGATGGATTTAGTGAAAGTTTTGTTGAGGTCGCCTCAAGGGAATGATGCAGTTTGGGTTTTCATTGACAAACTCACGAAGGTTGTTCACTTCTGGCCGATAAACGAGACCTTCAGTGTTGATGAGCTGGGGCGGTTGTACATCCAAGAGATTATATGTCTGCATGGAGTTCCACACTCCATCGTTTCTGATAGGGATGCTCATTTTACTTCTCAAGTATGGCAGGGACTACAGAAATCATTGGGTACATAGGTACTTTTCATTGTAGCTTACTACCCCCAGAAAGATGGATAATATGAGAGTACAATTCAGGTGCTTGAGGACATGCACTAAGCATGCATTATGGATTTTGGAGGTTCTTGGGAGTATCATATACCTCTTGTGGAGTATGCCTATAGCAATAGATTTCAATCTACTATTCAGATGGCACATTATAAGGTTTTGTACGGTAGTCCATGTCGATCACCTTTATGTTGGCTGGAGGCAGGAGAGGAAACTTTGCTGGGACCTTGTCTTGTTCAGGAGACCACAGAGCAGATAGAGTTAATTTAGAAGAGGATAGCTACTGGACAGTCTCGCTAGAGGTCTTATGCTGATAAGTGGAGATGACCTCTGGAGTTCGAGGTCGGGGATCAGGTTTTCCTACGTGTCACACTAAGGATGGGACACAAGAGGATTACAAGGCAGGGTAAGCTTTCTCTAAGGTACGTCAATCTGTTTGAGGTGTTGGAGAGAGTTAGGTCGGTTACCTATCGGTTGCAGTTACCTTAGTGGTACCAGTCTATACACGTTGTTTTCCACATTTCTCAGCTCCGACGTTACGTTTCAGACCCATCTCATGATTTCCAACTTGATGATGTTGAGTTGTAGGTGGATGCATCTTTCGAGAAACATCCTAACCGGATTGTTGATCACATTACAAAGGTATTTCGTAGCCGGTCTATTCCTCTAGTATGAGTTCTATGATAGCACAGGCGAGTATAGGAGAGACTTGGGAGAGGGAGGATAATATACTAGCATAGTGGCCAGAGTTGTTCAGGGTCTCTTCTACTACGATGCACTAGGGAAATTCGGGGACGAATTTATTTAATGGGGATGTTTGTAAGAACCAAGATCTTTTTTTCAGGTATGTTTTGCCTTTTTCTGGACTTTTTGAGAAAATAGGAGTTTCTAGAAATTTTTTTCGTACACATCATATACTTTATGAGTACATTCAATGTACCTTGTTGCCGCATGAGGCCGTGTGCTGGCCATCTCATGGCCACACACATGGTCGTGTGGGGTGACGTGGAGGCTGCCTAAAGAGGATTATGGAAATAGTAAGTACACATAGTGTACTCCAAAAGTACACACCATGTATTTTTTTTATATTAAACAGACTGGGGTCACACCTAATAGACAGGGGTGTCTTCTTCTTCAGCAGAAACGTCCCAGAGCACTCGTACGGTGCCGAGACTTTACTGATCCCCTGATCGCGCATCCATTCTCTAAATCGACTGTCGTCAATTGCATTGGAACCGCAGGGGAAATCTCTTCCCTATCCTAGATCTTTGTTTCTGGATCCATCTTCTTTTCCTAGTAATCGTGGGTTGAACATTTCCGAAGTTTTATTAGATCTAATGAGTTCTAAAGAGATTCAAGATTTTAGGTTCAAGTATATTGATCTCCTACACCATGGTAGGTGGTTTTTTTCTTTCTGTAGAAATTCTTTGAGTTTTATGTGAAAATTTTCCCAATACCCATGAATGGGGTATTGCGATTTTACCGTATCATACCTATTTTTTCCTTCTTACTTGTATGCCTAATTAGAGGTTATTGTTTGTAAATAGGATAATTATTGGTTCTTTCAAGGTATTTTCTATGCATTTTTTCTATTTATGACTATTTGGTCTAGTTTTTCCTATTAAGCTATTTCCAGTTGTCATGCCTAGTATTGTAGGATGGTGTGACATTTGTTCTAACATGATATTATGTTGTAGACATCTAGCCATGTAGTTCTTTAGTTATACATGGCCATAACGAGATGTTATACTTATTTATTTACACAAGACCGTGAGAACCTAGTGTAGTATACCATAGGGATAATTGATGAAAGTGCTTCTCTAGAGTGTATTTTATAAATTAAAATGTGAGACCCTAGGGGGAATTGACATTGAGTGCTTACTCAGAGAGTATGTAGTTCCTCGACAAGGGCCACATGGGGAATGAGACGTTGAGTGCTTCACTAGATCCCATTTAGTACGATATTAGACTATAAGGGGAATTGACGGTGAGTGCTTCCCTAGAGAGTCTATACATTAGTGGAACCAGAGGGGTGAGACTGTGTGTGCTTCCCACAGGGTTTCTAGTATCTGTTATGTAGGACCATAGGGGATAGGATATGAGTACTTCCTAGAGGGTTACCTGTTCATGTTTACCTACTTCGACTAGCTGTTGCTTGATTTTTGGACTGTGAATCATTTACTACTGAGTACTTTCCTCTTTACTGCTTTCTGTACTTACCTGCCATATCTTCATTGATAGTTAGGCACAGATCTTTTGGTGGTTGCCTACTGATATTCATCTCACACCCTTTTTGGTCTATAATTTTGGGCCCGAACAGATTATATTATTGTAGGTATAGATATGGTCAAGGGCCCTTCTACTTCAGGTACTTGATATGCACCGGAGCTGGAGAGCATGGGACCAAGCTATGGAATGCGATGCTGAGGAGTTTATCTATTTACTTTTGTACATTGGATTAGTGAAGTTCGAAGTGTTGTGACTTGTCTGGTTGCTTTCCTAGGCATATATGTATCATGCATCATTTATATATATGCATTCTCTAGTTGTTTCTTTTTCCTAGTCTTCCATTGTTTACTCTTGTAGGGATGTTTACTGCTTCCGCTATTGTATGTGTTTGTTTTCTTCTGGTGCCAATGAGGTCTTAGTTTCTCCACTATCACACCCATGGCCCTCGCTGCTAGTCGGCCGCCTCCGGTGTTTGGTGAAATGCGCTTGAGGCCATGTGGCTAACCGGGGACGAGGCGCCTCGAGGTGGATTCCGGAACCCGGATGTTACATAAATTAATAGTCATGTGTTTTTATATATAAAAAACAATTTCATTTAATAATCCAAATTTTATAAATTTACATTTAAAATAAAATAATATAAAATATAATAAAAGTTATATTTTTATTTGAACAATTCTGTTTAACCATTAATAATTAAATTACTATGGTTTCTATTTATGTAATAATATTATGAATGTCATTTCATTATTTAACTAATATTTCTAAAATTTTCAATAATTTTTGTTGATTTTATTTTTAAAAGTAATAAATTAAAAAATATAATGCATTATGATGGTTTCATTTGAATAAATGATATTTTTATCAAGTGAATAAGAATCTTTTAATTCTCTTCCAAAATCATTTATTTTATTTTAAATCATTAATTTATAGTTAAAATTTATATATCTCACCCACATATCTATAATTTTAAACATGTAATATGTTTACTAGTAATACATCCTATTGTTATATACCCTTCTAAAATGGCCGGATAACATCTCTATTACACCTATTACATCTAATGAATTTAATATGTTCAAAATTCTCAAATCAATCTTATCATTCCAATAGTAATCATTTAGGATGTTACAAATTTCATTCTCATTTCATAATTGTTTTTATTACAGGTTTTGTTTTTATAGTGGTGATTAACTAGGTTGAGGATGATCAAGGATATTTTTCACCCCTAAAATATATTACTTTTTCTTTTACTTTCACGTTATAATTTTTTATAATTATTGGATGTAATCATCCTTTGTATGTAATAAATTTCTCCATGTATTTTTTTTGTAATGATCAATTATGAGTGAATAAAATTTTGATTGTTTGATTCCAATCATGTATGATTTTATTCTACCTAAGTTGAAATATTCTAAATGAAATATAATAACATACTTATGAATTATAGATATATGGTTTAAAGAAAAAAAATGTTTCCTAAAACCTAGTGTGTTATATTATCACCCCTCCAATTAATTGTGTCCTAAAAATATTTAATTATCAATCAATTATGAATATAGTTTTGGGTATCCAAAAGTAAGAAAAACTCAAAATATTATTCATAGTGAGATATTGTTCTGTCTATCTTTAGTAGGAATAATAAAATCTCTTTTTTCCCTCACAATCTGCATATCCCTAAAATTGATATTTTAATAAAAAATTTCTAATTAATATCCCTCATGAATGGTTATTAATATTTATATAATAAATTCAATTCCAATAAATTATAAATAATGTAGGATGAACCAAAATTTTCTTAGCGTCAAATAAAGGTTTCATAATTTTTAATATATTATGATTACTTTTTCTTATTAAATTATTACTTTATTTATTTATAGTTTATCAACACTAACCCTATCGTTTTTTATTCTATTAAATAGATGTATCATGGAGGAACTAAGATAAAAATGGTTATGATCGACATTTTAGTAAATATACCAATGAGAAACGAAATGGGATAGGTGGTGGAATTGAAAATATTATGGTTATGATTACCAAACTGTTCTAATTTATAGGAAATAATATAGACCATGTAGATCTTCAAAACACCCAACTAAAATAAAAATGTATTTTAATGTATTAGAAGGTAATAATGAGCATATATGAATGAATATTGAATTTCTTAAAATCAACATATGTTAAAAGATTCACAAAGGAAAAAATACTCAATGGAACTAGAAAATTATATTACTATTCTATAGACATTTCCCAATACTCACATAATAATATACCAAATTTTAACTATTTCATAGGTTATACTCATCTTGATATACGAAGGAATGTAAACATTAGAAATTGGTGAGATTAAATTTTCAATATGGTTAAACATAAGTAAAAAATCAAATAATATATGTGATTGTAAGATAAGAATGTGGGTGTGAGAATAGAATCAATCTCCGTGTATTTAAAAAAATAGAATCATACCAATGAAAAATAAATCATAAATAATTATTTGCGGCATAATTCTTTTGGAATGACAAATACATGAGTAATAAGAGTTTGTATATATGATCCAATAATATCGAATAAAAATTATAGGCATAACAATAATTCATATACAAAAGTAATATCAATTATAACATTGTGAACATAGCTAACCACAATGATTTACACAACACAAACATGTGAAAATAGCTACCTATAATCATGTACATGCCCAATCATTATTACCTTTCTACTCGCAATCCAACCTATTCAAAAACTTTTGTGTATAACTACCAGCAATCAGGTCCCCACACAAACTTTTGGACATAGAGAATCAAAATAATGTTCTTGTAAAAAATTGTGAAGAAAGATACCAGCTATCATATTCACACAAAAACTAATGCACATTTCTACCAATAGTTATGGTAATTGAAAAACTTATGGACATCGCTACCTTTAATATTGTGTGTGAAAAAAAAATCTCATCAAATCTACCCACACTCATGTCTTCACACATCATTATTAGCTTATTAAATATAAAACATTACACTATAAATTTGGGGGTTGAATCATTCCCATATGTCTTATAATCGAAAACCATACATAAGTGTAACATGTAAAGAGTAAGACTTTTATAATCACATAATATCTTGATTACCCCATGATAAATAAATGGGTTTCTTGAAAACATACATAATATATGTTCATAATACATTTAAGGAAATCAGGTGGGTGGAATAATTATAGCATATCCCCAGTGAAGCAAACGAATCAATAATGTATGTTGACATAAAAAGAAATTATAACTGAATTATAAAATTAAAATAAAAAATAAGAAGAAATATTATGAAAGTTTAAAAATATTTATTTAAAATAGAATATTTTAAAAAATATAATATTAATTACATTAAAAATTCTCAATAACATAGAGATGAATTTTATTAAATTAAAATAACTATGATATGGGAAAACACATTCATGATTAAATCATTTTAAAAATATATTTAAATTTTTTTTGATACTCGAAGCCCATAAATATTAACTATAAAAACATAAAAAGAATATTTATTTTGTAAATAAATTCACTCCCGTATAAAAAAATACCTATAATATTAAATAATTATATATAATTATATCTATTATGAAATATAAATAATATGGATAAAGAGTAGAAATATTCCTAACCAAAAAAGAACAGATAAAGTTCCCTCTACTTATAAATATCCTTTCAATTGAATTGTGATCCAATGGGAGGGGAATTTTAAACAAGATATGTGAACCTAATAAATAACTAAAAGATAATAAAATAAATGGTTTTTTAGAGTTAAATATTATAATTTTTTTTAATGTCTTCTTAAATATAGATTATCTTGATTTCAACATGGGATTGAAAAATAAACCATAAAGACTTTGATAACCTTTGAGTCCCAATACATTTAAAGATGAAACCTGATATGGATTTCTAATTCTTTTTTAATTTCATAAAAATAATTACAAAATAAATATATTAGGAATTTTATAACCCACAAAAAATAGTACATGAATAGGATATGCAATATATCTCAATCAAATGAAAATTGACATGATAAGCCCTCAAAACATTGGTATTATATGAATCAAAAGAAATTAATAGAAATATTAAGAAATTTATTTGAAAATTACATGATTAAAAATTTAATTATGGTAAAATAATTCAATGGGGTAGTAAATTAAACATTTAAAAGAGGAATAACTACATCATATGAACAAGTACCGTAATGATGTGAAATTGTAATGGAGACTGTTTCTGTGGATTCTCACATGGATAGACTCACTCTAACTTCCCATATAATAAACTAATAATCATTAATAATATATTTAAAAAAACTTATTAATATTAATTTTTATTTTATTTATATTTTATATTCATCTATAACATAAATATTACTTAGTTTTAGTTAGTATCAATCATTGGTAGGTATTAGTTTCAAAAATATATTATCTATTTTAGTATAACGCTATTAGTAAAAATTATATGTTCATGATTTAATAATTTCCATAATATTATGGTTATTCTAATAGAATATTCACAATAATTTATTCAGTTATATTTTTATTCCATTAGTGTTTTTTATTTATATCTCTGTGAGGAAATTCATATTGTGCTTGTTTTAGTAAATTTTATCAAATAAAAGTCAGTATATTAATAACTAGATAGATATTAATGTTAAAATTCCATGAACAAAATGATAACATTACCTACAAATTAATATCATATGTTACCAGTATATATGTTTTAATAAAAATACTTGATTAAAATATATATTATCGTTCAAGTACATGGTTAAACCAACCCAAATAAGAACACACTATAATCAATGGAAGAGTACAATTATGAAGTTAATTTTTTATATAATAATTTTTTAAAAATTAAAATTATATTATTAAGATTTTATTAATGTAATAAATTAGTTTGGGGAATAGTTGGATTATTAAGATACATAAGTAGAAAAATAGATTGTATCAATTGGAACTGCTCTTATGGCTCGAATTGGTGTGGTTATAGCCCACTAGCTATAGCCATAGGAACTGTCCCAATTATCATATTTATCTCCCATGGTAATAGGAAATTACCAAGGGAATGTAACCTATATCAAAGATTTCTGCTTGTGGATATAGATAATATAACATAACTAAAACAAATTATATTTCATGAGAATGTGTCCCATTGATATGGCCTAAAAAAACTATAAAAATCTCTATAGTCTTAATATTATCCCCTAGCTGTATCCCTAATGATTGTACCCGTACAATATAGCTATGGGAATACCATATGTAGCTATAAAGGTAATTTATATACACTAACCAACCTATAAATATAGTTTTTATATGTATCCGCGTATAGTAATGCTAATTTTCATGGTTATAGATCACCCTTCCTTAGGCTATATGTTTTCAAGAAAAGAAATATCTAGCTAGTGTGTTTCAATCCCAATTCATTTGTCAAAAAATATGATTACTCTACAACTCTACTAAAAGAGTAATTCTATATTTATATAACTCTATATGTCAATATCTATTATAAATGTTAAAAAATATATTAAATTATTCTAATATAATTAAAATTGTTGTCTCCATAGTGAAAGACATATAGAAAAGGGAAATTATTATCGTTATAGACCATCCCTCCCATGGATATAAGTGATTTATATACATAGACATTACCCCTGGTTACAGTTCATCATGCACATCACAATAAGTGGGCTATATTGATGACCATTTTAACCAAGTCTATAGTCTCTTTCCCATAATCATCCCATATAAAAACAATTCCCAAAAAAATATTTTTTATCCATAGGAAATGCCCTTGGATATACCTCTACATGACTTGGCCATACATGGGCTATAACCATGGATAGTGGTCAAGTATATATTCCATCTAGCCTATGGATATATCCCATCCTTCTTGTGGATATACGTAGGGTATTGGTACATATATTTATTTCTAATGGCTATAAGTGCATTATATTCATATACAATAATGACAATAGTTATTGGTCTGTGGATATAGGTGGTTTTCATATAGTTATGATTGAAAAATAAGGATAATAATTCATTACTTATAGATAAAAACATGTATCTTTTCATAGAATCCATCATGGTTTTTATGAAAATTTAAAATTTTATGGATATATGAAGGAAATAGTGTTGTATTGGAAAATTACAAAAGAAATATAGAGTAATGTAGTGTAGAATTAAAATTTTAAGTGTTATCTAAAGGTGTGGTGTGTCTGTTTATAAGTTAAATAGAGTGGTGGTTTTATAAATACACATTCCATGATGTGAAGGTAAATTCAATTTCATGGATTGTTGATCAATAATGCACAATGTATAGGGATATGTCCTAAATTATATCATCCAACAATTTATAGATTATTTTTTCAGTATTTTATGACTTTACCACTAAGTTAAACTCCTTTTTTGCTTCAGTTTACCTTTACATAGTAACTCAATGATTTTACCTAAGTAATTTTTTTATTTTAAAAAATGAAGTTGACCATATTATCTAATTTTTAGTTTTTAATTTCAAATAATAATTCCATTATATTCTCTCTAATTTTTAATTTTTATAATTATTAGTTTTAATATAACAATCAATAAAACATGAAAAAATATTATAAAAAAAATATTTTTTATGCATAAAATGTATTTGATCTTATTATTCTCCATTTAATAGAAATTTGATATCTTTTAATTTATTATATATATATATAATATTACATTAAACAATTTTTCAATAGTGATCTTTTTAATTTGTTTATATAAAAATACTCAACACATTAATAAATTCATTGAAAATATATATGTTTTCATTGAAATGAATTTTTCTTCATTCATAAATAATTAAAAAAATATATGAATTATTATTCATTTATAATATTTTTTAAACAAATATTTTATTTTACTATCTTAATATGAGAAACGTGAATGTTAAATAAAACTATATAATATATAATCAAAAATATCATTAAATGTAACAGTTTTCTTTATCAATGAGTAATTAAATTCAAGTTCCTTACATATATATATATATTTATTTCACGGATCTATTTAAGTTATTTTACAATCATTCCTTCAATTTTAGAAATTAATTTTACTAATATAATTATGAAGATTAATGAATTGAGAAAAATTATCTAATTTTGAAAAATAGTTTTTTATTAAATCAAAAATATTTTCCTCAAGACAAATGATATCTTATAGTTATATTAAAAAATAATTTATTTTATCCAAATTAAATTTTTATAGTGAAAATTTATATTTTCAACTTTTAAAAAACATTTTATATGTTAACTATTTTCCAATAAATCTACACACCTATGTTGTTTACTGGTATTATACCCCATTGATATATACATTTTTAAAATTTTCATATAATTTATATTTTTATATAACATACTATAAATTATTTCAATTCTCACTTCTCAAATAAAAATTCCCCAACCTATAGTTTTTATTTTGGATGTTACAACATGCTTTCATATTTAATCAAGGATCAATCCAATACAACATTATTTCTACAAATGGTGATTCTCAAGGGTGTTAATAATCCATAGGATTTACCAATTTTAAAAATATTAATCTCTTATATTTACTATCACATTTTAATTTATGCACTTTTAAGTGATGTAATCGTATATGGTATATAATACAAGGTTCTAGGTACTGTTTTTTGTAATTCTACATTATGAGTCAGTAAAATGTTGTTATTTGGATTCATATTTAGTATGAATTCATCATACTCAAGTATAATTTTTTTATTGAGATAAAAAAAATAATGAATGATATACATATTTTTTAAGGAAATAAAATGTTTCTTAAAACCAAGGGTGTTACAAGGATATCATCCACTAGCAGTTATTCCCACCTTATGTAATGTGTTATTTGATAAAATATGATTTGATTGAAAGTTTTGTATTTAAATGTTTTCAATTATAAGATGGGGATTTTGAGATATTTAGATATTTATAAAATGTAAATAAAAAAATTAATTATAAAATGTTTACAATTATTTAAATAAATATTACATAATATTACTATTTATACTTAAAATGTAATTTATGAGTTATATGGAATGGATTTTGATTTAGATATACAATTTTTTTATATAAATAATAATATGAATTAAAAAACATTTTATGTATTAAAAAATAAGGTAATGAAATATAACGTAGATTATATTTAATAGTATTAATTTTTTATAATATATTTTCAATTTATATATAAAAAATTAAAAGACAGTATTTAAGAAATTATTTAAATCATATCAAAATTATTTTTTTATAATCGATATGAAAAAGGTATAAATAATAGTAAGTATGTTATTTTTATAATTAAAAAAAAAATAATGGAAATTCAAATATAAATTGTTACTATATAATTTAATATCACATGTTTATAATAAATTCCATATCATAAATGATAATATGAAGGGTTTTGTAATAGAAGTCAATATAAATTTTTTATAATTTCTATTTTTATGAATTTTTTATAAATTTTATATTAGATAGAATATGATTAAAATTGCTCCTACAGTGTGTTGATTTTGATTTTACCATAACATATTGAGTTTGAGGTCAATGAATTATTTGTTCATGATGTAAATAATTATTTGGGATGTTAAGTTTCTCTTTAGATGGAATGTTAACATCTAAAATTAGTAATGGGGAAATTGTGACAATATAATTAGAAAGGGGGATTACATGATGACCAGTGCATCATATTGGGATCCTGATATTTATACCATGAATATTATATGTACCAAAGGGATGGGGCTAGAAAATAGAGTTTTGAGGAGTATTAATTTGTAACTGTTGGACAATGCCTTGATAAATGACTTTCATACTATAATCATGGATCAAGATAGAGGTACGTCACCCAATATCTATGATAGAGTAATAGGATGATGAAGACAATGATAAATTAATAAAGGATTGTTTCTAGAAGTATTTAATGGAGTTTTGGATGTTTTAATTTAGTATATATGTAATGGAGTCATCTTTGAGCTTATGAAGGAAAGTTATCTAACAACTTTAGAGGCATCATACATATACATATGTGCTATACAAAAAATTGATGCGTGAGTCTACCAATGTTTGTGAAAAGAGGCATGGTTTACAATTATTTTGGGAACAATAGGGTTATTTTAATTAGAGTTATGCGAAGGAACACATTTACAACCCACGAAGGGTTGAGATTTTATATATAAATACCAAAGTCTTTGAGAATAATAGGGATAGTTTTGGAGAAGAAGTACTCTTGAGAGAAAACTAAATGATCTTTTTCTTTAGAATGGGGATTTTCCAAACGTTTTATGTGGGAAAAATGTTCCATAAATTAATTTTATAAACCACTTTTTCTCATAAAAAATGGTTTCTATGAACTTTTTTACAATTATTTTCATGAGTCAAATGTCCATATTGACAATTTTCTTGTGAAAGGTCTTACAAGAACATAATTTTACAAATAAATAATTTTACGAATGTCATTTATTCATTATTAGAATAAGTTAAAAGTATAGAAATTTATTTATCAAAGGTTAAAGATCTTTCCAAAAGAATAATTTATATATTGAATATGTAATGAATGTTATCAAGAAAATTGAATCTTATTTTCTAATGAATTTTATCTGTCATGTGTTAAAAATAAATTTTTCAAAATAAAATAGAATCTATTTTTACACAGTGTAATAAAGATATTGTGAAGAATTTCATTGTATTTTATTTTATAGTTTTATGCACTATAAAATACAGAATAATGGAGAGAATAATGGAATTCTCGTTCACGTTAAGGAATGACCTTTAGTGTGGAGTGACCAAACCCAAAATTATTTAAAATTGAGTAACCCATAGTAGTTAGTAAACTATCTCCAAAAATTATAAAGAGAGTGACCTTAGGCACAATAATGATCTTTCCTAAACCGAACATTGAATGTGATTTAGTGGATTCTTTTACATTGGTATATTTTAATTGTATTCCCATAATATTATCCTTGTACATGTGAAACAAGTAAGAATTGTGTGTCATGTATGAATTCCTTACTTACTTTCTTCATGAAATAAATCATTTTTTATACATAAAATAATCATGGATCAAACATGATTAATGTGAAGAGTAGGGAATTGTCAATTATATAACCATTAAATTAAGATGATAAGAGTGACCCAAAAAACATTGAGTTCTAGAGAATTTGAGGTGGTGAGAGTTTTAGTTTTAAGGGTATTAAATTTTAATGAGTATCATACCTTTATCCACCTTCCCTCCTCCAAAAGTTTCTCCCACCAATGACCATTGAGGTCCAAAAAATAGAGCAATATTTTATCTTTTTGACCTATTTTTTCTATATTTATTTGGTTATTTATGAAATTTTAGTTTTATCTATTTAGAAAACATTCTGAAGATATTGAAAATGGAATTAATCAAAATAAGAGGTGAATATCCATTTCAATATTATATATTAGAAAATTGGTCGGTCATTGCGATATTTAGAAAAAATATTTTGGAAGCCCTAAAAATAATGGCATGAATGTATCTTAATGCACATCTATTAATTTACTCAGTAATATTGTTGGATAAACTTGAGATATTAATTTCTAAGATGATTTAAAAATATCTAATATAAAATATATATCGGGATATATAATGATAGTGGTTCTCCACTCATATTAGGAGATAGATCAGAAGTTACAAGAATAAAAAATTATGTCGACAATGGGAAAAAATTTAAAGAGAACCATGTTAGAGTGCTAATTATTGAGGTGTAAAATTGAAAAAATTGAAAAAAATATTGATTAAAGGGTCTAATATTTTATAGGAAAGGAATTTAATGTTGGATTATGAATAAGAAAATATTTCTTCAAATGTGTATAAGTATAAATTGGGTAAAAATTATAACGTACTTATCACAAAAATGGTAAAAAAAATAAATTACCAAAAGGATGAACATTCTACAGAGAGAATCAATGAATTAGGAAAGTAGAGATTATCTTGATTTGAGGTGTCATGAAAATAGTTTCCTAGATAATGTTTAAATTTTTTGTACTTAAACCCCATTAAAATGATATTAAATAAAACAATTTAAATATTTAAGAAGCTAAAAAAATTCTTTTTTGCTTTAAAAGCACAGTTTGAAGGGAGGATGGAATATGGAACAGAATATTTCATGAGTTTAAAGGAAACAAATACCCAGTTAATGGAGAAGGTTGAAAATATATAAGATCTCAATGAGATATTTACAACCATTTATTAAAATATGAATATACATCTCATGGAATATTAAATTAGTAGATTCCAAAAATGTATACATCTATATTTAGTGATAAAGTAAAATATATAAGAAAAATATAAAAGACCATACTCTTAAAAATGAAATCCACAAATTGATAGTATTTGGAAGTCATGAAACATACCATGGGTACATGTTTATAATCCTAAGGTATTAATGGAGAAAAAAAATATTATTGTAACAAAATCCTAACAAAGGAATGACTATATAAGATGTTCTTTTAAAAAGGGATCTTCCTTGTGAGATAACAATATTTATATGTATCTATTACTTTAAATTTTATTAGGAGTGCAATTAAATAAATCATAAACAATTCCTCTATTGATATAATAAATTCAATGAATGTATATAATGGAAAAAATATACTATGAAGTAAAATTTATATAATACCATGGAGGAAAATAATTTGGCTCAAATACTGCACGAAGAACCCCCAATGGAAAACTAAGAATAAACTAATAAAGGAAAAAATTAATTTTGTTTGAAAATGAAAGTAATTTATCCATCTCTAAAAAATGGGGATGAGCATAAAAATAAATATCCACAATAGAAATTTTTTTTCGGTAACTGAAATTGAAATAAAAGAGGGTAAACCAAATAATACCTGATTGGTTTCTCAAAATATAATATATTTAAGTAGATAAAGATAACCATGGTTATTTCTAATAACATAAGAAAAAATGTATTTAATAAAAAATTCACAATAAGATTCTAATAAGATCTAAAGAAAAACTGATGATTTTAATGATAAGTTAATCTAAAATGAATAGAAAAAACTAATTTACATTCAAAGATATACCTATTCATCAATGAAATATGTTTCATGGGAAAGCTAAAAAAGATCATCAAGGTGAATTTGGTTTGATTATTAGTTTATAATATTTTATTTAATAAATGGCTTCAAGAAATTTCTAGAAGAATAATTGGAAAACTAAAAATAATTCCAAATCATATCATCTAAAATAAGTATGAAGAAATGTATTATATATTGGAGAAGATTATAATTCATATAGTGATAATAAAAGTATAAATAATAATTGAATAATGAAATTATAAATATAAACATGTTAATAGATCCTTATTGGGAAAAGAAATTAATGAGGAAAAGATTGTGATTTTTCTATGAAGAATATAATAATACCATATAAAATAAAGGGATATTTAAGAATAAATGAAAGGAAGTGGTCTATAGTGAATGACTATATTTTATAACATGAGGGGATGGATATTACCCTCTCCACATATATGTTAATTCCATATAATTTTTTAATGTTTTTTAGAATTAAGTGGTTTTACTATCTATGGGAAGATTACATTGGAAAATGAAAAAGGAATCATGGAATTTTCAAAATCACTAAATGATTAATTTTGTATTTAAATTTATAATTCTATAAAAATATGTAAAAGAATATGTGTTAAAGAAAATATAGAATTATTTAATTTTAATATTTGACTGAGAAGTAGTAAAAAATGAATTTTAATAATTTATTTCATTTTATCTAACATGTTTTCTAACAAATAATATAATTTAATTGTTATAAAAATATAAAAATATACTATAGTTTAATGAATCTCATCCATTATTTCATTTTTATATGTGGATATAAATATGAGAAATCCAATATGATATTTTATATGAATATATGACAAGTTGAATCAATATATTCCAAGAAAAGACATCATGAGGATGAAGGATGAATTATATTTTAAAAAGTGATGTTATTTTTTATAATTAGTATCAAATTATAATCTAGATATGATTCTTTAAATAAGAAACTATATATAAAACAAACACTCAATTATTAATTTTTTATTCACTAATGATTTTATTTGATTATGATTGAGTTATCAAGTAAATTCTTGATGTATATTGACTAATAATGTACCATGCATGTAACAATGTAACTGAGTATAATAGTTCAATTTGATATTTCTAGCTTAAAAATTTATTTTCTCTATATTTTTTAAATCATTAAGAAAAGATGTTGTGATGATGACTCTTTCTTAAGTAGTAAACTTTCCTATTTTGAATCATTGAGTATTCAACTATAGTTCAAGAAATTCTTGATCTTAATATATTAAAATGACCTTGAGTGAAATAGGGGTAAATGATGTAGTGGGATAATATAAGTTTTGATTATAATAATTTAGAACATGTTTCAATTTTTTTATCATAGGAGATCTTACTCTCTCTAGATTTGATTAAATGACCTTGTTAGAAAAGGGGAGGATCTATTAGAAATTTCACTATAATTATCATTGATAAAGAATATGAATTTCATCGAAACAATAAATAGTCTCTGTGGTATCAGAGACATGAATAAAATAATAGTTTTTAATTCATTAGAAAGGTGTAGAAGATAGTAGAAGTGAATCCCCTATTTCCAAAGGTAAACATTTGAAAAATATTTTACATCTATTGCATGTGGAAGATGATATAAATTATACTTTTTCATAAGGGAGAGCAGAGATATCATAATAAAATTAGGCAAGAAGATAGAGTCATGAATCCCTGTGGATCTTAAGAGGTATGTGGTTGTTGTCATGATGTGTGGATGTTGCTGGATTAATCAAAATTCTATTCCAAAAACACATAGGGACCGATTGTTACCATCCAATGAGAATTGGTTCTATTATGTGTTGATTTTTTTTATCACTCATAACAAGGTGAATTAAAGTTCATTAGATTTTTAATTCATAATTTCAATAGTTTTTATGTAATTGGTTTTCCTATTATATGACTATTAGAATATAATAATATAATTTCTTCTACTATTTTGATGAAATAAAAAGGGATATTGGAGGAAGACTAATGCATCACATTGGGATCATAATATGTCTATCATAACTATTCTACACAGAAGAGTTTCAATACTTACTGAAGAATTTTTTTAGGATTATTTAAAAAAAATTATGCAAAATGTCATGATATAAGACTTTTCTAATATGTATTTCCATTATGATAGAGTTACATCATTAATAATTTTTATAGAGTTTTCATACCAGGAAAACCTTATTAAATTCATTAATCATTGTTTGTAGAATTATTTTATGGTGTTTGATATGTTTTCCTAGGGAATTAAATTAAAGGGGAAATTCGTGTTCAATGGCAGAAAAGTGCACAAACAAATGTAGGATTTTCCAAAAAAATGGTGGTTCCATGAAAAACAAAAGATGTAAATTTGGTTGATGTTTGTGAATGGACACACCATGAACGAGGGAGTTCAATGAAGGATGGTTATTGATAAGACATATTTTTCAAGAATCCTTAATAAAAAATTCTTATTTTGATAACAATAATTCATAGAAAACATGTTTCGATATCATTAGGTCGATACTCACTGACACACATTTTATATTTTCTTTATTTATAAACAAAGAAATATACTACTAAATGATAATATAATACAATGGGGTCTTAAAATATGAATGATATGGGTATATAAAAATTTAAAACATAAAAAAAGGAAAAATATTTTTGTGAAGAATAAATAATTAATTATTCAGAGGAGGATAGAGTGATGCTATCATTATTATTTAAAAATATTAATTCTTTGTATTTTATCTAGAGTTGAGGTCAACCATGTCACTCAAAACCATATCATTTGAAATTTTATTACCACACACTAATCTCTTCATGAGTGAAAATATCTGAATCATCATCACCACAATTCAAAACCGACCCTTATCATGCATCATTTTGACAGTGATGGAGATAAATAAAATGTATGGGAGAATGAATCCTATAAAAACAAGGGATTTTGGAATATATTTTTCTCTAAAAATATTATGATTACTAACTTGATGTACATGAATCTAAAAACTAAAATGAGTCACCAAATGTTATATAAATATTATTATGAAAATAATAATAATAATTAATTTTATATTAAATAAATATTTTTTACACCACATAAAATTATTTTATTCAAAGGAGATATAATTTATATAATTTAATATTATAACTGAATATTATTTCTCAAATAATTCTTTATTAAATGTTGTATATTCTATCAAAATAGGTTAAATTTGATAAATATAAAAAATTATTATCTATTAAATAATATATTAATATTATTTAATTAATGAATTGATGTGAAATATTATTAAGAACACCAGAAACATAAATTTTTCATATATAACACCATCTATTTATGTTTTTTATTTTGATTGAAAACCAAATTAAAATTTTTGGAATTAAAATATTATAAACAAAAACTTAATTTTAAATTCATAAATTTATAAATATCTTTGAATGAATTTTTTATAATTTTCTAGAAAGGTTTATGTTCCAGGTGTATAGTTAAAAATATATATTTTTCAAATACTATCACATTTATGACATTGTAATAATAAAACAATTATTTAAAATAAATTGAAACTTTTTACTATAAAAAAATATAGTTATATTATTAAAATAAATGATATTAACTATAATATGGAATTTATAAAAGTCCTGATTTAATGTTTTAAAACAAATATAGAAGAAATAATTTAATAGAAAATAGAAAAAAATTTAATTTTATCTTACAAATTATTTTTAAGCATAAATATAATATTTTTCTAGAAATAGGTTTTATGTTATGAGTTCACTAATAATAAAAATAATTTTTATCACCGAATTAATACAACTTGTTCTTGTTTGGTTCATCCTAACCTCATTCCTGAAAAATTTGATAAATTTCTATCATAGATAACTATTAAATCATAACTAATGGTTTTATTATAAATGAATGAGAAAATAATTTTTTTATTATGTTTTTGAAATGGTTATATAAAATTTTTTTATGTCCATGTCATGTTTGTATTGTATTTTTTGTCAATAGATCAATATTATGTGTATGTTGAAGGAAGAAAGAATGTTTAAAAGGTAGATTGAAGTGGTTTAAAACAAAGTGATAGATTGATAAGTCAATGTTGTGTTTTTATTATATTTTTTCAATAGATAAATATACTAATTATGTTTAAGGAAAAAATGGTGAAAATGAAGATTAAAGAAGAATGAATAAAGTTTTATATTAGATCCAAAATCATCAGTATGATAATCGTAATCAACATCAGATCCAGGATCATTGGTATGATTCCATAGATTCAGAAATTCTAAATTAGGCATCTTATTGGAGAGAGTATGGCTAGAAGAAAAGGCACATCATATTCACACAGAATTAGGAATGAAATGCTTGATCATAATGGTGGATAGTTGAAGTCTTTAAGACTATTATTTATATTTGACGATGCTTTGATGATCTTAGAGTTATCATAAATCAATAGTATTTAGAAATATTTTGATGAATAGTTGATGAAATAAAAGGGTATTGAAAGATATTTTAATAATAATATTCATATTTGATTGTATCTTGATAATATAAAAGGGTAATGGAGGTCAAATTCATACTGATCGTAATCATACCAATTGAATTCTGGACAATCGTGTTCAGGAAAAGTCAGAAAGAGGTCATTTAGTTGTAGTTATGGGAAGTTACAATGCATTCTATTATAATTCAACCAATGCTAAAGATATTGCTAAATATATTCCCTGTCATGAAAGAATTCCAGAAACCGACATATTTTTTGATTGAACAAAGATGTTAAAGTTAAATATACTGATATGGTTACATTGTATTCAGTATTTCACTGTATTCAATGTAGGAATAATTTTTGATTGGGGAGAAGTAAATGTTATCATATTTAGAAGAAAAAAATGAACTCTTTTTTTTTAAATTTGTTTTCCAATTCATTCAAGAGTCATTATATCAAAATTGATGTCAATTCATAGATCTAAATAGAAAAGGAAGAGAATGTTATTGAATAAAATTAGTCAAGTGGATCAAGGGAAGAGTTAATAGAAATAGGTAGATGTGTTCATGAGGGGGAGTATGAAATTTGATAAGGATTTTTGTTTTATATAGTTGGTACAGAGCATTGTAACGAAGAAAATACATCGGATTGGAGTTTTTTGAGATGTTGAAAGCTGTCTATTTCATCATATACGTATTTTCTATAAAGCATCTTAATGAAGAAATTATATTGAGAAAAGAGGAATGGTAAATAAATTATGGCCTTATGGATGGAAAGAATGTATAAAGAATAGTTGATGTCATAGAGAAGATTCGATATGAATCGAGAAGAATTGATGAATAGATAAATGAACCAGAAATTAAACTAATTTTTCAAATTTGGGGAATTTGGTTGAGCGGAAAACCATTTCAGATTCCTACAAAAATAAATCATGGGTCACTTATAAAAAGGAGATAAATATATCATACATTTATGATGTAGAAGATGATTGAACTATTTATGAGAATATAGAGATGTTATAAAGATCTAGGCAGAGAAGAAGAAGTTTCCAGATCATTTTCTTGAATAAGTACTTCTAGATTGAAGTGAAAGGAGAAGAGACAAGATTGAAACATATTCAAATGATCATTATATTCAGTTATCTTTATATGATATTCTTCTTTTCATCGTATTAGGATGGTCATCATATCAAGTTGGAAATCATATTATGATAATGTATCAGTTTTCTCGAATGAGGAAGAAGGTGTTCCAAATTTCCTCAACTGTATTCTGATTGATTTATATCTACTATATTGGGAAATTAGATTTGGTGGTTAGATTATATGAATTGGATTATAAACGTCAAACTAGGATTTTTTTTTTGAATTCTTTATCAAATTCCTTGATGTTCTAACCAACAACTGGTAGAGAAATTAAACAATTTTGTTTCAAATAATCCATCTATGGAAGTTTATTAAGATTCATAGGTAACATGTGCTGTTACACAAAAATTATATAACATCATTTTTTCTAAAAGGGGAACACATAACATTGGATTGTTTTTATACTACTACATGAGTGAACATCTATATCCTACTCATTATATTTCACACAAAGGGATTTTGTTCTAGTGGATTGTGATTCATTAGATTGTCTTCAAACTATACCAAGAATGTAGTTATTCTCATTGAATAATGATCCTTATTAATACATTTCTTCTGTGGATGTGTGTTTGATTTTTTTAGTTGGGAAACAAATACTTAATAGAAAATAAAGGTTGTTTCAAAATATTGGAACCTTAAAAATAAAATGATACCAGTGATTCACCCCCCCCCCCCGCCCCCGTGATACAGTTATCCTACCTGGGCACTTACAATACATAACATAATATTATTTTACTATGTTTTCGTTTATTTAAAATTATTGAAACTGTCTAATCACTAATATCATCTTAACAACTCATTAATAAAATAAATATAAAATTAAATTAAAATAGTATAAACATTATAAAATATATATTCAAGTATCTATTATGATATTATAATGATTAACTTTGAATCTACTAACAATTATCATCACTCATATTAAAAACAAAAAACTAAACAAACAAGAGAAGCTAATAACATCTGATGATTAAAATCAAATATAATTATCTGATATGTTGGTAATAATTAATAATAAATAATTTTTTAATGTTTATAAGTATAAATAAAATTATGAAATAGGATATTATGATTGTTATTTTGGTTATAAATGTTCTTAAATCCACTTGTATTAGTGGAATTAAAGGTAAGTGTTTTGACAATTCCTTTTTTCTTCATTGAAATAGGATTTATATTCCCCACTTATGAACTTTTTAAGGGTATATAATGGGACTATATTTATTTTATAACAATATTTTATTAAATTTAATTGATTTACAAATCCATCATATATTCAACCTTTTATGGGGTTTCAATTTGAAATATAGAGATGATGTAAGGGTGTTTCATAACTCAATAACATTTCCTTGAGTTATACTTCTTATTCTTAATCCTTATTCTGTTATGTTTGATATGTTGTTCCCTGTGATTTTATAATTTTTTTATTACCATTATTTCTATATATTAATATTTATATCTTATAAAATCTTGATAATATGATTCTTACTTCATAAAAATAATGTTGGAAGAGGTTTTCTTGACTCAACTTCTTTCCATGAGTCATAATATTCTTCTTTGACTATGGTTGTACGAGATGGTTTTATTCCGTTCCATAATGAAAATTTAATTCCATTCCTAAATAATTGTTTTTAGAATTACATTAATTTACTTATTTCAATAGAAATTTTAATTTGTTCTGGAAGAATTATTATTTTCCTTGAATATTCTTTTTCTCATATATAACAATGTTAACTATTCCCCATAATGTTAAAATTTGTTATTTTTAATTAAAAATATGGATTATTTCTAGTTATTATAAACTTTTTCTCTACCACTTTTCAAATGATAAATTTATCACCATCTTAACAATGTGGGTTCAAGAAACATATCTCCAAAATATTAAAAATAATTTCTCTTTCATGTTTTAATTTTTATATACCACACCAAATTCACAAAATGAAAAAAAATTATATTATTCTCAAGGACTCAGTGTTGATGATTATTTTAAAATTATTATTATTTTAAACATTTACCTTTCTCATTTTTAAAAACACATTTTTAATGTGGACTATAAATTCATCAAATAAAACAATGTTAAAAAATACAAAAAATATTATGGTTTATTTCACTATTTTATACATACTTCTTTATATAGGTTCATTTATTTATTTTTAAATGTATTTCCAAAAAAAATTACATTTAATTATATAGAAAAAGAAACATAAATATCATTAAATTTTTCTAAGGTAAAATACTGATCTAAAAAATTATTTCTTGATTACAAAATTTATTTAAAATGATTAAGTTTTTAAATAATGATTCATTGGTTTAATAAAATATAAAGTAAATGTTTTGAAAAAATATTTATTTTATAAAACCTGTTTACTAAAAATCGTTTCAGGTTTAAAAGGGTAAAATTTTTAAAAAAAATTCAAAGTAAATTATTTATATTTGAATAAAATGTTTTAATAATACTTTTATGCATTAAAAAGGGATCTTTCTTCATTCATTTCAAAGTGATTTAATCATTAATTTTAAAATGATGTTTTACATCTATGTTAAAATTCATTGGTGTTCCCAATATTAATCTTGGGATATGTCTTTATTATGTCATAAATATTATTTCTCTGGATATATTATGAAATGATATATGATTGTCTTCATTAAATCCATCTCTTTTTCATGGGTTAGTTAAGCAATGTTTAATATATGAATGATGGATTTAAAGTGCCACACATAGGTATCGATAATTAAAATGTGTGGTCATATATATCCTTCTAATGAATTTGTTATAAGTTTATATATTTTGATGCATGTATGCAAGATTGGAATTACATGTTCCCTCCATTCATGTGTGCGATTAGTTACAAGTGAAGGTGTATGGCCGAGTATTGACTCAGAAAGGTGATGATAGCCTAGGATTATGCTTATTTCAATGCCTAGTGTTATGTTTTTTTCATGTGAATATAAAATTTTTATCACATATTCCTATGATTAATATCTATGTTTAGTGTTTTTTATATTATGTTTCCATACTCTATTTCCTGGGTATATATTTATTGTTTTGATAATTCATGTCCTTATATCATTACTTATGGAAAATCTTATTGTTCCTAGTTATTTTTTATAATATATTTATAACACAATGAGATTTTGTGAAATATATTTTTTGAATGATTTTAATCTTTTTGATATTTTGTGTTACATGAAACACTTAGTGTACTTTTTAGTACACACAACAACGAGTTTAAATGAATCATAACATACTATTAAGATATTATTATTTAACAATATAGTTATCCCAAATCCCTTTTA
This sequence comes from Viscum album, assembly GCA_963277665.1. Classification (NCBI taxonomy): domain Eukaryota; kingdom Viridiplantae; phylum Streptophyta; class Magnoliopsida; order Santalales; family Viscaceae; genus Viscum; species Viscum album. Next base: position 1,626,166,232 of record OY728161.1, on the reverse strand, counting down.
ATGATGTGTATAAATATGATTAACTACATTAGAAAAATATATGTAATACACATATATATGAAATGAATTATTTGGTGGATAATTAATTAGAGATGAAAATAAAAACAATTTAAAAATAAAAGAAATCATTTTCTGATTTCATTTAAACATGATTTACCTAAATAAATTAAACAAGAAAATTTTTATAAATGAATATAATGAAATATATATTATATATTCAATAAAATTTTTAACATTCATCTTATGGGTTTTGTAAATAAGAGATAAGAATAAAAAAAATAGAGTCTTTTTTCCTTTTGTGAACTCAGTTTACAATTAATTTTTGAAACATTAGAAAAAATTATTTGAAGAAATAATGTTACTTTTTGAGATCATCATTTAAACACTATCTTAGGGTTAATTATTGATAAAATTTTAAACTATAAATTTTTCGATGAGTAGTGAAAAATATTGGTCTTTATTAATTTTTTTTATTTCTTTTAATGCTTTTAAAAACATAAAGACCATTTTAATATGGATTTAAAATCACAATTATTTCAATTACACTTATATTAATCCAAATTAGGGATTTTGAATAATTTTCATATTGATTTTTAATAGAAACTTTCCAAACCTTTGAACATTTTCTCTTTAAAAACATGATTTCTCATAGTGTCTGGGAGATTTATTTTTAAATAAATTTATATAATTATTTGAATGGAATGTTGACAAATGTACTAAAAAATTGGAATCAGAATAATTTTTATAATCTGATATGTTCAAAATAATTTTTGACCTTAATTAATATATATAAAAATAATAATTATATATTGTCGTTAAGGTGAAAATGGGTTAGTAGAGGGATTAAACAAAAATGATAATGTTTAAAAGGACCCAAAACATTTAAAACCCCCATTAGATAGCCATATTTAGACATTAGATCTTATACTATTGATAATGGTACTTTATTTAACCTTTTTTCATGTAGAAAACATGGGTATATGATTTTATTTTTAAAAAATAAGAAGTACTTAACTAAACACACTTTTAAAAGGCTACCCCTTCTCCAGTCCTATTCACACGTCCATAGCCAATTGGATTTGAATGTACCTAAATAAATAAATTAATAAATTCCCTGATCCTAAAATATTTTCCTTATTTTGGTCATAAATTGAGCTTGTGAATCCATTTTGGGAGAACAAAAATAAGTTCCATGAATAAGAGGTAACACACCTAAACAACCATTTTATTTTATTTCGTTGTCCACCTCCTTAAATTATTATTAAAACATGATTATATAATAAAATAATTATAATAATTATAATAATATTTTTTTTATTTTCATCACCTTCAACCATATCCTCATCTATAAAATGGAATATGGAATCATCATTCGAGTGTTTGACAGATTACCTCCTCGTAAATCGATGTTATTCTTTTTCCATCACCAACTCTCAATGATTGATATAATGATGTATAATATATATATATATATATATATTCTATTATTATTATTTTTTAATTATCATATCACATATACCTATATACTTTTCATTATATGGGAAAATGATAATGTCGTTCGTGTGTACGACGGACTAATGCCTCGCGAAGTGATATGATTCATTCACAATTTAAATGGTAGGTAATAATAATGATATTAATGAAAATATGATATATATATATATATATATGAAATAAAAGTGATTCTACAATGGTAATATATTATTTCCCTTTCTTTATTTCAATCCATCAGTAAAATGGAGATAGTTTTCATGCATACATATGACCTAAAAACTCTGTGTACAATGTATTTTATTTTCTATCTCAAAGAAAAATAAATTACTATAAATTTTTTTTGTGTAATATATATGATATTTATATCATTTTTAAAATTCTAGATATTATTTATCAATTATAAAATTATGAGGATGAGAAAATAACAATTAAAAACCTACAGTAAAAACAAACAGTTATTGCTAGAAACATGACATTAATATGGGATTATTAATTAAATATTAATAAAGGGTCATAAGTAAATAATATATGGTTTGATATATATATATATGTATGGTTCTGTAATATATAAATATTAAAATTATTTTTAGTATACAAGATTTTCGAATGTGTACAAATGAAGTCAATACATATAGTAAAGGGACTTCTAGTATATCTTATATTACTTGGAGACATATGAAAATTCACAACACATTACAATTTTTTGTTGTATATAAAAGTTATTTGATATATTATATCATTAATATCATTATTTTCATGATTTTTGAACATTAATTTTATGTTATTATTTATTAGGACTTACTATTGAAAGATTAGTAAATCGGTAAGGGGTTTCTATCTCACCCTTTACTTCTGTGATACACAGGACATACTAATAACATATTTATTTTATGTCGTGTTTATAAAAAAATGAATTCATTTTTTGGTGATTATCCTTAAAATTATTTGGAAGTATATATCCATTTCAAAATATATATTTCATGGGGTTCATGGTTAAAATGTTTCTACAGATGTTATGTATTTTTGTCTCAGCTTTTATTATTTGAGACATATGTTATCTTATGAACCTAAAATCTTTTATGAGGTTTATATATATACCCTTTAACATGTAATATATTGAATTTATTTATTATAATGATATTATATTCTTAATTTAACATTACTCTATCATGGGTCTTATGATTCAGTGATTCTAAAGTGGTAAGGTTCTTATGTTACAATCTCACTGTTTATCAATATTTCCCATGATTGTGCTTATAGGGATGAAATAATGTAATATATCTCTTAAGATACTAATTTATTTTCATATAATATTTATATTTCTGCATAATAATGTTTTTCAATCATTTTACTCTCTTTATATACTCAATAGTTTAAAATTATATTTTAAAAAATAATCTTTATTTCTCAATTAGATCAGAAACACTTTTTTCTCCAAAACCATTTTTTCTAAAAAAATTACAAAACAGTTTTTAACAATAATCAAATGATTAATATATTAATTTTCACCAATAAATTACTTTTTAAATTTTTTTTCATATGAATATTTATGCCATTATTTCAAACAATGATCATTCATATTTTATTGAAAATTTTAATAGAATATTTATTTTAATGTAGATGACACTATTTAAATTTCTTAATATCATGACCATTATCTTTATTGAATATTAATTTATAATTTTTCAAGATTTTTTTTAAAGAAATTTATTTTCAAAATAGTTTGATTCTATTTATATAGGAATCAATTTAAAATGGTATTTATTTGAAGAAAAAAATATATAAAAATATAAGATGTTATATTCCCCCCATGTAAATAAATTGTGACCTACCTATTTTAATTATCATTTACTAATGAAATAGATAAGGGTATTTATAAGGTGAAAATGACTCAAGATATAATTTCAAATGAGATATAAATATCACTATCTTTGGAATGATTGGAAACCATGTATTTTACATAATAATATGAATATATTATGATTATAACCATTTGTTACAAATATGTCTCATTATATATCTATAAGGATTAAGAGTTTATAGGGACATTTAATTCACAACGTTAATTTAATGATCCTATTTAAAACCAAATCCTAAAGAATTTTTTTTATAATGACAATATCCTATCAAAATTTACAATTATGTGAATAAGATAAATCAATTTGAAGAAGTATTCCCCTATAAAACCTTTATCTAGGTTTATAGTAATTCCAGTTCAATCTAGTTTTATTTAAGTAAGTTTCTCTTGGTTTTTATATCCTAATCCCAAAAATAAATTTCACTAAAATATCAGGATCATTTTCACAATATTCAAAACCCAAAAAAACAAAAAATTTATCCTCTCAAAATTTGACACAACCTTTATACAGAAAAGAACATATTAATTTATATATACCTTTACTTTTGAAACACAATTTTTTAATCTAAGTAATCCATGGTCACTTCCTATTAGTTTTTTGACGTAAATATTTTCATATCTATCATTATGGTTTATAAAGGGCATGCAAATTAACCAAAAAAATATCCCACAAGAGTGTCAAAGCATGTTTTAAGTTACACCTTTTTGTTCTGTAGTTGGTAAAGATCACGTTAATACTGAACCACAACATTTAGGATTATTATCCCTTGGTTTATCTATTCCAAAGCCTGTATCCACTTGTTTGTATCCAGATATGTATTTCATTTCTAGGAAACTAAATTATATCTACTTTACAAAAATCCCTATTTTTTACATTTAGCCTTATCCCTTAGGATTGTACTAAATAACCTAGTCCTAATAACTAAACAATATAAAATTAAAAACTAGTCAATTTATACAGTAATCAGGTAAACTATAGAAAGGTATTAACATTTTCCAAAGATATCATGAATTTCATAAACATTAAATGCATTCCAAAGCTAAGGGATACAAATACCTTATTGATGAAGTCTTCTAAATATAAAAATTCATGTAAAATATGATTTTATACCAACTGTGATACCCTTGAGCTGCACTCTTGGACATGGTTCTTATATAAAAGTTCATCAAATACCATCATCGATACTAACATAGTTACAGATCCATAATCCTATATTATTATGATATCAACAACAAATATTTAGTTACTTATATAGGAAAGAACTTTTAGGTATATAATTTTTGATTGTTATTAAAAAATAATAAATAAAAAAACTCACATATATCCCATCTACAAGAAATTTTTTCTCTTATACCCCTTTTAAATTATTCGTTCATAATTATGTAACATATAAAAAAATTATACACACTTGATACTCTTCTAGAAATATCATATGTACTACTCTTCCTCCCAAAATAGAGAAATGGAAACATAAGATGGGAGACCCAAATAATTGGTTAAGGGAGGTGAATAATATAAGTTATCATAGAGAAACAAAGAATTAGTAATGTGGCAGAATAATCAATAAAAATGACATATAATCAACGACTCTCAAGCACTATAAGTAACAATAATGATAAAATTTGAGCACACTTTATCTCTTTTGAGGTTTTATTAGAGTTTTTTGGAAGTCTGGTGTTGAAAATTTTTTATTTTGGGGGAAATAGTTTTGGTTAACAGTTTATGTGAATTATTAGTAGTAAGTATTCAATTATCATGTGAAATAGATATGTTGGTTCCAGTGTCATTGTTCATATTTTGAGAATGGGTTTTCTAACCATGCGAGGGACCAAGAACCCATGTTGAAATTTTTATTTGATTATAGAGGTTATCACATGGCTTGAGAATATATTTTCTAACCATGTGGTTATCCCTAATAAGTTATGTTATGTGGTTCTCAAGTTACAATAGTTACAATATGATTAGTGCATGGATGGTCTGACTGTGTGGCGTAATAATGTGCCCCCATCTGGTATTCTTAATCTCGAAAATTACCCAGATGACCTAGGAATTTTTAACTCTAATATTCTATTAATCCCTCATTAAATCGAACCATCCAATCCATGATGCTCTAGTGTAATCTCCCCTTAACGACTCTATAACCCTCAATTGATTTGGATGGATATCTTCGAGGCATGTACATATCTCCTCATGATTTCATCTATTTTCTATATGTCAATACTTGATCTATTTTTTCCATGATATGTTGGAATCCAATTCAGTTTTGATTTCTTGATATAGAGAGTTTTATGGGGAATAAATGAAATTATTTATCAATATAGAATTTTAAAGGTCAAATCACTTCATTTATAATCATCGTGTTTGAAGGTGTTAACATTTCCTCTATTGGAGAGGTATGTGTCTTTATCCAATGTATTTTTTCCCTCTATAAATAGGAATATTCTTACAAAATAAATAATTTTTTTCATTATACATTTATGGGTTTTTTGTTGTTAAAAGATTAATTGAAATCCATGATTTTTTTCTAAAACATCAGTGGTGATGAAAAATGTTTTAATTGTGATTTTATTTAAAATTAGTTTTTATGAACATCATGTGTTGGATGAAATAACATAAAGATAATTTGAAATATTGGGATTGTATTTTATTATAGGTAATGGTTGAGTTTTCCACTTGGATAATACCTATGTATATATGTCTTTATATTGAACTATTATTTCCTATGCTTGCAAGAGTTCCTGGTATGTCCTCATATCATTTTCTTTGTCTTGTGTCTCATTGGTGTATTATTACTGATGATTACATGGATCCTTGCAAATCAATTTTTGATTTTTTTTATTATAAATAGATCTCTTGGATTTCTTGTATATTTTCATTTATTTAATAAAATATGTTTTACTTCCATATTTATACAAATTGGGATATGGATAGTTCTAATTAGGTAAAATCAATGGTATTATTTATCAAAATGTGTTTTGATTTTACTGCTTATAGTAACTAGTTTTATTTTTATAATAAAATGAATAGTTTCATCATGAATGGATATGAATTGATTTGTTGTGGTATCCTACTTGTAATTTTATCACACCCTTCAGATTCTTTTGGGTGTACATAGGGTTGGTTTTATATTACTCTATTAAAGTTAGGGGCATCATATATCTTGATTGTTCCTCCTTGATTTGGTTTACCTATATTGATTCAGGATAGTGGTGAAAAATAGTCCCATTGAGATGGACTTTAGCTCATGGTTTTTTTCGGTGCTTTGTTCCATTATGATTAATTTTGGTTATGTAAATTTTTTTATAATTCTTCCTTGTGTCATATTTTGGATTTATATTTATATATATTCCTTGGTAACATGATACGTGTCTCCTTTGTTTTTGGAACTAAATCACTCTTATTATTTCCTATATTGATAGACATGTCCTTATTAATAGCATGTGGTGATTGCGTACACACTTCGAGCCTTGTGGAGGACCACGTTTGGTGAAAACATTAGGTTAACCTGGGTTTTTTCATTTAAAATTGATATCAAATGTGGGTTTCTCTAAGTATATTGATATAGTGGAGTTAGACTATCAGAACTCGAGTAATATTTATAAAAGGGTGTCTTATTGGTTCATATCCATTTTCTGATCTTGAGTTACTATGGGTGATTTGGTATTTTTTATAAATGTTGATCTTGATTTTTAGGCTATTTAAATAAACATGATTTGGGGTTTATATAGATAAATTCCAACATGGTTCTACATTGGCTTCTACTATGGTTATAAATCCTCATTCATCAAGGGCATTAATTTTGGCACTTAAATATCTTATTTTTATACGGGGTTGAATGTTTTCCAAATCATGTGTCATCCATTGTACATAAAATATATTTCCTATTACAATATATCTTCTGAATATATGATAGAATTTTTTGAGATAAGTTTCACATACAAATCATATAGTAGACCCTTCATTTGTGGAATCAGTTATCTGAAAAATCCAAATTCTTGGTTCGGTGGCTAATGGAATCTAGAAATGTACGATAGATCATGGTTTAGTGTATTCCAAGTAGAGACCACATGTTCTTCATGGTGACAAAGGAAACTAGGAACTCGATGAGTGTATTGGATGGATTGAAATAATTTTCAACTTTTTAAAGACACTAGAGGACATAAAAGTGGGTTTCATAGCATATATGATTAAAGGGTCATGGATTGAATGGTACACATCCGTCATCAAATCTATGTTTCATGAGAATCTTACAAATATGACTTTCAATAAGGTCTTCAACTGTCATTTTTTCATGAAATGTTGTCAGTGCTAAAAACGTTTGAATTTATGACCATGGAGAAAGGGGAGGACATATTTATAGAGTATGCTTCTTATATTATAGTTCTCTTGTCAATACCAAACTTTTATGATGTGGCTGAAAAGTAGCAATGCAAGAAGAAAATATTGATAGAAATACTGGTCTTGGTTGAATTTCGGTGACCACAAGGGGAATCCAAGATGTGTCTTCCACCCATAAGAGGAAGCAAGGTGAACCATGTTTGGGTAGTTATAGTGGTCCAAATTAGAATTCAGGTTAGATTAAGGTGTTTTTCATCTGGGCTGGGAGATATAGACACACGAGGTCTGAAATTAAGATGGTATACTAACCATGCCGCATCATTAGACATTTCGATCTTCTCCAATGCTTTTGTATAAGGGACCCAAAAGGTTGTAGGGATGGTTCCCTGGTAACAAAAGGATCTTAGTTCTAAAATATTTAAGTGACAGGATTTTGATCTCACTATTATGTTAAAGGGGATACTCATGCTATGATGAAATCATATGTAGGTGAGTCTAGTTATCTTCTGAATATAGAGTATGCACCCAAGGAATCTGAAACAGGTTTGGTCCTTGTTAGAGGTATGGTTTTTATTTCATATTCTATGATTTTGGAATTATTTAAAATTTGTGAATCTCATTCCTTCATATCATCTAAGTGGATTTATGTGATTGGTTTTCATGAAGAGATCATTCCCATTATGATGAATCTTTAAAATCCCATTTGATAGTGAAAAAAGCATGGGTTTAAAATGCATGGAGTTTCTAGTGATGATTTTTGATATCAAACTCATGTGTGATTTCGTGGTTCATGATATTGATAAATTCAACATTCTATTGACATGGATTAGATGGTTATTTTAAGCCTAATATTTACTCTGGTCATCATCATGTCCAGTTTCTCTCTTCTAATGGAGTCCCTTGTGTATTTTAGGGTGAGTAAGATACTAGATCATGGAGACTAGGGACAATTTTTTCTCATGAATAAATGATCTAGGTTATGTTTTTGATGATATTTATTTATGTTATTTTCTATTGATTGACCATCTCACTTCTCGTAGTGGTGACTAAGTACCCTGAGTTCATTCCTCATGATTTTTCTTTGTTACTACCCGGGTGGGAGATGGATTTATCTACTGACCATCATTCATAGATGAGAACCATTTCAATACAATATTATTGTAGGCCACGCACTGAGATCGAGGATTTTAATGTTTTTATTGATGATCTTTAACCTATGAGATTTATCTATACTAGCATTTCATGTAGGTATTCTCCAATGTTCATTATAAAGAACATATATAGAATCTCCTAGATTTATGTTGATTAATGAAATATTAATCCAGAAAGAGTTAATAAAAATACCCCATGGGGAGGATTGATTGTCTTTTTGGTCAACCCAAATTAGCCTATTTTTTTAAAAAATATTAACATTTATTTCTGGTACTATCAAATGATTGTTTGAGAAGAAGATATCATGGAGTTGTAATTTTGATTATTTTATTATCATTTTGAGTTCCTTGTTTTACCATTTTGCCATTCAAAAAATCATATAGTTTTATAGTGTTGGTGAACCGTATATTTCATTGGTTATTATACTCATTTATAGTTATTTTTCTGAATGAATTTTTTTTACTTCAAGTTAGAGAATAAATAATGGGATCATTTGGAGTTTATCCTTAAAATCAAGAAAAATATATATTCATTATTAGAATAAATGCCCCTGGGAGTTCTGGATCAAAAAAGTGAAGATTATAGGGCATGTGATAACTAACAGGGTCATAATAGTGAATTTATAAAAGAATCATGTAGTTATATATAGGGATAAACCTTAATAGTTTCTTGACATATGGAGAACATTGAGTTTGGTAAGTTGTTACAAATCTTTTGTCCATGAATTCTATAAACATTCAGATCCTATAATGGATTTCAGGTGAAAAAAGTCAATTTACAAAGGGATGATAAGTGTAGAATATAATTTGAGGAACTAAAAACAAGATTGACTTCAACTATAGTTTTAATTATTCCCAATATAGGGGTGAGTTATGATATTTAATTTAATTCCCCATGTATAGGATTAGGATGTGTTCAAGTGTTCGGAAATTAGGTTGTGGCCTATATATCTCACCAATTTTTCTTTCCGAAGAATAATTTTCATACTCATGGCTATGAGTTAATAGAAAATAAATGGTGCCCCAATATTTTCAATAAGTAGTTCATAGAAAATTCTGACTATAAGAGCCAAGATTAATTTTTCACTGATATAGAATTGAACATATTACAGCGATTCTATGTAGAATTTATTTATAATTTTTATTGTGATATTTTATATACACTTAAAAAGAGGCAATTTTACCACATACATATTGTCTAGGATGTTACAAAATCAGGATTTGAAGGAATCAGTAGAGTAGTTGTCTTTGATGAGATGAGATTTGACGTGGAAGTGGTTTATTAGAATATGTTATTAACTTGTGTGAAAGATGATTCATTATTTTATAATTAGATATTTCTTGATCATGTAGTATAAATTGATTGTTAGTGTTTTAGTGAAATATTATATGGTCAGAAGACATTTGGAGATTAATCTTGATCACATTAGGGTGCTTTTCATTTTTTGAGGAAGATTGGTCATTCTAACAACTCTGAGGAATCAGTTAATTTATAGTGGACCCTGATTGAGATGGACCATTTATCAGGGGTCTACCCAATTATATCATAACATGTTACATTGGTATTTGCAGTCATAGATGAGGTGATTTATTATAGGCATTGTTTCAATATGCGTTAGTTTCTAGAATATTAAGGTACAACTCTACAGACTTATCCATTTATTACAACCCTAACCAATTCTAGTTTTCTAATTTGATGATATATCTATGGAATTAGTAATTATAATACATCTAACACCTGGTGGAAATGATTCAATTTAAGTGATCATTAATCAAATCACTAAACAGGTTAATCTCCTTCCAATTAAGGAGTTTAAAAATGTAGAATAACTCATGTAATTGAATTTCTAAGAGATCAAAAAATCCAAGGATTAACTTATATAGTCGTTTCTGATAGAGAATCTCAATTTAAATACTAGGTTTTAAATGTATTTTAAAATGTGGTTGGTGCCATGCTGAATTATTACCAATGTATAATCCTTAGAATAATGATCATACCATGAGATCCATCCATATTAAAGAAGAAATGATTCATGCATGTCTGATTGGATTTGGTGGTTTATAGGAGAAGAATCTACCCATGATATAATTTTCCATTACCAATAGTTATTAAGTTTCTATTAGTATATCTCCCTTTTAAGTATTATATTTATCATCAATAATAATCAGAATTGTAAAATTCATGTCATAGTGGGAGGTAACTCCTAGGATTGAACCTTTTCCACATGATAATTGAGAAGGTTCAATTTTTTATAAGGTGGGATATTGGCTAGAAAAGCAAGGATCATTTATTAAGAAAAACAATTCAACATAATCAATTCTAATAATAATAGATTTACCTAGATCCTTCCATAATATGGTAAAAAGATCATTAGGTAACTGATCATACAACCAAACAATCAACTCCCTTTATGACCTTATTTGCAAGTCCATCGGCCACCACGTTCACCTCACTATAAACATGTGTAATAATATGATCCAAGGAGAAGAGATGATCTAGTAATTTGACCCATATATTGGTAAGACACCAAGATAATATAAACGACCCCATCCTGATGGGAAACAAAATGATGGTAGACTCACTATCAATTTAGTGCTTGTTCCACTTGAAATTACTATCTCGATTCACTACAATGATAGTGCCAGGAATCTCCACCTCAATTGAGGAGGAAAGTCCAAAAAGATAGTATAAAACCTTTAGTGGTAATATATACTTAAATAAATTATTATTTTTTCTCACCTAATGGTAATATAATATTTTTTAAATGGGGTTTTCATTAAAAAAACATTTATGCTCTTCAATTGTTTGATACAATACCACAAAGGTAATTTGAAATGTTGGTCTTTGATTCTATTTTACATATTGGAAAAAAATTCACTTATGGAAGACCAAGGTATATGTTTTTTATGGAACCAAGAATCACTATTTTAGAAAGTGTTCCTTGAATTTCCTAATATTGTAGTATCTCTGTTGATTCATATTTGAGCATCCTTAGTAGATATTACATGTATTATTTTTTTACATTCAAATCTGATTTATTATACATTGATTTCTTGGATTTATTATTTTTTCCCTCTAATTATCAAACATTTTTTTATTTCCATATTCCTGAGGAATGGGATATTGATTATTTTTAAAAGGGAAAAGAAATTTGATATTTTTTTAAAATGTGTTTTCATTTGTACTGGTTTATAAATCTAGTTTTATTTTTAAACACTAATTAATAGTTTTATTGTTAATGATTTTTCATATATTTATAGTGGTATCCAATTAGGAATTGTCTCACACCCTACATATGCCTTCGAGCATATGTAAACTAGGTTTTGTGCGATTAAACTAATGAGAAGGGAATCATATAGCATGTTGAATCCTCATAATTGAAATTGTATTTAGGTGATTTGGGATAGATTTGACTATCAGTCACATGGTGATTTATTCTTGGCCTTTTTTATTATATTGCAGTCCATTGGTATTGTTTCATGTTATTTCTCATTTTTATTATACAATTTTTATTTCTATTATATATTGGATTTATATTTATATATATTTCCTTTTGTACGTGTTACATTTTTTGGTGGTGTCTAGGGTTAAATAACTCCCTATCATTCATTTATTGGTACACAAGTTCTTATCCTCGTCGTGTGGAGATCAGGAATGTGATTTAGGCCTTGTGGTTGGCCAACTTTGGTGACTTTTTCTGGTCAACCATTGTTGGATTGTTATAATATATAATACTATAAAAACAATCTGGGATATTATAGAAATTTAAACAATAACAAGGATCATAATAACTTATTTCATAATTATAGATTTTAAAAGGCCATACATCTTATTCTTATTGTCATGTCCTCATCCAAGGCATTATACTTACCATCTTGACCATAAACAAAAAATCATTCTTACCATCACTAATGTAGCTAAGAGATTATTCATACTATCATGATCATAGAAAATACAATATTATTATATAAAAATACATTATTATTATTATTATCATGAACATATATTAGATATTATTCTTACTATAATTACCCTTGAGAATAAATATTTCTTACCATCATGTTCACAGTCGAGACATCAATAATAAATGGGTAGGCTTACATCAAATTCACAGACATATTTTTTTCATGAAACCAACTGGTCCATTAAGTAGAAATATAATTCTAGACCCCACCCCTCACAAACAATTTCTAATACATTCCTAATCTATTAAATTATTGGTAAAATAAATAATCCACATTCCTTTAAATTTAATAAACATCTATATTGGAATAATGAATGTATGATATTTCAATAAATTACGAAGTCAATAAGTAGAATAATATGATCATAATATAACTAGAGAAATAAATTTGATTGTGTCATTGAGAAATCTCCCCAGTAAACATAATAATATTTAAAGGATGTTGTCATAGGTAAAAACACTTTTAAGAGAGGGATAAAAAAATTCTTGAGGAAGAATATGAAATACACTATACATCTCTCCCCTTTTTAGAAAAAATTATTTTAAAAAGGTCATTTAAATTTATTTGGAAAAAACATGCAAACACATAGGGGAAATTTCTTAAATAAATATGAAAATTGTTATGGTGAATTTATATATGTATAAAAAATTTAAAAGTTATTCCATTAACATTTTGTAATGGAGGTTATAATTATTTGAAAATGAAGACTCATTTATATTTTATGTATCATTTTCCAAAAGATGACGATAATAATTTTTTGATGAATTAATTTAAAAGAATAATCTTGAAAAATAGAATTTTATAAATAAGTAAAGGAAAAGTCCAAAATTTGGTTTTGGCGGATAACATATATGGTCTTGAAAAATACTAAAACTATATCATTTTTGAAACCCATATCATTTAAAGAGTAATATAACATAATTTTAAATTATGTTAAATAGAAATATATAAGTCATAAAAAATAATTAATATTTTTATTTAAAGATAATAATAGATAATATTGGTAGGAAGAAGAATATGGATATTATGGAGAAATATTATCAATCTGAAATAATTGTTATTGGAAAAGAGACACCTAAATATTTAGTAAATTTTAAATTAAAATTAATTGAAGGAAAAATCATGACAAAAATGTTAGATGTCGTGAATTATTATATTCATGGTAAAAAATTTCAAAGGTTTGGTATATACACCATAAATATAATAATTGGTTCATAATACAAAACATGTTTTATATAAGATAATTTTTAACAAAAAACCCATACAACGTTTTTATTTTCAGAATTAGAAGCCCGTAAAAGTAAAAATTATGGTGTACATTAAATCTAATTGATTGAATGGAAATTTTAAAAAATTAATCCATAGTAATGTATATATAAAATATAAAATAAAAAAAGTAATTATTCCATATGTATCAAAGAAAGAAAATTGATATGATAAACCCTTATGGCTTGGGAAAAAATTATTTTAGAAGCCACTAAAGAAATAAACATGATACATAATTATAAATTAGATGAAATACAAGATGGATATGTAAAAATACTTTCACAGGGAAATAAATGGACTATATAAGTAAATAAGGTGGTGAATAAAAAACATATCTTAATGAATGAAAATTTTGACGAGGAAACACTGAAATTTTACTCTAAACTATCAAAGAATATCTATACCCTCATTGATAATTTTAATTTTTCTTGGAGGAAGTCATGGGAATAGAGGATTTTAGGATTTTACATTGATTAAGAAGCATTAAAATGTTGGAGAGGGATCTATGATATGTAAAATGGGTAGGGTTTCATGGGAAGTTTAAATTTATATAGTGTATGTAAATTGGTAGTGGAAGTATCCTTTTATAAGAAAGGGGACCGTCATTTGTGTGGTAATATAATAGTATAAGTCATTATTCAAGGATTTTGAGTCCAAAATTTCCCATTAATATAGGTTTTATGATTTTTAGTTCAATAAAACACTTAAAAATTGTAGATAATGTTTTAAAGAACTTTAAGCGTTTTCTCTCTATATTAAATATTTACTCTAATTTAATTTTTCCATAGAAACTCATTTTTTAACACTAGTCATTTATTTTAAATGTGTAAATTCAAATATACCATTGAAAAAAATTAAAGCGATTATTTTAAATATTTTAATCATTTTATCAAATATAATTTATCGATGTGATAAATATTAATTTTCATACTAGTGCACATAACACATAAAAGTTATTTTAAAAAAGTGTATTGTTAAGAATAAAAAATATATTTAGGATAAAATTATCAATGTTTCCTCCTAAAATAAAAATTTCCTCATGAATCCAAAATTGTTTTAATTTTATAAAATTATTATTCAAAAAATTTATAATTTATATTTTATGTGTAAACATGAAATATAACGATAATAAATTTTTATAGGAAAATGACTTTATTTTAATATTAATTCATCACATTTTATTTCAATATGTCTTCTAGTTAAATTATTATTCATGTATTATTCATATTGATAATATTATTTACTATCCATTAATCTTAATAAATTTAGCTTCTTAAAATAAAAATATATATCACATAAGAAACATAAATTTTTATAAAATAATTTTTTAAGAATAAATGATCTTATTAGTTATTTGTCAATAAAAATTGAATTTTATCAATTCCATCATAGTAAAAAAAATTATGTTTTTCTATATATAGATATTTAATAATATTTTACCACTATTTATACTTGCCAACATAGTGGATTTATTATAATAGTTATATTTACTACTTAAATTATTATCATAATAATATATATGATGGTTTGTTTGAGTTTGGAGTTTCATGGGATGAAACATTGTAAAACATTGTGTTTATTTAAAATAAAATTTATACTCCAATATTATGGTGTTAACACAATAATTCATCGACTATACTCATATTTCCACAAACCAGATGCTAGGGAGTAACCTAGAATTAGAACCTTCATACTTTAATATCTCTGTTATGAAATCCTTAGGGATCATCTAATCAGAGAGACTGTTGGTTGGGTTTTTTATTTATAATAGTTTCATGTAAAGCTTACCCATGATGGTATTTTTCCTCTCATATGATTATTATATCATATGGAACCATGACTGAGATAAAATAAATAAAGTTATGGTTTTATGTAACAAATAATCCTAAGTCAACCAAACACTGCACCAAACCCATCTCAGCATATGTTTTGAAGTGTTTTTCCAATCACCATGGAATAGGTTCGAGTACCAAGGTATAATTAAAAATAATAATGGGTTCTATTTCACCTTCAAAATCAAAATAACCAAATAACACATTTCTCATATTAATGTATAATGTCTTGTCTATAACATAGACATCCACATAATCAAATAAGAATTCTCAATAATTTAGAACATCCAAAGAGAGTAATAACAATAATAACTAATAACATATATCATTACCATATAACTCTATAACTATATAAATAAAAAATTAGTCAATAGAAAAAAAATATAAAAATAGATCAAGGTTGATACATAGAATCCATAATAATAAAATATCCCAAAATAATCTATAAGCGATAACTCCATAATACTATTTTCTCCACAATCCCAAACCAACCATGGATGAACCTAATTAATAAATTCAACTAAATGGAATGGTTTTATTACCATTACGTATTTCCTATAAAACTAATTGTACATAGTCCTAAACACATATGTAGAGTGAGATGTAAAATCCAATTTAGATAGATACATGAATCTACAAGAGTAAATTCTCCATGAAAACCAATTGCTTTAGTTTTCAAAACCATATTTTAAACAATTTCACTTTTGAAAACATTTATTTAGAAATCTCCATGAATTTACTCAAAAAAACAATGTTTCAGAGGCACAGGTAAACAAGGAATAAATAAAAATTAATTAAGGTCATATGAAAAACCGAAGATCAAGTAATCCAACCATGGAATAAGTATAAGAATAAGATATATCACACAAACGATAACCGGTTATGGTGAAAAACATAAAGGCATCCAAACTAAATAATCCATGTGAAATATTCATCATGGGATCTAACCAACAGGGTCTATAATACCTTAGTTTAATAGAACTTTTATATTTTCATAAGTGAGAACAAAAAATTATTGATCTATCACAGAATCTCTTGGGACCTACATTCCTACCATGGGCTTTATCGGACCACAGGGGAAACATTCCCAAGCTAGTACACAACCTATACATGGTCTTCTAATTGTATTTTCCACCGACACACCTAAGTTATCCCATATACCATAGATTTCCAACCACATAAATCATTATATGTTTCAATCCCATAAACCACATATGTCTATAATACATTAAGAATCAATCATGTGATATATAAATTTTAAAAATTGCTTTTTCAATACACTTGAATCCCTAAAAACACTTTAAGAAATTTTTCCAAACAATTTGTATACATCAAAACCAAATCCATTGTAAATTGAATTTTAAACCATAAAATTTACAAAACATTCAAATAATCAAATCAAAAATGGATAAACCATTATACTCAACCCAATTTAATATAAATTTAATAAAAAAACTAAAGGAAATAAAAATATAATCCATGTAAAAGTATCACTATGTTGAGAAAACAACCGTGAAATAAAATTAAAAAATTTAATCACAGATAAAAACAACTAGTAATGATAAGTATAACCTCTAATGAACCTAAATCTCTAATAAATCTAATTAAATATCTATTCTAATCCCTAATTTTATACCCCATGTCATTATAATATTTCAACCCACTATGTAAATTGAAGAACAATTAGGACAAGTTTGGAGATGGATGAAAATTAACATAAATCAAGAAAACCAAATAAAAAACCCCCAAGTAATCAAGTTAATCCACCATATATCAATTCTATCAGTGATCCAATGTAATTGAGGTATATTTACATTAATGCGGAGCAAGAGAGGCGGGTAAAGATTAAAAACCATCTAGTATAAAAGAATAAATTCCAATATTTAATTGAGTCATATATGCTTCATTTTTTAACTAAAAGGCAACTTAAACCATATAACTATCATTAAGGATCCCATTTCCCCCCAAACTTTGGTCACACGATTTTTATATACATCTACACGGATAAAAACCCTACATATATAGTATAAACCTATAGTACCCTCGCAACACCTCCCTCTCATTGTCAATCACATCATTAGTACTAATTGTAAACTAATAACATTCAATGCCTATTTCACTAAGAACTAATAATTTATAACCCCTAACTATAGTAAAATATTATAGATAAATAAATAAACAAAACCAAAAATAATATGTACCACTGACCAAAAAGGTGTCACAATTATTATCATTATTCCACTTTCATCCCAATATTCCACATCAAAATGTAGATGAGGAACCTAGTCCCTCATCAAAGCTTGACCCTCCCACATCATATGGAAATCACCATCATTCCTCCATTGAAAATGGTTTAGTGGGATTGGGTAAGCCTGAAGCATCATATTCTGATAATTTGTGATATAAATCTACTTGATAACAATGATTTTGTTAGCCTGCACCTTCAGATCATTAAACGCTATAATGTTAGATGGGTCTATAAGGTACTTATTAAATTAGGACACCTAAAATAAATCATTAATCATGGTTATTCATGATGGAAAGTATAAATTATAGGTTACCTTCAGATGATTCCTTATAATCTAAAATATCATAACACAAGGTAGCACCAATTTCATCTACTTTACCTATATATAAACACCAATTCAAACTAATACATGAAGAAGTAGTTTATCACCAACCTCAAACTCAAAATTAAAGTGAAGAAAATTGGAATATGAATTTTGGGGACTCTAAGACATAAAAAACCTTTTTGGAATCAACGTCACATTCCCTTTCATCTTTGGGTGAGACTTATTTCCAATACGAAATGTTCACCCAAATCATCCCAGTAAAGGAGGATTGATATAGCCTCCCATGTTATACATCAAAAGGATCCATATAGATTGACATTTGAGAAGTATTTTTGTATGAAAACTCAAAAAATTATGGATGCCTATCCTACTAAATATTCAACTCAAACATGAAATCATCAAGTACTTCCTCATGAATATTTATAGCACACACAATTTGATAAATCAAATTTGGGTGATGAAATGTGATCAAATTTATTTGGGCTCCCATGGATTCCTAAATACACATCTACAACTTTAAAGTTAAACAAGAACATCAGTCAAAAACTTTAGATGAGGGAAATAAAAGAATCCTAAAGATTTGTTAGATATATATGTTCCCTATAAATTTTACTTATGTTAAATTTTTAATGAAAAAAATTAAATATTTTATAAATTGATCTATAGTCACCCAACTATTGTTCTTCCCATTATGACTCTGAGTATAGTGACCAAAGATTAACATACATGGAGATTACATCATTTTAGATGAATATTTGGAACATTACAGAAATACATTCCCAAGAACCATAATATTTTAGTGTCTTTGGAAACTTGGGAACATAATATTATAACTTGGTGAGAGATTTTAAACATATACCTTAAATATCTTCCACTTTATTACTTCTACTTAAAACCATTTTTCACAACCTCGAGAATCAAAACATAAGAATAAGTTGCACTATGATGCTCACTACGGGTAAAATACGGAGACATATAATCACAATAAGAGAATAATGTTATGAAAACATGATAATAACATTATAAGATAATACATTTCATTTCAAAGATCATAATAATGAGTTATGGCATAAAGATGTGTATTTCATAAGACATGAATCATAAGGGAATCAAGATAATAATCCATGAGATCATAATAGATAAATAATACAGAGAATTTTTTAATACACATGAAAATATAAAATACTATGTCAACGATACCTATCAAGACCCTCATAACATGTTAGTATTGGGATAATCACTTGTTTACCTTATTCATGATTCATATGACCTCTTGTGTACCATTTTTAGGGAATGAGATGCTCTCCCATGTTCCCTATACTTATGGGCTTAGTTTCCATCCCTTGTAACACCTTTTATTGGATTTGGATTCCATTATTTATACCCATTTTTTGGGGTTGGGATGTCTCACATATTCCCTCTTGTTATGGGCCTGGGATTCCCTAATGTATGCCCACTTTCTGTGAGCCTAGGATAACCTCCCAAATAACATTTTGATATAGTATAGGGATTCCCTCATGTGTACCCTTCGAACTCACATAACATTTATAATTAACTAATTCATTTGGTGGAGATATAGGTTTTATCGGTCACATAATAATATCATACATACGTGCTCCACAATATAATAAAACATTCATTATTTCATGGCCCATAAAAAGAAATGGGTTTTGTTAAAATTATATAATAACACATGAAATGAAATGGGTATCATAAAAATTCACCTTATCATAACTTTTGGAAATTATATAGATTTCATCATCATTCTATCATAGAATGACCCATGAAGTAAGAAATTTTAAAAATCATATAACCTAAGAGAAACTGGTGTCATAAACCTCTTCTAATAAAAACATAAACCACTCAAGAATGAATATGAATTATATTACTGGATAATTTCCCCAGTAAGGTATAGGTAATACCAGCTAATGTTTTCATATATGTAAAATAACTTTGACAAGATATTTTAAAAAATTTATTGAGGAAAATATCCATGCTTCTTTAAAAAACACTAGTTAATTGTAAAACCTTTTGAAAACCTTTTTTATTAAATATAGTCATGGAAATTTATTATGGAAGATTTAAAATCCATTTTAAACTCATAAACATAAAAAAATTAAAATAGTTTTCCTTGAATTTTTTTTAAATGTTGATTTAAAAAAACAAAAACATTTATTGAAAACATTTTTTTTAAATAACAAAAAATTTCAACTGAAGAAAGAAGTGAGGTCCTGTTTGCATAAAAAAACATAATTGATTATATTAAGTAAAAAGAGTGTTAAAATTGTACCATTACTTGTATATAGTATAGGTATCCATATTATAATAAAATTCATGATAATTATTGAGATATATATCATAATAGTTCATCAATGTCAGAATTTTCAAAAACAATCTGGATAAATGATAAGATTGTTTTAACAGACTATAACCATTATACTAACCTTGAATAATAATCCAAAAGTGATAATAACATTAAATGAATATTAAAATATCACTAACTTAAGTATATTCATGATTTAATATGTCAAAGGGTAGTATATACACCTTGTAAAAGGATGTAGGGCTATAACATAACATGTGTCTCAAAGAAGGAAAATTGAGAAAACATTATTTTACCGATTTGGTAACATTTGAACTAAAAACTAATGAAAATATATATAATAAAATTGATATGTAAATAGCCATAATTTTAAGTATAATAATCATATAATACATTCATGGGTAGTATATACACCACACAAAATAAATGACTCGTGAATAAGGCATAAGTCTAGCAGAAATAAAAGTGAGGCTAGAAATCCACTTACAACATGAGTAAATTTTGAATCATGATACACATGAAATTATAACATCAATTTAAACTTATAATATAATTAAATATGTTATATTAATTAATTAACATCTCAAAGGTAGTATATACACCACAAAAAATAAATGAGTGGTAAATATGGCATGTATCTCAGAAATATAAACAATGAGATGAAATTCCCTTACCTTAAGTATTAACTTTATTCATACACATTCAAAAATCCTTTATAAAAATATAATATTATTATAAATCTACCAAAGAACCATATTCTTATATATCATATGATATATCATTTTTTATGACTTTATATTACCCATTTATTAACAATTTCATGTTAAATTTACATTTCTGGTAATAATCGCTTTATTTTTTATATGTTTTGACTTTTCATCATTAATACTATTACATTAATAATGATTTAATTATTTCCAGGGTGTAAAAAATTATTTAATAATAATATATATTCAGTATAATATTATTTATAACAATCTTCAAAACATAGAAAAATTGAATGAAATACATCATTCAAAAAGACGGTTGGTCATACGTACACATGAAAATTGTTTCTATTTTCTTATTATATTGACATAAATAATGTAAATGAAATATATGTGTATATATATAAGTAACACCCCAATATTCCACGGTACGCTTCTCTTTGAATAATACAGTATCGTGTGTTATACGCAACTTAGAGATTCGAACATGCCACGACCAATCAAAGTAGCAGTTATGAATAGTAATACCCACTTTTTAAAATGTTATAAATTTTAACTCTCAAAATGGACTTCATTTTTGGATTCTGAATATCAAAATTATCTTAGGGTGAAATTTTGGAATTTTTTGGATCACTTTTATATTTTGATGAATAGTGAAAATTACTAAATTTTAATTAAAAACAACTTTTTTAATCGAAATAATTAACAGTGATAAATTATGAATTCGAGTGGTTTTAATGTATATTTAGAATATATTTTTACCATTTAATACTATATTGGTCATTGGACATAATTTCACAATTTAGCCGGACATAAACAAGTGTCAATCTTTTGATAGTTATTATCTCTTAAAAACACGCTTTTTGTTTTAATGATGGGAATTAATTTTAAATTAATTTTTTCCACTTCTATGTTTTGAATTTGGATTCCATATTTGGATTCAGGATGTCAAAATTGTGTAAATAAGTAACTTTCATTTTTAGACATTTTGAATAATTAGTTTGGTAAATATTTTATTTACCATGGTTAAATAGTAAATCCGGTAAATAAGGGTAAACAAATAATATTATAATAATAATAAATTACCCTAAAACGTGTCCTAACATTATTGTTTGTTACATGTCCGACCATCGGCATCTTTGGGTTGATTTTGGGACCCCATGGAGCCACTTGTTGGTGATAAGGACCCTTTATATCAACTAAGTTAAAATAAATTCAAAAATGACATAAGCATATATCTTTTAGAAACACAATTTTTACATAATGTTATATATATTGGATATTCGACTATAAATATTAATTAGAACGATAAAAAGATTTTCTACATAATGTTATTTTATTTATAAATTTTTGACATTATATATTTTAATTTATTTATGACAAAATGATGATGTAGAAATTGCTGTATTAATTAATGTTTAAGATCATTGATATTATAAATACCCAAATAAATGTAATTTGAGACTTTTGATAAATTACAATAGATTAATAGGTTAGTATGACATATTATTATTGTTTATATAAATATTTTTATAAGTAATAATGCTGTTATGAATTTATGAAAAACAAAATACCCAATAGTGTCAAAATTGACATAAAAGAGTTTGTAAAAAAATATAATATTATTAATTGATATTAAATTCTTCAAAATCTAAGGATCGTTCAATAGACTTATATCATGATAGGTGTATCATTAATGGACCACTTGGGGGTCTCTTGGAGGTATATAGTAAGTTTATTAACTATATAACATAAAAATACAAAGTGACATGGTAAGTGTCAAACTAATTAACTAAGAGTTAAAACTAAATGATAAGGTTAATATAATGACCCAAACCTATCTAAATTATATTGGTTGAGTGTTTTTCGACCCATCCCTACCTTTAACTTTAAATAATCCACTTTGGAGCCATTAGAAACCACATATGAATTTATTATAAAATAATATTTCTAGATTTTCCTAAGGTGCCCCTCCTCCCCCTTATAAAAAGACACCACTTATAACCAATTATTGACACCTTCAAAGCCTTTTGGTTCATCCAAAACCTGCCCATATACTCTTTCAACTTCACTCAATTCAACCTAGAGGCCTTAGTTTGTTCATAAAGGCAACCTAAAGAGCCATTTCGATCAAATCAAAAGGAAGAACCCGAAGAAGAGGTAATGTTTTCACCACCATTTTTCATGTTCATTTCTTCTTCAAATTGTTCTTTCTTTGTTATTCCCATTATAAAATAATAACTCCAGTATATCCTATATACTGTTATGTTATTAGAAATAGGGTACAAGCATATTCAGTATTCTATCCATCCATTGAATGACATGTCACCATACGTGCGTACGTACGGTTTACCATCTCCACGTCGTGGTGTAATTGTTATTCAATATATTATTATTTGGATGGGTATAATAATGATGTGTAATTCATGTAAATAATCAATATAAAATGATAATTATTCTGTATATATGATATACCATCCAATTATATATTATTTTAATATCAAAAGAATGATTTTGTCACTCGTGCATACGTACGGACTACCGTCTCCATGAATTCGATGAGATTCATTCCCCATCGTATCCATTCAAGAATAATTCTCATTTGATGATTACAAGTAATGTTTAAGAACTCTATATCATTCTGGATATGAATAAGATACAATATATCCATAACAAACACAACTTATGTAACAAAACATATAAAAGAAAATGAGTAAGTTAACACCTGAAATGACGATAATACTAAAGTATTATTAACAAAACATTATTAGAAGATCGTATATGATATCATAATTATGTATATGGTTCTTGTATAATTTAATAACAATGTTTTAAATATTATACAGGAGGTTAACATACCATCGACCAAGGAAAATTACAAGATAAGGGTTTATTTTACAATCTCTTCATTATCCGAGTTTGTTTATATGTAATTATCTACTGGGACCTCTTTGTTATCCACATCCATGTTTCTGAAAAATGTATTTCAAAAAATTCTTACTATTTTAATTAATATGGGTTAATGTCATTTATACCCTTGTTTTACTTTTTATAAGAATTTTATAAACGAATCTTTCTGTCGTTTTCCAAACAAGGTCCTTTTTAACCTTTTCGACAGAATTAAGGTAAAAATGTCTTTTTTAACTTATATGGCGGGTGCGGTTATTTTCCACTGTTATAAAATCACCGAATCTTCCCTTACAAGCTTATAAGAATATTTTCAAAGGAAATGTTTACTTTTATAATTATGTAACTTTTAAATGATTTCAAAAAAAGAGGAATTTCTCTCAAATAGTTTTGATTTCATCTATGCCAACATCCTTTGATGGATTTTAAGCTTATTTGAAGTTGATTTATTATGAAACAAAACTACCATATTGTATTGAATGTTTTGTGATATGTTTGGTTGTGGATGTGGTATTTTCATACCATTTGTGGTTTATGGTGAAAGTATTGACATTGCGTATGCTAGTTTTAATATGAATGTTTATGTTATGTTTAAGCCTCTTCATATGAAGAATGCATTGGACTTAATAAGTGATGGGTGGATCCCGCTATAGCTCCTCGATGCATCAGTAGATCTAATGGGACAAACTAATGTCTTGGCATGAGGCCTTGACAAAATCTTATTTGTAGTCTT
The DNA here is from genome assembly GCA_963277665.1 of Viscum album. Taxonomy (NCBI): domain Eukaryota; kingdom Viridiplantae; phylum Streptophyta; class Magnoliopsida; order Santalales; family Viscaceae; genus Viscum; species Viscum album. The sequence goes on along the minus strand of OY728161.1, from coordinate 1,626,141,083 downwards.
GGCATGAGGCATTGTCCACATGGTGATGATAATCTCGCATTACGCATTCAATCATTATGGAAGTGGTTATTGATATTGCATTTGATTATTCAAATAGTAGAATATCCATGTGAATAAGTAAATGGCATTACTTAATTATATCTTTTCCATATTATGCTGAAGTTCAAGTTTAAAAGGCTTTTGTTTTAGCAATATATTACCTTAAATGTTTATGCTTATTTATGAATGATTCAGCTATATTGTTATCCTTACTGAGCATCTGAGCTCACACCTTTCAATGTTTTATTTTTCCCAGGATGTGAAGAAAAAATTTATAAATGACCTTCAGGGATAATATGAGGGGATATGAAGACAATATGTTGTTGTAGTAGTTTTCATTTTTATGATGTAATGTAAACTTTATGAATGTATCTAGTGATTCCACGGGTACTAAACTAAATAGTCTTTGGAGACATGATATTTCTTGTGATCATGCCAATGTTATGTAATAATGCACTGACTCTGGGCAACTGGGGTCGATGCGTTATAGTTGGTATCATAGGAAGTTTAGTACAAACCTTGAAATCTAGATTTAGATAAACTCTAATTAGAGCACATAGACCTAAGATATACATTGTGGATTAATATAGAAGAACATCCTAGAATTTTGGTATTGTAGAGATTTTATGAGTTTTCCGAGAAATACATCCCTGTCTGGATACAAATAGGTAGAGGTGGCTCTAGCACTGATGTATCTAAAGGTAAAACCTGAAAACACCCCATTGAGCTAGACTTGAATGGGAACTGGTGCACAACAACGGGCCTTGCTGTACTCTTGGTAACGACACTCCTGGGGGACATGCTTAGGATAATTATCACATTCTTTATGAAACTTTATGAAGGGTTTATGAGTATATACTTACTCAAAGAAAACATTTTTATGATTATGGATTATATCCATAAACTGTTCAATTTATGTTAAGTGTTTTACAAGTATGGAATTATGTATTTTGATTCATAAACTGATCAAGTTTATGCCATTGTTTAGAAATGGCGCCTAGTGGAAGAAATGGAAACTGTATCAATGCACGCACTCCATGTATGGATTGCCCTCATATTCAAGATAATTATAGTCGAGCTGGTGATACAACTGGTACTGATCAGCATATCACCATAATAGGACAACTCACTCAAGTTATGAATAATAACCTTACCCGTATGGATCACCCTGATCCATAGTGTGGAGGATCAATGTTAGATTGCTTAATGAGGCAAAAACCACCAAAATTCAATGGGAGTACAAATCCATTGGTAGATGAGCAATGGATAAGTTCCCTGGAGAAAATATTTTAGGCTTTTGGGATTAGTGAAAGAGAAAAAAGCTATCATGGTAGTTTATCGCCTCATTGGAGATGTTGATCAATGGTGGTCATTAATTCAAAGAACTAAGGAAGATGATGAAGTATCAAATATGGAATGGAGGGAGTTTAAAGATCTATTTTTAGAAAAATAATTTCCTTGTGACCATCGAGCAGAAATGGAAAGGAAATTTCTAAGTCTGAGACAAAAGAAGGATGATAATGTCGCAATGTAGGAGGCTAACTTTACAAGGTTATCAAGGTATGTGGGATATTATATATGTAACCCAAGAAGTAATATTTATTGTTTCTTTGATGGGTTAAAACCATTTCTTCGTCGAGCATTAGTGTCACAATCCTTCTCGTCGTATGAAGATATTGTCTCATGTGCTATCATGACAGAAAAATAATTCTCTAAGTTTTATGACTTTAAAGCAAAGCAAGAGAAGAAGAGATCTACTGATCAATCTAGGAATGGAAATAAGGGGAAGAAGCGAAAAGTTGAATATCCATCCTATAGTAAATGTGGGAAGAAACACCCTGGTACTTGCTTGAAGGGAATGGGAGCCTATTACAAGTGTGGTGAAAAAGGCCACCAAGCTCGTGATTACAAGGGGAAGAAATAAGCTACCTATGTTCAATGCTACAACTACAGAGTGATGGGACATTATAAAAATGAATGTCCTAAGCATCAGGGGAACATACCTCAGAAAAGGCCAAGGGATCAAGGCCAAGCTTATGCTATCACTACTGTTGAGGTAGAAGCTCTGAAAGACGCGGTGGAGGGTAATTTAATGGTTTCCTCAAGTTTAGCAAATGCATTATTTGATTCTGGATCATCGCATTGATTCATATCTTCCTAGTTTTCTAAGAAAATTAGATATTTCCAATTTGATTTAACAAAGGAGTTGTCAGTTAAAAATCCTATGGGAAGTATCATTACAACAAAGTTGTGTGAATCAGTCCCCATTAGAGCACATAAATGTTCTTTATCTTCTGATCTCGTCGTCATTCCTATGGTTGAGTTTGATATAATCCTCGGTATGGATTGGACTTCGGACCACGATGAAAAAATTTATTATTAGAATAATGAGGTTATTATTTTTGATGATGATGATAAGCAACACCTTATCTTTAGAGCGGAATCATCACCACCTAATTCTTATCTAGATCCACCCCCAGTAGCCCAACTAAATTCAATTATTGGGGAGGAAGAGAATGAAATGATTGTGGGTGAGGAAAGGGATGTTCAAATAGAGGATGTACCTATTGTGAAATAATATGTAGATGTGTTTCTGGAAGATTTATGTAGAGACCCAAAGCTTTACGTACATAGATATTACTTTACTTTTGCAGAATACATAATATATATCAAAAAACAGACACACAAGAACCGTAATAGTTTAGTGTCTTCGGAAACATGGAACGTAATCTTCTAATCATGGTGAAAGATCTTCAACATCTCCCATAAAGATCTTCCACTTGTTGTTTCCTTACCGAAAAATATTCTTTTAACCCTGGGGGAAAATAAAACATAAAAAGGGTGAGCTCAAATGCTCAGTAAGGGTAAGCATGGATAAAATAAAACATACGATACACATTTGAACTTAAAAACATGAACATAATGTTTAAATATCAAAATCTTGAGCAACGACTTAAAACATGGAAGTACATAAGGCATAGATCATAATGGAACATAAATCATGATATCATGGAATGGGAATAAAACATGTAATTTTCTTATCCATTAAGCACATTTAATTATTTCCATAGTAGCCAAGGCATTGCTGCCAAGACCATCTTAGTGGACAAAGTCCCTTTCTGAATCGAGTTCACTCCTCGTTTCAGTCCTGTAACACTGAACCGGATTAACTTACCATTCCAGCCATGTCTATCTCATGAGATATAAATCTTTACCCAATGCATTGGAGGGAGATATAGGTCCCACCCATATCATAATGAAACCATTCTTACTTGTGCCACAAAATAAACATACATCATTCAAAATAACCCAACGAATCAAATGAGTTTCATAAACATCATCCCATCATCACATAATCCATATAAAAGAAATGGACATCATTTCATAATAAAAAAATTGAATCCATGTAAATCATATAGACTTTATACTTGAAACATACACATATGAAATAACATCATCTTATATGGAAAATGGTTTTCATAAAACACTTGAAATTAATTCTTGAGGAAAATATCCTTTCTTCTTCAAAAGAAATTTCATTTCACAAAACATCAAGAAATTTTAAAAGAAAAATATTTTGTTGGAAATAGTCATGAAATATTTTGGAGGAAGCTTCATGAAAATAAGGCTTTATAAAACCATAAAAATCTGTTCGTGCCGTATATGTTGAAAAAATAACATTTTTCTCATACTTTTATCAGAAAAGTCAAAAAGTACCTCGGATGGTAAAAAATTAAGATTCCTTTCATAACATGTCGTAAAATTAAAAAATGGGTAAAAATGACTTTAAACATAGATGAAAACACTTTTATAAAACATGGACATGGATGATTGCAATAACCCCTGTAAATACTTACAAATAACCAATCTTAGATTAAAATGAGATTTGCAAAATTGTCCCTTACCTTAGGTCCGATATGCTTCGTACGTATCCGAACCTCCTGTATAATGATTTAAATAATGTCATTGACTTATTACAGAATCATATTCATTGTTATGATATCATATATGGTTCACTTGTGACTTTATATTACCCGTTCTTTTGTAAATTCCATTTTAAATAGCGTTTTGGGTAAAATCGTTTCATTTGTCGTCCGTGTTTTGACTTGTAATTATTCATATGATTACTTAGATAAAAATTAATTAATTAAAAAATATAAAACATGATTTATATATAATATCTATTCAGAATATACATATATATAATATATCGATAAATGGAAAGCAATACACCGTTCATGGAGATGGTAGGTCGTACGTACGCATGAACGTTGTTTTCGTTTCCTCATTGAATTGAATGGAATTAATTGGATGACATACATATATATATACATAAATAAAGTTTCATTATTATGTCATATATTTCATGATTACTTATTATATATACTTTATAATCATTTATGAATGGTTAATCATTGAGAATGAATCTCATCGCGTTGTGGAGACGGTATTCCGTACGTACGCACGAGCGATGATATCGTTCCCATGATCATGGAATTTTATTGGAGTGTATGTATACTATTACAGATTCAATAATACTTTACAATAATAATATATAGTTATTTATTTTCACCATTATACCCATCCAAGTATGGTGGTGGTGGAAAATAGATTACACCACGTCGTGGAGATGGTATTCCATACGTACGCACGCGCGGTGATTTCGTTTTCTGTAGGATGGACAGATGGTGAAATAGGGTTGTTTCATACATATAATAACATATCAGTATATGATTGATACTGATTTTATTACTTCATAATGAAACAAATAAATAATAAGAAGTGGAAGAAGAAATAAATTTGAAAGAATGGGTAATGGACATTACCTCTTCTTTGAAGCGCCTCTTTGGGACCTCCTTTTAGAGCACTAAAATTGGTCTTTGAAGAAGACCAGGACTTCTAGGATGTTTCTAGAGAATTGGAGAAGAGAATTTGTCAGGGGTTGGCCGATATTTAAGGCTCAATGTGGTGTGAGGAAGAGAGGGAAGAGGTTCCCTTTTATAAGGGAGGAGAGGGGCACCTTTGGAATAACTAAAAATATTATTTTATTATAAAGTCTTATTCGGTTTTTAATAGCTCCAAATTGATTTATTTAGAACCTATGGTGGGGATGGGTTGAAATCCTCTCATCCAATAGAATTTAGACAAGTTTAGGTCATTATATTAACCTTAACTTTTAGTTTTAACTCTTAGTTAATTAGATTGACATTTACCATGTCACTTTGTATTTTTATATTATATAGCTAATAAACTTACCATATACATCCAAGAGACCCCCAAGTGGCCCAGTAATGATAAAACTATCATGATATAAGTATCTTGGACTAACCATAGATTTTTAGGAACATAATAACAATTAATAATATAATATTTGTTTTAAAAACTATTTTATGTCAATTTTGACACAATTTAGTAATTGATTTTTGTGAAAATCATAGAAGAATGATTAATTCGCAAAAAGTTAATTAAATAAATAATAACATGTCATATTAACCTAGAAAATTAGTGTAATTCATAAAAAGTCTCATATTACAGTTATTTGGGTATTTATAACATCAATTATGTCAATATTTCATTAATAAGATAATTATTGCATCATTATTGTGTCATAAATAAATAAAATTATTTAATCTCTAAAAATTACAAATAAAATATCATTATTTTGGAAATCTTTTTATCTTTCTAATTAATATTTATATCCGAATTTAGCTTATGTATAACCCTGTATAAAAAATGATTTACTTATTAAAATTTGATTTTAACTATTTTAACCCTTCTTTAAATAAATTAATAACAATTGTCCTAATCTAATCCAAGTGGGCCTAAATGGTCATATTTTATTCCTAAGGTTGTTTTTATTCGAATTACATTTATCCAATAGAATTATAACATGTGTCATGGTAATAATAATATCATTTTTACTCTTAATTACCCTATTTACATTTAACCGTTGTAAATAAAAAAAAATTTACTATTCACCAAAAATTATTTTCATCTCATTGAACCACATATTACTTACTGACATCAACCGTGTCTCTTGGATTTTTGAAATTCCACTCACAGAAGTGGTAAAATTAAGATTTATGAAAAATTCAGTTTTTTTAACCACCACTTAGTGGTTTAACTATTCATCAAAAAATGAAAGTTTCCAGAAAAATACCAAAAATTTGGCCTAAGATATATTTGATATTATGAATTCAAAAATTATGTCTATTTTACCAAATTCAAAACATATCAGTTGCATTAATTAATTTAAAAATTAATTCCCGTCGTCAAAATAAATTGCGTGTTTTTAAGAGATAATCACTATCAAAAGATTGACACTTGTTTATGTCTGGTTTAAATGTGAAATTACATCCAATGACCAACATTGTATAAAATTGTAAAAATAAATTCTAAATATACTTTTAAACCACTCAAATTAATAATTTATCACTATTAATTATTTCGATTAAAAAAGTTGTTTTTAATTAAAATTTAGTAATTTTCACTATTCATCAGAAAATGAATGTTATCCGAAAAGTACCAAAATTTCACCCTAATCTAATTTCGATATTCCGAATCCAAAAATGAAGTCCATTTTAAAAGATAAAATTTATAAAATTTCAAAAAGTGGGTATTACTATTCATAACGGCTAATTCATAATAATATAATAATTATATCTCGTTTAGTGAAACTCGGTATTGCGTACTACACACGCTATCGAGGAAGGTCGTGATTGCGTGTAATGAAAGGCAAGTCAAGAATGCGTGTTGTGCAAGATCCTTTTGGTGTAGCGTACAACACAAGACATTAATGAAATTTAAAAGGAAATTTTTCATAAAATCTTGGGGTTTTACATTCTACCACCCTTAAAATGAATTTTGCCCTCGAAATTCATCGGCGTTATAAATGGTTACTACTCGAAAGTTTCTTTAATAGAAACTGACATCGTAAAAAGGAATACCAAAACTTGGATTTAAAAACTAAAGTATGAAACGTAACAGTTAACCAAATTAACTCATCACTGGGTTTCCATGTAGGAGAACATAGGTGAAAATATGCATATGGAAGAAAAATCTAACCATCATGTTATGATGGAGAGTGGTAGAGAACATGGCTATAAAAAATCCAACAATCACAAAGCCATAAATTTTTTACGATCTAAGGTACCATCTGATTCATCGGATATAAGATCACTAGGACAACATTTTTGGTTTTCAAGATCATTTCCCTAAAGTTAATGAAATTGGAATTAGAAGAAATACTTTCGTGATTTTGGTACAGTCTCACCGTTGGTTGTTCTTTGGACAATTTCCAATTCATCTCTTAAAGAAATGAAGTTGAATTTGTCATTCGTGATGTGTTAGCAGATCATGTGTTAGAATGATGGGTCATTCCACCTGTCTCAAACAAAAGGTTAGAAAAGTTATCAAAAAATACATAAGTCCATCTATAGCGATATTAATCATATATGGTTCCTAAAATGGACTTATACTTCATATATCATACTTATTAATATAATAAAACTAGTTTCTACTCAACAAGGACTTCTTGTAGGCCATTGGTAGGCGATAAAGGCCAGTCACACTTCGGTTGTGGGTTCGATTCCCACAGCCTTGTCCGACGCGATGGGCTGTCGCCCGTCCTGCAGGTTGTCCTTTTTCTAAAACTATATTACTATAGCATCCCATCAATAATATCGAAAAAAGTTCTATCCTTAAACGATACTAACTTATTTCCAACATAATTCGTTCCGATCTTTAGGCTTATATAAAATACTTCGGTCCAAGCTCATAGTATAAAGAAAATGATTACTTGAAATGTCACATAACAATCACATGAATGCCATCAATTATCCCCCATATATCATAAGATATATCTTGTTGGTCGAATTACAAACATGTGAATACCTTAATCATGTATTCTCTTGAAGAATGAATACCCATTGAAACTTTGTGAAAACATGAATGTAGTTAAAATTTAACACTTTCCACATACCAAAATCCTCAAAATTCATTATACTCAAACCATGATATCACTTAGTCCTTATATCAATCATGAGCTCATGAATACAATCAAATATCTCATTATCTTCTTATCCCTTTATTATGCACATATCATATGCTTACCAAAATTTCTAAATCACTTTCCATGGTTACTGGTACCATAAAATTATTGAAAACCACAATTGACCAATACATAAGTATTCCAATATTCCACAATAATATATACAACATTATTTTGGAATCCCATTACATAAACACTTAATCATTCCACCACATCGTTTTCATATTCAACATCACTAATAGTGATCGCATGTGACTTCCCTTTGTCCATTGCTTTAAGTGGTTGCTCAAGTAGATCATCATTAACCCTTGGATTAGGGAATTCATTAGCATAATTCCCCATTTCATTGCACTTGATGCATTGAAGTGTTGTTGGTGCGTTCTCTACAGTCTTTTCTTTATTCACACCATTAGAAACCCTTTTTCCATTACTTCGACACTCAGCTGCTCGATGACCTTCTTTTCCACACTTAAAACATTTTCTAGTCCCTTTAAGACAATCTCCACTATGCTTCTTTCCACACTTTGAGCAGAAGGAAACATTTATCTTCTTTTCACCATTCTTCTGAGATTTCTCCTTGAACTCCATCTTTCGTTTCTTGTCAAAACCATGAGATGGATATGTAACACCAACTTCCATTTCTACCTTGATAGCACAATGCAAAATTTCTTCATAGCTACTGAAGTCTCTTATAGCTAATGCCCTTCGAAGATGTGGTTTTGAGCCACTGAAGAATCGATCAATTTTACTTTCAGGTTGGATGATAAATCTAGATGCATACCTTGCAAGCCTTGTAAAATTCTCTTCGTATACACCAATAGATTCATCATCCTTTTTCTTTAGTTCAAGAAAATCTTTCTCCATCTTTGTTCGAAGAATACGAGGGAAGTACTTATTGAAAAATAAGTTCTTGAACTCATCCCATTCCATGGACTCAATTTCATATCTTGGCCTTGTATTTTTGATAATATTCCACCATTGATCAGCTTCACCTTCCAAAAGATATACTTATAAGATGAATTTATCATGTTCAGAACATTGAAGAACTGAAAATATCTTTTCAGTGGTACTGATCCATTGTTTAGAAACAAGTGGATCAGAAGACCAACTGAAAGAAGGTGGACATTGCCTCATGAAGGACTCAATAGAATATTGTTCCCTTCTCTGCCCATTTGGAAGTCCAGAATGATTTATAGCTTGTGTATGTATAGCAATATGATTTTTCACTCCATCTCCCATAATACTTGTTTGTTCAGGAGGAAAATCATTGCATTTTCCATTACATTGATCAACACGGTTCTTTCGGGTTCCAGCCATCGTCTAAAACCCCAAAAAAATAATGTGAGAGGTAAAAATAATGCTAGGGAAAACAACAAAATAAAGGGGGAGTACCTTCAATATCTAACATCTTAGGTTAAATTCTAAGAACTCTACCTTAGTTCTAGGACTATATCCTATACGTATACTTATCCTAAGGGACATCCCTAGACATACCTTAGAAAAGTATCTAGGGATCTCACTGACGTTTTCGCATCCTAGTTTCCAAAGGTTGACTAAACCTTTCCTCTGATACCAACTATAACGGTCTGGAATTACTTCCAGTGGACTATAATTGATACCTATCAGGGCACTCCATGGGCGGTTACACCCCCTGGGAAAGACACACCACCATCCCCAGTGGCAGCCATTTCCTCATGAAGCCCTTGGGCGGAGAGCCATGCTTCGTCCAACGCTCACATGTGAGAGTTCCCAAGGATCGGATACATTCTTACCTCCTTTTCCTATGATACCAAATATAGAGACCCAAAGCTTGATGTACATAGATATTACATTAATTTTGCGGAATACATAATATATAACAAAAACAGACACACAAGGACCGTAATAGTTTAGTGTCTTTGGAAACTTGGAACGTAATCTTCTAATCGTGGTGAAAGATCTTCAACATCTCCCATAAAGATCTTCCACTTTTTGTTTCCTTACCTAAAACCATTCTTTTAACCCTGGGGGAAAAAACATAAAAAGGGTGAGCTCAAATGCTCAGTAAGGGTAAGCATGGATAAAATAAAACATACCATATACATTTGAACTTAAAAACATTAACATAATGTTTAAATATCAAAATCTTGAGAAACGACTTAAAACATGAATGTACATAAGGCATAGATCATAATGGAACATAAATCATGATATCATATAATGGGAATAAAAAATGTAATTATGGAATCCATTAAGCACATGTAATGATATCCATAGTAGCCAAGGCATTGCTGCCAAGACCATCTTAGTGGACAAAGTCCCTTTCTGAATCAAGTTCACTCCTCGTTTCAGTCCTGTAACACTGAATCGGATTAACTTACCGTTCCAGCCATGTCTATCTCATGAGATATAAATCTTTACCCAATGCATTTGAGGGAGATATAGGTCCCACCCATCTCATAATTAAATTATTCTTACTTGTGCATCAAAATAAACATACATCATTCATAATAACCCAAAGAATAAAATGGGTTTCATAAACATCATCCCATCATCAAATAATCCATATAAAAGAAATGGATATCATTTCATAATAAGAAAAGTGAATCCATGTAAATCATATAGATTTTATACTTGAAACATACACATATGAAATAACGTTATCTTATATGGAAAATGGTTTTAATAAAACACTTGAAATGAATTCTTGAGGAAAATATCCTTTCTTCTTCAAAATAAATTTCTTTTCACAAAACAGCATGCAATTTTAAAATAAAAATATTTTGTTGGAAATATTCATGAAATATTTTGGAGGAATCATCATGAAATTAAGGCTTTATAAAACCGTAAAAATCCGTTCGTGTCGTATATGTTAAAAAAAATAACATTTTTCTCGTACTTTTATCAGAAAAGTCAAAAAGTACCTTGGATGGTAAAAAATAATATTACTTTCATAACATGTGGTAAAATTAAAAAATGGGTAAAAATGACTTTAAACATACATTAAAACACTTTTATAAAACATTGACATGGATGATTGCAATAACCCCAGTAAATACTTACAAATAAGCAATCTTAGATAAAAATGAGATTTGCAAAATTATCCCTTACCTTAGGTCCGATATGATTCGTACGTATCCAAAACTCCTGTATAATGATTTAAATAATGCCATTGACTTATTACATAATAATATTCACTATTATGATATCATATATGGTTCACTTGTGACTTTAAATTACCCGTTCTTTTGTAAATTCCATGTTAAAGAGCGTTTTGGGTAAAATCGTTTCATTTGTAGTTCGTGTTTTGACTTGTAATTATTCATATGATTACATAGATCACGATTACTTAATTACAGAATATATAACATGATTTATATAGAATATATATTCAGAATATACAAATATATAATAGATCAAAAAATGGAAAGAAATACACCGTTCATGGAGACGGTAGGCCGTACGTACACATGAACGTTGTTTTCGTTTCCTCATTGAATTGAATGGAATTAATTGGATGACATACATATATATATACATAAATCCAGTATCATTATTATGTCATATATTTCATTATTACTTATTATATATACTTTATAATAATTTATGAATGGTTAATCATTGAGAATGAATCTCATCGTGTCGTGGAGACAGTATTCTGTACATGCGCATGAGTGATGATATCGTTCCCATGATCATGTAATTTTATTGGAGTGTATGTATACTATTACAGAGTCAATAATACTTTAAAATAATAATATATAGTTATTTATTTTCACCATTAAACCCATCCAAGTATGGTGGTGGTGGAAAATAGATTACACCATGGCGTGGAGACGGTATTCCGTACGTACGCACGCGCGGTGATTTCATTTTCCGTAGGATGGATAGATGGTGAAATAGGTTTGTTTAATAATTATAATAACATATCAGTATATGAGTGATACTTATGTTATTACTTCATAATGAAACAACTAAAGAAGTAGAAGTTGAAGAAGATATAATGTTGAATGAATCGGTAACGGACATTACCTCTTCTTTGAAGTGCCTCTTTGAGACCTCCTTTTAGGGCACTAAAATTGGTCTTTGAAGACGACCAGGACTTCTAGGATGTTTCTAGGGTAGTGGAGAAAAGAATTTGGCAGGTTTTGGCCGAGCATGAAGGCTGAAAGTGGTGTGAGGAAGAGAGGGAGGAGGTTCCCTTTTATAAGGGAGGAGAGGGGCACCTTTGGAATAACTAAAAATATTATTTTATAATAAAGTCATATTCTGTTTTTAATAGCTCCAAATTGATTTATTTCAAATCTAAGGTGTGGATGGGTCGAATTCCTTTCATACAATAGAATTTAGTCATGTTTAGGTCATTATACTAACCTTAACGTTTAGTTTTAACTCTTAGTTAATTAGATTGACATTTACCATGTCACTTTGTATTTTTAAATTATATAGCTAATAAACATACCATATACATCCAAGAGACCCCCAAGTGGTCCATTAATGAAAACCCTATCATGATATAAGTATCTTGGCTGAACCGTATATTTTTAAGAATATAGTAACAATTAATAATATAATATTTGGTTTAATAACTATTTTATGTCAATTTTGACACTATTTAGTAATTTATTTTTGTGAAAATTATAAAAGAATGATTAGTTAGAAAAAAGTTAATTAAATCAATAATAAAAAGTCATATTAACCTATAAAATTAGTGGAATTCATAAAAAGTCTCAAATTACATTTATTTGGTTATTTATAACATCAATTATGTCAATATTTCATTAATAAAATAATTACGGCATCATCATTGTGTCATAAATAAAGTAACTTATTTAATGTCTAAAAATTACAAATAAAATATAATTATGTAGTAAATATTTTTATATTTCTAATTAATATTTATAGATAAATTTATCTTATGTATAACCCTATATAAAAAATGATGTACTTATTAAACATTGATTTTAACTATTTTAACCCTTATTTAAATAAATTAATAATAAATGTCCTAATCTAATCTAAGTGGGCCTAAAAAGTCATATTTTATTCCCAAGGTTGTTTTTGGTCGAATTACACTTATCAAATAGAATTAGGACATGTGTTAGGGTAATAATAATATCATTTTTACTCTTAATTACCCTATTTACTTTTAACCGGGGTAAATAAAAGTAAAAAGTTACTATTCACCAAAAATTATTTTCATCTCATTGAACGACATTTTACTTATTGAAATGAACCGTGTCTCTCGTATTTTTGAAATTCCACTCACAGAAGCGATAAAATTATGTTTTATGAAAAATTTAGTTTTTTTAACTACCACTTAGTGGTTTCACTATTCATCAAAAAAATTGAAAGTTTCCAAAAAAATACCAAAAATTTGGCCTAAGCTATATTTGATATTATGAATTCAAAAATGATGTCTATTTTAACAAATTAACAACATATCAGTTGCATTAATTAATTTAAAAATTAATTTCTATCGTCAAAACAAATAGTGTGTTTTTAAGAGATAATAACTATCAAAAGATTGACACTTGTTTATGTCTGGTTTAAATGTGAAATTACATCTAATGACCAAAATTGTATAAAATCGTAAAAATATATTCTAAATATACTTTAAAACCACTCAAATTAATAATTTATCACTATTAATTATTTCGATTAAAAAGGCTGTTTTTAATTAAAATTTAGTAATTTTCACTATTCATCAGAAAATGAAATTTATCCGAAAAGTACCAAAATCTCACCCTAAGATAATTTCGATATTCCAAATCCATGAATTAAGTCTATTTTAAAAGATTAAGTTTATAAAATTTCAAGAAGTGGGTATTACTATTCATAACGGCTAGTTCATAATAATATTATAATAATATCTCGTTTAGTGAAACTCGGTATTGCGTACTACACACGCTATCGAGGACGGTCGTGATTGCGTGTAATGCAAGGCAAGTCAAGGATGCATGTTGTGCAATCTCATTTTGGTGTAGCATACAACACATGACATTAATGAAATTAAAAAGAATATTTTTCATAAAATCTTGGGGTTGTACAATTTACCTGGACATCCTCCTGAACGAGAAGTTGAGTTTTCCATTGATTTAATTCCTGGATCAAGGCCTATATCGAAGACCCGTTATAGAATCACCACTGTGGAATTAGTTGAAATAAAGAAACAACTAGAGTAATTGAGTAATAAGGGATTTATTCTACCTAGTGTTTCTCCATTGGGATCCCCTGTCCTTTTTGTTAAGAAGAAAGATGGATCTATGAGGTTATGTATCGACTACAGGGAAATCAATGCTATAAAAATAAAAAATAAGTACCCCTACCTCGCATTGATGATTTATTTGAAAAACTTCATAGAGGTCAATAATTTTCAAAGATTGTCCTTCAGTCTGGATACCATCAGTTGTGTGTGAAGAAGGAAGACATTCCGAAGACATCATTTCAAACCAGGTATGGGCAATATGAGTTTACAGTAATGCCTTTTGGGCTGACAAATGCGCCCTCTGTATTCATGGATCTAACGAATAGAGTTTTCAAGTAATATCTCAATGATTTTATGGTGCTATTTATTATGATATCTTGGTATACTCCAAAAGCTACGAAGATCATGAAAATCACTTGTGCATTATCCTGAAGACTCTTAGAAGACATGAATTATATTGGAAGTTTAGCAAGTGTGAATTTTGGCTTCAGAAGATTTATTTTCTTGGCCATATTGTCTCTAAGGATGGAATCTCTGTTGATCTTTCTAAGAGCAAGGAAATCCAAGAATGGCCCGCACCGACGAGTATAACTGAGTTATGCTGTTTTATTGGTTTGGCAGGTTATTACAGACGTTTCGTCCAGAATTTTTCCCGATAAGCTAACCCATTAACGAAGTTCACACGTAAAGGGTTTAAATTTGTCTAGACAATAGAGTGTCAAGAATGTTTTGAAGAAATGAAGAGAAGATTACTCAATGCTCCTATATTGACTCTACCATCTGGGAATGATGGGTTTGTTATTTATAATGATGCATCAATGAAATGACTAGTTTGTGTCCTTATGCAAAATGATAGGGTTATTGCATATTCATCATGACAGCTAAAAATTCATGAGAAGAACTATCCTACTCATGATCTTGAGGTAGCTGCTGTAATATTTTCTTTGAAGATATGGAGACATTATCTCTATAGTGAGAAATGTGAGATTTATACTGATCACAAGAGTTTGAAGTATATATTCTCACAGAAAAAACTCAACATGAGGAAAAGGGGATGTCTTGAACTACTCAAGGATTATGATTGCACGATACACTACCACCCAGGGAAGGCAAATAAGGTGGCATATACTTTGAGTAGAAAAGATCATGGAGCTTTGAACATGATGAGAGTGGAATGGGATACTATTTTCATGGATCTAGTAAAGATGGATATGGGAATCACCATGGAAGGTGAAACATCAATTATTTTTCAAATGGTTTCCAAGACATATTTACTAGAAAGGATAATGAGTTCTCAGACCAGTGATGAAGAGTTACAAAGGAAGATTAAAGCTGTGAATGATGGGAAATTGAGTGAATTTGTGTATGAAGATGGAATTTTGATGTTTGGGAAGAGACTTTTTGTTCCCAATATACCTGATCTAAAAAGGGAAGTTTTGGATGATGCTCATAGTTCCAATTTCTCTATACACCCTGGGAGAACCAAAAAGTATAGAGATTTGAAGGAACATTTTTTGCGGGACAACATGAAGAGGGAGATTGCCGATTTTGTGTCCATATGTATGGTTTGTCAACAATTTAATGCTGGAAGGCAACATCCTAGAGGAGTATTGCAACCTCTTCCCATACCTGAGTGGAAATGAGATAATATCACTTTGGACTTTGTCATGGGACTACCAACGACTCCTAGAAGGAATGATGCAATATGGGTCATTGTTGATCGTCTTACCAATTCAACACATTTCCTTACTATAAGGGAGGATTTACCACTTGAACGTCTAGCGAGAATATATATTAATGAAGTTGTGAGACATTATAGAGTACCCCTATAAATTGTTTTTGATCCTGATACCCGTTTTACATCATGATTATGGAAGAGTCTTCAGGATGCCTTGGATAATGAACTTCGTTTGAGAAATTCTTACCTCCCTCAAACAGATGGACAATCAGAACAAACTATTCAAACCTTAGAAGACATGTTGAGATCATGCTCACTTGACTTTCAGGATATGTGGGATCAATATTTACCTATGGTAGAATTTTCTTATAATAATAGCTTCCATTCAAGCATTTGTATGGAACCATATGAAGTGTTATACGGAAAGAGATGTCGCACACCAACATATTGGGATGACGTTGGTGAAAGAAAACTTGTAGGCCTAGAACTGGTGGAGGAAATGATGGAAAAGGTGCAGGTAATCCAAAACCACATCAAAGCAGCTCAAAGTAGGTAGAAGAGCTATGCTAACAACCGAAGAAAGGATTTGGAATTTCAGGTGGGAAATCATGTTTTCTTGAAGGTATCTCCATGAAAGGGAGTTATACGTTTTGGCAGGAAAGGTAAATTGAGTCTCAGGTACATCAGACCATTCGACATTCTAGAACGATTTGGGGCTGTAACTTACTGTTTTGCAATGCCACCTAATCTCTCCAAAGTTCACGATGTGTTCCACATATCACTGTTGAGAAAATACATGCCTGATCCAATGCATGTACTCACCTATGAGGAATTAGAACTGGAACCCGATCTATATTATTGAGAATATCCCATTAGGATTCTTGATATGAGAGAACATGTGCTGAGAAAACGGATGGCTCGTCTGGTAAAAGTTCTAAGGCGAAACCATAAAATGGAAGAGGCAACGTGGGAACCCGAGGAACTTATGATGAAGAACCACACAAGTCTTTTTATACAGTAATATTATAGAAAATTTCGAGGATGAAATTATTTGAAGTAGGGGAGAATCTAGAACCCCAAGCTTCCACGGTACGCTTCTCGTTGAATAATACAGTAGCGTGTGTTGTACGCAACTTTGAGATTTTAACACGCCGCGACAATCAAAGTAGCCGTTAGGAATAGTAATACCCACTTTTTAAAATATTATAAATTTTTCCTCTCAAAATGGACTTCATTTTTGGATTAGGAATATCAAAATTACCCTAGGGTAAAATTTTGGAACTTTTCGGATAACTTTTATATTTTGATGAATAGTGAAAATTATGAAATTTTAATTAAAAACAAATTTTTTAATCGAAATAATTAATAGTTATAATTTATGAATCTGAGTGGTATTAAAGTATATTTAGAATATATTTTTACCATTTAATACTATGTTGGTCATTGGACATAATTTCACAATTTAACCGGACATAAACAAGTGTCAATCTTTTGATAGTTATTATCTCTTAAAAACACGCTTTTTGTTTTAATGACGGGAATTAATTTTAAATTAATTTCTGCCACTTCTGTGTTTTGAATTTGGAAAAAAGGAATCCATATTTAGAATCAGGATGTCCAAATTGTGTAAATATGTAACTTTCATTTTTATACATTTTGAATAATTATTTCGGTAAATATTTTATTTACCGTGGTTAAAGGGTAAATCAGGTAAATAAGAGTAAAAAATATTATTATAATAATAATGAATTACCTTAAAACGTGTCCTAACCTTATTGGTTGATACATTTCCGACCATGGGCATCTTTGGGTTGATTGTGGGACCCCATGGAGCCACTTGTTGGTGATAAGGACACTTTATATTAATTATGTTAAAATAAATACAGAAATGACATTGGCATATATATTTTAGAAAAAAACTTTTTACATAGGGTCATAGATGTTTTATTTTAGACTATAAATAATCATTAGAAAGATAAAACTATTTCCTACGTAATGGTTTTTTATTTATAATTTTTATACATTATATAATTTAATTTATTTATGACACAATGATGATGTAGTAATTAACGTATTAATGAATGATTAAGATAATTGATATTATAAATAACCAAATAAATTTTATTTGAGACTTTATATAAATTAAAATAAATTTCTAGGTTACTATGACATATTATAATTGTTTATATAATTTTTTTTTTGAATTAATAATGCTTTTATGAATTTAGGAAAAACAAAATACCCAATAGTTTCAAAATTGATTTAAAAGAGTTTAAAAAAAAATATTATATTATTAATTGATATTCAATTCCAAAAAATATAAGGTTCCGCAAAAAGTATTATATAATGATAGTTATATTATTAATGGAACACTTGAGAGTCTCTTGGAGGTATATAATAAGTTTATTAACTATATAATATAAAAATACAAAGTGACATGGTATGTGTCAAACTAATTAACTAAGGTTTAAAAATAAAAGATAAGGTTAATATAATAACCCAAACCTGTATAAATTCTACTGGTTGAGTGTTTTTCTACCCATCCCCACCTTAAACGTTAAATAATCCACTTTGGAGCCATTATAAACCTAATATGAATTTATTATAATATAATATTTCTAAATTTTCCTAAGGTGCCCCTCCTCCCCCTTATAAAAGGACACCACTTATAAACAATTCTTCACACCTTCAAAGCCTTTTGGTTCAGGAAAAACCTGCCAAAATACTCTCTCAACTTCCCTAAATTCAACCTAGAGGCCTTATTTTGATCATAAATCCAACTTAAAGAGACCTTTTGATCAAATCAAATGGATGGACCTGTAGAAGAGGTAATGTTTTCACCACCCTTTTTCAAGATAATTTATTTTTCAAATTATTCTTTCTTTGTTATTCCCATTCTAAAATAATAACTCCAGTATATACTCTATACTGTGATGTTATTATAAATATGGTACAACCATATTAAGTATTCTATCCATCCTTTGAATGACATGTCACCATACATGCGTACGTTCGGCTTACCGTCTCCACGTCGTGGTGTAATTGTTATTCAATATATTATTATTTGGATGGGCATAACAATGATGTGTAATTCATGTAAATAATAAATATAACTTGATAATGATTCTATATATATGATATACCATCCAATTATATATTATTTTAATATCAAAAGAATGATTTTGTCGCTCGTGCGTACGTACGGACTACCGTCTCCAAGAACGCGATGAGATTCATTCCCTATCGTATCCATTCAAGAATAATTCTCATTTTATGATTAAAAGTAATGTTTAAGAACTTTATATCATTCTGGATATGAATAAGATACAATATCTCCATAATAAACCCTACTTATGTAACAAAACATATAAAATAAAATGAGTAAGTTAACACCCGAAACGACGATAATACTATAGTATTATTAACAAAGCATTATTAGAAGATCATATATGATATCATAATTATGTATATGGTACTTGTATAATTTTATAACAATGTATTATCTATTATAAAGGAGGTTAACATACCATAGACTAAGGAAATGGACAAGGTAAGGGTTTATTTCACAATCTCTTCGTTATCCGAGTTTGTTTATACGTAATTATCTACTGAGACCTCTTTGTCATCCATATCAATGTTTCATAAAAATGTATTTCAAAACATTATTACTATTTTAATGAATATGGGTTAATGTCATTTATACCCTTGTTTGACTTTTTATAATAATTTAATAACGGAATCGTTCTGTCGTTTTCCAAAAAAGGTCATTTTTATCCTTTTCGACAGAATTAAGGTAAGAATGTGTTTTTTAATTTATAAGGCAAGTGCAGCTATTTTCCGCCATTATAAAATCACTAAAGCTTCTCTTGCAAGCTTATAAAAATATTTTCAAAGTAAATGTTTTTTATTATAATAATGTGACTTTTAAATTATTTCAAAAAAAGAGATATTTCTCTCAAATAGTTTTGATTTCATCTATGGAAAAATCCTTTAATGGATTTTAAGCTTATTTGAAGTTGATTTATTATGAAACAAAACATCCATATTGTATTGAATGTTTTGTGATATGTTTGACTATGGATGTTTTATTTTTATACCATTAATGGTTTATGGTGAAAGTATTGACAGTTCGTATGCTAGTTTTAATACGAATGTTTATGTTATGTTTAAACTTGTTCATAGAAGGAATACATTAGACTTAATAAGTGACGGGTGGAGCCTGCTATTACTCCTCGATGCATCAGTAGGTCTAATGAGACAAACTAGTGTCTTGGAACGGGGCCTTGACAAAATCTTATTTGTAGTCTTGGCACGAGGCCTTGGCAACATGGTGATGATAGTCTGTCATTATGCATTCCATCATTATGAAAGTGGTTATTGATATTGCATTTTATTATTCTACCAGTAGAATATCCATGTGAATAATTAAAAGGAATTATTTCATTTTATCTTTTCCATATTATGTCGAAGTTCAAGTTTAAAAGGATTTTAGTTTAGCTATACATTGCCTTAAATGTTTATTGTTATTTATTAATGTTTTAGAAATATTTTTATCCTTACTGAGTATCTAAGCTCACCCATTTCAATGTTTTATTTTTCCTAGGATGTGAAGAAATAATTTATGAATGACCTGCAGGGATAATATGAGGGGATATGAAGACAAGATGTTGTTGTAGTAGTTTTCATTTTTATGATGTAATGGAAACTTTATGAATGTGTCTAGTGTTTCCATGGCTACTAAACTAATCAGTATTTCGAGTCTTGATCATTCTTGTGATCATGCCAATGTTATGTAATAACGCACTGACTCTGGGAAACTGGGGTCGGGGAGTTACATTTGGTATCAGAAGAAGTTTAGTACAAACCTTGGAAGCTAGATTTAGATAAAATCTGATTAGAGCACATAGACCTAAGATGGACTTTGAGGATTAGATAGAAGAACATCCTAGAATTTTGGTATTGTTGATATTTTGTGAGTTTTCCGGGAAATACATCCTTTTCTGGATACGAGAAGGTAGAGGCGGCTCTAGCACAAATGTACCTAGGGGTAAAACCTGAAAACACCGCTTTGAGATGGACTCGAACAGGAACTGGTGCACGACAATGGTCCTTGCTGCACTCTTGGTTACGACACTCTCGGGGGATATTCTTAGAATAATTATCATTTTATTTAAGAACCATTATGAAGGGTTTATAATTATATACTTCCACAAAGAAAACATTTTTATGATTATGGATTATATCCATAAACTGTTCAATTTATGTTAAGTGTTTTACAAGTATGGAATTATGTATTTTGATTCATAAACTGATCAAGTTTATGCCATTGTTTAGAAATGGTGCCTAGTGGAAGAAATGGAAACTGTATCAATGCACACACTCCATGTAGGGATTTCCCTCCTGCTAAAGATAATTATAGTGGAGCTGGTGATGTAACTAGTGCTGATCAGCATATCACCATACTGGGACAACTCACTTAGGTTATGAATAATAACCATACCCGTATGGAGCACCCTGATCCACAACGTAGAGGATCAATGTTAGATATCTTCATGAGGCAACATCCACCAATATTCAATGGGAGTACAAATCCATTGGTAGCTGAGAAATGGATATGTTCTATGGAGAAAATATTTCAAGCTTTGGGGATTAGTGAAAAGGAAAAAGTTATCATGGTAGTTTACCGCCTCACTGGAGATGCTGATCAATGGTGGTCATCGATTCAAAACACGAAGGAAGATGATGAAGTATCAAATATGGAATGGAGGGAGTTCAAAGATTTGTTTTTAGAAAAATACTTTCCTCGTGACCTTTTAGAAGATATGGAAAGGCAATTTCTGAGTCTGAGACAAAAGGAGGATAAGAATGTCACAAAGTATGAGGATAACTTTATGAGGTTAGCAAGGTATGATAGAGATTATATATGTAACCCAAGAAGTAAGATTGATCGTTTCTTTGATGGGTTAAAACCATTTCTTCATCAAGCATTACTGTCACAATCCTTTTCATCGTACGAAGATATTGTCTCATGTGTTATCAAGACAGAAAAAGAATTCTCTAGGTCTTATGACTTTAAAGCAAAGAAAGAGAAGAAGAGATCAGCTGATCAATCTAGGAATGGAAATAAGGGGAAGAAGGGAAATGTTGAATATCCATCATATATTAAATGTGGGAAGAAACACCCTAGTACTTTCTTGAAGGGAATGTGAGTCTGTTACAAGTGTGGTGAAAAAGGCCATCAAGGTTGTGATTGCAAGGGGAAGAAAGAAGCTACTGATGTTCAATGCTACAACTACAGAGAGATGAGACATTATGCCAATGAATGTCCTAAGCGTCAGGGGCACATTCCTCAAAAAAAGCCAACTGATCAAGGCCAAGCTTATGTTATCACTACTACTGAGGTAGAAGCTCTGAAAGACGTGGTGGAAGGTAATTTAATGGTTTCCTCAAGTTTAGCAAATGCATTATTTGATTCTAGATCATCGCATTGTTTCATATCTTCCCAATTTTCTAAGAAAACTAGATATTTCCAATTTGATTTAACGAAGGAGTTGTCAGTTAAAAATCCCAAGGGAAGTATCATTGCAACAAAGTTTTGTGAATCAGTCTCCATTAGAGCACATAAATGTTCTTTATCCGCTGATCTCAACGTCACACCTATGGTTGAGTTTGATATAATCATCTGTATGGATTGGCTTTCGGACCACGATGCAAAAATTTATTGTAATAAGAAGAAGGTTACTATTTTTTATGATTATGATAATGAACACCTTATCTTTAGAGCGGAATCATCACCACCTAATTCATATCTAGATCCACCCCCAATAGCTCAACTAAATTCAATTATTGGGGAGGATGAGAATGAAATGACTGTGGGTGAGGAAAGGAAGGTTCAAATAGAGGATGTACCTATTCTGAAAGAATATGTAGATGTGTTTCTGGAAGATTTACCTGGAAATCCTCCAGAACGAGAAGTTGAGTTTTCCATTGATTTAATTCCTGGATCAAGGCCTATATCAAAGACCCCTTATATAATGGCCACTTTGGAATTAATCGAACTAAATAAAAAACTAGAGGAATTGAGTAATAATGGATTTATTCGACCTAGTGTTTCTCCATGGGGAGCCGCTGTCCTTTTTGTTAAGAAGAAAGATGGATTTATGAGGTTATGTATCGACTACAGGGAAATCAATACTATAACAATGATGAAAAAGTACCCCTACCTCCCATTGATGATTTATTTGACCAACTGCATGGAGCTCAAAACATTTCAAAGATTTAACTTCGGACTGGATACCATCAGTTGTGTGTGAAGAAGGAATACATTACGAAGATAGAATTTCGAACCAGGTACGGGCATTACGAGTTTACAATAATTCCTTTTGGGCTGACTAATGCACCCTCTGTATTCATGGATCTGATGAATAGAGTTTTCATGGAATATCTTGATGATTTTGTGGTGGTGTTTATTGATGATATCTTGGTATACTCCAAATGCTTTGAAGATCATGAAAATCACTTGCGCGTTATCCTGAAGTCTCTTTGAAGACATGAATTATATGTGAAGTTTATCAAGTGTGAATTCTGGCTTCAAGAGATTTCTTTTATTGGCCATGTTGTCTCTAAGGATGGAATTTATGTTGATCCTTCTAAGACCAAGGCAATCCACGAATGGCCAGAACCGATGAGTATAATTGAGGTATGCAGTTTTATTGTTTTGGTAGGTTATTACCGACATTTCGTCCAGAATTTTTCCCGATTAGCAAACCCATTAATGAAGTTCACACGTGAAGGGGTTAAATTTGTCTAGAAAATAGAGTGTGAAGAATGTTTTGAAGAACTGAAGAGAAGATTAGTCAATGATCCTATATTGACTCTACCATCGGGGAATGATGGGTTTGTTATTTATAGTGATACATCAATGAAAGGACTAGGTTGTGTCCTTATGAAAAATGATAGGCTTATTTCCTATGCATCATGATAGCTAAAAATTAATGAGAAGAACTATCATACTCAAGATCGTGAGTTAGATGCTGTAATATTTGATCTGAAGATATGGAGACATTATCTCTATGGTGAGAAATGTTAGATTTATACTGATCACAAGAGTTTGAAGTATATATATATTCTCACAGAAAGAACTCAACATGAGGCCAAGGAGATAGCTTGAACTACTCAAGGATTATGATTTCATGATACACTACCACTCGGGGAAGGCAAATAAGGTGGAAAATGATTTTATTAGAAAAGATCATGGAGCATTGAACATGATGAGAGTGGAAAGGGATCCTATTTTCATGGATCTAGTAAATATGGATAGGGGAATCACCATGGAAGGTGAAACATCAATTCTTTTTCAAATGGTTGCCAATCCATCTTTACTAGTAAGGATAAATAGTTCTCAAACCAGTGATGAAGAGTTAAAAAGGAAGATTAAAGCTATGAATGATGGGAAATTTAGTGACTTTGTGTATAAAGATGGAATTTTTATGTTTGGGAAGGGACTTTGTGTTCCCAATATACCTGATCCAAAAAGATAATTGTTGGATGATTCTCATAGTTCCAATTTCTATATACACCCTGGGAGCACCAAAATGTATAGATATTTGAAGGAAAATTTTTGGCGGGACAACATGAAGAGGGAGATTTCTGATTTTCTATCAAGATATATGGTTTTTCAACAAGTGAAATTTGGAAGGAAACTTCCTGGAAGAGTATTGCAACCTCTTCCCATACCTGAGTAGAAATGGGATAATATCACTATGGACTTTGTCATGGGACTACCAAAGACTCCTAGAAGGAACAATGCAATATGGGTCATTGTTGATCATCTTACCAAGTCAACACATTTCCTTGTTATAAGGGAGGATTTACCACTTGAACGTCTAGCAAGAATATATATTAATGAAGTTGTGAGACTTCATGGAGTACCCCTATCGATTGTTTCTGATCGTGATCCCTGTTTTACTTCAATATTCTGGAAGAGTATTTAGAAGGCCTTGGATACTGAACTTCATTTGAGCACTGCCTACCACCCTCAAACAGATGGACAATAACAACAAACTATTCAATCCTTAGAAGAAATGTTGAGATAATGCTCACATGACTTTCAGGGTATATGGGATCAATATTTACCTCTGGTAGAATTTTCCTATAACAATAGCTTCCATTCAAGCATTCGAATGGCACCATATGAATCGTTATATGGAAAGAGATGTCGCACACCAACCTGTTGGGATGACGTTGGTGAAAGAAAACTTGTAGGCCCAAAACTGGTGGAGGAAACGATGGAAATGGCGAAGGTAATCCAAAACCACATCAAAGCAGCTCAAAGTAGGCAGACGAGCTATGCTGACAACCGAAGAAAGGATTTGGAATTTCAGGTGGGAAATCATGTTTTCTTGAAGGTATCTCCATGGAAGGGAGTTTTACGTTTTGGCAAGAAAGGTATATTGAGTCCTAGGAACATTTGACCTTTCGACATTCTAGAACGAATTGTGGCTGTAGCTTACCGTTTGGCAATCCCACCAAATCTCTCCAAAGTTCATGATGTGTTTCATGTATCACTGTTGAGAAAATACCTTCCTGACCCAACACATGTACTCACCAATGAGGAATTTGAACTGAAACTCGATCTCTCTTATTGCGAAGAGCCTGTCAGGATTCTTGATACGAGAGAACATGTGCTGAGAAAACGGACGACACGTCTGGTAAAAGTTCTATGGAGAAACCATAAAATGGAAGAGGAAACGTGGGAACCTGAGAAACGTATGATGAAGGACGACGCGCATCTTTTTATGTAGTAATATTATAGAATTTTTTAGGATGAAATTATTTTAAGGAGGGGAGAATGTAATACCCCAAGCTTCCACGGTACGCTTCTCTTTGAATAATACAGTAGCATGTGTTCTACGCAACTTCGAAATTCTAACACGCCGCGACCAATCAAAGTAGCCGTTATGAATAGTAATACCCACTTTTTGAAATGTTATAAATTTTACCTCTCAAAATGGACTTCATTTTTGGATTTTGATTATCAAAATTAGCCTAGGGTGAAATTTTTGAACTTTTCGGATAACTTTTATATTTTGATGAATAGTGAAAATTACGAAATTTTAATTAAAAACAACTTTTTAAATCCAAATAATTAACAGTGATAAATTATGAATTTTAGTGGTTTTAAAGTATATTTAGAATATATTTTTACCATTTAATACTATTTTGGTCATTAGACATAATTTCACAATTTAACCTAACATAAACAAGTGTCAATCTTTTGATAGTTATTATCTCTTAAAAACACGCTTTTTGTTTTAATGACGGGAATTAATTTTAATTTAATTTCTGCCACTTTTTTGTTTTGAATTTGAAAAAATGGATTCCATATTTGGAATCAGGATGTCAAAATTGTGTAAATAGGTAACTTTCATTATTAGACATTTTGAATGATTACTTCGGTAAATATTTTATTTAGCATGGTTAAAAGGTAAATCCGGTAAATAAGGGTAAACAATTAATATTATAATAATAATAAATTAATTTAAAATGCGTCCTAATCACATTGGTTGATACATGTCTGACCATGGGCATCTTTGGGTCGATTTTGGGACCCCATGGAGCCACTTGTTGGTGATAAGGACACTTTATATTAATTAAGTTAAAATAAATACAAAAATGACATAATCATATATCTTTTAGGAAAACACATTTTACATAGGGTTATATATGTTGGATTTTCGCCTATAAATATTCATTAAATATATAAAAATATTTCCTACATGTCGGTAATTTATTTATAATTTTTAGACATTAAATAATTTATTTTATTTATGACACAATGATGATGTAGTAATTACCGTATTAATGAATGATTAAGATAATTGATATTATAAATACCCAAATAAATGAAATTTGAGAGATTTTATAAATTCAAATAATTTTCTATCTTACTATGACATATTAGGATTGTTTATATAAAATTTTTTGAAGTAATAATGCTGTTATGAAATTATGAAAAAAATACCCAATAGTTTCAAAATTGTCATAAAAGAGTTTTTAAAACAAATATTATATTATTAATTGATATTCAATTCATAAAAATCTACGGTTTTGCCAAGATACTTATATAATGATAGGTTTATTGTTAATGGACCACTTGGGGGTCTCTTGGAGGTTTATAATAAGTTTATTAACTATATAATATTAAAATACAAAGTGACATGGTAAGTGACAAACTAATTAACTAAGAGTTAAAACTAAAAGATAAGGTTAATATAATGACCGAAACCTATCTAAATTTTACTGGTTGAGTGTTTTCCGACCCATCCCCACCTTAACCTTAAAAAATCCAATTTCTATCCATTATAAACCTAATATGAATTTATTATAAAATAATATTTCTAGATTTTCCTGTGGTGCCCCTCCTCTCCCTTATAAAAGGACACCACTTCTAACCAATTCTTCACACCATCAAAGCCTTTTGGTTCGTCCAAAACATGACCAAATACTCTCTCAACTTCCCTAAATTCAACCTAGAGGCATTATTTTGATTAGAAAGCAAACCTAAAGAGCACTTTCGATCAAATCAAAAGGATGAACCCGAAGAAGGGGTAATGTTTTCACAACGCTTTTTCAAGTTCATTTGTTCTTCAAATTATTATTTATTTGTTATTAACATTCTAAAATAATAACTCCAGTACATCCTATATACTGTGATGTTATTATAAATATGGTACAACCATATTCAGTATTCTATCCATCCTTTGAATGACATGTCACCATACGTGCGTACGTACGACTTACCGTCTCCACGTCGTGGTATAATTTTTATTAAATATATTATTATTTGGATGGGTATAATAATGATTTGTAATTAATGTAAATAATAAATATAACATGATAATGATTCTGTATATATGATATACCATCCAATTATATATTATTTTAATATCAAAAAAATGATTTTGTCGTTCGTGCGTATGTACGGACTACCGTCTCCACGAACGCGATGAGATTCATTCCCCATCGTATCCATTCAAGAATAATTCTCATTTGATGATTAAAATTAATTTTTAAGAACATTATATCATTCTTGATATGAATAATATACAATATATCTATAAAAAACATGACTTATGTAACAAAACATATAAAAGAAAACGAGTAAGTTAACACCCGAAACGACGATAATACTAAAGTATTATTAACAAAGCATTATTAGAAGATCGTATATGATATCATAATTATGTATATGGTTCTTGTAGAATTTAATAACAATGTTTTAACTATTATACTGGAGGTTAACATACCATCGACTAAGGAAAAGTACAAGTTAAGGGTTTATTTTACAATCTCTTCGTTATCCGAGTTTGTTTATACGTAATTATCTACTAGGGCCTCTTTGTCATTCACATCCATGTTTCTTAAAAATTTATTTAAAAAACTTCTTACTATTTTAATTAATATGGTTTAATTTCATTTATACCATTGTTTGAATTTTTGTATGAATTTTATAAAGGAATCTTTCTGTCATTTTCCAAACAAGGTCCTTTTTAACCTTTACGACAGAATTAAGGTAAGAATGTATTTTTTAACTTATACGGTGGGTGCGTCTATTTTCCACTGTTATAAAATGACTGAAGCTTCCCTTACAAGCTTACAAGAATATTTTCAAAGTAAATTTTTTCTTTTATAATTATGTGACTTTTAAATGATTTCAAAAAAAGAGGAATTTCTCTCAAATAGTTTTGATTTCATCTTTGTCAACATCCTTTGATGGATTTTAAGCTTATTTGAAGATGATTTATTATGAAACAAAACTACCATATTGTATTGAATATTTTGTGATATGTTTGACTGTAGATGTGTTATTTTCATACCATTCATGGTTTATGGTGAAATTATTGACATTTCGTATGCTAGTTTTAATACGAATGTTTATGTTATGTTTAAAACTCTTCATATGAGGAGTGAGTTGGACTTAATAAGTGATGGGTGGAGCCCGCTATAGCTCCTTTATGCATCGGTAGGTCTAATGAGACAAACTAGTGTCTTGGAAAGAGGCCTTGACAAAATTTTATTTGTAGTCTTGGCACGAGGCATTGTATACATGGTGATGATAATCTCACATTATGCATTCCATCATTATGAAAGTTGTTATTGATATTTCATGTGATTATTCGACTAGTAGAATATCCATGTGAATAAGTAAATTTCATTACATCATTATATCTTTTCCATATTATGTTGAAGTTCATGTTTAAAAGGCTTTTGTTTTAGCAATGCATTGCCTTAAATGTTTATGCTTATTTATGAATTATTCATCTATATTGTTATCCTTACTGAGAATCTGAGCTCACCCCTTTCAATGTTTTATTTTTCCAGGATGTGAAGAAGTAATTTATAAATGACCAACCGGGATAATATAAGGGGATATGAAGACAAGATGTTGTTATATTAGTTATCATTTTTATGATGTAATGTAAACTTTATGAATGTATCTAGTGTTTCCAAGGCTTCAAAACTAGTCGGTCTTTCGGGTATTGATCTTTCTTGTGATCATGCCATTGTTATGTAAGAATGCACCGACTCTGGGTAGCTGGGGTCGGGGAGTTACAATATATATATGTTGGACTCACCTGTTTTCATAATCCCAAATCATTTTTCATTTATGTGATAAACATGTATTCATTCTATGTTAGTCATGTTTAATTAATGTTTCTTGTTTCTATAGAGTAATATTCATATACTCTCAATCTCACTGCTTGATTGCTTAAGATTACAGTGCATAATTTATCTAGATACAAGGTCACTAATATAAGGTCACCGATACAAGGTAACTGATACATGGTAACTGATACAATGTTACTGATACAAGCTCACCGATACAAGGTCACCGATACAAAGTCACCGATATAATTTCAATGATACAAGGTAACTGATAAGTGGTCACTGATACAAATGTCACTGATGAAAGCCTACTGTGAATGGTTACCGATAGAAGGTAACAGTTGGACGTTGTTGATGTGCACCTGGTGTTGAAACCTACCGATGTGAAGGCTACCATTACCAGTATACCATACTCCTCTACTCCATACGTTCTCAAATTCTTAATATTATTATAATGGTCATATTTGATAATTTAAATGCATATAACATTTATTAATGCTTATTGTTGACATATCAGGAGACCATATCTTTACAGTACCAGGTACGAGAAAGATTGAACGTGATGTACATACTCCTATTATTGGATCTCAAATATGAAATAAAAGATCAAGGAAGAAATATATATAATGGAACAAAGAAAAACAAAAAATCCAAGTCCAAAAGTTAAATGCATAAAGAAGAAATTATTAAAGAACAAGGAAGAACCATTCGAGCACCTTCACTACGAACCCCAATAAATCAAAGAATAACATTTCAGGAAAACAAATTGAGGATTCCTTATATGTCTCATAAACTTTCAATAAACTCAAGAGGCATAACACTCAATTATTGAAATCTATTACCTGGAGTTGTGATGCTTTTTTTTGAAGACAAGTTTCAGTGAAAGACTCCTACATCAAATTCTTCACTTCAAGGAGTCAAGTGCTAAACAAAAAAACACAAAGATCCTTTTAACTCTATCTCATCATAATTTCTCTATTTTTTTCTCCTTTTTAAATTATTATAATGTTTGTCTATCTGCTTCACACACTGTCTCATGTGATAGAACTAGAGGTTATTGAATATCCTTACATCAAACATCACTTTCATTTTTGTTCCAACGTAAAACTGCAGAAGCGACCGTGAATCGTCTGTATTGTTTGTCTTTCCCCCTAAGAATAGCGGTAGAGGGTGTAAACCCTGTATGGTTTTTGAAAACTGTGGTAAAGATGGATATAGGATTTGTATCAATTTTATTGTTAATATAAACTGATTGGTGCCAGGTGATCACCAAGTGAAGAGGATTAAGTCTCGGATTGAGACTAAACCTCTTGTTTCAATTTACTATGTACTATATTTTGCAATACTCTATTTTATATATTTTCTGCTACTTTTATTTTCCAAAACATAAAACTGTCTTTCATTCTCTTTGATAGTTAGTTTCAGTTAGTGTGTGTATATGTTGAATTCAGTAAACTTGTATCAGAAGATGAAGAAGTGTTTTTACACCAATTCAACAGAGGACTAATCACCCTTTGAGAAACCTTTTGACCAACTAAACATTTACCTCTCTACTGCCTTAATTAATTAGGACGTTTTGAAATTGGGGGACCCTTTTTAACACAATTTTTAAACTATAAATGTAAGTAGGACTCAATTCACCCCCTCTTGAGATTCCACTACGACCAATATTTGGTATCAGAGGTTTTTTATCTAGTGTTCAAACTCCTTTCAACTGTGATTTTAGTTTTATCTTAAAGATCTTAAAATTTATGTCATATCTAAATGTTCAGTTCTTTAAATTCAATGTAACTATGGGAAATAAAGTTGATGGTGCTACAAAAAACATGCCACTTTCTTTAATGTTAATAAAAATGCTCAATAGAAATGAAAAATGAAAATGTATCTAGAGAGCATGGGACCTAAAATGTAGGACACAATTGAAGAAGAACATATATTTCCTACTACTACTAGAGACACATGATCTCAGTTGAATAAGGCCACATATAATAATAATTTTAAAGCAATGAATTTTTTGTAATCTTATCTAGGTGATGATAAATTCAATAGAATATCTTCTTGTAAAACTAAAAATGAAATTTGGGATACTTTAGCTATTTCTTATGTGGGAACAACCAATGTTAAAGAAATGAGATTATATATATATACTATTAAATATGATAACTTTAAAATGAAGCCCCATTAAATTATTTCTGAAATGTATCTCAGGTTCAATGAAATAGTGAATACTTTGAGTCTACTTGGGAAACCAGTGGACAATAAAGACCAAATTATGAGATTGATTCAATGCCTACCTGACATATGGAGAAGAACTTCTATTTCTATCTGAGAATCATGGGACATAGGCAAACTACTAGTGGAGTAACTAATTATAAAGCTTATGATGTTTGAATAAGAACTTAAAGTGAATCAATAATTAGATGAATAACTATGAAATAAATCTGTAGCATTCAAGACTATTACCTCAAAGAGAAAATATAAATAAAAAGGTCAAGCTCCTGTAGATACTTCCACAAGTGAAGACTCAAACTCTGAGAGTGATGATGAGATAACTCATCTTGCAAAGATATTCAAGTATTTTTACCAAAATAAAAAGTTCTTTAGATAATAAAACTACAGTGGAAGGTATGATAATAATGGATAGTGGAAAAAAGACATAAAATTGAATGACAACACAACCGATATAGTGTGTTAGAAGTGTAAACGCAAAGGTCATGTGAAGGTTGTTTTCCCCAAGCATAAATTTTTTGAAGAAGTATGAAGACAAGGGAAAAGGATATAAAAAGGCTATGAAATCCACCTGGAGTGCCTCAGAAGACAGTTCAAGTGGATCTTACACTTCTGATAGTGATAAGAATAAACATGAAAATTTGTGTTTCATGACAGAAGCATTGGAGGTAACACCCAATTCCCCAATACCTAATGATTATTATTCTGGGAATGAAGGTGAATCAAAAAATGATGAAAATATGAATAAGTATAAACTATTAGATTATTATGGAATGCTTGAGGATACCTTTAATGAAATCAAGGATATTTATAAACTATTGAAAAGACAACATGCTTTAAATCCAATTTACAAATCTGATCTAGATATTGAGAAAGAAAAATGTGCTAATCTATTTAAAGAAAATACTGAAATCGAATTATCAAAAGATCAAATAAAAAGGAATTTGGAAAATATTACTACCGGTAGAGATACCTTGACTCAGTTTCTAGGGAAACAAATTGCTCTAAAATACAAAACCGGTATAGGATATCAACCAGGACATAGAAGGATTAATAAAACTAAATTTGTTCCAAAATCAAGATAGTTCACACCAAGTTCAAATTCTGGACCTTCATTTGAAAAACAATTCTCTAAAGGAACAAGAAAAGTGTTCAAGTCTCAAAAAATATCTGTTGATTATTAAAAACATTTGAGACAAGTATAGGTTCCCAATGTTTTACTTAAGAACCTCTTTGGACCGATGAAAATCTTGGTACAAATGTTACCCCATAGTTAAACTGTTTTGTAGGAAAATTGTCGAAAGAGCTCCTATAAAACTTTGTGGTACTTGGATAGTGGACGTTCAGGACATATGATAGGATATTATTCATGTTTCAAAATATTAATTAATGTTGATGGTGGATATGTCACATTCGAAGATAATTCTAAAGGGAAGATCGTCAGGTTAGGCCAAATTGGTTACCCTAATACTGTCTTAATTTCAAAAGTACTTTTTGTTGATGGGTTAAAATACAATCTGCTAAGTATTTCTCAGTTGTGTGATGATGGATTCAATGTTAAATTTGAAAATGATGCATGAATTATTTTTATTTATAAAAATTATTTACTATTTTCTTCTCTTAGAGATGAGAATGTATAAGATGTTGATATTGATTCTTTAGTTAAGCAAAATGTTTCTTGTTTGAATGCTTTTCATAAGGCATCCTAGTTGTGGCATAGAGGGATATGACTCTAAAATGGGCTCTCACTTAGGAGACTGACTAGGAAATGTTTATTTAGACACTTATCTAAATTATAATTCCCTCCTAACAAAGTCTATAATCCATGTCAAAAGGGAAAATAACACAACGTTTCTTTCAAACCAAAGAAAGAAGTCTCCACTTCTCAATCGCTTGGTTGGTTCACATGGACTTGTTTGGACCATCTAGATTTTCAAGTTTAAATGGGAAGCACTATGTTTATGTTCTTGTAGATGATTTTTCTAGGAACACTTGGGTATACTTTCTAGCTCACAAAACTGAAGCTTGTTCTTATGTTATCAAATACTCCAAGTCTGTAGAAAATCGTAATGGACATAGAATTGAGATCTTGAGAAGTGATCATTACTGTGAGTTAGAGAATCAAGACTCTGAATCTTTTTGCTCAAAAAATAGATATAATCAAAATTTCTCAACTCCTAGAACACCTCAACAAAATGGAGTTGTAGAAATATGAAATAGTACACTTCAAGATATTTCCAAGACTATTCTCAATAAATATAATCTACCTATTTATTTTTGGGGTAAAGTTGTTAACACAGCTTATTACATTATCAATAAGGTCTTAATTAGACACGTTCTTAAGAAGACCCTATATGAACTTTGGAATAACCGGAAGCCTAAGGCAAATTACTTTAGAGTTTTTGGTTGTAAAGTCATTATTCTTAAAACTAAATATAATCTTGAAAAATTTTCTTCAAAAAGTGATGAAGAAACTTTACTATGTTACTCAATATATAGTAAAGCCCATAGAGTATTTAATAAGAGAACCAAATGGGTGGAGGAATCATTTCATGTCAAATTTGATGAGACTGATCCACATAAACCCAAAACCACTATTGAACATCATGAGGAAGATATGTCAATTCTGGACCTAAATGAAAAAGTCAGTGAGCCCATAGTGAAAACAACCAGTTCGGGAAACTTTCTAGAATTTGTGCATAGTAAATTTGAAACTACGTATAATCATGAGGGGTCTATTTATACTCTTTCTATAGGTAAAAGAACACTCAAAAATCATCCTTTAGATGTTGTAGTAGGTGATCTAAATAAAGGGACACAATCTATAGCATCTCTGAGAAACCAGGTTGAACATCACGCTTTACTTTCACAGCATGAACCTAAATAATATCAATGATGTAATCAGTGATGAATTTTGGGTGATAGCTAGGCAAGAAGAATTGAATCAGTTTGAATGAAACAATGTTTGGTAATTAGTGGATAGACCTAAAGACACCTTGACCATAGTCACTAAATGGGTGTTTAGAAATAAAGTTGATGAATCTGGAAATATAGTTAGAAACAAAGCTAGGTTAGTACCACAATGGAATAGTCAAGAGGAATGAATAGACTATGAGGAGAACTTTGCACCTGTAGCTAGGTTAGAGGCCATTATGATACTATTTACTTATACAGCTCATATGAATTTTAAACATTATCAAATGGATGTTAAAAGTGCTTTTCTAAATGGGTATATAGTTAAGGATATGTTTGTTGAACAACCCCTTGGCTTTACAAATCCCCATTTTACAGATCGTGTTTTTAAATTGTCTAAATCCTAATATGGTATAAAATATGCTCCAAGAGCTTGGTATTACAGACTTAGTTCCTTTCTTATTTCAAAAGGTTTTACTAAAATAATAGTGGATTCTAATCTCTATATTAAAAGGATTTCCGAAGATGATTTAATAGTAAAAATGTATATAGATGATATAATTCTTGGATCCTCTAAAAACTCTCTATGTACTAATTTTTAAAAAAATGATGCAATATGAATTTGAGATGAGTCTAATGGGGGGACATATATTTTATCTTTTATTTCACATTTTTCAAAATAAAAATGTTATTATTTTAAATCAAAGTAAATATAGTAATTATCTTTTGAAACATTTTGGTTTAGAGAGTAGTAAAGGTAGTGATACACCTATGAGTAACACTTGCAAGTTGGATGATGATGAAAATTGTGAATCAGTGAATCAAACCAATTACCAAGGTATTATTGGGTGTCTACTCTATCTACTGCTAGTAGACCTGACATTATGATCAATGTGTGCATGTGTAATCAATTTCATTCCAATCCCAAAGAGCCTCACTTAAATTTTGTTAAAAGAATTTTTAAATATCTCAAGTATACTATAAATTTAGGACTATTTTATCCAAGAGGACAGTCGTTTAATTTAATAAGTTATTTAGATGCAGACTTTTTTGGTTTCAAGTTAGAAATGAAAATCACCTCTGGAACATCTCACATTTTAGGCAAGTCACTAGTATCATGATGTAGTAAGAAATAGAATTTTGTTGCATTATCTACTGCAGAGGCTGAAAATATATCTACTAGTAGTTGTTATGCTCAATTTATGTGGATGAAACACACTTTACTAGACTATGGATTTCAATTCAAACATGTCTCTATGAACTGTGACAACACAATTGCTATTAACATCTATAGAAATCTAGTATCTCCTTCTCGGACAAAGAATATTGATGTAAGACATCACTTCTTGTGAAATCATTATCAAAGAGGTGATATCACTCTTGAATTCATTGGAACTAAACACCAATTGGCGAATGTATTCACAAAGCCTTTGAATTGTGAGAGGTTAAACCACATCAAGCATGAGTTGGGTATGATCATGTGTTGAGTTAGAACCCTCACCATTAGAAACGTCACCGTTAGAAACCTCACTAATAGAAACATCATCGTTAGACCTTATCGATAGGACCTCACCGTTAGAACTTAGCGATAGGACCTCACCATAAGACCTTACCAATAGGACCTCACCGTTAGACCTTATAGATAGGACCTCACCATTGAACCTTGTCAATTCCTCCTTACCGATAGACGACTTGAGTCTGGGACACCGTGTTCTTGTGTTATCAGCCTGAATCTGAAACATTTTCTACATATTACTTATTTATTTTATCTATTTCAATTTTTGATCCCTAAATGATAAAAATAAAACACAAATCACATTTCAATCCACATCAAACCTTCTCCTGAACCCTTTTCTCCCCAATCTGAGAACCTAATCCTCTACTGAAACCTTGAACCACTGCAGATTGATGGCAAGAGTCAAAATTTCTTCGGTTGTTGATGATGAAGACGCGCCAGATCCTAAGAGACCTAGAGCCGAGTCAAGTAGTGGAAGCCATATAGTGGAAAAGGTGTTTAACCTGCATTTATCGAAGAGGGAAATAATGGTTGAGAAGGATTTAAGTTCATAGTGGCTACTGTTGAGCCGGTCTTTAGTACGGAAGGAACATGAAGCTCGACACTGGGTTGAGTGTTTTTCAAACCATAATGGACCATATTACCCAAAATTAGTGAAGTAATTTTATGATTATCTCAAGTTTTATTAGTCTGTGGATGAGCACCGGATGGCTTCAAGAGTAAATGGAGTAAGTGTGGGTTTCTCTACTGTTGAGTGGGCTGACTACTTGATGGTTCCACATGAAGAGATGTGTGATTAATACTCAAAAGTGGTGCCTCCTGCTAGTTAGTTATTTTTCTATGAATATTCATTTTCTGAATTAATAGGGAATGGAATTCCTAGAAAATTCATTGCTGCTAAAATGGTAGGAGAAGATAAGCTACTTTTCATGTTTATCCAGATAGTTTTACGTCCCAGGAGAGGGGACCTAGCAAATTTAACGTTTTAGGATGTTTTTATGTTGTATCTATTAAATCACAAACTTAAGATCAAGTTATATAGTATGTTGATGATTCAACTAAAAGATATGAGCAAAACTAGTTCTAAATACAATGTTGTATTTCATGCTATGTTGATATCTCTTATATTGAATGTGAAAGGAGTTGCTGGAGCTATGGAGGAAACTATTGTTGTGAAATATAACAATTTCATCACGAATGTGATTTTAAAGCTGATGAAGATCAACTAGAATCCATGGATGAGGATATGGGTGAATGATGAGGCTAAGGTATATGAAGAGTTTAACTCTGTTGCTCATCCTACTTGGCCTAAAAATAAGAGAGACCTTGGTCTTAAGCCTGGTGATATAGAGCCTCATTATTTAGATGAATTATAAGAGGCTGCTATTATGCAAGAAGGAGAGGATTCTCATATAGATGACATGAGTGATCGTGACCTTCCCTCAAATCCTCATGGTAATACTACATCCTTTGGTGATCCTAACCCACCAAAGAGATTTCCTAGAAGGGATATTGTCCTAAGGGATAGAGATGAGGAAACCAGTGAAGAAGAAAGGGATGAAAATATCTTAAGAGACATTTGAGATACCACAAATGAGGATGAGGACACTGATTCAAGTCAAGATGACATTGATAAAGCTGCTACTGAAAGTGAAGAGGAATGTTTAAGCCTCAGTACTTTAATATGACATACAAAATGGTAGAAAGTGGAGATGAAGAAGTTGATGATTCAGTTGAAGATGGACTTGTATTTGAAGTCATTTATGATTCTATGGAGGAAGTGGTGGTGGACCTTCCTGTTAATGAAGTTGATCAAGGAGGTCTGATGGATATAGATGTGGGTGATCAGGAGAATGCTCCGAGTGAGGGAGAGGAACCTGTTGCTACAGGATCAGTTGTTGTTTCTCAAGAGATGGAGGTCTGGACAGAAGCTCCTGGCCTTGGGATATTTCGCTTAGATTGTGGAGACTCTGAGGATGACCAACCTATTAGAAGTCCTCCACTCCCTACTATCTTAGAAACTACCATTGTACAGTCAGTGGTTTTGTTACCACGAGACTATGTAAAGAAATATGAAATGGATTCTTTGAAATCAGACTTGAAGTGGAATATTGATGAGAAAGCCACTAAGATAGTGAGAACAATAACTCAAAATCCAGGACTAATTACATATGTTGTGGAAAGGATAGTCTCTACCTCTCACTCAGCTTTGTTATATGAGGTCAAGGAATGTCAGAAGTAGGTAAGAACTTTGGTAGTGTCCATAAAATCAGTGAAGCAGTCTATTGCCAACTTAGATGCATATATGGCTTCAATGGCTCAGTTTGACAGAGACCTTATATATGTTAAAAGTGTGGTTCAACATATGGTCACTGTGTTTGAGGATTTTAAGAAGTCTATGGAAACACATGTGAATGTCTAAGATGATGATATAAAAAGGTTGATCAATTTGCTAACCAATTCATTTAAAGATATTATGGCTTTCTCTATGGAACCTCTGCATGCATCTTCATCTTCTTTAACCTCTCATCTAGTTTTCATTGAATCCTTCAAGACCGTTGTTATAGAATAATTGTAAAAGTTCTCTGGTGCTAGTACCTCAGACTCTCAGGTAATTTCCATTACCAGGTAAATTCATATGATGGTGGGAGATTATTTAAGAGAATTTGATCAATATTAGAAGGCCATCATGGATCAATTTGACTTCTATTACAAGTGGGTATACACTATGCATCAAATGGATGGACACTTTATGATAATCAAGGAAAACTTGAGAATCCCTCCTGTCACTCAAGTGTTTAATGATCAAGTCAGCAAGTTTAGAGAATTGACTCTTACCCTGGAAGAGAATCATGGAAAAGAAATATGATTTCATCTCTGCTATGGAAAGAGGGGGAAGCATTATTAAGGACTTCAGGAATCTTTTGATACCCTTCCTCCATGTGGACTACACACCCATCATTGTTCCACCTGCTTTGCCTGCTTCTTGAGCTGCCTCAGGTTCCACTAGTAATGCTCCTTTGATGACTCCTGCACAGACCATCCTAATTTTGACCCCAATGATTCCTCTAAGATATACTCATTATAGGTCAACTGATTCCTTGATGGCTGCTCCTCCTACACTCCTCACTGCCATCCCTTGGCCTATCCCTCCACCTTCAGAACCTGCCTCCTCAGCTTCCAAAGACAAATATCCATTGTATATCTCTGATGTGGATTGAGTGTGGACTGTCTTCGATGATAGGGATTGGTGTATTATTTTTTATCTATTGTACTCCTATTTTATTAATACAAACACTCTATTTTATCTCTTTTTATTATGTATGCCTTTTTTAATCACAAAGGGAGAGAAATGTTTATATATATTCTGGCCTCGATGTAGGGTTTACCATATAATTTTTTGTATGCTCACCTCACTAATGAAATTAGAAGATGTGTTTATCCTTGATTCAAAATGATTAAACCTAATGATTCAATGACATAATTTGTCATTATCAAAAAGGGGAGATTTTTTGACTCACCTATTTTGATAATCCCAAATCATGTTTCATGTGATAATCATTTTTTCATTCTATGTTAACCATGTTTTATTAATGTTTCTTGTTTCAATAGAGTAATATTCATATACTCTCAATCCCACTGCTTGATTAGTTAAGATTATAGTGTAGAATTTATCTAGATACAAGGTCATCGATATTAGGTCACTGATACAAGGTCATCGATACAAGGTAACTGATACAAGGTCACTGATACAAGGTCACTGATACAAGGTCACCGATATGAGGTCACTAATACAAGGTCACCGATACAAGGTCACCAATAAAAGGTCACCGATACAAGGTCACCAATACATGGTCACTGATTCAAAGGTCACCGATGCAAGCCTACTTCTGAAGGTTGCTGATGGAAGATTACAGTTGGAGGTTGTTGATGTGCACCTGTTGTTGAAGCCTATTGATGTGAAGGCTACCATTACCAGTATACCATACTCCTCTACTCCATACTTTTTAAAATTCATAATATCATTCTAACAATCATATTTGATAAATTTAATGCTTTAGATATTAATTAATTCTTATTATAGACATATCAAGAGACCATATCATGATAGTACGAGGTACGAGAAAGATTGCACGTGATATACTTACTCTTATTATAGACTCTCAAATATGAAAGAAAAGACCAAGAAAGAAAGATATATAGAGGCATAGAGAAAAAAAATGCAACTCTAGAAGTTAAATGCATGATGAAGAAATAATTGAAGAACAAGGAAGAACCATTCGAGCACCATGACTATGAACCCCAAGAACTCCAAGAAGATGATTTTGGGAAAACAACTTGTGGCTTCCTTATGTGTCTCATAAAATATCAATCAACCCAAGAAGCAGAACACTCAATTCATGAAATCTATGACCTCGAGTTGCGACACTCTGTTTTGAAGACATGTTTTAGAGAATGAATCCAACGTCAAATTCTTCACTTCAAGGAGTCAATAGCTGAACTAAAAACCCATAGAACCTTCTAAACTCTATGTCATCATAATTTCTCTATTTTGTTGCTTCGTTTTAGATTTATGAGAAGTGTGTCTATCTACTTTACACACTGTCTCATGTGCTAGAACTGGAGGATATTTAATATCCTTACATCAAAGCTCGCTTACATTTTATTCCCACATAAAACTATAGAAGAGACCATGCGTGGTTTGTATTGTTTATCTTCCCCATGAAGAACAATGGTAACGGTTGTGAACCCTGGATAGTTTTTGAAAAATATTGTAAAGCCATATACAGGTTGTGTATCATGTTTATTGTTAATATAATCATCTTGGTGGCAGGTGATCACCAAGTGGAGAGGATTAAGTCTAGGCTAGAGACTGAACTTCCTATTTCAATTTACTGTACACTATATTTTGTGATACTCTATTTTATCTATTTTCCACTGCCTATATTTCATAAAACATAAAATTATTTTGCATTTTTTTGACAGTTTGTTTTGGTTAGTGTGTGTATCTGTTGAATTTAGTAAACTTGTTTCAAAAGTTGAAGATGAGTTTTTACACCAATTAAACTGAGGAATAATCACCCTTTCAGAAACCTGTTGACCAACTAAACATTTACATCTCCACTGACTTAATTAACTGGGCCTTTTTGAATTTAGGGTGCCCTTTTTAACACATGTTTTAAACAGAAATTTTAAGTAGGAACTCAATTCTCCCCCATCTTTAGATTCCACTCCGACCAACAATATATTATAATTATAGTGTCATTATAATTTTATATATATCATATATTTTTACTAAATGTAACCTTAATACATTCCATTTAACTTTTGAATGAATCACACAGTTTTGAGGAGCTGGTTGTCCATACATCCACAAACAATGTTTTCATATTCCCAAAAAATGGATGTTATGAAGTTTTGTATAATATAATTATTCAATAATAATTAATACATAATTAATATCATATATTCCATATAAAGATATATTTACATCATTATTTTAAACCCTGAAAAGTGGTGACAGAAGAATGAAAAACATATGTTCACGAGCTGGTAGTTTGTCATACTCACAGACGATAATAGTGTATCCCACTTGATGGTTGTGTGTATGGGTGTAGTGTGACAACCCTGCTTTTTAATACAACTTAAGCATGATTTATTACATAAAACATCACTTGATACAACAAAGAAGATCGAGAGGTTTAGTGTCTTTGGGGCTTAGGATCATTACCTAAAAACGTTAAACTTGAAATACAACATCTTTATTGCGAACTTCCTTTACATGACCACTACATTCCTTCGTACTTAGCATTGCATGGGATAACCTAAGGACATGCATAAGAAAAGGGTGAGCTATAAAGCCCAGTAAGGGAGTTCACAATGAATAACATGAGGAGTACAATACATGTTAGGCAATAGGAACATCAATAGAGCATCAGAGTAACATGAACATAAAGGCATGATAAAGCATGATAACCATAACATGGAAATGTGGCAACAACACTTAACATTGAATTAGCATGAGCCAAGGCTCATTGCACATGGAGCATGAGTAAACCCTCATTGAACTTGAAGCACGAGTAAACCCTCGTTTCACTTGAATTAGCATGAGTCAACACTCATTGCACATGACGTATCATGATACTATACTTTACCCAATGCATTGGAGCACTATAAAAGGCACACCCTTCTTAAACATTTCATTTCATGCATAAGTGTGCCACATGGATCATAAAACATGGATTCATAAAACATAATCATTTATTCCACGATAAAGGAATGTG
The DNA here is from genome assembly GCA_963277665.1 of Viscum album. Taxonomy (NCBI): domain Eukaryota; kingdom Viridiplantae; phylum Streptophyta; class Magnoliopsida; order Santalales; family Viscaceae; genus Viscum; species Viscum album. The sequence goes on along the minus strand of OY728161.1, from coordinate 1,626,098,519 downwards.
GAATTCACACATGGAACTTTACAATCAATAAGTAAATGTGCATAAAGGTGAATACCCTTGATGGAGAAATGGTCATGGTATTCACTACGCAATGACATTGGCTTAGAAAATCGGTGTGATTTCGGCAGCGTAACTGCGTGACATAAGAAGTCATAAAAAAGGTTGATGAGAGAGAAAGGGGTTCCTCATCATATTTACATGTAATGTACAGTAAGGAAGTCATATATAAACATGTCCCAACAATTTAAAAGGAATTTAGATTCATGATACAAAAGTATTCCTTGAATGTAAAAGAAGAGAGAGAAGTTCCTTTCGGAATTTCGGCATAGTAACGGGTGTACATGGGAGGCATCTAATGAGAGAGAAAGGGTTCTCCCATCATTCAAACAATAATAGGGAAGTATGGGAGAGGTTAGAAACCATACCCCAACATTCATAATTGAAATTAAAAGGGAAATACAACTTAATGAAAATTGACAAAAATGAGAAAGGAAGAAAAAAACCCTTACTTGGAAGTGTGATTCCAATGGCTAGAGAGAGGCTTGTGAGAGGCTTCTTGGGAGATTGGGGAACCTTGGGAGGATTCTAGAGAGAGTAGGGCAGAGGTTGGATGAACTCCAAGGGATTTTAGTGAGGAGGAAGTGGGAGCATGGGTGGGTTTATATAGGAAAGGTGAGAAAATTCTTTATTATTTAGGTTTGGGACACCTTATATTAAAATAATCCAAACCACAAACCATCCCAAGGTATTTTCCCATGGTTTATGGAAAAGGAAAGAGTAAAAAAATATTTTACAAGGCAAAGGTCAAAACTTATTAAAAAATTAGGGTTGCTTATGTGGAGGTGAGTCACACTCCCGTGGAAATTAATTTAAAAAGGAAAAGTGTTGAATAAGTCTTGAGGGCTACATTAATGCTTTGAAAAGTAAGTCAAACAAACCCAAAACCTCATTATTTTAATGATAAAACACATATTGGCCGAACATAAGGATTATGCTATTTTATTACATCACCATTGGGTCATTATGATGTCATAAAACACATTATATATTTAAATGGTATTTAATTTTTACCCAAAAATTTGACTGTCTCAGAAAATTATGAAAAATTCACTTTTGGATAATTTTGACGTCCTGATTCCAAAAATAATATTTATTTCATCTAAATAATTTTCTAAATATGTGAATTTTCACTTTTAAAATAAAAACCGACATTTATTAAAAAATTCACGGGTTTTGACAGAAATGGCTTTCAAACCTTAATAAAATTTTTAATTGCATTCATAAAATTATAAGATCACTTATACTTAATAAAAAATTAATTTAATAATAATAATAATATCTTATTAAAATATTATTTAATTCATAAATCCTTTAATTTAATAAAATATAATTCTTAATTAAATAATAACTAAAAACACCATTTGTACTTTAAAAACTAATTACAATGTATAAAAAATGACTAGAAATTATATTCATTATTATATACAAAAATAATGTACATGAACATGGTGCTACTTATTTGTTACATAACCCCATGAAATAGCCGCATACGACCTAAGGGTAAGGTGTGCGATGGTGACCGACTCTTGGGGCGGCTCGGATAACATCGCTCGAGTTGTAATTTCAATCAACTTCCACTTTTCCCGTAGACGATCACGTTCGAGATTGACTTGATGAAGCTCAGCTTGGGCTTGGTCAAGGGCAAAGCCCAAATACGCCACCTCTTTTCCGAGCTCTGACAAATGGGCTTCATAAGGGGAAATTCTACTGGATGAGGCCATCGCTTCCTTTGTCTGAGTAGAAATGGGTTCGTTAAAGCCTTATATTTATACTACTCAGATGATCACTATTCAACGGCTAAAAAGTAACGGTCACAAATCTTAACGTAAAACTAAAGAAGTTGACATCTTATAAAAACATTTTTCATAAAGAAACATTTAACTGGATCAAGAGGTATTTTCCATTAATGAAACATTGGGTCGTTACAACATTCCCCCCTTAAGAAATTTCGCCCTCGAAATTTTCCTTTTCCCACACTAAAACAAATGTGGGTAACTTAGCTTCATCATATCCTCCGACTCCCAAGTTGCTTCTTCAAACTTGTGGTTTCTCCACAACACCTTGACGAGGGGAATTGTCTTATTTCGTAGAACTTTTTCTCTACGATCTAAGATCTTCACTGGTTTCCCCTCATAAAAAAGATCGTCTTCTAATTGTACCACCTCGGAAGAGAGTACATGTGAAGGGTCTGGTATGTACTTCCTTAAGAGGGATACATGGAATACATCATGCACCTTGGCCATAGTAGGTGGAAGTGCTAGTCGATAGGACAGAGCCCCAACACGATCAAGAATCTCGAAGGGGCCGATGTACCTTGGACTTAACTTCCCTTTCTTTCCAAACCTCATGACCTTCTTCCATGGAGATATGCGTAAAAACACCATGTCTCTGACTTTAAACTCAAGGTCTCGTCGACGATTATCTGCATCACTCTTCTGTCGACTTTGGGCTACCTTGATATGCTGCTGAATGGTTTTCACCTTCTCCACCATTTCTTCGACCATTTCTGGTCCAAGCAGCTTACGTTCACCGACCTCATCCCAACATGCTGGTGTTCTACACCTTTTCCCATACAGGGCTTCATATGGTGCCATTTGGATGCTCGAGTGGAAACTATTATTATAAGACAACTCAACTAGAGGAAGATGTTGATCCCATCCTCCTTTAAAGTCCATTGAGAACGCTCTCAACATATCCTCAAGTGTTTGGATAGTCCGCTCGGATTGGCCATCAGTTTGAGGATGATAGGCCGTACTGAAGTTCAGTTCAGTATTCAGAGCATGTTGAAGACTCTTCCAAAACATAGAGGTAAATCTTGGATCTCGGTCAGACACAATAGATAGTGGTACTCCATGCAACCGTACCACTTCTCTGATATATATCCGTGCTAGTTGATCCAAAGAGAAATCCTCTCGAATAGCAATGAAGTGTGCTATCTTTGTAAGACGATCCACAACAACCCAGATTTCATTGTTGCCTTTGGATGTCCTTGGAAGTCCAGTGACGAAGTCCATGGTGATGTTCTCCCATTTCCATTTTGGTATGGGCAATGGTTGCATCATCCCCTTAGACTTCTGCCTCTCTGCCTTCACTTTCTGACACACTAGGCACTTTGATGTATATTTAGCGATCTCCTTCTTCATATTATCCCACCAAAAGTTTTCTCGAAGATCTTGATACATCTTTGTGCTCCCTGGGTGAATAGAGAAATTTGAACTATGTGCGTCATCCAAAAGTTCCTTCATCAGCTCCGAAATTGATGGAACACATAGTCTTTTCCCAAACCGTACAATTCCTTCTTCATTAACATTAAACTCTGAGGATTTTCCCTTTTTGATAGCTTCCACTTTTTCTTGGATTCCTGCATCATCCTATTGAGCATCTTTATCCTTTCCAAAAGAGATGGTTGAGCAATAATTTGTGAAAGGATTGATGATGTTCCCTTCTTTATGATTCCCACATCCATCTTCATCAAGTCTAAGAAGATTGGATCCTTCTCAATTCTCATCATTGATAGAATAGCTGGATCCTTTCTACTTAGGGCATCTGCCACCTTGTTCGCTTTCCCATGGTGGTAATGTATTGAACAGTAATAATCCTTGATGAGCTCTATCCATCTTCTTTGGCGCATATTAATCTCTTTCTGTGTGAATATATATTTAAGACTCTTGTGGTCAGTATATATCTCACATTTCTCTCCATAGAGATAATGCCGCCAGATTTTCAAGGAAAAGATCACCGTCGCCAACTCCAGATCATGCGTTGGATAGTTTCGCTCATGGATTTTCAACTGCCTTGAGGCATTGGATATCACTTTATCATTCTGCATCAGCACACATCCTAAGCCCTTCTTCTAAGCATCACTGAATACCACATAAAGCTCCCCACTTCTGGGTAAAGTGAGCACGGGTGCAGTGATAAGCCTCCTTTTCAACTCCTTGAAGCTTTCATCGCATTCATCACTCCAAGAAAACTTTACTCCCTTTCGAGTTAGCTTGGTAAGAGGGTCGGACAATCGTGAGAAATTTCTCACAAATCGTCGATAATATCCAGCTAACCCCAAGAAGCTACAGATATTAGTTACCGATGTTGGCCTCGGCCATCCCTCAATTGCATCGGTTTTGGAGGGGTCCACAGATATCCCATTTCTTGTGATGATATGGCACAAGAATGAGACTTCCTTCAACCAGAACTCACAATTGCTGTACTTGGCATAGAGCTTCTCCTTGCGCAAAGTCTCCAGTACAGTTCTTAAATTCTCCTCATGGTCCTCCTTGGTTTTGGAGTATATTAGAATATCATCTATAAAGACTACCACAAATTTGTCTAGGTAATCTATAAAGACTCTATTCATTAAGTCCATGAATATTGCTGGAGCATTGGTGAGTCCGAAAGGCATTACTATGAATTCATAGTGCCCGTACCTTGTACGAAAAGTAGTCTTGGGGATATCTTCCTTCTTCACCCTTACATGATAATATCCCGACCGCAAGTCCACCTTGGGGAAGTATTGTGCTCTACGCAGCTGATCAAAAAAGTCATCGATTCTTGGGAGAGGATACTTGTTCTTTATCGTGATTTTGATAAGTTCACGATAATCGATGCAAATCCGCATTGACCCATCCTTCTTCTTGACGAATAGGACTGGTGCACCCCATGGTGATGCACTTGGGCGTATAAACCCTTTATCCAGATTCTCCTATAGTTGTTTCTTCAGCTCTTCAAGCTCAACAATAGCCAGTCTATATGGAGTCTTGGATATTGGTAGCGCACCAGGTATAAGTTCAATTGAGAAATCAACATCTCTTCTTGGAGGAAAACCAGGAAGTTCCTCGGGAAATACTTCAGCGAATTCCCTCACAATAGGCATTTCTTCAAGGGTGGTTTCTTCCTTGTACTCAATCATCTGAGCCAGATATGCGTGCTCATAAGGCATTAATATCCATGCTTGAGATGATGGAGCTAAAGGAGATTCATCTTCCTCCTGACACTTTTAATGAATCGGGGTTCGATTCTCCATATGGAGTGTGATTTCCCTCTCCCGACAATTTATGTTGGCTCTATATAAGGAAAGCCAATCCATGCCAAGAATTGCATAAAATTCCACCAAAGGGAGTATGACGAGGTTCGCCAGGAAATTAAATCCACAGATTATAACAGGGGAGGACTTATACTAATGGGATGCAATGATTGCCCCATTTGTCATACTCACTAACATCTTTACTTCCATGATTTGTGGTGGTTCATGGATTGTTCTACTAATCTTTTGAGATATAAAAGAATGCGTATAACCTGAATCAAAAAGTACGTTGGCTATTCTTGAATGAATAACTAGCGTACCTGTCACCACTTCTTTGTCGGGGTTCACTTCGGTAGAAGTGATGGAAAAAGTTCTTCCTTGCTGTCTTGGAGGTTGTTGGTTGCCTCCGATAACCCTTGGATTAGGGCACTGATTTGCAAAATGACCCGGTTTATTGCATTTGTAGCATTGAACAACGCGTTGAGGTTCGAACGGAGCATTCCTCTCCTCTGTCGCAGTCGTGGGTCCTTCTTGCTGACAGTTAACAGCTAGGTTCCCTTCTCTTCCACACTTGAAGCATTTTCTTGTCCCCCTAAGGCAATTTCCAGGGTGCTTCTTTCCACACTTTTGGCAAGTGGGGTGCTGTAATTTCTTAGCGCCGTTGGATTTATCCATCAGACCACCATCATTGAAGTCCACCTTAAGTTTCTTGTCCCCATGATACCCCTATGATTCTCCGATCTTCATTTCAACCTTGAGGGCACATCGGACAATTTCCTCATAGTTGTCGAAGTCACGGATCACTAATGCTTTCCGCAAGCTAGGCTTCATCCCACCAAAGAAGCGGTCAACCTTGAATTCAGCGGTAATGACAAAGCCGGAAGCGTATTGTGCAAGCCTTGTGAATTTTGCCTCGTACGCTCCCACAAATTCTTCATCTTTCTGTTTGAGGGAAATGAAGTCCCTTTCCATCTTAAGACGGAGGGTGCGTGGAAAATATTTATCGAAAAACATCTTCCGGAATTCCTTCCATTCCAAAGCCTCGATCTCCTCCTCAGGCTTCGTATTTTTGATCAACGTCCACCATTGATCAGCTTCACCCTCAATACGATAAGACGCTAGGAGAACCTTCTCTTTTTCAGAGCATTGGAGGATGGAGAATATCTTTTCAATGGAGTTGATCCATTGTTCAGCGATCGTGGGATCGAATGATCCACTAAAAGTAGGAGGCCTTTGTCTCATGAAGCTCTCGATAGCGACTTGTTCTTTCTTAGGGGGGTTGAACGTTCCTCTTGACCCGTGTTTCTATTCAAAACATGAGTTAGCTGAGAGAGAAGCGTGACAAAGTTCACGATTCCCGCTCCCATTGGATTGGGCATCTCATATGTACAATCATCACACTGATCTTCACAATGGTTGTTAGCTTGAGTTCTCCTATTACCGGCCATTGGCTGGAATAAAAGGAAATTTAGGGGTAACACATAAAGGGTAATCCAAAGACAAAAGTTGATGACTTATAAATAAACTTTAATCTCTTTAACTCATGAGTCTATAGGATTCAATCCAGGCTTTTCATGATCTTCCTTCTAACATATATTCTTAGGGGCATTTTTCCCTTAATAAGGGTTCATAATAAGATTGTGAATTTATCAAAACATATCCCCCGGGAGTGTCGTAACCAAGAGTGCAGCAAGTCCCATTTTCGTGCACCAGTTCCCGTTCGAGTCTAGATCAAAGCGGTGTTTTCGGGTTTTACCCCTAGGATACATCTGTTCTAGAGCCGCCTCTACCTGCTCATATCCAGACAGGGATGTATTTCTTTGATAAACCACTTACTTAGTATTTACCAAAACTTAGGGCTGTTTTTATTATGCTTAGTCTTGTATCTAAGGCTTTACTAGGGTTTCCTAATCCCAAAATAACTAAACCTCCCTCTGATACCAACTGTGACAACCCTGCTTTTTAATACAACTTAAGCATGCTTTATTACATAAAACTTCACTTGATACAACAAAGAAGATCGAGAGGTTTAGTGTCTTTGGGTCTTAGGATCATTACATAAAAACTTTAAACTTGAAATACAACATCTTTATTGAAAACTTCCTTTACATGACCACTACATTTCTTCATACTTAGCATTTCATAGATAACCTGAGGACATGCATAAGAAAAGGGTGAGCTATAAAGCCCAGTAAGGGAGTACACAATTAATAACATGAGGAGTACAATACATGTTAGGAAATAGGAACATCAATAGAGCATCAGAGTAACATGAACATAAAGGCCTGATAAAGCATGATAACCATAACATGGAAATGTGGCAACAACACTTAACATTGAATTAGCATGAGCCAAGGCTCATTGCACATGGAGCATGAGTAAACCCTCATTGCACTTGAAGCACGAGTAAACCCTAGTTTCACTTGAATTAGCATGAGTCAACACTCATGGCACATGAAATATCATGATACTATACTTTACCCAATGCATTGGAGCTCTATAAAGGGCACACCCTTCTTAAACATTTCATTTCATGCATAAGTGTGTCACATGGATCATAAAACATGGATTCATAAAACATAATCATTTATTACACGATAAAGGAATGTGGAATTCACACAAGAAACATTACAATCAATAAGTAAATGTGCATAAAGGTCAATACCCTTGATGGAGAAATGGGCATGGTATTCACTACACAATGACATTGGCTTAGAAAATCGGTGCGATTTCGGTAGCATAACGGCGTGACATAAGAACTCATAAAAAAGGTTGATGAGAGTGAAAGGGGTTCCTCATCATATTTACATGTAATGGACAGTAAGGAGGTCATATATAATCATGTCCCAACAATTTAAAAGGAATTTAGATTCATGATACAAAAGTATTCCTTGAATGTAAAAGAAGAGAGAGAAGTTCCTTTCGGAATTTCGGCATAGTAACGGGTGTACATGGGAGGCATCTAATGAGAGAGAAAGGGTTCTCCCATCATTCAAACAATAAGGGGGAAGTATGGGAGAGGTTCGAAACCATACCCCAACATTCATAATTGTAATTAAAAGGGCAATACAACTCAAAGAAAATTGAAAAAAATGAGAAAGGAAGAAAAAACCCTTACTTGGAACTGTGATTCCAAAGGATAGAGAGAGGCTTGTGAGAGGCATTTGGGAGCTTGGGTCACATAGGGAGGATTATAGAGAGAGTAGGTAAGAGGTTGGACGAACTCCAAGGGATTTTAGTAAGGAGGAAGTGGGAGATTGGGTGGGTTTATATAGGAATGGTGAGAGAATTCTTTATTATTTAGGTTTGGGACCCCTTATATTAAAATAATCCAAACCATAACCATCCCATGGTATTTGCCCATGGTTTCTGGAAAAGGAAAGAGGAAAACAATATTTTACAAGGCCTAGTTCCTAAATTATTAAAAAATTAGGGTTTCTTATGTGGAGGTGAGGCACACTCCCATGGAAATTAATTTAAAAAGGCAAAGTGTTGAATAAGTCATGAGGGCTCCATTAATGCTTTGAAAAGTAAGTCAAACAAACCCAAAACCTCATTATTTTAATGATAAAACACATATTGGCCTAACATAAGGATTATGTTATTTTATTACATCACCATTGGGTCATTATGATGTCATAAAACACATTATATATTTAAATGGTATTTAATTTTTACCTAAAAATTTGACTATCTCAGAAAATTATGAAAAATTCACTGTTGGATAATTTCGACGTCCTGATTCCAAGAATAATATTTATTTTATCTAAATAATTTTCTAAATATGTGAATTTTCACTTTTAAAATAAAAACCGACATTTATAAAAAAATTCACTGGTTTTGACAGAAATGGCTTTCAAACCTTAATAAAAATTTTAATTGCATTCATAAAATTATAAGATCATTTATACTTAATATAAAATTAATTTAATATTAATAATAATATTTTATTAAAATATTATTTAATTCAAAAATCCTTTAATTTAATAAAATATATTTCTTAATTAAATAATAACTAAAAACACCATTTGTACTTTAGAAACTAATTACAATGTATCAAAAATCACTAGAAATTATATTCATTATTATATACAAAAATAATGTACATGAACATGGTGCTACTTATTTGTTACATAACCCCTTAAAATAGCCACATAAGCCCTAAGGGTAAGGTGTGCGATGGTGACAGACTCTTGGGGCGGCTCGGATAACATCGCTCGAGTTGTAATTTCAATCAACTTTCACTTTTCCCGTAGACGATCACATTCGAGCTTGACTTGATGAAGCTCAGCTTGGGCTTGGTCAAGGTCAAAGCCCAAAGACGCCACCTATTTTCCGAGCTATGACAAATGGGCTTCGTAAGGGGCAATTCTACTGGATGAGGCCATCGCTTCCTTTGTCTGAGTAGAAATGGGTTCGTTAAAGCCTTATATTTATACTACTCAGATGATCACTGTTCAACGGCTAAAAAGTAACGGTCACAAATATTAACGTAAAACTAAAGAAGTTGACTTCTTGTAAAAACATTTTTCATAAAGAAACATTTAACTGGATCAAGATGGATTTTCCATTAAGGAAACATTGGGTCATTACATGTAGGTTGTGACCTTAACATAAAAGCATATAAGTATATTTAGGATACTGAGGTTATTTTATAATCTAATAATAATAATAATTTAATGGGTGTATAAATAAACAAAACAAAATTTCTTATTGATGTATGTTACCTCTTCATTCAGTAACCCTTTTTGGTTTTCACCAAATGGATTCCATGGTTGGATTTGTGCCCAAATTTAGGAATTTCATATCATATTAGGGATGTATAGATATTATTTGGGTATTTTTTTAGTGATACAAAGGTAATGATATGTGTGAAGGATTTAGGAGGTGATTTACCTTTTATAGTGGAGTTGGACTTGCATTATTGTAAATATAAAATGGTAAACACTATTCATAGGTCACCCTTACATCATGAACCTCCAATAACATTCCATTTTCGATATAAGATATTATATAGTCTATGTATGGATAAAAACATATTTTTTACATGTTTGTAATAAATTTGTAACGTTAAGTTATTGTTTACTAAGTAAACTCATTTTTACCTTAATTGGAGTAATTAATTTAAATCACATTTGTTAATATTTTTGGTAAAAAAACAAAACTTTAACATAATAGAAATTAAAAATAATTTAAATTAAAAATATTTAATCCATTTTCATAAATTATAATCACATAAGTGGAAAAAAAATTAAAATTAATGGTGCATACGGGATGAACTAATGGGTTTTAAAGTAAAATTGTCAAAAAGATAGAAATATTTTTACGTCTAATTTAAATGTAAAATTTATTATAATGACATAAATTGTATTTATTTATGTATAATTGAAATAATTATACATTAAAAATAATTTAAAAAATAATTTATCTATATAAATGAATGAGATAAAAATGAAATTTTCAATTAAATTTTGCATTTTCACTATTCATGAAGAAATAAAAAATCAATGAAAAATTCCCAAAATTCACACTAAGTAAATTTGGATATTCCAGTTTAAAAATGAATTATTTTTAAATAAAAAGCATAAATGTATCAAAAAAATTATTTAATGTTGGTTTACTATTAAAAGTCTGTAAAATTACATTTTAGAAAAATACATCTTTTTATTCGTAAAATTGGAATTACTCTAACCATATTCCTAAAAATTAGTTGGATGAGCGTTAAAAATTATAATTTAATATAAAATATATACATTTTATTAAAAAAAATCATCAATATTAGTTTTTTATATTTATGAAAACAAAATGGTGTTTGTACATAGAAAAACAACATTATTATAACTGAAATTTCTTTATTTTTAAATAGTTCTTAGTTTCATTTCAAACAAATTGATAACCAAATAACTCATTTTATATACTTGTGTATATCATATTTTTACACTTTTGTAAATCATATTAGTAACATCCATTGCAATGTATAGGAGGTAACTATAATAATATTTTATTAAAATCATTAATAATATATTACAGTTTGGTAAAACATTGCCTTGTCTGTAAACCATGGTGTCAGAGAAACTAAGAATAGTATGTAACACATTCCAAGCATAGTGTTGTTTGTATATAAAGGTAACAAAGGTGGTAATTATTGTGAAATATTAACGTGGATTTATGTTTAAATCATTACAAATATAGTTCATTCATATAACACAGGCTATATTCAGTGATACGTGAAATAAAAAATATCAAAATGATTAAGTTAATTAAAAAAATTTACAAAATCTAGGGGTGTTACATTCTACAAACCTTAAAATGAATTTCATCCCTGAAATTATTTTGGTTCGTCAAAGGTTTAATACTTGAAATCTTCTTTTATGAAAACATTAATAGTAAAAATGTATATTAAAACATCCATTAAAAGGGGAAAGCTAGTACCATAATGGTTACCCATGTAAATCATAATTAGGTTTCCACATAAAATAAAATTATTGGTAGTGAATATTGGACACATAATAAAAGTGTAAATAATTATAGATTGTGATTGAGGCCACTTATCATAATAAGGATAATGACCAACAGAATGTTAAGAGCCTCAAAACCATAATTATGTGATGATTTATAAGACCATCCGTTAAATAGAAAAAAAATATATTAGGATAAATATTTTTCAATATCCCTTTACTAGAGTTGAGGAATTCTATTTTTGTCTAAGAACATAGGGAAATATAATTACTTGATTTTAGTCTTTTTTATATAAAAAATATCAACCTCTAGTTTTTCCTTGCTTCTTTTCCACTTCATCTCTTACTATATGAAATAAAGTTGAATTTATCATTCCTGAAGCACTAAAATTTCCTAAGGTAGAATGATAAGATATTAAAACCATCATTAGTTAACATCACAAAAAAATTGGTTAGCACTGGTTATCCAATATGGATAAATCCTCTTGGGGTGAGATAATACATTAATCAATAAAACATCATCTGAATTTAAACTTAAACTATTCCATAAATGGTAAACTATATAACCCCACAAAATGATGAAAATCAAAAACATTACAAATAAGGTCACTAAATTTATTGAAATTAGTTCAAAATTGACCCCCATATATCATAATGTATCTCTTAGTTTCAAAATTCCAAAAATTTGTATACCTTCATCATATATTCTCTTAAAACATGGTAATAACCTAAATTTAAATAAATAATTTATGGAAACATGAATGATTAATTTTTCCAATGATTATTGGATATATTCCTAAATTTCCTAAAGTTTTAAACTTCATCCATAATAACATATACAATTTTTTCAACAAATTAATAATCATATCCATTGTAATCAATATTATATATTTTATGTTATCCATATCAATCATATATTTTTCCAAGATAAAAAAATCTCAACATCAAGAACACATTAAGGGTTAACTTCCCTTATCCAAAATATCACCTTTCTATTAAATTACTTTTCTCGGTCTTTAATATTATTTAATATAATTTTGAAAATCCATAATGGAAATAATATACTTTCTAATTCATAAAACACAATTCTTGAATTTCATTACTTATACACTTATATCATGTAATGTTATTGTTAAACCATTACATAGGCTTCATCATCTTATTCCATGATAACCCTTTCCTAGAATATGATATATGAATCAAGTCTTTAGGGTTATCCACATAAATTTAATCATGCTTCTAAAATTTAATGGAAAAATACTATTAGAACATCCCATGCCTTTTATATTTCATGCACTTCAATTTATCTTCAACAGTATAACCAATACTTGTACCATAGTTACTTCTAGTTACTTCCATTGAATAAAAAAGAATAGTGTGATAAATACTTATCATATAAGAAAACTGTATAATCATGAAAAATTACTTATAGGATGTCTAAATCATAACCCCTTATCATAAATCTATGACACCTTGGACTTATTCTTTGATAAATCCCTAGACATATCAATAGAAACATGCCTATGGATCTCACTAAATTTTTATCTTATGAGTTTCCAAAGGTTGACTAAAACTTTCCTTTTATACTGATTATGGCCTCCCAGGTTTAACAGGCATTGATATTTCATAATTTTAGATTAATATTCATCATATTGCAAAAATATATTCTCCAGGACCATTATAATTTAGTTTCCTTGAAAAAATGGGTGAATAATTTTCTAACTTGGTTAAATATCTTCAATATATCCCTTATATATCATCCCCTTTAGCACTCTTACTTAAACATTTCTTTATAACCTAGGGAAAGGAAATGTAAGAAAGGGTTGAGATCAGATGATCATTATGGGTAAAAATGGAAATATATAAGAAAAACAAGTTCCTAAGTGTATTATTACATGATAATAACATTATAATATCATACTCGTCATATTAAATATCATAGTCAGTTGTTATGGGATAAATATTGGTATTTCATCGGACATGAATCATAGGGGAATTAGGAGTATAATCCACGAGATCATAATAGGGGAATAAGACATGGAATAGTGGAATACACATAAGCATATAAAATACTATTTCAATCATACCTACTAATATCCTCATAACATGTTAGTATTTTGATAATCACCCTTGTACATTCTTTAGGATTGGGATGACCTCCTTTGTACTTTCTTATTTTGGGCTTGGGATGCTATATCAGGTACCCTCTTGTAATTAGATTTGGATTCCCTCCCACATACCCTCTAGTTATGGTATTGATATTCCCTCTTGTATTCCCACTACTAATGGTCTAAGGATTACCTCTTGTATGTCCTCTTATTATAGGCTTGGGATTCCCTTTTATATGCCCTCTTTTTACGAGGTTGGGATGCCCACCCATATACCCTCTTGTTATGGGCATGGGATATACTTCCATGTTTCCTTTGATCTCATAGAGCATTTATCATTAACCAAGGCATTATAGAGATATATATATACCAAAAATAACATAATAAAATCATACATATGTGTGCCACAAGATAATAAAAAATCCCACATGTCATAACCCATAAAAAGAGATGGATTTCATAAAAATCATATCATGACCCATGAAATGAAATGGGTATAATAAAAATTTAATCCTATAATAACATGGGTAATGTATATAGGTTTCTCAATAAATTCATCACATAATAATCCATGAAAATAATCATGTTTTGAAATTATATAACTTGTGGGAGAGAAACAGGTGTCATAACTGTCATGCCATCAAAACATAAACCATTCATGAAATAATATGAATGTTCTTATTGAGTAAAATCCCCAATAAGGAATAAGTAACATAAATATATGTTATATTATATGTAAAATAATTTTTAAAGATCATTAAAAAAAATCTTATGGAAAACATCCTTTCTTCTTTGAAAAACACTTGATAAAACGTAAAACCTTTTCTATACCATTTCAATTGAAAATAGTCTTGAAACCCTATAAAGAAATATTTAAAGAAATTAAACTATTTTAAAAAAATGTAAAAAAATAAATTAAAAATAAGAGTAAAATATAATTTAAAAATATTTCAAAAATATTTACAGAAAAAATGTTTTTATGGAACACAGAAATCTGACTGAAGAGATAAATAATGTTGATTTTTCTTAAAAACAAATTTTTTGAGTATATTTAGTAATAATGAGTTGATAAATGGTAAAATTACTGGGATATATCATGAATAACTAGAGAATAAAAAAATTCTTTGGGATTCTTAATAGATGGATCATAATATTTCATCAGTGGAATCATAATTGCACACAATCTTAATAAATGATGAGATTTTAGCAATATACTCTAACCGACTTGGTAACTTTGAATCATAGTACCCATGAGATTATAACGTTAATTGAAGATTAAAATATCATTAAAATAAGTATATTTATGTTAAAACATATTGTTGGACTCCTCATGTATTAATCATGTTTTAATGATCACAAATCTTATCACTATTAATTAATCTCATTATTATTTACAAATCATATGCATGATCACAAATCATACTTATCTTATCAAACCTCTGTATTTATGTTTCAAGTTTCATTACCTTATAATGGTTAATATTAATTCATATTATACATATTACTGTTTATGTTTGAATAAAGTTATTTGTCTAAGTATCAAGACACCGTGAAGTTTGACACAGTAAGAAAGAGTGTGTGCAAGACACAGACACCACGAATTGTAAGACATGCATATTAGGCCTGACACAGTGAATTATAAGTCTCAGACACCGTGACCAGTGAGACACCATGACCTCAACACACCGTGAATGATACACCATGAAGGAAACACCGTGACTCAGACACCATGACTCAGACACTCTGACTCAGAAACCGTGACTCAGAAACGTGTGTCAGACATGGTGAGTCAGTCACCGTGGCTTAGACACCGTGACATGGAGACACCGTGAATGACACACCGTGAAGCACATACCATGAAGGAGACACTGGTTCAAGGAGACACCGTTAACATAACCACTGTGACACTGTTTCTTATCCTTTTTGTCAATATTATTTAAATAATGCTAATGGTGATATTTGATGTTTTAATGCATTTAATGTTATTTAAGGATATTTGTTGGCATGTTTGGAAATCGTACCTCGTACCAATGGAAAGGAAATCATTCCTATTGACAGATCCTGAGGAGTATAAGGAAGATTGAGTTGTAGTAAAAAATATAGCAGAACATATGTATGTGTGACAACTCAAGAAACACGAGTGCTCTATACTAAACAGAAGAAAAATCCTGTGCATAAAGAAGAGATTGAAAGATCTTCCATGAAATCACATGAATACAATCCCACACTACTAAAGGAACTGAAAACAAGAGAAAATTCTCACTCATGAAGAACACAAGCTGAACCATGACACTCTTTTTTCCACACAAAACTAGAGAAGGACTCAGAAGCATTTCTACTAAATCCAACGAGTCCAGAGATGCACTTCCAATCACTAGAGCTTTCCAAACATTCATATACTCTCTCTAAGTGACTGATTATTTACTTTTTCGAGCAGTGTGTTTACTCTGTATATCTTACACACACACATACTCCTGTTCCGAACTAAAGTATATTAAAATCCTCAAACCAAAAACCCTTACTTTTGTTTACCCACAACAAATGTGGAAGAGGTCCTTGTGTGTCCACGTCTTTATTTTTGTTTCCCACGAAGAACTGTGGTAGAGGTTCCTGCATGGCCTGGACATTCGTGTACTGTTGTTAACCCCGATCCAGGGTGTGGATCACTTTTATATAAATTGTTTAAGAGGACTAAGTCTCTCCTTGAGATTGAACCTCTTGGTTATATATGCTGTGCATTTTAGTTTAAGTTTAAAGTATTAAATATCTAATTTATATTCAGCTACTATTACTTTGATATACAAAAATGTTTTAAAGTTACATTGATAGTTAATCTATCAAGTGTTTGTAACTATTTTAAATCAGTATATTAGTTTCAAAATCCAATATGATATTTTGATTAAATTGACTGAGACCTAATCAGTCTTTGAGAACCACATTGTACCTTTGCAGTTTTACAAATTCACTACAGTTTAACTTGTTTTATAAATTGTTGGATTTTAATAGAAATTATTTTTAATAGAAATTTTTAACTGGAACTCAATTCACCCCCTCTTGAGTTTCCACTCCAACCAACATTTGGTATCAATGGTTTTTTTTGTTAAATGATTTTTGAAATACTCTATTTTTCAGCTGTGATTATAGTTTCATATTTAAATATATTAAATTTCTGTTAGTTCTAAATTTTATCTCTTTAAATATCTGTCTTCTAAAATATTGCTATGGACAATAGACTAGAGGGTGCTGCTACCAACATGCCACCTTTCTTCAATGGTACCAACTATGCCCAGCGGAAACTTATGATGAAAATATATTTATAATGTATGGGTTTTGATATATGGACTACTATAGAGTCTCAATGTAACATTATAGAAACTGAAAGAACAACTTTTGATGAACCTACTAAAGTAGCCTACAATAATAATTTTAAAGCTATGAATTCCCTGTACTGTGCTTTAGGAGATGGGGAATTTAACAGAATATCTTCTTGTAAAACAGCTTATGAAATATGGGATACTTTAGGTGTTTCTCATGAGGGGAAAACTAATGTCAAAGAAATGAGATTGAATACATATACTATTAAATATGACAATTTTAAAATGAAGACCGATGAACCTTTTTCTGATATGTATCTCAGGTTCAATGATATAGTCAATACAATAAGTTTTTCCAGCAAAGGAACAAATTATGAGGATACTGAGATGTTTTCCAGATATATGGATATGCACATCTGTTTCGATAATAGAATCATGTGACATATGAAAGGTACCAGTTAAAGGGTTAATTGGTAAGCTTATGATGTATGAGGAAGAACTCAAGGTGAATAAGGAGGAAGATGATGAACCAAAAATTAAGTCATTAGCTTTTAAGACATCTGCCTCGAAGAGAAAGGAAAAAGAAAAAGTTCAAATACAAACTGAAAGTTCAAAAAGTGAAGATTCAAACTCTTACAGTGATGCTAAAATGGCACAGATATCCAGGAGGTTTAAGAAATTCTATAGGAAGAAGAAATTCTTCAAAAAATCAAAATACAAAGGACAGTATGAAAACAAAGTTCATTGGAAAAAGTACTAGAATAAAGCTAATAAAAGTGATGAAGTTATCTGCTATGAATGCAAGAGAAAAGGTCACATTAAAGCAGACTGTCCAAAATTGAAGTTCAAGAAAGAAACATGACTACATGGAAAACAAGTACAAGAAAGAAATGAAAGAAACCTGGAGTGCTTCAGAAGACAGTTCAACTGATTCTGATTCTACTCATGATGAAAAATCTCAAAAATCTAACTTGTGTTTCATGACAAACACAATAGAGGTAACCTTAGATACTCCTGTTTTAAATTCCTATTATTCTGTATTTGATGCTAAATCTGATTCTCATTCTGAAGACATGAATAAAGATGAATTATCATAATATTGTAACATGCTAGAAGAGACATGCAATGAAAGTAAGGATAAGTAAAAATCATTAAAGAAACAACATGCTCTTACTTAAAATTTCAAATATGAACTTACTATTGATAAAGGGAAGAATGCTCAACTATTAATAGAAAATACTAAACTGAAAATGTCTAATGAGAAACTTAGAAAAGACATAGAAAAGTTCAAAAATCGAAAAGACACTCTAACTCAAATTCTATGAAAGAATGTGGCACCAAAGTACACTATTGGAATAGGTTATAAGCCTGGAAAGAGACAGTTCACTAAAACTAGATTTATTCCAAAATCTGGACAGAATACTGCTAGTTCATGTTCTGGAAATTCATATGATTAAACTAATTATTGACATAGATATAGATCAAATAGATTTTATATTTCATAATATTTTGATTATGTAAAATATATGAGACCCATACGACAAATCTGGGAACCAAAATCATTGATTGTTAACCTATCTGGACCCAAGAGAACCTAGGTACCAAAATCAATCTCTGTTAAAAAATGTTTTCTAGGAAACCTGTTTGAAGAGTTACCATAATAAGATATGGTACTTGGACAGTAGATGTTCAATACATATGTTTGGGGATTATTCATGCTTCAAGAGATTAATAATGGTTGATGGAGGTCATGCCACCTTTGGTGATAATTCTAAAGGAAAGATCATCGGCCTAGGCCAAATTGGTAACACTAACACAGTTTTAATTTCTAAAGTTTTATTTGTTGATGGGTTGAAATAAAAATTGTTAAGTATATCTCAATTATGTGATGATGGATTTAATGTTAAGTTTGAAAATTATTCTTGTATTGTTTTTAATTCTAATAATGTTTTATTATTTTCTTCTTTGAGAAATGAAAATTTTTATGTAGTTTATTTGAATTCTTCAGCTAAAAAAATATTACTTGTTTAAATGATTTTCAAAAAGAGGCTAGGTTATAGAATAAAAGATTAGGAAACTGTAGTATACATTCACTTAGAAAACTAACTAGGAAGAAATTAGTTAGAGACTTACCCAAATGTGAGTTTACAAAAGACAAAGTTTGTAATCCCTATCAAAAGTGAAAGCAACACAAAATTTCTTTCAAACCAAAGAAAGAAGTGTCAAATTATCAACCTCTCGAGTTGGTTCACATGGACTTGTTTGGACCTTCTAGTGTTTCTAGTATAAATGGTATGCACCATGTCTATGTCCTAGTAGATGAAATTTCTAGACATACTTGGGTATATTTCTTATCTCACAAGAGTGAAGCATGTTCTTACTTTATTAAATACTCTAAGTCTGTAGAGAACCTTAGTGGACTTAATATTAATACACTAAGAAGTGATCATGGTTGTGAGTTTGAAAATCAAGAGTTTAACTCCTTTTTCTCACACAATGGTTGTAGTCACAACCTTTCGGCCCCTAGGACACCTCAGCAGAATGGTGTGGTTGAAAGAAGGAATAGAACCCTTCAAGAAATTTCAAGAACTACGCTTAATGAGTATGACCTGCCTATTTACATTTGGGATGAAGCTATAAATACAGTTTTTTATATCATCAATAGAGTCTTAGTCAGACCTGTTCTCAAAAATACCCCTTATGAGTTGTGGAACAATAGGAAACCTAACATTTGATAATTTAGAGACTTTGGATGCAACGTATTTATTCTTAATACTAAGAATAATATGGACATGTTTGCTTCTAAGAGTGATGAAGGAATATTTTTAGAATATTCTATAACTAGAAAAGCCTATAGAGTTTTCAATAAGAGAACCAAGTGTGTGGAAGAATTTGTTCCCATCAAGTTTGATGAAACTGATCCACTTAAACCTAAACATTCTCTTGAAAATCTTGAAGATCATTTTTCAGTTCTGAACCATAATGATAAATTCAATGAACCTGCTGTAAATACAACCAGTTCTGGAAATATTTCAGAATATGCTCCTAATGAACCTGAACCTAGAGAAGAACCTGAAATTTCTAGTCCTACCTTTACTTGATCAATGATGATTCTAATAAATCATCCTTTAGATGCAGTTGTAGGAAATCTGAATAGAGGGACACAGACTAAAGCTTCTCGTAGAAAACAGGTTGAACATCAAGCCTTCTTATCACAACTTGAACCTATTAACATTGATGATTATATTAATGATTAATTTTGGGTAATTGTTATGCAATAAGAACATAATCATTTTGAAACAAATAATGTTTGGAAACTAGTATAAAGATCGAAAGACACTTTTTTCATAGGCACAAAATGGTTATTTAGAAATAAAGTAGATGACTCTAGAAATATAGTTAGAAAAAAGGCTAGATTAGTCGCACAGGGTAAGTGTCAAGAGAAAGGAATTTATTATGAGGAGGCTTTTGTTCCAGTATCCAGACTAAAAGCCATTAGGTTCTTACTTTCTTATGTTGCACATCTAAATTTCAAACTATATCAAATGGATTCCAAGAGTGCATTGTTAAATAGATATATTGTTGAGGATGTTTTTGTTGAACAACCACCTAGATTTTCAAACCCTCATTTTACAAATCATATTTTCAAACTATCAAATGTATTATATGTTTTAAAGTAAGCTCCAAGATCTTGGTATGATAGATTAAATACTTTTCTAATTTCCAAAGGTTTTAAAAAAGGAATAACTGATTCTAATCTCTTCATAAAACTAATTTCTAAAGATGTTTTAGCAGTTCAATTTTATCTAGATGATATTTTTTTTGGATCTTCAAAAAAATTCAGTATGTACTAATTTTTCTCAAATGATGCAAAAAAAATTTGAGATGAGTTTAATGGGTGATCTTAAATTCTTAATTGGATTTCAAATCTTTCAAAACAATGATGGAATTATTTTAACTCAATGTAAATATACTAGATATCTTCTAAAACGTTTTGGATTGGATAGAACTAAATGTTGTAACACTCCCATGAGTACCACCTGTAATTTGGATCTTGATGAAGATGGAAAATCTGTTGATCAAACCACTTATAGAGGAATGATTGGAAGTCTACTCTACTTGACTTCTAGTCGTCCTAATATTATCTTTAGTGTGCATATGTGTGATCATTTTCATGAAAACCCTAAATAATCACATTTAAATTCTATAAATAGAATTTTCAAATACCTCAAGCATACACCAAATTTATGACTATTCTATCCAAAAGGACAATCATTTGAATTAGTTAGTTATTGTGATGCTGATTTTCCTAGATGTAAGTTAGATAGAAAAAGCACCTCTGGAACATGAAACCTTTTAGGCATGTCACTAGTATCATGGTCTAGTAAGAAGAAAAATTATGTTGCATTATCTACTGTAGAAGCTGAATACATAGCTGCTGGCAGTTGTTGTGCACAAATTTTTTGGATTAAACACACTTTACTAGACTATGGATATCAATTCATACATGTACCAATAAATTGTGACAACACAAGTGATGTTAAAATTTCAAAGAATCCTATTTCACATTCTAGGACAAAGCATATTGATGTAAGACATCACTTTTTGAGGGATCACTATAAAGAAGGTGATATCATTTTAGAATTCATTGGTATTGAATATCAACTTGCTGATATATTCACTAAACCATTAAATTCTTAGAGATTAGACTACATCATACATGATCTTGGTATGATTAATCATAAATAGATATCTTACTTGTCTTACTGTTTAATATTTTTCTATATTTTACTTTACGGTTTCATGCTAACTGTTTCCTTTCATGCATACGTTCTCACAGTTAACACCTTGTGTTCACGGTCTGTCACTTAACTGTCTCACCGTGACAGAACAGTTCACTCACTATCTTACCGTGACTGCACAGAATATTCACTATCTCACCGTGATGACCACCAACTGTCCCACAGTGATGACTACTTTTCATCGCATCGTAACGCCTACTCACGGTCTCACCATGATGAATATTTATGAATTTATTTTAATTCGTATCGCGGTATTTTTTTTACAGTGATTTACTTTCCGAAGTTTTTGTTTTTATGACGTTTGACATTCCAAAATGAAAAAACATAAGGGCTTCACTCGATTGCTCACCCTAACTCTCTCCTACTCACTCTCTCGAACCCTCTTTACCTTACAAACCTTCTCTCCTTCTCTCTCGCCTAAACCTTGAGTGGATTCCAGGGATGAAGCATCCTTCTTCACCCTCATCTGAGAAGCGCCGCTTGATGAAACAGAAGAGAGCACCGAAGATAGCTCTCGATGGTCCCCTAAATCCCAACCTATTAAGTCGTACTGTAGTTCCTGAGAAAGAGATTTTTCCTGAGTGGTTGATATCTAGTAAGTCTTTGGTTCAAAAAGTCCTCATAGAAAAAGGATGGCTCGAATGGTTTTATAGACAAGATAGACCTATTTACCCAAGGTTGGTATCTCAGTTTTATCAGTATTTAATGTTCTCCTTTGATGCTGGAGAAAGTTTTATGGTAACAAGCTGGATCAATGGTCAGAAATGTTCTTTCACTTCAAGGCTATGGGCTAAAATCCTAAGGATTCCTCATGATGGGATTTGTGATGACTACCAGAGAGACCCCCTTCCAATAACTGACATATTTGACCTATATAATGCCCTGGGAATCTTTACTGGAAATGGTACCAAGAAAAGGGCCATAGCTATAGAGCTGGATGGGGAGACAAGGCTCCTGTTTAAATTTGTTCAGAATTTGATTAGCCCAAGGAAGGGTGATTTTGTTGTGATGAAGTATCAGGATGTGTTCCTGATTCATCTGATGAAGAATGGCCATAAGATAAATCTTTGCAAATAGGACATTCCCCACATGTGTGAACTGATTAAGGTCACTTCCAAATCCACATCTTTAATTTACTTAAGAATGATTTTGGCTATGTTAGTTTCCAAGGTAGTAGTTAGACCGAATGAAGAAAAGCTTATGTATTTTGAGTACTGTCTATCCTAGCCCATCATCAGAAGGATGAAGATCAATTGGAACCCTTGAAAGAAGTTGTGGGTTGAGGATAATGATCAACTATATAAGAAGTATAGTCATGTTGATTATCCAAGAAGGGAAATGAATATTACTAATCCTAGTTTGGATCCAGATGAGATGGCTGAGCAACAAGAATAGGAAGAATAAGAAGAAGAGGCCGATAGAGTACCGCATAGAGAAGAGGCTGAAATACCTCAAGAGGAAGCAGCTCCTGTTGAGAAAGAAAGGACTACTATTCCATATGAAGTTTCATGAGAAGAGGTTGTTGTTGAAAAAGAAAGAATCGTTGGTCCTTTTTTTGTTCTTAGAGAAGAATAACCT
Organism: Viscum album; assembly: GCA_963277665.1. NCBI lineage: Eukaryota > Viridiplantae > Streptophyta > Magnoliopsida > Santalales > Viscaceae > Viscum > Viscum album. The sequence goes on along the minus strand of OY728161.1, from coordinate 1,626,075,179 downwards.
CTTGCTATTCTTGGAGAGGAAGAAGGTTCTGCTTCTAGAGATGTTGTTGATCCACAAACCCAACCTAAGGCTGCAAGAGATTTGATTATCCCGGATTTAGAGCATCAATCCATGGAAGAGTATGGTGGTGTAGAAAACCTCCCTGCAATGCTAGAAGCTAGTATAGAAGAACTCCCTATTGAAAAAGAAGCAAGTCTGGAAGCATATCCTATGGAACAGTTGGTTCCTGAGTACATACCCTCTACTAAAGAGAGGATGGAAATTGCCTTTCAATTGGCAAGGCAAGAAATGGCTGAGGAGAATAATGCTGATCCTTTGGATCTTAACCAAGCTATTGAGCCTCTAGTTCTTGAAATGGAAGCACCTCTTGAGGGGGAGGAACCTCAAAACCATGAACCAAGTATAGCTGAGTCTGATAAATCTCAGTCTGAACCTGGTGATGAACCTCCTTCCACTGAGTCATACTCTGTGTACACTCGCTATGAATTCCCTAGTTTTTATGATGTGAGAGAATCACAACAAGTGACTGCAACTGGAATGGATCTCTCCTCTTTGTTTCAATTGAAATCAGTCACTCAACCTCAACCTCAAACTAAATCATAATCTTAAAGTGAAACTGACTCAGAACTGTAACCTGAACCTGAACCTTCCCATGGACCAATTTCTTAACCTGAATCCTTACCTGATCAGCAACCTTTTTTAAGTAAATAAGATTTTAAAGTCTTTGGAGAGACTATCTTACCTGGAGTTGAGAAGATTATATCCACTCAACCTCGTCCTGTGACTCAACTAAGTCAGGAAGATGCCTCAATTCTTTTGGAAAATATTATTCTGCATATTCAACCCAAAATGATCCATGAAATTCCATAGGTATGGGTTGAAAAAAAAACTACTTAGTGCTAATGTTGCAACTTTGAAAAGTATGGTAGCCGACATGCCAAAAGGACTGTCTTCAAGATCATTGCCTGCTTCTATACCTATTGCTACTTCTCCTGAAATAAATGGTTCAAACATTTCTAGAGAGATCTTATCTCATGTTCATCCTTATCTGTTATCTTTTGATGAGAAGATTGGAGAATGAAAAAAAAAATACTGCAATGCATGATAGTGCTTGTAGTGAATCTGAATAAGCTCACAGATGAGTACACCGGCTGTCATCAAAAGGATTTGAAACTTCTCAAAGTTCTCACCATAGTTGTCAAGGCCTCTCCTCCCTCTGGTCAGTCCTCCACACCTTCTTTGGATGATTCTCTGCTCAGATCCATAATCAAGGAAGAAATTCATAATGCTTTCAGTGGCCTGGATCTATTTCCTTTGTCAGAAGTAGTTAAGAACAGTGATCGATCACTTGACTTGGTTCAAATTCATTCTAAGATTGCTAATGATGCCCAATAGAATATCACCAAGAAGATAGAATTTTATCTTACCCAGATTTTCTCCAAAAGAGACATGACCAATCACTTTAAGTATTTTGTGGAGAATTTTAAAATCCCTCCAGTGACTCAATATTTTAAAGCTCAAGTTCAGAAGCTTACAGAGTTCACTAGATTGTTGGATAAATTCATGGAGAATAAGGATGATTTTGAAAAGGCTATGCAATATGGTGGAGAAATAATTACTGATTTCATAAATCTTTTGAAGTCGTATCTTCATGTGCAGAGTACAGCTATAGTTGCACCAGCAGCTATATGCCTTAGACCTAGTCTACCTGCCCTAGCCTCAACTGCCATGTCAGTCAGCCAAGCTCTATCTCAGATCCAACCAGTCATTCTTGACCAACCTCAGACTAGATCTTCTACATTTCCTACTTTGGATAACTCTATATTTGAAGGTCTCCCTTTACCATCTTTGTCTACTACCGCCATGCCTTCTTCTACATCAGCTCCATCTCCTACTGCTGATAAAGGCAATGCGAAAGCCAATCTGTGAGGCCAACCAGTGATTCTTAATTTTTGATGGGATGTCTTTGTTTTTTTATTTCTATTGTATGATGTATTCTAAACGTTTTTAATGACAAATTCATTTTTTCACTCCATTCTCTCTACTTTTTGTTAATCCCAAAAGGGATAGAAAAAGTGATAAGAGTTATCTCTTAGTATTTTATTTGTTATTATTCTATATGTTATTTTCTATAACATTGCATTTCATTTATACTTAAACTACATGATTTGTGATCATCAAAAAGGGGGATATTGTTGGACTACTCATGTATTAATAATGTTTTAATGATCACAAATATTATTACTGTTAAATAAGCTCATTATTATTTACAAATATTATGCGTGATCACAAATCATACTTATCTTATCAAACCTCTATATTTATGTTTCAAGTTACCTTACATTATAATGGTTAAGATGAATTCATATTATGAATATTAATGTTTAAGTTTGAATACAGTTATTTGTCTAAGTATCAAGACACTGTGAAGATTGACACAGTAAGACAGATTGTGTGCAAGACACAGACACCGTGAAGTGTAAGACAAACATAGTAAGCCTGAAACTGTGAATTAAATGTCTCAGACACCGTGACCAGTGAGACATCGTGACCTCAACACACCGTGACCCAGACACTGTGAAGGAAACACTATGACTCAGACACTGTGACTCAGACACAGTGACTCAGACACCGTGACTTAGACACCATGACTCAGACACCGTGACTCAGACACCGTGACATGGAGACACTGTGAAGGACACACCGTGAATTGCATACCGTGATGGAGACATTATTTCAAGGGGACACCATTTGCATAACCACAGTGACACTATTTCTTATCCTTTTTGCCAATATTATTTAAATAATTATAACGGTCATATTTGATGTTTTTAATGCATTTAATGTTATTTAATGATAGTTACTGGCATGTCCGGAAACCGTACCTCGTACCTATGGAAAGGAAATCATTCCTATTGCCGGTGCTCGAGTAATATAAGGAAGATTGAGATACAGTAAAAAAATATAGAAGAACATACGTACGTGCGACAACTCAAGAAACACAAGTGTTGTATACTAAACAGAAGAACAATCCTGAGCACGAAGAAGAGATTGCAAGATCTTCCAAGAACTCACATTCATGCAATCCGACACTACTAAAGGAACTGAAATCAGGAGAACATTCTCACTCGTGAAGAACAAAAGATGAACCATGACACTATTTTTTTCCACATAAAACCAGAGAAGGACTCAGAAGCATTTCTTCTGAATCCAACGAGTCCAGAGTTGCACTGCCAATCACTAGATCATTCTAAAATTTCATATACTCTCTATAAGTGATTGATTATTTACTTTTTTTGAGTAAGGTGTGTACTCTGTATATCATACACACACACTGACTCCTGTGCCAAACTGAAGGATATCAAAATCCTCAAACCAAAACCCCTTACTTTTGTTTACCCACGAAAACTGTGGAAGAGGTCCTTGTGAGGACTGGTCTTTATTTTTGTTTCCCACAAAGAACTGTGGTATAGGTACCTACATTTCCTGGAGAGTCGTGTATTATTGTTAACCCCGATCCAGGGTGTGGATCACTTTTATATAAATTGTTTAAGAGGACTATGTCTCGGCTTGAGACTGAACCTCATGGTTATATCTACTGTGCATTTTAGTTTATGTTTAAAGTATATAATATCAATTTTATATTCCATTGCTGTTACTTTGATATACAAAACTATTTTAAAGTTACTTTGATTGTTCATCTATCAAGTGTTTATAACTATTGTCAATCAGTAGATTAGTTTCAAAATCCAATTTAATCTTTTGATTAAATTGACTGAGACCTAATCGCTCTTTGATAACCTAATTGAAACTTTATAGTTTTACAAATTCACTACAGTTTAACTTGTTTTATAAATTAGGGGATTTTAATAGAAATTATTTTTAACAAAAAATTTTAACTGGAACTTAATTCAACCCCCTCTTGAGTTTCCACTCCGACCAACGCAAATAAAATGGAAGTATATACACATCATAAAAATATATAGGTGTGTAGAATAACATGTGTCTCAAAGAAGGAAAATTGAGACAAAATTACTTTAATGATTTGGTAACTTTTGAACAGTAAACCCCATGAAATATAGATCATAAAATTGATATTTGAATACCCATAAATTTAAGGGTAATAATACTATAATACCACCATGGTTATTATATACAACACAAAAAATAAATGTGTGGTGATTAAGGAATATGTCTCCTAGAAATAAGTGTGACTAGAAATCTCATTACTACATGATTGCGTTTTCAAATCATGTTCCCCATAAAATAATAAAATCAAATAAAACATATAATATCCTTAAAAAAATAATTTCCTGATTTAAATTTTAAAATTTATCTATATACACCAAAAAATAAAAATGAGTGGTGAATATGGAAGGCATATCATGAATATAAAAAGTGAGATGAAATCCCTTATAGTAAGTCTTAAATTTCATCAAAAAAGTTTAATCCCCCAGTATAATTAATATAGATTTATTATAAATATACCAAAAACAATATTATTATATATAATAACATATATTATTTTATTATGAATTTATATTACCCATTGTAAAAGTCATTTTAATATTATGTTTCAGGTAATAACCACTTGGTTTTTTTATGTTTTGACTTGTTATTCTATATCTTCTTACTTAGATCATGATTTAATTATTCATAGAATTTAAAATATGATATGAATTTCATATATATTCATTATATAATTATTTATTTTAATATATAAAACATATAAATAAGAAATGGAATACACAGTTCAAGGAGACAGTAGGCCATACATACATATGGACGTTATTTCTGTTTTCCTGTTGTATTGAAAGAAGGAAAGTCAATGAAATATATGAATACATATATGTATATATATATTGTAATTAAATTATAATTATTATTTCATATATATCATATAAATTAACTAAATCCAACCTTAATACATTTCATATAATGTGTTAATGAATCACATTGCTTCGAGGAGACGGTAGTCCATATGTCCTCAAAAAAGTTATCATATTACCACATAATTGGAATCATGAAGGTGTGAATTATATAATAATTAATCAAGAAACAATTAATCATAAATACCATAAATATAATATAAAACTATACTTATGTAATTATTCCATCCTTTAAGGGTGATAATGGAAGAACGAATGACATCAGTTCGCGAGGCGTTAGCCCGCCATACACAGAAACTATGACTATGTGTCCCATTTGATTGAAGTGTGTTTGAGTGTAGTAAATGAACTTAACCTAAATAAATATAATTATATTTAGTATACATAGTTTATTATTTAATTGAGTAATAATAATAATTTAACTTGTGGAGAAATAAATAAAACAAAATTTCTTTTTGATGAATGTTACATCTTCTTTGTGTAACTCATTTTGGTTTTCACCATAGGGGTTACATGGTTGGATTTATGCAAAATGGGAGGCTTATAGGTTTATATAATGGAATTTTGGATCTTTTTATTCAGGTTTTGGGTTATCTTGATGGTTTTAATGGTGTGAAGAAGTGGGGTGGGGGTGACTCTCATTTTATAGTGGAGGAGTGTCATAGTAATAAATATAAAAAGGTAAACATTATTGATAGGTTTACCTAATTTCATAGGCCTCCAATAATTTTAAATTTTTATGAAAATAGTGTATATTTTCTATATATTTCTATAATATTTATTTTTTCCATATTTATATGTCATTTGGCCCCTTATGTTAAAGTTTATCCACTACATAAAATCATCTTTACATTAATCACTATAATCAATTTTAATTTTTTTGAATAATTTTTTTTGTCCACAAATAAGTTCAACATACTATAAATTATAAAAAAATTATTCCAAATATGGAATCCATTTTTCAAAATTCAATTATCAAAATTGGCAGAAATTATATTAAAATAAATCCTAGGGATAGTACGAAACAATGAGTTTTTAAAGTAAAAAATTTCAATTAGAATGAAAAGTTTTTATATCCAATTTCAATATGAAATTAATTCCAATAATAAAAATTGTATTGATTTATATATAATTGAACTAATTATATTATCAAAAAAATTGAAAATATAATTTAAATATATAAATGAATTAGTTGAAATTTTATTTTTCAATTTAAATTCAGTGTTTTCACAATTTTTCCAAAGATGAAACTTCTCTGATAAATACCAAAACTTCAAACAAAATATATTCTAATATTATTATTTTAATATTTAATTTTATATTTTCAAATAAAAATTATAAAATTCTCAAAAATTAAATTTAATAAAGGTTCACCTTAAAAAGGTAATAACTTTACCTTTTAGAAAAAGACAACTTTTATTAATAAAAAATGAATTATTATTATTTTATGACTATCAAATCTATTAAAAGAGTTAAAAAATGATTAAATACATAATATTAAATTTTGTTAAATTTTTTTCGAAAAAGTGTTTTGTTAAATTTATTGAGATAAAATGGTGTTTGTACATAGAAAAATAGTTTTTGTTAGAAAATGAATTTCTTTATTTTCAAATATTTCTTACTTTTAATTATAACTAATTGATAATCAAAAAAAAAGAAATTTATATACATGTTCAAATAATATTTTCACACTTTAGGTCATCTTATTCCTAACATCCATTCAAAAAACTAAGTGGTAGCTATAATAATATATTAATAATTATATTAATTTTATATTTAGTTTTTGTAAAACTCGACCTTGTATGTAACACAAGCTATAGAAGGAACTCACCATTCTAAGTAACATAATCCAAACATAGTGTTGTGTGTACAAAAATCTAATTTTAGTGTTTCATGTAGTGAAGGAGTAACATGGTTTTATGTCTAATAAAATACAAATATAGTTCTTTCATATAACATAAGATTCATTCAGTGTTGTGTGAAATGCATAATATTGAAAGGATTAAATTAATTCCAAAAATTCCATAAAATAACAAAGTGTTGCATTCTGGTAGACTAAAAGACATGGTTTTTTTATCCAACTTCTATATCATAATGGTAATAGGTTTCATCACCCCACACAATCTTTGATTCATGGTTTTTATCCATTTGAAGTTAAAACATTTTGATGAAAAATTAGTAATATAACATCACATCCAATTCCACTAATACAAAATCCTCAAATTATAAAACATCTTTGTATCCCATAGGTGAATAGATCTATAAGAATAATTCCCCTCGTAAATTTCCTCATACCTCAATTTCAAAAAAAACACCGACCTATTACTTAATAAAATATCACCATTATTATACAAAGATCAATCACTCTAGGTATCTACACTATTTTGAAACACCGTTAATCTACTAGAATTCAGGGACAATAGCCTGGTCACCCGAAATATAATCCTTAATAGAGGGTTTAACCAAAGTAGTATTTATGAACACCCACTCTGCATACTCCTACACTAACAAACATATATCATAAAATAAACCCATCAGGCACCAGTCCTATATAGATTCTTTGATGAACCTGATAGATAAGTTCTTTCTCAATGAACAAAAAACCACATTCCCCTTCCTGGATGAATTTTAAATAATAAAGGAAAAGGTTTTAATATACTTTTCACAATGTCCAAGTACAAGTTCTAAGTCTCTCGAGGTAAAAATAAACTTTAGGATATTATGATCTGTATAAAATATAAACCACTCTTTAAAGGGGTATTGATGCTTTGTATTTAAGGCATGAATCATGGGTAACAAATATGGATCATGGGTGCGGTAAACCCTTCCATTTGGTAATAGATGATGAGATCCATAATCCATCATATAATAATCTTGCATCAATACATACCCCATCCCCATACCCAAGGTAACAAAATACACTACATAACCTTTAATAGGATCAAGAAGAATCAAAATTGAATAAGATTTCAATGGTCCCTACAACTCATCAAAATACCTGAAGCTATTATCAGCACACTCAAACTAAACAACTTTCATACTCAAATCCTTTAGGAAGGAATGTATCTTGGTTATTTCTTTAACAAATTGCCTTTAGTTTCTATTTAAACCTAATAAGCTCATGATATCATAAACATTCTTGGGCTTCTCCTATGAAATTAATGATTCAATCCTATTAGGTTTCACTAAAATCCATATCTCAAAAATAACATAACCAAAAAAACATTAATTCCTAAATATATATAACATAAATTTTTATAGATTATAAAATAGGTGAATCATCCATGGGCTTCCCAAAATAATATCCAGGTGATCTCAAAGTTCCTCTTATATCTTAGAGTACATCAAGATATCATCCATGAAAACAAACATAAATAAGTCCATACGGAAATGGAAGATCTAATTCATCAAAGTCATTAAGACATTAAGAGAAATGGTATGTCTATATGGTATGAACAAATACCCAAAATATATATATCATCTCTTAAATTTGGTCTTTCAAATATCCTTTTTTTAAATCCCTAACTAGTGACACCCTGACATCAAGTTAATTTTTGATAACTATTGGGGTTTACTAAGTTGAAGGAAAATATAATCAATATTTAGAAAAGTTTATTTATTTTTAACAGTAACCAGATTATGTTTATGATAATATATGAATTGAAAGATACTCCCATATATCATTTCATTTAAATAATTGGTTCTGTACATAGTTTCATTCTCATATTAATAAATCCATTTCATTCAAGACTTGATAAAAAATTATTAAATCAATGAGATAAAACAATTTTTATGATAAGAAGATGGGTCTAATCATTGGGAGAAGGTCAATGGTTAATAATACATCTCATTGGAGAGAATGCTAATAAAATCATCTAGAAACATCTGAGGGTATCTCTCCACTTAATCTAGAATGATAAAATCAATTATTAATCAAACTCAATAAATAAAAACCATGAAAACTGATAATAAATAAATAAAAACTCTAGATAAATGAATCATTCCCTCCCCAGATTCATGTCTCACTCACCCTTTAAGATGTGAGTGTTACTATCATGAGATAGAGATATGATCATTTGAATAAGGCATTCAATTTGATCATTAAAAATGATTATCTAATTCATACTAATGATGATATTGAAAATGTACAAGTCCAACACAAGGATATCTAACACGGACACCTTGTTAGTATGTAATACAAAACACTCTAGGCACTTAAATAATAATTATTAATTTCATCCCAATAGGGTAGACATATCCATTATAATTGGATTCAACTCAAGTCACATTATAAAAGATTCAAAAAACATTTATGTTATAAATTATAGAGATTTACTAATGTAGAACAAAGCCAAATCCATGATAGAAGCAGTAAACATTGCACCACTAATGGTGGATGGCCTAAAATTAGAGTCTTATATGTAATTTTTTAGAAAAAATGCACTAACATTGTTCATACTAATTTATAATAAACATATGAGAATCCTATTTATATAGAGATCATAATCTTACAGACTTGGAAGAATGAGAATTTCATTATGAAACCTTCACCACTAAAGAACCAACTCCACTACCTTATAACAGAATATTGAAAAGTCATTGAAGAAACCCCAAATTTTTACACATATTTTATATCCTAAAAACCTCTAGGTAGTCAGATTTATTGTTATGTATGTCTCACAATATAATAAATTTCATAATATTATTCCTTAAATAAACTACTAGTATTTAACTAGATGTCTATTTGCCACCTCTACACTACTTCCACGAAGTTCATACTGCTTCCTCTTCTGGCTGTCAGAAGAGATTTGGTAAACCCTAGAATTAGTGTGACCCCACTGAGACCTATATTCCCAGGTATATCTACCTCTTCCAACACCAATTTATCAAATAAATCCATAAACTATGTAGTAATTTGAGATTAAACATTGATATTCTCTCGATATTTAAATCCAATTAAAATTTTCATAACGTGAGATAGTTTATTGGGATAATCTCATAACACCAATGAACTATCTCAAATCTATGTATAATATTCCCTCACTAAATGATCTCCATTTTCCAGGTTTGGAAACTAAAGGGTCTTAGTCACCCTCATGATTTTTGATGGAAAATTTTATTGAATTATTTATTAATGGTGGTCTAAGAGATATCCTCATCATTATTCACTTCATACATAAATTCCCACCATATATTACAAGGAATTTATATTATATAAGTGTAGAATCAAATATTATAGGTCTTAGGAGTGTTAAAAAATGAAGGTATGCATATATAATTCTAATCCATTCCCCAAGATCTTGGGTGCCTTTATCTCCAAAACAACATGGATATATTCTTAATGAAAATATAAAAATAGTTTACAATATTTTCATGATCCATCCCACATTCTTGGACCATGGATTTGATACATTGAATCACTAATTCCTATATATAAGTTTGAACTAGATGATTTTTTGTCAACAATTTTCTTTATCACTTATCTTCTCCAATAAGAGGACCTAATTGGGGCATTATTCATAAATCCAAAGACAGAAAATCCTTTTAATAAAAAGTTAAATTGAAAAAAATATAATTAAATCAAAATTAAACAATTCAATGTACCATAATAATATACCATAAACATTAACATAAATTTTAAATGAAAATGGATGAAAAAATAACCCTTTCCTTACATTTTTTTTGTTTAGCCACATGATTTACTAAACCATAATAAATACATGAAAAATGTTACTTGAGGTATCATAGAATAGTTCATAAGGTTTCTAAACAGTATTACAGCCATGAACCAATATCATGAACCTATGGTTTCCCTCCCCATTTCACCCTAAAACTCAAAATATCTCAAAACTACTCATGGGAATAACCCAAATCATATAACCAGCAAAGAAACAAATCAAATCTAATGAAAATTCATTAAATTGATGCCCAATAACAAGATATAATTCCTAAAAACAAATTTTAACTTGATGGTTGAAATGATATTTTGTTTGTCTAAAATTTTTATATATTTACCTCTCACAATCCAATGATCCTTTCTCCTTTATGGAATTTACCCCCAAGTAACGAGCGGGATTTGATCCCATTTTGTAATGAACCAAATAGGTTTGACAAAAACCTTCACCCAGACTAGATCACCACAAGTCCTAGACAATGTTCTTGATCATCATCAGATGAAGACAATAATCATGGTATCTATATAATACAATATGGGAATGATTTCACCCTTAGAATCCAAATAACCAAAGCAATGATTCCTCCCTCCAATCTATCATGAATCTTCTATAACATGAATTTACTATACATGAAATATGTTGTTTCAATAATTGAGAATATCTAAACAATGAAAATGAAACAATAATAAGAATCAAGTATCATCACCACATCACATTACAACTGTATAAAAAATATAAAATAACAAGAATTCATTATAAACAAATTATCAAGACAACATCAATGATAGTGAGACTAATACATAGAATCCCAAAAAATCTAAAATCATATAATTCTATACAAAATATAAACTATATGAGACCAAATTTTCCACCATCAAAAATGGACCATAGATACCAGTGATCATGGATATCCACCAAATGGAATGTTAACCTTACCTTTATATTTTTCCTAAAAACCCAATATTTATACACCCAAAAGTATGTTCAATGTGTGGGGGGGGGGAAACCTCGTCCGGATACCCCCATAAATATATATAGTTCCTTTCTCAATGAAAACCAATATATATAGTTTTTAAAGCCATATTTGAAACATTTTCACTATGAAAATACATTATTTAGAAATCACCCCAATTTTACTAAAGAAGAAACTTTTTTTCGTTTAAATGATTAAATAAAGAATATATAAGAATAAATTAATCGCAAATGGAATAAAAAAGATAAAATTAACAAAAACATGGAATATGAATTAACATGTGCAATGTCTCATATCCAAAAAGGGGTTTTGGAAGAAATGAAAAGTCATCCAATCTAAATAAGGCACAACAAATATGTATGATAGGCTCTAGCTATAAAAGTTTTCCATATCTTAGTCTAATAGAAATTCACAATCTACTTAATTGAGAATGAGGAGTTTTTCGTATCTCATTATTATCCCCAAGAATTATATTCATCCCATGGGATCTCTTGGTACACTTGGGAAACATTTCCAAGATTGTTCACAACCAAGTCTATGACTTCCAATTTCCTAAGCCACCAACACGCCCAATGTCTCTCATATACCATATATTGATAATCACATAAATATTTATAATTTTAAATACAATAAAACATGTGTTCTAATAATAAATCAAGAATAAATCATAAGGTAAAAAATATTTAAAATATCCTTTATAATTCCACTTGAATCCATAAAATATAATTGAGCCATTTTTAAAAACACTATTCTTACATCAAAGAAAATTCCTTAGGAAAATACATTTAAAACCATAATATAGTCAATAAATTCAATTAATAAAATATTAAATTGGTAAACAATTATCCATAATATAATTTAAAGGAAATTTAATTAAAAACCAATGGAAAATATAAACTAATGGTAAACCATGGAAAAGTAACACTTAGTAGAAAATCCTATATTTAAATGAGATCAAAACATTTTGAAATTGATGAAAACTACTACAAATTATTAGAAGATGAGATCAAAAACCGAAATCATTATGGAATAATATTGAATATCCACTCTAAACCCTAGTTTCATACCCTATGCCATGAACGGGTTTCTAGACTCTATAGAAATGGAATAACAATGAGGAGAAGTGTGGAGATTGAATAAAATAAAGATAAATCTTTCTTACCTAAAGAAAAACTAGAAATGAAGAAAGGGAATCATGTACTGATCAAAGAGAGAAGAGTTAAAATAAATGAATGGGAGTTATCATGAAAATGAGGAGGATGAGTGGTGGTTTAAGATTATAATATATTAAGGGGAAAGATAAATTCAAAAAAAAAATTGGTAGATAGGCTACATGGATAGGACAAACTTGTTCCAACTATGTAGACTCCATTATCATTCCAAAAAACATTGTATAATTTTTGGACACTATTTAAAGGTTATAAAAAACATGAAAATAATGTGAAAAAATAAAATATCCTCCAAACACCCCTCTCACACATCTGGTACACAAGTTTTTAGTAAAAATGTGTAAACAATGTGAAATATTTGTTTCATTACTAAAATTAAAATATCTAAATCATAAATCATGAGAAGTCTAGGAAATAAATAAATAAATAACAAAATAAGACATATTAGTGACCTGAAAACTATATCACCATAACTATATAATACATATTATATCTTTATCTAATAGATAAGGGGTATATATTTTTCTCATCCATAAGGGTGAATTACAACATAAGTTTCCATTGAAAGTATCAGTCCATAATTTATTTATCATGATTATATGAGTGGGTATAAGAGATTTAACAACTCTAATTTATATTGTTACTCATTTTCTTATACAAATGGATGATATAAAAATGAATGACTATAAATAATATAGTTTTTGGATGAATTTATAGAGATACATGTGAAGATTTGTTGATTTTATATCAGCCACTCATTTAATATGATTATTAATATGGTAATTCTTGGTTATATATATTTCTATTATGGACTATGTAATAGAATGGACCTCTCTGGCCCATTACTTTGTGAAAATTAGGTGTAGGAGGTGTTTCGAGAGGTTAAGGTGACTTATCCCTATCACTTTTCCAAATATCCATTTCTGTGAACAGTTCCAACAACAGACCGTTGTGAACAGTGCAATAGTGACCTTATGTGAACAGTGACATCGGTGAACTTATGTGAATAGTTTCATTGGGAATCTTATGTGAATAGTTTCATTAGCAACCTTCTGTGAACAATGTAACGGTGACCTTAGGTGAACAGTGCAATAGTGACCTTATGTGAACAGTGCATCAGTAGCCCTAGGTGAACAGTGTCATCAGTAACCTTCTATGAATAGTGAAATGGTGAGGTTCCAACAGTGAGGTTCTAATAGTGACCTCTTTCCTTTTCCAAATTTTGAGTTCATGAAATTTGTTTCTAGAACGGTGAGGTTCCAACGATGACCTCTGCCAAATTTTGAGTTCATGAATAGTGTTTCCATAACGGTGAGGTTTCAACGGTGACCTTTTTCCTTTTCCAAATTTTGAGTTCATGAATAGTGTTTGCAGAATGGTGAGGTTCAAATGGTGAGATTCATGAATCGTGTTTCCAGAATGGTGAGGTACCAATGGTGAGGTTCATGAATAGTGTTTTTCATTTTCCAAATTTTGAGTTCGTGGAAAGTGTTTCCAACTTCCTAAAATTTCTCCCCTTTAACGTTTCCATTGACATGAAATGCATTTAAATCCTCATTTTAAGGACTCTATAGCTGATTCAAAGGATGTAACTACTATATTAATTTCTCCAAAGGCTCGGGATGTTTTTATATAGTCAAACTGCTTGGTTTAATGCGATCATATTTTAATGGAAAACCCAGCATATCGTAAACCACTACTCCATTAAATCTCTTAAAGAGATGAGATATCCTCCTCCCTAGTTATTACTCCTTGTTCTTAGGTGTGAGACACTCGAACATCCCATTCCATCATGTAGTAGTTGTGCAATCAAACTTTCCTCCAAGGATTTGTTCCGCTCCATTTTGATGTAACCAAGCAATATCGACCACTCATCGATATAAGGTATGATATATCTTCATTATTTCTGGTTCATCTCCTTCTTTCTCCTTTCCATTTTTATTGAATTTTTACCCCATGTTCCTAATGATCTTTTCTTGGGTGTTGGATGATATGGTGGTGTCTCTGCATCCTCGGGTGGATACAGTTGTCACAGGAGAAGAGATCGTAACCCATTGTGTGGCTAGTTCTCGTATAAAGAATGTAAAAAACTATTTAAGGTAGGGGATTCATTTATTCTCTCTTATTTTGCATGCAAATGTATTGTTATCATGTTTTATCCCACTGGATCACAATGGAATTGACATAATTAATATTTGAACCCGATAAATAATTTGATATCGGTCATATGATATTGCCTCTTGTTTGTCTAGATAGTGTGATATCAAAACTTACTTGTTTAAATTTTCATTCTTGATGGAAATTGGTAAAGAACGTAAAGCCGGAATTAATTGATAATTGCTTGAAAAAGATAAAGAGGCATGTGAATGAATCTGATTGATGTTTTTGTAATTTTAGGTTAAACAAATTAGTGTAGTAAGTATGTTTAATTATTTTTTATATCTTACTGATTAGTTTTACCAAATTTGGAACCTACGAATAATAAATTTGTTAATCCAAGAGAGATTAAAGAACTGGTTGTTTGATAAAAGATAATTCCTTGTATGGGTTCTGAGTTACCCTTTTTCCTATTTAAGGTCCAAGATCCCATTTGATATAATTTTTGTCTTCCTACTTCTTGTGTTGTGGTGTGTGCCAAGATGGCTATTGTGATATTTGGGGGCATGTAGGCCTATTTATTGTGGTAGTAGTTGACACCTAGAGTCGCATGATGCATTGGTTTGTGCATGTGGGTGTCAGGGAGGACATCATGGATGATGAAATGGGTTGGATGTGAATGTTTGGATTCTTACTGATTCTTATCAGTTTATATCTTCTTTATATTCCCCACTGCTCAAAGCTGCTGGTCTTTCTTACCCTTCTTCTGAAAGGGGATAAGAAGCACGGGGTATGCCATGTACTTTCTATGGCTAACTTCTCAAGGGAGGATGGGTCTATGCTCTTACTATATCTGGAAATGACTCGACGGTTAGTTATATACTAACCGTGTTGAGACCCCTTGTGTTTAGAAGCATATAATTTCTTTCTAAAATTCTTGGGAATATGGGAAAGTAATGATCTAAGTAAATAATTGAATAAATGATGTTAACACATGGGGTTGGATCTTACTGGAACAAAATGTTGAGGATACAATTTTTATGGGACAGTGGAATTTGGGTGTGATGCTAATGAAATACAATGTGAAAATTGATAATGGTTAATTTTTACTTAAATAATTATTTAAAGTAATGTGAAACTGATAAAAAGGGAAATAAATATCTTTAAATGGTTGCATGCTTATAGGATACCTAGTCATAAATGTGGCACCCGGGAGTCTGAGAGACGTCAGCTGCAATTGATTATAAGACTACGTTACGCTCATAGTGTGGTTGAGAGATATAGTATATTCTGTACTTTTTATGTTTCTATACAATACTCCACCCTTTCAATAATATAAACTAACACCTCGGGGATTCTGAGCCATGGGGGTGTTTTCCCAAACATTCTGGTGGGAGGATGGATGGCTGACTACCCCCTTTGGCCGTTCTCTCTTCTCTCAGTAGTTTATTGTACTGGTAGGAATGATGGTTAGTGTTCCCCATATATGTGTGTAGAGGGTTGTAATGGCATGTGGTTATTCACACATATATATTCTGGATATAGTATCCTATGGACTACTATAGGTGTAACGTATATAGTTTGTGATGTCCTGAGGATCCTTACTCGATGTATGGCATGTAATGGCTTGAAGTATAATACCTAATGTATGATACATGTTATATGATCTGTAGTGGATCTGGGAAACAATCTGGTTACATTCTTGCATGGATGTGGTGGTTTTTTCATGAGGTTCATATTGTGGTGCTTCACCCAGGTGTCTGCAGGAACACATTTTTTGAGAGAGATTCTTAGGACATGTGACATTGGAAAAAATTAGAAAACCAATAGGGAAGTAGTAGTAGGGTACCCTTGATATTATTTACTATATTATATACTCTTGTATGCGTTACTTGGGATAGCATCCACGGTGAGGCTGGTAACTTAGTATACTTGTTTAGGTGACGAGTTAGTTTCACTTGTTGTTCAATGTGCTTCAACATGCTTTATTTAATTTTGCACGAGAGGCTTCTGGGAGGATCTTACTGAGTATAATGTTATACTTTCCCTATGTATATAAATAGTTTTTCAGGTCACTTTGAGCATGTTTGAGATCAAGTTGGTTTATACTAGCATGGGTTTTAAGAAGTTTTCCGGGCTTTTGGTTGCTTCTATTTTTACTTTCTTTTGGGTACATGCAGTTTTCCCCTCCCAGTTGTAGTAGTTTTGCATGACATTAAATATGTGCACATGGGTTTTCATTTATATTTATATCGGAGTTAGAGTTGGTCTGTGTCTATATTATCTCTCTCTTATGCATGTGTTATCTTAGAGGGTAATGCCACCCATTTGTGTGATTATTATACCCAAGGTTCAAGTCACCAACTCGGGGCCTACTGGAGGCGGGACTTGGGGGTCATTATCTCCCTTCTCACATTGTTGGCCCAATAGGGGTACACTTTGTGGGGAGGGGTTCATGATAGAGTGGTATCAGAGGACCAGTTATGTGATAAGATGGAGTTTGGGGTTTGGCACAGGTGAGGTTGCATGGGTTGGTAGGGAAACGGTGTCAATCATGCTTAAAAAGTAATTTAAACACTGGAGACTAGTTGAGAAATTGGCGTTATGGCCCCCTATGATCTGATGTATGGACCTTTATGTTTGTAATGACTACTAAACGAGGTGATAAAAGTTGTTGGGTAGAGACCTAGGAAAGGATCATTCATCATTTTTCTTTGTTCCTGTGTTTGAATGGGTAGAACTTGGGAAAAGTTAACCTAAAATTAATAAAAGAAAAGAACTGATTAATTAACACTGAGTCTTCCATATTCCTGGTTTAGGAGCTCTAACTGTTTTTTATTTTACAGGTATGGATTCAGGTTGACGTCCTAATAAGGATCACATAGAATATATCTAGCAGGCTATGCCAGCAGATCGCCACAGGGTAGAGGGTGATGATAATGACACTTGGGGGAGGACACTCCTAATGTTTCAGCACCAGAGTATGCATAAGTATGAGGGCTCTGTTTCATATGCAGTCAAGGAAGACTGGTTGGATGAGGTCGAGATAGGCTTCAGTTCGATCCCTTCATGGAAGGAGCACTGGGTGTCCTTGGTTGTGATGATTCTGCATGGAGAAGTGAGGCAGTGGTGGTTCTTGTTCCTCAGGGATCGTGAGGAGTCAGTGATCCCATGGGAGGAGTTCTGTGACAAGTTTATAGTTGAGTTTAATTCTTTTACTATGAAGGCGTCCAGTCTACAAGAACTTCTTAACCTTTGATAGGGGAGCTCCAGTGTGCTAGAGTTTGGAATCTGTTTCATGAACCTTTAACGATATGCTTAGGACCTATTTCAAGATGAGGAGGCCAGGGAAAGTCATTTAGAGGTTTCTTTGCATCCATAGATCCATCACCAGGTCACCCCATTTATGCTGAAGTCATGTATTGAGGTGATAGCGAGGGCAGAGGTCATTGAGAGGACATTGGCCATAACTGGATTATCATAAGAGGAGATTCGGCATGATCCATCACGAAGCAGAGCTGTGGTATGAGGTTCTTGGTTTTTAGGGCAGAAGAGTTTCCGTTCAGCCAGGGGTAGGTCCCATCCCTCCGCATATCATTTCTCTGGAGGCAGCGGATCTCAATCCTATGCCAAAGGATCAGGTGATTTTTTTTTCTTGTGGTGGTTGGGGTCATCAATAGAGAGAGTGACCGACCTTTTATAGCAGTCATCGTGCACCAGGTGTTACGCTCCAGGTTTCTCCATTGAGGCAGTTCCAACAGAGGCAATAGCAGCAGGTTGCACTAGCTTTAGATCAAAAGAGGGTAGATGGGGCAGGCAGAGGACATCCTTGTGACGCTCCCCCTCCTCAGAGGGCATATCTTGGCCATGGTGGTGGTTGTCATCAGGGTCAAAGAGGTCGTAGAGGAGGTTGTGGTTAGATTCATGCTTAAGCGTTGTCAGCTCCATGAGATCCAGATGTCGTTCGAGGTACCCTTTACTTGTTTTCTACCATGGTGTATTCCTTGTTTGATTCATAAGTGACACAATCCTTCATATCACCTACCCTTGTCCATGCTTTGGGACATGAGATACAGAGGCTTCGAATGGCCTTGGCATTGACTACACCATTTGGAGGCCGAGCTGACCTGTTTCATGTATGTAGAGACCTTGAGCTAGTGTTGGGGCAGTACCGTTGTTGGGGAGATTTACAATTTTTACAAATACAACCATATGATTTCATCCTCGACATGGATTGGTGGTATTCAGTGAAGGTTATTGTGGATTGATTCAGGAAAAAGGTCAATTTCTTCGATGCATATGAAGATTCGGTGGTGTTTGTTGGAGAGATATATCCTCGAATGGGTCATAGGTGTGTTTCGTTCTTATCATCCATGATGGATGAGATGTTGTTGAATTCATTAGAGGTTCAATAGTTGGCATTTCTTAGGGTTTTAGAAGAGTGCCCTGATGTCTTTTTAGAAGAGTTTGTAGCATTACCCCCTCGATGAGAAATCAAGTTTGGGATCAAGACACAACAAGGATCATATCCTATATCTATTTCTCCATTTAGGATGGACCCTTCTAAGTTACAAGAGCTATGTATACAGATTGATGGTCTATTATAGTGCGATTATGTTCGGCCAAGTGTGTCACCATGGGGTGCGCCAGGTTTGTTCTTGAAGAAGGTTGACGACAATTTGTGATTGTGTGTCAATAATCACCACTTGAAGAAAGTGAAAATAAAGAATCGCTATCCACTTCCATAGATTGATTATTTATTTGATCAAATGATGGGTGCAAGTTGATTCTAAAAGATTGATTTTCGGTCATGATATCATCATATGGGTGTGCAGGACGAGGATATCCCAAAGGCTACTTTTCGTTTTCGTCATGGGCATTATGAGTTTGTTGTAATGTAGTTTGGTGTGACAAATGCTCCAGATATGTTCATGGGAGTGATGAAAGATGTGTTTCGTGAGTTCCAAGACAAGTTTGTTGTAGTTTATATTACTGACATCCTTATGTACTCCACATATGAAGAAGAGCATGCATAGTATCTACGCACCATTTTGGGATTTCTTTGTCAACATCATCTATTTGGGAAGTTGTCGAAATGTGATTTTTGGGCTCAAGAAGTCTGTTTCCTGGGGAACATGTACTCCCAGTAGGGAGTAGCTATAGATCCGTCGAATATATAAGTGGTTGTGTATTGGGTATCCCCCAAGACTGTGTTAGAGGTACAGAGTTTTCTTGGTATCGCAGGCTACTGGAGGAGGTTCTTAACTGATTTCTCTAGAGGTGCTACTCCTCTAACAACTTTGACCAGGAAGGATCTGGAATTCATATTAACTGATCAGTGTTAGGAAGCTTTCAAGTATCTAAATGAGAAGTTAACAAGTGATCCAGTTCATTTTCTTCTACCAGAGGAAGTTCAGTTTGATTTTTTCTACGATGCTTCGCATCTGGGGTTAGGTTGTGTCTTGATGTAGTATATATCATTTGTTTCTTATGTGTGTTGAATGTTTCATCCTCATTAAAGTAACTATGCCACCCATGATCATGAGTTTTCAGCCATGGTGTTTTCTCTAAGTTGTGGAGACATTACCTCATTTGTGAGTGCTTTGTTGTTTTCACTGATCATAAGAGCCTGAGGTATGCATTCTCCCAGAGTGACTTGAACTTATGACAACATAGGTGGACGGAGTTATTACAGGAATACGACTTTGAAATATCACATAAACCTGGTAAGGGGAATGTTGTAGATGATGTGCTGAGTCTGAATTCACATAGTGATGCCGTGCGTGAATCTGGGGACTCCTGGAGAGTAATAAAAGAACTTCCCGCATTACATATTAATATGGGAGAATTTGGCGATAGAGGTTGTCTTTTTCAGAGGATGGTGCAGTCATCTCGGGGGTAGAATGTGGAAGAGTCCTTGTTGGGGGATCTAGAGGAAGAGGTATGGAGAGACCGAGTTGTTTGTAGCGAGACCCTAGATGGTTGGTATATGGATGAACAAAACCGAGTGTTGTATTATGGAAGGATTTTTGTTCCTTTTATAATGCATGATACGGTTCTAAGAGAGTTCCATAGTTCTCCTTTAGCGGTGTATCCTGGAAAGAAAAAGATAAATCGAGCCTTGAGGAGCCAGTTTTGCTGGTCTAGGCTGAAACCTGCAGTTGCGGAGTTTTTGTCTCGATTTTTGGTGTTCCAAAAGGTGGAGGTCAAACACCATGTTCAGGGTGGTCTAATCCAGCCATTTGATGTTCCTCAGTGGAAGTGGTAGGACATATCAATAGACTTTGTTACTGTTTTAGCTCAATCTCAGGGAAGACATGATGTTATTTGTTTTTAGTGGATCATTTAAGAAAATCAGCCCACTTAATATCAATCAAGGAGTCAAGATTAGTGGATGTTTTGTTGAGCAGTATCTGGAGGAGGTGGTGAGACTTCGTGGAGTCCCAAGGATGATCATTTCTGATCAAGATCCTCATTTTACCTCTAGGGTGTGGATAGGTCTACAACATGCTTTTGGTTCTCAACTATGCCTTAGCACTACTTTTCATCCTCAAATGGACGATCATATAGAGCGAACCATCCAGACTCTTGAAGACAAGTTACGCTCTTGTGTCATGGATTTTGGAGGTTCGTGGATGAGGCACTGAGTGTTGATGGAGTTTTCATACAAAAATAGTTTTCACTCCACCATTCGTTTGGCACCATTTGAAGACTTTTATGGTGGACCTTTCTATTCTCCATTGTGTTGGACTGGGGTTGGAGAGTCACCAATTCATGGAGAAGAACTAGTGTAGAATACGATAGAGATGGTTCAGATGATTTGTGAGAGGATGAAGAGAGATCAAGATCATCAAAAATAATATGTATATCAATAGAGGATAACCTTAGAGGTTGGTTTTGGGGATTTCATGTTTCTAAAGGTAACTCCCCATCATGGGAAATGAAGGTTTGGTTGTGGTAGTAAGCTTTCTGCTCAGTTTTTTGGGCCTTTCGAGGTGTTACCTAATGTAGGATCTATGGCGTATCAAGTAAAACTTCCCCCAAAGATGAGTCGAATATATGATTTTTCCTTGTATCACAGCTCTGTCATTATCCTCACGATGACTCTCATGTCATCGATTGGGGACAGATCGATGTTAATGATGATGTGACCTTTGAGGAGTGACTGGTAGAGATCCAAGACCACAAAGAGAACGTGTTTCATGGGTGTTCTAACTCCTTGGTATGTGTCTTGTAGTGACATGGTGGCATGGAGGAGAGTACCTTAGAACATGAGACAGAGATATGTGCTCAGTACCTAGAGAGGTTTAATGTTTAACTCTTTTCATGTATCAATATAGCCTTTGGAGTTATAGATATTTCATGTTTATAATATGGATTTATTTTGTTTCTTATTGTGGATTGCTCTCTTTTGAGAGGTATAAATATGGGTGGTTGTTCGGACCCCGTTTCATTTTCCCTTTAGGTGGGTTTTGAAATCTCAAGGACAAGAATGTTTTGAGAGATATATGATGTAATGCCTAGACCTCTCTGGTCCATTCCATTGTAAAAATCAGGTGTATGAGGTGTTTTGGTTGGTCTAGGTGACTTATGCCCAACACTTTTCCAAATTTCTATTTCTCTGAACAGTTCCATCAGTGAAAAGTTCCAATGGCAGACCATTGTGAACAGTGCAACAGTGACCATATGTGAACAGTGACATCGATGACCTTATGTGAATAGTGACATTGGTGACCTTATGAGAAAAGTGTCATCGGTGACCTTCTGTGAACAGTGTCATCGGTAACCTTATGTGAACAGTGTAACGATGAACTTATGTTAACAGTGACATGGGTGACCTTATGTGAACAGTGACATCGGTGACCTTCTTTGAATAGTGTAATCGGTAACCTTATGTGAATAGTGCAATGGTGACCTTATGTGAATAGTTCATCGGTAGCCCTATGTGAATAGTTTCATAGGTAACCTTCTTTGAACAGCACAATGATGAGGTTCTAACGGTGAACTCTTTCCTTTGCCTAATTTTGAGTTCATGAACAGTGTTTCCAGAATGGTGAGGTTCTAATGATGACCTTTTTCTTTTGCCAAATTTTGAGTTCATGAACAGTGTTTCTAAAATGGTGAGGTTCCGACGGTGTGGTTCATTAACAGTGTTTCCAGAATACTGAGGTTTCAATGGTTATGTTCATAAACTATGTTTTTCCTTTTCCAAATTTCGAGTTCATGAACAGTGTTTCTTGCTTCCTACAGTTTCTCCCCATTAACATTTCCATTGACGTAAAATGAATTTGAAGCCTTGTTTTAAGGACTCTAAGGATGATTCAAAGGCAGTAACTCCTATATTAATTTATCCTAAGGCTCTGGATGTTTTTACTTGGTCAAACTGCGTGGTTTAATGTGATTTACTTTTAATGGAAAACCAAGTGTATCTTAAACCACTACTTCGTTAAATATTCTAAAGGGACGAGATATCATCTTTTCTAGTTCTTACTCCTTGTTCTCGGGTGTGAGACACTCGAACATTCCATTCCATCATATCATAGTTGTGCAATAAAACTTTTATCCTAGGATTTTTTCCACTTTGTTTGGATGCAACCAAGAAATATTGATCAATCTTCGAGATAAGGTACGATCTATCTTCATTATATCCAGTTCATCTCCTTATTTCTCCTTGCATTTTTATTGAATTTTTACTCTATGTTCCTAGTGGGATTTTCTTGGGTGTTGGCCGATGTGTTGGTTTCTCTACATCCTCGGGTGGATACAGTTGTCATAGGGGAAGAGATCATAACCTGTTTTGTGGCTCATTCTCTTATAAATAATTTCAAGAACTTTTTAAGGTAGAGGATTCATTTCTTCTCTCTTATTTTGCATGCAACTGTATTCTTAGCATGTTTTATCCCACTAGATCACAATGGAATTGACATAATTAATATTTTAACACGATAAATAAATTTATGTCGATCGTATGATATTTCCTCTTGTTTTTCTAGATAGTGTGATATCAATGTTTTCTTGTTTAGGTTTTCTTTCTTGATGGAAATTGGTAAAGAACAAAAAGCTGGAATTAATTGATAATCGCTTGGAAAAAGGTATAGAGGCATCTGAATGAATCTGATTGATGTTGTTATAATTTGATGTTAATCAAATTGGTGCAGTAAGAATGTTTAATTATTTATTATAGCTTACTAATTTGGTTTCCCAAATTTTCAATATAGCATCCCGTCTTCTTATAACATAAAATTTCATTACATTACACAAAACTGAGGATCTTTAAGGATTAGTGTCTTGGAAACCAGGAACATAATACATGAAAACAACATAAAGCATTATTCTTAAACACTTGAAAGGCTTCTCCTTAAGTTCATTTTAGGTTCATTACTGCATCTCATAACCTGGGGACATACATCAAAAGAAAGGGTGAGCAGAAGGCCCAGTAAGGGACACAAGAGGAACACTTTACATGTGAACTTGATATACTTCAATAAGGACATGAAAAGAACTTTAAGGCATGAGAAAGAAATCATGAGGAATTTCATAATAAAAATAACATTTTTCATAAGTTGAAGATGTGGCTACATCATTTAACATAGACAATCATGAACATATCACCAAGTTCCATCCGCAAGGTGTCATTTGAAAATTACCAAGGTTATTCACCAAGGTATCGTAAAAATTGTAATCTCTAGTGGTTACATCATTACCCAATGCATTGGAGCGCTATCATGGCGCACCCTTAAATTTGCCTTTATTATCATGTGAGCCACATATATCATCATCAAAAATTTCATAAATAACCCATATATCATAAAATAAATGGGTTTCATTTCATAATCATAACGTTTAAAAAAACTGCTTTAACGACATGATCCTTACGTCACTTTAAACCCACGGAAAGGGAAAGAGGGTCTCATGTATGTAAATCCAAGAATTTAAAATAGAACATTTTGATATATATGTGAATACCCTTGTAGAAATAAGATCTTTGAGTATTCACTTTATAACATAAAATAATTTTGAGAAAAGAGAGAGGCATTTTGAGACGAAAATTCTGCAGCATAACGGCTATGTTTCGGGGTTTTAGAAAACATTGAAAAGAGAGGGGACATGGGTCACCCACTCATAAATGATCCATAAAACAGTAGGGTGATAGAATAAGAAGGATATATTTACATGGTAATGAAGTTTGAAGGACATACCATTTGAAATGAAAAAGATGGAAGGAAAAATAATTAGATTTCTCTTATGAAAATTCAGCAGCCTAACAACGTCACTTAAACTTCAATAAAAATGAATTGACAAGATAAAATAGGGTATCTCATAATATGAGAATAAGAGATCAGTATGGTTGATATATATATCATACCCCAACATAACAAAAAGGAACTTGAAAGACTTGACATGAAAATCGAACTTGAAAAATGAGAAGGGTGAAAGAATCCCTTAAAAATTCGGCAGCCTAACGGCGTCACTTAAACTTTCATAAAATGAAATGATGATAGTAATAGGGGATCTCTCATCATATAAAAATGAAAAGGGCAGTAAGAGGAATATAAAAGAACATCCTCTCACATAAGAACATGGATCATAAAAGGAATGACATAAAAGTAATTACATGAAAAGAAAGAGAGGGGTCGGATCCCTTACCTTAAAACGTGACTCTTGAAAATCAAAGTTTTGGACCTTGAGGGATTGGGGGCACCTTGCGAGGACTCCTTGGAAGGTTAGGAGACCAGAACTTCGTTGGGGGAGAGTTGGGAGTAAAAACTAAAGGAGGAAAGGGGTGGGTATTTATAGGGAAAGTGAGGGGACAAGGCATTAATGGCCAAGGGACACCTCACTAGTGGTTTTGGCAAAACCATGGGCTTGCCCATGGTATTTGCCCATGGTATTGGCCACTTGGGACACCTCATACGTTATCTTAATATTCATAATTCGACCATATTGAATATATACTTAATACATCATTTAATGATGTTATTAAACACCCGTAACTTAAAAACTATATTTTCACTATTCATCGAAAATTCAACTTTCTTAGAATAATCCCAAAATTTCACCTTAACCAAATATCAATGCTTTGATTTAAAAAATGAAGTCATTTTTATAAAAATAATTTTCTAAATATTTTTAATTTAATTTTTAAATAAAAAACACTATTCATCAAGAATTCATTTTTTTCAGAAAAATCCCCAAAAATTACCTTAACATAATATCGATGCTCTGAGTTCAAAAATAAAGTCCTTTTTATAAAAATAATTTTCTAATTATTTTTAATTAAATTTTTAATTAAAAACACTATTCATCCGAAAAAACTAATACTTGACTAATAATTTATGAAACCGTTATTTACCCATTTTATTGAATCACATTACTTAATCTAGGTGTCTAAATTATATTAAAACTTTCTTTGAGTGAAATTACTAATCCATTTGGTCACATTACTATTCCTTAGCGTAAAATCACTATTCATAATTTACTATTCATCAAAAATTAAGTTGATCTTATTAGACTCCAAATTCCTTACTGAACACTTTTGTAGAAGACTATTTTTCGAAAATCATTACACATCATTAGTTATTTAGGGTTTTCATAAATATTTTAAAATATCATTTTTTCCAAAATTCATCAATAAAATACATCCTAAAATTATCCGGACAAAAGAAATTCCACAAACATCACTAAAGGAAGAGATCTCAAATTATTCACCCGAAAGGATTACACAAGGAAGCTAGGGTCTCGTCACATAGCCCCACATAACACCGACATAAGACCTAAGTGTAAGGTGTGCTATGGTGAGAGAATCTGAGGGAGGCTCAGGTAACATTGACCTAGTAGTAATCTCTACTAACTTGAACTTCTCCCGAAGGCATTTTCGTTCAAGCTTGACATGCTGGAATTCAGCTTGGGCTTGGTCCAAAGCGAAGCCCACAGATGCTACCTCCTTCCCAAGCTATGATAAGTGGGCTTCATAAGGCTCGAGTCTACTGGATGAAGCCATCGACTCCTCTTTCTGCATTAACCACTCACATATTATTAAATCATTAAGAGTAAGTTAATATACTACTCAAAAAGACTGGGTCGTTACATTCTTCCCCCCTTAAGAAATTTCATCCCCGAAATTTATACTTGAGGCCTAGTTGAAATGGTGAGGGTACTTTTGCTTCATTGTTTCCTCAGGCTCCCAAGTCGCTTCTTCATATTTATGATTCCTCCACAACACTTTCACAAGGTGGGTAGTCTTGTTTCGTAGGACATTGTCTCTACGGTCCAAGATCTCCACTGGCTGCTCCTCATAAGAGAGGTCATTTTCCATTTGTACCACCTCTGGGTTCAGTACATGTGAAGGGTCGGTTATGTACTTCCTCAAGAGAGATACATGGAAGACATCATGAACTTGAGCTAGGTTCGGTGGAAGTGCTAGACGACCGGCCACTACTCCTATGCGATCAAGGATTTCATAGGGGCCAATGTACCAAGGGCTGAGCTTCCCTTTCTTCAAAAACCGCATGACTGTCTTCCATGGAGAAATTCGAAGGAAGACTTTGTCACCAACACCAAACTCCATGTCCCTTCGACGATTGTCAGCATAGCTCTTCTACCGACTCTGAGCAGCCTTTATGTGTTGTTGGATGGCATGAACCTGTTCTATCATTTCTTGCACAAGATCAGGCCCAAGAAGCTTTCTCTCACCAGTTTCATCCCAACAAGTAGGAGTTCTACATCGCTTTCCATACAGAGCTTCATAGGGTGCCATCTGAATACTCGAATGGAAGCTGTTGTTTTAGGAGAACTCAACTAATGGGAGGTGTTGATCCCATTTACCTTTAAATTCAATTGAGCATAATCTCAGCATGTCTTCGAGTGTCTGAATAGTCCTTTCAGATTGGCCATCAGTTTGAGGATGAAAGGCCGTACTAAAATTCAATTCAGTATTCAGAGCATGTTGAAGACTTCTCCAGAATTTTGATGTGAATCTTGGGTCATGATCAGATACGATGGATAGTGGTACCCCATGCATCCTTACCACTTCCTTCACGTATATCTTGGCAAGCTGATCCAGAGATAAATCTTCCCAAATAGAGATAAAATGGGCTGTCTTGGTGAGACGGTCCACAATAACCCATATCTCATTGTTTCCTTTGGATGTTTTTGGGAGACTAGTTACAAAGTCCATAGTGATATTATCCCACATCCATACTGGTATGGGTAGCGGTTGTAATACCCCCTTAGGAAGTTGTCGTTCTGCCTTTACTTGCTGACACACCAGGCACATTGTAGTGTAATCAGCAATCTCCCTCTTCATGTTATCCCACCAATAATGATCACGAATGTCTCTATATATCTTAGTGCTTCCCGGATGTATAGAGAAAGTAGAGCTATGAGCTTCATCCATCAGTTCTTTCTTTATCTCCGGAATAGATGGAACACATAGTCTTGTACGAAATTTCAATACACCTTCTTGATCAATATTGAAATCAGGGAACTTCCCATCCTTTACAGCCTCAAACTTCTCCTGCAGCAAAGGATCTTCTTTTTGAGCCTTCTTGATCTTCTCTAGTAATGAAGGTTGAGAAATCATTTGGGATAGGGTTGATGATGTCCCTTTCCTTATAATTCCCATGTCCATTTTTACTAGATCTTTAATCAAGGGATCTCCTAAGATCCTCATTGTTGCCAGAACAACAGGATCTTTCCTGCTTAACGCATCCGCGACTTTGTTTGCTATTCCAGGGTGATAATGAATTGAACAATAATAGTATTTAATAAGCTCCAACCATCTCCTTTGTCTCATGTTCAATTCTTTCTGTGTGAACATATACTTTAGACTTTGGTGATCAGTGTATATATCACATTTCTCCCCATAAAGATAGTGCCTCCATATCTTTAGAGAAAAAACAACAGCCGCCAGCTCTAGATCATGCGTAGGATAATTCTGCTCATGAATCTTCAACTGTCGAGATGCATAAGCAATTACCTTGTCATTTTTCATGAGGATGCACCCAATCCCTTTTAGAGGTACATCGCTAAAAATAACGAATCCTTCTCCGATAGAGGGTAGTGTTAACACAGGTGCAGTAACCAATCTCTTCTTCAGCTCTTGGAAACTTTCCTCGTATTCCTTTCTCCAGATGAACATAACACCTTTTCGAGTCAACTTGGTTACTGGATTAGAATGCCGTGAAAAGTTTTTCACAAACCTCCTATAATATCCCGCTAAACCAAGGAATCTGCGAATCGCAGTTACTATTGTGGGTTGAGGACACTCCTCCACAACCATTGTTATTGCATGGTCAACTGAGATTCCTTCATTGGTTACGATGTGCCCCCAAGAAATCCACCTGTTGTAACCAAAACTCACACTTGCTGAACTTCCCAAAGAGCCTCTCCTTCCGCAGAGTTTTCAATATAACCCTTAGATGATCTTAATTTTCCTCACGACTTTTTGAATATATCAAAATATCATCAATAAAAACAACCACAAAGTTATCAAGGTAGTCCTTAAAGACTATATTCATCAAATCCATGAAAATAGCACGAGCATAAGTCAAGCCGAAGGGCATAACAGTAAACTCATAATTCCCATATCTTGATCGGAAGGCAGTCTTTGGAATATCTTCCTTTTTCACCCTCAGTTGATGATAACCAGATCGAAGGTCAATCTTAGAGAAGAATTGAGCCCCGCGAAGTTGGTCAAATAAATCATCAATTCTTGGAAGATGATATCTGTTCTTCACTGTGATCCCGTTTAGTTATCTATAATCAATGCATAGCCGCATTGATCCATCCTTCTTCTTCCCAAAGAGAACTGGTGCTCCCCAAGGAGACACACTCGGTCGGATGAACCCCTTCTCCAACAAGTCTTGGAGTTGTTTCATTAACTCTTCTAGATCCACATTTGCCATTCTATATGGAGTCTTTGATATCGGTTGAGACCCAGGTACGAGTTCAATGGAGAACTCTACCTCTCTTTCTGGGGGAGGTCCAGGTAACTCCTCAGGAAATACATCCATGTATTCCAGAACAATCGGAACATCTTCTATTTCTATGCTCCCTTTTCCTTCTTCATCATCACCGATTAACTCCATAAATAAAGCTATAGGAGGTGCTTCTAGATAGGGATCAGTTCGGGATATCTCTCCTTGGAAGATAACTGTAGGTCGTTCATTCAAGACTACTGAGATTTCCTTACTTCTGCATTTGATCTTAGCATTATACTTTGAGAGCCAGTCCATCCCTAGTATAACGTCGAATTCCAACATGGGAATGACTAATAGATTTGCGATAAGATCGTGCTCACTATGGTAAACACTAGAGTCTCTAAACACTATTGATTCATGGATAATCCCACTTGGAGTCTTGACTGACAACTTTACCTCAAGCAATTCGGGGATTGATTCTATATTCTTTGCAAACTTGGAAGAAATAAAGGAATGCGTAGAACCAGAATCAAATAAAGTACTTTCTAGTTTTGAGAGGACGAAAAGAGTACCTGCTACCACATCATTCGGAACTTCAACTTCAGTTGTTGTGATAGCGAAAGCATGACCTTGCTCCCTTGGCCTCTGCTGAGGTTGATGTTGATTCCCCTCCACCGCCCTCGGATTTGGGAATTGATTAGCAAAGTGACCAAGCTATCCACACTTGAAGCATGTGACTTCGGGTAGGGCCAGAACCATCTTTCCTCTGTCGTTAGTTTTGGGAAGTTTAGGCTTCACATCACTATGACAATTCCGAAAAATATGGCCTTCTTTTCCAGACCTATAGCACTTACCACTTCCGATCAAGCATTTCCCCGAATGCTTCTTCCCACATTTATTGCATGTGGCATGTTGCATATGCTTTCCACATCTTTCCTGATCAAAACTTCTTCCCAGGCTTGGTTCTAGAGTTCTCTTCTTCTCATTAGATTTGTGACACCACTGTGTCTCCCCAAACTCTAGTTCAACTTTCATCGCACTTCGAACAATTTCTTCATAGCTATCATAGTCCCTGTTGGATAGATTCTTCCGTAGATGAGGTCGTAGTCCACCAAAGAATCTATCAACCTTCCCATTAGGGTCCATGACGATGCATGAGGTATAACGGGAAAGCCTTGTGAAGTTCATCTCGTAGGTTCCAACTGATTCATTCTCCGTTTGCTTCAGCTCGAGAAATTCATTCTCCATTCTCTTTCTCATCGAACGAGGGAAATACTTATTAAAGAATATTCCCCAGAACTCTTCCCACTCCATAGCTTCCATCTCTCCCCGTGGCTTCGTGTTTTTGATCAATGACCACCACTGATCAGCTTCTCCCTCTAGGCGGTAAACAACAAGGGTGACTTTTTCTTGTTCCGAACAATGAAGTACATAAAATATCATTTCAATGGAGCATATCCATTTTTTCACAACCAAAGGGTCAGTAGATCCACTGAATGTTGGTGGTCGTTGGCGCATGAAGGACTCAACATAAAGTTGTACCCTTCGTGGTGAGATCGGCCTCTCAGCTTGATTCAAGTTATTACTCATAACTTGAGTCCGTTGGTTCATCATTCGCATGAATGTTTCCATTCCGGCTTCCATTGGAGGGCCGTCAACACATGGTGTATTGCGGTCACCATCGGCACGGTTCCTCCTATTGCCCGCCATTTTATAAAAGAATAAAACCTTAGTGAGAAACTTATTTCATCTATGAATCTTTTAACTAAGACTTCATGCTTAGACAATTACAAGTTTCAATAATTCCTTCATAATGATTCATAAAAAGATTGTGTTTAACCAAACATATCCCCCGAGAGTTTCGTAACCAAGAGTGCAGCAAGGCCCGTTATCGTGCACCAGTTCCCTTTCGAGTCTAGCTCAAAGCGGTGTTTTTGGGTTTTACCCCTATGTACATTTGTGCCAGAGCCGCCTCTACCTACTCATATCCAGACATGGATGTATTTGTTTGATAAACCACTTACTCAATACTTACCAAAATACCAGGAAGTTTTCCTATATTTAAACTTTTCTATAGGGTTATTCCTAAAGTTTTTATATCCTAATTTCCACAAATAACTAAACCATCCTTTGATACCAACTATAGCATCTCGTCTTCTTATAACATAAACTTTCATTACATTACACAAAACTGAGGATCTTTAAGGTTTAGTG
Organism: Viscum album; assembly: GCA_963277665.1. Classification (NCBI taxonomy): domain Eukaryota; kingdom Viridiplantae; phylum Streptophyta; class Magnoliopsida; order Santalales; family Viscaceae; genus Viscum; species Viscum album. The sequence continues at coordinate 1,626,043,241 of OY728161.1, read as the reverse complement.
TCTTGGAAACCAGGAACATAATACATGAAAACAACATAAATCATTCTTCTTAAACACTTGAAATGCTTCTCCTTATGTTCATCCTAGGTTCATTACTGAATCTCATAACCTGGGGACATATATCAAAAGAAAGGGTGAGCATAAGGCCCAGTAAGGGAAACAAGAGGAACACTTTACATGTGAACTTGATATACTCAAATAAGGACATGAAAAGAACTTTAAGGCATGATAAAGAAATAATGAGGCATTTCATAATAAAAATAACATTTTTCATAACTTGAAGATGTGGCTACATCATTTAACATAGACAATCATGAACATATCACCAAGGTCCATCCCCAAGGTGTCATTTGAAAATTACCAAGGTTATTCACCAAGGTATCGTGAAAATTGTAATTTCTAGTGGTTACATCATTACCCAATGCATTGGAGCGCTATCAGGGCGCACCCTTAAATTTGCCTTTATTATCATGTGATCCACATATATCATCATCAATCATTTCAAAAATAACCCATATAGCATAAAATAAATGGGTTTCATTTCATAATCATAACGTTTAAAAAAACTGCTTTAAATGATCCTTACGTCACTTTAAACCCACGGAAAGGGAATGCGGGTCTCATGTATGTAAATCCAAGAATTTAAAATAGAACATTTTGATATATATGTGAATACCCTTGTAGAAATAAGATCTTTGAGTTTTCACTTTATAACATAAAATAATTTTGAGAAAAGAGAGAGGCATTTTGAGATGAAAATTATGCAGCATAACGGCTATGTTTCGGGGTTTTAGAAAACATTGAAAAGAGAGGGGACATGGGTCACCCACTCATAAATGATCCATAAAACAGTAGGGTGACAGAATAAGAAGGATATATGGACATGATAATGAAGTTTGAAGGACATACCATTTGAAATTAAAAACATGGAAGGAAAAAAATTAGATTTCTCTTATGAAAATTCAGCAGCCTAACGGCGTCACTTAAACATCAATAAAAATGAATTGACAAGATAAAATAGGGTCTCTCATAATATGAGCATAAGAGATCAGTATGGTAGATATATATATCATACCCCAACATAACAAAAAGGAACTTGAAAGACTTGACATGAAAATCGAACTTGAAAAATGAGAAGGGTGAAAGAATTCCTTAAAAATTCGGCAGCCTAACGGCGTCACTTAAACTTTCATAAAATGAAATGATGAGAGTAATAGGGGATCTCTCATAATATAAAAATTAAAATGTCAGTAATATGAGTATAAAATAACATCCTCTCACATAATAACATGGAGCATAAAAGGAATGACATAAAAGTGATTACATGAAAAGAAAGAGAGGGGTCGGATCCCTTACCTTAAAACGTGACTCTTGAAACTCAATGTTTTGGACCTTGAGGGATTGGGGGCACCTTGGGAGGACTCCTTGGAAGGATAGGAGACCAGAACATCGTTGGGGGAGTTTTTGGGAGTGAAAACTAAAGGAGGAAAGGTGTGGGTATTTATAGGGAAAGTGAGGGGACAAGGCATTAATGGCCAAGGGACACCTCACTAGTGGTTTTGGCAAAACCACGGGCTTGCCCATGGTATTTTGCCATGGTATTGGCCACTTGGGACACCACATACCTTATCTTACTATTCATAATTCGACCATATTGAATATATACTTAATATATCATTTAATGATGTCATTAAACACCCGTAAATTAAAAACTATATTTTCACTATTCATCGAAAATTCAACTTTCTCAGAATAATCCCAAAATTTCAACTTAACCAAATATCAATGCTCTGATTTCAAAAATGAAGTCATTTTTATAAAAATAATTTTCTAAATATTTTTAATTTAATTTTTAAATAAAAAACACTATTCATCGAGAATTCATTTTTTTCAGAAAAATCCCCAAAAATTACCTTAACATAATATCAATGCTCTGAGTTCAAAATTAAAGTCCTTTTTATAAAAATAATTTTCTAATAATTTTTAATTATATTTTTAATTAAATACACTATTCATCTGAAAAAACTAATACTTGACTAAAAATTTATGAAACTGTTATTTACCCATTTTATTGAATCACATTACTTAATCTAGGTGTCTAAATTATATTAAAACTTTCTTTGAGTGAAATTACTAATCCATTTGTCACATTACTAATCCTAAGCGTAAAATCACTATTCATAATTTACTATTCATCAAAAATTACGTTGATCTTATTAGACTCCAAATTCCTTACTGAACACTTTTGTAGAAGACCATTTTTGGAAAATCATTACACATCATTAGTTATTTAGGGTTTTCATAAATATTTTAAAATATCCTTTTTTCCAAAATTCATCAATAAAATACATCCTAAAATTATCCGGACAAAAGATATTCCACAAACATCACTAAAGGAAGAGATCTCAAATTATTCACCCGAAAGGATTACACAAGGAAGCTAGGGTCTCGTCACATAGTCCCTTATAACACCGGCATAAGACTTAAGTGTAAGGTGTGATATGGTGAGAGAATCTGAGGGAGGCTCAGATAACATTGCCCTAATAGTAATCTCTACTAACTTGAACTTCTCCCGTAGGCTTTTCCGTTCAAGCTTGACATGCTAGAGTTTGGCTTGGGCTTGGTCCAAAGCGAAGCCCACAGATGCTACCTCCTTCCCAAGCTCTGATAAGTGGGCTTCATAAGGCTCGAGTCTACTGGATGAAGCCATCGAATACTCTTTCTTCATTAACCATTAACATCTTATTAAATCATTAAGAGTAAGTTAATATACTACTCAAAAATATTGGGTCGTTACATTCAACCTATGAATAATAAATTGGTTAATCTAATATGGATTAAAGAACTGGTTGTTTGATAAAAGATAATTCCTTGTAGGCTTATGAGTTACCCTATTTCTTGTTTAAGGGCCAAGATCCCAATTTATATGATGTTTGTTTTCATACTGCTTGTGTTGTAGTGTGAGCCTGGATGGCTGTTGTGATATGTGGGGGCATGGAGGCCTATTGGTTGTGGCAGTAGTTGATGCCTAGAGTGGTGAGATGCATCAGTTTATGCATGTGGCTGTCAGGGAGGACATGAGGGATGATGAAATGGGTTGGATGTGAATGTTTAGATTCTTACTAATTCTTATTAGTTGTTTACATGATTTAGATTCCCCACTGATAAAGGCAGTTTCTCTTTCTTACCCTTCTTCTGAAAGGGGTGAAGATGCGTGGGGTATGCCACATGCTTTCCGTGTATAGATTCTCAAGGGAGGATGGGTCTACACTCTTTCTATAGGAGGAAAAGACTCGACGTGTAGTTATCTACTCACCGTGTTGAGACTCCTTGTGTTTAGTAGCATAGAATGATTTTCTAGAATGCCTAGGAATATGGGAAAGTAATGCTGTAAATGAATAATTGTATAAATTATGTTAAACCATTGGGTTGGAGCTTGTTGGAACAAAATGTTGAGGTTACAATTTTAAAGGGTGAATGGACTTTGGTTGTGATACTAATGAAATATAATGTGGAAATTGATAATGGTTAATTAGTGTTTAAATAATTAATTAACATAAAGTGAAACTGGTAAAAAGTGAATGAAGTAAGGGAATAAAGCCCATTAAATGGTTGTGTGCTTATATGATACCTATTCTTAGAAGTGGCAGCCCAGTGTCCGAGCGACGTTAGCTGCAGTTGAGTCTAAGACTTGGTTATGTCCATACTGTGGTTGTGAGATATAGTATATTCTATTCTTTTTGTGTTTCTATATGTTACTCCACCCTGTCAGTTAGTGCAACTGACACCCAGGGGATTCTATGCCCGAGGGGTATTTTCCCCAATATTCTGGTGGGAGGATGGAGACTTACTATACCGGTTTAGGTGACGAGTTAGTTTCACTTGTTGTTCATTGTTCTTTAGCATTATTTCTTTACTTTTGCATGAGAGGATTCATGGAGGATCCTACTGAGTATATTGTTATACTCACCATGTGTATATAAACTATTTTTAGGTCACTTGGAGCATGTTTGAGATCAATTTGGTTTCTACTAGCTTGGGGTTGCAGGAGCTATTCGGGCTTGTAGTTGTTGCTGTTTTTACATTCTTTTGGGTAGTTACAGTTTCCCCTTCCAGTTGTAGTAGTTTTTCATGGAATTACATATTTGAACATGGGTTTTCATTTATATTTCAGTCCAAGTTGGAGTTGGTTGGTGTCTATATTATGTCTCTCTTCTGCATGTGTTCTCTTAGAGGGTAATGCCTCCCATTTGTGTGATTACTATACCCTCGGTGCTAGTCCGTAACCTGGGGCCTACAAGAGGTAGGACATGGGGGTCATTATTTCCCTTCTCAACATGTAGGCCCTGGAGGGGTACACTTTGTGGGGAGGGGGTTGTGACATCCTAGGAAGTCTCACTTTTTTGGTGTGAATGGTGTTTTATTTATAACTCTAATAGATACCCTAAAACTGTTTTAGAGTTTATAATAAAGTATTTATGTATGGTTATTTTCAAGGTATAACATATGATTTGATATATGGTAATGTTGATGATAGATTTCAAAAATTGTTTTGGAGATATCCAAAAGTATTTTTAGGTATGTTTTAAAAAAGTTATTGTATATGATATAGTATAAGGTGATATGACACAAATACTGTGAGGCATTATTGTAATTGGGAGATTGAAGAAGATATAACCTAAATACTTATTTAAATATGATGTATAATTGAATATTTCATAGTATATGAATATATATCATATAATTTTACATAGAGAAGCCATGTTATATCACATACCATTTTGTTTGGGTATATCATAAGGCTTAAAATAGATATTTCATTCAACTACATTAAGATTTTAGTATCATAAAACATGTATATATTTTATTTTATGGATCATAATGTAAAATTTTCTTAGTATTCTGTTATTGATAAAGTATTCAAATGTTAATAGTTAATTTTTAGATTCTTATAAATATTGAATGTCATTAATTGTTTTTGAAGATAAAATGAATAAGAGAATAAAAGGTAGTATTTAATATTAAATACATGAAAATTTGAAGTATAACTCATAAATTATGTAAAATATGTGTCAATGAATGAAGTATAGGGGAACATACTTAAAGAATATATAAAAGGTAGTCACTATAAGACGGGGACTACCGAGTCCTATTTGATTTCTACTGGCTCTACCTCTCCCCAAATATCTCTTTCTCCTCTATATTTGGACCACTAAGGTACTAGAATTCTTTTTTATGTGAGGTTATTACCACTTGAACTATAGTTGATTCATTTCACTTCCCTTTAAAGAAAGGATTTTATGGTTTCTTCATATATATCATTATTAAGAGCATGATAGAAGATTGTAGTACTTGCCTTCATTGGTGAAAAAAAAACAATTCTCTTTCTATATATATATATATATATTCAATTTCATTCATGGTCCATCTTGGGTTTTGTATTTTTTGGTTACTTATTCTACCCATAATTAGTGTCAATTGATAATTATAACCATATTTCTACCACTGATGCAAGCCACTGGGTGGATTGAGAACAATCAATAACAACTTATAGGAGTCTAGTATAACATAATTACAAATATTATTTCTAGGATGCAACACCAAAAATACATCGATAGGTCTACAGTAGACCACCAAGATGATTCCATAGGTCGAAATTGCTCTACCCTTGATAATAACAAGGTGGATGATATAACATCTATGACACTATTTTGTTTGATAATGCACTATTGATATCACATCATAAGATTGCTGAAGCACCACCTACATACTAGATCTAGGTGGATAAGGTACCATTAGTACATCATGGACAAGGTTGGTTGAATGTAACACCAAGAAACATCACTGTAGAAATTCACCAACTATAAGCATTAACATAAAAAAATTTAGACATTTAATATTTTTAGGATTATGCACTTAGATCACCAACCAACACCATGATTCGTGTCTCAAATATATCACCTCTATACTACCATTTTCTCAATCATTTTTCAAATTAGTAATAGATTAGGTCCACTCATGAGGATATTTAGGTCAATTCATAGGCATATGAAACCCATTCTAGGACTAAATCCAAGGTTCTATGTCAAAATCTTAATACCAAATGTCTATAGTGAAATTGGAATCACTACCCTTCTTCTAAGGGACCCCTCTTTGGTATAATAATCCAATTTATACTTTGATAAAGAAATAGTTCACATTGGATTATATTCTAGGGGATGCACAAAAAGTGGAACTTAATATATTTCATATGATGCAAGAAACATATGTGAATACTGGTGGGAAAGAAAGAGACACCTACCAAGGTCTAATTGGGCAATTCTTGTCAAAAACCACAATTTGAATTATATTTAAATGATAGAAATAAATGAATCAAGAAAAGGTAATAAAATTTGGCAAAATCGATGATGCATAATAAATAAGAAAATTAAATGACGATTATAAAAGGATTCATAACCCTATTAGTGATGAAATACTATAATAGATGGGATCCAAATTCGACCATGAATGAATGAATTCTAGAAAATGGAATATTGAATAAGGGTTAAGGTATGGGAAATAATGGTTTCTTTATGAATAAAATATATGGAATTATACATATTAATAAAATAATTTATTAAATTGATTATTTTTAAAATTTGAAATCCCAGGACATGATCCCACTGGGAACTTACCATTTATCCACTGAGTACTAAGTAGCCACTAGGTATATTTTCAAATGTCATCAGATACTCGATCATCAACCTGAAGCTATTGGCTCAGTTGCTATCTCCACTGAGTCCCCACACTACAGGAAAAACAAACTTTTGTGACGAGCTATTATCAATGGGATAATTTCCCATCGCAAATAGTCCAATCCAGAAATTATTTTCGATGGGAGGGGAGTTGTCCTGTCGCAAATACCTTGTTATTTGTGGCGGGTTTTGGTGGCCCGTCGCAAAAAAGTAATGCGCGGTTTGCACGCCAAACCGCGGTACGATTATTTGCGAAGGGAGGAATATTCTCGTTGCAAATAGTTCGTCGCTCGGAGGTATTTGCGACGGGACCCATCGCAAATACCTGACGTCAGTAAATGGGTTTTTTGGGACGAGAAGGTTATTCGCGACGGGGGAACTCCCCCATCGCAAATGGTTCGTCGCTCGGAGGGTATCTGCAACGGGACCCGTTGAAAAAACCCGGCGGTGGAAAATGGGTTTTTGTGACAGGATGTTACCCCATCACAAAACGTGTGTCGACAGGTACCTTTTGCGACGGGGCCCGTCGCAAATACCCTTTTCACCACCGACATCAAATAATGAGGGAAAATGTTTTTGCAGCGGGCCACGTCGCAACAGGTACTTGTTGCGACGGTTTTCCCGTCGCAAAAGGACTCGTCGCTACTAATCTAACCTATATATACGCCCATCGGTTTTTTCAAATCCTCCTCTCAATTCTCAGTTTCTCTCTCTCTCTCTCAACCCTATTTTCAGAGTGAGAATTTGTTTGAGTTAGTTCTTTTTTACGAAGATGTTTTGAGGTCGTCTACATAAATAGAAGATAAAGTTTAAAGGTATTTATATTTTCTTTAATTTAATATTTATTTCATTTTTTATGTTAATTTTAATTATTTTTGATTATTTTTAATTTAAGTAGATTTAAATTTTTTTGTTAACAGTATTTAATTGTAATAATAAATTAAAATTATTAGTACTAATTTTTAGTAAATAAGAATAATTAGTAATAAATATGAATAATTAGTACCAAATTGGAATAATTAGCAATAAATAGGAATAATTAGTAATTATTAGGAATAATTAGAAATAATTAGTAACAAATATTTATAATTAGCAATTAATTGAAAAAATTAGAAATAAATAGGTATAATTAGCAATAAATAGGAAGAATTTGTAATAATTAGTAATAATTGGCAATAAAGAGTAAGAATTTGGAATAATTAGGAATAAATAGGAATAAATAGTAATAAATAGTAATAAATAGTTATAAATAATTATAAATAAGAATAATTAGTAATAAATAGAAATAATTAGTAAAAAATAGTAATAATTAATAATAAATATGAATAATTAATAGTAAATAGGAATAAATAATAATAAATACTAATAAATAGGAATAAATAATAATCAATTCTAATAAATACAAATAATTAGTTATAAATAGGAATAATTAGTAAAAAATAGGAATAATTAGTAATAAATAGGAATAATTAGTAATAAATAGGAATAATTAGTAGTAAATAGGAATAATTAGTAATAAATATGAATAGTTAGAAATAAATAGTAATAAATAAGAATAATTAGTAATAAATATGAATAATTAGGAATTATTAGTAATAAAAAGTAATAATTAGGAATAATTAGTAATAAATAGGAATAATTAGGAATAATTAGTAATAAATATGAATAATTAGTTCTAATTAGGAATAATAAGGAATAATTAGTAGTAATTAGTAATAATTAGTATTAATTAGTTGTAATTAGTAGTAATTAGTAATAATTAGCACTAATTAGTATTAATTAGTAATAATTAGCAGTAATTAGTAGTAATTAGTAGTAATAATTAGTAATTAGTAGTAATTAGTAGTGATTAGTAGTAATTAGTAGTAATTAGTAGTAATTAGGACAAAATAATAATAATTGGGACTAAATAGTAGTAAACAGGAAAAATAGTAATAAATAGGACTAAATACTAATAAATAGTAACAAATAGTAATAAATAGTAATAAATACTAATAACTAGAAATAAATAGTAATAAATAATAATAATTAGGAATAAATAAATATAAATAGTAATAAATAGAAAAAAATTATAACAAATAGAAATAAATAATAATAAATACTAATAAATAGAAATAATTAGTAATAAATAGGAATAATTAGTAATAAATAAGAATAATTAGTAATAAATTGGAATAATCAGCAATAAATTGGAATAATTAGCATTAAAAAACATAATTTGCAATAAATAGTAATAAATAGGAATAATTAGTAATAAATAGGAATAAATAGTAATAAATAGAAATAATTAATAATAATTATGAATAATTAGTAATAATTAGGAATAATTAGTAATAATTAGGAATAATTAGGAATAATTAGGAATAATTATGAATAAATATTTAGAATTAGAAATAAATATGAATAATTAGAAATAAGTAGTACTAATTAGAAATAATTAGTAATAAATAAAAATAATTAGTAATAAATAGAAATAAATAACAATAAATACTAATAAATAAAAATAAATAGTAATAAATATGAATAATTAGTAATAAATAGGAATAATTATAAATAAATAGCAAGAATTAGGAATAATTATAAGTTAAAGTAATAATTAGAAATAAATAGTAATAATTAGAAATAATTAGTAATAAATAAGAATAAATAATAATAAATATTAATAAATAAGAATAATTAGAAATAGAGAGGAATAATTAGTAATAAATTGGAATAATTTGAAATAATTAGTAATAAATAGTAATAAATAGTAATAATTAAGAATAATTATGAATAATTAGGAATAATTATAAATAATTAGAAATAAATATTTATAATTGGAAATAAATAGGAATAATTTGAAATAAATAGTAATAATTAGAAATAAATTGTAATAAATAGAAATATTTTGTGATAAATAGGAATAAATAATGATAAATAGTAATAAATAAAAATAATTAGTAATAAATATGAATAATTAGGAATAATTAAGAATAATTAAGAATAAATTTTTATAATTAGAAATAAATAGGAATAATTAGAAATAAATAGATATAATTAGAAATAAATAGTAATAATTAGGAATAATTAGTAATAATTAGGAATAATTAGGAAAATATAGGAATAATTGGGAATAAATAGAAATAAATAAGAATATTTAGTAATAAATAGGAATAATTAGTAATAAATAGAAATAAATAGTAATAAATAAAAATAATTAATAATAAACAGGAATAAATAGAAATAAATTGGAACAAATAACAATAATTAGGATCAAAGAGCAATAATTATGATTAATTAGTAGTAATTAAGATTAAATAGTAGTAAATAGGAATAATTAAAAATAAACAGAAATAAATAGAAATAATTAGTAATAAATAGGAATAATTAGTTATATATTGGAATAATTAGAAATAAATAGTAATAAATATGAATAATTAGGAATAAATTCTAATAACTTGTAATTATATGGCATAATTTCTAGTGGATTGACGACACTCCTTTTTCTCGATGAATCACCTGCTTTCAACATTCACCGACTCAAAACATTATGAAAAGTATGCTTCTACATATGCATATCCAATATCATATGCACGATTTTGAATATGCATTCATAAGACCACATTTTTCTTAATGTGTTGAGGTGGTAATAGTTGCAAGAAGATGATTCATCAATGAAAAGGGGGATCTTTTATCCAATGACTCATTTACTTGCTTCCTTCTCACACTGAAATCACAATGAAGAAACTCCTCAGAGGTACGCTTATACATTCTCGTATGCACAAGAATGAATAAGCGTACCTCTGAGCAGATTCTTCATTTTGATTTTAGTGTGAGAATGATGAAAGTAAATGAGCCGTCACACAATAGAGTACCCGTCAATCCACTGGAAATTTGGCCACCTAAATTTATTGGTAATTATTAAGTAGTTGTTGTAATTATTGATCTTCATTTTTATGATTTCAAATTATTCAAAAATAGTGATCATTTATATTTTATTGAAATATATAGAACAAGGAAATCGACATCAGTCATTATTAAATGATTGCGCCTGTATAAATCAGTGTATAAATCCAAATGATTCTGGTTTAAATCCTGTATATATTGAGGGTGTTGAGGGTTTCTTATCATTTTCATAATCAAAACCAGAATATGTTTCAGAAGTCACAATTAAGTGCCCTTGTAAAAAATGTGCTCCTAGAACACTTGACACATTTGACAAGTTTGTTGGACATCTCTTTCGGTTTGGTTTTTAACAAGATTATGTTTTTTGGTATCAACATGGTGAAAACAGTTCCAGAGATGATATGAATAACATGATTCATAATCCATCACGGTTTTAAAATTTAGTACATGATGTTGCATGTCCATCTGTTCAACAAACTGAAACTCAATATGATAGTGATTTAACTCATGAGTTGGCACCATATAAATTTTATGAGTTATTGAGGTCTATTGAGGATGCATTATATCCTGGATGCAAGATAAGAAAATTAGAAGATGTTGCAAAATTTATGCCTATTAAATCAGATAATGCAATGTCAAACAACTATTTTCATCAGATACTTTCTTTGGTTAAAACACTATTAGCTGAAGAAATGTGTTTCCTACAAATTTATACGAGGGAAAGAGGCTGGTTTGTAATCTGGGCCTTAGTTATCGGAAGATTCATGCATGTACAAATGATTTCATCATATATTCTGGTGGAAATGAGTCATTGGATAGTTTTCCCACATGTATAAAATTGAGGTATAAAGAAGCTCAACTAGGGAATTCTGGATCGATTCCAGTAAAACAGTTGAGATATTTCCCCCATACACCCAGGTTACAACATTTATTTATGTCTCAGAACACATCGTCAAATGATGTCTTGGAAGAAAACCAATATTTCAACTAATAAAAGATTAAATTATCCATCTGATGGTGATTCATGGAATCATTTTGACCTTCTATATCCTTCTTTTTCTTTAGAAGCCCAAAACGTGCGATTCAATATTTCTACTGATGGTTTATATCTGTTTGGTTCTTATTGTAGTCAGTATTCATGTTTTCTTGTCTTCATAACTTCGCAAAATTCACCTCCATGGATTTTGATGAAGGAGCCCTATATATTTTTGACTCCATTAATCCTAGGAGATCTGAAAAAGAATATTTATTTTTATTTGAATCCATTGATTGATGAGTCAAATTCATTGTGGAGTAATGGTGTTAGTACATACGATGTTTTTGCGAAACAAAATTTTATATTGAAAGATGCATTGATGTGGACGATTAGTGATTTTCAAGCATATTGCATGTTATCTGGCTGGAGTACACATGGTTCGAAATCATGTCCTTACTGTAAGAAATACAATAAAACCTTTGTGACTGTCAATGAAATAAACCTTTCTATTATGAATTTCACCACAAATTTCTTCCAACCAATCATCCTTTTTAGAGGAACAAATATCATTTCAGAAAAGGTACATTTGAATAGGATGGACCTCCAAAGATGATCTCAGGTACAGAGTTAAAATCAGTTGTATTTTCATTACCTCCCATCACATTTGGGCCAACAATAAACCAAAAAAAATTAATGGCTTTGTGAAAAAACATAATTGGATTAAACGAATCATTTTTTGTGATCTTTTATGTTAGTATGATTTTTTGGTCTGTCACATGTTGGATGTCATGCATATTGAGATGAACTATTTTGATAATTTATTTCATACAATTCTAGATCCACCAGGTAAGACCAATGATACTGTAAAGGGACGATTAGATCTTTCCCAAATTTGCAGGTGACCAGAACATGAACTATTTGAAAATGTTAGATCACAGAGGTTAACGAAGCCAAAAGCAGCTTATACATTGTCCAAAGAGAGTCTCATATAATTTTCTCATTGGGTTACAGATTTGAGACTTCCACATGCTTGTGCATACAATTTGGGTAGATGTGTTAAGAATGGTTATATTACGGGATTAAAAATTCATGATTGTCATGTTATAATGGAAAGACATATTCCGATTGGATTTAGAGGCTTGTCTAATTCTATGATTTGGGATTAGATAATAGAAATATCATATTTTTTTGAGAAATTTGTGCAGTTACAACATACTACGATTCCCTAAGCAAACTAGAAGAAGATGTTGCTGTAATTATATGTAAGCTAGAAAAAATCTTTTCGCTGGATTTCTTTGACTCAATGGAATATATGATATTACATTTGCCACATGAAGCTAAATGCGGAGGCCTCGTACAGTATCGATGGATGTACCCATTCAAGAGATGCATGCAGAAATTGAAGAAAAAAGTACGTAACAAAGCTTTAGTTGAAGGCTCAATTGTTGAACCTTATTTTCAAGAGGAAATTTCTTTTTTCTGCTCTCATTATTTTGAATATCAATATCCCTAAAACACAATCACATGGGATGTAATGAGGGAAATTTTAATGATGAAATTGAAAATTAATTATTATTCTTCAATCAACCAATTATTGGTTTCGAAGGAGTTTATGAACAATGGATTTTAGATGATGAAAATCACAGAGCTCATACATATGTTCTGCTCAACTGCGAATAAATGACATCAGTTGTGTTGTGAGTGATTCGATCATTTATTCTATAATTTATATTGCAGTATGTAAACTTATTTTATTTGTAGGTTATATGATAATCATATCAAGAATCAACTTTAAAAAATTATAGGAGCTGCTCTTGAAGAACGTAGACAAAAAAAATTCAATGGTTTCAGAAACTGGTAACATAAATTATTGATGGTTTAAAATAAATTCTATTTATTATTTATCATATTGATAATTTTATTAAAAAATATTAAGTGTCTCAACATGCTGATAAAATTGATAAGAGACTGTTTATATTGAGAAACCCACCATCCAAAATAGTTAAATCTTATAATTCATATGTGGTGAATGGTTTTCGATTTCATACACGTGTATATGGGGAATCAAAAAAATGTAATGAATAGTGGAGTTTTCTGAGAGGATCAAATCACAAAGAAAATGAAGTTGACTTTTATGGCATTCTGGATGAAACTATTGTGTTGTGTTATCTAGTACATAATTACATAACAATGTTTAAATGTCGGTGGTTGGATATTGAGAGAGGCTTTCATGTTCATCCGACTCATGGAACCGTCCATATTTAATATAAAAGTTTTCTTGCAGTAAATGATCCATTTTTATTAGCTCAATAGGCACATCAAATTTATTACGCAAAGTACTGTGCTACTTCAAGATACTTGTGTGATTGGTGAAGCATAATAAAAACGAAATCTCAAGAAAATTAGTTTACTCAAACTGAATGTGGTTTCGCTATAGTGGAAGGAATTGAAATTTTTCAAGAGACTACTCAAAATCCATCTTTTTCATGAAGAGATTTGAATACCGATGATGGCACCCAAAAATTAAGGATGGATGATGACGAATATGTTAATTTTCAAAACACGTCCCCCAGGGCCCATATCGTGACTACCCCAAATCCGCCTTCCATAGGCCAGGGTCTGGCGACTAGCACCAAAGACATAAATCACTAAACTGGAAAGGCATTTCCTTTATACCTACAAAAAAACACAATAGAGTACACAATTGGAAGCAAAACACTAAGTAAAACTGAATACAAAAGAAGTGATGGAAAATATAAGGGTCCAGAAATACAATCACAACAGGAAAGTACAAGTATAACTGAAAAGTGAGTACAATTGAAGAAAAGTAAAGTAGCTAATAGGTCGTCCTCTAGGGTTCCTACCTGAAGGATAGGTACAGATGGTCTCCTCAACACTCCCATCCGTTCGTCTCCTCTGTCTACCATCACACCGAGTGGTCCACTTCTGGTTACTGTCCAGTCCTGGTACTCTCTGCCTCAATCAGCATTGTCCGTCATCTGCAACCAACACAATGAGGTGTGGGCATAGACTGTGTAGGGGTGAGTATAACAAAACTCAGTAGAGACCCCGAGGCCCTCAAGGTCTCACAAAATCCAACAAGGATAAACCAAAAGGTAAGGAAAAAAAGATAACCATTACTTAGCTATATGCCCATACATATACCTAAGTTATCTAGTAACCCATCTCAATCAAGAGAAAATCACAAAAGTCATTGACTTAGCACAAACCAGAATTTCATTCTAGGGGGTAGTTTCAGGTATCAACCCCAGTCACACTGTCAGAACCTCGACTGATGGTGTACTCCTCCTCTATCGAGTACCGTGGGCCTTCCGCATCACACAGAGGCACTTCCCACTATCCTTGGACTACTGAGGTACTCATCCTATCGAGTACCGTGGGTCTGCTGCGTCACACAGAGTCTCTCCCCAACATGGGTCTACCGTGCTCACACAGAGGCAATCCCCCTCATAGCCTGCCGAGGTACTCCTCCTGTTGAGTATTATGGGTCTTCTGTGCTCACATAGAGGCACTATTTACCGTGGGTCTGCTGCATCACATAGAGGTGATCCCCACTAGGCTAATCGAGTCACTCCAAGTCGAATTGGTCAAGCAGTAATTAGGTGTCATCCTGCTAATCGGTGTCCGTAGTGACATTGGATTACCAGCTTCAAAATGGAATCCTCAAGAACACTCAACTAGTCATAGATGGACCGGAGATCAGTCTACTAGAACCATCTCTAGCCTCACAAATGGTTAAAGAGATCAAAACTCCTCATCAAGAGGTACTTTTTCTTTATCATGTCAAAGTTCTAGAAATTATAATCCATTCAATATGGAAACATTTTATCCTCCTTTTTAATGAATATCACTGGAGAATCCATGGGGGACATAGTGGGTTAGAAAAAAATCTTCTATCAAAAGTCCTAAAAATGAAACAAAAAATCTCGGAGCTCAATAAGGGACATACGATATTCATGAATATGATATCAGAGTGGACTCATGATGCATTTCATTTCAAAACTCCATATCCCACCTTAGAGTTAGTCACATAATGTCCTCATGGAAGAAATTCATAAAATCCTCCAGGACTGAAGAAATCTATATTTCTTAAGAGACTACTACTATAAGGGATACACTTTCCAACATATGGATAATGGGATACAACCTCCTTCTTGAAAAAACCAACCCATATCACCATTAGGACACTCTATCACATAAATGAGAATCATATCCCATTAGTGTGAAAGAATATAACTCATATGTGGTGATAATTAATATTGGATTGAACCACGGACAACCAATCCATACCTAAGAAAACATCATATGATTCCATCAGGATGACCAAATTTTTTCTAGAGAACCTATCTTTACCAAGTGATAGCTTACACTAATAGAAGGTAAAATATATGGAAGAAGTGTTCCCTTAGAAACCTCAAGATATAAAAATTGAGCTAAATCCTCAACTAGGAGCTCCATATCTCACACAAGAAGTAAAGACATAAATGGAATGACTCACACCTACATCTACTTTTACTGACGAAATGGTAGAATAAAAACAGATCATACCGATAATCATCTCGTGTTCTGCTGGATTATACAGATCCGGATACATGAGCCTAACATGGACCACCTCTTGATGGTGGTGGTGGTTGAAGGATCTCATAGAATTTACACCACCCGTATCATTCCACCTAGAGCTCCACATTCTCTTATGCTAGCTCTTCCTCAGTATGGGCCTCCTTACCATCTTCTCGGAGATATGTCATCATGGTGCTACATTAGTTATGGTGGTCTGCTTTTCATCTATCTACACTCCTCATTACATCAAGTTAATAAATCACGTGATAAGGGACTTTCATCATCACATTCATTTCACCTCTCCTTCTATTTTACATTATCCCCCTAATATTCCCCCAATTCCATGCCTGAGCATGATACTAGTAAGATCTACTACACCGAGATCCAATCGACTGGAATCTATAAGCTGATGTAGATGACTCAGATCTATAACACCCACTATTGGATCCAGCTATCTAGTGTCCCTCTAACAAGAATATCTCCATCACCATCACCTTCTATAACACCCCATCATTGGTGGGAATACACAATGTTACTAAAATCACATTGATGTATATTTGGAGACACTACACAAACTTCTATGCTTATAAGTAGCCATCCAAAATCATGTTAATGCAGTACCACATAAGGTATGCGAACCTCATAGAATACTCAACCACTATCATCTCTCCCTATTATAGATCCAAAAGACCCTTAATCTAATCTATGTGGAAGTAAGAGGTGTATTACTACCCAGAAAATAGCTACTGTAAGTCTGTCCAAGAGAGTGTCAACTCATTATGTATCTGTTTAAGAAGAATCCCCCAGTATTCAAGTACTCCATGGAAAATGATTCCTTCCAGTGCAACCACCTGAGCATTTAGTGTTTAGATAATCTAGAAGGCATGGATCATCGACCCCAGCTAATTATCTACCACTTGGGGATCAATCTCACTATGTAACCTCAAAAACCTCTGATGTTGGAACAGATCGAGTGCGCTAATCACTCCCACATCCTTATCTTGGACTTCAAGTATGGTCTTATACTCCACCACTGGGGGTGCTTCTACATATACAATTGGAGGAAATACCTCAGAGGGTTTCCCCTAAATTGAGGCCACATCACTCATCAGATCACTATCACAATCCGATATTAGTATCACAGTAGGTTGGCATTACGAAGGCATCCTAAAAATTTAATCATGACCTGCAATGCTCATATGAGAATATATATATATATATATATATATAATGGAGAGCTGACTTGATAATGATAGTCAATATACAAAATCCTACTTGATTCATTTACAATTTGTCACTACAACCAATGTCTCTATATGTCGATTCAAAAAAAGCGTAGTCATATTCTTGGTGAATAGATATATCGACCACCACACCATCACTGGGTTCACTAGCATGAGGGATACAATTGATACACTTCGACACTTTTCCCTACATCCCAATCAAATTTTTATAATGGGACTACTCCAAACATCAACCCAAGGATCGAACCACATCTGATACCAATATGTCATGAACTGACCCAATGGGACTCCAGACACAAGTACCCAAATCCCACCTCCATAGGCCAGGGGATTGTGACAAGTTCTATAAGGTATAACTAATATGGGAGTCATTTTCATAGAATACCTATACACACACACAAGAGAATATTGATGTAGATGTTAAGAAGAATAAATTGAAATGATGAAACATATTTAATAATAAACATATATAAAAAATATCAGAATAATACAAAGAGTACAACTGTGTCAATGGAAAATAAAAGGAAAAAATACACGACCAACAAAAAAGATGTCCCAAACTGAGAAAACTGGAAAAGTAAAATGTCGAGGGAGCCCAGCTCTAGATTTCAAAGCTACGACCACCATTCATAGTCAAATATACAAGGTATTTCCTATGCTCCCCTATAATCTCCTCTAACTGATCTGTCATCTATATAAGACATTACATGTATGTAGAAAACCTAGGTAGGGATGCATACATACATGCCTAGTAGGATTAAACAAATGATAAAGGGGGAGCATTAAGAGACATGATAGATATAGAGAGCTCAACCAAATTTAAGAGAGTAACAAAATTTGATTGCAAGGATATATATATATGTGATAAAAAAGATTAACCCAAATGAGAGAGAAAGGGGATCTTCATCTCAAAGCCCAACCCAAGAAAGAATTCAAAAAGTTCCAAAGGTCCATCATTGATTCTCTATATCTCTTGAATATGTAGAGTTGAAACATCCAAGTCATGAAAAATCATTCCATTAAACTATATTGTTAAGGATCATAATATAAAGGTAGAGGAAAAATGCCCTGGTATAATATGAGGGTTTTGCTCCAGTTGATAACTAGAGGATTCATACCCTGTCCCGATGGGACAATGACACTCTAATGGTCATGGAGTATTTCCATAGCTCTAAAAGATATTTTCACTCAATAATAATGAGTATATGACCCATTTTCAGTACAACCAAGTGTATTCCAATATAGTAGATAACTAGAGGCCCCATAACCTATCTCAGTAGGAGGGTTTCACTATAGTTTTTGATAAATGACCAATTCCCTACATATAAGGAGAGTGCCACTCTATTACTAGATAGAGAAACCATTCCATACCTAGTATAACTGTGCCACTCTAGTAGTGGAGACCCATACCGTGACATTTTGAGAGGGTTCCACTCAGTATATGGGTCATGGACCTTTTTGATTCCCAAAAAAAGGTCCACTCTAATATTTGGTAGAGGAACAATTCCCATCCCAGGTGGAGGGGGCCACATTGATATCTCATGTTATCCTTCTCGATCCTTATCACCATCCAGCATCTCCTAAATAAGAATCACACCTATAACACATCTCATCATATCTCAAAATCTACTATAGATGACACTATTCTGTTCTATGTGAAAAAAAACATTGGATATTCTACTTGCAAGCCATAATCTGAGTCCAAATTAAGGGCATATGATAGGTAGAAGTTTAGTCAAATTGATATTAGTGGTAAATGACTTGTAAGGGGACCCACACAGTGTAACGCCCCGACCCCAGCTAATAAGAGTCGGTGCATTACTTCGTAACATTGGCATGATCACAAAAGATCATGTCCCGAAAGACCGATTAGTTTAGTAGCCTTGGAAACACTAGATACATTCATAAACGTTACATTACATCATAAAGTGAAAAACTAAAATAACATAGTCTCCATTTCCAATAGTCATATCCCCTTAAGACTATCCCTGCAGGTCAATCCTAAAATACTTCTTCACATCCTGGAAAAATTAAAACATTGGAAGGGGTGAGCTCAGATGCTCAGTAAGAATAAAAATATTGCGGAAGCTTTCATAAATAAACATTAACATTTAAGGTGATGTATAACTAAAACAAAAGCCTTTTAAACATGAACATCAACATAATATGGAAAAAGTAAAATGAGATATTCCCATTTACTTATTCACATGGATATTCTACTGGTCGAATAATCACATGCAATATCAATAACCACTTTCATAATGATGGAATGCAGAATGCTGGACTATCATAACCATGTAGCCAAGGCCTCGTGCCAAGACCACAAATAAGATTTTGTCAAGGCCTCGTGCCAAGACACTAGTTTGTCTCATGAGACCTACCGGTGCATCGAGGAGCTATAGCGGGCTCCACCCGTCACTTATTAAGTCCAATGCATTCCTCATATGAATAGGTTTAAACATATCATAAACCATAACATAATCATATCACATAAAACATTCATAAAGGAAACATAACATTTCAACATTTCAATCACAAGATATCAATACAACACATTGATATAATAAAAACTCTTTAAAAACCATTTTCAATAACAAAATAAAAGAATGTTAAAACATTGTATTTATTTTTCATAAAAAAAAGTTACGGCTTGTAGAGGAAGCCGAAACTCAAATAATGGTCACAGTGGCGGAGAAGTCGTTGTCGCCGCATATGTACGGAATGAAAAACATTCCCTTTTTGTCATTTAGTAAAACACTTTGTATAAAAAAGATTTCTTTTGAATAAACGTAAAAGTCAAAGGGGTTTATACACCGTATAAAAGAAAGTTGTGTATAAAACAAAATATGCCTCAATGAAAGGAGATTGAGAAGAAGTACTTAAAAAGGACATTTTTAAAATAAAATAGATCTATTATGTGTATTCACTATAGGTACACATTATGAAAGTAAAAATACAAAATAGGACATAATAATATCATGACATAATTTGAATGTAGGAGATTAACCCAAAGAATGGAAGTTGGGTTAAGAAGTTCCCTTACCTCGTGTCCGACTTGACTCAACCGTTCTTTAACCTCCTGAATAATAAAATAGAGTTAATATCTACCTTATTAAGAACCATTTTCAATTTCATTATCCTTTTTATATCACTTATTACAATGTTATGAACGTTATGTAATTATTTAAGTTAACAACGGTCGTTTTGTTGATCTTTGGTACTTGAGTCAACAATAAACTTCTTATAATTACAAGTTGTTCATGTGGTGAAATATCCATTATATCCAGAATTATATTCATGATGTAGATATCATATATATCATATATATCGAGTATATACATTCATTCATAATATTACGTAACATTTAGAGGTAAGAAATGAAATGCACCGTTCATGGAGACGGTAAGCCATACGTACGCATGAATGCTACTTTCATTTCTATTTCATATTTAATGGAATGAAATCATAATGATATAAACTTAAAATATAATTCCAGTACAATATAGAATATAATACCATTTACTCCATCCTTTATACATCCCACATATGGTATTAATGATTCAAATCACTTTGAGGGGGCGGTAGTCCGCACTTCCTAAAATAAAATTATCGTGTTTACCCATAATGGAAATCATAAAGATATGCCATAAATGAGAAATAAAGAAGCATAAGAAAAACATAAACATAATATATATATCATATATGAAAATAGTTTCATCATAATGGCCACCTTTCAAGGTGTTATATGAGTGTTGAACAATCATCGTTTCGTGAGGTAGTATTTCGCCACCCAAAGAAACCGAATGTTCTTTAACCAATAGATGTAGGTGTGTGTAAGTGTAGCTCGAATATTCGTTATAACAACATCCTAGTATATTGAGGATACTGGTGTTGTTACAAAAGAAATGAATAAAAAGATTTTATGGGGTTGGAGAAGCAAAATAATACAAAATAACATAAGAGAAGACATTACCTTAAAATTGGGTAACTCATTTAATTTGAGCCAAAGGCTTCTTTGGGAAGACTTCTGCCCAAAGTGAGGCTTCTAGGAGTAAGGGAGGGAAGTTGGGAGATTATTTGGGAAGAGTTTGGCCGAGCCAAATGGCTTGAAAGTGTGAATGAGGTGGTATAGGTGGGGGCCTTTTATAAGAGGAGAGGAGGGGCACTCTTGGAAAGTAAGGAAATGTTACATTATTATACAATTCTTTTTGGATTCCAAAGGTCCCACACTTATATAATTCGAGGATAAGTTGATAAGGGTTATATATATACTCATACAATAGGCTTTGGAAAAGTGTAAGCCTTATATTTTACATTATCGTTTTATTTTATTTAAATCGTTAAATAATGAGGTCATCGCTGCATCATCATGATGTCATAAATAATTTAATTTATTTAATGTATAAAAATTATAAAAAAAATAATATGATGTAGTAAATCTTTTTATCTTTCGAATGACTATTTATAGTCAAAATATGACTTGTATAACCCCATGTAAAAATTATTTTAGTAAAATATTTCATGTGTGTGTCATTTTTTACTTTAACATTAAATAAAAGGTATTTATGTCATTTTCCAACTAAAGTGGCTCCATGGGGTCCCCATGTTGACCCATGGATTTTCTTGGTCGGACATGGCACATCCAATGAGGGTAGGACATGTGTCAAGCTCATCTCATCTTATTAAAACATTATTTTTACCTTAAACTACACAAATTACCTCTAATCGCGATTAAGAACATAAAAGTTACTATTCACCAAAAATTATTTTAATCTCATTGAACCACATTTTACTTATTAATGACAACCATGTATGTCAGATTTTTGAAAATCAAATCATAGAAGTGGTAATATTTAATTTAAACGAAAAATCAGTTTTTATAAATACCACTTAGTGGTTTCACTATTCATCAAAATTGAAGTTTTTCAGAAAAATCCCAAAAATTCACCCTAAGCTATATCTGATATTCCGATTTCAAAAATGATGTCTATTTTACAAAATTCCAAACATATAATTTGCATTAATTAATTTTATAATTAATTCCCGCTGTCACAACAAATAGCGTGTTTTTAAGAAACAATTTATATCAAAAGATTGACAATTGTTCATGCCCAATTTCAATGTTAAATTAATTCTAATGACCACCATTGGATAAAATGGTAAAAATATATTCTAATTATACTTTAAAACCACTATATATTATAATTTATCACAATAAATTATTTTGATTAAAAAAGTTGTTTTAAGTATTTTTCACTATTCATAAAAAAATTGGAAGTTCTCAGAAAGTTACAAAAAATTCAACTTTGGATAATTTCGATATTACGAATACAAAAATGAAGTACATTTTGAAATATAAAATTTCTATAAATTTAAAAAGTGTTTATTACTATTCATAACGGCTACTTTGATTAGTCGCAGTGTGTTAGAACTCAAACTTGCATATAGTGCAAGCTATTGCATTATTGAAAGAGAGGCGTATCATGGAAGCTCGGGGTGTTACATTCTCCCCTCCTTCAATAAATTGGATCCTCGCAATTTGAAATTTTTCTTTGAAAATAAAAGGTTGAAAATAGAAAATACCTTTATGGAAAACCCACATCGGAAATAAGGTTAATAAAATTTACCCTTAATAAGAGGGAAAGAGAAATGAAAAAGTCACCACCAAATTATGATCTCGATAAAGAGAACATTGGTGGAAATTAGAGAAATATAATTGGAGGAAAAACGTAAATATTTGTAGGGAGTGATTGAGGTCATCAATCACAAACAAGTGTAAAATTGAGGACCTCAAAGCCTTCAATCTATGTGGATTTAAAATATTATTAGTTCAACAAGACATAAGGTATTAGGATAACACATTTTTTTTGTTTTAATATCCCTTTAATAAAGTTTAAGAATTTATTCATAGAATAAGAGATATGTATATATATATTTATGCTTGACAAGTAGAGTTTCATCCTTCAACTAATTTCTACCACAAACTCATCTTTCACTCAAAAAGATAATAGAACTCAAAAATATTCTATTTATCCTAATTTTATAAGGTTCAAAATATTACCACATACCATTTAGATTAGGAAAATATTTTGTAATAACCAGGGACTTCCTGTAGGCTAGTGGTAGGAAATAAAGGCCTGTCGCACTATGGTTGTGGGTTCGATTCCTGCATCTTTGTCCGACGCGACGGGTTATGCCCCACCCTACAGGTTGTCCTTTTCCTAAAACTATAGTATTATAATATTCCAAAAATAATCTTCAGAAATGTTTTAACCTTAAACAATACTATCCAAAGATCAACTTAATCCATTCCAACTTTTATAGTTATCTAAAATACCTCCGTCCAGACTTTCTCTAAAAGGTCTCTAAATTCCAAAATCAATTGTATCATCAGATTCCCCAAACAAAGTAAAGTTTCTCTTATTGTCACATACTAAATATATGATTACCTTCATCATATTAAAACCATACTGAAACAACAAGTACTGTAGTACAATCCTTATATATATATCACATTATTATAATAACCAGAATATAATCCATGAGTCCAAAAGCACCAATACATTAATTATTCCGCTTCAACTGTAGTAATAGCATAAGATTGTCCTTGATCCCTTGGCCTTTTCTGAGGTAAGTTTCCCTGACTCTTAGGACATTCATTTGCATAATGCCCCATTTCTCTACAATTGTAGCATTCAACATTGATAGCCTCTTTCATTCCCTTACAAACACGTGCTTGGTGACCTTTTTCTCCACATTTATAACAAACTCCCATTCCTTTTAGGCAAGTACCACGGTGATTCTTCCCACAATTATCACATAATGGAAAATCCTTCTTTCCCTTTTTCCTTTTATCTGTCTCTTGCTCCACAGTTCTCTTCTTCTCTTGCTTTACTTTATTGTCATAAGACTTAGAGAATTCCTTTTCTGTCTTGATAGAACACAAGACTATATCTTCGTACGTTGAGAAAGATTGTGATACTAATGCTCGATGGAGAAACGGTTTTAACCCATCAAAGAAACGATCAATCTTACTTCTTGGGTTACGTATATAATCTGCATCATGCCTCGCTAACCTTGTAAAGTTAGCCTCATACTTTGCGACATTCTCATCCTCCTTCTGCCTCAGACTCAGAAATTTCCTTTCCATATCTGCTCGATGGTCATGTGGAAAGTATTTTTCCATGAAAAGATCTTTGAACTCTCTCCATTCCGTATTTGATACTTCTTCATCTTCCTTTTTGTTTTGAATTAGTGACCACCATTGATCGGCATCTCCAGTGAGGCGGTAAACTGCCATTATAACCTTTTCCCTTTCACTACTCCCCAAGGCGTGGAATATTTTCTCTAACGAGTTTATCCATTGCTCAGCTACTAATGGATTTGTACCCCCATTAAATGTTGGTGGTTGTTGCCTCATGAAGCGGTCTAACATTGATCCTCCACGTTGCGGATTA
Source organism: Viscum album (assembly GCA_963277665.1). Taxonomy (NCBI): domain Eukaryota; kingdom Viridiplantae; phylum Streptophyta; class Magnoliopsida; order Santalales; family Viscaceae; genus Viscum; species Viscum album. The sequence goes on along the minus strand of OY728161.1, from coordinate 1,626,018,364 downwards.
GGGTGCTCCATACGAGTAAGGTTATTATTAATAACCCGAGTGAGTTGTCCTAGTATGGTAATACGTTGATCAGCACCAGTTGTATCCCCAGATCCACAATAATTATCTTGAGTAGGAGGGAAATCCCTACACGGAGTGCGTGCATTGATACGGTTTTCATTCCTTCCACTAGGCACCATTTCTAAACAATGGCATAAACTAGATTAGTTTATGAATAAAAATACATAATTCCATACTTGTAAAATACTTAACATAAATTGAACTATTTATGGATATAATCCATAATCATAAAAAAAAGTTTTCTTTGAGGAAGTATACACTCATAACCCTTCATAGTGGTTTGTAAGGAAATAAGAATTATCCTAAGCATATCCCCTAGGAGTGTCGTAGCCAAGAGTGCAGCAAGGCCCGTTGTCGTGCACCAGTTCCCGTTCGAGTCTAGCTCAAAGCGGTGTTTTCGGGTTTTACCCCTAGGTACATCGGTGCCAGAGCCACCTCTACCTGCCCGTATCCAGACAGGGATGTATTGCTCGGAAAATTCACAAAATCTCTACAACAACAAAATTCTAGGAAGCTCTTCTATACTAATCCTCAAAGTCTATCTTTGGGCTATGTGCTCTAATCAGAGTTTATCTAAATCTAGCTTCCAAGGTTAGTACTAAACTGCCTCTGATACCAACTGTAATGCCCCGACCCCAGCTACCCAGAGTCGGTGCATTACCTCGTAACATTGGCATGATCACAAAAGATCAAGTCTCGAAAGACCGATTAGTTTAGTAGCCTTGGAAACACTAGATACATTCATAAACGTTACATTACATCATAAAGTGAAAAACTACAATAACATAGTCTCCATTTCCAATAGTCATATCCCCTTCAGAATATCCCTGCAGGTTAATCCTAAAATACTTCTTCACATCCTGGAAACATTAAAACATTGAAAGGGGTGAGCTCAGATGCTCAGTAAGAATAACAATATTGCAGAAGCTTTCATAAATAAACATTAACATTTAAGGTGATGTATAACTAAAAAAAAGCCTTTTAAACATGAAATTCAACATTATATGGCAAAAGTAAAATGAGATATTTCCATTTACTTATTCACATGGATATTCTACTGGTCGAATAATCAAATGTAATATCAATAACCACTTTCATAATGATGGAATGCATAATGCCAGACTATCATAACCACGTAGCCAAGGCCTCGTGCCAAGAACACAAATAAGATTTTGTCAAGGCATCATGCCAAGACACTAGTTTTTCTAATGAGACCTGCCGATGCATCGAGGAGCTATAGCGGGCTCCACCCGTCACTTATTAAGTCCAATGCATTCCTCATATGATTAAGTTTAAACATATCATAAACCATAACATAATCATATCACATAAAACATGCATAAAGGAAACATAACATTTCCATATTTCAATCACAAGATATCAATACAACAAATTGATATAATAAAAAATCATTAAAAACCATTTTCAAAACCAAAATAAAATAATGTTAAAACTTTGTATTTATTTTTCATAAAAAAAAGTTACGGCTTGTAGAGGAAGCCGAAACTCAAATAATGTTCACAGCGGCGGAGAAGTCGTTGTCGCCGCATATGTGCAGAAAGAAAAACATTCCCTTTTTTTCATTTAGTAAAACGCTTCGTATAAAAAAGATTCCTTTTGAATAAACGTAAATGTCAAAGGGGTTTATACACCGTATAAAAGAAAGTTGTGTATAAAACAAAATATGCCTCAATGAAAGGATATTGAGACGAAGTCCATAAAAAGGAAATTTTTAAAATAAAATATATCTATTATGTGTATTCACTATAGGTACACATGAAGAAAGTAGAAATACAAAATAGGACATAATAATATCATGACATAATTTGAAAGTAGGAGATTAACCCAAAGAATGGAAGTTGGGTTAAGAAGTTCCCTCACCTCATGTCCGACTTGAGTCAACCGTTATTTAACCTCCTGAATAATAAAATAGAGTTAATATCTACCTTATTAAGAACCATTTTAAATTTCATTATCCTTTTTATATCACTTATTACAATGTTATGAACATTATGTAATTATTTAAGTTAATAACGGTCGTTTTGTCGATCTTTGGTACTTGAGTCAACAATAAACTTCTTATAATTACAAGTTGTTCATGTGGTGAAATATCCATTATATCCAGAATTATATTCATGATGTAGATATCATATATATATTATATATCCAGTATATACATTCATTCATAATATTACGTAACATTTAGAGGTAAGAAATGAAATGCACCGTTTATGGAGACGGTAAGCCGTACGTACGCATGAACGCTACTTTCATTTCTATTTCATATTTAATGGAATGAAATCATAATTATATAAATGTAAAATATAATTCCAGTATAATATAGCATATAATACCATTTAATCCATCCTTTATACATCCCACATATGGTATAAACGATTCAAATCACTCTGAGGGGGCGGTAGTCCGCACTTCCTAAAATGAAATTATCATGTTTACCCATAATGGAAATCATAAAGATATGCCATAAATGAGAAATAAAGAAGCATAAGAAAAACATAAACATAATATATATATCATATATGAAAATAGTGTCATCATAATGGCCACCTTTGAAGGTGTTATATGAGTGTTGAACAATCATCGTTTCGTGAGGCAGTATTTCGCCACCCATAGAAACCGTATGTTCTTTAACCATTAGATGTAGGTGTGTGTAATTGTAGCTATAATATTCATTATAACAACATACTAGTATATTGAGGATAATGGTGTTGTTACAAAATAAATGAATAAAAAGATTTTATGGGGTTGGAGAAGCAAAATAAAACAAAATAACATAAGAGAAGACATTACCTTAAAATTGGGCAACTCTTTTAATTTGAGCCAAAGGCTTCCTTGGGAAGACTTCTGCCCAAAGTGAGGCTTCTAGGAGTAAGGGAGGGAAGTTGGGAGAGTATTTGGGCAGAGGTTGGCCGAGCCAAATGGCTTGAAAGTGTGAATGAGGTGGTAGAGGTGGGGGCCTTTTATAAGAGTAGAGGAGGGGCACTCTTGGAAAGTAAGGAAATGTTACATTATTATACAATTATTGTCAGATTCCAAAGGTCCAACACTTATATAATTCGAGGATACGTTGATAAGGGTTAGAAATATACTCATCCAATAGGCTTTTGACAAGTGTAAGCCTTAGATTTTACATTATCTTTTTATTTTATTTAAATCGTTAAATAATGAGGTCATCACTGCATCATCATGATGTCATTAATAATTTAATTTATTTAATGTCTAAAAATTATAAAAAAAATACTATGATGTAGGAAATATTTTTATATTTCCAATGACTATTTATAGTCAAAACTATGACTTGTATAACCCCATGTAAAAATTGTTTTAGTAAAACATTTCATGTTTGTGTCATTTTTTACTTTAACATTAAATAAAAGGTATTAATGTCATTTTCCAACTAAAGTAGCTCCATGGGGTCCCCAAGTTGACCCATGGATTGTATTGGTCGGCCATGGCACATCCAATGAGGGTAGGACATGTTTCAAGCTCATCTCATATTATTAAAACATTATTTTTACCTTAAACAACACTAATTACCTCTAATCGCGATTAAGAACATAAAAGTTTCTATTCACCAAAAATTATTTTAATCTCATTGAACCACATTTTACTTTATAATGATAACCATGTATGTCAGATTTTTTAAAATCAAATCACAGAAGTGGTAATATTTCATTTAAACGAAAAATCAGTTTTTATAAATACCACTTAGTGGTTTCACTATTCATCAAAAATTGAAGTTTTTCAGAAAAATCCCAAAAATTCACCCTAAGCTATATTTGATATTTCGATTTCAAAAATGATGTATATTTTAAAAAATTCCAAACATAAAAGTTGCATTAATTAATTTTATAATTAATTCCCGTTGTCACAACAAATAGCGTGTTTTTAAGAAACAATTTATATCAAAAGATTGACAATTGTTCATGACCAATTTCAATGTTAAATTAATTCTAATGACCACCATTGGATAAAATGGTAAAAATATATTCTAATTATACATTAAAACCACTAAATAGTATAATTTATCACAATAAATTATTTTTATTAAAAAAGTTGTTTTAAGTATTTTTCACTATTCATAAAAAATTTGAAGTTCTCAGAAAGTTACAAAAAATTCAACCTAGGATAATTTCGATATTACGAATACAAAAATGAAGTCCATTTTGAAATATAAAATTTCTATAAATTTAAAAAGTGGTTATTACTATTCATAATGGCTAATTTGATTAGTAGCAGTGTGTTAGAACTCAAACTTACGTACAGTGCAAGCTATTGCATTATTGAAAGAGAGGCGTATCGTGGAAGCTCGAGGTGTTACACACAGTATGTGTCACTGCTTCTTTGTCTAGTCTTGTCCCTGATGGTAAACATCTCATTGAACATGTATCCATAAATGGAATGAAAGGGGAAAACATGACATGTCTGAGCCACTCGGGTTCTTCTCATGCTCTTGGTTGTTTCTTTATACAATTTTCCATGTCTATGTACTTTCATACATGATGTGTTCTCCCACAAGGGGCCTACCTGTGTGCTTCCAAATTCCATTTCTTCCCAGGGAGAGTCCCATGAATTATGGCCCAGCCACACAACATGTAATCCTTAAATTGTCCATGAACCAAGCACCATATACAAAGGGGAACTACATGTCATGTATTAATCACATTAAATGTCGTGTAGTCAGGTTTGTTTAAAGAATGTTATATATTCTTCCAGTGTACTAGATCCCACTCCTCCATCGTGATTCTCACCTCCAGACTGTTAGAAATTTGTGGGGGAATTCCTCCAGTCATCATTTCTAACTAACTGGTCACTAGAAAATAGATTCCAATTCCTCCATGGGGTTCATCGTATGTATTGCACATGTCTCGTGTTACCACCATCTCCGACTAGGACCTAGATAATAAAATTGTTAACCTAAAACTCCCAAATCATCCTAAATCATTCCTTGACCACTGATTCATTCTTCACATGTGAATTCATCATGAATATTAGGGTTATCTCAGGTTCGATCTCACTCAACAACATTGATCCATGGCCTCAATTCCCAATGTCAAAGAATGAAAAGAACTTATGGGGGAAAATCACAATAAAAGGTGTAAAAACAATTCAACAAGAATTCATGAAAAAATTTAAAAAAATTAGGGAGATTTGGGGGAGAAAACATGGTGTAATAGAAATAGATTTAATAGAGAAAATAAATATTGCACACAAGCATATGAAAGGGTTTGAAATTGAAACAAATCAAAGGTAATGGATGATCATGCTCAAAATATTTAATAATTTGAGTGAAAATCTAAAAAATGATGTTTATAACCTAAATAGGATCATTCACTGCTAAATAATGTGCTCACTAATGAATGATAATCATCATGGTGTTTTCTGTATCATGATCTACCTGGATCCAGAGTTTCATCAGTTTCTGAGTTGGACCTCCAAATGAGTGGTGGAAGAAGAGTCCTCTCAATGGTTCCAGGTTTATGTGGCTAAAATTGGTGATCCTAAATAATGGGGAATTTATTGATGAAATATATATGGGGTTTTTAATTTAAAATAAATAAATTTAATTATTTATTTTAATTAAATGCACCCACCAACGGTCACGATATTCAAATGCCCCATGTCGACCAATTTTAGGTCGTGCCTTGGGTAAACATCACATTACATACACAATCGTAGTAACCAATTTTTGATACAAGATTCTTTTTAGGATATATCCCATATTATTTAAGAATACATGCATGAATAATATAAACTATACTGAACTTTTTTATAAAATTAATTTCTGCCACATTTGTCCCCTAAATCTCACACTATCTCAGCACCTGGCTCTGGAAATATTTCAATATATATTGAAAATTATTAAAAGAAAAAAAATATGTTCTACACATTTGGTATCAATGTTGGTATCTTGATATCAAAGCTACTATATATTTAATATAGTCTATTTTATTTTTATATTTTTTATTTTTTTTTAATTAATAATTTTTTCCACATTAACATGTAGTAAGGAAGAGATTTGTTTATTTAAGTTATGGAATGTGTAATTAAAGAAAAAAGTATAAAAAATTTAAATCCCAAATTACCATCAATTTTTTTATGTTAACAATTATAAATACTAAAAAAATATTTTTATATATGTTATAAATACTGGTGTTGAAAATTATCTTTTTCTTTCCTGTAAATTCAATATTACATAAAAAATAATTTATCAGTTTTATAGATGATGGTAAATCGTAATTTCAACTTTATTTATGAGCGTGGAATACTCTATTATGTAAAATTTAGATAAATATCTATAGTAACGTATCTTATCGAATAAAAACTAATGGAATTTAATGATGTTTGATGCTACTCATTTTGGGACATCAAGATTTATAGAAATGAAGAGTGAAATGTTAAGGAAGGAATATCTGAGTCTTTATTTTTACATGGAGAATATATTTATCAAATTAACCTAATATTTATGACTATCATAAATAGTCTAATGTTCCTTGGAGTGATAAAATTATTGCATTACAAGCTAGTAGAAAAATCTATTGACATTATAGATATGGAATGAGATTCAAATAAAATATCTATCAATGATAATAAACATATTTTAATGTGTAGATAAGATAATTTTATTGGAAATGTAATGAAAAATGTGAACCAAATTAGGAGGGATACATGGAAATAAAGAAAAAAATTGATTGGAATTATCATAAACATTCTGGGAGTGAAATTCTTTAACTTATATATCAAAACTGAGTACATCTAAATGGAATTTGGAAGAATGGTTATAAAATAGTTGAATAAATCATAGTGAAAGTTAAATTTCTTAATTCATTAGGTCAATGAATAGAAATATTAGAATTTAGGACTTATAGAGACCTAATAAGATGGATAAAAAAGAAAAATATGATAAAAATGACTCTTCATAATATTATGTTACAAATGTAAGAAGTCATTGAACATCAAACTAGATATCCTTTTATTGAAAAATACTGAAAAGGAATCAATGTTTTCATCAAGGAGGATAAAAATAAGAAGGGGTTCAGTGTTATGAATGTGATATCAAGTGTTAGTAAATATCTATTTTTTAATGATAGTTTTGGAGTTAGATCCTTATAACCAACTTCTATATACGTAATGAAAATATAATTTATCTATTTTTAATATTAATGAACTTCTTATCACATAATTATTTTCCATATGTATTACACTATATGTGATAACATCTTAATAGCAGTTGTCTCACTAAAGGATCATAGTATTTCCTTTCTATGATGATAACCTATAAGATTCATGATAGTACTCTTAAATATATGTTCTATATTCATATGAAGTCATTCGAGGGAAACAAATGATATAGAATTTCAGGTGTGGAGACTCATCAGACTTTTTTCATCCTTCTCATGTTGTTTACCCATTGAATTTATAGTGTATAAAATTATGATAACAGGACCCAACAGTAGGAAATCCACTTTTATATGTGTCATTCGATGTTATTATTTCTGGGCATGTCTATTGGTCCTTATAATTTAAATTTTATATTAGTAGATGTTATTAGTTGTTTACTTTGATGTATTGGCTAAATCAATGATTTAATAAGTTCACAGAGAAGTAAAATACATTGGGTGTGTCACAAGTAATATGTCACTAATGAATAATGTTATAAAGGATTTTTCAATTCTCTTTTTAATGGAAGTTGATATATTAGGACCACTGATATAAATGATATAGCCTAAATAAATCCATGACCTTGGTGTTTCGTAAAAAAGTTCAATTATTGGAAATTCAAAGAAATAGACATATAACACAAATATTGATGGCACCAGCATGAAACCTTCTTGATTAGAGATATCAAGATAAAGAGATTATGTTAAACAGTAAGCATCCATATGTCGTTTTATATAGTTGCGACATTAACTTCTTTCTTTATGAGTGCCTTAGTGTGTTTTTGGAAACTAACCTTCATATTTGGGATGATTTACCTAATGGAATGAAGAAATAGGCCTATAGAATCACACATTATGTTTATTGTAACATCCTAGTTCCAGGTGATGCCCATGGGTTCCCCGTACATGGTTGGTCACATGAGCTCAAGAACATTTCCCCAAACACTAGAGGCTTCTGACTAGCAGCGAGGGACAACATATGATAATGGAGAAATTATTCCCTCATTGGAAGAATATGAATAACTAAATAACAAATAGTAACCAATAGTGGAAGAAGAAAAACCACACAACAGATGTAAACAGTGGAAGACTACTAGTAATATAACAATTGGAGCATATACAAATGAATCATGACACGTGTATCTAAGAAATCAACCAAATAAGTCACAATTCTAGAAATATAGTACAAAAAACAAGTACATAAAAGTAGTAAAATCCAACAACATGGTAAGCCTCAGCTTTGTCACATGCTCTCTAGATATAACATCATTCAAGCACCTAATGATAAAGGGCGACTTCCCCTATCTATACTTGCAACCATATAATCTATTTGGGTCCAAAATCATGACCCAAATAGGGTGTGAGGAAAATCCCATTATGAAACCACCAAAATATCTACGCATAACTGTTAGTGAATATATATATAGCAGGAAAAAATAAAAATGAATAAAAAAACTAGGATGTACGAAAAAATAAATAATCCAACAGTTTTCAATTACAATCATTTACATTTTTCAATCATTAAAGCCATTGGATAATGAATTCATAGGATATAACATATTCTCTATATCCCCCAATGTAATAGTGACAAGAAATATTTCTCAAAAGACCAAATATCCAATCAAGTAAGACCGAGTCCAATATTTGTCTTGGGCTTGGCAGACTCATCACGATTGTGCAACCTATCAAAAACAACCCTCTGGTAAAGCTCTCATAGTCTAGAACTTATGGTTTCACATATAAAAAATCATTAACAAATTACCACTTGGGCAGCTCTCACTATCAATACCCCCTTGGTCTGCATAGAAAAAATAAATGATAATGACCATCAGGAAGCTCTCACAGTCAAGGCCCTACTGTTCAACATTCATTTAATAATTACCCTCTGGGTAGCTCTCACAGTCTAACCCCTCTGGCCTATGACCACCTGGAAACACTCAAAATCAATACCTATGGTTCAAAATAACAACAATTCATACCTAAATGACACTACATCAGGAATCTCTCGCAGTCAAATTCACTTTGGTCAAACTTTCTCAATGTGAATCACATGCATCTCAGATAATCATCATCTCTATCCTAACAAGAAAGGCATGGGAAACAAGCTACCTGAACATGATTTCTATACCAGATGGATGCAATAAAAAAATCAAGGGAATGCACATATGGGGTGTCCTGTAAAAATGTATTTAACTTTATACATAATCAATAACCCTCTTCTTGATCAAAAAACCCATATAAGGTATTAAACAGTGTTAAAATCCAAAACACGTAATACCCTAAACATGGGTATTTGGAACATTTAGCATATATAATTCAATTAAAATCAAAAAAAGGCACAACCCACCTACCTTGATGTCGTATGATCAATACTCCTGAATTTTTTAGGTCACCTGCATGGACTTGTACTCGCCTGGTACACGACTAGTACATGGTTTTACACAGTACCCGGCAACACATCATGTACTTCTAAGTACACGACTTGTACATAGAAAATTCCCATTACCTCCTTTTTTCTCAAAAACACCCCAAATAGAGATCCATAACTCAAATAAGGATCTTGGTTCCTACAAAATTCACCCCTGAAATCAATTTTTTCCCAAATTTCCCATCTGAGGGAGGAGAAGAAGAAACTTCAAATGACTCTGGCCACTATGATTGTTTGTCAGCCTCCCTCTCCCAAGTCTCATCATTTACTCACCTATGCAGCCATTTCACCCTTACAAGGGAAACACACCAGCCATAGAGAACCTTCATACTATGATCCAAAATCCAAATAGTGTGCTCCTAGAAGGATGCATGGACCTCCAACTCAACCTCCTCGTGTTAAAAAACTTGATACAGTTTTGAGAAGAAATGTTGTAGCTTAGAAACATGAAAGACTTAATGCAGAGCACGATACCTCTGAGTTAACTACAATTGATAATAAAATGGAATGACACTATCCAAACCCTCAAATGGCCCGATATATCTCAGTGAAAGCTTCATATGTCTACTAATACTCCTTTTTTCCAACCTCAGTGTGACGTATAAGAAAACTTGATCTCCGATCTCAAACTCCAAAGGTCGTCTCCATAGAACAACATAAGATTTATGCTAAGACTATGTAGTATCCATCATCTTCTAAATCAAATCCACATGATTTGTGGTCTCTTGGACAACATGAGGTCCCAGCATAGTTGCCTCTCCTGCCTCCATCCAACATAGGGGTGATCGTAATAGCCTATCGTACAAATCCTTATAAGGTTCCATCTAAATTGTTTTCTAGAACTGTTATGGTAGGAAAACTCTACTAGGGGTATCTGCATATTCTATTAGCCCCAAAAATCTTTTACACATGCGTGTAACATGTATTCCAAAATATGAATCGTGCGCTCAGACTAGCCATATGTCTGGGGGAGGTAAGTTTTACGTAGGAGTACCTATGTATCCAAGGCCCTCTGTAGTTTTTTCAGACATGAGAAGTATACCGTGCATCTTCATCTGAAAAGATAGACTCTTAAACCCCATACAATTGTACAATATCTCGAAAGTACAACCTTTCAAGCTCATCAAAACTGAAGGTTTCCTTGATCAACAAGAAATGTGAAACCTTTGGGAGTATATAAATAATAACCCAACCCACATCATTCCATCTAGGAAACCTTGGTAAACCCATCATGAAATCCATCAAGACATCATTCCATATCCTCTTGGGAATGGGTAACTACTGTAAAAGCCATGCAGGTCACTGATGCTCTACCTTCACCTACTGATAGGTAGAACATCTCATGAAAAAAAACAACTACATCCTCATTCATGCCTGACCACCAATACTGATGGTGTAGATCTTGATATATCTTGGTGACACCAGGATGAACTTCCCAAACTAAGGAATGAAAATCACACAAAATCTCCTCATGTATGTCTACTGACACCCATACACGTCCATGAAAATTCAAAACCTTATCCTTACCTATGGTCCACCCAGGAGTTGGATCCACTCCTAACACACTCTCCCTTAGGATTATGGCTACTAAATATAATAACTTTCTTATCCACACTCGATCGAAAATAGTAGAGGTAAGAAATATATAAGAATGAAACATATTCCCATGTCTGTCATCCACCTCCAAATGAATCTTAGTGAACAAAGCCATAAGCTTCCACTCACTACTGGCCTCCTGAACAGCATGTATCTGAGTCCTCTTGATAAACGCATCAGCCACAACATTTCCTTTCCCAGGCATGTATGCAAGCTCAAAGTAAAAATACTGAAGGAACTCTACACACTGTCACAGTATCAAATTTAGACCACACTGAGTAAAGATATACTTGAGTCCTTTGTGGTTAGTGTACACCACAAGATGATATCCCAAAAGATAATGTCTCCAGCAATATAAATCAAGCATAATTGTATCCAACTCGAGAATGTGTGTTAGGTAAATCTTTTCAGGTGGCCTCAACTGTCAAGACCTAAATGCAACGACTCCTTTCCCTTACATAAGAAAATATCCCAACCCAATACATAAGGCATCATAGAAAATAGTGTAACTCATGACTGGATATGAAAAAACCAGTATTAGGGTGGAATCCAATCTACCTTTCATCTCCTAAAAGGATGAATCACATGAATATTTCCACAAGTAATTTTCTCCCTTTTCAGTCAGGCCCATCAGTTGTGCTGCTAAGCATGAAAAGTCCTAAACAATGTTCCTGTAGTAACCAGTCAGTCCTGGAAAACTGCGAACCTCAAAGAGGTTCTTCATCTGCTCCCCAAAAACAATAGCCCTCACCTTCAATGGGTCTACTGATACTCTTGTATTTGATATTACATGACCCAAGAAGTGAATATGGTCCATCTAAAAGTGGCATTTTGAGAGCTTTTCATATAACGTATGCTTTATTGGTGTACAAAAACCAATCTCAAGATGGGTGGTATGGTTGTGTCAAGCGTGAGAGTACAGTAAGATATTATCCATTATGACTACCACAAAATAATGAAAGTATGTATAGAGCACTCGGTTCATTAGTGCCATGAAAACTGTTGGCACATTCATGAGACTGAACGGAATAAGAAAATTCTCATATAGACCATACCTACTCTGGAAGGATGAAAGAGGTATATAAAATGGTATAACATGTAAATGATGATAAACAGATCACAATTAAATCTTCGAGAACACTTGGTATCCTGGAAGATGATCAGAGTGATCATCAATCTTTAGAAAGGGATATCGGTTCTTGATCGTCAACTGGTTCAAATTCTGATAATCCACACAAAGTTTTAGGTTACCGTTCTCCAAATTCACAAAATCGACAGGTGAACCCTAAGGAAAAGTTCTGGGTTGGATGAAACCCTTTTCTTGAAACCCCTAAAACTTTTTCCTGAGCTCTTGTAACTTCAGTGTAACCATCCTTAAGGATGAATGAACACAGTTTCCACTCTTAGAACAAGCTCAGTATAGAAATATACCTCATGCTCCAAAGGTAAACCTGAAAATTCCTCTAGAAAGGCATCTCTGAAATGATCCACCATGTGAGGAAAGTCCATTAGTGAAGTCCCCTAGTTATCCAGAAATAAAATAGCAATATAGGGTGCAATTCATCCCATCCCATGATGCTCGGTTCCCACACTGCTCACCTGGATTTCCCATTTTCCCTTGTATAAAAAATTCCTTCCCTCTTGTGATGTGAAACTCACCTTGCAGTGATAGCAGTCAAAAAAGGATTGAAAGGAGACTAACCAGTCTATTCTTAGAATAAAATCAATGCATGTCATCTATAATACATAGAGGTCCCAAAACATGTGACACCAACCAATTTCAAGAGGGCCCTCCCTGAAATGATGTGCAGTAACCGTTCTAATCCCCAATGGAGTGTCTAGCATCATAACATCCTCATAAGTAATGATTAAGAGCCCAAGGCTCATCATAATAAAAATAGATATAAAACTATGTGAATCCACTACATAAAAAATATAAGAAGCTAAAACTTATGAAACTAGAATCATACCTCAAATAGTAGAGAGTTTGGGATCTTGATCCTAGTTGGTCTGCTCCATTACCAATGTCTGACCTCTATCGTAGCCCTACGACGCTGCCTGACTTCCCTGAGATGATCCACCCTGCTATTGATGAAATTTTTTCGCCTGAATACCATGTCCATGACCAGATCCTTAGCCTATATGGCCAAAATAACTCTAGTTCCCTAGTTGAGGAGAAACTAGTGGTCATGCTCCTGAACATGGAGTCATAAAAGAACCCCTCTCACTAGCTACGGGTGAGAACAACCATAAAAATTGATAAAGGTGATCCATATTGCCTCAAGATCGACACTTAATTGGGTCATTTAGGAAATTTGGTTTAGCATTCCCACTCTTCCCATATTGTTAGGATACCACCTAGCTACTGGAAGAAACATTGTGTGAAAGCTCCCTGTAATGCTTCCTCCAATCTGTCGAAGGAGTACCATCCCTGAATACTGAACCACCCTATCTCACATCTCCAACCTGCTCTAAATGCATGAACTCTCATGATCAATTGGCCCTCAATGTCATGGGGTAGAAGTAGTCATAGAAGTTCGTCTGAAACTCCTCTCAATCCATATACTGATGATGTCCTGCATTCGAGATAAAATCCCATCATATTTTGGAGGAATCACGCAACATATACGTCGTGAGCATCACCCCTATCTATGGAGGAATCTCTAGATTCTGAGAGATGGAAATAATGGCCTCTAACCATGACTTTATAGCATGAGGTCCTCCATCCCCTGAAAAAGAGAGAAGATGTTGTTGCTGGAACACTCGCATTAACTTTTCCACATTCGGGGTAGGATGTGGTGCTCCCTGTAAAGTATGCATCATCCTCAAGAAGCCACCACATAACTGTGCATCATATCTTTTGTCGAATATAAGAACCAGGGCATAGATGACCATAATTGAAGGATCTTCGGGTAGTACCTAATATACCATTTTTGGTCTCTGATCATCTCCATGTACCTATTGTATAATTGGTGGACGTCTTGGTGGCATGACTCTACAAGGTCAAGCAGACACCTCAGTTCAAGATTATCAAATACTTCAATTTATAAGTGGAAGAACAGAATAAGAGAAGAAAAACATTCATGTTTTACAAAACAAGGATACTTGGTGTGTATAACTACCACACACCATGTTCCCATTACTCCTTGACATGGGTTTGTACCTATGCCAAAACATGGTCGTGTAACACCCTAACATATGAAATGTTCCTCCAATTACATGGCATGTACTTGAATTTTCCCTCCTTCCCAAGTGCTTCTACATGGCTGGAATTATACGGTTCTCTCTCGGTGTAACACTACATGGCGTGTTCACTCATGAAACGGTTTTTACAACTAATGTTCTATCCAACCATGTCTTTGATCACATGGCCAGATAGATGGTCTCTACAGCATGGTGTGTACTTCTAGTACTTGAAATATTCTACCAAACATTTATCAGACCCATGTATCTTCTCACATTTACATCACATAATTAAAGACTAAACTGAGTGTACATACAATACACATTGTGTTCTTAAGAAAAGTCGTTTCCTCCATAATAGTAGAACACATGGAGTGTGTTCATAACATTACACGCCATGTTGTCTGGGTTTCCAGAAAGTAAGCCTCTGAAACTTCTCTAAAACCCTTAAAAACATAAATTTTCTTCCACGTCAGGAAAAATTATTACCTTTGAGAGCCCATAATCCTTGAGAATCAATGTTTTTCATCTTTATTCATGTCATATCATAATATAATTAAATTATAGTCCTAATATGATCCACCCAATTTAGATCCAAGATGTCCCATAACACCTCAGGGACCAATGATTGGAATCCCTCTAAATGAAACATTACATATTCCAATACCATATCAAAATAGTTGGTATTATATCATGATATCTATCACAAAAGCATGAATATCATTCATAACATCTATCACAACAACTTGAAATCAGTGATTCACCCTAAATGTCGTGATAAGATTACACGACATGTGATCTCTAGAAAGTTCTTATATGGTGCATTAGATGGAATACCATTATCTCATCGTGTTTCACCAGATATAGAAGCACAATGATATCAATAATAATAGCACAAAACAAGTGTGTCACCTAATGGTGAAATAAAATCAACTATAACATTTTAAAAACTAGAAAAATTTTAATATTCGATGTAACATGTATTTTCTCTGTAAACAGGTTAGATACTCCTGGTAAAATCTTATTAACAACTATATATTCCTTCTTATCACTGTCTATATGCTCCAAATAGTAAGGTAAAGTAGAATAGAACCTCCTATGATACCACTTTCTAATGTCTCGGTTCTGGGTGCCACCTAATGGTGCCTCATACCCAGTTGGTCACATGACCACAAGAACATTTCCTCAAATTCCATAGGCTACCGAATAGCAGCGAGGGCCATGGTCTGATAATGGGGAAAATATTCCCTCATTTTCAGTGTATGTATAATAGAATAACAAATAGTAACCAATAACAGAAGGAGTAATACCGTACAATATAAGTAAACAGTGGAAGACTAATAGTAAAATAACAACTGAAGCATATATAAATGATTCATGTCACATGTGTCTAGGAAAGCATCCAAACAATTCATAGTGATGGAAATATAATATTGAATCCAAGTACATAAAATAAGTAAACTCCAACATCATCACAAGCCTCAACTTGGTCACATGCTCTCCAAATTCAACAACAATCAAGAACCTGATGAATAAGGGAAACTACCCCTATCTATACCTGCATACATATAATTTGTTTCGGTCCAAAATCATGACACAAATATGGTGTGAGATGAATCCCAATAGAAAACCACTAAAAGATCATTTACTAACTGTTAGGGAATATATATAGCATGAAAAATGAAAAATGAATAAAAAACTATGAAGTACTCAAAAGTAAACAATCCTACAGTTTTCAATTACATTCAATTACATATTTCAATTATTAAATCCATTGGATAATGAAATATCAAGATCTATCCTATGATCTATATCCCCCTTTGTAATAATAAGAATAGAGATGTCTCAATAGACCATCGAACCAATCATGTAAGACCGAGTCCAAGCTTGTGCTTCAGCATGGCAGAACCGTCACGATAGTGCAATCAATAAAAAACAACTCAATGGAAAAGCTCTCATATTGTAACCTCTATAGTTTAACATATCAATAATCATTAGAAAACTACTACCTAGTAAGATTTCAATATCTATATCTTTTGGTCTTTGTAGAAACAATAAACTTAAATGACCACATGAAATCTCTCAGAGTCAATGCCCTAGGGTCCAACATTCTATAAAGAAGGAAACTCTGGGTAGCTCTCACGGTCTAACCCCTCTAGTTTATGACCACCTAGATTCTCTCACAGTCAATAAAACTGGGTAAAAATAATAATAATTCATATATAAATGTCTCTACATTGGGAAGCTCTAGTAGTAAAATTCCCCTTGGTCAAAAATTCTCAATATGAATCACTTGCATCTTAGACAATCGTCGTCTCCATCCTAACAAGAAAGGAGTGGGAAACAGGCAATCGTAATAGAAATTTTAGACCAAAAAACCATAATAAAAAAATCAATGGAATTCACCCACGGGGTGTCCCATAACAAACTATTTAACCTTATGTATAAGCAATACCCCCCTTCTCAATCAAATAAACCATAGAAGGTATAAAATAGGGTTAAAATCCGAAACAGGAAATACACTAAACAAGGGTATTTGGCAGTTTTTGAATAAATAATTAAATGAGAATAAAAAAATGTCACAAAATACCTAACTCGACATTGTATGATCAATACTCTTGAACATCGGCCCTTGAATCATCCTAGAATTACGTAGATCTACAAAAAAGTTAAAAAAATTCATCCTTAAAATAAAAAAGAGGGAGGAGGAGCCAGGAAGAAAGGCAATAGAGAAAGAGAGAACTCATCGGTGGGAATCCAACTCACCCAATGACGTCTTAATTGAAGCTCAGATGGAGAACTGGGAGGATATATAAGTTCTTTGGTCATTCATCACTCTCTTGTAAGAACTGATGGGAGAAGCAGTGTATTCTAGAGATGATACATGACCCCACTCTGATTCATCAATTAAAAAGAAATTTAAATGAAATATTCATTTAATGTACACTCTGTGTACTAGCCTCAATCATCTCCTGCTTTAGGTGGTCTTCCAGGTCACCTACACGACCATGTACTCAGCCGTTACACGGCCAGTACATGGTTTTGCATGGTACCCAACTACAAGACATGTACTCCTATGTACACTGCATGTACTTAGAAAATTCCCATTGCATAATTTTTCCTCAAAAACACCTAAAATAAATATCCACACCTGAAATGAAGATCAAGGTTCTTACATTTATCCCTAACTAAATAATATAATAATTTATTTATAAACAAGTTAAATAAATATTATTCATACAACTACAATAAAAATTAATCATGTTTTCTTGATGACATATATTATATCAACAATTATCAAGGATATTATTTTGTGACATGAATATATAATAATTATTTATTGGTATATAGTGAATAAACTATTTTTTAGAGAATAACGAAGTGATATTTATTTATTAAATAAATTTTAATTATTCAAGGTCAAATAAATATTTTGGATGAATGGTGGACTGATATTTACAGTCCAATGAGAAATAATATATATTAAACATTATTAGAATAAATAATATTTAATTTAATTCTAGAGTTTAGTTCATGTCATTAAATTATTATATTATTATCATTGAATGATACTTTCCATAAATTATGAAACATAATAAGGGTGCACAAACAGTTTTTATTTTATAACCCTATAGGTCCATAAACCCAATTATATTTGTTTTATATGTTTCTAATTTCATTAGTTCTATACAATGAGATCTAGACATAATTATCCTGATGACCAAGAGAACTCCCTCTCCAAGAACACTCTAAAAAAGAGAGGGTGATCTCCCTTCACCACTATTCTCATGTCTAGAAAGATTGAATAGAATTGTCCCTTGAATATATTCATCGGGTGATCGATGGTGATCAATTAAAGCATCCAGATCTACCATGATAGCACCTGAATATTCCAATGGATATGTTCAGAGGTTTAGGAAACATGTGTAAATCACTGCTGGAGGGGATCTACACTTGATTCATCCAATACAACTACGGTATAATATAGAGACATTTTCATATCCTTGAATGATGAAATAATTAAGCATATGTTAATTCTTTAATTTGTTAAATTATTAATAAATAATATGTGATGATTATATGTCCTCGTTATGGAATTCAATAATCGGTTATTCTTTGATTAAATTGCATTGATTGTTGAATTTATCTTTATGTAAATCTTATATTAATCATTGATTATTAAAGAAATATGAGTTCGGCATGCACCGTCTAGCACTTACATTATGCCTGAATCCTACAAGTGGTATCATAGTAGTTACAAAATTATTTATAATTATTTAGATATTGTTCATTAATTTACACATTTATCATTAGTTTTAACTTTTTATTTAATAATAATTTAATGTTAATAAAGAGATATTATCTTCTTCTTATTTCTCAAAAATTTAATCCAATCTATTAATTTCATGAATTAAATACATTAGAAGAATTAATTTGGAGGTTCTAGAGATTTTGGATGAATAGAACAATAATACACACAATTTATCCCATTGGTACACATTGTCCACCAATGTTCAATAAAACAATAATTGATTATTATTTAATTTGAGGCTTGTGCATGAATTAGAAATAGTGTGTATTTAAATACACCACATGTTGATCAGGCCAGCCTATATATTGGTTGGATGGACTACACACTATGTAACATTCACACATGATGTGTATTATACTATTAAAAGATGGGTTGTGTATTTATTTATATGGCATACATGACTGGTGACTATGTAACTTGGAGACCACACATCGTGAAACCCATGTACATGTTGTGTACTCCATTATTTTCCAAGGAATTTTTACACACTGAGTCCCTAGGTGTGTTACATGGATATAAGATGAAAAAAATACACATGATGTAGCTAGATTTTATACACCATATATATTACAAAATTATAATGAATTGAAATTAATATATTATACTGCTTAAATATTATCAACAAGTGTTCTCTATGGAAATTAATTTGATAGTTTACACAATATAATGAGTTACACACACAAAGACACACACACACAGAGATATATATATATATATATTTAATATTTAATTAATCTTTGTGTAATTTTTAAAACTGACAATAATGTAGAAGTTCAGATATAGTTATTACCCTACATGAATTGAAACATAACACGCTAAGTAAATACCATGTGTTACATGTGGTCATTAAGTTTATAATTCATGACATAAAATTACATGTTAATACATGTATTCCAAATGTCACATGTGTAAATGGTATATGAATATAATAGAAATTTGATAGTTTGAAAGGAAATCATTGTGTTTCCTCCATGTAAATTTTTTTTACATAGTTAATTTTGAATAAATTTATTTAATTTATTTAAAATTATGATGGAGGATAATGTAGGGAAAAATTTGGATAGGAATTAAATAAAAATAATTTATTAATAAATGTTGAAAATTAATGGATTCGAGTGCAATTTATTTTAAATAATAATGATTAGAATTTAATGACATATTATTAAATTCATAATTCATTGAATGTATGTGGATTTTCAGGATCCTTTACCATAATTTTTCATTGGTTATTTTCCTTTTCATTTATAATTAAATTAAATTGATTTAATGCATGTCATCCTTCCTCTTATTATGTATAGGACTATGATCCCATGGTCTCTTTTATGTTAACTCATTAATTAATCCTTTGGTTGCAGTCACCAACATGTGAGTAAAATATTATGAAATGGATAGAGATCCCAAACTACTGGAGGTGGTTAATGATTGGAGATGAGACAAATCAAATCCAAGAGTTATATGGGGGGATAGGTGGAAAGCAGAAACATGAACCATAATATTGTTAAAGGTTTTCCCCCTTGGTCGATGGTCAGTTTTCCATCTACTAGATAATCTAACCATTTTTAAAATACCATTATAATACTAATTTATATTTTAAATAACTTCAAGATGAATAGTTATTTCATTATGGATGTTTTTCATGATTACATGAATTAATGAATTAAAGAACAATCAAGGTAAAACAAAAAACAATGGATTATACATAAATTTTTTCTAAGAGGTCGTTAATCACTTAAGTAAGTCCAATAATTATTAATAATAATGTAATAAAGGTAAAATGGTAAATTAAAACAAAAACAAAATATCTATAAATTATATATATATTAACTAGCTATATCCTTCTACTACATAATTTAAATTTTAAACATAGTTCAAAGTTCTTGTCCATAAATTTTTGGGGTTCATTTAATTATTAGTGAATTAGAACTTGATGTTTTAGGTTTACATAAATTAGTTCACATCAAGGTTTGTCTAACAAAGAAGGAATTGGTTTCAGTAATAGGAAAATGATGAAGAGATATAATTTAATTATTACTAGATTGGGGAGTCCAATCAACAGATTTAGTATTTATGAGTTAATGTTGTTGGAATTTGGTGCGCCTACATGAAACCCTTAAAATTTCATGACCGCCCAATTTTTGGGTAATGAGAAAGGGAATATGGATCCTCCCCACAATAATTTACAAGAAACAAGATATTCCGAATCTCATTGTGTGGGATATTGAGTATCAATAAAATAGTTGAAGGTTAATAAATATAATTTATTTATTTATCTAATTTTATCATATAAAGTACAAAAATTCTACTCATATTATTTCTAAAAGTATAAATAAACATAAATTCCCACATATAACTATGTTCTTTACATGATAAGTATAACCTTCTCAGTAATGAAATTTTTTAAGATCAGTTGAGGAGCATACATGATATCCTAATGCATGAACGGAAATTGTATAAAATGAAAGAACCTATTCCATAAGTTCTTGGTAAAGAGTCAAGTGGGGAAGAGTTGTCTCTATATGTGAAAAATTTTAATGATTGTAAAGATACCCAATGTTTCATGTTGATATACATGACCAATGATATTATAAAGTAACTTGAGTATATGGATACATATAACATGATATATCACATTTGAAATTTATATCAATATAAGGTGATACATGAGATATATGAGATCTAAAATGATTTATTTATAACCAATATTGGAGAGTTAGCACCATCTAGGCCTCACATAGTCAGTAATATTAGTTACATTGAATTCTCAAAGATTATATTGATTAATGATTCAGATGATTTGTGTATATATCTCATATATTATTCACTTCCTAATTCATTCTCTATTTTTTTTAATTATGACATAAGAAACAATGAAATGAACCTTTCATAACTACCTACTGTAATTATCCAAGTGTATATGGATATGGTGTGTGACAAACCTATTGTCCTTATGGTTAATAAAAAAAGGGTGAATATGTAAATGGGGCCAAAGACTCATAAAAAGTATAAATCACCCAAATACCATCCTTCTAAAAATGGGATGATCTAGAAGTAAGGAAATGAGAGCAGTATGTTTTTCATGCGACAATCAAGTCTAATAGAAGAATAACAACATCTGGAAGCATGGGGAGGCTAGAGGTTCAATCAGTATCGATTGTAGTACTTAATATATAAATATTGTGCTCTAGTTTTTTGTAAAAAAATATATATCCAAATACAAGAACTAGGTATATTCAAAGATATTTTTAGAGGATATGTGGATTTTCAAGCTGCCAATGGTGTTAGGTTAGTTAATCCAGGCATTAGATGCTACCAAATTTCTTTTACAATAAGAATGATATTGGTTTTAAGAGAC
The DNA here is from genome assembly GCA_963277665.1 of Viscum album. Taxonomy (NCBI): domain Eukaryota; kingdom Viridiplantae; phylum Streptophyta; class Magnoliopsida; order Santalales; family Viscaceae; genus Viscum; species Viscum album. Next base: position 1,625,996,252 of record OY728161.1, on the reverse strand, counting down.
TGTTATTATGTACCATTATTAATAAGGACATAATTACATTAGCATTCATATATACAGATGGTTTTGTTTTTATTTTTGGATATAAAGTTTGTTTCTTTTAAAAATACAGTATATGTCATGGTAAAGATCATTTAAATGGAAGCCTTTATTTAATAAATTATGAAAAAAGTGTTGGAAATCGAAAAAAAGAACGTTTCCGTTACTAATATAACACCTAGATAAGGGTTCACCATCTTGTTCATATAAACAAGAATTATTTGACTAATCTCTTTCATGATGGTTATTTTAGACATTTTGATCAAAAACACCTTGAAATATTTCATTCGTTTTTACAAGTAAAAATAAACAAACCATGATTCTATGGACATGTTCGAAGGGATATAAATATTTTAGGATTTTTACACCATGATGTGTGTGGAATATTTTTTGTTGAAGTTAATTGTAGGTATTATTACATCATAACATTTCCTGATTACTTTAGTAGATATGGATATGTCTACATTATGATGTATAAGTATGATTACTTTGAGTAATTTAATTAATTAAAGAAAAAAGTAGATAATAAACATTTAAATAAGGTAAATAAGCTTTGATAAAATTAAGATGGTGGATATCATAACCAAAATTCTATTAACATTATATGGGAGTTTGGGATTTTTTTCTCAACTAACTCCATGTTACACACTACAATTCTATGGTGTCGTTGAAAGTATGAATTATACCTAGCTAGATATATTACGGTGTATTATGATTCATGTAGATATTCCATTATCCTTTTGGTATATTCATTAAAAATTATGGAATACAAACTAAACCGAGTACCAAATGAAGAAAAAAATGGAATTCCTTTTAAGTTATGTAGTGGAAAGAAACCCATTATATCACATGCACATGAATGGGGTTTTGAGGTATTAGTTAATGCCTTATCAAGAAAAAACCTAGCTCTATGAGGAAATTTTTTGTCTTTATAAGGTATACTAAAGAAGGAATGGGATAGAACTTACACAACCCATTAAATAAGAAAATGATTGTTTCCATAGATGTTTTTTATTCATAGGGAGCACATCCTAAATAATGATAATAGTGGAATGATTTATTTTGGTGATGTTGATTCTCACGATACATAAGAGTCAGTACAAGAATATATTCCAAAATTAATCAATGAAGAATTTTTTCTTAAAACACATGTATTACATTGGACAACTGTAGAGGTAAGAAAACTATATAGATAGAGTTTTCAAGTCATTGAAGCTGTTGACTCATTATATGTTGACACTAATGAAGCTACCTCTTACAAATAGGCGGAAGACAGAATAAAAGATGAAATATGGAAAGATTCCATAAATTCTAAAATGTATTCAATGTATCATAAAATTTTTTGGGATCTACTCAATCCTCCATTTGATGTAAAACCTATTTGTTGAAAATGGGTATTCAAGAGAAAACTGTGCATGAAAGGTTATGGAAGAACCTAAAAAAGAAAGGACTGTGACTAAATGGTTTAAACATAATCAAGGAAATGAGTTTTATGAAACTCATTCACTAGTTTACATCGTTAAAAACATCAGTATTATACTTTTCAATGCATCGTACCATGACTATGAAATATTTGTAAATGGATGTCAAAATTGATTACATTACTTAGAACCTTCAAGAAGATGTTTACATGACATAGCAAAAAGCTGTTGTGACTCTAGGTGGTGCAAAAAAATCTCAATGAGAAGATAAATTAATGGATTCATGAAATCACCTAGGTCAAAAAACATTAGATTTGATGAAGCCATAAAATATTTTGGTTTCATGAATAATAAAATTAAGGCATGTGTTGGAAAATGTTTTATTTGTAATTTTATCATTATCCTGGTAGTATATATTGATGAAATATTAATTATTGGAAACAATATTTAAGTCTTATAGTCTTTTAATTGTAGGTTAAACAAGTTTATCTCCATCAAGGATTTAAGTGAAGCAACCTACATTATAGGGATCAAGATCAGATAGATACAACATGTTACATTCACTCTTCCATGGTACATAAATTTACCATAAACTATAGTTATTTATTATAGAAAAATCCAATAGTGGATTGGTTATAGTGTAACATGGTATACATATTTCAGTGAAAATGTTTCCTTAGACACAACTGGATAAAGAGAGAATAAGTAAGATCTCATATTATTTAGTGATGGGATCAATCATATATTCCTTGTTATATACTAAAAATGATTTTGACCATGAATCAATAATGGTATGGAGATATCAAGCTAATATAGGTGAAAAATAATGGTCTGCTATTAAAGACAACTTTATGTATCATTGAAGAACAAAGGATATGTTCCTGCTATATCGAGGATACAAGGAGTTACTCCTTACGAGTTATACTGATAATAGTTTTTAAATACATATAAATGAATTGAAGAAACATTCGGGATATGTTTATGTCTCAATAGAGAATCTATGACTCGAAGGAGTTTGAAGAAGTCAAAATTTTCAGATTCAATAGTGATATCTGAATATAAAGTATATTTTAATTCTTCTAAAGAATAAATTTGGATATGAAACATTTTCTTGAATATTGATGTGGCAACCAGTTGTAAGGACCCTATCACGTTCTGTTATGACAATAATATAGTGGTTCCTCTTTAAAAAGACATAATGTTAAACCAATGTAAAAAGAAAATAATCTGAATGTATTACTTCTTGAGGGATTTTTTTGGAGTGGTAAATTTTTAGTAATATATGTTTCCACAGAATAAAATGTGGTGGACCCCATGACAAAAGTAATATCTTAGAAAAATCTTGAGTATCATGTTAGAGATAGTGTATTGAAGGTTGTTAAGAGTTGCCTCTAGAAAAAGTGGATGTCTTTTGGAGTTGGTTCCCAAGAACCAATGAAAATATATATTATGATAACATGTGTTGGTTATTTATAATATTAATAATATTCTTATCATATCATGATTTATCTTCTACATGACATTTTAGTGATAATTTCCTAAGAGTAACTATTTCACTAAAAGGTCACAATAGGTCCCAAAAATGTTGAGAACCCAAATGTTCCACAATAAAATTATTAAATATATGTTTTTAGTGAAATATAATCATTTAAGGGATGAAAATGATATATTATATATTTAGTGGAGACTCATGGGACTTTTAGGCACCTTATCATGGTGTATTACTTCATAAATTTATAATATAAGAAATTATGATAACAAGACCAACCAATAAGATATCCACATTTATATTTGTAATTTTATGTTCCTATCTATGGATGTGTGTATAAGTTATTATACTTTAATATTAATATTATAAGTTGTGTTATTAGATATATTTCTGAAAATCACAATGATATATTTTCATAGGGAAGTAGGATATGTTGGGTGCATCATAATTAAAATTTCATTAATGAATAATGTTAGAATTTGTTTTCCATATTTGTTTTAAAATATTTTGATATCATAGACACTTTGATGGAAAATATAAATCCTAAATAAATCCATGTGCATGGTGTTCTATAGGAAATTTAAAATTTAGAAAATTAAAAGATAGAGACATCGAGTACATTGGTTGATGGAACTACCATGAAACGTTCTTGATTAGAGATATTGAAGTATTGTGGTTATATTAAACAGTAAGAATTATTATATGGTTTTATTTATTTTTTAAATTACCTTCATTTTCTATGTGTTACTTGGAATTTCTAAAGATTCTAACCTTAGACTTTGGGATAGTTTTCCTAATTTCACAGAGAAAGATGCATATATGGGCACACAGTAAGTGTATCTAGAGCCTTAGGTAATTAATATTATTATTTACTATTTAAAAAGTGGAATCAACCTTATTCTCACATATGGTTAATAATTATTTTTTTTCTTGGTCACACATATTTTTTCACAAGTTATTCAAGAGAATATTTTATGGAATGAAGATTTAATAAATATTTATTTTCTATTTAGTAAATATAATATTATTTATTTATTGTATAATAATGTAGATATATTTATTTATTAAATAAATAGTTCTTATTTGAGGTATAATAAATATTTCAGGGGAATAGTTGACCACGATTAATGATTTGATGAGAAATAATATATATTTAATATTATTCGAATAAATAATATTTATTTTAGTACATGAGTTTAACACATGTTAATAAATATTATTATTTTTATTTTTAAAATTAGGTTTTGTATAAATTAAGAAAAATAATAAGGGTTCATGCACATATATAATTTTATAATCTCAAAAATATATAAACTCATTTATATTATATTCTTGAGATGTTATCAATTTCAATTTTTTGAACAATGGGATCGTGAGATAATTGTCTCGAATATGTAGAGATATCCCTCTAAAATAACTCTATAAACAATGGCTATTGATCCTCCTCCAACACCACCCTCAATTTTAGAGTGATAAAAAAGAACACTTCCTTGTAGAGATCCATGTGAAAATCAATGGTGAAGAAAATAAGACTTAGGATCTACCGTGAAAGCACCTAGATATTCCTACGATGGCGTTTTGAGGTTATTGAAACAAATGTGGGCCACTAATAGAAGAGTGCCACTCTTGATTCCTATAACATAACAATAGTATAATGTCAATACATTATTATATCCATCAAAAAAATAAATAATTCATTGTGGGAAAATTCTTTAATTTTTAAAATTAATTTTAAATAATATGTGAAGAACTAATTTCATTTTTATAGAACTCAATCGTCAATTTTTGTTTTACTAAGTCAGTCAGAGTATTTATTGTCATATAAATATTGGATTGACAATAAATTATAACTAAAAATCTATGTTGTGAATGACCTATATAGCACTTCTAATGTGCATGGAACAGACAGATAGTATTTATTCAGATAGTGGAAGTAGTGGGAAAATTATTAGTTTTTATGAGCATCCATCTAAGAATGAGTTATACTTTATTGGAAGGATGTTTTTTGAAACCTTAATAAATTTAATTCTATATTGTTCTCTTCCATTTTAAATGGAAGATGAATCAAATGATGATGAGGATAATTCTCCATCTCTTGAAGAAATATCTAAATATATAACAGGATGATATAAAATATTTTATTATTTAATTTGAGATTAAGATAAAGATAATAATGATATTTCAAAATCTATAAGTGAGGTAGTTATCATTAATGAAGAGTTTTCAAGAACAAATATGAGATTATTGAGCCTAAGAATGGAATTTTGAAATTATATTCAGATTATAAGGGAATCTCTATATATAAAAAATATCAACATATAAATGTTTATTGAATAAAGGAAAACATTAATAATAGTTATTTTAAAATACTTTACAAATAGTTAAGACTAAAGAGGAAATATTTTCAACATGGATGAAAATCCAATGGAAGGTATCACTATGAGAATATTTTGTATACCAATTAGTGATCCATTCTATGTGATATAAAAATTGGGTTAACTTGGGAAGAATTAAATGTTCACTGAATTGATATGAATCCTTCAAAACTAATCAAGATTATATATCAGAGGAACATAAGACTTTGAAATAAAGTTATGTTCTAAATATTTTGGAAATTAATGTATTATATGGGAGAATATCTGTATTGAATTAGGTTTGGATTCCTTGATATTAATTTTTAATATAAAGAAAGCATAACAAGTTTTGACATTATAAAAACTATATATGGTATTTAAAAATAGTATACTCTCAGGATTTTGAGTTATTATCATAATGTTTTTTTCCTACTATAATATTTAAAGTTACTACTAATATTTTCTAAGTTACTATTATATTCTCTAAATGTATCAGAGTTTACACTCTAATGATTAAAATATTACTCTAAAATTTTATGATTTTCATATTAGATAATGTTTTTATTTATATTATGAATGTTTTAATGCTTTAAAATTTTTTACTTCAAATTTAAAATCATTTATCTTTTTAGATTTATGTATTTTTGAACATTCATGAAATATATTTCTATCTACCCTAAGATAAAATATAGGATAGGGATGTGATTAAAGAACAACATACAAAATCATCTTTTATGTAAGAATTTAAATCCTAAATATTAGAATATATATTATAAAAGGGTTGATTCACTTTATTCATATCTTATAAAACTTTTGATGAAATAAAATTTTAATTTAAATTCCATAATTTAATAAATTTTATTGAATTCATGTTTTACTTTAAAAATTTACATTATTTAATGGTTACTAACAATGTTTTTAAGGAATTTTAGATTTTAAATGTATTTCTATTTTCTATTTTTATAAAGAATAATGTTGTTTTAATAATTAAATTTTAAAAACTAATATTAAAATTATATAATTTTTTATTGAATTTGTTGATGAATGAATATTTTAAAACTAAATTACTTTTTTATAATTTCCCTAAAATGGTAGTATATATTTTGTTTATATTTTATTTTTTGAGAAAGGGTAAGATTATGAAAAAATTATAGATTTAAATTCTCTATCTAATCAATCATTTAAGACCACAAAGTGAGATTAATATCCTTGGGAAAACAAATGATAAAGGGATAAATCATTTTTTATATTATTTAAGACGGTATCTAGTGATAAATGTTTTATCTATTTAAAATGATTTATAAAAAATCAAACGGGGAGAGAAATTGAGGGAACTATGACAAGTATTTTATATTTTTCGAATATAGAATTAATTGTTTTTTCTAATTTTCCTTAAAATTGAGTTTAAAGGAGGAGAATTTTCTATCTTAAGGATGATAAAATCAAAAAGAGTATCTATCAAAAAATATAGGGAGTAATTATTTTATATTTCATTCAAAGATAACTTCTTTCTTTTGTGTATTGTAATTGTCAAAAATGGGGAGATATTTAGTAATTTAACTGATTTTCGATCATTTGTTTTAAAAATAGTAATTCACTAATATTGAACATGATTTAACATAAATTGTTTCATTTTAGTATTTTATATATAGATTATAATATCATTTTGTAAATTATTATAAACTGAAAATATATATAAATATTAAATAATATTTTAGAATTATTATATTCATTAGAAATTAGAGCTAAAATCATCATAAGATTGTCTACATTATGACGTTATGTCAAATGAAACTAAACAAAATTAGAACATTAAAATTAACATTTTTTGTATCATCCTCACTAAATTAGATAGAGTATTTAAAGAAAAATATATAGAGATAAAAAGGGATATATTCTAAATATATTATAATCATTAATAATTCAGAGTCATTTCATTTCCTTGAGAACTTACAATTGAAGCTTGTCTTCAATTTTTAATAAGAGATTCCATTCAATGAGGGTTGATTATAATGATCTTATTTTTTATCTATAATTGTTCATTATCTAATATTCATGATTGATGATAATTTTAATGAGGAATTAAATATTTTTTATCACTATGATTAAAGTTATTAGAAAGATGACATTGAAGTCATTGATTTTGAAAATGTCTAGGATGGAAGGAATCACTAATGATTGATGATATAAAAGAGTTCTTCAAGTCTACATCTACCAATCAATGATGTTTTAATCAAATAGGTTCACGGTATATAACTTTTTTGATGTTGAATTTCATAGTAAATTAATTGATTTATCGAACTTTTTGATAAATTGTATATATTCTATAAATACACATTTTTATTTGATTCAATGTAAACAATTCCTAATACTACATGTGTTTGGAAGTATAATACCCTCTAATAATTATTTCAATTTTTACCCAACACTCTATTTTTATATTTTCATTATACTTTTTAACTTATGGATAGTTTACTTGTTTATATTTTTGTTATGTTTTAAATTTTTCAGTAACATATCATCCACTATGCACGTATTTTTTTATACATTAATACTTTGGTATACCCTAGTTGATCCTAATTTATATCATCTGAACATTTGACTCTTTGAGTGGGATAAAATTTGTTATTTTTCTTTGAAACTACAACTCATCCCCTTATTATTTCTTTCATATATTATATCTCCAAGAAAACAACTTTTTCCTTAAATATTCTACAGGTATAATTGAAAAGTAATCATAAATATAATCTTAAATTAACAAAATAAGATTAAATAGAATATAAGTTATAACCCATTATAATTCCTGGGTCATTTCAAATATCTTGAATGTTTAATTTTATAGTACAAAATGATGATATCATACATGGATTGGATATTTGAACATTATTGTCTAAAATTATACTTCCCATGTTAATCATTAAATCTAATTAAAAAATATTATAAATATTATGTTATTTTTACATCATGCACTGTGACATAGTTGAAGGCAGAAGTGAGATATCTTTATAACACAACATACGATATCACCAACTAAGGAATATGATATACTTTAGTTTTTTATATTTCATTCACAGTAAAACATAGATATCAAAAATTATGATATCACCAAAAATTAAAATTTGAATAGGATTTTATAAATATCTCAACTATTGTCAATCATTAATACCAACATAGAATTTCATATCCATGGTCATGTTATTATAGGTATGACATCAGGAGACTAGTGAAGTTATATGTTTAATTTAATAGGAATTGATTCTTTCGGCCAATCATGTGTCTTTTATGTTGGCCAATTACACATTTTCTATATGGGTGAGAATTTTATTGTGATTTTAGATAACGTATACTACTTTATTCTTATCAGACACACAAGTGTATATATTAGGATGCTACCCTAAGGAACATTTTGTTTCAACAATTTATTAACTTAGTACACATGGTGTATATACAGTTACTTTAGAATTGGTATAACACAACTATATATAGTTAGAGTTTGATTTTATTAGGTATATTACATGTTTTTGTACTGACATAACTCTATTATATACCTTACGTTCCATGGGATATGCCTCTATGAAATAATATTTTTACAACATTTTATCAAAATGTTTTATTTCATATTTTATATTAATTTGAATTATACTCAATTTGAATAATGAGGGGTTAGGGTATTTTGTAAGCATATTTGATCCACAAAGGAGGAAATTTTCAGCCATGAAGTACTAATAAAGATATAGTGGACCAAAAATAATGTATTTTTTCTATATATTATAGTTCATATAAAGAGGATTTAGAGAAATTTTTTTATGCATATACCCCCACTAAAAAAATGAGGTGTTGCTGCACCTGTTAATCCCACTAAGGATGTCCTACACTACTTAAAACACCTACATGATGACATACATAAGAATAAGAATAAGAATAGAGATAGAGATACCTAAGAGAGGATTTTTAACCATAAATAGAGTATCCCAAATAGTACAGATAGGATCTTACACAATAGAGAACTACTCATGCAGTTGACATCCATCTAACACATCATTTATTTCATGCATCTGGAATTAGTAGAGTTAATGATGGATGGGACCCAACTATATTATCATTGTACCAATAGTACATGATAGAGAATACATTGGTGGAAATTATTGATTCTTAGGTCATTGAAATTATCTCTATGGGGTCCCACTAAGAACTCATTTTTTTGACAGATTTCCCCATATATTATGTTTGGGATTGCATTATATATTACATTAGGGAGTCATCAAGTCAACACTAAAATGGGTCAACACCATTGTAGTACTATGAGGCACTAGGAGTAGCACAATTTTATATGGAAGTTAAATGTTCCATAGCTATATGTGCCCCTATTGTGGTAGAGAAAATGCATGGAAAAAGGTATATGATCTTGGGGTCAAGACACCATAGAACCTTAAACATTAGAAAAAATAGGTTGTGAGCTTCATACACCAGAATATAGAACATGTAGGAGATAATGATGATATTTTATATCGTAAAAAATTTTATATATTAAAGAAATGAATTCAAGCTGTTATTAAATTTTTTGTATCCTATTTTTTTAAACAATAATTGAAAATGAATTACCTATTATAACTAAAATTAGTTAATAAGTAAATTGTTTACACTTACAAAATTAATATATATTTTACACTTCAAATTAATGATCTTTTAATAAATTTAAATAATTCAAAAAATACTTTATTAAATTATGTATACAAATGAATACAATATCACTTTTGAAACCCACTTTAATCAATAATATTAACCTTGATGTGAAAAAATTGATAAATAATGTATACTGATTGATTCCATAAAAAGAGGATGCATCTGAAGCAAAAAAAATTTTACGATATATATATCGTGATAATATTCAAATAACTGAACTACCAATGACGTTTCCAGTAATTTTGACTCTGACATGAAAAAAACAAAAAAAATACCTCTATGTTAAAAAAACATTTTACATTACACAATGTGTCGAAGAAGAAATAATGATCGAAACTAGAATAAGACAGAGTTTTTATATACCTAAAACCTTTTAGGAAAAATAGAATTAGTTATAAAAACATGTTGAGTTACTTAAACTAGTTCTAGAACAGAAATAAGATAATAGGAAGTAAATTTCATTATTATCATAAGATAAGAAAAACAATTAAACAAGTTTAATCATGAACCCCTTAGAATTCAATAGTTAATCAATATATAGGACCAATAAGTAGGACAATATATATTAGATTCATAAAAAATTGAAAAAAATATAATATAATAGAAAGAATGACAAAAAATCTTAAAGCACATGTTTGAAAAAAATATTTCCCAAATTAGTGTGACTTTTCCAACAAGGGTAGGCACATTCAGATCCAATTCTATCATTGAATTTTTTTTCGAAAAGGATGTGTTCTAAGAATGCTAATTATTTGAAAAAATTTCTAGAAGGATTCTTTCATGAAATAATTTTTTTTAAACATTCAAAAGATCATTCATTCTCACCTAGTACACTCTTTGGGAAATTAAAAAAAAAGCATCATCCAACTATGAGATTTTTATTAATTTTTTTAAAATAATTATTTTTTGTTTTTTTATATATAAATTTATGTAGGGGTTGACAGAAATATTCTTCCTTACATTCATTAATTTATTCTAACACACCCCATTAATCCCCAACTTGGATTCCCTTTTCTAATGCAGTTTCCATCAGATCATTTACATATTTTTCATGTTGTATTCAAGTTACTCTATTATATAAAATTTAATTAACAATATTTTATTATTGACAACAAAATAAATAAACTCATAATGTAAATAATTATAAATAATGAAAATTCAAATAATAAATAATTCATACAATAAAAATACAATTACTATTTCAGAATATTTTCAAAGTGATCAAGTCAACCCTTAATTATGTATATGATTAGGCTTTAAATCCAAGAATTACTTATTGGGGGGATTTATAATCCATTTATATTTGATAATATAGCCTTTAATAGAAGTGATGATGAATGAAATGATGATCATTGTAGCATAGACCTTGGTATATACTAATGGAATGTAGTATACACACACAATGACTTTCGGTTAAGAATATAGGGCCTTAAAAAGATTAAATTATAAGGGTCTAACTGTAGAGTGGGTCAACCAATGGAGATGGAATGGAATATACTTTCTATCCTAGAGGTGTGTGTTGTTTTCTTTTCTTTTAACATCCAAGACAATAATATATTGTTTGATGATATTGTTATTTTTCATTACTACTTATTTATTACCTATATTAATGATTACTTATTACTTATTACTTAATAAATATTTATAATAATTTATTGTATTTTAATTAATTATTATTAATATTTTTTTATTTATAATTTTTAAAGACCCGAGTTTTCCCTCTTATAATAAATACTGCATTTGGTATATTTCTCTACACACAACATTGAAACACAAAAATATAGATAATTATATGTTATTAATATAAATATTAGGTATAAATAATGATAATAGAATTACGAAACACACATAAATATATATAAGAAACAAACCAAAATGAGATTCACTTTAAATATGGGCTAATTTAGTGCAGCTATGTTGCTTATAGCTATATTTCGTGCATATATTTTAAATAATATAATTATATATTTTTGATTTAATTGTTTAATTCTTATCAAATGTAAATTGTTTTATTTTTTAATACTATGATACAAATTGAAAATTTATCATGGAAAAAAATAGTGGAACGAAGATGAAATTATTGATAAAAACATTTATCTGTTGTGAGTGTTAAGGTATGGATGAAGTCCTATACTCAGAATGGAATATTCAGTGTGAAATGATGCTGGAAACATTAGAATATAAAAATTAAAATTATGAATCACCTATTCACGAAACACCTCCAAAATGAATGATGATATGAGATGAAGATGAAAAAAAGGAACTGGGGGGGTGGTATGCCATGAAAATTAATGTTCTAGCCCCTCATGTAACACCATGAAAAAAACTATAAAGACCCTAAGTCTTCTAATTTTTTGTCAAAATTTGATTAGGCCCCACACTAATTCCTTATAACTTCTAGAGATCAACTTTCTTGATTAAGAATACAATTTTATGATATAGAGGTATTATTTATACATATAAAATAAATTCTATGGAAAATATTTATGATTGGATCAATGATGATAACTCTAGGGTGAGGTGTTACTCACTACAATGTACTCCAAGAGATCTACTCCACCATTTTTTAGTATTTATTTTTTATTTTCCCACTCATGGATAACATTTGGGGGTTATTTTAGTTTCATGGAATATATGTATATTTAAGGGGAATTGTGATAAATAAATTGGTTTTTCATGTTTAGTTTTAATTTGATTTTTATATATTTAATTATTTTAAATGGATTATTTTTATTTCACTATGAGGGACCATTATATTATGTAATTATAGAAACATACTATTTTTAAAGAAATAAATGAATATAAATATTTTTTCACTATGAGATTTTTTTTGTAGAATTCTATTTTTTCAATTGATTTTAGGGTAACTATTTTATTAACTAAATAATGTACCATGACCATTGAAAAAATGGATGGTTAGTGAGAGATAGAATAATTACCATAACCATTAGAATTACTAAAACCAAAACCTGATGAAAATTTTGAGTAATTTTTGTCATTCTAATTAACTAATTACATGAACCTGGATATTTCATACAAGGTAAATCAATATTTTTAGCTTCTAACTTATTCATAAAAATCCATGCTTGGTTGCTGAAAATTTAAATTCACTAAATAATAAATAATTACAATCTATTTTATTAATTTAATTTAATTCTTCAAATTATCTATATGGTATCGAACATGGACCTATAATATAATATACTAACTTATTTAAAGAATTAGTGAATTTTTGTTCATGTTTATAAAAATTTAAATTCGGTATCCCCGTGGGAATTAACAACATCCCATGGGATACAAATTTTTTCATTTTTCCTATTTTAATTGTGGAAATTAGTTATAATTTATTATCCTATAAAAAGTATTTTCTCATATATTTCTACTTCTATATATGAATTTTATATTTTTCAATTATTATTTTATTTTTTAATCCCATTGATATTCTTTGATTTCATGGTAGGAATAAAATGTATCTTGACTATAAAATACCAATACAAATTCCTTTGATAGATTTGACATAATAGGCTAACAATATTAAATAATTTGAATTGTAAAAAAGAAAATAACCTATATTCATACTTGATAAGTGAAACACCCTATCACCTAGAATGTAACTTTAATGTTCCCATCATAAACATGATATATTAGGTAGGGAAGTTGCGTTACGTTTTGATGAATATTTAATTTATATAAGCTATACCCTCGTCTCTATAGGTTTTGAGGAAAAAGATGATGAAAAAATAGCTATTGGAGAATTTATAAAAGGATTTGTTATCAATATGGGATTGTGGCTTGAGGTAGAAATGGAGAAGACAAATGAAATATTTTTAAAATAATTTCCCAATAATCTAAGAGTGTCGTATGAATTAGAAAAAGAACATGATTTAATATACAATAACTATATAGAGGAAAATAAATAAGAAGAATAATAATAATAAAAATTTGGGGAACTGGCTATAGAGACCAAAGTGGCCATTGTAAAAATTACACAACTACATCCATCAATTAAAAAAATTAGTACCACATATGGATATATTTTGAATTCTTCCAACATTCTTTCAAAATATCTAGACTTTGGTTACCTCCTCTGCATTCCCCATTAATCCCAATGTGTAGTAAATAAGTGGACTTGGATAGAATCCAAAGTCCGTATTATGGAAACCCAATAATGTCTAAATTTATGGAACCATGTAAAAAAATATTATAAAAAATAAAATAATTATGAAAAAATTAACAAAAATATTATCCCTTGTATCATAGGAGTTTGAGTTTAAATTTTAATATTTTCTTCGACACCCCTATATCTCTCATAAAAATGTCATTAATTCAAAATTCATGCCAAAAACATAAATTTTCTGTTATAATCACTGGTTGAGGATAAAATTGATGCTTAGGAAAATCATCATACATTTTTTATTGGAAAACTGAAGTAGGAAAATTAGGGTAATAAATTAGTAAACATGAATATAGGGATTTAAATTTGACATAACATTCTTCGATATATTTCTTAATTTTATAAAATCAAAATTTTTCTATGTTTTTTCCATGCCATTAATATCAAATATTATTATTAAGTAATTTTTTTGTTATAAGTTTCGTTATGTATTCTTATTAACTATATCCTCTTATTCCTGAAAAATTCTATAATCTAAATATTTCCCAATAATTTCCTGAGAAATTATCATCAGTTATTATTGGAAACTAATTCCTGTAGATTTTTATAAAATATAGTCGAATCTCTAATAATAAAAATTTATATTGGAAATGAATGAGAAAATTTTTCCCCTTTATCTAGGAACTACCCATACATTATTACTCTATAAGAACTAGAATCTATGAATATAGTTTTTAGGGAAAATCCACATTAAAACTCAATTTTAACATTTCCTACCATGATCAATATATTTCACACGATTATCAAAAAACTAATCTTGGGGGATAAGGTGACATGGTAGGAAGGATGGATATATTGATATGCATCATTGTGGGGGATTTTTTGGGATATTGGGAAGGTACATGATTTTTCATTTTTTATAATTTTATACACACCCTTTTGTAAAAAAATTTATAAAATTGGTTGCATTGTTGATGTAAAAAATCACCACTTACATGACCAATGATTTGTATCATTTGTGGTTTTATGGTGGATGTGATACTTTCGTAAAATCATATTCCAATAAAATAAATAAACAAAAATAAATATAAAATATATGAAAAATTAAAATAAAAAAAACAAGAGGGTAAAATTTTCACTATAATTAATTTGTTTGTGACCTTACATTTAGTTTTAGGGAAAGGAGAGAAATCATTTAAAAGGGATATTTTTTTCAAGATCTGATATTTATTATCATGAAATGTACTTTAGGTATTAATCATTTTTATGATTTAATTATTTTTCATCATTTTCCTTCCTACCCTAAAGCCTTAAAATAATTTGTACTTAGGGATGAAGTTATCATATTTATTTATAAATTTTCATTTATAGGGTGTAAAAATTAGATTCATTACAAAATTATAGTAAAGATAATGATTTGAGGTGTGTGAAAAATTAAATTTACGTCTATTACCTTGATGATGAGTAAAAAAACAATGTGATACAAATCACAACTTGAGTGTATATTGTGAATGAATTAATAAATAATAATGGAATAAAGTCAAGTTATGGTTAATTAAAAATATAAAGAGTAATATAATTTTTTGACTTTTTTATTTTCAAATATGTTGATTTAATTTTCAAATGTGATGCTTGAATGTTATATTATCCATTTAATCAATTGATAAAATTGAAATTAACTTTTAATCATGAAAAAGTTGTCATACTTTGTAATTTGTTGAAATTTCATATAAGAGGAAAAAAATTAGATTATGTCTAGGGGGATTTGATAGCCTTATTTCATGCATATATCTAAAATAATAAAATTATAAAATTTTCAGTTTAATTTTTTAATTCTTATCAATTATTAATTATATTATTTTTTATAGAAGGTTTCATATTGAAAATTATTAAAGGAAAAACGAGTTGAATGGATATAAAATCTATGATAAAAAATGATGCTCTGGGATGAGGGATAGGTCAATTATGGAGTCTAATGCTTCTAATTAAAGAATATGGAGTAAATAAGGTCAAAAATTGTAGAATACAAAAATTGACATCATGAATAACCTATTTATGAAATGAAACACCTTAGAAATGAACGTAGGGAAAATCATAGGTTGATAAAAAATGGAAATTAGGGAAAAACATTAAAATTCATAGTGTGTCCCCCCAATTTCACATCACAACACATGTTGGGCATACCCAAAATATTCCATTTTTGGTCAAAAGTTGAATGAGCCCCATGCTTAATTACCCATAACCCCTAAAGATGGCCCATTTGGGTTCTTCATTCTATTTTATGATCTGTATGTTTATTTTTTTCATATATTAGAGATGCTAGGGGAGATATTATTGATTATATTGGAGATCCGAACTCCAGGGTGAGGTGTTTTGCTCTCTGAAGTCTTTTATTGGATCTACTTCACTAAATTATTTTATTATTTTCTTTTATTTTCTTTTCTTTCACCCTATAATGGTTAGAATGAGGAGAAGATTTTATATTAATACTATGTATGCATGTTTAAAGGGGGATTTTATTAAATAAATGGTGTATACTTGTTAAACTGAAATTGTGTTTTTAATTTTTTTCATAAATTGTTCAAAATTTAGTATTTTTATTTCACTATGTAAGACAATTGGGTGTCGAGATTAGTTAAAAAATATTTTAAAATAACATGATAACTAGAAATAGTTTTTCACCATGACCATTAGGGAGACCAAATTCTATATTTAAAAATGGTTTCAGGAAATCAATTTTATCAATTAATCATAATACTGAAACCATTTGTGAAAAGGGATGACCAGTGAGATAAATATAATTTCCATGACCATTTAAATTATCTAAACCTATTTAAAATGGAAATTTTGAAGAATTATTGGGTATTCCATTTATATAATTACAGAAACCTGAATCTTTTATATGTGATGAGTTTATTTTTGTTATCTTCTCTATCATTTTCCAAAATCCATGATTGATGGCATAAAATTTAAATTCATCAGATAATAAATAATTAATGTCTATTTTATTAACTTAAATTTTTTCTTCAACATCTCGTTATGGGATCAACCTTAGATTTTCAATATCTTATACTACTTAATTTTAGAATTAGTTAACTATATTATATTTTAGTAAATTTATATATCGTGGAATCCCTATGGGAATTAATGATGTTCCAAAGGATATCGGCAACTAATAAAATCATTTTTATAAAATATATTACATTTTAATTATAATAAATTTTGATATTAATAAATTATTAACACCATATTAATATTTAGTTTACATATTAAATAGTAGTTAATATAACAATAGTCATTTTAGTATAAAAACACCTTTTTCTATATTTATGTCATTAATAAATAATTTTTTTTGAATTTTTATAATGTGAATTTGGAAAAATTAGCATTTTTTTATATTTAACATTGAAATATTAACTTAAGATGAATTTTTGGAGTTTTCCAATAAGATTGATTTTTAGATGATGAGTTTAAAATACTATTTTATACATAAGAAGAATTTTATTAAATTAATAGTGTATAAGTATCAATTTAAAATTAATTAAAACATTTTATAAGACCAAATACTCTAGTTATAATTTAATTTATAATTTAAAAAATATATAAAACCATATTTGACATTTTATAATTTATGTTTTATTTTTCAAAAAAATATTAAAATATGATACATTTAAAATTATAAAATTAATATTTATCACATTTAAAAATTTTAATCAAATAAATTGGATTTAAACTTTGGAATCATCAGATATAAAAATATATAATAAGGACCATTTTATTTTTTTCTGTAAGGGAAAATTAACTATATAATAACTACTAACCATGGTAAAAACCAAAATGTTAAAAATGTGTAACCAAAGAGGTAAATGTCAAGATTCTTTAAAACATATTTTAATTGTGTTATTGAGATGTATATTTACATTACCCATTATCATATCTACTATTTATCTATTTTGGAACCATTTTTATTGAGTTTGAATTTTTATTAGTGAAATGTTCTCAGAATTTAAAAAATGTCACTTATTTTATCATTTAAAAGGGGAACTACTATCTTTACATAAGATCACACCAAAACTGCTATAATATTGGCCCAAAAATATACACAAAATTCCCTTAAACGCTCTCTTTCTCTTAAAGGATGATTTTTAATTGTCAAAATACCATCCCTAAAATGATTATTCCCCTTCACGAAGGAGATAATCCATGTAGTAAGGTATATATTTCAAACTGATCTTCCCTCTTTTGTATTTATTTACATTCTTTTCTTCACCCTCATATTTCATTTAATCATCATAAAATGATTAAACTAGTGGTATTATTAAAAATTTATATTAATATAATAATTATATAGGCATTAATCACCTTTAAATTTTCTATTATGATAAATGAAAACATAGATTATGCATGTGTACAGACTACCACCTCCATAAATAAATGTGTTACATTTTTTAAAATCGGCACCATATATTTTTTTAAATTATATTTAATGATTACATATGATATATATCAATAACATATATCATTAATATCTTAATTTTTATATAATTTTTTTTTCATTAATTATAATGTAATTCATTAATATCGGTAAATAACTCAAACAAGCTCATCACTGATTTTGTCTTCACAAAACGAGACTAAAACTATCAAGTGATAAAATTGTTAAATTATTATCTAATGTAAATCATTAATTACACTTACATTAATCGTTTTAAAATGGTTATATTTTGAGTAAAAAATATGGTCAGTGATGATTTTACATACCGAGTTCAAAACTGTAAAGTTTATTAACACCCAATATTGAAAAAATGATTAAAAAAATCTAATACCTAAAGTTATTTGTTATTGATGAACAATCTAAATTGAAATGTATATGAATAATGTTATAAAACAATAATTAATATTTTTATCTTTATTATATGATAGATTTAATACTTTAATGTAAATCAATATTAAAGGAATGAAACATGGTAAATCCATCATCTTTCATAGAGTTATAAAATTTATTATTTATTTTATTTTTCAAAGACTTTCTTTTCTAAATTACATCCTCTATTTTTTTTGGGAAAATATTTTTTGAACCATATAAATTTTAATGAATGTTTTTATTTTCAATTTTATTATAAAAATAAGACTTCTTAAAAAATACTCATAACTATACATTTTATAATGATGACTAAAAATGTTTTTAGAAATCACTTTTCATGGTTCTGTATTCATTATCATGAAAAGATATATCTTTAATGGATTTTTTTTATTTCACAATAAATTTTCATTTATTAAATTATTATTTCATGTGATAAATTTTTCAGTAACAAATGATTTAATTCATGGTATTATTTTTTACCATTTGAATGTTTTTGGAAAACTATTTTCTCTTTGTGTTCTTTATAAAAAGGAAATGATTTCCATTTGGATATTTTATACAAACCTTCTTTATTTTCACAGTTTCATTATTCAAAGTGAATTATTTCCATTTGGTTTCTTTATAAAACCCATTTTTATTTCTAGGTGTTTTTTATGAAAATTGAATGATTTTCATCATAAATTTTTTTGAAATATATTTTTAAAAAATGTGTTTATTATGAAACAAGAATTACATTCATTGGTATATTTTTTTAAATACTTTTTATGTGGTTTATTTATCAATATTTAATTATTTAAATTTGAATGTTTATTGAAATCCATATATATTTCAATGGTTTATTTATTGAAATTGAATAGTTTTTATTTGGAATTTTAATGAAACCAATTTTATTTCAGTTGTTTATTTATGATTTTAAAAGTGAATGATTTTTAGCGAAACAAATAATTATTAATGAATTAAGTATGGGGTCCAATATTACAGTCCATTTCATTATTTAATAGTTTATATCTCATGAGATAGGTATTTTTGAGTACATTTTAGTTACTTGTTATCGTGGGTAGTGATGGTATGTCTCATAAATTTAATGTTTCACTATGATAAAGTTTTTTCCATATTTAAAGGATGTTATTAATTATGTTTTTATGCACTCATGATTCAATGTTTATGTTAAAGATTCTAATACATGTGATAAGTATCATGATTTTATATTGATATTTTTTCATTATCTTATTATTAAATTTACTTTGAAGCTCTCCAATGCCTTATGAGTACAATTAATGAGGTTATGATATTTGTCTTATGCCCATGTGTTTCCATAATCTTATGAAGTAATCCTTGATGAAATCTTTATTCATCCCTTACTGTGTATTTAAGCCCTCACATTATTTAAATATTAATTCCTCATGTTTGAAGGATGATTATTAATAATTATATTTCAATAAGATAGTCTAGTATATTTCCTTTAAAGACAAATTATCATAGATATTGTTAAATTAGATGATTATGTAGCTTGTACCAAAAGACACTGAACCTATTGGTCCTTCGAATTTTTATTTATTTATGAAATTCAATGACTTATATCATATAAAATCTAGGAAATTCTAGCATATGCCTCTATGAATGATAGTAGAGCAATGGTTAAGTTATTTTTAGAGAATAGAGAAACTATTTAGAGAATTAATGTTAGAGAACCTTATTATAAAACACTAAAGATTATTATATATATAGAATGGTATTTTTAAATTTTTGTAATTTATTATTATGAGGTTTTACTAGAAAATTAATCCTTTCCTAGATGATATCATTTTAATCCAGGCTTTGGAACATTTTTTTCTGGGGGAAATAATGCCAAAGAGGGTTTGTTAGCTATTAAATCAATTGTATATCAGGGAACATCAATGAATCTTAATTTCATGACAAGAAAGACCCTCATAAGGGATATTATTATCTTTATATCATACTACTTATAAAAACATTCAAGTATTTATGTATAGGTTACTTTTAAGGATTAGGATTTGATGTATGATAAAACTGGTCACACCCGGGTTTTTAGTTTTCATGTCATTCTGATTATTGGTCATTTCATTAGGTTTCTGGTGTGGTAGATTTAAAATTTTGTGACAACATTTTCTTCATTCCATGGCCTATCTTTCCCTCCTAGGGTCCCCATGAACCCCCCCATAAGTTCCCCTTGAATTCCCCCTTGGTTCCCCTTTGAATTTGGGGCAAAATGTAAAGTTTTTGGGTGGGCAGAATATATTGCATGGTTTAGCAACACTGTTTACTAAACCATGCAACTAAACCATTCATGTTGTCCAACACATTACTTTTTTATGTGTTTACAATTTTTACATTATTTTCTTTACCCAATTGCACACATTTCTTCCCCATTTCATTCTTTATAGCCATAGAAGGCTCCTAAGCTCTCTCAAGCTTCCTTAAATACCATTTTTAATGGGTTGTTTAATGTATGAAAAACACCTTTCTTCAATTAAATGATTTTCCTTCCATGTGTCTTCTTTTTAGATAGGGTTTCTCCCCTCCTCTGTGAATTTAAAAATGTACAACAACTAGGGATTCAAACCTAGGGTTTATTTTTGAGTTTCTTGGCACAATATTATTTGTTAGGTTTCATTTTATTTCCCTTATAGTGTGGTGGTGGTGCGATTGATGTTTCTCACAATGATTTTGTATTTTGATAAAAAAAAGTTAGGTGATTCCATGTGTAAGCATTCAGTAATGAGTTATATTTTCTTAATTTATGTTTCCAGCATGTTCCTATTTTATTGTGATTGGTTCAAAAACCATTTTTCAAAGCATGGATTAAGTGTTTCTTTTTAAAGTGGCATTTTTGTGAAGAAATAATGAGCATTTTTCATGTGTTTCCAATGTTGTATTAATTGGGGTTGTTTGATGGATCATGAAGTTATTTTACTAAATGTTGTTATGGATTCCAAATATGGTTGGGTATGGTCTTGTTGGGTTTTATTTATTAAAAGGGTGGTTTGGAAGGGGTATTAAGTGAAAATCCTTATTAAACATCTTTAAATGTTTTTTTGAAGAGTCTAAATGATTTATTGAGTTTCAGAAAGGGTGAAAAACATTTTGGTGTAATTCATGGTTGGTGTATGTTATAAAAAGAAATTTTTAAAAGGGAATGTGGTGATTTGTGATATCAAACGTTTTGAGAACATTTTATGAATTTGTGAAATTATTTTTTAAATTGTAAGAAAGGCGTGAAACATGTTGGTGGGCTCTTCTGTGTGAGTATGATGTTAAAATGAATTTGAAAGTTAAAAGGAGAATTATGTGAGATTTTTATGCACTGTTTGGTTTTTATGTGATTTAGAAATATAATTTTCATGTGAAAATGGTACATTATAATATGTGGAAATTGTTTTAGTGCAAGAGGGAAATCCTATGTATCTTGGTGGGTGGATGCGTACTAGTATTCCAGTGATCCAAAGTTATTTTTTCCTTATTTCATGTAGTAATTTTGATGATGAAAACAAAAAATATACAATTATAATGATGTTTCATACCACTAGGTTATGAGTATGTTCTCTGGTGGTGACTCTGGCACAATAATGAATATTTGATATGGTTACCTTTCAACGAGATAAAATGTACTTGGGGCCCACACCAAGATAGTGCCTAGGGTTACTTCTCTTGACTAGTGGACATTGGATATTTTATAATTACCATCTTCATATGGTGTGTTTGGATCGAAAATTCAGTTTAATTTGAATTTTATTTAAATGTGTTCTATCTTTAAAATAACCCTCCTGATAACTATTTTTATTTTGAAGTTTCATCTCTTTAAAATAGTTACTAGAATTTTTTTTATAAAAACCTTAATTTTTTTTCTTAGATTGTTATTTTCATGGAATCAATTAGGGTTCCATCCTACTAGGAGTAGTCTCACACTATACTTACACCTTTGGGTGTAACTAGACTTGGTAATGTTTGTTGCGGGCTTTGGTAAAGATCTTAAAATTAGAGGCATGTGTTTCTAGTGGTCCTTCATGATGTGGTGTCTTGGAGATGGATTGAGGGAATTACCCTAGTGATGAGGTGGTTCTTGGGATATTATTATTTTTATTTATTTTCTTGTAGCAGTCTTTGTGACTTGTATAAACCTATGTAATTTATTTCTGAATTTTTGTTAGGACTTGTTTGGTGTAAATTTTTAGTTTCATTTTATTCATACTTATTGGTTGTTTTAAGTTTATAATCGTGGGTTAATCATTCCCAAATAAAATTATGATTTTTGGGCACCTGTACCAGTGTGTGGGGATCTAGAAATCCATTTGTGTCTTGCCACGGATCGGGTCAGGTGAGAGTTTTTAAGGTGACTAGATCCAGTTTGTGAGAAAATGGTATCGGAAGGGGTTTTCTGTTTTTGGGTCATGTGATTTTGGGAATGATTCTGGGTAGATTGGAACTAGGATTTTCGAGACTTCACATTATGATTATGATTTGTGTGCCACACCATCACTCCTCATGAAGGGGTTTATGTCTCAAAGGAAACTTGGGTTTTATCCTAGTTCTTTGGTTCTTGTGGTTTGTTAATGATTAGGGGAATGAAAATAGAGTTGGTTCAATGATCTCAATGTTCTCTCGGGGCCTGGAAAGCTATGCAGGGTTAGGGATATTGTCATAAAACACTATCCATGAAGGTGAAGTGATTCGTGTATGTCTAGCAACAAAAATTTCCATGCCACCCACCATTACTAATTTTCTCTCACAATGTATTCTGTGTTTTTGTTTTGAAATCATGGATTCATTATTTTAATGTAACAGTGACTTGATTTTAAGAAATGTAAACTTTTGTGAAATTTTTTTCCAGTAAATTAGAAATGGTTTTATTCTTAAAAGGGTTGGAATGAGTTTTTAAAACTGTTTTGAAATGGTAAATTGTGTGTTTTCATTTATTTTGAATGTATGAATTATGTAAATGTATATTTTAAAAATTTGTTTCAAATATAATTTTCTAAACAATGGAAAAGTGATTTGAATTGAATAAAGTGTTTTGGATTTTATGAGTGATGTTTGTAGATGAATTCTAATTTGGAAATTTTTAGGTTTCTAGAATGTTTAATGAATTTATGGGAAGTTTTTTTAAATGAAAATAAATGGTTTTTTCAAAAGAATGGGTGTTGATGAGATTGTGTTTTTCATCAAACCGAAAGTGTTTTGAAATGGAATGAGATGTTTTGAAATTAATGAGTAGGAATTTAAAGTGAGTTTTTGTTTTAATGGTTGGTGATTTTATTGATAGGGTTTATAATATTTTAACTGGGTTTTGATTTTGTGGCTAACAGTTTTGAGGAAAAGGATGTGTGGTTGAATGTATTAGTTATTAAAAGTGGAAAGAAATATTTGTTTTAACCTTTGATATTTCTGTGAGAAACCACATGTATTGATTTACATGGGACCATGGGTGTTTAATTAAATGGATGGGTGAGTTCCGGTATGGATATGAGGTGGGTTCCTAGTGTGTCATGTAAATATCCATGTGTGAGGACCATGGGGTACCATTAGTAAATGTTCTAACCGTCAACCATTTATTTTCAATGAAATGACTTCTTTTAAAGATATTTTTTTGGTTTTTAAATCCAATGTTTGGGTTGTGTGTTATGTTTTATTTTGGGATTGTAGTTTTGGGGTTTTTTTAGTTTAAGAAACCCTCTTTTTTTAACAATGTTTTATATTTTTTTCCGGTGAGTTGGGTTAACGTGTTGGATAGTGGTCTCTTTTAAGAAATGTTTTGGGAAGACCTTGTGGTTGTTCCCCTTATGCGTTCGGTTCTATTTTATGTTATATATTGACTAATGGACCAAATTGGTAGGGTCCTTGGGTTTTATTATTGGATAGGGTATGCCCCCATAATGAGTTAATGTCTGATTGAAGGGAAGCCCAGGTTGATTCATTGTTTGAATATCCTCTATTTGATCAATATAGTGACCTTATTCTTGAGATTTAGAGATGGAGTCTACTTGTCTTCTTTTTAGGTTAAGTGGATCCTCACATAGAAGGGGAGTGGTTGTGTAAGGTTTAAATACATGTTGGTTTCCTTTGTTTCATGAGTCATCAAAGGGGAAGTCTGACACTGTTGTTTCTATAAGTTTTATTTTGAAGTGGTGAAGGTGGGTTACAGTAATTAAGGTGAAATCAGTACATGTTTTTCATTGCAATATGTTGTATAAGAGGGACTCTGGGTATTTCATTACTATTTTCGAGGATGTTATCTTTTCTTGCGGTAGTCTCATGATTCATGGAACCCCGTTCAAGGTTCCACTCCTAGTAATGTGTCTCTCAGTTTCCAGGGTCTTGTCTGGTAGTGCCTTGCTGTGATTTTTTCTGTTAATGTTATTGGATCATGGTGTAGCTTCTTATGGGACCAGAAGATGGAGTTCTATTTGGGGGTCTTGGAGCCTGACTACAAGGTAAGATATGATTTAATCATCGTAGATCTTACCATTAGTCCCAGAGTGAATCTAGCATGTAGTCCAGAAGCCCTAGGGATGTAAGGGATCTGAGTTTAACATCTATTTCTGGTGTGGTGGTGAAGAAAGTTTTAGGTTTTTATTTGGTGGTTTTATTTCCGTTGGTCATGTATGGTGTAAAGAGTTGTGTGGACCCTATCCCTTAGAGTTGTAATCAGTGTCGATAGAGAAGTCCCTTTTTTATTATAGGGGGGCGGGTGGGGTTGTTTTCTCAAACTCAGTTCTTTAGACCATGTGGGTGAAACTCCAAGTATGGTTTCTAATGTATGAATAACTTTGTAAGATGTTTTTTATATCAGTCTAGGTTGGTATCTTTTGAGTATAATAATTCCCATGAGAGTGGTGAATCCTGTAGCATCTCAACTAGTTTGGAGTATAGTTGATCGACCAACCCTATAGTGGCGATTAGGTCTTATGGGGACTCTTTTGTGTACCATGATGGTTGGTTAAGATAATTGATTATTCTGGTTGGGAGTCCATTCAGGCCTTCCCCTATTGTTGTCCCGATTCTGTCTCAAGAAATAATGTCGTCTCTTATGGTGGGGAGTTCATCCATACATCCCCATGTTGGTGTAAATCGGTTTTGTCCTCGTTGTTGGCATGATGGTAGGTAGTCTTGTTCGAGGGCTATCCAACCACCAACGTCTTTCTTTTATAAATTTTGGGATTGGATCATTCCCAAAAGATTTGTTGAAGTAAGGCTATGGTAACCATATTCACATTCATTGATCGTTTCATGTAAATTGTTTGAGCTACGTTCGGTGGTGTTTAAGATGCTTTGTAATGGGATGAGGATTGAGTATGTTTCCCATTTCAGTATTGTGTTGTAAATTTTGGTTAGATAGAGTATTTTTTCCCTTGTTTGATCAATTGGAAGTGTTTTGTCTTTTGGTGTCATGTGACTCTTTTCCGGGGAGAACATCCTGACCTCTCGAGTTAGCTCATAACCTATCTTCCTCCTTGGTATAGTTTTTGTCACCTTTTCATTGGGAACCCCCTTTGAACTTAGAGATTGAATTGGGTTTAGTTTTGAATCTATATGTTTTTTGGATTTCTTATGGTGGAAAGCTTTACAGTGGGGAGAACTTTTACACTCGATTTCTTAGTTTACACTTCGTTCTGATTCTTGTTCATTTCCCATGGTACTGGGTGTGACAAATTTGAAATTTTGGGACATATTTTTCTTCATTACTTAGACTATATTTCCCTATTAGGGTCCCCTTGAACCCACCATAAGCTACCCCTGAATTCCCACTTAGTTTCCCTTTGAATTTGCAGCAAAATATAATGTTTTTGGATGGACATAACATGTCACACAATTTGGCCGAACGATTTACTAAACCTTGCAGTGAAACTGTGCCGGGTGTCCAACATATTAAATTTTTTTTATGTGTTCCCAATTTTTTCCATCTGATATTTACCCCAGTGCTCCCATTTCATCCCCATTTCACGCCTTATATCCATGGAAGGCACATAAGCTCCCTCAAGCCTCCCAGAACCAATTTTTGAAGGGGGATTTAATGGAGGAACTTGAAGATTATTCAAGTAAGTGATTTTACTTCCATGTCTATTCATTTTCATTAGGGTTTATCCCATCCTCCTTAAAGTTCCAAAGGTCCAGTAACTAAGGATTCATACCTAGGGTTTATTTTTGAGTTTCATGGTCCAATATTTCTTATTATGGTTAATTTTATTTCCTGTGTGGGGTGGTCGTGGTGCGTTGAAGTTTCACACAACTATTAGGGGGTTTGATGCAAATGGTTTGTTATTCCATGTTTAAGCATTATTTAATGAGTTATATTTTCTTGATTTATGTTTTTATCACGTTCTTTTTCTATTTTGTTTGTTGCAAAAACCATTTTTTGTTGCATGAATTATGTGGTTGATTTTAAAGAGTAATTATTCTGTAAAAATGAGTCATTTTCAAGTGTATCCCATGTTGTATCAATTGGGGTTGTTTTATGGTACATGAATTGATTAAATTAAATATTTATAGGGATTCTAAATCTGTTTGGGTATGGTTTTTTTTGTTTTATGACTTAAAAGAGTGTTTTTGAATGGTTTTTCTGTGCAAATCCTCATTACACTTCTTGAAATTGTTTTCTGAAGATTCTAAATGATTTATTTAGTCACACAATGTGGGAAAACATATTAGTGTATTGTTTGGTGGGTGAATGTTCTAAAAATGGGGTTTTAATGGGAAAGTGGTGATTTGTGATGTCAAATGTTTTGAGAACATTTTACAATATGTTGAAACAATTTATTAATTTTTTTGAAAGTTGTGAAACATGTTTGTGGTCTATTTTGTGTGAGTATGATGTTAAAATAAACTTGAATGTGAAAAAAGTATTATGTGACATGCTTCTACACTGTTTAGTGTTTGTGTGTGATTTGTAAATTGAATTTTAATATGGAAATGGTACATTATAAGATGCGGATCTAGTTTCAGTAGAAGATGGAAAACCAAGGTATCTAGGTGGGAGGACGTTTAATAGTATGCTGGTGATCCAAACTGATTTTTTCCCTATATCATGAAGAAAGTTTGATGATGAAATACAAACTAAAATTTTATAATTATGTTTGTGCCTACAAGGTTATAACTATGTTCCCTACTAGTGGTTCATGCACGAGAATGAATATTTTTTATGGTTACTTTTCTCCAAGATACGAGGTACCTGGGGCCCGCAGCTAGCTAGTTCCTAGGGTTATTTATCTAGAATAGTACTCATTGGATATTTTATACTTATAGTCATCATATGGTGCGTTTTTTTTGAAAATTTAATAGCATGTTCATTTTATTTAAAAGTGTTCTTTATTTAATGTAATCGTCTTAAAATCTATTTTCATTTTTGTGTTGCATCTCTTTGAAATTGTTGAAAGAATTCTTGTTTTTAAACACTTGAAATGTTTTTTCATAGAATATTTATTACATGGAATACTTTTGGGAGGAATCCTATTGGGCTTAGGCTCACACCCTACTTACACCTTTGGGTGTAAGTAGACTTGGTAATGTTTGTTGAATGTTTTGGTAAAGCTCTTAGAACCGATGGTTTAGGTTTCTAGTGGTCCTTCATGATAAGGTGTCTTGTAGATGGCTTGAGGGAATTTCCCCTTGCCATGGTGTGGTTCTTGGGGTGATATTTTTGGATTTATTTCCTTGTAGTAGTCTTTGGGCCCTCTATAAACCTATGTTGTTCAATTATGAATATTTTAAGACTTGTTTGGTGAAAATTTTCAGATTTGATTTATTCATCCTTCATGGTTGTTTTAAGTTTCTAAACATGATTAAATAGTTCCAAAACACCTTTTTATGATACTCAGGCACTTGTTCCATCCCATGGGGATCATGAACACCTTTCGGGTCTTGCCACGTACTGGGTCAGGTGCAAGTATTTAAGGTGACCAGATCTGGTTTGTGACAAAACCAAACATCAAATTTTACCAATAATGATATTGATTGAACTAGAGTAATTATCAACTGACGAGTTTATTTTATAGAATAATTTTTTTTAGTTTTGGAATCATTTCACTCTATTTTTCAATAATGATGTTATTTTTCCATTATGATGTTATTTTTTTCATTATTATGTTAACTGTTTTTCACTCATGGTAACTCCATTTTGGTTCTAATGATGATGAAAACTAGAAGGAACCACGTTAACGATGTGTTTGAAGGACAATAATGTGTTTTCCCCTATTAAAACCCCAATGGAATGGGAGATGGAGTAAAAGACCTCAAATAAATGCTCACTAAATTGTCATAATATATGATTAATAACGTGAACCATGTCACACTCTTGAACTCAAAATAGAGGGAGTATCTTACTATTGTGTTTTTCAACCTCCAACACCCACCTTAATTCAGTGGATCTTCAAATCCACTTATAAGTGAGAAATATATCATTGTGATAGAAAATATATTTTCCATTCTAAAAAGTTCATGACATGAGATGTTTTTTGGAGAAGTTTACCATTTGGAAACAAATTATGACTAATTGTTCACTCTAATTGGTAATAAAATGAAGGAATAAAAAAGAGAATTTCTAGACTATGAATAGTTTAAGAATTTGTTCTTTAAAAAATATTTTCCTCAAGCTCATTGAAAGAATATGTAGATATAATTCTCTATGTTGAATCCTAATGTGGTTGAATCCATTATGGTATATGAATCCAACTTTAAAAGGATTGAAAGATATTCCTATGGTTTTATCTCTAATCAAGAATGTAAAATCGGTCATTTCTTTAGTGGATTAAAACCTAGTATTCAAAATGAATTTTCAATAAGAGAGTTAATAATCTATGAAGATATTTTTCAATTTTATCTAAAGGTTATATGGAATACAAGGATTATCAGAACTCTACAGACAGAAAATGGAATGAGGGATACTATGAGAACCTTGATGGTAAGTCATATGGGGGAAGATATTACAACCCCTGCTTTCCATAAGTCAGGGAGGAAGCTTCTGTGAATTTTCAATAAAGGATCAATAATGTTTTTTAATTATTTTAAAGTTTAAAAATAAGAAAACAAGGTCCAAATTATGTCTAAGAGGCTTGTTAACACAAAAAAATGAGAAGAAGTTCCCAACTAATGAACTGCCTACAAAAAATTCTTCACATGTAATGAGTTTTGACATTATATGAATCAGCACCCTAA
Source organism: Viscum album (assembly GCA_963277665.1). Classification (NCBI taxonomy): domain Eukaryota; kingdom Viridiplantae; phylum Streptophyta; class Magnoliopsida; order Santalales; family Viscaceae; genus Viscum; species Viscum album. Next base: position 1,625,966,125 of record OY728161.1, on the reverse strand, counting down.
ACCTCAGTCCACTGAATAAAATAAACCCCAGTAACATCAAAAAATAATGGAAAAAGTAAGGTAATTCATGATCAATAATATTTAGGTAGATCAATATATTGAAGTCATGTAATGTAAACTAAATCTTTTTTACATATACTATAACCTTATATTATCCAGCATAATTATATTATTTTTTCTAAAACATTTAAAAAAAAAATTGGAATCACAACCACAAGTAATGGATATTAGACTATCAGTTAAATTAATTTTTGTGATATTGATTTCACCAAATATTTATAAATATTATATGATTGATATTTGTGGGAGGATACTTCCTAAATATCTAATAATTATTCATTTGGCTAGATTTAACATAATATTGGGTATGGATTGGTTTTCATTTCCAAAAATATACTTTAAACTTTCAGGAAAATAAAATCTCTTATCATAACACAAATCATCTTATTATCATGTATCAACAAAAGGATTAATATGAACTCCTTGAGGAATAAAACTCTATAATTTACGTCATAAAACCCAAAAAAGACTAAATATGGACTCAAATTATTATGGAGAAAGTCAAATGTGTTCAATTTTACAATTTATAAGAATATATTGATGTATTTTTTTTAGATTAAAAACGTGATTTACCCTCTGTATGTGTGGCTGAGTTATCAATGGAAATTATATCAGGGTCTATTTATATCTCAAAGAGTACATATAAAATATCACCCATTAAAATGGAGGAATCAAATAGGCAGCTAATGAAAAATTTAGAAAAGGGATGTATATTCCCTATTGATTCAACAAGGGGGAAAACAACACTCTTTATTAAGAAGAAATATGGATCAATGAAACAATTCATTGACTATCATGAGCCTAATAAGATCAAAATTAAGAATTAATGTCTTTTAAACTGTATCAATGACCTATTTAATCTACTCAGACATGATCAATAAATCTAAATGATTGAAATTAAATCTAGATATCATTATTTAAATTTCAAAATGGAGAATATTTAAAAATAATAATTCTAAACTAGTTTTAAGAAACTATTAGTTTATAGTGGTGTCATTTGGATTTACTAATTAAACTAAAATTTTAGTGGACATGGGTAATTGAGTATTTAGAGACTACCTGGATTATTTTTTGGTTGTATTTAAAGATTATATTCTTATATATTCAAAGAGTAAGGAAGATAATGAAGATTGTTTGTGTTTTTTATTGATAACAATTTTGAAGAAGAATTTATATGTCAAAATTTTGAAATTTTATTTCTAGTTTCTAAAGGTTTATTATTAGGCCGGGTAGTCACTAGAAATGGAATATATGTATATAATTAAGAAAACTCATGTTTTTAAATTATTCCACAGGACATCCATAGTAAATAAGATTTCTAGTTCCTAGAGTTAGATAGTTACAATCAATGAATTTTTAGAAATTTTTCATGGTTATCAAATCCTCTGAACATGTGAACATAGAATGGAATTAAGTTCCATTGTATTGAAAAATCTGATGAATATGTTATGAAAATGAATTAAAGGTTTGACACAATATGAATACTTATATAACCCTATAGTTGGGAATGGTTTTTTACATAGAATTTATTCCTCAAATAATGGATTTGAATTCATCCACTTGAAAAATGAAATGGTAATTTTCTATGACTCATAAAAATAAAAAACTTATGATAAAAATTACCCAACACATTATTTAGAGCTAGTAATGGTGTTTTTTAATAAAAAATTTGGATTCATTATCTCTATGGTGAGAAGTTTGATATTCATACCAGCTACACGAGTTTCAAGTAAATATTCACATCGAAAGAGGTAAATATTCACAAAAAAAGATGATTTAAAAGTATCGAAGACTATAATAGCCCAAAAAATTACCTCCCCAAGAAGGGAAATAAAGTGGTTGATTCTTTAGCCTAGAAATATTTTACTAACTTTTCTGCGATTAATGTGGAAGGAGGCCTAATATTTGTTGATTTTAAAATGATGAATCCTGAAGTCATAAAGGAATGTTGGAAATCCTATCATTCCCAAGTGACTTCTTAACTATCCATTAACATAAAGATAAAATAATTCTAGAAAAAATATTTCGAGAAACAAAATAAGGAAGCAAATATTCAAGATATCAACTTTGATAAAGATGGATTTATAAGGTTTGGAACCCAGATATCTATCCCATAAACACAAGGAATTAATAGAGAACTTTTATACGATTCTAATATATTATCCTTTTTTATTCGTTTAGGAATTATGAATATGTATAGAGATCTAAATAATAAAATATTGTTATAAAATATGAACAGAGAAATTTCATATTAAGTATCTTGATATTGGATATTCTAGAAAGTTAAGGATAAATGAAAAATAATAAGGGTATTTTTCAACCATTTCCCATAATAGTATTGAAATTATAATGTATCATCATCTACTTTATCATGGTACTCACCAAAAAAAACTAAAACTCATAGTGCAATTTGGGTTGAAGTTAGTCACCTCACAAAGTATGTGTATTTTATTTCCATTAAAAGAGATTTATCTCATGACCAGTATAACATGATATACATAATGAAAGTGGAAATGTTTTATATATTATCACTATCCATTATATTCAATCAATATATGATGCTTACATCATCATTCTTAAGAATTATTTAAAAAACAATAAGAGACATAGTTGTGTTTTAACACTTCCTATAAACCTCTAATTGATTGTGAATATTAGTTGACAATTAAAATACTTGAGGATGTATAGAGATCATATTCAATGTATTTACACTATTGTTGGGATCTAAGCCCCCCCTTGTAAGAGTTATAATAAAATAATATTGCATATTCTAGAATTCATATGGTGTCATTGGAGGCTTTGTATGTGTAGATATGCAGGAACCTAACATGTTGGGTTGAAGATTAAGAGAGGAATTAGAAAGTTCCTACAAATTTCTATGAAATGATGGATAAGGATAAAAATATTCAATTATATATGAAAGTTCCACAAATTTAATAGATGATTTATAAATAAAATCATCAATGAGATCTAGAGTTTGAAGTCAGTGATAAGATATTCCTTCAAATATCTCTATGGAAGTAAGTGATAGGATATGGGAAGAATGGGAAGCTAAGTCATTGATACATTGGTCCATTGTATATCCTTGATCATTTTTGGGTTTTATCATATATATTAGCACAATTGTTTCCATGCATCACTTATAATGAAGTGCATACCATATCTATCATACATACTAAAATAAGAATCCATAAAACAAGAATATGAAATTTCCTTTGATGAAAAATGTGGGGAAATCATGGATTGAAGAGAAAAAGTTTTGAAAAATAAGAAAACCCATCTAATTAAATTTTTATGATGAAATAATAAGTTTTATTAGGATATATGGGAACTTGGGGATGTGATGAGAGAAAAGTACCCTAACTTGTTTTTGTGTATGGAGCCTAAGTTTTTTTCCCAACATGCAACACTAAAAGGAAAAAAATGAAAAACATTTTCGACTGTTCATATAATTGGAAATTATAAATTGTGATTACATAATTATGTACTATATACAATTAAATATATACAAATATATATATAATAAGAACAACACAATATGAATTTCACTATTAATATCAACCCTACTAGTGTATCGATGAAAAAAATAAAATCATTTTTATAAAATTTAATTCTTTTATGGTATAACATACTTTTATATGAATAAATTATTAACACCATATTTAATAGTAATTTAAAAGAAAATTAATATTTAATATATAAAAATATGTTCTACTATAAAATATTTTTTCACTATATTTTATATTTTTAATCAAAAATAATATGTAGAATTTTTAGAATATGAATTTGAAAAAATTTACATCATTTCTATATTAATTATGGAAATATTATCTTAAGACTACATTTATTAAATTTTATAAAATAATTTATTTTTAGGTGCATAGTGAAAGTTAACATTTTTACAAACAATATGAATTTTATGAAATTATTAGTATATAAGTATGAATATCAAATTAATTAAACCCTATTTTAACATCAAATATTAATTTTATAAGTGAAATTTAAATTAAATAAATTATTTATAATCCTATATATTACATTTTATAATATAATGTATATATTTAAAAAAATGAATTTAATAAATTATAAAATTAATATTTTAAATTTAAGATTAATAACTTTTAAAAATGTTTTCAAAATAATTTTATTTCATATTTGGAATCATTTGTTACATATTATATAATATGTACCCTTTTAATTAATAAATAATCAATTATCATGGTAAAAACTAATTAATATGTTGAAAATAAAAATTGTAGAAATAAGTAGCCTAAGAGGAAAAGGGACAAGCATGTTAAAAACATGATTTAATTTAGTGGTTGGGGGTGGTTATAGACCTTAAGTCCCCTCCCCTCTATTATTACTAAATTTTTGTTCCATTTTCATGAAGGTTTTCTTTCCATTATAGAAAATTTTTAAGACTTTACAAAAATTCCACTCCTTTTAACATATAAAAGGGTAACTTTAATACTCACTCCCCCTCACACCAAAACCACATAAATAAAAAAATTAATAATACCCCTCATAATCACTTCTAAAAACTATAATGATCTTTTTTTTATTCTGAAAAGTAAATTCCTCAATGTTTTACTATCCTTTTGAAAGGATATAATCCAACTAGTAAGGTGCATATTTCTAACCATTCCTCCCTATTTTCTATTTATTTATGTGATTTTATTCTTCTTAAAATTCCATTACACTATATTAAAATTATTACATTAGCATAATTTTTATACTTTTATGTTATTATAATTTTTTAAAATCATTAACCACATTACCCTTTTCTATTAAGAAAAACTAAATCATGAATTTTGTGTGTGTGTGGACTACCACCTACATGAATAAACAAGTATAAATTTTCACTATAACCAAGATTGATAGTTTTAGTTTATATTTTATTATTATATATGATATACATATGTAATATATATCATTATTATGTCACATTATGTATAAAATAAAAAACAATTATCATTATAAGGTAATCCATTTATATAGGTAAATAAACTGAAACAATATTAACACTGATTTTATCCTCATGAAACAAAAAAAACTCCCATGTGGTGAAATTATAACAGAATATGTCATTATAAAACATTAATTATTGTACCTTTAAATTTTTATAAATGATTAAATTTTGGTGAACAAGGATGATTTATGTATCTTTTATTAACCGTCTTTAAAAAGGATGTGATTATTAATATCCAATGTTGAAAAAAAGATTATAACAATCAAATACCTGAAGATAATTTTTATTAAAGATGAGTATAAAAGTAAATTTATATTAATAAGGTTCTGGAATAGTAATTATAATTTTTCTATTTATGATAAATGAGTTTAAATCACTTCTATGGATATGAAGGGTAAACGTAAGGTACTTGGTAACTCAAAATCCTTTTTTGAGTGAGATAATTTAATATTTAGAATGATTGTTACATGAAATTACATTTTTATTGATTTTTAATATTTTATTATAGGAAAAATTTATTAATCAAATTTACTTTCATGAAAATACTTCTATTAATTTTTCTTAAAAATAAAGGTGACTTTTTTGAAAAGGGGATCATTATAATGAATTTTACAATGATGAATACAAAATGTTTTCAAAAAGGAATTTTCATGATTTGGTTTTCATTATCTTCATAAGATATATCTCTAAAGGAGTTATGTTTTAGTTTTCACCCTATATTATCTTTTATAATCCGATTATTCTCAGTGATTATTTTTTGATATAAAATGATTTAATTTTAATGTTATTTTATACCATTTTTGTGTTTTATAAAACCCATTTTCATGGGTTCTTTATGAAAAATAGAAAAATTTCTATTTTTTTGTTCTTTGAAAACTATTTTAAAATCAATTGGTTATTTATGAAAATTAAAATATTTCAAATTGGATTTTTAAGAAAATGATTTTTAATTTCCATTGTTTTTTATGAAAAGATAATGATTCCCATTAGCATGTTTCATAATGCTTGTTTTTTACCATATGCTATTTTTGAATATATAATTATTTCCATTGAGATGTTTTATAAAAACCATTTTTCCAAAGATTCATTATGAAAATTGAATAATTTAAATATATATTTTTAAGGAAGCCCATTTTTATTTCCATTCTTTCTTTATGAAAAGTAATTTTTTTATTTGGATTTTTTATAAAACCCATTTCCATTCCATGCATTATTTTTTATTTAAAGAGTGAATTATTTTTAAAATTGAGGACCTAAATATGTCAATGTAATGGATGGGGTCCTATATCATCCTATAATTAATTAGTTCAGAGTTTATATATCATAGCATAAGTATTCATGAGTTTATTTTACATTCTTATAACTATGAGAACTGATGTTGTGACTCATAAAAGTATTATTTCCCTATTCTAATATTTGTGCCACGATTAGAGTATCTTATTCAATGTGATGTTTTTTCTATCATAATTCACGGTTTGTGTTAATTTCTTATAAAACATGTTATAACTATTGTACTACCATATTGGTTGTTTTTGGAGTTAATTTATTCTATCATTTAATTTTCATATCACTTATTTCTTTTGATTCTAAATCCTGATGTTAGGATATTTGTTGTATGATCATGTTTTTACATATTCTTTTTAACTCATCCTAGATGAAATGTGTATTCATACCTTACTTAAAAATTGATCTTCAATTTCTTAGGTCTTTATACAGTAGGTTTATAATATGACTCGTACTATTAATATGTCCATGAAATGTTCTATCATGGTTCCTTTAAGGAGATAGTATCATAATTATGATAAAATAATATTATCATGTAGCTAGTTTTAAAAGACACTAAACTTATTGGTCATTGTGTTTTTATTGTTATTATTTATCAAATTTAATGAATTAAATTGTAAAAGATAATAGTTTCGATCTTGGGTCTCTATATTACTACAAATATAAATAATATACATAATATTTATTATTATTATTACTATTTAATTATTAATTTAATACAAATAATTATTCAACCTATGATGATTCCACACACATCAAATTATTAATCTTCTATAACCATTTGAAGGGTTTTCACCCTAATCCTAGTGCATATAGTAATTAAGAGAATAAAACATTTTTGGTAACCAAGATGGCTAATTTATGAAGAGTTTTTATTGACATTGACATTCGTTCTGAAAACAATATCATAATGAAGGTCAATAATTGTCATCTTTCTAAAAATAAATATATAGTACCTAAATTAATAAACCTATGAAATGTCTCTATATTTAAAAAAATTAATCTCCCATGAGGTGAAGATTCATGGAAGTTAATTAGTATATTTAGTAATATTTCAGAAATATTTAGTTTCTTATATTAGAAAATTACTAGCTTATGGAAATTCTATTAGCACCTTTTCTTCCCATATAATTAACTAAAAATAATGAAATGATAATTTGGATCTATTCACCTTTATCATGGAATTATCATAATCTATAAGTGGGAAAAGAACTTTCAACCCATCAATTTGAGGAATTCACATATGAAGGTATGGTTTAGGATTTATGAATTGAACATGTATTATTGACACCCAATAATTATTTACGACCTAAAATCTTCAGTGGGGGTTCCTATAAAAATTGAAAATGTTATTTAGAGAGATTTGTTTTGGAGATATTCAAAGATCCTTATGGTAATTGATAGCTTAACTGTTCTAATTGAGGAAGATTTTTTGAAAACACTATATGATAACATAAATTTTAAAATTCAATGTGATAATCTGTCAATATTTTGAATGTATTGTATGATTATTGGTCATGTTTTTGCAATTTAACAATGATCTAATACAATTATATTATAAAATCGAAATTATAAATATGAGAACCTTAGAAAGAAAAAATGGTGAAGAGGAAATAGAAGGTCCTTAAGCCTTCTATTTCTATGTTTTACCAAAATAACTTTTTTTTTCTGTGGATAATTTGGAGAGTGTTGTGACTAGATTTCCTAAGGAACAACCACCTATTATCCCAAAGATGGTACGTCAAAATAATGGTCCAAAGTATCATAATACCACTTAGTGTGATCAGGTGGATGAAATTACCAATAAATCTAATAGGGTGAAGTCTATTGGATGCCATGGTAAAGAAGTTACCTACTGAGATAGTAATTTTTAGTTACCCTCTACTACAAATAATGAAACCAAGGGGTTAATATATTTACAAACGTAAATTTTCCAACCAAATATGGAATCACCTCTAATCCAATATAATGTTTTTCTTATTATTGATTCATGGAAACTAGACACTATTTATGTTGCATAGGTGGATGAACGACCCCCTAGACCTAAGAGTATAAAGTTTTATGAAATTTTGAGTAAGGAGCATACCTTCTCTTATTTAAATATGAATTAACCACTTAAAATGAATGATTATTGTTATACCATTAACAACATATTGTCTGATAAAACCACTAATGGGGAAGTCTCGGATTATATGGATTTTAATATTTAGTATAAAAACTAGTTTTATATTATTAAAAATTAATTAAATAATTGTTAAATATATTTTGATGAAACAGGTGAATTGGGAAAGGGAAAGATCAAAATTTCTCAAAAGAAAGGTTGATGTTAGGTAAATGGGTTTATTATTAATATGGGATGTAAGAATATTCCTAAAACATTGGGTAACATATCTTCCATATATGTTTCCTCTTTTAGAACTACTATGGGTAAAATAATAAGTATACCTTCATATCCCATAGAAATTTCATTAAATAGAACAATATATCTCTTATTGGTATAGTTGAACTTATGTTCCAATTCAAGAACATCATCATTTTTAATAGGTCCCAAATTTATTATAAATTGGTTTTCAATAAAAATAGATTAATTGTATTTGAAAAAATCTAGGTAATTAAAAAGAATGAAATAATTTTTTTTCATATTCATGTTAATCATTAGTATGTATCCCATATAAATACGCTTGGGGGATTTACTTTTATTTTGTTCTTTGATTACTCTCATTCGTGTTATATTAGAAGAAGTGGCCTTTGGAGCGATCTCCATTATATATCAACATTTTATTCTCATAATTGGATTCTATTAGGTGATATAAACATAGTTTTGAAACATAAGGATAATATTTATAATAAGTTCCTTAAGATTTATTCCTCCAAATTTTATTGGTTTAATGATATGTGCCTCTTCACTAAGATTATATTGGTGGTTTTGAGAGTACCTATACATGGTTCGTAGTCAATGGATTATACGATAGTAAAATTGATTAGTATTATATATCTTTATTGTGTAGTACTATAGGTCTAGATATAACCCAAAAGGCCCTTCCTATGTTTTATTTTTACCATAACCTATATATTCACTATTATAAATCATAGAAAATATGCTCCTTCTACATTTATGTACAATAACTATTGGATGGAAATTAATGATTGTAGGTAAATTTTTGACACTAATTTATTTTTAATTATATTGTAATTTATTTCTAGAAAATTTCCAAGGAGCACAAAAATGATATGTTCACTTTATGAATATAGAGTAATGATAAGTTTGGTAATTTGGAAAATGAAATTATATTAGATGAAATTAAACTACAAGAATTTAAAAATATATTGATCTAATAGAAAATATAACTATAATAGAAATCCCAATTGTTATTCAAGAAGGATCAACTTATTATAGTTATGAAAGGTCTACAAAAGGAGAAAATTAGTCTCCAATAGCTAAGGTAGGGTTAAATCTCCGTGTTCTTACTCTTAGTCTATAGGTAAAGGATGGTGAGATAATACATCACCTGAATTTATATTGATAGTGATTCCTTCCACCTAGATGAAGATATTATAAGGGAATTGGTTAATTGTTTTACCTGACTCTTTAATACAGGTTTTGAATCGCATAAATATCCAAATTTTGATGATTTTATTAATTCCTCCATAACTGAAATTAAGAATTAGTTTCTTACTGATATCCATTCAAAAGAATATTTCAATCTTTCACTACCTCCGTCAATAAAAATAGTGTAGTGGGTATAAATATTTATTAAAATTGTTTTATTCAATATCATGATATCATACACCAGGTTACTTCCTAGGATGGTTTGGATTTCATCAATTAGGACTACATGCCCTTTAGTTCAAACTCTTAGTTCATCAACATCATTCCAAAAGATGATCATGCGGTGGATATAAAAAAACTATTAAATCATTTTGGTTGGTAATAATTTCACAATGGTAATTATTAAAATCATTAGTAAAGGTCATGGATGAATTGTTGATCAGTTTGTCTTAGTTAATCAATTTAGCTTTATACCGAGAAGGAAGATGCAATACTGTTTTTTCACAATATCTATGTGGATTAACCTATTACTAAACAAATAAATGTATAGAAAAATAGATATAAAATTATAAGTTATTAATTATTTTGAATCCCTTATATGGATCTCTACTCACTAAATTATTCTCTTTTATAACTTCTCTTCAAGGTTTATTACATTCATTCATTCCCTTTTTTATAGCTCGAGGTTATATATCTTCCTTAGTTGGAAACCAAGAGGCCACTTTAATTGAAAAGAGGAATTTTCCAGGTATACCCTATCTCTATCATTTTCTTTAATTTTTGATATTTATCCCAGTCATTTCCTCCACAATGTAGTGGATCATAGATTTGTCACCCGTATTAAATCCACCAAGAATCATAAGGCCCCAACTCATTTTGTAATGTTGAGGATATTGTTTTTATTTATAAATATGAGAGTAATAATGTGTCATCAACAAAGGACATCTTCAATAATAATGATAAATTCATAGTCCATGGAATAATTTGGGAGAATTCTTTAGTTATTTTTGGAAAAGGGACCCCAAAATGCATGAAAAGGTATATTTCTTACCACTTAAATGCAAAATAAGGGGATATAAAATTCAATTATTAGGGTGTCCCCAATTAATTGAGATAGTTCAAGAATATTATATAGAATGTATTTTATGAAACCCCCATGTCACTATAGTGTTTTAATTTATATTATTTTTGAGTAATTTTAGATTAATTTACATTTTTTGTGTTTTGAGATTAAAAATTTAAGTTTTTAGTTTTTTATCAACTCAATGTTATCATAATGTTATGAGAAACCATATGGGTTACCCATGTGTAGTGATATAATATATTATATATTTTTTTCATAGTTATTTCATGACTAGATCAAATAATGCATGTCCTAAGAAAAATCATGGAAGGTGTTCTATAAGGGTTTTTCTTGACTGGACCTTGGTTCTTCAAATGGTATTGGGTACCTAGCAGTCTTTGTGGACTAGTTTATTTATTAGGTGTGACCTAAACTATTATAATATAGTTAGGATATAAGATTTTACTAATCTAAGAAAGGTGGCGATACGTTATAGTGTCTGTCCCATGGCTGGAACATGGTTTTCCTAAAAATGTGTCCTACCAATGTGATTTTCCTAGTTTCTAAAAAAGTTGATATTAAATGTTTTATAACATTATAAATAAATGGGTCTACCCTACAATAACACCTTATTTGGTGGAATTGGACCATTGCTTATCATGGATAGCTCCTTCCCTCCCTACTCATCCATTTTGAACCACATCTCCATTAATTTCAAGATGGTTTCATAAGTTATTCCTCTCCCCTAATTTTCTTTGCTCTTCCAATCTTCTCCATTCACCATATTCCTTTATTTTTTCATTATTTGAAAAACCATAGTCAATGTATTGGTGGTTTTTGGGGTTTAGAAATAGTCGAATGATAGTTTTTATTTTATTTTTAAGGTTTATAGAAGATAATCCTTTTCATGGTAGATGGTTCTCTACTATTGGATATGCATTAAAATTTGTTCCCTCTTGAAAAGGGTATGTGTATTTTTGTTTTTCATATATATTACATTCCACTGTGTGATTTAAAAAATTAAAATTATTTTATTTACTATATATATCCTTAATGTTTTGATAATGGTTTTAAAATGGTTTTTTAAAAATCCATGAAATTGGGGGCATGTAAATTGTTCATGAAAATGCTTGAGTAACCATTTTTAATGTAATTTAAATGTATTAAAGTGGTGGTTGACAAAGGTGTTGGTATCAAAAGTGGTTTTATTAACCAGTTGAATTTTATTTAACTTTTTTATGTCTCTTTTATATATTTTTGGATAAATTGGTTTGCTTATACCAAGATAAATGTTTTGTAACATGATGCCATTTAATCTGAAAAAGGTGGTTCTAAAGAAGAGTCTGATTTATAAATGGTTTTATGGAATATTTTTCATTATTTGGTTTTAAAACTGGTGTTTAAAATTGATTAATTGAATAATATAAAATTTAATGGCATCAAATGATTATTTTTAAAAGTTATGTTTAGATGTTCATAGAAAGTTTATTTAAATAAAAGTGATACACTCCATTAATACTAGGGAATCCATTATAACTGATATAAAATTAACCCCAATTGATAATGATGTGTATAATGTTCTAGTGAATAATGTGTAATAGATGTTTTCTCTTCTGAGGGAATTGGAAGTAAAATAACATTTATTAATATGATTTTAATTTACTTGCACATCGATCATGTGGGTATTTTATTTCTCTCCAACTTTCATTATTTTCATTGGAATTATATAAAATTTAAAGATGGAATATATTATTATGAGCCCATGTTTTTATAGTGAATTGAATTGGGAATGTTTCCTGGTAAAATTAAGTTAAATATTGGGATTTATTATATCTTTTGGAAGATTGAGTGCTCCCATGATGGATTATAAAGACCAGTTAGTTCTATAGGACTAATAGAAAATTGATAGGTTCTTTAGTTCTATCCTAGAGTTCTAATCTCCAGTTTAGTTTTGTGTTACTCAATTCTTAAGGAGTTCCCCATGAAACTTTTTTTTACTAATTATAATTAAAGGGATCTTATTTACGGATTTGTTTGTATCCCAAAAATATTGATTGGATATATGGTTCCAAAGATTGATTAGATTTTAATATTTTATTATATTATACTCTATCAATACATTGGTCCCTACTTATTTAGTTATTCTAATTGGTTTATGGTCTTGGTTTCTTTCAAAATTATTTTGAAAATTGAGTTTTAAGGATATGTTTATTTGATAATGAATTATTGTTTTATAAATGATATATAATAAAGTATTTTAAAATAGAAGGACGAAAAATTTGTTTTACTCGTGTATTAAAAAGTCCCTTTTTCCTATAATGGAAGAGTTTTAATTAAATCATAAAATACATAATTTGATTTAAAAATTATAGTTTGATCTAGATATTCCCCATCTATGTCCTTTTAAAAAAATCCCTTGGTTTTGGGAAAATAAGTTCATATAAATGATAATTTTATTATTAATATTATTCCATATGAAAAAGAAAATTATAAATTAATTTTACACTTGAATTTATAAAATAAAATATTGAATGTAAATACCCCGACCCCAGTAACCCAAGCCGGTGGTTACATTATTACTTTGTAATATGATATAAATAATCACATTCCTAAGTACCGAATAGTTTTGTAGTCTTTGAAAATTGGATACATACTTGAAATTCCAATTAAAATTGAAAAAATAAAAAAAATAGTTTTCTTTGGAAACATTATTATTACCCAAAGTGTATCCTTGCATATCAATTATAAAAAACTTCTTGTAATCTAGGGGAAATATAAACATAAGAAATGTGTGAGTTTGTATGCTTAGTAAGGGTAATAATATAACATAATATATCATGAATAAATAAAAATAATCAATATAAAATTCTAAATAAATAAAATATTTTCCATTAAATCAATAAAATGATCATAATATGGCATAATTATATGGTGATCAAATTAATATATATAAATAAGTACATAATCTTTAAACATAAACATGGAAATTATAACTAATTGAATAATCAAATGGACATCAATAATTGATATTATAATGAAGGAATTCATAATTATAGGAAACATAAATATAGTTTCAAGACATTTCACAAGTCAATTTGAATATATGGGTAGAAACCTCTAAAATTTGACTAACTAATTAGTCATATGAGACCTATCGATGCATTGATGGGATATCTATAAATGGTCTCACCCATCACATACTAATTAAAATGAATTCCTCATATGAATAATGTGATAGATAATAAATATAAGCATTATTTTTGAAAAAATAATATACAAAATATTAATACCTACCCTCATATAAACATAATCAGAATACATAAAGAATAATATGGAGAATGGTAATAAAATTGTTCATCCTTAGTAAAAATAATCATAACCCATTAAAATATTGAAAAAATATGATATCAATACAACATTTCCCATGTGGATCATATGTAAAATAAAGGGTTATTTTCATCGATGAATAGAAATATAATAAATATCACAAATAACATTCTTGAAGAAAATATACTTTTCAGTTTCAAAATAAACATTTGTAACAAAAAGTCCCCAAATGAATTTAAAAATAATTTTCATTGAAAATAACATTTTAAAACTTGTAAAATAATCATTAAATTTTTTTTATTTATTATAATAGCATATTAAATTTATTTTTTACATGTTAAATAAAATATTTCATTCATATTTTAGTAAAATCCAAATGGAATTTGTTTTTAGAACAACCTGAAAATTCCTTTGAATTTTTTTTATAAAAAGTACAAATTGGTAAAAATTTCTACAAAAAATCATTTTTAATAGGTTAACTACATTTTTATAAAACATTTATTTTGGTGAAAAATTATTTTCTAACCGACGAGAGAAGTAAATTTTGATTTTCTTAAAAATATTTCCTTAATAAGTTTATGTACTAGAGTGGAAAATGGTATTATTACTTGAAATATTTCATGAATAACTATAGGAAAATAAAATACATTTATTTCAAGCTATATAATAATAAATAATTCCAAAAAATTGATACTTATAAAAACAATACTGAATAATGATGAGATTGTGAAATAAACCCTTACCATTTTGGTAACGTATGAATCGTAAGACATATAAAATAAGTAACATGAAATAAATATTTAAATATCATGAAGAAAGATAATATTAATTATATAACATATCAAAGGGGAATTATAAAAACAACAAAAAATAAATAATTTGTGAATACGGAATATATCTCACAGAAATTAAAGTGAGATGGGAAACCCATACCACTAGTTCGACTTCCATATTATGTGTTTAACAACTGATATAACAAATATAGGTTTATTATAAATCTATTAAATTACTATAATCATATATATGTCATAACATATATTATATATTTATAGAATTCTACTTCCCTTTTATTAAGAGTTATTTGTTAAAATAACTATTTTGGGAAGTAATTTCTCCATTTTAAATAATGTTTTAGTTCGGTAATTTTGGTCCTTTAAATTTGATCATGGTTAAATCATCTATAAAATGTTAAAAATTATTTAAATATCATTTTTTTCATTATATATGTATTTATAGTAATTTATTGAAGTTCAGGATAAAACAATTATTACAAAATTCATGGATATGGTAGGGTAAATGTATAAATGAACATTATTTCCATTTTTCCTTACTGATGTAATGAAAGAAGAGTAAATATTAATTCCTATTTAGAGAATAATTATTATTTCGTCTACAAAATTTTTATTAATAAAATACTTCATTATAACCATCCATGTAAAAATAAAATGAAATCCATTTTTCCTCGCTACGTGGAGGTGATGGTCCACAAATTCGCCTGAGCGACATTATTGTTTCTAAAGGATTGGAAGGTAAAAAGTTATATGTGATATTATATTTTCGTAATTATGGTTAGGTCATAAATTTTATATATATTCATTTATTTTATCCTTAATACCTTCCATGTTAATTGTAAGAGAATGATGAATCACATAACTTCATAAGGAAGTAGTCTACTATACACACGATTAACATTTTAACATCCCCCATAGAATAAAAAGGGTAACATGTAATGGCCAGAACCTCTTTGGTCCATTACTTTGTGAAAATCAGGTGTATGAGTTGTTTCAAGAGGTCAACGTGACTTATCCTTACCACTTTGCCAAATTTCCATTTCTGTGAACATTTCCATCGGTGAACAGTTCCAATGATAGACCATTGTGAACAGTGCATCGGTAACCTTCTATGAACAGTGTCATTAGTATCCTCATGTGAACAGTGCAATGGTGACCTTATGTGAACAGTGAAATTGGTGACCTTATGTGAACAGTGTCATCGGGGACCTGTGAACAGTATCATAGGTAACCTTATGAGAACAGTGCAATGGTGACCTTATGTGAATAGTGTAATCAGTGACCTTCTGTAAATAGTGTCATTGGTAAACTTATGCGAATAGTGCAACAGTGACCTAATGTGAACAGTGACATCGATGACCTTATGTGAATAGTGTCATCGGTGACCTTCTCTGAACAGTGTCATTGGAAACCATATGTGAACAGTGCAATGGTGACCTTATGTGAATAGTGACATCAGTGACCTTATTTAAAAGTTTCATCGGTGAACTTCTGTGAACAGTGTCATCAGTAACATTTTGTGAATAGTGCAACAGTTACTTTATGAGAACAGTGCATCGATAGCCCGAGGTGAACAGTTTAATTGGTAACCATCTTTGAACAATGTAATGGTGAGGTTCCAGCAATGACCATTTTCTTTTTCCAAATTTTGAGTTCATGAACAGAGTTTCTAGAATAATGAGGTTCCAATGGTGACCTTTTTCCTTTTCCAAATTTAGATTTTATGAACAGTGTTTCCAGAATGGTGAGCATCCAACGGTGACCATTTTCCATTTCCAAATTTTATTTTCATTAACAGTGTTTCCAAAACGGTGAGGTTCCAACAGTGAATGTTTTCCTTTTCCAAATTTTCAATTCATAACTGTGTTTTCAAAATTTTGAGGTTCCAATGGTGAGGTTTATGAACAGTGTTTCCTGAATAGTGAGGTTCCAACAACGAGGTTCATAAATAGTGTTCTTCCTTTGCTAAATTTCATGTTCGTGAACATTGTTTCTAGCTTCCTACAGTTTCACCCATTTAACATTTCCATTGATGTAAAATGAATTTAAAGCCTTATTTTAAAGACTCTAAGGCTGATTGAAAGTCCATAACACCAATATTAATTTCTCTTAAGGATCAGAATGTTTTTACTTGGTCAGACTATGTGGTTTAATGCGATCCACTTTTAATGGAAAACCCAACGTATATTAAACCAATACTCTGTTTAGTCTTCTAAAGGGATGATATATCTTCCACCCTAGTTCTTCCACTTTGTTCATGGATGTGAGATGCTCAAATAACCCATTCCATTCTATAGGAGTTGGGCAATAAAAATTTCCTCCTGGGATTTGTTCCGCTTTGTTTTGATGCAACCAAGAAATATCGATCAGTCTTCGATATAAGGTATAATCTATCTGCATTACTTCAAGTTCATATCCTTCTTTCCCCTTGGCATTTTTTATTGAATTGTACCCCCATGTTCCTAATGGGCTTTTCGTGGGTGTTGGATGATGTGGTGGTGTCTCTGCATCCTCGGGTAGATACATTTGTCACAGGAGAGGAGATTGTAACATGTTGTGTGGCTCATTCTTGTATAAAGAACTTCAAGAACTGTTTGAGGTAAGTGATACATTGCGTCTCTTTTATTCTATGTGAAACTTTAGAGTTAACAAGTTTTATCCCACTGGATCACAATGGAATTGGCATAATAAATATTTGAACAAGATAAATAAATTGATATCGATCGTATGTTATTGCCTCCTATTTTTCTAGATAGTGTGATATCTATGCTTGCTTTCTTAGAGTTTTTGTTCTCGATTGAGATTTGTAAAGAATGTAAATACGGAATTAATTGATAATTGTTTTGCTAAATATAAATAGGCATGTAAATGAATTTGGTTCCCCTTATTGTAATTTGATGTTAATAAAATTGGTGTAGTAAGAATATTTAATTATTTGTGATAGCTTACGGAGTAGGTTTCCCAAATTTAGAACCTACGAATAATAAATAAGTTAATCCATGATGGATTAAATAACTGGTTGTTTGATAAAGGATAATTCATAGTTGGTTTATGAGTTACCCTCTTGCTTGTTTATAGGCCAAGAGATCATTTGATATGATGTTTGTTTTCGTGATGCTTATGTTGTGGTGTGAGCCTGGATGGCTATTGTGATATATGGGGGCATGGATGGCTATTGGTTGTGGCAGTAGTTGATTCCTAGAGTGGTGAGATGCATCGAGTTATACATGTGGGTGTCGGGGAGGACACTAGGGATGACTAAATGGGTTGGATGTGAATGTTTGGATTCTTACTAATTCTTATTGGTTGTTTATCTACTTTACATTCTTCACTGCTCAATGCAACTTGTCTTGCTTACCCTTCTCCTAAAAGGGGAAAAGACGCACGGGGTATGCCATGTGCTTTCCGTGTTTAGCTTCTCAAAGGAAGGATGGGTCTACGCTCTTGCTATAGGCAGTAAAGACTTGACGATTAGTTTATCTACTCCATTTTTTGATCCCTCTTGTTTTTAGTAGCATAGAATGTTTTTCTAGAATGCATGGGAATATGGGAAAGTAATAATGTTTTTAATAAAGTATTTGATAAATTATGTTAATCTAAGGGGTTGGATCTTGCTGGGACACAATGCTGAGGTTATAATTAAAGGGAGTGTGGACTTTGGCGGTGATGCTAATGAAATTTAATGTGGAATTATTGATGGTTATTTTATGTTTAAGTAATTAAATAACATACAGTGAAACTGATAAAAAGGGAATGAAATAATGTAGTTAATCTCTTTAAATGGTTGTGTGATTATAGGAAAGTTAATCTTAGAAGTTTTAGTCGGGAGTCTGAGAGACGTTAGCTGCAGTTGTGTCTAAGACTAGGTTATTCCTATAGTATGGTTGTGAGCTATAGTATATTCTATAATTTTTTTCTTTCTATAAGATACTCCACCCCGTCAGTTCGGGAAACTGAAACTCTGGGATTTTGATCCATGGGGGTGTTTTCCCCAACATTTCTATGGGGGGATGGCTGGATGGATATCCCCTTTGGCTCCAATCTCTTCTATTGGTATTTACTTGTGTTGGTAGACACAATGGTTATTTTTCCCCATATATGTGTATAGAGGGCTGTAATGGATTTTGGTTATTCACACACACATATTCTGGATATAGTTTCCTATGTACTAATATAGGTGTAACGTGTATAGGCTGTGATGGCTTGAGGATCCTTACATGGTGTATGGGATGTAGTGCCTTGAGTATTAATACCCGACGTATGATTCATGTTATGTGAGTTGTGGTGCCTCTTAGAAACTACCTTGTTACTTTATTATGTAGACGTGGTGGTGTGGTTTCATGAGATACTTGTTGTGGTGCTTTGTCCAGGTGTCTGTGGGTAAGCATTTTGGGAAGAGAGATGCTTATGACGTGTGACATTGGGAGAAAGTATCAAACCAATGGGGAAGTAGTAGTGGGGTACCCTTGATATTCAAAAAATTGGTTTTTCAAAAGAACTTTTTTTAAAAGAAAAATATTTCTTCATTTTAATTATTTTTAAAAACCTATCATTTAAAGTGATTTAAATTAAATTTATCTATTTTATATCAATAAATATTAATTTAAATTCATAAAATTATTATTTTTAATCACATAGTTAATATAAAATAATCTTTTTCTTGAAAAATACACTTCTCAAAAACCTTCTTTTTCATCCCTTATATGGGATTAATTTTAAACTAAATTTATTCAATTATGATAATTTAATTTGGTAAAATATATTTAATATTTGTAATAATAATAATTTATATTATATAATGAGGTCAAATTAATTTTTTTCAATAATGAATACTGATAATGGGAAAAATTTATGTAGTTAAGGTGAAAACTGGTTTACCAGGGTTAGTATAAAAACCTAAGCATTTAAATGACTTAAAATATTTTATAAATTATATTTAAGGTTGATATTTAGACTTTATGATATATAGTTATTAATAATGGTCCATTATGGAGCTACGTGGCTTGTAACAAATGTGGGTACAACGTTTTCTTTTTAAAAATTACAAGTGTTCCACTCACCTCCCTTATAAAAGTCCACCCCACTCCTCTCATATTAAAACCTTCAAAAAACCTTTAATCTAACAATATGTACCCAGATACCTTCTTAAATTTCCTTCCCATGACCTATATCCATTTATTTGATAAAAAACCCATACAAATAAGGATTTTTGTTCTTATATAAGGAGGTTATTTGAAGAAGAGGTATCATGCTTAATCGAGAATCTTTATGTTATTTCATCTTCCACCTAATTAAAATATTATAAAATTGTGATTATATAATAATACCTATATCTCCAATGAACTAATATTATATTATGTTTATTTTATAACGTAAATGCATATCTTATTCCATAAAATAGTATACAAAATCATCATTTGTTTGTACATCGGACTTCCACCTTGCGAACTGATATCATTTGATTCCATCATCGCCTCTCAAGGATTGTTATAATGATTGAAATAAAGTATATAAATGATACTTTTTTAGTTATTATTTCACATATAACTTCTTAATTACCATACGATAATGTCGCTTGTGTGTACGTCAGACTACTACCTCCCAAAGTAATGTTATTCATTTTCACTAATATTGTACATGAAAGGTAATAAGAATAAATTTAATGAATATATGTGTAATAAGAGAAATATTTTTTATATTCATGTCATATTTATCATTCTTATAAAATAATATATCATTTTTTCTTAC
The DNA here is from genome assembly GCA_963277665.1 of Viscum album. NCBI lineage: Eukaryota > Viridiplantae > Streptophyta > Magnoliopsida > Santalales > Viscaceae > Viscum > Viscum album. Next base: position 1,625,945,333 of record OY728161.1, on the reverse strand, counting down.
ACCGTAAAATGATAATATTATTCATGTGTACATATGGATGACCACGTCCCAGAAGTGATGTCACAAAGTTTTCAACACTAAATCACATTTATGACATATATAAGTATATTTCATGAAATATTATGGTTTTTTCATATTATTATAATTTTAAAAATAAAAAATTTCAAACCTTATTTTCATAATGATCATTGAAAATTGGAAACAGTACTCATGCATATGTATGACCAATCATATCCATGATCGTAACATATTTCATCTTTCATAACCACATTTCATGATTGGTTTTAGAATTTATGATTTATTCATAAATATTATAATTATTTATTTAATTATTATTATTATTATTATTATTTAGTTTTTTTAATAATGACCACTTTGACCAATAGTCAACCTACTAATGTCATTTTTTACACATAAGAAAAATGTCATCAAAACACCCAATGTAAACATAATTGATTAATTAATTTTATATAAAATGTTGATAAGTGAAATAAGATAAATAACAGACTATAAAATTTTCTCAAGATTGTAAATAATTATCAAATCTTTATTATTTTGGAATATGAATAATATATTTTAAAAGTCAGACTGAATGTTAGGGACTTTGTATCAATTTCCTTTTTTTGATGCATATTTTGATGTTATAAACCTATATAATTCTATGAGTTCTATATTTATCCCATTAAATTTTTTATTCAAAAATTTTTTTTATTTCAATGATATTGAATAGTTTTTTTAAAATATACACTTTCATGGGGCCAGTGAGTCAAATGTCGTTAAAGCGGTAAGGGAATTTATTTTTAAAAAATAATCTTTCAATGTTTTCCTTCTAGCACTTTCAAATCCATTCCCATGTTTCTAAAATTATTTTTTTAATATTTTTATATATACACAAAATAGTTATAAATTTTATTTTATTTTTCATTATATTTTAATTCAATGTTTTTCAAAAGCAATATTTTTCATGTTATTTACATAAAGTTTTGAAAAATGAAAAATGGAATGTTCTATTTTTAATGTATACATTGGAAACAACTCTTCCCTCTACCATTGATATTATTTAATTTCTTACTTACTTTTCAATATTTTATGATTTCTTTAATAAAAAAACCCTATTTACATTTTTTTAGAATTTTGGTACTGAAAATGATTATTTTAATATGAGGTATTTTGATATCCAATGATGTTTTTCATATGGGTTAATAAGTTTTTTGTCAAATGGATTTATGATAAAATGGTTCCATAATAAAATATTTTATTCATGATAAGGTACTTTATCATTATATGAAAAATAGTTTCCCTCTATAAATCTTATAAGATGTTTTGAGAACCATTATAACTTATGGGTGAACCCAATATAGCTTATACAAATAGTTGACCCCCATTATAGCTTATGAATAATGGATGAGGCTGATACAACTTATAAGAATATTGAACCCCATTATATCACACTAATTCATTGGGTAGTGATTATGTTCTCTGGAAAATTATATTCGATTTCAGTCATATAATTATTTCAATTTGAAGGTTTTTGAAAGGGTTTTTTAAATATGATTCTCCAATTTTCCAAAAAGGGTTTCTATTTTCATGATATGGGTTTCAAATGATTTATTTAAGAAATAAGTGTGTTTATTTTTCTTGTGAATTTTTTTTATTTCATATGCTCAAATAACATTTTAAGACAAAGTTAAAAATTCATGGGTTTTCATTTCTTCACTATAATAATGGGGTTTTTGTTTTTATGTCCCATACTGATCTTTTTATGCCCATCCCCAATTTTAAAAATATATTTAATATGGTATAATTACGGTTAAGTTATAGGCAGAAGTTTTGTGGAAATATTGAATATTTTTGATAAAAATAAATCATGCAGTATATTAAAAGTTTTATATTATTTGAAAAATTGATAATTATTGGGTGTATCCACTTCTTAATTTAAGTATTTTTTATGTAATAGTTATGACATAGTTATCTACAAATCCAAACCTAAAATGTCTTTTGTAGTGTAGGAATGTGATTTCTAGTTCAAATACATTACAATATTTAATGTTTAACTTCGGGTCATTATAGATGGTATTGGAGAATAGTTTAAATAAATTTAGTGGTTAAGATAATTTTAATATCATTACATTATATGATTTTACCCTATGGTTATAATTAAATGATATATCATTTTAATAATACCATGTTTCATTGTATAAACTATGTCTATTCAAAATATATTAATGTATATGAAATATAGAATTCATAGTGGGATGTAATTGAGATGAAAATTACCTTCCAAATTATCATCCCGGGATGATTTTAATTGGAAATGAATAGTTGTTTACAGTGATGTGTTAGTTGAATCAAGCTATATATTACGGTGGTATCCATGTAAGGGAGAAACATAATTTGGCATAGAGGAACATGATGACAGTAGAGTATTTTCGAAGAAATAATTCCTTAACATTTATTTGATCATCTAGCCTATTGGTAGATGAAGGATATAACCATGACTGCGAGAAAATATTTTAAGTCAGAGGATGTTCAGAACATGAAAATGTAACCTTATAAATTTATCATTTTCTGGTCGAAGCTGCACAATGGTGGTATATGGTCAAGATTACCATAGAGAAATATGATCTTTATTCTATATAATGGGATACATTCAATAATATTTTCCTCAATAAATATTTCCCTAATATTGTTCATATTATGATAGAAAAACAATTCTAGTAATTTAAGAAAAAGGATAAAGATTCGGTGGTCGCATATGAAGAGATTTTTACAAGATTTTCCCTGTATATACCAGATTTTATTTTAGATCCTAGAAAAATAAATTAATCTATTTTTCTTCAGATTGAAACCATTTCAATGAATCAATTTGGACACATAATGTTTAAAAATTTGAGAATGATTCTCATTATGTTGAGGAATTTGGGAGGGTGTTTTCGGGATCTTATGTGACATGATATGACAAGAGTTAGAAATGGTTAAGGTGGAAGGATATGGAGAAGAAATAAATTAAGATTTATGGAGGTAAACCCTAAACATGTTCCAAGTGTGGAAAAATTTTTTTTTTGAAGTTTTTTGGGACCTAGAAAGTGTTAAAATTATGGTATGTTTGGTCAAAGGGTTCTCGACTGAAAAGAAAAGTGTTTTGGACCATCAAAGAATAATATTACATATATATAATCAATGATGAGATATTATTGTTGGAATGAGTCTGTAAATTATTGTAATGTGTTTCTTTATTTTATTTTCTCTGGGTGGAAATCATCATTATCAGATGTATAAAGGTGTTGTAAAATCATTTGTTACTATGAAATTTTATATTTTTCTATCTGGTGAAGCGGTGGCATCTCCTGGGAGATAATTATTTTTCTGTCATTAATCATAAAATGAATTTTTTAAACACCATATTTTTTGTTTTAATTGATGATTTCATAAATTGATTAATTATATTTGGGTATTTTTTTGGGTTTATGTATATGTTAATATTTCTATTAATATAAAGTATGTCGTCGCATTACTAGACATATGTTTTATGGTATTGATAAACTTTATGGTTTATATGACCTTTTATGATTATAGTAATTTTCAAGTATGTTTATCATATTTTTAGGAATGTTATAATAATAAAATTTTAGGAAAAATGGACATATCAATGGTCGAGTGAGAACCCTTCACAATTGGTAAGGTCGTGGTTCTTGAAAACACAACTGAATAGTGATAGGGGAGGAACACCTACCACATTCCTTTATGATGTCTAGATTAGTATGAAATCATAATTTTAAATTAAATATTTTGAATGATAATGGTAAAGGTTTTTTTCTAGAATATATGTTTTATCATATACATAACTAGGGGATTGAAAATTGATTTAGTGATTAGGTGATTAAAGTTGTTTCAAAAGAGTATCACAATAGTTTTGGGAATACTATTACCTTTTGATAAAAATTTCAGTTTTAGTAAATGGATAAAGATATTACGAATATATAGTTATCCATTTATTGATTATGTGATATTATATAAGTTTATTTTATTTCTTATGGCATGAAAAATTAACCTTGGATACTCATTGTTGCACAAAAGATGAGAGTGTGGTGGAAATTGATTAATTCAGTAAATTGCACAAGACAAGTATATTTTCATAAGAATTTATTCAGGATGGTAAATAATTTTTTATTATCTAATAAAAAGATCTTTAAAATGAAAATGTTATTATATTACATGTTATTTCTGATGAATCAAAAGGTATTTCAACTCAACGCGTGTTTATATATTTTTTGTCTTTGACTTTCAATTGATCATTAAAATTATTCTGAATAATGTTCTCTATCAATCTACATAATTATTTGGAAATAATTATTTTCCTACATGTCTAAATATTCAATTCCTACCAATGTTCTTATACTTGGAATCCAAGTTATGTGTTATTCTAGATGACCATTGCACTTCCTTTTCTCTCTTGTCAATTAGAAGATTTATTGATCCTTTTTACTTTGTAGTTTTCAAATAAATCTATTTTCTAATTTCAAAAATTCTACTACTGAGATAAATTTAAATTTTAAAGGATTAAATTTATTAAATATGGGAGGATGTAACACACTGATATTTTATAAAATAAAACCACGTTCGACAGTGTGTTTGATACATAACACAAATCTTAAACGAAATAAAAAATTAATAATTTCTATAAACTAGATGTTAAATTCAAGGGTATAAATAGTAATAACTAATTTAAAAAATATATATATTTTAATTTCCAACTCAATATAAATTATTTATAAATTAATATTATATAACCAATCAATTTTTAGTAATACAATTTCATTAATTAAAAATATGATTTCATTAAAATTGATTTTTTAGGAAGTATTATAGTAATATTTTGGAACATTTAGAATTTTTTTTTGATAATATGAAATTAAATTTATAAATAATAATATTAAAATTTACATATATGGAAATTTTCAGATCATTTAGAAAATATTGTTTTTTCGGAGAATAGTGAAAAATTATTTCTGTAAAAATGAAATTTATTTGCAATAAATTAATCATCATAAAAGTGAAATTATGTTTTGAATATATTTAACGTAACCAAATTATTTATATTTTATATTCAATATAGTTAAATTATTTTTAATCCACTTTATAATGTACTTTATTATATTTTGTTTGGTTCTCAAAATAGGTTTTACTTAAAATTATTTTAAAGTGCTTAATGTATCCCCATTTTAATAACCTAAAACAATACCACATGATTAATTATTTAAATTAAATTTATATATTATATTTTAATAAATATGTATTAACATTCATAAAAATATTGTTACTAATCATAGTGTTAATATAAAATCAGATTTCCTTGAAAAATACACTTTAAGAAAACACAATTTTTTATAATATTTGGGGGTTACATTTTAAATTAAATTTTTATATTTTTATGAATTGAATTTGTTAAAATGGATTAAATATTTGTAATGATCAAATTTTATATTATATTATAATTTCAACTAAATTTTTTACCATAATGAATTGTGAAAATCTTAAAAATTAATTATCGTGGTTATAGTGAAAATGGGTTAATAGTTAAAATGACATAGAAGTTTTTATAGATTATATTTTATTGATATATCTATACCATATCATATCTATGTATCATTAATGGTCCAGTTTTTGTCCTTTTTTTGTAAAAAATGTCGGTACATCTTTTTCTTTCCAAAAATTATAAGTTTGCCACTCACCTCACTTGTAAATGGACGCCAAATATTCTATACTATTCACACCATAAAATCAATTGAACTTGTAAAACACATTATTAAATTCCATACACATAACCTATATCCCTAAAATTGATCATAAATCCATCCCGATAATGCTTTTCGTGCTTACCAAAGGAGGTCCTCTAAAAAGAGGTATCGAGCTAAACCGAGTGTCTTTATTTTATTTCCTCTTCCAAATCCTTAAAATATTATTAAATTATTATTATAAAATAACATGTGTATCTAAAATATATTTATATGTAATTATGATAATGGTATAACCAAAATACATCTCCTCTTCTGTCACATGGTAGATGAAATCATCATTCGTGTGTAAGGCTACCGCCTCACTGACCGATGTCATTCATTTTATATCATCACCTATAATGGGTTGTTAATACTATGGATTAAAATTATATATATAAAATTTATGAAAAATATAAACTTATATAGTAATGATATTACATATACCTTCTTAATTTTCATTATGTGGGTGGTACGATAATGTCTCTTGTGTGTACGAGGGACTACCTCCTCAGGAAGTGATGTGATTTGTTTTTCACTAACTATTTGTATGGATGGTAATAAGGGAAATTTCAAGTATTATATGTGATATACATGAAATAATGATGATATTAATCACATATTTATCATTATGAAAATTTAATATAATATTTCCATACACTGAAAATGATAATGTCGTTCGTGTGTATCTATGGACTAAAGCCTCTATGAACTGATGTGACTCTTCTTTCATCACTAATTCACATGGATGATATATATAAATATATTTAAAGAAATAATTTGTTATTTTTAAATTATTATCACTATATAAAATATAATAACTCATACTTCCATTCCAAAGTGATCATTTAAAAATGGAAATGTTACTCACGTGTACGTACGACTTACCTCTCCATGATTCTAACATAGTTAATTCTTCATAAAAATCATTACTGGGAAGTTTTAAAAAGTGTAATTAATTTATAAATGTGACACTAATGTAATTATTATTACTCTTTAGATGCTTAATAATGATTTTTTCAACCAATAATCAACATATTGAAGTCATTTTTGATACATAATCCAAATATCATCGAAACACCCAACCTAAACATAATTGATTAAGTAATTGTATATAAAATGTTAGAAATTTAAATAAAAATAAAAATAATAATTAAAATTAATATCATGAAAAAAGATAATTAATATAAGTTTGTTATTTAGGAAGAAAAATAATGTGTGAGACATGTTAGACTTACGATAAGGGACTTCATCTCAATTCCTTTTCTTTGAGGAATATTTTGATGTTATACACATATATCATTCAATGAGGTGTATATAGAGCTCTAATGGAATGTTATATCATGAATTGAATTATTATCTGGATAGTAAAATGATTTCTATATTTTATTCATCCATGGGGCTTATGATTCAAATGTTATTCAATTGATAAGGGATGTTCTTTTTAAAAGAAATACACTTTTAAATATTTCATACCAACTATTTCTCTTAAATGTCCATGTCATTAAATTGATTTTATAATAATTTTACATAGATATAGAAGGATTATAAATTTTATTTCATATATATTTTAAAATTATTTCAATGGTTTTGAAAAGGCATACTGTTTCATGTTTTATACAGATTTTTTAGACGAAGAACAAAAGTAATGTTATATACTTAATATATATGGCGATAAAAAATAATATAGTCATGATGAATGTAATTTTATTTTCAGTTTCCTTTACAATATTTCATGTATTATTCAATAAAAACCCTTCTTTCAATTTTTATGGGTGTTTTGGTATTTATAATGGGGGTTTTTAGGGTATTTTGATATCCTAGAAGGTTTTTCATATGGGTTATAATGTTTTTTTTTAAATTTTTTTATGATAAAAAAATGAATAAAATTATTTATTCTTGATATGATACTTGTGCATTATATAAAAAATAGGTGAGACTCGTACATCATATATAATTGTTTTTACACCATGATATATTATGGTTGATCTTTATATAGCCTATACAAAGTGTTGATCCCCAGTATTTGTCATGAAAAATGATTGAGACTAATATATATTATAAAAATGGTGATCCCCATTAAAGATCACCAATGCATTGGGTAATGATTATATTATCTACCGATTTATATTGGAAGTCATCCATATGGTTATTCCAATTAAAATTCATTGAATGGTTTTTATGAAAATGATTCCAATGTTTACACAATGAATTTTTATATTATTATTTTGTGTTTTAAAGCCATTCACTACGGGAAAAATGAGCAATTGCGACGGGTTATTTGCGACGGGATTTATTCCCGTCGCAAATAGTCATGTTAAAAACTTATTTGCGACGGGGGTATTTCCCCGTCGCAAATAAGGAGGCTTTTGCGACGGGGAAATATTCCCGTCGCAAATAACCGGCGGCGGTAAAAGGTATTTGCGACGGGAATATTCCCCCGTCGCAAATACTACGTCGGCAGGGATTATTTACGACGGGACCCGTCGCAAATAACTATTTACCGGTTGACCGTAATAAATGTTGGCTAAGGTATTTGCGACGGGTCTCGTCGTAAATAATACTATTTGCGACGGGAATCCCGTCGCAAATGGGCCTGTCGCAACTAATCTAACCTATAAATACCCCCATCCGTTTTTTTCATTTCATTCTCATTCCTTATCTTCTCTCTCTCTCAGAATTATATTTCTAGAGTTGAGTTTTTCTCCAGTTTAAGTTTTTTCTCCGGAGCTGATATTAAAGTTTTGAAGAACGATCAGAACAGATCAATTTTCAAGGTATTTATCCTCATTTTAATTTTTTATTTATTTTTAATTTCTTATTAGTTTCTATTATTATTAATTAGTTGTAATTTAATTATGTTTACATTGTTTTATTACTTAATAAATTTAAATTATAAGTATTGTTTATATGGTAATTAGGAATAATTAGTAATAATTTTTAGTAATTAAGAATAAATATTAATAACTAGTAATAAATACCAATAATTAAGAATAAGAACATTATTACATTATTAGTTTATTTTATTATTAATATTAAAATAATATAATTTTATATATATATACAGTTCTTTTTTCATCTGTGTGTTTGCTGTCTTCACATGTATTATTTGTATGTGGAGATAGAAAACGCACAGATGAAAAAAGAACTGTATATAAATTAGAAAATTATATTATTTTAATATTAATAATAAAATATATTAATAATGTTATTATTTGTAATTATTGGTAATTATTTCTAATTATTGATAATTATTCATTTAATTACTAATAATTATCAATAATTAAGAATAATTAGTAATAATTACCAATAATTAACAATAATTAGTATTAATTACATATAATTAGTATTAATTACCAATAATTAGTATTAATTACCAATAATTAGTATTAATTACCAATAATTCGTAATAATTAGGAATAATTAACAATAATTAGTAATAATTAGGAATAATTAACAATAATTAGGAATAATTAACAATAATTAGTAATAATTAGGAATAATTAGGAATAATTAGTATTAATTAGGAATAATTAGTAATAATTACCAATAATTAGTATTAATTAGGAATAATTAGTATTAATTAGGAATAATTAGTATTAATTACAAATAATTAGTATTAATTAGGAATAATTAGTATTAATTACAAATAATTAGTATTAATTACCAATAATTAGTCTTAATTACCAATAATTAGTATTAATTACCAATAATTAGTATTAATTACCAATAATTAGTATTAATTACCAATAATTAGTATTAATTAGGAATAATTAACAATAATTAGTAATAATTAGGAATAATTAACAATAATTAGTAATAATTAGGAATAATTAGTATTAATTAGGAATAATTAGTAATAATTACCAATAATTAGTATTAATTAGGAATAATTAGTATTAATTATTAATAATTAGTATTAATTACCAATAATTAGTATTAATTACCAATAATTAGTATTAATTACCAATAATTAGTATTAATTACCAATAATTAGTATTAATTAGGAATAATTAACAATAATTAGTAATAATTAGGAATAATTAACAATAATTAGTAATAATTAGGAATAATTAGGAATAATTAGTATTAATTAGGAATAATTAGTAATAATTACCAATAATTAGTATTAATTAGGAATAATTAGTATTAATTACCAATAATTAGTATTAATTACCAATAATTAGTATTAATTACCAATAATTAGTATTAATTACCAATAATTAGTATTAATTACCAATAATTAGTATTAATTAGGAATAATTAACAATAATTAGTAATAATTAGGAATAATTAACAATAATTAGTAATAATTAGGAATAATTAGTATTAATTAGGAATAATTAGTATTAATTAGGAATAATTAGTATTAATTAGGAATAATTAGTATTAATTAGGAATAATTAGTATTAATTACCAATAATTAGTATTAATTACCAATAATTAGTATTAATTAGGAATAATTAACAATAATTAGTAATAATTAGGAATAATTAACAATAATTAGTAATAATTAGGAATAATTAACAATAATTAGTAATAATTAGGAATAATTAACAATAATTAGGAATAATTAGGAATAATTAGTATTAATTAGGAATAATTAGTAATAATTACCAATAATTAGTATTAATTAGGAATAATTAGTAATAATTACCAATAATTAGTATTAATTACCAATAATTAGTATTAATTACCAATAATTAGTATTAATTACCAATAATTAGTAATAATTAGGAATAATTAACAATAATTAGTAATAATTAGGAATAATTAACAATAATTAGTAATAATTAGGAATAATTAACAATAATTAGGAATAATTAGTATTAATTAGGAATAATTAGTATTAATTACGAATAATTAGTAATAATTACCAATAATTAGTAATAATTACCAATAATTAGTAATAATTACCAATAATTAGTATTAATTACCAATAATTAGTATTAATTACCAATAATTAGCAATAATTACCAATAATTAGCAATAATTACCAATAATTAGCAATAATTACCAATAATTAGTATTAATTACCAATAATTAGCAATAATTACGAATAATTAGAAATAATTACCAATAATTAGCAATAATTAGCAATAATTAGCAATAATTAGAAATAATTAGCAATAATTAGAAATAATTAGCAATAATTAGAAATAATTAGCAATAATTAGAAATAATTAGCAATAATTAGTAATAATTAGCAATAATTAGGAATAATTAGTAATAATTAGGAATAAGTAGGAATAAGTAGGATTAATTAGGATTAATTAGGATTAATTAGGAATAATTAGGATTAATTAGGAATAATTAGTAATAATTGCCAATAATGACCAATAATTGCCAATAATTACCAATAATTGCAAATAATTAGGAATAATTAGGAATAATCAGGAATACTCAGGAATACTCACGAATACTCACGAATACTCACGAATACTCACGAATAATCACGAATACTCACGAATAATCACGAATACTCACGAATACTCAAAAATAATCAGGAATACTCAGGAATACTCAGGAATACTCAAGAACACTTAGTAAACGAAATCTGCTTGGATAATGAAGGGAAAATTTATAACCATCTCCACAACGATGATTATCAAATTTCCTTTCATTATTCAAGCAGTTTTCCTTTTGCTAAGTATTGCTAAGTATTGCTAAGTATTGCTAAATTAGTAATAAATAGTAATAATTAGCAATAAATTGTAATAATTAGTAATAAATTGTAATAATTAGTAATCCTTGCTTGAGTGTTTTTTCTAACAAATTATTCAAAACCAGTAATGCTTTTATATTTTATAGAAAAATATGGAACAACGAGGTCGTCAACAGTCATTATTAGATGACCGCATATGGATAAATCAACGTAGAAATCCAAATGGTTCTTGTTTAAATCCAGTATATATAGAGGGTGTGGAGATTTTTTTATCATTTGCGGCATCAAATTCAGAATTTGTTTCAGAAGGAAAGATAAAATGCCCTTGTAGAAAATGTGCATTGAGAACGTTTAACACGTTTGACAAAGTGGGGGAACATCTCTTGCGTTTTGGTTTTCAAGCAGATTATGTTTTTTGGTATCAACACGGTGAACGCAGTTCCAGAGCAGATGATACCAACTTGATTCCGGATCCATCCCAGTTTCAAGATTTAGTACATGATGTTGCAGGTTCATCTGTTCAACATACAGAAACTCCGGCTGATATAGCTTCAAATCCTGAGTTGGGACCGTCTGAATTTTATGAGTTGTTGAAGTCTGCTGAGGATGCATTATATCCTGGCTGCAAGATGAGCAAATTAGAAGCAGTTGCAAAATTTATGGCTATCAAATCAGATAACGGAATGTCAAACACATGTTTTGACCAGATATTTTCTTTGCTAAAAACACTGTTACCCGAAGGAAATGTTTTACCTGCAAATTACTATGAAAGTAAGAGGTTGGTTCGAAATTTGGGACTTACTTGTCAGAAGATTCATGCATGTTCAAATGACTGCATTTTATATTCAGGGGAAAATGAGTCGTTGGATAGTTGTCCCACATGTGGGCAACAGAGATATAAAGAAGGACAACACGGGAAGTCTGGTTTGATTCTTGTAAAACAGTTGAGATATTTTCCGCTTACATCCAGACTTCAGCGTTTATTCATGTCTAAGAATACAGCGACAATGATGTCATGGCATAAAGAGAATATTTCAACCGATAAAAGCTTGAATCATCCAGCCGATGGTGATTCATGGAAAAATTTTGATAGAGTGCATCCATCATTTGCTTTAGAAGCTAGAAATGTTCGACTGGGCCTTTCCACTGATGGTTTCTGTCCGTTTGGATCTTATGGTAGTCAATATTCATGTTGGCCTGTTTTTTTAACTCCGTATAATTTACCTCCATGGATGTTGATGAAGGAGCCATATATATTTTTGACTTTACTAATTCCAGGACATCCGAAGAAAAATATTGATGTTTATTTGAAGCCATTGATTGATGAATTAAATTTATTGTGGAGTACTGGTGTCAGTACATATGATGTTGCAACGAAACAGAATTTCATACTGAGAGCAGCATTGATGTGGACAATAAGTGACTTCCCGGCTTATGGGATGTTATCTGGCTGGAGTACACATGGTCAGAAATCATGTCCTTACTGTATGGGAGAGAACAAAGCATTTATGCTCATTCATGGAAAGAAACCTTGTTATTTTGACTGTCATCGCAGATTTCTTCCAGCTGATCATCCTTTTCGCAGAAACAGATCTCATTTCAGAAAAGGAACAGCTGAAAGGGATGGACCTCCAAAAATGCTATCAGGTTCGGAGTTAAAATCGGTTGTATTTTTATTACCTCCCATCACTTTTGGTCCCACAATAAACCAACAAGAAATTTTCTGGTTTTGGGAAAGAACACAATTGGATTAAACGTAGCATATTTTGGGATTTGCCATATTGGTCTGATTTGTTGGTCCGACACATGTTAGATGTCATGCATATTGAGAAGAACTGTTTTGATAATTTGTTTCATACAGTTTTGGATACGCCGGGAAAGAGCAAAGACAATGTAAATGCACGTTTAGATCTTGCCCAAATTTGCAGGCGTCCAGAATTGGAACTATTTGAGAATGTCAGAACAGAAAGGTTACTGAAACCAAAAGAAGCTTATACACTGTCTAAAGAAAACCGTTTATTATTTTGTCAGTGGATTGCAGATTTGAGACTTCCAGATGGATGTGCTTCAAATTTGGGTAGATGTGTAAAGAATGGTCATATTACTGGATTGAAAAGTCATGATTGTCATGTTATAATGGAGAGACTTCTACCCATTGGATTAAGAGGTCTGTTGAATTCTGTGATTTGGGATTCCATAACAGACATGTCTCATTTTTTTCGGGAAATTTGTGCGGCTACGGCAGATTATGATGCTCTAGGCAAACATGAAAAATTTGTTGTTGTAATTATATGTAAACTGGAAAAAATATTTCCGCCGTCTTTCTTCGACTCAATGGAACATTTGATGTTACATTTGCCATATGAAGCCAAATGTGGAGGTCCGGTACAGTTTCGATGGATGTACCCATTTGAAAGATGCATGCAAAAATTGAAAAGAAAAGTACGCAACAAAGCATCTGTTGAAGGATCTATTGCAGAAGCTTATTTGCAAGAGGAAATATCTTTTTTCTGCTCCCATTATTTTGAATCTGAGTATCCTTCAAAACACAACCGAATGGGACGGAATGAGAGGAATATTGATGAAATCGACAATCAATTATCTGTTTTCAACCAGTCAGAGCTTGGTTTTGGTGGAGTTTCTGAACGCTGGCTTTCAGATGATGAACATCATAGAGCTCATACGTATGTTCTGCTCAACTGTGAAGAGATGACATCAGTTGTACTGTAAGTGTTTATATCACTTATTCTATCATTTATGTTACAGTAAATAACTTTGGTTTTTATAGGTTGTATGATAATCATATCAAGAAACAAATTCCACAAATTACAGCAGCTGCTCTCGAAGAACGGCGATTGAAAAATTTCTCTCAGTGGTTTCAAAAACTGGTAACATAAATTCTTTATCATTTAGCAACTCATTCAATGTATAGTTTACGATATTGATAATTATTTCACAAATCTTCAGGTGTCTCGACATGCTGATAAAATTGACAAACGGCTCTGTGTATTGAGTAACCCACCTTCCAAACTTGTTAAAACTTATAATGCATATGTGGTGATCGTCAGCATCACATCGTGGTCAGTATTATTTTTTTTCAAGTTTAAAAATTAACTGCATATAATATATTCACAATTTTAATTTTAAATTGCAACTATAGGAGTCATATGAGGCCGCAGCGGCACAGGCCCGGCCTGAGAGTCAGGCCGAGTCATCAGATCAGACCACTGCCCGTCAGTTTGATGAGGCGGCATGGATGCAGGCCACCCAGTATGCCTTCGAGAAGGGCAGGGTAGTTGGTATCGGCTCTCGACTGACTCCCGGAGATTATTATGGCAGTGCTGCGATGTCGGCGTCCAGCTCGAGGGGAGCTCGTGCATCTTCTTCTACACAGTATGAGGAGCAGTTGCGATCTCAGACTACACAGATAGAGAGTCTCCGACAGGAGCAGGAGCAGATACGTCAGCAGCATGAGGAGGAGCGTCGACGCCAGCAGCAGCTGTACGAGGAGCAGACGAGTCGGTGGCAGCAGCAGCATCAGGAGCAGATGGAGTACATGCGCCGACTCACTCATGCTTTGGGGATGGAGTTTCCTCCACCACCATCTGCAGATCCCCCACCACCCCCCCTCCTACAGATTAGAGTTTGTATTTCTGTTATAAAATTTGTGAAATCAAAATATTTTTTTTTTCTATTCGTAATTTCTGTCTCATTATAAAATAGTAATAATATTATATTTTTAAATAACAATATTAATATGAATAATAATAATATTTATATTTTATAATATTAAATTTTATATATATATTAAAATTTTATATATATATTAAAATTTTATAATATTATAATTTAATTATTTTTTTGTAATACTTGAATTATTTTAATATTTGAATGTAAAATAATTCTATTATTTTTATATTAATTAAAATAACTTATTAATATTTTTTTATTTATGAATTATAATTATAATATTATTATATTAATTAAATTATTTATTAATATTCTATTATTTTTATTTTTGAATTATAATTCTACTATTATTATAGTAATTAAAATAATTTATTATTTTCATTTGTAAATTATAATTCTATTATTATATTAATTAAAATAATTTATTAATAATTTATTTTTTTTATTTTTTTTATAGTATTTGCGACGGGATACTATGCCCGTCGCAAATACTAGTATTATTAATAATTTTTTATTTTTTTTAAAAAAGAGTAATTGCGACGGGTCCCGTCGCAATTACTATGAATAGTATTTGCGACGGGTCCCGGTTCCCGTCGCAAATACTAGTATTATTAATTTTTTTATTTTAAAAAAAAAACGTTATTGCGACGGTCCCGTCGCAAAAACAATTTGCGACGGGTACCGTCGCAAAAGGTATTTGCGACGGGCCCGTCGCAATAACTGTTTAAAAAGTTTTTCACAAAAAATACGGAATACTATTTGCGACGGGGAGAATGCCCGTCGCAAAAAAAGTCTGTAGCGACGGTCCCGTCGTAAATAAGTTTAGTTGCGACGGCGTTTTCCGCAACGGGCTATTTGCGACGGGATCCCGTCGCAAATAGCCCGTCGCAAATACCTGTTTTTCCAGTAGTGATTATTTTAGCAATAAGTTTGTCTGTTTTACACTTATTTTTTTTATTTCATATGGTCAAAGAAAATTTAATTTAGAGTAAAAAATTAATGGTTTTTAATGTTTTTCACTAGACTAATGGGTTTTCATTCTTTTTTATTTATATTTTTGAGATTCTATTTCTTATACCATATTTTAAAATGTTTTTCATTGGGATTAAATAAGTGTAAGGTAAAGGAAAACGTCATGTTGAATGTTTTGAATATTTTCCATGAAAATAAATCATGTTTATTTTAAACTGTAATATAATGTGATGAATTGATTATAGTAAGAAGTTTAAACCACGTAATTTATGATTTTTATTATACAATAGTTTTAAACTAGTTCTCTACAACACTAAACCTAAAAAATCTTTGGGATTGCAAGAAAGTGATGTCTCATTCAAACTCACCTGAATATGCAACATTTATGGTCAATTATTTATAGTGATTAAGAATATATATGTGATATCATAATTAAAAAATTATAATAATTTCATAAATATCGTATACATATATTAAACCCATCATTATATATATCCTTAAATGGAAATGATGGAAATTGAATTACATCAGTTCATGATGTAATAGTACACCACACCCACGATCAATAGTTTTCTTACCCATTTGAGGGAATAATAGTAGAATTTGGATTAGGAAAATAACATAACAACATCTCAGTATATAGGATATATTATACTTATTATTTTAGTATATTGGAATAAGGTTTTAAGGAGTTGGAGGAATAAATAAAATAGAAAATAATGTTTAAGAAATTTATATCTTCACTAGAGTTACTCATTAGGATTATACTTAAAACAGTATTAAGAAGGATTACTAAAAAAAATGCCTCTAGGATGTGGGTAGAAGAATTTGTAGGGTTATTGGGAAGGTATTGGATGAACCAATTGGGTTTTGTAAATGTAAACAGTGGAGGAGAGGTGTAACCTTTTATAGTTTGGGGAGAGTCCATAATTAAATTTCTCAAAAGATAAAATGATACCAAGTACTTTCTGAGACAAAATACCTCCAAAATGGGTCATTCTAGAACATTAGTGTTTATAATGTCAAAATAAGGTGATAAAATGGGTTTTTGAAATGTCTTAGTTCATTTTTAACTTTTATCTTCCTAGTTTAATCCCCATATCCTCGATAAGCCCATTTTTACCATAACTGTTGTAATTAATTTTTACGATTTTTACTCTTCATTATGGTAAAAAATTTAGTTCAACATATTAGAAAATATAAATTTTTATTATTCCAAATATGGAATCAAATTTTACAAATTCAACTCGCAAAAGTGGGAAAATTAAATTTGAAATTAAACTGTAGACTTGATGAATGATTGGTTTTACAAAGAGAAAATTCACATAAGTAAAGAAAGTTCAAATATAAAATAATCAATGGGAAATTGATTCCATTGACATAAATTACCTAAATTGTAATATAATGGAACAAATTATATTTTAAACCCAATTAAAAAAAATAATTTAACTTTAAAAAATTTAAATGAAAATTCAATTTTTAATAAAAAGCAATATCTTTCACTATTCATCAAAAAATCAATCTTTTCAAATAATTCTCAAAAAATTCCCCAAAGATAATTTTTATATGTAAATTTAAAAAATAAATTTTTTTTTTCAAAAAAAATTATAAAAAATTATTTTTTTTTAAATTTCTTTTAAAAGGTGTGACTGATCTCCATTTGAAAAAAATAATATTTTTTAGAAAACATTTGTTTCTCTTTCAAATTGTTCTTAATTAATTTAAAAATAATATAAACCCATGGTATTTACTTTATTTGTATTTAAACCTTATAATTTTCATAATTTAGTTATTACTCTTCATACCCTCCATATTTACGGCTGTATAGTAATGGTCATTCATAAATACTAATATTTTTATAGAGTAACATGTTTCATTGATAACTTTTGTTTCATGCATTGCATGATATAGAAGAGATTGAATTTATTTATAAAGGAAATATTTCATAAATTATCATGGTGTTAAATTCTATTCTAATATTTCTTTTCTATATCACATACTCTATATAATATGATATTTCTATTTTAAAATCTTAGGGTGCTACATTCAACCCCCCCCCATGTAAATAAATTGAGACCCTTTAATTTAATCTTCATCTCGATAATCAAGGGTTTCAAATTTGAAAATAAATTTCTTGAAACTTTAAATTGTTAGAAGGGTTAATAAAAAAACCCTCTTAAAAAGAGAGAAATAGATGTGTATAGGTCATATACAATAATTACATAACTATGTTTCCATAGAGGAGAACATAATTGGGAAGTAAGGTTATGAACATGGAAGAAAATTGTAAATAAATATAGAGAGTGATATATATCATTGATTATAAGAAATTTGGTAATACTGATAATATTAATGACTATAAAACCATAAATCTATAAATGTTGAAAAGGCCATTAATTTATCAGAAATAAAGTTATTATAATATCACATTTTTTTAAGTTATCTTTCATAGAGTTAGGAATTATTTTATTATCTGTGAATATAAGGAAATAAATTTACATTATATCTTTCTATTTAATCATAAAAATTTCCTCATTTGTTTCAATGATAAATTTAAAATTTATCTCTTACACCATGAATTGAATATCCAAAAATGATTGTTTTATCATGAAGCACTAAAATTAACCTTTAACTGATTGTAAGATCTATAAAAGAGTAATACTCATTCCTCCTATATTTAATCAAAATAAAATGGTTAGAAAACATGACCCAATGATAACCAAATATCAACTTTATCCATTCCAAAAATAGTATACCTTAATGCTCTTCAAAAATATTTCTAAAAAATTTAGAAGGAAGGCCACCAAATCAACATTATATTCAATAGAAAATATAATGTGGCTCTTAATTCCACATTAAAAATATGTGAATACTTTGATCACTATAAAACCACAATGAAACCATGAATTATTCAAAAAATAAAATCTCATGTCGTCAAATATATTCCATAATTCCAAACATGAATTATACTTGAGAAAATATAACAAAAACTATAAAATCAATTTCCAATTTCATATTCACTAATATTATCCCATAAACATATATTTACAATTATTATCTCAACGTTCAGCACATGTTTAGGTTTTTCTTCTCTCAATCATTTATTTCCCAAAAATATAAACTTTCCACTAAAACAATATTTCTGGTCATCATTTTTATTCAACATATTCTCTCAAATCCTAAAATGAAAAAGTATTACAGAAAATTTTTATTCATTTTATAGTTCTTGTGACAATAATTTCATTGATAAAATACTTATATAACATAATTATTGAATCCAAACACAATCACATTATTCATTCTACTTCATTCATAAACCATGATGTGGGATTCATCATCTTATTCCTTAATACATTATTCCATTTATATTTCACTTATAGTGTCCTCATCCTCAGAAATATAACCATTACTCAAAAAACATTTGTGATTTTCGTCATGATATTTCCCAATAAGAAATTTATTTTTATAATTACCATACTTCACACATTTAAAACATTCAACACCTAATAATACCTTAGGAATACCATTATTTAAATCAATTATGTTAATTAAAATGTTCACATTCACTTGGAAATAACTTTATTTTTGTCTATCTTTTGCACACATAAGATAATTTGTTATTGCAATGAGACACTCTCCTTGTTGTATCTTTCCAGATTTCTGAAATAATGGAAATCGAACCATTTTTCTTTAATGGTATACAATATTCAATCTCTAAATTAACTTTAACCTAATATTATTTGTTTATTTGGATAGTTTGTTAATGTGAATTTTTTAATCATATATCATGATAAGAGATTAGGAAAAATTAGGATATCCTTCACCCTAGTAGTCAACCCAATCAGTTTCCCATCAACACATTATATATCACATTAAATGTTAACCCAATTAATTTTAGTTCCATTCATTTACTAAAACCAAAATCCCTAGTGTGAGAAATACTAATAATAGTGGGAAATCACACCATCATGAAGAATAATTTGTAGTATGTTCAAATCATGACACATCTTATCAATATATGACACCTTATTTTTTACCTGGGTTATTTATAGATAACATCTATTCAAATCCTTAATTATGGTTCGAAAATAAAATTTTAATTAACCAAAGAATATCACCTAGATGTTTGAAACTAGTTATGTAGTAATAATTGTTATTATCTATGAGGTAATGGTTTATTCAAGATCAAAATGATTTTTAAGAGTTTTTACCCCTAAGTAAATGTATTTAAAAACCACATGAACTTGTATAATCTAAAATGGAAGTATTTCTTGAAAAAACCACATAATAACTAGCCTATGAAAGCATTTGGATTTTATTTTATACTTATCATAAATGAAAATCATAGTTTTACTTTCTTTAATATATATTTACCTAAATCTAGTTCCCAAGTATTATACAAAAATTTCTCTAATAAAAAATATAAAGACCCATGCCTAATAGATTGAAGAAGAATGATACATTATTATATTTTAAAAAGATACAATAAATCATATCATAGATTATTTACGAGTTTAATAGTCTTATTAAATTGGATATATACATTAAATTGACTCTAAAATTTAAAAACAATAAAATACACAGAGTTTTTTCTTTAAGAGCACCATTATTCCTCAAGGCCCATACCTACATATCAATCAAAAAAACTTCCTAGTATCTAATAAAAAATAAAACATAAGAAATAGTTAACATCATATGCTCAGTAAGGGTAAGAATAAAATAGATTCTATCTTGAATAAACAATAATAATCAATTTGGAATTTTTAATAACTGAAACACAATCCATTTAATGAATAAATTGAGAATAATATGGAAGAAATAAATGATGATAAAATAAAAACATATAAATAATAACATAGTACTAAAAGTTATCGATTGATATTCTATGTACATTATTAATAAAATGGAAATCAATAATGGATATCATACTTTGGGAATGCATGATTTTGAACATATAAAACATATTTTCAAGACCCTTAACAAGATAGTTTAAATCTCTTATAAGAAACTAGTCTTATTGTTTCAGCGAATTTGTCTCATGAGACCTGTAGATGCATCCATGGGATATTTATAACTAGGGCCCACCCATAAAATACAATTTACAATGAATTAATCGTAAAAATACGGGAAACATAATTGATATAAACATTTTTATTAAACAAAATGACATATAAAATGTTAATACTTACCCCAATCAAATAAACATAATCATAAAACATCTAGAATAAAATTATGAATGCAAATTAAATTGTAAATCCTTAGTAAAACTGATCGTAAACCATATAAATAAATAATAAGGTTGATATCAATAAAATATTTCCCCAGTGGATGATATGTTCAATAATGTGTTGATGTCTTTAATGAATATAAAAACTAAAAAAATTTCAACAAATACAATCTTGAGGAAAATATACTTTTCACTCGGAAAATCAACATCTAAATCACAAAGTTCATAAATATAATTTGACAAAAAAATAATTGAAAATAAACTTTTGAAAAATGTAAAATAAACATTTAAACATTGATTGGTCTTGATAGAGGAAAATTATGTTCATGTCATGTATGTTGAAATAAAGATTCATCCCATGTTTTTAGTAAAAGACAAATGAAACATGTTTAGAAAATAACATGATGATTTCGTTCAAAATATTATTTAAAAAATAATAATAGGTAATAATTTAATTAATAAATTAACTTTAAAATTTTAAAAACATATTTAGACAAAATTTATTTTTAAGAAAAATATTTTCCACTGAAGAGAGAAATAAATTCTGCTCGTATTTAAAAAACAATTTCCATCATTTTTAGTACCAAAGAATGAAAAATGGTACTATTATACCAAAATTTTATTCAATATCCAAAGGATAATATTATATAATTATTATAATATAAAAAATATCCAATTATTCCCCCAAGGGAAACTTACATAACAACAATTTGAAATAATGATGAGATTTTGAAATAAACCCATACCACGTTGGAAACCTCGGAATCGTAAGACACAAAAAAGAAATAACATCAAATTAAAATTTAAATACCATTAACATAAATAGATAAATTGTATAACATATCAAGTGATAATTATATACACCACACAAAATAAATAATTGGGTAATATGGAATTTGTCTTATGGAAAAAAAAGTGAGACAAGAAACCCTTAAATCTGGTTTTACTTCATTCACATGTGTATGAACCTAATGTATAATAAATATATGTTTATTATAAACCTATTAACCATAATAATATATCTGATATAATATATGATTTATTTAAAGTATTTTATCACTTATTTATTAACAATTATTTGTTAAAATCATTTTTCGAGTTGATAATTACTTCATTTTTCAGGTAAGTTTTAGTTCGGTAATTTAGGTCCTTTTAATTTTATTATGTTTAAATAATTAAGAAATGATATAAAATGACCTAAATATTATATAAATTCATTATATATGTATTTATAGTAATGTGTTAAATTTAGAGATATAAAATGTGTTACATTGTTCATAGAGATGATAAGTCTTATGTACACATGAATGTTGTTTCCATTTTTCACGACAAAAAGAAATAAAGTTAAGTAAAAAATAATTAAACTTTATAAAATTATTATTATTTAATACATAGATTTTATACTAAAAAAATACATCCAAATTAACATCCTTTTAAAAATACAATCCCAAACAATTATCATTGCTACATGGAGGTGGTACTTCAGATTTATAGACAAGTGATATTATATTTTTCCAACAGATTGGAAGATAAGAATTTATATAAGATATTATAATTTTATAATAATATATAGGTCCTTTATATCATATATATTTATTAATTTTAACCATACAACCTTTCATGTAAATCATAAGAGAAAAAAAAATCACTTTCCTTCATGAGGTAGTAGTCTATCGTACACACGGGCGACATTATCATATCCCCTACAGAATGTAAATTACGAAGATATATGTGATATAATAATTCCATAGGTATAATAATTACATAAATATCATATTAATATGTTAAATACTTCATTATATCCATCTTTTAAATGGGTTGAAGGAAAACGAATTACATTGGTTCATGAGGCTGTGTCCGTAAAACACATAATTGAAAGTTTCTCTTTTCATTTGAGGGAAGTGGAGATGGATTTGGGTTATTAAAATAATATAATAACATATTAGTACATAGGATAAAATATTTTTTATTATATTATCTTATTTTAATATGTTTTTTGAGGAAGATGATGAAATGAAACAAATACTCTCATGTCATAATTTTACCTCTTCTTAAGAGAGCCTTATTAGGTTTATACATAAAGAATTCATAGTAAGAATTTATAATCAACCTAATTCCAATAGAGTGTGTTAATGGAAATAGATATGGTATTTCATTAGTTAATTTACAAAAAAAATAGTTATCAAAGTTTGAATATTTGAGGATAGGGGTGGCCTTTTATAAGTGGGGAAGAGGACACACATGTAATTGTTTAAAATATAATGTGATACCTAGGTTTGTTTAATTCCAAAAGACAAAAAAATGGGTTATTATTGATCTTTAGAGATGATAAGGTCACCATATGTCTATAGAATTGTTTTTTGACATGTTTTAGGTTATATTTAACCATTATCATCTTAATTTAACCCACTTGGAAACCGTTTTTATCCTAACCATGTTTATTAATTTTTACTTTTTCACTATTCATTATATTAAAAAATGAAGTCAACCATATTAAAAGATATCAATTATTCTTATTCCAAATATTGAATTAATTTTTCTAAATTAAACCAATATAAGTGTCATGACTCAATTTAATATTTAACCACAGATGTGATGAAAGTGCTATTTTTAAAAGGGAAATTTTGCATAAGTATGTAATGTTCTAATATAGAAATTTAATATGAAATTTATTAAAATGAAATAAATTATTTGAATTTTTATATTTTATATCTAATTTTACTATAAATCCAAATTAAAATACAATATGAATTTGTAAATAATTTGAATGAAATGGATGTTTTTTTAAAAAATCAGTATATTTCACTATTCATCAAAAATTAAACTTTTTAGAAAATCAAAAAAATAACCTAGAGATAATTCTAAAAATTATATCTCCAAAATGAAACTTATTTTTTCAAATAATTTTTTTAAAATTGGTAAAAATTATATTTACATTATGTGTGTAAAGCGCGACAAATACACCTTTCTAAAAAATATAGTTTTTCAGAAAACATTTCTTTCTCTTTCAAATTGTTCTTATTTTATTTATAATCAAAATATAACTGTTGAATTATTTATATAAATTTTTAAAATTAGAATTTTTATAATTTATTTATTACTATTCATACCTTCTAAGTTAAAGGATTGGTTATATTGGTCATTTTTTAATATAAATATTTTAATATAGTATCATGTTTTGTTTAAACCTGGTGTTTCATGCATTAGAAGATGTCGAATAGATATAATTTACATAAAAATATATGTATCATAATGTCTCAAGGTATTGAATGTTCTTATAATATTGGTATTGAATGTCATATATGATATTTAAAATGATGTTCCTCTTTTAAATTCTCATGGTGTTACATTGACGGAACTATATAGACTCTTTGATATAATCCTACTGGCCTTGTTCACTCATGCCCAATATATGCATAGGTGTGTGTGAGTATATGCAGCTATATTCTTTATCTCATGTACTGTATATTTTATCTAATTGTTTGATTATTCATTAGGTTTTTTGATGGATGAGGTCAGATATGGTGTGTAACCATGGATTATGTGCAAGTTATTATTGGAGCTATTTGGATTCAATATTCATTTAGTCCTTTTTTAGATGGTTTATCATCTAATTTGATTGGGTATGTTTTTAATTCTATAATTGATATGTAAAATTACACACTATTTTATTCAATAATACAGTTTTTTACAATTGTATGGATATTTACATATGTATTCCCTATTCATTTAGTTTATTTAATTTGATCTTGTTTCTTATATGCATGAATATCCAACAACTTTATTAACAAACTGAGATTCATGATAGTTTCCATTTATAGATTACATTGTTGAATGTAGGTGAAATCATTCACAATTGAGAATTCACTATACTAATGCACTATTTTTTATCATGTGGGTATCAGGGATTCCGTTCAGTCCAAGTGGAAGATTTAGTTGGTTATCGAGTTGGTGTAGCCCAGACCAGTTCTTTGAATATTTCATGTAAGATTAATACATAGTTAAACAGTTGAATATGTAAGATCCTGTCATAAGGAGGTAGAATATATCTTTTTAACTTAGCCATTACCTCATTGTTTGTGTACTAATTTCATATTTACCTCCTACCCTAGTATCTTTTCTAGATATTGGACACATAGATTATGAATTTTATTGGTTCAGGGTGTGAGCATGAAAGAAATATGATCATAGTTTCCAGAAGGAAATACACATTTACATTTGAGTTCATTTGAGTTCGCATCAATAAACTGAATTTTTTAATTATTCTCTTGTCAACAGTTATACTCATCACCTACATGACTCAACCAATAACACTAATATTTTCTTAGAGAAATGAATTATTGAAAAACTTCATACATTTATTCACTTCAACATGGAATCCTATATTTTGGCCTTACATTTGGTATTCTTGTGACGATATCATGAAAAATTAATTCTATATTCCATCAAAGGCCTCAAGTTTGAAATATTGGCATCTAAACTATCTTTAAATCCTTCTTATTTATGGGATGGATATCCTAGAAGTTCAAAGAAATTTCGATTAGTAATTAAAAAACTAGCGTGTTTCAGCTAGGGGATACCATCTACAAAATTCTTAGGTAACAGTTTTAGTCCTTTTATTACAAGACTCCTAACAAAAGATTTGGTACCAAGATATGTTGGGATCCCTTAACCCAAAACTAAGATAAAAATTCTAGATTTTCAATGAAACAAGACCCCCTATATTGGGTTCTTTTCTTTAGTAATAACTTTATTCCTTCGACTAGGAAAAGGGTTATTTGGAAAATGTCGCATAATATACTACTAATTGATGATTTAATTAAATCTATTAGGATATAGGTTTCCATTTTCTCTGTTATTTGATATATAAATTATAAGTGGACAATTATATCATTTTTGAATGTCAATTCATTAAAAAATATGGATATTTTTATTATTAATTTTTCACTTAAACTATGTGTTGATCCCACGTATTAGAAGTTTCATTTTTTTCAATGAGATTGTAAATGAATTAGGATCACTCATTGATTTCAATATATTGTTGAATATTGGTGAGTAATTGATGTATAGAAGAATATTGGTGATAATATTGATGATAAAGAGATGATAAGATAATGTCTCTAAAATTAAGTGAATAAAGTGTCGATGAAATATCATGTATGTTTGATTTGTGATGAAACTTATGATACTCTATATAATATAAGGAATAAATTCATACATTTGAAAAGTAAGAATATTGATGAATTATTTTTAATTTTTAAATAATAATCTCAAGTGTGTAGCACATTTTCTGCACCAATGAAGATGATTGGGGACCATAAAAAAATTCCTTTTCAGGGACACAATTGATATAGATGGATAAAAAAGAGAATATATTTATTTTTTCATGATTAATTTGTTTGAAGAAAGGGATTGCATTGATTTAAAATTATTTACATAGTAAATTACTAAGTATATTTTGGGCCTTTAGTAAAAAAAATGGGTCCAAAAAATTTATCTCATTCAGCCAGCTTAATCCCACGCATGTGGGAGTAGGATCAACCAAATGGGAGAGCCTCCAAGAAATACGACATAGAAGAAGAGGAGACCACCTCCATAGGATGGTAGAAGTTATTTCATAGCACCAAAAAATAAAATATAGTTCCCTTAGCGTTCCTGTAATACCATTAAAAGGTTCAGCATTTCTTGATGTGAGTACGTATGTGAAGAATTGTATCACAGTGTCACCACCGATGTCGAATCAAGCATCGAGCGAAGCAATGAGTCATATTAATTGCATCCATATGGAATAGAGAAATTATGTGGGATTAAGTAAATAGATTTAATATAACCCCTTTCCAAATGTAATACACAAGATATTTGATCTATTTTATCTAGCCTATTCGATTGACTATGTAGTGTCATCTTTAACAACTTCTACTCAAGGGTTTTCTGTATACACTAGATCATGATAGGTTCTGCATTCGATTTCTGCATATATTTAAATAATCATGTGAATATGGTATGATCACTCATAAAATATCATTTGAAGCTTTATATAACATACATGAGGATGTTGAATACAATAGAAGCAAAGAGGGCACGTTTTTCTAGGATAGTAATTTCTAAAGTCATTTATGAAGTGAAGATTTATTCATTGATAAAGAATGATCAAAATGAACACGAATTCATATTTGCATTGCATGCATGAAAATAGAATAAAGGATAAAATTAAATGAGTTCCACATTATCAATGGTATATCCCATGTTCTTCGGGTATGTTATAGAGGATTAGGTTCATGGATGTGATGATGTGTGTTATATTATCACATTCACATGAGTTTTTCATCGAAAAAGATGGGGGATGATCCAGGAAATATTTCTACATGAATATGCCATGATTTTTGACTTCATGTAATGGAATCACATATAATACTTCAAAATACAGAAGTCATGATTAATAATAATTCAAACCTATTATGCACCATGAAACACTTGATTTAATATGAGTCTTCACATTAAATTTTAATTGTGGAATAAATAGTGAAATCATACCAATATATACTGAGCATCCCACCTAATAATTTCATGCTTCCATTAACCATTTTGATATATCTCATTTTTAATGAGAAATATAGAATCTATGAATGCTTCCACTGTATGAAGGGTTGATGATTATATCAATCTTACAAATTTCATGAAGGTAATTCCATGCACACAGGTTGTTCCTTAAAAATATATCCTGACCCCAGGATATTTTTTTAATTCTATAGACTAATTAATATAATCTGATTGTGTTACATTAATAAAATAGATAATAGAACCCATGTATATATTTGTGGGAAGAATTGTTCTACAGAGCTAGTGATTGTGTAATATAATATTACTGTGTTATGTGAAGAAAGTTGTTTCTTGTATAAAACCTTACATGAAAGAGTTATATTCTTCCATCAGCATCAATTCTTCATGATTTTTAGATCCTACATACACTTACATGAAGAAATAAAATTATATAGTGTAATCTGTTGATACAAGAGGTGTAATGAGGAAGTGTAGCAAAGTTATACAAAGCATAAGAAGTAATGTCATGTAAATTTTTTTTAATAAAGGATGTTTCGAATATTATTCTTAAATAACATTCATGAAATATGCATATATGAACAACATATAGTGATTTTTCAAGAATCTCACGCACAACATTCTTCTTGCATGATGTTGTATGTAATAATATCTACTGGTAAACAGACTAAGTGGGATTCACTTATTTTAATTGTGCGTGTGATAAGAGTTAAAAAGTTAAAGGGAACAAGAATATATAGTGTAGTTGTATGTGAATTGTGAAGATAATATAAAAAATATATATTTCATTACTTTTTCATATTGAGAGGAGTCAATCTGAATTCTAGAAATATCATTGTGACATTAGAAGAAAATAATTTATTATAATCAAAGGTGAGAAACACCGAATTTTTTGATATTAAAAAAGACCAGTGAGTTTAGAATTAATTAATAATAATTCAAAAATATCAATGAATGAGAATCTAGTGTAATTAATTACACGTTCATTAGAATTCTGTTAAATATCTATTAAAAAATTTGTGGTTCCAAAATAAATGACATCATTTATCCATTACCGCATGTGTATATTACCTGTCTAATTTTTTTGTTATTTTTTCCTCACTTTTTATCACTATAATTAATAATGATAACCGAATGCATGAAATAACCATTGGTTGATCAAGACAAGGAGTATGATTTCTCATCATTGTTGAACCATGATAAATTATTCTGCGATTTTTAGTTATTTCATTTGTTTACATATCGTAGAGCTGTGACTTAAAAGATTGAGGTATTGAAGCTTTAATTGACAATTAAGATATAATTGAAAATATAAATCATAAAATTAATGACTGATTCACCCCCACCCCATATTAATGGATTATCCAACCGAAGTATCTTCAAATTTTATTAGAGAAAGGTTATCTCTATTGGATTATCTATATTATAGTTATTATTTTTGAAAAATTGAATTTATTTCTTGAACATATTATGAAGTTTAGTTTTAGAGATGTTCTTTTTTCTTCAAATTAGAACTCAATCTATTCAAAAAAATTGATCAACATGAAAAATAATGATAAGAATAATATGAATAATATCTACCTCTTATGAAGAGAGTACGAATAAGTTTCAATCAAGGATAAATTTATATTTGAATTTTTTAGAGATGAGAAATGTTAGTCTCAACAACCAAGGATATGGACAACATTATTACCTTATCATGACAGATACATAAATTTATATCTCAAATATGAGAAAAGTTTGATAAATAACATGATATTTTGATTTTTAATTGATGCATTAATGGATATGAATAATTATTTTTCCAATGATCATGTTTCAATTATCTATGTGATTTTAAGAAACCTAAAATAAAAAATTATTTTTCTTGTGGTCGAGTTTGATGAAATGGAGTAGATATTGAAGAACAATTTGAGTACTTCTGAAAAACTCTCCATACAAGTTGGAGTCACTGATGAAAATTATGAGGATATTAATATAAGATAATATAAACATGCAGAATATTGGATCAATAAAATAAGTAAAAGTATAGGATCACTAAATAATTTCAAATTAATATCCATGAATTGGAAGAAAACTTTAAAAAAAGTATTAATTTCAAGAATGCACAATTTGCTATTATGTCCAAGAGAATAAAGAAGTAGGACTATTTATTTTATAAAAAGGATATTATGCATGAATAGTTTTTTGATAATATGAGGAAGGACACTGAAGAAGAAATGGCATTGACTTAAGATAAAATGAATTCCCACAGTGTGAGATGTCTTTTATAAAAAATAAAATTGGATGATATTTAAAAGACTCTTGTTGAGACCTCATAATATAACAAGTATATTTCCACTATGAAAAACTGTTCTTTGTCTGATTATACTGAAAAAATACATATGTCATATTGAAATAATATCATTACATCACATAACAATCTCACTCAATAATCAATAAAAAAGTGATAACATTCTTATCACACTGTAATAATTTTACTAAATGTGTTTCTATATAAAATCATAGGATTATATAAAAATTATAACCAAATATGGATTAGTAGAAATGAATAAGAGTTCTCAAACATGTCTATGGTAGAAATAAGTAGTGTGGATGTTGACCCCTAGGAATAAACCAACAAGTGTTAAAGAAGATCCAAAAAAGTATTCTAATTATTCTGGAAATTTAAGACACCATAAAAAAGATAATAGAAGATCAAATTTTTTGGTCAAATGTTTATTCTATAATATATTTGTGAATTTTTTATTTGATTTTTTCAAAAATTACTTAAAATATATATAAAAAAGGATGCCTATGTAATGGGGAGAAAGTAAATAAAGAATAAAGAAACATAAAATAATAAGAATATGTTTATATCCCAATTATTTTATGATAAAAAATATTTATATAATGATGGCATATGTGTTTTTCATATAAGTGATTTATGTATATGAAAACATGTTTCAAGAGAGAATATTAAGATAAGTCCAGATAAGGAAGAAGAATTATCATTGGGTTAAAATTTGAATAATACTTCCAAACATATTACTCCAAATAGGTTTTAGAAGAAGTCATCCTTGGATAAGAAGTTGAATAAAAATAGATACAAAATTGCCCCATGGTGATTTTAATGAAGAGTTATACATATCATAAGAAATATATAAAGAAAGGAACACATGTTAAGTTATATGGAAACTCTAGGGATGCATTAAACAACCCCAAAGATATACTATTTTTTTGATTCTTTATCTAGAGAAGGTAAAAACGATGGTTGAAGCTGAAGTAGAATACATTCTAAAATTTAAAAAATAATATTTCACATGATAAAGAAATATTTCATGATAGTTTTACAACAAATGAAAACCCTTGTGTTAGAAAAGGTTTTTTGAGTAGTAAAACATGTCTAGATACATTTCTAAATCTTATTCAATAATAATTATAACATAATATGTATTCATAAAGAATATCACTATTTCACCAGGAGATAAAATTTCATTCAAATATTTTATAATGAGAAACTTCACACATAAATAAACTAAAGAAGTTATGAGATCATTATTTCCTCATGAAAAATCATAACTAAACATCAGATGTTCGATAATGAAGAATATAGAATGTAGAGGAACTTTTCTAAGAAAACAATTCAACATTGTTGTTCAAATTAAAGACTAAGAAGACCCCCCTTATTCCTTTAATATTTGTGTATTTTATTTGTTCTTGATTTATAGGTAACTGAATTTGAATAAATTATTCAAGGGGAGAACCTCTGAAGTAGTAAGAAATTTCAATTTGTGATAAAAAAAGATAAAGAAGTCACTATCCTAGAATAATTTCTCAATTAGTATTCAAATAAAAATATAATAAAGGGACATATTTGATTTTGTATAAGAGTGTATTTTCATATTCAAGATAGATATGATAAATATTATACCACCTTGGTTTGATATTATATTTGCAATACTGAAGAATAAGTATTAAAGAAGATCATCTTTGGTAATGTTATGAAATATTTCAAATATGGATAGCCACAAGTTGAATATCTATTTTGGTTTATTCTTTATATTAGAATATCTTTAAACCCATTGTTTAAAATATTCCCTGTTTTGAAGAATTTTCTTAGAGTTTCCCTAGAGGGGGTGAAAAATGAATTTTTGAAGCTACTAGATTTTTTTATCATGTAAAATTGAGTAGTATGTAAGGTGGTTACATGAAATTTCATTTAAGAGGTATATATTAATAATCTCTAATCCTTGATTAATAAAATAAAAATCAATATAAAAGGGAGAGAAAATAATTTTTATAAATGACATGAAAAGTGAAAGGATAAATAAATGTAAAGGCTATTATAAAATCATACTATATTAAGTTTATTTTTTTAATGTTGTTATTAATGTCATTGAAAGAGTTTTTGGACCATATTATTGTATTTATTTAAGTATATACCATTTTTCTTATAATTAAATATAGTTTATAAGTCTTTTAATAAGATTTTTATTTCTCATTTCATTTGGTATCATTCAATTATATAAGATATTGATTTATTTTTTAGATCAAACCCTATTGTTTTCTATAAGAATCATCTCTCATGTAGATATAGAATGGAGTGGTTGGTGGCAGATTTCTATGTAATATTTTATTCCACTTTTCCCAAGAACGTTTTTATTTCATGTCAATAAGGGGATTGAATATAAGATGAAAATATTAATGATAAAGGGGGAGAGAAATGAAACACTAGTTACTAAGACTATTTGATGAGAACATAATAAGATATCATTGCAAGATTGTATTTTTATTTGTATTGACAATACATATAAAGGGGGAGATTTTTTATCCAAATTGTTTTGAGTTTTATTTATCTTCAATGAGATAGTAAATGAATAATGATTACTCATTTATGTAAATATATTGATGAAACTCTTTGAAAAATTTATGTAATGAATAATCTTAGTGGGTAAGCATGATTATAAAGAGATCCTAAGAGAATGTATTTATGAGTATGTGAATAACGAATATATGAAATATATTGTATTTTTTATATGTGAAGCTACTTTTCATACACTATATAAAATAATGAATGAATTAAATCCTTTCACAGGTATCTTGATTGATGAATTAGTCTAAATTTGTAATGAACGTGTTCTAGTGGGAATCACATTGTCTACACCAATGAAGATAATTAAATAGCATTCAAATATTCATTTTAATAAAGGCATTTTATTTCAATTCAAAAAAAAGAAATTTAAAGAAATTTAATTTTTCATGATGAATATTTTTTAGGAAATATTTTGATTATCTTGAGAATTAAAAACTTACTGAATTATGAAGTACATTTTTGGCCATTAATAAAAAAAATTGGTTAACTAAGCTAGTTCACTAGGCCAGCTAAATCCCACACATGTGGGAGAGGCCATAGCCACTTGTTAGATCTGAACTCGAAATCCAACATTGTAGCAAAGGATAAAACTTGTATTAGTAGGCATGAGAGATTACATAGAACCCAAAAAGATATCATAGATACTATAAGGTATCCAGATGACTTTGCAAGGGTGTTTCATACTCTTGTGTGGTTTTGTTTGTGAAGAATTGTATTCGAGTGTTGACCTCAGTTCAAGATTGAGTGTTGGGGGAAGCATCTAGAATTATTTATTGCATCCATAGGGATTACATAAATGATGTGGTATTCATAAAACAATATTATCATAGTCCCATTTAACTTTTTACATAAATAATGATATTTTATTGGTCTACTTTATCTAGAGTATTGGATCAACATTTTAGTGTCGTATTCAATCGCATCCACCCAAGGGACTTCTGCATGCAATGGAGTACATCGGGTTCTTCATTCCACTAACATAGTGACTAAACCAAGCCAATGATTTTGATGAGACCAATCATTCGAGGTCATTTAAAGTATGAGATAACTTATTATAGGCTATTGAATTAGGATATAAGTGAAGTATATACCCTTTTCAAATGTGGTAATTTTCAAAGTCTTATATAAAGTGATTCTTACATTGTTGATAAATCTAGATCAAAATTATCATGTATGCATATTTACATTATACTCATGAAAAAAATAAGAAAATTAAATGAGGAAAACAATATTAATGGTTCATCCTTGGCTTTTCGAGTATTCTACAAAGGATTGAGTTTAAGCGTTGGATGATTCATGTGATATTTTCACAGGAACATGATATTTTCATCAAATAATTTGAAGGAAAAACAAGATAATATTTCTATATGAAGACACCACGATTTATGGAATTATGTGATCGAAACTATTATAATGTTCTAAAATAACAAAAATCATAAGAAATCACAATATCATGCTATGAAATTTCATCAAACATGGGAAGTTATATAGGGTTCTTGACATGGATTTTTATCGATTAAAATGGTGAAATATTGTCTATAAATACCAAGAACCCAACTTTAAAATTGATTATTATCCTTTACCATTTTTTAGGTCTCACATTTTCATATGGAAATAGAGTGTCATCATGAACTTCCACAATGATAAAGGGAAGAAGTATCTATTAATATTCCTTATTCAGTGAATATATTTTCATGCACCCATGTTGTTCTACCCAAAGACATCATGATTTCATGATTTTTTTTCATTCTGTAGATAAGTGTATATAACATCACTATGTTATATAACGAGAAAATAGAATATAACTCAAATATAATATTGCGTGAAGAATTTTTTCACAAATACAGTGATAATACAATATTACAATGTTACATGATGAAATAGGTCACATGTATATCACCTTATGTGAAGGAGAATATTTTTTCTACAAGTGTCAAAGCTATGTGAAGTTTAGATCTCATGTAAACTTACATGAAGAATGTAAAATATATTTTATAATCTATTGATTCATGATTCATAGTGAGAGAATACATCAAACTATGTTACTTGAAGAATAAAAATTTGTATCTCATAATAAAATTCACTTGCTAGATGTTTTTAAAATTATATGTGAAACACATCCATGAAATATACAAGTATGAATTAAGTATAGTGATTGTTCAAAATTCACATAAACAACATCATTCTTTAATAAAGTTGAATGAAATAATATTTTCATTTAACAAAAATATATTACTTGTACTTATTTGAGTTATTTGCGTGATAAGAGTTATCTAATTAAAGAGTACCAAAATATAAAATTAAGATGTATTTGAATTGTGATTAGCATATCAGTAAATACATATTTCATTATTTCTGGATATTGGAACTTGAAATTCTATGTTCTTGAAATATCAGTGAAATAACATAATATGATAAGTTCTGATAATCGAAGTTGAGAAATGTTGACTGTACATATATTATAAAGGATAAATGCATTTATATTTTCATATGTACAAGGCCAATAGATCACTACATTAGAATCCATTGGATTTTCAATGCCTATCTATATAAATTATGTTGAAGATCTGTTGAATAATTGGTTGCACAATTATAAATAAAATTATTTATGATTTACATAATGTAAATATTACATGTAAAAATTTATGTGTGATTTCTACTATAATTTAGAACACTATAATTAAAAGTGATAATAAAATTCATAAAACAACCACCGGTTGATCACATCAAGGATAAGCCTTCATCATTGAATCTAAACCTTGTAAAAATTCTCATGTTCATTTCATTTGATTCATTTTTATATATTAGAGATGATGGACTTTAAATAACGAGTCATTGAATCTTTAATTAGTCATATAGGTTTAATTGAAAATATAATTCAAAAAAATAAACCATTGATTCATATCCCCCCCTCACTTAGTTGTTCATCCATCATGGGGATTTACACCATGATAAATATTGCAATAATACTTTATTTTTTGGTAGTGTTATTCATCTTCAGCTAATTGACTAGATCAGGAGACACATTATTTCTAATATTTTTCATGTTTTTTAATATTTATTTTTCTAGGAATGATTATCAACTTGAGGAAAAATAAACTTGTAACCAAAGGTATCATCACTTATATTGTGAGGGACATCCATATGGTGCCTAATATTCAAACACGAAGTGTGTGTAACTCTATGCATGAACTTATAAATATTAAACTCCTTGTAATTAAATGTGTTCCAAGAAAAAAAAATTAACCAATATATATTATATAGATTACTAGATTTCCATTATGGATTAAGGTTAACATTGACAGCATGACATGGGATGCTCTTTGTCAAGAAAACTGTGATGGAATCATCAAAACATTAAGAGGATTCACCAAGTGATCATAATTAATTTATCTTGTTAATTACATCACCTTTTAAGATGAACATTAGATTGTAAACCATGTCAGCAGGTATACCAAGTATTTTGGTTGTGATAAAAATTATACTGAATATTATTCCCAAGATTTCATCATAATCGTCATTAATAGGTCAAATACAGTACCCTATAAACTATATAGATATATGTTTGATTATATTTTTTATCTTGTAAACATTAAATATCGTGCTTCACATATCTACAGTGATGGGTATATGGTTGCTGACACCCCCTCAAAGAATGTTGTGGAAGGAAATGAATCCACTTGGTTATATAATAATTATGATACTTACGTACATTTACTTGAATTTAATATATGATGCCACACCTGTACATACCTCTATTTTCCTCTCTAATTCTGATCTCACCATTTTTAATTCTAAATAATTCAGGGGCATGATCCTTCTTGATCCATCACCCAAACCAAATTTAATTATTATTAATGTAAAAAATATATTTTATCTAATTAATCATATAATAATAACTTATAATATTAATTTTTAATATGATTAATAATTTGACTGTAATTATTGTTATAAATCTCAAAAAATGATAATCTTAATTATAATTAATAATGTATTAATTGTCGATAAATTAATTTCAATTTTTAAAAATACTAATTTAGTTAATAAAAATTAAAAATAAAATTATTATTTAATAATAATAATTAAAATAATTTAATAAAAAATAATGTAGTAAATATCCTAATTAAAAATATTTTTTAATTAAGATTTTTAATATATTTAATTATGTAGTTAAATAGATTATTGTTTCATGATATACTTAATATTGTCTTAATAATATAATTTATCGTGTAATTTTTTAACATAATAATAATGTAATTAATAATAATTAATAATAAAAAATTATAAAATTTTGTAAATATTTTTATAACAATATAATTAAAAATATGAAGTAACTAAATTTAAATTATATATTAATGTAATCATTAATAATATTTATGTATTACATATAGATGGGGTTAATAATAATTATTAGTAATATATTTAATAGTATAAGTAAAAATAATTATTAATTATTATAAATATAAGTATTATAATTATTTTTTAATTTTCAAATAAATCATAATTATAAATATAAAAATGTAGGAAGTCAGATTTCCTAAAGTATTTGGAGATTAATATTTTTAGTTTGTCTTTATGTTACCTCATTGAAATCAAGGGTTTTGAATTCACTAGTTGAAGGTAGGATTCTTACAGTGGAAGGGTTTTGTCATTGAAATTTATAATCATTGAATGAGGATACTCCAGATGATATCATAAAATGATATAATACTTCCCTTATCACTGATAATATATAGGCAATTTTAGAAAGATTATATATTTTCAAATATTTGATTATAACAGACACTATGTTCTCCATAGAATCAAGGCCATGGTGGATAGGGGAGCTCACAAAGAGGATTTAAAATATCATCAGATTTTTGGACGTGTGTTTTGTCTCGATGGAGTAGGGGTTCTTCACATGGTTTTTTCATTTTATGAACTCAAACATATGGCATGAGATTGGCCTCTTTATCTCTATAGTTAGGAACTTTTTGTATCTGATACTAGGATATGTGTTTCAATCCTCTAACTATCAGGAACACAAATGTTCAGTTACGAGTTTGTGTCTTTGGATTGAATTGAATTCTATGGAACCCAACGATTCTATTTAATATTAATTTATCCATTGGTGTTACTATAAATCTTGTAAGTGATACTGAGGAAGAAAGGTTCAGATACTTTTCCATGTTCTTTGTGGAATTGGATTTTGTAACAATTTAGTTTTGCAAGGCTTCTCTCTCCACTGATGATGATGATTTAAATGTAATTTTTTTAGAGCTGATACATAATTTGGGTTTTTTCTATAATATTTTGAGTCATGGTACAAGGAAATTCTTAAAGGATATTGTTTTTTCATTTTAAATTCTAAAGGGGATCATTTTTGAGGATTATAGGAGGAATAATATGAAGAAATTCACTTCTAATAATTCTATAACTCTTGGGTGTTCATGGTAATACATTGATAAGATTCAATATGTGGTGAGTGGTGAGGTTGGGGAACATGAATATCTATCTGTGGTTGAATTTCTTTCGGTTTTTTATAGGTATTTAATTTCAAATATAGGTGTTAACGATAAAAAAATGTGGTGTTTGAAGTTATTCTGAAAATGTTGTTCAGGTGTGGGTGGTGTCTTTATCTACACATGATGGTGCATCTATGTTGTTACTATCGTCGTCCCCGAGATAGGTCTACAAACTACATTCATAGGGTATTCTTATCCAGGTGTGTTAAGTACCATCCCTAATATCATGGTTTGATTCTTTAGAAGCTCGGTCTCTTGTGAGCATTCTTATATTAGGTCTCACATGGAAGGAACACATTTGTTTAAGTTGGCACAAGAAAATGGAAAGTAAAAGATGGTAGATTATTAGGTATTTTAAATAATTATCCCTATGAAATCAATGCCACCCATTCATGATCAGCCTAATACTTCACCTATCACAACCCCCCTTTTGGTGTAGTGACCAATTGGTGATGGGTATTGAGCGTATCCTAGAACATAATCTATTTGAAAGGGATACACCTAGATAAATAAATTGTTGACATGGATAGGCCATGAAGATTATGATATAGTATGTGGATAAAAAATGTGATAAGTAGTCCATCCCCCACCACACACACACACACACGCACGCAGACACACACACACACACACACACATATTTGACTAAATGAAATGTTTTTTAATTTTTTGGAATCTCGTGGAGGAGGAATGTTGTGAAGAAATGATTAAAATTATTATCCTCATATAACCAAAGTATCTTGAATAAGTGAAGTATAATTGTGACCTTCATAACGATTTAGTATATTAGTTTAAGTCATAAAATTATTTCATCTATTTTTTTAAAAAAATAACATGAATCCTTAAGTAATAAAAATTACCATGATATCTTGGAATTTATATCATCCAACATTTATGACAAAACTAAATCCAACTAGAAGTTGGATATATGATATTTATCTTGGAAATCCCAGTATGATCCTTCTTGATAGAAATTTATAATTTTTTATATGAATAATATCATGATCCTCAAAAGTAGGCTAATACATTAAGGAGAGCCAGATACATGTGAAACAAAGATAATCCAAAGAACACCAATTTTAAAGGGAAAAATAATAAATGATATGTCGAATTGTTGTATTGTTATTATTGGTAACCTTTACTTTTCCATTCCTGTCTCCATATTATTTTCTTGAATTTTTATCTACTTATAAAATGGGTTAGGGCCCTTGTTCTTTAACCAATCCTTATTTTAAATAATTAATAATGTATTTACTGATTAATAATCACTGAATCATGAAAATGTTTGTGTGTAGGAAAAAAAATTAAGTGTATATATTATTATTATTTTGAACAACATTTATTTTTGTTTTTAAAATTATTTATTTTCTATTATTTTATTGAAATTATTTTATTTTTTATTTTTTTAAATATCCATTTACTTTTTTATGTTTAATTTATTTTATATTAATAGTTTATATTTTATAGGCGCTAAATGTCACCACATTAAAAAATTAAAATATAAATTCTATATTTCAGTGCAATAATATTTTTTTTCATCAAATTGTTTTATTTATTATACATTTAATATTTTTTTTATTTTCACTTATTTGTTCTACTGATTCAGTTTTTTGAATTTCATTTAAAAGCGATTTGATCTTTATATTTCATTAACTTATAAAGTGACATGCAAAAAAATTATTATATATCTTGAAGGTTATATTGATTGATTATAATGTATAAATTCGAAATACAATATAAATTAAAGTTAAAAAATATAATATATTCAATGAAATGTTAGAATAAACATAATTGCATTAAAAACATAAATTATACTTTCAATGAAACAAAAAAATATTGTATCAAAACCTAATATTTGTGCTGATTGAAAATATTTATCCGCTAATATTTTTTGTGACATTTAATTTTTTATTTTATTTTTTTAACTTTCCTAGATTTTAAATTATTTTATATGCATTTAGTTATTATTTTTAATTTTATTTATATTTTATTAATATTTGGTTTATAATATTTATTATTCACCTACTTCAATCATTATTATATTTAAAGTACGTGAAATTGAACGCTTATAAATTAGTATGTTTAAATGAGATATAAGTAAAAAATTAAGACATTGATTAAATAGATAAAAAAATTGAAAATAAAAAAAACCCAGGAAAAAAATTAAAAAATTGAGAATTTTTTTTTTACAAAAGAAAATACAAATACAGTTATAAAAAAATCAACTAAATTTTTTTTGGTCAAACAATTTTTTTGAAATTTGTTTTTACAAACCTTTTAATTTTTATTCTTTTATACCTGGTTTATTAATTTTCTACATTTAATTTAAATTATTTTTATACTTTATATTTTATAATATTTCAACGTCTCCTTTTTAAAGTATAATTATGTTGTAGTTATTTAACATTAAATTCTTATAAATTATAGAGTATAAATAAAATCAAAATGAATTTCAAAACATTAACCAAATTTATAAAAACTAAATAAAATTGAAAAAAACTGGGAAATGATAAAAACTAATAATTTAAATGATATAAAATAATATTATTTCAAAAAATAAAATTTATACAAATAATTTTTTTTATTAATATTTTTATGTAATTTTTTAAACTCTTTTAATTTAACAATATAATTTACAATCATAGTTAATATTTTAATTTTAATTTATAGTTTATATTTTATAGGATTCCAAAATCACCTACATGAAACTTTATTCTCTTTCTAGTATGTGACTTTGAAGAATATAAATTTTATGTGTAAATTAAATCTAAAATAAATTTAAAACACTTATTTTGTATCATATTAGACTTCACATTGGATATTACATCTAAATTGGGTTTGGGTGGAGAAATTTCAAGAATTATGTAGAAATAATGTAGGGAAGCCCCAAATGATAAGGATGGTTCTTCAAACATGGATGAACAAACTACTTCATGGTGGCCTCTTGAGAAATGGAAGAAATGTCTAACCACAATAGGTCTAAGTAGTTCTTTAAATGGGGGGAGTTGACATGAAACTGATTTTCATTATTTTTCAATGCTCAGCTGGTTTGAAGGATGTAGGATTCATGTTTACCCATTGGAGGCTTTTTTCATGTTTCCAAGTGTGTGGTGGTTAACACTTTTTTTCTTGGCATGTATTTTTAAATTGTTTTTTTGTGGCTTTGATTTATCATATTTCAGGAAATTTCAATCCCATGTAAGCTTTCATGTGTGAATGTGTATTTTTAGTAAATTTCCAGGGACCGTGGTTTGAGATTTTCAAATCTATGGTTGGTGTCATCACTCTTGAATAATAATTTTTTTATTCACATATTAATTTTTACTAATGATTATTTACTTTTATATTCATTAAATTAATTACTGCATTATATTTATTTATAATTTGTAATTTTTTAATATTATTTTCATTATTTATTATTATTTGTTACTTCATTTTTTTACTTATTAATAATATAAATTATTATAAATTTTTTTTATTTTTTATAATTAATTAATAATTATAAAAATATTAATAAAAATATTATTTTTTATTATTAATGAAAATTTTATTTATTATTATTATTATTATTATTCTGATTATATTCTTGATTATAAATAATTATTAATTATTTTTAACTATTTTATTAATTATATTATTATTATTCATTATTATAAATTGTTTTTAATTATTAATCATTATTTTTAAATATAAATTATTATTAATTAAATTCTTTAAAAAATTTAATTAATTACATATTATTATTAATTATTACATTTTTAATTTTTTCATTAATTAATCTATTAATATTTACTAATATTAATAATTATTTAATAATATGAAAGAGATATTGATTAATATTGATAAATAATAATTAATATTGACAATAAACAATTGTAATAATATATAATATTACTAATTATTAACATATAATATTAATAATTTTCCAAATTATTAATAATAAAATTAAATAACTAATTCATTGTTATTAAGGATAATTAATAATTACTCATATAAAAAATTATAATACTAATTACATTATTAAATATAAATTATAACGAATTTTAAAAATTATGATATTATTTATAATTAATATTATTTTATATATAATTATTTTTTATGACACTATTAATTATTGTGTATGTAATTTATTAAATATATATTTTATTAGTAATTATGATTAATTACATTATCACTTTTATTAATGTGTTTCTAATAACAGTATGGTGCAATTGTGATGTGTAAGAAAAGGAGAACCAGACTCTCATATTGAAAATCCATAAAGTTTAGAAAGGTGTTCTTCACTATAAAAGGGAGCCTTGAGTGGGGATTTAAGGGGTCTAGCACAACACAAGAGCCTCAGCCCAGTTGGTGAGGACTCGACAAGTGCATCCCAGAGGCTTGAGTTCAAAACCAGACGTAACATAATTTCTGGGGTAACTGTAGCAGTATTGTAACATGCACTGTAGCAGTCATTGTTCGATACTATAGTAGCAGAAACTATTCATCTGTTTGGGCTTTCAGGCCACTGGTTTGGGCCCTGGGTCCTTTAAGGCCTTCGGGACACCTCAAGGTCTTCAGGCTACCTCAAGGCCTTCGGGCCACCTAAAAATTGTACATCAATGATAAGACAGACTCTATAAGAAGCAGACTCCATATGGGGATTCATATCAAGCGCATTCACCAGAGCATAAGCTAAGAAGATTTGTTAGAAATAAAGGGTATGGGTTTTCCATCGGGACCAACCTTTGCATGCTCGAGAAGCCTAGCCGAACAATCCATGCGAAGGTGGAGAGTTGATATCATGATGAAGAAGCTTTAGAGGAGGAATTTTAAGTTTAGCGTATAAATTTCCTAAGACCTACGTGTCATGTAATGTCAAAGCCTACGGGCCTTGTCAGGGTTCCCCCTTATCCCTTGAAAGGGGGGTTATCAAAAATCAATAAAAAGGGATCTAATATATTTAAAATATTTTTTTGAAAGTACTAATGAATAAAAAAACAATAAAAAATTGTTTTAAAGATTGTTTTATTATATATAAATATAAATAAAATAAAATGAAATTAATAATTAATAATTTTAAAAATAAGACACCAATAATTGTAGTGTCTTCTTTTCAAATTTTTCAGTGAAAGTGTCAGGTGGAAAGAATCCCCTTCAAAAAAATATTAAAATTGGTTGTTGGGTGTGAAATCTCCCACCCTTATTTGTAAAATTCTCCATACTTTGTAAAACAGTTTTCCTAAACCCGTATATTATGATTTTTTATTATATCATAGAATATTCCAAAAACACCAGAAAAACAACCAGCAACTCGACCCTCTACCACCTATAGGTCATCAGTATCCAAATTAATATAGGTCGCTGGGGATGCGTGATGTATAGAATTTCCTAGATGCCCCATGAAAAGTGGGAGGTGATGGTGGGGAATAAATAGGGTAACCCCTAATATAACATAGGTGGAAAAAAGGTTTTCTAATTGAATGTGAGTATTGAGGGCACCAATGCCATAATTTGAGCATAAGATTCACTATTAACCTCTCGAGATCCACCTCTCTTGATAATTTTCAAAAAACAATAATTATAATCTAAATAGTATGTCAATTTAATATCATAGGTTGTTGTTTGATATTAGATAAAGTTGAATAATTATAAAAAAATTGTTATTAAATATATTATTTTAATATTTAAATGTCATTTTTGTGTGCATTTTTGGGGTTTTAGTGGTGTATGTGTGATTGTATAGTTCATATCACACGATTGTTATTATAATGTATTTTTATTATTAAAATACTTTTCATTATATTTTATAATATGTTTTTATTAATAATTGAATTCATTCATAAGAACATATTTTATTATTGAAGTAGATTTAGGTGGGTATTATTTTATTTAATATTTATTTATTTTTATAAATTATTAGAAATATTTTATGAAATTCAAAAGATAAATATGAATAAAAATATGTTTATTTTAATTGTATATCAAAAATTATATGGGTATAGATTCAATGATTTCATTTAGTTTTCAATAGATCATGGAACCTTCTCTTTTATAATTATGTATCCATGTATACATTATTGTTATTCAAGATGAATTATCTCATATGACTTAGAGAACACTTCATTTTTTTTAATTGATAAAAATGAAAAATCGTAGAAAAATAATAAAGAAAATGTAAATGTATTTAGTGAGTGAGAATATAATATATGATTCATAACACCTAATTTCAATAAATTAGTATACACTGACATAGATTCTAATAAAAAATGACACCAATGGTTCAAGATAGACATTTAGTCTATCATAAAATATTTCATTGATTGTAAATTTATGTAAAGAAACTATTATCTGATTATTGAATATAATTTAACAAATAAATCATACTAAATTTAAATAATGGGATAACATCAAATAATTAGAGTGACACTATTTTTTAGAATTATTTTCACTTTCATAAGATATGTTACCAAATAATAATGTGTTTACATATAGAAAATATGAAGATAAAATTGAATAAAAAAATTATATATATATGCTTTAAATAGATACATTAATGTCCAAAAGATTTTTTTTTGAACGGAGCTTGGTTAGTGGTAAATGTAATGACCCGAACATTTGAATAAATTTTTCTTCTACTTTAGTGTGTTATTTTATTTTATACTCA
Source organism: Viscum album (assembly GCA_963277665.1). Taxonomy (NCBI): domain Eukaryota; kingdom Viridiplantae; phylum Streptophyta; class Magnoliopsida; order Santalales; family Viscaceae; genus Viscum; species Viscum album. Next base: position 1,625,900,442 of record OY728161.1, on the reverse strand, counting down.
ACAAAATTGTATCTTTAACGTAATGAAGTTAGCATAATTAAAATGTTACCGTGGGGTTTCGATTGTTATATGACCATTGGACAAAATAACTATTGGAAACCAAACTCTTAACATTACTATTTTTTTATAAATAAAAGTGATCTTGGTTAATTAATACAGAAAGAAGACTTGACGACCTCATCCAGTAGACTCAGGCCATATGGATGCCCATCTATCAGAGTTTGGGATGGAGGTAGTATCTCTAGGATTTTCTTTGAACCAATCCCAAGATGAGCTTCAACATGTAAAGCTTGAATGGAATCACCTAAGGGAGAAGTTCAATCTGATAGAAATCACCATTCTAGCAATGTTGTCTGAGCCACCGCAAGATTCAATCACCATTGCACACCTTGCACTTAGGTCCTATGCAGGTGTTATAAGGGGCTATGTAACGAAGTCATAGATTCCTTTTGGAATCCCTTCGTATAAATAAAATTGATATTTATTCATATGGTAAAATTTGTGAATTTCAAATGTCCGGATAAATTTATGATGAATTTCTAGAAGTTCTATATTATTGATGAATTTTGGAAAATGGTTTATTAAAATATTTTTTATACCTTAAATAATTAATAATGTGAAATGATTTTCAAAAAATGGTCTTCTATAGTTGTGATAAATAAGGAATTCAGAGTCAAATAAGATCAACTTTATTTTTAGTGAATAGTAAAATATGAATAGTAACATACCCTTATGAATAGTAATGAATAGTAAATCTGCCAAAAAAATAGAAACTTCACCCATGAATGTATAAATATAATGTGAACATCTTAAAAGTGAAAAATGATCATAGTATATGTTTTTGTAATTTTTTGTCATAAATAATTTATTTAAAATATTATAATTAATTTAATAATTTAAAATGGAAATTTATTTTAAAAAAATGAAATCATAAATTGTTACATTATTTTATTATGGTTAAAAAAAATTTTATGGGACCTTGATTACTTTTTCAAGGTGTTACAAAACAAGTTATAGTTTTAGAGTTGTTTTTTAATTAAATAATGATTTTATTTAAAAATTAAATAAAAATATTTAGAAAATTATTTTTCATAAAATAGAGATTATTTTTGAATTTAGACCATCTATATTAGGTTAGGGTAATTTTTTTGGATTTTTCTGAATGAGTTGAATTTTCGATGAATAGTAAAATTACAGTTTTGAGTTTTAGGTGTTTATTGACATCATTGATGATGTAATCATGATTTAATAAATCTGATCGACTTTTGAATAGTAATATATGTTATTAGGTGTCTTAATTGGACAAAACCATGGATAAATACCAAGGGAAAGCCCATGGTTTTACAAATACCACCGATGAGGTGTCCCTTGAAAATTAATTAAATATTTCCTCTCTTTCTCTATAAATACCAAGCCATTCCCTCATTCATTTCATTCCAAAATACTCTTAAACTAAGCTCTGGTATTTTAACTCCCATGGAGTCCTCACAAAGTGCCGTCAAGCCCCCAAGGTCCCAACCTTCGAGCTTTCGAAGTCATTCTTCAAGGTAAGGGAACATTTCACCCTCCTCTTTTAAGTCATGACGCCTTTTATGCTATGTCTTCTAGATTCTATTTCATTCTGTTGGTGTATGTTCTTCTATATCATTCTTACTGAACATTTCATGTTAAATTTATGAGAGACCCTTTCCACCCTCATCAACTTATTCTCTGAATTTTTAAGTGGCGCCGTTAGGCTGCCGAATTTTCGTAATAGAAATCACATCATCTCTTTTCCTTCAGGTTTCATTTTCATATGGTATTTCCTTAAAATAACCATCCCATGGTCTTATTTACTTTTATTCTATACCCATACTGTATTATGAGTTATATATTTTTGGGTGACTCTGGTCCCATCTTTTTTCAACGTTTTCCAAAACCATTTTATATAGTCGTTATGCTGCAGAATATTCATCTCAAAATCTCTCTTTTTCTTAGAAAATTATCTTATATTATTTATGTGAATACCCAATTCTATTATAATTTATATGGGTATTAATCAATACTTAAAATTGATTTATTTTTTCCTGTAATTGACATACATATAACCCCAACTCTCTTTCCATGGGTTATAAATGACATAACGGTCACTTTTTTAAGAACTTTTAAAACATTGCAATTTTGAAATGAAACCCATTTCTTTTATTCTCTATGGGTGTTTTATGAAATGTTTGATTATTATCTATTTTGCTCACATGAATGTAAATACATATTAAGGGTGATCCCTGAGAGCATTCCAATGCATTGGGTAAAGAATTTAATCTCTATAGATGACAAGTTTCACGATACCTTGGTGAATAACCTTGGTAATTTTTATTACACTCTGGGGATGAACCTTGGTTATATTTTCATGAATGTATAAATTAAATGTTGTATAAACATAATCAATTTATTAGTCATGTACTTTTTATTATGATATTCCTCTACTTCTATTCCACATTTCTTTATGTTTTTTATCAAGTTCTTATTGATTTCACAAGTAAACAGATTCCCTTGCTTTCCTTAATGGGCCTTCTCCTCACACTTTCCTTTAATGTATGTCTCCGGGTTATGAGATGCAATAATTGTACATAGAAAGAACTTATGAAGAATCCCTAAAAGTTGATTAGAATAATTTTTTATGTTTTCATGTTTTATGTTTCGGATTTCAAAGATAGTAGACTTTAGAGATCCTCTATTTGTTAAATGTAATGAAAAGTTATGTAAAAAAAGTCAGGATCCCATCGTTGGTATCAAAGGATAGTTTAGTTATTTATAGAAATTAGGATATGAAAACTTTAGGAATAATTTTTTAGAAAAGTATAAATATAGTAAAACTTCCAGTTATTTTAGTGAGTATTGAGTAAGTGGTTTATCAAAAAAATACATCCATGTCTACATACGAGTAGGTAGAGGCTGCTCTAGAATAGATGTACCTAGGAATCAAAACTCTAACAAGGAGTTTTGAGCTTGACCCAGGTTATCCTGGTATATGAAAACGGGCCTTGTTGCACTCTTATTTATGACACTCCCAGGGGATATGTTTGGTTAATCATAATCTTTTTATGAATCATAATGAAATATTTTTAGAGAAATGTAATTTTTTAAAGCATGAAGTTTTAAGAAATAAAATCATTTATTTTAAAAGATTCATAAATGAAATAATATTCTCACTAAGGTTTTATTATTTTATAAAATGGAGGGAAATAGGAGGAACTGTGAAAATAGTGACCGTAATGGACCATGCGCTGACAGCCCTCTGATAAAAGATGAAATGGAAAAATTCATGCGAATGATAAACCAAATGACTCAAGTTATGGGAAATAACTTTAATCAAGATGATAGACTGATCTCACCATGAAGGGAACAAATTTCTATTGATTACTTTACATGTCAATGACCACCAACCTTCTATGGATCTACCGACCCATTGATTTCGGAATAGTGGATCAACCCCATTGAGAAGATATTTTATATGCTTCACTATTCTGAACGAGAGAATGTTACCTTTGTTATTTATCACTTAGAGGGAGAAGGTGATCAGTGGTGGGAACTAATTAAAAACACAAGTCCAAGAGTAGAAGTTGAATCTATAGATTAGGAAGAGTTCATAGGGATATTCATCAACAAGTATTTCCCTCGATCGATGAGAATAAGAATGGATAAGGAGTTTCTTGAGCTGAAGTAGACAGAGAATGATTATGTGGGAAGCTACGAGATGAACTTCACAAGGCTTTCAGGTTACACCTCTATCTTTGTAATGCATCCAAATGGTAAGTTTGATAGATTCTTCGGTGGATTGAGACCTCATCTGCAGAAGAATCTTGCCCACTATGATTATAATGGCTATGGGGAGATCGTGTGAAGTGTGATGAAAGTCGAACTGAATTTTCGTTAGACGCAATGGTCTTATAAGTTCAATGACAAGAAAAGAGCGATAGATCCATGATTAGGGTGGACCATTGATCAGGGAAGAGGATACAAGCATGTACAACGCACCACGTGAAATAAATATGGGAAGAAGCATTTGGGGAACTGTCTGGTCGGGATCAGGAAGTGCTACAAGTGTGATAGAGATGGGCACATTGCATGGAATTGTCATAGAGAGGTGAATACACAACTTCCCAACACTAAAAACCAAGGGAAGATGGTGTAATACCTACCTGATGTCCAATTCTATAAGTTTTGATAACTTGGGAACTTTTCCAATAACTATCCAAATCCAAGGGTAGTGGAGGGGAATCACCATTAGCCTCAACAACGATCAAGGGAAAAAGGTCATACTTTTTCAATAACTACGGCTTAAGTTGAAGTGCCTAATGATGTGGTGGTAGGTACTCCTATTATTATCTCAAAGGTAGCAAGCAATTTGTTTGATTCTGGTTCTACATAGTCTTTTATTTCCTCCATGTATGCAATGAATTTAGAATCAACCCTCGATTTTCTAAAAGTAGAGTTATCATTCAAGACTCCTCGTGGGATTATCCAAGTATCATCAGTGTTCCGAGACTCTAGTATTTAGTTCCGTGAGAATAATATTATCAAAAATATAGTAGTGATTCCCATGCAATAATTTGACATTATACTAGGGATGGAATGGCTCTCAAAGTATAATTCTAAGATAAAATGCAGAAGTAATGAAATCTTAGTAGTCTTGAATGGAAAAACTATAGTTAGCTTTCAAGGAGAGATATACCAACCATATCTTTGTCTAGAATACCCTCCTATATCCTTATTTATAGAGTTGATCCATGAAGAATAAGAAGGAAATGAGAGTTTCATGACTGAAAATGTCTCCATTATCTAGGAATACATTGACGTATTTCCTAAGTAGTTACCCAGACCTCCCCCAGTAAGAGAGGTATATTTCTCCATTGAACTCGTACATGGGTCTCATTTGATATCAATGTCCCCCTATAGGATGGAAAATGTAGAGCTTGAAAAATTAAAGAAAAAGTCCAAGATCTTTTAGAGAAGAGGTTTATCCGACCGAGTGTGACTCAGTGGAGAGAACCTATTCTCTTTGTGAAGAAGAAGGATGGATCGATGCGAATATACATTAATTACAGAGAACTCAATGGGATGACAATGAAGAACTAATAAACTCTTCATAGAATTGATGACTTATTTGATCAACTTAGTGGGGATTAATTCTTTTCATTGATTGATCTTCGATCTAGTTATCATCAATTGAGGGTGAAGAAAGAAGATATTCCAAAAACTCCATTCTGATCACGATATAGGCATTCTGAGTTTGTTGTTATGCCCTTCAGATTGACTAATAAACTTTCTATTTTTATGGATTTGTTGCATAGTGTCTTTAAGGAATACCTTGATAACTTTTTGGTAGTTTTTATTTATGAAATATTGATATATTCCAAAAGTTGCGAGGAGTATGATGATCATCTAAGTGGTGTTTTACAAAATCAATGGAAGGAAAGTCTTTTTGGAAAGTTCAGTAAATGTGAATTCTCGTTACAGAAAATTACGATCTTTGGGAACATTGTAACCAATGATGGAATCACAATTGATAATTAAAATACAAAATTTGTAGAGGAGTGGCCTTAGCCTACAAAAATATATAATATTCATAGTTTAATTAGACTAGGGGGATATTATAGGAGGTTTGTGAAAAAAATTTCATGACTTTCTAATATATTAACAATGTTTACTCAAAAAGGGGTCAAGTTCATCTGTAAAAATGAGTGTGAGGAATTTTTCCAAGAGCTAAAGAAGTGATTGGTTATTGCACCTGTTTTAACTCTCCCCTCAAGTGGGGACGGATTCGTTATTTTTATCGATGCATATCTGAAAGGTATTTGGTGCCTCCTCAAGAAAAATGACAAGGTCATTGCTTATGCATCTCAATAGTTGAAGACTCATGAGTAGAACTATGCTACATATGATCTGGAGCTGGAAATGGTGGTTTTTCCCTGATGATATTGAGGCACTATATTTATATAGAGAAATGTGATATATACACAGACCTTGAAATTTTGATGTATATTTTCACAAAGAAGGAATAGAACATAAGATAGAAGAGATGTTGGGAACATCTGAAAAACTATGATTGTTCAATTCGTTATCATCCCGGAAGAGCAAATAAAGTCACCGATGAATTAAGCATGGAGGACCCAATAGTTCATTCCCTAAAGAGGATTCAAAGATATCGTTGGATTAAGGACATAGTAAAGCTGGACCTGGGAATTATAAGGGAAGAGACATCATCAACCCCAATCCAAATGATTTCTCATCCGTCATTACTAGAGAAGATCAAGAAAGCTCAAAAAGAAGATCCTTTGTTAGAGAAGAAGTTTGAAGCTGTGAAGGATTGGATGTTTCTTGATTTCAATATTGATCAAGAAGGTGTACTGAAATTTCGTAGAAGCCTATATGTTCCATCTATTTTGGAAATAAAGATGGAGCTGATGGATGAAGATCATAACTCTACTTTCTCTATACATCCTGGAAGAAAAAAAATGTATAGGGACCTCTGTGATCATTATTGGTGGGATAATATGAAAAGGGAGATTGCTGACTACACTTCAAGGTGCCTAGTATGTCAGCAAGTGAAGGTAGAGTGACATCTTTCTAATGGGGTATTGTAACCACTACCTATACTAGCATAGAAGTGGGACGATGTCACTATGGACTTCGCCACTGGTCTCCCAAGAACTTACAAAGGAAATAATGTGATATAGGTTATTGTGGACCGTCTCACCAAGACTGCCCATTTTATCTCCATTTGAGAGTATTTCTCACTTGATAAACTTTCCAGGATTTATGTGAAGGAAGTGGTAAGGCTGCATGGAGTTCCACTTTCTATCGTATCTGATCGTGTTCCAAGGTTGACATCCAAATTCTGTTGAAGCCTTCAATATGATCTGAGTACCGAATTTAATTTCTGTATGGCCTATCACCCCAAAATTGATGGCCAATCTGAAAGAACTATTCAAAAAATCGAGGACATACTGAGAACATGCTCAATGGAATTTAAGGGTGGATGGGATAAACATCTCTCTTTAGTTGAGTTCTCTTTTAACAACAACTTCCACTTGAGCATTAAAATAGATCCCTATGAATCTATATATGGAAAGTGATGTAGAACTCTGACTTGATGGAATTAATCTTGTGAGAGTAAGATTCTTGGGCCTGATCTTGTGGAAGAGATGACGTAAAAGGTCTATGCTATCCAGCAACACGTTAAAGCTGCTCCGAGTCGGAAAAAGTCCTATGTCGACAACTGTCGAAGGGACTAGGATTTTGATGTTGGTGACCTGGTCCTTCAAATTTCACCTTGGAAGAGAGTCCTGAGTTTTGGGAAGAAAGGGAAGCTCAACCCTAGGTACATTGGCCCCTAATAAATCCTTGATCACGTGGGAGTAGTGACCTATCGGCTTGCAGTTCTTTCAAATCTAGAACAAATTCATGATGTCTTCCACATATCCCAATTGAGAAAGTACATACCTAACCCTTCACATGTACTAAATATAGAGTTTGTACAAATGGAACATCACTTCTCTTATGAGGAGTAGCCATTGGAGATCTTGGATCAGAGGGTCAAGGTTCTACACAACAAGACTACCCACCTTGTTAAGGTGTTGTGGAGGAACCACAAATGTGAAGAATCCACGTGGGAACCAGAGGAGTCTATGAGACAGAAGTACCCACAATGTTTGTCTTCTGAGGGTATGAGTTAAAATTTCACGGAAGAAATTTCCTAATTGGGGAAGAATATAACGACCCAAATTTTTGAATAAATTTTGTTTCCTACTTTTATGTGTAATTTTATTTTATAATTTACAAAACTATATCCTTAAAGTATTGAAGTGAGTATAACTAAAATGATACCGTTGGGTTTCAACTCTTACGTGACCATTGGTCAATATGACCATTTGAAACAAAACACTTAACATTACGATTATTGTTTATAAATATAAGTGATCTTGGTTAATTAATACAGAAATAAGAGTTAATGGCCTCATCCAGTAGACTTGGGCCATATGAAGCCCATCTATCAGAGCTAGGGAAGCAGGTAGCATCTCTGGGATTTTCTCGAGACCAAGCCCAAGCTGAGCCTCAATATGTGAAGCTTGAACAAATTCAGCTAAGGGAGAAGTTCAATTTTATAGAAATCAAAACTCAGGAAATGTTGTCCAAGCCGCCCGAAGATTCTATCACCAGAGCACACCTTACACTTAGGTCCTATGCAGATGTTATAAGGGGCCATATAACGAGGCCTTAAATACTTTTTGTATTCTCTTGGTATAAATAAAATAGATATTTCTTCTCATGGTAAAATTTTTTTATTTCAAATGTCTGGATAAATGTAAGATGAATTTATAGATGTTCTATATTATTAATGTATTTTGGAAAAATGGTATTTTAAAATATTTTTCGATAATTTAAATAATTAATAATGTGAAACGATTTTAAAAAAATGGAATTCTACAGTTGTGATCAATAAGAAATTTAGAGCCTAATAAGGTCAACTTGATATTTAGTTAATAGTAATGTATTAATAGTAACATACCCCTATGAATAGAAATGAATAGTAAATCTACCAAAAAATAGAAACTTCACCCATGAATGTATAAATATAATGTGAACATCTTAAAATTGAAAAAACGATCGTAGTATAAGTTTTGGAATTTTAATATGTCATAAATACGTTATCTAAAATTTTATAATCAATTAAAAAATTTAAAATGGAAATGTATTTTCATAAAATTTAATCATAAATTTTTACTTTATTGTCTTATGGTTATGCAAAAATTTTATGGGACCTTGATTATTTTTTCAAGGTGTTATAAAACATGTTATAGTTTTAGAGTTGTTTTTTTGAATAAATAATGATTTTATTTAAAAATTAAATTAAAAATTATTTGAAAATTATTTTTAAAAAATGGATTTCATTTTTTGAATTCAGATCATAGATATTATGTTAGGGTATATTTTTGGTATTTTTCTGAAATAGTTGAATTTTTGTTGAATAGTAAAAATACAGTTTTTGAGTTTTGGGTGTTTAATGACATCATTGATGATGTAATCATGATGTAATAAATCTGGTACACTTGTGAATAGTAATATATGTTATGAGGTATCCCAAGTGACCAATACCATGGGAAAATCCCATGTGAAAGCCCATTGTTTTTCAAATACCACCGATGAGGTGTCCCTTGGAAATTAATTAAATATTCCCCTTCTTTCTCTATAAATACCAAGCCATTCCCACATTCATTTCATTCCAAAATCCTCCTCAAATAAGTTATAGTATTTTTACCTCCCAATGAGTCCTCTCAAGGTTCCTTCTAGCCCCCAAAGTCCCAACCTTCGAGCTTTCGAAGTAACTCTTCATGGTAAGGGAACCTTTCATCCTCCTCTTTTAAGTCATGACTTCCTTTATGTTATGTCTTCTAGTTTCTATTTCATTAATTTAGTGTATGTTCTTCTATATCATTCATACTATCTATTTAATGTTCAATTTATGAGAGACCCTTTCCACTCTCATCAAATGATTTTCTGAATTTTTATGTGACGTTGTTAGGCTGTTGAATTTTCGTAATAGAAATCACATCTTCACTTTTCCTGCAAGTTTCATTTTTATATGATATTTACATCAAATATTCATACCATAATCATATTTATTATTATTATATACCAATATTTTATTATGATTAATTTATTAGAGGGTGACTCTTGTCACCTCTCTTTTCAATTTTTTCTAAAACCATGTTATATTGTTGTTATGTTGGAAAATTTTTGTCTCAAAATCTACCTCTTTTTCTCAATAATTTCTCTTGTATTATTTATGTGAATACCCCATTCTATTTTCATTTATAGGGTTATTCATCAATAAATAAAATTGATCTATTTTATTTAGTAATTGACATACATATTACCCTCACTCCCTTTCCATGGGTAATAAATGATTTAACGATCATGTTTTTAAGAACATTTAAAACATCATGATTTTGAAATGAAACCCATTTGTTTTATTCTCTATGGATTATTTATGAAATGTTTGATTATGATCTATGTGTATCACATGAAATTAAATACATATTAAGGGTGTGCCTTGATAGTGCTCCAATTAATTGGGTAAGGAATTTAATCTCTAAGGATGACAAGTTTCACGATAACTTGGTGAATAACCTTGGTAATTTTTATGACACCTTGGGGATTAACCATGGTGCTATATTCATGAATGTCTAAATTAAATTTTGTAGAAACATAATCAATTTTTGATTCAAGTTATTTTTATTATGATATTCCTCTACTTCCGTTCCTCATGTCTTTATGTTTTTTTTCATGTTCTTATTGATTTCACAAGAAAATGGATTCCCTTGCTTTCCTTACTCGGCCTTTTGCTCACCCTTTCATTTGATGTATGTCTCTAGGTTATGAGATTTAATACTTGTACTTAGGAAGAACTTATGATGAATCCCTAAAACTGGATTTATAAGGCCACAACCTTAAACCTTACTTAATCTTGAGTTATTACAAGATTACACATTGAGGATCTTTTCAGGTTTAGAGTTTTAGAGAATTAGATCGTAAAACTTGCATTACATTCCACATATAAACAAAGTGGTTACATAAATATAGTATTCTTCATTCAAATAAATGGAAACATATTTAAAATAAAACATCTATTCTTTCCTGACACTTCCTTGACACTATCATCATATCATGTACCTTTCCCTTGACCTATGAAAAACATTTCAAAAAACATGGGATTAGCATAAAAAGCTCAGTAAGGGATATAAAAATATGGGAAGGAAACATGGGTACATATATACATAATAATGAAATCATACTTTACCCATAATACATAATCACTTTAACATACCTCATCAAATCATGAATAAATCATAGAAATCATAAGACATAAAGGTAACTTGAGGCATTCATAACATTCTTACGTAGGGAGTAACCCTCTTGGTTACGTTCGGAATACCCACACAGTATATTCCCTAAATCTCTTTGGAGAAACCCTAATGTTTCACTCCTTCGCGTTACCCAATGCATTGGAGAGCTATATCGGGCTCACCCGCCCTTAGTTTATCACGGAACCACTCGTCTTCATAATAATGCCCATGAACCTCAACATAATCGTATCACATAAAACATGCATAAAGGAAACATAACACTTCCACCTTTCAGTCACAAGATATCAATCCAACACATTGATATAAAAAAATTATGAAAACCATTTTCAATACTAAAACAAAAGAAAAGTAAAACATGATATTTATTTTTCTTTTAAAAAAAGGTATGGCTTGTAGAGGAACCCGAAACTCAAATAATGGTCACGACGGCGGAAAAGTCGTTATCGCCACATACGTACGTCAAAAACATTCCGTTTTTTCATTTAGTAAAATTCTTAGTATAAAAAAGATTCCTTTTGGATAAACGTAAAATTCAAATGGGTTTATACACCGTATAAAAGAAGGTTGTGTATAAAACAAAATATGCCTCAATGAAAGGAGATTGAGATGAAGTCCCATACCTCGGGTCCGACTTGACTCGATCGTTCTTTAATGTCCTGAATAATAAACTTGAGTTAATTTCTACATTCTTAAGAACCTTTTTCTAGTTCATTATTCCTTTTATATCACTTATTACCATGTCATGAACACTATGTAATTATTTAAGTTAATAACGGTCATTTTAACGATCATTGGTACTTGAGTCAAAAATAAACCCTTTATAATTACAAGTTGTTCATGTATCCATTATATCTAGAATGGTATTAATGATGTAGATATAATATATTTAATATATATCCAGTACATGAATTCATTTATAATATTACATAATCATTTAGAGGTAAGAAATGAAATGCACCGTTCATGGAGACGGCAAGCCGTACGTACGCATGAACACTACTTTCATTTCTATTTTGTATTTTATAGAATGGAATCATAATGATTTAAAGTTATATTATAATTCCAGTATAATATCATATATAATATCATAGAGTCATCCTTTATACGTCCCACATATGGTATTTAACGAATCAAATCACTTTGAGGGGGCAGTAGTCCGCACTTCCTTAAATGAAGATATCACGTTTACCCATAATGGAAACCGTAAAGGTATACCCAAAATGAAAAATAAAGAAGCTTAAGGAAAACATAAACATATTATATATCATATATAAATATAGTGACATCTTAATGACCACCTTTGAATGTGTTAAAAGAATGTTGAACAATCATCGTTTCGGGAGGCATAAATTCGCCATCCACGGAAACAGTATGTTCATTAACCATTAGATGTAGGTGTGTGTAAGTGTAGCTCTAATCCTTATTATAACAAAATCCTAGTATATTGAGGATACTGTAGTTGTTACAAAAGAAAAGAATAAAAAGAGTTTTGGGGGTTGGAGAAGCAAAATAAAACAAAAGGACTCAAAAGAAGACATTGCCTTAAAATCGGGTAACTCCCTTTGGTTTGAGATCAAAGGCTTCCTTGGGAAGACTTCTGCCCAAAGTGAGGCTTCAAGGAGTAAGATAGGGAAGTGGAGAGACAACATGGGAAGGGGTTGGCCGAGCCAAATGCTTTGGATGTGTGGGTAAGGAGGTAGAGGTGGGGGCCTTTTATAAGAGGAGAGGAGGGGCACTCTTGGAAAGTAAAGAGAAGTTACTTTATTTTAAAATGCGTTTCGGATTAAAAAGGTCCCACATTGATAAAATTCGAGTATAAGGTGATAAAGGTTCTAAATACACCTATCCAATTGGTTTTGGCCATGTTTAGGTCTTAGATTTTACATTATCCTTCCATTTTATTTAAATTGATAAATAATGAGGTCATCGCTGCATCATCATGATGTCATAAATAATTTAATTTATTTAATGTCTAAAAATTATAAAACAAATACTATGATGTAATAAATCTTTTTATATTTCTAATGAATATTTATAGTCAAAATTCTTACTTGTATAACCCCATGTAAAAATTGTTTTAGTAAAATAACTCATGTTTGTGTGATTTTTACTTTAACATTAAATAAAAAGTTATTTATGTCATTTCCCAACCAAAGTGGCTCCATGGGGTCCCCAAGTTGACACATGGCTTTTCTTGGTCGGCCATGACACATCCAATGAGGGTAGGACATGTGTCTAGGTCATTTCATTTTATTAAAACATTATTCTTACCTTAAACTACACTAATTACCTCTAATCGCGATTAAGAACTTAAGAGTTACTATTCACCAAAAAATTATTTTAATCTCATTGAACCACATTTTACTTCTTAATGACAACCATGTATGTCGGATTTTTGAAATTCAAAACACAGAAGTGGTAAAATTTCATTTAAACAAAAAATTAGTTTTTATAAGTACCACTTAGTGGTTTCACTATTCATCAAAAATTGAAGTTTTTCAGAAAAATACCAAAAATTCACCCTAAGCTATATTTGATATTCCAAATTAAAAAATGAAATCTATTTTACAAAATTCAAAACATATAAGTCACATTAATTAATTTAATAATTAATTTCCGCTGTCATGACAAATAGCGTGTTTTTATGAAACAATAAGTATCAAAAGATTAACACCAGTTTAAGTCCAATTTCAAAGTGAAATTAATTCCAATGACCACCATTGGATTAAATGGTAAAAATATATTCTAATTTAACTTCAAAACCAAATCAAAAGATAATCTAATCATATAATTAAATTAGATTAAAAAGCAGTTTTGAAGTAAAATAAAGTATTTTTCACTATTCATTAAAAATTAACATTATCTGAAAAATACCAAAAAATCACACAAAGTAAATTTTGATATGCCAATCATAAAGAATAAGTTTATTTTGACAAACATAGCTTATAAAATTGTCAAAAGATATATTTATAAATTGTTTTCCATAAAAAGGTAGTAAAACAATCTTTTAAAAATATTAGTGTATTCCATGCTTAAGATTGGATTTATTTTCATTTTAAGCCTCTAAAACACTATATAATTCATTAATAGACATAGATAAAAATATATATTATTCATTACTTACATGGGATGTTACATCCTTCCCCCCTTTAGAAAATTGCTTTCCCGTAATTTATTTACTTATCGAATAAATGGGGGTACTTATCCCTCATTGCATTTTCAGATTCCCATGTTGCCTCTTCCATCATGTGGTTTTTCCACAAAACCTTTACCTGATTAATCACCTTATTTCATAACACTTTCTCCCTGTGGTCAAGAATCTGGACCGGTTGTTCCTCATAAGATAGGTTCTCTTCCAGCTGAAGTACCTCTGGACTCAAAACATGAGATGGATCTGGCATATACTTTCTCAACATCGAAACGTGAAAAACATTGTGTACCTGAGATAAAATCGGAGGTAAAGACACCCGGTACGCAACTGATCCAACTCTCTCCAGAATTTCATATGGTCCAATAAACCTTGGACTCAGCTTTCCTTTCTTACCAAATCACATCACACTTTTCCATGGTGAGACTTTGAGAAATACATGATCACCTACCTCAAAAGTTAGATCCTTCCTCCTGTTGTCTTCATAACTCTTCTTCCTACTCTGAGCTGTTCTCATGTTCTTCTGAATCAACTGAACTTTTTCTGCCATCTCTTCTACCAATTCTGGTCCCATCAGCTTCCTTTCACCCACTTTATCCCAGAAAGCTGGAGTTCGACACCGCTTCCCATATAATGCCTAAAATGGTGCCATCTGTATACTGGAATGAAAACTGTTATTATATGAAAATTAAACCAATGAAAGATGTTGGTCCCAACTTCCCTGATAATCCATAGAAAAAGCTCATAGCATATCCTCCGAGGTCTGAATTGTTCGTTCTGACCGCCCATCAGATTGAGGATGAAATGTTGTACTAAAATTTAATTCAGTACCCAACGACTTCTGAAGGCCATTCCAAAAGTTAGAAGTGAACCTGGGATCACGATCAGATACAATAGAGAGAGGAACTCCATGTAACCTGACTATCTCTTTAAGATACAAACGGGAAAGTTGATCTAGGGAAAACGTATCTCGTATAGCAAGGAAATGAGCAGATTTGGTCAAGCGATCAACAATAACCCAGATTTCATTATTACCTCGAGATGTCTTCGGTAATCCCACAACAAAGTCCATGGATATATTCTACCATTTCCACTCTTGCACTAGTAAAGGTTGAAGCATCCCTTTTGGTAACTGCCACTCTGCTTTAACCTGCTGACAAGTCAAACACTTCACAGTAAAATCAACAATATCTCTTTTCATTCCATCCCACCACTAATACTACCGAAGATCTCTGTACATCTTAGTACTGCCAGGATGAACTAAAAACGGAGAACTATGAGCTTTACATAACAACTCTCTCTTCAACTATGAATCACAAGGCACACCCAATCTCTTACCAAATCTTAAAACACAATCACTATCAATGTTGAATTCAGGAAACTTACCTTTCTGAACCAGCTCTACCTTTTTCTGCAACTCACTGTCTTGCTTCTGTGCTTGCTTGATTCTATCTGATAGAGATGATCTCACTGATACCTGAAAAAAAAATAGAAGAATATCCTGCACCAACAAATTCTATGCCAAAGTTCATCAAATCCTTAACCAAAGGATCACGTTCCAAACGCAACATTGATAATGAAGCATTACTTTTTCGACTCAAAGCATTAACCACTTTATTTGCTTTTCCCAGATGGTAATGAAATGTACAATCATAATCCTCGATTAATTCTAGCCATCTCCTTTGTCTCATGTTCAATTATTTCTGAGTGAATATATACTTTAAACTTTTGTGATCGGTATATATTTCACACTTTACTCCATACAAATGATGCCTCCAAATTTTTAAAGCAAAAACAACAGCAGCTAATTCCAAATCATGTGTAGGGTAATTTACCGCATGAGTTTTCAACTGTCATGAAGCATAAGCAATTACCTGATCATTCTGCAATAGGACGCAACCAAGTCCTTTCAATGAAGCATCACTATAGATAACAAACTCACCATTCCTGGAAGGTAGTGCCAAAACTGGAGCATTCACCAATCTTCATTTCAATTCTTGAAAACAATCATCACATTATTTTGTCCAGATAAACTTAACACCCTTCCGAGTTAGCTTATTCATTGGACTAGATAACCGTGAAAATTTTCTAACAAACCTTTGATAATAGCCTGCCAAACAAAGGAAGCTACGAATCTCAGTTACATTTGTGGGTCTTGTCCAGTCTTCCACAACTTTTGTTTTTGCAGGATCAACAGTTATCCCATCTTTAGAAACAATGTGACCAAGGAAAAAATTTGTTGCAACCCAAACTCACACATGCTGAATTTCCCATACAACTTATTTTCTTTTGAGGTTTTCAAGATAAACCTTAAATGTATTTCATGCTCCTCTTTACTTTTAGAAAACACCAAAATATCATCAATGAAAACCACCACAAACTTATCCAAGATGTCACGGAAAATTCTATTCATTAAGTCCATGAATACAGCAGGTGCATTGGTTAGCCCAAAAGTCATTAGTACAAATTCATAATGGCCATATCTTGTACGAAACGTAGTCTTTGGAACGTCTTCTTCCTTTACCTTCAGCTGATGGTACCCCGATCTCAAGTCAATCTTTGAAAAATACTGAGCTCCCTAGAGCTGATCAAACAAATCATCGATATGAGGCAAAGGATATTTTTTCTTAACAGTGATGTTATTCAAGGCTCTATAATCAATGCAAGGTCTCATTGAACCATCATTATTTTTAACAAATAAAAGAGGGGCACCCCATGGTGATGTGCTAGGTCGAATGAAACCTTTCTCTAATAAATCTTGTAATTGCTCCTTCAACTCTAAAAGTTCAATTTGAGCCATTCGATAAGGGGGTTTTGAAATTGGCTTAGCATCAGGAACTAAGTCAACAGTAAACTCAATTTCCCGATCTGGTATTATTCCAGGCAACTCATCAGGAAAAACATCAGGATACTCATTTACCACTGGCACATCATTAATCTAAACAGTTCCTTTATTTTTAATGATGTGTGCAAGGTAACATTAATTTCCATCTTTTACAAGTTTCTCGGCCTCTTGATAAGTTATCAACAGTAAGGGTTCATTATTGTACACAAACTTAAAGTCTTTCTGAAAAGAAACTTCTTTAGCTCTACAGTCAATCTTAGCATTGTAAATAGAGAGCCATTCCATGCCCAGGATAACATCAAACTCTACTTGAGGTAGAACAATATGGTTTGCAAGTGGGTTCTTTCCACAGATAAGGATAGGAAGATTCTTATAAATTCTCTTTTCCTCAACATTCCCCCAGGTGTTTTTACCAAAAGTTCAGGAGTCATTTCTTGAGATGGTATTCCCATTTTACTAGAAAAGGTTTCAGAGATGAAATAATGAGTAAACCCCGAATCAAACAACACACTGGCATAATATGAAAAAACAAACAAAGTTCCTGATACAACTTCATTTGATGGCCCAACATCTGCTGAAGTAGTTGCAAAGAATTTCACCACCCCTTTCTGCTTGTAGTATAACTGCTTCCCACCACTCAAGCTCTTTGTCGGACACTCGTTTTCATAGTTACCCATCTCATTGCACTTATAACATTTCACTAACTGTAAATAAAATTTGGTCTTACCTTCACCTTGATCCTTTTCAGTGCAATCACGAGACTTATGTCCCATCTTACCACATCAGTAGCACTTTCCATAATTCAGAAGACAATCCCCAGCATGCCTTTTGCCACATTTATCACAAACTGGAAACTTAGTTTTCTTACCAACAGACTTTTTTGAATAATTCTTACCTTTCTCCTGCCACCTCGGTCTCTTCTTCTACTGGTTGTTATAGAACACTTGATCATCGAAAAACTCCATTTCCAACTTCTCAGCACATCGAACAAGCTTTTCATAACTTTTAAACTCACGAGAAGCTAATTCCCGTCAATATTTTGGCTTTAATCTTGAGTAAAAATGATTGATTTTACTATCAAGGTCTCGGATAAAATTTGGAGCATACTTTGCCAATCGAGTGAACCTTTTTCATAGGTAGCCATTGAGTCTTCCTTTTGCCTCAATTCTAATAATTGATTTTCCATCCTAAGTCGAACAGCCTTAGGAAAATACATCTCATGAAACATACCTTTGAATTCATCCCAGTCGAGATCATCAATCTCATCAGCGTCCCTGATATTTTTAACCATCGACCACTACTGATCTGCTTCACCATCCAAACGGTAAATAGCAAGACTAACCTTTTGATTGTCTGAACACCCCATGACATCGAAAATCTTCTCCAGTTCATTAATCCACCCTTCATCCAACACAGGGTCAGATGATCCTCTGAATGATGGGGGATGATGCCTCATGAAATGTTCCACCACTAACATGTTCCTCTACGGTTGATCTGGCTGATCTCGTGCATGGATACCACCACCATTTATTGCTTGAGTCAACGGCACCATTACTGCAACAAACTGTTCAGTTCCAATTCTGACCATCTCGGGATGCTGATTCAGAAGGTTATTTCCTTCTATATGCATTCCTAGCACTGCTTCCCTGTTTCCTCTGTGTAAAACCATTCTGAACAATCATGTCCTAGATGAAGCAACATGGTAATCTTCAAATGCTATATCATTTCAAAAAATAAATATTTTTGTATAATCATTTAATAGAATTATAACTCCTAAATTTATCTAAACCTACCTCTGATACCAACTATAAGGCCCCATCCTTAAACCTTACTTAATATTGAGTTATTAAAAGATTACACATTGAGGATATTTTCGGGTTTAGAGTTTTAGAGAATTAGATCGTAAAACATGCATTACATTTCACATATAAACAAAGTGGTTATATAAAGAGAGTATTATTCATTCCCATCAATGGAAACATATTTAAAATAAATCATGGATTCTTTCTTGACACTTCCTTGACACTATCATCATACCATGTACCTTTCCCTTGACCTGTGAAAAACATTTCAAAAAACATGGGATGAGCATAAAAAGATCAGTAAGGGATATAAAAATATGGAAAGGAAACATGGGTACATATATACATAAGAATGAAATCATACTTTACACATAAAACATAATCACTTTAACATACCACATCAAATCATGAATAAATCATAGAAATCATAAGACATAAAGGTAACTTGAGGCATTCGTAATATTCTTACGTAGGGAGTAACCCTCTTCGTTACGTTTGGAATACCCATCACAGTATATTCCCTAAATCTCTTCGGAGAAACCCTAACATTTTACTCCTTCGTGTTACCCAATGCATTGGAGAGCTATATCGGGCTCACCCGCCCTTAGTTTATCACAGAACCACCCGTCTTCATAATAATTCCCAAGAACCTCAACATAATCATATCACATAAAACATGCATAAAGGAAACATAACATTTCCACCTTTCAATCACAAGATATAAATCCAACACATTGATATAAAAAGATTATGAAAACCATTTTAAATACCAAAACAAATGAAAAATAAAACATGGTATTTATTTTTCTTTTAAAAAAAAGGTATGGCTTGTAGAGGAAGTCGAAACTCAAATAATACTCTCGGCGGCAGAGAAGTCGTTGTCGCCGCATACGTACGTCAAAAACATTCCCTTTTGTCATTTAGTAAAACACTTCGTATAAAAAATATTCCTTATGGATAAACGTAAAAGTCAAAGGGGTTTATACACCGTATAAAAGAAGGTTGTGTATAAAACAAAATATGCCTCAATGAAAGGAGATTGAGACGAAGTCCCATACCTCGGGTCCGACTTGACTCAATCGTTCTTTAATGTCCTGAAAAATAAACTTGAGTTAATTTCTACTTGCTTGAGAACCTTTTTCAAGTTCATTATTACTTTTATATCACTTATTACCATGTCATGAACACTATGTAATTATTTATGTTAATAACGGTCATTTTAACGATCATTGGTACTTGAGTCAAAAATAAACCCTTTATAATTACAAGTTGTTCATGTATCCATTATATCCAGGATGGTATTCATGATGTAGATATCATATATGTAATATATATCCAGTACATGCATGCATTTATAATATTACATAATCATTTAGAGGTAAGAAATGAAATGCACCGTTCATGGAGACGGTAAGCCGTACGTACGCATGGACGCTACTTTCATTTCAATTTCGTATTTTATAGAATGGAATCATAATGATATAAAGGTATATTAAAATTCCAGTATAATATCATATATAATATCATAGTTCCATCTTTTATATGTCCCACATATGGTATTTAACGAATCAAATAACTTTGAGGGGGCGATAGTCCGCACTTCCTTAAATGAAGATATCGTGTTTACCCATAATGGAAACCATAAAGGTATACCCAAAATGAAAAATAAATAGGATTAATGAAAAAATAAACATATTATATATCATATATAAATATAGTTATATCATAATGGCCACCTTTGAAGGTGTTAAAAGAATGTTGAACAATCATCATTTTGGGAGGCATAAATTCGCCATCCACGGAAACAGTATGTTCATTAGCCATGAGATGTAGGTGTGTGTAAGTGTAGATCAAATCATTATTATAACAACATCCTAGTATATTTAAGATACTGGAGTTGTTACGAAAGAAAAGAATAAAAAGATTTTAGGGGGTTGGAGAAGTAAAATAAAACAAAAGGACTCAAAAGAAGACATTACCTTAAAATCAGGTAACTCCCTTTGGTTTGAGCTCAAAGGCTTCCTTGGAAATACTTATGCCCAAAGTGAGGCTTCAAGGAGTAAGATAGGGAAGTAGAGAGACAAAATGGGAAGGGTTTGGCTGAGCCAAAGGCATTGGAAGTGTGGGTAAGGAGGTAGAGGTGGGGGCCTTTTATAAGAGGAGAGGAGGGGCACTCTTGGAAAGTAAAGAGAAGTTACTTTATTTTAAAGTGAGTTTCGGATAAAAAAGGTCCCACATTTATATAATTTGAGGATAAGGTGATAAGGGTTCTAATTGCACTCATCCAATTGGTTTTGGCCATGTGTAGGTCTTAGATTTTACATTATCTTTCCATTTTATTTAAATCGTTTAATAATGAGGTCATCGCTGCATCATCATGATGTCAGAAATAATTTAATTTATTTAATGTCTAAAAATTATAAAAAAATACTATGATGTAGAAATTTTTTTTGGATTTCTAATTAATATTTATAGTAAAAAATCTGACTTTTATCACCCCATTTACAAATTGTTTTATAAAATAACTCATGTTTGTGTCATTTTTACTTTAACATTAAATAAAAAGTTATTTATGTCATTTCCCAACCAAAGTGGCTCCATGGGGTCCCCAAGTTGACCCATGGATTTTCTTGGTCGGCCATGACACATCCAATGAGGTTAAGAAATCTATCTAGGTCATTTAATTTTATTAAAAGATTATTCTTACCTTAAAGTACACTAATTACCTCTAATCGTGATTAAGAACTTAAGAGTTATTATTTACCAAAAAATTATTTTAATCTCATTGAACCACATTTTACTTCTTAATGACAACCATGTATGTCAGATTTTTAAAATTCAAAACACAGAAGTGGTATAATTTCATTTAAACGAAAAATCAGTTGTTATAAGTACCACTTAGTGGTTTCACTATTCATCAAAAATTGATGTTTTTCAGAAAAAATCCAAAAATTCACCCTAAGATATAGTTGATATTCCGAATTAAAAAATTAATTCTATATTAAAAAATTCAGAACATATAAGTCACATTAATTAATTTAATAATTAATTTCCGCTGTCATGACAAATAGCGTGTTTTTATGAAACAATAAGTATCAAAAGATTGACATCAGTTGAAGTCCAATTTCAAAGTGAAATTGATTCGAATGACCACCATTGGATTAAATGGTAAAAATATATTCTAATTTCACTTCAAAACCAATTCAAAAGATAATCTAATTATATAAATAAATTAGATTAAAAAGCAGTTTTGATGTAAAATGCAGTATTTTTCACTATTCATTAAAAATGAACATTGTCTGAAAAATACCAAAAATTCACACAAAGTAAATTTTGATGTCCCAATCATAAAGAATAAGTTTAATTTGACAAAAATAGCTTATAAAATTGTCAAAATATATATTTAAAAATGGTTTTTCATCAAAAGGTAGTAAAACAATCTTTTAAAAATATTAGTGTATTCCATGCTTAAGATTGGATTTATTTTCATTTTAAGCCTCTAAAACACTATCTAATTCATTAATAGACATAGATAAAAATATCTATTATTCATTACTTACTTGGGATGTTACAGTATTAGATGTTTTTTTTGTTTTCATGTTTTATTTTCTTTTTTTCTAAGACACTATACTATAAAGATACTTTTTTTGTAAAATGTAATGAATAGTTAGGTAATAAAAGGCAGGATTCCATATTAAATATACATAAAAGAGATGTTCATAAATATGAGAATAATTAACAGTGTTAATTTCAATTTTTGTTTAACATTCAAATTATAAAAATATTTAGATACATGTATGGTATTTTTGAAATCATGAGTCAGTTAACATGGAATAGTTATAAAAAATTCAAAATGGGAATCTTTAACATGCTAAAAATTATCCATAATGGATTAAATTTAACCAAATTATCCAAAATTTTGAAAAAATCATGAAACCTTCTTCTTGAATTACTAATATATAGAATAAATCCTCTTAGTTTTCAATATGTAATTTACAGTATTAAAACAATTATGTTGGTAAATTATAACTTATATATAAATTTATTCAAGAATCACAAGATCATCATATTTTCTATACCTATTTTATGAACCCAATAGCCTAGTACTGATATTAACATTTAATTTGTCCCATTTATTTAAAATCGAAAATTTATATGAGATATTGAGAGGTCTATGATGCTCATAAAAAAATTATATTGTGAGCCACGTTGGTTGATATTCTAAATGACTATCCTACATAATATATTTTTTATAGATATATTATTAAAATAATCATAATCATTTCTATATGTTAATAAGATATGTATTTAGTTATATTGAATTACTTTGTAAACATAATGGTTTGAATGTAACAAATAGTTAACTCTAGAACATTGATACCACTTAGATACAACATCATTAGAGAGGTACTTGGATGAAGGTGTTTTATTGTATCCGTCAATATATGGTGAAACTTCTGAGATGGTAAAGAATGTTAAATATATTTTTGGAAATTATTTCTTTTCATGTTTTGAAAATGGGTTGGGAAAGAATATAATCTTTCTTCAAATTACTTTACTAATAGTATATATATAAGATAAATTTTCATACAAACATGAATATAATGAAAAATTTATATGCTTTTTTAATTGACATATTCCTTAATGTAAAAGGCAACACAAATGATAACATCAATGAAAGGTTACACATGATTTTCTTGGTGATAATGGAAGAGTGATCTCTATTGAAGGGTGGAAGATTGAGGTTTCACTCCCAAGTGGATCACACTATTTCAAAACAATAAAATTCATAACATTATAATTTCTTTAACTACGTAATAGTATAAAATTATTATTCATTAAATATTAATAAAATTTTAATGATAAAAAACATCCAATTAATGGGTTTAAAGTCAAATGATTTTCATATTTGGATACATGACTCAATGGATGTGTATACACATTGAATTGTTCTAAAAAAATGTCTAAAAAAATTATTAAACATTTAATCTTTTTAAAATATAAATATTTAAAATATTTTGACTTAGATTAGTTAGAAATAATGGAGAAATGAAACTAATGTCATATTATGAGAGTTGGAGACTTTTTTTCTACAATCTAACTATGATATTATGGTTTTCATGATTGTTTAATTGGTAATAAGGATCTAAATTTTTATCCTAGTGCATTTCAGATAAAGGCACCATATCAAAGGTTATATAATGTTATTGAAAATTATATTAAAAATTGAAGGTGAATATAATTATTTATTATTGGGTTTTGTGTTATTTAATAATACAATGAATTCTATACTAAATTTCTATCATAAATGTGAAGTAGTTGGATCCCAACATCATAGGAAATAAGTTTCATAACATTTAAAAAAAATTAAGAAGATCGTTTTTAATTAAATTAACAAATATTTATAGAAACATAAGCTATATATTTTTCATAATAGTGTATAGGTTACATCATATGTTGAAAAATGAAAATTCAGTGACAATTAATTCCAATAAGGAATAATATTTTGATATCAAAAATTCATAAACAACAATTTATTTTTTTGGTTTCGGAACTAAATTGTTTAAGATTTATTTGTAAAATAATATCATCTTTTATAATGAAAATTATAATTATATAAATAATTATTTTAAAATAATTATCTTATAATGTTTACATAATAGTTTAATGTTCTATTTATAGGAATAAAATGAATATAGTTTTTTGTAAAATATTGCATTCATTATTTTGGATCATATAATGCATGTATTTGGGGACAAAGAATAAATAATAATTTATAAATACTATTGGTTGTAGTAGAAAAAAAAAGAGAGGGGGGATTGAGTCTCAATTATAATTTCAATTTATGAATTATTTAGAAACTAAATCCCCTAATTTATAAAATAACAAAATTAACTAAAACCATATTATAATATGATATTTTCAAAAAAAATCTTAAAATGTCATTCGCAACTTATATAAATAAGTTTTAAAACCTCTTCAAATTTGTTAAATTTAATAACATCAAAAATAGTATTTAAAACATTTTC
Source organism: Viscum album (assembly GCA_963277665.1). Classification (NCBI taxonomy): domain Eukaryota; kingdom Viridiplantae; phylum Streptophyta; class Magnoliopsida; order Santalales; family Viscaceae; genus Viscum; species Viscum album. The sequence continues at coordinate 1,625,875,708 of OY728161.1, read as the reverse complement.
TAGAGTAAATTTATAAATTAATGTTTTGTTATAAATTTGTGAAAACTAACCCATGTTTTTTTTCAAATATAGAGAAAAAATTAAATACACGCGATGGAATAAAAAATAGGTTTGTCCTCATGATAATACATAGTACACTACACTTAGAAATCACCCAATACTGTGTTTTTTCTAAATAAATTTACAAATCCACAACTTAGACCGGGTCTTTACAGACAATTTCACTCAATTAAGTCAAGAATACACCAAGAACCTTTCATAGTTCTTCATGGGATTACAATATTAAAAAAGAATAATTTAGATATTGTCGCATAATCTACAATTCAATATAGGCTGTTTTGTTAAAGATTTAGTTGAGTAAAATAAACACATCTCATAATGTAATCAAAAAATAGATAGAGAAAAAGATTAAAGATGTGAATATTTGATGGTGCTTAATCTGATCATCTTCAATTTACCTAAGGTCTAGAATGTGTTCATGAAAAGAGAAAATAGGTTTTAGACTAAAAGTTTGAGAAAAATTGTGTCATGGAAACATTGTGTTTAGTAATTTTAGCATATCACTTTTCTCAAGGATCTCTTACATTCATTTTCATCCCTTCTCATTATTGTTTATAAGTTACTCTATATCCTAAAGATTGATTTTCTATAAATAATCCATTTAAGAATAATCATTATGTAATATTTATACTCATTAGTAATTTTATTCTTGGACTATGAGTAAATGATAAAAATATATAATCATAGTAGATTTGAAAATACTCACCTACTTATGTTAGACATTGTCACTTGATCTTCAGTTTGGCATGGTTACATTGTATCATGATTACAAGGAATGGTAATTTAGAATGAAGAATTGTAACTGTTACATTATTCCTTCATATGAATACTACATCTGTTAATGTAGTAGGCTTGTGACTTTATGCGGTAGGTATATCACTCCATATTATACGTACTATTATTCTCATAGTAACATTACTTGTTCTTATGGTTACTTGATGTATTTCCATGACCACATAATTTTTTTTGGTGGTAGGTATACTTCTTCATTAGTTCATTACAATAAAACATGAAATTAGTAAAATACATAGAGAAATTTTTCTTACCATTATATGATAACTAGGTTTCTTCATGTGATTGGTAGTTTTCTTTATGCGTTTATTAATACACAATCACTAGACCTTCATGTTCAGTAAGATTTTTTAATACGGTAGGTAATCATTGTAACTCATAATCATAGCCATATTTACCACTTAATCCATAAAAAATGGACTAAAATAAAATATTTTTTCAATTAGTACATTATAAACATGATTTTGGATTATTAAAATAAAACAGTGTGAGTCTAAGACAACAGTCTCTTCAGTGGAAGCTTCCCACGACCTAGTCTCGATGAGGCTTTAGCTTTTGTTCTCTTGAGATTATGGAGGGTGGCCCTTCAAGGGTCTTTATTGGAAGTTCTCATGTTGATTCATCGGGAGATGTATGTGGACTCATTGGTGACTCATGTGGCAGCATGGTCGGCGGATCCTCAGCAGAGGTGGGATTTTCTGCAGAGGTGGGCTTCTTGTCGGGTCGACCTCTTTCTCATTAAATAATTTTATTGTAGTGCCTTCAGGCATTATCCTCTAGCCTTGTATCTATATCAGGGGTACTATGATGGTGGTGGTCCTCGGCAGGCATCTATGGTGACGTCCATGGTGGAAACAATGGGGGGAAGCCTCAGCGGATCAGATCTAGTTATAGTGAACTTCTATGATAGTGTTTGGCCTTGATGGCAGGCCACCCAGTGATGGGCGGTGGAGGTTCTTGCTGTGGTGGTCAATAATGTGGTGGAATCTGCATGTGATTTCTTTTTCCAAATGTTTCTATCCATATGACTTGGGACTTCATTATTTTTATTTTTTCCTTTTGGATATTGTGCCTCTAGGCCTTATTAAATCTAATTATTGTTTAGTTTGGGGTTCCATATCCTGTAATAGGTTTAGTCCTAGTTTAAATGGATTTAATTTTTTATTTTTTTATTAAATAGGTCTCTTCCTTAATCATTCCAGTATATGTCAATTTATATCACCTTTCCTCCCCAATTTAGGATTATCAACATGTGAATCGGAGAAAAAATGAACAAAAAAAGCAATAAAAATTACTCAAGATAAAAAATATTACTTCATTAAAATATCAAAATGATTATAAAAATATTATATAATTCCACTACCAGACACTCTAATAAGTGTAGGAATCGATTAAATCCTGAGGACAGATAGTAGGATAGGGTTCTTTCCCTTAGGTGACGGGGGAGATGTAGGTTTGGTTGGTTGATTAAGTGGTAGTAAAGAAGTTGTCATAGGGTATTGAGTTTCCACACACTGGAAAATTGGTATGATATGATGAATTTTTTTTCTAGAAGACAATCACAATGGATTAATGGTTGAGAAGGTAGTGGTAGGGTTTGAGGATGGAGGTACAGTATGAGGAGCTAGTATATATGTATTGATAGTATACAACAAGGGTTCTATTATCCAGGTAATGTCACTCACAAATAGACATACATGTCTCATATCTTAAAGATAACCATATTTATTTTCTATAAAATCTTTTAACATTGGAGTAATAAATCATAGTTCTTAACATGAGACATAAAATCAAAGTTCAAAGGTGGAATCTTAAAATCCAAATAATGAATAATAAACATGGACATCTATTTGGAATTATTAATAATTCTACTAAGAGAGATTCATTTTCCTACGTGATTCTTTCTCTATTTTTACCATGTTGTGTGGTGTCTATAGTATCCAACTATAGGGTATTGGGTGAATGATTCTAAATGAAATAAAAAAATTATTTCCATTTTCTAATTAAACTCATAAAAAAATGGTCAAATTATCCCTTATGAGTTATTTGATACCTTATTCATTAACAGATTTAACAGGAGGATTCTGAGGTAGATCAGTAAATGTTGTAGTCTGAAACACTGAACTTAGATACCTTTGGTCTAATTTCAACATTATTTCAGAGTTTTATGCCTATAAATCACCAATCAAGGCTTCTCAACATTCAATCTCATTATGCGTTACTTCCAAGCTATGATGAAATATAGGCTAGAGATGGTAGGTAACTAAAGCTACATCCCTTTATGAATCTTTCACTCTAATTAGTTCCAAAGTATTCATTAAATGAAGGAAAAATTATTTTAACACCCCCATTAGATATGATTTGAACTCATTCAAATAATACTTAGAGACATTAGATTTAGAAGGTTTCGAATGAGGTACATCAGGAGTTGGATTATAAGTCAGCTTCCATTTATCATCCTAGATAACTATGTGAAAATTGGCTTTTAGTGGTTGTTTAAATAGCTTTTAAATCATTCGGTGACAGTTTGGGAAAACCAAAGCTAAATTTTTCATCGACAATTAATTCGTGGCGATTTTTCATAACTGTTAGAGAATAATTTAGCAACGGTTTTTTTAGCAACAGTTTAAACAGTCACTCAATGATTTAGTGGAAAAATTTAATTTTTCTTAATATTTTTATAATATTTATAAATTTTTATATTTTTTTAATTTTATTATTTTTTAATTTTATTATTTTCATAATTTATTTATTTAATAATTTAATAATTTAATTATTTATTATTATGTACATAATTATTATTATTTATTTGTTTATTTTTTTACTATATATTACCATTCACATGAATATGCACATGCACATGCCAAATATAGAAATCCCGTATTTGTTGAGATTTGAACCAGTTACCTCTTTTTTATTCTTTAAAGACTTTAAAACATAAGGAGGCTCTTCATGTGGTGAATAAATACAATTTAATATATTTGTATATATTCGACTAGATTCCATTTAAACCCATATATTTTATTACACCACACTAAATTCTAAATGTTGTTGGGTAATCTCTATCTGATTTCATGCTGAATGCAAGCTTCTTATAAAATCTTGGCTAGTCTTGAGTGACTATTGGATTCTTTTGTAGCAATACCTTATGCGTACTATAATACACTATCCATTTCATCTTACTTAACCGGTATATTGATGCTGTTCTTGTCTCGGTCAATTCTCGGATGTGGGAATTTTTGATTTGTACCAATGTCTCACTTCGGTGGATGTGTATATAGTGAATGTAAGATACTTTAGAAGAATACATCACAATCTAGTTTAAAAAAACATTGATCATCTAGGATGAGTGTCTTCTTGAATAGTCGTCCAGAATGACTCTACTAGTTGTCTCTCTTGTTCAATTGAGAGATTAGTGAAGGCCCATTTATAGCACATCCTAAGTTGAGAGGAGTGCCAATATTCTTGGAAAGGGATTTCATGACAAGGTGGATTGACTTGGGCTTTTAGACTAAGAGGGAATCAACTATTTTATCTATTTTTGAAATCACACATGAAGCATCGCTAGAATGTTTAAGAGTGCATCTAGTAGTTAATTTTGATGTTGTATGGTGTCTGGCTCAGAATTTTTCCCTTTTAAAGTTAAATCAAAAGCGGAGAATTATGTTACGACTGATGCTTAAGGAGATGATGAAATTGTTTTTTCTCAAGATAAATGGGCTCAAGTAAGTGGAAACTTAGTGCTAGGATTGGAAAATGAGTGTTGGATGAGATCTTAATTGATTATGTTCCTATTTCCCAACCAATTCTTGGATTTGTTTTAGGCATTTGGAGGCACAACATGAACTTTTGTGTGATACTCCACATCCCTTGTAGGTCATGTGAGGGTTATATTTTTTCTGAAGGCTTTTCAGGGATGAGAAGTTCTAAAGTAAGAAGGTTGTAACATCCTGTGTTTTGAACCAGATAAAAATGCAAATGAAATTAAATTTTTTTCCTTTAGGTGGGCATGTCGGTTTTAAAACCAAGAGTCAGAACTTTTTATTTTCTATATTTGAAACAGTGATAAGTCCTTTAAAGATATTTAATTAAATTAATTAAATTAAAATTAAAATGGAAATAAATTATATTACGGGTAAAAGGATTATTTAGAACTTTGAAATATTCTATGAAATATTTTTGTAGATAGACAATGATTCAATGTTGGATTCCAAGAGCCGTAGACCCTCGACGTTGATAAAATAAAAATATGAAATATATTTATTCATAAATATGTGGATTTTTTCATAAAATGAAATAACCCTCAAATGGTGCGTCATATGAGAAATTTGAAAAAACTGTATAGTCTGAAACAACGTGTTTTCCCAATGAAGGTTATAACATTGATGTCAGTTGGATGTTTAACGACCACATTCATGATAATTCCCTCTTTATTTTTTATTTATTTATTATTCCATTTTATATATAATAAATAATTATTTTATCACAAATGGTACATCTTATGAGAAATCTTAGACCCATGTTAGGTCCGGGATGTGGGGTTTAACAAAAATTAATATTAATTTTTTAGGTTTTATCAGTTTTTAATGTTTTTTGTAATTAAATAATAATGTTTTCATTGATGGGTAGTATAAAATAATAATATTTTTAATTATTCTTATTATTATTAGATTGGGACAAAAATATTGTTGTGTGTATATATATATATGGGGATTAATATATATATATATATATATAACACATATATATGGGTGGATATTTATTTTTGGGTTAAATATAATAATTTTAATTTCCCACATATATTCTATTATGTGGAAAATCTGTTGACTTCACAGTTTTAATGAATGTTTTGATTAAACTGTTTTTGATGATAATTATGACATAGATTTAATATGAATAATAAAATATTTCTATTATTATTATTATTAATTGGGGAGAATAATATTTGTGTACATATATATATATGGAATATATATAAATTTATTCTTGTGTGTAAAAAGTATAAATAAATAAATATAATTTTACTTTTCCTAGAATCTAGTTGCGGGTCCTGAGAAGCTATAAAATTATTTAAATAATTACATGATATTTATGAAAAATAACACATCACAACTTTAAAAAAAGTTCATTTAATAATAATTAAAAATTATTTAAACGAATAAAAAGAAATTTGGATAAATAACAAGAGATTAAAAATAAATAATAATAAATAATAAAATAAAAAAGCGGACAAGATAAGTATAAAAATAATTAAAAATGGGTTTAGCTAATTTTTTCATTATTTTCTTATTTTCCCTTCCCTTCCATTACCTTTTATTTTATTTTATTCTTTTCATTTTTCTTTCTTTTATTTTTTTTATCTTTTCCCCATTTATTTCCTTTCTCTTTTTCTTTTCTCTTCTCTCCATCTCTTCTCTTATGTGTCATGCCCCCTACTCACCAGGTGGTGTGCAACAACCCCTATCACACTCTTCGGAAGCCTAATTTACCTCTAACTCTTCTCTATTTTTAGTGTCATCAAAATCATTAGGAATCTCTCGGTAAGGATAATTTTCTTCACCCAGAATCATTTAGTTTTATCCACTCTTCATTGTGCAATCTGCTATAGAATGTCATTCTTAAATCCTTTGATTTTTCCCATTTTAGGTTAGATAAAAGGGTTCTTGCAGGGCATGGGATATACTACGACTTTGAGGTAGGAAGTCTTTATTATTTACCTTCATTTTGTTTTTTTTGTTCAATTCGCACTGTTGTGCCACTCATCGGTGCCTACTGACGAATCTCAAATAAGTTTTATTAATTTAATTAAATTGTTTAGTCTTGTTATTTGTGACCTTTGTTTAGGGAGAACCCCCTATTACTTTTTTTCATGTCATTTAAAACCCATTTGGGTGAGCTAATTCATTAGGCATATTTACCATTAGCCTTAATTTAAGTCGAGCTTCTGAATTGAATAAAATTATTTAGGGTGAATTATTTTACCTAAATAATTATGGTTATAAGACTTATCATTCCTTATTTTAATAAATGTCATTTTCACTACATATTATAATAAATTAATTGTTTTTTAGACTATGAGTTATAATGTCGGTGTTAAATGGTTTCCTAAATGGTTGCAATTGTTAAATGTGTACTACGTGATATCTAATTATTTGAAATATAATTAAATTCACGGTGGGGAGAGAATGTTGGTTTCATATTAAGAACCCACACTTTGAATATTCATTCCAGATTGGTTACCACACTACGCTTCGAGGAGGTGATGTATTGGTCATTTCTATATGATGGTTTCTCTAGTCTTTTTATATAATTATGAGTGATAGTAGTTCCCTAAGGGATAATCAAGGACAGAACCGCTTCTAGGTGTTTTTGCCAAGACTCAGGTGATACTCAACTCCTTATTTGCGAAACCCAAGACGGACTCATGATAAACCATGCCTCAAGCGATACTTGGACAATCGGAATATTGCTATCGACGAGCTCAGTGTTATTAGATAAATGAATGTTTGTACTATCGAGATACCATCGAAACAAGCACAAACTCCAAATCTAAACACTAATATAATAATAATGTCAATTCATGGAAGGTTTTTATTGATTTCGCTTTAGGTTTCTTGTGAATTTTGATACCTATCTAGATCCTTGAAGCACAATTTGTTTCACACATAAAATAGAATCTAATATATTACAAAAGCATTGATGGGCATGTGGCATTGGATATAATTTATTGGATGTACCGTAGCGATACCTTCTAGATGGGCTCTGACTCCACCTCTAAAATTGTTAGTTTTAATATAAATTCATAAGATGTTTTTATTGATACCAGATAGAGTTTATTTATGCTTTTAGATACTTCTTTTATGACTTTAGTGTGCCTGGTGTTGACATATGGATTAGACCCTAAGACAACGCACAAGCTTGGGGGTATACCATTTTCATGTGTTTGTCATGTTACCAAGGCCTTGGTATATATATATATATATATATTCTACTTATCAGGTATCTCATTCCGACTTCTTAAATAGGCTGAAGTAGGTGGTAAGGGATGGGTGTACACTTAAGAACCTGTACCAAGATACTATTATTTTCATTTATTAAAATTTCTTATATTTTTATATATGGCACATTATTATTTGTCTACAGCACGAAATGGAAAGGTCTTGACACCGCAGTTACCGAACTACTGAGATTATATCTCACACCCAGATCGGGGGAAATTTGGTACCTGAGTGGACTTTATATTTTAAAGATCTAGGTTGTTTGTAGTATTACTTGTACATGAGAATTATGAGAAAAGGGCCGAGCTAGAGCTCAGGATGCTCATGGAGATCGCCCGTGGGGCTTTGCTATCTTTTCTTTATTATTGTACTGTATTGTAAAGCATGTTTTATTCTTTACTACTTTCCATCATGTATCATGACCATGTCATGCATTCATCTGTTGTATAAATAGTTTTTTTTTTCACTTTTATAAAAATTATTAATTTTTGTCTTTCTTTGATTTTTCCATTATATATTTCTATTTCTATTGTGGGTTTTCATGTTATGTTTTCACTATCTATTTTATATTGTTAATCTTTGTGCATACTCTGGTCTATGAGGGCATAATTTCCCTAGAGACTTAACTAAGACCCTCACTCCAAGTCCGCAACCTCTGGAGTTCGGGGATATGAACTTGAGGGCATGCGACCCACCAGTTTGACCACCGCCTTAGAGGTGAGATGGGCTGGGACGTTACAGAACTATTTACCTCTTGTTTGTTATTCAAAGACATTACTGGGGCTCTTCACGTGGTGAATAAATAGAATTTAACATAATTATATATATATATATATTTATTGAAAAAATAATTCAAAACTAATTGATTGAAACTATATAATTAGTTACCAATAATAGTTAATCAATAATGATTAATCAATAATAAATAATAAATAATTAGTAATAAATAATTAATATTTCATATTTCAAAATAACTAAGTATAAATTAATAATAAATAAATTTATATATATATAATACAAAATTAAATGGTTGATAATAAATAATAAATAATAAATAATAAATAATAATAATAAATAAATAATGGTAAATAATTATTTGTAAACAATAAACAATGATTAAAAAATTATAAATATATAATATATAATATATAACATATAATATATATAAGTAATGTATAAATAATATATTAATGAAAAAATGAATTATTATGTTATAAATAAATATAAAATAATAAATTGTGAATTATGAATTATGAATTATGAATTATGAATAAATAAATAATAAATAAATAATATATAATTAATATATAATAAATAAGTAATTAATAATACGTTAATAATAAATTAATAATATAATCATAATATAATAAAAATTTAATAATTAATTAAAAAACTATAAAAATAATGAATCACTCAATAAATAAAAATGAATAAAAAATAAACAATAAATTTAGAAATACATAAATAAAAAAATAACTAATTCATAAATAATAAATAATAAATAATAAATAATAAATAAGATGTCACAAATAAATTAATAAGGAAATAATAGTAAATTAATATTAAATTTAAAAAATTAATAAAAAATGTACACATAGTAACTAAATAAATAATAAATAATAAATAAAAGAATAGGTAATAAATTAAAAATATATAAATAATAATGTAATAAAATATTCATATAATATAATAATACACTAAAAAATAATATTGAAAAATAAATAGTAAATAGTAAATAGTAAAAAATAGATAAAAATAATAAGATAATAAAATAATAAATGGATAATGATATATGTGTATATATATAAATTAAATTTATTTATATATTGGTGTATATATATATTCAAACAGTTTTACTGTAAATTCATTTATATAATATATTTATTGATAACGATATATTTAAATAAAAATAAATTTATATTTTATTTATAATGACATATATTTACACACACAGACACACACACACACACACACACACACACACACATATATATATATATCAATTTATTTATTTACATATATTAGTATAGAAATGTAAATATAAATTTTTTAGGGACATACACATGATTATATATAAACAATACTTGTATATGTATATTTATACATATTAATGCATTTTTATAAAGTAAATAAAGTCTATAATTATTTATTTTAAATAAAATAAAAAATATTTATTTATTTCTTTATGATTTATATGTTTTAAAATAAATTTCTATGTAAATATGTATTTATCAAAGTTATTTACTACAAGTAAATATAATAAAATATGAATATATTTAATTATAAATTAAACTACATTAAGAAAAAAGGTAAAATTTTAAAATAAAAATATCAATATGAATGTAATCTGTGGAAATAAATTTAGTCCCACAAAAAAATACAATAAAACCCCCTTAAACGAGGCTGAAATTCCATCAGATTTTAAAATATTGGGCAACCCTAACTAAAAAATACGTTTTGGAGGCCTTATGTTCCTTTTTCATCTCTATAAAAAATTATCAGGGTCCCCCTAGTCTTCACAACAAAGATCTCATCGCATGACTTGACTTGGGATCTGGTAAAGCCCAAATGGACACCCAGATCAAAATTTATGTTTTTTTGAAGTTTAAATCTGATTTTGAACTTTTCATGAATCTATAATAAATTTCATTCTTTTAATTATTACAAAATTTATATTTAACGTGGTTTTATTTCAATTAATAAACTTGGAATTGATTGGTTGTGGAGCTAAAATAGACTCCAGGATCGAATTTTATTGTAATTTGAAGTTGAACTCTGATTTTCAACTTATTAACGAATTCTTTTCAGATTGAAATTAATATTGACTAATAATTAAAAATATTTATTAATTAACACTTTATAATTAATTAAAATTATAAATAATAAACTATACATTATAGTAAATAATTAATAATAAATCCTAAAAATTATTTTATTTTTTGTTTATTTTTTCCATTATATTATTGGATAATTATTAAAACTGCTGCTAAAAATATAAAAAAATGTTTTTTTGAAAGAAAATAAAAAAAAATATTTACAAAACATTTATCGGTGGTTTATAAAACCACTTCTAAAAAACCGATATTAAATTGTTTTCTTGAAAAATATCTATCGGCATTTTTGAATCCCATTGTGAAAAAACTACCCATAAATTGGATTTTTCCTGTAGTGAATCTCTATTGATCTAGTTATCATAGATAGAACATTCACTCTATCACCATCCAAAAATTATTCTTCCAATTTAAGATGGTTAGTATGAGGTGACTGAATATGATTTGTAACAATTTCATTATTTGGTTCCTCGACATTATTTCAAGGAGTAGGTCCAAAAATATTGTCCAAGACTTGATCCATAGAGGGTCTTATTAGAGACACCTCAATCCAATTTGGATAATCTATCTCAACAATTAAATACCCTTTTAGTATTATTTGACTAAAACGGGCGTCATTTTAAACATGTCCCAGTTGAATTATCCTATTTTCATCATCATCACCATCAGACTCAAAATATTCAAAACCGAACAATTTGGATCTGATAGAATTTTCCACCTTAGAAAGTGATTCTATGATTCTCAGTCTAGGAGTGTTTCCTATAACAGGTGATATGTCTGATCAATTATTATTTTATTTAGATTCACTAGACTAATCCCACTCAGGATCTTCCAAAAAACTAAAAGAAACCTCAGTGAAAATAAATCCCTTAGATCACTGCTCTTCTTCATGGGATGCTAACCGTAGATGAGAGTTGGGTAGTCCAAAATATATAACAGGATATACAAGAATGCCATCCTCATAGGCCACCCCAGATTGCTAATCAAGACTGATCATGTCGTCCACTTCTTCTTCTTCTTTTTGAAATTCCTTAACACCCACTTCTTCCATAACAACATCCACTTCATCATCAAAATACTCGACAAATTCATTTTGATCAAGACATAGTTCCCTTGATCTAATAGGATATTTGACAAGGTTAAACTTTTTATCAATTTTCTCTAGATTATCCATTCATTCTCTCTTCCAAGGTTTCTAATCAACATTCATGATACAAAAAATAATTTTAGTGAGGAATTGACTATCAATCAAGTTATAATTTCCTCCACCTCTAGTATTAAACCCCTAAATTCAAATAGGTCTGAAATAAATTTTAGTTATGGAATAAAATATTATTTAGATTAGGGCTTACACAAATCATTCATGTGACTCATCACATTACTTTCCATGTTTATTTGGAACCCATTTACCATTAATATTATAAATAAAATACCCTATTTCCTTAGGATACAAAATTGCCCTTGTCTTGGACAGATCAAATGTTGAATGAACTTCGCTAATAGCCTATAGTCACCACTGACCCCTAAAATAGATGGTATTCTTGGCGTTACATTTCCATTCATATCTTCCATTGAAATCATAAATTTTAAATGAGATGAATTAACAATTTAAGATCATTGATAGTCCTCATAATGACCCATCTGTATCTCACTAAAAATATTTTCACTTATTTTTAAAGATAATGCGAAAGCTTATCTAATCACCATTTCTCTATGTTGTCTCAATTAATTCTTGAAATAAATTATATATTATCATATAATTCCATAAAAATTTTAGATATAATATCTTACTATTCTTTGAAAATCAAGCATCCCATCCATGATTTTGAATTTCATTTAATAATAGTGATTTTCTTAACTTAATCCATGAAGCATCGATAACTTTTTTTTCACAGACAAGTTGATTAATTAAATTTTGGTTTGGATGCACAAAAAAATAATCCTGTGAATAAAAATATATAGCCATTGTTTTCAAAACCATGTATATAAGGTAACCAACCTCTGAGGTATAAATGAAACTATAGTTTTATATTAACATAGGTTTTCCTATTTCCACGGTTTATTTTTACCAGGGAAATAGGTCCACACATAGCCATGGTTATTTGGAACCATGGTAGTATATGACCATAGAAATTTGGTGTGAACAACGAATTTTATATTGATAAATGGAGGTACGGTCTATTTATATTTAAAAAAATATTATAGTATAGAGGGTTATTGTAATGGTTTTAAAAAGACTATGGAAATAGAAATTGTAGGAATATCCAATGGCCTTGGTTCTATAAATACATGCCTATAGAGATTGATATTTATATGGTATTTTAAAACCATAGTGGTAGAGTGGTATATTTCCATGGTTTTAAATAAACATTGAAATAGAAATACTGAAATTTCAAACATCCATGGTTTCACAAAGATTTAGTAATTTGATTTTGATAATATTTAATTTTAACATTTTTTAAAACATTAAAAAGTATAATTAAGTAGAATAATATATATATAGATATATATGTATTTAAATTTATATATATATTAGTACATTTAACATACAATTACTAAGTGGAATAGCGTATGTATTATATGTGAAGTGTTGGTGGGATAAAAACCTAGTAGTATCAATTTATTTTTTTAAATCATATAGATAGGGGTTTCAAACCATGGAAATAAGTGTAACATAATTCTATGGTCCTGATGGACCATGTTAGTAGTCTTAATATGGCCAATCTTTTTGAAACCATTCAAATATTCATTGTTGGCATATCCATAATCCACGGTCCATCTGGATTATGGAAATAGCTAACATAAGGCCATGGTTTTAAACCATGGCCATAGTTATACCCTATTTACATGGTTATAGGGCACATTATTTAGTTAAACCTCAGAATTATTCAATAGATATAGTTTTTGGGCCTATTTCCCTAGTTCTAAAATATGGTAGTATTGTAGCTTCACTAGAGTGCCCAAGATACCTTTCTAATTTTTAGATTGATTGACATTAGGCAATTTGATAGGAGGCATTGCATTTGGAGCCTGATTCATCCTTGGAGTATATTTTCTAGATACAGTTTCTCAGATGGTTTGGATTTGAGAGGGAATCATGGAAATAAGCAATAAACTACATAGAAGGCATCAAAAATATGAAAGTGGTTGTAATATAGGGACATGAATTTTATATTCTCATTCAAACTTTTTATTCAATCCTTTGGGGATAAAATAATAAAAAAATTAATAAAATCCTATCAAAATGACTTCACTAAAAACTAATGTTAAAAATTGATGTCTCAAATCAATTTTTTTTTACTAGAGTGAAACACATGCTTATTAGAAATGATTTGGACACTTGTATTGTCACAATTTATAGGTACCTTTTTGAATTGATATCTATAGTCTAGTATAGTGTGTTTCATCTACGATTTGTTTTACAACATCTGCCTACAACTATGTATTAAGCATCGGTAGTATATAATGAAAAAAAAATTTGTTTCTTATTACACCTTAAATAAAAATACTTTTCTAAAGGATGCCTTGTTCCAGAGGTGTGACTAAAATCTAACTTACAACAACCACAATCAACATCTAGATTAGTAACCAACAAAAATGAATTTTCTATAGGATAATACAATCAAAAATTGGTTGTATTCATAGGGTATTTAAAAATCCTTAAAAAATAATTTAAATTTGAATCTTTAGGGTTTTCATGAAGATGTGCACACATGCACACGATAAACATAATATCAGATCGACTAGTAGTAATGTATAAAAAAAATCCAATCATACTTATTTAGGTAGTTTGATCTACTTGATTTATAGTTTCCTCATGATATATCTTACATCTTGTACTCATTGGATTATCATTTCCTTTAATGTTTTATATACCAAAACATTTTTAAATATCCTTTGTGTATACTCTTTTATTTAAAACCATTCCATATTTTTTGAATAATTTGAAATCAAAAATTTTATTTTAACTATCCGAATAAACTAATTTCAAATTAATTTTTCATCTTTTTATATAATACAATACACATATAGTATTTGTATGATCAAAAAAAATATCACCAACATTGATTTAAACTACTAAAAAATCCATTGATTTTTTTTAAAATAAATAATGTATGGTCAAAAACACCTTTCTAAAACCATTTAATATATGAAAATAACTGATCCAATCATTAGATGTTTTAGGAGCTTGTTTAAACCCATAAAAATATTTTGTTAATTTAAAAAATTGATTTAGAAAATGTGTGTTTTTGAATCTATGAGGTTCTTCAAAAAAATACATCCTCAATCATATATCTATTTTGAAATTCACTATTCACATCCGTTTGGTATAGTTTGAAATTAATATTTGAAACCTATGAACGGAATATTCTATTTCCCTTCAGTCTAGAAACTATTTCGAACATTTATTTATAGTCAACACCTTCTTTTTAACTAAATCCTTATATAGTAAATCTGGAATTATTTCTAAATGTTTCTCTACACTCATCATCTTTGTTTCTATATACCCATTTAGTTTCACAAATAGGTATATATACTAATTCCTAGACATTATTCCATTCAAAATGGGTCAATTATTCTAGAATTTATATTACCCAATATTTATAATTGATTTATATATTGATATTATTAGGTTCAAGATATCAAAAGAAATATATATTTTCAACCTAGTTTCTATGAAAGGCTTGGGTCTGTATTCCTGTTTTGAGGTTACCTGTAAAAATATCTTAGGGATGGTTTTTGATAGTTTTAATGAATATAGTAATTTTAGAAATTAGTTGTTCCTAATATTATTCTTACTCAGGAGGAAAATTATGATCTTTACCAACTGATTTAATAGGTAAATCAATAAAAAGTTCAAAAGATTTAATGGTATTATTAATATTCTGATTTTATATATCATCCCTATGTTTTTCTAAATAATGTTTGAGTTCATCTGGATCTATCTCATAAAAAGATACAATAATAGTTTCTTCAACTACTTTTTATCTCTTTTAAAGACCATATAATTTTTACTAGTGGTTCAATAACCAAATAAAATTCCATCATATCTTTTTGGTGAAAATTTATCTAGATTATCTTTTTTGTTAAGAATATAAACTTTACAAACAAAAACTCTAAAGTAGTTTACTTTTTGTTTTCTACCATTTCATAATTTATATAGATTATTTTTCAATATTGGTCTTATAAGAACTCTATTAATTACATTGAAAGCTGTGTGAATAGCCTTATCCCATAAATAGATAAGAGTTTCATATTCAATGATCATTTATCATGAAATTTCATGAAGATCATAATTAATCCTTTCAATAACCCCATTTTGTTGATGTGTTATAGGAGTATAGAAATTGTAAGTATATCCATGTTGTAAGAATATAGATTCAAACCCTTGAATCTCAAATTAACATTCATGATCACTTCTTAAGGTATTTATTATAATTACACTATGGTTCACTATATATTTATCATACATAGAAAAAAATTAAGGTTCTTCAATTCAATGATTAAGGAAATACCCCAATGTATATCTTCAATAATAATCAATTATAAAATAAGTATATACTTTCCATTTATACTAGAAAATATATATTGTCCACATAAATCCATATAAAGAAATTTGAGTGGTTGAGAGGTAGAGGCCTCTTTCTTAGGTTTGTAAAATATTTTTTGTTTCCTTCCCCTTGGAAGAGATTACACTCTTTACCATTATAAAATTCTAGCATAGGTATATCCTCGAATAACCATTTATTAGTAATATTTTTATGTGAGTTTATATTTTAGTAGCCAAGTCTCATATTCCAAATCCATGATTATCTATGAAAAGAACATATACAAGATAATATATGAGAAAATAAGTAATATAAATTAACAGTATGAAAATTATCATTTCTAAAGGTAGAAAATACTAAACCATGCTTAGAATAAAAAACATTATAATAATTATTCTCAAATTTCACATTGAAACCATTTTCACAAAACTATGAAATGATAAACATATTATATTTTAAAGGAATAATAAATAAGACTCTATAAAAATTGAAAATTCATAGTTACCAATTTTCACATGTGCAATTATTTTTTAATTTTCATTTTCACAATAATTGACAAGTCTACCATAAACCATTATAATATTTTTGAGGCTTGAATATTATCTGGTCATGTTTCTGGAAAATCCACTATCCATATACCATAGATTTGTACTAGATATTCTTAATAATTTTTTATGAAATAAATTAAATAAAAATTGACTTTGGTATCTATATCTTCTTTTCTCTAGAAAGTTTAGAAATAATATATTTTTGAATATAAATTTTTCCTATAGTCTTATTGGAAATATAATTAATAGATCTATAAATAGAATACTTTTTTATGTCTAAAATTTAGAGTATTATTTTCAAAATAGGTTGAATTATTGGAAACTAAAGATAAATTTTGCAAATGAGGAATAAAATAGTTTTTAAATAGATTATTCTTATGTCGAGGTAGATAAAAAAACATTCTCTTGGTTTGGGTACATCCTCAGTTCCCAGAATTTATTTTGAGGTTTCAGTTATTTTAATGAAACCTTCAATGTAATCTTTTAATTTTTTATTGACTAATGAAAAATTAGAATTTTCATATAGAACATTATAATTCTTTTCTTTTTAAATTCAAATAGATTATTTTTTACTTGAAATAACAAATTATCCTTTCAAATTTTAATATTTTTATTTTAACTCATTCATACTATCTTCCATCACAACACAATATTCATATATTTATTCATTATACAATTTAGAATCATTTGGAATATGAAAATAATAAGAAATTACCTCAGAATCAATAGCCATAAATTTTAGATCAAAATCTTCTTTTATATCTTTTGGGAATTAATAAGAGTTAGTGAGGAAACCCTTAGATGCACTGCAAGTTAATTTCGTATCTTTTTTGGTCTTTCCTCGTTGTTATCATAATTTTTTTTTATTTTATCTTGTTATAATAAACTGTAACACCCCAAGCTTCCATGGTACGCTTCTCTTTGAATAATACAATAGCATGTGTTGTATGCAACTTTGAGTTCTAACACACCACAACCAATCAAACTAGCCGCTATGAATAGTAATACTCACTTTTGGAAATTTTATAAATTTTATATTTCAAAATGGACTACAATTTTGGATTCGAAATATCAAAATTAGCTTAGGGTGATGTTTTGGTATTATTATGAAAACATTATATTTTTTATGAATAGTTAAAAACACTAAGTTATAGTTTAAAACCGAATTTTTATTTAAATAATTATTTATTTTATTTAAATTTATATTAGGTCAAAATAGATACATAATACGTATATAATTTCAATGTAATTTATTGGAGTCAGTTTATAATAATTATATATATATAAAAATTTTATTGAACTTTTCACCATCTTCTACCCACCTCCTAGAAGAATTTTCAAATTAACATAAAACATAATTTTACCACTTTTTTGAGTAGAATTTAGAACATCTGAGAGATGTAGTTGATATCCGAAAGAAAAATGTGGTTCAATAAGTTGAAAATAATTTTTGGTGAATAGAATCGTTTTTACTTTTATTTTCCACGGTTAAAAGTAAATAATCTAATTAAAGGTAAAAATGTTATTATTATTACCCTAACACATGTACAAATTCTATTGGATAAGTATAATTCGACCAAAAACAACCTTAGGAATAAAATATAAACCTCTTTGGTCCACTTGTATTAGATTAGCACATTTATTATTATTTAATTCAAAGAGGAGTTAAAAAAGATGAATTCAAAGATTAATAACTAAACCATTTTTAATATAGTGTTACACATAAGATAAATTATACTAGAAATATTTATTAGAAAGATAAAAATATTTCATACATTATTGTATTTTATTTATATTTTTTAGACATTAAATAATTTAATTTATTTATGACACAATGATGATGCAATAATTACATAATTAATGAAATATTTAAATAATTGATATTATAAATATCATAATAAATGTAATTTGAGACTTTTTATGAATTAAAATAATTTTATAGGTTAATATGACTTGTTAGGGTTGGTTAGATGAATTTTATTCGAAGTAATAATGTTGTTTTGAATTTAGAAAAAAATACCAAATTGTGTCAAAATTGACATAAAAGAGTTTTTTAAAACAAATATTATATTATAAATTTATTTTCTATTCCTAAAAATATAAGGTCAGACAAAGGTCTTCAATAATATTCTATATGTCATTAATAAACCACTTGAGGTTCTCTAGAATGTTTATAGTAAGTTTATTAACCATATAATATAAAAATACAAAGAGACATGGTAAATGTCAAACTATTTAACTAACAGTTAAATCTAAAACATAAAGTTAATATAGCTTCTCAAACCTGTCTAAAACCTATTGGTTTAAAGGGGTTCGACCCATCCCTACCTTATCCTTGATGTAATTCATTTTTGATCCATTAGAAACCGAATATTATTTTATTATAAAATAATATATCTAGCTTTTCTTGAGGTGCCCCTCACCCGTCTTATAAAGGAGAAATCCCCATTCTCTCAAATTCACACCATAAAAGCCTTTTGGATTGTGAAACCCCTGCCAAAATAGCCTATAAAATATCCTACCATCATCCTAGAGGCCTTAATTTAGTCAAAAATCCAACCTAAGGATCCATTTTGATCAAATCATAATGAAGAACTCGAAAAAGAGGTAAATATATCACCACCTCTTTCAAGTTTCATTCTTCTTACATTTCCTCATTATTTGTTGTTTACATTATAAAATAATACCTCCAGTATATTCTATATACTATGATGTTATTATAAATATGGTAAAACCAAAATCATTATTCTATCTGTCCATTAAATGACATGTCACCATACGTAGGTACGTATGGCTTACTATGTCCACATCATGGTGTTATTGTTATTCAATACATTATTATTAGGATGGGTATAATAATGATGTTTAATTGATGTAAATAATATATATAACATGATAATGATTATGTATATATTATATATCATCCAATTATATTTTATTTTAATATCATATTTATGATATTGTCGCTCGTGCATACGTACGGATTACCGTCTCCACGAACGCGATGAGATTAATTCCCCATCATATCCATTCAATAATAATTTTCATTAGATGATTAAAAATAATGTTTAAAGACTTAATATCATTCTTAATATGAATAAGATACATCCTATCCATAACAAACATTACTTATGTAACAAATCATATAAAGGAAAATAAATCACTTAACACCTGAAACGACGATAATACTAAGATATTATTAACAAAGCAAATTTAAATGATCATATATGATATTATATTAATGCATATGATTATTTTATAATTTAATAAAAATTATTTCACCATTATAAATGAGGATAACTTTCCTTCAACCAAGGAATGTTACAATTTAAGGGTTAATTTCACAATCTCTTTATTATCGAAGGTTGTTTTTACGTAAGTGTCTACTGGGACCTCTTTATCATCCACATATATTCTTATTAAAAATGTATCTCAAAACATTTTTACTATTTACTAGAAAATGGGTTAAAGTAATTTATACCCATCTATTACCTCATATGTTGTGAAAGGAATCTTTCCATAATTTTCCAAACAAGGGACTTTATGACCATTTTGACAAAATTTACGTAAAAATGTTTTTTAACTTATATGGCGGGTGAAGCTATTTTCCACATTTATAACATCATCAAGGATTCCCTTACAAGCATATTACAATATTTCCAAATTTATTGTTTTCTTTTATAATTATATGAATTTTAAATGATTTAAATATAGAAAGATATATTTCTCTAAAAAAAATTTTGATTTCATTTATGTCAACATCCTTTGATGGATTTAATGATTATTTGAATTTGATTTAATTATAATAAAAACATACATATTGTATTTAAATCTTTTTGATATGTTTGAATGTGAATGTGTTAGTTTTACACCAATCATGATTTATGGATAACGTATTTACATTTCGTATGCTTGTTTTAATACAAATGTTTACGTTATGGGTAAATCATTTCATATGAGGAATGAATTGGACTTAGTATGTGAAAGGTGGAGCCCACTATTACTCCATGATGCATCAGTAGGTCTAATGAGACAAACTAGAGTCTTGGAAGAAGGCCTTGACCAAATATTATTTGTATTCTTGTCACAAGGCCTTGACAATGTGGTTATGAAAGTCCGACATTATGCATTCCACCATTATGAAAGTGGCTATTGATATTGCATGTGATTATTTGAATAGTAGAATATCAATGTGAGTAAGTAAATGGAATTATAATGATTTATATTTTCCATATTATGATGATGTTTATGTTGAAAAGTCTTTTGTTTTCGATTTATTCATTTCTTTAAATGTTTATGCTTATTTATGAAAGTTTCTTCCATATTGTTATCCTTACTGAGCGTCTGTGCTCACCCCTTTATATGGTTTATTTTTTCTAGGATGCAAAGATGTATTTTATGAATGACTTCCAGGGATAGACTATGAGATCTCAGTGTTTTCTATGGAAACAATATTGTTGTAGTTTTCCATTTTATGATGTAATGTAAACCTTATGAAATTATCTAGTACTTCAAAGGCTACTAAACTAATCGGTCATTAAAGAATTGATCTTTTGTGATCATGCCAATTTTATGTAAAAACACACTAACTCTAGGCTTCTGGGGTTGGGGCGTTACAGTTGGTATCAGAGGAAGCTTACTACAAAACATGGAATCTAGATTAAGAAAAACACTGATTAGAGCACATTACCCTAAGATAGACTTTGAGAATTAGTATAGAAGCTCTTCCTAGAATTTTGGTATTGTATAGATTTTGTGAGTTTTCCAAGAAATACATTCATGTCTGGATGCGAGCAGGTAGAGGCAGCTTTGGCACAAATGTTCCTTGGGGTAAAACCTGAAAACACCACTTTGAGCTAGACTCAAATGAGAACTGGTGCCCGACAACGGTCCTTGCTGCACTCTTGGTTACGACACTACCTGGGGATATGCTTAGGATAATTATAATTTTCTTTACAAACCATTATGAAGGGTTTATGATTATATACTTCTCCAAATAAAACATTTTTTATGATTATGGATTATATCCATAAACTGTTCAATTTTTTATAAGTGTTTTACATGTTTGGATTTATGTATTTTGATTCATAAAATAATCTAGTTTATGCCATTGTTTAGAAATGGAACCTAGTGGAAGGAATTGAAACCATATCAATGAACACACTCTATGTAGGTATTTCCCTCCTGCTCAAGATAATTATAGTGGTGCTGGTGATACAACTAGTGCTGATCAGCTTATCACTATATTGGGACAACTCACTCAGGTTATGATTAATAACCTTACCCCTATGGAGCTCCCTAATCCTCAGCGTGGAGGATCAATGTTAGATTTATTCAAGAGGAAAAAACCACCAAAATCAAATGGGGGGTAAAAGTCCACTAGTATTTTAGCAATGGATAAATTCCTCAGAGAGAATATTCCTTGCCATGGGGAGTAGTGAAAGAGAAAAACATTTCATGACAGTTTACCGGCTCACTGGAGATGCTGATCGATGGTGGTCATTGATCCAAAACACAAAGGTAGATGAGGATGTATAAAATATGGAATGTAGGGAGTTTAAAGATATTTTCTTAGAAAAATTCATTTCTCATGACCATCGAGCGGATATGGAAAGACAATTTCTGAGTCTAAGGGAAAAGGGCTATGAGAATGTCACAAAGTATGAAGCTATATTTACAAGGTTAGCGAGGCATGCAGCAGATTATATATGTAACCCAAGAAGTAAGATTGATCATTTATTTGATGGTTTAAAACCATTTCTCTATCAAGCATTAGTCTCACAATCCTTCTCGTTATTGGAATACATTGACTCATGTGATATCAAGACAGAAAAATAATTCTCTATGTCTTATGACTTTAAAGAAAAGAAAGAGAAGAAGAGATCTGCTGAACACTCTAGAAATGGAAATAAGGTGTATAAGGGAAAAGTTGAATATCCATACTGTAGTAAATGTGGGAAGAAACACCTTCGTACTTTCCTGAAGGTAATGGGATTCTATTACAAGTGTGGTGGAAAAGGCCACCAAGCTCGTGATTGTAAGGGGAAGAAATAGGTTGTCGATGTTTAAAGCTACTATTGTAGAGAAAGGTGGAATTATATTAATGAATGTCCCAAGCGTCAGGATAACTTACCTAAGAAAGGGCCAAGGGATCAAGGCCAATCTTATTTTATCACTACTGTTGAGGTTGAATCTACTAACGACTTCGTGACAGGTAATTTAATGGTTTCCTCAAGTTTAGAAAATGATTTATTTGATTTTGTATCGTAGCATTGTTTCATATATTCCCAGTTTTCTAAGAAAATAAGATATTTTCTATTTTATTTAACAAGGTATTTTTCAGTCAAAACTACTAAGGGAAGTAACATTGCAATAAAGTTTTGTGAATCGGTCCCCATTAGGTTATATAAATGTTCTTTATCTTCTGATCTCCTCATCATACCCCTGATTGAATTTGATATAATCCTTGGTATGGATTATCTTTTGGACCACGATGCAAAAATTTATTGTAAGAAGAATGAGGTTACGATTTTTGATGATGATGATAAAGAACACCTTATCTTTAGAGTAGAATCGTCACCACCAATTATTATCTATATCCACCCCCAATAGCTCAACGAAATTCAATTATTGGGGAAGAAGAGAATGAAATAACTGTGGGTGAGTAAAGGAATGTTCAAATTGAAGATGTACCTATTGTGAAATAATATGTTCATGTGTTTAAAGAAGATTTTCCTAGACATCCTCCAGAATAGGAAATTGAGTTTTCCATTTATTTATTTCCCGGATCAAGGACCATATCGATGACCCCTTATAGAATGTCCACAGTGGAATTAGTGGAACTATAGAAATAACTAGAGGAATTGAGTAATAAGGGATATATTCTCCCTAGTGTTTCTCCATGGGGAGCCCCTGTCCTTTTATTAAGAAGAATTAAGTATCTATGTGGTTGTGCATTGACTACCGGGAGATCAATGTTATAACAATAAAGAACAAGTATCCCCAACCTCGCATTGATGATTTATTCGACCAACTTCATGGATCTCAATACTTTTCAAAGACTGACCTTTGATCTGGATATCATTAGTTATGTGTGAAGAATGAAGACATTCTGAAAAGAGCATTTCGAACCAGGTACGATAATTACGAGCTTACAGCAATGCCTTTTGGATTGACTAATACACCCATTTTCTTAATGGATCAAATGAATAGAGTTTTCAAGGAATATCTTGAAGACTTTGTAGTGGTATTTATCGATGATATATTGGTATACTCCAAAAGCTACGAAGATCATAAAAATCACTTGCGCATTATCCTGAAGACTCTTAGAAGACGCGAATTATATGGGAAGTTTAGAAAGTGTCAATTATCGCTTCAAGAGATTTCATTTATTTTCCATATAGTCTCTAAGGATGGAATCTATGTTGATCCTTCTAAGACCATGGAAATCCACGAATGGACATCACCAATGGGTATAACCGAGGTACACCGTTTTATTGGTTTAGGAGGTTATTATTGACGTTTTATCCAGAATGTTTCTTGGTTGGATAACCCATTAACAAATCTCACATGAAAAGGGGTTAAATTTGTTTGGAAAAAAGAGTGTGAAGAATATTTTGAATAACTGAAGGGAAGATTAGTCAATTATCATATATTGACTCTACCATCAGGTAATGATGGGTTTCTAATTTAGAGTGATGCTTCAAATAATAGACTTGGTTGTGTCCTTATGCAGAATGATAGGGTTATTGCCTATGCATCATGACAGCTTAAAATTCATTAGAAAATCTATCCTAATCATGATCTTGAGTTAGTAGCTATAATCTTGGCTTTGAATATTTTGAGACACTATCTCTATGGTAAAAAATGTGAGATATATAATGATCACAAGAGTTTGAAGTATATTTTCTCACATAATGAACTCAACATGAGGAAAAAGAGATGGCTTGAGATACTCAAGGATTATGATTGCACTATACTCTTCCACCTGGGGAAGGTAAATAAGGTGGAAGATGCTTTGAGTAGAAAGAATCATGGAGTATTGAACAAAATGTGAGTTGAAAAGGATCTCGTATACATGGATCTTGTAAAGACGGATATGGGAATCACCATGGAAGGTGAAACATCGATAATTTTTCACTTGGTTTCCCAACCATATTTACTAGAAAGAATAAAGAGTTCTTATACTGATGATGAAGATTTTAAGAAGAATATTAAAGCTGTTAATGATGGGAGATTGAGTGCCTTTGTGTATGAAGATGGAATTTTGAAATTTGGGAAGAGACTTTGTGTTCTCGATATAGATGTTCTAAAAAGTGGATTGTTGGATGATGCTCATAGTTCAAATTTTTCTATACACCCTAGTAGCACTAAGATGTATATAGAATTGAAGGAACTTATTTGGTGGGACAACATGAAGAGGGAGAACATTGATTTTGTGTCAAGATGTATGGTTTGTCAATAAGTGAAAGCTGGAAGGAAATAGTCTATAGGAGTCATGCAAACTCTTCCCATACCTGAGTGAAAATGGGATAATATTATGATGGACTTTGTCATGGGACTACCAAAGACTCTGATAAGTAATGATTCAATATCGGTCATTGTTTGTCGTCTTACCATGTCAGCACATTTTCTTGTTATAAGTGAAGATTTACCACTTCAACGTTAAAGAAGACTATATATTAATGAAGTTGTAAGATGTCATGGAGCACTACTATAGATTGTTTCTTATTGTGATCCCCATTTTACATAAATATTTTGGAAAATTCTTCAGAAATCCCTAGATACTGAACTTCATTTGAGCACTGCCTACCACCCCGAAACTGATGGACAATCAGAACAGACTATTCAAACCTTAGAAGATATGTTGAGATCATGCTCACTTGACATTCAAGGTATGGGGGATCAATATTTTCCTCTGGTATAATTTTCCTATAATAATAGTTTCCATTAAAGTATTCAAATGTCTCCATATGAAATGTTTTATAGAATGATATGTCTCCCACCAACTTGTTGGGATGATGTTGGTGAAAGAAAACTCGTAGGCCCAGAACTTGTTGAGGAAAGGATGGAAAAGGTAAAGGTAATCCAAAAACACATCAAAGCAGCTCAAAGTAGGCATAAGTGCTATGCTGATAACTGAAGGAAGGATTTGTAATTTCAGGAAGGAGATCATGTTTTCTTGAAGGTATCCTCATGGAAGGGTGTTATATGTTTCAGTAAGAAAGGTAAATTAAGACCTAGAGGAACATATGATGAAGAACCACCCAAATATTTTTAAGAGGTATTGTTATAGAAATTTTTAGGATGAAATTATTTGAAGGAGGGGAAAATGTAACAACCCAAGCTTCCATGGTACGCTTTTCTTTGAATAATTCAATAGCGAGTGTTATACGCAACTTCGAGTTCCAACACACCACAAATAATCAAACTAGCCATTATGAATAGTAATACCCACTTTTAGAAATTTTATAAATTTTATCTTTCAAAATGGACTTCATTTTTGGTATTGGAATATTGAAATTAGCTTAGGATGATGTTTTGGTATTTTTCTAAAAACTTTCAATTTTTGATGAATATTGAAAAACACTGAGTTATAGTTTAAAACCGAATTTTTATTTAAAAATTATTTATTATATTTAAATTTATTTTAGGTCAAAATAGATACATAATACCTATATAATTTCTAGGTAATTCCTTCAAGTCAGTTTATAATAATTTTAGATATATAATAATTTTATTAAACTTTTCACCATCTTTTACCCACATCCTAGAGAATTTGAAAATTCACATAAAACTTAATTTTACTGCTTCTGTGAGTGGAATTTTGTAAATCCATGACACATAGTTGATATTAATATGAAAAATTTTGTTCAATAAGATGAAAATAATTTTTTGTGAATAGTAACTTTTTACATTTATTTACCACGGTTAAAAGTAAATAGGGTAATTAAGGGAAACATGATATTATTATTACCCTAAAATATGTCCTAATTCTATTGGATAAGTATAATTCGGCCAAAAACAACAATATGAATAAAATATGAACCTATTTGGTCCACTTTTATTAGATTATGAAATTTATTATTATTTAATTCAAAGAAGAGTTAAAAGTGTAAAATTCTATGTTTAATCATCAAACCATTTTTAATATTGGGTTACTAAAAATCTAAATTCTACCATAAATAAATATTCATTAGAAATATAAAAAGATTTCCTACATAATAGAATTTTATTTATAATTTTTAGACATTAAATAATTTAATTTATTTATGACATAATGATGATGCAGTAATTACATAATTAATGAAATATTAAAATAATTGATATTATAAATTTTGAAATAAATGTAATTTGAGACTTTTAATGAATTAACATAATTTTCTAGGTAAATATGAAATTTTAGGGTGGGTTATATTAATTTTTTTCAATGTAATAATGTTTTTATGAGTTTAGCAAAAACAAAATACCAAAAAGGGTCAAAATTGACATAAAAGTGTTTTTTAAAACAAATATTATATTATTAATTGATTTTCTGTTCCTAAAAATCTACGGTTCGCCTAAAGGTCTTAAATTATATTATATATGTAATTAATGAATCACTTGAGGTTCTCTTGGATGTTTATTTTATGTTTATTAACCATATAATATAAAAACAAAAAGAGACATAGTAAATGCCAAATTATATAACTAAGAGTGAAATCTAAAAGATAATATTAATATAGTGACCCAAACCTATCTAAAACCTACTGGTTGAGTGGTATAAGAACCTTTCCCACCTTATCCTTTAAATAATTCATTTTTTAGCCATTATACAAAGAAAATTATTTTATTATAAAATAGTATTTCTATCTTTTCTTAAGGTTCCCCTCACCCCTCTTATAAAAGGGAACTACCCCTTCCATCGAATTCACACCTTCAAAGCCTTTTGTCTTGGCAATACCCTCCCCAAATACCCTCTCAACTTTCCTCCCTTAAACCTAGAGGCCTTACTTTATTCATAATACCAACCTATGGAGAATATTTTATCAAATCAAATGGAAGAACCTGAAGAAGAGGTAAATATCTCACCACTTCTTTCAAGTTCCTTTCTTCTTCCACTTCCCCTTTCTTTATTGTTTCCATGATAAAATAACAACTTTTGTATATTATATGTACTGTGATGTTATTATAAATATGGTAAAACCAAATTAATTATTCAATCTTTCCTTTGAATGACATGTCACCATATGTGTTTACATATGGCTTACCGTCTCCACGTCGTGGGGTAATTTTTATTCAATACATTGTTATTTGGATGAGTATAAAAATGATGTGTAATTTATGTAAATAATAAATATAACATGATAATTATTTTTTATATATGATATACTATCTATTTATAATTTATTTTAATATCAAAATAATGATATTATCGCTTGTGCATACATACGGATTACCGTCTCCACGAACGCGATGAGATTCATTCCCCATCGTATCCATTCAATAATAATTTTCATTAGATGATTAAAAATAATGTTTAAAGACTCAATATCATTCTGAATATGAATAAAATACATCCTATCCATAACAAACATTACTTACCTCACAAATCATATAATGGAAAATGAATCAGTTAACACCTAAAATGATGACAATACTAAGATATTATTAAGAAAGCAATGTTAAAAGATCATATATGATATCATATTAATTGATATGATTATTGTATAATTTAATAACAATTATTTCACCATTATACAGGAGGTTAACCTACCTTGACCAAGGAAAAGTACAAGGTACGGGTTAATTTCACAATCTCTTTATTATCTGAGGTTTTTTATGTAAGTATCTACCGGGACCTCTTTATCATTAACATCCATGATTCTAAAAAATGTATTTCAATTTTTTTAATATTTACTATATAATGGGTTAAATTCATTTATAACCTTATTTGACCTCATGTGTTTTGAAAGGAATGTTTCCATCATTTTCCTAACAAGATACATTATGACCTTTTCGAAAAAATTATTGTAAGAATGTTTTTTAACTTATGCAGAGGGTGTGGGTATTTTCTTCCATTATAACATCATAAAATATTCCCATAAAATCATATAATAATAAGTCCAAAACAAATGTTTTCTTTTATAATTATATTAATTTTAAATGATTTCAAAATAGAAATTGATATTTCTCTAAAAAAATGGTTTGATTTCATCTATGTCAACATCCTTTGATATATTTTATGCTTATTTGAAGTTTATTTATTATTATACAAAACATGCATATTGTATTTAAAATTGTATGATATGTTTGACTGTGGATGTATTAGTTTTACGCCATTCATGGTTTATGGATAATGTTTTTACATTTTGTATGATAGTTTTAATATGAATGTTTATGTTATATTTAAATCTTTTCATATTAGGAATGCATTGGACTTAGTATGTGATAGGTTGAGCCCGCTATAGCTCCTCTATGAATTGGTATGTCTAATGAGACAAACTAGTGTCTTGGCACAACGACTTGAAAAAATCTTATTTGTAGTCTTGGCACAACACCTTGACTATATAGTTATGAAAGTCTGGCATTATGCATTCCATCATTATGAAAGTGGCTATTGATATTGCATGTAATTATTCGAATAGTAGAATATCCATGTGAGTAAGTAAATGGAATTACTTTGATTTATATTTTCTGTATTATGATGATGAATATATGTTGAAAAATCTTTTTTTTTTATTTTTATACGTTTTCTTAAATGTTTATGTTTATTTATGAAAGTTTCCACTATATTTTTATCCTTACTGAGCATCTAATCTCACAACTTTATATGTTTTATTTTTTCCAGGATGCGAAGAAGTATATTATGACTGACCTCTAGGGATAGTCTATGGGATCTCAGTGTTGTCAATGGAAACAATGTTGTGGTATTTTCCCATTTTATGAATTAATGAAAACCTTGTGAATGTATCTAGTACTTCCAAGGCTACTAAAATAATCAGTCTTTCAAGACTTCATGTTTTGTGGTCATTCCAATGTTATGTAATAATTAACCGACTTTGGGCTTCTAGGGTCTGAGCATTACATCAACCATTATGTGTCCTTTTCTCTTACAATTTTAATAGTCAATCTGATTTGTAAATCATATTTTTTCTAGTTTTTTTGCAGCTCCCTATATTTTCATATTTTCGTTTATAGCTATACTTTTGGAAAAAAACATATTCCTTTTGTAGAACATGGTGAGAATTCTAGTCAGGTGTTCCATATTTTCATCACTTTCAGCGTAACCTTCATATCCCCTCACAATGTTAGCTTTAACAACTTTTTCTCTTTGACTTTGACTTTTTATATGAAATATAATTTTATTTTGTTTCAATGTCTTCATTATTCACCTTCAATTCCTCTTTTTACATCATAAGAATTGAATTAAAACCCTTTAGTGTCAACTTACATATGACATAGGATCCACTAATGGAAATAGATAGTCCTTTCCATATATCAGGTAGACATCTCAAAAGTCATGTCACTTAATTTTTATCAACAATTGGATTCCTGATTGCATGAATTATATTAAAAATATCATTAATCCTAAGATACATATCAAAAATGGTTTCATAATGTTTTATTTACAATTTATCAACTTTAATAGTATAATAATTATAAACATTTCTTTAACTTTTTTTGTTCACTTATGAGATATAGTAAGAATATCACATATTTAAAAATTAGTGGAAGAAGAATATATTATATTGAATTTATCTTCTCATAATGAATAGTATAATGAATTCATTACACTATAGTGATATTCATAACTATACTTAGTTTCATCACTACATTCAACTATATCAGCTTTTGGTTATTCATATTTTTCCTTGATTCTAGTTTAAATATCAAATCACGTTATTTTTATACGGATTTTCATTTTGATAATTAATTGAGAATAATTACTTAAATTAATACAAAGAGTATGATTATTTCATGTTCATTATTTTTTATTATTATCCATAAGGACCAAAATTTATAGATAATATAAATTAAGTTCTTTTGGGTAAAACTAAATCATAGTAAAAATTAAATTTGATGATCCTTTGATACCGGATTTTGGTCAATGTAGAAAACTCAGAGGTGGTTGAATTTAGCTCCCAATAAATTTTTTTGATTAAAGTAAATTAAAAAATAAATCCCTTATTTTATAAAAAATCCATTTTAACTCATATATTTGTATTATATAATTTAATATTTTCAAAAAGTTTCCCAAAATCTTGATCAAAACTCACGTATAAGAAGTTTTAAAACCATTAAAACTTTTGAACCCTGTTTAATAGAATCAAACATAATATATAAAAAACATTCTAAATTAAACTATCAAAGTAATGTTTTGTTTTCATTTTGGAAAACTAAAATATGTTAATTTTATAAAAATAAAAAAAGAAGATTAGAAATATAGAAGAAAAAATATTAGGATTTCTCTCAAGCTAAGACAAAGTTTTCTCCACTTGGATGTCAACCACTACCAAGAATTTTATAAATAATCAAATGGATCCAAAACCTAGATATGATTTTCACAAACAAAATGCCCTCAATGTAGTCTACCATACACCCATAATCTTCCATATTCCTATGGGGTATGGCAAGAATAATAAATAATAAGGGAGATAGTATATTATACTCTCTAGATCAATATATGAGAATGTGTTAATGAATAAATAGTGTAAGATAAACACAAAACATAAAGTAATATTAAAACATAGTGAGAAAGATGGGAAAGATATAAAGATTTGATGTTGTTAAATCTGATCAACATCTACTAATCAACGATGTAGAATGTATCCTGAAAATATTTAAATGGGTGTATATTGAAATTTATGGAAAATAGAGTTTCATAGAAGCATTATGTCTAGATTGTTCAGTGTATCACTTTTCTCAAGAATATCTTACATGTGTATGTATCTCTTCTATTTATTTTCCACAAGAGACCCTATATCTTAGAGAGAGAAATTCTCAAAATTATCCAATTGCTAATAATAATTCTTTAATCATCATACTCATTATTCATTAAATGATCTAACATTTAGTAATTTCTCTAAAATATAGTAATTGTATATTTCAAAATACTACATTACTTAAGTTAGACACGACCACTTGGTCTTCACTTCAGCATGGTTACATTAGCTCATGATTACTAGGCATGGTCCATTGGAACGACAACTAGGAACTGCTTTATAATTTTTTATTATGGTCACTATATATGTTTATATGATAGGTTCATGACATCATGCGGTACATAAATCACTTCAGGTGGTGGGTACTCTTATTCTCATGCTTTCATGGCCTTTTCTTACTATGACTTGGTGTCTTCTCACTATCAATTAAATTTCTCTTATAGCAGGTACATATATTTATGTGTTCACTAAAATAACACATGAATTCAGTAAAAAAAAATTAGATAATTTCTCTTACATTCACTTGTTAACTAGTTTTCATCATCCAGCAAGTAGTTTCCTTGTTGTAGTTATCACAAAATGGTCACTTGAACTTTATGGTAAACTAGATTTCTTTATATAGTAGGTAGGATAGGTAACATCTATACTATTTCATTTTCCCCAGTTTTACTAGTTAAATATTTGAGACATTAAATCCATTAATAACATTATAAAAATGATTTGGGATCATTAAAATAAGAAGGAGTTGGTATAAACAAACAAGAACATATCATGGATTGTGATCATTGAAAAAAATATTCTAGTTTTATTATAAAGAATTTCATGTGACCATTTTCAAAATAAAGTGGTTTAATAAAATTATTTTAGTTAATGTTTCTTAATTGTTATTTGGAAGAGTTATTTTTATTAAAAATAGGTAAAAAATGTGCCCCTCATAATGGAAACATAATGATGAAAACTATTTTACACATCATATCATATAAACAAAAACATTTCCTTTTTTATTTTTCTATGTTATGTTGTTAAATAAGAAAGTTATCATTTAATTCTTGAGGATCCTTTTCTAAGTATATTTATTCACAACTTATCCTCCAAGGCATGTGTCATGACATCCCCCAAGCATGCCTCACGAAGGCCAGGGGATGGCGATTAGCACCGAAGGTGTCAACTTGCAAGTGGGATCCTTTCGAATGATTACTTGTACGCATGTACAAACAAGCAAATCCCAATGCGATAAAGTCAAACATGCATTACACTAAACAACCACTGAGTAAATGTATAAATTGTAGGTCACGTGGGATAGAATAAAAACCCAACAAAAGATAAACTAAAAACAGTAAAGTTCAATAAAATCTCTAAAAGTCATCCGATGGAAACCCCGCCTAATGGGGAAGTGTAGAGTATCTTCTAGGATCCATATAAGAACGACCCACCTACCTAGTATCACTAAAAACCATTGGGTCTTGGGCCACCAAGTTCTCCTTTAAGGCAGCGGTATTCTGAACCTGATACCACATGTGCGGGCGAAGCCTGTGTAGGGGTGAGTAACAATATACCCAGTAGGGACCCCCAAACACAAAGGAAATACCATAAATATATCCACAAATAAAACCACGAAACATGATCACAAATAATGTTCATGATGCAAGACAACTTCTAGAGTAGAAAAGTAGGACCATCGGTCATGTCATCGAACACCTTGGGTTGTGGGAGAACTCCTACTCAATGAGTACAGTGGGCCTACCGGGGCACATAGAAGCCACTTCACAATAACCTTGGATGCCTTTGGTACTTATCCATGATGATTATTGATAGTATGTTGGGTCACAAAGAAGCTTCTCCTCAGCATGGGTATGTCGGGTCACACAGAAGTTTCTTCCCACCTTGTCCATAATGAGGTACTTATACTATTGATTAACATGGGTCTTTCAGGTCACATAGAGCCTCTCCCCACCATGGACCAACTAGGTCACACAGAAGCTGCTTCCCACTAGGCCATCGTAGCTGATCCACATAGGGTTGCCTGTCAGCAGTCTTCTGGTCTCATCCAACCGAAGGGTTTCTGCGTGTAGTATGATTGATTTTGGGAGAACCCTCCTCAATCCATTCATTTAATTTCAACTTCCATGAAATCCTCCATAGAGTATTCCAAAATAACTTCCTCATTACGAGGGTTCCAATTCTGTAAACGGCTCATCAATTGGACGAACTGTATGAAAGATATTGACATTTTACCAAAACGGGGCATGTTGGATTCGGGTCCAGTCTGACCTGGTCAGACTAACCCGACCTGACCTCGGTATGCTAACCCGAGCCATATCCGGCCCAGCCTGGGTCCCGCCCAGCCTGCCAGTGCATTTCTGACCTTCTTGGGAGGGTCCGGCCTAACGGGGCAGATCTGGCCAACTAGGGTGGGTCTGGACCGCACCCTACCTAATTCATTTGGTTGAGATATTACTGTAATTCACGTCCAACTTCCCCTTCCCCGTGGTTAATTTGTGGTTCCACCTCCTCCGCTACTGTTAAATGACTGCGGCCTTTTCCGTGTGAAACACGGTGCAGTGTTGCATCTATGATTCACCAACCTGACCGGGTGGCCGCATCCACTGGCACAAAGTCCAATGACTCTTGCCTCACCACTGCGGCCTGATCTGATCATACTGCTCCTCCCAGTGCGCCATCGTGGCGCACTGCCACCC
Organism: Viscum album; assembly: GCA_963277665.1. Taxonomy (NCBI): domain Eukaryota; kingdom Viridiplantae; phylum Streptophyta; class Magnoliopsida; order Santalales; family Viscaceae; genus Viscum; species Viscum album. The sequence continues at coordinate 1,625,841,307 of OY728161.1, read as the reverse complement.
ACCCTCGGCCAGCGCTGCCGGTGCTGATGTGCTAGTGGGTTCTTTCGTAGACCACTAGGGCTGCTCCGGTGGTATGTTCCTTGCACTGCTTGCACCCATGGCCTCATGGGGATTTCATCTTCCTTACGATGCCCTCGAATCCCCCTTACCGCCATTTCGAAGACACAATCATGAAGAATGCACAAAACACACAAGGAAGAGGTGCTTGAGCCTTGTTCATGTCGGCCTGCGCCCTCTAAATTAGTGGTATAGAAAAACATGGGATGTTTTGGGATTGAGGTTTTATCAATAAACAATTAATCTCATTATATAAACCACTACATAAAAAAACCATAATGTAAGAATGATCGATCCATAGATCAACCTATTCCTCGATTGATCCACATTTTTCATTTTAGAACATAGAATAAATAAAATTGAACAAAATAAACCCCAATTTCAAATGTGTTCGCCGTTTAAGCGATTCAACCATGAGGATTTAAGTACCACTCAATGTTTTCAGTTTTTTTCGCCCTCTGGTCCCATTCTTTGAGGTGTATTGACATCGCTAACAATTCCCTATCATTAGGCGTTCTTTGTTTGAGAATATTTTAACCATGGGTTCTTCATAGGAAATTATGCGTTTGATTTTTCGAAAGTGTTATCTCATTAATAGGGAAACACGTTGCAAATTTTTTGTTATGTTGCATTGTTATGCCGTTACACTATTTCATTAATGAAACAACGTGTCTATTTTTCTTCTTGTTATGGAGTATCATTAAAGGGGCTCGTCAGCACCTCGTCATCGCACCGCAGTGCAGGTGTTCCACCTACCAATTGTGAGAATAGAAAAATAAAATAACTTTTTAATATATTTTATTATTTTCCAAAATGACAGAAAACTATTTTTTTTGGTTGAGCCTTGCCGGTAGATGTTAATTACATTCTAGGTGAATCACATCAGTCTGAGTTCAAGGGTACCCTCATATTTTTTTTATTTGATCACCAGTTTAAAATTTAAAAAACCCCGATCTCACGTTTAGTTAAATGAACGTAAAAATGTGAAAATATCTATTTTGGGCTCAATGGGACTCAAAATTAGGTGCCATCAGAGCATCTGATCTCATAATAATTCCTTATAAATTAAAAAAATTACACGTAAATTTGAGGAAATTATATTACTCTCCTCTTTTTGGTATTCACTTCCTCATAATCCAAAAAATGTCAAAACAAACAAGTGGGGTTATTGAGCATGAATATGAGCCTCCTTCTCTCATGGGCTCTCCTGGGTATTCTCATGCAGCCACCAAACGTGCACCAGAGGAATCAACCATCCACAAAGGTCCCTCTTCTACAAATCTTATTTCTCTACTAGAAACTACACAAACATCGATCCATTGTCAATGTTCAGCTCATCCTAGTCTATGACATGCGATTTGTCATGAACTTACCTCCTCAGATGCGACACGTGGAAAAAATTGTGCACACAGTGCATCTATAGGGGAAGATCTTAGTGGTACGCCACCTCACTAACTCTACTGAGAATCTTAAAATGAATGATGAACCTCAGAGATAACTTTCCACCCCAGCCAAATCTCAGCAAATCCCTAACGGGGTGAGACTCGAAAGAACACTTGGTATTCCTCGTCTTACTCCCCGGGTCCCCATATCCTATAATTGTACAATATCTTCCTTCATTTTGAAATCGTTATCCACTCCTGGATGATCTACTCCTTCTCAGTGGTAGCCTATAACAACTCTAGACCCATTTGTGACAAGTCCCCTAGGTATGTCCAGTACGTAGGTGATCTGCAAGGCTTCCCATTTGAAACCTCAAACAGTGCCATGCTAATGGTGAAATGATAGCTGTTGTTGTATGAAAAATCCACCAGTGGTAGGTGGTACTCCCAACTATGAAGAAAATCAAGAATGCAAGCCCGAAGCATGTCCTCCAAGATCTATATGGTCCTCTCCATCTGACCATCTATTTGAGGGTGAAAGGTTTTGTTTTAGAAAAACAGATTCCAGAACATATCCTGCAATCCCTTCCACGATTGGGATGTAAAGTGAGCGTCACAGCCTGAGACGATTTTCGAAGGCACTCCGTGTAGCAGTTCTATCTCTTGGATGTAGGGGTGTCCCAATCCCTCTACTAATCAATACTCTCGGATGGGTAGGATGTGAGTTGAATTGGTGAGTCAGTTAATTATCACCTAGATAGAATTGTGGCCCCTCGATGGGTGGGATAACCATGTCAAAACAACCATCGAGATACCATCCCATTTCTACTCTAATACGTCATGTGGTTGGGCGAAGCCTTTTGGGACCTGATGCTCAGCCTTCACTTACTGACAAGTGAGGCATCTTGAAGTGAAATATTTCACAGATTTCTTCATCCATGGACACCAATTATAACGTCGGAGGTCCTGGTACCTCTTCTCCACACTAGGATGTACTGCCAAAAGTGATGTATGGAACTCCCTCAACACCTCCACCAGAAATGTCACCGGTACTCTGGTACTTCCTCTTAAAAAGATGAAATTATCCCCACCTATCAAAAATCAATCTGGAGCCTATCCTGAGGATAACTTGGCACGTCAAGCCTCACATTCAACATGCACAAGTTGTGCCTCCCTAACTCGTTGTAAGAGTGGAGGAGTGATAGTCATAAAATGAAGGTAATATTCTCCATCATCACCCATAAAGGATATCTGTATCATGGCTAACAACTCAGTTTTCTCACTCAATAACTATAGACCAGACCTCTTTCTTAGCACATCTCCCACCACTTACCGCTTCCTAGAAGTATAGACTATCTCAAATTCATAGTCCCGTAGGAACTCTAGCTATCATGGTTGTCTCACATTTAAGTCATTATATGAGAATATATAATTGAAAACCTTGTGGTTAGGGTAGGTGGTATACTATTCACCCATAAGGTAGTGTTGCCAAATCTTCAAGGAAAAGACCACTATTGTTAACCCTGGGTCATAGATCACATATTTCTAATCATTCCGCATCAAATGCAATGAAATTTAGGTGGTCATTGCTTGCTCCTACATCAGGATGAAACCCAGTTCGGTTTTATTTGCATCACATAATACTACATACCCAACACCCTCATCTGGTAGTCTCAATATAGGGGCACTCGATAGCTCTCCCCCAGATCTTAGAAACTTTGTTGACACTTCTTCATCCACAAAAATAGTTGTCCCTTATATGCCAAGACTGATAAATGTGCTGGTACTCTAGAAAATTCAGGCATGAACATTTGGTAGTATCTAGAAAACCCCAAGAAACTCTTCATATCTGTCACGCTCCTAGGTGGATCCCAAGAATGAAATTACCCTATCCTAACCAGATCCACTGCAACTTCATCCTCCGAGATGATGTGTCCCTAAAAGTGGACTTCCCGGGACCAAAACTAGCACTTTGAGAGATTACCAAAAACCTGGTGTTGCGGGAGTGTATCCAAGAATATCCATAGATGTGTAGCGTGATCCTCCTTTAAATATGAGTACACCAATATGTCATTAATTAATACCACAACAAAATGATCGATGTAAGGCTGCAAGATTCTATTTACAAGTCCCATGAACACCATTGGGGCATTGTTCATGCCGAAAGGAATCACAAAAAACTCATAGTGGACATACTTATATCTAAAGGCTGTCTTGAGTAAATCCTCATATTGTACCTAAAGCTAATGATAGACTTCTCTAAGTTCTATCTTTTTAAAACACCTCGCACCCTTCAACTGATCGAAGAGGTCATCAATTCTCAATGGTGGATACTTGTTCTTCATGGTCACCTAGTTCATGTGCTAGAAGTCAATGCATAGCCTTATTATTCCATATTCCTTCTTGGAAAACAATACCGGGGCTACCCATGGAGAACAAATGGGCCTCATGAATCCCTTCTCCTATAAGTCCACAAATTGTGCCCTCAATTCACAATGTTTTGAGGGAGCCATCTGATATGCCGGTGTAGATATAGGCGTCGTCCAGGGGTATAAATCGATGCCAAAGTCTACCACCATGCATGGACTTAGTCCCAAAACATCCATAGGAAATGAATCCTCAAACACATCAACCACTATAAGAACTCTTGGTCTCCTATCATCTACTGCACTGAGGGTGAGGCTAACCAATTGGTGGGTGATCGACTGCACCCTCCTTCAAGAAAGTTAGTTGTGTGCTGCAAAAGGTCCCCTCTCACCGATGAGGGAAAACCTAATCCCATCCCCACAGAGACACAAAACATTGAGCCTAATTCGGTCGATATGAGCAAGTACTATAGATAACCAGTCCATACCTAAGATGACGTCGTAAGGACTCAACACTGATACTAGGAGATCTCATACCAAACTATCATCTCCTAGAGTAATATCACACTTCCAACACCAGTGTTTAATCATCGAATCCCTTTATGTAGGACTCTCTAATTGTAACGATCAAGATAACTGCTCCACTGGAATCATTGAGGCTCAAACGAGGTCCATGGAAAGGAAAGAGAGACTAGAACCTATGTCTATAAGACTTTTATCTAAGGTGGATAAGACCCAGATCGTACCTCTAATCATATCTGGAGTTTTTTGGTCATAAGCTTCCACTGCTTGAAATTGAGCTTTCCCCTTTCTGCTAGTTCCCTGAGCTCGTGGTGGACCACCTAGGGGTGGTGGTGGTGGTACCTCAAATCATCACCCACCACCTACTGCTTGGCCTGCTCCCTTACCATGTATTCTACCCTGCGATCCTCCTCACTCGAACAACTGTCACTACTTTTAAGGTCCCTCATCCATATTATGATCATCTATGTGGCAGGTCACGTAGTCATGATCCATGTGTCCATGCCCACCGCATGTGAAGCACCGCCTGGTTCCCTGCTCACTCCCTATGCTCTGAGAGCCACACACTACCAAAACAGAGTCCTCGGGTCTTCCCCTAAAATATCTAACCTTCGTGGGTCCCTCGTCTACTGGATGCTGCACACCACTAAAGACTCTATATCCCGATGTCTACTAGTGGCTCCAATTGATGGTTTCTGCTCTTCTATAAAGTTATCCACAAGAAGGGATCACTTCAGCACCCCCACCTGAGTGGGGATGTGGAGAGACACCATGGATGCCCTGATCTCTCTTCTGAGTCCATGATCAATGGTTTGGGCCTTGAAGAAGGGTTCTTTCACCATGTTTGTGGAGTAGTGGGAGAGGTATGTATACCTCACAGAGTACTCATCCAATGACATGCTTCCCTGATGTCCGTGAAGCAGTTCCTGTATGTGCACTGAGTGTAAGGTCGCGAGGAATAAATCCTCTCAGAAAAGCTGTGTGAAGATAGCCCAAGTGTTAGTTTCGTCTTCATGATTCTAAATCACTAGTCTTCACCATCTTCCTACGGAGACCTGAAAAATACTCGCAGCTAAGATCGTCATCTGGTAGAGTGACATCCTCACTAAGTAGAAGACTCGCGTCACCGCCTTCACCCAGTGCTCAACTGCTTGAGGATCTATCTATCCCCTAAATCTGGGAGGCCTCTATATTTCAAAATCATGCAATGTGCTGAGCCAACATGCGTCCTCTATTGGTAACACTGATAGTATCTGCCGATCAATGGGTGGTGGTAACACTGGGGCACCACCCGATGGGGCTATCTCTAGGACTGGTCCCTAAACCGATACATCATCACTAGGCAGGTTGTCCTCATGACCACATATCAGAATACAAGATGGCCGTCTGTGTGGAGGCATCCTGATATAGATCATGATGTACCACAGTTAATAAATTATACCTAGTGATCTTGCTCTTATTCAAAAGGATCATAAGAAAATTCTTAATTCCTATATGATTTATGCAACCGGTGTTTTTATGTATAGAGTCAAAAATAATAATTTGAGGATATGGTGTATGGATATGTGGGATGCCACACCAACACTGGACTCCCCTAATCTGATAGAAATACTGGAAAAATTTGACACTATTTCCCAAAAACGAAACAAAAAACTCTTGGTCTGTGAGGTAGAACCAAACACCTATGATTCAACTTTGTTATAACCCGTCCCCCGGTGCCCATGCTGTGGCATCCCTCAAGCCCACCTCCCAAAGGCCAGGGGTTAGCGACTAGTGCCGAAGGAATTAACAAGAATGTGGTTCACGTTTGGAAGAGTACATGTATATACACACACAACCATGCCCTAAAGCGGGAAAGGTAAACATGCATAACACTAAACAACCACCCATTAAAATTACAAACTTTAGGTCAAATGGGACAAAATGCAACCCTAACAAGTGTTTATATGAAAATATGAAAGTACATGGAAAACTATGAATGTTGTCCACTATAAAACCCAATTGATGGGTATGTGTAGTATAGATGATGGAAGTTGTAAAAGTACACCCTGCCTTCCGGGTCTCATGGGGCACCACTGTGTCCTAGGCCACCAAGTCCTCTATCAAGGTAGTAGTCGTCTACACCAGAAACAACACGTGCAGATGAAGCCTGTGTAAGGGTGAGTAAAAATATACTCAGTAGGGACCCCAAAACAAAAAAAATATCAAAAAAAATCCATAGAGAAAACCAAACAACATGATAAAGAATCATGTTCTCGAAAAAAGATAGCTTACACTATGTATATTTTAGAGTTGGAAAGTAGGACCATCAGTCATGTCATCCAACACATTGGGCTTCTAGAGAACTCCCCTTAAATGAGTACAATGGGCCTACCGAGCCACATAGAAGCCGCTTCCTACTAACCTTTGACTATTGTGGCAATTATCCCTGATGAGTACTGTGGGTATTTTGGGTCACACAGAAGCCGCTCCCCACCATGGGCATGCTGGGACACATAGAAGCCACTTCCCACCTCGTCCATACTAAGGTACTCATCATGTGAAGTTCAATGGGTCTGTTAGGTCACAGAGAGCCACTCTCCAACTTGGGCATGTCGGGTCACATAGAATCCAGTTCCCAATAGGTCATCATAGCTGATCCACACTGGGTCGCTTGTGAGCATTCTTGAGGTCTCATCCAACCGATGGGTTTCTATATGTAGTGTACTTGATTCCAGGTGAACCTCTCCTCGAGGAATTTGTCATATTTAAAATTCCATGAAATCATCTATAATGTATTCCAAAAGATCTTCCTTGTCATGAGGTTTCTAAAACCACAAATGGCTCATCAATTGGACACCCAGTTTGAAAGATATTGATGTTTTCTCAAAAAAGGGGGTGGTGGGGTTCGGGTCAGGTCTGACCCGATAGGACTGACCCATCCTGGATCTGTCCTGACTTGGGACTATCCCGATTTTGATTGTTGGTGCGTGGGTCCGGCCTGCTGGCGCGGCCCATGCCCTGTCCTATCAACCAGGCCAGGACTTGGCTAGAAGCCGCATGCAGCTCCACCTGGCCCAAGGGTCATTTTTGGGGATGCCTCCTCCACCACAGTAAACCGACCATGGCCTTTTCCATGTGTAATGCAGTATGGTACCACATTCATGGTGCACGAACATTGTCGGGTGGCTGTGTACACCCGCTACTAGCCATCGACACAGTGTACAGCAGCTCCTGCCTCACCACCACGACATGATCTAGTTGTGGCGCTCCCTTTGGCGTGCCATCGTGGCAGGACAACACCCGCCGGCTGATGTTGGCGTTGGCATTGGACGGCTGGTGGGTTCTTTCGCGGACCACAAGATCCTCTCTGATGGTTTATTCTTCACAACGCTTGCGTTTGTGGCCTCATGGGGATTCCATCTTCCCTACAATAAACTCAAATCCCCATTGCTGCCAATTCAAATACATGGTCACAAAGAACACACAACACACAAGGAAATGGGGATTGGGACCTGTTTGTGTTGGCCAACTCCCTCTATGATAAAGGATTAAAAAACATGGGAAGGTTTGGGATTGAGTTTCTATCTAAAAATAATTAATCCCAGTATAAAAAACCCTAGAAAAACACCCTCCTACAAGAATGAGCAATCTGTGGATCAACCTCTTAGTGGGTTGATCTACGTTCATCATTTTAGAATGATGAACATGGAAACATGAACCAAATAAACCCCTACCTAAAATGTGTTCTCTGCTGAAGTGATCCTCTAGAGAGGATTTGAGTTCTTCTTGAAGTTGTTGGATATGTCGCCCTCTGGTCCCATTCTTCGAGGTGCTTTTACATCTCTAGTGATTTTCAGGAGTTCATCGTTCGTCATTGGAGAGGATTTTCTCCATAGGTTCATCAGAGGAAATTACTCATTTGATTTTCCAGAAGTGTTATCTCATTAATAGAGAAATGCATCATAGTGTTTCTGTTACGCTATGTCACCATGCTGTTACGCTGTTTCATTAATGAAATTATGTGTCTATTTTTATTTTGTTATGGAGTATCACTAAAGGGGCTCGTCGCCACCTCATTGCTTCATGGTAGTGATGGAATGCCACCACAAAATGATGAGAAGAGAAAAATAAAATAGCTTCTTAATTTATTTTATTATATTTCAAAAATTCTGAAAACAATCTTTTCTAGTCGACCCTCACCAGTCGAAGTCAAGTCCATTCTAGGAGAATCACACTGTTCTATGTTCGACGATGCCCTCAAATTTTTTATCCAAGAGCTGTTTTAAAATTTAGAAAAACCTGATTGCACATTTACATAAATGAACTTAAAAAAATTTCAAAATTCTATTCTGGGCTCACCAAGCCTTGGAATCTGGTGCTATCAGAGCATCTGGTCTCAGAATAATTCCATATAATTTAAAAACAATTACAAAAAAATTCTGAGATATTACATATTATACTCATTTCATCATAATCTCAATGGATAATATTGATAGTATGTGATAACTGATCGTTGATAGAGAATTTAGATCATTTATCTAGTAGAAAAAATCATTGAAACTTTGTGGAAAATAAAATACTAAAAAACTAGTCTTTTGTTAATAAATTGTTTTTATCTTTTTTATAAATTATATCAACATGATCAATGATTTATATGTGTGATATAAATTTTAATTTATTTATTTATCTTTTATAAAGATAATAATACTCAATATCTTGATACTAACCACTTCATGTAGAAGAAAAAAAATCATTTATTTATGTAAACATAAATATAAATTGAAAATTAGAGGAAAATCAAGTGGTTTACCTCATGAGAGTTTTAAAAATGATATTAATGAGTAAATTTTTTGAAAATTTTATACGTTTGAAAGAATATTTGTATAATATATATTGACCAAAAAATTATATATTGATTACTAATGTTGTCTATGTTATTAGAATTTAAGATTCAATTGACATAGATAGTTGGAATAATTTTATTCTTATAAATAAGGAAATAATTTTGGATAATATTATAGTAACATTTTTTTAGAAAAAATCTACCTATGAGTAATTTAATAAAATTCTAATTTTTTTAATTAATATTCCCTTTATCATATAATATATTTTAATGAATTTTGTATGAAAATTTATAATAAATATTCGTAGACCATTTTAAATGACCCTTTCACTAAATATTTAATAGATACTGATGGTAATATAACTCCACGTTCATTATATATATATATATATATATGAAATCATAATATCTCAATAAAAACTATATTTTTTCATTTCCCATTTTGGGAGGGATATATTTAAAGTAAATTATGACTAATTTTAATTTATATTTTATGATAGTTCTAAAATATTTAGCTTTATAAATATTAATTTTTTAAATATTTAATATTAAATAGAAAAAAATGAATCACAACCACTATACCCCAACCAAAAATAGAGGATATGGTATATCCCCCTTCATCTATAATAGGAATGTAATTTAGTTTTATAATAAATCATTAATATGGAGTAAAAAAGTGATAGATGTTCTTATGTTGATATAGAGTTTGGTCAACATCAGTGTGCTGTTAATTTCATTCCAAATAAATTTTTATTAGAGACTTATGAAATTAATAATTAATAACTCATATAATAAAATATAAAACAAATATTAGAAACATGTTTAAATATGAAATAAAATGAATTTATTTTTATTTAATATAATAAATCATAATAATGACAGCTTTATTAACTCTTTGTTATGTGGAACATACATCGGATATGTGATTTTTCAATATTGAAGATGATATATTACCAATGGAATTTCAATACCAAAAATAATATAACTATGTTAGAGTATAAGGATTTAAAGTCCCATGGAATAGAATACTTTGGAATGGAATGAGAAAGGAAGTATATATCTAGTGATGTATAATAAATAAGGATATGGTTTTCACCATTGATGATATATTAAAATATAAATTTGAACAAATATAGAGAAAAATATACATTAATGTGTCCTAAAAGTGACTGATATAAAAGAATGGATCAGCAACAATAATATGAGAACCCATGTACCACATGTTTGGATTCTAGTTTTTAACCTCAAATATAAAACTTACCATATGTAATAATTTTTCTTTTCAACATCTCAATTTAATTAGGAAGAAAAAAAATCCATTTGTTATTTTATTATTGTATTATTTTATGGTGTAATTGACTGTGAGTTATATCTATTGGAATCTAAAAATACATCATTAAAATATATTTGGTGTAAATTATCAATGGTGATAAACATTATAATACATTATTAACATATGGTTATCTAACAATGGAAATTTATGTATCTTATGATCTAAGGATTGTGCTACCTATTCACAATAATGATTTAGGCATTCAAATTATGGAACATGATATTGCTACTTTTATAACATGAAAATTCAATATTATAAATATCCATCATAATAAAGTGGAAATGCTAAATTTTTCATTTATAAATCGCCACATAAATTCTATAATAATTTATGTTTTTTATATATAATTTAACTAGATCATATTTTCTTTTCATGCATATTAAAAAAATATTTTGTCCCACAAGGAAATGAGAAAATTTGCATTTATAAATCCTCATATAAAATTTATATGACAATAAAAAATGTAACATTGGTATATTATTAAAATATAACAAAAAACATTTGATGACATGAAATATAGTTTAGATAATATCGCATTATATGTATACCTTACCATAAAATTGAAATAATTTTTTACTCTGAGTGTTTATGTGAAAATATTATTTTTGATGCTCATTTATAACTAAATATTAAATTATATTTTTAATATAATTTTCTACTGATTTTATTAATTCTTGGAATTCTGGAATTATATTTTGTGCAAATTATGAATTAATATAAAATAAATTGAACATAGAGGGTTAACATTATTAATTAGTAAATTTTTTTCTTAAATCTAAAATGTAAAATATTTTTGTCATACTTGTAATAATATGTATTACTATGTTTGTTTCATTCGGTAGGGTGGTATACTTTTACTTTAGAACTTGATGTTAGACATGACATCAAGAATATATATCAATACATATATATAAATAAAAAACATGTAGGTATGTGAAATTAAATTCCACTAATTGAAAAAGAATCCTAAACAAAATTATAAAATCATCAATGTTTTCATGAAATTTAAAATATATATATGTCTACTGATAAATGTAGCTATAATGTTTAAAAATTTATGAAATATTCAACCATTCATTAAACTAGTAATATCCCAAAAAAAGAATTTATGATTTGTGTGTATTTTTTATATTTAAATTTCCCTTTATAATATTATCTAATCATTCCTTTTTCATTGTTTTTTAATAACATTTATATTTTATAAATTATCTTAAAATGTTGAAATAGTTTCATTTAGGAATGGGTAAATTCATTGCAATGTGTCAAAATGTGTTTAAAAGTCTAAAAAATGTTTTTTAATCTTATTTATTTAGGTTTCATCTAAAAATTTACAAAAAATATTTTCCCCATTAAAATAAAATTTTTAAAAATAACTTTTAATAATAAAAATATTGATTAGTTATATTTGTGTTAGAATTTTTACAATGTGTTCTCAAAAAATTTATGACAACATTTACTAGAAAATACTTACACTATATATTATTATTATTATTTTATTATCATTTAAAAAATTAATCAAAGGATTGAATAAATATTTGGAGGGTTTTTCACATTACATAATGATATAAGTTTTACTAAAATGATATAAATTATCTGATTAACAACTATAGGTAAACAATTTCCAAAAGTTATTAGATCTAAACAATCACTGTAATCACTAAAAACAAATGTAGTAGAAAAAATGGACTTAGAAGTTAAATCATAAACACAATAAATAATCAAAATTTATTATGAACAAGCACATAATGAATCAATTTTATAGAGTTCTGGAAAAAAAATTGTAAACTCTATTAAAAGGTATTATTTTAGGATATAATAGTTATAGTCAATAGAATTATTCACAGGATCAGTATATAGATCGAATGAAATCATTTCATGAAACTATAAAACATCTTTAATCTAAAAGATTAAAATCATAAGACCTATACCCAGATTATTCTACCAACACCATCAATGAAAAGTCTCATTCCCTATTTATTCTTTAACCAAATGATCAGAATAAAGTATTATCCTTGAACATATTCAAAATAAATGTTTAGAAGAAATTTTTTTATCATCACAGTCTCTTAAATCACATAGATTCATAATCATAAAATTATAATAGGAAACTTAGATCTTTAATAATAAAATTCGCCACAATCTAGATATTTAAAAATACACTAATAAATACATAAAAAATTAAAAACCCATGCACTGAGATAATGCACGTCTCTCAAATTAAGGCCATTCAATGTGTAATAAACACTTATTTCATAAATCTTTATTCTGTTATTTACATGTATGTGTTATAACTAACTCATAATGGAAAACTATGAGATGTTTGGGGAGAGTAGACACCTCTAATAGACATAAAATTTATCCCATAATGTTTCTCTAAATATATTTTATGCGTCTTAATTATTAACCTAGTATATATATATTCTACAAAAATAACTTATACAAAATATGGGATTTAAATGTTAACACAACATAAAAATAAAATTACAAAAACTTCAAGTAAGTAAAAGTAAAATAAATATTATTTTTTTATTCATCAAAATAATAGATCAGTAAGAATAAATTACTATAATATAACTAAACAACATCCACCTTCTTGAGAACCACAAAAACTGATAAGTAGATAAGATGGAATGAAATAGAGAAACACTAAAATTTCATTTGAATAAAATACTCTTTATATATGAAATAAATATTGATAGTACATCTCTCCTTACTAAATCAACAGAAATAAAATTTCATTTTCATTTTAAACTTTTTCTCTCCCATGAGACCCTTTTTTCGTTCCACATTCTCATGATTTTCGATTATAAAAAATAAAACTCGTTGAATTCTAAAATACTTGAAAAATAAATTAATAAGATATCACATAAAACTAAACATATTTGTACGTGTTTAATTATTATATAATTAATATTATCAACAAAATAAACTCATGATTATGTAAAAATAGATAATAATATGAATTATATATTAATTAACATGAAAATAAATGACTACATAAGAATAAATAAATCCGTAGTAAAGTAGTATTCATGAAAAACTCTATAAATAGAAAATTATATAAATAATTTTCCATTATGTACATCTAATAAAATTATACAGAAAGGTGTATTTATGAATCATGTAGAAGATATAACCCATTAATTGTATTTAATGTTGTTTTAGAATATATGTGATACCTAGATAGAGAGTTAGCATAGTTCAATATAAACAAATAATTGACTCCCCCTATCCTGAGTAGTTTTTCAATATCAAAATAATTATTGATAAAAATAGATGATGTCCACTTTATAAAGATCATTCATATATTCTATTTAATGTTTTTGAATACATTATAATGTAATGGTTTTTTAAATATATCTGCTAGCTAATTTTCACTTTTTTTAAATTAAAGAAAAATATAACTTTTTTATGTTTGATCATAAAGGAAATGGTGTGTTATATCTATAAGTAAACCTATGACTAATATTCCATATTCTTAAACAAAGAAATAGCAATAGCACTATCACAAATAATAAAATACAATGTAAAAATCAACCCAAAATCTGTGAGTGTATATGTAATCCACGAAAATTGGGTAAAACCACTTCTATTTATAATAGATTCATCTTAAACTATGGAAAGTGAATATGAAAAATTCTTCTTTTACATCTATAAGAATAAATCATTAGCAAGTAAATGACGTGTTTTTGTCGTAATATATCTAACAATTCTACTACCTTAAAAATAATTATTTGAGTAACTCTTAAGAGAAAAATCATTTTTAAAAGAATAAAATAGTTCATGATTAGAAGTCTCTTTATGAACATAGAAGATCCTTCTGACCACATTAAGATGAGTCCCTTTTGGGATGTCTTGGAATCTCAAATAAAAATATATAGAGTATATTATTATTTTCAATAATTTGTCATATAAAGTGAATTTTGATCATGCCTCCAAAAAATATAATCTTCTATTTTCCTAAATCCATTAAGATCAAGCATAAATGAGGTATCTATCGGATTTATTATATGAAAGTAATTATGAATAGAAAAATATTTCAGTAAATATTTGATATACTTATACTGATTAATGATAGTTCCTTTTATTTTATAATATATTCATAATAAAATAAATTAGTTAAGTTCACCAATCATACTCATCTAAAATTAAATTTATATAAGTTTTGAAAAACAATCTATAGATGCTTTTTATGAAGGTAAAAAAATAATTTCATGGACGTATATTTCAAAAATGATACCTTCATCAAAACATATATTGATAAACAATAGGATCTATCATTAGATTTAAATATTAATTAAAATTTAAAATCTATATAATCTTTACTATTAGTCTCTTGATGCTTGATTATGTGTTTAATGTTCCTTAGTAAGTCTACAAACATATTCTAGAAAGTTATTATATTCACGAAAAAAGTTGTTGTTCTACATAAACCTCTTATTGAACAAAACCATTAAGGAATACACTATTTATATCCATTTTAAATTTAGTAAAATACTGATTATCTGTGAAGGATTATATAGTATTGATATATTCAATTCTAGTGATTAGAGTAATTTTTTATATATTCTATGACCTATTCCTGGTTATAAATATTTTAAATGATTCTAGTAATATTTGGATTAGGTCTTGTAGCTTATGACTCTTGGGTGTGGTGTTGTGTATTTAGTGGTGGCGATGGGAGTGGTGGAGGTTGTAAGGCATGGTGGTGATGTTGTGAGTTGGATGGTACTTCTGTTGTGAACCCCTATGTTTTTCTTGTGTGTGGAAATAATATGTAGCATGTATATTCCACGTGATTTATATATTCACCCCACCCATTTCGATCACCTTATACCAACAACCAAATGTTTTGGGGGTATTTTTTCCTGAAATATGCTTGGAGGGGATGGATTGATAGATACCCAATCTTCCCCTTTTTCTCTTCAAGAAAATATTGACATGCATATGATGTGATGGATAAAAGTAAAAAAATAACATTATAGTGTTGTTTAATGAGATGAATTTTTGTGGGGTCATGTATGGTAATATCATGGAATAAGTATTATTACCTTCATGTTCTTGATACCCTACTTTTTTGGTTTTCCAGTAGTTGAGATGTGATTTGATGTGATAGACCAGGTGTCTTCAGGTGAGATGTTATGTGAGGTGATCTACCTGGTTTCTTTGGGTGAGATGTGATGTGATGTGATGGATCATGATTCTTTGAGTGATATTGTATGTGATATTTTGGATCATGTGTCATTGAGAGAGATGTTATGTGATCTGATAGACCGGGTGTCTTCAAGAGATATTTGATGTGATGTGATAGCCCAGGTGTGTTCGAGATGGGTTACTATATGAAATAGATGAGAGCATTAGGATGTATGATGTTTGTGTGTTAGACGGACAACCTAGTTGGAATGTGGTGTGAGTTACCCTTTAATCAATATTATTCTTATTATGTTACCATAATTTGGTGTCTTCTTTGGTGAGTCTGACTTAGTGGTGAAATTATTGGTTACTCGAAATTCTCTGGTGTTGGTGATTTAACTATTTTCTCTTGGGTGAATTACTATTCTCTTTTCATGTGTTCATGAGAGGCCGAGAGTTTGATCCTATAGAGTATACTTTTATGCTGACCATATAAAATATTTTTTAGGTTTCTAGGAGGACTAAGTGGACTATTCTAGATATTTCTAGCTCCAAAAATTGGATATTTTGTTGATTCAATGCTATAGGAGTTTTATTTTAGGTATTTAAGCGGATATTATCTATATGTTTTTAAATTACTCATTAATTATGGGATGGGTTTTCTCACTTTATTTTTTATTATTTCATGGAGTTAATTGACCATTGATATCCTATCACCAAATCACATATTATAGAGGGTAATTCCTTCAATATGTTAAATTTATATACCCTCAGTGCTTGTTGACAACATGAGGAAAACTACAGGCTAGACTATGGGTTCCTTATCTCTCTTCCTCCATTAACTTCCAAGAAGGGGTACATTTTGATGAAGGTATCATTAAATTTGGGTCTTGATATAGTATAAAACATGGATTTATGACCTACATTTATCTAAATATTTGATATTAAATAAATTTCAGTTTATTCAAAATGAAATCCTAATATTTTTTTAATAATTACACCATGTTCAAGGAGGAGTGATTATTTTAGTGAAAGACCCTTTAAAATTTTATGCAAAAAGGAAAACTATTTGGGAAAAAATATTTTTCGTGGAAATGTGACATTCTAGAATATGTATAACAAAATATGGAAGATATCATAGATGTTTTCAAATGTCCTAGAAGCTTATTAAAATTATCCATTTTATAAGTAAAATTTAAAAGAATCTTCTTAATGTTTTCATATTTATACTTAATATTTACAACTTTTTTGTAATCACTAGAGGATGAAATTATAATAAACATAATGAAAAACAAGGATATAAGTTTTAAAATACTATCATTAACCATATAATAATCTACCTTATCCTGATAATTGAATTTCCATAACTCTATATATCTTTTATTTTATCTAGTCCCATATTTAAACATTTTAAAAAATATGTTATTTCCATTCTATTTTTAATATCTTCAAAATTACCAATTATTATTATTTAATCATGGATATTCTAGTCTGATATGACCTAGAAGCTTACCCTCCTAAGAGACAAAACATAATGATCCTTTCCTCTTCCTTTCTCCAGGGCTTCTCATGTATATAAGTTTTTCATTCATGCAATCATTCTAGAAATATGTTTTCCTAATAATCATGAACATACACCATGAAAGTTAGAAAAATTAACCCTTTTAATTTCAATATAACTATTATTGAAACAATTTTTATAATTATTCATTAAAGTATATGGTTTAGAGTTTATATATATTGAATTATTATAATTAAACATAACTCGGTTATTATACCTCTCATTCCCCATATCTTACTTCAAATTGTTCTCATACTAAATTATAGTTCTGATAAGGTCACTAAAATTCTTATTAGTAAGATGGTCCACATTATCCATCACTCTTATCTTAGGAACCCACTAATTCAAAATTATGTCAACAATATTCCAAACTAGTTGATCCTCTATAATATTATTCTCACCTTGAGAATTAAATATATTCTCTATATTCATAAATCACTTATCTGATTAAAAATCAGATTCTCCTATAAGGAAATAAACTATATGATAATCTACTCCCAATTTAATTTTCTTGGTCTCCAAAAATATAGAAGTTCCAAAGTAAGTTAATTATAGCTTTATCTAAATTCCATTAGCTATTTTATTTATATTTTTATTTTCATCATGATTAATATTGGGAATCTCCTTATCATGAATCCTAAATATACCAATCATCATCGAATAGTTATAAATTCCCAAATTAATCTAAAAGGTCTTCATTTTTTCCCTCTGGTACTCATAATAAGTACAATAAAATATGGGTGGCTGACTATAATTCATATTCTCTTATGTTTTGATAGTTCAACCAGTTTTCATAAAAATATTATTCTTTTCTCTTTTACATGTTAGTATTAAGAATAAGTGATAAGTTATAATACCATATATACTTTTAGAAGAATAAAATAATAACATATATATTATTATTATAGTGTAATTCTTCAAAAATAGAAGATATAAGAACAATTTGAATAAAACATAAAATTGAAGCACTCAAATACCAAGATGGTGAATATATCTCAAATAAAGGCCTTTAAATGAGTAACCAACCA
This sequence comes from Viscum album, assembly GCA_963277665.1. Lineage (NCBI taxonomy): Eukaryota > Viridiplantae > Streptophyta > Magnoliopsida > Santalales > Viscaceae > Viscum > Viscum album. Next base: position 1,625,823,100 of record OY728161.1, on the reverse strand, counting down.
TGTTTCCATGAATACTCAACCTATTATTTAAAGATATGTAGTTTAAGTAACTCACAATGTAAAACTATAAGATCATCGAGTACATATGTCACCTCTAATAAACATTTTTTTTTCTCACATGATCATTATCTTAAAAGAGTTAAAGTGACTATATTATGTTTCAAATGTTTCTAGTTTGAAATCAACTCACTTGGAACATGTGATCTAGAATTTCACGTTTTCTATAAATAAAATATAACCCTTAAAACATACATTTTTAAGTGAAAAAGTGTTTTTTCATTTATCAAAAAATAGATCTATAATAATTAGCCCGAATAGCCTGAAGGCCTTCCTTTTTTATTGAATTTTGGATAACCCCCATTTCAAGGGATGAGGGGGAACCCTTACAAGGCCCTAAAGATCAGAGATTACATGGCCCATAGAATAAGAAGATTACAGGACCTGTAGGTCTTAGGAAATTCAACCATACTATCTACAAGGAACTGTCCCTCCCCAGCATCTGCATCATGATAGTAGTTCTCCACCTTCACATAACTGTCTGGCTAGGATTCCCATGCAAGCATAGGCTGGTTCCAATAGCATATCCATACCCTCTCATTCTGAAAAATCCATTTGACTCTACACTGGTGAGTGCACCTCCTCTGAATCCTTTTCTGGGGCAATTTTTTTCTAGTCTGTCTAGGGCAACTGCCTGTGGCCCGAAGGCCTTGAGGTGGCCCGAAGGCCTTAAAGGTGGACCAAAATCCCTACTGACCTGATGGCCTAGGTGGACAGAAAGTCTTAAGGACTCCATGCCAAAACCAGTGCCCAAGGTGAATAGTTTCATCATCTATAGTACCGAATAGTACCTCCTACAGTACCCACACAATGTACAGTTCTATTATAGTACGTGTAAAGTGTACAGTCTGCTACAATACCCGCATAGTGTACATTAGTACTATAGTGCCTGCTATAGTATTTCTACAGTCCTAGAAATATGCCTCTATGTAATGACCTAGAAATTTCAAGAAATTTTCTTTCATAAATACTTTGAAATTGTACGAGTGTGCGGTTTCTGACGACACTTGATTCTGAGGCCCGGTGTGCTCGAAATCAATTTATAAAGTTTTGTTCGGGTACGTTCAGTAAACGTATGTGAAAGTTTTTATATCATTTGAAACGGGGGTCAAAATTGAAATCAGAGGCCACCGACGAACTCGTAGCGCCAGTATTCGCTTAAGGGGACCTTTACCATAGTTTCGTTTTACGCGAGTTGAGAGTTAATTTTTTGGGATTTAGAATAAAATAAATAAAATTATAGTAGACAATTTTATTTAAAGATGATAGTTATATCCTACATGGGGAAGTTATAGGTGTGTCCCACACCCACATAACCTCCCACGAGAGGATAATGTGAGGTGGGGGCCACATGAACCCCTAACCACTCCCTTAAACTCCCCATTAATCCCCCCTTAATTAATTTGACAAATCTCCCCTTAATTAATGTGATCTCTTCACCTCCCTCTCTCCCATAAATTTTTTCCAAGCCTTTTGATTAATGAATTGAACCCTAAAATTAATTAATTAAAGTGTTTGAATTTTGAAATTTCATGTGTGAATAAAATAATAGACTTAGCTATTAATTTATTTTGGCACTCTTTGTGTTGAGAGAATTTTGGGAGAGATCTTGAGAAATAGAAGAATATAGTTATTCTTTCGACAAAGAACCGCCGAAGAATGACGATCATCTCCTATTATCTTTGGACAAGCCAAAGGAGAAGGAGGCACCCGCAAGGAATTCCGATGATGCTCCATCATCGGCCCCTTCTTCTCCGACTTCAATGAGTTGTCGTTACCTCCCCGCGACTCCGTCTACAAACGAACCTTATTTCGAGGTAGCGGGTTTGTTTCAATTTTAGTTGAATAAAATTGTTCTTCATACCTCATTGAAACCATGTTTTATCTTCAGCATTATGATATCGCCTAACGCGGAGGGTGAAGGCGTAACGAACACGGCCCGATGACCCTCCATTGACCCCTCTTTTATTTTGATGGAAGAGGTGGCGATGACCGGAGGAAGTGATGACCATTTTCCGGCCGCGTGGAGAAGAACTGCTACCCGCAACCGCGGGTTGCTCGGCCAAAGAAGAACCGGGTGGTCGTAGCTGACCTGGATGGTGGAACCACAGTGCCCCATGGCGCCGCGCTGCGGAGGACCGCAGCCCGCGCTCCGTGGCCCTCTTCGGTGGGGGAACCGGTCGGCTCGTCGGCCGACCGAGTTGATGAAGGTCGTGGCACCCGCAGGTGCTGCACAAGAGGACCGCGGCCCGCCCATGCGGGTCGCTCGGCACCATCGGTTTGGAAATTGTCCCACTACCCCCACATCACTGGACCACCCGGGCCGAGCCGCGGCCAGCCACCGGGCCAGGCTGTGGCTAGCTGCTAGTTCGGGCCGCGCCACACTGGGCAGGGCCACACCCCACCGGGCCAGGCCGCGTTCCACTAGTTCGGGCCGACCCCCTACTGGGTCGGACCCTCCAAACCAGGTCGGGCTGACCCGCCAGCCCATAGGGATTGACGGGTGGGGCCCGTTTCACTTAAACGTGAATAACATTAAGACCACACGTCCGATCGATGCGCCATCTGTGGCATTGGGATCCTCATGATGAGAAGGCCCTTTGGGATAATCTAAGTGAGTTTTGGATTAATTTGGAAAATGTTCGGGTTTGGAACTAGCGTAATTCCAACCAGACACCTAGAACAGAAAAGCCAATATCTCTCAGACCGGGCGTTCGATTGACGCACCGTCTGTCGCGTTGGTATCCTTTTGACGATACAGAACTTCGGAATACATCAAATCATGACTAAGTGATAGTTTATGTATCGAACACTTGGCTCGAGCAGCAGACTCTCCCAGAATCCACGAAGGATAACCATAGAAGAAATATACAATCAAAAAGTATCAACCAAATCTACTTATGTATATGCTCATACTTATACCTAAGTTATCAATCAAAAATTAGCTCCAACTCCTGAGCCCATGCACAACCCAGTCCAAACAGAAAAGCAAGTCAACCACATCAATGATAATAATTGAATGTCAAGACTTAGCTCATACAGGTATACATCTTTTGTATAGCGATAGAGATGATCAGATGTAGTCATTAATTCATCTAAGTTGTCAGACCCACGTAGGATACTAGACCAGCTAAGCTGTCGGACCCATGTAGGATACTAGACCAGCTACTCTGTCGGACCCACTTAGGATGCTAGTACAGAAGTAAAAATTTTGGACCCACTTAGGATACAAGTATAGTAGTCATCACTATCAAACCCACGGAGGATTCTAATACAGTTTTCCTCATTGTTGAACCCACGGAGGATTCCAGTACGGCAGTCTTTGCAGTCACATCCAGCTTTAGGGTTCTCGCACACATCACGCTCGATTCTGGGAGGATCCACTCCTCGATCCAAGGTGTCAATACATCATCTATCGTAATGTCTAGAGTTGATGTAACCCGAAGTTCCGTCTCATCAAAAGAAACCCAACACAATATATGGTACGTCAATCGGACACACATTCTGAGAGATATTGGCTTTTCCGTTCTAAGGGCCCGGTTGGAATTACGCTCGATCTACACCCGTTCATTTTTCAAAGTCTTCCAAAACTCATTTAGAGTATCACAAAAGGTCTATCTCATGACGAGGATCCCATTGTTGTAGACAGAGTGTCGATCAGATGTGCGGTCTTAATGTTATTCACGATTAAGTGAAATGGGCCCGACCTATCATGATCAATGGGCTGGCGGGCTGGCCTGACCTGGTTTGGCGAGTCTGACCTGGCAGGGGGGCGCCGCCTGGCTCAGCGCTGCACGGCACGGCCTGGCTGGCCGCGGCTCAGCCTGGCTGGCCGAGCATCTCAGCCCAGGTTACCGAGCGATGTGGGGGGCGCCCTCCCACCCGACTTCCTGAACTGACGGCGCTAAGCTGCGCCGCCCTAATGTCAAGTCGGCCGATGCCGGCTGGTCTTCCCGGTGCGAGAAGCCCGCAAAAGCGGGCCACGGTCCTCCTGCGCATCACCTGCGGGTGTCGTGACCTTCATCAACCTGGCCGCCCGACGAGCCGGTCGGTTCCCCCACCGAAGCGGCCCGCGGAGCACATGCCGCAGTCCTCCGCAGCGTGGCTCCATGGGGAACTGTGGTTGCACCAGCCCGGTCAGCTACGGATGAACGGTTCTTCTTCGGTTGAGCAGCCCGTGGATGCGAGCCATGGTTCTTCTCCCCGCGGTAGGCACACGACCACCGCTTCCGGTCACCGCCTCCTCTTCCATCAAAATAAAACAGGGGTCAACAGAGGGTCATCGGGCCGTGCCCTCCGCGTTAGGTGGTATCATAAGTCCGAAGACAAAACATGGTTTCAATGAGGGAAAAATAACAATTTTATTCAATTATAATTGAATCAAACCCTTTACCTCGAAATAAGGTTCATTTTTAGACGGATTCGCGGGGAGGCGGCATCAACTCGTTGACATCGGGGAAGAAGGGGCTGAGGATGGAATGTCGCCTCCATTCCTACCGGGTGGTTCATTCTCCTTTGGCTTGGCTGAAGATAGAAAGAGATTATCTTCATTCATCGGAAGTTCATCATCAATATAAGAACTATATTCTTCTATTTCTCAAGCGCTCTCCCAAAATTCTCTCAACACAACGAGTGCCAAACTAAATTAATAGTTAAGGTTATTATTTTATTCACACATGAATTTTCAAAATTCAAACACTTTAATTAATTAATTTTACTTTTCAATTCATTAATCAAAAGTGTTGGAATAAATTAATGGGAGAGAGGGAGGTGAAAATATTAGATTAATTAAGGGGGGAGTTGTCAAATTAATTAAGGTGGGGTTAATGGGGAGTTTAAGGGAGTTGAAAGGTTTGGGGTTCGTGTGGGCCGCACCTCACATTATCCTCTCCTAGGAGGTTATGTGTGTATGGGACCCACAATAACTTCCCCTTGTAGGATATAACTAACATCTTTACATAAAATTGTGTACTAAAATTTTATTTATTTAATTCTAAATCCCAAAAAATTAACTCCCATCCCGCATAAAACGCAACTACGGTGAAGGTCCCCTTAAGAGAATACTGATGCTATGAGTTCATCGGTGTCCTCCGAATTCAATTTCGAGCATTGGTTCAAAAGATAGAAAAACCTGCATGTACGTTTACTGAACGTACCCAAACAAAACTTCAGAAATTGATTTCGGGAAAATTGAGTCTCAGAATCAAGTGTCGTCAGAAATCACAGACTCATAATATTCCAACGTATTTAAGAAAACAATGTCCTTGAAATTTCCAAGTATTTACATTACACCCACCTCAGGGCTTTATGTCCCTATAAATCCGGACGGAACCAGGAGGTAAACCACTTAGCGAGACGTACACAAAGCAGACGGATGGACCGAGGTGATGAGGAGGTGATCTGTACCCACCCTTCAGGTAGGATTTCTGGACGACGATTCAGTGGTTGATGTTTTACTTTACTATAGTTGTACTGTACTTACTGTTGGTCTGGTATTTCCAACCCCATTACTTTCAGCACTTACTTTTTTCTACAATATTACTTTATGTTTACTTAAATTGAGTACTCTGTTGTGTTTGTTCACTTTTATAAATGCAATGCCTTCCCAGTATGGGGATTTATGCATTTGGTGCTAGTCGCTAGCACCTGGTATATGGAAGGCGGGCTTGGGGTATTCATGGTAAGGGCCCCGTTAAAGGGTCGTGACACTCTACCTGGTTTTGAACCTAGGTCTTGTGTATTCACTTAAGGACACCTCACCAACTTGGTTGAGGCTCATGTTCAGATCTATAATAATTAATTTTATGAAATTGACTCAACACAATTACACTTTATATTATTTTTAATGTGAGATACATGGGAATTTTATCCTATTCTAATAATTAAGTTACTATTTTATTATTTTATCCTCATTGCCCTTAAAATTTATGAATAGAGTTAAATTGAAGACACTCACTTGATGATGTGTGAAACTCTACCATTGTAAATAACAATCCGGATACAATATTCACTTTTATCAAATTTAGTGTCAAAGATTTTATTTTCATAGGAAGAGATATTGTGAAAATGTATCAACTATTTATTTATTTTAATCTAATATTTAAATTTATTTCTGTAATATCCTAAGTAAAACACTTATGTATTGGATACATGTGCAAAAATTTTCATCCCATGATATTAAAATATTGATCGTTTTTATTTGAGAAAAGAAAATTGACACTCATATGTAGGATACATTATTTTGATAGAATAAGCATATATTGATCATCAAGAATGATCTAATCATATATTATTGTATTTTCATTATATTTCAGATGTATCTCTTACTCCTTCATAGTCATTCATAATTCCATTACATATTTAATAAAATTATTGATAAACATGTGATGCAAAAACGATCTTAATTTTATTCATGTGTCTATGATTTTAATATAATAAAGTATATTTTTAATGTTTTTCTTCAATATAAAAACAATATGAATTATTAATTTTTATTTGATATTTTTTTGTGATCTATTATTGATGAAAACATCACTTAGCATAATTTTATTGGAACTTAATAGTTTTATGGGGGGTCTATAAAAAATTAAATTTATATATGATTTTGGGGAATTATTTTATTGAGGTTTAAATTATTTTTCAACAAGTATTAAAAATTCTAGAGAACATGTTTCCAAGTGTTTGTTCATTTAATATTTATTTATTTAAATATTATAATTATATAATGGTATTTTTTAATCATTTAAAAATGTATTTTATTAATAAATTTTTAATATTTTTGAAAAAATAATACTATTTAACATTGATTTATTATATTAAAATTTTTGGAAATTAAATTTCTAGTAGAAACCTAGGCCTTAGAGCCCACTATTGGTTGGGTCATAAAAAGAGTATTCGTGACTGCCACCAGCAGTTACTTCCTTTTTTTCCAGCAATAGGTGGAAACTAAAATGGTTCTTATTGAAGAAAAATAATTTTCATTGTTGGCCACAAATGGTTGTAATTAATGCCTATTTTTATAAAAAATTAATACAAATTAAAAAATCGTTGTGTCATTATCATGTTTTAAAAACATAAAATATTCATTAAAAAGGAAATACTGAAAAAATAATGTCTGTTTTTTCAAATATATATTATATATTAATATCAACATTACTTAATTTAAAAAAAATAAAAAAAAATCTAATACATACTCAAAAGTTCAACACCTAAAAAACTAGAATTTCTCTTTTCAAAACAATCATCAAAATTCTATAGGATCACCAAGACTACCACTTCTAGGCCACTTACTGACAGCTAAAGTTTGAATATAGCCTCAATTCACCAAAATCAAACATAATAAGTTAACAATGTAATAGGATAATATATATAATAAATTTTAAAAATATAATCAAAGAATAAATAATACACACAGAAATGTTATATATAAATTTCTCACAGTCACCCCTATATATTGGGCATACCATACCTCTAAACAAAACTAAAAAAGATAAAAAGATATACATTTCTTCAAATAATCCAAAAAATTGTAAAATATAAATTATTATGATATATAATAACACCATTTAATCAAATTTATACTTGAAACTTAGAAAAAATAGCAACAAAGTAATGTATTTTTAGGATCAATATCATTAAAAATATGATATAATACTTGGTTGAAAAATAAAAAATAACAAAATAATTATATGGTGATTTTAATTGGATTGAAAAAATTTAGAATAAAAACAATTAGATTGAAATAATATATATAATCTATTTCTACCAATATAAAAAGAATATAATAAATTTACAATAATAAAAAAATCCAAATTGCACATATATTAAAATCACAATGGTGATGTATGTTGACCACTTCTTTTCCAGCAACATAAAATTATTAGTAATATTTTTATTAAAAAGTAGAATCATTTATAATGTAAAATATCATCATTCTAAAAATCATAAATAAGCTATGTACTATTATTAAATATCATAATTATTGGAATTGAATAATAATTAAATATATAGTTTTGTAAGGTCAACTATATACTCAATATTATTATAGATCCTTGGCTGATTAATGATGAGGATGGGTAAGATTCTTGTTTACACACTGCATATTTAATAACATTAATAGAAACTATTTTGAATATTTACTAAAATTTAGATATTCTAAATTTCTAACTTATGTATTAGGGACTACATTTGATGCACCTAGATATTGATCTTATAGTTCATTATTATATTTCATTAATTGTATGAACTATGTTTGATGTGGTGTCACAATATCATATAGCTTGTGTTACTCTACCTTTAACTCATTCACCATCTCCATTTTATGTTGATTTGTTCCAAATTATGTTTTCTTAGCTCATCTATTGTCCCTACATGGTATTACAATTCCATAATGAGTTTATTTCCACATCCATTTATACATATGAATCGATGAATTTTATCATATTTTCTATCCATGAAAAATCTCTCCTCCTTTATAAGACTCCCCACATCCGCATTGTTTGAAATAAGAAAAATTATTATGGGCATAAAAATATATTTTTGACAATTATGGTATACCTTCTAAAAAGAAAAAATAAATTCTTGTTATAGAACTTGCAACCTAAGTACTATCTTCTCAATGACTTATGATCCATACTACTTTTTTTTCTATATCCAATTCACCCTCAAGTAATTTTTTAAAAAATAAGAACAGATTTGTAAAAACTATGTTATAAATAATGACATGAAATTGATCATAAATTATGTCTAACTTGAGACATGTTTCAAGATCCAAAATTATGATGAGGTCCTAATAATGCATGATTATCTGCACAATTGTTGGGATCTACAAGCAATAAATTTTAATTTAATTAAAAATAATTATTTGTATATAATTTTATAAAAATATAAGTCTAAATAACTTATCCTTCTAACTTGACTAATACCACACAAACGTTACCAACTATGAAAGATTAACTCCCCTCAAGAACCGATAAATATTTGTTGGGTATTATGAAAGTATTACTTGACTATATTATTTTAACAACACATATAATAATTATTTATTTTTTTATTTTATGATATATTCTAGATGAAAATTATATTGTAATGATTTAAAATATTTCCATGCCTAATCACAAATTTTTATTATGATAATGAAATTTAGTGTATATTTAGAAATATAGAGTATATTTATACCTCCACCTCATCCCAAAGTCAGTTAAGGGTCACCTTGAGAGTATCATCCCAATCAATTATCATCAATGAGAACATGTGGGGACCTCATATTAAATTCCCTAACTAACTAATCACAGTGATTGATCCATATACAATAGGGTAGAATGGTATTTTGAACTGTACCTCTATAATAGGACTAATATTCCATGTATGAGTATGTTTACAAACACCCTTGTGTCATATAGAACATGTACTTGATACTGTAAATAATACATTTTAGGTAATTAAAAATGAGAAACTATTAATTATAAATATAATTTATATTAAATTTAAATGTTACATGCACTTGAGTTAGTTGATGGAGAGTCAATATATAGTCGTGGTGGAAGGGGTGCAAAAGAAAATGATCTATGTGTGGGTAGGACAATTGGGAGTGAATCTCTACTAGTGGAAGAGGAAGACACTAATTATTCTTGATTTACTTGAGGTAATTATGTTGATAGGTTAAATCTACCCATGCCTAATTACATATCAAAAAAAATTTACAATATGTTAAAAGTATACATTAAAACTTAATGGAACCAATTTGAATATATATGAATGTATGTTACTTGTGGGACTAGAAGAAAGAACCATGACTGAATATTCATCAACAACACAGAAATAAAATAGCGATGGTTGATCCCCAAAGGGAGTTGATGTGGAAAAATAATTTATTATTTACCACATATGCTTCATGTCATTTTATTATAATAATGTTACTAAAATGGGATTTTATTAATAAATTATATATAATGTTTTAATTTTAGTTAAATCAAATATTCAATGACTAACTAGTTAAATTTAAATTTTAATCTTTAAATATATTAGTATTATAACCTAGAACTTTTAAATATAATTTTATCATAATTTTCCAAATTCAATGATGAATTTTTAATAAAAAAACATTTTTTATAATAATTTTAATGAATCATTAATATTTAAATTTTTAAAATCATTTCCTTAAAATTCTAGGAATTAATTAAATTATTAAATAATTTGATGGAGAATTTTATTGAAAAAAATAATAGAATAGTTTTTATTTGGAATTTTCAATGGAATTATGTAGTAATGGGATATTAAATTTATTAAATTAATGCTGACATGAAATTTATAGTTAAATTTTTTTTGGCATAGGATTAAATTAGTTTTTTGAATCACCTATGAAAGAATAATATTACAATTTTTCCTTGGATGTATATATGAAGAAGGCTCATGTGTAAGATTAATTTCTGAAGGATACTTAATATTTTTCTCCATTAAAATTGGAGATATTTCCCTGATACGTAAGATTAATGTTTTACTAAATACTAATATACAAATAAATCTAGGTGATGTGTGAAAATAAAAATGGAAATAAATTACTAATGTAAGAGTATGTTTATGAACTCACTAGTGAAAACCAATCAAGCTCAGTATTATTTTATTATAATTATACTCAACTAAAGGAAAAGTGTGTTGAAAAACAAATCCTAACATAATGATCAGTCATTTATGAACCATAGATCTAGAAATAAGGGTTAAACTGAGATTCAAATATGGTAGATAATTTGGATAAACATAAGAGCAATGATGATTGAGACTCAAATGGATAGATCAAAAGAATTTTGACTAAAATTTTGTGAATTTGGTGTATTGTTAATGATAAAAACCTATGATAGTGAAGTGGACTTATGATAAAGTTTAGTAAAACAAATAAATGGTTGAATAGAAATAAATCATTGATTAAAAACTCATCCAGTATTAGGGAAATAAATTTGAGATATTTATACGATTGAGGATGGTTTGGAAAAGTTTTTAGAGAGTGAAGAATAAGAGGAAGGGGATAATTCATTATATATGAAATAAGTTCCACCACATCATGTTAACACTACCCATGTTTTCTATGTTTGAGTTGGTTCCCTAGAACTAACTAGATTTATAGTTTTTATTAATTGGATATAAATGTGTGTGTGTGTATATATATATATTTAATCTTATAATGTATTTATTATTCTACCAAAAGGGTTTGGAAAAAACCATTTATTAATAAAAGAAAAGGGAAAAAACCCCCTTTTGATATTGATAAGGGAAAACCCATTACAAACCCATAGGCCCGAAGGGGTTATACCCAATAAAAACAACATAAATAACTAATTAGAATGGCCCGAGAGACATGTTTTAATGGTGGGGATCCCAATAGAAAAAATTAATTACATAACCAAAACACAAACACACAAAAAGCCTGCTGAACTTGTGTTAGTTGTGTGACAGGTTTCTTACGAACCATCACCAATCCGACAACTGAACTTACAATTGTCGCACGAAAAGTCTTTCATGAACTCCATCAAAGAATCCCTCAACTCACCACACCAGACAATGATCCTAACATCACACGAATGATGTTGTCTGATCCCATGTGTGAAAACCATAGAATCCTCACCAAACACTAAGTCTTGATCTGACGCCCACCTCCACCACTGAGAAGGTTGTGACCACCACCACAGCCAAATATGAGGCCCTCATTGGTTCACATCCATGTCGCCATGTCCCTTAATTCCACCAAAGGAATGCAGACCTCGCCAAGGTTTCAAGACCTTCAGTACACCATAAAGGCCACTAGATTTGAAGATATGTTCAAATCAATCCTAAAAAAGATGCACTACAACCATATCTGATCCAGAAAACCAGAAATACACTACTATCCATAAATCTATACCTTCTCCTCCAACTCCAATTTCCTCCACTATAACCAATTTAGACCGAGCCTCCATGGTGGTGAAGCTGCCTCAGATGCATATCTGAACCACCCACAGAAATGAAGTCGAAATGCCTTTTAGAGAGGAAGCTCCACCACTGAGAACCTAGAAATTGTATTATTATATTCCTAAATAAATATTAATTAGTGTAGATAAAAAATAAAACATGACACATTTTTTCTAATTATTAATTATTGGGGGATCATGGCAATTGATACATATTCTCAAAAAGTTCACACATGTGGATCTCCAACAATAGTGGTCATGAGGAAAAAACCAAGAATATAAATTCAATATGTTTTATGTATCATTTTATTTTCTTATATGTCAATATGTGTATTGATACTTACACGTGATATCACTATTCATTCATATCATTGGTCATGTAATTTGATGTTTGAACGAAACCCATTATGTTATATCCTCAAGGTAAGGTATCATGATTTGGGTACATCATAAGTGATATGAAATTTATTGAATGATCAAGAAAGTATTTTTCCCTTAAATATTAATGGAATAATATATTATTGGCCTTTCCATTGAAATAGTATTGTCTATCAAAATACACGGTCATGGTAGTTTATATACTAGTTCTTTTTTAATGTCAATGAAAGATAAATCAAGATTATAGGGTGATGGAACAAGTATGCATCCTTCTTACTGAGATATCGATTAATAAAGGGATTATATTACATACCTGTATTTATAAAAATGTTTTGATAGGTTCCACACAAACATATTTCTCTATTTGAGACTTATTGTATTACTAGAGTTTGATCTTTTTCTTTTGGTAAATTAAAAACATTACCCTTGAGAAATGGTGATAAAGGGTTACACACTAATTGTATAAAAAATATCATTGAAATATATTGAATTTAAGTTTAAGAATAAATTTATTCTAGATTAGAGGAATAATATTTAATTAGGTAAAATTTGATCATAGAAATATAATCACATGATATTTAAATTTAGAATATATGAGTTGAACTTTAGTGATGATCCAATCGATGAAATTTCTAGGCATGTTCATCTATTTATATAGATATATTTATTGATTTTAATGAAAAAAAATTATCCAACCACCTAGTGTTTTAACTCAATCCTAAAACCCTTAATTATTATCAAGGAAATAATATTTAAATTTGTTAATATTAAAAAATTATTGAAATAATTTCATGCTTCAGTTTTTTGGTATTGATGTTTATATTTTTTGGTCTAATTGTTGAGAAAACTAATTAATCTGACATCATGTGGCCAAGAAAAAGATGAAAAAAATTAATAACATATGAATGACTCAGTGATAGTTTCCAAGGTTGTTGATTGCCTAAAATTATTAAATAAAATGAAATAGAAAAGTAAATTCCATGTGATGTGTTTTCTATACACTAAGAACATATTGTTATATTTTATGTGTATTGTGCGGTGAATACATGATGTCAATACACACTGCGTACTAACAGACTCCATGGTATACATGTTAAAATCAACTAGCTATCACATAAGGACTGATTGAACATTTTGTAACAACATACAAGGTACAAATTACTTATTTGTGTCATTTTTTTGAATAATAATAATTTTTATTACTCACCACATATTATATACCAAGAAAGATGTGGCATGACCTGACTATAAGACATATAGATAGAATACATTCCATGTGACACATGTAACTCCACACAGGGTATATATTGATTAATTTTTGACTTTTGTGTAGATCAACACACTTTCTCATTACAAATCTTGTATTTAATTATAAAATATGATGTGTAATTATCTGTTACACATCATGAACTACACATAGTTTTCAAATGGCACACATCACATGCATTAATGGTGTGTCATGACATCCTTCACACTATGAAGACTATATGGTTTGATTATGTGGTACAATAAACCAAGTATGCATCGACACTATTTGGAGTTACATGTCATACAGTACTCTATAAATGAACTGGACATCGTGTGATACATTAAATTCATGTAAATAGAATTAATGATATATAGGCATCACATTTCATTTTATCTCTAATGTTCTCATCATGTACTTAATTTTTTTAAATAAAAAAATTCTTTAATTTATTTGATAATAATTAATGGTGATTTTTATAAATCTCCCAAACCATAAATTAATAGTTATTTAAGATAAATAATTAATTTATTTGTTAATTTATTGATTGAAATTAATTTAAATTAAATTTAATGGTTTTATATGTATACTAGAAATACTAAATGTTGTTACGTTTGTATATTCAGAATGATCCAGATCCTTGAACAACATAAGTATGATTTTTTATTTATTTAATTAAATAAACTATTATATGATTTATTATGTGATAAAAATTATTTAATTAAATATGTTGTTCTCATAATTATACCTCCCTCCCTTATTATGTATAATAATGTGTATATGAGGTTTATTAATGTAACCATAAACCCCATAGTACCACTTACTTGCATGTGAGTGTGCATTTTTAAAGGATGGAGTTCACACTTAGAGGATAAAGTTCATGAACCAAGAATAGGTGAATCCAAATAAGGTGGTACATGAGAGAATGGTGGATACTAAAAGTCATGTCATGTTATAGATCAAGGAGTTATTCCCAAAAGGGTCAATGTTCAATAGTCGATAATCCAACCAGTAGATAAAGCTCATGATCATTTCAAATTATTATTTTACATTATCATGAAATGATATTTTATTTTTTTATGTATTTCATTGTTTATTTGGAAGATTAAATGTGATAAAATCTTATAAGTTAGTTAATTATAATTCTTTGATAATATAAAAAAGTGTATGAGATATATTTTATTGGGTATAGTTAATTACATAGGTAATTTCCCAGATAAAGAAATTAACTTGTATACTGAGGATAAAGCAATATATCGTATATATGTAAAAATAATATACATTAATTATTTTATCACATATGGATAATTATATATGTAAGTCCTGTATAAAATTAAAAATCATCTGAAGTATAAAATGTTTCATATTTATGTTTATGTTAACAAAAATACTTCAATATAAAATAATCATACTTAAAATTAATTTCACCAATTTAGTTAGAATGCAACCATAGTTAAAAGTACTAGATTAGACATCATTAGGGAAATTTAAATTATCAAATAAATCAAATGATTTATTGTCATCAACTTGAACAAGTTAGCATTAGGAGAAATTTCCATATCATTTTTTATGTATCTTGAAGTCATGTTTTGAAAAAACATGAGTATAAAATTTCATAGTTAGGGTATCCAATAAATATATCCTAGAGAAATTATTTAATATAGATTGAAAGAATATATCCTCCATAAATACCTTTGAATAATTTAATAAGTCAATTTTCATAGTTATTAGAATGGAAATATGCTTCCATACCATTAGAATATCTGAGTGACTAGATATTCAGAATCTAGTGTCATGGGATGTTGGGATGTGATAAAATAGTCGGAGGAGTAATTAAATAATTAATTATGTCATAAAATGTAATAAAGACAAATTACTAAAATACTATCTTATATTTTTGTATATAATAAAAATACACACCACAAATTAACTATCATTTTGATGAATATTTGAGAAAGATAATATATTAAACAGTAAAATCATATCACCGTGGTACGAGATCTTATGAATTACATTTTGTGAAGAAAGTAATTAACGAGTATCAGAGTCCTTTATTCCCACCAATCCTTAAAAATAGACTTCTGATAACAAGAAGGATGTTTTATAAAAACATATATAACATTAATTGGATGGTCAATGCCTCATGTTATCATCAATGTCTAGAGAGTCTCAAATTATTCATTAAGATATAGATTCTTTTGCAATGTTGTCTCATCTCCATGATCATTAATACGAGAAAGAAAAACACTAAAGATTTGGAATCTAAAAGGAAATATTTATGTGTATGTTAAGAGGAGGAGTCCATGTCAAGATTCTTGTAATCAAAATGACTGGATATATTGAGGATTTAGATATTTATGGATTCAAACAAATCAAATAAGTATACATAAAATTCATCATATCCTCTCTTCCAAAAACATCATCAATCATGATTGTTAATTTTAATAACAACAATATAAATAAGTCACTTACAAATATTTTAAATTTTATTCATAAACCAGATAAAGACCTTATTTTTAATAAATTTTTATTCTTTTTAGTGAACTAAAGTAAATTCAATGTAAAAATATCAATGGTCAAATCTAATACAAAGGAACTATTGTAACACCATTTAAATAAGGGAAATATTTGTAGGGAGGATAATGAGTACGACTTTTATTCATGTGGAAAAAAGGATCACTACATTATGAATTTTCCCTTAATGAAGATGTATGGGAAAGAATAAAGTATATTATTTAGTGTAATTTTTAATTTTTACTAATTTGGTATTAGATATAATTTTTGGTTCACACATGTGTATCCAAATATAATGACCATGTATATTTGGAAATATTAAAAAAATGTGAGATGCATCTTGAAGCTTATAATGGAGTCAAATTAGTTGTACAGGTTATATAATAATAGGTATGATTATTATTTTCTACACAAAAATAATTAATTTATGAATTCTATGAGAAAAATAAATGAACACAAACACCCAATGAGGATCTGATGGGAGAACGCAATAAGAATTCAATGGGGGATTTTAGTAATAAAGATTGAGAAACTAACCTCTAACAATATTCACACACTCAGGGGGAGGGGATCCTAAACTAGTAAAGGATAAAAACATCTCATCATGAGTGTACCGTGAAGATAGAAAATCTTACACCTTATTTCCCTATCCCCATGTGTGGTGAACGCTTGTCTGGTTGTTGATGAGAAGTCTGAAGCTTCAGATATTATAATATATGGACCAGGGAGTGGTGTTGAGGTTATTGAGAGAGCTGTAAATAAATTTGGTATCTATTTCAATGTCTGTGAAAGTGATTCTATTGGCATTATAGAACTAGAGAACCTATAATAAGGCCCAATCCTCTACCTGAAGTGAATACCCACTTCCAATGTTGGTGCTGAAATAAATAATCACATTGCCTCTTAGGTCCTGCACAACACTACCCCTACATTGCACCCATGATACATGGACCAATGATTTCAAGATTAATCCCATAAATTGGAGGGTGCCAACAAATACATCACCCCTTATTACTATGTGATTTAGCAGTGTGGGGCTGGTTATTGAACTACTGCAAGAATCTCAATGATGGAGTTTCATTCCATTTTTTTAAAAGCAATCCCATATTAGAAATTAACCATTGTGTTCTAGTGAGTAGAGTCATTCTTGTGCATGAGATTCAAACCAATCGTGGTTTGTTCTAACACTCACAAATACCCTAGAAGCTATTAGATAGGATGATGTTTTTTTCACACATGAGCCTCAAGCCAGTTGGTGAGGACTCTTTAAGCAACCAGGAGACCCGAGATCAAATCCAAGAGGAGGCTAATTTTTGAGGTATTGTAGCAGTACTGTAGCAGGGACTGTGCAGTACTATAGTAGGTACTATAGTGAGAACTATAGCAGGAACTATTTGACATTGTAGAAGTTGGGAATATTCCCTTTTTTTGGCCTTTAGGGCACCGATTTGGTCCCCGAGTCTTTTAAGGCCTTCAGTCCACCCAGGCATTTGGGTGAGTCAGGCCTTCAGGCCACCTTATGTGGAGATGCAAACTAGAAAACCTACAAGGAACAAGCTTTAGAAGGACGATGAGAAACGATCATTCACCATAGTAGAAGCTAAATGGATTTCAAGAATGAGAGGGTATGGCACCTTCCATCGTGATAAGCCTATGCCTACACGGGAAAGCCTAGACGATTATCCATGCGATGGTGGAGAGCTGATTTCATGATGAAGATGCTGGGGAGGAGTAGTTCCAAGTAATTAGTCTGGGTTATTAGTAAGGTTTGAAGCCTAAGATAAATGAATTCATATAAGGCCTATGAGCCATGTAATATTTATGCCTATAGGCCTTCTAAATCTTCCACCTCACCCCTAAAATGGTGGATTATCAAAAATAAAAAATCAATAAAAAATGAAGGGGTTCGGGCCATTAGAGTATGATGTTTTTCTCTTATATCTCTACATTATCTTTCCCCACCCCATGGAAGCATATTTGATGGAATAAATCACATTCATGAACATATGATGGAAGGTAAATGAAATCACTCACTACATCCCAGACTATAGTATCCCATCCACTTTCATAAAATTGATGATTTTTTCATTCGATTTAGGGAAGAGGCATAATTCTTGGTTACTATAGATGTACTATAGCAACACAGTAACAAACATTGTAGCAGGTACTATTCAGAACTGTAGTAGCCGAAACAATTCATCTTCAGGCCACCAGTTTGGGCATAATATTCTTAAGGCCTTTCAGCCACCCAGTCCTTCGGTTCAGTAAGGCTTCTGGTCCACCTTAAGGACTTTAGGCTACCTCATGGCCTTCTGGCCACCTGATGTTTAGATGATTGAGAATGATTCTACAAGGAACCAGCCCCAGAAGAGGATTCAGATCAAGGAACATGCACCATAGTTGAGATAACAAATTTGGAATAATGGGAGGGTATGCCATTTTCCATTGTTACCAGGACTGTGCTCCTATGCATAGGACAACAATCCTTACAATCCATACAAAGGTGAAAAGATAATCATGATACAGATCCTGGGAAGGGGTATTTTCAAGTAGTCATACTCTGTAATGAATAAATTCCATTAAGACCTTCAGGTCCTGTAATGTCATGGGTTCCCATTAAACACATAAAAATGGATTATCAAAAATAAATAAAAAATTATGGCCTTTGGGAGATTTATGTAGGTGACAACACATGAATTTTATGACTACAATATTCACTTTATTCCTTACCTCATTATTAGTGGGAATCATGTGATTCCTGATATGCCAAAGAAGAAAATTATACCTTAGAGGAATATATTTACACCAAAGAGAGTTTCCCCATGTATCTCGCATGAGGTTATCAGATAATAAATATAATTATGCCTTGTCCAAGTAGGAACCTGATGCGGAGGCCTTAAAGACACAAAGGTACAACTCATCTGAGAGAGTAATGAGTTGGAACATTTCATGTTTCTCCTTGTTGAGGATATCTTGGGTGAAATAAGGATAACTGTAGGCTGAAAGAAATGAAATATCTGGGTTTGGGCATCATGAGAATCCTAACATGCTTCCCACCCATTTATTATGCTAGAAACTGATTTCCCTAACCTATAATCCACCATACATTTTGTTGAAGTCCCAGAATGTTCCTTTGGATGGTTTTACATAAATAAATGGAGATTCTTCTCTTTAGACCCATATTTACCCTAAATTTTCCCATAATAAACTTTTCCTATAGATTACACCTTTCCATCAATTACTGGAAGATGAGCGTGCAAACAGTGCATTAAGCTAGTGCCACTTCACAACCTGATACCACCTTCTTCAGTTGGCAAGGCCATTCTTGACTAGGACGCCTAATGATATCTTCCATCCTAATGTGAATCCCAAATAAAGGAAATCAAGAGTTTCTTGATGATCCTAATAACTAACTTTATAACTTTTAGAACTAAAATCACATTCATGGGAATAGAGGAGAGAACGTTGTGTACATGGGTTATCATCCCTCTTAAAGAGAGGAAGTTATTTTTCTAGTAATTTATCCGAGGAGACATTTTATCAAAACAATTATCCAGATGCCTGATCTAAAGCCTTCCCACCATGATTGGGGCACATAAATATTCAATTAGAATACATCTTCTCAGAATTCCCATGTTTAATTCAAATTTGTGAACACACTGCACCAAGTATTGCCTTGAAATGTAGAGGCTGATCTTATATCGATTAATGAGTTAACCGATCCATTAACATCACTCAAATAGAGTGGTATTTATATTATTTTTAGTCAAAACCCTTAATTATATATCATAATTATTTATAAGAAAAAATAACCAAATCAATTCTTCTTCTACATAGCTTTTAAAATTAGTCCACATTTATTTATCTTGACATTTTCTTATAGAATATTGGGGTGCATGCTCATACTTCATCAATTTTACAAATGATTCCTATAGATATGGATTTATCTACTACAAGATGTATAAGTTTAATTACTTTGAGAAATTTATGGGAATAATTAAATATATAATATAATTGGCAATGAGATAAATAGGAACAACTAAGACAGAGGAAGGGAATATCGTGGACAATAATTCTTCAAATATCTATACAAGTTTGGGGTTTATCTCAAATCACTCATACTTATACACTATAGTGCAATGGTGTATATAAAATTAGGACACATTATGTTTTAGACATTGTTAAATTGATCACGATCTATGAAAATATTTTATTATCCTTTTAGGGATATATGTTATAATAATCGAAATACACACTAAATTGAGTTCCATCTGATGTGTAAATAGAAATAAAATATAATTTATGGTACAGAAAGAAATATATTTTCTCAAATATATTTGCGTGGGGATATGAAACAATTGTTATGAGTATTTATAATAATAAATATTCATCTCATGGAATAAAATATATATTTTTAGAATATATTTAAATAAAGGATAATATATATATGATCCCTAAAATAGAAAATTAATTATAGAAATATATTCCATAGTTTTATATAATTGAGAAAATATCCAATGGAGATAGTCTGACCAGGATAGAAAAATTTGAAGTCCAGGAATAGGATACCAAATATTTCATACATGAACAAATTTCTAAAACCCTATGGATGAAATTATTCCAAAGACACAAGTGTTGTGTAGAATTTCTAGAGAGGTTAATGAAATAAAGAGCTATGGTTTTATTCTCATTGAGGATGGTAACACATTATTAATTTGGGAAAAATGAACCTATATCTTATAATAAATTACTAATAAACTCAACAGTTTCAAAGTTTAAATAATTTTGGAATTGTAAAATGGATTCCATATACAAAAAAAGGATTTTATTAGATTATCCAATTGATGTAAAAAAATTCGGTGTAAAAGGGTATTGAATAAGAAACTATTCAAGGATGCTAAATTTAGTAGTCATGAGGAATAATTGGTTTCTAATGGTTTGAAACAATATAAGGATGAAACTATGACTAAATATTTTAACCAATTATAATGCTATAATCCATTATAATTCTACATTCCATTGCAACATTACATGGTAATTAAATTTGTAAAATAGATTTAAAGACTACATTACTTAATGAAAATCCTATAGGAGATGTCTATATGACATAATCAGAAGGGCTTGTGACAGGAAAGGATGATAATAATGTGTAAAAGTTGTAGAGATCAATTGACAAGTTTAATAAAGCATCACGATCATGTAATATTGATTTTGATGAATCTATAACAAATTTAGAGTTCATTGGAATTAATGGGAACCATATTTCTAAATTAGGTTTAGTGGGAGTGATATGATTTTCCTTGTGATAAATGTTGTTGATATATCACTAATGGGAAATGATATACCAGTCTTATAGTCAGTTAAGACATGGTTGAATAAATCCACCCTCATGAAGGAATTAGGAAAACTGGCCTATATTATATTGATAAAAATCCCTCAAGATAGATCTAAAGGGGGTTTTAGACTAATTAAAGGTTCACATATTCATAGGGTTTTGAAAATATAAAATATAAAAGTAAATATTTTTTTTTGTGTCACATGGTAAACATATACAGATTAAAATGTGTCCTTAAACACTAGGAGATATATGGGTGGTTAGAACCCCTTATGCATCCATGATTGGATATGTAATTTATTACACGCATTCTGCCAAGATTGGTTTTGTTTTTTGTTTGGATCATGGTAGTGAGATATAAAGAAGATCCATGATAGCCACATTGGTCTATTATAATGTATATCTGAAATTATGTTATCCTAAAAAATAATATTTTCTTAATTTATAGAGGATATGATGAACTAATCAGGGGAAGATACGCATATATTAGTTTCTAAATATATCAAAATGATCAAAAATCACAATTGGGATGTGTGTTTTGCCTAAATATATTAGTTTTTATTTGTAAGTGTTACAATATCTAGTTATTACATATTATATAGAATAATTTGAGTATATTTCATCCTTCGATGTTGTTACTGAAGTAGTATGGGAACCTAACATTTTATAGGATCTTGGTGTTGTACTCAGTAGTTCAGAACAAATTAATGTGTATTGTGATAATACTTCAATATTTGTTCTCACAAATAATTCCATATCACACAGTTTTCCAAACCATGTTCTATATGGCATGACATCCTCATTGAGAAAGGGGTTCCCATAGTATTTACCTACATGGTTTACAAACCATCTGAATACTATGCGAAGAGACACTATCCATATAACGACCCATACTTTAAATACATTATTATTACTTCAGAATTTAAGCACACTTACTACAATATATAATAAAACCATGAAAGGACCATATAGGTATAGTGTCTTTAGAAACTGGAAAACATAAACAACTGGTTCATAAATCATCTACATTGTCTCCCTTTTATTTTATCATATCTAGAGGCCCTTTTGGCATATCATACTTAATATCCTTCTTCCTGGCCTGATGAAAAGAAAAAACCCAACAAGGGTGAGCTCAAATTCTCAGTAAGGGTAAACAAAAGAAATATCATTCGTATCATATTAATAAGAAGATAACATTTTGAAAATCTAAACCTACAAAAGAGACCATAATATCATAACATGGGATAAATCATAATAGTGAAATGTAATCCCAATTATCATAACATAAAACATGAAACTTTGTGGAATACACACATAATCATAGAGAATCATTTCTCAGTAGTCAAGACTCATTGCCAAGACTATCTTAGTGGACAAAGTCCATTTCTGAACCGAGTTCACTCCTCGTTTCAGTCCTATTTCACTGAACCGGTTTAACATGTTGTTCCAGCCATGTCTATCTCATGAGATATAAATTTTTACCCAATGCATTGGAGGGAGATATAGGTCCCACCCATCTCATGATGAAACCATTCTTTTGTGTTCCACAAAATCATAAATCATACATCATAGCATAACCCATGTAATAAAAATGGGAATCGTAAACATCATGCCATCATAACATAATCCATATAAGATAAACAGACATCATATAAATAATTCCATCATATCATAATCAAATAAATGTAAAAATAAGGATAGAAACATAACCCTATATTATCTTAGATGGAAAATAATTTTGATAAAAAACTTGAACTCCATTGTTGAGGAAAATATCCTTTCTACTTCAAAAACATTTTCCTTTATTAAAATGTCATATAATTATAAAATAAAACAATTTGATAAAAAATAAACTTGAAAAATTGTAAAGTAATCTTCATGGAAAAAATGTTCTAAAAATCCATTCATGCCGTATAAGTTAAAAAAAAGACATTCTTCTTGTACATTGGCCGGAAAAGTCAAAAAGTACCTCGTACGAAAAATGAAAAAAGCTTCCATTCGTATCTTTTAAAAAAAATCACCGAAGGGTAAAATTGGATTTAAACAATTTTAGGTGGATGGAAATAATATTACATATTGAGGAAACATGGATGTGGATGATAAATATTCCCTATTAAATTCTGAAGTATAAACAATCTCGGATAAAAACGAGATTGTGAGATTTTCCCTTACCTTAGGTCTGATTTTCTTCGTACCTGTCCAAACCTCCTGTATAATGTTTTAAATAATGTTATTGAATTATTCCAGAATCGTACTCATTGTATTATATTATATATGGTCATATTCTTAGCTTCTTATTAGTAATATTTCATTGTTACTTGTTATTCGGGTGTTTATTGCCTTTTGTTCGTATGCGTGTTTTGTTGAATAAATTCTTATTCTTCTTTTAGGTTATAGATACCTCATTTCCAGAATGTTATTAGTGTAATATATATCATATTTATTCATTCAATTAATTTATATAATCTTTATGTAATGAAGATCATGTAGAACGAGTCGCAACACATCTTGGAGACGGTAGGCCATACATACGCAGGAGCGATGATATCGTTCGCATGATCATAGAATTTTATTAAAGTGTATGTATACTATTTCTAAATCAATTTCACTTTACAAGAATCATATACAGTTATTCTTTACACAATTATAACCATCCAAATATGGTGGTGGTGGAAAACTGATTTTACCACGACGTGGAGACGCTATTCCATATGTACGCATGCGCGGTGATTTCGTTTTCCGTAGGATGGATAGAAGGTGAAATAGGGTTGTTTCATATTTATAATAACATATCAGTATATGAGTGATACTGATGTTATTACTTCATAATGAAACAACTAAAGAAGAATAATTAGAAGAAGAAATAAATTTGAAAGAATCGGTAACAGATATTACCTCTTCTTCGACATGTCTCTTTGAACTCTCCTCTTAGGGCACTAACAGTGGTCTTTGAAGAAGACCAGGACCTCTAGGATTTTCCTAGGGAATTGGAGAAGATAAATTGTCTGGGTTTGTCTAAGCATGAAGTCTCAAGGTGCTGTGATGAGGAGAGGGAGGAGGTGCCCTTTTATAAGGGAGGAGAGGGGCACATAGGAAAAACATAAAATATTATTTTATTATAAAGTCATATTCAGTTTTTAATAGTGCCAAATTGATATATTTAGAATTTAAGGTGGGGATGGGTCGAAATAATCTCATAAAATATATTTTAGACAAGTTTAGTTTTCTATTTTAACCTTATCATTTAGATTTAACTCAAAGTTATATAATTTAACTTTTACCGTGTCTTCTTGTTTTCTTACAATATATGGTTAATAAACTTACTATAACAACCCAAACGAACCCCAAGTTGATTATTATTAATAAATATAACCTTATCTATGTGATTTGGCATAAAATTATATTTTTAATAATAAAATAAAAATTAATAATATAATATTGTTTTTAAAAAACTATTTTATTTCAATTTTGACACTATTTGGTAATTGATTTTTGTGATAATCATAAAAGCATTATTAGTTAGAAAAAAGTTAATTAAATCAATAAAAACTTGTCATATTAACCTAGAAAATTATTTTAATTCAAAAAAGTCTCAAATTACATTTATTTGGGTATTTATAACATCAATTATGTTAATATTTCATTAATAAGATAATTACTACATCATCATTGAGTCATAAATAAATTAAATTATTTAATGTCTAAAAATTATAAATAAAATACCATTATGTAGGAAATATTTTATCTTTCTAATGAATATTTATTTTCTAATTTATCTTATGTATAACCCTATATTAAAAATGATTTAGTTATTAAACTTTGATTTTAACTATTTTAACCCTTCTTTAAACAAATTAATAATAAATGTCCTAATCAAATCCAAGTGGACCTAAATGGTCTTATTTTATTCATAAGGTTGTTTTTTTGTCGAATTACACTTATCCAATAGAATTAAGACATGTGTTAGGGTAATAATAATAGCATTTTTACCCTTAATTACCCTATTTAATTTTAACCGTGGTAAATAAAGGTTAAAAGTTACTATTCACCAAAAATTATTTTCATCTCATTAAACCAAATTTTAGTCCTTGATATTTACCGTGTCTCTCGGATTTTCGAAATTCCACTGACAGAAGTGGTAAAATTATGTTTCATGTAAATTTCCAAACTCTCCTAAGATGTGGGTAAAAGACAGTGAAAAGTTCAGTAAAATTTTTATATATCCAAAATTATTATAAAATGACTCCAATGAATTAAATTGAACTGATATAGTTATTATGTATCAATTTTGACCTAAAATAAATTTAAATAAAATAAATAATTATTTAAATAAAAAGTCTGTTTTTTTAATAATAACCCAGTGTTTTCACTATTCATCAAAAATTAAAAGTTTTCAGAAAAATACCAAAATGTCACCATAGGATAATTTCGATATTCTCAATCCAAAAATGAAGTCCATTTTGAAAAATAAAATTTCAAAAGGTGGGTATTAGTATTCATAACAGTTAGTTTTAATAATATTTTAATAGCATATCGTTGTTTAGTGAAACTCGGTATTGCGTACAACACAAGCTATCATGGAAGGTCGTGACTGTGTGAAAAGGAAGCCAATCTAGTGTTGTGTGTAGTGAACGATTCTTTTGATGATGTATATAACATAAAAACAAAATATTTCTCATCAAAATATTGGGTGTTACATTCTACCCCCCTTCAAATGAATTTCACCCTCGAAATTCGTCACTTTATATCAAACAGATGAGGATACCTCTCCCTCATCATATCCTCAAGCTCCAATGTAGCTTCTTCTAATTGGTGGTTCCTCCATAAAACATTCACCAAGTGAGTGGTCTTGTTCCTTAGAACTTTTTCGCTAAGATCCAGAATCTCTATCGGTTGTTCGTCATAAGAATGATCTTGCTCCAGCGGTACAACTTCTGAGCTTAGTACATGTGGAGGATCATGTATGTACTTTCTCAAGAGCGATACATGGAACACATAATGAACATGAGAGAGATTCGGTGGAAGTGCCAATTGGTAATCTACCTTCCCAACACGATCCAATATTTCTAAAGGACCGATATACCTAGGACTCAGCTTTCCCTTCTTTCCAAATCTCATTCCTCTCTTCCAAGGAGATATTCGTAAAAACACTTTATCACCCACTTCAAACTCTAGGACTTTTCTTCGATAATTGGCATAAATTTTGTGTCGACTCTGATATTCTCTTATGTGTTTTTGAATAGATCATACATTTTCTGCCATCTCATCAACAAGATCATGTCCTAATAGATTTCTTTCCCCAACTTCATCCTAGTAAGTTGGAGTCATGTATTTCTTTCCATAGAGATCTTCATAAGTATCTATCTGAATACTGGAGTGAAAGATATTATTATATGAAAATTCCACCAAAGGTAGGTGTTGATCCCAACCACCTTTGAAATCCATATAGCAAGATCTTAACATATCTTCTAGTGTTTGAATTGTTATCTCAGACTGACTATCTGTCTGAGGATGATATGCAGTGCTGAAACTCAACTCTGTATCCAGAGTATGCTAGAGACTTTGCCAGAACTTTGTGGTAAACCTCAGATCCCGATCAGATATAATGGAAAGTGGTACACCATGCAATCTTACCACATTATTTACATATATCCGGGAAAGCTGATCTACATTGAAATCTTTTATAATAGTAATGAAGTGTGCAGACTTTGTTAGACGATCAACTATGACCCAGTTAGCATTATTACCTTTGGATGTTTTAGGATGTCTGGTGACAAAGTCCGTAGTGATGTTTTCCCATTTCCATTCGGGTATGGGTAATGGTTGTAACATCCCCTTAGACTTCTTTCTCTCTGCTTTAACATTCTAACAAACCAAGCATCAAGAGATATATTCAGCACCATCTCTTTTCATGCCATCCCACCAGAAGTACTCTTTCAGGTCCCTATACATCTGTGTGCTTCTATGATGAATAGAGAATGAAGAAATATGAGCCTCATCCAGCAGCTCCTTCTTTAATTCGGGGATGGGAGGAACACAAACCTGATTCCTGAACTTTATTATCCCCTCACAATCGAGGTTGAATTCAGGAACATTTTTCACCTTCTTTTGTAACTCTAAATCTTCTTTCAATGCCTCTTTAATCATCGCATGTATAGATGGTTGAAAATTCATTTGATAAACATATGATCTTTCCCCTTCCATTATAATTCCAAGATCCATCCTTTGTAAATCTATAAATATTGTATCTTTTGTGATCCTCATCATGGATAAACTAGAATGGTCTTGTCGACTTAATGCGTCTACCACCTTGTTTGCTTTCCTAGGGTGATAATGAATTGAGCAGTCGTAATCCTTAATCAGCTCCAACCATCTTCTTTGGTGCAAATTCAGCTCCTTTTGTGTGAAAATATACTTCAAACATTTATGATCTGTATAAATATCACACCTTTCACCATAAAGATAATGCCTCCAAATCTTTAATGCAAAGATTACCGCAGCTAACTCCAAATCATAAGTTTGGTAATTTTGCTCATAGATTTTCAACTATCGTGAGACATAAGCTATCACGATATCATTTTTCATGAGAACACACCCTATCCCCTTCTTGGATTCATCACTATAGATCATAAACCTTTCTCCACTAAATGGAAGTGTGAGAATAGGTGCACTGGAAAACCAAATTTTTAACTCCTTGAAATTCTCTTCACATTTTTCTGTCCACATGATCTTAACTCCTTCTCAAGTCAACATGGTGAGTGGATTAGATAATTGTGAAAAATCTTTCACAAAACGTCGATAATATCTAGCCAAACCAATAAAACATTGGATCTTAGTTACTATTGTTAGTCTCGACCATCTTTTGATAACCTCTATTTTTTCTAGATCCATAGATATCCCCTCTTTTGAGATTATGGGACCCAAAAATAACACTTGGTAAATTTTGGCATAAAGCTTCTACTTTTCTCAGGGTCTTCAATAAAATTATCAAGTGATCTTCATGTTCTTACTTGCTCTTTGAATAGAAAAAGAATATCATCTATAAAGAATACCACAAACTGATCAAGATAGTCTCTAAAGACTCTATTCATTAGATCCATGAAGATAGCAGGAGCATTAGTAAGACCAAATGGAATCACTATAAATTCACAGTGTTCATACCTTGTACGGAAATCCGTCTTTGGTATATCCTCTCTTTTGACCCTTAATTGATGATACCCTGAACAAAGATCAATCATGGAAAGTATTGAGCTCCACGTAGTTGGTCAAATAAGTCATCAATGTGCGGGAGAGGATATTTGTTCTTGGTAGTGATCTTGTTAAGTTCTTGGTAATCAATATAGAGTCTCATTGATCCATCTTTCTTCTTAACAAATAGAACTGGTGCTCTCCAAGCTGACACACTAGGGTGTATGAATCCCTTATCAAGATTCTCTTGGAGTTGCTTCCTCAATTCCTGAAACTCAATTGGGGCCATTCTATAAGGTGTCTTTGAAATAGGCAAAGCACCCGGTACGAGTTCTATTGAAAACTCAACTTCACGGTTTGGTGGAAGACCCGGAAATTCCTCCAGAAAGACATCATCAAACTCTCATACAATGGAAATATTCTTAATCATGAGTTTCTCACCAACCATTTGAGATAAATAACCTTCATTTAGTGGAATCAAGACCCCTAAGATGGAAGAAATTTCCACTGGAAGGTTATGTTCATCCTTGCATCGATAGACGATCATAGATTGATCTGGAATATGAAATGCGACACCCCTTATTTGGTAATTGATATGAGCTCCATATAAAGAAAGCCATTCCATACCAAGAATCACATCAAATTCCACTATAGGAAGGAACACAAGATTTTCAGGAAGCACTTTCCCACAAACTCCAATCGGAGAAAAATTGAAAACTTTTGATGCGACTGTTCTTCCATTAGGGGTTATAACAGCTAACTCAACATCTAATGGTTGAGGTAATACATCGATACCCTTAGAAAATTATTTAGAAATAAAAGAGTTGGTGGATCCAGAATCAAATAAAAAATTTTCTACTTTAGAGTGGATGGTAAGTGTACCTTTCACCACTTCGTTATCGTACTCCACATCGCTGATAGAAATTGCATGTGACTTTCCTTTCTCTTTAGCCTTAAGAGTTTGTTGACATCGATCATCATCAAAAACCCATGGACTAGGGAATTTATTAGAATAATGCCCCATTTCCTTGCACTTGTAACATTGAAGTGTAGGAGGTGCACTATGTGTAGCCTTTTCTTTGTTCGCATCACATGACATCTTCTTCCCATCATTGAGGAATTAAAATGCCCGATGATGTTCCTTTCCACATTTGAAACATTTACTTGTCCCTTTAAGACAACTACCTTCATGTTTCATTCCACACTTTGAGCATAAGGTAAAACTCATCTTCTTTTCAGTTTTCTCTTTATATTTTCCTTTGAACTCCATTTTCCTCTTCTTATCAAACGCATATGACTGATGGGTTACTCCAATCTACATCTCAACCTTGAGAGCACATCAAACAATTTCCTCGTAGCTATTGAAGTCCCCTATGGCTAACGCCCTTCAAAGACTTGATTTTAAACCACTAAAGAATCGATCGATCTTACTCTCAGGTTGGATAATAATACCAGAAGTGTACCTTGAAATTCTTGTAATATTTTCTTCATAGGTACCAACAGATTCATCATTCTTTTTAATTAGTTCAAGAAACCCCTTCTCCATCTTTGTTCGAAGAATATGAGGGATGTACTTATTGAAAAATAAGTTCTTGAACTCTTCACATTCCATGGACTCAATTTAATATCTTGGCATCATATTCTTGATAAGATTCCACTATTGTTCAGCTTCACCTTACAAATGATAAACTGTTAAGATGACTTTATCATGTTCAGAACATTGAAGAACTGTAAACATCTTTTCAGTGGTACTGATCCATTGTTCAGCCACTAATGGATCAGTAGACCCGCTGAATGAGGGTGGACGCTGCCTCATGAAGGATTCAACAAAATGTTGCTTCTTCCTTTTCTCATTTGGAAGTCC
Source organism: Viscum album (assembly GCA_963277665.1). Classification (NCBI taxonomy): domain Eukaryota; kingdom Viridiplantae; phylum Streptophyta; class Magnoliopsida; order Santalales; family Viscaceae; genus Viscum; species Viscum album. The sequence goes on along the minus strand of OY728161.1, from coordinate 1,625,792,579 downwards.
TACATGATTAATAGCTTGAGAAATTTGTGTGATCATGGCTACAAGATTTTTCATTCTAGCTCCCATAACGGTTGGTTGCTCAGGGGGACAATCATTGCATTGATCGTCGCATTCCACATTAACACGGTTCCTTCGAGTCCCAGCCATTGACTAAAACTAAGAAACATAGTGTGAGAAACACTAATTATAATAGGAAAACCACATAATCATGAATAAAATTTCACACTTAAGGTCTTATCATAGGTTGTTCATGGCCATTTTTAAAACACTAAGATTGTGTTCTATGCTTAGAACTATCCTTAGGGTTCTTACTAGGGCTTTCGCATCCTAGTTTCCAAAGGTTGACTATACCTTTCCTCTGATACCAAATATAACGACCCATACATTACATACATTATTATTACTTCAGAATTAAAGCACACTTATTACAACATATAACAAAACCATGAAAGGACCGTATAGGTATAGTGTCTTTAGAAACTGTGAAATATAAACAACAGATTCATAAATCATCTACACTGTATCCCTTTTATTTTATCATATCTAGAGCCCCTTTTTGAATAACATACATAATATCCTACTTCCAGACCTGGGGAAAAGAAAACATACAACAAGGGTGAGCTCAAATGCTTAGTAAGGGTAAACAAAGGAAATATCATTCATATCATATTCATAAGAACATATCATCTTGAAAATCTTAACCTCTAAAAGAGATCATAATATCATAACATTGGATAAATCATAATAGTCAAATGTAATCCCAATAATAATAACATAAAACATGAAAATTTGTTGAATACACACATAATCATTGAGAATCATTTCATAGTAGTCAAGACTCATTGCCAAGACTATCTTAGCGGACAAAGTCCATTTTTGATCGGAGTTCACTCTGAATTTTAGTCTTGTTTCACTTAAACGGTTTAACCTTCCATTCCAGACATGTCTATCTCATGAGATATAAATATTTACCCAATGTATTGGAGGGAGATATAGGTTCCACCCATCTCATAATGAAACCATTCTTATGTGTGCCACAAAATCATAAATCATACATCATAGAATAACCCATGTAATAAAAATGGGAATCATAAACATCATGCCATCATAACATAATAAATATAAAATAAAAGGACATCATAAAAATAATTCCATCCTAACATAATCAAATCAATGTAAAAATAGGGATAGAAACAGAACCCTATATTATCTTAGATGGAAAATAATTTTGATAAAACACTTGAACTCCATTCTTAAAGAAAATATCCTTTCTACTTCAAAAACATTTTCCTTTCTTAAAATATCATATTATTCTAAAATAAAATAAGTTTATTAAAAATAAACTTGAAAACATATAAAGTAAGCTTCATGTAAATAATGTTCTAAAAATCTATTCATGCCATATAAGTTAAAAAATAGACATTCTTCTCATACTTTGGCTGGAAAAGTCAAAAAGTACATCGTACGAAAAACGACAAAAGATTCATTTCATATATTTTACTAAAAACTCACTGAAGGGTAAAATTTGATTTAAACAATTTTAAGTGGATGGAAATAATATTACATATTGAGGAAACATGGATGTTGATGATAAATATTCCCCAGTAAATTCTGAAGTATAAACAATCTCGGATAAAAATAAGATTGTGAGATTTTCCCTTACCTTAGGTCTGATTTAATTCGTATGTGTCCAAAACTCCTGTATAATGATTTAAATAATGTTATTGACTTATTCCATAGTCATACTCAATGTTATGATATCATATATGGTCATATTCTTAGCTTTTTATTAGTAATATTTCATTATTACTTATTATTCGGGTGTTTATTGCTTTTTGTTCTTATGCGTGTTTTGTCGATTAAATTTTTATTCTTCTTTTAGGTTATAGATACCTAATTTTCATATTGGTATTAGTGTAATATATATCATATTTATTCATTCCGTTCATTTATATAATCATTATGTAATGAAGATCATGTAGAACGAGTCACATCACATCATGGAGACGGTAGGCCGTACGTACGAACGAGCGATGATATCGTTCCCATGATCATGGTATTTTATTGAAGTGTATGCATCCTATTTAATAATCAATATCAAATTTCAATAATCATATTGATTTATTCTTTACACCATTATACCCATCCAAGTATGGTAGTGGTGGAAAAAATATTACACTGCGGCATGGACACGGTATTCTGTACGTACGCACACGCGGTGATTTTGTTTTCCGTAGGATGGATAGAAGGTGAAATAGGGTTGTTTCATATTTATAATAACATATCAGTATATGAGTGATACTGATGTTATTACTTCATAATTAAACAACTAAATTAGAAGAAGTATAAGAAGAAATAAAGTTGAAAGAATCGGTAACAGATATTACCTCTTCTTCGACACGCCTCTTTGAAACCTCCTCTTAGGGAAATAATATTGGTCTTTTAAGATGACCGGGACCTCTAGGATGTTTCTAGGGAAGTGGAGAATAAAAATTGGTAGGGTTTGGTCGAGAATGAAGTCTCAAAGTGGTGTGAGGAGGAGAGGGAGGATGTGCCCTTTTATAAGGGTGGAGAGGGGCACCTTAGGAAAAACTTAAAATATTATTTTATTATAAAGTAATATTCGGTCTTTAATAGCTCCAAATTGATTTATTTCAAAGATAAGGTGGGTATGGATCAAAATCCTCTCATCCAATAAATTTTAGACAAGTTTAGGTTACTATTTTAACCTTATTATTTAGATTTAACTCTAAGTTAAATAATTTAACTTTTACCATGTCCTCTTGTTTTCTTACACTATATGGTTAATAAAATTACTATAACAAGACAAACTAACCCCAAGTTGTTTATTATTAATATATATAACCTTATCTAAGTCAGTTGGTCAAACCATATATTTTTACGAATAAAATAACAATTAATAATATAATATTTGTTTTAAAAACTATTTTATGTCAATTTTGAAACTATTTGGTAATTGATTTTTGTGAAAATCATAACAGCATGATTAGTTTGAAAACAGTTAATTAAATCAATAAAAACAAGTCATGTTAACCAATAAAATTATTTAAATTCATAAAAAGTCTCAAATTACATTTATTTAGATATTTATAACATCAATTATGTTAATATTTCATTAATAAGATAATTACTACATCACCATTGTGTCATAAATAAATTAAACTATTTAATGTCTAAAAATTATAAATAAAATAAAATTATTTAGGAAATCTTCTTATATTTTTAATTAATATTTATAGTCTAATTTATCTTATGTATAACCCTATATTAAAAATGATTTAGTTATTAAACTTTGATTTTAACTATTTTAACCCTTCTTTAAATAAATTAATAATAAATGTCCTAGTCTAATCCAAGTGGACCTAAATAGTCATATTTTATTCCTAAGGTTGTTTTTTGTCGAATTAAACTTATCCAATATAATTAGGACATGTGTTAGGGTAATAATAATATCATTTTTACCCTTAATTACCCTATTTACTTTTAGCCGTGGTAAATAAAAGTAAAAAGTTACTATTCACCAAAATTATTTTCATCTCATTGAACCACATTTTAGTCCTTGATATTAACTGTGTCTCTCAGATTTTCGAAATTCCACTCACAAAAGTGGTAAAATTATGTTTTATGTAAATTTTCAAACTCTCCAAGGAGGTGAGTAAAAGACGATGAAAAGTTCAATAAATTATATATATATATATATAATTATTATAAAATGACTCCAATGAATTACATTGAACATATATTTTTATTATGTATCAATTTTGACTTAATATAAATTTAAATAAAATAAATAATTATTTAAATAAAAAGTTAGTTTTTTAAATAGTAACATAGTGTTTTCACTATTCATCAAAATTGAAGGTTTTCAGAAAAATACCAAAATTTCACCCTAGGCTAATTTAGATATTCTGAATCCAAAAATGAAGTCCATTTTGAAAAATAAAACTTCAAAAAGTGGGTATTACTATTCATAATGGCTAGTTTTAGTAATATTTTAATAGCATATCGTTGTTTAGTGAAACTCGGTATTGCGTACAACGCAAGATATCGAGGAAGGTCGCGACAGCATGTAAAGAAAGCAAAGCTAGTGTTGTATGTAGTCAAAGATTCCTTTGATGATGTATATAACATAAAAACAAAATATTTCTCATAAAAATATCGGGTGTTACAATCCAAATCTGCTGAAATTAAAAACCTGAATGCACTCCCTTGTGGCCCAACATGCACAGTTTTCACTTACCGTACGCTCTCCTCTTTTCACCCAAAACACGGGTTCCAGGATCTTGGTCAGCCCTAGACACCACAAAGACAACCATGATGTCAATAATAATTCATATTAAGACATAATTAAGCAATTAAACTGAGAATTAATGAAAAAGTAGAGATCCATTCTTCAAAGAAGAATTGGGTTCTTACAAAATTTCCTCCTTAAATCAATTTATACCCAAATTTCCCTTCCAAGGGTCGTGAAGCATAGTCTAAGAACAACTCCAACCAAAACGATTGTACATCATCCTCCCTCTCCAAGGTCCCATCCTACACTTGGTCATGCTTCCATAGAACCCATACTAATGAAACAGACTAACCGTGAAGAACCTTTGTGATACTATCCAAAATTCATATAGGATGATTTTCAAATAATTAATCTACATGAAACTCAACCTCCCCGAGCTTAAACACATGAGAAATGTATAAATAGTAACGTCTAAGCTAAGAAACATGGAAGACGTTGTGCATAGTCCGCTTCCTATGAGGTAACTGTAACCAATATTCTATCGGCCCGACTCTCTCTAGAATCTCAAATGACCCAATATAACATAGTGAATGATTACCCTATCTTCTAATCCTCTTGTGTCCCAAAATCAATGACACACATAAGAAAACATGATCCCCAAGCTGAACTCTAGAGGTCATCTGGAGTCATCAACATATTATTTTTGAAGAGACTACATAACATCCATCCATTTATGAATCAAATGAGCCTATTCTATGGTATCCTCAACAAGGTGAGGTCCGAACATAGCTGTATTTCCTACCAATGGCAATCACAAGGGTGATTGGAATTGCTTACCATACAAGGACTCATATGTAACCATATGAATAGTAGCATGGAATCTTTTTATTGTACGAGAATTCAACTAGGGGTATATGTCCCTCCCAAGAACCCCCAAACTCAAGAACATAAACCCAAAACAAATCCTCCATCACCTGAATCATGCGGTCTAACTGGAAAACTGTCTAGGTGTGGTATGACATGAATAGAAGCACTTGTTAAACCACTTCCCTCTGTATACATTTATAGAATTGAGAAGTAAACCAGGTGTCCCTATTTTAAATTATAGAACTCGGAACCCCCTAGAGTCATATTATCTAATTAATATAAAACCTCCCAAGTTTATCAATCGAAAAGGTCTCCTTATTTGGTAGGAAGTGTGTAACCTTTGTGATCCTTTCAACAACAAACCATAAAACATAATAATTTTAATTATAAATCTGTAAAATAGTCATGAATTCCATCGCAACATCATTCCACTTACACTCAGGAATGGGTAGTTGTTGAAAATGTTCGGCTGGTCACTGGTGTTTCTCATTCACCCTTTTACAGGTGGAACACCTCATGAAAAAACCAGGTATGTATCTTTACAAACCTCTCCACCAATACTGTTGATGCAAATATCAATACATCTTGGTGGAACTAGGATGCACTGCCCATGATGAAGAATGAAAATTTTGCATCATCTCTTCACACATGTCTGAAGAGACCCATACAAGAGCTTGTACTTGTAGGATCTCATCACCACCTATGGTCTAAATTGGAGGATATTTTTCACTTTAAAAACTCTCATATAAAATTCGGCCTTCGTAATCCAAAATCTTACTCATCCTCACTCTATTCATAAGGGTAGAGGTAACAACTAATATTGAAAGGATAGTCTTTCCTTGACTGTCATGCACATCTAAGTGTATGTCAGATAATAACGCCATAATTTTTCAGTCACTATCATCCAACTGAACCATCAATATCTAATTCCTCCTACTCTGTGCAACTTCCTCTACATTTCCTTTACCAATCATATAGGAAATCTCAATTTTTGAAGATTGAAGGTATTCAACACACCATTATCACCTCTGATTAATATTAGATTATGAAAATATATACTTGAGGCTTTTGTGTATATGTAAAAATTAAAATTCTCTCCCAGTACATCATTTCTAAAATAGCATAGAGTGTGATCAACTACAGATAACTCAATACCATGGATTGGGAAATTCCTCTCCTCTGGTCTCAACTACGGAGACCAGTATGCCACGACTCTACCACCCTTCATAACAACTCCTCCATACCCAATACATAATGCATCACAGTACATAGTGTAACTCCTTCCAAGCTCTGAAAAAATAATAACTGACAATGAATTCAATATCCATTTTTGGTCTTGGAAGGCCATCTCATATGATACCATCCATAAATACTTCACACTCCTCTTATTCAATCCCATTAATGGTACTTCTAATCATGATATATCCTGTATGAAACATTTTCATTTACTAGTTAACCCTTAGAAATTTTGTACCACAACTATGTTCTTAGGAACCTCCTAGGACACTACCACAATCTCTATCTCTAATTCCACTGTTACTCCTATCTCTGAGATGATGTGACCTAGTTAGTGAATCAAATCCATCCAGAAGTGGCATGCAGTGATCTTATCATATAAATAATTCTTTATTAGTTTATTCAAAATGATCTCAAGATGTTTGGCATGGTCATGTATATTATGAGAATACACTATGATATAGTCAACAAAAACTATAAAAATGAATCAAGATATGGATGGAGCACTCAATTCCTCAGTGCCATAAAGACTATTGTGTGTTCGTAATGATGAACGTTATAGCCAAATACACATATAGACCATACATACTCCAAAAGGCTATGTGAGGTATATATGATAGTATTACATGTACCTGAGGATAACCATATCTCGAATCAATCTTTGAGAAAACCTGAGCTCCTTGGAGCTATAAAAAGATATAATCTATCCATGGTAGAGGATACTGGTTATTAATTATCATTTGGTTCAATTTATAGTAATCCAAACATAGCCTAAGGGTACCATATGACTTTTTCACAAAAGTACCTCTAAACCCCATGAAGAATTATTTGGTAAGATGAAAACATTTTTCCAAAAATCCGCTAGCAGCCTCTTGAGCTCTTTAAAATCTATCATATCCATCTTATAAGAAGAAATGAATTTCAATTCAACTCATTGAACTTGCTCGATAGTGAACTCTACCTATATGATTGGAGGTAATATTGTGAATTCATTGGGTAATACATCCCTAAATGATCAACTACTAGAGGAAAATCAGTCTCACATGTCCCCTTATCATCTAGATATAAACTTACAATATGGGTTGTCATTCCATCAAGCCAATGATGTTTGGGTCAAGCTCAGCTTCTCTGGACATCCCATTGAAACTTATTAATGAAATCTCTACCCACTAGTGATGTAAATATCACCCTATGGTGATAGAAATCAATGAAATCATTAAAGGGAACCAATCAGTCTATCCCAATAATGACATCAAAATTTTTCACCTAAAGGATATAGAGGTTCCATATAAAGTGACACCCACCAACCATAATGGGGCACTTCATCCATTGACACACACCTTCTGTCCTAATCACCAATGGTGTGTTTAGAATAATAACACCATCATAAGACTGTATAACACACCCAAGGCCTTATGACAGTGATGAAGATATTGAAACTATGTGAAACCCCTCTATCAAAATGTGAAAAAACTAAAATAGAGGATACTAGAACAGTACCTCTCATAGTAGAAGGTTTTAGATCCTTATCTTGATAGAGTGGTTTCACTGCATAGCCTTTCCTATATCACGAACTTGTGACCCTGCATGGCTACCCTGAGCTGATCCACTCCTGCTGTCACTGTGAACCGGGGGTCTGGATTCCACGGCCATGACCAACACTATGGCATTATCTTCTAGTTGTACACCATATCACTATATTGTGAGAAGCCCTTAACCCTACTATTAAATGTGGTGTTACTATAGACCCTCTCCCCCTAGCCACTGGTAGAAAATTTATGCAGAAGCATTGTAGATGGATCATCTTGCCACAAGATCGACACAAGACTAGGTTCTTCGTACACTGTGGGGTCATATGTCCTAGCCTACCACATTTTTATCACCTCACCAGGTCACCTGAAGAAATCTTCTGACTATTGACATCACTAGGTGGAATCTACGAATGACACTTCCTACTACCAATCAATGTAGTACCAGACCTAGGTGCCAAACCATCCTAGTTCTCACCTCCATATTCCCTCAGGTTACACTTTGTCATCAGTGATTGACTCACTATCCTAGATACAATATCCAGTTTGCAGACATTTACCTACGATCAGATTTCATATTTGATATCATCCTCAAATCACCTATCCTTTGATAATTTATCACCCATCATAACAAGTGAGAAATGCAGGAGATTAGTAAAAGAAGTCGAATAGTCAATAACTGATAGTGAACCCTACGTCTGATGCAATAACTCCAAAACTGTATTTTACCTGAACGTATCAGGATAGAAATATTCATAAAAGGCCACATGAAACTCTCTCCAAGACATCTCCAAATAATGATATGTTTGAGTGATAACATACCACCATATTGTAGAGAAATCATCCAACATGTACATAGTGTTCTTTACCCTCTTATCAGGATGCATTTCAATGTTATCAAAGATAGACAACATGGACTCTATCCATGACTCTATAACATGTGGTCCTCCATCCCTTGAAAACAAAGGTGGATGATGCAGTTGAAACTCACACATCAACTATTTCATAGTTGGGGAAGGTAGTGGTGCTCCCTATATAGTCTGTATAAACCACATAAAGCCTTTACAGAACTGTGCCTCAACACCTACATCTGGTATAAAAACTGGTGACATAAATAACATGATTGGAGGATCCACTAGTATCCATTGTCCTACCACCTCTGTAGTATGATCATCACCACCCTCATGGTGTATAACTTGATGTATTTATTGTGGATTGACTCTACAATTACAAAAACACAACTCAGATCTTAGTCATTATCACGGTTTGTAGCTCAAAAGAGTACATATCAAAAATTGAAAGGTAAAAACCTTCCTCTATAAGAACTCACCCCTTTTCCTTCCCCGTGGGTCATTTATTGGTGTCAAAATATTAAAAGACACTACCAAAATTCCACTAATAAGGTTGGTTCTAGTCAGTTTATCCAACATAATCCATTCTAGTTTTACTTATCATTACATTTATTTTATTTCAAATAGAGTTCGCATTCACATTAATTGAATTGGTACTCATTTCATGTTTATCACTATTACATGGAATGTTAAATCAATAGTACTCAAAATTCTGTTCCATGGGGGAACATACTCTCCAAGAATCAATTCTTGGCGTCCACCTATGGCACATCACAACACACATTTCCTTATGGTTGAACCTTGATCCCCAAAATTTTGATTCAAGAGGTCCCATACACCTTACAGAAAAAAATATTGGCATCCACCCAATCCATTCCATCAAATATCCCAATATTCCATTCACAACAGCAGACATATCTATCATGAAATATATCACAGCATCATGTAATAAGTAATTCTCTATAATGGCACAGAAAAAATGCATGTCAAGTGATTTCTAACAAGTTCCTATATGGTGCATGTTATGGAAAACCATATTCTCATCGGGTTTCAACATAATAGAACCCAAATCATATTAATAATAATAATAGAAGTTGATTGAATCACCCAATCATGGAATCAAATCAACTATAGTAGTTCAAAATACAAAAAAAATATTCTATTCGAGGAAATTTGGATTTTTCTTGTACATGGGTTAGCTATGCCCGAGAATAGATCATTATAAAATCCAATTTAACTTCCTATATTTGTCTATTTTCACCAAATATTAAGTTAACTAGAAATGAACTTCCTCATATTCCAATTTTTATCATCTCAGTTCCGGATCCCACTCAATGTTGCTCCATACCTGGTTGGCCACATGGTCTCTATCTCATCTCCCTAAACTTGAAAGGATACCGACTAGAAATAATGGACTAGGTTTGTTAATGGGGATACTATTCCATCATTAGTGTAGTGTAAAATAGTGGAAATATAATAACAGTTCAATAGTAGATGTAATAAACCATACAACAAAAATAAATAGCAGAAGACTAATAGTACAAATAAATATAGAAGTCACATCATATACAAGACAATGATACATGTCACAAGGTTCTAATAAAACATACAAATTATAAATATAAGGAAGATGGTAATTACATATAACAAAAGTACAAAAATTCCAAAAGGTATCCCTATAACATTGCAAGCCCCAGCCTGGTCCCTTGCACTCTAGCTCTTAAGTAGCATAATCATGTACCTTTATTAGGGTGCTTTCCCATATCGACACCTTCAATCTTATAATCTATTTGGGTCCCAAAATGTTTCTCCAATGCGGTTTGAGACTAAATCCCAATAGGAAGCCACCCAAGGTATATGTCAATTAGTCAATGTATATATATAGCAGGCAGTGTGCAATAAGAAAAGTAGTAAGCAAGGATGTTTTGAAATGTAACCATCCTACATGCACTTTTTTTCATTTAACGTTATTGAATTCAATTCAATTAACAATTAAATTACATTTTATTTTATAAGCATTCATATTTTTCTCATGACCAACATCCACCATGTAACTAGAAGAAAAATTGATTCCTTATAAGGACATATAAATAATAAAAGTCCAAACCGAATCCAGTATTGTTCTTTGGCTTGACAGACACATCATAATACTCATTTCATTTATAATTCAATTTAGAAACTGGGCCTATCCTTGATATTTATATGTTGGAATTCAAGTACACACCAGGTATAATATTAACCAACACCCTACATGTTCTTCCTTGAAAAACTTATTAGGGACCTAGTATCACTCTAGCTGAGGTATAAAGTCCGAGCCAATCGATTATGTCCCCGAAGATTCTCAACGAAAGCTGGAGTATCAACCTTGGCATAATAGTCAAATGTAATTTTCAATAAATCCATTGAATTATCATAATAATCCATGTATCACTCAGAATATATGTCTAGACTCAATGAGTCTATCCATGGAATACCTTACTAGGATCCTTATATCACCCATGGATTAATCAAGGTTCAAGGTAATGAATTTTTCTATGGAATTCTAATGTGAATCCACATGTCACCCAAGGTGTATAAGTCAATAGGAATAAGAGTCCTTCCATTTAATTATAATATTAAATCCATGTATCACCCTTTCTTATTAATCATTTAATCAATTAAATTTCATTTAATATGACAAGGTTGGAACCCAAGGCATTCAATATTACTCACCTTAAAAGGGTGACTCAAGAAAAAATAACCTCTAAGGCTTGGCCTTTAATTTACCCATGTGGGCATAACATGATAGATAGCTTCTAATGCTTAATAAAACCATTACATATCATGGTATATACATAACTCACATAAGAATTTTTATACACAAGGAATAACATGCATAAGGAAGCCATCACATGGCATAAAATCTCTTCAACTCACATGGGCTAGTAATTAAGAGGCCATCAAAATACTCACACGACCATTTTTTATATAAAAAACCTAAAAATAATGTCCATATATCACATGGCTTAGTTATAAAATAACTCACATGGGAAAAGTTAACTATTAGATAAATTCTATACAATTGCATCATTTTATGGTATAGCCTCTACATTACTCACATGGGAAAGGATAACATGATTTTAACAACAAATACATACATGGATCAAGGGGAAATTCTTCCATTTCATACCTTTAATTCATTTTAATTACAATTCAAATCATAAATCAATTAATCAATTTGTTTTATATGTGATTCACAAATCACATCCCATGATCAATGGGTAAAAGGATTGCCTCATAGGTATCTAAGGACAAAAAGGTAGAAAGGTCCATTTCAATTAAACTAACCCATGGTGTGGTTCTTATTCAAGGTATAAAACCTATAACATGAATTAGAAATCCTATTTAATAACCCAAATCATGATTGGTAATAATAGGGTTCAATTTCATTTTAGGCGGCACCTAAAAATTGGTCATGCAGCATGAGGACATATATAAACTGTTTGACTTTAAGAGAATGACACAAGACCACCTACCTTAGGTCCCTGGTAGATAGATCATCTAGTTTCAAATATAGATTCGACCAAGATTACAACAAATATGAATAATGGATGAAGATCAAGAAATTAGGGTATATGAGCCTATATCCAAATAGTGCATATAATTCCTAAATGAATCAACAATGACTAAAAGGAATCGAGGTCTTGCCATTAATAATCCATGTAGATAGACTATGTTCATATTTGTGGCTACAAGGATAACATAGCTCAATTCTAAAAATATCCTCAAAATAGATCTTTCCTGTTCAAATGATAAAAAATTAAACTTAGTGTTGATTTAAAATAATTTTAGGGGAAGATGGTCATTTTACCCAAAATATGTGGGTTGCATAGTTTAGGCACATGGTTTGTCAAACCGTCCCCAAATTGCATGTTTTCCTAAAGGAGAAAGGGATTCCTTGATTATTTACCCACACCGTTTATGAACTGTGGGAAAACCGTGCCAAGAGCTGTTCACCAAATCTACTGAAATTGTATATGTGGCTACATAATAGTGTTTCCTAACCCGTGTGTTTTTCAATGACCGCGTGACCTCCTATTTCATCCAAAACATGGGTTTCAGGCCCTAGACCAGCCCTAAACACTCTATATACCCACATGAACTCAATGATCATTCATATAATCCCACATTTAATAAATTAAACTCATAATTGACAGAAAAGAGAGATATGTACCTCAAATAGGAACTACGTTCTTACAAGTTTAAACAAAAATCATTAAATAATAACAATAATAAAATGATAAATGATTTTATATCAAAAAACCCCATGAAATATAACCTTGTAAAAGTTATCACTTCATTTAATATTAGATATTAATTTGAGAAGTATTTCATGAAAAGAGACTTCTTCATCAATAACACCATTTGTAGATAGGCTATCCTGACCAGAACCAACAAAAACCCCACACAGTGCCTATAGTGAAGATGAGTGTGGCCCCTGAGGTGTGGATATAATCGGACATGGGTTAGAGAGGAGAAGCAACGGTATAATCACATATAAATGGGAGGTGTTACCCTCATAATCCCACAAACACAAGATAAATCATTGGTAAACATCATATATTGTAAAATAATCCAATCTATAATTCATGTAAATTTTGTATATAAACAAGGAATCCAGTATAAAATTTCAAAAAATAACTCCTAAGGTAGTGAAACCATCACCAACCACAATTCCATACGAATGTATAGTCCATATCAATCACTAAATCCTTCTTTGAAACCTGAAAATGAATTATATATAGGGGTGATCAAATGAGTATACTCAGTACGATCCTCCACAAAACCTCTTTTGAAAACGAGGAAGAACCATGTTGTGGCCTCAATGAAAAAATAGTAGAATGAATTTACACCTCTGCATGGTCAACTGTCCCCCAACCTCATCGAGGATCCTACAATACTTTTTTTAGTATATTATAAAATCCAATTTGAGCTTTAGTGGGAACCTCGTATTCCAAATATCAAATAAATCAAAAAACATTTTACAAAATTTACAAAATAGGTAGCGAGAATCAAAATTAAAATTATAAAATAGACATCTCCCAAATCTATAAACTCTAAACAATAAATTTACCTCAATCCCGGCACCACCAGCCACCTCAAGCCATGAAAATCTGAGTCGTGATCCACCTCCTTCATCAGGTCAAGACAATCTGAGTCCACATAATCCTCCCAATATTAAATCTAAGACTAGTAACATACTATCAAAATATTATATGTTAATAAAGTACCCCATAAACCCTTCCCAACTAAAATAAATGGCCACATGGCTTATTAAATTTGATTTTTTTCTAAACTTATTCTATATAAATGAATAACCAAAAATCATTACCACATAGTACATACCAAAACCTTATCGCAACCGCACATTAAATCCGTATCACAATAGAGTAACTTAAACAAGAAAACAAACAACCATGAGCTCTCTTACTAAAATTTACAGTGCCCACTATACATCCATAGCATAACTAAATAATTTGTTCATCCAATAAATATTCACAATTAAACAAAAATTGAATACAGTTCATATATATATATATATATATATATACTGTGATCCATCAGAACTCATACTACATCTAAATGTTGAGTGGGGAAGAGGGAGAAGTCAACCATATGTTGGATAATCTAGATGTTAGGAAAAACACTTAAAACCAATGTCCTCATATAGAAATTGGTAAGGTCATTTAAATTATGTGATGTTGTGTATGAAATGATCATAAAATAGAAAACATAATAGTCACCTACAAGCCCAACCTAAGGGTCAACTCACAAAACATCACAAATATAAAACTATCATGTAAACCCAGCCGCCACGTAACAGTTATCGCTTCCACAACCACTATACGACAATACCTATCCACAAAAACTTACCACATAATATGAAATAGATTCTAATTCTACCGAACAACAATTTATTCTATATTTACCCTTTCCATTCATATTATAATTAATTAACCATTTCTAATGTTAGAACATTAATTAACCATTATGCACATTTTACATGTATTTTATCTTCCCATCCCAATATCATATTTCACTAAACAAACCCCCATTAATCAATTCTATCCCATTTCAATTTAAATATCATAGTTTTAGTTTTAATTTACTATTTTTATCTATTAATATATTTCCAACATTTTATTAACAGATAAAAAAAATCCTAGATTCAGTTATTTATTCATTCTTAAATTTAATTTTAATAGAGAAACATATTCCTAAGAAACTATTAAATAATGAACTTAAACCACTCCCATAACCATATTAAGTAACACACAAACTTATCTTGACAACCACCACACTAATACAAACTGAAAAAACTAATATAAATCTATCCACTTCCCAGTATAACCCACTTTTAATCTCACTAACCATTCCATCCAATCAAAATAGTACAAAACATCACCCCCAACCGTCACCATAATATCCATATAACACTATTACCCCAAACAATCCACCATAAATCACTATAAAAATCGTAAAAATAATAAACCTAGAGAGATAGTGAAAATAACAAAAATTCTATATACAATGATACTAAACACACTTACATTTATCATTATTTTATATTCTCATGAAAATTTATGAATAAACACTAAAATTAAATTTATATATTCTTATTCTATCAATTTATAAATATTTTTACATGATTATCTAATTATTAAATGTAGAAGGTATCGAAACAATATAATATAAAAATATTTACAAAACTAATCAACATAAAAGGCATTCTTTAATTATACTTATCTACTCATTCAATATACCATGCACCAACATGATCAATAATAATTCCAAATTTTCATACCACCCTTTTAATTATCATATTTAAGTTTTTGCGCATTTATGGAAGGTGATTCAATAGTTACAACGGAAAGCCAAAATTCTTATCAAAACATAATATATCAACTAGGAAACATTTAAAAATAATAAAAAACATGGATCTCTATAAATCACCTAAAAACCAAACCTTCCATTCAATTTCCTTTAGTACAATTAATTATATTTTTATGTTAATTCATAAAATCCTACCAATGAATGAAAAATAATGATTATTCAATTATTTATATATAAATAATGAATGGGATGTATTGAATCCCTTTCTTCAACAAATTTTTTAATAGTTCCCATTATAATAACATAATGATTATAGAAAATTCACCAATAACACCCAAGTAAAATCCTCAAAATTCTATAATTCATCACGCTCCACTAAAACCATGAATAAATAAAAATAAACCCAAATAAAAACTGTTGTCGTAGATTCTCCCAAGAAGAAGGAAAGGGAATACGTAGAAGAAAAAAGAGGAATCACATTAGATCACAAATAGGTCGAACTCTTAAAGATATAGGACAAAACTGATCAATGTAAGGATAAGGATATCTAAAGACACACTTTTGGTTTCCTAGGGTTTAATGTAAATATGAGTAGTAGGGAAAATTTGTGATAACACCCTAATTTAAAATTTCACTTGGAAAATAAAGAATCACGACATGATTGGAGAAATCTTGTTGTCATTCACCATTGATTAAAAATTCATGGTGTGATATCTCAATAAATATTAAGACTAAACAACTTTAAATATATTCATTTAATGGAAATTAAATAGTGGAAACTTTTTACACACCTACAAACACAAACTCTAGTGGATCATGGAATGACCCTAAACCCCTCTTCCTTAACCTAATGTATCTCATGAAGGGTAATTATGTGATGGTTAAATCTAAGATGAAGAAAAAAAATCCATAACTAAGAAAATCAATCTCCAAAATATCTATTATGTAGTATAAATGTTCTCATCAAAATGACCCCTCTCATCATATTATCTCAAGTGTATCATATATTATTAATTCTGGTTCAATGCCTATGTAAAATAATAGTAATAAATTCACACCACAACTGAAATCTATTAGGCCACAACCTATATAATGTAATCCAAACTAAATAGACTCTAAGAAAAAATGAAACCCATTTAAGATTAACATATAATTATTGTAGAATCCTTACACAACACCCCCATATATACTATCATAATTGGGATCTAAAAAGAAGAAAACACAACCTTAAATCCTCATGGATCAGACCGTCTTCAACAATAGGAATCATTGATTCATAGTCCATCCATCTTGGTGTATCAAACAAGACTGCAGTAAAAATCATTTCCTCCTATCAACATTCTATAGTGAAATAGATAAAACTGTGCTATAATGAACCCCTATAGTTTTAAGTTTAGTTTGAAATTTATTATATTCCCACTAGAAATATATTAAATAATCTAACTCCCAAAAAAAGTAATGGTACAATAAATTCTATGATATTACATTTGATTTATCACAAATTATTATTGTCTATATGAATAAAAATCTGAACATAAAAGGGTAAAATGTATATAAATGAAAATTTCACTGAGGGGATACCTCTCAAAGATGAATCTTATCACTATGAAAAAATTATTTTAACACATGTGGAAATAAAATAAATCAAAAAATATCCACTAATAGAAACACAACTCAAAAAAAATTGACACCAACCAAAGGAAATCCTCTCTAATCCTTAGGAAGGGATAAAATACTCGATGGAACCATCTATTATAACACTAGCCTTTCTCTAATAAAATATTCCTTAAAATATAAAAACCACACTATATACCTCAAAAATTTAAATTCCATTAACAAAATGGGCCTTACATGATTTTTAATGGAAGAATAAAAAATCAATCACCTTAGCTTAAATTTCCTCCCACATAATAATAATTAATCATTTCACAATGACAATATAAGATCGAGAAGTTTTTATTCTAATAATTAATTCTAATAAAAATATACTTTGATTATTCAAAATTCTAGTACATTCAAATAACTATTTAAAATTGTAGTAAAGTATAAAATTTTATTCTCTTTTGTTTTAGATTTTGTAATGAATTAGTGTTAAATTAATACTCCAATTAAAGAAATAAAAAACAATTTTCATGGCCATTATAAGAGGATTAAATTGAGAATGTTTCAAAAATACATTAAACTAAAATTATGTGCAACATTTAAAATATCAACTTATAAAAAGAAAAATGTCACTAACATAGAAAATACCCAATCATAAATTCTCCAAAAAATTACATTTTCCATATTTACTTCCCACTAATATCATAGAACCCTACTGGAAAAAAACACCTTAACTAATCCAAATAATTACATGAATAATAGGGAAGTCGTACTATCGATGAATTACTATATCACAAAAACATATATCATCTTACCTGATAAAGGATAGATTGAGCTAATTAATCTAAATGCACAAAGTTAAGATTAGTCTCTAAAGGACTACCTCACTCCTCACATTCTCATATAGAAATATTTATAACTAAAAGAATCAAATTAACCATTCTAAATGGACAGAAAAAACCTAAATCAACCACCTATTCATGATTCCTCACCTTTAGCCAAGATTTCAATCATAAACTCAGCAACCTCTTCTAAATATCTGGACTTGAAGTAAACTCAAACACTGTTCTTGAACATATTTATCAATGAAAATGTCCTTAAATTGGACAATTAATTCCCACAAATAAACAACATTTCCACAGACACTTGATCCCCTTTACTACAACACCAATAAAATATACATGTATCACAAACTCCATATATGGGAAATAAAATCATTCTTAACCATGGTGGGAAAGAATTCTTAAGAAACCTCTTTCTAGTGACCATGAGTTAACTTCCATCACATTTAGAGTGGTCCTCTCTACAAAACAATTGGTGGGAAAATTCAAAATTGATTTGCATTCCTTTTAAATTTAAAATAAAACTCAACTTCCTCAAACAAAACCATTTTCTCAAGGACCAAGACATCACTAAATCACATTATCACCCCATACTACTAGAATATAAATATAACCTCATCCATTGACTCACCATTAAACTTTACGAGATCAAAAAACTAAATATAATCTAAGGATATGTCTTTAACAAAAAATCACAATTAACAAGCTTAATTTGAGTAATTAAATCACATGGTAAAACAAGGAATACAAAATTACATATCCAATATCATACTCACTATTATACTATGTAATATAAAAACCAACTCATCCTCCATGAAAAAACCTCACAATCATCCATGACCAACATCACCCTTCCCTGTAATCAACCCATATAGTTAACCACTCTCTCCATTACCAACCAAAGAATCATCAATCATTAAAGATGATATCACACCGCATCCCTAAAATCACACAACAAGAATTTTCAACCACATCATATAAAATATTCAACAATTATTTATAAGTAAACAAAACTCACTTCAAATTAGGTTTGTCACTTTAAATCATTTTTTTGATGAAATAAAAAAAAATACAATGAAAAAACTCTATTTTTTAAAAAATATAAATTCCCCTTTTAAAAATAAATAAATTATTAGATATTTATTTATCACTAGGTACAAATAGAAACCCTCTATAAAATATTCACAAGAATATTTTTAAAACTAATTTTAAATTCAATATAAATTTCTCAAAATAATTTTTTTACCCCCATTCTTTATTTAGGGAGACATGTTAATGAAAGACTATGTCATTGTGCATAAAAGTTAAGAAATCATTACAAATTATTTCTAATAATAATATTAAACTAAAAATAAATTGTCTCAAATCATCATTTTCAAGTATAAAAGGATTTACCAAATTTATTTTTCATTCCATAACCAATTAAAATGTTTTCTCACTAAAAAAAATTAAAAAAATTAGATTTCTTGAATTGTTGAAATTTTCAAAAATCATATCATAACTTTTTTTCTTATATATTTTAGCATGCCTTTTGAAAAGTAATTTTCTAAAAAATATATACAATAAATAATAAATATATGTATTACATATCATGTTAAATATTCCTGACTAATAACTCTCATTCCATGTAATAGTAAGTATTATTTTTTCCATATTTTAATTCTACTCTATCAATACCTAACATTATCTTTGGATAAAAAATATTGATATGCTATTTTTTCAAATTAATAAATTTATATTAACACATAAAATGTTATAGTATTTATTAAAACATGAATTTTATAAAATTTCATCTTAAAAAACTCAAGGGCCCTTCATGTTTTCATCATATCATCATTAATCAAGGAAAAAGAAAGGAAAACACAAAAACTATGTAGATTAATGAATATTTATAGAAAATAAAATATATTTTAAAATTATAAATGTTTCCATTTAGAACCATCAATTACGTTACCTAAACATCATTGTAGCGACCCTATCGTTTTAAACATAACCTTACATGATTTTAAGCATAATAAAACATTATATTACAAGCCAAGGATCATAAAGTCTAGTGTATTGGAAGACTAGATACATAAAAATTACAACATGGGACTAAAAACCACGTATTTATTTAATCTTCATAAAGTGTTACTAACTTTCATTGAGCCCTCACATCTGCACAGGGTACCCTGTGGATCACAATAATGAAGGGGTGAGCTAAAATCCCAGTAACGAAATAAACATAAGTATAAATCTTTAGCACATGGGTTAGAGATGATAACATAATGCTCTAAAATTTCATATAGAATCATAATATATAAACATGGGGTCATATAAACATTGAATCATAGAAATGTGGAAATTACATAAATCATGACTTTCACATGAGTTAAGTCTTATTTCACATAGAGGAGCTCAAGTCAAGGTCCAAACCAATACCATTGTACATGGTAGCACAATCTAAGGATAACATCTAGGACCGTTGCACATGGTATCACAAGCCAAGGCTAACTTCTAGGACTATTGCACATGGTAGCACTACCCAAGGCTAACTGCCAAGACCATTGCACATAACTTGTACTAAGACTCATCTTTACCCAATTAATTGGAGTTCTATCTGGGTGCACCAATTTTAATATGTTCACTAATATTATTTCCACATAATGAATCATACACAATCAAACTTAGATAAACATAAGGGTAACCAGGGAAAGAAATCAGTATTGTAATAAAGACATAAAGAAAAATTTAATGTGTGTATCATACAAGTTCCCCAAAAAAAGAATTAGATCAATAACAGACATTCATAAGGTATAATAGGCATATATCCTAATAAGTGATGTAATATTTAAGTGATAACATGTAAAAGGTTTTTAAATAAACATTAAAATTAAAATAGTTTAGTGAGGTCTAATAAAAATATCAAAGATCATTTAAAATAGAAAATAGAATAATCTTTTATATAAAAATATAATTGAACAAATAATTTTTTTAGGATAAAAATATTGGTTTTATAAATATATTTTTTTCTTAAAAATATATTGTATAGTGTACTTGAAATCAGGAAATAATTTGAGAATTTCCTTTAAAACGGGTTTGCATATCGGGATGTATTGTGGCGGGAATCATTAAAAAACATGTATATCATAGAAAGATAATGGGGGGTGGATTTTGAAACATGAGTTTCAAGAATATACACAATATTTAGTTGTTTGACATTGAAATAAACTATAACTTCATTCGGATAAAATGATAGATAGAGAAACCCGAAGGAATGTATGAGGTTCATGTAGAATCCCTTATGGAATATCGTCTTGGTACCTTGTGTATTTAGGAGGATTTATGAGGGGGAAAGTGGTTTCTATTATTTTATACATCATTATGGAAGTATGGGGGTAGTGATAAATCATACACCATTGTTAGTAACTACACATAAAAGGACATAACACAGAGGAGATTCATAAATGAATGTGAGAAAGATAGGATCCCTTACCTTACATCTGATGGTGCTCACTACATGATCTTAATGAACTGAATAATCAAATTATCTTCATTAATTAATAATTTCATAACCTCCACTACATCTTATTTATTTAGTATAACCTTATTATGTTCATCAATGTCCTTTTTTATGAGTTTAGAGGTTCACTTTCATTGTTTTTTTGCATTTTCTTCAATGGTTTTAATGGTTGGTTCACCAAAATGTAACAATTGGGCCCTATTGAAAGCACATACACCCTGACTTAACATGGACATTAGGTCTGATCCATCTAGGTACCACCATTCTCCTCACAGACACATGGTCCCCATCATAGGTCCCACCCATTTTCCTGAATGAATCATCTGAATAATGAATATCCCCAAAGGCCAACACATGTTCTTTCCAATGTGCTATGCACTCACTCACACACCCCCAAGTATATTCCCAAAAGGTAACCCATCCTAATCAATACTCCAAGACAAGAATTCTTAACTATGAAGTTCTAATTAGGTAGGCTCCTGAAAAGAAAGATATACCTTGTTGACATGAGTCATATCATTTAGTCATTTAACCCCATATAATTATGGGGTATTATAATCATTACATTGTAGTGTTACAAATTTATACCAGTTCCAAGTTACTTTTAAACAACATGGACACTTGAGTGTCTCAAATAATTTAAAAATATAGTCTTATTGTGTACAAATAATAAAATAAAACATAGATAAAAACTATCCCATCTATGACATATAAAACTTCTAAATAAATACAAACATTATCAATGTGTATACTGGTAACACCCTTCAAATCCCTAAAACCATAAATAAGGTCATAACCACACAAAAAAATCCCAAAAACAAAAATATAGATCCACATTAAGGCATTTTAATTAACTTTTCCACTTGAATCTCCCCTAATAATACTAATTCTGACATAAGAGAAATTAAGAATAATGTATGGACCATACGTAGGTTAAAACTCTAAAAAAATCATATCACCAAGTATGTTTGACAATATTAAGGTCCTTACATTGGATCATTAGTGAGTCTAATCACTAATTTTCAATCTACTCTCTCATGCTATGAAACATTCTATGTCCAATTGATTCTATAAAAGCCATGCATTCTTTATAATTCTTTACATAAAATTATATCCTAATTCTCAACCGTAGATTTTATACCACTCACATATAACTATCCCTAATTATAAAACCCTAATAGACCAAGAATGAAAATAATAAAGGACCCTAAATCATTCCTCTAATATGTCATGGGTTGAAGATTAACACTGAGCCTATAATCAAACACAAATTGGAATAATTACCTTCATAATAAAATGAAACTACTATTACATCAACAACTACACTGATTATAACCTCAATGGGCTAGTATGGTCAAGCTTGATTATAAATTCTCTCTGGGAAACCAATAAATTGTTTTACATATATAGGGGTCATAATTCATGTATACTAGGTTGGAAAATGAAACTACTATTGAATCAACAACTACACTAATCATAACCTCAATGGGCCAGTATGGTCTAGATCGATTATAAATTCTCTCTCAGAAACCAATAAATTGATTTACATATATAGGGGTCATAATACATGTATACTCGGTTGGATCTTCCTTAAATCCTTTCCTGAAAATGTGGACTAAGTATTCTAATGTTATATTAAAAAAATAGAAAAATCAAAGTGCACCTATATCAAGTTAACTATTGTCTAACCTTACTAAATATCTCTTACAAAGTATCACATCCATGTATATTAACATGGGATAAAAAGAATATATTTCAAAAAGGTACCCTAAATCTACTTCACTAATGATTCGGTCACTCTCAAGCCACAATGTAATGAACCGAGATTTTGAATAAATCTTGTATCCTAATTTTGTGTGTTATTTTATTTATCATACACAACAAAACTGTTTCATTTGATAACATGAGTATAATTAAAATGAGACTGTTGTGTTTTGACTATTATATGAGCGTTATTCAGTATGACCGTTGAAAACTAAATGTTGCAACTTTTGTCTCTAAATAAAAGTGACCTTGGTTAATTAATATAGAAAGGAGATTTGACGGCCTCATCCAGTAGTCTTGGGCCAATCGAATCCCATATAACAGAACTTGGGAAGGAGGTAGCACCACTGGGCTTTGCTCTAGACCGTACCCTAGCAGAACATCATCGTGTGAAGCTGAAACGGAATTGCCTTCGCAAGAAGTTCAAACTTATGGAAATTACTACTCATGCATTGTTGTCCGAGCCTCCCTCAGATTCTCTCACCTTAGCACACCTTACACTTAGGTCATATGCTTATGTGATAAGGGGCTATGTAAAGAGACTGTAACTTCCTTTTGTAATCCTTTGTTTTAAATAAAAATTTTGATTTCTTCTTAAGATGAAGTTTATGAATTTTGAAATGACCGGATAAATATAGTATGCATATTTTTGATGAATTTTAGAAAAAGGATATTTTAAAAATGTGCAATGATTTTCAAAAAATGGTCTTCTACAATTATGTTCAGTACAAAATTTGGAGTCTAATAAGATCAACATGATTTTTGATGAATAATAAATTATGAATAGTGATTTTATGCTTAGGAGTAGTAATGTGACCAAATGGATTAGTAATCTCACTTAAAGAAAGTATTAATATAATTTAGACACCTTGATTAAGTAATGTGATTCAATAAAATGGGTAAATAACGGTTTCATAAATATTTAGTCAACTATTAGTTTTTCGGGTGAATAGTGTTTTTTAATTAAAAATTTAATTAAAAATATTTAGAAAATTATTTTTATAAAATTGACTTTATTTTTGAACTCAGAGCATCAATATTATGTTATGGTAATTTTTGGGGTTTTTTCTGAAAAAATGAAATTTCGCTGAATAGTGTATTTATTTAAAAATTAAATTAAAAAAATTTAAAAAATTATTTTTATAAAATGGAGTTCATTTTTGAAATTAGAGCATAGATATTTGGTTAAGGTAAAATTTTGGGATTTTTCTGAGAAAGTTGAATCTCCGATGAATAGTGAAAATACAGTTTTAGGGTTTCGGTACGTTTAATGACATCATAAACATGTCATGATGATGTCAAGATATATTTTAAGTGTCGGCCGACCAAAGGTGATGTATTATTATAGTGGGGGCCCATGTGGCCTAACTCCATTGGAAATACCATGGGAGAGCCCATGGTTTTGAGAAAACCACTTGTGAGGTGTCCCTTGAAATTATTAAAGTATCACCTCACCTTCCCTATAAATACCCACCCTTTTCTCATTTATTTTTCACTCCCAAATCTTCCCCAACGAAGATCTAGTCTCATTACCTCCCAAGGAGTCCTCCCAAGGTGCCCCCAAGCCCTCATGGTCCAATCCTTTGTGTTTTAAGAGTTACGTTTTAAGGTAAGGGATCCTACCTCTCCCTTTGTTTTCAAGTAATCTCTTTTATGTCATTTCTTTTATGCTCCATGATCTTATGTTGGAGGATTTTATTTTATATTCCTCTTACTTCCCTTTTCATTTTAATATGATGAGAGACCCCTTCTTTCTCTCATCAATTCCTTTTAATAAAGTTTAAGTGGCGTCGTTAGGCTGCCGAATTGTTTAGGGATTCATTCACCTTTCTCATTTTTCAAAGTTCAACTTTCATTTCAAGTCTTTCACGTTTCTTGTTATTATGTTGGGGTATGATATCTATATCTATCATACAGATATTTTATGTTAATATGATGAGAGATCCTATTTTATCTCTTCAATTCATTATTTTTGAAGTTTTAAGTGGCGCCGTTAGGCTGCAGAATTTTTAAGGGGTTCTTTCACCCTTCTCGTTTTCAAGATCTATTTTTATGTCAAGTCTTTCGTGTTCCTTTTTATTATGTTGGGGTGATATCTCTATATCTATCATACTGATCTTTTATGTTCATATGATGAGAGACCCTATTTGACCTCATCAATTCATTTTTTTAGATGTTTTAAGTAACGCTGTTAGGCTGCCGAATTTTCATAAGAGAAATCTTATTTTTGTATTCCTTCCATGTTTTTCATTTCAAATGGTATGTCTTTAAAATTTCATTACCATGTTCATATATCCCTATATTCTGTCCCCCTACTATTTTATGGGTCATTTATGAATGTTTGACCCATGTCCCCTCTCTTTTCAATGTTTTATAAAATCCCAAAACATAGCCATTATGCTACAGAATTTCCGTCTCAAAATAACTCTCTCTTTTTCTAATGTTCTATTATTTTTTTAAGTTAATACTCAAATCACTATCTTACATAGGGGTATTAACAAATATACCAAAATTTTCTACTTTAAATTCTGGGATTTACATACATGAGACCCGGTTTCCCTTTTCGTGGGATTAAAGTGACATAAAGATCATGTCTTTAAAGCAGTTTTTAAAACGTTATGATTATGAAATGAAACCCATTTATTTTATGCTATATGGGTTGTTTATGAAATTATTGATTATGATATATGTGTCTCACATGATGATAAATACAAATTCAAGGGTGCGCCCTGATAGCGCTCCAATGCATTGGGTAAAGACTTAATCTCCAGAGATGACCATTTAGACTGATACCTTGGTGAATAACCTTTGTAATTTTTATTGACACCTTGGGGATGGACCTTGGTGAAATGGAAATGATTTTATTTGTAAAATTTTTTAGCCACATCTTCAAGTTATAAAATATGTTATTTTTATTATGATATTCCTCATGATTTCATTCTCATGCCTTAAAGTTCTTTTCGTGACTTTATTGATGTATCTCAAGTTCACATGTTAAATGTTTCCCTTCCTTCCCTTACTAGTCCTTCTGATCGCCCTTTCTTTTGATATATTTACCCAAGTTATGAGATTCAGTAATGAACCTAGGATGAACATATGGAGAAGCCTTTCATGTTTTTAAGAAGACTGTTTTTTTTTGTTTCATATATTAAATTCCTGGTTTCCAAGACACAAAACCTTAATGATCCTCAATTTTGTATAATGTAATTAATGTTTATGTGACAAAAAGGCGGGATTATATAGTTGGTATCAAAGGATGGTTTAGTTATTTGTGGAAATTAGGATATAAAAACATTAGGAAGAACCCAATAGAAAACTTTAAATATAGGAAATATTCCTGGTATTTTGGTTAGTATTGAGTATGGGGTTTCCATGAAAATACATCCCTCTCTGGATACAAGCAGGTAGAGGTGGCTCTGGCATAGATGTACATAGGGGTAAAACCCAAAAACACCACTTTGAGCTAGACTCGAACGGGAACTGGTACGCAACAACGGGCTTTGCTGCACTCTTGGTTACGACACTCCCGGGGGATATGAATTGGTAAATTCATAATCTTAGTATGAACCATTATTAAATGAACAAAGATAAAATAAAATAAAGATTCACATAAGAATATATGATCATGGATAACCTAGATTGGAACCTAGTCAATCACAAGTTAGTGTATACTTTCCTTCTATAAGTTTATCCTTCTATGCTTAAAGATTCCTTTTAATGATTATTGGCTAAGTATTCAAGCCCCTAATTATACTTTGTTTTCTTAGTTAATGGCGGGAAATGGAAGAACATGTCCCAACAACCAATGTGGTAGGACATGTGATGATTTCCCTATTGATGTAATAGAGTTGATGAAAGATCATATTGAACGTATTGTGATTATGCCAAACCAGCTATCAAAAATCACAATTAATAATTTGTACCTAGTTGAATGCCCAAATTCATCAAGGAATAAGAAGACAAAGTCTCATGGATTTTTATCTGATAAAGTTGATAAGGGAAAGCAGACCAAATTTCCTTTGTGAAAAAAGTGTGGATAGGGGCACTAATAAGAATGTCACAAAGGAACCGGGAGATGAATTAAGTGTGGGAAGACAGGGCATAAAGTAGACAATTTCTTTGAAAATGGATAATTTGATGAACAAATATAAGGTTCGATCTAATGTGCCTTATACATTTTGATGTTGTAAATGTGGAGATGTTAGAAATTATCAAAGGCAATGCTCTCTTGGAATGGGTGAGAAGCATGATGAGCATCAACAATCTTCGATGACAAGGGAACAATGCAAGTCATTTGCTGAGATGGATCATGATGACTGAAGTACATGTAACTTCTTTGCAATAATTGTTTATGTCATGTCGTATTTTAGTTAGTGCTCTATAAGCATATCTTTTATGTTTTCTAAGATCATCGAGTCACTACCTAAGATGAGTTTACATCATTAAGGAAAAAATCTATTGTTATGTACCACATGTTGATGTAGTAAAGCTGTTCTTCTAAAAAAATGGTGATTAGGGGATTAAAATATGATTATTATTTTGGAAGACGTTAACTATTTCGGGAACCCTATTTGATCGAGGTAAATAGATTACTACGGTATTTTCTTTGAGGAGTAAAGGTTGACTTATATTTTAAATAATAAATGAATTTAAGGTGGACTTATAGTAATTTAAGTTACATATGGAAATGATTAACCTATCTTGGGTAAAATATGATTAGGCTAGCTACTTTTGTTATAAGATGATAGGAGTGGTTGATGTTGATTAGAGATGAGCGATAAAATTTATCTTGGAAGACTATGTTATCAAAACCTTCATTTATTTGGGTTTCAATCTTAGTTTGGTTAATTTTGAGGAATTTTAAGGACAGTTATTTATGGAATGGTCTATGATGAAATTTGGGTAGTACCATGGAACTTTGAAGATTTAAAATAGTTTCCCTTCCTCTGCAGTTCTTTATTTCGGATGAGTTGTTTTATCTTACCCTTTCTGTTTTTTAGATAATTTTTAATCATATAAGAAATCGATAGTTAATCTTTGGTGGATTATGTGATTCTCTATAAAATGATTCTTGTGCTTTGATAAGACCAAGTAGTTTTTAATGCTCATCGTTTAGAGAAAAGATTAGTTTTGGAAGAAACTTATTAAAGGACGAAACTCTACTTGAAGGTAGGTATATTTCCTTATGTTTTTATTATATGTAGTAAACGAATTCCTCAAAATGATGAAAAGGAACGTAAAACAAAAACATTGTCTGTTAACATTTCCTACTGGGTAATCAAAGATCATTTACACACATTATAAGTTTTTCATTTTCTTATTGTTAACTTTCTCCTAATCATGTTTTCCATCACTCTCCCTCAGAACTTGACCCCTTGTTTTTTCTTCCATATCCATGTTTTCCTACATCGAATCCTAGTATGGGTTAACTTGGTTGGCCTCTGTACTTACTTTTCTATCTTTTAAAGTAATAGTGTTACTGAATCTTTTTATGATGTGGGGGTTTCAATGAAATTTCATAACCCAATTTTAAAAATTGTGAGGACCTAATTTCTTAAGGGGGGAAGATTTTAACGACCCGAAATTTTGAATAAATCTTGTTTCCTGATTTTTTTGTGTTATTTTATTTTTCATAGTCAAGAAAACGGTTTCATTTGATAACATGGGTATAATTAAAATTAGACTGTTGGGTTTTGACTATTATATGACCGTTAGTCAGTATGACTGTGGAAAACTGAAAGTTGCAACTTTTGTCTCTAAATAAATGTGACCTTGGTTAATTAATATAGAAAGGAGATCTGATGGCCTCATCAAGTAGTCTCGGGCCAATCTAAGCCCATCTAATGGAACTTGGGGAGGAGGTAGCACAACTGGGCTTTGCTCTGGACTAAACCAAAGCCAAAATTCATCGTGTGAAGCTAGAACGGAATCGCCTTCGTAATAGTTAAAACTGATTGAAATTACTACTCGTGAAATATTGGCCGAGCCTCCCTCGGATTCTCTCGCCTTAGCACTCCTTACACATAGGTCCTATGATGGTGTGATAAGGGGCTATGTAAGGAGACCATAACTGCCTTGTGTAATCCTTTGTTTTAAATAAAAATTTTGATTTCTTCTTATGATGTTGTTTATGAATTTTCAAATGACCGGATAAATATTGTATGAATATTTTTGATGAATTTTAGAAAAAAGATATTTTAAAAATGTTTATGTGAACCTTAAATAATTAAAAATGTGTAATGATTTTTAAAAAATGGTCTTCTACAATTATGTTCAGTACAAAATTTAGAGTCTAATATGATCAACATGATTTTTGATGAATAATAAATTATGAATAGTGATTTTATGCTTAGGATTAGTAACGTGACCAAATGGATTAGTAATCTCACATAAAGAAAGTATTAATATAATTTAGACACCTTGATTAAGTAATGTGATTCAATAAAATGGATAAATAATGGTTTCATTAATATTTAGTCAAGTATTAGTTTATTGAGTGAATAGTGTTTTTTAAATTAAAAATTTCACTAAAACTATTTAGAAAATTATTTTTGTAAAATGGAATTTATTTTTGAACTCAGAGCATCGATATTATGTTATGGTAATTTTTGGGGTTTTTTCTGAAAAATATCAATTTTCTGTGAATAGTTTCTTTATTTAAAAATTAAATTAAAAATATTTAGAAAATTATTTTTATAAAATGTAGTTAATATACGAAATCAGAGCATCGATATTTGGTTAAGGTGAAATTTTGGGATTTTTCTAAGAAAGATGAATTTTCGATGAATAGTTAAAATATAGTTTTAGGGTTTCGGTATGTTTAATGACATCATCACTATGTCATTATGATGTCATGAGATATTTTATGTTTTGTAAGACCAAATTTGTAGAATTATTTTATTGGGGGCTCCATGTGGCTTAACTCCATGGGAAATACCATGGGAGAGCCCATGATTTTGAGAAAACCACTTTTGAGGTGTCCCTTGAAATTATAAAAGTATCACCTCAACTTCCCTATAAATAACCACCCTTTAATCCTCTATTTTTCACTCCCAACTCTTCCTCAATGAATCTATGGTATCATTACCTCCCAAATAGTCCTCCCAAAGTGCCCCCAATCCCTCAAGGTCCAAACCGTTGAGTTTTAAGAGTTACATTTTAAGGTAAGGGAACCTACCTCTCCCTTTCTTTTCAAGTAATCTCTTTTATGTAATTTATTTTATGCTCCATGATCTTATGTTGTAAGATGTTATTTTATATTCCTCTTACTTCCCTTTTAATTTTCAAATGATTAGAGACCCCTTCTTGCTCTCATCAATTCATTTTAAGAATGTTTAAGTGGCACCGTTAGGCTGCCGAAATTTTTAGGGATTCGTTCACCTTTCTCATTTTTCAATGTTCTACTTTCATGTCAAGTCATTTATGTTCCTTGTTATTATGTTGGTGGTATGATCTATATATCTATCATACTGATATTTTATGTTCATATTATGAGGGACCATATTTTATCTCTTCAATTCAGTATTTTGAAGTTTTAAGTGGCGTCGTTAGGCAGCCGAATTTTTAAGGGGTTCTTTCACCCTTATCTATTTCAAGATCTATTTTCATGTCAAGTCTTTCATGTTCCTTTTTATTATTTTGGGGTATTATATATATATCTATCATACTGATATTTTATGTTCATATTATGAGATACCCTATTTGACCTCATCAATTCATTTTTTTGGATGTTTTATGTAATGTCGTTAGGCTACCGAATTTTCATAAGAGAAATCTTATTTTTTTTATTACTTCCATGTTTTTCATTTCAAATGGTATGTCCTTAAAACATCATTAAAATTTTCATATATCCTTATATTATGTCCCTATAATGTTTTATGGGTCATTTCCGATTGTTTGACCCATGTCCCCTCTCTTTTCAATGTTTTCTAAAACCCCGAAACATAGCTGTTATGCTGCAGAATTTCCGTCTCAAAATAACTCTCTCTTTTTATAAAGTTATTTTATTTTATTAAGTGAATACTCAAATCTCTCTATTCTATAGGGGTATTCACATATATACCAAAATGTTCTATTTTAAATTCTGGGATTTATATACATGAGAACCTCTTTCCCTTTCTGTGGGTTTAAAGCGACATAAAGATCATGTCTTTAAAGCAGTTTTTAAAACGTTATGATTATGAAATGAAACCCATTTATTTTATTCTATATGGATTGTTTATGAAATGATTGATGATGATATATGTGGCTCACATGATGATAAAGACATATTTAAGGGTGCACCCTGATAGTGCTCCAATGCATTGGGTAAAGTCTTAATCTCTAGAGATGGCCATTTAGACTGATACCTTGGTGAATAACCTTGGTAATTTTTATTGACACCTTGGAGATGAACCTTGGTGAAACAGAAATGATTATCTTTGTAAAATGTTGTAGCCACATCTTCATGTTATGAAATATGTTATTTTTATTATGATATGCCTCATGATTTCATTCTCATGCCTTAAAGTTCTTTTCATGACTTTATTGATGTATCTCCAGTTCACATGTTAAATGTTTCCCTTGTTTCCCTTATTGGGCCTTCTACTCACCCTTTCTTTTGATTTATGTACCAATGTTATGATATTCAGTAATGAAAATAGTATGAACATAAGTAGAAGCCTTTCAATTGTTTAAGATGAATGTTTTTTTTGTTTCATGTATTAAGTTCCTGGTTTCCAAGACACTAAACTTTAAAGATCCTCAATTTTGTATAATATAATTAATGTTTATGTGAAAAAAAGGTGGGATGCTATACACAACAACATATTTCATGTGTTTTAACTACTTTTACATAACTATATAACCACATATTGTGACCACGTTCCACATACCAAAGTTTTATCATAACCAAAAAATAGTATTTCGATATTTGTTTTTCATTAAATTGAAGAAAAATAACCTCATTCCATCATTCTACCATGAAAAAACCCACCTCACATCCAATCCACAACCACATAACTAGGTTATATAGTATACATATAAACCAAAAATACCTTATATCATGTATACATATATACATACAAACCATGAGTCGTCATGGGTTATACTATATATAAAGGGGTGAGGAAGAATGATAAATCGACCATCAATTACCTCTATAGATTATTAATAAAAACCTTGAACCTATTTCCTCATAATGGTATTGGTATGGTTATCGAACTCAGGTGATGGTGAAAAGAACAAAAAAATAAGAAACATAATATTAACACATAATACCATCCTTAGTTCAACTCATAATACAACTTCTATATAAAAATACCACATAATCCCAAAAAATCATAATAATAACATCTTTAATAACTAATTGACTACTGAAACCAGCCACATAACATGAAATAAATTCCCATTCGACCAAATAAATATTTATTTATAGATTTACCATTACTAACCAGATAACATTGAATTGTTCATATTTAATTTTATACATTTTATAAACCATTAGCCACATTTAGCTTAACATTCACCATTTTTTACCCCCATCATATTTAATTAAACAAACTAACATTTATCATTTAATACCCATTTCCATTTTATAATCCTAATATCAATTATATTTTACCTATTTCATCAATTATTAAATTTCTATCACTTAATTAACCCATAAATCCATCACAACTTTTGTAATTTATTCATTATTTAATTTAATTTAACGAGTTAACTATATTCTCCTGAAACTATGAAAAAACATCTTTAAATTATACCATAACTACATTAAATTTTAGACAAATACTTTTTAATAACCATCTTACAAATCCAAAGTAACATACAAAATATAAATCTTACTCATTAAAAACAACATATAATTTTTTTATTATCCATTCTACACCAACCATATCAATACACATCAACACCAACAAAATTTACCATAATATCCTTATTATAATATCACCCTAAACCATCCCCCATGACACACTACCCCAACCATAAAAATACATGAAAATTTAAGACATTGAAAAATAATATTAATTTATATAGATCATCATAACAACAATTATTCATATTATCATAATTATATATTTATTATAATGACCCATTACCATTTAGTTATGTATTTTCACCTATGTTTTGGTTTTTCTTTTTCATTGGTTGTAGTATGCTGGGAAGAAAATTGGTATGATGCCTATAATGGTGAGGTTAAGGATTTATTGGAATTTTCAATATAAAACCTATAGTTTTTTCATCTCACTGGGAACTTACACATAATGTAAGGGAAGTACATTCCCTAAAATGGTTATTGGGAAGAAGTTATGAATTAAATACATTCCATTAATTAGTTACATGCCATGTAATAGGTACACCCTATGTAGGGGGAAAATATAAATTTTTAAATAAAAAGTGATGGATTTTTCAGAATATATGAGTCTTCAAAGTTACACAACATGTAATGAAAATACATATTGTGTAAGTTTCAAGAGTTGTGGTTTTAAATTGGTGGATTTCCTAGTATTATATTTCATTCAACCTGAAGCTATCCTCTCTTGACCCAAATTGGGTGACTCCTTGACGTCCAGATTTATTCGATCAGTGATTGACTGTCGTTGTGGTTGGATTTATCCTCAACGAGTAAGTGTTCCCTATCTTCCTTGTTTGGTTTTGTTTATAACTATAGTTTGGATGTATTTTTTGTTATTAGATAATTTTTCTATTTATCATTTTCATTTTCATGGTGTTCCTTATCTATCTAAGATTGTTCTTTTGATTTCTGATCTCTATTGTGGAAAGTATATTGGTTTATACCATGTTGAGGTAGGTGTTTCTTTAAAATGGGTCAATTTTATGACATTCATGTTTTTCTTGATTAAATACTTTGCATTTTTCATTTTTTGTAATTGATAAATTATTTCAAATGGTTTCTTGGAAAAAAATATACTTTCAAAAAAGGGTTTTTAAATTGGAAATATATTTTCTTGATTTGGAAATGGGATTTAAAACTACTTAGTGCATTCTATTGTCTTTGAAAATGTTTTGTAAAATAATGAACATGGTTTTGAATTAATTTTGATAAATCCAAATTTGGAACCTTCTGTGCATCGTGATAGAGACACAGGTAGCCTTTGTGTGTGTTGCACCACTCGGATGTAACTTTTGTGAAATCGACTAGCATGACTCTATATCATTTGTATCCAAAATAATTCAATTTAGGCTTGTGAGTGTATAGTATGAATTATACCTTATGATATATCCCAATATGAGGTTCTTTTTTCATTATCCATTTATGGTTATTTATCACATTATTGTTTGTCATGGATTATTGTTCACCTGTTTTTATTGGTATTGTATAACATGGATTCACATTATAAGTTGTTTCATGGATATGTGCTCACTTGTATACCTCTTGATACATGGATATTATTTCCCAGTATTATCATATCTACTTTTCATATTTCCACTTTGATTTTATGAAAGTATTAATGAAAACCAAATAAATAAAAAATGGGAAATGATTTAAAAATTGTTTGGATTTATAAAAATTCTTTGTAAAACATTTTTTGTTCTAAAATCTAGAATTTTTTTATTCTTGATTTTATACATTGTGTAGAATCTATGATGGAATCCTACTAGGATTTTTATCACACTCGACTTGTTCCTTTTCCTGTTGGTAGATGTTTTATTCAAGGATTCAAGTAAATAGAATAGAATTTTGTAGCATGATGTATTTTATTATTGTTGTTTCTTTCATTCAACATTGTTCTGTAGATGATTTTTCATCATGTGGGGTTATGAATTACGTTTTGGTATAGACTATTTGGATTGTATTGTTTGTATTTTTTGTATATTTTTTTTACATTGTATGTTTGTTGTTTTTATTATTTTGATTATATTAAGGACTTTATTTTTTTTTATTATTTTACCCATATCATGTGATGGGACAGGTTGGCTGTCTTGTTATGTTTAATGGTGTTGGTTTATTAAAATTTGTTATCAAATATATGTTGATCTTGAAGTGTGTTACCACTGCCTAATTTTGGTTATATTTCTTGGGTATACCAAAGTTATAACCATCTGAATTCGGATAGTAGGTGCGAAAAACGATCTTGTATAACTCACTTCGTCAATGAAACTGAGTTATCATGGGTGGGCAGTGATATTTTACTATGTTTGAGACTAAGTGTTTGAGTCCATTTGAATGAACTATATGAGAAGTTTATTTAAAATTGAAATTTTCCCTTTTAATTAAGGTTTTTAATAGTTCATTTAAATTCATAATGTTGTAAATATCTCTTATATATACTTTAATTTGGTCCATTGATTTTGGAATTTTATCATGAATGATTGGATTTTTTATTTTGTTAGAAAATTCCTCTAAGAAGATCTATTTCATATCTAAGAGAGTAAGGCATGATAAAGGTGTTGTAGGTGAGACCTCCTATGGACCCTACTTTGGTAGAAGCTATTATCTGCATTGTTCAGACTCTATGTCAAGTGGGTGTTAGGAACCCAGGATGGGTAGTGGAACATAGCTAAAATTTTACCAAGTATAATCTACCTGTATTTCATTGTGACAGTAGAACCTAGGATTATGAGGGGTGGCTTGAGCATATAGAGAGGATATTTAACTTCTTTATGACTCCTAAAGACTCTATTTTGGGTTTTTTCATGTGAAATATCGAGGGATCATGAAGGATATTTTGAGACTCTATAGTTCATGTTAGGTTACATGAGGACCTCACCCCAGATTCCTTCTAGAATATCATTAACTTGTAATTTTATCCCAAGACATTGTATGTAGAGAAGACCTAGGAGTTTCTAACTTTAGAGTATGGGACTGTACCATTTTGGGGCACTCAAACTTTTTTTCTATGTTTGTGCATATGGAACCAGAGGTTGTCACTAATGAGTACCTAAAGACTTAGAGGTTTGATTTAGGAATGAAGCTCGATATTTGGTTGATGTAGATACTCTCATTCCTTCTGACCATTATGGAGGTGTTTTATAAGGCAACATTAACTAAGATATACATAGCTAAGAAGATAGTTTTGGGTAGAGCTTCAATTGGTTCAGTTGTTAGAAAGGATCTATCTTATGTCCAGAAAAGGAAGTGTAAGTGTGGTCAATATTCCCCAGGACTAGTCTCTGGGGAGATAAAAGTGTATAAGAATGTTGATTTCTAACAGTTTAGAAGGTCAGTTCATACCAAGACTAACTATGAAGAAGCTCATATGATTTTTCAACTTTGTGGATGATATGTCTATCTATAGTATTTTTGTGAAAAGGTATCTCAGGGAAGTAGGGATGAATCCAATTTCACCAAGGGATCACATGTTTATATAGATTATTTTATGGATAGTGGGTCTAATCCTTAGGCCAATGGATATATTAATGTGATTAGAACTATAAAACATTATAAAGTAGAGTATTTACTAGAGTAACCTGATAGAGGGTTAATAATTGATAGATGTACTGTGTTTATTTCATCTTCCATGGTTCTAGATTTGTTTGATATGAGTGCTACTAATTATTTTTAATCAACAAAGTTATTTGACATGTTGGGATTGCATTCAGAAATTATTCATTTCTTATTGGATATTGTTACACCTTTGAGAAGAGGTCCAAACAAGGTTTGATATGTCCCACATGTTATGTGATTATAGTCGAATTTGAGGTGGAGTGGGAATCTTTGGTTCTTGATATTGAAAAGTTTGACTAGATTATCAGCATGCATTGGATGATCATTATTAATGCCTAGATTGGTTTTTACCATCATGGAGTTCAATTATTTTTTTCCAATAGGGTCACTCATGTTTTTTAGGGTGATTGGGACTCTATATCAGGAAGGGAAGGGCCATTACTTCATTATTTTGTGGTAATATCATTTCAATTTTTAGAGATTTATATTGATGCAGTAGACCATTTCATGGGTGGTCAAATTTCTTCTATTTTGTGTGGTTACCCTGAGGTAAATTTGGATGAATTTAATTATTTTTCACCATAGAGAGATGTTGAGTATACTATTGACCTTCTCCTTTGTATGATTCCCAACTCTATATCATCTTAGTGTATGGAACCCAAAGATTTGATGGAACTTAATGTCCAACTTGTGGATCTATAGGATAAAGGATTTATTCATCCTCGAGTTTCACAATGGTCTTTGCCTATTATATTGGCTACGAAGAAGAATAGGATCCCCATACTTTGTATTAATTATCAAAAGTTTAATTAAGTTACCATTAATAACAAATATAAATTTCCAAGGATTGATGATTACTTTGAAAATCATAGAGGGGCTTGTTGGTTTTCTAAGATTATACTATCTCTTTGGTATCACCAATTGAGATTCTAAGAAAAGTATAAACCTAAGACAACATTTAGGAGTCTATGTGGGAATCATCAGTTTCTATTTATGAAATTCGGTCTCACTAATTCTCCTGCCATTTTTTTGATTTGATGAACTTAAAATTTAATCAATTATTGGAATCATTTTGTGTGTGTTCATTCATGATATTTTGGTGTAATATAAGTTAGATGAGGATCACATGGACCATTTGGATATCATTCTTTAAACCTTGAGGGAACGTCATTTATAAGGCAATGATTACAAGTTTTTGATTTGGATATGAGCAATAATGTTTCCAGGGCATCTTATATCTTATTGAATCATATTAATAAATCCTCAAAAAGTACATGCAGTTATATCTTAAGAGTATCCTAGATATTTGTTTCAGATTTTTATCTTCCTTTATTTTGATATTTACTCTAAAAGGATTGTTTATGAGTTCTCCAATCACACATTTTCAAGGAAATATTTAACCCAAAATGGTGAAAAGATTGATTGGAATAAAATGTGCTAGAGATATTTTTAGGAGAGGAAGCTGATGTTCAATTCAACACTATTTTTGTTGATTTTGGAAAAATAATTGGGATATGTTGTTTTATAAAACTTTTCTAGTATGGGTTTGGGATTTGACTTGATGTATGAGAATCAAGTTGTGGCTTATTAATGTTCCTAGTTACACCCTCATGAAAAAACTACCGTACCCATGATCTTGATTTGGCTACTATTATGCATGAAGTCAAAATATCGCATCACTATCTCTTTAGGGAGCGGTTTTCAGTCAATTATAAGCATAATATCCTGAAATATATTTTTAGTCAGAGGGATATAATTTTGTGATTTGAATCTAGGTAGAATATCTTTAGACTTTTGGTTTTTGTTATTTATTATATCCCTAAAAAAGGAAATGTGTTTTCTTATGCGTTGATACAAAAATTACCGACACAATCCATGAAGGAATCAGTTGAGGAGTGGAATCTGATTATGTTTTATTCTGGGATGATCATGGGAGTGAAATAGGATGATGGATAGGTTTTCTTGGATTTGATAAAATCTGACTCATCTTTTGATGAGAGATTTCAGCTATAAAAAGTGGTATACACTGAGTGCCAAATTTATAGAGAAATACTTTGTGCTGGGGAGACCTCGAGTGAGTGACCCTAGTCTCCTAGTGGAGCTTTGTTCTTTCCTAGTAGGCTAGTTATTCTATTTTCCTTGATAAAGGAGTTTTTAGATAGTACACACAATTCTTATTGGTTTTTTCACCCAAAGGTTACCAAGATGTATCATGAATTGAGGCATTGTTATTGGTGGAAAGTGATGAGAGGTCAATAGTGGATTTTTTATTGTCATTCCTAACATTTAAAGGATTTAAGGAAAAACACTAAAGACCAATGGGGTTATTAATTCATTTACCCATGATGGTGTAGAAGAGGGATGAGATTTCCATGTATCTTGTCACCTCTTTTTCATGGACACTTAGATGGAAGGATGTGATTTGGGTGATCGTTGATCAACTCAAGAAATCTATGTATTTTATACCTATTAAGTAGGTGAAGAATGTGTAACTCCTTGTGGACTTGTATGTCTAGGAGATTATAAGACATTATGGGGTTCCCTCTACTATCATTTTTTGTAGGCATCTGAGGCTCACATCTAGGTTTTTGAATAGTTTACAAGAGGAAATGGGTTCCTAGATTAAATTAAGCACATCTTATCATCCGAATATGTACATAAATACAAAGATTTCTAAAAAGTAATTGATGATATTCATCGAGATTGTGTTCTTGATTATGGGGGATCTTAGGAAATTCATTTTCCTTTTATTAAGTTTATCTATTAAAAAAATTATTAGGCTTCAGTTAGGATGGTGCTATATAAGTCATTATATGGGTGGCCATGGAAATGTCCCTTATTGTGGGTAGAGTTGGGAGATCTGTACTTGTTGGGTATGAGTGTTATTTAGAAGATGATGAAGATGGTTTAGTTGATCTGGAGGTTTTTGGAAATGGAACATAGTCATCGGAAATCCTATGAGGAAAATCGGTGTTGGCTATTTGATTTTGTGGTTAGTGATTGGATCCTTATAATATTTTTTCCTCACTTAGGTCATCATTGGTAAGATATTCATGGTATGTTTTCACTAACATTTGTGGGATTCATTGAGATCATTGAAAAATTGGGGAGGGTGGCCTACAAGTTGCATTTACAGATTGGAATCATATTTATACAAGAATTATTTAATGTTTCCTGGTTGAGGAGGTTTATACCATATCCTTCCCATGTGATTAAATGGGAGGATGATTATCTTGATCCTGATACCACTTTGGTTGAGTAGCTAGTTCATATTATTGATCACTAGGATAAGGTACAACTTGGTAAAATGATCACCTGGTCTAGGTACTATAGCAGTACGAGAATGATATCCACGAGATGTGGTAGTGGAATTCCTTAATGAGGTAACAATGGACTTCAATTTTTTCAGAACCATGATCTTCATGGATTTATATGGGAATAATGTGTTTATGGTCAGGAGATTGTAACACCCCATTACCATTAGGTTATGTATTTTTTTAACTTAGTTTTGGCTATCCTTTTTAGTTAGTTATAACATTGTAGAAAGAAAAATTGGAGGAAACCTATAATGGCGAAGTCATGTTTTTTTTTAATTTTCAACATTAAACCTATATTTTCTTAAAATTATTTCAAATTTATGAAATTTGTAAGGGAAGTACACACCATATAATGGTTTTTGAGTAGAAGCGGTGAATTCAATACACGACATGAATGTGTTACAATCCATGTAACATGTAGATGATGTGAAAGGGAATGTTTCCATTTTAAATTAAAAATAAATTGGATTTTCATTGTATAGAAGTCTTGAGAGATATATGTTGTGTAATGGTATCACACACCGTGTAAATGTCTCATGTTGTTCTTTTGAACAAGAATATGAGATAATTTTATATTTCATTCAACCTACAACTAGACTCTCTCAACTTAGATCTTACCTTATGAGATTTTGGTTGACTCCTTTCAATCTAGATTGATTTAGTTAGGGATTGATCACCGTTGTGGTTGGATTTTTACCCTCTAAGTACGTGATCCTTATAGATGTTCATTGATTTTAGTTTTCTTTATCGGTTGGATGTGGTTTTGTGATCAGATAGGGTTTTCTAT
Organism: Viscum album; assembly: GCA_963277665.1. Taxonomy (NCBI): domain Eukaryota; kingdom Viridiplantae; phylum Streptophyta; class Magnoliopsida; order Santalales; family Viscaceae; genus Viscum; species Viscum album. The sequence continues at coordinate 1,625,751,764 of OY728161.1, read as the reverse complement.
TGATTCTTTTATATTTCTTATCATTCATTATTTATCGAAGTTCATTCTCTTGAATTCCGGTCTCCATTTTCGAAAGTAGATAGGTTTTTACCATACTGAGGTAGGTGTTTCTATAAAATGGGTTATTTTTTTGAATTTAATATCATTCTTTATTTAATTAATTGGTTTCGTTTTTGTTTTAAAGTGAAACATTATTTCAATTTTTTTATTGGATAATAAAGTGTTTTCAAAAGAGATTTTTTCATTAAAAATGGATTTTATTGATTCGTAAATGGATTTTCATACACTAAAGTATATTGTATCGGCCTTGAGAATATTTTTAAAATTTTGATCATGGTTTTGAATTTCATTTTGAGAATTGTACAATAAGAACCTTAGGTGCATCAGGATAGAGACACTAGTAGCCTTAGTTTAGTTTGCAATAGTAGGAGGTAACTATTTGTGATATTGAATAGAATTACTTGATATCTCTTGGATCAAATGTATTTTTATTTAGGACTATGAGTGTCTACTATGAATTTTCCCATAGGATAGAGCCTAATACAATGTGTTTTTTCATATTTGATTTATGGTTATTTATCACATGATTATTTTATCATGGATTGTTCCTCATAGGTTTTTATTGAGGATGTATGACATAGTGTTTCATCATAGGTTGATTCATAGATATGTGTTTACCTGTATACCACTTGATGGATAGATAATATTTCTTTTTATTATCACCTCTACCTGTTATATTTACTATAATTGAATATGATAGGATTTATGAATACAAAAGGAATAAAAAGGGAAAATTATTTATAAATTGTTGGAATTATGATAACAATTTGTAAAAAGAATTATTTTAAAATTTATAATTGTTGAATTATTGATTTTATACCTTATATAAAATCTATGGTGGTATCATACAAGGATTTGGATCACAACCGACTTATTTATATGGGGGATTTTAGATGTTGTATATCAGTATTTAGGTAAAGGGAATATCATTTTGTATCAGGATGGCTTCACATTTTGTTATTTATTTCAATCATGGTAGGTCTCGAGGTGACTATTTTTCATGTGGGTTTATGAATTACATTTTGGTTTAGCCTATTTTTCATAGATTTTATGTGTTTGAGGTGTCTTTTCTATTTTCCCCTCCATACTCTAGTTTTATGTCTTATTTTTATAATATTAAGGACGGGTTTTTGTTATCCTGTTTTACCCAAATAATGTAACAGGTTGGTTTAGATGGCTTGTCTAGTCAACCCAAGTTGGTTTTTTATGTTGACTTCCATTTTTATATTCTCATTCCTCCAATTCATTACCATATTTATGTGATTATGTAGTTGAGAAACGTCTAAAGTTTCCTAAAAACAACATATAATAAGATTCATGAAAACAACCGTCTTAAACTATCTTCTTTGATCATAATCCTTTTATCATTCAATATACCATACAAAAATAGTATCAATACAAATTCAAAATTTATATTCCACCTTTCTCATTATATTATCTAGATGTTTAAAATTTTAATGAAATTTATTAAATGATTATAAAAGTAAGCCATAAATTTTATCACAAATATATATATTAATTAGGAAACATAAATAAATAAGAAGTAATATATATCTTTTTTAAGAACACGTGAATCACCCAATCCATACAATTTCCATTTTCCATTTATGTATATTTTTAGGAAAATTTTTACCATACTCCCAATACAATAAAAACCATGATAATTACATGATTTTAACATATATAAAGAAATATAATTCTAGAATCCCCTACCTTATCTTAATCCTTAACAATTATGATGAATAAATCAAAATAATATGGGAAACCTACCAATAATATCCATAGAAAATCATTGGAATGCTACAATATATCAAAATCCAAAAAATAATAACCAAATACTTATAATACTAAACCAAGAAATAGTTGACACTTCTCTTAAGAAGAAGTAACTGAAAGATAATTAATATGAAGAGGAAGATAATTTAACATGGAATGCAAAGAGTTTAGTCTATTTATGTCAGGGAAAAAAATCAAAATATTTCTATGAACCGTAATGACTCACCTCTAGTCACATGAGGTTAAAAAGAAGATAGAGTAATGGTGAGTATGTTTTGATAAAAATACATTTCAAAATTAATTTTCAGACATAAATAATCACAATGTAGTGGGACAAATCAAGTCATATTTCACCACCGATAAAAAAATTCATGAAATGATATCTCCATAAATCCCATGTTCAATATTATTTAAATTGAATACATTTAATAAAAGTGTTGGATTAACCAAATTGGTCATACTACAATATTAGAACAATTGAAGATCATGGATTCATCCTCATCCTACTCTCCTCAAAATTAGTGAATCTCAAGTAGTATTAGGGCTTGATGGCTACCTCAATATCATAGTTACAAAAAAATGTAGAACCAAGATTACCAATCACCCATGACTCATTAATAGAAAGAACATGTAATTTTTTTAAAAACCCCTCATATTAAATTATCTCAAGTTTATTAGATAATATAAACCCAAGTAACAATCCTATATAAAAATTATCAATTTAGATTCACACTAAAACCACAAGAAATCATTTTTCTCCCCCCACATGAAAATAAATAAAAAGACTAAAAAACACAATGTAATTGACATAAGATTAACCAATATTTCCTTGAGACCCTCACACCCCAAATATTTATATCAAAATATGACTATCCTCTCACTTTTATATAGATCAATAATAAGACCTCATGACTCAAAAATAAAACTAAAACATGAATTTTCTTATCACAGTCCATCAATCACAACACAACACACTTGACTAGAGAAGAACCTATTTCATCAAGACAAATTCCCATGACACAAAATATAAAACAACATTACAATTAACTCTAATTTTGATTTTTTGTCTTTAAATCCAATATATTTTTACTATATTTTTATTAACTCTTATAACACAAAAAAAAACTCAAAGAAACGATCTAAAACAATTTGGGTCATTATAGAGGTTGTATACTTTCACTCACTAATTTTCATCAATAAAATTTAAAAAATGTGTTTTTTTTTCTAAAAATGGATTTATTGTTTATTATATCTATTGGATTAGTGAGTGTACATTATTTACCAGAATATTAGGATGATATGAAATTTAGTTTTTTAAGAGAAAATTTTTAGGGAAGCCTTGTATTTTAATAATGTGACCTTAAAAGCTAAAATATTTGAGACATTAGGTGAAGAACATATAGAATTCACAAGATGTTTTCATGAGTTTTATATAAAAAAAGGTAAATTATATATCTCTACCATCATCAAAATATGAAAACTCTCATTCACTTTTGAACAATGAGAAACACTAGATGTTGTGGAGCTTGTACAAGTATATTTATTTCCCTATTTGTATTAATTTTTCTCAAAGTAAATCAAAATATAGTGTTGTCTTTTGGTAATTTGAAGGGATATGAACATGATTTAGAATATTCTATATTAAATCATTAATAATATGAAATATATAATATATTTTCATGTTTAAAATTTCCATCTTTATAAACATGTTATCTTACCAAATGTGAAAAGGCTTAATTGAAGAGGGAGTATTATATTCAATCAGACCCCAATACATGGGTGTTCCCTTGTTTTTTTATTTTATATAATAATCAATTTTAATTCGGAAATGATCCTATAGTTACAAAAAAATTGGGAATGAGATTTTGTTTGAAATCGAAATGTATAAATATTTTGAAGATACTTCTAAAAATGAACACTCACATTGGGAAAATATTAAAACTATGAAAATAATTGATTCTAATGAGTTATATTTTTAATTAAAAGGGTAGTGACAAAACGTTAAATTTAGAATTTATTTGTGATGAATTTTATGATGAAAATAAAAAAAGTGAAATATATAAGGACATATTATACTTGAATGCAAATATATATGTGTTCTAATTTCTTAAAGTGAATATTTTATTGTGTAAATTAAATATAAACATATAAAACTTAAATTACTTATTGAAAATTTATATGGAATATAGGATTTAGATGCCTAAATAAATTATTTTTATCAAAATAAATTGTAAAATAATTCTCTTAAACCTAAACTAGTTTATAAATTGGTGAATAAATTGGAAAACTAAATTGGTTTTGAAAAATTTGGGTTTCAAACTGAAACGAACATGGTTTCTTGGGTAATATATTTGTTCTAATATTATTTTATTTGATGAAATAAATAATATTGAGTGGAAGATATTTTTATTTAGGGGTTCCACCAGGAAAATGAAGAAGAAAAATGAATACATTTTCAATGTTGAAAACATATACTTTTAAATTTATATTCTATATAGTATATCATTTTAACCTTTAAAGCATTACAAAGAATTAGTTTTAAGTAATAAAATAGTTTGTAATTATAGAAAAAAATAACATATACATCTTATTGTTTTAGAATAAATGATCATTTTTGAAAGAAAAATAATGGTTTTTGATATATATGATTATTATTATTGTGGAATAAATAAAAATATATCCATATTTTATAAAACCAATTTTCGAACATTAATTTTTTTTAAAAAAAAGAGATAATTGGATTATATTCCCTTTGTAAAACAATGAATTATACTTGGTGCCTACATTTTATATATCTAAACTCTAACAATTTATCATGTGTGGTGAAAATGTGTTATGTGATCCTTCAAGAGACAAATGTAAAACGTATCAAACTTCATGTATGGATCCATGTAAACAATAATATAGGTAGATTGTTGATCAAATATCAAATAAGAATGATGGAAAACAATATATAAAATGGGGGATAATATGAATTTTAAATAAAACACCAATGTATGTTTTTTCTCTATCCTTTTCCAATATAATAAAGTTTTTTATTTTTCTTTTATAAAAAAATAAAAGACCACTGTGGTCCACCTTGTTAAGGTAATCTTTAAAAAAAATTACACTTCAAAAATATGATACATAGTTTTATCAATATTTTAGATCACTTTTAATTATTTAATTTATTACTATATGCTAAAAATAAGCGTGGGACAAATTTTACTGTAACTCACTTATTACCTCGTCATATGACTACTAATTAGGTTTTTGTTTTGTTTATATAAACTATTTGTATTTTGAATGTATAATTTTCAGGATTAATTTTGAGTGTTATGGGAAAAATTTGATCTTTGACTTTAAACATGCAATATAATTATAAAATTTCATATTATGATATTTGAATGTGTATTTTATGTTGAAAAAGAATAATGATATTAAAATGGGTGTCATGCATGTTGTATTTATTTTTTAAAAAATAATTATGAACCATGATTGGATTATTATATTAGAAAACTATAATCTTTAAGGGATATTACTATAATTGTGGTAAAAAAATTACATTTTCAACTTTAATGTGGATCAATTACATGAAATTTCAAATTCTAATTTGGAACATTATTTTAAACCTTTTTTATAATCAAAATTCTCTACATTAAGATCAATATAAGAGACAAAATTTAGTTTAATTGTTGGGGGAAGGTATGTTATATTTGGTAAACTAAAATTCTTTTAAATACAATAAATTTTCTTTAAATCTTTCAAAAAAATATTTGAAAATGATGGTTTACATTCATTACTGTGTTGTGGTATTTTTAATATTTAAAGCGTTTTTTTATTATTTTAATTTACTAATAATTACCGCTTCTCCATGAAACTAAAATAATTAATTTTTTACTCTATTTTCATGAAAATTCAATATTTTGGAAAATTTATCAGTCCATTTTAAAATTGTAATTCAGTATGTCATTCATGCTTTGAATTAAACATTTAAATTCCACTTTCATGTAATTAAAAAATTAAACACTTTATCCACGGTAAATCTATGAAAGTATGTGATTTTGATAGATGAGTTTAATTTAATTTTTATGAGATGTTGTTTATCACATGAAAATACTCATCCAATATACATTTATGGTTTTATTAATTATTTATTTCTCTAAAAGTTTTATTTAAATATTGAGTTGTGTGTGTTCCATCCATAGAGAAAAATAATGAATTTTAAGGGTTTCATGAATGAAAAAATTATCATGGTTCAAGTAAATTCATTAATTATATATTTGAATATGAATTTCTTTACTTGAAACATGATATGAGAAAATATAATTTTATTTTATGATTAATAATTTTTTTACATTGCTTATATTTTATAGAGGATTTATACATTTGATAATTTTTATACTATATATATTATTTCAAATAATTTATTGATATTAATTATCATTTTTAGGATTATGTTGATCTATTTACATGAGGAAAAACATGTCTCTAGTGTTGTATAATTTGATATGGTTGAATTTTGTAGTGTTTCCACAAACAGTTTTTTTTCATTTTCAGGTAAACTTGTGACTAAAATTGGATTTTATTTATAAATTCATCATAATGAATTAATTTTAATGAAATATAATATTCAATGTATAATCAGTTAAATATATTCTTTATATTGTTTAAGTTATTAAAATTTCTAGGGTTTCATTTTTAAATACTCTTTAAATATCATTTTTTAAAGTGATGAATTTTTTTAATAAAATTATCTTTATAAGAATAACTTTAATGTCTCATTCAATAATAATTCTGAATATAAATTTTTTTGAATAATTTATGTATTTTCTAGAATAATGAAATTATTTGATCGGGAATTTTAATAAATATATTTTATATAATAGTTATTATATGTACTTTTCAAATAATTTTTGTTATTATGGGATATTAAACTTTTAGAATGGAAGTTGGAATTAATTTTCATGATAAAATGAATAAATAAAGTTTAATTTTTTTTTCTGTAAATTTTTGTTACAATTTTTTGATCAATTATATATATATATTATAAAAATTATATTCCAAAGAACAAATTTGGTTAGAATAATATTAAAAAAATTATAATAAATTAAGTAACATTGTAATTTTCTTATGGTAACTAATACTAATTATATAAGTTATTTATGAATAAAAGAAGAATCCTAAGGATAACTTCAAATTTTTTCTTGTCCATCTAAGTAGAGAATGATGATGAGAATGAATTATTTCTAAAGGATATAAAATATATGTTATCTCGGTAGTGAGAGTGATTTCCATTATATGTAAGTGTAATTAAATTAATAAATTACACACATAATTATGAATCTAGTAAATATAAATGAATAACTATTGAAAAAAAACTGATTATGTAAGTTTAAGTCCTGCCACCCAGTATTATAAACCAATTAGGATTAGTGTAATTTTCTTATAATCTAACTATGTTGAATGAAATATAATAATAAAAAGGTATATGAAATTGAATGATAGAAACATGATAAACATTAGATTTTAAAGGAAGGGTAAAAGTGAACATTGATGAAGTTTTCTAAGATTTGCTAAAGTGAAGGGATTAAATGGTGGAGATTTCAGATGGACAAATCGAAGGAATATTGACTAGAATTTGGTGAAGATGAGGACAAATAATTAATAAATAAAAAAATTGATATATTAATTCATGGGACTGAGTTCAAAAAACTATATCTAGGTTTGATGATATATGAACCCCAATATAAAATATACTATGATCATGGGAAATGAATACAAGTTCTATAGACGATAGAGTATAATTTGAATAAATCTTTGTTGGTGAAAAAGAAGATAATGGAGACCATTCATCATATTTAAAGGATGTTTTACCAAGAATTAAGAAATAAACTTGAATTTTATAAACTAAATAAATTGAGTTGTAATGGTTGATGTTGGTATTGAGATAAATATGATGGTATTTTCCATTATAATCTTAATTTCTATTTTTTGGTTGGAGTGGTTAAATGTGATGAGAGATTAGGTTCTTGGATATCATTGTGGTCATTGTTGATCTAGTGTGCATGATTTATTCTTGGAAAATATCTATGATAGTGTAAAATAAAAGGCCCAAGAATTGACATATAAAGACCATGTGGTAACTATTGATGTTCCAATGGATGGTGGATGTTGATATTGATGGTGATAGTTGTAATTAATAGCGGTGGACAGACACATATACAAGATTTGGACCATTTAAAGGAATAATATTATATCATATTATCAAGAATATATATTCAAAAAAATTATATGAGATTCCATGTGATTTTTTTCTTGAAAATATGAACTTGAAATTATTTTATTATTTTAGGGAATTCTTGATGTCACCATTGATATAATATTGAAATAGTTCTATGGGAAATTTGAATTGAAATGGTGAATTTATGGAATAATTAATAATATGAAAAAAATAACAATTATGAGTGGGAAATACAACTAGAGGAAACATGTGAAGACTGATTTGATAATCAAAAAATAAAAATAAAATAATAATTTAAAGGAAACATCTGATGACAATTAATAATAGATTAAGTATTCATGAGTTTGGAATTGATATATTGATAATTTGATATCCAATAACATTGAAATAAATATTTTACTGTAAATTTCCATTGGATATGATAAATAGAAATTAATAAGTGTTCTTAAATTGAGAATATATTTCGATTTTACTCTAGACCAAGTGGTGTACCAATACAAATATATAATTTTATGAAGTAAATGTGATATAAACCAAGTACAAATCCAATCTAAATACTAATAAGTTATAGATTAAATTTAACCATGTTTAAGAGTGTTAGTAAGTTTAGTTTCTAAGTTTGATTTATTATAAATGGAAAAATATATCATGATAAATTCCATGTGTATGATTCTAGTGAGAATTTATTAGTAGTGAAATTGATGTAATTCAAGGAGAATTATTTTAAAATCATTTCTACCTCATTATACATGAATTCATTCTATATTATGACTTATAAAAATGATATATCTTGAGATATAAAAGTAGTGAATTTGGAATTTCCATCCTGTTTAGACATATCTATCTAAAATAATTATGTATATGAGTTAGTAGAGTTCAAATAAAACATCATATGAGTATGATATATATTTTTGTATATTTTTTAAACTATTTTCATTGAATGAATCTTATTAAATAATTTTTGTTGTATTATTTTATGAATTATATATACTTATAGTTCATCATTTATATTTTATTTATCAAGTGATTTATTTGTGTGGTGATAATAGTTAAATTATTGAATGAATATATGTGGGTTCATTCTATGAAGTCAAATTTATTTTTTTCTTTATTTGAATTTATTAGTCTGGTTAAACAATTTAATGAAATTAGAACATAATTATATGTCATTAATTATAAGTTACTATGTAATTGGATAGATTTTAAAAGAATAAATTCATAATTAGAGTGGTTTTATAATTGATTTTAGGCATCATTATATGTAAATATTATGGTTATAAATTGATTATTTAATGATTTTATATTGGAGAAATCTAATAGGACAATCAATAATATAACTACCCTTCTTCTGCACATTACAATTAAATTATTTTAAAGATAAAAAATATAATAGTGTTACAAAACCAGGATCCAAAGGATTAGTGTCTTGGAAAAGTAATACCATACATAAAATTTAAATAATAAATTATAAAAAATTATTTTATTCCTTACTCTGTAGCTTGTAATAGGACCTCTTGTTTTCCTTAGTACAAGTATTCACCTGAGGGTATATATCAAAAGAAGGGGTGAGCTAGAAGGCCAATACTTGGATATATAAGAACATGAATCAATATAAAATGGGTGAGAATAACAATCATCATCATAACATAATCATGGGATCATCATCACAATTATAATATGAAAAATTAGATAAAAACATGGAATGTGGAAATGTATAAAAATGAAACATCTTATCTTAGTGGTTAAATACCACACAGATTCATTAACCAAACTATCATAATGTTCAATCATATTTCAATTTATCTAATGAGATACATCACATTGCCTAATGAATTTGATTGATATTTAATTTTAGGTGAACCCATAAAATCCTAACATTTATATATGATATATAGTCCTAGGTTAACCCATCACATTATAACATTTACATTCTCATGAATGCCATGCAGAATGTAAATCAATCTTGGATATAAAATAACCCATGGAAAGAAATATGTTTCATTTAAAAAATAATACATTCATAATAAAATTTTGGGTTCCCAAAATAAATAGATAATACATTCTTGATATCATAATCACATATCTTTAGTGAAGAATAAACAATCACACAATAAGTAAAATATTTTTTTTAAAGAAGACTTATTTTGGAAAAGACTTTTCATTTTTTATAAAAATAAATTGGAAATATGTATATCTCATAAAATAAATGGGAAAAAATAGAATATATTTTTGGAATATTAAATAACATACACACCAAAAGTTGGTATGAAAGAGGAATAACCCAAAGAAAGGATATTGGTTTCGAGAAATCCCATTACCTTATGTCTGAGTTCTTTATTCTCTTTAATATCCTCAATAACCAAATTAAATAAATTAATTATAAAATATAGACCATTTTATACATGATTTTTATTCATTTTTATTTTATTAAGATCATTTATGGGCTTTTGGATGAGTTATAATGTTAAATTTGATCGTTTGGGAGTGTTCGTTTCGTTGGTTTTCATGATTGATTTTCTTGTATATAAGTATGAAAGTTCATATAAAATTTTAATAGTTATAAAAAATTTAAATTATTTATTATTATTAAACTATAATAATATTAAATGATCTTATATATCATTTTATCGTATTTTATGATGATGAATAATTATATAAACTTTTAATGAAAATGATTTAATTTATTTGTTGACTTTTATGACCATCATGAACTCATATAATTTTATTTAATATAATGATTATATATTTATTCCAGAGAATTATGAACCATATGATATGTATAATAAAATATTATTTACCAATAATTATTGTTTTACATCTAGCCTTGAAGGTGGTAGTGAAAAATTAAAATGCATCATCCATAGTGGCAGTAAATCGACACAACACATAGGATATTTTAATTTTTAGAATAAAATGAGAAGGGAACAGACTAGAAGATGAATTATTCGATTAAAATAATAAAATTAAACTATATAAAAGGTAATATATTTATTATGACTCTTTTATAGGTGGAGGATATTATAGGATTTGAAAGGAAATGAAATTGGAAAGAAAATAATGGAAAAGGAAAGAGAATTTTACCTCTTTAATTTGTCCTCCTTGGGAACCCCCTTTGGGAAAAGTGTTCAATATTTTGATTAGACCAAGAGATATTGGACATGTATTAGTATCTTGAGAATATTATTGGGAAGAATTTTGATAGGGGTCAAATCTTGGAATGTGTGAAGAGAAGAGGTGGTGAGAGGTGGTATTTTTTGAGGATCAGATGGGTGTTTTCTCATTATTTTCATAATTATCTTATTATTTTTTCTCATGACTATGAATAGTTTTAAAAATACCACTAAATATAATAAACTAATGAATGATATTTTTGGGATTAAATCATCCATAAATAATTTATGATTTATAATTCATGTATTTATATTTTATCGTAAATTATCGTATTTTACTGTACATAAAAAATTCAAATATTTTATAAAACTACACAAAATACACCCTAAACATTTTTTGATGTGTATAATTCAATAATAAACATATTTTTATGAATATAATTTTCAAAATTTAATAAATTTAATTTTTAACTGAATTAACCATTTACTTGAAAAAACTGATTTTAAAATTATAATTGATTAGATAACCCTTTGAAAAATTAATTAATGTCTCATAAAATTATATATAGTCATAATAAAACAAAATTTTTATTTATGAATATATTTTATTAAAATAAATTTTCTTTTAAATAATTATATTAATTGTAAAATTATTAATTAATATTTATGTTTTATAAAAATACTAACACATAATTAATTATTTTTAAAATATTTATTAACTTATAATATGATATGATAATATAATAATTTTATTTATAATATTCATTAATTTTATTTACAAATTCATAGATGAAGTTACTATTCTATTGGCCAATTTAATATTCTTAATGTTTATATTACTATTCCACGACCCAGGATATTATTCCATAGAGATGGGTTCCTTAATTTCTAGAAATACCAATTATTTTATTCATTATTCATTTATAAAGTTAGTATTGTGTTATAAAAGTTATTTCATGTGTTTTATACTATATGAAATAATTATAAGGATGGAATTTTCTATTTTAAAAATGTTGGGTCATTACATTCTTCTCCCTTATGAAATTTCTCCCTCAAAATTTCATTTTACATATGATGGTTAAAACAAGTGGGGGTACTTCTCCTTCATCGCTTAATACAGTTCCAGTGTTCCCTCTTCATGCTTATGGGTTTTCCATAGTAATTTTTCTAGATGAGTAGTCCATTTGCGTATAAATTTATCTTTATGGTCCAAGATCTTCACTAGTATATTCGTATAAGAGAGATCATTTTCCAACTATACCACATCTAGATTCAGTATATGTGAGAGATCTAGTATGTACTTCCTCAAGAAGGATACATTGAATAAATAATGTACTTGAGACATGATAGGTGAAAGTATCAATATATTATCTACAACTTCAACATGATTGAGAATCTCGAAGGGGGTGATTTACCTAGAACATAACATTCCTTTCCTCCCAAATATCATAACCCTCTTCTATAGAGGTATACAGAGGAAGACCATGTCTCCAACTTTAAACTCATGTTCTTGTGGATGAATGTCTTCATATATCATCTTTTTATTTTTGTCCTGCGTTGATGTACTACTGAATGGTTTACACATTATCTACCATGTCTTCGACTATTTCAGGACCTAACAAATTACGTTTACCGACTTTATCCTAGCATGTTTGTGTAATTCATATTCTCCCATATAGGATTACCTATGGAGCCATATGGATGCTCAAGTGGGAAATATTATTTTATGTGGAATCAAATAGAGGTAGATGTTGGACTTATCCCTCTATCATGTCCACAAAACATGATCTCAAAATTTCTTCTAGTGTTTTAATTTTTTACTCAGATTGGAAATCAGTATAAATATGATAAGATGTATTGATGTTTACCTCAGTGTTTAGATCATGTTGGACACCTTTCCAAAATATGGATGTGAATCTTGGATCTTGATTAGAAATATTCGATAGTGGTACTCCATACAACCTTACCACTTATATGATGCACATCAATGAAATTTGATCTAGTGATAAATAGTCATGAATTATGATAATTTGATATATCATTTTAAGATGATCCACAATAAAAAATATAGAATTTTTTTTCTCCATGCCTTCAGATGTTCAGTGACAACGTCCATTATGATTTTTTCACATTTCCTTGTTGGTATGGTTAATGGTTGCATCATCGACTTAGAATTAGTAATTTAAGCATTGACATGCTAACATACCTGGAACCTTGATATATATTTTGAGACATACATATTCATATTATCACACCAATAGTTTTCTTATAGACCTCAATACATATTTCCATTCCCTTGGATAATATAGAAGGTTGAGGTATGTGAATCATTCAGAATATCCTTCTTTATATATTGATCAGATAGTATACATATCCATGACCAAAATCTTACAATTCCTTCATCATTAGTTTTAAAATCTTAGGATTTCCCTTTTCTCATAATTTAACCTTCTTATAAATTTCCACATCATTACTTTGAGCATCATTTATTTTCCTCATAAGGGATGGTTGATAAATCTTTATAGAAAGGATTGGTGATTTTCATTCCTTAATGATTACACTCTCTATCCTTTTCAAATCAAATAATATTGTATCCTTATCAATTATCATAGTTGATAATGTTGTAGGATCATTTCTACGTAGATCATATTCCACATTATTCACTTTTCTAAGATGGTAGGATTGAACAATCTAATCAATGATTAGATCTAACCATATTTGTTGGTGCACATTAAGCTTCTTCTATATGAATATATATTTAAGGATCTTATTATCATTACATATTTAACACTTCTCCCCATATAGATAATGTCATCAAATATTCAACACAAAGATCAAAGTTTCTAACTCTAGATCATGTGTATGATAATTTCTTTCATGAATTTTAAACTACCTTAAGGTGCGGGCTATCACTTTATCAATTTTTAGTAGTACATAGCCTAACCCTCTCCTTAAATCATCTCTTTATACCAAAAAAGGTCCAAATTGTTTAAAAGTGTGAGTAATGGCATGGTGATAAGACTATTTGTAACTATTTGAAGACATATTCAAATTCACTAGTCTAGATAAACCTTTCTCACTTTCTAGTCAACTTGGTTATTGGGATTGAAAATCATGACAAGTTCTTAAAAAATCTTCATTAATTCCCATCTAGACAGAGGAAACTACGAATCTCCATTACAGATGTTGGACTATGGAACTCTTCGATTACCTTTTCTTAAAAGGGTCCATATATATTCCTTTTCCAATGATGACATGCCCCAACAATGATAATTCCTCTATATATAACTCATTTTTACTATACTTTTCATAAGTTTTCTCCATTCACAATGTCATTATCAGAGTATTGATATGAACTTCATGTTCCTCCTTTACTGTAGAGTATATCCTAATATCATCAATAATGTTTACCAATTTTTTTAAGTAATATATAAAGACTCTATTCATTAAGTTCACAAATATTGAATTCCCTCTCTATAATTGTATAAATACTCTGAGGGAAATACTTGTTAAGAAACATTAACTTAATGTTTATATACTCCATATATTAAATATAATCCCTTAGATTGGTGTTTTTATTCAATTCAAACAACTGATCAACCTATCAATCTTGAAAATAAATGACCAGATTCACCTTCTTCTTCTCAGAACGGTGGAGCACAAAAATATCTTCTCCATAAAGTTAAGCCATTGTTCCATGACTAGTGGATTAAATGATCCACTAAACAATGATAGTCATTTCCACATTAAAATACATGGTATCTTGTGGTTACTTCTTACATAAAGGAGAACATTCCACATGGGTTATTGGATCAGTTTCTCATGGGTCCCACTATTTTCTAAAATAGAAATGGTCAGAATAAAAAATAAGTCAACAAGTCATGAAAAAATAATTTATTCCTTTATGAAATTAACTATAAATCCAAATAATATAGTATCCCAAGTTCTATAATTTGTTTAAAAAATGTTTCTTGGGTGATTACTTATACTTATTCTCATACTATGAGTTTTCACTAATTTTATCTAATAATATTTAAAAAATTAACTAAACTATTCTCTAATAAAAACTATAGAGACCCTACTTTTCTGAAATTACTATTAAATCATATTAAAGATAGACAATATAATATTGTTACACAACCAGGATCAAAGGTTTAATGACTTTGGAAAATTAAGACCATAAATAACTTTTACACAATAAAACATAAACATTAATTTTATTCTTTATTAAATAGTTTCTTATTCACCCTCAGGTATTAATTTGTATAAGTATTCTCTTAAGGATATATATTAACTGTTATTTTATATTCCCTCCTCTTCTTCTACATATCATAATACACATTAAAATATAAACCACAAATTGATGCCAATTATCGTTCTCGAAACCAATACATCCTAATCTAGTTCTAAAAATATAATCTTTAGATATATTCTTTGATAAAAATTGAGAGGACCTAAATATATATAAAAAATATCTAACATCACTTTAATAATGTATAACTTATTCCTCATAAATTCACACAATCCTCGTTCCCAAATATTTGGTTTCTTTTAAAATATGATACAAAAAAATTATATTAATATGTAATAAACATTTCCCCATACTCACACCCTAATAGACCAAATTTTAACCATTTCATAGGTTACACAATTCTTAATATCCAAAGGAATGTAAACATAAGAAAGGGGTGAGACTAATTCCAAAAATAGTTCTAAACATAAGAAAAAAAATCAAAGTACATATGTGATTGTAAGATAAGAATGTGGGTATAGGAACATAATCAATGTCAGTGTATCTAATAAAATAGACTCATACCCAAGCTAAAAAAATCATTAACAATGATTTCTGGCATAATGATTTTAGAATAACATAATATGTGAGAAATAGGAGTTTTGAAATGTGATACAATAATCTTGAACACATATTATAGGCATAATAATCATTCATATACCAAAGTAATATAAATCATAAAATTATGAACATAGATAACCACAATAATTTACCAAACACAAACATGTGAAAATATCTTCTTATAATCATGTCCATGACCAATCATTGTTACATTTATACTCACAATCCATTATTTTCCACAAACTTATGCACATTACTACCCTCAATCATGTCTTCACATGAAATTTGGAATGTAGAGAATAAAAATAATGTCTATGTAAAATAATTGTTAACAAAGATACTGACAATCATATTCACACACAAAAAAATGAATATTGTTATTAATAGTCATGGTCATGGACAAGCTTGTGGACATATCTACCTAAAATAATGTGAATACAAAAAATTTCATAACAAATATACCAACAATCATGCCTACAAAGATCATTATTATCTTATTATATATAAAAAATTACCCTACAACATAGAGGGATGTATCATTCCCATATTTATAATAACAGATAACTATACATTAAAGTAACATGTAAAGAGAATGACTTTCATAATCACACAATATCTTGATTAACCATTGAGAAATAATTGGGTTTCTTGAAAACATGAATAATATATTAAGAAATTTAGGGAAAATAGGTGGGTGGAATAATTATAGCATATACCTAGTGAATTATAATAAAAAATAATGGATATTGACATATATAAAAAAATTATAATTGAAATATAATATTAATTTAGAGAATAAAAAGTAATAACCTTATGTTTTGATAATATTTATTTAAAATAAAATAGTTTTAAAAATTTGGAATATTTATTACTTTAGAAATCCTCAAGAACATATAGAGGAATTGTTTTAAATTAAAATTAATATGATAACATGAAACACGATTATGATTAAATAATTTTGAAAATATATTTATTTTACACATTTCTAAGGATACTCAATGTTAAAAAAAATTAACCATAAAAACATTAAAAATAGATTTATTTTGTAATGAGATCCAATCCCATTTAAAAAATTAATAAAATAATAAAATAATTTTATACAATATATATATTAATAAATATAAATAATATTTTAGAGAGGAGAAATATTCCTTAACAAAAATAACAGATAAGGTCCCCTCCACATATAAATATATATTCAATTGGATTGTGAACCAATTGGAGGGGATTTGTAATCAAGAAATATAAACCTAACAAATAAATAAAAGGGAATAAAATAGATGGTGTTTTAGAGTTAAACAATATACTATTTTTTTCAATGCATGTTTGATGATTAAATATCTCCATTTCAATGAGATATTGAAAGTTTAACTATTAAGAAATCGATAACTTTTAAATACAAATCCCTTTAATGATGAATTGTGGTATGTATTTGTAATTCCTTTTAATTTAATCAAAATAATGAAAAAATAAATTTATTGGGAAGTATATACACCACAAAAAATAAGATACGTGGTGGATATGGAATATATCTCAATGAAATGAAAATTGAGACAATAAGCCATCATTACTTTGGTAGTATATGAATCAAAAGAAGTAAAAAAGAAAGATTAAGAAATTGATTGAAAATCACATGATTAAAAGGTAAATTATGTTAAAATAATTTAATGTGGTAGAAAATTAGACATTTCATAGAGGAATATGCCCATCATATGAAGAAATACCTTGATGAAGTGAAATTATAATGATGACCCTTACCAAGGACTCTCACATGGTTAGAAACGCTCTAACATCCTATGTAATAAAATAATACTCATTAATAATATATTAAATAAACTAATTAATATTCATTTCCTTATTATTAATATTTTAAATTCATTTATAAAATATGTATTACTTAGTTTCTGTTAATATCAGTCATTTATTGTTATTAATTTCAATAATTTCTTATCTATTTCCGTATAATGGTGTCGGTCTTAATTATATGTTAATGAAATAATATTATCTATAATAGTAAATTTATTCTAATATAAGATCGAAAATGATTTATTATTTAATATTTTCATTCAAGGAACTTGTTCATATAGATATTTACTATGAAATGCATAATGTGCTAGTTTTAGTAAATATTATCGAACAAAAGTCCTTATATTATTAATTAAACAGATATTAATATTAATATTCCATGAAAAAAATGATAATATTACTTACATATTAACATCATATGTTACCAATATATATGTTTTAATATAAATACATGACAAAAAATTTATATTATCGTTAATGTACATGGTTAAACAAACCCAAACAAGAGCACACTAGAATCAATGGATGAGTACAATTATGAAGTTATTTTTTTTATAAAATCGTTATTCAAGAAGTATAATTATATTATTTATATTTAATTAATGTAATAAATTAGGACAGATAATAGTTATATTAGTAAGATAAACAAGTTAAAAAATAGGTTATAGCATTGGGACCAACTATCGTGGCTCAATTTGGCATGGTTATTGCCAACTATTTATAGCCACGAACACTGTCCCTATTAATGTAGTTGTCTCCCATGATAATAAGATATTCCCAAAGAAATTAGACCTATATCCATGTGTTCTTCTTGGGTCCAGAGATAATCCAACATAGTAAAAATTACATATATATATATATATGGGAATGTGTCCGGTGGATATAGCCTGAAAAAACTATAAAAGGGCAATAGTCAAAAAAAATTTCCCCTATCATTAACCCCAATGCCTATCGCTATATCATATAGCCATTGTAATAACGTATATAGCTATAAAGGTAATTTATATATCCTAACCTACCAATAAATATGGTTATTCCACATGGATCAACGTATACACATGGTCATTTTCATGGTTATAACTTACCTTTCCCTAGTCTATATGTTTTCAAGAAAAGAATAATGTTGGTGGTGTGTTTCAATCCCAATTCTTTTGTCTAAAAACAAGAATACTCTACAACTCTTCTAAAACAGTAATTCTATATTTATATAACACTATATGTATATATTGTTATATAAATTTTTAAAAATATATTTAATTAATCTAATTTAATTAAAATTCTTTTGTCCATAGAGAAATATATATAGACAAGATAAATTATTTTAGTTATAAACCATCCTTCCCATAGATATATGTGATCTATATCCATATAAAATACCCCTAGTTATTTTCAATCATTAACATCATAATAAGTGGGCAATATTGATGACCATTGCAACAATGTCTATAGGATCTTTCACATGATTTTCCCGTGTAAAAATAATTTCATGAAAAAATAGGCTATAGTCATGGGAAATGCCAATGAAAATACCTATACACGGTTGTGGATATACATGGTCTATAGCCATGGATAGTTATCAAGTATATATTTCATATTTCTTATGGATATAGGTAAGCTATATCCATAGACATTACCAATGGCTATAACCATTCCTATTATTTGATATATGAAGGGTATATGCACATGCATTACTTTGAGATGGTTGTAGGTTCCCTATTGCCATAGATAATCCTAACCATCGTTTTAGGTCTATGTATATCGTTGGTTTTCATATAGTGATAATTGAAAAAGAAGGATAATAATTCACTACATATAGAGAAAAACATATACTTCTTATGCTATCCACCATGGTTTTTAAGGAAATTAAGAATTCTATGGATATCTAATGGAAAAAGTGTTGGATATAAATATTACAAAGAAAATATAGAATAATATAGTGTGGAATTAATATTTTTAGTGTGCATTGGAAGTAGTGGGCGTCCTATTAGAATTAGAAAAGAGTGGTGGTTTTATAAATATGCATTCTTTAATATGAAGTTAAATTCAATTAGAAGGAATTTTGATCAATAATACACAATGTATGGGGATATATAATTAATTATCTCATCCATGAATTTATAGGTAAATTTTTGGGTACTTCATGATGTTAACACTCAGTTAAAATCCTTTTTTATTTCCGTTAACCTTTACATAGTAACTCAGTTTTTATAACTAATTTTTTTTAAAACTAAATAATGAAATTGACTATATTAGGTAATTTTTACTTCTAAATTCCAAATTTTATATCCATTTTATTCTCTCCAATTTTTAATGGTGATAAATGATAATTTTAATATTAAAATCCACAAAACATGAAAAACTACTATAAAAATTATTTTTTATGCATAAAATGAATTCGATCAAATTATTTTAAATTTAATAGAAATTTGATAAGTTTTAATATGTTAATATATATAATATTTTATTATAACAATTAATCAATATTGATCTATTAAATTATTTAAGATAAAAATACACAACATGTTAAAAAATTTATTAAAAGATATCTATGTTTTTAGTTAATTTTTTTCTTAATTCATAACAGATTAATAATAAATATATGAATTATTATTCATTTTGAATATTTTTTGAAAAACTATTTCATTTAATTATCCAAATGTGAGAAAATTGAATTTTAAATAAAACCATATAATATATAATAAAAATTGTCTTTAAATAAAATATGATTCTTTATCAATAAATAATTAAATTCATGTTCATTACATATATATATATATAATTATTTCATGGATTTATTTAAGTTATTTGACAAGCATTCCATCAATTTTATCAATAATTGGTTCAATATAAATTTTAAGGATTAGTAAATTGAGAAAAAAATTAATTTTAAAAAATAGTTCTTTAGAGTCAAATATACTTTCCCCAAGAGAAATGGTATCATTTCTATTAAAAAATAATTTATTTTACTCCAATTCAAATTTTTATAGTGAAAATTTATTTTATAAACATTTAAATAAACTTTATATATGTTAAATTTTTACCAATAAATCTACTCATAAGTTTTTTACTGGTATTATACACAATGCATATATACCTTTTAAAATGTTTCATAGAATTTATATTTTAAAGTAATATCCTATAAATTAATTCAATTCTAACAACTCAAATCGCAATTCCCCTACCTATAGTTTTGTTGTTGTTACGACATGCTTTCACATTTAATCAAGGTTCAATCCATTGTATATTTATTTCTAAAAATGGTGATTCTAAAAGGTGTTGATAATCTAGTGAATTTACTAATTTTAAAAATAATATTCTCTTATATTTAATATCCCATTTTAAACTATCCCCTTTTAACTGACATAATCTTTTTTTGTATGTAATACGTTGTTCCGGGTACTTTTTAGTAATTCTACATTATGAGTGATAAAAAGTTTGTTAGTTGGATTCATATTTGGTATGAACTACTTCATACTCAAGTTTAAATTTATTAATGAAATGGAAAAAACAATATTTAATGATAGACATATTATTTAAGGAAATAAAATGTTTCCTAAAACCAAGGGTGTTACCTAGATATAATCCACTTGTAATAATTCCCATCTTATGAAATGTTCTACAATAAAAAATATTATATGGATTAAAATTTTTATTTTAAATATTTGAATTATAAAATTTGTATTTTGGGATATTCATATATTTATCAAATTTTAAAAAATAAATTAATTATTAAAAGTTTATAATATTTTATTAAATATTTATGAAACATTTATTAAATAAATATTACATAATATTACTTTTTATACCTAAAATACAATGTCCATGTTATATGGAATGAATTTTTATTTAGATATACAATTTTTATATAAAAATAATAGTATAAATTTATAATATTTTTAAAAATTAAAAAATAAACAAATGAAATATAGATTAGTTTATGTTTAAAAATATGAATTTTTTATAATACATTTTCAATTTAAATTATAAAAATTAGAAGACCATATTTTTGAAATTATTTAAATCATATATAAATTATTTTTTATAATCGATTTGAAAAAGTTTTAAACAATAGTATGTATGTGATATTTATAATTTTTAAACATTTTATATAATGGAAATTTGAATATAAATTGATTATATTTCAATTAATTTCATATGTTTATAATAAATTCCATATAATAAATGATAATATTAAGGGGTCTATATTATAAGTGAGTATAAATTTTTTATAATTTCAATTTTATGTATTTTTTATAAATTTTCTATTAGATCGAATATGATGCGAATTTCAGCTATAGTGTGTTGATTTTTATTTCAACCATAACATGTTGAGTTTTTGGTCATTGAATTTTATGTTCAACATGTAAATAATTATTTGGGATGTAGATTTCTCTTTAAATGGAATGTTAACATCTAAAATGTGAAATGGGGAAATTGTGTTAATATAACTAAAAAGGGAGATTATATGAAAACTAGTGCATCATATTGGGATCCTCATATTTATAACATGACTATTCTATATACAAAGGGGTGAGGCTGGAAAAAAGGAGTTTTGAGGAGTATCCTATGGACACTATTGGATTATTCCTTGATAAAATACTTTCCTACTATAGGCATAAATCAAGATATATCTACATCACCCAATATCCATAATAGAGTTATAAGATGATGAATACATTGATAAATTCATGAAGGAGTTATTCTATAAGTATTTAATGGAGCTTGTGAAGTTTGAACTGAGTATTTAAGTAAAGGATGCATCTTTGAGCTTATAAAGTAATGGTCTCCCACAAATATGGAGGCATCACACAAATATTGATGTGCCACACAAAAAATCGATGTACGATTCTATTGATATTTGTGAAAATAGGAACAATGTAAAGGGATTTTGGGAACAACAAGGTTATTTTAATTAGAGTTAAGAGAAGGAATTAATTCATAACACATGCAGGGTTGTTATTTTATTTACAAATACAGTAGTTGTAGAGAATCATTGGGAGAGAGTTAAACAAGAATTACTATTGAGAGAAAACTAAATGAAATATTTTCCTTAAATGGGGGATTTTTCTGAAGATTTATGTGGAAAATAATGTTCCATGATTTAATTGTGTAAACCAATTTTTCCCATGAAAAAAAGGTTTTTATGAATATTTTTTTACAAATTATATTCATGTGTTAAAGGGCCATATTGACCATTTTCTTATGTAAGGTGTTACAAGAAAATAATTTTACAAATAAGTAGTTGTATTAATATTAGTTGTTCATTATTATAATAAGTTAAATGTATATTAATTTATTTAAAAAATTTAATTATCTTTCCAAAAAGATAATTTATTCATTCAATATGTAATAAATATAATCATGAAATTGGAAAATTCTTTTCTAAATAATTTCATATGTCAATTGTTTAAATGAAATTCCTAAATATAAAATTGAATCTACATATAGATGGTATAATAAATATCTTGTGAAGTGATGTATTATATTTTATACTAAAATGTTATACTCTATCAAAAATAAAATAATTGATAGAATAATGGAATTTTCTTTCAGGTGAAGGAGATACCTTTGTTGTGGAGGGACTAAACACAGAATTATTGAAATGGGAGTAACCCATTGCAGTTAGTAAAGTATCCCTAAATATTATAAAGTGAGTGACTTTAGGAACTATAGTGATCTAGCCTAAACCCACTATTTAATGTTATTTAGTGTATTATTTTAATTCCTCATATTTTAATTTTATTTTCATTGTATTATCCCTATATAGGTGAACCGAGTAAATGTTTTTTGTCATCTATGCATTCAATAATTACATTATTCTTGAAATAAATTAGTTTTTATACATTAAATAATAATGGATAAAACTTGATTAATTATAGGAGTAGAGAATTATTAATTGGATCACTATTAAATTAATATAATAAGATTGGCCCTACTAACCTTTAGTTCTATATAATTTAGGGTGGTGAGAGTTTTATTTTAAGGGTTTTAAATTAGAATGAGTATCATACCATTATTCACCTTCCCTCCTCTATATGCCTCTCCAACTAATGACCTTTGTGGTCTAAAAAATAATAATATAGAAATTTTTATATGATTTGAACTATTTTTTTCTAAATTGATTTGGTTATTCCTCAAAGGTTATTTTTCCCTATTCAGATAATATTTTTGAGAAATGGAAAAGAGAATGAATCAAAATAAGAGGTGAATCCCCATTTTTATTATATATATTTGAAACTTGGTTAGTGATTGAGATATTTAGATAAAATATTTTGGAAACACTCAAAATAATGGTATGAATGTATCTTAATGCACATCTATTAATTTACTCAGTAATATTTCTAGATAAAAATAGGATCTCAATTTCTCAGATGATTTCAAAATCACAAATAATAAATATATGTCGAGATATCCAACAATAGATGTTATCCACACATAAGAGGAGATGAATCAGGGGTTATAAGAATAAAACAGTATGTCGATGATGAGAATTTTTTTAAGAGAACCATGTTAGAGTGCTAATGATTGAGGTGGGAAATTTTAAAAAAATGAAAAAAAATTGATTAAATTGTCTAAGAAATTATATGAAAGGAATTCTGTGTAGGCTAGTGAATCTATGTAGATATCTTCAAAAGTTTATAAGTATAAAATGGGTAATAAGGATAATTTCCCTGACATAAAAAAAGTGAAAACAAAAATTCCAAGAAGGATGAACATGCTACAGAGAGAATAAAAGACTGAGTTGAGAAGATATTATCTTGATTTAAGGTGTTATGAAAATGGTTTCTAAGATGAATTTTAAAAGTTTCTTAACTAAAACCCCTTAAAATGATATTTAACAAATAAATTAAATATATAATAATCTAAAAAATCATTATCCATTTAAAAGAACAATTTTAAGAGAAGAGTAAATATTTACTTGAATATTTTTTGAATTTTAATGAAATAGATAACCAATTAATGGAGAAGGATGAGATGATATACGATCTCAATGAGAGTTTTAAAACCATTAATATAAATATAAAGATCCATCTCATGGAAGAATCAATCAATAGAGTCCAAAAATGTGTGCATCTAGATTCAGTGAGAAAGTAAAATATATATGAAAAATATGAAAGAAAAGGCTCTTGAAGAATGTTACCCAAAAATTGATAATATTTATAAGTAGTGAAACATAACATTGGTACATGTCTTGAATTATAAAGTCTCAATGGATAAACCACTCTTTTGAAACAACACCCTAAAAAAGGAGTGACTATATTAGGTGTTATTTGAATAGGGGTGCTTATTATGGGATTACTATATATATATATATATATCAATTTCTTTAAATTGTTTTAGGATAAAATTAAATATTTCATAAGGAATTCCACCATTGTTATAATAAATTCAAATAATTTGTATAATGAAAAAATATATATTATAATGGGAAAATTATAAAATACTATAGGGGAAAAGAATTTAGATCAAATAAGTATACACAAAGAACACAAAATGGATAACTCAGGATAACATTTTTAAAATAAAAAAATTATTTTTGGATTAAATTGAATGAAACAACTCCATCTCTATGAAAGGGGATGAGCATCAATACAAATATCCACAATGGAAAAAATTATTGGGTAACTCAAATTGAAATAAAAGAGAATAGAAATAGAGAATACTAGATTGGTTTTTCAAAATATAATATAGTCAATTAGATAAGGAGAACATTGGTAATTTACAAGAATATAGGAAAAACTGTATTGAATTAAAAATATACAATAAGATTCCAATAATTTCCAATGAAAAATAATTATTTGAAATGTAATTTTAGCTAAAATGAATAGAAAAAAACCAATATACATTAAGTGATAGACCTATTCATTAATGAAATATGTTTCATGGGCATTTTAAATATGACCATAATGATTAATTTGGTTTGATTAGTAGTTAATAATGTGTTATTGAATAAATGTTTTCATGGAATTACTAGGAGGATATTTGGAAAACCGAAAGGATTTTAAAATCTTATCATCTAAAAGATGTACAAAAAATAAAATATATATTTTAGAAGAATATAATTCATATATAGATAAAAACCTTATAAGGAGGATTTAGATAAGGAAATTATAAATAGAAACATGTTAAGATATCTTTATTGGGAAAATAATTTAATGTGGAAAGGTTTCTGGTTTTTTCTTTGAAGAATAATACAATGTAAAATGAAGGGAAATTTCTGGATAAATGATATGATGTGGTCTATAGTGAATCACTATATTCCTCAACTTTATGAGATATATATTACCCTCTCCACATGAATTTTCATTATAAATAATTTTTTTATGTTTTTCAAAACAAAGTGGTTATACTATCCGTGGGAAAATTACATTGGAAAATGAAATTGTAATCCTAGAATTTTAAAATTATCTAGATGATTATTTAAGTATCTAAATGATATGTCGTAGAATTTATAATTCCACAAAAAATACTAAAAAATATATGTTATAGAAAATACAAATTTATGGAAAATGAAACATTGAATCATAAGTAGTAAAAAATGATTTTATTATTTTCTTTTATATAACATTTTTTCTAACCTATAATATAATTTTATTGTTATAAAAATATAAAAATATATTATAGTTTGATGACTCTTATTCATTATTTTAATGTTATATGTGGGTATAAATTTCATAAATTTAATCTGGGTTTTTATATGAACATATGACAACTTTATCAACATCATCTAATAAAAGACACATTATGGATGATGGATGAAATAAATTTTAAAAATTTCTATCATTATTTTAAATTAGTATCAAATTAGTGTCTAGTTATGATTATTTGAAGAATAAATCAAAAATAAAACACACACTCAGTTATTAATTGTTTATTCACTAATGATTTTATTTAGAGTGTCATTGAGTTATCAGGGCAATTCTTGATGTATATGAACTAATAAAGTACCACTCATACAAGGTAATAAGTGAGTATAATAGTTGAAATTTATTTTGTTAGCTTTAACCCTTATTTTCTTAATATTTTTGAAATCATTAATAAAACATGTTTTGATGATTACTCCTTGACAAGTTGTAAATTTATCTATGAAAGTCATTGAGGATTCTACTATAGTTGAAGAAATTATTTTTCTTGATATATTACAATATCCTTTCGGGAAAGTGGTATAAATGATGTGGTGGGATTATATATGTTTTTATCCTTACAAGTTATAATATGCATCAATTTTTATATCATAGGAGATCTTAGTCTCTCTAGACTTGATGAAAAAACCGTGTTAGAAAATGGGAGGATCCATTAGAAATATCACTATCATTATCAATGATAAAAGAGATGAAGTTCATAGATACAATTAATGTTCAAAGTTCTATCAAAGACATGGATAAATTAATAGTTTTTTATTCATTATAAATAGGTAGAATGTTTTATAAGTGAAACCCTTCACCCCAAAGGTAGACGTTTTACAAATATTTCATATCTATTACCTATGAAGATTGATATACATTATACATTATTCTAAGGGAGATGAGAGATATCAATATTAAAACTTTCTAGAAGATAGAATCATGAATTATTATGGATCATAAGAGGTATGTGGTTGACGTCAAGATTTTTGAATGATATTTGATTAATGAATTTATTTTCAAAATATATATAGGGATTCATTATTATCATTAAATGAGAGTAGGTTGTATTATGTGTTGAAGTTTTTATCAACCATAACAAGGTGAATTAAAGGTCATTTGATTTTTAATTCATCATGTCAATTGTTTTTGTGGGATTGGATTTTCTACTACATTAATGTCAAAATATAATATGATATTTTTTTGTACTATTTTTTGGAACTAAAAAGGGATATTGAATGAAGACCAGTGCATGAAATTGGGAACATAATATATATATCATGAATATTATATACAGAATAGGGTTGTTACTGGATAAATTTTTGGGGTTTATCTAAAAAATGGACTATGTAATGATATAAGACTCTCCTAATATGGATGAACATTATACTAGACTTACATCAAGAAAAAATTTTCAAAGATCTTTTTGACCAAGAATACCATATTAAATTCATTAAGGACAATATATATAAGTATTTTACAGTGTTTGAGAAGTTTTCCCAGGGAATTAAATTAAATGGGTAATTCTTATTGAAAGGTATAAAAGTTCTCACATAAGTTCCAGAGATTCTGAAAAATGTGGTGGTTCTATGAAAAAACCAAATATGTGATTTCAATTGATGTTTGTGAATGGATGCACCATGAAAATGGGAGTTTCATGCAAGATGTTTAATGATAAGATTTATTTTCAAGAATCTTTAATCAATTTTTTTTATAAAAATGATTCATATTTCACACCTAAGGGTCAATATCTTGAGGTAGATACTCACACACACTAATTATATATTGTCTTTATTTATTAACTAATGAATATACTAATAAATAATAAACTAAAACAATGGGTGTCTTAAAATGCACATGATATGCATATATAAAAATTTGAAACATAAAAAATACAATGAAAAACTATTCTAGTGAATAATAAAAAATTAATTAGTCATAGGAGGTCAAAGTGATGTTATCATTATTCTTTAAAAATATAAATTCTTAATATTTTATATAGTTTAAAGATCAACCATGTCACTCAAGACCCTTTCATTTGAAATTTTATTACCCCACGTTGATCCCTTCATGAGAGAAAATATCCCTCTCATCATCACCACAATTAAACATCTACCCTTATCATCTATAATTACGATGGTGAAGGAGAGATAGAAAATGAATGGGAAGAATAATCCTATAAAAATAAAAGATTTAGGAATATATTTTTCTCTAAATTTTTTTTTGATTAATAATGTGATGTACACGAAACTAAATACTAAAATGACTCACCAAATGTTATATGAATATAATTTTGATAATTATAATAATAATTAAACTTCAATTAAATAAATATATTTTATATGAACTAAATTTATTTCATTCAGAGGATAAATAATTAATATTATTTAATATTAAAACATAATATTCTT
Source organism: Viscum album (assembly GCA_963277665.1). Classification (NCBI taxonomy): domain Eukaryota; kingdom Viridiplantae; phylum Streptophyta; class Magnoliopsida; order Santalales; family Viscaceae; genus Viscum; species Viscum album. The sequence continues at coordinate 1,625,722,902 of OY728161.1, read as the reverse complement.
TCTCAAATAATTATTTATTAAGTGCTATATATTCTATCAGACTAAAAATTGGTTTTTTTTATTATGTAATCACTTTTAAGGGAAAAAGTGAGAAACCATACATGACTTCACCCAATCACCAATTCACCAGCTCACCATATTAAATCATACAAGAAAAATGGATGAAAAATCCATTCAAGCATTCATACTGCCAACCATCATAGGTGGAGCTGAAATCACCAAGAGATGACTGAGGTACTCAGACCAAATGACACTCCCCTGACCCCTTTCCCGCATTACTGATGGAGAGAAAACCCAAATCTTGTAAAACACAGTCGACAGAGAGATAAGAAAGTCATCCATGAGAAAAGAGAACCCACCCTATAGAAACATCCTCCTCTGTCTTAAAAACCAAAAGTGAACCATTTGCTGCCTTCAAAATCAAATGCAAACCATCCACTGTCAATGATTCCAAATTAAAATCAATATCCTACCATTCCAAAAATAGAGCCTTCACGAGATCAAACAAGAAATCCATAAATAGCACAATTCCCAAGCGCTAGATCCAAATATGGAAGCACCCTACTACAACCATGATCTCTTCCATCCACATCCACAGAAACCCGATGAAGAAGACGGTCCAAGGAGAATGAAGTCGGGTATTCATCACCTAGGACTGGGAGAACCGACATTACCATGAGGGAAGGCCTCCATTGAAAGAATCCGAGCATATCTGAGCCTACAACGCCTCTCTTGGATGAACCTGGACAAATCACTACCACAAAAGAACCGTCAACATAATCCTCAACGAAGATCCATGGAAAGAAAGATGAATCAACGATGCAGAAGGGTAAACCGAAGATGAAACCAACGCAAGAACTCCAACAAACTTTCACACAAAAAAATTCAAAAAACATAGAAAAATGAAACCATCAAATCCCCCCCTCTCTTCCATACTAGGATCGACACCGAGCTGCTTAGGACTGAATCCATTTCCTGCATCCCCCAAGCCCTAACCTACCACCTCGATGCCTCCACCCGCCAGATCGTAGCCTTCCCCCGCTGAGATGAGACTACGACGACAATCGAGCCACCGAGGATCACTGATGAAGGGGACATGGATGTCGAGCCAACTGAGGTCAGAGGAGGTAAGGGAGATAATCCTTGGTTAAAACCCTAATGCTCGAGAGAGAGGCTACGCCGCTGCTCCGAGGCCCTGAAAAAAATTCGAACTCCAACATGAAATCCTATATATTCTATCCAGATACATTAAATTTGATACTTTTATATTATTATTATGCATAAACTAATATATTAATATTATTTAAATAATAAATAGATATTAAATAATATTGAGAACACAAAAAAATCATTTTTTTAAATTATATCACCTTCCCTTAATATTTTTTATTTTTATTAAAAATGAAATTTGAATTTTATAAACCAAAATTACATATTAATTCATAAATTCATAAATATAATTGAATGATTTTTTTTATTTTTCTAAAAATTATGACGTTTTGTATGAATAGTAAAAAAATTTATTTTTCAAATACTATCAAATTTATGACATTGAAATAATACAATTATGATTTAAAAAATATTGAAACATTTTTCTATAAATAAATATATTAATAAAGTAAAATAAATAATTTTAAGTACAATAGAGAATTTAGAAAACCGATGATTAACAGTTTGGAAACATAATTAGATGAATTAATTTAATAGAAAATAGAAAAATTGATAAATTTATCTTACATGTTCTTTTTAAACATAAAAATAATATTTTTCTTGAAATGGATTTTACAAGTTATGTGCACTAATAATAAAATAAATTTTTATCACCCAGAGAATATAACATGTTCTTATTTGGGTCATCAAAACCTCAAACATGAAAAAAATGATAATTTTCTCTCATGTATGGATATTGAAACATACATATTGGTTTATTGTAAATTAATGAGAAAATAATATTTTGATTATTTTTTTGAAAAGTTTATATAATTTTTTTCCAAGTTCTGTTTGGATTATATTTTTTGTCAATAGATCAATATGATGATATGTTTAAAGAAGAAAGAATTTTGAAATGGTAGATTTAAATGGTTGAAAAAGGGAGATATTTTGATGTCAAAGTTGTGTTTTGATTTAGTTTTATTTCAATATATCAATATACTGATTATGTTGAATAAAGAAAGAATGTTGAAATGATATATTTAATTAGAGTGAATGAAGTTTTCTATTTGATTCAAAATCATTAGATTGATAATTATATTCAACATCAAATCCATGATCTACAACCTGATTTCACAGATTCAGAAATTCTGAATCAAACATCGTTTTGAGGAGAGCATAACTAGAAGAAAAGGATCACCAGATTCATGCTGAATCATGAATGAAAGGATTTATTATAATGGTGGACAATATAAGGTTATATGAGTATGATTTTAATGTGGTGATGCTTTGTTGATCTTACAGTTCTCATAAATCACAAGCATTTAGAAAATTCTTTATGCAAGATTGATAAAATAAAGGGGGATTGAAATATACTCTCCCAAGCATATTCATAATTGATAATATCTTGATAAGAGAAAAGGGTATAGGAGATAATATTTAGATTTATTTTAATCATGAAAAATAAATTATACACAATAATATTATGGATATGTTTGAAATAAATATGGTTATTAGAGTTTTGGGATGTTACAATACTCCAAGTAAGGGTAGACATCCTCAATGTACACATTGGTATGACACTAATAAGTAGCCCCAATTTATAGGGCATGATTTTTTACAGATCATAGGCTTAGATATACCTGAGCAGAACTTACTAGCTAAGCCATCCTATACTGATATGCTGAAATCTGGAGAAATGGTTATATTGTCTCTAAATTAATTTTCAGTGTTGGGGAATGAAGAGTGTCATGTAATTGAGTAAGGGGGTGAGATGGAGGCTTCTCAAGAGAATAGGGATTCTTATTCAGAATACCTTGTTGAGTCCAAAGAAGTAGACATTACAAATGAATATATAATAATTCTCTTCTAGAAAAAGGGAAGAACACCCTCATCAATACAGAGAGGCTTATTTAGAACTCTCAGAGGAAGAGGAGAAGAAAATACTAATCTTTCCTACCATGCCCTCCCATTAATAGATCCTCATGCAAAGGAAAACATCCTCTGAGGGTTCAGAAGAAGGTGGAGGAAAATTTTACTAAGGAACTAAAACCCCCCGCAAGGGAATCATCTGTCATCTACCTAAAGAATGCTGAAAATGAACATTTAGAATCTGGTATCCATGAAAGCGGGAAGGAATTGATGGAGTGTGATGAGTGGGAAGTCATCATCAATGGCAAGGAGGAATTCACAGACAAGGGTCAAGAGGTCATTACTACACAGGAGGAGTTTTAAAGGCTGAATGGGAGGCACATTAAGGTAAAATTTTCCAAGATCAGCGTGACTGGACTAAAAAAAAACTTGGAATACTGGCACATGGCCTCAACGGGAAAAAGAACAATGTGTAAGAACTCATCCAAACATAGGAAAAAATGGTCTATAATTTTTAAAACCTACTCAACGATGATCTGGATGAGTGGGTTATCATACTTCAATAGAGTATCCTCAAAGGTAAGGTCTCTTAAAGGCTTAATCATCAAATCATAGATTCATCTATGATATATTATGTTGCTTGACTATCTTTGAGTACTTGACCGGTTTCCCACTTTTTCCTTAAAAGTGTTATCTTAATAAAAAATAATATTTTGTGGTGATTGAATGACATCAGTCATGTGGATCAATAGAAGATTTGAAGGAAATAGTTGGATGTTTTATTTATGGCGATCTTACAAATTCTAATAGGATGTTTGTTTTCTATAGTTGGTAAAGAGAGTTGTAATGATGAAAACACCTAAGAATGGAGTTTGAGAAGAATATTAAAGCTATCTATTTATATATATATATATATAATTGATAAAAATCATCATAATGAAGAAATAGAATTGAGAAAATTAGAATGGGAAATCAAAAATGTACTAATGGATGGAAAGAATTTTTTTAAGAAGATTTTATGTCATGGAGAATATTCTATTAGAATTCATAATCTTTTATAATGCTATAAATGTACCCAAAATTCATGGAATTATGAAAATTCATAGAATTAGGTTTAGCGGGAAACCATTTTAGATTAAAAAAACAGTAATGGGGTGCATATAACAGGTGATAAGTTCATCATACAATTAATATATTGAGGATGAGTGTACTATTAACGATAAGAGAAAGATGTTCTGAATTTTTAGGGAGATAATAAGAAGTTTCCAAGTTATTTTTGTGAATAAGTACTTTCGAATTGAAGTGAAAAGAGAAGAGAAAAGATTGAAACATATTAATCTGATCAACAGTTTAAGTAATCTATCATATTATTCTTTTCATCAAATTCAGATAATCATCATATGAAGCTAGATAATCATACCGAACTATTATATTGGTTTTTTACAGTGAGGAAGAATTTTTGCAGAACTTTATCAACTGTATTATGACAAAGTTATATCTATTTTATTTGGAAATCATATTTATTGATCAGATGGGAAGAATTGGATTTGGTGGATCATATTGGGAAGTCAGGTTGAATTATATATCAAATTCCTCGATGTTATTATCATTTTATGGGAAATAAATTGGACAATTTTCATTCAATGAATATATTTTTTGAAGTTTATAAATAATTACAGGTAAAATGTGTTGTTACAAAAACATTTTATTACAACATATGTTCTAGAAGAATCACACACACACTATTGGATTGTTTTTATAAGGCTACATGACTTAAAGGGTATATCCTAATCATTATATTCCACACAAAATTATTGTTTTATATTGGATTTTGTGTAATTGGATTGTCTCCAAACCATAAAAAGGATGTAGATATTCTTATTGAATAGTGAAACTTGTAAATACTTGTGTGCCTGTGTATGTGTGTTTGATTTGTATTCATCTGGTAAATAAATACATAAGTTAATATTATTTCACTATGCTTTTGTTTTTTTAAATTATTGAAACAATATCATCACTGGTTTCCTAATAACAATTCATAACTAAAATAATTATAAAATGAAATTAAGATAGTATAAATCATTATAAAACATATATTCCAGTATCTATTAAGATATTACAATGTTTAACTTTTAATCTATTAACAGTTATAATCACTCCTATTAAAAAAACATAACAAACGAGGGAAGATAATAAAATCAGATGATGAAACTAGAATATAAATTACAGATATTTTTCTATTATATAATTATAAATCTTTTATTTATGTTTATATGTATAAATAAAACAATGAAATAGGTCAGTGTGAGAGTTATTTATGTTATATAGGTTATTACATTCATTTGTATTAGTGGGATTAAAGGTAAGGGTGTTTTCATATCATTTCTTCTTCATTGAAATATGATTTATATTCCCAACTTATGACCTTTTTGTGGGGTAAATATTTTTCCCTGGATATATTTTTGATAATATTTTATATAAATTTATGTTATTTACAATTCTATCATATATTCATCCATTTATGGGTTTTCAATTTGAAAGATAGCGATGATGTAAGGGGGTTTCATAACTAAATAACCTTTCCTCGAGTTATACTTATTAAACTTAATCTTTATTATATTATTTTTGATACATTGTTCCCTATGATTTTATATTTTTTTATTCCCATTTTTCTAGGTATTTACATTACTCTCCAATAAAATCTCCATCATATGAATCTTACTCCATAAATATGACGTTTGTAATGGGCTTCTTGACTCAACTTCATTTCATGAGTCATAATTATTATTATTTAACATAGTTTTTACAATATGGTTTTATTCTATTCCATGACAAAACGATAATTCCATTCCTACTTATTTTTTGGATAATTACATTAATTTAATTTGTTCACTATAAAATTTTATTTGTTTAGTAATAAGTTTATTTTTTCAGAATGTTCTCTTTCTTATCCATAACAATGTTTACTATTCCCACTAATGCTAATATTTTATATTTTGAATTCCTAATATGGTTTATTTATAGTTATCATAAAATTTATCTCTACCACTTTTAGAAAGAAAATTTTATCACCATCTTTAAAATGTTAGTTCAATAAAGGTGTCTCCAAAAAATTAAAAAGAATTTCACTTTCATGTTTTTTTATCTTTCACACCAAATTTAAAATATATAAAAACAATATGTTCATCTAAAGGACTCATTATTTGAGATTAATTTTGGAAATAAAATTTTTCAAAACTTTTAGCCGTCTAATTTTTGGAAAAATAATTAATGTGGACCACAAATTAATCGGTTAACACTATGGTAAAAAAAATTTCAAATACTATTGTGGTTTATTTCACTGTTTTTCACATTATTCTTTATGTAGCTTACATTAACTTTTTTGAAATTTTTTTCCATGTTATTTTTACTCTTAATTATTTGGAAAAAATGAAAATATTGTTAAATTTTTCAAAATTAAAAGAGTGATTTTAGAAATAAGTTCTTGATTACAAAATGAATTTAAAATGCTTACGTTTTTAAATAATTCTTCATTGGTTTTATAAAATATCAAGGGAAATTTTTGAAAAAATATTTATTTAATATAACTTGTTTACTAAATATCATTTCAGGTTGTAAAGGATAATTTTTAAAATATTTTACAAAATTAAATTATTTCTATTAAAAAAATGTTTTAAGGATCCATTTAAGAATTTCAAAAAGGGATATTTATTATTTTATTTCAGAGTATATTATATAATAATTTTAAAAAGGTAGATTTAAATAAAGATAAAAATTAATTGATATTCCTTATGTTACAATTCATGTATGTTCTTATTATACCATGAGTATAATTTCTCCGGATATATTATGAAATCATCTATGAATGTCTTCCGGAAATCCATCTTTTTTTCATGGGTTAGTTAAGAAATTTTTGAAATTTGAATGAATGATTTAAAGTGACACAAATAAGAATTGATAATTGAAATTAGTAGTAAAATATATATCCCTACAGTGGATTGTTTAGAAGTTTATATCTCTTGATAAATGGATACAAGAGTGAAGTTACATGTTCTCTCCAAGTGTGTGTGCGATTAGTAACTCTTAAAGGTGTATGGCTGAGTATTGACTCACAAAGCTATGATACCCTATGATTATTCTTATTCCATGGTTCATTGTTATATTATGTTTTAATTTCATGTAAAATTTTCATCACATATTCATATAATTAAGTTCTATGTCATGTGTTTATTATCTTGAGATTCCATAATCTTTTTTCATGGTATATATTTATTCATTTTATAATAAATCTCCTTTTATCATTACTTATGAAAAAATGTTTTTGTTCCACGTTATTTAATATTAGATATTTTTAACACCTTAATATTTTGGGAAATATATTTTTAAAATATTTTTTATCTTTTTGAAATATTGTGTTTCACGAAACACTGAGTGTACCTTTTTTTAAAAAAGGTGGCGGTTGAAGCCTCATTTATTATTAAATCAAATCAATGACCTCTTTTAACTTGGTATAGGGAGACCCATTACATAGCCTGAAGGCCCAGTGGGCATTTGTCCCATTATAAGGCTCGTAGGCCCGAATTTATGGCCTAATGCCCATTCTGTGAATAGTACATCTACAATACCAACCTACTACAGTACCACATAGTACCTAGCCACCGCTACAATACCCTACTGCCACTACAGTAACCTGCCGCCTCTACAATGTCCCCCAATTCTATAGTATCGAGTATACATTTTATTACACACAAAAACGAGTTTAAATTAAACATGACATACTATTAAAATATTATTATTTAGTATGATATTTATCACTAATATATTCTAATGTTGATTATGAATAGGATTAACTGTATTAGGAAAAAATATGGCAGACATATGTATAAAAAATGAATTCTCTGGTTGAGAATTAATTAGAAATAAAAATAAAGAACTATATGAAAATAAAGGAAATATTTTTCTGAAGAATTTTTTAACATGTTTTACCTAAATGAATTTAAAATACACCTTTTTAATGAATTTAATGATATTTATATATTATATATTCATTAAAAAAAATTTAACACCTGTCTTATGGGATTTTTAAACATGAGATAAGTATATATCCAATTTTACAGTTTTTTTGCCTTTTGTGTACTTATTTTAAAATAAAATTTTGAAACTTGAAAAACCATAATTTGAAAAAATATTTTTATGTTTTTAGTTTATAATGTAAGAAGTATATTAGGGTTTATTTTTTATAATTTTTTTAAAGATAAATCTTTTGATGAGTATTGAAAAATATTGGTTTTTATTATGGTTTTTCATTGGTTTTAATGCATTTAAAAACATACAGACCATTTTAATATATCTTTAAAATCAAAAAAAATTCAATTATATTTATATAAATACAATTTAGTTCTTTTGATTCATTTTAATATTGGATTTTTAAATAAAAAAATTCAAAACACTTGAAAATTTTCTCTTTGAAAACACACTTTCTCATCATTTTTGTGAGATTTGTTTATTATAATTTTCTAATTAGGTGAACCGAATGTGGAAAATGGGTTAAAAATTTGGAATCAGAATAATTTATAATATCTAATAAGTAAAAATTAATTTTTTCCATAATGACTAGTAATGAATATAACAATTGGTTACTGTCACTAAGCTGAAAATGGGTTTACCGGAGGGGTTAAACTAAAATGATAAGGTATAAAAATGACCCAAAATAATTAAAAAAACTAATTAGATAGCCATATTTGGACCTTATATCTTATAATAATTATAATAGTACAATTTTTTTATCCTTTTTCATGTAGAAAACATGGGTATATCTTTTTTTATTCAAAAAATAACAAGTGTACCACTCAACACACTTATAAAAGGCTACCCCTTCTCATATCCTATTCTATATTCCACAAAACATTAGTTTTGAAAATACCTAACAAAATAACTTAATAAATTCCCTCCTCCCATATTATTTTCCTTATATTGGATAGAAATTTATCCTGTGAATCATTTTCATGAAAACTAAACTAATTTCTCTAAAGAAAATGTAACACCCCCAACCTACCCTTTTATTTTATTTATTCCTCCACCTACATCAATTATTATTAAAACAATATTATATAATAAACTATGTATAATAATTATAATAATATTTTTTATGTTATTATAATCACCTAAAACCATATACTCTCACATAAAATGGGATATGAAATCATCATTTGGCTTTATGGTAGACTACCTCCTCACAAATCGATGTTATTTATTTTTCATCACCAAAACTCAATAATGGATATAATGATGTAAAAAATATTTATATACTATATTTAATCTATTATTATTCTTTTTTAATTATCAAATCATATATACCATCATAATTTACATTAGATGGAAATATGATAACGTCGCTCGTGTGTACGGTATACTACCGCCTCGCAAAATGATGTTATTCATTCTGGATTTAAATAGAAGGTAACGAGGATGATATTAATAATAATATGTGACATATATGACATAAAAATTATTCTATAATGGTAATATATTAGTTTCAGTTATTTATTTTAATCCATCAGTAAAATAGAGACAATGTGCATGCATACATTTGACCCAACATCTCCATGTATGGTGTATTTCATTTTTTATCCCTAAAACATATGTATTACTATAATAATACATGTAATATGTATAATATTTATATAATTTTTAAAATTAAATATATTATTTATCCATGATCAAATTAATATGATAAAAAGAATAACATATATAAACATACATAAAAAACAAATCATCTATTTCCAGAAACGTGACATTAACATGAGATTATTAATAAAATGGTAATAAGGGGTCATCAGTAAATAATATATGTTGTGAAATATATATATATGTATGTATGTATAGTTCCAAAATAAATGTATATTAAACTTATTTTTATTATATAGTATTTTTGAATGTATATAAAGGAAGTAGAGACATATGGTAAGGGACTTCTACTCTATCTCATTTTGCATTGTGGCATATGAAAATTCAACACCCATTACATTTGTGTGTTTTTTATAATGTCCATTTGATATATTATATCCTTAATATCCTGAATTTCATGATATTTAAACTTTAATTTTATGTTATTCATTATTGGGACTTACTTTTCAAATGATTACTAAATCTGTAAGGTATTTTTGTGTCACCATTTATTTCTATGAGACACATGCAATATTTATAACTTATTTATTTTATGTGGTGTAAATAAAGAAATGAATTTAGTTTAGGATGATTGTTGGAGAATTTTTTGGATTTATATATCCATTCCAAGATATATCTTTCATGGGGTTTATGGTTAAAAAGTTTCTAAATATGTTATGTATTTTTGTCTCAATTTTCCTTATTTAAGACATATATTATGTTATGCACATAATTATTTTATTATATTTATATACATCCATTTTGACATGTAATATATTTAATTTATTAATTATCATTATATTATATGTTTAATATAACATTACTCTTTCATGGGTCTTGCGGTTCAAAGATACCAAAGTGGTAAGGGTCTTATGTTACAATCTTATTGTTTATCAAGCTTTTTCATGATTGTGCTTCCAATGATGAAATAATACGATATATATCTCATAAAACTAATTTATTTTCATATAAAATATATATTTCTAAACAATATCATTTTTTCATTATTTTCCTCTCTTTATGTACTCAATAGTTCAAAATAATATTTAAAAAAAATTAATCTTTATTTCTCTATTTTATCGAAAACCATTTCTTCTCTGATACCATTTTTTCCAAAAATGATTAGAAAAATGTTTTTAACATTCTTAAAATTGTTCATAAAATTATTTTTTACCCATATAATACATTTTCAAAAAATAATCATAATATTAATGTCATTTTTTCAAACAATTCTTATTCGGATTTTACAAGAAAATGTGGAGTGAATATAAGTTTTATTGAGTATGAACTTATTTGAATTTCTTAATTTCATGACCATTATTTTCATTGAAGAATAATATATATTTTTTCAAGTTTATTTTAATGAAATGTATTTTTTAAAAAAATTATTTTAAAAAGTACTTCTTTAAAATAGAAAAAGGTTATTTTTCTCAATAAATGATTTAAATGATTTTTAAATCATCCTTCATATGGTTATTTTTAGAGAAAATGTTTTTGAACAGATTTTAAATTAAAAAAAACATGTGGAAAGGCTATATTAGTCCAGAAATATTCCATTTGTTCTTTCAAATAAATTTTCTATCAAAGACAACATCATTTTATGTTATTTATGATTTACTAGTGATTAGATTGAATGATACCATCCCTATCCATTCTTTGGATGATAAATTTTTATTATTAAGAAATGTTTATGAATCCAATTTATTTTTCCTGGTTTATGACATGGAGAATTGTGAAATATTTATGAAACCCATTTTATTTACATGAATTATGATGTGATAATATGATCACTGTTTATTTATATTATGCCAAAAATAAGTATCTTCTTCATTATGAGATGGGTGGGACCTATATCTCCTAAAAATTCATTGGGTAATGCTTTATATCTAATGGTATAACAATGGGAATGAAGTTAAGGAAATTCAACCATTATGGGAAATATGTGAGTCCAAATCCCCTACGGGAAACAACTGGTTCTTAATAAACTATGGGAAATAGGTGCATCCAGATCTATAATGGGAAATAGGTGATAAGTAATAATCCACTATGTTGATGGTATTGGTAGTTAACATTCACATATGAAATTTTTTTCTATATTTGTAATGGCGCAACACATTAATGAAAAAAGTTTATACTTCTTGATTTATTTATGATGGTTTCTCACTCTTATGGATTATGTTTTATGAAATGATAAAGTCATATTCGATGACTTTTTTTTAATCTATAGAAATTTTGATGTGAAAATTGAATATGATTATTTGGATAACATACCCTTACTCTTATCTTATTATTTCATATAATAATATATTTATATCTCATATGTTTACCCTTACTGGTCATCTAAGCTCACCATTTCTTATGATTACTTCCATGGATTATGAATAAAGGTTTAGGTAGAGTATTAGTAAGAGGATTAATTTTTTAGAAGTTCTTTATGGGATACATTTATTGTCTTTCACGAAATAAGAATATTGTGTTTCTATTCTCTAATTACACTAAACTATTATCATCCCTAAGTATGTGTTTATGAAATTTATTGAATATTCACCAAAAATGATATGATATTTATATATGAAATTCCGGGGTCAATATAATATTTCCTCCCTAATAATGTTTTCTAATATGATTATGATCTAAACCTTGATCACATGTTGGTAATTTCTACATTAATGATCATTTGACCTAAAACATTTCTTATGTTAACATTCCATAGGTTATAAACTTGAGTGAGACATATGAGAAGTCTAGTAGGGAGTCTATTATTCATAAATAATAGATAAATGTACAAAATGATTATAAAATAAGTTTCATATATAGCTATTTCTCAAATTCAATAAGCGTTATGTTTTTGGGGTCATATTACTTTGTGAGATGTAATGCTTAACTTATGGAAATCATTTAAAGTAATGGTATTTTTTCATAGTATGTTTCACTTTATATAAAATACAGTATTTAAAGATAATTTATTTAGAACTAGAAATTGGAATTTGGATCTAAGGATCCTAAGTTGGTATTTGAGAACATTTTTGGTTATTTTTTAGGGTTAGTATTGTTTTTTTGTATTGGGACGAGAGAACATTATAAAAACCTATAGTACAAGTCTATGTATAAAATAACATCATTAAATTTTTTTAAAGTGTTAAATATTTTGTTTAATTATAAAATACATCTCTTTTAGGATAATGGAATGTTAAGGTGGCTATGGAAAAAATTCGCCTAGGGGTAACCACCCTATGAATGGATGGTTGAGTATCAAATCAATATTCAGTTGGTTTATAATGAGGGGCCAAAGACTATTCTCCTATCTAGACACTCCAATGTGATATATTGTTTCGATTCACATGATCTTTATAAAACATTATAAGAAATTTTAATACATTAGATAAGAAACCCTAATATTAAATGACTATAGATAAAATCAATTAAAAATTAGGTTCAAGAGTTAAGGAATAAATTATTTTTTTAAGGATAAAGGGTAAGATAAATTTTGACAGCATTGATTTTAAGGATTTTAAACATCAGAATATTGTAATAAAGATCATGAAAATTTTGGGAGAGTTATTTTTCTGATTTTGTTATAAATTATTACAGAATATACCATAAAGCTATCGAGATTGAAAATTAAGTTATTATACTTTAAGAAAAGTTTTAATAAGATAAAAATCTTATGATTGAGTTTTCATATTCATTTAAACATTTTATCTTATTTTACTAGATATTTTCATAATAGCATTGGTTTTAATATTTGGTTTTAAATAGGTTCGTGAAAATGAGTTTTTGAATTTTGTGTCCCTAGAAACACTAATTTCAAACTAAGGAATCGTATTTGGTATAAATTTTTAAGATAATAGAAAATCTAAATGCAATACTGTTTTATAAGGAATGACGAGTCTCTTGGTACCTATGATTGTAAGGTTGAAATACAAGAATAAAATATATCTTTAGTTTCATATAGATCCTTATATTTAATAATTAGTAACTGATAATTAAAATTGTGAGGAAAAATTTATTTAATGGGGGAAAATGTAACACCCTAAGAATTTGAAATATATTATTCCCTAAAAAATAATGTGATTTACAGCTTTCTCTACAAGAAACATAGACCTATAATGAGTCTTTACATATTAAATGAATATTATTAAAAAAATTAAGAAAAGTAAAACTAATATAAAATAAAAATATAATCAAAAGGCCCAGGAGCGAGTCAGACCCGCTCCTACCAAAATTTTATTAAAAAAATAAAGAACACAGTCAGAACATCAAAAGGGGGGTTTACAAATACTATTAAAAGACTTACCACAAGAATCAGCCTCAACCAAAGTCACACAACAATCAAAATCCATAAAATACCATTCCAAGCATGATTCCACAATGGCCTTTTTTGAAAAAACATCAACAACCTGATTGGCCTTCCTATAAACGTGTGTCACCTCAAAAATGATACCATCAAGGAGACTAAGACAATAAATCCAAAGGGAAGCATCATCCATGGGAAATTCCTTGACCTCCTCGAAGGATATCAAAAACCACCATAGAGTCTGATTCAAGCAAGAGAAATCGCCAACCAAAATGAACTGCATAATTGATAGCTTTAATCATGGCCCACAACTCAGCCTCAATGGTAGAGACCTGACCAATATAATGATAAAATCATCCCTTAACGAAGCCCCAATAGGTATGGAAGACACCACTGCATCCTTAAGGTCTCGTTGCACTTGTAGCCGCCCCATCAACATTGACCTTCAACCAAGAGGGAATAGGAGGGATCCATCTAATTGACTTCATCACTAATGGTTTTCTAACCCTGCCAGCAATACTAAAATTACTCAATATAATAAGATAATTTAGCCCATTATTTATAAAACCAACCTGGAATCTTGAGGTTGTGAAAACAGCCCTTTGAATCACCCTCACTCCTGACCAGAAGGTTGGCATGATGTTCTCAAAAACCTGATCATTTCTAACCTTCCAAATGAACACTATAGATGCTGAAAAAACCACCATGAGGATAACCCGAACCTGCTCAATATAGTAGGCCAAAACCTCTGAATTAAGGTATCTTTCAAATGATGTCAAGTACAAGAAGCAACCTTCCATATCCTGGATATACTTCCATAACCTGCATATCAGAGGACAAGAAAAAAACATGATCAATTGATTCCACCACGCTAAAGTAGATAGAGCAGGCCGAGGCAAGCTGAATCCCAGTCCTTTGAAGAGAACATTGCATCGAGAGGCTTCTCTTCCATATCCTCCAAAGAAGCAAATACTCTGAAGGAGGGAAGAATAATGTCTGCAACGTATAAATCCACATTGGGGTTGCAATCTTCCTAGTGCACATGTGCTGGTATACTGCCCAGGTGGTGATGACCCCATTGGTGCTTGGTTTCCAGAAAATTGGGTCCTTGTCAATGTATTTGTATCTATGGATATCATCTTTAATCTGAGGAGGAATGAGATCATATAGACCTGCTCTTCCATCCTGTATATCAGCAACCTAACAGTGCAACACATTATATGGAATATCAATATCATCTTGGATCGGCCTGGCCAACGATGTAATACTCCAAGCATTAAGACTAGACCCCCTACAAACAATCCACTTCGAATAGGATATGATCACATTAAAAGAAGACTTTAAAGCATTCCAAATGGAAGAAGAGATATAGTGCGAATAACCATCCCAGAGCCTTGAGGTAATCCGAGCAGAGAGAAATTCCATCAAAGAGTCTTGAGAAGTAATAAGATTCCAGGTAAACTTGCTGAGCATGGCCTCATTAAAAAGACCCAAATCTTTAATCCCATGCCCCCCATCTCTACTGGTTTAATGCACTCTTTCCATTCCACCCCAAATAATTTACTTTCATATATGGAACCAGTCCATATGATGTTTTTGATAAGCCTTTGGAGTTCTTTTATAAGATTATTTGGCCACCTGTAAATATAAAACACATAAAAAAACATAGAGGTAATCACTGAGTTGACAAGATAGACTCTCCCAGCTTGAGACATTGCTTTCCCTTTCCAGGTTTCCAACTAAGAAATAATTTGTGAGACAATATATTCAAGATGACTCCTCCTGACACAACCCAAGAAAAGAGGTACTCCATGATATGTAAAAGGAAATGATCCATTTTTAACCCCAATAGATCTTGTGATTTTATTCTTCTTTCTGTTGGAGACTCCCTCCCCAAAGTCCACAAAAGACTTCTAAAATCTAATTGCCTATCCAGCCACATCCTCATAGTGCTTGAAAATGTTTTCAATTGATGACACAATCCTTGTGTTGGCATTACCAAATAACATGATGTCATCAGCATAGAAAAGATATGTAGGAGAATAAAGATCTCTACCAACATTAATCTGATTATAAAAGCCATATTGAATGAGGCTATTGAGGCAGATACTCAAATAATCCTCAACAAGAGAAAAAAGAAGTCCAGAAAGTGGGTCCCCCTGCCCAAAGCCCCTGAAACACTAAAAGAAACCCCTAGGAGAGCCATTGACCAGAATAGATAACATGAAAATCTTAAGAATATTTTGGATCAGATTGATGAACTTTGATGAAAATCCATGCATTAAAAGCATATAAAGAAGAAAACTCTATTTCATTGTGTCAAAGGCCCTCAAAATATCAATTTTCATCACAAGGCTACATTGTTTCACATTCCTTAACATAGAATTAATACATTCATAGGCAGTGAAAATACACGTTTGGATACTTCTTCCCAGAACAAATCCAAATTGATTTGGGGTAATGATTCCCTTAACCCCCTTACCCAACCTTGTGGAAATTATCTTACTGATAATATTAGGTATAGTATTACCAGTAAAAACCATTCATAAATCCTTAATATCAATTGCACCCTACTTCTTGGAAATAAGAGCAATGAAATTGGAATTAACACCATAATTCATAGAGGCAGTAAAAAAGAAATCTATGACTGCATTAATGACCTAATCATGAACGATCTCCCAGTTAAACATGAAGAATTTATAAGTGAAACCATCCGGCCCTACAACACTGTCAATGTTCAGAGAGGAAAGGGCTTCCTGGACCTCCTTGCACCCAGGTACCTTCACAAGTTTATCATTTTTCAAATCACCAATACTTGAGTTTATTTTTTGCACAATCATATGGGATCTATCAGCCCCATTTTCAGAATAGAGATCTGAGAAGTAGCTCACAAAGAAATTGGATATATCATTCCCAGTAATGAGAATCCATCCATTATTTTTTATGGAATATATTCCCCTTCTGAATTTTCTTTCCTTTTGAAGACGATGGAAAAAACTAGAGTTCCTATCCCCTTCCTTCAGCCACCAAATATTGTTGACAGATCTGGCCAAATTATCCTTAGAGCTGAGCAGTTCATCCAGCTCTGATAAAGCCTGAATTTCAGCCCTTGAAGGCATGGAATTCAATTGATTGAAATTTTTATCGCTATAAAGGTGGCCTTCATCAACTTTTATATCCTCATCCAGCTTCGAAAATGAAAGCTTACTTCATTCCCTCAGCCTCATCTTAGTGATTTTTAGCATTCAAGACATAATTTTTGAAGCAGATCCCATATTGTAAGAGCTCCAAACATCAAGAAAAATCTCTCATCACCCCTTAATCACAAGCCAATAATTTTAAAATTTAAAAGGAATAGGAGACGCACGCAGACCATCAATGGGGATATGCACCACCAAATGATTATGGTCAGAGTGGATGTTCAGAAGAAGAAGGCCAGAGGCACTGATGGGATCATTTCTATTATCAATATGAATAGGGCATCTATCCAATTTTCTGGCCTACCTTCCATTAAGGGTTTATCTTCTCCAAGTAAAATCCACACTAAACGTCAATACTTCAATCATATTGCAAGTATCAATACATTGAGAAAAATACATGGAAGCTACCCGATTAAACTTAGATCCAGTTTTCTCATCAAGATGAAGTACCGTGTTGAAATCACCTATAATAATAAACTTTTATGGAATTTGAGAGGATAAAGAAACAATGTCACTCCATAGTTCCCTTCTCTTCAGATAAGAATTGGCAGAAAAAACACAGGACACCACAAAGTTGATCCCATTCCACTCAATAGAGGTAGAAACAAACTGAGTCTCGTGGTTGCAGTAGATCAGAATGATCTAATCATGTTTAAGTAACCAGAGGCTCTCAACATTATCCTCATTAACATTATGATTAACAAAGGAGTAGCCAATATTTTCTCACTTGAAGGCTTTCCAGTTAACAAACCTCATCCTTGGCTTAACAATACCTATAATCAACGACTTATTGGTCATAACAAAATGTCTAAGGGCCTTGACCATGGGAGCCTTCCCAATCCCTTGATAATTCCAGAAAAAAGTCTTCTTTTATGAAGGGCTGTTATGGCCATTTTTTGATCCCCAACCCTAGTAAACTCTCTTTTGGAATTACCCTTTCCCTTGTTGTTGGTTTCTTCATGGATGGATTCTGATATAGAAATGCCACCCTCAATATGAACACAATCTGAGTCATCATCAATGTGCTCAGTCCCAGTATCATCTGCCCAAAACACCCCAGAGAGTGGACTGAATTGATTCGAAGATTTACTAAGACCCACCACATAATCTATTTCAATCATCTTTTCGGCATCCTTTTTGACGGGTACCTGGGTGAAAGACCCATCACCATCAATAACCCGATTGTCACATAGTATCTGCAAACTCATATCCAGTGGGCAATCACTTTTATTTACCGGACAATCACTAGACATCTGTGATTGTAAATCTGTATTCAACCCTGAAAAAATGGCCTGAACAAATTTATCCATTAATATTCAAGAGTTCTAGATAGAATTGTACAAATCCATATGATCGTCACTAACCACCACTTCCTTCCCATGAGGCGGAGAGTCACAAGGGTGTCCAACCTGGGGAGGAACATGCTGGTCATCCTTGGGAGGGACTTGCTAGTCATCCTAGACAGAGTCATTATGATCCTGGGGAGGAAATTTCTGGTCATCCTTCAATTTTAAACAAGGATCAGCAGTATCAATATGGAAATTATAATCCATGGGCTAGGGCAACCCATACTCAACATTATGACTAATGTGATAATAAAAAATGTGCCCAACCATAATATCCAGACCATCAACCAAATCCTGAACAACCTTAGAAGGAGAAGCAACCATCAATGGCCTGGATAGCAGGAGTAGGCTCCCCACTTTCAACAAGAAAGGAGGGGGAGAAACCAAAATCTTGTGCAAAATCTGGTACGTCAATGAAAGCCATATTTGGTCCTGTCATCATGCAATGCTCCTGAGGATGAATATCCTTTTCCAAAAGTTAAATGTTCACAATTCCAGCTAGAGAAATCGGTTCAGTCTACAAAACCTCCTGCTCCAACCCCATCTCAGAGGAAGAAGATGCCTGCTTTTGCCTCAAATCAGTCACCCTCCTACAACCAGCTTCATCATGGCCTTTAGATTTTCAAAAAACACATATACTTGTCATCTTGCATTCCTCATATAGGTGTGCAAAGAAATTAAATTCTTTACAAAACATCGGCTTCCTCTCTTAAAAAATACCCAAAGTGATGCTATCATCTCAGGTTGTAAAAACCACTACCTCTACCAGAGTACATGCCATGTCAATCTCAACCGGTACCCGAGATAAATGACCAAATCTAGGATTTTTAGTTTTTCGATCCATTCTGATTGGATTACCCACATAAGATACAAAATCCCAAAAAATCTGCGAATACTAGTACAATCGGTTGAGCTTGTAAATTCTAACCCATACTTGCACATGAGTGTTGGAGACATTAAAGGGGTCAAAGTTCTTATCCCACTCTTGAATGAGGATAATTTCTGGTTTAAGGTCAACATATCTGACACCCCAAACCCTCCTCTTGAAATCATCATTGGGAAAAATAATGTGGAAAAGGCCTATGCCCATTGCGGTCATCTTCCAATCCTCAAAGCCCCACGCAGCAATAATTTTCCTACTTAATTAATCAGACCTCCACATCTTTTCTCCTTTCAGAGTGATAACACGGGAAATGATCGAGAAACTACAAAGATTAACTCATTCCTCCACCGCATCTTGATTCTCCGAAACATGAGAAACCCTACCTTTTTTAATCACTCTACCAGGAGTAGGGGAAACGAAGTCACAAAAAGAGGGGATCCCTGCAGAATTAACCGCATCCGCAAAGATCTTTTTGAAGTGGATGGAATCGAAGTCAAATCCCACTGCGTATCGCATCAAGAGACCAAGTCCTTATGTACTATGTGATCTTGAGGAGGAATCAGATTTGGATCCCTAACCATGAGATCCTTTGAAGAAGCCTTTTCACCATGAGAACTACCACAAACCCTTCCTTTCTCAGCCATCTAGACCATATCAAGAAAGTGAATATAAAAATTTATTACATAACATAAACTGTTTACATTTAAAAAATAAATAAATAATGGAAATTAATATTAAAATAGATTTTTCATTCAAGAATAAATGTTTTTCTGGAGTGTACTATATTTAATATTAAAATTTAAATTGAGAGATTTTGAAATTCCATTATTTATGAATATATATATTAATATTACTTAAAATATGAATTTCTATAATATAATATCAAAAACACTTAAAAAATCTATTTTTTTAAATAAAAGATGTTTTTCTTTATATTTGGTATTTTCATTTAGAAACTATTTTTTTAATTTTATAATATAAATTTTGTAAAATAATAATAGTTTTGGAATTAATATTTTACTAAATATATTTGGATGAATTTTTGACATTTTTCAGAAATATTTGAATTTTGAGCTGAATAATGAAAAATACGATTTTTTAGAAACAATGTCACTTTTATAACATTTTCATAATACAAAAATTGTTTGAAATTTTACAAGAAATTTTTTATACAAAATATATATATATATATAAATTAAAATAATTAATTTTAGAATATAATATAAAATTTATAAAAACCATGTTTTCCATTTTGCAAATTTCGATAATATTTTTTCTTCTTAAAATCTTTATTATTCTATTTATTTTAAAAAATAGTATTCTAGAGGTGGATTTCAGATTTCGCTTGTTTTGAAATAAATAAAATAATTATATATGTAAAAATAAACCAATTTCTGTCACATAAACAATATTAATATTTTATCTTAATAATAATTTTTATGCATAAAATACACTTTTTATAAAAATGGATTTTAAGTGTAATGTGTGGTAATATTAAAATTAATATTTATCACCCATTTATTATACCATATTCACGTTTAGTTTGATTTAATAACCTAATGGAACGGTGATGTAAATTTATATTATCTATAACTATAAAAATATATGTATGTGTGTCACCAAACATTTTTTCATGGTTTAGGGTTTTGGAAAGGTTATACAAATATTTAACTTTTTATTCTTGTATTACCCTTTTATTCATTAAAAATTATCAAAAAACGTTTTTCACAAAAAAAAATCATCATGAATAATGAATAAGATACTTAAGAAATGAAATAATAAGATTATAAAACATTATAAAACATATATTATTGTTTATATAATCTTATAAATATAAAGAACATCATTTATATAAATAAGAATTCACACCTCAATTGGGAAACTAAAAGTAAGAAAAATTACAGCTAATAACATATGATGATGTAAATAAAAGAGATCTTACTAATATTATTATAATATGTTTTAAAAAATGATGATTTTAAAAGGTTTTATGTATGAATATAGTTCTCAAATAAGATATCAATATTATTTTTATATAGTATGTTAGAGGACGATAATCTAAGAAGAAATAAAGGGAAATAATTTTCCATCTCAATTTTTCTTTAATGATATATGATGCATTTTAACCACCTATTTCCAAATTTTATGTATATATTGTCCCTTGGTTTCTTTTATCATAATTTTTCATAAAATATATGGGATTTATAAATCCGACTCATATTCTAACCTTCAAATATTTTAAATTTTAAAGATACTGATGATATAAGGGTGTTTCTTAACTCAATATCCTTTTATTGAGTTATAGTGCATCTGGTTCAACTTCATTACTATATCTTTTTTACATTCATCCCTATGATTTAATTATGAATTATTCTATATTTTTTCATGTAATTTACATTTCTACCTAATATAACCCCTCTAATATTATTCATATATTGAAAATATGTTGTTACTCTATGGTTTTCTAGAAGCAAAGTTTTTCCTCGAGTCATAATTATTCCTCATTGACTATGTTTTAAAAACTGTTTTATTAAATTACATGATGATAGTGTAATTATTTTCCTCTTTATTTTATGTGAAATTATATTGATTGATTTATTTTTTTCATAAAATTTTATTATGTTGATAATAATTATCATTCTCTCCAAATGATCTATTTCTCTTCCAAAAAATTTCTCACTCTTCCAAACAATATTATCAATTATATTTTGAAAATTGAAAATGTTTTATTTGTCTTAATATAAAAAAATTTATTTATCTTTTTTCAGATGAATGATTTATCTCTCTCCAGGATGTGGTTCCAGTAAAGGTATTATCAAAATATTAAAAATGATTACACATTAAATTTAATGTTCCTATCATCCATGCCACATTTTCTATTAAAATCCATTTATATTTTTCTCAAAAATATGTTATCTATGAGGATTTAAAAGTAAATTTTTTTAACAAGTTTCACTTCACTTTATTTGAAATGAATTTATAATGTGACCTATAAAATCATCTTTTAAGACTATAGTAAAAACATTTTCATAAAAACATTTTATGATTTATTTCAACCTAATACATATTATTCTCTATGAATATTCTTTTAAATGTTTAAAAATGGTTCCCAACATATTTTAACTTATACTGATTTTTAGTAGAAAATGAAATATTGTTATATTTTTCAAAAGTGAAATCATGATTTCAAAAAGAAAATGTTTATTTAAAATTTGATATAAAATTATTATATTTTTCAAGAAGTATTCATTGATTCTATGTATTCTCAAAGAATGTTATTGAAAAAATTATTACATTATAATTTTTTATTTTGAAAATGAAACATCTGATTTTGAAGGGTAATACTTTAAATGTTTTATCAAACACAAAGTATTTCACTTAAAAGTAAATGGTTTATAGAAATTTTCAATACTTTAAAAGGGTTATTTCTTCTTATTTTTAAAATTTATATATCCAATAATATTTTTTAGTGTCTTTTACATCGATTTCAATAACATATGAAATTACACATGTCACACTGGGGATATGTTATTATTACACAATAAATTATATTTCTATAAATAATTTTTAAATGTTCTATAAATGTATTCATAAAAATCATCTATTTTACATGGGTTAATTAACTTTTTTAATATGAATGATTATATTCAAGTGGCACATGTATGTTTGGATGATTGATTGGTGGGGTTCTATATGTCCACCCAATAAATTGGTTGGAATTTTATATCTCATGATACATATATAGATATGTACAATTATGTTTTCTAGCTAGAGTGAGTGTGAGTTGTGACTGAGGAAAGTTTGGGTGTGAGTAGTGACTCATGAAGGTGATGAGAAATTGCGATTATTTTTGTGCCAAAGTTCATTATTATGTCATATTTAAAGGTCATGTTATAGTTTCATGCCATATTCCAATGATTATTCTCCATGGAAAAGTTTTATTATATCATGATTCTATACTATTTTTCCACGATATATGTTTGTTCATTTTAGATTACATGTCCTTCTATTATTACTTATACACAACCATTATTGTTCCATATTCCTTTTAAAAATATATTTACCCAACTCATGTTTTCACATATTGTTATGATCTAACAACTGATGACTTGGTGATCCCTTATTAAGTGTTTGATCTCATCCCTTTATTATGTTTACATTCCTTAGTGAGTCTAGTGTGGCACATGTTTGGAGAAATGTTATCAAGTTTAGTAAAATAATATTCTTGAATGTATACTTGTTATAGACACCAAAGCATCAATTTTCCGGATTAAATCACTATTTATGAGATTTAACGGTTAACTTATGGAAATTATGTTAAATAATGGTAAGTTTAACTTACTTATTCTCACATTGTTTCAAATAAAATGTTTGTATCAAAGATACTAAAAATTATACATAAATGGAAATAAAAAATTTTCGAACCCATAAGGGGATGCAGAGGTATATTATTATAGGGATAGGGTTGGAACATTTTCAAACCACTATTTCACTAAATATTTGTGAATTTTGGGGTAGTATGTGGTAGAATATCAGAAAGGTGTATTCTTATTTTTTCTAATTTTTTCCTTTATCTAAATAATAAAATAATATATACTATTTTTACATATGTAGAAAAGATTATATTTACATCAATGAATATTATTTTTTGGACATGATAAACTTTTCATATTCCAATACAATGATTTCCAAAGCAGTTATGACCTTGAAGGAGGATGAATACCGAGAGACAAAATTTATTAATTTTTACTCAGACTTTATTCTATATCCAAGTGAAATTTTTCTTTATTGGTTTGTTAATTTATGATATATGAACCAATATTTAAACACTATATAAACTAAAAATACATTATAAGGATAAAATTGGGATATTCTTTTAGGTGTCGAAAATTTGGATTCAAATTTTACTACTGTTGTATGAAATTTATCCATTAAATATTATAAGAAAAAAATTGTCATATTTTATTATTTTAGAAAATATTATTATCAAATTATTAAATATATTTTAAACACGTTAAAATAAACAATTAATTACTTATTACTAGTAATCTTAGATTATACATAAAACATAAAAATATTGTTATTACAAATAAAATGATAAATTTGTGGGATTATAATATTTCAATATAGAATAAAATATTGGAAATTATGTGTTTCTTCAATAAACCACAAATAAACATTATACACCTTGGGAATCATCTAATTTCCCGATCAAGATAAACATACCCTTTTATAGTTGACAACCACACTCAAGTATCACAATTATGTGAATATCATGCCTCCAACCCAAATATAAATCCTATAACTCCTCTCTAATCATAAAATTCTATTCAACCTCATGGTAATCCCCATGTTCATGTTTTACCTATCTCAATGGTATAATATTTATCTCTTAAAAAGTATTTTTAAATGATGAGTTTATATCATTCTAAAAAATTTGTGTGATCTACATTGGATTCTGAAAATTCTCATCTCTATATAAAAAGAGACCTAAAAAATGTTTTTTATCATGTGGTATTTGCATGTATATTTGGTGTACAAAGGGTTTGTGGGTAAACCAATTAATAATTTATATTCATAAAGAGTATTTTAATCTCTTAAATAAAATTAAATAATACTCATGTGAAAACAATGTAAATATATCTCAATCCCCTTATATTATGCGAAACACAACACATAATTTTTTAACATTATGGTCCATGAGTCATGAAATGAATAAAATCAACGAATTCAACTTATTTTTCCTTTTTTTATTTCTTTTTACACATTTATTTTTTATCATTTCATTTTTTCTTGGGGAAGGATGTGAAAAAAAATATAATTAATGAATGAGAATTTATGCCATTTATTTTTTAGAAGTACATGAATCATAAAATTAATCATAATGAATAATTCATTCTCATCTCAAGTTTTTTATATTTTTATATTTTTTCCTTTTTATTAATTTATTAGAGAAAATTATTTTATAAATGATACATAAATAATAATGGATCATTAAGATGTATCTAATCTAAATTTTTTTGACACACTATACACACCCGATAATTTTTTTATCCCAATGAACATATATGAAAATCCCTTCACCATACAAAAATATGAATCATCCATGAAAAAATACTAATATAGACGGTATTTAATGAAAAATTGGATTATAATTTGGATTAAACATATTAGTAAATTCATTTATTCTAAGTGATTAAAAAGGTTATATTTAAAGATAATTTTAATGTTAAAAATATGGACATCCAAAAAAATTACCTAATAATTTAATAAACATTTCATGAAATACAAATCTT
Organism: Viscum album; assembly: GCA_963277665.1. Taxonomy (NCBI): domain Eukaryota; kingdom Viridiplantae; phylum Streptophyta; class Magnoliopsida; order Santalales; family Viscaceae; genus Viscum; species Viscum album. Next base: position 1,625,697,193 of record OY728161.1, on the reverse strand, counting down.
TAAAAGAGTAAAATCAGAAGTTTTTTTATTACCACACATGACCCAGGACTCTCAATAAGAAAGAGAAATTTGAATAACATGTCAAAAAAATTTAGAAACTCTTTAAGTTGGGAAATATTTTCAATTTTTATAGTACTACTTCACATGAGTTTCAAAATAAATCAATTTTCATTAAATGAAATGATTTAAAACAAGGAAACAATATCCATTAAATGATCACTTAATTATCAATTATTAAATATTTTAATAATCCAAATATATCAATGTGGTTTGAATTTTATAAATATTTTATTTAGTCTCATGATACAAAAAAAATATTACATTTCAAAAAAATTAAAAAAATTATAATTAAAAACAAATTCAAACAAAGGGGGAAAAATAAAATTAATATCCATACACACTTAATATTTGAAAACCCTTCAATTAATATCAAATGTAATTATAAATATAAGGGAAATAAAACAAAACTAAAGGATGTAAACAACTTTTGTTTAATCTTCTATGGGAGCATTGGATTAAGCTAATAACCACTACCACATTAAGCCAACAAAGAAAGAAAAAAATAAGAATATTATTTAATGAAAATAAATTTTAATTGGAAAAGAATAAAAACTATAGAACATGGTTCAATAACCAAGTTAGATCAACATTTTAACTCTTCCTAGTTAGGAATTTGCATCACTTTATAAATAATTTGATAGTTTATGGGGTTTGTTTATCAGGAATAGTAGAAATATTTTCCATTCAACACGAATCCATTCATAATTGTTGTAAAAGAATCTATGTATTAATTATCGTATACCTATCTTCATAGAAATATGGTACAACTTGAAAGTTGGGGGATGAAGGTCCTTTTTATTTACTACCACTATTTTTGTGGCCTCTTCAACATCCATAGATTTCTCAATATCTTTTATGTTAGAAATTTCAAAAAAGACAAATTTATTGAAAATTATAATTTGAATATAATAAAAGTATGATTAGTAGAGAAAAACAATATTCCCTGTTAATTTGGATAGCTTAAAATATGATCTCTTCAGTTAATGCTATAGTTCCCTTCATCTTAGGAGGTGTGTCATATTGTTCATCATCATCCTTCCCTAAAAAACAAGTGTTGGTCAAATATAAAAAATTTAAAATAATGGTTGGTAATAATCAATTTATTTTCAATAAAATAATAATGAAAACTGTTCAAAGAAAAAATATATCATTGGATTGGCCCGACCTTGTTTCTTCTTCTTTACAGTCATGGGAAGTTATTTAATACCAAGGTGAAAACAAATTTTCCACTGAATAATTGGAAATATAATATATTTATTACACCCAAATGAATTTATCATACCACGTACATGGATCAATATTAAATAATCATCTTTATTTATAAAATTATATTAAATATTATATTAATACCCTTGTGCATTTTGTATCAACCTACCAAAAAATATATTCCACTCACTCTATATTTTAAATATGTTGAGATTCTATCAATATAAAGAAAACTTCAGATATCAATAAGATTAATATGATTTTGTTATTTCCACTTCACATAGTCATAAATGTGTCATTATTAAGGGATGTTCCAATATTTTTTCTCAGGATAAGCGATTTAAGGTTTTAATTATTAAAATATCAGTGGTATAATGAGGAGTGTTAGGCTTTAAGGTAAAGTAAGTTTTTTAACAAGTTTCACTTCACTTTATTTGAAATGAATTTATAATGTGACCTATAAAATCATCTTTTAAGACTATAGTAAAATCATTTTCATAAAAACATTTTATGATTTATTTCAACCTAATACATATTAATCTCTATGAATATTCTTTTAAATGTTTAAAAATGGTTCCCAACTTATTTTAACTCTTACTGATTTTTAGTAGAAAATGGAATATTGTTATATTTTTCAAAAGTGAATCCTTGATTTCAAAAAGAAAATGTTTATTTAAAATTTGATATAAAATTATTATATTTTTCAAGAAGTATTCATTGATTCTATGTATTCTCAGAGAATGTTATTGAAAAAATTCTTACATTATAATTTTTTATTTTGAAATTGAAACATCCGGTTTTAAAGGGTAATACTTGAAATGTTTTATCAAACACAAATTATTTCACTTAAAAGGAAATGGTTTATAGATATTTTCAATAATTTAAAACGGTTATTTCTTCTTATTTTTTAAATTTATTTATCCAATAATTTTTTAGTGTGTTTTACATCGATTTCAATATCATATGAAATTACACATGTCACACTAGGGATATGTTATTATTATACAATTCCATATATTTCTATAGAAAAATTCTTAAATGTTCTATAAATGTATTCAAAAAACTCATCTATTTTACCTGGGTTAATTAACTTTTTTAATATGAACGATTATATTCAAGTGGAACATGTATGTCTGGATGATTGATGGGTGGGGTTTTATATGTCCACCCAATAAATTGGTTGGATGTTTATATCTCATGATACATATATAGATTTGTACAATTATTTTTTCTAGCTAGAGTGAGTGTGAGTTGTGACTGAGGAAAGTTTGGGTGTGAGTAGTGACTCATGAAGGTGATGAGAAATTGCAATTATTTTTGTGCCAATGATCATTATTATGTCATATTTAAAGGTCATGTTATATTTCCATTTCATATTCCAATGACTATTCTCCATGGACAAGTTTTATTATATCATGATTATACACTCTTTTTCCACGATATATGTTTGTTCATTTTAGATTACATGTCCTTCTATTATTACTTATACACAACCATTATTCTTCCATATTCCTTTTAAAAATATATTTCCCCTACTCATGTTTTCACATATTCTTATGATCTAACAACTGATTACTTGGTGATCCATTATTAAGTGTTTGATCTCAGCCCTTTATTATGTTTCCATTCCCTAGTGAGTCTAGTGTGGCACAAGTTTGGAGAAATGTTATCAAGTTTAAGAAAAATATGATTCCTGAATATATACTTTTCATAGACACCAAAGCAATAATTTTCAGGATTGAATCACTATTTATGAGATTTAATGGTTAACTTGTCGAAATTATGTTAAATAATGGTAGGTTTAACGTACTTATTCTCACATTGTTTCAAATAAAATGTTTGTATCATATATACTAAATATTATACATAAATGGAAAAATAAAATTTTCAAACCCATAAGGGGAAGTGGAGGTATATTATTATAGGGATAGGGTTGGAACATTTTCAAGACACTGTTTCACTAAATATTCGTGAATTTTGGGGTAGTATGTGGTAGAATATCAGAAAGGTGTATTCTTATTTTTTCTAATTTTTTCATTTATCTAAATAATAAAATAATATATACTATTTTTACATATGTAGAGAAGATTATATTTACATCATTTAATATTATTTTTTAGACATGATAAACTTTTCATATTCCAATACACTGATTTCCAAAGCAGTTATGACCTTGAAGGATGATGAATTCCCAGAGAGAAAAATTCAGTAATTTTTACTCAGACTTTATTCTATCTCCAAGTGAAATTTTTATTTACTGGTTTGTTAATTTATGAGATATGGACCAATATTTAACCATTATATAAACTAAAAATACATTATAAGGATAAAATTGGGATATTCTTTTAGGTGCCAAAAATTTGGATTCAAATTTTACTATTGTTGTATGAAATTTATCCATTAAATATTATAAGAAAAAAATTGTCATATTTTATTAGATTAGATAATATTATTATCAAATTATTAAATATATTTTAAACACTTTAAAATAAATAAATAATTCCTTATTCCCAGTAATCTCAAATTATACATAAAACATAAAAATATTTTTATTACATATAAAATGATAAATTTGGGGGATTATGAAATTTCAATTTAGAATAAAATATATGAAATTATGTGTTTCTTCTATTGTGCCCAAGTGATTGCATTTGTTGTCAATAACATGTCACTATGTGTCAACTGATGACGTAGATCTTGAAGACTAATGGTTGGAGATGCATCATTAAATCAGACGATTGTTGAACTGATCTTTAAGTTCCAAGAACTTGTATCAACTGGATACAATGTCACAACAAGCTCTAGAAGGACATGCATTGTTAAGGCAATGCATGAGGAAGTGAATGGGATCCATCCACAACTTCTAAGTGGATGAAGTGGATTAATGAAGTCCATGCACTAACACTTATTGCATGTGAATTAGAAGTTGATCCAACTTGATCTCTGATTGGATCAATGAAGAACAGTGAAGATTTGTTTGATTCAGGAGCTTCGGTTGATGAAGACCCTTCGGTAATTCCACATACTATGTATTGAGTATATGTGAGGAGGATTGAGGAATTACTAAGAAGAAGAGATGAGAAGAAAAGAAGAGGGGAGAATGGCTTGGAAGAAATGGCATTTGAAATTTTATATAAATAGGATACTTTGTTTTTTAACAAAGTGTTTAACACTTCATTTGCCAAAAAAAAAATTGCCCAGCCGTGGACACCTTGAGGGTTCAACCCCAAGGCACATGTGGGCCTAAGGCGCCACGCCCAAGGGGGAACCCGTGGGGCAAGCCCAGGGCGGCAGGGCCACGCAGGGGTGTCACGCCCGCACGGAAGGGGTGCAGGAGAGCGCCCGAAGTGCATGGTGGGCGCTAGGAGCACGCCCACAGGGAGCAGAGGTGGGCGCAAAGCGCGCCCGCAGGAAGAACACGGTGTGGGGCGGTACCGTGGAGGGGGAAGTTCAATTGAGGAGTAGCGGAGAGCGCTATGTTGATAAAGAGCGAAAAATCCACTCGCCGTTTCGATGTGGGATGCGGAAAAATCACCGGGAGCGCATCCTGGCCGCTCGATTGATCGCGCGCCCGATCTCGGCCGCACATCTCATCGCGCCGCTCCCGTTCTGATCCATGCCATCCAAGATTATCTGATCGCCCGATCCAACGGCTCCTGGTGTGTCTCCAACCTCGAGCTCGACCGAGGCACCCGCGACGTCCCCGCTAAACCAAAGGCCTCCCCGACGACCTATTTCGAGTTCCCGGCCATCTCTGATCGAGCCGAAGCATCCATGGAGGTCGTCTGAGCCGTATGAACACAACCATGCAATAAAATATGCATGCATGCAATGAGATGATGAATTCGGTCGAGGCCGAGGCAAACAAAGTTGCCGAGGGAGTGCCACGTTGCTCAAACGCCTAAACTGTAGGCTTGTATGCGTTCTAAGTCGCATGCACGTGAAGGAAACCGAAGAAGAAGGAAACTCGCGTTGGACAGAGAATAAAAAAAACGAGATACGCGGATGATTTTTAACGCATTTGATGTTTTCAAAACGCCGATGATTTCGGGTATTCGAGTATTGAATCCCGCGGACTCCATTCGCACTACTCGCCTATAAAAGGAGCACCTGAGGCGCTTGAAAGGTTGCTGCTAATTCTTTGAGAACTCGAGAGTCCCGCGGAGACATCAGAGCTACGCGAAGTATCTCTGCGCAGCCTCTTGCGCGACTGAGAATCCCGGAGCCACCCTAGGCCCCGAAGAAGTCCCCTGCGCACTAACTCTTGCGCGACAGGAAGAAGATCTCGGGCAGTGCACTTGCGCATCCCTCGCTTGGTTACACCTTGCGTGCCCACGGGTGTCATGCCCTGCGCGACAGAGGCCGTCCGCACACCTTGCGCGGCTATTGAAGAAGTGAGGCCGCACCCCTTGCGCGCCTCTTTTGGTGTTTGAGTTTGGGTGAAACATTTACCACACTTGGGAGTGTGTGTGTAATGAGGAAGACCCGAGGCTTAGCCTTGTGTGTGCACAAGTGAAGAAGACCAACTTTTAGAAAAAGAGGAGTACACACTTATGTGTGTGAATGCAAAAGAACTGATCATTCTAAGTGATTGGTTTTTTTGGTGAGCAAGACCAACGAGATCTTTTGAAGACTGCTGAAGCTACATGAAGTTTCGAACAACACCTTTGAAGAAGTGAAGTGGATCCATGATGAAGATGATGTTGTGGACTTGGGGGGTTTAACCAACTTGTAATTGGGGGGTATAACCAATTACTGTGTAAACATCTTTTGGCATAGTGAAGAATCCGTGTTGGGGGGTGTAACCAACACGGCAAGGAGTAGGTCTTTGTACCGAACCTTGTAAATCTCTGTGTTCTGTGCTTTCATTATTACTGCACCCCTAAAAGAGTAGATCTAGGCCTTAACCAGCTGCAGAGGTTGAATTGATAATTCAAAGGGAACAATTCTTAAAAAGAAAAAGTTATCACTGATTCACCCCTCCCCTCTCAGCGATCACAACCGATCCAGGCATTTCAAGTGGTATCAGATGCAGGTTCCCTCTATTAGGATCTACTTCTGAGAAAATGGACAATCTAAATTCTGTTAATAGTAGGGTTGTCCCTACATTCGATGGAAAGAATTATCACAGCTGGAAAAATCGAATATTACCCTACCTTCTATCTCTCGGCCTTGATGTTAGAGATGCAGCCTTATTTGGATTCCCTCCTCTTGATAATGAAGTTGCTATGACACTCGATGAGAAAAGAAATATGGAAGTTGATGGTAATGCTCAAAATGCCATTCTTATGTCACTCTCAGAAAAGGTATACACAAAATTCATGGGACTCAAGAATGCTAAAGAAATATGGGACAAATTGGAAAGTAGTTATGAAGGCAACATGAAAGTCAAGGAAGCCATGTTACAAATTTGGATAAGCAAGTTTGAAGATGTAAAGATGGGAGAAGAAGAAAATATTGATGATTATTTTACAAGAGTCAATGAAATTGTCAGTAACATTCGGGGCTTTGGAGAAAAGTTGGAGGACTCCACTATTGTTAAAAAACTAATGAGAAATTTTCCTGACAGGTTTGACCCCAAAGTCTCAGCATTAGAAGACAGAGATGATCTCTCTCTTGATGAACTACACAACATTCTCATTGCATATGAAATGAGGAAGATCCCATTATTCAAGAAGAAGATCAAGGATGAGATGGCTTTTGAGGCCATGAGACAACTCAAGATAAAAGATGACGAAGTCCTAGAATCAAGTGATTCTGAAAATGAAGAAAAGGATGAAGATCTCAACACGATTATTTCTCTTTTTTCTAAAAGGTTTGGTAAAACTAAATTCAGGGGAAAAGGGAAATCACCATCGAGATGTTTCAATTGCAATAACATCGGACACTTTGCTGTTAACTGTCCTAAGAAAAGATCTAGTGATCCAGATATTGAAGATGATAAGTCACAAAAGAAGAAATGGAGTAGATACCCAAGAGAAGGAAACAGATCTGGTGCAAGAAAGAAAAGGATCGTTCCTGGTGAAAGAAGAAGCTATGTAAGCAAAGAGGAAGAATCAGACTTCACTTCAGCCAGTCAATCAGAAGAAGAAACAAATTTTATGGCTCATGTGGAAAAAGGGTTTGACACCTGCAGTAGTGAAGATGATGAAAGTGAACGAACAGAGCTCGAACACATATTGAAAGATGAAATAGTGGCTTTCCTTGAACAGAACACTGAACTCAAGAAAGAGAAGAGATTGTTACAAAAGGAAACCAAAAGGATGACTGAGGAGTTGGAAGAATGTTTGAAGAAAGAGACAATGTACATTGATGAAATCAAGAGACACAAACTGAAGGTAGCTGAGCTGGACAAGATAGCAAAATATCTTGAGGAGAAACTTCACCTAAAAGAAGAAGAGAAATCAGTGACACATTCCAAGTGGATTGAAGCACAGAATAGCTTGAAAAAGATGAGAGAAGACTTCAACAAGGATGTTGAGGTCAAGGAAGAATCATCTTATGCTGGTGCTCAGAGGCAGGTCAATTTACCACTATGTAAATCTCTAAATAAATCTATTATTTCTAACAATGCAGGTTCAAAGATAAAATTGAGACAAACATGGCATGAACCAACCTGTGTAAAATCATCTTCAATGGAAGAAAGGAAATCCTCAGGAAGGAGTACTCAAATCTTGGACAGAAAATTACAACATGACTCTTATCAACAAAGAAGGTCAAGGTTCAGAGGCTACTGCTGGTGTTGTGGTGTGTTTGGACATAAGGCCTATGAATGCTGGTATAACATGTCTCTTCCAACCATGAGGCATGAGTCAAGGGGGAGACATCTTGAAACCCAGAGTGTTTTGAAGAAAGCATCAAAACCTCCAATTCAGAACACATTTGACTGCCTGAGTGAAGCTTGTGGAAGATGTGACCAACAAGGTCATAGAGCTGATAAATGTATGACAATTCTTCCTAAACAAAAAGTCAAAGGCATGAAAGGGAAAGGCATTCAAGAAACCAATTATGAAATCACATGCTTTGCTGAAGTGGCTCTAAAAGCCAGTAGTAAAACCAAGTCATGGATTCTTGATAGTGGATGCTCATCCCACATGACTGGTGATACAAAAATTCTAAGCAACATTGAAATTCATGAGGGAGGAACCGTGGTGTTTGGAAATGACCATTCTCTGAAAATCAAGGGAGTTGGAAAGGCTATGATTGCAACAACAAATCTAAAATCCAATGATGTGTTGTTTGTTGAAGGATTAAAACACAACCTACTGAGTGTAATCCAATTATGTGATGATGGACATGAGGTGTTGTTCCAGAAGGACTCATGCATCATCAAGAGCTCAAAGGATGGAAAAATCATCACTCAAGTAAGAAGAACCACTGGAAACCTATTTCAAATTGGTGATTCCATCAATTCTTGTTTTCTTAGTTCTAAAGATGAAAACAATCTTTGGCACAGAAGACTTGGCCATCTAGGTCAAAGAAGTATGAGTAAAATTCTGAAGTACAATATTGTACGAGATCTACCCAAATTAAAGAGAGAAAGAGATGAAATTTGTGACACATGTCAGAAGGGAAAACTGACCCATAGTTTACACAAAGGAGTAGATATCATGTCTACTGGGCCTCTTGAACTCATTCACACAGACATATGTGGACCGATGAGACAAAAGTCTACAAGTGGAGATCTCTATTTTATAACCTTCATTGATGATTACACTCGGATGACCAATGTCATGTTCATGAAACACAAGTCAGAAGCAATCATGATGTTCAAAAACTTCAGGAGGCAGGCTAAGAAAGAACTTGGAATCTGTATCAAGAAAGTGAGATCAGATAATGGAAAAGAATACACATGTGATAATTTTGAAAGCTATTTGTTCAAGCATGGAATCAAGCATCAATACAGTACACCATATTTTCCACAACAAAATGGAGTGGCTAAAAGGAAGAATCGAAGCATAGTTGAAATGGGGAGGACTATGTTGGCTGAGCACAATATCTCTAAGTTTTTCTGGAGAGAAGCAGTATACACAGCTATACACATACAAAATAGATGTCTCCTAAGACCAGAAACACAAATGACAGCCTATGAAATGTGTTTTAACAGAAAACCAACTCTTAAGTACTTCAGAGTCTTTGGCAGTCCGTGCATCATCAAGATTAAAAACATTAATCTAGGAAATTTTGAGGAAAAAGTAGAAGAATGAATCTTCATGGGCTACCTACCTGATGGAAAAGGCTACAGATGCTGGAATAAGAGGTTGAACAAAATGATTGACTGCAGTGATGTCAGAATAATTGAAAACAACACCAAACCATACATTGTGGATAATGATGACTCAATGAATGACTCAACCTTGGAACAAAATAATGAAGAATTAACTGAGCCAATACCAACTGCTGGTGAGATCAACTCTAAACACACCAGTGATGAAGAGGAAGGTAATGAAGATGGAAGAAGGAGATCCAATAAATTGAAGAAACATGTCGACACAGAAAATGTCCTTGGTAACCCACAGTCCTCAGTAAAAACTAGGAGAATATTGAGATTGGAAGATCACACTGCATTGGTTTCTCAAGTGGAACCTCACACAGTGGCTGAATCAGTTGAACATGAGGAATGGATACAAGCTATGCATGAGGAACTCAATCAAATAGAAAAGAACTCCACTTGGGATCTTGTGCTAAGGCCCAAAAATAAAAATGTAATTGGGACAAAGTGGGTTTTCAGAAACAAACTCAATGAGAAAGGGGAAGTTCCAAGAAATAAGGCCAGACTTGTATGCAAAGGGCATTCACAAATGGAAGGAATCGACTTTGAAGAAACATTTGCACCAGTTGCAAGACTGGAGACTATCAGAATGTTCTTAGCAGTTGCAGCACACAAGCAATACAAGGTTTATCAGATGGATGTGAAATCTGCATTCCTAAATGGAGATATTGAAGAAGAAGTGTATATAGAACAACCAGAGGGATTTGTGCTAGACAAAGATGGTAGCATGGTATGCAGATTGAAGAAAGCATTGTATGGGTTAAAGTAGGCTCTCAGAGCCTGGTACTCCAAGTTGGATGGTTGTCTTAAGAACATGAAGTTTGTCAAAGGAACAGTTGACAGTAATCTCTATGTCAGAGAAATGACCACTGGTACTCTCATAGTCATTATCTATGTGGATGATATTATTTCTGTTGGTGACCAGGAAGGACTATGTGAAGAATTCGCTGAGCAGATGAAGAGAACCTTTGAAATGTACATGCTTGGTCAAATGACATATTTTCTAGGATTTCAGGTGGAACAAAGTAAAAAATCTATATTTCTTTCACAAGAAAAGAATGCAAGGGACATAGTAAAAAGGTTCGGAATGGAGAATGCAAAGGAAGTCTCAACACCCATTTCTGTTGGAACCAAACTATGCAAGGATGAAGAAGGCAACAATGTTGATCAGAAAGAGTTCAGGAGAATAATTGGCAGTCTCCTTTATCTCACGACCTCAAGGCCTGATATAACATATGCAGTGACTTTGTGTGCAAGATTTCAATGTGACCCAAAAGAATCTCACTTATCAGCAGCTAAACGAATCTTGAGATATGTGAAAGGAACCCTCAACTATGGACTCTTATACAAACACAGTACAAACATAAAGTTGTTGGGATTCACTGATGCTGATTGGGCTGGTGATTGCACTGATAGAAGATCCACATCTGGTGGAGCCTTCTTTCTGGGAGAAGGATGTGTTAGTTGGTATAGCAAGAAACAAAATTTTGTAACATTGAGCACAACCGAAGCAGAGTATGTGGCAGCTACACATGCATGTACACAAATGATTTGGATGCAGGTGCAGCTAGCAGATTTGAGAATTAAAGCTGAAAAACCATTGAGGATCTTATGTGATAATCAAAGTGCAATTGGCTTGTCTAAGAATCCTATACAACACTCTAGATCCAGGCATATTGATATAAAATATCATTTCATCAAAGAAAGGGTCGCCAGTGGAGAAATCAATCTCGACTACATTTCTACTCAAGATCAGGTGGCAGATATTTTCACCAAAGCTATGCCTACAGAAAGATTTGTTGAACTAAGGCTGAAACTTCATGTTCAGCCTTCTCCTCTCACTTGAGGAAGAGAAAGGTCCCTCCTTATTCCCAAAATTTATATGTTTTTGTACTGACATACAGGGAATTGAAGGAGATGAGTGCATCCCTTGAGGGGGAGCATTAGTTGCTGAGTCAAGCAGTTATGCATTTTGGGAATGACTTCCTATTCATCCCTTTGCATTTGTTGGCCAATAAGGGGGAGAAATAATCAGCACATACAAATTGTGACATTCTTCAAGATGTGCTTCGAAGTATTGACAACCAAATACAAAGGGGGAGATTGTTGTGCCCAAGTGATTGCATTTGTTGTCAATAACATGTCACTATGTGTCAACTGATGACGTAGAGCTTGAAGACTAATGGTTGGAGATGCACCATTAAATCAGACGATTGTTGAACTGATCTTTAAGTTCCAAGAACTTGTATCAACTGGATACAATGTCACAACAAGCTCTAGAAGGCCATGCATTGTTAAGACAATGCATGAGGAAGTGAATGGGATCCATCCACAACTTCTAAGTGGATGAAGTGGATTAATGAAGTCCATGCACTAACACTCAGTGTATGTGAATTAGAAGTTGATCCAACTTGATCTCTGATTGGATCAATGAAGAACATTGAAGATTTGTTTGATTCAGGAGCTTCGGTTGATGAAGACCCTTCGAGAATTCCACATTCTATGTACTGAGTATATGTGAGGAGGATTGAGGAATTCCTAAGGAGAAGAGATGAGAAGAAATGAAGAGGGGATAATGGCTTGGAAGAAATGGTATTTGACATTTTATATAAATAGGATACTTTGTTTTTTAACAATGTGTTTAACACTTCATTTGCCAAAAAAAAATTGGCCAGCCGTGGACACCTTGAGGGTTCAACCCCAAGGCATATGTGGGCCTAAGGTGCCACGCCCAAGGGGGAACCCGTGGGGCAAGCCCAGGGCGGCAGGGCCATGAAAGGGTGTCACGCCCGCGCGGCAGGGGCACAGGAGCACGCCCGAAGTGCATGGTGGGCGCTAGGAGCGCGCCCACAGGGAGCAGAGGTGGGCGCAAAGTGCGCCCGCAGGAAGAACACGGTGCGGGGCGACACCGTGGAGGTGGAAGTTCAATTGAGGAGTAGCGGAGAGTGCTAGGTTGATAAAGCGCAAAAAATCCACTCGCCGTTTCGATGTGGGACGCGGAAAAATCACCGGGAGCGCATCCTGGCCGCTCGATTGATCGCGCGCCCGATCTCGGCCGCACATCTCATCGTGCCGCTCCCGTTCTGATCCAGGGCGTCCGAGATTATCTGATCGCCCGATCCAACATCTCCCGGTGTGTCTCCTACCTCGAGCTCGACCGAGGCACTCGCGACGTCCCCACTGAACCAGAGGCCTCCCCGACGACCTATTTCGAGTTCCCGGCCATCTCCGATCGAGCCGAAGCATCCATGGAGGTCGTTTGAGCTGTATGAACCCAACCATGCAATAAAATATGCATGCATGCAATGAGTTGATGAATTCGGTCGAGGCCGAGGCAAACAAAGTTGCCGAGGGCGTGCCACGTTGCTCAAACGCCTAAACCGTAGGCTTGCATGCGTTCTAAGTCGCATGCACGTGAAGGAAACCGAAGAAGAAGGAAAATCACGTTGGACAGAGAATAAAAAAACGAGATACACGGATGATTTTTAACGCATTTGAAGTTTTCAAAACGCCGATGATTTCGGGCATTCGAGTATTGGATCCCGCGGACTCCATTCGCACTACTCGCCTATAAAAGGAGCACCCGAGGTGCTTGAAAGGTTGCTGCTGATTCTTTGAGAACTCGAGAGTCCCGCGAAGCCATCCGAGCTATGCGAAGTATCTCTACGCAGCCTCTTGCGTGACTGAGAATCCCGGAGCCACCCGAGGCCCCGAAGAAGTCCCCTGCGCACTACCTCTTGCGCGATAGGAAGAAGAGCTCGGGCAGTGCACTTGCACGCCCCTCGCTTGGTTACACCCTGCGTGCCCACGGGTGTCACGCCCTACGCGACAGAGGCCGTCCGCACACCTTGCGCGGCTATTGAAGAAGTGAGGCCGCACCCCTTGCGTTCCTCTTTTGGTGTTTGAGTTTGGGTGAAACATTTACCACACATGGGAGTGTGTGTGCAAGGAGGAAGACCCGAGGCTTAGCCTTGTGTGTGCACAAGTGAAGAAGACCAACTTTGAGAAAAAGAGGAGTACACACTTAAGTGTGTGAATTCAAAAGAACTGATCATTCTAAGTGATTGGTTTTTTTGGTGAGCAAGACCAACGAGATCTTTTGAAGACTGTTGAAGCTACTTGAAGTTTCGAACAACACCTTTGAAGAAGTGAAGTGGAGCCATGATGAAGATGATGCTATGGAGTTGGGGGGTTTAACCAACTTGTAATTGGGGGGTATAACCAATTACTGTGTAAACATCTTTTGGCATAGTGAAGAATCCGTGTTGGGGGGTGTAACCAACACGGCAAGGAGTAGGTCTTTGTACCGAACCTTGTAAATCTTTTTGTTCTGTGCTTTCATTATTACTGCACCCCTAAAAGAGTAGATCTAGGCCTTAACCAGCTGCAGAGGTTGAATTGATAATTCAAAGGGAACAATTCATAAAAAGAAAAAGTTATCACTGATTCACCCCTCCCCTCTCAGTGATCACAACTGATCCAGGCATTTCATCTTCAATCAACCACAAATAAACATTATACACCTTGGGAATCATCTAATTTCATGATCAAGATAAACATACCCTTTTATAGTTGAAAACCACACTCAATTATCACAATTTTGTGAATATCATGCCTCCAACCCAAATATAAATTCTATAACAACTCTCCAATCATAGAATTCCATTCAACCTCATGTTAATCCCCATGTTAATGTTCTACCTACCTCAATGGTATAATATTTATCTCTTAAAAAATATTTTTAAATGATGAGTTTTTATCATTCTAAAAAATATGGTTGATCTACATTGGATTCTAAAAATTCTCATATCTGTATAAAACGAGACCTAAAAAATGTTTTTTATCATGTGGTATTTTCTTGGATATTTGGTGTACAAAGGGTTGGTGGGTAAACCAATTAATAATTTATATTCATAAAGAGTAGTTTAATATCTTAAATAAAATTAAATAATACTCATGTGAAAACAATGTAAATATATCTCAATCCCCATTTATTATGCGAAACAAAACACCTAATTTTTTAACATTATGGTCCATGAGTCATGCAATGAATAAAATCAATGAATTCAACTTATTTTTCCTTTTTTATTTATTTTTACACATTTATTTTTTATGTTTTCCTTTTTTTCATGGGGAAGGATGTGACAAAAAAATATAATTAATGAATGAGAATTTATGCCCTTGATATTTTAGACGTACAAGAATCATAAAAGTAAGCATAATGAAAAATTCATTCTCATCTCATGTTTTTTATATTTTTATATTTTTTCCTTTTTATTAATTTATTAGAGAAAATTATTTTATAAATGATACAAAAATAATAATGGATCATTAAGATGTATCTAATCTAAATTTTTTAACACACTCTATACACCCAATAATTTTTTTATCCCAATGAACATACATGAAAAGCCCTTCACCATACACAAATATGAATCATCCGTGAAAAAATATTGATATAGAAGGTATTTAAAGAAAAATTGGATTCTAATGTGGATTAAACATATTAGTAAATTCATTTATTCTAAGTGATAAAAAATGTTTTATTTAAAGATAATTTTAATGTTAAAAATATGGACATCCAAAAAAATTACTTAATAATTTAATAAACATTTCATAAAATACAAATCTTTAAAAGAGTAAAATCGGTTATTTTTTTATTACCACACATGACTCAGGACTCTCAATAAAAAAAAGAAATTTGAATAACATGTCAAAAAAATTTATAAACTCTTTAGGATGGAAAATATTTTCAATTTTTATAGTACTACTCCACATGAGTTTCAAAATAAATCAATTTTCATTAAATGAAATGATTTAAAACAAGGAAACGATATTCGTTAAACGATCACTTAATTCTCAATTGTAAAAATATTTTAATAATACAACTATATCTATATGGTTTGAATTTTATAAATATTTTATTTATCCTCATGATACAAAATAAAATATTACATTTCAAAAAAATTAAAATAATTATAATTAAAAACAAATTCAAACAAAGGGGAAAAAATAAAATTAATAACTATACACACTTAATATTTCACAACCCTTCAATTAATATCAAATGTAATTATACATATTTAGTAAATAAAACAAAACTAAAGGAAGTACACAACTTTTGATTATTCTTCTTTGGGAGCATTGGATTAAGCTAATAACCACTGCCACATTAAGCCAACAATGAAAGAAAAATAAATAAGAAAATTATTTAATGAAAATAAATTTTAATTAGAAAAGAATAAAAACTATAGAACATGGTTCAATAACCAAGTTAGATCTACATTTTTACTCTTCCTAGATAGGAATTTGCATCACTTTATAAATAATTTGATGGTTTATGGGGTTTCTTTATCAGGGATAGTAGAAATATCTTCCTTTCAACATGAATCCATTCATAATTGTTGTAAACGAATCTATGTATTAAGTATCGTATACCTATCTTCATAGAAATATGGTACAACGTGAATGTTGGGGGATGAAGGTCCTTTTTATTTACTACCACTAGTTTTGTGGCCTCTTCAACATCCAGATATTTCTCAATATCTTTTATGTTAGAAATTTCAAAAAAGGCAAATTTATTGAAAATTATAATTTGAATATTTTAAAAGTATGATCAGTAAAGAAAAAAAATATTCCCAGTTAATTTGGATAGCTTCAAATCTGATCTCTTCAGTAAATGCTATTGTTCCCTTCATCTTAGGAGGTGTGTCATATTGTTCATCATCATCATTCAATAAATAACAAGTGTTGGTCAAATAAAAAAATTTAAAATAATGGTTGGTAATAATCAATTTATATTCAATAAAATAATAATGAAAATAGTTCAAAGAAAAAATATATCATTGGATTGGCCCGAACTTGTTTCTTCTTCTTTACAGTCATAGGAAGTTATATAATACCAAGGTTAAAACAAATTTCCCACTGAATAATTGGAAATATAATATATTTATTACACCCAAATGAATTTATCATACCTCGTACATGGATCAAAATTAATTAATCATCTTTATTTATAAAATTCCATTAAATATTATATTAATACCCTTGTGCATTTGTATCGACCTCCAGAAAAATATATTCCTCTCACTCTATATTTTAAATATGTTGAGATTTTATCAATATAAAGAAAACTTATGATATCAATATGATTAATATGATTTTGTTATTTCCACTTCACATAGTCAAAAATGTGTCATTATTAAGGGATTTTCCAATATTTGTTCTCTGGATAAGCGATTTAAGGTTTTAATTATTAAAATATCAGTGGTATAATGAGGAGTGTTAGGCTTTAAGGTAAAGTAAATTCATGAAAAAATTATTAATAAGGGTATGTTCATAAATCCCCATGAAATAAGCATCATAAATGAACATCTTTATCTCCATGGGTATTCCAACATTGATCATTTCAATCAAAATTTCATTTATTCCCTCTTACCTCATTTTTCTATATTCTTTTCTTTTTTTAGATTATATAATCAAGATAATTTTGTGTTTTCTAGGAAGGATAATTACTTTTGTTATTCGTATAAATATTTAGTCCTAGAAAAAATTTTGAATGATATTTGGGCCACACATCCATCTATCCATAATTAGTTTTATTTCTCCAAAAAAACAACAAACATGGAATCACATCTAGCACCATTGGAACAAATTCATCAAATCATCACAACACAACCAAAATCTCCCCACCCAAGTTTCAAACAATAATTAAGAAATTAACTTATAGATAATGTTGGGGAGGGATAAATTTCTTATAATTTTCATTCCAAAAAATGTATTTTATGGATCTTAAGGTCTTAATAGTGGTTATATATAGTGTTATATGAAAATAAATGTTGAGTATAAAAAATTGCCTCTCAACATTGTACATCAATCATACTTGACACATTACACAAATTTTAATTTCACAGAATGGAATAAAATTATCATGTTTTGGATTAGACAACATAAATCAAAACACTCATGAAAAATAGAAATATAAAGAATATGTCAAAAGGATTAGAAACCTATTGGGTTCAATAATATTTTCATTTTAAAGAGAAAAAATGCACAAGAATTTCACAATAAATAAAACATAAATAAGTTAAAGGTTATAAAATTATAAAATAAAAACCATTAATTGATAATTTAAATCCTAAAATATTTAAAAAAATTAATTTACACAAAAAAAAGTTGTTTTAAGGTTTCCTAAAACATTATATTTATTATCAATATTCATAAAAATATAAAATATAAATAAATACCTGAAAACTTCTTAAAAATTCTTAAAACAATGAAAACATAAAAAATATAATAAAAGTGGATTAAAATCCTTCCATACTTATGATTTATATACCCCACATTAATTGTCAAAATTAATTAAAAAATATGAAAAACATAACAAAAATAAAGAAAAACACAACATGATTCTATTAATGAATGGAAGCATTAAATTTCAATCCAAGGAACTACCACTTTTTACTTAAAAACATGAAAAGAACATAAAAAATTTATTTTGATAAAAATAATGAAAAGATGAAAAGGAAAATGCAATGTTTGAACCCCCAAGTTCACAATGGGCTATGACTACATATATTTATAAATTCCGACAAGTTAATTAAAATTAGTATGGGGTTTGGTTTAATAGATTTAATACACCAAATTTATTTCCTTATAATGTAAAATATTCCATTCTTGTTATACAAGACTACATGAAAAGAGTAATTCAGGTTGATCCTTGAAGAAATTTTGTAAAACATGAGATGTAGTGTAATGAAAAAAGAATGTAACCTCTTCGTTTTCTTTGGTGGTAGCTTGATTGTCCTCCTCTTCAATATCATCGTATATGGCCTATTTATTTAAAGTTTTATATGAATTTTTAGTGACATTAAATTACATAAATGTTTTATTTTTTAACAGAATATAATCATGATTAATCCATATAAAAAACTTCCACTACATGTAGTGCGTCATTAAAATTATTCATATCAGAAAAATCCACTGGTAAATTAATCTCAACAGGTGTATCTTCTTCTTCATCACCATCTTATAAGGATACCAATGTGTTACCCAAATCATAAAATTAAACGTATTTGGATGTAATTATCAATTTTCACTTAATAAAATATAATTAAATGAGTTTAAAAAAAAATATAATTTCCCAAACTAATATTGGATTAAATTTCATCTTAATCTCTCTGCACCTCTGGGAGTTAGTTTATCATAATTAGAGGAAAGTATTCAATATAATCCATCATATCATAAAACTCCAACAACTCAAGGATATATTCTTATAAATCAAAAAATTGGAATAGAGGTACTGCTTTTTAATGATAAATTATGGGATACTCAAAAACCTTCTTCAACATCTCCCAATATTTATTGAATTAATTTTATTCTCCAACGTGTTTATTAGTTGGAAATTATTCTTCTTTAACCTCTTCTGAAAATGGTATGGATTTTTTCAGGACTTATTCCTCAATAATCACTTCTTTAAAATGTTTTTTAATTGACAATTTTGAAGAAATATTCTTTCATTACACATTTTCTTGAGCATCATTATGAGATTCCTATTCTTTTAGAAAATATAAAATAATATAAAATAGATTAATCAACTCTTAAATCATTTTTTCATTGTCTTAAAATTATATAATTAAGGATTATTACTTTTTGGAATCATTAAAATCGTTCACCAGAAAATTATATAAAAAATATTTTTTAAATGTTATCTTTGAATGAATAAAATAATCATGTTTAATGAAATTATATTTTTGAATTTCAAATTTTTTTTCCTTTTTGACAAAAAAAATTGAGTACAAGCTCTTGGCCTCCCTAAAAATGAATAAAAATTGATAAGATGTTTTTTATGAATACCTATCAATAAATTACTATTTTTCTAAAGAATTCATTATAGTGGCATGACCTTGGGTTGATCTCTCGAGGAGGCTACGCAAAAGTAGTGTACTTCTTTTATCACCATTTATAAACTATTAAATATACTATTAAGGATACACTAATATAGTTTGGGTGTGAGAAAAAATCATTTCTAAAAAATAAATATAAATGAAAAGGTAAAAAATTACAAACCCAAAGAAGTGAAACCAAAAAGGCGATGGTGGTATATGATCTATCTTCCTAGGGACTTCATAGTGATGTTATCATTTTTCTTTACAAATATTAATTCTAAATACTATATTAATAATTCATATCAACCCTATAACCCAAAAACCACTCATTTTAAATTTTATTACCCCACAATGATCCTCTGTATGAGTATAATATCTCTCATATCACAACTATAATACTATAATAGCCCTCTTTGTGTGGAATTATGATGACCAAGAGAGGAAAATGAACTAGATGAAGAAAAAAATATGATATAAAGATACCTCTCTCTATAATCAGTTTAAATATTATTGATATTCATAGAAAATAATAAAAAATTATAATTGAAGTGTAAAAAATTATGCACCATTACTCCACCTTGAATAATAGTGAATTTATTTTATCTTTTTTTCATAGAGTAGAGAAGGACCACAGTGGACGAAACACAATTGAGAAAAAAATAAAAATGATAAATAATTCAATATAAATATATGTTAAAATGTAAAAAACTTATAGAAATAAAACTCATGATGATATGGTGAAATATAAATCTAAATTGAATACTAAAATTTTCAATACATTGAATAGAAGAGGATATGTAAATTTATAGGCAAGTTTGGTGAATCTTTTTTGATATAAATCATTAATTTTAAATATTCTACATGGTTGGAATAACAAATCACATTACTGGAATGTTTGGTATTCTAATTTTTTTTATTATATCTAATCAATGCTTACAAAAAAAATTTGAGCTCTATTGACCATGTATATCATGAGTTATTATTGAATTAATATGAAAAAAAAATTTGTCTTACAAAACTAATTTAATTCAAATACAATGATTTTCAATGTATCTTTGTCCATTTAGTAGGTAAAATCAGACACATACACAATGGAAGTAAATTATCTTATGTATCTTCTCTATATCCATGTGAAAATATAACTTATCCTGTTAAATTTTTATGCGATATAGGACCATATTTGAAATTATCTATAAATATACATAGATTGAAAAGGAAATATTTTGAACTTATTTTCAACCACTAATATTTATATTCAAATTTCAAATATATTTAATGAAATTCGAAACATCAAGTGTCGAAGCCTATAAAAAATAATTTCTCATTTTTCACTAGTATAAAAATGGTTATGTGTGAAATAAAAAATAGATTTAAAATAACTAAACATTAATAATTAGTTGATTCTAATAATTTAGAATATATTATTTTTAGAACATATAAATGTGGAAATGTAGCATAAATAAAAATTTAGTAGGATTAAAAACATTTAATTTAAAAAAAATGTTTTAAATTGTCTGCTACATTAGTTTTACTAAGTGGATTTCCAATAAGTAGATTTTTGTGGGGGGAGAGTTTCATTCCTTATAATGGATCATGATTTTGTCTCTAAATAGTCAATCCATATAGAATAATGGGGTTCTATTTGGACGATTAGGATTTATGAAAGAGATCCAAATTCTCTATTTCCTCCAAATATAATGTTTATTCAACATTTAATGAAAACCACTAGGTTCCATGATTGACTTCTGTGAACTTTTTTTAATCATGAACATTTTTTTCATAAAACTATTTTGTGTAAAGAATAATATTTATCAAAAGGAATAAGTTTAATATTTTCATTTATTTTGATATATATATACACATATATGGATAAGATATTCTATGAGAGCTAATATTGGAAATTTGTAATAAGTAGACAATATATAAATTAATATTGATTTCATTGAAGAAACCTTCCAATAGAAGAGATACTACAAGAAGGATTATTGAATATAATTAAGAAAAGTAAAGTTGTTATTATGAGTAATTTCATATTCCATGTTTGAAGGATAAGTGCATGAATATCAACAATATCCAACCCATACATGGTGTAAACAATAGATGGAGAATCATTATTATATCCATTGTTCCAAAGAGTTGTCTTCTCTTCAATAGTTTAAAAAGGATAGAAGAGTTGATTAAACCTTGATGTGAAGGAGTGACAATGGATGATGACTGATTGAATGTTTTTTACTTCACTCTCCATTTGGAGGTAATGATTAATTCATAAATATTATAATGGTATTGAGCGTTGGGATTGGAGTAACCTAGAATAATCACACCAATGAATGTGATTCAGTATGTAATCATACCTTAATACATTTTTTTTTGTTTTATCCTTATATTATCCCATAGAATACGAAATAAATTAAAATTTTATTTCATTTTTTATTTCATTGCATAATTTTTATAATGACATAAATCTATGGGTTGATGTTGAATAATCCTTTATAATTACTCAATAAGGATGATATAGTTAAATTATTAATAACACCATTATTGAAGGAAGAAAATAAGGGTGAACCTACTAACATTGAGGTCTATATAATTTTTGGTTTGGTTGTTTTAAATTTAAGTGGTTAAGAATTGAATGAGTTTCTTACCCTCATCCACCCCCTTGTAGGGGTTTTCTCACTAAATACCCTTATGGTCCTAAAATTATCTTATTTTTAAATATATATATATTATTCATCTATTTATTATATTATATTAGTATATATTGATGATAAAGAAATAATAGGAGGTGAATTTTATCCTTTAAAAAACACGTGAGAATATTACACCATATCCCCCTTCATATCTTGGAATGGAATTTTTTCCCATGTTATCTAATATGATATATAGTGTAAATTAATGTAATAAAGAACCATTGATTTATATTTTTTTGATCACAAAGGTTCCTTTCTCTACTCCGGTAACACTCTCTCTATTAGTTGAGTGATTCTCACTAGAGACTCAATTTATAAAAGATCATGATAGTTGAGTTTAAGAAACTATGAGTTATTACAACAGATGTTACATGGATTTATAAAATGACTAACAGAATCCCTCAAAACATTCAACACCCATGTATTTATAACCAAAATATATTTTCTTGGGATAAATAGATTCTATTTCAATTTATTGAGATGCAAACAATGTAACTGATAGATGAAGAGATCTTTATAGGAATAGATGAATAAATTAAAATAAATATTCGGAAAAGGAATTTCCAAAATTTATATATATAATATATTCAGTTAAAACTATGAAAACATGAAAAAATTTTGTAGCAGTAGGGAGAAAAACAAAGTATCTATCATAAAATACAATTATCAAAAGTATAGTCTTGAAAATATATAACAATCTACAACTAATAATTAATATATTTGTGTAATATTAGTTAAAAAATAAAGGATAATCTATTATATAAATGTAATAATCTTTGGTAAATTTATAGAAATAGATTTAGATAATTATTCAACTTTTTTGAAAATATATCTATTGAGAAAAATATTAACTTTAGTACAGATATATCGGTTTGACAATTCAATAAGTATCCCAATATTATTATAGTTAAACATATTTGTAATAGGTTCTAGATAAACTATGATCATTAAAATTATTAATATATTTATAATTTTATTATAACCATCCTTAGATAACATAAATTCTCTTAGAATAATTTAATGAAATAATCCATTATTAAAGATCTTCTAAAAATGGAAGTTGAATTTATTTATCGATATATTTAATCCAGTGAAATCGTAGACAGAATTTTGGAAATAATTTAAAATTTAAATCCATTACATTATTGATTAAATGTGGGGTTTCTTTGTATGAGGATAACTCCAAATGTATTGTTGAAAATAAATAGTCATTATTGAATGCATATTTATAGAATTTGGAGTGTGATACCAATGTGAGGTTACTTATGTTAGGTATATACCAAATGATTGGTACTCAAATTTGTGGTTCCTTACCAAAAGGTAGGTTCCTATTCAAAATGATCAATCCAATCATCAGGCTAAACATGTGGCATTAGTTAGTCTGACATGGAATTCCTTATCAATAGTTAAGTTCCTAAACATAACATTTAGCTTGAACATGGGGTTTTATACCAATATTTGGTTGTAGTATAATGTTTTGAACAAATTATTCTACACTACTTCAATTAATTCATAATAAATTATAGAATAATATTATAGAAATAATAATAGGGTATTATAAAAATAATACTTCTTAAATTCTATGAAAATTAAAATCCACTCAAATTAAAAAATTTAGTAAATAAAATGGAAGTGTTTGTGAGCAAGAAAATTAATAAATGGATTCTTGTAATAACATCCACATATCCAATAATACCAGCCATTTCTTTGATAAAAACACTATAATAAATAAATAAATATAATAACCATAATTTTTTTAATATAAATCAATGGAAATTCAAATCATATTTGTAAATTTTATTTTTATCAATATTTATACCCCTTTTGAGATAAAAAAGTTTATAAAAATATCATAAAACACCTTTAGTTTTTTTAAAAAAATAATTGTATGTGAATGTTACTTAAACCAAAATAATAATAATTTTAAAATGGATTTAGTGCCTAAAAAATTCATTTCAACCCTAAAAGAAAAATACAATGGAAAATAATAAAAGAATTTCACTTTCATAAATTATTTTAGATTACATAAGCTTTAATCTAAAGGGAAAAAAAGTAAGGTTAAATAGAAATATAATAGGAAGGACTATAAATTGGTTGAGATTATTCTTAATAAGAATTAGATGTTATGGAATCACTAATATTCTTATTCACAACAAACAACTCATCTATCGACTCTTTATAGTTATTTTTTTGGTGCATCCATCTTGCACAATAACTACCTCTAATCCTATCTCACCTTCAACATTTTAACAAAATTAACATTCAGAAACTTTTGAATAGTCTCATAATATTGAACATACATTTCCTTCATTCATTCAAATTGGTAAAAAAATATCTAAGTCTAATTTATGCATAACTCATTCTTTCAATAAATTATTTTTTATGTCAAATAATGTGTGGTGGAACACTATCACACTATAAACATTGAATATTTTTGTCCATTTCAAAAAACATTATAATAGAGAAGTTCTATCCTCCCCAATAGATCATCATATTATATCTACCAGATATAAATAATTTTCAATTATTAAAACTATTGACACGTAAATACATAAAATAATGTAAAAAAACATAACAGAATCATTGAAATTTGACTCTCAAACAATATCACCTTTGATCATTCCAACTTGACCAATGATAACCCTTTTAAGTGCATAAAAATATTATTTAGAACTTTATATTTCCATGAAAAGTTGAAAATGAGTCTAGAGAGACTCGTATTATATTAATGTGAAGTTGAATTCATTATATCATCAAAAACATTCCTTGAAATCCTAATTACTTATTTAATGTTAATGATCTCATCTTTAAACAGATCAAATATTGAGAAATGGATTTATGAAAAAACAATTACATTTTGGATTCAAAACTAGAATCAAACATATATTTATGATGGCACATCCTCGACCCTTTATATTGGTTCTCTGACATCAAATAACCCAAGTTAATATAATTCTAATCTATTACCAAATAGAGATGAAAAACCTCCAAGAACTTCTATAGATTCTGCATATTCTTCAACAATTCATTCATTTTATTTATCAACTAATGAAAAAATTGATACACATTCAATTTCATTGATGCAGTAATAAGATAAATAAATTTCTCACCATAATTTGATTCCTCTATTTGTTCTATCTCACCTTAATGGGAAGATTCCTTAATAAGTTGTTCCTCAATATGATGAACTTTCTCATCACATTCTTCAAAAATAATTAGAGGTTTAAATATTCTTCAAGGTCTCTGAATATGAATATCACCATTATCTTCTATATCATTATATTTCATAGAGGACATAAGAATCTAAATAACTCACAAAATTAATTTAATAATGTTCTGATTTATGAAATTCCTCCTTCTAGTATTCTCATGAACATTTTCACCACTGACAAAAGAATCATTAAAACTTGTGTCCACATGCTACATTATAAAAAATACTAACACCTGAGATTCTTCAATTTCTTCTTCACCAATCCTCATAGTTCTAGTAGACTTAAAACTCAGATAACCCCCCTTAACATGATAACTATATAGATTATCTTCTTCTTCACCAATAGATATAATATTTCTCTTGGTTATACTCTAAAATTAAAAAAACTGTGGATTTTAGTAGACTGAACGTTGTTGTGATGTAATCTTAACATCTTATAACATTAATTGAAATATATTTCCCTCATCAAGATAAAACTGATACACATGTTTAAAAATGGAATCTTATTAGACTCATTAATTTTTTACATTAAGATATGTCTGAATGAACATGACCAACACCTTTTGGTTATATTCGAAATCCTTTACCATCATATTATTAACTCGATATGTTCTAAAAATAAAGGTTATCATGTCCAAATACTTGTGAGATTCATCTCCAATATATCATTGGATAAAATTAATAAGATATTCATCAGGAAACATAAAAATGAAGATATATACATTTTCAAAACTAAAAAAACCTTGGCATTTACCTTTGAAGAAATGATGTCTTCACTCTCACCAAACATGAACCGGTCATTATCATAAAATTACATTACTTATATTTTTGAATACATATTCATAATTTCCCCAATAAAACATGAGCTTCATACCTTGATAGATAAATTCATGTTTTAGTATTATATTGGTCTTAAACATCAATTAAAAGCCTACAATCTTCCCTTACAACACCTGATGATCTATACTGGAAACTCTTTTCTTCTTCACACTAAAGGGACAAGTCTTATCTATCCCCTTAGTTTTAACCATCGCATGATGAATAATAATGTTTAGTTTTTATGAAAACTATGGTTTGATATATCAATGGTTCAAGAGATTGAAAGGACAAGGATTCAAAGGAATGATAGATAGAAGGATTAACATTGACGTTATTAGGTGATGGTTAGGTTTCTCAAGAAAATAATCAAATGTAATCATTTTGGTTATTAAAAAATAATAGATGGCTTAAATAAATAAAATAACTATAATGAAATTTTGATAATATAAATTAAAGAATGAATTAACATTTGAGTAAATAAATCATAAAAAATAAAACATGACATTGGAAGTGGTTAAGTGAAAATATCTACGAGATAATATTAATTTCTAAAAAATTCTAAATAAATTTCCTATTTGGATATGATCCCACCAAAAATGATGTTTAATATCAATATTCTATGTTTGTAAGGACATAAAAGATTTTGGGAAATCTTTATATCACTAGTATTATCAAATAAAATAACAACATGATCAAAACTTAGTTCAAATTCTAGGTGTGTGTATTTTATCTACAACACATGTGCATAAATTCTACAAGTAGATATATATTTTTCTTCTATCGTATAAAAAACAACTGAAATTTGCCTCTAACTAGGCCATAAAACTAAGAATTTACCTAAAATGTGAAATATTCATGAGGTTATTTTTATATAAAATATATATCCTCCAATATCAGTATTTAAATATGAAAGTATATAAAAATTTGTTTTTTTTTGGAAAAAGGAAAGATAGATAAATCGTTCATTTTAAATTTATCAAAATATTTTTAGCAACAATTAAATGATACACATTTATATTTGATTGATATCTTGTGAAAATGAAAATAGAATACATTCTATATGGTAAATTTGATGTATTATATAATAAACTATCAGTCATACCTCAACATAAATTCTTTTCAACTAGTTTACCATCTTCATCGAAATCATTTTTTATAAAATTACACGAAGGATTTGTATATGTATTATAGTTTTCAAGACCAAAATTTTCAATAAATGAACATCATATTTACATTGATATAAAAAATTCCATAGTCCTTTTAAATGATTACAGATATAAAAAAATTAATTCTTTTAACATACTCAGGTCAAACAATATTTTTATAAGTTTTGAAAAAAATATTACAAGATTATGATTAATAGAACCAAGAAAATGTCATCTGCATAAATTTGGATAAAAAAATATCAGAATAATATTTTAAATTAAAAATAGTACTATTATCTAGACCTACATAAAAGAATTCTCAAAAAAAATATATCATCCACTCATACATAATCGTTGGTTATTTTTAAGACCGTAATTTTTTTACTAGGTTTAAAAATATGATTTTGTAGATGGTTGTCTTTTAACCCCATGGGGTTTTCAACATAAACATAATATATTAAAAAACCCATTTAAAAAATAAAATTTAACATTAATCTAGTATAATTTAAATTCATATTTGATTTAGTGGATTGGAGTATTTTAATACCATTAATCTTAGTAAAATGGGGAATAGTCTCCCCATTATCTATACATTCCTTCTAATTGTAACCATTAACAACTAGTCCATCCTTATTCTTTGTAATACACCATGATCGTCTTTATTATTCCTAAAAACCCATTTAGTTCAAATTATTGGATGTTCTGAGAGTCTATTAAATAAATAATAAACTTTGTTTCTCTTAAATTTATTTATCACTTCTTGTGTATCCAATATCCAACACTCATTATATAAGGATTCTTCTATAAACAGAGGGTCCAAATTAGATATAAATATAGAAAACTCTAATAGGTTTAACACATTCATCTTCATATTAACTCCATCATATGGATCTCTTAAAATAGTACCTAAAGGATAGTCATACAATGTCTTATTTTTTCAAGATAATACACATTTCAGTTCCTCGGTTTCAATTTCATTATAATCAGATTGATTGGGATCACATTCTAATTTATATTCAATCTTATCATTAGAATAATCATTCCTCATATTTTTTGATCGTTCAATGACTTCATTTTTATAAATTTTATTATCATAAAAAGTATTTATCTAATCAAACATCAAGTGAATAAATTCTTCATATGTATTGGAATTTTTTAGACACTATAAAAGAATTAAAAGTATAACTATTTCCAATAATAATTCATTAATTAGAATTTGGATCAAACATACCAGGATTTTCCTTAGTATTAAATATATATATCGTTCATTTAAAACATTTAATGTATTGAACATTAGGTTTTATATTATTTCACAGCTTATAGTGTTCCTTTTTTAAGAAAATTACTTTTTTAAAATCTATTTATTAAATAAAATGTTGTATTAACAACTTATACACAAAAATAATAATGTAAAATATAACCTTTTAAGATGGTTCTAACCATTTCTTGAATGCTTCTATTTTTTATTTATATAATTTCATTTTCCTAAGGTGTTCTTAGAGAATAAAATTTATATTTGACACCTATATTTATTAAAAAATAATTAAATTAATGAATCTAAAATTCCTCTCTACGGTCACTTATCAATGAATCTTTTTTAAAACTGTATTCATTTTAAACCAAAATAAAAACACTTAATGAGAAAAAAAGATTCAATTTTAAACTTCAAAAATTAAACCTAAATAAATATTAAAAAAACATTAACTGAAATATAAAAAAATAATCAACAACCCAATACTTATACTCTATAAGGGCCAAATAAATACTTTTGTATGATTTATAAAAGTTTATATTTAGAAATTTTTTTATTGATTTGAAAAATTTATTAGGTTTTCTTTTTTATTAAAAAAGATCCAAAATTTCACAATCATAAGTCAAGGAAGATCAGAAAAACTAATTTTTTTCATAGATAATTTACAAATAGAAAATATATTATAATGACCATGCCATAAATTTCCTATCTATGATTTATGTACTTCAGTATTTAAAAATTTCATATTTGGATCACAAAAGGAATTGTGGCCTAAAGAGTAAAAATTGTCTATTCTATGAGAACTAAACATAAGCAGTCTATTCTCAAAAACATAACTAGAATCCTAAGAGAAATAAACAGTGAAACCATCATCACAGTGTTGATAAATACTTACCATATTATGCTTCAACTCTTTAACATAGACAACCTTTTTTATAAAGATAAATATTTGATCTCTAATTTGACCAACTCCAATGATTGTCCCATTATAATTCTACCCAAATGTAACCAAACCTCCCTCAAAATTATAATTTTCTTAAAATATGGAAATATCTCCACTCATATTCTTTGAACATCCACTATCCATTTACCATATAGAATTTTTTTCCAATGGATTTGTATATCATCTTCTTTATCCATTCACCATATATTTTATTTATGATTTTATTATTCTTGATAAAATTTAAAACTTGGAAAACATATGGAAACATCTGATATAATTTAGGTTGAATTCATAACCTTATAAAATTTTCTCTCATACTCAGCTTTTATTTAAATATTCTTATCCTTCTTCTCCATTTTCCTCCTTTACTTCAGTTGTGGAAAAGAAGAATTAACATGTCCCAGCTGCTTGTATTCAAATCAACTTATGTTTATCAGATCAAAACAACTTTTTTAGTAGTCAATGGAAGGTTTCTAAAACATTTTATAGATATTTTTTATTCATCTGGAGAATTTAACATGTTTATCTCCTAAATTTGGAAAAAAATAATCATTAGAGAATATAGAATTCCCCTTTTGAATTATTCACCTTTGGGAATATAAACATTAAGAACTATGTTTTTATTTTTGATCATTTCATGATCATAATCCCTAAATTTCATCTCAACCTCATAAATCATAAGTTAAATAATCAATTACTAAATTAATAATTATTTAATAGGAGTTGACTACATAGTTTCAAATAAAATACAATTCTATCAATATGGTAAAACTCAAAGAACTTTAATTACTAAATCAATTCAAGTAATAGGTTTTTTGAGAGTAGAAATTCCATTGACTATTTCTATAAATATTTCATCCATCTAGATGATAAATTCACCTTTATAAATTATGAAATTATCAAACTTCATTTTATGAGTATTGTATATCAATTTCCTAGAATTTTTAATACTTTATATGAAATAACAATTGTCATCCACAATTAATATATAATAGCACATTGAGATACACTTTTAAAATCAGATTTACCAAGAATAAAAATAATAGAATTCATACCTATGTAATTTATATCATTTTCACTTTCATTGTAGCATTCCATTTTTATTTAAATTATTATGAATTTAATATAGCTTTACAGCCTTCAAGGATTCTTCCAAACTAATATTCTTCAAATATATAATAATTTGAGATTTATATTATCAATAATTTTAACTATTGAATTGTGGTTCCATAATCATTAGAATGACTTCTTTTATGTCATACATTAATATCTTTAATAATTTAAATATTTAACTCATGATTGTTATAACTAAAATAAATCATCAATGGAGAATCCTCTAATATAGTTATTATTATTAAATAGTTCAATCTATCTTTAAACAAGAAACATTAAAGATATAAATAAATATATCCAATTGATCATGACCTTTGATACCAATTTTTATTATGGAATGATTATAAATACACATTATGTGGTTGAATTGTGTCCTTTTAAAAACACTTGATAATTTTATATCAAGTCTCCCTTTGAATAATAGAAATAAATGTAGTTCCCTTATCTTTAACACAATATGAACTAGAAATTAAAATAATAACAAACAAAAGTTTTATTATTATTTAATGAAAAAAGAACCTCTATTACACTCCACCAACACTCTCTCTATGAGCTTGGTGACTTACATTAGAAAATCATTTTCCAA
This sequence comes from Viscum album, assembly GCA_963277665.1. Classification (NCBI taxonomy): domain Eukaryota; kingdom Viridiplantae; phylum Streptophyta; class Magnoliopsida; order Santalales; family Viscaceae; genus Viscum; species Viscum album. The sequence goes on along the minus strand of OY728161.1, from coordinate 1,625,666,012 downwards.
GTGATCTCAAAATTTGATTGAAACAAACTATATCTTATTACACTATCTTTTACAAGTATTTAAAATTGGACTAATATCATCCTTCAAATAAGTCAACACCTGGGTGTTTAGAACCAAAATATATTATTTTTAGTTGGAGAAAATTACTTTGGAATAATTCAATTAAAAACAATGACATTGATAGATGAATGTATATATATAGGAAAATATTAATATAACTAAAGGATGATCCTTATAAAGAATATTCAAACATACTATTGAAAATATATTAAGATGACACTGTAGTAGTAAGAACAACTTTTAGAGTAGTAGGATGAACAACACAACACCATTTATAACATGTATGTGTCTAATGTGAAGTAATAAAAATCATTATTGAGAAATAATAGATGAATACAATATTTAAATATAAATAGATTAAAAATAAATGACAATATTTAATGTAAATGGAAAAAACCATTTAAATTTAGAAAAAGTGATACATATATTTCTTAAGATTCAGAGGAAACTGATTATTAGGGTAAAAATATCAAAAATATTATATACATATCCATTTGAGAATAAAATAAGTAGCCTGATTTAATTCTAGTAAATGAGATTCAAATTACCATCATCAAGTTTGAAACATTATTTTAATCATCCATGAAAAATCACAACATCCCTTAAAAATAGAAAAAATTAATGCATTGTCGATAATCTTCTCAAATGGATATTGAATTTCATTATTGAGATATTTAATCTAGATAAATCAAAGAAGAAATTTCAAAAATAATTTAATATTTAAACCCCAAAGATGATAGATAGAATGCATGGCTACTCTATATGTGGATAACTCCAAAAGTACGGTATACATTGTATAGTTGATAATAAATCTAGGGTCCTAGAATGTGTATTCTGATACCAAAATGTGGTTACCTATTCTAGGTATATACCAAAGTTTTGGTACTCAAACATGATGTTCCATAACAAAAGTTCAGCTCTCAATCAAAATATTTTTCAAAAATGTGGGGTTATAAATTTGATTTTAGGTAATCAAATGTGATTTTCGTTATGAAAAGTTATGTTCTCAAACATGATATTCTTCTAAAATGCGGGTTTTGGAACCCACATAAGGTTAAAAAATAATTTTTATATAGTGATTCCAACATCTTAAAAACATCCGGAATACTTTGAAGAATAATAGATCACCCAAAATAAAATATTACTTCAAAACTATGTCTTTAAAAATTCCAAAAAATAAAATAAATATTTAAATAAATATAAATATCATATACTCTAAATGAGACATTAATAGTAGAAAAAATGTGGATGTTTATTAAAAAAACAATAAAATACTTGTCTAAACAACATCTATATACCCAAAGTATTCATTTTTTTATTAATATATATCAATTTAACAATATTAATTAATTTATAATTTAGTTCAAATAATTAAACTACTTCTATAAATTTTCATATATTCGTTTATGCAGTTTCAAGACATGTATGATAATTATTTTGGTTTTCTCATAATCCTGGAGACTTATGCCTTGTCTAGAAGAGTGATGGTTAATAATATTTTGCTCTAATCTTACACTTTATAGTATTTTTGATTTTATATGGTTCTAATACCATAAATGAAAGGATTTAATATACCTTGTGAGTAGGATGAAATTTGATATGTATAGATATAGATGGATTTTAATTTGGTTTAGTAACGTAAACTATTTGTGGTGTAAAACATTACCCAAAAATATGGTTTTAACACATTGATTCGGTTATAGGAATAGGATTAAAAAATAAATTATTTAAAGGCTAAATATATGTAAATGGAAAAATATGATATAAAATGATCCGATTAAATCATCTTTAAAAATACCAAGTGTCATATTCCATAAACATAAAAAAATCAGCACCTCTATTATTCTGTAGGGGTAACCCTAAAAATTTAATTAATATGAATTAGTTTTTGAAATGATAAAAAGTAATGAGATGAACCTATCCATTAGGTTCATTTTTTTGAAATTTTATTTTTTTTTAACATATCTTTGAAACCCTAACCATTCGGATACTATAAGAATATATTTGAGAATATCCATGTGATAGGTTAGGGTAATTGGTTATCTAGTTAAATATATTAGAGTCGCATGTGAAATGATTGACATGATTTTAAACTATATATAGTCAATATATATTTAAATTAAAAAATAGTGAAAGTCGGTATGGAATATGTGTCTTGGTTTATTATATAATATGATGGGTAAAAATAAGTGTCTATAATTTTAGTTGGAGAATATTTAATAAATGTCCTTATTAAATGAATGTAAAACATTATACTCGTTTAACAAAATATTCTATTATAGATTATTTTAATTACCACATAGAACATTATTTTTAGATAATACCTATAAATAATATATTATTAAATTATGAAACATAATTATATTTTTTAGAACCACAATAATTATTCTTAAGCAATAGATAAAATTCTATGTGTTAGTGAAGTCCTGTTGCAAGTAACCAAACGTTTAATTTGTTAAACATGTGGATAAATTAGATTATTATATGAATCGTGGATGTCCTCACAAAAGGTTTTAAGGGAATTGGATACAATATAGATAGAGTAACATTATTTTCCACTCATATAATAATTGTGGTTAAGTATTATAATGACTTAGAGAGAGTGGAGGATTTCATTAAGGCTTGATATAACTATGAAATGAATTATAAAATAATAATTCAAAATATTCTATTATTTTTACAGAATTTTTTTAAAAATTATCAGTATTAATAAATTATTTTTAATGAAATGAAATTGGGAATACAATGTTTTTTTCTTATATTATGTCGATTGTTCAAAATTGTATACGTTTTGAAACAAGTAGAATATTGGATTTCCCCAATACTAATTATTTTTCATTAAAATCAATGTGTAGTGTAAAAATGGAAGGGAAAATTTTTTTTAGTATATAATTGATTGGGATATTTGAAGGGGGTTTAAAATTTTATGGAATTTCCATGCCATTTATTAGTAATATAGAAGTCACTTCTTAAATTTTCTAGTTTATATGATACTAAATGTATATACCACAAACGATATATATTTTCATATTATATCTTCAATATGGTGAGAGATGTTTTTTTTAATGAGTTATTATGAATAATATGAGATGATTAATTTAGTACGCATGATTTATGATACATTATTCTCTATAACATACTTGAGAAGATGATTAGGATAAACCAATATTTATGCGGGATAAAGATTTTATCTAATGAAATCGTCAAAATAAGAGGGATGTGATCCCAATCCCCAATAATAGAATATTTTGGATAATATAATATCATTTTATATGGATTTATAAAAAAACATAGAAAACCATGTAATATATGGAAACAATAGTTTATTATTTAAATATTACAACTAAATGTAAATAAGAGATATTTCTTAACACAATAGAGTTTCTACAACTTATAAAGATACTAAGGATAGTGTATACTCTCTTTGAGGATATTGGTTTTATGTATTGACAAAGAGAATTTAAATATTAAAAAATAACAGATTATATAAGTCAAAATTCAATGTGAATGTCCGTTTATATCCTAAAAGGTTTATGATATGGCATTAAAATTTTACATAAAAGATATAAAGGAAAAAATATTGATGACAAAGTTTATATTAATCTTTATGAATAAATATAAAAAGATTTATACGTAGTAATGAAAATTTATTAGTATTGTAACATTCGATGTTGTGAAGTTAAAGAGTGTGAATACTAGTTTGATGAGTTGGACATTATAAATATGATTCTTAATTAACACTTTTATTCTAATTGGATTATAAAATACATGTTACACACTAAAGTGTTCAATGAGACAGTTCTATAAGATGTTCAAATAAATATGTGCTACAAACTAGGTAGTGATGTATTGAGTTTAATAAAACCCTAAAATAGTTTCAAATATAAGTAAAATCCAGAATTCTACCATATGTTATATGATAATATGGGATATTTTTTGGGGTTTTTTATTTTATTAATGTAATTTAATAATATAAAATAAATAATTTTATACAATAGAACATATCTACTTTATAATTCATTCATATTTTCTGCATACACTCATGCAGTGCAATGAAAATTGATCACTCAAAGTATGATGTTGTGTTATCCATATTAGAGGTTAGTTAAAGAGTATTATTGGTTGTGAAAAATTTAAAGGATAGCGTTATTATGATATTTATTTTAGTATAAAAAATTTGATCATAATGCACAAAATAATTTCTTTAGATTAGATGAAACATGATGTATAACATGTGGGGTGTTATATAATATGTCTTTAGAATACTAGGTATATTTCCCCAGAACCACAATCCTAGAATGTGTATAAATTTACACATTATTTAAATAAGGGATTTTATACCAACTAAATAAACCCAAAAAACACATCCATTATTATAATATTAAAACCAAATATTGAGTCAATTACACACTAAATAAATTTTTTATTTATTATATTAAATAGTTAAGAGAAACATTTAACTAAAAACCCATGTTTTTATCATATACTAGACATTTTTTATATTATACCTAGATATTTGTATTTCAAAATAAGTCCCTAAAATATAACAAGAAATCCTCAAGATATAATTATCTTCTAGATATATCATATTAATTACTCATTTTTTAACTTGTGGAGATAGAAAAATAAGAAGAGTGAGCTCAAATTCCCAGGAAAAAAACCTATAATGAAAGTTATCATATAGGAAAAACATTTGTATCATGGTTGATTAATTAGTAAATGTTTCATATAATTAGTGAAATTACCCTGAAAATATATGGATAATATAAAAAATTCCATAACCTCGTGGATCAAAATAACTCATTTCATAATAATATGATTATTAATATCAGACATCTAACTCTTATTGTTAAGAATTTATAAAATACAACATGATTAGAAAGTTAATGTAGTCTATAAATCATTCTTATAATTATGACTACTAACAAGACATTCTTCTTACCACAAATAACACATACAATACATTATTAGTACTTTCATGGTCATATCCAAGAAATAATTCTTACCATCATGACATAAATAAACAAATTATTATTTTTATCTTTATTGTTGCCAAGACATTTTTCTTTCAATCATATATATAGCCATCAAATCCTTAGAAATGGGTAATATTACACAAAATACACAAAACTATTATTATCATTAGACCCAAGGATGCATTGAGAAGCTATATAATTTAAAACACAAAATGTCACATATACATGTCTAATGCATGACGTATAATTCAATGCTCAATATAATTCAAAATATACTTTCCATATAAATCCATAAACATCTATATTAGAATAAAAAATATGGGATGTAAATACATCCCTAGTAAATAAATTAAATAACATTACCATAAGAAATATTGCAAAATAAGGTGGATGGTTTCATTAGGGAATGTCCTTGAGGATTATAATAATATTTCAAGGATGTATAAAGATATGAAAAAATTAAAATAGATTTGATATTTATATGGATAAAAAAAGATATACACTTTATATGTGTTTCCCATTCATAGAAAATATTTAATAAAATAAAAGGGAATTTAAATTTATGTATAAAAATAAAAAATTGAATAATGTTTCATAAATAAAACTAATAAATATGATGGGTAAATGTATTATTTAATAAAATTAAAAATATATTCCTTCCAAATTTTTTTAATGAGGTCAAATTTAATTGAAAATGAACTCACATGTAAGTTTTAAATATCCTTTGTTGAAAATAACCCTAATAATTTTTTTAAAAATTTCAAAAAATGATATGTTTTGAAAATGAAATTTTGAAAAGAAATTAATTTGTGTGAAACACTGTTGAGATGAATATAAATGATATAAATGTTAATAATATTCCAAAATATATTTTATGAACCCAACCTCATTAAAAGAGAAATATAAATTTATTTTCAAATTATATGAATGGAAATATAAACTTAATATGAAATTATACATATTCGGGTTTTAAAATGAAAAAATTATTGTACTCGTAAGAAGAATAATATGTGCATGGTGGTGGAATATTCTTCAAAAAACATAATTGAGATTCGAAAATAAAAAAATGTACCTTTCGTAACTTTTGAATCACATTACCTTGAAAATGAAAACTTGAAATAAAATTTTAAATATCATGAATAAATATATTCATGGAAGAATATGTTAAGGTTGTATTATATACTCTAGATAAATGAAAATTTATGTATAATAAAAAAAATTACAAAAAATGGAATTTTAAAAGAAAAACCCTTGTAACATTGGAATTATATAATCGAATTATCATCAAATATGAATTAGAATTCTTAATTTATTGAATTGAAATTAAATTTTTTAAAAAAGATAAATAGCATAGTATATACACAAAACAAAATAACGCAATTGGTGAATATGTAATGTGTATAAAAAATAAAAAATTGAGATGAGAAACCCTAACTTCTTGTGTAACATTTAAATTAGGTGTCATTTATGAAACGAACATGATAAGTAATTTTATATCAATTGAATTACATGAATAATATGATAAAATTATTCATGGGGAATTATATTTTCTATATAGATAAATAAATTGATGAATATCAAACATATCTCAGAAAATAAAAATTAACATGAGAAAACCATTACTTTTTCAATCCAAACATTTATGAAATATCTTTTTCCTCACTAATATTTTTTTCATTCTTTTAGAGGAACTCTTATGAACATGGGATTTAGTGCTTTTATAGGGATCAAATGGATGAAAATTGTGGTATAAAGATCTAGGGGAAGTAAAATGGGTAAGGTTCAAGATGAATTTTAATTTTTAGAGTGCATTGAAGGTGGTGGTCAAATACTCCAGTTATAAGTGGGGGAGTGGAATTTTCATATGTTTTAATTGGTCAAGTCATTATTTACAAAATTTGGGTCCAAAATTCTATAATAATATAGGTTTTATGATTTTTTTGTGGATAAAAATATTGTCAAAGAATTTTGAGATATGGTTTGAGGAATTTTATCATTTTTACCTTAGTTTTAACCGTTACAATAATTTAATTTTACCACAGTAACACATTTATTAAACATTTCATTTTATTTTAATGATATAAAAAATTAAAATATTAAATAATTTAAACATTATTATTTTAGATATGAAAACATTTCATCAACAAAAATTAAGGATTTGAAAATTTTATTTCATTTTATGTTCACAAAACATGTAAAACCATTTTATAGAAAACATGTATTTCAAGTATAAAAACTTTGTTTCAGAAAAAATTATAAATATTAATCATTTTCAGAAAATTCATTAGTTTATTACTAAATAAATATGATTTGTGCTTCTTTAAAAACAATCAAAAACTTAATCACATCATGTTAATACTTAATTAAAATAAAAGACAAAAATTATTAGAATAAAAAATTACTCTTGTTCCTAAATGTTAAACATAGATTTTTGAAATTCATTCTTTTTTATATAAATAATTAATTTTTTTATTGAAATAAATTTGTATTTAAATAATTTTATTATATGTTTTTAAATCATATTTATACCATAATTAATTCATAAATGCAATGATATTGGTGAAATCTATAATTTTTACTATTTACCTAAAAATAAAAGATTTCATAAAAAAACATATAGTTCATTATATACTAATATTTTAATGATTAATAAAAAAATTATTTACATTTAGTTATATTAAAAATATAATATTTATGAATGTATCTTTTAATTAGAAATATAAAATAAAATGAAAATTATTTTTGTATAGGATAATGATATTTTTAAATATTAACTGTTTATATTTTAATTTCATGTCTATTAAAAATTAGATTATAAATAATCTATTATTCATATTGAAAATTTAATTTATCACCATATAACTATAATATATTTATTTTCCTAAAATTAAAATATATGAGACATAAAAAAATTTTAAAAAATATATTTAAGAATAAAATGATCTAATTATTTGTTTAGATTTACTGATTGAATTTTTTTATATCCTTAGTTTTAAAAATTAAAATTTATTTTCCTTTATAAATATATTTCACAATGAGGATTATCTTATTTATACCTTCCAATATAACAGTAAAAATATAATAGTCATATCTATTAATTATGATTTAACACTAACAAAATAAATCACAGTTTCATTTGGATTGATTTTATTTATAGAGAAATATATTAAACAATGTATTTCTTTAAAGAAAAATTGGAATCAAAATATAAGGTGTTACATTATCCCCACATAAATAAATTATAGCCTATTGATTTTAATTATCATTCATTAATGAAATAGATAATGTTATTTATAAGATGAACATGACTCAAGATATAATTTCTAATGATATATATATATCACTATCTTTGGAATTATTGGAAACCTCAAGTTTTAATTAATAATATGAATATATTATGACTATAACCATTTTTTCAAAATATGCCTCATTAAATATCTATAAGTTTTAAGAGTTTCTAGGGACATCGATTTCACAACATCAATTCGATGATCCTATTTTCAAGAAAATCCTAAATAAAAATTGTTATCATGACGATAGCCTATCAAAATATACCACTATGTGAAGAATATAAATTTATTTTAAGATGTATTCTCCTATAAAACCATTATCTATGCGTATAATCCTTTCATTTTAATCCAGTTTTATTTATGTTAGTTTGTCCTTGTCTTCATATCCTAATCCCAAAAATAATTTTAACTAAATTATCATGATCAATTTCAAAATATTACAAATTTAAAATTGAAAAAAATCTATGCTCTCAATATTTGACATAACCATTATACCAAAAAGAAAATATCAATTTATATATACCCTAACTTATTAATCTCAATATTTTAATCTAAGTTATCCATGGCTATTTCCTATTAGTTTCTCTGAACTAAATATATTCATATCTATCATTATAGTTTTTAAAGGGCATGTAAATTAACCAAAAAAATATCCCACAAGAGTTTCAAAAAATATTTTAAGTTAGTCCTTTTTGTTCTATAGTTGGTAAAAATTACATTAATACTCAACCACCACTTTTAGGGTTATTAACCCTAGGTGAATATATTCCGGAGCCTGTATCAACTTTTTTGTATCTAGATATTTATTTAATTTCTAGGGAAAAAAATAATTGACACATTACCAATATTTCAATATTTTTCTTAAATTTATCCTTATCCCTTATAATTTTACTAATTTTATCTAGTCTTAATCACTAAATAATATACAATTTAAAACTAGTCGATTTATATAGTAATCGTGTTCTCTAAATGGTTATTAACATTTTCTTAAGATATCATAAATTTACTTAACATTAAATATATACCTCACCTAAGGGATACATGCACCTTATTAATGTATTATTCTAAATATAAAAAGTTATCTAAACTGCACTTTAATACCAACAGTGAAGCCCCAGAACTGCAATCCTGGACTTGGTTCTTATATACACATTCCTCAAATTCCATCATTGATACTAACATAGATACAAAGACTTAATAATATATTATTGTGATATCAACAATAAATATTGAGTCACCTATACAGAAAATAAATTTTAGGTATTGTGTGTTTGAATGTTATGAAAAATTATTAAATAAAAAAAATCATGTATATCCTATCTACTAGGCATTTTTTCTATTATAGACATATTATGTTATTCCATTATAATTCTGAAATATCTACAAAAAAAATCTACAAACATGATACCCATCTATATATATCATACATATTACTCTTCTTCACAGCTTAGAGAAATAGAAACATAAGATGGGGGACACAAAAAATCAATTAAGGGAAGTGAATAACGGAAGTTATCATAGAGAAACAAAAAATTAGTGATGTTCTAGAGTAATAAATAAATAATATATATAATCAATGAATTTTACACCCTTCAACTCACAAATATGATTAATATTGAGCTCAGTTTATCACTTTTGTGGTTCTAGTGTTTTTTAGAAGTTTCATTTTGAAAATATAATGTTTTTGGGAAAATAGGTTTGGTGCATGATTTAGGTGATTTGTTAGTATTAAATATTCCATAACCATGTGATATGGATATATTCGTTCCAATGACATTGGTAATGTACTAAAAATGATATTTCTAACCATGGGAGTGAACAAGAAACTATGTTTATTTTTTGATTTAGTTCTAGAGGTTATCATGTGGCTTGATAATGTCATTCCTAAAAATGTGTCTATCCCTATGAAATCATGTGACCTGGTTCTCAAGGTAAAATAGTTACCACATTGTTAGTGCATGGGTGGTCTACCTATATGGAATAACAATGTTCCCCCATACAAAATTCCAATACTAGAAAATCACCCAGATCACCTAGGACTTTTTAAATCTAATATCCTCTTAATCCCTCATTCAATCAAACCATCAAATCCATGATGCTCTAGTGGAATATCTACCTAATTACTCTATGAACCTTGATTGATTTTTATAGACATATTCTATGCATGTTCTTATTTCATCTTGATTTCATCTATTTTCTATATATCTATCGTCGATCTAATTTCCCCATGACTTGTTGGAACCCAATAAGGATGTTATTTCCAGATATAGGTAGTTTTATATGGAATTGATGTTATTATTTATTTATATAGACTTGTGAGGATAAAATAACTTCTTATGTAATCATTATGTTTTAATTCATCAATATTTCCTTCATTGGAAAAGTAGGTGTCTTTGTCAAGTGGATTTTTTCTCTTTATAAATTAGAAGATTCTTGTGAAATAATTTTTTTCCATTATAAAATTATTAGTTTGATGTGGTTAAAGGATAAATGTAAATCAATGATTTTTTACTCAAACATTTGTGATGATAAAAAATGATTTAATTGGGATTTTAGTTAAAAAAACTTATTAATATCATGTGTTGGATGAAAACCCATAAAGATAATTTGAAATGTTGGGATTCTATTTTACCATAGGTAATGGTTAACTTTAGCACTTGGAAAATAAGTAGGAATATATGTCATTATATGGACCTAGTATTCCATATACTTTAAAGAGTTCCTTGGATGTCCTGATATCATTGTCTCTATCTTGTGTCCTAGTGGTGCATTATTAATGGAAATTACATAGATTCTTGTGAATTAATTTCTGATTTTTTTATTATACATGTATTTCAAGGATTACATTTTTATTTCCATTTAATTAATAATATATGTTTTACTTCCATATTTATATGGATTGGGATATGGATTATTTTTAAAATTTAAAATTAATGGGATGATTTATTAAACTGTGTTTTAATTTTACTGATTATAGTAATTAGTTTTTTTAGAATATAATGAATAGTTTCATATTGAATGGTTGTAAATAGATTTATAGTGGTATCTTACTGGGAATTTTCTCACACCCTACACGAGACTTTGGGTGTACATAGAGTTGGTTTTATATGAATCTGTTAATAGGAGGGGCATCATGTAGCTTGATGGTTCATCATAGTTTTTTTTTGTGATTGCAGATGGTGGTGAACAATAGTCACACAAATATGGACTCTTGACTCATGGTTTTTTCAGGTGTTCTGTATGATTGAGATTTATTAAGGTTATGTCTCATGTTTTTTATAATTATTCATTATTTAATAGTTTGGATTTATATTTATATATATTTCCTTCATAACATGATATAGGTATTGGTGATTTTTTGGATTAATTCACTCATGTTATTTATTATATTAATAGCCATGTTCTTATCTCTAGCATGTGGTGATCAGGTATGTTCTTCAGGCCATGATGAGGACCATCTTTGGTGATATCATTAGGATCACCTAGGTTGGTTCATTAAAAATTGATATCAAATGAGGTTTTATCTATGGATATTTATATATTATAGTTACACCATAAAAACATGAATAATAAATATAATAGGGTGTCTTTAAAGTTCAAATCCCTTTCTGATCTCTAGTTACTATTGATGGTTAGGTATTTTTTAGGAAGATCGTGCTTAATTTTAAGGATATCTAAATAAACATGATTTTGGGTTTATGTAAATAAAATGTAACATGTTTATCAGTTGGTTTATACTATGGTCGTAAATCCTTATCAATCAAGAGATTTAATTTTGGAACTCAAATATCGTTTTTTATATAGAGTTGAATGCTTTCCAAATTTTCTATTATCCATTATACTTAAATTATTTTTCCTATTAGAAGATATCTATTAAATATAGGATAGAATGTTTTTAGATAAGTTTCAAATAAAAATAATCTAGTAGACCCTTCATTTGTAGAATCTGTTATCCAAACAATCCAAACATTAGGTTTGGTGGCAATTGGAATCTAGGAATGGATTATAGACCATTTTTCAGAGTATACCAAGTAGAACCGATTGTTTCTTCATGGTCATAAAGGAAACAAGGGACTGAAGGAGTTTATTGAATGTATTGAAATTTTTTTCCACTTTTTAAAGACACTAGTGAACATAAGGGTGGGTTTTAGAGCATATATGATTAAAGGAGCATGGATTAAGTGGTACGTATCCATTATCCAATCTATGCTGCCCAAGGATCTTAACAAGATGACTTTCAAGAACGTCTTTATTTATCATTTTTTCTTGAAATGCTACGAGTGGTTAAATCGTTTAAAATTGTGACCATGGAGAAAGGGTAAGGCTCATTTATGGAGTATTATACATTTTCACTTATTTTTTTCACTTATCACCAATGTATTTTTCTAATGAATACATTAAATCAAAGAGGTTTGATATGGGTTTGAGAGGATGATATTTGGAATACGATAATTGTCTTGTAACTACCAAAATTTTATGTGATGGTTGAAAAATTAGTAATGGAAGAATCATTTATAGATATAAATTCTGATCTTAGTGTATTTTTAGTGAACCCAAGGGGAATCCAAGATGTGTCTTCTAGCCAGAAGATTATGTTAGGTAAGCCGTGTTAGGGTAGATATAGTGGTACAAAGTAGCATTTAGGTTAGAGTAATGTGGTTTTTATATAATGAGGAGATATGGCCACACTAATCATGAATGTAAGATGGTACACAGAGCATGCCACATATATGGATAGTTTGTTCATATCTAATGCCTTTGTATAAGGGAAAGTCAAGGTAGTAGGTATGGTTACATGGTGACTAAAGGATCATAGTTCTAGTATATTTTATTGAAAAGACTTTGATCTCACTATTATGTTAAAGGGGATACTCATACGATGATGAAATCACAAGGATGTGATTCCTATTATCTTATGACAATAGAGTATACACCCAAGGAATCTGAAATAGGTTTTGTTGTTGTCATATGTATGATGATTATATCATATTCTATGTTTTTAGAATTATTTTAAATGGGTGAATATAATTCCTTATTATAATATAAGTGGATTTATGTGATGGGTTTTCATTAAGAGACTATTACCTTTATGATTAATCTTTACACAACCATTGGATAGAGAAAAAATCATGGTTTTAAATTCATGGAGTGTCTAGTGGTGATTTTTGAATTCAAAGTCGAGTGGGATTTCATTGTTCATTATATTCATATATTCAACATTATTATTGGCATTGATTGGATGGTTTGTTTAAGGCCTATATTGACTCTTATCATCATCATCTCTAGTTTCTCTCTTTTGATGGAGTTTATTGTGTCTTTTAGGGTGTTTAAGATACTAGATCAGTGAGGCTAGGGACAATTTCCCTCATTATAAAATGATCTATATCATGTTTTAGAAGATTATTCTTTATGTTATTGGATATCATTTGTGCATCTCACTTCCCATAGTGGTGACTGAGTACCCTGAGATCCTTCCCCATGATTTTTCTATGTTACCACCCTTGTGGGAGATAAATTAAACTACTTACTTTCATTCTTAGGTGAGAACCTTTTCATTACCATATTATTGTAAGTCACCCGCTTAGTTAGAGGATCATAGTGTTTAGTTTGAGGATCTATAACCTAAGAGATTTATCCATCCTAGCATGTCACCTTGGACTTATCCTATTTTCATTAATAAGAACATAGATGGAATCTTCTAGATTTTTTTGATTAATGAAATATTAATCTTGATACAGTTAATAAAAAATACCCCTTGCTTCATATTTATGATCTATTTGATCATCCCAAAGGAGACTGGTTTTTCTAAATATTAACATTCATTTGGGGTACCATATGTTGATATTTAGAGAAGAAAATATCATAGATTTATCAGTTATATTCTATTATTGGCATTTTGAGATCCCTGTTTTACCATTTGGTCATAGTAAAACTCCTATAGTTTTTATGGTATTGGTGAACCATAAATTTAATTGGTTCTTATACCCATTAATTATTATTTTCATAAATGAAATTATTTTACTTTATGTTAGATAATTAACATAGGAATCATTTAGATTTCATCTTTATAATGAAGGAAAAAATATTCACTATTATAAACCCTAAAATATATTTTAAATATGGAGATTATTGAGTTTTATAGGTCATTATAGATATTTTGTCCATGAAATTTCTAAATAGTCATATGCTATGATGTATTTAACATGAAAAGGTGTTAATTTATAAAGGAATGATAATTGTAGATGATAATTTTAGGAACTAAAGATGATATTTATATCAACTATGGTTTTTATTCTTCCTAAAATTGTGGTGAGTTATTATATTTACTCTAATTCCTGATGTATAGGTTTGGGAGGTGTTTTCGTGTTGGGAAATTAGTTTGTGGCCTATAGATCTCACTAATTTTTCCTTCCATAGAAGATATTTCTAACCCATGTCCATGAGTTGATATCCAAGACTTGGTGCCACAATTTTTTCAATGAGTAGTTCACTACATATTCTGATCATATGATCCTAGAGAAAATTTTCACCGATAGAGACTTGAATATACAATATAGATTCTATGCTGGATTTATTTATAATTTTAATTTTGATATTTCATATACAACTAAAAAAGGTAATTTTGTCACAAACACATTGAATATGATTTTAATAAATCATCATTTGAAGGAATCAGATGATTAGTGGTCTTTGACAATTCTCTTTAATGATATGAGCTTTGACATAAAACATGTTTATTGGAATATGTTCTTATCTTGTGTGAAAGTTGATTCATTATTTGATTATTGAATTTTCTTGATCAAGTAATAGAAATATATTTTCAGTGTTTTAATAAAATCCTCTATGGAGGGGAGACATTGTGAGATTAAACTTGGTAACCATATGGTTATTTTTATTTTTTAAGGAAGATTAGTCATTCTAACAACTTTGAGGAATAAGTTATTTGATATTGTAAATCGATTGAGATGGTCCCCCCTCATGGGTTAACCCAATTATATCATATGGTTATAATTTGATATTTTCAGTCATAGATTAGGTGATTTATTATAGACTTCATTTCATGATGCATTACTTTATAGAAAATTAAGCTAGATATCAAGAGACGTATCAATTTATTGCAACCCTAACCCATTATAGCTTTCAAATTTGATGTGATATCTATAGAATTAATCATTATAATACATTAGAAACATGTTGGAAATGATAATATTTGATTGATCATTAACTAAATCACTAAATCGATTCATTTCATTCCAATAAATGAGTGGAAAAAGGTATAGTAACTCATGTAATTTCATTTCTAAGAGATTATAAAAACCATGGATTAACTTTTATGGTTGTTTTTTTATAGAGACCCTCACTTTAATTACTAGGTTTGAAAGGGATTTTAAAAGGTTTTTGGTGCCAAATTTAATTTAATCCCAATCTATAATCCTTAGAAGAATGATCATACCAAGAGATCCATCCATATTCAAGAAGATATGCTTTATCCGTGTGTGATTGGTTCAATGGTTTATATGAAATGAATGTACTCATGATATAAATCTTCTTGTAACAATAGTTTTAAAGATTCAATTAAAATATCTCCCTTTCAAGTATTATATTTATCATCCATATATATCATCATTGTGAAAGTAAGATTATAGTGAGAGGTCACTCTTAGGATTGAAACTATTCCATTTTATAATTGAGAAGGTGCAGTTGATCCAAACGAGATTAGTGATATCTCAGAGTCTCTAGAAATAATATACTAATTCCCATAATCTAACATTATAATTTCATGTTGGTGATGAAATTTTTATTAATTTATTTCCTTAATAGGGTAATAGTAGGTTAAGAAATCATGGTATGTTGGATATATGGTATATTTGTCCTTCTAAGACCATTGTACGACTTGTAAAGGTGGAATATAAGTTGAACTAACCTTCTCCCTTGACATTGATTCATGATTTTTTCCATGTTTCCCCATCAAAGAAGTATCAAAAAGATAATTCTCACATGATTAAATGGGAGGATATTGATATTGGTCCTAATACATCACTTTTTGGTAAAATAATTTATATAATATTTTAACATGATAAGGTGTATTGTGATAATAAATACCATTGGTTTTTTATATTGATGATCCTGTGAGATAGCCATGAGACATGGGAGTGGGAAGAATTTATGAGGCTTTAGTGGATTTATCTATTTATGATTATTGAATATTGAGTGATTTTAGAGAATAAAATTTTTTATAATAGGGATAATTGTGACAACATCAAGGCCATTAGAATGTTTAATTTTGTGAATCTATTTTACGGTTCTATTGGTTTACGTGAGTTCGTGGTCAAAAGTTATATTTTATTTTTGTAGAAAATTTTGGTTTATGTTTTATAAATATGATTAGTTATATTCATGTGATTTCCATGAAATTGTTTTGTTGGGTCTCATAGTAAATCTTACAATTTGAGCATGATTTTTCTAAATATGTGAGTTAGAAAGAAATCTATATAGATGTTGGGGCTTCAGTCTATATGTTATCACAAAAATTTATCATGTTTTATCAAACTATCTGGTAATCTCTAGGAAAGCATAAAACATAGTTTTCAATGTAATGTCCCAATTATATGGTTAGTGATAAGTTTCTCTAACTTTTTGACCCAACACTGTGCCTTGATCTGACCCTCTTGAAATTGAAAATTACACTAATTCCCTTAGTCATTTATAACTATAATCTCCATTTAATACCTCATTATCTTGGACCATCCCATTAATGACACTCTATAAGACTCTCCCATTGATTTATTTCTAATCATCGATCGATTTTTTCAGATCTCTTTGAGGTATGTTCAACATTAATATTTTTTTCACTTCTATAGATCTATTTTCCCATTGAATTTTTGGAACCTAATTTATCTATGAATTCATGATATATATGGTTTTATGGGGAATTCAGGATTATATTTATATATATATATAATTATGAGGAACAAATATCTTTGTTTTGCATCACTGAGTTTGAAGGTGTTGATGTTTCCTTATTGGTGTGGTGGGTGTCTCAATAAAATAGATTCTTTCTTATGGAGAACATGAATTTTATTATAAAATCATTTTAATTTTGAATTTCTAAATTATTGGTTATATTTTTTAAGGGATGAACCAATATAAATTATTTTTTATTAATAATTAGTGTTAATATAAAATGTTTTAAATAGGGTCTATAATTGAAAAAAATTATTAACATAAATTGTTTGATGAAATACCACACAGATAATTTAAAATGTTGTTCATGAATTCAATTTTATATAATGGTAACAAAATTTACTTTTGGAAGACCTAGGAATATGTGTTTTTTACGGAACCATGATTCACTATTTTTGTTATTGTTCCTTGAATTTATAGGTCTTGTAGTACATATATTCAGTTCCATTTGTGAATTGTTAGGATATATTAAATGTATAATTTTTCTTTAATTTTTTATTGGTTTTATTATACAATGATTTCTTGGATTTTCTGTTTATTTCCCTTTGATTATCAACCATGTTTTACTTCCATGTTATTTATGATTTGGATATTGATTTTTTTTGAAAGGGAAAATCAATTAGATATTTTATTAAAATGTGTTCTCATTTTTACTTTATTATAAAACTAGTTTTATATTTAATCTCTAATTAATAGTTTCACAGTGAATGGATTTTTATATATTTATGGTGGTACTCTATTGGTAATTGTCTCAAACCCTAGAATTTCAATCGTCCATATATAAACTTGGTTTTTCAAGACTCAACTAAATGGAAGGGCCTCATATTGCCCACATAATCCTCATAATTGATATTGCCTTTGAGTGATTTGTGATTTATGTTACTATTAGTCACATAGAGATGTACTCTTGTCTTATTGTTATTCCAATCTTATGGGACATTGGTATTTTTTCATGTTAAATCCCATTTTTATTTTTGGATTTTTATTTCTACTCTATATTGCATATATGTTTATATATATTTCATTTGGTACATAAGACATTTTTTTGGTGATTTTTAGGGTTAAAACCCTCCCAATAATTTATATATTGATACCCACGTTATTATCCTAGTCCTGCGGAGATCGGTAATGTGCTTTGGGCCTTATGGCTGGCCAACTTAGGTGACTTCATCTGGTCAAACTTGGTTGGGTTGTTTCTTTTATGACTCCTTCTTTTCCAAAAATTTCACCCATTTCTATTCATAGTTTGCCTCCACTTAAATATTAAAACCCCCATATCATTTTGTACCACTTAATAATTAATAATCATGGTTAATTTGGGTTACTTATTTAGGTATTGGGCCAAACCGTGGGCCCACTTCCGGTTTTAAAAAAATAATTTTTTCTTTTATATCTTTTTCATATTTTAATATTGTTCGGTACTTCCAACTTCCACTCAAATCCAAAATATCTATCATCACCCTCATTATCAATTTTACCACTTTGGAGATCATTTGAAGCCAATATTAGGGATAAATATCTCAGGTTTCCTCAAATCATCCAGAATTGAGAAGGTATATTGTTTCACACATAAACAATTCAATTCATACTATTTTCCAACAAATATTCATTCCCTAGTTCATCCAAACCTTATGATCCTCTCCAAAAATTTTATATCCATTCCCTTTTCCCTTAGGGTGCATATCTAATGGAATACGAATAGTTTTCTAGTTAAAAATGTGAGATTCCATCCCCTTTATCCTCCCTCTTCTTCCTCCGTTCATTATTTATTGGTTTCGTGATTGTCCTAGGGTTATGTTATCCCATGATTTTTTATGAGGTTTTTTTTTTGTTTGGGGATGGTCGTCATAGTTTTAGGGTTTGTAAAGCCAAGGATGGTTATTTTGGGTGTGCATTTCAATTACGCCAAGGATTTGAGGTAGGATATCCCTCGAAAAAGAATTTATCATTTATGTCGCATCATTATAAGTCTATTATATCCTTATTTATATGATATATTCTTCTTTTAATCCTAGGTTTTAAAGGTTTCGTGTGAAAAGTTTGTTTTATGACATATTTTGTTAAAAGTATAGTAGTTTTGGTATAAATTTTCACTCCTCTTGTTTGATAAATTATTCCATGAGCATTCTCACATGTTTTATGGTATTTTGTATATGTTTAAGTATATTTAATAAAATTATGGCATGAAAATTTAATTTTATCCCTTTTTAAGTGCTTAACATATGTTGTTTTGTTAAAGAGTGCATACCATGTGTTTGGTAAATTGTCCGATTGGCTTTTATGTGTCTAGTGAAATTTAAAATGCTTTTTTGGGTTTATAAATACATTGAAAGTATGTAAAAATTTATTTTCAGATCATTTTCTGGCTTTCCAATTTGTATTTGGTTTTACAAACAAATGGTTTTTTGGTTTACAACTTGTTTTGGCCCGAGTTGCCGGAAAATGGCCAGTTTCACATTCTTATGAAAATAGTTGTCTATTGAATATATAACCTGAGTGTTTTAAGGGATTTATGAATGTGGTCTAATTCTTTAAATGGTGTTTATAAACCTCCTTAATAAAATTTAAATGCATAACTTTGTCAAATTTTAATTTTGAGAAAATGTTTAAAGCCCCATTTGGCCTTTTCTAAAAATGAAGAATGAGTATTTTACATGTATATACCATGTTGGGTCAACTGGTATTGTTTTATGGTCCATGAAATGATTTTATTAAATGTTTTAAGTGCTTCCAAATATGGTTGGGTATGGTTTTGTTGTGTGTTTAGAAATAAAAGAGTTATTTTTAATGATTTTTACGTGCAAAGCCCCAATACACTCCATTAAATTATTTTACGAAAATTTTCACCATTTTATTGGTTCGTGAATGAAATGTGAAGAATTTTTGTGGGATGTTTTTGTGTTTATGGTTTTGGAATGTAATTTTTATGTGAAATGATTATTTGATAAAATTTTTAACAAGATTTAGCACTAAAGGGAATCCCAGGTTTCTAGGTGGGCGGATGTGTACTAGTATGCTAGTGATCCTATGGGGTTTGGCCCCTGTTTCACATAGAAAGTTTGACGATGACCACACCAACTAAACTATGATGATGATGTTTTTGGGGGACCACTAGTTTATGGTTATTCTCCCTTATAGTTTCACTTTTTTACAAGAACAAATATTTATTATGGTTACTTTCCCCAAGATACGGGGTACCTATGGCTCACAACTAACTATAGCCTTGGGGTGTTCTTGTGAGTTATGCTCATTGGCAATTTTGTACTCACCATCGGAATTAGGTGTGTTTTGATGGTAAATTCATCAGTTTCAGTGATTTATTTAAAAGTGAATTTTTTTAAATTATCCCTTTTATTAACTATTTCAATTTTTATGTTTCGCCTCTTTGAAAATTGTTACTAGAATTCTTGTTTATAAATCATTCACGTTTTGGTCTAGTAATTTCTCTTATAACATGGGACCTCATTTGAAAAACATATATTTATATTTTTATTTAAAACATTAAATTGCTGTAACTTTTATTTTTAAGGATGTGCATTGGGAATAGAATATCGGGCTAACCTACTGAGTTTTAATACTCACACCTATAGTCTTCTTCTATTTTTAGCCGTTCTGTAGGTTTCATCTGGAGTTCGATCGCCTTGGGAGATGTGTGATCATTTTGTTGGAGAGTGGCCAGTAGGTTCACATGGAGTGATTTGGTTATTGGGTTTGGTCAGTTGAGTTGTTGGTTTAGTTTTACTTTCAGTTTCTATTACCAATAATCTTTAGTTCAATTTTTATGTAAATGTATTTTGGGCTGTCCATTTATTTCCTATTTAGGATTGATTGTTTATATGTGGGTGAAATCATTCCCTTTTGTACTCTATTAATGCATTTGGATCTTGTCACCATCCCGGAAGGATCAGGAATGCCTCTCGGGACTTGTCGCGGTCTGCCTGTGTGACCGGTTCAGGGTCGAATTGTACGGGTTTGTGAAAAAATGGTATCAGAGGAGGTCGACTCTTAACAGACCTTTTTATAGAGATCCCTTTTTATCTAGGGTATTTCAAGTTAGATTGAGTAGGATTATTGGTAATTTTTGGGTAAGTGTGGGAAGAGCGACACAAACTCTTGCTCGTTTTGATCCTCGAGTTTACATGGGATGTCTAATTTTATTAGTTTTCTTTATTCTTGTTGATTGTATGCTGTTGGGATATGATAAGGGAAGTCTAACTAATGGCCTTCGTGATATCACAGGTCCTAGAAAGCCATGTGGAGCTATGGAATTATCCTAATAATTCTCTCTACGTTGGTGTTGTTTTTGACATATGGCCACCAACCATATGGTCAAGTCACACACCGATAATAGTTCACTTTTGTCGGTTTCTTGGATGTTTCATGAATTCTGAAATTTTGTTTTGAAAATTCTTGTGTGAGAATTATGGAAATGGGTTTTAAAGTATGGATTGGATTTGGAAAAGTGGAAAAGGGGTTTTCAAAAATTAAATATAAGAATGGTTTTGGGAAGTTTGAGTTTTTTCTAAAACAATTTTATGGAAGGAAGTGGAAATGATTTAAAGGGATTGGATTTTCTTAAATCTAAACATATGGTTTGTTAAAAAAATTGTTTTTAAAGTGTGCATCATTTAAAATAATTCTGAAGCATCGATTTAAATAGGGTTTTTTAGGATATTGAATAGTTTTTGAATCTGATGAATTGGATTTCTATGTTCGGTTTTGAGAAGATGGTAATTTCTTGAAATGGGTTTTGGCCTTGGTGGTTGTCAGATTCTGAACAGAGACGTTGATGAATTTTTTTAAAATGGGAAAGGGATATTTGGAATATATTGGTTGTTTTTTAAAGTCCTATTAAATTAAAGGGATTGTTTTTTTTGATTAAATGGTTCTTGATGAAGTGTGTCTTGTTTTTTGAAATATGAAAATTGTTTTTGATATTGTGGTTAATGTTCCTTTGGAAGGTACACAATTATTTTTTTAATGATGATGTTTTGTTTTTTGCATTCATTGTTTTTATGGGTTTTCACATGAAAGTTTTTGTGGACATATGGATTAATGGTCGGTATTAAATTGTATTTAAGTGCCCGAGGTGGCACGTAAATGTTCATGTGAGTGAGACATGATGAAACACCAGTGGTGAATGTTAAAATCCACTAAGTTAGTTTATTTTTTCTCAAAAGTGTTTTTACCTAAAAAATTGTGGTGTTTGTTTTGAACTAGTAGTTATGTGGATGGTTTATCCAATGTCTTAGATGTTTTTTCTATTCAGTATGCTTCCTTATGATCTTGAAGTCATACTCTTGTTTCATCTTGAGATGGGATTTTGTTGGTGGCTAAGTTTTTGGGTAATCTTCAGTGCATTTCTAAAGATGTGTAGGATGTTGTGATGTTTCCATGTATGTTTCTCCATTGTTACGCTCTCTAGCTGATCAACCTAAGGATTTGTTTAAAATGTTAAATACACATCTTAGAATGATACCTTATCCCATTTGATGAAATAGAAAGATGTTTGGGATCGATTTAAAGTTCCTTCCCTTTTGGTGATTCTTTCAGTTTTAGTAGTTGTGCTCAGTGATGTTTAGTGGGTGTTTTTTTGTACCTTGTTCATTCTGCTCCCTGTTCAGAGTGAGAGAAAATATTGTTGTGTATCTCCATGTTCTTGTTTGGGTAAAAATGTGTTGTTGAGGAAGAGAGTTTCATGGTGCCTCTTGATCTGTTTTTTCTTACTGGGAATGTTATGTGGTACTTTGTGGAACTAAGGGATGGAGTACAAGTTGGGGATTATCAAAGCCTTGTTGCGAGGAAGAGATGATTCAACCATCAGAGCCCCATCCATAGGTTTCAGAGTGAACCTAGCGCGTAGTCCGGGGTCCTAGGATTATTGGTAGTATTGATCAGATCATACATATACCATTTCATTGAGGTAGTTCCATTGTTTCTTTTGTGGTTTCAATGGCCCAATGATTGGGTCCCCTTCCCTCCCCTCCATAATTAGTGGGGGTTTGGATCCATGCCGAGACTGTTTACCTAGATCTTTCCACCTCCATTAGAGAGTGGGTGGCATAAATGTTCATGTTGTGTCCCTCCCAATGTGGGTTTTTAGGTTGTTGTGGGAGAGTTTTGGTGGTCTGGTGCAGGTGATTCCCACTTCTAGTTCGTTTTTAATTCTTTTTTTGTTCATTTCTAGTTGGTCTCTAATGGTGGGGAGACCCAATGTGGGTCTCGAAGATCTTTACTTTAGGATTTGTCAGATGGTAGTTGTGATTTAATGGTGGGGATCCCATTCCAGCATCCACCCCAAGTCATTGTATTTTTTGAGTGAACTATGGTTTGGGGTGATATTTTTGTTCATTGGGAGAAATCCCAACAATCTAGTTCTTGGCCTAGATGTGGAGGTGGTGGCTTGATCATTCTGTTGATTCTCCGAAAGTGGTTTTGATTTAGTGTTTTTTTGGCCAAGAGTATTAAGTAACATTGATGGTGAATGATATGTATTTAGCTTTAGAGGATTCATTATGTTGATAAGTAATCATTAATTGTTGTTCTATCAGTTGAAAAGAGTTATGGATTTCTTGGTACGAGAATCTTTTATGGTGGGGAGAATTGTCACACACAATTTTTTTCTTTTCATGTCATGGTTTTGATTTGGTTCATTGAAAATCCCAATAGTTTTCTTGGGTTTTGTGTCAGATTATTTTTGAGTTTTGAACTTCCATATATGTCTAATCACCCTTATTTGGGTTCCCCATTGCTTGTTTATGATTTTTTGGATAGAGGGTGGTTACTTTATGATTTGGGCCAACCTTGAGCCCATTTTTAGTTCTAAAAACCAAATTTGTTTCTTTTATAACTCCGTTGTTTTTTAAAACACTTCACCCATTAAAATTCATACATTTCATCCACTAATATATTCAAACCCCCATATCATTTTGGACCCCTTATGAATTCATAATCATGGTTAATTTGGGTTACTTATTTAGGTATTGGGAAAAACTGTGGGCCCACATCCAGTTTTAAAAAAATAATTGGTTTCTTTTAAATCGTTTTCATTTTATGAATATTTATTGGTAATTCTACCTCACAGTTAAATCTAATATACCTATCCTCACCTCCAATATCTATTGTACCTCTTTGGAGCTCATTCGAATCGAATATTAGGGATAAATATCTCAGGTTTCATCAAATCATCCAGAATTGATAAGGTAAATTATTTCACACATAAAACATTCAATTAATACTATTTTTACTATAAATATTATTTCTTTGGTTATTCCAGCCCATAGGAGCCTCTCCAATAATTTTCAAGCCCTTCCCATTTCTCTAATGTTGCAGATCTAATGGAATTCGAAGAGTTTTCTAGTTGAAAAGGTGAGATTCCTTCTCCATTATCCTCTCTATTCTTTCTCCTTTCATTATTTTTTTTTGTTTTCTAATATCCCCGATGTCATGATAGACCTCGGGTTCAGTTATCCCATGATTTATATGGGGTTTTTGATTGTTTGGGGTTATTCTTCATAGGTTTAGTGTTTGTAAACCCTCGGATGGTGATTTTGGGTGTGCGTTTCCATTATGCCAAGTATTTGACGAAGGATATCCCTTGAGAAAACCATTATCATTTATGTTTCTTCATTATCATTCTTTTATACCCTTATTTATATGATATGTGTAGCTATTAAAGCTTGGTTTTAAAGGTTTTGTTTGAAAAGTATGTTTTATTACGTATTTTGTTAAAAATATAGTGGTTTTGGTATAAATGTGCACTCGTCCTATTTGATAAATTTTTCTATGAGATTTCACACATGTTTTATGGTATTTTAAATATTTTTTAGTGTCTTGAATAACATTATGGCATGAAAATGGAATTTTTTCCTTCTTAAGTGCTTAATATAAGTTGTTTTGATAAAGAGTGCATGCCATGTGTTCGGTAAATTGCCTGGTTGGCTTTTATGTGTCTAGTGTAATTTAAAATGATTTTTTTTGTTTTTATAAATACATTATAAGAGTGTAAAAAATTATTTTGGGATAATTTTATGGCTTTCCAATTTGGATTTGGTTTTGAAAACAAATGTTTTTTTGGTTTACAACATGTTTTGGCCCGAGTTTCCAGAAAATGGTCTGTTTCACATTCTTATGAAAATAGTTGTGTTTTGAATATGTAACCTGAGTGTTTTAATCGATTTATGAATTTTTTTGATGTTTTAAATGGTGTTTATACACCTCCTTAATAAAATTGAAATGCATAACTTTGTCAAATGTTAGTTTTGAGAAATTGTTTAAAGGCCCGTTTGGCCTTTCCAAAAAATATAAAATAAGTGTTTTACTTGTATATACCATGTTGTGTCAATTGGGATTGTATTATTTTCCATGAAATGATTTTATTAAATGTTTTAAGGGCTTACAAATATGTTTGGGTATGGTTTTTATGTGTTTTTAAAAATAAAAGAGTGATTTTGAATGAGTTTTATGTGGAAAGCATCCTTGAAGTTGTTTTACGAAATTTTTCACTGGTTTATTGATTTGTGAAATAAATGTGAAGATTATTTGTTGTATGTTTGTGTGTTTATGGTTTTTTAATGTAATTTTGATGTGAAATGTCTATTTGATAATATTTTTTACTTGATTGAGCACTAAAGTGAACCCCTATTATCAAGGTGGGAGGACGTGTACTGGTATGCTAGTGATCCTGTGGGGTTGGGCCCATGTTTCACTTAGAGAGTTTGATGATGACAAAACTAACTAAACTATTATTATGATGATGTTGGGGGACCACTAGGTTATTGTTATCCTACCTACTAGTGGCTTGTTTTCACGAGAACAGATATTTATTATGGTTACTTTCACCAAGATACGAGGTACCTCGGGCTCACAACTAACTAGTGCCTTAGGATGTTCCCGTGACTTGTGCTCATTGGATATTTTTTACTCACCGTCAACATTCGGTGTGTTTGGTTGGTAAATTCAGTAGTTTGTGTGATTTATTTAAAAGTTTAAAATTTTGAAGCAGCCCTCTTGTGAACTATTTCCATTTTTAAGTTTCACCTCTTTGAAAATTATTACTAGCATTCTTGTTTATAAAATGTGCAAGTTTTTGTCTGGTAATTTTTTTATAGCATGGAACCTCATTTAGAAAACATAACTTTATATTTTTATTTAAAACTTGAAATTTATTTTTATTTTATTTTAATGTATGTGCGTTGAGAATAGAATATCAGGCTAACCTACTGTGTTTTAATTCTCATGCTTATAGTCTTCTTCTGTTTTTATCCCTTGTGCAGGTTTTAGCTTGAGTTTGATCGCCTTGGGCGATGTGCGATCATTTTGTTACAGAGTGACCAGTGATATCACATGGAGTTAGTTTGTTATCAGTTTTGTTCAATTGAGTTTTATTAGTTGTACTTTTAGTCTCTATTATAAATAATGTTAAGTTCAATTTTTATATAAATGTATTTTGGGATATCCATTTCATTCCAATGCTTGATTTGTTGGTTATATGTGGGTGAAATAATTCTCTTGTGAACTCTATTGATGCCTTTGGTGCTTTTCTCCATCCCGAGAGGATCGAGAACGCCTCTCGGGACTTTTTGTGGGCAGGCGTGGGTGACCGGTTCAGGGTCGACTCGGGCAAGTTCGTGATAGCGGGTGTCCAGGAGGAGAGGGATGTGTCTTAGAGGGAGGGGTTGTCCCGTAGGGAGGGGGATTCCATGTGGGAGGGTGGGTGGGGGTTTCCAAGAAGGAGGTGGTGTCCCAGAGGGAGGGGGTGTCTAGGTGTTTTCCAGAAGTGGGGGCTGTCGAGGGAGGTGTCCAGGAGGGGAGGGATGGGGTGTGTCCAGAAGGGAGGGGGTGTCTAGAAGGGATGGGGTGTCTAGGTGTGAGTGTGGGTGCGGGTGTCTAGAAATGGGAGGGTGGGGTTTCTAGGAGGGGAGGGAGGTGTGAAATAGGGAGGGGGTGTATAAGAGGGAGGGTTCATCAGGTGGGTGGGGGTGTGCAAGAAAAAGGGGGGTGTCCAGGTGGGAGGGGTGTCCAGGGGGTGTCCATGAGTGGGGGGGTGTCCAAAAGGGAGGGGGTGTTCAGGGGTGTTCATGAGTGGGGTGTCTAAGTGGAGAGGGAGGGCTATATCAAGAAGGGAGGGGGTGTCCAGGCGGGAGGGGGTGTCCAGGTATAGATATATTCAATTCCCTTCAATAATAATAATATACAATGTGTATATCACTTCTACAGTATCCTAAAGTGGGTCTGTAGTGAGGCATCAAAAGTTCCCACCAACCATACCAATTCAAAGCCCAAGTAAAGTCCCATGATTTATATTCGATTTCAATTTGAGTCCCAATATATCTTATTTAATGTCATTAATATCCAACATATTCATCATTTACCTTTCTCACACTTGATTTCTACGAAATACACTTTTTCTATACACAAAAATTGTAGTAGAATACATCTGCTGGAAAAATTACAAATGATATATGAGTTTTATGGAAGGAATAATTTATGATCTAGAAGAGTTGTGAGGACACTTTCAACTAAATAAATTTTTATCCTCAATCCTGGAATGTGGACGAAATATATGTAATGAGATGTCTTTTTACTATAAACTGGATTCTAGAAGATGTATCCCTGCTACTTATATATATATATCCATTATCCCACTTTCCATAGCATTGGCGTCCGCTGGATGTGTCATAGGATCACTATATTTCTATTTATGTATTGCTAAATTATTTTTTTGTTAATGTAATGTGAAATTTAATTCATATTCCACCAATATATTATTTTTTGGTGTTTTTCCTTGATTTGTTGAACTGTATCTCTTCAGAAATAATGAATTGGAGTACTAATCCAATTTCATGAATTCCCCAGGGAGGACTCTACATACTCCAATAACTTTTTCTAATTTTGAATATCTTATTCAATTGAGAGGAGGTAAGAAAATTATTCATGTTTTGTTTGGATACTAATAAGTTTCTCTAATGATCATCATGTCTCTTTATAAACTCATAAAATTCATTATCTATACCATGTTCTAGCTCTCGTTATACCCAACATGGTAGAGGAAGTTAGGTACATGAAAAAAAGATTATTTAGTTGGGTGGAGTATGATTATTTTTCTATGGTTATAGACTGATGAAAATTCAAAACCATGTAGAATTTGAAATTCTGTACACTTAGGATATTTATAAAATCATATATTATTTTATAATTCATATTAGTTAATGATGTTGTATGAATAATATTTATTCCATTATCAAATAGATGATGAAAATATAGTTGGATAAAGAAGGTTATTAATGGGTATACACTGGATTTATCCCTTTCATACTAACATCATTTAAGTATTGTCTTATAATTTATTTTAATTGTCAGATACTTTATTTCTAGGGGTGGGATTGGGAGTGGGGTTGTTCAGGGAAAGGGAGGGGGATTTAGGGGGAGTGGGGGGGGCTATCCGGGGAAAGGGAGGGAGTTGCAGGGGGAGGGAGGGGGTTTTCCAGGGGGAGGGGCTATAGGTGGAGTGGTGGTGGGGGGGGGGGGTGCTGGTGTTGTCCAGTGGTTGGGAGGCGGCTGTCCAGGGGGGCTATCATGGGGACGGGAGGGAGGGGGAGTTTGGATAATCTCACTCTAATGAACTAGGAGGGAGGGGTGTTCAGGGGGGAGGGGGTGTCTGGGTGGGAGGGTGGTGGTGGTGTCCAGGAAGGAGGGAGTGTCCATGAGGGAGGGGTGTCCAAGAGTGGGGGTAGTACAGAAGTGGGGGGTGTCCAGGAGGGGAGGGGGCTATCTAGGGGTGGGGAGGGGGCTGTCCAAGGGGT
This sequence comes from Viscum album, assembly GCA_963277665.1. Lineage (NCBI taxonomy): Eukaryota > Viridiplantae > Streptophyta > Magnoliopsida > Santalales > Viscaceae > Viscum > Viscum album. The sequence goes on along the minus strand of OY728161.1, from coordinate 1,625,636,918 downwards.
GGGAAGGGCGATATCGAGGGAAAGGGAGGTGGTTGTAGGGGGGGAGAGGGGGTTTGTCCAGGAGGAGGGAGGGGGTTGCAGGTGGAGTGGTGGGGGGATGTCCAAGGGTAGGGAGGGGGATATCCATGGGTAGGTATGGGGTTTTCTAGTGTTATGGGGTCCTTGAGTGGGGGGTGTCCAGGAGGGGAGGGGGCAGTCCAGGGAGTGTGAAGGGGGCTGCCCAAGGGGTGCGAAGGGGGTTGTCTAGGGAAAGGAAGGGGGCTATAGGGGGGGGAGGGGGTTGTCCAGGAGGAGGGAGGGGGATATAGGTGGAGTGGAGGGGTGGGGTGGGGTGATATCCAAGGGTAGGGAGGGGGCTATCCAGGGGGGTTTTCTTGGGGTAAGGAGGGAGGGGGTCTGGCTAATCACACTAAAGAACTAGAAGATCAAGAGAAAAGGGAACTGGTATGATCATGACCTATCTTATTGTGTAGGTTCTCATCAGGACCTCTCTAAAACTGAGAAATAAATTCCTTCCATACCTTCAATGGGAGCTTAGATATTGTATGGGGTCCTTGGAGAGGCATAACTAGTCAGAGTCCAAGTAGGGTTGGACCCAATGTCTAATGCGGACGCGCTAGCAATCCTTCCCTTTGTTATGGCATGGGAGATTACACTCTTAGAGGCTCATGATATATGTGACTATTAGATTTATAACCTATCTATGATGGTGGTATCACTAGGAAAATGTTATAATTTATTCTAAAATTTAATAATCATATGAAATCGAATACACCAACATGTATGTGTCGTATAGTATAACCTGTGGATATTCCTCCATTTTATTATTATCTATAAATGAAACCTTTTGGATTCTATGTTTTTGTTGACATTTCATCCTCTTATATTCTCATCCATGTAATCTTAACAAAACAATATTTATAAGTAAATGAATTATGTTGAGCCTCTTCTAAAATATTAATTCAATCCAAGGAAATATGGACATGTAAAGGTTATAATAGGTAACAATTGACATTTTATTAATGTATCCTTTCATATTAATGTTTAATTTCATTCATTATTGTATTACTAAAATAATATTTTCTCTCTTATATAGGTGTTTTTTTTACTGAGTTTGAATTCATTGTTCAACAACTAATACCATGGAAGAAATTTTTTGAGAGTGGATCATGGATGAAAAAAAGGATGAAACATTAATGTTTTTAACTGTTTGTTGGATAATTTTAATTGTAACCATATTAAACATTGCTTCAAATTTATATAGAAGTGTGTTTTTTTTATTCATGATTTCAAGTAAATGTATATTGAATTTTTGTTCTTCTGTCATTTGTGTGTACGTGTTGTTTGTGTTGTGTGTACAGGTGTTGTCTCAGGTGTGCAAGTGTTATGCAGGTGCTGGGTTTTCTCATACAACAAGGCCATTATTAGTGATAATTAAGCATTGATGAATGTCTAATATATTAGTGATTTTTTAGTGCTAATAATGGTGGTCTTTATCGTTACTATTTTGAGTGCTAATATATTACACATTTATCAGTTATCAAAATAGCGCTGATAAAGGGGAAATTTATCAGCACTTTTTTTAGTGCAGATAAAGGTGACCCTTTATCAATGCTATTTTCAGCGCTGATAAATGGGACCCCCCTTATCTTTTCCTCGATTAACAGCACTTTTCTAGCACTGTTAAAGCCAGCTCTTAGCCCTATTAAAAGCCCTAATTTTAGTAGTGCATCCTGAAAGGACTTTCTATTATATAAGTGTAGAATAAAATATTTAGTGGTCTTAGGAGTATTAAAAAATAAGTAATACATAAATACTTCTAATCAATTATTCAATATCTTCCGTAACTTTATCACCAAATAAAACCATAGAATTATTCTTAGTGAACATATACTAATAATGTACAATATGTTCATGATCACTTCCACATTTTTGTCCAATGTATTGGATTGATTAGATCATAAATTCTTTTAAATAAGTGCCAACTAGAGAAATTTTTGTCACATATTATATGTATCCCCTCTCTTCTACTATAGGAGGACCTCATTGTAGGTATTATTTATAAATATCAAGACATAAAACCCATTTAATACATAGTTAAACTGAAAAAAATCAAAATTAAACACTTTAATATACCTTAATAATAGGACATTAAAATTAATACTAATTTCAAATGAAAATGGGTTAAAATAATAACCCTTTCCTCACAATTTGTGGTTTGGAAACATGATTTGGAAAACCATAATCAAACCATGAAAAGTTTAAATAGATTTATCATAGAATAGGTCACATGGTTTCTACATATTATTATAGACCATGAACCTCTAGTTTCCCTCCCCACTTTACCCTCAAACTTAAAATATCTAAAAATGACTCATGGGAATAACCAAAAGGCCATAACCAGTAGGGAAAAACATCAAATACAATGAAAAAGAATCAAATTAAATCTCAATAACATGATATAATTCCTAAAAAAATTTGTAACTTGAGGTTTGACATGATATATTTTTTTCTGGTAATTCTTGTACAACAACCTCTCTTGTCTCAGTTATCCTTTCTCTTTTATGGAATTAACCCCAATGTAACGAGATGGATCTAATACCATTTTGTAATGAAACAACTAGTGTTGACCAAACCATTCACCCAAAATAGGTCACCACAAGGCATGAATCATGTTCTTGATTGTCATGGGACAGAGACAAGCATTAGGGTATTATCATAATAAAATATAGGATTGGTTTCACCCTGAGAATCCTAATAACAAAATAATTGATTTGTCCCATTAATCTATCACGACATGTCTACAACTTTAATTTAGCATCCCTGAAATTTATAGTTTCAACAATTGATAGTATATAAATAATTAAAAATCAACAATAATAAGAAATAAGTATCATTTCCATATCACTTTAAAACTATATAAAAAATTATACAATAACAATAATCCAATATAAACAAAAGATCAAAACAACATAAATTCTAGTGAGACTAATACATAGAATCCCAAACAATCCATAATCGTATAATTATATAAAAAATATAAAATATAAGAGACCATATTTTCCACAATACCAATAAAACTATGGATGATAATGATCATGAATATCCACCAAACGACATGTTTCCCTTACCTTTACATGTGGCCTAAAAACCCAATATTCATACACCCAAATTCATATGCAAGGTTTTGGGAAAAATCCAAATAAGATACCACCATATATATAAATAATTTATTTCTCAATTAAAAACAATATATATAGTTTTTAATTACATATTTGAATGAATTTCCCTTTCAAAAAAAATTATTTAGAAACCCCCTTGGGTTTACTCAAGACAATACTAGTTTCATAGAAATCAGTAAGTAAGTAATAAATAAAAATATATTAAATCCACATGTCATAGAAAAGATAAATTTAATAAACAAATGAGATATGAATTAACTCTTTCAATATCACATATCCAAAATAGATTTTTGGAAAAAATACAAAGACATACAAAACTAATAAGGCCCAATCAATATGTATGATATGCTCTAGATAACATGGTTGTCCATGTCTTTGTCTAACAAAAATTTACTATCTAGTTAATTGAGAAAAAAAAGTTTGGGATATCTCATTATCTCCCTCAATACCTATATTCCTCCCATGGTATATCTTGGTACACTTTCGAAACACTCCCAAGTTATTTCACAACCAAGATTATGATTTCCAATTTTCTAAGCCACAAAAAACCCATTGTATCCCATGTACCATAGATTGATAGAAACAAAAATTATTTATAATTTTAAATCCCATAAACCATGTGTTCCAATAATACATCAATAATAAATCACAAGGTAAAACCTATTTAAAATATCCTTTATAAATCCACTTGAATCCATAAAATATCATTGAGTCATTTTTGAAAACACTAATCATGCATCCAATAAAATTCCTTATGAAAATACATTTAAAACCATATAATTTTTAATAAATTCAAAAAATGAAATCAAAAATTACTAAACAATTATCCTAAATATATTTTATTTAAAATTTAATTAAATAAATAATGGAAAATATAAACTAACGATAAACCATAAAGAATGTACCACTTAGTAGAAAACCCTAAATTGAAACTAGATCAAAACATATCAAAGTTAATGAAAAATACTACGACTGGTAAGGATATGATATCAAGAACCTAAATCACTCTGAAATAACATTAAATATCCAGTCGAAACCCTACTTTTATACCCCATGGCATTCTATGGTTGAAAAACTCTATAGAAATGGAAGAACAGTGAGGATAAAGGTGGATATTGAAGATGATATAGAGAAATCAAGCTTACCTGAAGAAAAACTCGAAATGAAGCAAGGGAATCAAGTAATGATCAAAGAGAGATGCGATAAAATAAATGTAGGAGGGTAATCATGAAAATGGGGAGGATGAGGGGTGGTTGATTTCTATAATATATCATGTCAAAATTTAAAATTAAATGAAAAATTTAGGTAAATAGGCCACATGGATAGGAAAACCTTATGTCAACAGTGTGTAATCCATTTTCATTCCAAAACATCATTGGACAATTTTTTAACACTGATGAAAGTTTATAAAAAAGATTAACATATGTTGAAAAACTACAATGTCCTCCAAAAACCCCTTTCACACATTTGGTAGAAAGATTTGTAATAACAATGTGTAAACTATGTTGAAGGTGTGTTTCATTAAAAAATTAAAATTTTGACTCATAAATCTTAGGAAATATAGGAAATAAATAAATAAATATATAAGAAATACCAGTGACCTGATAATAGTCTCACCATACCTAGATACTATATATTATGTGCCTATATATTGGATAATGGTTATATGTTGTTCTCATCCATAAGAGTGAATGAAAAGTGAGGTATCAATTGAAATGATTAGTCCATAATGATTTAATTGTGAACATATGAGTAGATATAAGAGATTTACCTACTCTACTTCATATAGTTACTCAGTTCCTTGTAAAAATTGATTATATAAAAATTAATGATTGTAAATTATGTAATTGGTGGATGAATGTATAGTGTTACATGTTTAGATTTGATATATTTATATAAGCCACTCATTGAATGCATTTTTTAATATTGTGATTCATGTTTATAGGTAGTTCTATTATTTCCTATGAATTCATACTTTCTTTAGTGTTAATGGTGATTGATTTTTAACTCTGATAGCTACTATATGTGTTTTATAGTTTATAATAAAGTTTTTTTTGGATATTTATTCACAAGGTATAACATATGATTTGATATATGGTCATGTTAATTGTAGATTTCAAAAAGTGTTTTGGTGATATCCTAAAGGATTTTTAGGAATGTTATAAAAATATATTGTATATGATATAGTATAAGGTGATATGACACAAATACTATGAGACATTAATGTAAGTGGGAGATTTAAGAAGATATACCCTAAATCTTTATTTACATATGATGTAAATTTTAATATATCTTTGTATATGAATATATATCATACAATTTGACATATATAAACCTTGGTATATCACATACCATTTGTTTGGGTATATCATAAGGCTTGGAATAGATATTCAATTCCATTGCATTAAGAATATTATGTTATAAAACATGTCTATATTCTATTTTATGTATCATCATATAAAATTCTCTTTGAATTATTTTATTGATAACGTATTCAAATGTTAATAGTAATTTTTCATATTGTTATCAATATTGACTATCATTAAAGTTTTTTAAGATAAAATTATTTAGAAAATAAAAGGTAGTATTTATTATTAAATACGTGAAATGTTTGTGCATAATCTTACATTATGTAAAATATATATCAATTAATAAAATATTAGGTAACATCCATGAAAAATATATAAGAATGTAGTCACCATGAGATGGGGACTTCCATGTCCTATTTGATTCCTTTTGAATCTATCTCCCACAAAATATCCCGTTATCCTCTATAATTGGACCAATATGGTACTAATATACTATTTATGTGTGGATAATATTACCTAAACTTTATGTGATTTGTTTTAGATACCTTTAGAGAATGGTTTTTTATGGTTTCTTCTTATAGATATTTATTAAGATCATGATAGAATATTATAGCGGTAGCCTTTATTGGTGAAAGGAAATCAATTTTATTTTATATAAATATTTTTTCCAATATAATTGATGGTTAATATTGGTTTTTTAGTTTTTTTGTTACTTATTCTAACTAGAACAAGTTTCATTTAATTTTTCTAAACCCATTTCTGCTACTGATGCAAGCCTCTAGGTGGATGGGGAACTATCAATAACAACTTACAGGAGGATATTATACCATAATTATCAATATTATGTGCATTATTCACCCCCCAAAACTTCTTACATATGTGTATGGTAGACCACTAACATGATTCCCTTGGTTTAAATTGCTCTACCCATTATAATAACAAAGGGGATGATATAACATCTAAGAAAACATTCTGCAAGATAATTCACTATTGATATCACATCATAAGATGGTTGAAGAACGACATATATACTAGATCTAGGTGGATAAGGTACCATCAATACACCATGTCCATGGTCGGATGATTGGAACACCAGGAAACATCACATTAACATTCATCAATTATAAGCATTAACATAATTTTTTCTAGTCATTTAATATTATTAGGGTCATGCGCTCATGCCACTAACCAAGACAAAGATTCATGCCTCATATAGATCACTTCCAGAATACCATGTTATCAACCCATTTCCTACTTATTAATATATTAGTTGACCACAATATGATGTTATGGTAATTTTTTGTCATAGGTAACTCATTCAAGGGATAAATCCAAGGTTCCATATAAAAATCCTAATACCAAATGTAAATAGTGAAATCATCATTAATACCTATCATACAAGGGACATATCATGTGTATAATAATTAGAATATTAACTATATTAAATAAATAGTTTAATTTGGATTATATTATAGGGGATTCACACAAAGTGTAACTTACTACATTTCATACACTGCATGCCACATATGTGAATAGTGAAGGGAAAGAAAGAGACCCCTACCCAGGTCTGGTTGGGTTATTTTTATCAAAAAACATTCATTTAATAATATTTAAATGATATAAATCTAGGAATCTAAAAAAATTAATGAAATTAGGAAAAATCGATAATGAATAATAAACAAGAAAATTAAATTATGATTAAAAAAGTTTCATCACCCTATCACTGATGAAATACTACAATAGATTGGATCCAAATTTTACCATGAATGAATGAATTGTAGAACATAAAATATTGAAGAATGGGTAAGGTAGGGGAAATAATGGTTACTTTATGAATAAAATAGTATGGAAGTACAATTTCTAATGAAATAATTTTATAAATTAATTATTTTTAAAATTTGAAAAACCTAGAAAGGAGCCCACTAGGAATCCACCAGTTATCAATTTAGTACTAATTAGCCACTAGGTACCTTCTATAGTGTCACCGACTACTAGATGATGCACCTGAAGCTACCACCTCAGCTATTACCTCTAATGGGTCCCCATTACCAGTACAAAGAGTAATTTATGAAATCTGTAAAATGAAAATTGTCATGATACCTATTTTTTCTAAAATAAATACCTAAGGCCACTAAACATCCTTAAATTATCCTTAACAACTGAAATAAAAGAATATTTTTAGAAAATTAGGTCAAAATAAGAGCTCAAATGGATGTTCTATGTTACAATTACATCAAATGACTATCCTCATGGTTAACCTAATGATAAAATAATTTAGATATAGTAATCATGAACATAATGATTGTTTTGTCCATAAATCCAATCTATTTTTTTATGTTGAGGAATAGAATCAAGTGTTATCACTTGTTATGAATAAATATGATGATAAAATTATGGATTTATATGTCACTATATCTACTATCAATGATTCTTTATCTATTGTGAAATTTTGTCCATCGTTACAATAGAATATAATAATATACAATTTAATTTTGATACCTCTTATCGATGGTGGATATTTTAGATAAATTCAATCATTTAATGATTAATATACGGTATGAAATTTCATAGATGATGAATATTCATATGTTGCGGTTAAATATAGTGATTATTATGGATAAAATAGGATGAAGTCAAATAAAAATATAAGATATCCAATGTGAAGTCATATTAATCATTAAATAATCCTCCACCACTAGCACCATGCTTGTTTTAGGGTATGTCTTTATTAAAAAAATGTACTGGTCTAGTAGTTTTATATAGATTAAACAATACAAATTTAAGGTGGTAGAAGAAATTAAAAACCATAAACCTAACATCACCATGTAATGAATGAAAAACCATGAATATTATAAATTAATAACATTCATGTACATTGAACCGAATGTATTATGAATTTTGATTCAATAATATTATTGATGAAGATCACTAAGAGGCGGCCAATGCACTCCCACCTCTATGATTTATACATATATAAATAGAATCTCCCAAAATTTTGGTGAGATCATACTCATATCCAATATATTCTAGTTTTTCTAGGTGGTAAATGAAGGACAAGGAAGATAGATTCAAATTGGGGAATCAATTGGATACTTAGGAAAGCTAGAATGAATAATATACGAAGGTAACATTATCCATATATATTTTCATATAATATTATCCCAATGCACTAATTCATTTACACAAACATTCGTAATGTATGAGTAAATGGAATGCCAATTAAAACCCATTATAACTCCTCAATAATGTCAACTCTCCTGAATATTTCTTCTTATATAGAATTTTGATGATAACATTCGAAGATGGGAGATTTTATTTTCAATGTATAATATTTCACTACTCATGCTAATAATAAAAAATGATTAACAAATTTCATAACATATAAGAAATTGTTATTTCGTACAGTACAAAATCACTAAAGGAGGTGTGGTGATATATTTATATCACACCATATGATATAACCAAATAAGGCATACAGATATTGTATTTATTCATGTATCATACACTATAAAACATAAATATCATACATTTTAATATCTTCCTGGATACATAAAATATGTATAGTCTTTATGGAATATCCAAATTAGTCCCCCAAATTCACGAAAACCTCAATGATTTTTTTCCATTTCAAATTATATTTTAATGTATAAAATAAATTATAAAATAATATAAAAAAATTCCTTTTGGGTATATCAAAAATATATTTGTAAGTATAACATTAAATTTACCTTATATCACATCATACGTAATGTCTTAATGATAACAATCCAAAAATATTGTCAGATAAACTCTGAAACACCTTCAGAGTAGCTCTCTCAGTCTTATAAAACATAATACATATACAATAAACTATAAATTGTAACCCACAAATTCTATCCTTATATAAGAATTTTTAGTTTTGAAAACAAATATAGACTTTTTAATGAATAAATATAAACAAAGGTATTCCTATATCAAATAATTGGTGATACACATATTATAAATGTGTCTGGAATAATCCTTATCAAACACATGTATCTCTGTACATATTTCACCTAGTTGTGTCAAACACAAGAATCCATTTTTATAAGATAACTCTATCTAAGAAATCAAGTAAACATGATTAATAATGTGTGAAAATCATATATTTAATCTCATATGTTCATGATTCATTAATCATATACATACTAGGTTAATGAATACATCACATGTCATTTACATGTATATATGATCAAATCACATTCCCCTTAACTAATCGATTTTTACAAAACAAGTATTATCTAGGTATTATTTTTTTCTCATTTAATCTATCCCAATTGAGAACCCATTTTTCAATTTTTTCATATGAGAGGATAAATCTCATCTTTGTTAAGCTCATACAAATGTCATAATCATTAACATACACAAACACCTTCTGATTAACTATGCATTATGAATTGTGTAAGAAAGTTATGAAATGATAAAAGATTCAATGATAGTTATCTCACTATCCTTAGTTTTTGGGGAAATCCAAATATAAAATATGTACCCATGGTATACCAATAACATATTCGGTGATGCTCTAAGAAATATATTAGGGTTTATCTAGCACATAAAATCATTTTTGTTCCTTATGATCATATTTCATATTTCCAAATATAATATTACACATATTAATCGTAACACTTCATCCTATTCTATTATAGTACATGAAATATATGATTTAGGGACAATCCAAATCACACATTAGGAGGAAAATTATAAATTAATGTTACGAGAATTTGTAGATAATATAATTGAATACTAAAATGGAGTCTTATTTTTGTATTACCTGATACATTTTATATTGTTATACACTTTAGAGAATATTAACAAAACCATACATAATATATAATATCAGTATATCACATATGATCAACCACTATATTGGCCTTATGATAACTACATGTTTAGGGTTTTATTAATCTCCTTACATATCTATGTAACTCATTCTTCATCTCAATATGACCATATGAAAATTCCTCCCACTAAACTCTTTTAATGAGTAATGTATAATATGTCTGATATTTTTAATAATGGTGATTTTTATGAATCATATTAATAATGAAAAATCCATGAACATTGTATTAAATCTTCTTTAATTTATATAATCTTATGTTTTTAGGTAAAAACTATTTTTACTACTTAATACTATTTTTATGTTCATTATCATAATCATTATTGTAGCCCAACCCATAATAATGTTCCTTTAGATAATTTTGGTTACCATATATAACTATATACAATTAACATACCAATACATCATAAGATCTATTATGAGATAAATTAATATTCACTTTGTTATGATAGATAAGTGAAAATACATAAAAATATATTTTCTAACCAAACATAAACTCTTTTATAACATTATGTGACATTCACTATAGTTTTTTACTGAAAAACTCTTTTATATTTTTTAATTTTTACTTCACCAAGACAAATTTACTCCCACTATTCTCTTAGAAACTACATTCTCTCCAAAATATCATTATATGATAGATAAAACCATTTTCTGTGTGTAAATATCACTTATTTTTAATGGAATATCAATAAATAAAATATTTTATCCATATTTGATATGGTAATCAATGTGTTTGTAGGATTATATTTAAAAGAAGATAGTATTCTTTAAAATATGACACAAAATGGAGATAGAACCATATCCATCATAATTTATTAAATATATCATATCAAAACATTTATCCTATATAAAATATTTTAAAGTCAAATTTATTTAAAACATGTTATATATTTTAATGAATCATAAATCATATGTATTAGAATAATCATCTCCTGATCTTCATAACAAATATTTGTTAATAATAACCTATTTTTATCATAATATATAAATAATATGAAAATAAAAAACCCCTTATATATATCAACAAATGATTGATATTTTACTTTGCATTAAACTCCATGATTTAGCAACTCATCTGTTCCTCATGAATCAGTATCCCTTTCTGTCACGACCCAACCCTACCCGGGAACGAGCCGTAACTACCCCAAGCCCTCCTCCATAGGCCATAGGCTGGCGACAAGTGTCGAAGGCTAAACAACTCGGGGAGGACTTTTCCTGAGTACCTGTACATACACACGCAGCCCACTCAATGCAGAAGTGCAGAGTAAAAGGAAAAGAATTGTACAAACTATTATAAATAAACTACAAAAGGTATCGACCTCTAAATAGTACAAAGAAAGTTCTAAGGTAAACTCAAAAAGAAAAGGGGAAACACGCGCCCGACCAGAAAAGGTGCCATAACCCGGCAACAGGTAAACAAAAGAAAAACAGTTGGAAGGGTCACCCACCTAGAACCCCACTCCAACCAAGAGAATCTAGACACGGAAAGCACGTGGCATACCCTGCACGTCTTCGCCTCTCCTGGGAGGCAAGTAACCAAAACCCAAGAAGTGGGTATTGGAACAAGGTATATACACTTCCATGTGCTCAATCAAGAATCCCAAACAAGATCTTAAGGGGATATCCATCCCGTAGCTCAGCCCAAGAAAGTGACTAGCCAACTGTCCCAGATGTAAACACCATCGATGCCCAACATCCCGCACGTCTGCCCTGAACTGCAAGTCAAGGGGCTCAAATCCCTGCACCTTGACACTATCCGCTTTGGGCGGCAATGACTCACCCACACGGTTTTAGGTCACGTCATAAGGACTCATCTCAGTGGGGAAATATCCCCTCGTACTTGAGAGTTCTAGGGAAACGTCAAACCACTCCTCGTCACTGCATCGAAGTCGATAGGTCTCCCCAAATTCGACAAATGACCCCCTGCCCAGCCCCGCTGGTGGGTAATCCCTGGAATTCGACGGGCTCCCACTGGAGGGAGACCCGACAAGAGTCGATGGGTGCCACACCGCCTAGTCCCGTAAAATGGTAATCCACTGAAGGGAGACCCGGCTAAATTCGTCAACGAGTCCCAATGCCCAGTGTCGTAAAAGGGTACTCCATTGGAGGGAGGCTTAGAACCGTCATCAGGAACCACTTCCCAGCTCATCTGGAGGTAAACCCAGCATCGGGGACCACATCCCAGCCTAGCTAGAGGTAAACACGGCATCGGGGACCACTTCCTAGCCCCGCTGGAGGTAAAACCAGAACCGCTCTGGCTATCCCTGCTGGATGGTACTGCTTGGTGAACACCGTTGTACTAGCCATCCCTACTGGATGGTAACCCATTGGCCATCCCTGCTGGATGGTAGCTCACTGGCCATCCCTAATGGATGGTAAAACTGGCCACCCCTACTGGACGGTGCCTCACTGGCCAGCCCTACTGGAAACAACCTCCTGGGTAGAGGATCGGTGCCTTCTTAATGTGTTGGTCACACCGAATCCACAATAACTCTACCAGGGAACACAAAAAACTCTACCGGAAGAACTATCGAGAACATGACCAGGGGAAGACCACTCAACCTTGGTGGTCGAAACCATCAAAAACAGGACCAAGGGGGCTACTCAACCCTACTGGTCAAACAAACAAGAACAAATCCAGGGGAAAACTCAACCCTGCTAATCCACAAATGAAAACAGAACTAGGGGAAAACTCAACCCTGATGGTTAACAAACGAGAATAGAGCCAGGGGGAACTCAACCCTACTGGTCAAACAAATGAGAACATAGGGACCCTCAACGTCATAAGAGGTTGAGAGTACGTAATTCAGAAAATGGCATGCACATGGGGCCCACATGACATGTGGCCCCACGTCAACCCCAACCCAGCGCACAAACGTTCTCAGGTACAAACAACCACGTGTACCTCCAAGCGTTCCCATATACTCCAAGAGTATGCCACGTTTCCAGCCCAAACGCTATCGTTCACATGACACCCAACGTCAATGCGAAGGGTGTAAACATAACAAATCCAACATGACACCTCATCAACCTAGGCACAACCAACTACATCTATTCAAGAATTACTTCACTCACACGGGAGTGCATGCGATCACATGCCAAGGGTCCGCGACAAACACAGTAGGACGAACCACCACCGGGGCACCTTACTTAATTCTGCATTTAATAATCTCACATAAGATGCTACACTCTCTTGAACAGATTACAACGTTTTAATCCTCATGAAAAAACACGCGAGATCGACTACTTACTCACCCCGAACGGATATCCGACAGAAATGTTGTCCAACACTGCTTTACGCCCGAACGACGTCCAGTGACCCCGAGCCTCGGCCCCGAAAACAGTCGGGCGCATTGAACCATTTCGATCCCCTTGGGAAAACACGTCAAAAAGACTACTCAATTGAGTGCAACGGATATCTGGAGAAAAAGATAGATTTCGCCGTACCGCACATGAGCGGTGCTTCGTGGGACCCACATCCTAGTCCCGAATCACAATGAACAGATTGCACCATTGCAATCCTCTCAAAAAATTACACAAGATGGACTATTCAATTTTCCAGAACGGACGCTTGGTGATAAAGCTGTAAATCACAGCCAACTCGGAAAACGACCCTCGCGGGGCCCGCACCATCATGCGTAATTAAATCGGGCGGTTTACGCCAATGCAATGCCCACAGAAAAACACCAAAAAATTGACTGGTCTCACGCCCTGAATGGAAATCCGATGAAAAAGTTTCAAAAAGCTGCGTATAGCTCAAAAGACGAGCCATGGGGCCCACGCCTCAACTCCACCTTCAATGCCCAAAATCTCCTTGGCAATCATCGTCTTGATGCCAGGGTCATAACACCGCTGACGGCGCTCAAAACGGACATCAGATGTGTTTGCGTCGTCCAAAACAAGAACCCCTGAGAAAAATGTATGTCCACATAACGTCGTGTCGCACCACCGAACTCCTTGTCTCGGGGATTAAAAAACCCCAAGACCATCTCAAAAAGGTTGCCTCGATTTAAGGGATGCATCACCATAGATGGTGCCCAAATCGGACGCCCTACAGATGATTTATGATATAAATCATTTTTATAATAATCATAATAATAATAATATTATTATTATTATAAACGCTTTTTTATTGTTATTATTCTTATTTTTTAAAAACTAGACTGGCCAGTTGGCCGGCCTCAGCATGTCACCCAGCAGGAACCGCATTTGCGGGTCCTTTGTCTGCCTGTCGGTGTCCAAAGACCCTAGTCTTCTCCCTCGTCAAGAACAGGACCCACGTTTCACGGGTCCTTCTCCTCCCACGTGACCAGGGTTGCCACTGGGAACCTCACCGGCAGAAGCCGTCGCCCCCAGCTCACGTCACCGGAGGAGCCCCGAAACCAGCTTCCACCTCCTGCTGCGCCGACGCCCTCGCAGGCTGACGTCGCGGCCTGCTGCGCTCGACCGGCTCCCGCTCAACTGGTCGCCTACACCCTGCTGCCGCCTGGAGCTGCCGCGAGCCGCCGCCTCCGCTGGAAACTACTGTCGCCCAAAGCTCACGTCGACCGCTGCTACTCTATTTACAAATGCCCGCATTGCCCATGCCTCTTCCTGGACCCTTGCCGAACCGTTGTCCCAGCTCACCGGAGAACCTAAAACCGGTGAAAAACCAAAAACCCACTGACCTTCGGTGGACAATCGAGAACGCGTCGGGACCCGGATTTTCAAACCGAAATATGCGTTGGACGGTTTAGAAAAACTACTACACAACTACAGTCATATCTGAAAGATCAAACAGAGATTCAAAGCTTAAAAATCAATTCGAAGAGGGATGTACGAATCGAAAAATGAAGCAAGAACCCTACCTCGTGGGCGTAGCCCGAAGCTTCGTGAGAATTCCTCCTTCTCCAGAACCGCAATCACCATAGAGGAAGAGAGGGGATCTTGAGCTTGAGGTTGATAGCTCCTTGGATGGGAGCTCCTTCCACCAGGAGGTGCAAATAATGAAGAGGGGGTGGAAGTTATGTTTAAATAGAGAAAAATTAATTAAAAAGTTTTAATTAATTTAACCTCCAAATTAACCCGCACCCGAAACTCTGAGCGGGATCATGATTAAACCTCTCCTAGGTAAAACACCACCTCTTGAGAAAAACGGAGGTCTCAGAATTTTAATCTGATGCCCCGTTCAAATGTTATTATACTCAATGCCTGATGCTTCCAAATTACGAAAATACCCCTTGCGGCATTTTTCACAGAAGGCCTCTGCCCGTGAAAGTTACACCCCTTCTAGCATAAACGACACGTTCTAGAATCAACGGTGCCCTCAATTTTCCCATCTGAGCAACTGTTTAAGAGATACTTGAGCTTAACCATTAAACATATAAAATAATTATTTTAGTTATCCGTTTAACATTTCGTTAACGGGCGAGGAGTCCAAACGTCCCGCGACGACATGATTTATGTCTTTCCTAGGGTAAACACCCCATTTTGGACCCATATGTATACTCAGATCTCTGATCCAAAACACCATTTAAAAGTTATCCCATTTATTTGGCATGCCCAGTGTGAACGCACTGAAAATTTAATTCTGGCCACACCGAGGCTCAGAATCAGACAACGTCTGAGGGTGCTGCTCTGGAATAACATCAAGAATATTTCAAAGTCTTTTATAGAGAAAACCAGGTTCTTAAACATTCTCATTATTACTTAAATGTGAACTATAACATTGACTAATTATTTCCTTAATTTTTAAATCCTATATAACAATAAAAATTTTAAAATATATATTTTGAATCATATCCCATGAAAATAAAATAATTTATTTCAAAAACACTAATACATGACATAGAATTTCCATTGAGTCTCAAAAACCTCTTCGAATATCCCAAATAATTCCATCATATGGGAAAAATGCCCTTACTCCCTGATTTTATTTTTAGTTTTCAAGGAAAATGATTGGAAACCTAAAGAAATATTATTGGACCTTCCAATTAACATTTATTTTTATATTTTATACTATTACCCATTATTACTTTAAATATTGAATAAATACATTAGACATAACATGCCTAGTTTAGTTAACATCAAATCTTTTAACAAATCTGGTAAAATATTATTAAAAATCATTTATATTGTTTTTAACATTTATAATAATGATAACAGAATGATTTTATTATCTGAATCCGGTCTTAATGGGAAAGAATAAGTCTATCTAATTCATTAAATTACCCAATAATATTTATTATGATTTATGAATACAAGATCCTTCTGTCCTATTTTATCCAATTCATTTAAAACATTATGTAAATTGTTTTATGATTATCATAAAAATCATAAATTAAGTGTCGAATAAATTTAATATATAGTCACTCATGAATGTATTTCATTAACCCATATAATTTTGTCATTTTCTTAATAAATTTTTTTATATATTTTTATTGATCTAGAGATTTCTACCACAATGATTCTCTTTTAACAATATTGAGCTTAAAATAAAACTAAATAACGATGATTCCATTTATTTATAGTATAATATTTCATCATAAGAGTATCATTTTTTACAGTCATTTAATATATACTGTTATTAAATGTTATTAAATTATATTGGTGACCCCTATTAATATAAATCATATTCATTAGTGATCCAAGATCCATATTTTACTTAAGAATGAGTTGATTTTTTTGTTCATCTCACAACCTAGCTATTTAGGTAGGTTATCATGACAATTATATCATATATGACTCTTGAATATTTCAGTGTAGAACTCTGTCCCCAATCCATCATATAAATAATCTCATCACTAATCCATGTGTTTCCTTTATAATGGTTTTTAGGAAAACTATAACCTAAAAAGGAATAAAAAATGAGGAAATTAACTCTTAAGGTTACCTTATCACTTTTTTCCTTGCACAACATAATAAAGGTCGCATAACTTTATCATGAAACTACATGGTTTGAGTATATAGGTTGTGAAGAGTGTTCACTGTAGTAAAAATCCAACATTTATTATTTTTTGGCGAATTAGCCACACCATCTTATCCAATGTATTGAAATTTATATAACCATGATACTAATGATAGAGTTTGGAGTCCAATTCTTTCAAAAAAATCAATATGTTCAGCCCATATTGCTTTTTAACTCTTTAAAAAACTCATTTATTATGTAAGTAAAAAAAATTAAAATCGAACAATATTCAAACATATCCAAATGTTGCTTAAAAATAAGATACATTGAATTACAATTAAATGAAATCAATATTCCTCACCAGAGTGAACATAATGAAGTGAATATAAAACCTCCACTTTTCTAATTATGGAAAAAACATCCATTCTAATGATTAGTCTGAACCAAAGCCTATCGATCCATAGATACTTCTCTAAATAGAGACCTCAATTAAAAAATAATTCAAACACCTAGTTTGATTAAACTATAATGAATAATCAAATTTCATATCATAGCCCAACCCAATCAAAAATAAATGTAGAAGATAAATAAATAAATTATCATACCTATCGTGTCACTAATGTATATACATGTATGAAAATTTTATTGAAGAAGTTTAATACTTTAAACTAAAAAATATATTATATTTCATAAAATAAGTAAATAAATATATATATATAAATAATAAATATGAGAATAAAATAAAAAATGAAAAATTCATATTTTTGAACATGAGATAAATAATTAATGAGATATTCATGAATTAATAGAAAATAAACACCTTATAAATTATTCACGCCTTATAAAAATTAAAAAATTAAATATATATATATATATAAACATTATATTTATTCCTGATATGAACTTCAATATATTCTAATTCATATGTTATAATATCAAAATATATGATGTTAAATAAAATATTAAAAAGTTATTCCGTGTTTATTATGTAAATAACTTACATAATCTAAATAAAAAATATTTAATATTATTTAATACTTGATCATATCAATTAGAAAAACTCTATTAGATATGGTCTAAATAATTTCTTAAATAGATAATTTTATTAAGAAAATTTCAAATAAAATAATTGTGAATAATTATTACATTAAAATAAACTCTTCTATATTTAGATCAACATTTTAATTAACAAATAGTTTATAAATTATACTTATAATTTCAATATAAAAAAATTGTACCCATATTGTAAGTAATAATATATAATTTAAAGGTATTTACTATTAATGTTTAATATTATGAATATTTATTTATTAAATATATTATAAATATTTTTTTATTAATTTATTTATAAAAATTTTAATAACATAATACGTATACTAAAAAAAATTCCCATTATTTATAGAATCTTTTGAAACCTTCTCATTCAATTCATAATTTTAGCATATAAAAATAACAAAATTAAATGCATATCATATTCTATGATATACACTTTATCATAGCCTACAATATCTTTTATCGTTTATAATATTTTATGATAGATAATAACATTCCAAGATGTCATTCTATGAAACATGGATTTCATATCTTATGACATTAATTATATTAGAAGGAAAATATAATTCTTTATTTTAGAAAATTTGGATCAATGTTTTCTCCTCATGTGATGAAACAAATCAAAAAATAAAATATGTTCAAAAACTAAGGATTTCAATTTGAAATCTATTATTATATCTCATATCATATAAATTTTTTCTCTCAAAAAGTTTGATGTCTTTTATCATGTAGATAATTACAATTAATTTTATTTATCATTTTTAATGATATCAAATATGAATTCAATATGATATACATTTTTTGACATTTTTAAACATGGTTTCATGAATAAAAATGCATGGATTAAACTAATACAATTGTTATGTCTCTAAGGATTGAATAATCCTTGTTCAAGGTATCGAGAGCCATCATAAACCCAAAAACCATGACCACTGCATCTCTTATAAATAAATAAAATTCGTAAACCATACACTATAGAGAATCTATATCTATATTTTATTATATGATTGATAAAGAAAATTTAGAGACTTCTAAATGTATCCCTCCTTTATGGTGTATCCACAAATCAACAGAATTGCCCAATTTTTAGGTGGGATATACAACATATCGATGATATTCTATTATCTATTGGTATTTGTGGAATTATAAGAGTTATCTAAATGGGAGAATGAACATAAGGGATAAGTAGGATTAAATGAACACTATAAAATTTTGACTTTTATTGGGGTGTTCTGAGTCAAATTGCTACTTTTTCATCATTTTCAATCATAATAAACAGTAGTTAAACATTATTTAACATGATGTTTTTTGTTTGAGTTTCTATGTATAGATCGTAAATTTAATTTTTATTTTCTGATGAATTGAATAAACCCATATAAATAAATAATGTTGATGAAATTTTGTAATGGGACATTGATTATCTTCATTGAAATATAAAAAAACACATCAAAAGATAGCAAACCTTTTGATAATATTGGAATAAAATCTTAATAACTCATAACACAACCATTTATTTTTGTTACACCATCATTTATAAATTATTCTAAGGCTTTGTGGAATGTAAGAGAGAGATTTAAAGATAATTATACTAGAAATATTTTAATCTTGTTTAATTCTACATCAAATCATTCCCTATAAGCATTCTAATTTTATTTTATTTTCAACATTTTTTTAATAACAACATAATTTACATTTTGTTACAACAAAATTAGTTTTTACATTGTAATTTTTCTTTTTTTTCATCCTCATGATATATTATATTATGATGAGGCATTAGTTACTATTGATTATTGTGATTGGTGGGTTTCTATGGTCAAGAAATTGTGACTTCTTATCTATAAAATTTGATGTACTTGGAATTGTTTTTATTAGTAGGTCCTCATAGATTGACAAGACATCTATTGAAATATCTTTTGAAGGGGTTGTAGATACAATACTAACTATTGTTGAATATGTTAGTCGATGAAGTTATAGTGTTTTCAAATTTTCTATACCTTACATATAATCTCATGTTCGAACTACTACATTTTTTAGAAGATAAAAATTACAATTATTTCAATGTATGGTAATATAATATCCTTTAAAAATTATTTGGGATTTCATCCAATACTAAGTTTTATTTATTAAATGTTTTTATTTCGAGTTGGTTTTCTTGTTTATATTTCAATTATGTTTTCAACTTATGATTCATCTATTTTATATTGTTACTTATTAGTATTATATATTTTTACTTTGATTTTTTTATTATTCTATTTTTATATCATCCAATCATATAACTCTTTATTTTCGATGAAAATGTTTAGTTTTATTTACATCTATAACTCACACAACCCCACTTTTAGCTTCAATATAATTTGTCTAAGGGAAATTATTATGTCATGACATAGAGAAATGGGGCTTGAGACACAACTTCCTCGTGCCTTCCTCTATAGGCTAGAGGATGATGACAAGTATAGAAAGGAATAACTAGTATGGAATTTCATTCCCTATTGTACCTGTATGCACACACATGACCATCTTGATGCAGAAGTGAAGAGGAATAAAAATAAAATGATGTAATATCTAGATTAATAATCCTACATGAAAAACCCCTAGGGAATAAATGGAGTATGAGAGTGTAAATTAAAATGAAACGTCCAAAAATACATGAACAACTATAAAAATTTCCCAGCCTCACAAAACATGAAAAGTAAAATTTTGAGAGAGCCCTGATCTATATATCCATGCACTGATCATCATATGTGGTCGAATGTATGAGGTATCTTATTGGTACTCTGTAATTGTCACCAACATATCCATCATCTTCATAATATACAACATGTGTGGGAAAATTCCATGCAAGGGTGAAAATATACATACCCATTCGGTCACTATGAAAGATGAAGGGGGATATGTAAGAGACGTGATAGGAATACACGTATTAACCCAAATAAAGAGAGAAAAAATGTATGATGACATAAATACACACACACACACACACACACACATATATATATATATATATTGTAAAAAAGAAGGCCAAATGATAGAGAAATTGGATCTTCATCTCACATCCCATCCTAAGAGAGTGTGATAAAAGTTACAAAGGTCCATCATTGATGCCAAACATCTCTGGTGTCTATCATCTAGAAACATCCAAGTCAAGACACACCTTGTAACTAAGTAGTATAGTCTAGGGGAACAATATCATGGTACATGAACTATGCCCTATTACAGCACTAGGTATCTCTATGATCCACTATAATTATATCCAAACTATCCATAATCTACATAATATATGAAATGTGTAGGAAAATTTCATATAGGGGTGAGTATATATATACCAATTAGGTTTCTCTAAATGATTAAGGGTGTGCTGTAAGAGATGCGATTAGAATAGACACCTCAACCCAAATCCAAAGAGTAAAAAATTCCAACTAAATGGAAACAGATATATATATATATATATGAATATATATATTCCTACGAAGAAGGCCAAATAATAGAGAAATTAGATATCAATCTCACAGCCCATCCTAGGAAAGAGTGTTAAAATTTCCAAAGGTCCATCATTAATTCACAATAGCATGCACATCTATCAAGTTGAAACATAAAAGTAAAGAAAGACTTTGTCACAAGGTAAGACAATTGAGGGTAACAATATCTTGGTAGGGGATCCCTATCATGTTATAACAAGAGGGTTCCACTTGAGTAGATGGATAGATGACCCATACCTTGTATTGGTAGGATGGTGCTACTCTGGAAGTCAAGGAACCATGCCATAGCTCTATAAGAGTGTTCTACTCCATAGTAATTAGTAGAATACCCTTTATATATCCCATGATGGTGTTTACACTCTATTAGATAGCTATAGAACCCATACCATATCCCAAAAGGTGGGTTCCACTCTGATAGTATATAGGGGGCCCTTGCTTTTCCTGAAAGGATTGTGACACTTTGGATGTATATAAAGGACCCATATCCTTCCCATTAGGAGGGTACCACTATGGTAATTGAGGACCCATACCCTGTCTTCACAGGAGGGTTCGACTTGGTAGATAGGAAAAGGATCAATTCACTTCCAAGAAGAAGGGTTCTTCTTTAATGGTTGACAGAGGACCCATGCCCAAATCAACTGGAGGGTGCCACTCTGGTCTCCCTGATGATCCAGTCTGATCAATGTCATCGTCAAGCATCTCCTAAAGAAGAATAAATCCAAGAACATCCCACATCATATCTCAAAATCCAATATGAAGGAAAAAATTTGATTATATGATGGAAATCACTCATGATATTCTACCAATGGGCCAAAATCCTAGTCAAAATGAAGGAGATATGAGAGGTATAAGTTTCCTCAAAAGAAAAGTAGGGGCAGACAACATATAAGGGATTCCACACTATGTTCGGTTCTTCTATGCTACCTAATAATGTCCTTGAATGTACATTTTCCATTTCTCATGTATCCACATATGGCGTGTAAGGGGACTACATGTCATGTTTGAGCAACTAGGGGTCCTATCTTTTCTCTTGGTTGTGTCTGTGTACTCTTGCATATGTCTGTGTACTTCGGTATACAATGATTTCACCCGCATGGTGTCATGTCCATGTGCTCCTACCACAAAACATGTCCTACTGAAGAAGGTCAAATAGAATTTTGTCTTTCCCCATTGTATCTCATCCTTAACTTTTCCAAGAACCTAGCACCACTATCATGGGTTGACTATACAATGTGTGTTCATCATAGTTCATGTTATGTAGTCAGTTTTTCCATAGAAAGTAATATCTATAATTAATTTTTAAGATAGGACACATCTATCATGGACCTTGCATCAATCCTACCTAAAATCAAAGGGGAAGGCCTTTGGTCATCACTTATTCCCATTCATTGTTTAACACCCTTCACACATATCTCATATATGCCATATCCTATGTTGATATCATATCAAAAAATTATTCACTAAAGTCTTGAAAATCATACCAAATATATCATTGATCACTAATAGACTCATCATATGTGAAAAAATTTCAAATATGAGGGTTTAATTAGGCTTGATCCCACCTGGAAATGTTAAACCATGTCCTTATTTCCCAATGGTTAAGAATGTGAAGAAAATGTGTGGGGAAAGAACCAAAAAAGGTGTGATAATAATTTTACAAGAATTACTATATAACTAATAAAAATTAGATGTATCTGAGTTATATAACATGTCAAAACAAATATTGATTTAATGAACCATTGAAATTGTTATGCGGGCTCATGAAATGTTTTGTAATTGATGCAGATCAAAGGAAACAAATGATCATGCTCGATAAATTTAATAAATTATAAAAGAATACAAAAATTGATGAGTCCTACCTCAAATTGGATCATTTTTCATTGAATAAAATTCTATCCAATGAATGATATAAGTCATCATGTTTACTATATATCGGTCTTCCTAGATTCGATGTTTCATCATCATCTAATTCTGACCCCCAAAAAGAGGTGGAAGGATAATATTCTCAAATGCATCAAGGTTTTGTCGAAAATGCTTATGATCTTCCATAATAGGGAATTTATAGGTGGAATATAATTAGGTTATTTAATTTAAAATAAATAAATTTCATTAATTATTTTAATTAAATGATGTATCCAATGGATGTATTGATATTTCAACTCCCCAAACTGGCTAGATTTAGGTCACATCTAGGGTAAAACTCATTTTATGGACTCAATTATGGTCTAAAATTTCCGATATGTTATTTTTTAAGAGATATATTATTTTATTTAAGAAACTATACATGTTTAATTTAGAATATATTGAATATATTTCTAAAAAATTCAAGAGAATCGAGCCTCAAAATCACATGTCATCTCATCACCTAGATCAAAAAATATTTCTAGCTATATTCATAAATATTACAAAGAAAAAAGGTCTCTACATCATTCACTCCCTCATTATTTTCATCCTGGAAAATAAAAACTAAAATAAAATCTCAGGATGATGAGCCTACATCTAGCTCTCTCACTCCCATAAACCCTCCTACATGCTCATGTGCTGCCAAAACACAATAAACAAAGGAATAGTCCATCCTTTTAGGGTCATCTTCTATGGATCCTCGATCACCATAGGGTGCATCACAAAAGTTGATCCATCCTTGATGTGAAACTCATCCCAGTCAATAACATCCCCAGGTTCATGCATGGGTCTCCTCGGCTAAGAAACGTGGAAGACACTGTGAACCTCTCCAATGGTGTGGGTTGGGAGAGGTTGTAAGAAACAATACCAACCCACAAAAATATATCAATCACCCAATGAACCATGAAGATAACTTTACTCCCTAGAAGAATCTTGGCAATTTGTATTGTGGTGGGATTGTTAAAAAACACGGCCTCCTAACACAAAATCCAAGGGCCTACAACGTCGATCTGTATAATATTTATTCCGAGTCTGGGATATCCCCATCCACAGAAAGATGATCTAGACCTTCTCTTTCATCACCCTCACTATCTATGGCCCAAAAATATATGTCTTGTTGGTCTCTTTCCAAAATAAGTGTGGCCTGAAGGGTCTCATTAATGGGGAATAAAAAGATATTATAATTATAGTAGAGTGTTATCTTTTATTGTAAGCATACAATTCTAGTGTAAAATGATCATCCCAGATATTATTTTCCTCTAAAATGTAATCCCTAAGTTTATCCCCCTTCACATAGATAGTGTGCTCGATCTACCGATATATCTGTGGGTGAAAGGGTGTACACATCCTCATCTAGGTCCCAAACTTCTCGTGCATACATCTTAATGACCATAACATGAACTTCACATCATGATTAGAGATAATAGTTAAGGTAACTCCATAAAGGTGAATAATATCCCATACATACAACTGCACCAAAATCTCTACCGAATGTTTCTCCCATACAGTAAGGAAGTGATTCAATTTCATGTGACAATCAAATAACACCTAGATGTATTCATATAAATTCACCATCTATGGAATCCCTAAAATAAACTCCATGGATATGACATCCTATTTGTACACCATGATATCAAGGTGCTATAAAAAAACTACCAAAATTGGGTGATGAGCCTTCACCTACTGAGAGTTGAGGCGCCAAGATATGACCTAAACCATGATCTATCTCATACCATCCCACCAAAACTATTGTTGAAGGCCACTATACATTTTCCCCACACTAGGATGTACAACTAAACGTGAAGTGTGAAACCCTCTTATCACCTCCTCTTTCATCATTACCAGCACCACCATCCATACCAGGAAAAGGATTGTGTGATTCTATCCTTTAGAAATTCCATCAATTGAAACATATAATGATAAATTGCCAGGAATGACCTCATATTTTATGTATCCCAAATGGGACACTCTTACATGCTGAATCAGTAGAGGAGACAATACCGTCGATTGACCAAACAAAGAACCCTCCTGGCGAACCCTGGTAAGCTGCCAAGAAACCAACTGCTCATATTCCTCATATACGAAATGAGCAGGGACTTCCTATTAAGGGAATCTACTACCAAGTTTCCCATCCCATGAGTATGGACTGTCTCAAATTCATATTCTTTTAAGAACTCCAACCATAAACTCCCTTTCTCAGGTTCAGGATTCTCTATGTGAATACATACTTGATACTCTGATGATCTGAGTATACAAAAAAATACGATCCCAGAATATAGTTCTTACACATCCTCAGATCATTGACTACTGTCGTGAGGTCTAGATAATGAGGTGCATAGTTATGCTCATGGTATCTCATTGAACTCGACTGATATCCAATAACTATATATCTATGCATCAAAACATATCAATTCTCTACTCATGAGGCATAGCAACACACTATGTACTCCATTCCCTCGTCAGGTAGTCATAGAATAGGATCACTCATCTACCTTATCCTCAACTCCTCAAAGCCCCTCTAGAACTAATCAATCTTAGTAAACAACTTAATTTTCTTATTCAGGAAGGTCCAAGGGGCCATAATTTTTTAGAAGTGTGGAAGAAAACCTATATTTTACCCTACCACACCATGAAAATTATGTACCTATAACACTCTCTTGGATGGATACCAGGAAATCATTCAATAAATCTTTATAGGGTCCACTTCTTGTCCATGCTCTGAAGTGACATGCCCTAGAAAGTGAACATCATGGATCCAGAACTATAACATTAAGAGCATAACATAAAGCTAGTTCTCCCGAAGAAAATTTTGGACCATCCTATACTTATATGCATCCTCCTCATATGATGTAGAATATATAACTATTTCAGCAATGAATATAACCATAAATTGTTCAATGTATTGATGGAAGATGCGGTTTGTCTAATCCATAAACATGGTAGGGGAATATTTCACACAAAAAGGCATCACTAGGAACTCATAGTGTCTATAGCAACATTGTATGACCATATTTAAAATATTATCATCACAAACTCTCAAATAGTCGTAGTTAGACAAAATATCAATCTCATGGAACCATCTCTTCCCTCAAAAGAGGTTAAAGAGGTCAAAAATCCCCATCAAGGGGGAAATGTTCTTTATCATGGAATAGTTTAGGCAATTTATAATCCATGAAAAACTAAAATCTATCATCCTATTTTTTTAATAACAACATTAAAGATTCCACGGGGGACACACTGGGTCGAATGAAACACTTATATCAACTGTCATCAAAATGAAACCACAACTCTCGGAGCTCGGTAGGGGACATATAGTATTCCAAATAAGATATCAGAGTGGTATCAAGATGTAAGTTGATACAAAACTCCATCTACCACCTTGGAGTTTATTACAGAAATTTTTCAATGAAGAAATCCATAAAATCTTCCATGAATGAATAAATCCATATTCTTAAAAATCATACTTTAACAAGGGCTACACTTTCCAACCCATAGATAATGGGATACAACCTCCTGCTTGAAAAATCCAATCATCCTTCCATTATAACACTCTATCCCATAAATGATAATCTCTTCCATTTAGTGTGAATGAATCTAACTCATATGTGGTGATAGTCAATATTGGCTCAAACCATGGGCAACTGAGACATTCCACTAATAACATAATATGGTTACATCATGATGACCAAAATGTTCCACAAGAACCTATCTTTACCAATTGATAGCACTCACTACTATAAGATAAAATAAAAGGAATAAGTGATCCTCTTAGAATCCTAAAGATAAAAATATTGAGCTAAAGCCTCAACTGGGAGATCCATCTCTCACACAAGGAGTAAATAGATGGATAAATGAATCACACATGTGTCTACTTTTACTGAAGAAATAGTAGAATAAACACAGATCATTCCTATAATTATCTAATGTTCTATTGGTTTATATGGATCCATAGTCAACATCTATATGTGAAACCAACTTCCAAATACATAATTTTAATGTGGCCCACCTGTTGGTGGTGGGGGTGGTGGAACGATCTCATAGAATTTCTTCCACCCGTATATCCTTCACATGGAGCTCCACCTACTCCTCTGCTAGCTCTACCTCACTGTGAGATCTGTGACCATGGTGCTACCACAATTGTCGCAATTCAATTGTCATTTTTCTATGCTACTCAGCACATCAGGTCGAGAAATCACGTTTCATGAGACCTTCCTCAACACATTTATATCACCTAAAATATTCATCCTACACTATTCCCCTATTCTTCCGCTGACTGCATGCCCGAGCCTGATCCTAGGAAGATATAATATGACAAGATCTTGTTACATGGAATATATTAGCTAATGTAGAAAAATCAAATCTATAGAACCCACGATCAGATCCACCTATCTAGTTTCCCTCGGAAAAGAATCTCGCCATCACCATAACCTTCCCCAACACACCATCATATATGGGAATACAGAAGGTTACAACACTAGCGTGGATGTATTTGTGGAGACCCTACTCAATCTTTTATGATCATAAGTTTTCATCATGAATCATGTTAACAAATCACCTTATAAGGTATGTGAACCTTGTATCATACTCAACCACTTTTTCCCCTCCATGTAGTAGATCTAGAAGATTCTTAATCTAAACTAAGTGAATGAAATATGGGTATTACTCCTCAAAGAATAGTTGTTGGAAGTCTTTCTAAGAGAGTATCAACTAACTATGTATCTTTTTAAAAAGTCTCCAAAAATGTTCAAATACGTCATGGAAAATGTTATCTTCCAGTAAAACCACCTGAGCCATTAGTTCCTATATAAGGCTAAAGATATGGATCGACAACACAAGATAATCCTCCACCACATGGGGATCAATCTCACTATGGAACCTCAATAGCCTCTAGTTTTGGAACTCATAGAGTGCATTAATCATGCACACATACTTATCTTGGACTTCTTTGGTGTTCATATGCTCAACAGGTGGGGGTGATAGTACCTATAATCCTTGAGGATAGACCTCAAGGGATGTCCCATGAACTGAGGCCTCATTACTCATCGGATCACTATCATGATCTAGAATCAGTATCCTAGTAGGCTATCATTACAGAGGCATCCGGATAATTCAATCAAGACAAACTATGATCATATGTGAATATATACATACATATATATATATATATTCGGGAGTTTACCTGATAATGAATGTCAAAATACTCAATCCATTATGATTCTTGTACAATTTAACACTACAACCGATTTCAAGTATGTCGAGTTGATAAAAATTTAGTCAGATTCCTAGTGAATGGATATGTCGGAAACCACACCAGAACTGGGTTCCCTTGCTTTAGGGATGCAGTCAAGACACATCGACCCTATTTCCCTACATTCCAACCAAATCCTTAAAATGGGACTACTCCAAACACTTCCCCAAGGATCGAACCACAAAAAAATCCAATATGTCACGAACCGACCCAATAGGACTCAAGCCGCAACTACCCCAAGCCCACCTACATTGGCTAGGGGCTGGTTTAATATTCTAGAAGGGATAACTAGTATGGGAGTCCTTTTCAAAATGTACTTGTATGAACACACAATAGAATAGTGATGTATAAGTGAAGAAGAATAAAATAAAATGATGGAACAAATGAAGTAATAACCATACATTAAGAAGATCCAATTAATCCAAAGATTATGATAATGTAAAATGAAAAGAAAAGGGAAAAGATATATGAACAAATAGAAATATGTCCCAACCTAAGAAAACGAGAAAAGTAAAAAATCTAGGATAACCTGACTTTAGATGTCAAAGCCACGAACACCATACATTGTCAAATACACGAGTTACCCTTATGCTCCTCTATAATAACCACCAACTAATCCTCCATCTTTATATGTTGTGTAATGTGTGGGAAAACCTGGGTAGGGGCACATATATACATTCCTAGTAGGGTTCCACTAATTCTAAGGGGGTGAATTAAGAGACATGAAAGTTATAGACAGCTCAAACCAATGTAAGAGAGTAAAAAAAACTATGAAAAGGATACGAATATATATATATATATATATATATATTCTCCAAAAAATAATCCCAAATGAGAGAGAAATGGAAAATTCATATCAGAATCCAACCAAGAAAATATTTACAAATGTTCCAAAGGTCCATCATTGATACTCTATATCTCATTTTTCTATCTAGTAGAAACATCCAAGTCAATCCAAACACCTCCACTTTGATGCATTGTTGTGGATAAAATCTCTAGGTAGAGGAAAAATGACCTGGTAAAACATAAAGGTACCGCTCAAGTTAATAGCTAGAGGACCCATACCTTGTCCTGATATGAGGGTGCCACTCTGATGGACGAGGAGTATTTCCCTAGATCTATAAGAGGATTTCACTCTATAGTAATTGGTAGAGGACCCATGTCCAGTCCCAATAATAGTATTCCACTATAGTAGATAGCTAGAGGACCTATACCCCTTCATGGAAGGTGGGTTTCACTGTGAGGGTATAATATGACCTATTCCCATCCTAGCAGGAGGGTGACACTCTATTAGTAGATAGAGGACACATGCTCTATATATTATGAGTGTTTCACTCTAGTAGTGGAAGACCTATACTGTGACTTCATGGGAGGGTTCCACCCATTAGAAGGGTTGAGCACCTATTCGATGCCCAATAAAAGGGTTCCAATGTAATGGGTAGTAGAGGAACAATTCCTCACCCAACTAGAGGGTTCCACTTTAATATCTTTAGTGATACTTCCTGATCATTTTCATCATTGAGTTTCTCTTAAATAATCATCACACCCAGAACACATCTCATCATATCTCAAAATACACTATAGATGCCACTATTATGTTCTATGTGAAAAAACACTTAGGATGTCCTACTTGTGATCCAAAATCTGAGTCCAAATGAAAGACATATGATAGGTAGAAGTTTCCTCAAAATGAGATCAAGGGTACACTACTTATAAGGGGACCCACATGGCATGTGGTCCTTCTTATCTTCCTGGTCATTTCACTAATGGTACACATCTCATTGAACATTTATCCATACCTGGAATGAAAGGGGACAACATGACATGTCTGAGCCACTGAAGATCTTTCTCGGGCTCTTGTTTGTGTCTATGTATTGTTACTTGTGTCTATGTAATTTCATACAGGATTTTTTCTCCTGCATGGGTGTCTAACCCTATGCTCCTTCCAAATGTCTTTTATTCCCAGGGAGAGTCACATGCAATTTGGCCCATCCACATGGCTTGCCATCCTTTACTTTTCCAAAATCATGGCACCAAAACCAAAGGGAATCTACATGACATTTATTAATCACAATAATCATCATGTATTCATGTTTTTTTGGAGATATTTATATATAATTCTAGTAGCCAGAACCCAATCCTCAACCATGAATCTCACCTCCATGCAACCCAAAATTTGTGGGGAAGGCATTAAGTCATCATTACCATCCAACTGATGGCAACAACATGGATTCCAATTCATCCATGGGGTTCACCATATGCACCTTGCACATATCATGTCATCGCCACCTCCGATTTGGACCCAGATCAACAAATATTTAACCCAAAACTCAAAAATCATCCCAAATAAATCTTTTTATGCAAATTCATTATTCACATGTGAAACCATCATGAATATGAGGGTTCTGTTAGGTTCTATCTTGTGCATAAATGGTGAACTATTGCCTCAATACCCAATGGTGAAGAATGCAACGAATGAGTTGGGTAAAAGCAAGAAAAAGGTGTAAAATTCATTCAAAAAGAATTGTTTGACAAATAATAAATTAGGGATATTTGGGTGAGAAAACAGAGCTCAATGGAAATTGGTTTAATATAGAATTTAAAAATAGTACACGGGCGCATGAAAAGGTATTCAATTGACGTAGATCAAAGGTAATAAATGATCATGCTCAATATATTTAATAAATTGAGTCAAAATAAATAAATTGACGTGTCTTACCTAAAATTGGATCATTTAACAAAAAAGAATACATTAACCATTGAATTATAGTTTTCATTGTGTTTTTTTCATCTTTATCTACTTGGATCTGAAGATTCACCATTTTATGATTTAGACCCGAAAATAAGAGATTAATGGAGAGTCCTCTCAATGGTTCCATGTTTATATAGATAACCATGGATATACTCTACAATGGGGAATTTAAGATGAAATATAATTATGTTTTATATTATAAAATAAATAAATTTAATTATTTAATTAATTAAACACACCCACCAATGGTCACAATATTTGAATGCCCCTTGAAAACCAATTTTAGGTCACACCAAGGGTAGACCTCACATTACATACACAACTGTGGTATCCAATTTTTGAAACATTATTCTATTTAGGATATATTCTATATTATTTAGGAATACATGCATAAATAATATAAAATATATTTATTATTTTTTAAAAATTAATTTCAGCAACGTGAGGGCTCTGAATCGCATGTTGTCTTAGTGCCTGGATCCAGAAATATTTCATGATATATTACAATGTATTTCAAGGAAAAAATAGGGTCTTCATATTTGGAATCAAAGTTGGTCACTTTATATCTAAGCTAATATATATTTAAGATAATATATTTTATTTTTATATTTGTTATTTTTTATTGTTTATATGTTTTTCTACATTGACATGTAGTAATGAAGAGATTCATTTATTTTAGTTATAGAATGTGTAATTCAAGAAAAAAGTAAGAGTAAATTAAATCCAAAATTACCATCAATTTTTTATGTTAATGATTATAAATACTGAAAAATTGTATTTTTATATATGTTATAAATACTAGTGTTGAAATTTTTTGTTTTCTTTCTAGTAATTTCAAAATTCCATAAAACAATATCACTTTTATTCATGATGACAAATCTTAATTTCAACTTAATTTATGAGTGTTGAATACTATATTATGTGAAATTTAGATAAACATATATAGTAAAGTATCTTATTGAATAAAAAATAATGGAATTTAATGATGTTTAAGGCTACTAATATTGGAACATCATGTTTCTAGAAATGAATATATAAATGTTAAGGAAGGATTATTTGATTCGTTATTTATAACCTAGTGAATACATTACTCAAATTATCCTGACATTTATAACTATCATAAATAGTCTAAAGTGTCTTATAGTGATATAATTATTGGGAAAATAGCTATTATAAACATTTAGGGACAGTCTATCTAAGGAATGGGATTCAATGAAAATATCTATCAATGATAATAAAAATTTTACACTGTGTATATTGGATGATTTTTTTAGAACTGCAATAAAATATCTGAACTGAATTAGGAGGGATACTAAGAAATAAAAAAATTAGAGTAGGATTTTCATAAACATTATGAGTTTGAAATTATTTATCTTTTACCTCAAAACAGATTACATCTAATGTGAATTTGGAAGAACGACTAGAAAACAGTTGTATAAATCACAGTGAAAGTGATATTTCTTAATTAATTTGGTGAATGAGTAGAAATATTAGAATTTAGGGCATCCAAAGAGATAATAAGATGGATAAGAAGAAAAATATAATAAAAATTACTCTTTATAATATTATGTTACAAATGTAAAAAGTGAGATCACATCAGACTAGATATCCTTTTACTGAAAAATAATGAAAAAGGATATATGTATTCGTCAAGGAGGATAAAAATAAGAAGGGGTTTAGTGCTATGAATGACATATCAAGTGTTAGTGAAGATCAATTTTTGAGTGATAGTGTTGGAAATAGATTCATAGAACCAACTTATATACACATTATGATACTATTTATTTTCTAGTTTTAATATCAATAAACTTATTATCACATAATGATTTTTCTTATTAATTACATTGTATGTGATAACGTCTTAATAGTATATGTCTCACTGAAGGGTCATAGTAGCTCCCTTCTATGATGACAACCTAGAAGTCTCATGATAGTACTCTTAAATATATGTTATATATGCAGAAGAAATCATTTGAGGGACACAAATTATATAGGATTTCATGTGTGGAGACTCATAGGTCATTGAGGATACCTCTCATGTTGTACACCCATGGTAATTTCCAGTGTATGAAATTATGATAACAGGACCCACCAGTACAAAATAAGAATTTATATGTGTCATTGGACATTATTATTTTTAAGAATTTGATTAGGTATTTATACATTAAGTTTATTATTAATAGATGTTTTGATTTGTGCACTATGATTTATTGAATAAAACCAGGATTTTATACGTTCACAAAGAAGTATGATATGTTGAGTGTGTCCCAAGTAATATTTCATAAATGAATAATGTGATAAAGGATTTTTCATTATATTTTTTAATGGACGTTGATATCTCAAGATCATTGATATAAATGATATAGCCTAAATAAATCATTGACCATGGTGTTTTGTAGGTAAGTTCAAATTTTGGAAATTCCAAGAAATAGATATTGAGCACATAGATTGATGGCACAGTCATGAAAAATTCTTGATTAGAGATATAAATATAAATAGATTATATTATATAGTAAGCATTCATATGTGGTTTTATATAGTTGTTACAATAACTTCTTTCTCTATGAGTTTATTAGTGAGTTGTTGGAAACTAACAGTGGTCTTTGGGATGCTTTACCTAATCTCACTAAGAAATAGGCTTGGTGGATCACACACTATGTTTATCTAGAACCCTAGTTAAATAATATTATAACTTATTTTTTAAAAAGTTAAACAAATATTATTTTTTCACCTGGTAAAAGAATTATTCATGTTTTCTTAATCACATATATTCTATCACCAATTATTAGAGATAATATTTAGTGATAGAAATATTTAATAAATATTTATTGGTATTTAGTTTCTATAATATTTATTTATTTTTTAGAGAATATTGTAGTGATATATATTTATTCAATAAATTTTCATTATTCTAGTTCTAATAAATATTTTAGAGGAATGGAAGACTAATATTAAGTTTTTTTTTGACAAAAGAAGACGGATCCATTAATGATGGAGATCAGCAGAAATACAGGAGCATAACCGCGAGGGAAAATGATTGAACCACAGCAAATCCTCATAAGGAGGTCCAATGCCTGCCATCTTGTGAGAGGATTCATTCGCTTCCCATCTAATAAATGATAAATTGCAGGAATTGAAGCCTTGTCTCCGCGAGTGAATACACCGGATAATGGGGCCGAAAGGTTGAAGCATGCCGTCAGTGAGATTGATGGCATTGATAACAGTGAGACAGTCAGATTCGATGTGAATGGAATCCCAACCGCGATCTTTTGCAAAGTCTAACCCAGCAAGGATGGCGGCGGACTCCGCGACTGAGGGCTCCCAAAGAGCATAATGTGCTTCGTATTTGGCAGCGATGAGATTTCCCAGGTTGTCTCGGGCCAGTAAACCAAGCCCAACTGGGCCATCCCTAGGGAGAGAGGCATCCACATTGATTTTAACTATCCCTTCTGGTGGGGGGAACCAATGTTGGGGAAGAGGAGGGGGGTGAAATGTCTTTGTTGTTCAGGGTGGTTCTGCCAGACCGCAATCCATGACAATGCCCGGTCAATCCAAAATATGGGGGGCCTCCGGAAATGATTGAAAATGGCCTCGTTCCGCCTATTCCAGATAATCCAAGTCAAAATGCACAGGGTGCCTGCTTTAGCTGGCGAAAAGGAGGAACACCATCGCATCAGGAGAGATGTAAGATCTGAGGCGGCGTCCAGGCACATCTCTATAGTTGATCCCTAGCCATTCCAAACCTCCTCAGCCCCGGGACATTGAAAAAGGGCATGGAGAGGGGATTCAATCACAGAGGGGCAGAAAGGGCATGAGTTGTCGTTTGAAAAGTGTCTGTAGACAAGGAGGCTCTTAGTTGGGAGGACAGCAGTACACACCTGCCACCAGAAAAATCGAACTTTAGGGGGAACATTAAGCTTCCAAATTGATGTCCAGGGCCTCGCATCTCCTTCTGTAATTTGAGAAGAAAGAGCTCGCCGGTAGCCAGCTTTCACTGTATACTCTCCTGAGCTGTCATTTGTCCAGAAGAGATGATCTGGCCCTGCTTCTGACACACAAGGAATACTCAGTATAATTCTCCTATCCCTCTCATTAAACCAGGAGAAGAGTTTTTCCATACACCATCCCGCCCCTTGATCATCAAAAAGACAACAGACTGTGGCATGTTCAGATCCTGGATAAATAGGGGATGACGCCTTCGTGCATGTCTGATCAATAAGCCAGGGATCAGTCCAAATCTTGACCATTAAACCATTCCCAATTCTCCAGCCTAGTCCTTTCCTCAGCAGATTACGACAACCCCAAATGCTTCTCCAGAGAAAACTGGGTCGATAGCCAAGATGGGAATCCATGAAATCCTTATGTGGGAAATATTTAGCCTGGAGAACTCGTGTGCATAGGGATGAAGGGTTATTAATTATACGCCAACCTTGTTTAGCCAGCAAAGCATCATTAAACAGAGAAAGGTCCCGGAAGCCCATTCCGCCTTCAGATTTTGGTTGACAGAGAGCAGACCATGCGATCCAATGGACTTTATTTTTTCCGTCCTTTCGTCCCCACCAGAAGTTAGATGTGCTGGATTGAATCTTTGAGAGCACCACATCAGGAAGTTTAAAAATAGACATCAAATAGCTGGGGATAGATTGCAGTTCCGCCTTGATGAGGATTTCCTTCCCGGCCTTGGAGATTTTTTTAGGGGTCCAACCTTGTATTTTTCTTTCAATTTGATCCACAATAGCTGAACAGATTTCTTTCTTTGACCGTCCAACCACCGTCGAGAGCCCAAGATACTTCTGGTGCTTATCGACCCCAGGAATGCGTGCTAAAGAGCAGAGATCTTCTCTTTTCGGCTGGGGAACTCCAGAGCTGAAAGAAATTTCTGATTTACTCTGATTGATCATTTGTCCTGAAGATCGTTCATACTGTTGTATCGCCTGGCAGATTGCAGTACACTCATTAAGGGTAGCTCGAGAAAAAAGAAGGCAATCATCAGTGAAGAAGAGGTGGGATATCGGAGGGCCTTTGCGGCACGCTTTCGCCCCATGAATTATGGAAAGCGAAGCTGCCCTAGAAAGGAGGTTAGAAAACACATCAGCCACTAAAATAAAGAGGAAGGGTGAAAGAGGGTCTCCCTGACGAAGCCCACGGGCTGGGGAAAAACCTCGGGTGAGCGCCCCGTTGACATTAATACAGAAGGAAACTGACGAGACACATTGCATGATCATGTCAATCCATTTGGTACAGAAACCCATCTTGAGCATCACAAATTCGAGGAAGTTCCATTCCACTCTATCATAGGCCTTAGCCATATCCAATTTCCACGCCATGATCCCTCTATTCGCTCGTGTACGTGTTTTCATGGAATGGAAAATTTCATGAGCAATAATGGCATTATCAGTGATTAACCTTTTTTCTACAAAAGCGCTTTGGTTCTCTGAAATGACGTCGGGTAGCCAAGGACGCAGCCGATTCGCCAGGATCTTCGAAAAGATCTTATACGAAACATTGCACAGACTGATAGGTCGAAAGTCCGACACCCCTTGCGGATTTTTCATCTTGGGAATGAGTGTAAGAATAGTTTCATTAAGAGAAGACAGATCCGTTTTCCCTGCCCAAATATCCCGCATCAGATTGCAAATGTCTGGACCAAAGATGTGCCAGTAAATCTTGAAAAAGAGGGTGTGGAATCCGTCTGGTCCCGGGGCTTTCGTAGAGTGGATTTGCTTCAAGGCCTTAAGAGTCTCGTCATTCGTCACATCTTTAGAAAGCTGTCTATTCATATCGTCAGAAATCACAGGTTTGATGCAGTCCTCAATCTCAGGAGAAATGTAAGAGTGGCCTGCAGAGAAGTGTTTCTGAAAATAGCTCAGGAAAGCTTCTTGGATTCCTCCTGTGTCAGACACTTTACTACCGTCTGAATTTAGAATTCCAGAAATAAAGTTTTTTCGGCGTCTTGCCGAAGCCTTCTGGTGGAAATAACGGGTATTAGCATCCCCTTCTGCTATATGAATATCACGCGCTCGCATAGCCCAAAAGCCTTCCTTATTGCGCAGGGAAACATCCAGCTCTCGTTGGGTTTCACTTATTTTGGAGAGAATGCTGCTAGACGGGGGTTTGCTAAGAAGATAGCCAATCTTCCTTTCAAGGAAATTGCATTGCCGGTCCAGATGAAGAAATTTAGAGTAGCTCCAAGTCATCAGATCAGATGCCACTCGGAGAAGGTTGGTTCTCAGATCAGCTTGCCCATTCTTCCAGCCTGAACGGATAACCGCCTCGCACTCGGGATCTTTTGACCAGAAGCTTTCGAATATGAATGGTTTCCTGGAATTAGAAACGTGCGCATTATGGGTTCAGTTAATGACAATTGGGCAGTGATCCGAGCAGTTGAACGTAAGATGTCTGATATGGTACATTTTGAAGAGGCTCATCCAGTCCATTGAGCCAAAGAATCTGTCAAGACGTTCAGCGATTCGATTTCCATCATATCTGCCTCGGACCCATGTGAAGGGATTACCCGTGAAACCCAGGTCCATCAGCTCTGCCTTAAGGATAGCATCATTAAAATCAGACATAGACGTGGAGGAGCGCATAGCTCCACCTATTTTCTCCTTCTGGAAAAGGATCTCGTTAAAGTCCCCTCTAAACAGAATGGGGCTTGGCAGATCACGACGGAGATTGCAAAGAAGATCCCAAGATTTCCATTTTTCAGTCTGGGAGGCCCAACCATAGAAGCCCACAAAGGTCCATGTGGGATTGTGGGAATCACAAATGGATATAGCCACGTGGCGCTGGGAAAAATACAGGAGCCTCACATCGACATTATCCTTCCAGAGAAGACATAATCCCCCTGAATGACCCTGTCGGGGAACTGGGAAACAACCATGGAAACCGCATTTTAGGGAAAGATTTGTGATGTCCTTGTTATCCAATATGGTTTCGGACAGGAAAACCATATCAGGCCGACTTTGACCGCAATGGCGCTGGAACATGCGAACCGTTCGTGGGTTTCCTAGCCCACGACAGTTCCAGCATAAAGCAATCATTGCTCTAGGCGGAGCTGGGCCTGACCCGCCTCCGCCTTTGTCTCTTGTGGGGTTAATGACGTTCCTGATGCTTTACTCCTTTTGGGAATACTGGTGTGCATATCACTGGACTCGCTTTGTCGTTTCAGGTCTCCTGGTTTGGGATTCCCTGGGCAATCGCCTTTACCACTGTCATGTGCCCTTCTCCATGTTCTACGAGTAACATGTCCTGAAGGTGAGGCTTCAGTCATCCCAGAATCGGCTTGCCGAAGGGCACCAGTTGGGATCCGATTTGGACTCTGCTCAGCTTCAGGCGGATCCAGAGAAACATGTTTCTGCCTCGGCAATTTCTCTGGAGGTTCTTTTGGTTTAGGTAGCGGCCCAGTTGAAGTAAGGAACATTAAATTCGGTGCAGATAGAGCGAAGTTGGATTTTGTGATACCCTGAATCAGGTGACTGTCTTGCCGGGCCCCATCATTGCATCTGACGATAATCTCTTGGGAGGCGTTTCCATTTCCCCTAAGCTCAGCCGGGGGTTCTTTAGGGAAGACAGGTGGTCCCATCCTTATGATAGAAGGTTGTTCAGATTCCGGTCGCCTTAGATGAGCTGCAATGAGACGGTCGCGATCAAATTGTCTCTCCGCCTCAGGGATATATGCCTCTCTGTGTGTTTTGGCCCGGAGCCACGGACCATATTGTAGGGTAATATTGTCGGCGAAATTCTCTGGCTTTGCCCCACACGCTTTCTCCATGTGGCCGATACGTCCGCAAAGGAAGCAGAAGATTGGTAGTTTTTCGAATTCGAACGAGATCCAGGTGTTGGAATCATCAATTTTCAGGAACATACCTCGCATTAAGGGTTCAGACACATCGATCTCAGTCTTTATTCGAACACAGGGGCCCCATGTATTGGGTCCGAGCAATCCCACTCTAGGAAGTGCCCGATCCGGTCTCCAATTTCTTTCATCACATGTGTTGATCTCCCATGGAACGGTATTCCTCTAATTCTTATCCAGAACGGGGATCGGGTAAGTGTGCAATTCTGAATCTCGTCTCCCCCTTTAAATTCCGCCATCAGGATGAGACGATTTTCAAAGGACCAAGGTCGTCCTCTGAGGACTTTATCTTTGTCTTTATC
Organism: Viscum album; assembly: GCA_963277665.1. NCBI lineage: Eukaryota > Viridiplantae > Streptophyta > Magnoliopsida > Santalales > Viscaceae > Viscum > Viscum album. The sequence goes on along the minus strand of OY728161.1, from coordinate 1,625,597,092 downwards.
ACTGAAGAACTCAAAAACAAGGAGTTTGTTCTCAATTTCCCGGATGGCTACTCCAGCTTCCAATTTCCAAAGATTTTGAAGAGTGGTCCTGAGGGCCTTTAGATTAAAAGGTGCCTCGGTCGCCAGTCTTCCGACAACCAATAAAGCCATACGTTTTGTCAAAGTATTGTCTTCGTTTCTACAGGTTGCAAGTGGTTCTTTTTCTTTATCAGTCAAAGTGAGGTTCTTCCATTGGTTCAGCAGCTCCGTCTCCATGTTGAGAGCCACGAAGTCTCCTAGGGAGGGATTGACCTGTCAGAGGTCCCCTATCCAAGGGGTGTCAAGCCCAGAGGGAGTCCCCGACCCAGGGATTCTGGCCCAATCCGCACCAACGCACGCAAGTTCTTCACGACCGAAGCTTCGCAGTCAGGAAGAGCACAATTTTTACCAAGCCACCAGGAATCTACAAAAAGTATCACAGACCGGATTTGAATGGCAATTTACACAGGTCAGGCCCAACCCAACGATTTCTCTTTTCAGGCACAACCCGATAAAAGTCCTCCAATCAGGTGTGGCCCGGAAGCTCCGTGCCACTGTTTCTTTCCGTGCCAGCCCTACACGGCCCGAACCTTCAAGCTGGGGAAGATCGCAGGCCTCGCCAAGACCTGCACGGCCAAAGCAGCGCGTTGGGAGCAATCACACTTCACAACCAGCCCTGCGCGAAGATTTCCTTCGCGCAAAACCCCTCGCGCAAGTCCCCTCGCGTAAGTCCCCTATCCAAGTGGTGCGCTAGGAAACACAGTCAGGTCTCGCGCAGGTCCCCTAGCGCTTCAAGAAAACGTCCAGGCTGCGAGGCGCTCCCACTTGCGTGTCGAAGGATTCTTCTTCACATCCACGTCCTCCGTGCCCCGGGGAACCACCGCACCTTCGGAAATCGGGGAACCCATTGCGAAATGTGCTTCACGATTCACCGCGTTCCAGTGAGAGCTTCGAAACTGCCTTCCCCTTCCCAAATCTGGCACAGATGTAGAACCAAGGGGACGGGAAGAGCTTCTGGGTAGCGTTGAAGACCCATATCAGAAACAGAATCGGTGACGTCGAGGCCGCCGAAGCCGATCGGGCGAGAAAACTCAAACCCTAGGAATCATGAGCCCCTGTCACTGGAACCGAAGACGATGAGGAAGAAAAAACAGAAACTGAATCGGTGGAGATGTCGCCGCCGAAGCCGATCAGGCGAGGAAACTCGAACCCTAGGAATCCCTAGGAGGATAAACTCTCAAGCGGGGGAGACTCCATTACAATGTAACTAATTACCCATGTTTATTTGATCAATGAGAAATAATATATATTGAACATTATTATCATAAATTATATTTGTTTTGATTCTCAAGCTTAGTGAATTTTAAGAAAAATACTAATATTAATATTATTGAATGGTATTATACATGAGTTATGAAACATAATAAGGGTGCATGAACAATTATTGTTTTCTAACCATAGAGGTATATAAACCCTATTTTTTTTATGATTCCAATTTCATTAGTTTTTTATAACAAGATCTGGACATAATTATCTCGAATCCCAAGAGATGTCCCTCTCCCAAAAAACTCTCAAAAAAGAGGGTGACCCCCCTCCACCACTACTCTGAAGTGTAGAGAGATTGAATAGAACTATTTTGACCATATTCATGGGGTGATTGATGGTGATCAATTAAAGAATCAAGATCCATCTAGCGAGCACTTGAAGATTCCAATGGATATTTCTAGATGTTCATGGAACAATTGTAGATCACCATTGTAGTGGATCTACCCTTGATTTTTCAAAACGAACTATGGTACATTGTAGGGACATTTTAATATCCTTAAATTATGAAATAATTCATTATAAGGAAATTATTTAATTTTTTAAATTAATTATATATAATATTTGCTGATCATATGTATTCTTTGTAGCATTCAATCATCATTTATTCATTAATTAAATTTCATTGATCGCATCATTTATCGTCTAGTAAATCACATATTAATAATTGATAATGAAAACAATACAAGTTTTACATGAACCGTTGATCAATTCCATAATGCATGAATCTTAAAAGTGGTATCAAAATAGTTACATATTTATTTATAATTATTTAGATATTGTTGATTGATTTACACATTAATCATTAGTTTTAACTTCTAATTTAATAATTATTTAACATTAATCAAGAGATCTTATCTTATTATAATTTGTCAAAAAATTAATCAAATCCATTAATAGTATGAATGAAATACATTAGAAGAAATCATATGTATGTTCCATGTATTCTTTATGAATAGATGAAGAGTAAATCCTATATATCCCATTGGTACACATTTTCCGCCCACACTCAATGTAACAAGAATTAATTATAAATTAATTTGAGGCATGAATAAGAATTAAAAATAGTGTGTATTTAAATATACCACGTGTTGATCAGGCCAACCTATCTCATGGTAGGATGGAATACACACTGTTTAACATTCACACATGATGTGTATTATATTATTCATAGATGGGTTGTATATTTATATGAATGGCATACATGACTAGTGACCATGTAACTTGGAGACCACACACCATGATACCAATATACATGTCGTGTACTCCATTATTTTCCAACAAATAGTTACATGTCGAGTCGCTAGGTGTGTTCCATGGATAAACGATGAAAAAAATACACACCATGTAGCTGGACTATATACACCATGTATATTATCAAATTACAAAAAATTGAAATTAGTATATTATACTGCTTAAACATTATCAACATGTTTTCTGTGTGGCCATTAATTTGATAGTACACACCATATAATGAAATATATATATATATATATCATGTTTCTAATTAATTTCTATGTAACGTTCAAAACTAAAAATAATTTATAAGTTCTAATATAGTTATTACACTACATGTATTGAAACATAACACGCTACGTAAATACCATGTGTTACGTGTGGTCATTATGTTTATAGTGAATGATATAAAATTATATGATAATACATGTATTCCACATGACACATGTGTAAATTGTATATGAATATAATGCACATTTGGTAGTTTGAATGAGTAATCACTAGGTTTCCTCCGAGAAACATTTTTTAACATAGTTAATTTTGAATAAATTTATTTAAATTTTTTAAAATTATTAAGGATGGTAATCTTGAGAAAAAATTGGATGGGAATTAAGATAAAATAATTGATTAATTAAAGATTAAAATTAATTTATTTGAGAACAATTCATATTAAATAACAATGATTCGAATAGAATGATATTTTATTAAATCCATAATTCATTACATGTATGTGTATATTCATGATAATTTACCATACTTTTTGGTTGGTTTTTTCCTTTTCATTTATTATGAAATTAAATTAAATTCTGCATGTAATCCCTCCTCTCAATATGTATAGAAATATGATCCCATGGTTAATTTTATATAAACTCAAAAATTAATCCTTTGTTTACACTCACCTACATGTGCGTAAAAACTTATGCAATTGATGGAGATCCCAAACTAGTGGGGGTGGTTCAATTTTTGAGCTGAGATGAAACATATCCAAGAGTTACTTGGGTCGATAGGTTGAAAGCAGAAACATCTACCATAAAATGGTTAAAGGTATTTCCTGCTAGGTCAATGGTCATGTTACCATCCACTAGTTATACTAACCATTTGTAAAATACCATGATCATAATAATTTATTATTTTAAAAATGTCCTGAGGAAAGGTTATTTCATTATGATTTTTTTTTTCATGTTCACATGAATTAATGAATTGATGATCAATCTAGATAGAATAAAAAAATGATTATACATAAATTTTATCTAAGAAGTGGTTAATCACTTATGTAAATCCAATTAATATTAATAAGCATGTAATAAAGTTAAATTGGTCAATTAAAACAAAAAAATATAAAATCCATCAATTATATATATATATATATATATAAATTCAGTATAACCTTCCACTACCTAATTTAAAATTAAAACATAGTTCCAATTTTATGACCAGGAAATGTTGGGGTTCATTTAATTTTTAGTGCATTCCAAATTAATGTTTTAGGTTGGCTTAACTTAGTTCACATCATGGTTTGACTACCAAAGTAGGACTTGGTTTCACAATGAGGAAAATGAAGATTAAATCTAATTTAAGGATTATAGGATTGGGGAGTCCACTCAATATATCTAGGAACTATGAGTTAATGTAGTTGAAATTTGGTATGCCTACTAAAACCCTTAAAATTTCTTGACTATCCAATTTCTAGGTAATGAGAGGTGGAATATAGATCATTTCCACTACAATGTCCATGAAACAAGATTTTCCAACTATAATGGTGTGGGATACAGAGTTTCAATTAAATAATTTGAGATTAATAAATATAATTATTATCGATTTAACTACTTTTTACCATATAAGGTATTAAAATAATACTCATATTATTAATAAAAGAATAAGTAAACAAGAATAAAAACCTATCACTATGATACTTATATGATATGTATGACCTTCTCACCAATTAAATTTTTTAAGAGTTGTAAAGAAGCATATATGTTATCCTATTCCAAGAAAGAAAATTGTATGTACCGGAAGAACCAATAGCATAAGTTCTTGGTAAAGAGTCTAGTGAGGAGGAGTTGTCTCTATATGTGAAAATTTTTAATGATTCCAAAGATATCCAATGTTTCATGTTGTCATCCATGAAAAATATGCTTATAAAGTAACATGGGAACATGGATGCATATTTCATGATATCTCACCATTTGGATTTCTATAAATATAAAGTGATTCAGGATATATATAAGATATAACATGATTTATTTATAACCAATGTTGGAGAGTTGGAACCATATAGGCCTCATATAGTCATGAGTATTAGCTACATTGAATTCTCATAGATCTTATAGATTAAAATTTCAAATGAGTTGTGTATAGATCTCATACATTATTCACTTACCAAGTCCTTATCTACTTTTATTATTAATTATGACAAAAGAAACAATAAAATAACCTTTCATAACTACTTATTATAATTCTTTATGTGTATAAGGATATGGTGTGTGGCAAATATGTGGTCCTTATTGTTAATAACAAACATGAAGAATAAGTAAATGGGGCCCTAGATTTATAAAAAGTATAAATATCCCAATAACTATCCTTCCAAGAATAGGATGATCTAGAGGAAATGAAATGGGAGTGGTATGTTTTTCATCTCGTAATCATCTCAAATGGAAAAAGAACTACATCTGAAAGCATGGGGAGGCTATAGGTGCATTCATTATCTATTGTAATATTTTAATATATAAATATTTTTTACTGGATATTAGTGATCACATCTATATCCAAATACACGAACCAGGTATATTCAAATTTATTTTCAGAGGAGTGGTGGATTTTCACCCTTTCAATGGTGTTAGGATTGGTATCATAGCCATTGGATGATACCATATTTATTTTCCAATATAAATTATATTGGTTTTAAAAGAATGTCATTATACACCAATTATTACTAAGAACATAATTTCTTTATCATTCCTTTATATAGATGGTTTTGTTTTCATTTATGGAAATAATGTTTTGTTTCTTTTAAAAATACAGTATATGTTAGGGTATGAAACATTTAAATGGAAGCATTTATGTATTAAATTATTAAATAAGTATTGGAAATTTATAAAAAAATCATGTTTCCATGACTCATATAACACCAAGATATGGGTTCACCATCTTGTTCATGTAAATAAGAAGAATTTGACAAAGCTCTTTCAAGTTGGTTATTTCACATCTTTTAAGCTAAAACTACATTAAATATTTCTTGCCCATTCACAAGTAAAAATGAACAAACCACCATTTGGTGGATAGGGTGAAACAGATATAATGATTATTGGATTTTTACACCTTGAAGTGTGTGGAATATTTTAAGTGTATGTTATGTGTGGGTATTATTACTTCATGATATTTCATGATTACTTTAGGAGATGTGTATATGTATACATGATGAAGTATAAATATTATTACTTTAAGAAATTCAATGTATTAATGAATAAATAAGAGAATAAACTTGTAAATAAGATAAAAAAGCTTCGATCAGATAAAGATGATAGATATATTAACCAAAATTTTATCAACATTCTAAGGGAGTTTGGGATTTTGTCATAACTCACTCCATCTTACACACCACAATTCCATGGTGTTACTGAAAGTAGAAATTGTACCTATATAGACACGGTATGGTCTATTAAAACTGATATATATATTCCGTTATCTTATTGGGTATATTTAATAAAAATTAAGTCATACATACTAATCATATTACCAAAAAAACATAAAATGAAATTCCTTTTGAGTTATGGAGTGGATAGAAACCCATTTTATCACATTCACTTGAATGGGGTTGTGAATAATTTCTTAAGGCCTTATCAGGAAAAATCTATAACCACGAGGAAAACATTAAATATTTATTGGGTATACTGAGAAAGAAATGGGATATCACTTATACAACCTCTTAGATAAGAAAGTGACTATCTCCAGAGATGTTTCATTCTTGATAGAGAGCAAATCCTCAAGAATGATAGTAATATAATGATTTATTTTGGTGATGTTGATACTCAAGATACACAAGAGTTAGTACAATAACATATTCCAAAATTCCCCAATAAATAAGTTGTTCATAAAATACTCGTAATGTATAAGAGAACTACAGAGGTAATAGAACCACAGAGATACAATTTTTAGGTTACTGAAGATGGTGACTCATTATGTGTTGATAATAATGAATCTCTCTCTTACCAAGAGGTATTAGAGATTTTTGATGCTGCAATATGGTATGATTACATTAATTGTAAAATATTTTCAATGTATCATAACCGTTTTTTGTTCTATCCAATCCTCCATTTGATGTAAAATATATTGAGTGAAAATAGGCATTCAAGAGAAACTTGTGCATGGAAGGTAATATAAGTACCTAAAAATAAAGGATAGTTACTAAATGGTTTAAAAAAATCAATGAAATTAATTTCATGAATCCTTTTCTCTAGTTTCCATGTTTAAATCCATCATTATTCTACTTGTTTTAGAAACTTACCAAGACTATGAAATTTTTTAAATGGATGTCAAAATAAATTTCCTTACATAGAACATTCAAGAAGATGTCTACATGACATAGCCAACAGGGTTTGTGAGTCCAGGTGATGCCAAAAAAAAAGACAGTTGTAAATATCCATTACTGGATATGAGAAATCATCCATGTCATAGAACATTATATTGGATAAACCTATAAAAGATTTTGGTTCCATGTAAAATAAATGTGTGACATGTGTATATAAACATTTTATTTAGAATTTGATCATTATCCTAGTCGTCTATATTGATTTAATATTACTTATTGGAAAAAATATACCAGTATTATAGTCTGTTAAAAATAGGTTAAATAATTTTTTATCTATAAAGGATTTTGGTGAAGTAGCCTATATTCTTGAGACCAATATTAGATAGATACAAGATGTTACATTAACTATGTCATGGTACATAAATTGACCATTTACTACATAGATTTAGTATAATGAAATCCAAGAGTGGATTGGTTCTAATGTCACATGGTATACATATTTCTATGAAAATGTTCCCCAGACACAATTGGACAAAGAGAGAATGTGTAAGATCTCATATTCTTTAGTGATGGGATCAATCGTATATTCCATGTTATGTACAAAACATGATTTTTCATATGCATCAAAAATGGCATGGAGATATCAAGATGACCTAGCTGAACAAAATTTTTTAACTATTAAATATATCCTTATGTATAATCGAAAAACTAAGGATATGTTATTATTATATAGAGAAGATGAGGAGTTACTCCTTACAGGTTATAATGATACTAGTTTTAAAATAGATATGAATGATCTGAAGACACCATTAAGATATGTTTTATGTCTCAATTGAGATGTTGTGAACCAAAAGAATTCACAGAATCCATCTTTCGTTGATTCCATAGTGATGTATGAATATATAGTGGAATATTATTCTTCCAAAGAATGCATTTGGATATGAAACATTTTCCATATGCTTGATGTGGTAGCTAGTTGGAAGGACACTATCACATTATATTATGATAACGTTATAGGGGTTCCTATTTCCATAGATGTAATGTTAAACAAATGTAAAAAATAATATAATTTAAAAGTATCACTTCTTGAGGTTTTTTGTAGAGTAGTGAAGTTGTAGTAGGCTATGTATCTAAAGAATAAAATGTGGTGGACCCCATGACTAAATTCATATCTTAGAAAAATCAGGAGTATCATGTTAGAGATAATGTAAAAAATATTGTTAAGATTTTCCCTTAGTAAAATTGGGAGACTTTTGGAGTTGGTTCCATAGAAACAACCTTAATATGAATTATTATAACATGTATTTGTTATTTTTAACAATAATAAGAACATTAAAATAACATGATTTTTCTTCAGTGTGACATTAGAGTGCTAATTTCGTAATAATACTTCCCAAAAATGAAGAGAACCCAGATTCTCTACAATAGTATTTCTATATATATGTTGTGTAGTTAGATAAAATAATTTAGGGGATGAAAAATATATAGGTTGTCATGAGTAGGATTTATAGGACTTTTATGCAACTTATCGTGGCGTATTCCCTTCTAAATATCTAATATAGTAAATTATAATAATGGGACCCACCAATAAGAAATCCACATTTATTTTTGTAATTGGATGTTCCTATATGTGGACTTGTGTATAAGACCATAGAAATTAATATTAATGTTATGAGTTGTTTTATTTGATATATTGTTGAAAACCACAATGATATATATCTGCAAAGAAGTAGGATATATTGGTGCATCATAATTATGTTTTAATTAAGGAATAATGTGAGAATGTATTTTACCTTTATTTTAATTGTCATATTCTGATATCATAGACACTTTTATGGAAATTATAAAGCCTAGCTAAATCCATGGGCATGGTGTCCATTAGGAAATTTCAATTTCGGAAAATTAAAAGATAGAGATATCGAGTACACAGGTTGATGGCACCAACATATAGATTTCTTGATTATATATTTTAAATTATTGGGATTATGTTACACAGTAAGCATTTCTATGTGGGTTTATTTCATTTTTCCATTAAATTCATTTTCTATGGGTTACTTTTCATTTCTCTAGATTCTAACCACGGTCTTTAGGATATTTTTTCTAATTTCACTGAGAAATATGTAGAGATGGGAAGATATGAAGTGTATCTAGTACCTTGGTTGAATAATAATAATATTTATTATTTAAAAGTATTAATAAATATTATTCTCACATATGGTTTAATAATTATTCTTTTTTTCTTGGTCACAAATATTTTTTTCACTAGTTATTCAAGAGAATTATTTGTGAAAATATTACTTAATAAATATTTATTTTCTATTTAGTTAATATGATATTATTTATTTTCTGGATAATAATTTTGTGTTATTTATTTAATAAATAAACAGTTCTTATTCAAGGTCTAATAAATATTTCGGAGGAATTGTTGACCATGATTAATTATTTGTTGTGAAATAATATATATTTAAAATTATTTGAATAAATAATATTTAATTTAATTTGTGATTTTATCACATATCAATAAATATTAATATTTTTATCATTGACACTAGGTTCTTCAGGAATTCAGAAAAATAATAATGGTGCATGCATGAATATTATTTTATAATCCATGAAATATATCAAACCAATTATATTAATTTCTTGAGATGTTATAAATTTAATTTGTTTTGAATGATGAGATCTGGAGATAATAATCTCAAGTATCTCAAGATATATTTATCTAATAACACTCTAATGAATGTAGGGTGATCCTTCTCTAACACCACTCTTAATTCTAGAGAGAAGAAATAGAACACATCCTTGAAGAGATCCATGGGAAAATAAAAGGTGAACGGCACAAGGCTTATGATCTACTACACAAGCACCTGGAGATTCCTATAGTGATGTTTTGATGTTCATGGAAGACATGTGGATCCATTGTAAAAGATATAAACTCTTGAATCTGAAAACAAAATCGTAGTATAATGTATATATATTATTTTATCCATCAAAAAGTAAAAAATTAATTATTGGGAAATTGTTTAATTTTAAAAATTAATTTTAAATAATATGTGAGGCACCAATTTCTTTATTATCGCATTCAATCATCTATTATTATTTTACTAAGTTGATGATAGTATTTATCATCATATAAATCTCATATTAACAATGAATTATGACAAAAATATAAATGTTGGAAATTCCCCATCTGGCGGTTCAGATGCTCCTAAAACCTGGAGACAACATTTATCTAGATAGTAGAAATAGTTGTCAGATTGTCTATTTTAATGAGCATCCATCTAAGAATGTGTTATACTTTATGGTAATGATGATTTTTGAATATTTTATCAATTTATCTCTATATGTTTCAACTCTATTTTCAAGGGATGATGAATCTAATGATGATGAGGATGACCTTACATCCATTAAAGAAATATCTATATATATAACAGGATGATATAAAATATGTTATTAGTTATAGAAAGATTAATATAAATCTTATGATAATATTTCAAGGCTTACAAGTGAGTTAGTTATCATCAATGAAGTGTTTTTGAGATAACAGTCTAAGATTATAGAGTATAGGAATGGAATTTTGAGATTATAATTAGATTATAATGGAAGTTCTATATCAAAAAAATATGAAAAGATAATTTTGTAATAAATAAATAAAAACATTAATAATAGTCAATTTAATCTACTTTACAAATAATAAAGACTGAAGGGGAAATATGTTGAACTTGGATGAAAATCCCATTGAAGGTATCACTATTAGAAGAATTTTTTTAATCCCAATTTCTGATTCATTTTTAGGTGATATATCAATGGGGTTGACATTGTAATAATTAAATGTTCAATGAATGGAGTTCAGTCCTTAAAAATCCCACAAGATTATATATCCAAGGAACTTGAGACTATGAAATAAATTAATGCTCAAAATATTTTGGAAATGAATTTATTATTTTTGAGAAGCCTTATATTGAAGCCACTTTGGATTTCCTAATATTAATTTTTAGTTGAGGAAAGCCTAACATTTACCAAAATCTTGAATACAATATATGTTATTTCGAAATAGTATACTCTCTAGTTTTTATGTTTTTATTATAATTATTTTCCTCTTATATTTGTTGCAGTTACTTTTATGATTTTCTATGTTACTCTTATATAATAATAATTTATCAAATTTTACAATCTAATGATTAAAAATATTACATTGAAATCATTATTATCTCATCTTATATAATATTTTTATTTCCAATATTAATTTTTTTATGTATTAAAATTTATACTTCAAACTTGAAATCATTAATCTTTTTGGAGCTAGGTATTATTTAACTTTCATGTGATGCATTTTTATCTACCCTAAGATGAAATATAAGATAGGTATGTGACTAAAGAAAAACTTCCAAAAACATAATCTTTAAAAGAATATAAATCCACCATATTAAAATAAAGTTCTAGAAGGTTGGACTCTCTTTTTTCATATCTTCTGATACTTTTGATGAAATAAAATTTTAATTTTAATTCCATACTTTGATATATGTTGGTACATTTATCTTTTAATTTAAAAGTTTACATTATTGAATAGTAACCAAAAATGTTTTTAAGGAATTTTAGATTTGAAATTAATATCAATTTTTTTTTATTAGAAAAATATGATAGATTTATTAATTAAATTTTACAAAATAATATTAAAATTATATGATTTTTTAATTGATGTATTTGATGAATGAAACTTTTGAACCTACATTACTTTTTTATAATTCCCTTAAAATGATAGTATATATTTTGTTTCGAATTTATTTTTTTAAAAAGGGAAATATTAGAAAGAAATTAGTAATGAATATTCCATATCTGATCAATAATTAAAGACCACTTAGTGAGATTTATATCCTATGGAAAGGAACGAAAAGTTAAATGGATAACTCTATTTCTATTTTATTTAAGACATTATATGTTGCTTAATGTTTTATCTCTTTAAAAGGATTTTAAAAAATTAAAAGCGCAGAGATATTATGGAACAATGATAATTATTTTATTTTTTTTGAGGTAAGAAGTCATTTTTTACTAATTTTCTTTAAAATTGAGTTTAAAGTTGGTGAAATGTATGTCTTAGGGATGATTAAATCAAAAATAGTATTTAAAAAATATTATAGGGTGTATGCATTTTATATTTAATTATAACATAAAATTTTTCATTTGAGTATTGAGATTGTCATAAATGGAGATATTTTTTAATCATTTAACAAATTTTTTATCCTCGGATTTAGGATTCACAATTCACTCATGTTGAACAAGATTTAACTTGAATTTTTTTCATTTGAGTTTTTTATTTAAAGATTATAACATCTTTTTGTAAATTACTATGAATAAAAAATTTATCTAAATAATGAAACATATTCAAGAATGATTATATTCATTATAAAATTGAGATAAAATCACCATAATATTACGTACCTTATGATGTTATTTCAATTGAAACTAAAAAACATAGAACGTGACCATTTACATTTTTTACATCATCCTCACTAAATTAGACTGAGGATTTATCGAACAAGAGATAGAGATATAAAAAGATATATTCTAAATATATTAAAATCATTTTTAATTCAGTATTATATCATTTCCTAGATAACATAAAATTGAATTTTGTTTTCAATTTTTGATAAGTGATACTATTCAGTGAGGGTTATTTGTAAATATCATAGTTTTTTATATATAATTTCTCATTGTCCAATATTTTTGATCAACAACAATTCCGATAATGAATTCAATATTTTTTATCAATATTATTGAAGTGTTTACATGGATAACTGTAAAACCATTTATTCTGATAATATCTAGGGTGGTTGGACTTAAATTTTATTGATGATATCAAAGAGGTGATCTAGGATAGACATACCTATCACTGATGTTTTAATCAAAGAATTTCAGGGTATATAAATTTTTTATGCTCACTGGCCTAGTAAAAAATTTATTTTTCAAACTATTGGATACATTGAACATAGTATATTAATAAAACATTCACATTGGTTTTAAAGTGAATAATTTCTAATACTACATGTGTTTGGAAATATTTTATCCTCTAATAATTATTTTAATTTTCATCCAAAACTCTATTTTTATATTTTCATTGAACTTTTTAACTTATGGATGGTCTACTTGTTTATATTTTCAATAAGATTTAAATATTTTTGTAACCTATCATCCATTGTGCCTATATTGTTTTAAACATTATTAATTTTATATACCCTAGTTGATCAGAATTTAATAATGGTATCTTACATGGATTTTTTATTTTAACATTAATGGTTAAAATTACACTTTCAATGTTAATCATTCAATCTGATTAACAAACATTATAAATATTATGTTATTTTAACATCAATCACTATGATGTTTCTAAAGGTAGCATTGTGATATATTTAAAACACACTATACGATATCCCTAATTAAGGAATATGATATACCTTAGTTCTTTATATATCATTCATAATAAATCATAGATATAAAACATTATGATGTCATCATGAAATCAAATATTAATAGGATTTTGGGAATATTTCAATTATATGGAATCATTACTCTCAACATAGAATTTCATATCCATGGTCATGTTATTATTGGAGTGAAATTAGAAGAATGATGAGATTCAATGTCTTGTTTATTATGAATTGATGTTGTCGTCCATTTATGTGTCTTTTAGGGTGGACAATTACACATGGCCTAGATGGGTGAGAAATATATAGAAATTATATAGAATGTATATATGTTAATTCCTATCAGACATAGATGTGTATATATTATAAGGCTACATAAAGTACAAATTGATTCAACTATTGATTAACTTAATGCATATGATATATATAGTCACTTTATAATTGGTATAACAGAACAATATATAGTTAGGGTCAGATTGTATTAGGAATATTACATTTTTTGGTACTAACATAACTCTATTATATACCTCAATTTCCATTGGATATTCCTCTATAACATAGTTTTTTACATTATTTTATCAAAATGTTTTATTTCATGATTGATATTAATTTTAATTACACTCAATTTGAAGTATGAGGGGTTAGAGCATTTTATAAGCATCTTTGATCCACAAAAGAAGAATTTTTTATCCATGAAGTATTAATAGATATATAGTGGCCCACAAAGATTCTATTTTTTTATACATATAATAGTTCATATAATGAGCATTTATAGATATTTTCTGATTCATATACCCCGACTAAGAAAATTGAGGGTGTTGATATGCCTATTAATCCCACTAATAATATCCTCAACTACTTCCAACACCTACATGATGACAGAAACAAGTATTAGAATAAGGATAGGGATAAATATACCCAAGAGAGGATTTTTTTCTCACCATAAATAGTGTATCCCATATAGTATATAGAGGATCTTGCATCACAGGAAACTACTCATGTAGCTGATATACTTCTGACACATCAAGTATTTCATGTGTCTGACATTCCTAGATTTAACGAGGGGTGGTACCCATCTATTTTATCACTATACCGATAGTACATGATATAGATTAATTTTTTTTGGAAATTATTGATTCTTATGTCCTTTAAATTATCTCTATGGGTTCCCACTAAGAACCCATTTTTGTTAATATATAGCCCCAAATATAATTTTTTGGGTCACTTTATACAGTACATTATGCATTCATTAAGTCAACACTAAAATGAGTCAACACCATTGTACTACAATAAGGCACTAGGAGTAGCACAATTTTATATGAAAGTTAAATGTTACATAGCTATATGGACCCCCTATCTATGAAGATGAAAATGAATGATAATGTCTATGATCTTATAGTTAGGACACTATAGAACCCTAAACATTAGAACAAAATAGGTTGTGAGCTTCATACACCAGAAGATGGAACAGAGAGAAGATAACGATGATATTTTCTATTGTAAAATATTTTATATATTAAATCAATTAATTAAAAATGTTATTAATTTTTTATATGCTATGTTTTTAAACATCATTTCAAAATAAATTAACTATTATTACTAAAATTATTTGGTAAGTAAATTGTTTACGCTTAGAAAATTTTTATAAACATTGACACATAAATTTAATTTTTTTTAATAAATTAAAATCAAACAAAATATACTTAATATAATAATGAAAGTAAATGAATATAATAGCACTTTTGAAACCTATTTTCATCAATAATATTAACCATGACCTGAAAAATAAAAAATTGATTATCCTCATTCATTCAATTAAAAGGTAATGGATCTGAACCAGCCTAGAAATTTTATTGTATATATCATGATAATTTTTAAATAACAAGACTACCAATGATGTTTCTAATATTTGTGATTCTCACATGAATAGAACCAAAAATACCAATATATTAAAATAATTTTTTACCTTACACAAAGTGTTAATGAAATAATAATGGTCAGGACTAGAATAATCCAATGTTTTTAATCTACCTGAGACATACTGATCATAATCGAATTCCTTACAAAAAATTGTTTCGGGGGTTGAACCGGGTTTAATACTGGTTTCAGAAAATAGGTATTAAATTGATATATCATCAAAAGATAAATAAACCAATTGAACCTATTTAATCATGAACCCCTTAGAGTGAAACTATACATCAATATATAGGACCAATCAAGAGGTCAAGAGATTGGGGATTCATGAATCATTGAAATAATTATGATATAATATAAATAAATAAATAAAAATTATGATTACATATCTTTTGAAATAATATTTCCCAAATTAGGGTGAATTTTGGAAAAAGGGTAGGCACATTCACAAACAATTCCCTAATTGAATTTTTTTTTGAAAACAATGTGTTCTTAGAATAAAAATTATATGAATTCTTTTTTAAAAGAATTATTTCATGGAAATAAAATTATTTGAAAACATTCAAAAGGGCTTTCTTTCTAACCCAATACACTATTTTGGAAATTAAAATAAGCATCATCCCACTTAGTAATTTTTATTATTTTTTAAAAAAACTAATTATATATATATATATTAAAATAGGTGTTTGAAAAAATTTCTTCTTCATTACATTCATTAATTTAATCAAACACACCCTTTAAAATTCCAAATATGATTCTGTTTTATAAATCAATTCTGCTTCCCATCCTTTATATATTTTCCATGTGCTATTCAAGTTAATCTATTCTAGAGAATTTCAATAACAATATATTATTATTAACCACAAAATAAAAAACTGATAATGTAATTAATCGTAATTAACAATGAAAATTACAATAATAAATAATTTATACAATAAAAATACAATTGATATTTTAGGGGATTTTCAAAGTGGTTAAGTCAACCATTAATTTTGTATATGATTAGGTTTGAAACCATATAATTCCTTATTAGATGGATTTACAATCCATTTATAGATGAAAAACAGTCATTAATACAAGTAATAATGAATGAAATGATGAAGATAAGAGTATAAACCCAAGTAGATGATAGTGAAATGCAGAATACATGCAATGTTACTTTGGGTAAAGAATATGGGGCCTTAAAGACATTAAATTATAAGGGCTTAGCTAGGGAGCAGGTCAACCCATGGATATGCCATGGAATATCCTTCCCATAAAAGAGTTGTGTTTGTTGTTTTATTTTCTTATAACCTCTAAGATAATAATATATTATTCGACAATATTATTATTGATTTTTAATATAACTTATTTATTACCTATTTTAATAATTACTTATTACTTATTATTAAAAAAAATATTTACAATAATTGATAATATAATAATTAATAATAATAATTATTTTTTTTTATTTGTAAATACCTCAATTTTCCTTCTACAACAAATATTACATTTCGTATCTTTCTCAACAAACATCATAGAAACAAAAAAATATTGATCATTATATGGTATTCGTAGAATTAGTTAGTACAAATAATGATCACAGAATGATGAAACACACACACACACACATAGATATATATTTAAGAACCAAAAGAAAATGATCTTCACATTATATATGGAAAAATTTTGTGTATTTATGCCTCTTATATCTATATTTCATTAATATATTTTATATAATAAAGTAATATTTTTTTATTTAATTATTTAATTCATACCAAATGTTAATTTTTTTTTAAATATATGATACAAATAGAAAACTATTGAAGGAAAAAATATTGGAATGAAGATGAAATTATTGATAAAAACTATGTTACGGTATGAGTGACATGGAATGGATGAATTTCAAGACTTGAAATTGAGGAATCATTGTGAAACGAGGCTGGAAACATTAAAAAATGAAAATTCACATTACGAATAACCTATTCATGAATCTCCTAAAAAATGATTGATGATATGAGAAGTATATGAAAAATATTATCTTGTGGTTAAGCCATGAAAATTCATGGTGTGACCCCTCATGTCACACCATAAAAATTGGGGGGAAGACCCTGCATATTCTACTTTTTTGTCAAAATATTATCGGGCCCCACACTTAATTACTCGTAACTCCCAGAGATCACCTGTCTTGATGAGGAATACGATTTTATGAAATATGGGGATCATTTATATATTTAAAATAATATCATTGGAATATATTTATGATTGGAGAAATGACCATAAATTAAGGGTGAGGTGATACTCTCAACAAAGTACTCCAATGGATCTACTCCACCAAATGTTTTTAGTATTTAATTTTTATTCTCCATATCAAGGATAACATGAGGTAGATATTTTATTTTCATAGAATGTATATAAATTGAAGGAGAATTGTGATAAATAAATGGTTTTTTCATGTTTTAATTTTAATTTTGTTTTTATTTTTTCATCAATTATTTTAAATTTTTTGTTTTTATTTCACTATGGAAGACCATTATATAATGTGATGAGAGAAAAATAATATGTTAAAATAATGAAATAAATAGAAATATTGTTTCACTATGGCCATTGGTTTGATTGAATTCCATGTTTAAAAATGCTTTCAGGTTACCTATTTTATAAACTAAATGATATACCCTGAACATTGAGAAAAGGTATGATTTGTGAGAGATTCGATAATTACCATATCCATTAGAATTATTAAAATATAATTTTGATGGAAAATAAGGGCTATTTTTTGTATTCTAATTAATTAATTACATGGACCTGGATCTTTCATATAATGAGAATCATTTTTTTATCTTCTACCGCATTCATAAAAATACATGCTTGATTTCATATAATTTAAATTCACCAAATGATAAATAATTAATATCTATTTTATTAATTTTATTTAATTCTCTAAATTATCTCTATGGGGTCAACATTGGAATTAAAATACAATATACTAACTTAATTAAAGAATCAGTGAATTTTTGTTCACGTTTATGATTTTTATAATTTTTTCTCCCAATGGGAATTAACAACATTCATTGGGATATAATTTTTTTATTTTTTAGTTTTAGTTGCAGAAATTATATTTAATTTATTATTTTATAAAATGTATTTTCTCGTCCATTTTTGTTTCTATATTTAAAATTATATTTTTCTTTTGTTTTTTTATTTTCATTGCACTCTCATATTTATTGTTTTTATTAAACAGATATAATGTATCTTGAGTACATAATACCAATTCTCTGTCCGTTGAGATATCTAACATAAAAGGTTGATAATATAAAAAAGATGAATTGTCAAGTAAAAAATAGCCTGCAATCATACCTGAGAAAATAAGAGGAGACACTCTATGACATGGAATATAACATTGAAGAGCACATCATGAATATGAGATATTGGATAGTGAATTTGTGTTATGTTTTTATGAATATTTAATATCAATAAGCAACACCCTCATATATATAGGTATGGAGGAAAAGAAGATTAAAAACCTCAATTAGAGATTTTTTTAAAAAATATTCCTTGAAAATATGGGATCGTAGCATGAGGTAGAAATGGATAATAAAAATGAAACATTTTTTAAATAATTTCTCAATGATCTAAGTGTATCATATTAATTATAAGAATAATTTTTTTTATATATGCAAACAATTTATAAGATGGAAAAAAAGAAGTCGAATATTAAAAATCGGGGGAACTCGTTGTAGAGCCTGATGTGGTCATTTCAAACATTAAACACCTACTTCTATCAATTAAAAAATAGTCCCATTTATGGATATATTTTTAATTATTTCTACATTCATTCTATGTACCCAGACTTTGGTCACCTCCTCTGCATTTCCCATCTATCCCAATGAGAAAGAAATGAGTGGAGATAGATGGGATCCAAAGTTAGTATTTGGGAAACACAACATGGTCCAAATTTATAGAACCATGTGAAAATAAAATATTAATATTAAAACAATTAAAAAAATATTAATAATAATATAATTCTATTTAATATGGGAGTTTGAGTTTAAATTTTAATATTTTCTTCTATACCCCTATATTTCGGTTAAAAAATGTAATTAATTCAAAATAATTTCCACACACTTAAATTTTATATTGTATTCACTAATTGAGGATAA
Organism: Viscum album; assembly: GCA_963277665.1. Taxonomy (NCBI): domain Eukaryota; kingdom Viridiplantae; phylum Streptophyta; class Magnoliopsida; order Santalales; family Viscaceae; genus Viscum; species Viscum album. The sequence continues at coordinate 1,625,577,512 of OY728161.1, read as the reverse complement.
AATTGATACTAAAGAAAATAATCAGAATTTTTTTGTATATATTTGTTGTAAAATTGAATGAGAAAATTGGGGGAATAATTTAGTAAACATAAATATGAAGATTTTAATTTGACATATCATGATTTGGTATACTGATTAATTGTTTAAATAATTGGTTTTCTACGTTTTTCCTACTCCATGAATATAAAAAAAATTAATTAATTTTATTTTTATTATAAATTTACAAGTGTAATTTTATTAACCGCATAATCATATTTCTGAGAAATTTTCTAATTTAATATTTCCCAATAATTTCTTGGAAAATTTTCTTGAGTGAATCATGGAAACAGATTACTCTAGATTTTTATAAATCTAGTTGAATCTGTAATTGTAAAAATTCATATTTAAATAGCTGACATACATTTTTAACCCTTATATAGATACTACCCATACATTAGTTCTCTATAAGAACAGAGAATCCATTAATATACTATTTAGTGAAGTTCCACATAAAAACTAAATGTTAACATTTTCTACCCTGTCTATATATTTTATATGATTAGGAAAAATTATTTTTGGGGAAGATGTTACATGGTAGAAAGGATGAATATATTGATATGGATTAGTGTGGGTGATTTTCATGGGATATTGGGAAGGTACATGATTTTTCATTTATTATAATTTACCACACACCCTTGTGTTAAAAAAAATGGGTTCTATTGTGGAGGGAAAAATCACCATTTACATGAACAATTCTTTTTATCATTTGGGTTTGTATAGGGGATGTGAATCTTTTCCAAATTCATATTCAAAAAATATCAAAAAAAGATAAGAAACAATAAATGTAAAAAAATGAAAATGGTTAATTTTTTCATTATACTTCATTAATTTATAATCTTACATTTAGTTATATGGAATGGGTAAAATCATTTGAAACAATATTTTTTCTAGATCTGATATTTTTAATCATGAAATGTAATTTTGGGATTAAACTCCTTTTTATATTAAATTATTTTTCATCATTTACCTACCTTCCCTAAAGACTCAGAATCATTTCATCCTAATGATGAATCCATCAAAATTATTTTTAAATTTGAATTTATAGGGTGTAGAAAGTATATGCATTACAAGACAATGTTAAGGAGCATGATTTGAGGTATGTGAAAAATTAACATTAAATCTATTACCTTGATGATGAATAAAACAAATAATGAGATACACATTTTAACTAGAATTTTTATTAAAAATGAATTAAAAATATTAATTGAGGAAATTTGATGCCTCTTTATTTCAAAATATAAAGAGTAAAATAATTTTTTGAATTTTTTATTTTCAAAGTGAGTAGTTGATTAAATTTTCATATGTGATGCTTGAATGTTCAATTCTCAACTTAATAATTTGATAAAATTGAAATAAAATTTAAATCATGCTAAAGTTGGAATACTGTATAATTTGATTGGATTTCTAACTAGAGGAAAATAATTAGTTTATGTGTAGAGATATTTGATAGTGTTTTTTAATGAATATATTTAAAATATTAAAATAATAATTTTTTCAATTCAATTTTTCAATTCTGATCAAATATTAAAATTTTTATTTTTTTATGAAAGTTTGAAAATTTAAAATTATTGATGCAAAACACAAGTAGTATGGATTTAAAATCCATGATAAAAATGATGCTCTATTATGAGGGATAGGTCAAGGCTAGAGTTTTGGGATTCCAATTAAATAATAAGGAGTAAATGAGGTTGATAATTCCAAAATACAAAAATAAACATCATGAATCACCTATTCATGACATAAATCTCCTCAAAAATGAATTAAGGGATAAGCAAAGGACTATGGAATTGGGATATTTGATAAATTCATTAAATTTCATGGTTTGACCCCCTTTTCTACATCATGACACATGTTGAACTTACCCTGAATATTCCAATTTTTGGTCAAAATTTGACTAAGCCCCATGATTAATTACCTGTAACCGCCTAGGGGTGAACCATATTGGATCTTAATGCCATTTTATGATCTATATGGTCATTTTTTCCTAAATAATAATATTTAGTTGAGATATTAATGATTGGATTGGATAACAAAACTCTAGGGTGAGGTTTTGTGCTCTCTAAAGTACTCCATTAGATCTACTCCACTATATTATTTTATTATTTTATTTTATTTTATTTTATTTTACTTAAACCGATCAAGGTTAGAATGAGGTGTTGATGTTTTTTAAATCATGTATGTTAGTTAAAGTGGAGTTTTAATAAATAAATGGTTTGTACATGTTAAATTTAAATTGAATTTTTTATTTTCTCATCATTTCTTATAAATTTATTATTTTCATTTCACTATGTTAGACCATTGTATGTCAATATTAGATAAATAAATTTAAAATAATGTGATAACTAAATATATTTTTTACCATGACCATTAGGGTGACCAAATTTTAAATTTAAAAATGGTTTTAGGAAATTGATTTTATCAAGTAAGAAAATTACTCTGACCATTGACAAAAGGTATGGTTGGTGAAAAAGAAAATAATTACCAAAGAAATTTTAATTATATAATCCTAATTAAAATGGAAATTTGGAGGAATTTTGTTTATTCCAATTATTTAATTATAGAAACCCAAATCTTTTATATATGGTGACTTTATTTTTTTTCTTCTCTATCATTCTCCAAAATCCATCCTCAATGGAATAGAATATAAATTCATTGAATAATAAATAATTAAAATCTATTTTATTAACTAATTTTATTCTTCAACATGTATTTGTGGGATCAACCTTATAAATTCAATATCTTTTACTATTTAATTGTAAAATTAGTGAATTATCATTAATTTTATTAAATTTACAAATTCTGGTTTCCCTATGGGAATTAACAAGGTTACACAGGATATCAACAAATAATAAAATAATTTGTATAAAATTTAATAAATTTTAATTATAATATGTTTAAATATTCACAATCTATTAATATTATATTAATTAGTAATTTACAAGAATAAATAGAAGTTAAAATAACAAAAAACATTTTAGTATTAAAACACCTTTCTCTATATTTATGTTGTTAATAATAATAAAATATTTCGAATTTTTATAATTTGAATTTGAAAAAATAGCATAATTTTTATATTTATCATTGAAATATTATCTGAAGATGAATTTATAGGATTTTTCTAAAAATATTGATTTTTAGATGAATAGTGTAAAATATAATTTTATGACATAATAATAATTTTATTAAATTATTAGTGTATAACTTGAAATTTTAAATCTATTAAACCTTTTTATAAGAAAAAATACATCTTTTAAAATTTAATTTATAATTTTTTTAAAAAAATAATTTATAGAACTATATTTGACATTAAAATTTTATATTTTATTTAAAAAAAATATATGATACATTTAGGATTTTAAAATAAATATTTATCACTTTTAAAAAATTGAATCAAATGAAATAGATTTAAAATTCCGAATAATTAGGTAGAAAATATATAATAATTTCCATTTTTTGTCGATAAAGGAAAAATTACCTAGATAATAACTACTAACTGTGGTGAAAACCAAAATTGTAATAATGGGTAAGCAAAGATGTAAAGGGTCAAACTTCTTTAAAACATGTTTTAATTTTTTTATTGAGATGTTTATTGAGATTAAACCTTATAATATCTATTATATATCAATTTTGAGATACATTTTTATTGATTGTGACTTTCCATTATTGAAATGTTCTTGATATTTAAACAAATTCACTCATTTTAACGTATAAAAGGGGTACTCCTCGCCTCACATATGATTACAAGAAAATCTCCATAATATTGGCCCGAAAATCTACAAAAAACCCCTTAAACACTCCTTTTATCCTTAATTATGTTTTTTAATTCTCAAAATACCTTCCCTCAAAGTCTTAATCCCATTCGAAAATGAGATATTACATATAGTACGGTATATATTTCAAACTGCTCCTCCATCTTTTCTTTTTCTTTCAGTTCTTTCATTCACCATTATATTTCATTTAATCTACATAAAATGATAAAATTAAATGTATTATTATAATTTTATAGTAAAATAATCACTATATAGAAATTAATCACCTTTCACTTTTCTATTAATAAAAATGAAAATACTAATTATGCAAGTTTGTTGACTACCACGCCCCCTAAATAAATGTGTTACATTTATCACTATCAGCACCATGGATTGTTTTAGATTATATTTAATGATTACATAAAATATCTATAATTAATATATATCATTACTATGTTTATTTTGGTATAATACAAAATATAGTTATCATTATAATACAGTCCATTAATAACAGAAAAAAAAAGAAACTAGTTTGTCGCTGATTTCGTCTTCACAGAACATAACTAAAACCATCATGTAATAAAATTGTAATATTATTTTTCTTTTATAAATAATTAATTACAATTCATATAATAGTTTTTAAAATTTTATATTTTGATGAAAAAATATGATCGAAGATGATTTTACATTCCTAGTTTAAGATTATAATGTTTATTAACTCCCAATATCGATAAAAAGTTTAAAATAATCTAATACCAAAACATTTTTGTTATTAATGAACAATATATATTGAAATGTATATCAATATTTATTTTAATGGTAAAGGTATAGAACATGGTAACTCGAACTTATTTCATTAAGTTATAACATTTCTTATTTGAATTAATTTTTCCAAAACTTTCTATTTTGAATTATTTTCTCTATTTTTTGGGAAAATATTTTATGAAACAAATAAATTTTATTGAATGTATTTATTTCTAATTTTCTTATAAAAATGATATTTTTTGGATGGATACTAGTAACAATACCTTTTTTAATGATGAATAATTATTATTTTCAAAAAACATTTATCATGGTTTTGTTTTTATTATCTTAAAAATATGTATCTCTAATGGATATTCTTTTCATATTTCACTATATATTTTCATTTATTCCTTTATTATTTCATGTGAAAAAATATAGTAACAAAATTTTTAATTCATGATGTTATTTTTATCCATTTGGATGTTTTATAAAAACCATTTTCTATATGTATACTTTAAAAATGACAATGATTTCTATTTAGATATTTTATGTAGACCTTTTTTATTTACATTGGTTAATTATTAAAAGTGAATTATTTCCATTTGGTTTATTTATAAAACTCATTTTTATTTCTCGGGGTTATTTATGAACAGTGAATGATTTTCATTAATATGTTTTTTGAAATATATTTTTTACCCTCGGTTCGTTATGGAACTAGAATTATTTCCCTTGGAATATTTTTTGAAACACTTTTTTTTTGTGGTTTATTTATCAAAATTTAATTTTTAACATTTAAATGTTTATTAAAATCCATTTATATTTCCATGATTTATTAATTTAAATTGAATAGTTTTTATTTGGAATTTTAATGAAACCAAAATTATTAATATGGTTTATTTATGATTTTAAAATAGAATGATTTTTATTGGAACACATAAGTATGGATGAATAAAGTGTGGGGTCCAATATTAGACTCTATTTTGTTAGTTTATAGTTTATATCTCATGAAATTGGTAATTTTCGAGTAAATTTTTGTTGCTTGTAATCATGTGAAGTGATGGTGTGTCTCATGAATTCAAATTTTCACTATGATAACATATTTTACACTTTTAAAGGATGTAATTAATTATGATTTTATGCTCTCATGAGTCAATGTTTATGTTAATGATTCTAAAATATTTTATAACTATCATGATTTTATATTGATTATATTTGTTTTTATGTTATTATTCAATTAAATTTTAAGCTCGCTAATAACTTATTATTATAATTAATGATGTTAGGATATTTTTCTTATTCCCATGTGTTTGCATATTCTTATGAAGTAATACTTGATGAAATTTGTACCCTTCCCTTACTGACTATTTAATCTCATGCATTTCTTATATATTTTTTCCCAGGGTTTGTGGATGATTATTACTAATGATATGTTTAGAATATAGTCTATTACAATAAAATTAAAGACAAATTATCTTAGGTATTGTAAAATAAGATAATAATGTAGCTAGTCCCCAAATACACTAAACATATTGGTCCTTGGGAATTGTTTTTATTATATATGAAATGAAATGCCTTATATAATATAATATAAAGGCATGTCTATCCTTGGAATCTAGAAATGATAACATAACAAAGGTTAGGTGATTTTCAAAGAATATGGATACTATTTAGAGAATTATTGTTAGAGAAACTTATAATAAAACATTAGATATTAGTATATGTATGAGATGATATTTTTAAATGTTTTTAATTCATTGAGTAGAAGGTTTTACTATAAAATGAAACCTTTTCTAGATAATATCATTTTTATATAGGCTATGGAACATTTATTCCTAGAGGTAATAACCCCAAAGATGATTTCTTGGCTATTAAATCAATTATGAATCAAGGGAAAACAATGAATCCTAATTGAATTACTTGACAGAAACTTCTAGGTGATATGATTTTTTTATCTCGTACCCTTTATACATAGATTGATATTTGGGTCACTTTTAAGGATTATGTTTATAAGTATGATAAAACCAACTATAAAATTTTTCCAATAATGATATAGGTTGATCTAGAATAATTATAATATAACAAGATTTTGTAAAATAATAATAAGTTTAAATTTTGGATTTATTTCATTATATGTTTCCATTTTGATGTTATTTTTTCATTATTATGTTGATTTTTTAACTCATGGTAACTCTATTTTGGAATTAATGATGGGTGAAACTAGAAGGATCTCGGTAAATAATGGTTGTGAAGGAAAGTGTGTTGGTTTCCCCCAAAAAACAACCTAATGGAATGGGAGATGGAGTAAAAGTCCTAAAATAAATGATCAATCAACTGTCTTAACCTACGAATAATAACGTGAACCATGTTAATATCTTAAAATCATAATGGAGGGATCATATTACTATTAAATTTTTCAATATGCAACACCCACCATAATTTAATGTCTTTTAAAATACAATTATCACGAATAAATATATCAATGTGATGGAAAATATATTTTCCATTCTAAAAATTGCATGTCCTAAGATGTTTGTTTGGGAAGTTTACCATGTTGATGAAAATTCTGACCAATTTTTCACTCTAATTGGTAATAAATAAAAAATAAAAAATAGACTCAATGGAATGAAAATAGTACCAGAATTTGGTCTTTAAAAAGTATTTTCCTCAAACACTTTGATAGAATATGTAGATATAATTATTTATGTTAAATCACAATGAGGTTGTGTCTATTTTGGTATAGGAATCAAACAATAATAGGCTTGTGTGAAATGCATATGTTTTTATCTCTAATCAAGAATATAAAATCGATCTTTTATTCAGTGGATTATAATGTAATATTGAAAAATAATTTTCCATAAATGATTTTATAAGCTATGAAGATATTTTTCAATTTTATTTAAAGGTAAGATGTAATCTGAGGTTTTTTATAAATATAAAGAGGTAAAATGGAAATATGGATACCTATAGAACATTGATGGTATGTCATATTTAGGGAAGAGATTTCAACCCCGATTTCTAGAAGTAAGGGAGAATGCTTCTGGGTAATTTCCATAAAGGATCAATAATATGTTTTATGTATGGTAAAGTGTAAAAATAATACCACAACATCCAAATTGAGGTTAATAGGTTCATTAACACTAAAAATTTGATAAAGATACAAATTAGTGATATTTCTACAATAAAATTATTTATGAGTAATGAGTTTTGACATTATGTGATTTAGTTCCCAAACCCTTAGGACAATAAATAAAATATGCCCCTGTAACCTCCCAAAATAATGGAAAAAGTATGGGGATTCACGAACACTGTTTTTAAGTTAGATCAAGATATTAAAGTGATTTAATGTACACATAATATTTTTTAGATTTACTAATACCTTATTGTATTATACTTCAACATATTATTTTTTATCATAGATGTTTTCTAATATTTTGGCATCATGACCAAAACTAATGGATATTGGACTATCCATTAAATTCATTAGTGGGATAATGATTGCTCTAAATATTTATAAATATTCTCTTATTGATATTTTTTAGAGGATACTTCTTGAAGATGTAATTTTTATTTATTTGGATAAATTTGACATAATATTGGGTATGGATTGGTTTTCCATTCCTATAGAAAATATAAACTGTCAGGAAAAAGAAATCTTATTTCATACCCCAAATCATCTTATTATCATGTGTCATCTAATGGATGATTATGAACTCCCGTAGAAATAAAATTCTATAATTTGTGTCATAATACCAAACAATATCCCAATATTGACTCAAATTATCGAGGAGAAAGTCAAATTTGATTAAATTTAAAATTTATAGGAAGATACTGATGTATTTTTTTTGATTAAAAACATTTTCGACCCATAGAGTGTGAGGTTAATTTATCAATTGAAATTATATAAGGGTTCATTCATATCTCAAGGAGTACATATAAAATTTCACCCATTGAAATATAGGAATTAAATTAGTATCTAAAGAAAAATTTGGACATTGGATTTATCCTCCCTAGTGTATCAACATGGGGAACAACAACCCTATATATTAAGAAGAAATAGGGATCCATGTAACTTTTCATTGACTATCATGACCTTAAAAAGATGAAAATTAAGACTGAATATCTTTTAAACTGTATCAATGACATGTTCGATCTACTTAGACAAGATTTTTACTTCTAAATGATTTCAATTCAATTTTGATATCATCATTTAAGGTTCAATATAGATAATATTTCAAAAAAAAACACCATTCTAAACCAGTTTAACACACTATAAGTTTTTAGTGATGAAATTTATATGTACTAATTACACGTACATTTTCTAGGATATGAAGAAATGAGTCTTTATAGACTACCTGGATTATTTTTTTGGTTGTATTTATAGATGATATTTTTATATACTCAATGATTAAGGAAGAGAATGAATATAATTTGTACTTTCTATTGATAATAGTATTGTAGGAGAATTTATATGCCAAAATTTTGAAATTTTAATTCTAGTTGCTAAATTTTTCATTATTAGTTCATGTAATCACTGGAAATGGAATATATGTATATCCTTTAAAAAATAAAAGTTATTGAATAATTCCATATTCTATCCATAGAAAATTTGATTTTTTGTTTTCTTGATTTATCTATATACTATCAATTATTTTTTAGAAATTTATCATGGTTATAAAATCAACTAACCATCTGAACATATATGGGATTTTTGTTCTTTTATATGGATAAATGTAAATAATGTTTTATAGAAATGAATTAGACTTTGGCCACAAAATCGAACTTATATTACCCTATAGTAGGGAAGGGATTTTATTTTAATTTATTCTTCAAATAATGGATTTTGATTCAACCTTTTGAAAAATGAAAAGGTAATTTCCTATGACTCATAAAAATAATAAAAAACTTATGAATAAAATTACCCATCACATTATTTTAAGAATTCATTGGTGTTCAATTAATTAAAATTTTGGAATCATTATCTCTATAGTGAAAAGTGTGGTATTTGTAATGACTAAAAGAGTTTCAAGTACATATTCACATTAGAGATAAATATTAACCAAATGAGATGGTAAGAATTGATCAAAGACTGTGATATCTAAAAAAATTAATAACCTAGGAAGGGAAACAAGGTGGTTGATTATTTAACCTAGAAATATCATACTACCTTGTCTATTATTAGGGTTAAATGAGACCCAATATTTGTGTATTTTCATAGGATGAATATTGAAGTCATAATGGACTATGATAAATACTATCATTCACAAGTTACTTCTTAAATATCCATTAACACAAAGATAAAATAACACTAGAAAAATTATATTGAGCTACAGAAAAAGGGGGAAAATATTCCAGATCTCAACTTTGATAAATATGCAGTTATAAGGTTTGGAACCAGGATATTTTTCCCATAAACACATGAAGTTAAGATGGAACTTTTATAATATTTTAATTACTCATCCTTTCATATTAATATATGAAGTATGAATATGTATAGAGATCTAAATAATAAAATATTTCTAGAAAATATGATGGGAGAAATTTCATATTATGTATCTTGATGCTTGATATTCTAGAAAGTTAAAGATAAATGATGAATAATAACGGTATGTAATAGACATTTTCAATATTAGTATAGAAATGAGAATATGTCACCATGGACATTAACATGGTACTCACTAAAAAATCTATAGCACATAATTCTATTTGGGTTGAAGTCAGTCACCTTATAAAGTATGTGAATTTTGTTATCATTGGTGGAGATTTATATAATGAATATATCATCATGATATGCATAAGGAAAGTGGTAAGGTTTTATGGATTACTACTATTCATTGTATCTGATAAAGATATAAGGTTAAAAAAATGATTCTCAAGAATTATTTAGTAACCATTGGAGACATACGTATGTTTTAACACTTCCTATAAACCTCTGATTGATGGTCAATATGAGTTGACAATTCAAACACTTGAGGATATATGAATATCTTATTCAATGTATTTCCAATGATGTTGGGATATAAACCTACCCTTGGAAGGGTTATCATATAACAATCATTTATATTCTATAATTAATATAACTCTATTAGAGTCTTTGTATGTGTATATATATAGGAACCCAAAATGATGGAATGAATTTGTTGAGAGTATTTTGAATGGTCGTAAACATGTATATTAAATAATGGAGAAGGATAAACCACTAAATTATATATGAATGTGGCACAAATTTAACAGAAGAGTTATAAATAAAATCCTTAGTGAAATCACCAAAAAAATCATTAGTGAAATCTAGAGTTTGAATTTGGTGATAAGGTATTCCTTTAAATATCTCCATAAAAGAGAGTTATGGGATTTAAGAAGAATGGGAAGTTGGGGCCTTGATACATCTGTCCCTTGGATATCCTTGATCATTTTGTGGTCGTATCATATGTATTAGCATAATTTTTTCCATGTATAACTTATAATGAAGTACATTCCGTATCTATCACAAGTACTGAGCTCAGAATCCATACAACTAGAATATGAAATTTCATATGAAAAATAATTTTGGGAAATATTGGATTAAATAGAAAAGATTTTTAGAAATAAGAAAACTAATATAATTAAATTTATATGGTGAAATAATAAGTTATATAATCACATATGGGAACTTAAGTATGTGATAATAGAAAAGTACCCTCACATGTTTTTGTCTCTAGAAAAAAATTTCAAGGACAAAAATATTTTATGGGGTGGAATCTAATTACCTAGGTTTTTTTCTCAATATACAACACTAAAACAAAATGTAAGCCATTTTCTAGTAGTCAAACAATTGTAAAGTATAAATTTTGATTACATAATTATGTAATATATACAATTAAATACATATATATATAAGAAGAACAAAACAAAATGAATTTCACAATAAAAATTAACCCTACTAGTGAATCTATTAAACTAAAAAATTAATTTTTATAATATTTAATTATGTTCAAGTATAATATGTTTTTATATGAATAAATTATTAAAAGTAGATTAAATAGTATTTTACAAGAAATATAATATTTAATATACCAAAATATGTTCTATTATAAAATAGTTTTTAATGTATTTTTTATTTTTAATTAAAAATAATATTTATAATTTTTAGAATGTGAATTTGAAAATTTTTACATCATTTTAATATTAATCATGTAAACATAATCTTAAGACTACTTTTATTGATTTCTCTAATATAATTGATTTTTAGGTGTATAGTGAAATTTATCGTTTTTACAAACAATATAAACTTTAGGACATTATTAGTAGATAGGTATGAATATAAAATTAATCAAACCGTTTTCTAAGATCAAATATTAATTTAATAAGTGTAATTTTAACTTAAAAAAATTAATTTATAATCCCATATTTTATATTTTATTATTTAAGTTATATATTTTAAAAATGTTTTCAATAAATTATAAAATTAGTATTTTAAAATTAAGATTAGTCATTTTTTAAAATTGAATCAAAATAAATCTATTTTATATTTGGAATAATTTGGTACACATTAAATAATAAATTCTATTTTTTATTAATAAGTAGTAAACTGTCATGGTAAAAAATTGTTACTTATTTGAAACTCAAAATGGTAGAAATGAGTAGCCTAAGATATAAAGGAACAAAAATGTTAAAAACATGACTTAATTGAGCATTTGAGGTGTTTTTATTCCTTAAATATCCTCCTATCTATTATTTATCAATTTTGGATCCATTTTCGTAGAGATTAACTTTCAATTATAGAATAATTTTTGGTATTTACAAATATGACACTCCTTTTCACTTATAAAAAGGTCACTCCTATTCTCACTTCCCCTCACACCCAAACCCCATAAAGTTAGACAAAAAATAATGATACCCCACCTAATCACTCCTAAACACAATAAAGATGTTGTTTTATTCTCAAATGTCTATTACTAAAAAATTTAATTCCCTTTTGAAAGGATATAATCTTACCAGTAAGGTGCAGATTTATAACCGCTCTTCCATATTTCTTATTTTTTATGTGATTTTATTCTTCTTAAATTTACATTTCACTATATTAAAATGATTACATAATAATAATTCTTTTACATTTTTGTTAATATTATTATTTTTAACTCATTAACCATATTATTTTTTCTATTTAGAAAAGCTAAAACATGCATTTTGTGTTAGTGAGGATTATCGCCTCCATAAATAAACATGTATCACTTTTCACTATCACCATCATGGATAGTTTTAGTTTATCTTTTATAATTATATTTGATATAGATAAGAAATATATATAAGTAATATGTCTCATTATGTATAAAAAAAATAACAATGATCATTATAATGTAATACATTTATATCGGTAAATACACTAAAACTAGTTCAACATCAATTTCACCTTCACGAAACACAAAAAAACTCATAAGAGGTGAAATTATAACATTACTGGTCATTATAAAAATATAATTTCTGTGCATTTTTTATAAATGATTATCTTTTGGTGAATAATGATGATTTATACCACTATTATTAACCTTGCCTAATATGATCATGATTATTCATTTCTAGTGTTCAAAAAAAGATTATAACAATCTAATACATGAAGATTATTGATAATAATGAAGATTATAAATAGAAATGTATTTGAATAAGGTCTTTAAATAGGTAATTATGTTTTTTATATTTATTATAAATGAGTTTAAATCACTTATCTCGAAATAAAGTGTAAACATAAGGTACTTGGTAACTCAAACTCTATTCTTTGAGTGATACAATTTATTATTTATCTTCATTGTTCCATGAAATTATATTTTTAATGATTTTTTTTTATTTTATTAGGGTGGAAAATATTTTACGAATAAAATCCACATTCATGAAAATCATCCTCTTAATTTTTCTTTAAAAAATGTGACTTTTTGAAAAGAGGCTCATTATTATGAATTTTACAATGGTGAATACAAAATGTTTTACAAAATATCTTTTTGTGATCTAGTTTTCATTTTCTCCAAATAATATATCTCCAATGGATTTATGTTTTATGTTTCAACCTATATTATCTTTTATAATTTTATTATTCTTGGTGATCAGTTTTTTTATATAAAATGATTTAATTTATGATGTTATTTTACACCATTTGGATGTTTTATAAAACCCCTTTTTCAAGGGTTCTTTATGAGAAAGATAACAATTTCCATTTTTTTCATTATGAAAACCATTTTTATTTCCATGGGTTATTTATGAAAATTAAAAGATTTTCAATTTAGATTTTTAAAAAACCTGTTTTAATTTCCATCAGTTATTAATTAAAAGAGAATGATTTTCATTAGAATTTTTCATAAAACTTATTTTTTTCCCACGGATTATTTTTGAAAAAAGAATTATTTCCATTGAGACGTTTTTTAAAACCCATTTTTTCCATGGGTTCTTCATAAAAAGTGAACCATTTCCATTTTTGTGTTTATTGAAACACATTTTTATTTCCATGGTTTCTTTATGAAATGTTTTTTTTAATTTGGATGTTTTATAAAACCCATTTCATTTCCATGGGTTCTTTTTTATTTGATGGGTGAATTATTTTTAAAAATGATCACATAAATATGTATGAGTAATATTTGGTGTCTTATATTTCCCTCTAATTCATTAGTTAAGAGTTTATATATCATGGGATAATTGTTCATGAGTTTATTTTAGTTTTTTATAATCATGGGAATTGATGGTGTGACTAATTAATGTATTGTACCCCTATTCTAATGTTTGTGCCATAGTTATAGCATGTTATTCAATATGTTGTTTTTATCTCATGATTTAAGGATTATGTTAACTTTATATAATCCATGTTATCACTATTATACTTCTATATTGGTTGTTTGTGGCTTCAATTTATTCTATCATTTACTTTTAATCTCACATATTTCTTTTGATTATCAATCTTGATGTTATAATATTTGTATTATTTCTATGACTTTACTTATTCTTTTGAACTCGTCTATATGAACAGTTTATTCATCCCTTGATATAAGAATTATCACCCATTTCTTATGTCTTCAAAACTACGGTTTATAGGATTACTCGTACTAATAATATTTCCATAAAATGGTCTATCATGTCTCATTTAAAGATAAAGGATCAAAATTATTATAAAATAATCTGATTACGCAACTAGTTTTCAAATACACTAAACTTATTGGACCATGGTATTTTATTATTATTATTTATTAAATTTAATGACTTAAATAATATATGATAATAGAATGTCTAGTCTGTGTCACTATATTACTAATAATAAAATAATATTATTTATATTAATTATTATTATTTTTAATTATTAATTTAATAAAAATCCTTATTCAACATCTGATGACTCCACTCAATTAAAATTATTAAACTTCTATAACCCATTGAAGGGTTCTCACCCAGATCCTTTTACGTATAGAAATTAAGATAATAAAACCGTTTTGTAACCAGGAAGGCTAATTTATGAATATTTTTTACTGACATTGTCTTTAGTTCTACAAACTGCCTCATAATGAAGGTCACTATTTATCATGTTTCTAAAAATAAATATGCAATTCAAGAAGGAATAAACATATGGAAATTCTCAATATTTTAAAAACTTATTCTCCCATGAGGTAAAGATACATGGAAGTTACATAGTCTATTTAAGCATATTTCTGACATTTATAGTTTATCATATTATAATATTACTACCGTAGGGAAAGTCAATTACCATTGTTTCTTCCCATATAATGAACTAAAAATGAGGGAATGTGAATTTGGATCTATTCACCGTAATATTTTAATTTTAATATTCTAGAAGTGAGAAAATAACTTTTACCCCATCAATATAAAGTATTCACATCTTATTGTATTCTTAAGGATTCTTTAATTGAAAATGTATAATTGACACTAAATAATTGTATAGGACATAACATCTTCAAAAGAGTTTCCCATAAAAATTAACAAGTATATTTAAAGAGAATGATTTTGGAGCCATGATAGGATCCTTTTTGAAACTGGCCATATAACTATCCTTATTGAGGAAGATGTTTTGAAAATCCTATAAGATAATAAATATTTTAAAATACAATGTGAGAAGTTGTTACTATTTATCATATATTGTATGATTATTTATCATGTTGTTACTGATTAACATATAATCTAGACCATTAATTTATACAATACAAAGTGAAATGATGATAAAATTTGAAAAGAAAAACAATGGGAAGAGGAAATAAGAGGATCTGGATCCCTTTACTTCCAAGTTTACACCAAAACCGCTTTTTTACTCTAGTAAATTGGGAGTGTGTTATGACTAGAATTCTTAAGGATCAACTAACTTTCATCCCATAAAAAATACCTCCAAATAATGGTCCAAATTAGCCTAATCCCACTTAATTTGATCAGGTGGTTGAAATTACCAATAATCCTAATATGGTAAAATATATTGGATGCTAGGGTATGTAACCCACCGAGATAGTAATGTTTAATTACCCTCTCCCACAAATAATGAAACCACGAGGTTAATATGTATAAATACTGAAATTTTCCAACCAAATAAGGAATCACATCTATTATAAAATAGTTGTTTTTTATTAATGATTCATGGAAACTAAACACCTTTTAAGCTAGATAGGTTGTTGAATGCCCCATATCCCTAAGATTATTAATTTTTATGAAATTTCAAGTAAGGAGGAAACCTCCACTTAAATAAATTTTCATTAACCTCTTACACTGAATGATTATTGGGATACATTTAACATGGTATCATCTGATAAAACAACTTATGGGAAAGTCTCCGATAATATGGATCTTTATATTCAGTCTAGAAATTAGTTTTGGATTAATAATAGAAAAATAAATATGTGGTAAATATATTATGATGAAATGAGTGAATAGAGAAATTGAATTTCCAATATTTCTCAAAAGAATGGTTAAGGTTTAGGAAACATTTCTGTGGTTAATATGGAATAGAAGAATATTCCCCAAACAAGGTGTACCATCTCTTCCATATATATTTCTTCCTTCAGAACTACAAAGGGTAAAATAATAAGTATACCTTCATATCCTATAGACATTTCATTAAATATAATAATCTAACTCTTATTGGTATAATTTAACCTTGGTTCCAATTCAAGAACATCAACATTTTTAACAGGTCTCATATTTGTTATGAATTGGTTTTCTAAAAACCAGATTTCCTATACATGAAACACTCAAGGTTATTAAAAGGAAAGAAATAAATTCTTTTCATATTCATGTTGATCATAAGTATGTTTCCCATAGAAATATTCTTAAGGGATCACATTTTATTATATTCTTTGATTACTCTCATTTATGTCATATTATAGAGAAGGGGCCTTCAGAGCGATCTCTATTATAAATCAACATTTTATTAAAATAATTAGATTCTTTTGGGTGACATAAACATAGTTTTAAACCCCGGAGATAATATTAAGAATAAGTTACTTAAGATTGATTCCTATGAATTATATTGTCTTAATGATATGTTCCTCTTCACAAAGATTATATTGGTGGGTTTTTAAAGTAGCTAGATGAGGCTAGTAGTCATTGTATTACATGATAGTAAAATTAATCATTATTATATGTCCCTATTCTATGGTAATAGAGCTTTCTATATATCCTGAAAGTCCCTTCCCAAGATTTATTTTTAGCATAACTTATATATTCACTATTATAAATCAAGGTAAATCTACTCCGTCCTCATTTATGTACAAAAACTACTGTATTTACATTAATGACTGTAGGTAAATTTTTAAAAATCTAATGGATTTTTAATTATATGGTATTTAATTTCTATAAAATTTACATTTTTTCAAAAGGGATATGTTCTCTTTATGAATATAAAGTAATGATATGTTTGGTAATTTAGAAAATGAAATTATAAAGTGTGAAATAAACCTACAAGAATTAAAAAAAATAGATTCATCTCATAGGATATGTCACCATATATGGAAACCCAAAGGTTATTCAAGATGGATAAACTTATTATAGTTCTGGAAGGTCTACTAAAGGAGAAAATTAGTCTCCAAAAGCTAATGTAGTGGTAAAACACCTAGTTATTCATATTAGTCCATAGGGAAATAAAGTTGAGAAAACCAATCACCTCTATATTTTATAAATGGTGAGTCATTTCACTCAGATGAAGATATTGTAAGGGTATTGGATAATTGTTTCACCTAAATCTTTAATACTTGTTTTGAATCACATAAAGAGATAAATTTTGACGATTTATTAATTCCTCCATCATTGAAATTAAAAATTCATTTCTTACTGATATCCATTTAAAAGAAGAGTTCAAAATTTTACTACCTCCATCAATTAAATTAGTATAGTGGGATATATATTTATTAAAATTGTTTCATTCAATATCAAGATTTCATACATCATGATGTTTCCCAGGATGTTATAGATTTCGTCTCTATGGAATACATATCCTTTAGTTCAAACTTGAATTTTATTAACATCATTCTAAAGTATGATCATGTAGTGGATAAAAAAACTATAAAATCATTGTTTTAGGTAATAATTTTTCAATGATAATTATAAAAATCATTATTATGAGGCTTAGAATAATTTTTCATCAATTTGTATCAGTTGATCAATTCAGCTTCATGCTTAGAAGGAAGATTTAATTACGTTTTCACCCTACATCTCTATGGATTTAACTATTACTGAGGAAATCAAAGAATGGAAACATGGATCTAAATTTATAAATTTTCAAATATTTTGAATCCCTTATATAGATATTTATTCACTAAATTATTCACTTTTATAACTTCTCCCCATGGTTTATTAGAATCATTCATTCAATTTTTTCTAGCTCGAGGTTATATATCTTCCTTTGTTGGAGACCAAGAGGTATATTTAATTGAAAAATAGAAATTTGGATGCTAAATCATATCTCTATATTTAATTTTTTAGGTTTTGAATATTATCTAATTCATTACCTCATTAAATTAGTGGATCTTTGATTGGTCACCCATATCAAATCCACTAATAATTATAAGGCCCCAAATAATTTTTTTTAATATAGATTATATTATTTTTCACTATATATTTGAAAAAAATAATATGTCTTCAATAAAGGAAATATTCAATAATAATGATTAACTAATAGTACAATATATTATTTGGGACAAATCCTTAGTTTTTTTGTAAAATGGGACTAAAAAATATGAATAATGTACATTACTAACTACTTAAATGATAAATAAGTGACTCTAACATTAAATTATTAAGTTTTCCCCCTATTTATTGATATTTTTTAGGAATATTACTAGGAAGGAATTTTATGACACCATTATTTCATTTTAGTGTGTTAATTAATATTATTTTGAGTAATTTTAGATTAATTTACATTTTTGTAGTTTTGAGATTAAAATTTTCAGTTTTTATTCTTTTTATCCAACTAAAATTTATCATAAGGATAATAGAAACCATGTGGGTTACCCATGTGCAGTGCTATGATTTATTATAGAGGATTTTTATAGTTATTTCCTGACCAGATAAAACCATGAAGGTCCTTGGTTAAATCATGGAAGGTGTTCTAGAGGGGTTTTTGTGACTGGACCTTGGTCCTTCAATTGGTGTGGGGTACCTATGAGACTATGCAAACTCATTTAGTTCTTAGGGGTAACCTACACTATTAGAACATAGTTAAGAAATAACATGTTACTAAACCATGAATGATGGGTATACTTTCTAGTGTCTCTCACATGGTTGGAACATGGTTTTCCAAAATATGTGGCATAACTATATGATTTCCTAGTTTCTAAAAACAATTGTGATTCCTGGTTTTATCACATTAAAAATAAATTGGTATCCCATAATTTAACCACTTATTTGGATCAATTAGACTATAGGTGTGCATGGATATCTTCTTCTCTCCCTACTCATTGATTTTAAATCACATATCTATCAATTTCAAGATGTTTCCTTAAGTTATTCTTCTTATGCAATATTTTTTACTCTTCCTCTCTTCTCCCTTCGTCATCTTCCTTCAATTATTTATTATTTCCAAAACTTAGTAAATATATTTTTTATTTTGGGGTTTCTAAATAGTCTGATTATGGTGCTTTTTATTTTTAAGGGTTAGAGGAGATATTCCCTTTCATGGTTGAGGGTTCACTATTGTAGGATATGGTTTAAAATTTATTCCCTCTTTAAAACGGTATATTTATTTTTTTATTCCTATATATTACATTCCATAGTATGCTTGAAAAAAAATTATTTTATTTACAACGTATATATATCTTTAAATTTTTTGAAATGGTTTTAAAATCATTTATTAAAACTCCATGAAATTGTGGGCAAGTTATGTGTTCATAAAAATTCCTAAGTAACGATTTTTAAAGGAATTTAAATGCATTAATGTGCTGTCTGACAAAGGTGTTGGTTTCAAAGGTGGTTATATTTACTATTTTAATTTAATTTAAGTTTTTTATGTATTTCTATAGAATTTTTGATAAATTCTATGGCTTATACTAAGATAAAATATTTTTTTTATCATGGTGTCCTTTAATCTGATAAAAGGTGGTTCTAAAGAAGAGGTTTATTTCCAAATGGTTTTAATACATATTTTTTATTATTTTGTTTCAAAAAATATATTTTACATTTATTATTTGAATAATGTAAAATTTAATGGAATCTTATGTTTTTTAAGTTATGTTTATAATTTCCTATAGAATTTATTTAAAATAAAGTGATACACTCAATTAATCCAGTGGCATACATTATGATTGATATATATTGAACCCTAATTGATAAAGTTGTGTATAATTATCCAATGAATACTGTGTTATAGAGGTTTTATCTTGTGTGGGAATCAGAAGAAAAATAAGGTTTATTAAAATGATTTTAATTTAATTTTCCATAAATAATGTGGATATTTTATTTCTCACCTACTTTTATTAGTGTCTTGGGAATTATATAATGTTAGCTATTTTCATGGATTATTATGAGCCAAAGTTTAGATTTTTCACTGACTTGGGAATGTTTCCTGGTTATATTGAGTGAAATATTGACATTTATTATTAATTTTGGAAGCTTGATCACTCCCAGGGTGGATTATATAGCCCAGTTAGTTATATATGACTAATATGACATTAACAAGTTCTTTAGTTTTATCCTAGTGTTTTGATCTTCAGTTTTAGGATTGTGTTACTAAATTCTTATGTATTTCTATAAAAAGATTTTTTCCTACAGAGTAAAATTAAGGGGATCTCATTTCATGATTGTTTTGTATCCTAAAAAACATGATTGGTAATATGGTACCAATGCATGATTAGTTTTTAATCATCTATTCTATTATAGTCCAGTGATACATTGGTCCCAAATTATTCAATTATTCTATTTGGGACGTGGTCATGGTTTCTTTCAAAATTATTTTGAAAATTTAGTTGGAGGTTTTATTTTAATTGAGTATGATGTTTTGTTTTATTAATGATATATAATAATGTATTTTAAATGAAAAGGAAGTTAAATAGGTTTTACTCATCGATTAAAAAGTCCCATTTTCATAGATTTGAAGAGTTTTAATTGAAATAAAAAAATAAATGTTTTGAGATAAAAATTAGAGTTTGATCTAGATGTGCCCCGCTTGTCTTCTTTTAAAAATTATTTTCATTGGTTTTGGTAAAATATGTTCATATCAATGAATAAATTTTTATTAATGATAATCCATATGAAAAAAAAAATTTAAATTAAGTTTAAACCTAAATTTATGAAATATAATCTTGAATGACAATACCCTAAACCTAATAGCCGATATCCAGTGGCTAAATTATTAAATTGAAATATGATATAAATAATCGCATACCAAAGTACTGAATAGTTTAGTAGTCTTGGAAAACTGGATACAACCTTGAGACTCAAATTAAATTCGAAAACACAAAAAACACAAATGGTTTTTATTGAGAACATAATTATTCCTCAAAGAGTACCCCTACATTTCCATCATAAAATACTTCCCGGTATCCAGTGGAAAGATATACATAATAAAGGTGTGATTTGATATTCTTGATAACGATAATTATAAAATATAAGATATCATGGATAAATAATAATAATCAATATTAAACGGTAAAAAAATAAAAGATATTTTATTTAATCAAAAACTGATTATAATATTGTTTAAATATATGAGGATCAAATTAATATATATAAATAATTACATAATCTAGAAACTCATCCATGGATATTCTAACTAATTGAATAATTACTTGGGTGTCAATAATTTCTTTCATAACGAGTGAATGTAGAATTATAGGAATATGAAATATAATTTCAAGTTCTTTCACAAGTAAATTTGAATCTATGGGTAGAAACCTATCTAATTTGACAAAATAATTTGACTCATGAGACCAATAGATTCATCAAAGGGATATATATAAATAGGACCCACCTATCTCTTACTAATTTGAATTCATTCCTCATATTAAAAGTGTAAAACATAATCAATATCAAAATTATTTTTGAAAAAATAATATATGAAATATTAATACCTACAAAAATAAAATTTACATAATCATAAAATATAAATAATTATAATGTGAATGTTCATAAAATTTTAAATCCTTAGTAAAAAAAATCAAAACCATAATAATATTGAACAAAGTTGTTATCAATAAAACATGTCCCTAATAAACCATAAGTAAAAAAAGGGTTAATTTCATAAATGAATAGAAATAGAATAAAAATTTTACAAAAAAAATCTTGAGTAAAGTATACTTTTCATATTTATAATCAACTTTTATAAAAAAATCACAAAAAAATTGAGAATCATTTTCATTGAAAATAACCTTTTAAAACTTGTAAACTTAGATTAAAAATATTTAGTGTTCATGACAACGAAAAATTATTTTCATGTTGTACATGTTAAAAAAATATTTCATTCAAATTTTCTATAAAATCCAAATGGGAATTGTTTTTAAAACAACCTGAAGATCCATTTGAAAACATATTATGAAAATTACAAACTGGTAAAAATTTCATTAAGGAAATTTATAATAAGTTAGAAACATTTTTATAAACATTTATTTTTATGATATTGTATTTTTGACCGTTAAGAGAAATAAAGATTTATTTTCATAAATACCTTGAATATAAAGAGTCTAATTATATAAAATATCAAATCGGTATTATATACACCACTGAAAAAAATTGGCGAATATGTCTCATAGAAATTAAAGTGATACTAGAAACTCATAACTCTAGTTCGACTGACATATTATGTGTTTGAGCAACCGATATAATAAATATATGTTTATTATAAATTTATTAAATTTCCATAATTATATATCTCATAACATATATTATATACTTATAGAATTTTACCACCCTTTTATTAACAATTATATGTTAAAATAGCTCTTTTGGGAGGCAATTTCGCGACATTTCATTAATGTTTTATTTTGGAAATTTTGGTCCTTTAAATTTGATCATGGTTACATCATATATAAAATGTTTAAAATTATATAAATATCATATATATTCATTATAAATCTATTTATAGTCATTTATTAAATTTATAGATAGGATATTGATTACATAATTCATGGTGAAGGTAGGTCGAATGTATAAATGAACATTGTCTCAATTTCTCTCGATGGAAGGAATGAAATTAAAATAAATATTAATTAAACATTAAAAAATCATTATTATTTCATATATAAAATTTTAATTAATAAAATAATTCATTATTAACATCTATGTAAAAATAAAATGAATGACATTTCACATCACTACATGGAGGTCATAGTCCACACATACGCTCAAGAAGCATTATTTTTTCTAATGGATTTGAAGGTAAGAATATATATATAATATTATTTTTCCAGAAGTATGGTTATGTCATAAATGTTATATATATTCCATAATTTTATCCTTAATACCTTTCATATTAAGTTTATAAGAAATATGAATCACACCACTTTGTTATTAAGTAGTCTAAGTATACACGATCAACGTTATCGTATCCCTCATAGAATGAAATGTGTAATCCATAAGATTTTAGACTGGAATTTTTTTGATAGCATGTTTGGCATGAAACACTAAGTTTAAACAACACGTAAAATATATAACTGTTATAACCGTTACATTAAATTATAGGGTATGAATAGGGTTAACTAATTTATAAAAAAATTCCCTTATATATATTAATTATTGATAAATTATTATTTAATAATTAATAGTTTTTTAGTAAATTAATTTTATTCATCAAAAAAAGGTATTCATAAAAAATTATCTTTTTTTATTTTTGTGATGAAATATTATTTTTTTGGAACTTTTAGAAAACTTATTTTATAAAATTAATAACATTTTGTAAATCAGTATAACAAAATTAAATTAGGGGAAATTTTTAGACTTTTTAAAAAATAATGATTTCTCAATTAATGGTGAAAAGCCTAATTTTTATTATAAAAATTTCATTCCATTTCTATAAAATAAGTAATATAAAAGTCCCATTATGTTTTGAATATGATTTAATGTAACATAATTATTATTATTTTATATTTAATCCACATAAATTCGTATTAATCTTCTTTATATTTCCTTTTAGTATTATTTTATTTTTTGGTGTGAAAATGGGTTTTTTAAAAAACTCTTTTAATGTGCACGACATTTCTCCTTTTAAATTAATTTATAAAACCCCAAATGATGAATTATTTAAATAAAATTTATATATTTTAGGCCAATAAATGTTAATTTAAATTCATTCCAAAATTATTTCTAGTCATAGAGTTAATATAAAATTATCTTTTTCTTGAAAAATACACTTCTCAAAAACCTACATTGTCATCACTTATACGGGATGAATTTTAAATTAATTTTTTTCAATTATGTTAATTGAATTTATTAAAATGGATTTCAAATTTGGAATCAAAATAATCCATATTATCTAATTAGTTCAAATTAATTTTTTCCAATAATGAATAGTAAAAATGGTAAAAATTAATTAATTTGGTTATGGTGAAAACTAGTTTACTAGGGTTAAAATAATAACATAAGAGTTTAAATGACTTAAAAATTGTATAAATTATATTTCAGGTTCATACTTAGAACTTCTCATTTCTAATTCTAAGTAATGGTCCACTTTGAAGCTATGTAGCATATAAAAAATGTGGATATAACTTTTTCTTCTTAAAATTTACATGTGTTCCACTCACCTCACTTATAAAAGGCAACCCCTCAGCTTTCATATTCACACTTTAAAATAACTTTGGATATAAAAATATGTATCCAAATACCTTACTAACATTCCTTCCCATTACCAATAACCTTTAATTTGATAAAAAAAATTCAAATAAGGATTATGGTTCTTACCTAAGGAGCTTTTCAGAAGAAGATGTATCGTGCATAATAGAGTATCTTTATGTTATTTCATCTTCCACCTAATTAAAATATTATTAAATTTTTATTATATAATAATACTAGTATCTCTCATAAATTAATATTATATTATGTTCATTTCATAACCAAAATTCATCTCTTATTCCATTAAATATATATGAAATCATCATTCATTTGCGCGATGGACTACTGCTTCGCGAACCGATATCTTTTATTTTCAATACGAACCTCTCAAGACATGTTTTAATTATGGATATAAAGTATAAAAATGATATTTATAACATTTTTAAACTATTTAGTTAATATATCATTTGTACTTTCTTAATTCCCATATGATAATGTTACTCGAGTGTATATCGAACTACTACCTCGCGTAGCGATGTTATTCATTTTTCACTAACACTGTACATAGAAGGTAATAATGAGAAATTTAATGAATATATTCAGAATAAATGAAATAATTTTTATATTCATAACATATTTATCATTATGATAAAATAATATACCATTTATTCTTACACTAAAAATGATAACGTCGTTAATGTGTACGTGTGGATGACCACCTCTTTGAAGTGATGTCACACATTCTTCATCACTAAATAAAATTTATGAAATATATAAGTATATTTAATGAAATAAAATGGTGTTTTCTATATTATTATAATTTTGGAAATAAAAAAATGGATACCTTATTTTCATAAGGATCATTGAAAAATGGAAACGTTACTTATGAATTTGTACATCCAATTGTATCCATGATCATAATGTATTTAATTTTTTATAACCATATTTCTTGATTGATTTTAAAAATTATAATGTTTGTATAAATATTATAATTATTTAATTTTTATTATTCTAGATATGTTGAATAATTATCTCATTGAACAATAGTCAACCTACTAAAGTCATTTTTTTACAAGTAAGAAAAATATCATCAAAACGCCCAATATAAACTTAATTTATAAAGTAATTTAATATAATTATTAATAAGTGAAATAATATAAATATAAAAATATAAAAAAAATCTCCATAAATTAAATAATTATCAAATTTTTATTATTCATGATGTGAAATATTATAGGTTACAAGTCAGACTGAAGGTAAGGGAATTTGTATCAATTTCCTTTTATGGAGGCATATTTTGATGTTATGGATATATATATTTATATAAGGTATATATATAGTCCCATTAACATTTTATTCAATAAATTATTTTATTTAAATGATATTTAAAAGTCTTTTAAAATTTTACTCTTTCATGGGGATATTGATTAAAATGTCGTTAATTTGGTAAGGGACATTCTTTTAAATTAAATACTCTTTTAAATTTTTCCTTCCAACTCCTTAAAATCCATTCCCACATTTCTAACATTATTTTTTAATATTTTTATATTTATATACAGTATTTATATATTATATTTTATGCCTCTTATTATTTTACATTAGATGTTTACAAAAGTAATCTGTTTTCATGTTTTTAATAGAACATTTTGACAAATGAAAAAGTAATGTTCTATTTTTATCATATAACATGGAAACAACTATTACCTCCATGAGGGAAATTATTTAATTTCTTAATTACCTTCTAATATTTAAGGATTTTATCAATAAGAAAACCTACATTACCTTTTTTGTGTATTTTGATATTGAAAATTGGTTTTTTAATATGGGGTGTTGTAATATTCAAATTTGTTTCTCAAATGTGTTCAATAGTGTTTTTAAAATGGTTTTATGATAAAATGGTTCAAGAATAAAATATTCTATTCATGATATGGAACATTAAAATTATATGAAAAATAGTTGATCTTGATATATCTTATAAGATGGTTTGAACCCTATGGTAACTCATGAGTCAGTCCAATATGGCATATACAAATATTTTACCCCCATTATAGCTCATAAAAAATGAATGAGGCTGATACAACTTATATGAATAGTAATACTATTTATATCTATCTAATTAATTGGGTAATTATTATGTTCTCTGGAGAATTATATTTCATTTTAGTCATATAATTATCCCAATTGAAAGGTTTTTTAATGGGTTTTAAAAAGATGATTCTCCAAGTTTCCAAAAAGGGTATTTATTTCGTGATATAGGTTTAAAATTATTTATTTGAGAAATAAGTGTGTTTATATTTCATGTGAAAATGTTTTATTTAATAAGGTCAAAGAAATTTTTAAGTTGAAGTTAAACATTCTTGGGTTTTAATGTTTTTCACTAGACTAATGGTTTTTCTTTTTTTATGCACCTTACTGAGTTTTTTGTTCTCATACCACATTTTAAAATATTTTTGACAGGTTTTAAGTATTTTTAAGTGAAAGTAAGAAGCTTGGTTGAAAATTTGAATATTTTTCATGAAAATAAATAAAGATAAATTTTAAAAGTTTAATATTATTGAAAAAAGTGATACTTATAGGATGTGTCTACTTTGCAATTTATGGATTTTTTTATTTGATAGTTCTAACCCAGTTATCTAAAACTCCAAACCTAAAATATCTTTTGGAAAGTTTGAATGTGATGTCTAATTAAAATACACTGCAATATTTAATGGTTAACGTCAGTTCATTATATATGGTATCAGAGCACAGTTAAGACAAATTTAATGGATAAGATAATATTAATATCCTTACATTGAATTATTTAACCTTATTGTTATGTTTAAATGATATATCATTTTAATAATACGATGTTTCTTTGTATAAACTATGATTATCCATAATATTTTTCAATATAGGGAATAGGTAAGTCATAGTGGGAAGGAATCAAGGGGATAATATCCTTCCAAATCATCATC
The DNA here is from genome assembly GCA_963277665.1 of Viscum album. Classification (NCBI taxonomy): domain Eukaryota; kingdom Viridiplantae; phylum Streptophyta; class Magnoliopsida; order Santalales; family Viscaceae; genus Viscum; species Viscum album. Next base: position 1,625,549,824 of record OY728161.1, on the reverse strand, counting down.
CGGAGATGATTGGAATTGGATCTGAATAGATTGTGTAACACCCCAGGTAAATAAAGAATATGACATTTTCATATTTATCCATATTTGTGAATAAAATATTAATATTACTTTAAATGGGACGCTATGCTCGATGGCGTACCCAACAAGCAACAACAAGTTTCTTGGAAATCTTACGTTGCACTCTAATAATAAAATAATATTATTTTAAATGGTAGTTAACATGTAGCTGTTGTATTGGCGGGAATGGATAGAAATAACTAAAATATGATTATATATTTTTTAAAATGTTTTTACATTTATCCAATAAACGATAAAGGCATAAAATACGGAAAGAATTCAATTTTAGGCGTATATGCCCTAGTTTTCACTAAAGGTTCACTTATCGCCTTTTGATGGAGAACCGTCATTAAATATAGTTTTGTTCACTTGTATACATCCTTTTGGACCAAATAAAACTCTTCTTATGAATTGGGACATCAAAATTTACTTTGTGTAAATTTTTGGTATCTTTCTGATAAAGTTCATTTTTTAATGAATAGAGTAAAATGTTGTATTTTAATTCAAAACCAATTTTTAATCTAATTTATTTAAATGATTAGATTATCTTTTGAATTGTTTTTAAAGTGAAATTAGAATATATTTTTACCATTAAATCCAATAGTGGTCTTTGGAATTAATTTCACTTTGAAATCCGACTTAAACTAGTGTCAATCTTTTGATACATATTGTTTCATAAAAACACGCTATTTGCTCTGACAGCGGGAATTAATTATTAAATTAATTAATGTGACTTATATGATTTGAATTTTGTAAAATAGGCTTCATTTTTTAATTCGGAATATCAAATATATCTTAGGGTTAATTTTTGGGATTTTTCTGAAAATCTTAAATATTTGATGAATAGTGAAACCACTAAGTGGTACTTATAAAAACTGATTTTTCTGTTTAAATGAAATTTTGCCATCCTTGTGTTTTGAATATCAAAAATCCGACATAAATGGTTGTCATTAAGAAGTAAAATTTGGTTCAATGGGATAAAAATAATTTTTTGGTGAAAAGTAACTTATTAAGTTTTTAATCGCAATTAGAGGTAATTAGTGTAGTTTAAGGTAAAAATAATGTTTTAATAATATGAAATGAACTTGACACATGTCCTAACCTCATTGGATGTGTCATGGCTGACCAAGAATGTAACATCCCAAGTAATTAATGAATAATAGATATTTTTATATATGTCTATTAATCAATTAGATAGTGTTTTAGAGGCTTAAAATGAAAATAAATCCAATCTTAAGCATGGAATACACTAATATTTTTAAAAGATTGTTTTACTGCCTTTTGATGGAAAACCATTTTTGAATATATCTTTTGAAAATTTTATAAGCTATTTTTGTCAAAATAAACTTATTCTTTATGATTGGGACATCAAAATTTACTTTGTGTGAATTTTTGGTATTTTTCTGACAATGTTCATTTTTTAATGAATAGTGAAAAATACTGCATTTTACATCAAAACTGCTTCTTAATCTAATTTATTTATATGATTAGATTATCTTTTTAATTGGTCTTAATGTTTAATCTGAATATATATTTACCATATAATCCAATGGTGGTCATTGGAATCAATTTCACTTTGAAATTAGACTTAAACTGGTGTCAATCTTTTGATACTTATTGTTTTATAAAAACACGCTATTTTCTCTGACAGCGGGAATTAATTATTAAATTAATTAATGTGACTTATATGTTTTGAATTTTTTAAAATAAACTTCATTTTTGAATTCGGAATAACAAATATAGCTTAGGGTGAATTTTTGGCAATTTTCTGAAAAACATCAATTTTTGATGAATAGTGAAACAACTAAGTGGTACTTATAAAAACTAATTTTTCCGTTTAAATGAAATTTTGCCATCATTGTGTTTTGAATTTCAAAAATCCGACATACATGGTTGTCATTAAGAAGTAAAATGTTGTTCAATGAGATTAAAATAATTTTCTGGTGAATAGTAACTTATTAAGTTTTTAATCGCGATTAGTGGTAATTAGTGTAGTTTAAGGTAAAAATACTGCTTTAATAAAATTAGATGAGGTTGACACATGACCTACCCTCACTGGTTGTGTCATGGCCGACCAATACAAGACATGGGTCAACTTGGGGACCCCATGGAACCACTTTGGTTGGGAAATGTCATAAATAACGTTTTATTTAATGTAAAAGTAAAAATGACACAAACATAATATGTTTTACAAAAACAATTTTTACATGGGGTTATAAAGATCATATTTTTGATTATAAATATTAATTGGAAAGATAAAACGATTTCCTAAATCATAGTAGTTTTTTTATAATTTTTAGGCTTTAAATAAATTATATTATATATGACATCATGATGATGCAGCGATGACCTCATTATTTAACGATTTAAATAAAATGGAAAGATAATGTAAAATCTAAAACCTAAACATGGCCAAAACCAATTGGATGAGTGGATTTAGAATCCTTATCACCATATTCTAGAATTATATCAATGTGGGACCTTTTGAATCCGAAACTCATTTTAAAATAAAGTAACTTATCTTTATTTTCCAAGAGTGCCCCTCCTCTCCTCTTATAAAAGGCCCCCACCTCTACCTCCATACCCACACTCCCAAAGCCTTTGGCTCGGCCAACCCATGCCCATTTTGACTCTCCACTTCCCTATCTTACTCCTTGAAGACTCACTTTGGGCAGAATTCTTCCCAAGGAAGCCTTTGATCTCAAACCAAAGGGAGTTACCCGATTTTAAGGTAATGTCTTCTTTTGAGTTCTTTTGTTTTATATTGCTTCTCCAACCCCCTAAGCTCTTTTTATTATTTTATTTTGTAACAACTCCAGTATCCTAAATATACTAGTATTTTTTTATAATAAGTATTTGAGCTACCCTTACACACACCTACATCTAATGGTTAACGAACATACTGTTTCCGTGGATGGTGAATTTATGCCACCCAAAACGATGATTGTTCAACATTCTTTTAACACCTTAAAACGTGGACATTAAGATGTCACTATATTTATATATGATATGTAATATGTTTATGTTTTCCTTAGGCTTCTGTATTTTCCTTTTGGTCATACCTTTATGGTTTCCATTATGGGTGAACGCGATATCTTCATTTAAGGAAGTGCGGACTACCGCCCCCTCAAAGTGATTTGATTCGTTAAATACCATATGTGGGACGTATAAAGGATGGAACTATGATATTATATATGATATTATACTGGAATTATAATATACCTTTATATCATTATGATTCCATTCTATAAAATACGAAATAGAAATGATAGTAGCGTCCATGCGTACGTACGGCTTACCGTCTCCATGAACGGTGCATTTCATTTCTTACCTCTAAATGATTATGTAATATTATAAATGCATGCATATACTGGATATATATGACATATATGATATCTAAATCATGAATACCATTCTGGATATAATAGATACATGAACAACATGTAATTATAAAGGGCTTATATTTTACTCAAGTACCAATGATCGTTAAAATGACTGTTATTAACTTAAATAATTACATAGTGTTCATGACATGGAAATAAGTGATATAAAAGGAATAATTTACTTGAAAAAGGTTCTTAAACAATTATAAATTAACTCAAGTTTATTATTCAGGACATTAAAGAACGACTGAGTCAAGTCGGACCCGATATGTGGGACTTCGTCTCAATCTCCTTTCATTGAGGAATATTTTGTTTTATACATAACCTTCTTTTATATGGTGTATAAAACCCTTTGACTTTTACGTTTATCCAAAAGGAATCTTTTTTATACGAAGCGTTTTACTAAACGACAAAAGGGAATGTTTTTGTCGTACGTATGCGGCGACAATGACTTCTCCGCTGCCATGACCAATATTTGAGTTCAGCTTCCTCTTCAAGCCATACCTTGTTTTTAAAAGAAAAATAAATACCATGTTTTACTTTTCATTTATTTTGGTATTGAAAATGGTTTTCATAATGTTTTTATATCAATGTGTTTTATTGATATCATGTGATTGAATGGTGGAAATGTAATGTTTCCTTAATGCATGTTTTATGTGATATGATTATGTTGAGGTTCTTGGGCATTATTATGAAGACGGGTGGTTCCATGATAAACTAAGGGCAGGTGAGCCCAATATAGCTCTCTAATGCATTGGGTTACGCGAAGGAGTGAACCGTTAAGGTTTCTCCGAAGAGATTTTAGGGAATATACTGTGATGGGTATTCCAAACGTAACCAAGAGGGTTACTCCCTACGTAAGAATGTTATGAATGCCTCAAGTTACCTTTATGTCCTATGATTTCTATGATTTATTCCTGATTTGATGAGGTATGTTAAAGTGATTATGTTTTATGGGTAAAGTATGATATCATCCTTATGTATATATGTACCCATGTTTCCTTTCCATATTTTTATATCCCTTACTGAGCTTTTTATGCTCATCCCAAGTTTTTTTGAAATGTTTTTCACAGGTCAAGGGAGAGGTACATGATATGATGATAGTGTCAAGGAAGTGTCAATAAAGAATCCATGTTTATTTTAAATATGTTCCCATTGATGGTAATGAAGAATACTATCTTTATGTAACCACTTTGTTTATATGTGGAATGTAATGAAAGTTTTATGATCTAATTCTATAAAACTCTAAACCCGAAAAGATCCTCAATGTGTAATCTTTTAATAACTCAATGTTAATTAAGGTTTAAGGCTGGGGCCTAATAGTTGGTATCAGAGGTCGGTTTAGATAACTTTAGGAGTTAGAATTCTATTAAATGATTGTCCAAAAATATTTTTTTATGGTTAAATTGTAGTGATATAGCATTTGAAGATCACCATGTTGCTTCATCTAAGACATGTTTGTTCAGAATGGGTTTCCCCAAAGGAAACAGGGAAGCAGTGCTAGGAAGGCATACATTAAGAAATAACCTTCCGAATCAGCATCCTGAGATGGTCGGAATTGGAACTAAACAGTTTGTTGTAGTGATGGCTCAGTTTACTCAGGTGAAAAATATTTGTTGTTTATATTGATGACATTTTGGTGTCTTCTAAAAGTAAAGAGGAGAATGAAAGGCATTTAAGGGTTATGTTGCAAACCTTAAAAGAAAATAAATTGTATGGGAAATTCCGAAAGTGTGATTTTTGATGCAACCAATTTCTTTCCTTGGTCACATTGTTTCTAAAGATGGGATAACTGTTGATCCTGCAAAAACAAAAGTTGTTGAAGAATGGCCAAGACCCACAAATGTAACTGATATTCGTAGCTTCCTTGGTTTGGCAGGCTATTACCGAAGGTTTGTTAGATATTTTTCACGGTTATCTAGTCCAATGACTAAGCTAACTCGGAAGGGTGTTAAGTGTATCTGGACAAAAAAATGTGATGATTGTTTTCAGGAATTGAAAAGAAGATTGGTGAATGCTCCCGTTTTGGCACTACCTTCCAGGAATGGAGAGTTTGTTATATACGGTGATGCTTCATTGAAAGGACTTGGTTGCGTCCTAATGCAGAATGATCAGGTAATTGCTTATGCTTCATGATAGTTGAAAACTCCTGAGGTAAATTACCCTACACATGATTTGGAATTAGCTGATGTTGTTTATTCTTTAAAAATTTGGAGGCATCATTTGTATGGAGTAAAGTGTGAAATATATACTGATCACAAAAGATTAAAGTATATATTCACTCATAAATAATTGAACATGAGACAAAGGAGATGGCTAGAATTAATCAAGGATTATGATTGTACAATTAATTACCATCTGGGAAAAGAAAATAAAATGGCAGATGCTTTGAGTCGAAAAATTAATGCTTCATTAGCAATATTGCATTTGGGACGTGATCCTTTGGTTAAGGATTTGATGAACATTGGCATAGAAGTTTTTGGTGGAGGAATTTCTTCTGTTTTGTTTCATGTATCAGTGAGATCATCTCTATAAGATAGAATCTAGCAAGCACAGAAGCCAGACAGTGAGTTGCAGAAAAAGGTAGAGCTGGTTCAGAAAGGTAAGTTGTCTGAATTCAACATTGATAATTATTGCGTTTTGAGATTTGGGAAGAGATTATGTGTGCCTTGTGATTCACAGTTGAAGAGAGAGTTGTTATGTGAAGCTCATAGTTCTCCGTTTTCAGTTCATCCTGGCAGTACTAAGATGTATAGAGATCTGTGGGAGTATTACTGGTGGGATGGAATGAAAAGAGATATTGCTAATTTTACTGTGAAGTGTTTGACTTGTCAATAGGTTAAAGCAGAGCGGTAGTTACCAAAAGGGATGCTTTAGCCTTTACCAGTGCCAGAGTGGAAATGGGAGAATATATCCACGGACTTTGTTGTGGGATTACCGAAGACATCTCGAGGTAATAATGCAATCTGGGTAATTGTTGATCGCTTGACTAAATCTGCTCATTTCCTTGATATACGAGATACTTTTTCCCTAGATCAACATTCATGTTTGTATCTTAAAGAGATATTTGGGTTACACGGAGTTCCTCTCTCCATTGTATCTAATCCTGATCCCAGGTTCACTTTTAACTTTTGGAAAGGCCTTCAGAAGTCGTTGGGTACTAAATTAAATTTTAGTACAGCTTTTCATCCTCAATCAGATAGGCAGTCAGAACGAACAATTCAGACATTGGAGGATACGCTACGATCTTGTTCTATGGATTATCAGGGAAGTTGAGACCAACATCTTTCTTTGGTTAAATTTTCATATAATAACAGTTTTCATTTCAGTATACAGATGGCACCATTTCAGGCATTATATGGGAAGCGGTGTCGAACTCCAGCTTTCTGGGATAAAGTGGGTGAAAGGAAGTTGATGGGACCAGAATTGGTAGAAGAGATGGCAGAAAAGGTTCAGCTGATTCAGAAGCACATGAGAACAGCTCAGAGCAGGCAGAAGAGTTATGCGGATAACCAGAGGAAGGATCTATCTTTCGAGGTAGGTGATCATGTTTTTCTCAAGGTTTCTCCTTGGAAAAGTGTGATGAGATTTGGTAAGAAAGGAAAGATGAGTCCAAGGATTATTGGACCATATGAAATTCTGGAGAGAGTTAGATCAGTTACATACCGGGTGGCTTTGCCTCCGATTTTATCTCAGGTACACAATGTTATTCACGTTTCGATGTTGAGAAAGTATATGCCAGATCCATCTCATGTTTTGAGTCCAGAGGTAGTTCAGCTGGAAAAGAACCTATCTTATGAGGAACAACCGGTCCAGATTCTTCACCATAGGGAGCAAGTGTTACGGAATAAGGTGATTAAGCAGGTAAAGGTTTTTTTGGAAAAACCACATTATGGAAGTGGCAACATCGGAATCTGAAAATGCAATGAGAGATAAGTACCCCCATTTATTTGATAAGTAAATAAATTACGGGGACGCAATTTTCTAAAGAGGGTAAGGATGTAACATCCCAAGTATGTAATGAATAATAGATATTTCTATATATGTCTATTAATGAATTAGGTAGTATTTTAGAGGCTTAAAATGAAAATAAATCCAATCTTAAGCAGGGAATACACTAATATTTTTAAAAGATTGTTTTACTACCTTTTAATGGAAAACCATTTTTGAATCTATCTTTTGACAATTTTATAAGATATTTTTGTCAAAATAAACTAATTCTTTATTATTGGGACATCAAAATTTACATTGTGTGAATTTTTGGTATTTTTCTGACAATGTTCATTTTTTAATGAATAGTGAAAAATACTGCATTTTACATCAAAACTGCTTCTTAATCTAATTTATTTATATGATTATATTATCTTTTGAATTGGTATTAATGTGTAATCTTAATATATTTTTACCATTTAATCCAATGGTTGTCATTGGAATCATTTTCACTTGGAAATTAGACTTAAACTGGTGTCAATCTTTTGATACTTGTTGTTTTATAAAAACACGCTATTTGGTCTGACAGCGGGAATTAATTATTAAATTAATTAATGTGACTTATATGTTTTTAATTTTGTATAATAGACATAATTTTTGAATTCTGAATATCAAATATAGCATAGGGTGAATTTTTGGTAATTTTCTCAAAAACTTCAATTTTTGATGAATAGTGAAACCACTAAGTGGTACTTATAAAAACTGATATTTCCGTTTAAATGAAATTTTTCCATCATTGTGTTTTTAATTTCAAAAATCTGACATACATGGTTTTCATTAAGAAGTAAAATCTGGTTCAATGAGATTAAAATAATTTTTTGGTGAATAGTAACTTATTATGTTTTTAATCGCGATTAGTGGTAAATAGTGTAGTTTAAGGTAAAAATAATGCTTTAATAAAATGAGATGAGCTTGACACATAACACTTGAATCCCTTATATGTTGACCTCTTACTCATTCAACGTTCTTCATGATCCATTAACTATTCATTACCAACTTATTCTGAAATACTTCTTTCCTACATATAAAAATCATGAATCATATCCTAAGATTCAATAATATCAAAACATATGTCAATAATTAATCCATACCTTTCATTGGTCATTTTTAGTTTCTTCATCCTCAATCAGAATGACATTAGGTGTTAGAAAACATATATTTTTACGATCAAAGTGATCCCATTCCCGAAACATCTTCGTAGGATATGTGTTTTCATAATGACCATGCACACCACATCTAAAACATTCAATTGATTCCTCGGAAAGGGTTTCTTTCCCTTTCCAAGAGTCAACTATATGCTTCCTTTTTCTATTGTAGGTTCTTGCTTTATGACCGTCATTTCCACATATATTGCATCTTTCTGTCCCTTTGAAACATTTTCCTAGGTGTTTATTTCCACATATTTGAAACATAGGGTTTTTAATACACTTACCTTTATGATTATTACCTGAACATCCGTAGGGATTTGATTCTTACATATATGATTCCTTATAAATATCACTAAGGTTCAGGTGGTCAATCATGACTCCAGATAGTTGGTTGAGAATAAGCACAAGTGTTCTCATTACAGCTCCCATATCATTCAGTTGCTCGTTCAGAAAACCGTCATAGTTTTCTTCACATCCACTATTACTTTGGTGCCTGCTAGATCCATCCATTTACTAAAACCAAAAATGTTAGTGTGAGTATATTAGTAAAATCATCATATAATATCTTATAAGGAGGGTAAACACTAAGACCTGCTTATTCATGTTATCTTAAACTCATTCACTTTATCTAAAAAAACTTTGACTCTTTCTGAAATCCACCCCCATTATGGTAATTTCACTTATGCTTAAACAATTCCCAAACCTCTAATGTTATCTAAACCGGACTCTGATACCAACTATAAGGACCCAGTCTTAAACATTACGTAATATTGAATTAAACGAATAATTCACATTAAGTATGTTTTGAGGTTTAGAGTTTTAGAGACTTAGTCCATAACTATTACATTACAACTTGAATAATACAATTAGACACTACTACTCAGTATCCATTTTTTCCATAAAATAATAACTCTTAAAAAGAAACATGTATAGTTCTGTGTTTTAGATAGCATGACTTTTCCTTGATCCCATCCTTGACCCTACTCATCTTTAAGTCTTGTGGAAAACATTTCAAAAACTTTGGAGGAGCATAAAAATATCCGTAAGGGTTATAAAATAAGGAAGGAAAACATTAGACCATAAATAAATACATATCAATGAAACCATACTTTTCAATCATAAAATACCTTATGAAATAATTAGATTTATTAATAAAACACACAAATCATAAATCATAAATGTTACTTATGGAATCCATATCAATCTTAAATTGTATCTATCACAACTACATAGGGAGTTACACTTGGAATACCCATCATGGTATATTCCCTAAATCTCTGAGGAGAAATATCACTTACACCTCCGTCACCTTACCCAATGCATCAGAGAGCAATCTCGGGATCACCCGCCCTAGGTTTATCAAAAAACCATCCATATACGTAAAAAATTCCCAATAACCATAACATGATCATAAAATATAACACATGTATAATGGAAATATAACATATCCACATTACAATATATCAAATCAAGATATTGAAGTAAACAATGTTTTATCAAATCATTTTCAAAATCTTATAAAAATATATTTTTGAATCAATGTGTCTCATACCACATTGAAGATTTTAAATGATTTTTCATTTGAAAACATTAATGTTCATATATAAAAATCCTAAAACCCATTTTGAAAATATGGACATTAATGAGAAATATTTAGAAGAATAAATCTTTAAAACATTTAAAATGATATTTTAGTTAAAGAGTTTTTTTGACAAAAAGAGAGACACTTGAATACAAATAATTGAGGAATAAAATTTAATCCGAACATTATAATATCATTAGAATAAAGGTATTCATGATATAATATGGAAATGTACAGTATATACATGAAAGATCTCTGTCCTGGGTTCCCTCAAATGATTGGTGTGATTTTGGGGTACTTAGGTGCAGCGGAGTGGCTGACCAAGGTCGTCTCTCAAAGGATGAAGTGAATTAAAACAACTTTTTAGAGATATTATAGAAATAAAATAAAAGATAATAAAAACATTACTTGAAAGGATGTGGTGGTTTTTTATAGTTTATAAAACGTGAATGTGTTTTCTGGAAAAAGATTGCATTTTTTTTGTTTTTAATTTTGAAATGATGTTTGATTAAAAATACACAACAAGAATATGTTTTTTTAGAAAATATTTTAAAAGGTGTAATCAATCTAACTCTACCTATTCACTCTATTATTAATCATTATCATTTAAATTAACATTGAATTAATTATGATCTCTTAATTTGATAAATCCCTAACCCTATGATAATTAACTTTACCATGAAGATGAAGTGAATTTAACCCTAGGATAACTTCGGAACATGAAATCGCAACACACTTCATTGCATGATGTTCTAAGATTAGCTTAAGGTCAGTGGTAAATTAAGGCACATATACATTGTGTAAATTCGTACTAATTGAGTTTATAGATTATGTTTGAACACTACAAATTAATCCCATGTGGTTTTGAATTACCGGTTAAGGTTTCGCTCTCATAGTTCACACAATTCCCGACCTCACGTGTTTTGCGTTAACTATTAAATTGTTTGCTTAGTTTCATTTAAATTAAAAACTCAATAAATAGATCATAATATGTGAATTAAAGTATCTCATTGATTCAAAATAAATGAATGAAGAAGGATAGAGGTCGATCGATTACTAAAAAGAACTACTCTTCCATGGGTGGTGTAATCATCGTAGAAGTAAATTGCATTTGCAAAGGTTTATAATGGATATAACCCAATAACGCTTCTACTCAAGAATTCCAGCCCAAAGAGGAAGATTAAGTGAAGAAAAAATTTAAACAAAAAAGAAGAAAATTGAAGAAATAAAAGAAGAACAAAGAAGTTTAAAACACAAATGAAAATATTACAACATGAAGAAGAGAAGGAGGCTTCGATGAGGGGATCCTTTCTTAAAGATATACCCCTCTTACAATGGATGAAAAATTTGGGTGAAACCAATTGTCTTCTTCCTACACTCTCCTAAATCACATCACAACCCTACCAAAAGATAAAAACACCAATTTATAGAGTGGTGGGGAGGCTAGGTTCAAAGTGGTTTCAAGTGTGAATGGGGAATCTCGGCCAAATATTTTATTCCAACTTGCACCACCAATTTTTCTACCAACACGCGTGCATTGGCTGGCCTTCTAGAAGTATAAAATGTGCGGATATGGTTCCTATATCTCCTATCCAAATATGGGCTCAATCTAGGCCTAGATGAAGGATTTTTGGACGAAATACACAAGATTCTCCATTCTAGCATGTCCAGCCCACCTTTTCTTTATGGCCCAATTACAACATCCAGATGCATTCTTTTTATCAGGTGTCCTGAATAAAATTTGTATAAAATTAAGTAAGTAATAAAGTTACAAATTATTAAGTTCAAATAATTCAAATAATAATATTTATGATTGAAATACTACAGTGATTTTGAAAGGGTAAGACCGCAATTTTCAACAAATATTCAAATGAATGATGTAATCCCAAATAATTTCTAATTGAACATATTTAACACAATGTGAGGAAATTATATCATTTATAATCAATAGAATATTCAATAAAATAGTGTTTTATCAACTCCCCCACACTTACCCTTTTGCACTCCTGGGCAAAATCTCATATAAAGTAAACATCAATATCAAATCAAAACCAATTTTAAAACACATATCCTTGAGATCAAACAATTAAAAACTAAGAAACAAAAGATATAATGCCTCATAACAAACATTATATCAAGTTCTTCATTTATATCATTCAATATATTTCCACATTGTTTATCCTCCCATGCACAAAACACTTACCTCACTTGAATTTTCTATTATCACACAAATGCCATTTTTTGCAATGTCTTTCTCATCCAAACTCATCCAAGGGTCACCATAGGCTTGATACTCGATGTGAGTCAAGGACATATGTTTATCATGCGGACTTTTTGGGGTTGTTCTGTGGCTTTCAGTTGGTAGGATTTAGATGTGAAAAATTCTGAGGCTGAATGAGGAGGGATTGACACTTTTTGAAGAAAAATTGCATTAATCTAATTTTCACTTAAATATAGTATTCTCCTCAATACCCATAGTATCAATTAAGCTCCATCATCATGAAAGGTCATTAAAATTTTACACCATTCATCATTTCCACATTAAAAATGTCAATCTTCTCAAATATGATTTTCTTGAAAGTTCCAGATAGGAACAACTTTCCACCTCAATTAGAAGGTCCAGAATAGGCAAAACTTCACTTGTCATGAAAGCTCCAGAAAAGGAACAACATTCAATATAATGAGTTTCTTCAGTAGAAAACACATCTCTTCAGAATTTAATTTTCCACCCAAAGTATCACAGAATGTGGTATCACAACATAAGATAGATTCCCCCACAATTAAGCTCATCTAGATTATGAAATTTCACTTTAAGAGTTGGTTGGATAGAGAAAATTGATTTGTAATGTGGATAACCTAAGAGGATGTTCATGGCTTCTAAGGGATACAAGGATTAAATGTTCATGGTAGGCCATTATGAAAAAGGATTCTTTGAAATAGGGGCTTTAATACCAAACAAATGCCTCAATAATTTAAACATAAGTACCTCAAACCCTCATGTTTTGACAGGAATTGATCAAATTATGGTTAAATCAAGCATGGTTTGGTTCTCTCAAGAAGTGAGGTGAATGTGAACAATATGAAAATAATGGTTCTGAAGCCTCACAGGAAAGTGATTTCAAATATAAAAATAGTGAGATGTGGCATGGGATTCAAAATTCAGTGTACTTTTCATGAAATTACTAAATATTTGAACTTGAAACAAAGTCATTTCAGCATTCATTTAAGATTAGTTTCAAGGGATAAATTGTTTCACTAATTGATATGCATTTCAAAATTGTGATGAGAATAATTTCAGCTAAAAATTTTCAAAAACACAAAAAAAATGAAAAATAAAGACACAAAATTTTAAAAACACAAAAAAATTGGTATTTTTTAAATAGGAAAACAATTGAAATTACTAAACTAAAATTTTCCCTCCCCCACACATAAAATATTTCATTGTCCTTAATGTGAACCAATGAGATGATATATGCTCATGAAATGCAGAAGTTCTAAATAGGACAAATAATATAAAAGTGAAAGGGTTAGGAACAGCCTGATGTGCTCAAGTGATGATGGGGTCATGCAGTTTGATAAAATCCACAGCATTAGTAGGAGGTCCCTCAATGTATCTCTTAAAACATTTCCCATTGTCTATAAAGTTCCTTCCAGTGTCCTCTTGTGTGATCTCCACTGCACCATAAGGAAAAACATTAGATACAATATAAGGGCCTAACCATCTTGAACGCAACTTACCAGGTATCAGCTTCAGTCGTGAACTATAGAGAAAGACTTTCTCTCCAACATGAAACTCCCTTTGTTGGATCATTCTATCATGAAATGATTTTAATCTTTCCTTGTAGAGCCTTGAGTTCTCATATGATGATAGTCGAATCTCCTCAAGCTCTTGAATTTTCAACTTCCATTGAATTCCAGCTTGGGCCAAATCCATATTGCATTTATTTATAGCCCAATATGCCTGATGCTCAACTTCCACTGGGAGATGACATGCTTTCTCAAAAACAATCTGAAGTGGGGACATACCAACGGGGGTCTTGTATGTTGTCCTATAATCCCACAATGCATCATCCAAGAACTTTCTCCAATAATTCCTATTTGGCTGCATAGTTTTCTCCAATATTTGTTTCGTCTCAAGATTTGAAACCTCAGCCGGGCCATTTGATTGGGGGTGGTATGGTGCTGATGTTTTTTGTGTCACCCCATACATTCGAAGGAGGGAAGAAAAATTCCTATTGAAAAAGTGTGTCCCTTGGTCATGGATGATGGCCTTTGGTACTCCAAACCTGCAAAAAATTTGAGCCTTGACAAAATCCACTACAACATGAGAATCATCAGTCCTGGTGGACTTGACATCCACCCATTTACTCACATAATCAACAAAAACCAAAATATATAAAAATCGAAATGAACTAGGAAAAGGACCCATAAAATCGATTCCCCATACATAAAAAATCTCACAGAATAGTATGGGTTGTTGGGGCCTCTCATTTCTCCTGGAAATGATCCCAGTGTGTTGGCAATGAGGGAATGACTTAAAAAACACATGGGTATCATGGAATAAACTAGGCCAATATAATCCAGAGTCCAAAACCATCCTAGCTATCCATTGGGATCCAAAGTGTCCACCACAAGCAAGTGTATAACAGAAATGAAAAACAGACTCAAACTCATGATCGAGAACACACCTCCTAATGACTTGGTCACTAAACATGCACCAGAGGTATGAATCATCTCACACATAAAACCTAGAGTCAATTTTTAATTTTTGGACTTGATGTTTCTTTAAATTTTCAGGGATTTTAGAGGCAACAAGGTAGTTAACTAAATCTGCATACCAAGGATGTGTACCTGAGATGGAATAAAGATGCTAATCGGGGAAAGTGTCCTAAAGTGGTACTTGGACCAAGGTGTCATCCTCTAGTGTGTGAGTAATCCTACTCATGTGGTCCACCACCATGTTTTCTGACCCCTTTTTCTCCTTTATCTCAATATCAAATTTATGAAGAAGGAGCATCCATCAAATCAGCTCGGGCTTTGCATTTGGCTTCTTCGAGAGGTACCTCAGAGCTGCATGGTCAGAAAAAACAACTACATTAGAGCCCAATAAATATGAAAGAAATTTATCTGAAGAAAAAATGATAGAAAGAAACTACTATTCTATTTTGGTTTAGTTTGATTGGGCAGAATCCAATGTCCTCTATGTATATGAAATCATATGTGAACGTCCATCCGGCCTCTGAGATAAGACAGCTCCAACAGCGAAGTTGGACGCATCACGCATAAGCTCAAATGGAAGGTCCCACTGCGGGGGCTGTATGATTGGTGGAGTGGTCAGACACTTCTTTAGCTCATGAAATTATACCCTGTATGAATCATCAAAATTGAAGTCAATATATTTGTGATGAAATCGAGATAAGGGTAGAGCGATCTTACTAAAATCTCGGATGAAGCGTCGATAAAATCCAGCATGACCAAGGAATGATCGAACATCACACACACATGTAGGATATGTCAAGGATGAAATAATGTCTACCTTAGATTTATCAACTTCAATGCCATGTTGTCAGACTATATGACCTAAGACAATTCCCTTTTCGACCATGAAATAACATTTTTCAAAATTTAAGACCATATTTTTCTCAATACAACGATGCAACACATCACCCAAACTAGAGAGACATTCATCAAATGAGGATCCATAAACTGTAAAATCATTCATAAATACCTCCATGCTGGTCCCAATAAAATATGAGAAAATAATCACCATGAATCTCTAGATGGTACATGGGTCATTGAAAAGTCCAAATGGCATCCTTCTGTAAGAAAAGGTACCGAATGGGCAGGTGAATGTCGTCTTCTCCTGGTCCTCTACTTCAATGGGAACCTGAAAATATCCAGAGAAACCATCCAAGAGGAAATAATGTGTCCTACCGGTAAGTCTCTCAAGCATCCGGTCAATTAATGGAAGTGGTAAATGGTCCTTACGAGTGGATTGATTTAGTTTCCTATATTCACTACAGACTCGCCAACTATTTTGAACTCTCACAGGAACTAACCCCTCATTTTCATTTTTTATAATAGTGAAACTAGTTTTCTTTGGTACAACCTAGATAGGGCTAACCCATTGTGAGTCAAAAATAGGGTAAATGATACCTGCCTCAAGTAAATTTTCAACTTCATTCTTAAAAACATACAAAAGTGTTGGATTAAGTCTCTTTTGTGGCTGCCTAATCGGTTTAGCCCCATCCTCCAAGACAATACTATGCATGCAAATGGAGGAGCTAATACCTGATATGTCTTCCAATGTCCAACCAATTTCCCTAATGTTATCTTTCAATAGATTCAAATGTTTATTTCATGTTCAAAAGATATATTGTTAGCAATTATAACAGGTAATCTATCACCACTCATCAAGTATGCATATTTAAGATTTGGGGGTAATGGCTTGAGTTCCAATGTAGGGGGTGATGTATGGATGGAGAAATTGATGCAAAAGACATATCTGCACAATGAACATTAGTATCAGAATAAAAATCATCAAAATTAGAAAATAATGCATCAAATCCATTAGCATACTCAACAGCCATGTCATAATCATAATTTATATGATCAGAATTTGAATCCATGTCAAAATCAAATCCAAGAGAGGTTTGTCCATCAATAACAGGTGTGGATGTACTCTTAGACATCAAACTAGCACCAACACTCATAGTCTCTCTAAACATAGGACAATCAAAATCCATTGAGTTGTTACTTGGTGGTTCAAAATGGGAGATAACAAAAGTAGAATGGTCTTCAGAGGGGTACATTATGGAGTCCATTGCATTAATAATTACAACTTCATCACCAAGATCCGTGGAAAGTGTACCCTCATGAACATTTATGATAGTTTTTTCAGTTTTGAGGAAGGGTCTACCTAAGATAATGGGGGCATAAGAACTTACCCGATCATCCTCCATGTTAAGCACGTAGAAATCTGCTGGAAAGATCATATCTTTTACCCGAACAAGTACATCCTCTAGGACTCCCGTTGGATATGTAGTAGCTCTATTCACTAATTGTACAACTACTCTCATCGACTTCAACTCACCAACCTATAAAGAAGAGAATACAGAGTGAGGCATCACATTTATTGAAGCTCCTAAATCACAAACAGCATCATAGAAGTGCAACTCCCATATGGTACATGGGATGGTGAATGTCCTGGGATCCTTGAACATTGTTGGTATTTCTAGAGTTGGTGTAATGAGTGCTGAGACATTCCCTCCAAGGTTGATCC
Organism: Viscum album; assembly: GCA_963277665.1. Classification (NCBI taxonomy): domain Eukaryota; kingdom Viridiplantae; phylum Streptophyta; class Magnoliopsida; order Santalales; family Viscaceae; genus Viscum; species Viscum album. The sequence goes on along the minus strand of OY728161.1, from coordinate 1,625,532,382 downwards.
TCTCATTTCCCTTGAGCCCTCTTTGATTGGTACAAAGTTCTTTTAAGAATTTCACATACCTTGGAATTTGTTTAATGGCTTCAAGTAGAGGAATGTTGATCTCCACAGGCTTGAATGTGTCCAAAACCTCTTTTTTCATCGCCTCTTCATCCATCTTCTTGGGTTGAACAAACCTATTTGGAAATGGAAGAGGTTTAGGAGGAACATCATCAATATTTTTATTACATTTGTCTTTCTCCTTGGGTTGCTCGTCAGTTGATGCGGAATTGGGAATTATTGGAGTTGAGGTGAATCCTGGTGGAATTGTAGGTGGAGAAGCATCATCTGTTTGCTTCCCACTTCTCAATGTGATGGCAGTAACATTCCCCTTTGTATTGGGAGTAGGTTGGGAAAGATGATTTCCAGTATTCTTACTTACCAGTTCATGGAGGGGAGTGGCAATCTGGCTCATTTGAGTCTTCAACTCCCTCAACTCCGAACCTTGACTCTTGAGCTCATTCAATTGATTAAGAACAATTTGTTTCAAAATATCATCTGTGGTAGAGTATACCTTTTGTTGGATATTACCTTGTTGCTGACTTGTTGATGTTTGAGCTTCATATCTCCTTTGGGGTTGTTGGAAACCATATTGGTATGGTGGAGGCTACTGGAAATTTAGTTGAAAAGGGGGCCTTTGTTGTTGCCCAGAGCCATACCTCATTTCTGATTGATCCTTCCACCCTTGGTTGAATGTTGGTGAAAAGGATTCATACTTCTTTTGGGTATGTGGTTGTTGTTGTTGCTGATATGGTCTCCTATAGAATACTGCTGCACAATCTTCTATTTCTTGGAGTTGTGGGCAACAGTCAGTTTGTTGGCTTGTCTAAGTTCAAATTCCACAAGGCCTTAAGGGAGGGGGTTGGGATTTATTTTGTGCCAAAAAAATCTGTCTCACCATAGTTGTCAATTCTTCCAACTTGGTATAAATCAAATGACTTTCAAGAGAAGATGGACTTACCTGATGTACTCCCCTGACATGTGGTGTACCTCGATCTCCAAATTGTTGGGAGTTTTGGGCCATTTTGTCGATCAATGCACGTGCAGCTACTGGTGTCTTGTCCACCAATGCTCCTCCAGCTGCAGCATCCACCATGCTTCTCTCCATAGGTTTGATTCCTTCATAGAAGTACTGGAAGAGTAATAGCTCACTGATTTGGTGATGTGGGCAGCCTACACACAACTTCTTGAATCGCTCCCAATACTCATACATTGACTCCCCTTGTGCTTGCTTGATCCCTGAGATCTCCTTACAAATAGAAGTTTTCCTTGATGCCGGAAAAAATCTCTGCAAGAAAAGACGTTTCAAATCCTTCCAATAAGTTACATCTTCGGGTTGTAAATAATACATCTAGTCTTTCACAGCTCCATCAATTGAGAATGGGAATTCTCTTAGTTTGATTTGATCTTCAGAGAAATTTATAGGTTTTAGAGTTGATAAAACCACATTAAAATCTTTCAAATGTTTATTTGGATCCTCACCAGAGAGGCCATGATTCTTTGGAAGTAAGTGAATTAACCCAGATTTTAGTTCAAAGTCTGATTTGAGATTTTGGTATGCATTACAATTTGGTTGATAGTTAATATCAGGTTCATCAAATTCTAGAATGGTTTTATTTACCTCATGGTTTTTATTTCCTTACATTGGTTCTTTTTTATATTTGAATTTGAATTTCTTCCAATTTAAATGTTTCTAGAAGAGAGTAATTCACCAACTGATTGAATATTGAAACTTCTCGTAGACTGAGACTATCTAATTCATGCCCTAAGGCTACGTTCAATCTCATGGTCAAGATCTAAGAGATCTTTGGGATTAGTTCGTGTAATAAATCAATGAAATATGAAAAGAAGGAAAGTTGACCACAATAAAACAAAAATTAGAATTTTGATTTGATGGTCCAAAAATAAGTAGAAGAAAATAAAAGAAGAAGAAAAAAATCAGATTGAGTAAAGATCGAAGAAAGAAGAGAGGAAGAGAATGAAATGTAAAATAATATAAATACCTCTAATTGGTTGAAATAATTACTTTCCTCCCAAGAAATGGCGCCAATTCTAAAGAGCACTGTCGTGGGTGCCCTCAAATGATTAGTGTGATTTTGGGGTACATAGGTGCAGTAGAGTGGCTGACCAAGGTTGTCTCTCAAAAGAAGAAGTGAATTAAAACAACTTTTTAGAGGTATTATAGAAATAAAATAAAATAGAATAAAAACATTAATTGAAAGTATTGGGGTGGTTGTTTATAGTTTATAAATCTAGAAGAGGTTTTCTGGAAGAAGATTGCATTTTTTTGTTATAAATTTTGAAATGAAGTTTGATTAAAAAAACACAACAAGAAAATGATTTTTTAGAAAATATTTTAAAAGGCATAATCTATATAACTCTACCTATTCACTATATTATTAATCATTTTCATTTAAATTAACATTAACATAATTATGATACCTTAATTTTTTAAATCCCTAACCCTACAAGAATTAACTTTACCACTAACATGAAGTGAATTTAACCCTAGGCTAACTTCGGAACATGAAATCGCAACACCCTGCTTTGATTGATGTTATAAGATTAGCTTATGGTCAGTGGCAAATTAAGGCACATATACATCCTAAAAATTATGACAAATTGAGTTTAGGTATTATGTTTGAACTCTAAAAATTAATCCCATGTGGTTTTGAATTACCGGTTAAGGTTGCGCTCTCACAGTTCACACAATTCCCGACATCGCGTGTTTTGCGTTAACTGTTTTATTTATTTATTAGTTTCATTTAAATTAAAAAATCAATTAATAGATCATAATATGTTAATTAAAGTATCTCATTGATTCAAAATAAATTAATGAATAAGTATAGAGGTCGATCGATTACGAAAAAGAACTACTCTTCCATGGGTGGTGTAATCATCGTAGAAGCGAATTGCATTTGCAAAGGTTTATAATCGGTATAACCCAATAACAATTCTACAAAATAATTACATCCCAAAGAGTAAGATTAAGAGAAGAATAAATTTAAGCAAAACAGAAGAAAATAGAAGAAATAAAAGAAGAATAAAGAGGTTTAAAACACAAATGAAAATATTACAACATGAAGAAGAGAAGGAGGCTTCGATGAGGGGATCCTTGCTTCAAGAGATACCCCTCTTACAATGGTTGTATAATTTGGGTGAAACCAATTATCCTCTTCCTAAAATCTCCTAATGTACGTCCCAACCCCACAAAATGATAAAAACACCAATTTATAGAGTGGTGGGGAGGCTAGGTTCAATGTGGTTTCAAGTGTGAATGGGGAATCTCGGCCAAATATTTTATGCCACCTTGCACTACCCGTTTGACTACCATAATGCATGAATTTTCCATACTTCCAGAAGTATAAAATGTGAGGATATGGTTCCTCTATCTCCTCTACAAATTTGGTCTTAATCTAGGCCTAGATGAAGGAGTTATGGGAGAAATATAGAATATTTTCCATTCTGGCATGTCTAGCCCACCTTTGACTTTATGGGCCAATTACGCCATCCAGGTGCATTCTTTTTATCATGTGTCTTGAATAAAAGTTATATAAAATGAAGTAAGGAACACAGTTAAAAAATATTAAGTTCAAATAATTCAAATAAAAATATTTATGAATGAAATACTACAGTGATTTTGAAAGGGTCAAACTAGAATTTTCATCAAATATTCAAATGAATGATCTAATCCCAAATACTTTCTAATTTAACATATTTAACACAATGTGAGGAAATTATATCATTTACTATCAATAAAATATTCAATAAAATATTGTTTTATCAGTACCCCATATAATAGTGAATTGGTTCATAACAATAATGAAGTATCAATGGAAATGTAAATTGAGATGAAATCCATTATAAAGATGGTATCCTTAAATTAAGGATAAATAAATCCCATATTTATGTGTGACAAATATAAATACACCCAATATAATTTGATTTTAAGTGTAAAACAACTAGTGTTCATTCACACATATTCATTTGATGACATATTCAATAAGTACAAGTTGAACCCAAATAATTGAAATTGGGTTACGATGTTCCCTTGTAAATATTTGACAGCCTAACAACGTCACTTTAAAAATAAAAAATGAGTTGATTAGATAAAAGGGTATCTCATAACTTGGACATAAATTTTACATAAATGGGGATATAATAGAACATATCCCAACATAATAAGATGTAAATTAAATGACATAATAAAAAGAAGTCTTTTAAATAGAGGAGGGTGAAAGGTTCCTTTACCGATTTGGTAACTTACAAAACATATGCCACATGAAGAAGGACAATACCATGAATATGTGAATAATCATAAATAAAAGTATATTACACAAAGAGCACAATCATTTTCAGTACATACACCACACAAAAGGAAATAGTAGAAAATATAGCATGAATCTCACGAGAATAAAAAGTGAGATGAAAAACTCTTACTTCATCAAATAGAGTCGTATGAACAAAAGTTAATGACCATAAAATCAATCAAATAATACCATTAATATAAAGATAATACTAATATTTATCAATGGAAGTAATCATTACACCACATGCAATAAATAAGTGGCGAACAATAGAAATCTCACAGAATTAAAAGTGAGATAAGAAATCTCTTACCTCATGTCTGACTTGACTCGATCGCTCTTTAATCTCATGAATAATAAACTAAAGTTAATTTATACTTTATTAAGAACTTTTTTCATGTTTATTATTCATTTTATGTCACATATTACCATTTTATAAATATTATGTAATTATTTATGTTAATAATTTTCGTTTTGTCTATATTTGGTACTTGAGTCAAAAATGGACTTTTTATAATTACATGTTGTTCATGTGTTCAAAGGTTCATTATATCCAGAATGATATTTATGATTTAGATATCATATATATAATATATATCCAGTATATACATTTATTTATAATAGTACATAACATTTATAGGAAAGAAATGAAATGCACCATTCATGGAGATGGTAAGACATAAATACGCATGAACGCTACTTTCATTTATATTTATTATTTTAATGGAATTAAAACATAATGATACATATGTATAATATAATATTAGTATAATTTCATATATAAAATCATTAACTCCATCCTTTATACATCCCACATAAGGCATTAACGAGTCACATAACTTTGAGGGGGTGGTAGTCCGCGCTTCCTCAAGTGAGATTATCAAATTTACCCACTATGGAAACCATAAAGGCGTGCTATAAATGGAAAATACATAAGCATAAAGAAAAAATAAACATAATATATATCATATAAAAATAAAGTGCCATCATAATGACCACCATGAGACGCGGTTGGAGATATTTGAACAATCATCATTTCGTGAGGTGCTAGTTTGCCATCCACAGAAACATTATGTTATTCTTCCATTAGATGGATGTGTGTGTAAGTTTAGTTCTAATACTTCTCATAAAAACATCCTAGTATATTGATAATTTTGTTTTTGTTACAAAATAATTGAATAAATAAAATTTAGGGGTTGGAGAAGTAAAATAAAAGAAAATGATTTAAAAGAAACTGTTACCTTTAATTTGGGTAACACCATTTGGTTTGAACCAAAGGACTTCTTGCAGTATCTTATGCCTAAGGTAAGGCTTGTAAGGGTAGGAGAGGGGTGTAGGGAGATTAATTGGGAAGATTTTGGATGAGCCAAATGTCTTGAGAGGTGTTAGGAATTGGATAGAAATGGTCTCCTTTTATAAGGGAGAGGAGGGGTTCTTTAGGAAAGTGTGCAAATATTATTTTATTATATAATGATATTTGGTTTCAAAAGGTCCAAAGAATCATTAAAGATGAAGATAAGATAACTCATGGTCGAACAAATATCATCCAATCATAATTGGACATGTTTTGGATAATATTTTAATCATTATAATTTAATTTATTTAAATCATTTATTAATGAGGTAAATACTGCGTCATTATTGTGTCATAAATAATTTAATTTATTTGATGTATAAAAATTATAAACAAAATACCATGATTTAGGAAATATTTTTATATTTCCAATGAATATTTATAGTCAAATATATTACTTATATAACACCATATAAAAATTAATTACTAAAAGATATTTTTTAATTTCAATTTTATCTTTACATTATATTAATTAATTTAACTTGTCATTATCCCTCCCACATGGCTCAATGGAGTCCCAAAATCGACACAAAGATGTCCATGGTCGTTAATCACTCAACCAATAAGGTTTTGACAAGTGTTAAGGTAATTTTGAATTATTATAATATTCTTTTAACCTTGAATTACTTTATTTACCTTTACCCGCGGTAAATAAAAGTCAAAAGTTATTATTCACCAAAAATTATTTTCATCTTAATGAATCAAATTTTACTTCTTGATAACAACCATGTATGTCGGATTTTTGAAATTCAATTCACAGAAGTGGTAAAATTTCATTTATATGAAAAAGTCAAATTTTTAACTACTACTAAGTGGTTTCACTATTCATCAAAAATTGATGTTTTTCAGGAAAATACCAAAAATTCAGCCTACGCTACATTTGATATTCCGAATTCAAAAATGATGTATATTTTTTAAAATTAAAAACATAGAAGTTTCATTAATTAATTTTAAAATTAATTCACATTATCAAAACAAATAGCGTGTTTTTAAAAAACAATAACTATCAAAAGATTGATACTTGTTTATGTCCAATTTTAAAGTGAAATTAATTACAATGACCAAAATTGTATTAAATGGTAAAAATATATTTTAATTTCACTTTAAAACCAATTAAAAAGATAATCTAACCATATAAATAAATAATATTAAAAGGCACTTTTGAATTAAAATACAATATTTTTCACTATTCATTAAAAAATGAACTTTATCGGAAATATTCTGAAAATTTTCATGAAGTAAATTTTGATGTCCCCATTATGAAGAAGGATTTTATTTGGTCATACAGAATGTATTAAAGTAACCAAAACAATATTTAAAAAGTGTTCTCCATTAAAAGGTGATAAATCGGCCTTTTAATGTAAATTATGCTTAAAATTAGATTCATCCACATTTTAAGCCTCTAACTTTTATTGGAAAAATGAAAATAAATTTAACAAACATGTACAATCATATTGTAGTTAGTTTTGTTCATTACCGCCAATAAAATGGCTTGGAGTTAACTACAATTTAAAATAATAATATATCATTAGTTTGCAACGTATGATTTCAAAGAAACTCGTTGTTGCGTATCGGGTACGCTATCGATCATATCAACCCTTTTAATGTAAAATTAATATTTAATTAAAAAATTAATAAATATGAAAAGGTCATATTCTTTATTTACCTGAGATGTTACAATTACAGTAGTTTAACATAATTAATATAATTTTAACTTATTGTATAATCAATTTTTTATCATATTATTTTGAAAGGGGTAGGGTAAGAGTGAACAAAAGAGGAAGAAAAGAGGGAAGATTTACTAGAGTCTTACTCTCTCCTCGGTGTAGCTTCTCTTGTGTGAAACTATAACTCCCTTGGTGATTGAAGTTGGATGGCTCCAGAATGTCCCTACGTATTACAAGAGGCTAGAGTGATAGAATTATGGTAGATATATGGCATAGTAATGGACGAGAGGAGTGGTTTTCCAAGGGGGTGGTGAGGTGTTATTTATATTTGAGGAGGGGTGTTTTTAGAATAAAATATTAAATAATATAATATATCAAATGTTAGACTTATAATAGTAGTTTTTTGACCACATAAATAACATATTAAAATAATATTTAATTTACTTCAAATCATATTTATAATTCGAATTCATTAATATATTAAAAGGAAAGTGAAATGGAAGAAAAAATGATTTTTAAGGAATCACTTTTTGACTTTAGGTTTTAGAAAGTTCTTTTTAGGTTTCGAAATAGATATTATTGTAATTTAATGAACCTTTTATGAAATTAAATAGAACATAGCCGAACATAAAGTTATATAATTTCTATTTCATAATTACATCATGAATAATGCAATTTAAGATATACTAGTTATGTGAAAAAAATGTATTTCTACTGTTCACCTGAAAATTAATATATTTCATAAAATTAAAAAAAACAACCTAACCATTTTTTGATGTGCATAATCCAAAAATTAATTCCATTTTTCAAAAATAAATTTCTAAATATGATTAAGTTAATATTTAATCAAAATCACAATTTACTTGAAAAAAACAATTTTAAATTTAAAACTACTTATCTAACACATTGAAAAATTACTTAAGGTCACATAAAATTATCTCAGAATATAAATATTAATTTATGAATACATTTCAGTAAAATAAATTTTCATTTAAATTATTAAATTATTCATAAAAGTTTAATTAAATATTCCTGACTTATAAAAATACCAACACTTTATTAATAATTTTTAAAATATTTATTTACTTATACTATGATATAATATTGTCACTTATAAAAATATAAATTTTATTTTAACTTATATTGGAAGGGTTACTATTACATTGGTAGGTTTACTATTCATAAGGTCACATTACTATTACAAAGGTCAAGTTACTATTATTAAATGTTCCTTAACTTCTAAAGATGCCTTTTATTTCAGTTATTATTCACTTATAATGTTTATATTGTCTTCTAAAAGTTATCTTATGTGATTATACTATAAGACATAATTATAAGAAGGTAATTTCTATTGATAAATCTTTGGGTCATTACATTCTTCCCCCTTAATAAATTTCTCCTTCAAAATTTTGTTTTACATTCTATGCCCCAAACATGCGTGAGTAATTTTCCTTCATTTTCTCCTCCAGTTCCCATGTTTCCTCTTCGTATTTATGATTCCTCCATAGCACCTTGATTGGGTGAGTAGTCTTATTACATATAACATTATCTCTATGATCCAATATATTCCTTGTCTCCTCCTCATAATAAAGATCATCCTCCAACTATACCACCTCTGAATAGAGTTCATGTGAAGGGTCTACTATATACTTCCTTTAAAGGGATACATGAAAGACATCGTGTAATTTTATCAAGGTAGGTGGAAGTGTCGGTCGATAGGCCACAACTTAGACTTGATCAAGGATCTAGAAGGGGTCTATATACCCGGGATAAAACGTCCCTTTATTTCCAAACCTCACGACCTTATTACATGGATATACGTCGAGAAATACCATGTCTCCAACTTTGAACTCAAGGTCTTATTGATGTATGTATTCATAACTCTTGTGTCTACTTTGGGATGCTTTGATATGTTCCTAAATGGTTTTCACCTTCTCCACTATTTATTCAACCATTTCAAGTCCTAGCATCTTACACTCACCGACTTCATCCCAACTTGTCAGTGTTCTTCACCATTTCCAATATATGTTTTTATATGGTTCCATTCATATTATCAAATCGAAATTGTTATTGTATGAGAATTCAACAAGCGGAATATGTTGGTCCCATCCTCCTTTGAAGTATATAGAAAATGATCTCAACATTTATTCCAGTTTCTATATATTTCTCTCAGATTGGCCATCAGTTTGAAGATGATAGGTTGTACTAATGTTTTGTTTAGTACATATAGCATGTTGGAGACTTTTACAGAACTTCAAGGTGAATCTCAGAACATGATCATATATAATAGATAGTGATAATCCATACATCCCTACTTATCCATTGATGTAAATCCATGTAATTTGATCTAATGAAAAGTCCTCTCGAATTGCGATAAAGTGAGTTGTCTTTGTAAGATGATCCATAATGACCCATATAGCATTGTTTTCACTGGATGTCCTTGGAAGACCAGTGACAAAGTACATGGTGATGTTCTCCCATTTCCATGTTAGTATGAATAATTTTTGCATCATCCCCTTATACTTTTTCTGCTCAGCCTTCACTTTCTAACATAATAGGCTCTTTGATGTATATTCAAAAATATCCGTTTTTATATTGTCCCACCAAAAGTTTTATCGAAGATCTTGATACATATTTGTGCTCCCTAGGTTGATAGAGAAGGTTGAGTTATGTGCATATTTCAGAAGCTCCAAATTTATCTCTGGATTGGATGGTACAGATAATCATGTCCCAAATCTCATAACTTCACCCCTTTCAACCATAAACTCTCAGGATTTCCCATTTCAAATAGCTTCCACCCATTTCAGAATTTCCACATCTTTTCTTTGAGCATCCATTATTCTCTCCATGAGTAACATTTGAGAAAACATTTGAGAAAGTATTGTTGATGTTCCTCCCATGATGATTCTCATGTCCATCCTCTTCAAATCTAAGAAGATCGATTCCTTTTAAATTCCCATCATTGATAAAGATGCAAGATCCTTTCTACTTAGAGCATCTTCCACCTTGTTTTCCTTACAAGGATGATAGTGGATTGAGTATTCATAATCCATGATGAAATATATCCATCTTTGTTGGAGAATATAAATCTATTTTTGTGTGAATATATATTTTATACTCTTTTGGTCAGTATATATCTCACACTTCTCCTATAGAGATAATGTTTCCATATTTGCAACTCAAAAATCACAACTGCCTGCTCCAGATCATATGTGTGATAGTTTTTCTCATGGAGTTTCAGCTATATTAAGGAAGAGGCTATCACATTATCATTTTTCATCAGTACACATTATGATCCCTTCTTTAAAGAATCACTATATACCACAATGACTTCTCCATTTGTTGGGAGTGTGAGTACCGGTGCAGTGATAAGACTCCTTTTCAACTCTTTAAAATAGTCTTCACATTACTCAGTCCAGACAAACGTTACTCCATGCCATGTCAACTTGGTAATTGGGTTTGGAAATAATGAAATGTTCTTCATAAATCGTCAATAATACTTATCTAGACCTAGAATGTTGCGGATCTCTGTTACATATGTTGTCTTGGGCCACTCTTTGATTGCCTTTGTCTTCGACGGGTCCATAGATATCCCTTCGCTAGTGATAACATGACCCAACAATGATACTTCCTCTATCCAAACCTCACATTTACTATATTTTTCATAAAAATTCTCCATTTTCAAAGACTTCAACACAGTATTCAAATTATCACCATATTCCTCCTTTCTCTTGATGTTTATCAGAATATCATCACTAAAGAATAACACAAATTTATTGAGGTAATATCTGAAGACTCTATTCACTAAATCCATGAAAATTTCTGGAGAATTAGTGAGTCCCAAGGGCATCACTATGAACTCATAGTTTCCATGCCTTGTTCTAGAGGATGTATTGGGAATATCTTCACTCCTCACCTTTAATTGGTGATAACCCGACCAAAGGTCTACCTTAGAGAAATAACTGCCCCCATAAATTCAATCAAACAAGTCATCTATCCATGGAAGGGGATAATTTTTCTTTATCATGATTTTATTGATCTCACGATAATCTATGTATAGGTTCATTGATCAATCTTTCTTTTAGACGAATAGGAAAGGTTCACCCCAAGGTGAAGCACTAAGCCATATAAAACCCCTCTCAATATTGTTCTGTAATTTCTTCTTCAGCTCCTCCATATCTACAATTTCAATTCCATAAGGTTTCTTTGATATAGGTAGAGATCCATGATTAATTTCAATTGAGAACTCAACCTCTCGGCCAGGAGCAATACCAAGAAACACTTCACGGAATACATCAGGGTAATACCTCACAATAGGCATGTCTTTGAGTGAGATTCTATCCTTTGTCTCAATCATTAGATCTACAAATGCTTTCTCATAAGAAAATGATATCTACACATGAGACACTAATTCTAATGGATATTCATCATCCTCCTTACACATGTAAATAATTATAGGATGCTTCGAGATGTGAAGAGTGATCTCCCGTTCCCGAAAATTTATGTTGAATTTATACAAAGATAGCCAATAAACATCCAAGATATGGTTGAACTCCACTAAAGGAAGTATGAAAAGAATGGTTGGGAGGTTCAGACAAAAAACATTATCCAGGGAGGAGTTATATATAATGGATACAATAATTTCCCCATACACTATTCTATCAGATAACTTGTCCTCCAAATTTTGAGGTGGTGTTTGAATATTTTTACTAAACATGAAAGATATGAAATAATACTAGAACTAGAATCAAATAGTATGTTCTCTATTCTTGAAGGAATAACTAGAATACATTTCACCACAACATTCTCTAGATCCACCTCAGCAGTAGTGATATCATAAGCCCTTCCTTGTTTCCTTTCAAATTGTTGTTGATTTCCTCTGACAACCCTTGGCTTTGAGAAATTTTTTGAATAATGCCCATGCTCCCTGTAGTTGTAACATTGAACCACTAGCTGAGGTTCGATCTTAACCTTCCTTTCTTCTTCCACATTAGTATGTTTTCTCATATCCCTCCGATATTACTTGTCCAAATGTTGTAGATTTCCTCATTTGATGAAATTCATGGTTCCCTTTAGACATTTCCAAGGATGATTCTTTCTAAAAAAATTTACAAGTGGGATATTTGGGCTTCTTTCCATAATGGTTTTCGTTTACTGAACCACCCTTATTGTTCTCCATTTTACGATTCTTTTCAATAGTCTCAGGAGACCACTGAGAGTCTCCAATATCCATTTCAACTTTGAGGGCATAATAGATAATTTCATCATAACTGTCGAAGTCTCGATTAACCAATGATTTTCATAGACTCGGCTTTAGTCTGCTAAAGAATCAAACCAAATTTCTTTAGGTGTTCGTGACAAGGCCATAGGTGTACCTTGAAAGCCATGTAAAATTTTCTTCATATTCCCCAATGGACTCATCTTCCTTCTGATTGAGTCTGACAAACTCTCATTCCATTTTGAGATGGGGGGTTTTAGGAAAATATTTATGGAAAAAGAATCATCTTGAATTCATCCCAATCCATGGAATAAATTTCCACATAGGTCTTTGTATTATTGATTAGTTTCCACCACTAAACAGCTTCCCTATAAAAACAATAGACCCCTAGTACAACTTTCTCTTCTTTTGAGCACTAGAGGATATATAATATCTTTTCAATTGAGTAAATCCACTATTCCGCGTGGAGGGGGTTAGAAGATCTGAAAAACATGAGAGGCCTTTTCCGAATGAATGATTCTATGGAAAAATTTTCTTTCCTTAGATGAGGAGGTAATTATACATGATTCAAGTTATTATTCATAACATGAGCTAGCTGAGAAAGTACTGTCATGAATTTTTGAGGACCTGTTCCAAACATATCAGGTATATCATTAGGTAAATCTTTACATTTCCTATCACATTGTTTATTGGAACATGTTATCCTATTTCCCTATATTAACTAAGAAAAATAACTTAAAATTAGAGGGATTTAATACTTATCTATTGAGCATAAAAAACAAACATTGAACGTAAGAGGATAAACTTATATAGGAGAATTATGTCCTAACGTGTGATTCATTAGGTTTGAATCTAGGTTATCCTTGATCTATTTATTACCTTATATTATTATGGGATTTTTCCCTTAATAATGGTTTGTAATAAGCTCATGAATTCAACAAATCATATCCCTCAGGAGTGTTGTAACCAAAAGTGAAACAATTCCCTTTGTCGTGCAGAAGTTCATGTTCGAGTTTAGCTCAAAGCAGTATTTTCAGGTTTTACCCATAGATACATATGTGCTAGAGCCGACTCTACCTGCTCTAATCTAGATAGGGATTTATTTTCTTGATAAACCACTTACTCAATACTCAGCATAATTTTGGGATGTTTTATTATACTTAGTCTCATCCTTAAGGTTCTCACTAAGGTTCTCTATTCCTAATCTCCAAAAATAACTCGATTATCCTCTAATAAAAACTACAGAAACCCCATCCTTTTATATATAACAATACATGATTTTAAAAAAAATTATACATCAGAGTACAAGATAAGTACTGTGAAGTCTATAGTCATGGAAATCTAGGTACATAAAACATGAAACTGGGGGCTAAAACACTTCTTTATTAAATACCCATAAAGAGAGCCTAACATTATTTAAACCCTTACATCTTCATAGGGTATCCTAGGGAATATATGAAAAAAGGGATGAGCTGAATATACCAATAAGGGAAATAACATAAGAATAAAGCTTGAGCACAAGAGTTAGAAATGATGACATAATGATACCAAAAGCATCGAACATATGAAATCATAACATATTGACGTGAGATCATATAAACATGAAATCATATTATTTTGGAAGAAGCATAAAACATGTATTTATTATGATTCAATGCTAACCACAAATCTCATTTCCCATAGTAGTACGGGTCAAGGCAAACTACCATTCTCGTTTCCCATAACAACACAAGCCAAGGCTAACTGCCAAGACCATTGTTCATAGCATATCATGAGACTTAACATTACCCAATGCATTGGAGTGATATCTAGGTGAATCCTTATTAATTTTAACGAACATTTTTTCCACATAAATAATCATACATATTCAATATTACAAAAACATAAGGGTTACCTGTGGAAATAATTGGGTACCGCAATCATGGAACAAAGTATAACCAATGTTTGTATCATGAAAGTGCACATGAAAGAAAGGAATTAGAATATACAAGGATGTTCATAAGGGAAAATAGGCATATATCATGGTAAGTGATGCCAAACATATATGACAACATGTATGAAATGTATTATAGAAATTTTAGCATCTAAAACATTTTTGTGAGGTTTTAAGGAAGATACTCTAGAGCATTCAAAATTGAAAAAAGAAAAACCATTTATATAAAACCAGAAGTGAACCGAGAATGTTATAATAGAAATAATTATTTTATAAACAAAATGGTGTCTTAAAATAGAGGATAGAGTACCCTTGGAGTTGGGTAAAAAATTTGTGAATTTCCCTTAAAACGAGTTTTATTTTTTGGAAGTATCAAGGTGGAATCACTTAAAATCATGTATATCCCCAAAATAAAATGATTTTGGATCTTGAAACATGTGTTTGTAGCATATAAAAAGCATGTATAAGTTTTAAATAAGAATAAAATAATACTTATTTGGGGTAAAAATAAAGACAGAGAAACCCAAAGGAATAAAGGTGGTTGAGGAAGAATTTATTACAGATTATAGACATGGTATCAGGTGTACCTAAAAGGGATTGATGAGAGAGTAAAGTGGTTTCTCATAACATAAAAATCAATAAGGATGTATGGGGGAGGTGCATGATTATAACCCATAATTTGGAATTACACAAAAAAGGTATAGCATATAGGATAATCTTGATTAAGATTGAAATGGAGAGGATCCCTTACCTTAATTTCCTCTTAATTTCTTATCTTCTACACCTCCGAAATAATAAATTTATGTTTATTAAATTATGATCTAAAAGTGAATTATAGTCATTTTATAAAAAAATTTATCAATTATATTCATTGTATTCTCTTTCATACTTTTTTTGATGAAATTGAAGTCTTTTGATATCATATTTTACTTAAAAATTTCCCATCTTGCGACGATTTAACTTTTCAATAAAAATTATTTATAAATTGGTATAATTATTTTATAAAGCATAGAATATGTGTAATTTGATATTGATATATTTTATATAATTTATATTATCCATATAAGATGTTTGTTATATTAATTATATTGTAAACATTTTCGTAGATGGTTAATCAACCATTAACGGGACGTTGTCTATAATACGGGTAAGGGAATATGACATTTATATATATATCATTAATATGATAATTACATTATGTTAACATCATTAAATTAATGTTAAATTACTGTATAATCAATTTTTTAGCATATTTTTTTTAAATGGGTAGGGTAAGAGAGAGAGAAAAAGAGGAAGAAAAGATATATGATTTAATAGAGTCTTACTCACTCCTCAGTGTAGCTTCTCTAGCGTTAAACTATAAATCCTTTGGTGATTGGAGATGGAGGGCTCATGAACGTCTCTAAGTATTCTAACAGGCTTTAGAATGAGAATTTGAGCACAGATTAGGCTTAGTAAATAATGAGAGGATTGGTTTTCCAAGGGGAGGGAGAGGGGTTATTTATACTTGAGGAGGGATTTTTTAGAATAAAATATTAAATAAAATAATATATCAAATGTTAGACTTGTAATAGTAGTTTTTTTACAAAATAAATAAAATCTTAATAATATATAATTCGTTTTAGACTTTAATCATCTTTATAATTGAAATTAATTTATTTATTAAAAGGAATGTGAAAAGAAAGAGGAAATGATTTGTAAGGAATCACTTTTTGACTTTTTTTTGAAAGTTCATTTTAGGTTTTTAAATTGATTTTATTGTATTTTAAGGAACCATTTTTTAAAATGAATAAAAACATGGACAAAATTAATGTTCTATAATGTATATTTCATCATTAAAACATGATTGATGGAAATTAAGATATATCGGTTATGTGAAAAACCGTACTTTTACTATCTACCTATAAATTTTAGTATTTTAGAAAATTACCAAAAAAATCACCCTAACTATTTTTAGATGTGTATAATCCAAAAATGAACTATATTGTTCAAAAATAATTTTCTAAATAATATTAATTCAATATTTAATTAAAATCCGAATTTACATGAAAATAAAAATTTTAAATTTAAAACTGCTTTTCTAACACATTGAAAAATTATTTAAGGTCACAGAAAATTATCTTAGAATCAAAATATTAATTTATGAATAAATTTAAAGAAACTAAATTTTCATTTAAATAATTAAATCATTCATAAAATCGTAATTAAATATTCTTGACATATAAAAATACCAACACTTTAGTAATAATTTTTAAAATATTTATTTACTTATACTGTGATATAATATTTTCACTTATAAAAATATAAATATTATTTATTCATACATTGGAGAGGTTAATATTACATTGGCTAGATTAATATTCATAAGGGACACATTACTATTCTAAAGGTCACATATCTTTTGATATATGCTCCTTAACTTCTAAAGATACCTTTTATTTCACTTTTTATTCACTTATAAAGTTTATATTGTGTTCTAAAAGTAATATTATATAATTAAACACAAAAAAATAATTATAAAAAGGGAATTTTAATTGATAAAACATTGGGTCATTACAAATAAATTTAAGGATGTAGCATAGTGATACCTTCGGGACTGGCACAGACTCCTAATATAAATATTAATATAATAATAATGTTAATGCCTGGAAGGTTATTATTGATGCAGCTTTGAGTTCCTTGTGAATTGTGATACCTCTCTGGTGCCTTGAAGTACACTTTGTTTGACACATAAAATATAATCTAAGCTATAACACTTGCTTGGATGGGCTTGTGGCATTGGATATAATTGATTGGATGTACCGTAGTGATACCTTAAGGATGAGATCAGACCCCACCTCTAACATTTTCAATATTTTTATAAATGTGTGAGATGTTTTTATTGATACCACATAGAGTTTTTTATTCTTTTTGATAATTCTCTTCTTCCGTTAGTCCACCTGGTGTTGGCATATGGATTAGACCCTAAGACAAAGCACAAGCTTGGGGATATGCCATTTTCTTTGGTGTTTCATGTTACTTCGACCTTCCTGTATATTTATATATACTTAAATATTTATATTCCAGTTTCCAAGTATCTCATTGAAAATTTTGGCATAGGTTGAAGCAGGTTGTATGGGATGGGTGTCCTCTTAGGAACCCATACCAACATATAATTATTTTCAATTATTTAAATTGCTTGTATTTTTTATATATAGCACCATGCTATTTGTCTACAACAGGAAATGGAAAGGTTTTGGAACTCTAGGTGTTGGCCTACTGAGATTATATCTCACATCCTACACAGGCACAGTTTAGTACCTTAGTAGACTTTATATATTCCAGATCTAGGTTTTTTGTTGTTTTGATTGTACATAATAGTAAGGAGCAAAGGACCGAGCTGGATGTCGGCATGCTCTTAGAGATCGCCTGAGGGGCTTTGCTGCCTTTTATTTACTATTGTACTATGTTTTAAAGCATATTGTACTGTTTACTACTTTCAGTCATGTATCATTACCATGTCATGCATTCATCTGTTATAAAAACTGGTGTTGGCCAGTTTTACAAAAATTGTTAATTTTTGTCTTCCACTGCTTCGTCAATTATTTAACACTGTTTTGACTGTTGTCTTTTCTTGTTATGCTTCTTATATCTATTTTATATTGTTAATATTTATTCCTAATCTCATCTATGGGGGCATAGTCTCTCCACAGACTTAACCAATACTCTCATTGCTAGTCGGAAACCTCTAGCATTTGGGGAGATGTGAATGAGGTCATGTGACCCAACAGTCAAGCCACCGACTTAGAGGTGTGCCAGGTAGGAAAGTTACATAACTATTTACCACATCCTTATTCTAGAAATACTTTACCACTCCAAGTGGATCTTCAAGTGGTGAATAAATAGAATTATATATATATATATATTGAAAGAAATAACACAAAACTAATTAATAGAAACAAAATAATTAGTTATCAATAATTTTTAATCAATAATGATTAATTAATAGTGATTAATCAATAATAAATAATTAGTAATTAGTAATTAATAATAAATAATAAATAATTATTAAGTTTATATTAATAATTAATAAATAATATAAAAATCAATAATAAATAAATATATAATACGAAAATAATTTATAAATAATAAATAGTAAATAAATTATAATAATAATTAATAAATATTAAATAATTTATATTAAATATTAAATAATGGTTAATATATAATATATAAAATATAAAATATAAAATATAATATGTAATATGTAATATGTAATTAATATATAATTTTTAATATATAATAGAAAATATAAAAAAATAAGTAACGTATAAGTAATACATTAATTAAAAAATAAATTATTATATGATAAATAAATATCAAATAATAAATTCTGAATTATAAATTTTGAATTTTGAATTATAAATAAATAAATAACATATATATAATATATAATGAATATATAATTAATAAATAATTAATAATATTCTAATAATAAATTAATAAAATAATCATAAAATAAAAATTAATTAATAAATAATGTATAGAAAATAAAAAATAATGAATATATATATAATAAAAAATAAATTAAATACAAATAATAAATAATAAATGAAAAAAATAATAAAAACATAAATAATAATTAATAATTAATAATACATTAATAACAAATTTATAATGAAATAATAGTAAATTAATAATAAAATAATAATAAATTAAAAAAATTAATAACTAATGTATACATAGTAACTAAATAATAAATGATGAAATTGTAAAGAAATTGATAATATATAAATAATAATGTAAAAAAATAATATAATAATATAATAATATAACAATATAATAATAATGAAAAATAAATAATAAATAATAAATAATAAATAATAAAATAATAAATGCATAATGATATATGTGTGTATATATAAATTAACGTTATTTATATATGGGTATGTATATATATCCATATAATTTTACTATAAATTCATTTATATACTATACTTAATGATAACAATATATTTATATAAAAATAAATTTACATATTATTTATACAGAAGAATATTTACACACACACAGACATATATTTATTTACAAATATTAGTATATACCCATAAATATATTTTTTTTATTGACATACACATGTTTATATATAACCATTACTTGTATAGGTATATATAAACATATTAATACATTTTTATAAGGTAAATAAAGTCTATAATTATTTATTTTAAATGAAATGAATAGTAAATATTTATTTTCATATGGTTTATATGTTTTAAAATACATTTATATGTAAATATGTATTTATAAAAGTGATTTATTAAAAGTAAATATAATAAAATATGCATGTATTTAATTATAAATAAAACCACATTGTGAAAAATGATGAAAACATAAAATTATAATATCAATATTAAGGTAATATATTAGAATAAATTCACTCTCCACCGAGAAAAGACAAAATGTGTAGTACCCTTGGTTTCTAATATGTATCCCTTACATGAGGCTTTTCAAGGTTATAAAGTGTAATGGAGAAGGATGGGAGAGATGAGTGCACTCTAAATACGTTTTGGCAAAAAAGTAGGTGTGCATGGGTAGCACATGGTTTGTCTAAACTCTGTGAATATCCTATGAGAAACTATGCACAGTTGCAGTTTTGAGGTAGTAGCTTCTGTACGGTTAGAGCACGGTTAGGGAGACCATGTGAAGAGGCTAGGAAAGAGTTTTTTTAAGGTAGTATCTAATGCACTGTTAGCCCACAGTTTGTCTCACCATGTGAACTAACTGTGCACATGGTTAAAACAAGATCATAAAAAATGGATCTCTTTGTCTTTGCCTTTAATCCACTCATTTTTTCCCAAAACTAGCTCTAACTTGGAATTTTACTTCTCTTAAGGCCAAATAAGGTTCTCCCATCGATCTGGAGGTAATCTGAAGGCTTCCCATTCTGATTTGAAGCCAGATTCTTGAGGTATGTGATCATTCTTCATCGTTCTTGATCGGTTTCTTAGATCTACTTTGATATACTTCCCCTCTCTTCTCAAATTCTTAGATCTATGTCTTTTATGGGAAGATATATGATTAAAAATTCCAAATATGCTGTTATATGGTATTGATCATGATAAGAGAAGACATCTAAAGTGGTTTTGTTGAGAATCAACCTAATTTCTGGTGCTTTTTTCTTCTATTGTGGAGTTTCATCAAAACCATTTTAGTAGGTGGATTCTATCCTGAATATTTCTAGAATTTATTTTATGACTCAAATTAGTTTATTTGAATGAAATTTATTCTAAAAAGCATGGAATAATTCCTCTTTAGTGATGACTTGTTGTTTTGGTGAAATTGTGTGATCTTAGTGAATTGTTGTGCATTTAGATTTAGTTTCATAAATTTAAAATGAAAATTTTAAATTATGGATTTGTTGTAATTTCAAAATATGTTGATTGAAAAAAAAAATTCATTAAAAATTGTGTTTTATTGAAATGGTTTTCTATTGAAATGGTTTTTATGGAACTATTTTTCCATAAAAGGTGTTTTTATTGAAAGGGTGTTTTTTTGGTATGATCCTTAGGCATATTGGTGTGTGTGTTCATATTTAATTTATGGGACTTGGTCAAAATATGACTTTGTGCTTATTTCCAAAAGTCAACTGGCACATGGGATATCATTACCTTATGATGATTTGGTAGATCGATGAGAAACCACTCATGATTATGGAAATATCATCATGTAGCATGCATTATTGGTTGTGTGTATGTGTGGAAGGGATTGGGTATGCCAATAGAATATTTCTAAATGAATCTAAAGATTTTTTTAGTTATTTTTCCGAAAAACTAACTCATTGGAAATTTGGTTTCAATTTCTCTTGTATGGTTTTGGATATAAATGGTTTTGGAAAGTTGTTTATATTTAGATATAATCTTTTTTGAGAAATTATTATATATAAAATATTTTATGTAAATATTGTTAAATCATATATCCTAGTGGTGCGAGTATGTAAGTCCTTGGTTAAAACCAACTGAGTGTTATACAAAACCTTTCTCTAGAACTTTTTTTGTTTTGCAAATGCTATCATTTGGGATATGAGAAAATGTAAAGTATCACATGTTTTTAGAACCACCTTGTGATACATGGGTTGTTCGGTGATTGTGGAGATTAGATCTTGTGAATCATAAGGGTCTTGTGGTATTTTAAGAGTCTTTAATTATTTATCTATTGTTTTCTTTCTTTTTCATTTGGTCTTATATTGTTTCACCTTTTTATGTGGTTTTCAGATATATTAAGTTATTGAGTTTCCTTCATTTTTTTCATGCATCATTTAGTGAGATTTTGGTTAATGGTTTTAGTCTTAAAGGGTAAATCAACCCCACTTTTATTTTAAACCCTTTGAAATTTATTTCTAGGCTTTGGAGGATGTCACTTAAGGCCTAGTAATGGTTCTTTGTATTCTCAATCCAATGGCAATACGTGGGTCATTAAAAATGGTATCATGTTGTTCAGTCCATTCCAAATAAGTAGGTTCCACTTTCTTGGACTTGGATTTGATTCATCCTTGTCTATTCTTTAGGTTGTGATCTTATAAAGAAGTTGGATTACCAATACTTGAAATATATAGCACAAAATGACGTAGCTAACCTGTTTTTGATTAACTTCACGTTACTAGGGTGTTGGGTACATAAGTGTTTTAGAGAGAGTTATAGGATACTAGAATCACATTATTGTGGGTTTATCCAATGAGATGAGAATGTCATGCATTTGAGGAATGAATTCCCACTAGTATTTCATACTTAATTTGGAGTAAAGATATATGATGTTGTGAAAATTTGTAATTTTTTTAAAAAATGTAAAAAAATAAAATGAAAGATTTTGAAAAGTGGATACTTGGTGTATTTTAAAATGGGTTGATTTGAAAAATAAGGAATGGATTTTTTCAAAAAGTGTTTGAAACTGAATAATGTTGTTTTTGGAAAAAAAATGTTGTGATAGTTGATGTGATAGAATTTGAAATGTTATGACATCAGTTGCAAGAGATTGAGAAATACTGTGGTTGTTGTTTCTTTAGTTAGTGGCACCTGGAATGCGTTGTTGAAACCAATCAGAAGAAGCTACTGAAACACATAGTTTCACCTAGACCACAGGTGAACCAGGATCTGGTTCAAAGTATCTTTCAAGAATTTCAAGCTGTCAATATGGAAAATCGGAGTGATGAACCAAGGAATGTGGATTTTTTCATGCAGTTCAGGAAGCCGAATCCACCCATCTTCTAGGGTGATTCTAAAACCAAAAAACATAGGTGTGTCCAAATATGATGAATCGTATCTTCAATTTAATTGGTTTACCACCAGAAATGAAAATCAATATGGATTCTTATATTCTCGAGGATCTCGCACGCTAATGGTGGGATTTAGCTATCCAGGCTAAATTGGAACACGTTATTAGTTGGGAGGATTTTGAGGAATTGTTTAATAAACAATATTATACTCAAACGTTCAAGATCCAAAGGATGATATAATTATTTATCTTGAAGTAGTATAATCTCTTTATCACTGAATATGCGGCTAAATTCATGCATTTATTATTATATTCACCCAAAGTTGTGGCGGGTTCATCCCTGAAGTCATGCATCTTTGAATTATGGATAAGGCATGAAATTTGAATGAAGATTGTGGTGCTCAGTGTTAATGACTATATAGAGATGACGAACAGAGTGGTAGTGTATGAATGTGATATGTCAAGATCTTTGGGAGGAGGTAGTATGATGATACCTATAGGATATGTTGGGAACTCGAATGATGGGAGTAAGCACAATAGGGACTCGTATTTCCAAGGTAGGAGTGGGAATCAGAATCAGACAACTAGATTAGTAAATCTTCCTTAATGACCAAAGAGCTGATCATGATGCTACCAATGTGGATCCTTTGACCAAATGAAGTTAGAATGTACCACCCCACCAAGATCATTCCATAATTTAAAAAATATGGTACATCTTAAGTTCTTTTTTTCAGTTCTTTGAGGTTAGGTGAAAAAGACACTTCTCAGGTGTCTCATGAATCTTATTCTTTGATAGGATGGGGCTATAAGAATAATTATTGTTAGCATATCTGATCTAGACATGTAAATTCTTGGAATACCACAACTCCATGGAAAGGGAAATCCCAATAATGCAACAAAGAGCAGAGTGTAGTGACTAATTAATTTTATCAAGCTGAACAGATGATTATGGATGATCGAGGTGGACCATCTATGGTGAGAGGTATGATTATTTTGAATTCTACCCTTATGAAAGTTTTATTTGATATTGGTGTATCCAATTCCTTCTTTTTTTTCTCATGCTATTGATTTTATAATTCGAAAAGTATAGATGGTGCCTTCTTTTTTAAAACTCTAAACTCATCTTGGTGAAAAATAATGTCGATCCTTAGTATGTGGATCTTTTTATATAACCTTTGATGGTGATGAGCTGAAATGGAACTTCTTGGTTTTAGATAAGGATGTTTATGATTCAATCTTGGGTATGTATTGGTTGACAACTTTTAAGGATCACATTGGCTATTATAGATGAATAGTGAGTTACATGACTGAGCATGGTGTCTAGCATCTCTTTAGATGAGAGAGGGTTATAAAGAAAGACGTCATGGGCTTGTTGGAACCAGATGTGGGGAAGATCTCTTACCATATGGCAGTGCTTAATTTGGAATCAATGGAAGAGATCAATGATACTATTTTTCTAGTAGTTGTGGACCAATTGCTTGATGTCTTTACCAAAAACATTTCATGGTTACAACCTCTAAGGGAATAGGAGTTTATGATGGATCTTCTCTTAGGGACTATTCTTATTTCCCTTCATAAAATTGGAAGACACCAAAAAAATTGAGGAAATTGAATGTGCAGTCAGAGGAGTTAGAAAGCAAAGGTTTCATTCGTCCAAGTACGTCTCCATGGGTAGCACCAATCGTTTTCATGAATAAATCAGATGTAACTCTAAGGATGTGTGTCTTTTATTGTAAGATTAACCAAGTTATAATAAATAATCGTTATCCACATCCTCTCATTAATGATCTGTCTGATCAATTCAGGAGAGCTTAGTGGTTCTATAAAATTGGCTTGTAATCAGGATATCATCAAGTGTGAGTTGGGAAGGAATGTATTCTGAAGAAAGCTTTCAGAAGAAAATAAGTCCACTGCAAATATGTATTAATTCATTTTGGGGTAAAAAATACACTAGTAGTCTTCATGGATTTGATTAATCAAATATTTTAGTTATATTTGGACTCTTTTGTTGTGGTGTTTTTTTATTACATAATTGTGTATTCATGGAAAAGTACAGAGCATGAGAAACACCAAGAGACAGAGTTATAAATATCGAGAGATCACCATTTTTATACTAATTTTTCTAAGTGTGAACTTTGAATATAATAGGTACGCTTTATCTTCCATAACTTTCAAAAAAGGTCTTTTGGTGGATCCTGAAAATATAGAAGTTTTGATCTCATGGAAAACTATGAAGAATGGCTCTGAGATGCAAAGTTTTCTTCATCTATTTGGTTATTACCAAGGATTTTTTTGCATGAATTATCATGATTAGCCTCACCAACGAATGATTTGACAATGAATAATGCAACATTCCAATAGACATATTAATTACAAAATTATTTACAAGAGCTAAAAGTTCATCTTACAACAACACCTACCTTGATTTTTCCATAATCCAGACAGGGATATATGGTGTAATGTGATTCTTTGAGATTTGGTTTGGTCCATGTTCTCATTCAAGGAAACCATGTGGTTTCTTATGGCAGAAAGAATTTGAGAGTCCAAGATAAGAACTACCCAACACAAGACTTATAATTAGCTGTAGTTTTTCATGATTTAAATACTTTGCATCACTATCTCTTTGGTAATAACTTTTTTGATCATGGATCATTAAAATATTGATACATTTTTTCTCACAATGAGATTATAATTTGAGGTAAAAGAGATGGATGAAATATTTGTTGATGTTTGAATTTGACAAGATGTATACACTGGGAAAAGGGAATTTGTGGTTAGATGCATTGTGAAAAAATTAATATCCTTAGTTGGTGAAAGAATATTTAGATGAATTGAAGTTGATATCAGTCCTCGCCAACAAGCATGTATAACGTAAAGACCAAGGTGATGTTGTGGTTTTCTTTTCTGCTACTGTTGTTCCTAATTTGGTAAATAAGGTAAAATAGGCACAACCATCTAATACAAAATTCTTGGTTATGAGTTCAAAACTCAATGGTGGAGAGACCATTGAGGGCCTAAAACTTAATGGGAGTGCGGTTTTATGGTTCAGAAATAAGATGGTTGTACCTATGTCTTGTCAGGATCAAATTCTCTATGTTTACCACCATTTAAGATGGGTTTTACATTTAGGTACACAGAATATGTACAAGGTGTTAAAGGCATAGTTTTAATGGAGCCGTGTGAAAAGGAAGGTGGTCGAGTTTTTCTTGTGGTGCTTAACTTGTCAGCATGTGAAAGCATAATATTAGTGACCTATAAGTAAGTTGTAGTCTTTACCTATAATAGTTTGGAAATAGGGGCAAATAAAAATGTATATTATCATAGGTCTCCCATGAACGGCTTGGAAACATTATCCCATATGGGTGTTAGTAGATCATCTTACCAAGTTAGCCAATTTCATACTGATTCGTGAAACTCATATGGTGGAGGATCTATCCAAAATCAATATCAAAGAAGTGGTAAAGAGGCATGGTGTACTAGTGTCAATGGTGTCAGATAGAGATATGAGTTTCACGTCTTATTTCTATAAATTCTTCAATAAATCCCTTGGAAGTCTGTTGAATATGAGTACGACATATCGTCCTCAAATGAATGACCAATCCAAAAAAGACAATACAGACAATGAAATACACGTTTTGGGATTGTGTAATGTATTTTGGTGGCTCATGAGAAGGGAATTTACCCTTACTGGATATCTCATGCAATAACAGCTATTAGGCCTCGATACAAATGGCTCCATTTAGAGCATTTTATGGGCATCCTTATCATTCTCCATTATGATGGGTGGAAATAGGTGAGAATTCACTAGTTGGGAAAAGTCTTTTCCAAGAAATAGAAGAGAAGATTTAGTTGGTTAAAAAGGGGATGGAAACAGCTCAGAGTCATCAGAAATCTTATTCAGTCGAAGGACATTGTAATTTATTGTGAGTGATCATGTGTTCTTGAAGATCTCTCCAAGACTTGGATGTCGTCATTTCGTGAAGTAGGGAATGTTATCTCCTAGATACATTGGACCTCTAGATATTGTATAATGGTTTGGATAGAATGAATATCAGTTCAAATTACCACTACAATTCAGTGTAGTGAATAATATGTTCCATGTATCTTAGTTGAAAAAGTATCCTCCTGATCCTGACCAGGTTATCATATATGATCACGTTGACCTAGAGTCGAATTATTCCTTGGTACATATTCCGGTGTAGATTATGGATAGAAAATATAAAGCCTTTAATGAAAAAATCATTGATCCCGTGATAGTTTTATGGAAACATGGTCATATTTGAGAAGAGACATGGGAGCACGAGAAGGAAATGAAAGATCATTGGATAGAACTCTTTTCAGGAAGTGGTGGTTTTCTACTTTATAGAAATGGAAAGAACTATGATGGGGTGAATTTAGTACCCCCATTTTCATGTATGTAACCCTTACTTGATTATTTTCATGGTTATAAAGTGTAAGGGTAAATTATGGGGGATTTGGATGAACTCTAAATAATTTTTTCAGGCTAAAGTAGGTGCACACGGGTTGCACATAGTTTTCTAAACCATGTGAATATCCAAGGAGAAACTATGTGTAGTTTTAGTATTGAGGTAGTAGCTTTAGCACAATTTGAGAAGGTTTAGGGGAACCATGTTAGGAGGTCATGCGTAGGTTTCCTTAAGAAAAAATCGAATGCATGGTTTGTGCATGGTTTTTCTAACTGTTCGAACTAACCTATTAGGGGGTTAAAAATGATCCTAAAAGGGGGATCCGGGTCGAACTTGAATTTAATCCACTCATATTTTACCCTAACTAGATCTAAATCTTTATTTCACATCTCTTAAGTTCATATAAGGTTCTTCTATTGATCCGGAGTCAATCCAAGGGCTTCCCTTGGTGATTTGAAGCCAGATTCTTGAGGTATGTGATCGTTCTTCATCGTTCTTGAATGGCTTCATTGATCTACAAAGATATACTTCTCCTATCTTCTCAATTTCTTATATATATTAATGTAATGGGTATATATAATATTTTATATTCCAAAAAAGATGATATTTGGTATTTATCATGTCGGGAGAAGAGATCTAATGTGGGTTTGTGGAGAATCGACCGGATTTCTTGCGTGTTCTTCATCCATTTTGGAGTTTCATCAAAACATTCTAGGTTGGTGGCATATATCTCGACTCCTCTTTCTATAATTGATTGTATTAGTTTGAAATTGGTTTATTTGAATGAAATTTATTGTGAATATCATGGAATAAATCATCTTTAGTGTTGATTTTTGGTTTTGATGAAATTGTGTGATCTTAGTAAATTATTGTGAAAAGTGATTTAGTTTCTTGAATTTAAAATGATAATTTTAAATTATGGATTTTATGTAATTGAAAAATGGTTTTATGAAAAAGGGGTTTTCAAAAAAAATGATGTTTTATTGAAATATTTTGGCTTTGAAATGGTTTTTATGGAAATGGTTTTCAATAAAAGGTGTTTTTATAGAAAGGCTATTTTTTGGAAAAATCCTTGGACGTATTGGTGTGTGTGTTTAGATTCTATTTCTCATGATTGGTTGAAATATGGCCTTGTGGTCGGTGAAAAAATTTAACAGGCTCATGGGATATAATTACCTTGTGAAGACTTGGTAGATCGATGAGAAACCGCTCATGAGTATGTAATGGTCATCACGTAGCATGCATGGTTGGTTGAGTGGATGTGTGAAATGTATTGGGTTTTCCAAATGAATATTGAGAAATGATTATAAAGATTTGGTTATTTGTTTTTTTATAAAAATAACTTGTTGGAAAATTGGTTTCAATTGAACCAGTCCGATTTTGGTTATAAATGGTCTTGGAAACTTCTTTATATTTAGTTATAAAATCTCTTGAGAAAATGTTACAAATAAACTATTTTATGTAAATGTTTCTAACTCTTATATCCTAGTGGCGTGAGTAGGGAAGTCGTTAGGGAAAACCTACTAAGTGTTATACTCACCCCTTCTCTCAGAATTTGGTTCATTTTTATATTCTATATTCAAGGACATGGTAAATGGTAAAGAATCACATGTTTTTAGCACCACATCATGATACTTGTGTTGTTTGGTGATTGTAGAGCATAGAGCTTGTGGATCATGGAGTCCTGTTTCCTTTTAAGGTACTTTTGTTGTTCATCCACTATTTACTTTTTTTAATTTTTTCTTCTATTGTTTCACACGTTGATGTGGTGTTTATTTGTATTAAGCTGTTGAGTTGCATTTGATTTGTACATGCATCATTTAGTGAGTTGTTTAGTTAATATTTTTATCCTTAAAGGGTAAATCATCCCACACTTGTATTTAAAATCCTTCAGCATTTATTTATAGAATTTGGCATCTTGGGTATATTGTTTAAGGACTTTTAATGATTCATGTTATTCTCAATCCAATGGGAATAAGTGGGTCATTATAATAAGACCCATTAAATGATGCTGAAATTCTATCAAAGGTTAAAAATTTGTGGTACCTTGAGTAAAAAATCCATTTGGAGGCCTTAGGGGTCTCTTTTCAGCTCTAAAAATAATTATTGGGATCCCCCAAGATTTTATGATATATATATCATCACTGGCATTGATTTGAGATGTGATAGAGCCCAAATGAACACCTAGATAAAAATTTATTTTCAGTTGAAGTTCAAGTTTGATTTTTCAAAATTATGTGAAACTATAATAAATTTTATTCATTCAGTTATTATAAATTTTAAATCTAATTTGGTTTTATTTCATTTCATAATATTTTAAATAATTAGTTTTGTAGATAAAACGGACTCCGGGATCAAAAGTTATGGTCATTTGATGCTAAACTTTGATTTTCAACCTATTGAAGATTTCTTTTCAAATTTCAAATTATTATTGACAAATAATTATAAATATTTATTAATTAACACATTATAATCAATTAAAATTATAAATAATAAACTATATATTATAGTAAGTAATTTATAATAAATCATATACTAATATTTTATTTTATTTTTAATTTTTTTCATATATTGTAACTATTATTTTTTAGAACCTCCACTAAAAATTAAAATAAGTTTTTTCTGAAAACAAATTACAAAAATATAAAAAATATATATAGCGGTGGTTCATAAAACCATCCCTAAAAACATGCTGTTAATGTTTTTTCATGAAAATTATTGAGGAGTAGTTTTAAAAACCGTTATGAAAAAACTACTACTAAATTGGTTTTTTACTATAGTGAATCACCATAGATCTAGTTCTCATACACTGAACATTAACTCTATCACCAGTATCAAATTATTCTTCAACATCAAGAGGGTTTGTATGGGGATACTCAATAGGATTTTTTTATAATTTCATTATTTGGTTCCGCAACATTCTTTCAAGGATTAAGTCCAAAAATCATGTCCAACACATGATCTATAGAGGGTCTTGTAAGAGACACCTCAATCCCATTTTGATAATTGATATCAACAATTAAATACTCTTCTATGACACATTGAGAAAACATGGGTCTCATTTCAAACATTTCCATGTGTAATTCTCCAATTGTTAACATCATTACAAAAAGACTCTAAATATTCAAAAAAGAACAATTTGGATGTGATGGAATTCCCCCCCTTTGAATGTGATTCTATGATTCTCAGTCTAAGAGTGTTCCCAATAATAAGTGACTTCTCTGAGCTTTTCCCATTTTAGTTAGAGTCACCAGTCTAATCCCACTAAGGATCTTCCACATAAAAACTAATGAAAACCACAATTTCAATAAGGCCCTTAGAATACTTCTCTTCCTCATGTGATGCAAATGGCATATGAGAGTTGGGTAGTCGAAAATATATAATAGGATAGATAGGCATGTAATCCTCACGGGCTACCCCAGATTCTTAATCAAGACTAAACATGTCATCTACTTGTTATTATTCTTCTCGAAGTTCTTTAACACCCAATTATTCCATAACAACATCTACTTCATCATTATAATACTCAACAACTTCATTTAGCTCAAGACCTAGATCCACTAGATACCTTGGTCTAATATGGTATTTGACATGGTCAAAATTTTCATCAAATTTCTCTAGTTTATCCACCCATTATTTTTTCTAGGGTTTATAATAAACTTTCATGTGACAAAAATTAATTTTTGTGAGGAAAATACTATCAATAAAGCTATATTTTCATCCCCCTTAGGTAACAAACCATTATACTCAAACAAGTTGAAAATAAATTTTAGTTATGCAATGAAATTTTATTTAGCTTAGGGATTAAAAAACTCATTCAAGTGATTCATAACATTCCTTTACTGGTTTATTTGGATGCCATTTCCCATTAATATAATAAATAAAATATCATAGTTCCTCATTATACAGAATTCCCGTTGTCTTGGATAGATCAAATATTGAATGAACTTTGCTAATAGCATACAATCACCACTGGCCTCTATAGTAGTTGGTATTCTTGGTGTTACATTCCCATTCATCACTTCCATGTGACTTTTAATTTTTAAATGATAATAATTTATCATATATTAAAAATTTTAGTGCTCTTGATAACCCTTGTATAGCACACCAAAAATTTTTGCACTGGTTTTTGAAAAATTGTGAAAACTTATTCATTTATCATTTCTATGATGGTGTATCAATTATTTCTTGAAATTAATTTGACATGATCATATAATTAATAAAACTATTTAGATATAATATCTTACCATTATTTGAAAATCAATCATCCCATCCTTGATTTTGAATTTCATTCATCAATAGTGATTTTCATAACATAATCCATGAAGCATCGACTTCTTTTTTCACAAATAGGTTGATTAAGTAAATGTGGGGTTGTACTACACAAAAAAAGTGACCTATGACCACGCATATAAATCCATTGTTTTCAAAAACATGTGTATGATGTAACCTACCTCTGAGGTATAAATGAAACATTAGTTGTATATTACCTTAGGTTTTCCAATTTCCATAGTTTATTTTAACCGTGGAAATAGGCCCAACCATAGCCATGGTTATCTGGAATAGTGGTAGTAGAGGACTATAGAAAATTCGTGTGAACCACCAATTTTACATTGATAAATAATGGTAAGGTATGATATTATTTAAAAAATGATGGTAGAGAGGGATATTCAAATGGTTTTAAAAAGACTATGGAAATAGAAATAATGGGAATGTCCAAGGGCCATGGTTCTAGAAAACCATGCATGTAGAGAATGATATTGCCATGGTTTTTTAAAACCATGGTGGTAGATTGGTATATTTCCAGGGTTTTAAACAAACTTTGAAATATAAATACTAAAATGGCCTACATTCATGGTTTCACAAGGCTGTAGAAATTGTATTTTGATAAAATATAATTTCTATATTTTTTAAAATATTAAAAATTATAATTAAATAGAATTATATGGAATTATATATGTATATATATATATATATATATTATTACATGTAACATATCATTACATAGTAGTAAAGTGTTAGGGTTATTTGTGAAGTGTTGGTGGGATCAAAACCTAGTAGTTTCATTTCATTTTTTAAATCCTATAGTTGGGATTTTTTAAACCATGGAAACAAGTGTAACATAATTACATGGTACTAATGGACCATGTTAGTATTCATCATAAGTCTATTCTTTTTGAAACCATGTAAATATCCACCAATGGTATAAACATAGGCCAAAATCCATGTGTACTGTGTAAATACCTAATTTAAGGAATTGTTTTAAAACCATGGCCATATTTATACCATATTACCATGTTAATAGGTCCCACAATCTAGAAAAACCATGGAATTATGATTTGGACGTATTTTTGTTCCTATTTACCTCATTATAATCTATATAAATAGCATAATTTTGTAGTTTTGTATCTTCACTATGGTCCATAATCTTCTTTTCACCTTTTTAGATTTTTTAACATGAGGTGATTTGATATGAGGTGTTGTATTAGGAACATGCTTCATCCTTGGAATACTTGTGCTAGATATAGTTTCTCAGATGGGTAGAATTCAAGAGGGATTCTAGGAAAGATGATTTAAACTACATATATTCCCTCAAAAATAGAGAGTGCTTGTAATATAGAGACATGTGATTTAGATTCCCTTTCAAAATTTTAATTAAATCATTTTGAAACAAAATAATAAAAAATTTAAGAAAATCCTACCAAAAGAGCTTCACTAAAAAACCTATGTATAACTAGACATGGTAGGTATGATGACCGTGTGGTTGTGGTAGCTTAGATAGAGATTGGTGTGTATATTAAATGTACACTCATTTTAGCTATACTAACCATATATGTAAAGGTTAATGATAATTTTAGATACCATGTGAGTTATGTTCCATGGTAGGTATAGTGACCGTATGACTAGCAAGTCACGGTAGCTAAACCGATAGTTTGAATAAAAACTCATAGTTACATAAATATCCATGTGAGATAAAAAAATATGGATTCATTATAAAATATATAAAATACATCATAAATAAATATAAGGAAAGTGTTTAGTAATAAAAAATAAACAATAATATGATTAAAAAAACTCAGGGGTTATTATTAACTTAAGGAATCAGAAATAGTTAATAATTTTCAAATCATGTATTACATAGTTAATTTCCTCAACATTGAATAGATTTATAAATATATCAAAAATCTTTTGTTTAGTACCAATTAATTCAATTTTTATATCACCTTTTTAAAAATTATACATCAAAAATCGATGTCTCAAATCAATATTTTTTATACTAGAGTGAGACACATATTTTATCGAAATTATTATAGCACTTGTAGTGTCACAATTTATTGGTATATTTTTGAATTGAAATATATAGTCTACTAATATTTCTTTCATCCCAAAAATCTTTTCACAAAATCCAACTACAACTATGTACTAACCATCAATAGTATATAATTAAAAAAATTGTTTCTTAATACACCATAAAACTAAATACTTTACCAAAGGATAAATTTTTCCAGTGGCGAGATTTATATCTTACTTAAAACCACTAAAATCAACATCTAGATAAATAACCAACACAAATGAATTCCCTATATGCTAAAACAATCCAAAATTGGTTTCATTCTTGAGGTATATAAAAATAATTTAAAAATAAATTAAATGTGACTCTTTAGGGGTTTCTTGAAGATGTGCACTCATGAACACACTAAACATAATATCTGGTTGGTTAGTAGTTAAGTATAATAAAATTCCAATCATACCTCTTTATGAAGTTTGATCTACTATATTTCAAGTTTCATTACGATCTTTCTTACTGCTTGTACTCATGAAAGTATCATTTATTTTAGTTTTGGCCACACCAAAACATTTAAAAATATCCTTTTTATATTTTCTTTAATTTAAAACAATTAGTTCTATTTTTGAAAATTTTTTAATCCAAGAATGTATTTTAAATAACTGAATAAACAAATTTCAAATTCATTTTTCATTATTATAGAGATTTAAATACATATATAGTTTTTGGATGATCTAAAAAAATATCATCAACATATATTTTAACTAATAAAAAATCAATCGAAATTTTCTAACAAAAAATATCAGGTCAAAATACCTTTTTAAAAGCATTTCAAATAAGAAAAAAATTGATCCTATCATTCCAAGTTCTAGGATATTGTTTAAAACCATTCATAGATTTTATTATTTAAAAAATTGCCTTAGAAAATGAGGGTTTTTGATTCTAGGAGGTTCCTTAAAAAATACAACCTCAATCATATATCAATTAGAAATTCATGATTCACATCCATTTGATATAGTTTGAAATTAGGATGTGCAACATATGAAAGAAATATTCTAATCTCCCTGAGTCCACATACTATTTCAACGGTTTCTTTATATTCAATACATTTTTCTTAACTATATCCTTATACACCAAAACTAGATTTATTTCTAATGGTTGTACTAGACATATCAACATTGTTTTTATATACCCATTTTGTGTCAAAGATAATTATATATACTAATTCCTAGACATTGTTCCTTTCAAACTGGATCACTTATTCTTTTATTACTATTACTCAATGTTCGTAATTTTTTTCTACATCAATTTTATTATGTTCATGATATCAGAAGGAATATTTATTTTTTACCAGGTTTCTTAGTAAGGATCGAGTTTGAATTCCTTTTTCTAGGTTACTTACCACAATATCCTAGGGATATTTCTTGAGAGTTATAATGATTATAGTAATTGAATAACTTAGTTATAACAAATCTTTTTCATAGTTAGGAAGAAAATGATGATCTCTACCTAGTGATTTAACAGGTAAATCAATAGAAAGATCAAATGAATTAATAGTATTATTAATATTAAGATTTTACATATCACCCCCATATTTTTTTAAATATGGTTTGGGTTCATATGTATATATTTCATTAAAAGTGATATGAATAGTTTCTTCCACAACATTGAATTTTTTTAAAGACTTTATAAGCATTAATAATGGTTCAATAACCAAGTAAAATTTTGTCATATATTTTTTGTGAAAATTTTTCTAGATTTATTTTTGTGTTAATAATATAAACTTCACAACCAAAAACAATAATGTTGTCTACATTAGAAATTATACAATTGCATAGTTTTTATGGATTATTTTTCAAGATAGGTCTTATTAGAACTCTATTAATTACACATAGAGCTATGTAAACTGCCTCATCCCCTAAATAGATAAGTGTTTCATATACAATGATAGTTTTTCTTGAAATTTCATGATGAGTATAATTTCTCCATTCACTAACCCCATTTTTTGAGGTGTTATTGGTGCATAGAAACTATAAGTATATCCATGTTGTGAGAGGAGAGATTCAAACTCTTGAAAATCAAACTCACAGCCATGATCACTTCCCACAGTATTTATTATAACTCCACTAAGGTTCACTATAGATTTATCATAATTATAAAAAAAGGAAGAAGATTCATTTTTAGGATAAAGGAAATACACCAATGAATACATTTAATAATCATTAATTTTAACATAAGTATAATTATTTCCATTAAACCTAGAAACTCTAGGTGGTCCAAACAAATCCCTATTAACAAATATTAGTGGTTCAAAGCTAGAGACCTCTTTAGTTGGTTTGAAAAATAGTTTTTGTTTCCTTCCCACTAAGAAGGGGTTACACTCTTTGTATTTATGAAATTATAGAATAGGTATATCCTTTACTAACCCTTTATTAGTAACATTTTTAAGTGATTTTATATTTCAAAAGCCAAGTCTCATATTTCATAGCAATGATTCTCTATGAAAATAACTTATACAAGATTATATTTGAGAAAATAGGTAATATAAATTAACAGTATAAAAATATCATTTCTAAAAGTAGAAAATACTAAAGCATGATTAGAATTAAAAACATTACAATCATTTTCCAAAATTTTACATTGAATTCATTGTCAAAAAACTAATAAATTTTAAATAGATTATATTTTAAATGAATAATGAATAATATTTTATTAAAATTGAAAATTTAGAGTTACCAATTTTCTCATGTCTAATGATTTTTCAATTTTCATTATCACTAAAATTGACATGTCCACCATCCACATTTATAAGGTTCTTGATGCTTTAATATTATCTGGTCATGTAACTGGAAAATACAATATCTAGATACCCTTGATTCCTAGTAGATCTCTGAAATAATTTTTCCTAAAATCAAATAAATACACATTAAATTTGGTTTCCATATCTTCTTGTGTTCAGAAAGGTTAGAAATCAAATATTTTGGAATCTGAATTTATCACATATGATTATTAGAAATATATTTAATAGATCAATAAATAAAATTTCTTTTTAGGTCCAAAATTCATAGAATTATTTATAAAATTAGTAGAATTTTCGGAATCTAGAGATTAATTTTTATAATATGGAATAAAATAGTATTTATATAGTTTATTCTGATGTCAAGGTTGACAATGAAAAGAATCTCTTAGTTTGGGTACATCCTGACTTCCTAGAATTTTTTTCATGGTAACTGCTCTTCTAGAAAAACCTTCAATGTCATTTTTTAATATTTTATTAACTAATTTAAAATTAGTATTTTCTTATAAAAAATTACCATTATTTTATTTTCAAATTCAAACGGGTGTTTTTTTACATCACATAACAAATGGGACTTTTGAAAAATTCTATATTTTTATTTTAACTCAATCATGGTATCTTCCAGAATAACATAGAATTATTATTATTATTCATTATAAGTTTTAGAATCATTATAAATATGAAAATAAGAAGAAATTTCCTCACAATTAGTATCCATAAAGTATATATCAACATTTTCATTTATATCTTCTTGGCATGAATCTGAGCCACTGAATAAACCCTTTAATGCACTTAAGTGAATTTCATTTCTTTTTTTGATCTTATCCCATTTTCATCATATTTCTTTTTGTATTTGATCTTGTTATAGTCAAAAATTATGTGTCATTTTCTCTTATATTTGCAATAGGTGATCTCATTGGTAAGTAAACCTTTTTATAATTATTTTCTCAGTTCCATATCTTTTCATATTTTCCTTATAATTATAATTTTTTAATAACTTGTTCTTTTTCTTGAACTTGGTAAATATTCTAGTGAGATGTTACATTTGTTCATCACATTTTGCGTAACCTTCACATCCCCTCTAACTATTATCTTTAATTTCTTTTTTTCTTTGAATTTGGTTATTTAAATGAAATTTATTTTCATTTTGATTCATCATATTCATTGTCCATCTTCAATTCCTCTTCACACATCATAAGCATTCAAATGAAATCCTATAGTGTCCACTTACTTATGTCATAGGATTCTCTGATGGAAATAGATATTCTTTTACACCTATCAGGTAGACATATAAGAATTCACATGACTTAATATTTATCAGCAATTGTATTCCCAATAGCATAAATTTTATTAAAAATATCATAAATCCTAAGAAACACATTAAAAACAATTTCATCATGTTTTATTTGGAATGTATAAAATTTAATAGTATAAGGACTTATATAAATTTCTTTAACTTTTTATGTTCCTTTATGAGATATAGTAAGAGTATCACATAATTAAAAATTAGTAGAAAAAGAATATATTATATTATATTTATTTTCTCCTAGTGCACATTGTAATGAATTGAAATCTATATAGTTATTGTGATAAGTGAAATTAGTTTCATCATTTCTTGCAACTCTATCAGCTTTGGGTTATTCAAATGTTGCATTTATTGTAGTGTATATAGCGACGCAGCCTTTTCTAAAATTACTATTACATCATTTTAAAGATAAAAAACATAATAGTATTACACATAGAGGAACCAATGGTTTACTGTCTTGGGAAAACTAGGACCATACATAACAATTACAACATCAATAATAAACATTTCTTTAATTCCTTCTCCTCCAGGTTCTTATTGGCATTTGACCCCTCCCTTGTATACATAGTCACCTAAGGATAAACATCAAAAGGGGTGAGCTAAAATCTCAGTAATAAGATAGATAATGACAATAGGGAATGTGATGAGCATAATCATAACATGGGAATAATCATGAACTTGAGAGGAAACATTAATAAAAGACTTGAAATTTGGCAATGCATAAAAATGAAACATCATGTCTTTGTAGTTAACATCCATAAATACTTGTGAAAAAATATAGTGTCTTGTTCACACATCATTTCACATTAACTCATGAGATTCATCACCTTACCGAATGCATTGGAGCATTGTATAATTCCAGGCGCACCCATTACATTGAAACAATCATATTGCGCTATATAATTCCGTGCGCACCTGTCACATCATACCATTATCATTTATCATGAATAAAACAATGAAGATTTATCGAAAATGATCATAACTAACCAATGTAAAATAATGGGTTTCATCTCATAATAATACATTCATAAACATTGGGTTCCCAAAATTAAGCGGGAATAACATACTTGATACGATAACCATCAATCTTGAGTTAGAAGTAAAAGGGGAGTTTTTTTTAAGAAAAGTTCTTTTGGAAAACTTTTGTTTGACATAAATGTCATTAGAAAAAATTTATATTCCAGAAAAGGTAATATAATGATGAAAAATTTATTTTTAGGGACTGTACAAACAAAATGGAGTGAATGAGGGAGAACCCGGACAAAGAATGTCGGGTTCATGATTTTCCCCTTACCTTTTATCTGAACGCTTTCTTCACTTTAATGTCCTTCATTACCACATTAGATTCATTAATTGACAATTAAATATCATTGTATACATGAATATGGTTCATTATTGTCTCATTAAGTTATTTTATGGGCCTTTTGATGAGTTATCAAGTTTAAAAAATATTGTTTGGGAATGATTATTTTTATGGTTTTCTTGAGTGGTTCACATGTATTCATTAA
This sequence comes from Viscum album, assembly GCA_963277665.1. Classification (NCBI taxonomy): domain Eukaryota; kingdom Viridiplantae; phylum Streptophyta; class Magnoliopsida; order Santalales; family Viscaceae; genus Viscum; species Viscum album. The sequence goes on along the minus strand of OY728161.1, from coordinate 1,625,493,297 downwards.
TGAAAGTTCGTGTAGAACATGGATAAACATCCAGAACTGATATTTCATTTTATTAATGATATTAAATATGTTTAAATGATATTATAATGAATCATATTATATACCATATGGATGAATCATTATATGAGAATTAAATGATGATTGTTTTGATTAATTTGGGTGGTTTTTCGACCACAACAAATTTTTTTTGATTAATCATTTAGTAATATGTACATAATTTAGTTACAAAACATGAAATAGGAAATAATACATATCAAATACTTTATTTTAACCATAAAAAAAATTTTAGGACCATATCTGAATGTATAAATGGAAAAAATAAAACATGTCGCTCTTGAAGGTGATAGATTAACACCTCACAAACAACGTTTTCATTTATAAAATATAAGGAATAGGAGAATTCAGTTGGATGTTATAATATCCCATTAGTATCATAAAATTATAGTATATATATTATTCTGGAGTTACCATACCATGTGGATAAGGATATGTGGGGAGAGAAAAAGAAAATAACATGAAATTGAAAGGAAATTAAATGAAAGAGGGAGAGAAATTACCTCTTGAATCTACCTCTTGAGATCCTCCTTAAGGGACCGAGTCTTGGTATTATGATGAGATAACAAGCTATTCGATGTGGGGGAGGGGCTAGGAAAGATTCTTGGGTAGAGTTTAGAAAAGTCTAGAAGCTTGGGAGGTGTGAGGAAATGAGGGTGTGAAGGGTGGTATTTATAGTGGATGGGAGAGGGGATTTATCAATATAAAATTTATTGATTTATTATTTCCCCACAAGAAAAGGAATAGTGAGTCTTTCATGACCAAGAATAGTAATATTTTAATGTGAACCAGAAACAATTGGGATGACATCATCATAACAACATACATGATTCAATAATTAACTTAATTAGCTTATTTTTTAAATTATGGTATTACACTATCCATATAAATTCAAGTATTTCTGAAAAATCCCAAAAATTCACCCTAACCATTTTTTAATGTGTAGAATCCAAAAATGAAGTCCATTTTTCAAAAATAATTTCCTAAATATGATTATTTTAATATTTAATTAAACTCAAAATTTATTAAAAAACCACCTTTAAAACATTCATTTACTTATTCTAAAATATAAGTAAATCATATTTTCACTTGAATATTATATTTATACTATCATAGTTAAGAATAATATTCATTAGGGTATATAACTATTCATAAGGTTATATTAATATCCATAAGGGTAGGTTACTTTTCACCAAAAATTATGTTTTTCTTATCGGAGTCCAAATAACTTACTGATCGTAACTGTGTATGTTAGATTTTCAAAATTCCAAACAAAAAAGTGATAACCTTATGCTTAAAGGTCACCTAGAACTTATTAGTTCATTAAATAGTTCTTTCATGTGATTATATGAAATATTTATATGAGATGAATTTCTATTAAAACACTGGGTCATTATAGTGTAAATATAAATTATAGTTCTTTTTATTGAGATTTTCATTTTGATCGTTAATTGAGAATAACTACTACCATTAAAAAAAGGTTTATGATTAGTGACAGTTTATTATTTTTTATTATTATCCATAAAGGATTAAATTTATAACTAATAGAAATTAAGTTTTTTTGGGTAAAACTAAACCATAGTTAAAAATAAATTTGAAGATCCTTTGATATCAAAATTTGGTAAATATAGAAAACATAATAGAACGGTGAATTTAGATTCCAATAAAAAAATTTATTTGAAATTGATTTATAAAATAAATACCCTAATTTATAAAACATTCTTGTTACCTAAAATATTTTTATAATATAATTTTGTATATTCAAATTTTTTCTTAAAATCGTGATCAAAACCCAATTATAAAAAGTTTTAAAACAATTTGAACTTTTGAAAACAATTTTATTGTATCAAACAAAATATATAAAAACATTTTAAATTAAACAATCAAAGTAATTTTTTTCATTTTGGAAAACTAAACCACGTTTATTTCATAAAAATAAAAAAAAACAAGATTAGAAACACATAGCAAAAAATAATTGGTTTGTTCACAAGACGAGACCTAGTCCTCTCCACTTAGAATCACTCATTTCCACGAATTTTATAAATAAACATATAGATCCATAGTAAGGATAGAGTTTTTACAAAAAAAATGCACTCAAGGTAGTATATCATACACCCATACACTCCATATTCCTATATGGGATTGCAAGAATAAGAAAGAATAATAGAGATAATATCTTTTACTCTCTATTTAAATATAATAGGTTGAATTAATGAATAAATAGAGTAAAATAAACATAACACATAAAGTAATCTGGAAAAAATAGATTGAAATACCTGAAAGATATGAAGATTTGATACAATACAATCTAATCAACTTCAGAATATCAAAGGACTATAAGGTGTCCTTGAAAATATTAAACTAATTGTATATTGAGATTTTGGAAAAATAGAGTTTCATAAAAGAATTATGTTTAGTCTGTTCAGTGTATCACTTTTCTCAGGGATCTCTTACATGTGCATATATCTCTTATCTCTATTGTTAACAAGGGACTCTATATCTTAAAGAGATAATTTATCAAAATTAGCCATTTTATAATAATAATTCTTTAATCCTCGCACAAATTAGTCATTAAATTTTCTAACATTGAGCAATTTCTCCAAAATATTGTAATAGGATATTTCAAAATACTACACTACTTAATTTAGACACGACTACTTAGTCTTCACTTAGGCATGGTTAATTTTTATCATGATTACTAGGCACGGTCAATTGGAATGACAACTAGACACTACAACATAATTTAATATTCTGGTCACTACATTAGTTTATATGGTAGGTTCATGACTTCATGAGGTACATACATCACTTCATGTGGTAGGTACTCGTTTTCCTTGCTTGTATAACCTTTTCATGTAGTGACTTGATGTCTTCCCACAATCACTTCATTTTCTCTTATTTTTGGTACATATCATTATGTTGTCACTGATATAACACATGAAGTCAGTACAACACTTAAGAAAATTTCTCTAACCTTAACATGTTAACTAGGTTTCATTATGAAGCAGGTAGTTTCCTTCTTGCAATTAGCACCGCATGGTCACTTGACCTTTATGGTAAACTAAATTTATTCATACAGTAGGTATTTAAGGTAAAATCCTGACATATAAATTTTCACCAGTTTTTATATGTTAATAGTTGACTAACACAAGACATTAAATTCATTAATAACATTATTAACATGATTTGGGGTCATTAAAATAATATGGTTCTAGTCTAATCCAACAAGAACATATCTTGTATTATGATCGTTGAAAAAATATAGTAGTTGTATTATAATCAAATTCGTGTCACCATTTTAAAAATTACTTGGGTTAATAAAATGATTTTTGTCTAATTTTTTAAATTGTGATTAGTAAATTTTATTTTTAGTTAAAGGGATAAAAAATGATCCCCTAATAATGGAAACATAATGATAAAAAATATTTTACACATTATATCATATAAACAAAAACATTTCTATTTTTCTTTTTCTAAATTAAGTTAATAAATAAGAAAGTTATCCTTTCTTTCATGATGATATTTTTCTTGGTATATTATACCCATTTTATCATAGTCCCAACAGATAAAATTTCTTTTTTGTGATAAGTGATCATATAGAGATAATTTAGATCATTTATATGGCAGAAAAATTTATTGAAACATTAAGAAAAATGAAAATACTAAAATAAGTAGTTTTATCTTACTAAAGTGTTTTTATCGTTTTTTATATCTAATATCAATGTGATAAATGACTTATATATATGATATAAATTTTAATTTATTTTTTTACCTTTTATAAAGATAATAAATTCTCTATATCTTAATATTAACCTCTTTAAAGAGAATAAGAAGTCGTTTTGTTAGGTAAAAATAAGTACTAATGGAAAAAACAGAAGAAAATCATGTGGTTCATCTCATGATAGTGTTAAAAAAAGTTATTAAAGAATAAAATTGAGTAAAATTTTCTATATTGGTTTAAATTTGTGTATTATATATTTTGACCAAAAAATTATATATTCATTACTTTTTTTCAATATTATTATAATTCAAGATTCAGTTGACATAGATAGTTGGAATTACTTTTTTCTTGTGAAGAAGGAAATCATTTTGGATAATATTGGAGTAACATTTTTTTATTCATCATTTTTTACCTATGATTCATTCTATTAAATACTAACTATTTGAGTTTTAATTGATATTCCCTTTATCAGAGAATTTTTTTGATGAATTTTGTTTGAAAATTTACAATAATTATTAGTAGATCATTTTAAACTACTGTTTCCACTAAATATCTAAGTGATACTGATGGGAATGTAACTCCAAATCCCTTAAATACATATAAAATCATAATATCTAAATAAACAACATATTGTTTCTTTACCCTTTTTGAGAAGGATATATTTATGTTAAATTGTAACTAATATTAATTTATATTTTATGATCGGTCTAAAATATTTGACTTTATAAATATTTTTTTTTAAATAGTTAATATTAAATAGAAGAAAAATTCATCACAACCACCATACCACTACCCAAAAATAGATGATTTTCTATATCACCCTTCATCCATAATAGGAATGTAATTTGGATCAGTATTAAATCATTAATAAGGAGTAAAACAAAGTGATTGATGTTCTTATGTTGATATATTGTTTGGTCAATGTGAGTGTGTTATTTCTTTCATTACAAATCAATTTTTGTGGAAGGACACTTTTTAAATTAAAAAATAAGGATTTTTATAAGAATATAAAAAAGTATTAGAAGAATTCTTAAATATGAAATAAGATAAATTTATTTTAATTTAATATAATAAATCATAATAAATACAGCTTTATTATCTCTTTTTTTATGTGGCACAGACATGGGATATGTGATTTTTTAGTAGTGAAGATGAAATATTAACAATGAAATTTAAACAACTAAAATAATATAATTATGTTAGAGTATAAGGCTGGGAAGTCTCAAGTAATATAATAATTTGTAATTTAATGAGAAAGGAAATATAAATTTAGTGAAGTCTGAGAAATAAAGTTATGGTGTACACCATTAAAGAGATATTAAAATATAAATTTGAATAAATGTATAGAAAAAATACATTAAAGTTTCCTTAAATTGACTAATATCAACAAAAAAATATTGGTTCAACAATAATAATATTATAAAACATGTACCACATTTTTTTATGCGAGTTTTTAACCTAAAAAACAAAACCTACCCTAGGTAGTAATTTTTATTCTCAACATCTAATTTTAATTAGGAATTAAAAATACATTTATTATTTATAATTTTAATATTTCATGGTAAAATTGATTATGAGTTATATCTATTTGCAACCAAAACTATGTCATTACAATATATTTGGTTTAAATTGTTAAATAGGATGGACTTTATAATAAATTATTAACATTTGGTCATTTAACCATTATAATTTAGGGAGCTCATGATCCAAGAGTTATGCTACCTATTCACATAAATCATTTTGGTATTCAAATCATGGAACATGCTATGGGTGTTTTTGTAGAATGATCATTAAATCTTAAAAATATACATTATAAGAAAGTGTAAATAATAAAATTTTCATTTATAAATCCTTTCATAACTTCTAGAATTAATAATTTATTTTTAAAAATAATTTAACTTTATTATATTTTATTTTTAAGAATATTTATAAAGTATTTATCCCCGTAAGTAAATGAGAAATTATTCATTTATAAATCATCACATGACATCTATATAAGAATAAAAAAAGGAATTTGGGGATATTATAAAAATAACACAAAAAACATTTCATGACATTAAATATAGTTTACTAATATCAAATTATTTGTATCAATTACCATATAATTATAATACTTCTTTACTCTTAGTTTTTATGTGAAAAGTTTATTTTTTATGAGAATTTATTACTGAATAATAAATGTTTTTTTAGAATAATTATCTATTGACTTTATTAAATCATGAAATTCTAGTGTTATATCTTGGGAAAATTATACATTAACATCAAAACAAATGAACCTATAGGGTGAACAATATAAATTAGTAATTTTTTTGGTAAAGTATTAAATGTAAAATATATTTTTTATATTTTTAATAATATTTATTACTATTTTTTCCATTTGGTAGGTAGGTATGATTTTTTTTAGAACATGATGTTATACATGACATCAAACAAATACATCAATATATATCTACAAATAAAAAACATGTTGGTATGTGAATGTAAATTCCAGTAATTGAAAAAAAATCATAAACAAAATTATACAATCGTCAATATTTTAATGAAATTTAAAATATATATATGTACAGTGATAAAAGTATCTATAATGTTTAAAAATTTATGAAGTATTCTATCATTCATTAAACTAATATTATCAATCAAAAAAGTATTTATGATTTGTGTGTAATTTTTTTTAAATTTTCATTTTAAATATTTACTAATAATTCCTTTTTAATATTTTTTACTAAATTTTAGATACTATAAATCATATTCAAAAGTTAAAATAGAGCCATTTATGAATGGGAAGATGTGTTTTAATCTGTCAAAATGTGTATAAAATTCATATAATATTTTTATAACATATTTATTTAGGTTTTATCAAACAATATATAGAGTTTTTTTCATTGAAATAAACATTTGAAAAATAACTTTTAAAACTAAAAATATTGGTTATTTTATTAAATAATTTTTATAATTTGTTTTCAAAAAATTAATAACAATATTTAATAAAAAATACTTACCCTATAAAATATTTTTATTAATTATTTATTGTATAAAAATGTTTTTCAAAGGATTAAATAATCATTAAGAGGGTTTTTCACATTACATACTGATATAATATTTACTACAATGATCTAAATTATCTATGTAATTACTATAGTAAATAATTTGTCCAAATTTTATTATATCTAAACTATTAGTTTAGCAATAGAAAGAAATGTGGTAGAAAAAATAAAATTTTAAGTTAAATCATAAACATGGTAAATAATTAAAAATCAATGAGAACAGACACATAATCAAACAATGTGATAGAGTTCCAGACAAAAAATTGTAAACTACATAAAAGGTATTATATAATTATATAAAAGTTATAGTTAATAGAATTATTCACTTTTAATAAAAATTGGTGAGAGGATCAATACATAGATTGAATGAATGAAATTTTTTAAACTGTAAAACATAATTAATCTAAATGATAAAAATAATAGGACATGTTCCAAAAAAAATTCAACAAACGTCATCAATAGAAATCCGCATTCCCAAACTCTTCTTAGATCAGATGATCAGAATAATGTTTTATCCTTGAACATCTTCCAACTAAATGATTAAAAGAAAAAAATGATCATAATAATCTCTTAAAAAGCATAGATTCAGAATAATAAAATATAATAGGAAACATTGAGCTTTTACAATGAAATTCCCTACAATCCCAATATTTAATAATACACTCAGAAACACTTAAAAATGAAAAAACTAGGCACTGAGATAATAAATGGATCTCAAATGAGGGCATTAAATTTTAATAAACAATTACTTCCTAAAGCCTTGTTCTATTATTTAAACATGTTGTGAAAGTACTATTTTTATCCATTCTAATCCCTTAAAAATTAGTATTTGAGTAACTCTTAAGAGAAAAATCATATCCATAAGAATAAAATAGTTGATTGTTTTTAAGTCTCTTTATGAAAATAGAATATCCATAGGACCACTTTAAAATGAGACCCTTTCAGGATGTCTTGGTATCACCTACACAAACATATAGAGTATATTAATTTTTAACAAAAATATGTCATATAAAGTGAAATTTTGATCATACCTCCAAAAAATAAAATCATCTAGTTTCATTGATTCATCATGATCAAGTATACATGAGTTATCTATGTGATTTATTATATGAAAATAATGGTGAATACTGAAATATATAATTAAATACTTTATATACTTATACATATTTATAATAGTTCCTTTAATTTTATAACCTATTTAGATGAAAATAAATTAGTTAAGTTCTTCAATCATACTCATATCAAATTATCTTTATATAAATTTTTAAAAACAATCAACATGTGCTTTTTAGAATGGTACAAATATAATTTCATAGACATAATTTTAAAAAATTATGCCTTCATCAAAAAAATATTGATAAAAATAATAGGATCTATCATTCATTTAAAATATTCATTCAAATTTAAAATATTTGTAATATATTATTTTACTCTCTTAAGGATTTTTTAAGAATGTAATGTTCCATAGTAATCCAACAAACATCTTTCATGAAATTAGTTTGTTCAAAACAAAGTAGTTTTTCTATATAAACCTCCTCTTGAAGATAACCATTAAAGAATAAACTATATATATACATTTTAATTAGATTAAAATTTAGATGATCTATGAAGTCTAATATGATATTTATATATTCATGTCTAGTGATAATATTAAAAGTTTATTTATATTGTATTATTTATTCTTCATTATAAATGTTAGCAATGATTCTAGGATTATTTGGAATGTGTCTTCTTGCTTGTCAATTGTGGGTATGGTGTTGTTCATTTAATGGTGGAAATGAAAGTGGTGAAGGTTGTGAGGAATGGTGGTGATGTTGTAAATTGGGTGCCACTTTTTTGTGAACCCCTTAGTTTGTCTTGTGTGTGGAAATTATATGTATCATGTATGTTCCACTTGATTTATATATTCACCCCACCCATTCCGATCACTTTATACCAACAACCAAATTTCCAGGGTGTATTTTTTCCTAACATGCCCTTACTGGGGATGAAATGATATATACGCAATCATCCTAATTTTTTCTTCAAGAAAATATTGACATGCATGATATGTGATGGATAAAAGTAAAAGATTACTATTTGGTGATGTTTAATGTGATGTATTATGGTGGGGTCATGTATGGTAAGGGGTTAGAACATGGTTGACTCCCTTCATGTTCTTGATACCCTACTATTCAGGTTTTCCAATGGTTGATATTTTATTTTATGTGATATCCCATGTGTCTTCAGGTGAGATGTTATGTGATGTGATGTACCAGGTGTCTTTTGGTAAGATGTGATGTGATGTGATGGATCATGATTCTTTGAGTGATATGGTATGTGATATGATGGATCGAGTGTCTTTGAGTGAGATGTGATGTGATGTGATGGACGATGTGTCTTTGGGAGATATTTTATGTGATGTGATATCCCATGTGTTTTTAGTAGGGTTACTATATGAAATAGATGAGAGAATCCGGATGTATGATGTTGGAGTGTGAGAGAGACAACACAGTGGGAAAGTTCCATGGGGTACCCCTTAATGAATATGATTATTATTATGTTACCATACTTGGGTGTGTTACTTGGGGAGTCTGCCTTAGTGATGATATGATTTGTTACTTGAACTGAATTGGTGTTGTCTATTTAGCTATTTTTTCATGGGTTAATTAGTATTCTATTCTCATGTGTTCACAACAGACCTATGGAATGATCCAATATATTATACTTATATTATCACCCAATAAAATATTTTTCAGATTTCTAAGATGACTATGTGAACTGTTCTAGATATTTCCATCACAAAAAATTGAAGATTTTCTTCATTAAATGTTGTAAGAGTTTTATTTTGTGTATTTATTAGGAGATTATCTGTATTTTTTAAATTATTCATTCATTATGAAATAGATCTGGTCACTTTATTTTATATTATTTCATTGATTTGATAGATCATTGATCTCCTATCTCCTAATCCAATATTATAGAGAGAAATTCCTTCTATATGTTAAATTTATTTACCCTCATTGCTTGTTGACAAACCAGGGCCAACTAGAGGTAGAAATCTGGGTTCCTTATCTCTCTTACTCTATTTCCTTTAAAGGAGTGGTACCTTTGGAGGGAGGGATCATTAAATTTGGGTCTAGACATAGTATAAAACAAGGATTTATGAACCTAAATTTATCTAACTATTTGATGTTAAATAAATTTCAATTTATTAGAAATTTAATACATATATTTTCTAATAATTGAAACTTTTTAAAGGAGGGGTGTTTATTGTATTGAACTCCCCTTTGAAATTTAGTGAAAAATGGTACACTATTTGGGAAAAAATATTTTTCATGAAATTTGACTTTCTTGAATATGTATAACCAACTCTGGAAGATATCATTTATGGTTTCAACTGTCCTGGAATCTTATCAAATTTATCAATTATATAAGTGAAATTTAAAATAATCTTCTTAATGTATTCATCTTTATACTTAAGATTTAAAGAAATTTCTGATCACTAGAGGTTGAAATGAAAATAAAAATGACATAAAACTAGGATAAATTTTTTAAAATACTATTATTTTCCTTAGAATGATATACCTTATCTTAATCATTGAATTTAATTAACTACATATATATATATATTATTCTATCTAGTCACATATTTAGACGTTTTTAAAAATATAGAGTATCACCTTCAGTAATTTATTTCCTTTCCGTTTTGAGTATCTTCATGATTATCTATTATTATAATTTAATCCTAGACATTCTAGTCTGATATGACCTCGAATCTTACCCTCATAATAGATAACTCATGAAGATACTTTTCTCATCCTTTATTTTGGGATTCTCATGTATATTAATTTTTCATTCAAGTAGTCTTTCTAGATTTAATTTATCCTAATAATCTTTAATATACACCATGCATGTTTAGAAAATCCACCTTTATTATATTAAATATTACAATTATTGAAAAAATGTTTATAATTATTCATTGAAGTACATGGTTTAGAGTTAATAGCTATTGAAGTAGTAGAATTAAACACAACTTAGTTCTTGTACTTCTCATTGCCCATATCCTGTTTCAATTTTTTCTCATACCAAATCAGATTTATGATAATTTCATTAAGATTATTCTTAGTAAGATAATTTATATTATCCATAACTATTATTTTAGGCACCCACTTATTCAAAATTATTTAAACAATCATCCACACTAGTTGATCCTTCATAATCTCCTCATCTAGAGATTGAGATCATTCTCCATATTCATAAATCACTAACCCATTTAAAAAATTGATTCTCCTATAATAAAATAAAAAATCTGATAATACACTCCCAGTATATTTTTCTTGGTATCCAAAGCAATATATGTTCCAAGTTAATTTATCTCTAGATTTCTCAAAATCCCATATGATATTTTTCTTGATATTTTTATATTTCCTCATGATTAATATTTGGTATCTCATTCTCATGAATCCTATATCTACCAATAATCCTCTTATAGTTATAAATTCCAGTATTAATCCAAAAGGTCTTGATTTTCTCTCTCTAGTATTCATAATTAGTACCACAAAATATTAGTGGCTAACTATGATTCATATTTTCTAATGATTTGATAGTTAATCTAGTTACCATAAAAAAATATTCTTTTCTCTTTTACATGTAAGTATAAGGAAGAAGTGATAAGTTATAATACCAAAATGTTTCTCAATGAGGTATCTTCAACAGGGGATAAATACAAGTTACTTATAGACATAAAAAATTATCACACTCTAGTTAATAAGTAATTTGAAAATTCAACGTTACAAACTATATGAGTAAAACCTCAAAAATCATAAAAAATAAAAAATATTTGATGTTAACATTTAATCTAGGGAAATTAACCAAATAGAAAGAAAAATAATCATAAAATGAAACAATGAAAAACATTTTGAAATTATAGTCGATAATATCTTTTAAAAATAGAATATAAAGTAATATAATAGTTTCAATCGATAAAACACATCGCTTTTAATCCAAACTGATAGGAGGATCTGTACCCATATCCAAATAGTCCAATTTACGAATATTGAAATCTTCATTGATCTAAAAGATCAAAAGAAAACATCATATAACCAAACATCTTTCATGGACATAGACAAAAAAATTATTTTACCCAATCTTATATCTAAATAGATTTTTGGAAGAAAATATTATACATGGGATACTTTGAACTAGAATTTTATAACCACATATTTCTATCCTTGAAATCTCTTCGATCAAATACTACCATAAGAATAAATTTACATCATAAATATTATACTTTTTATAATGGAATTCTTCACAAATAGAAGATATTAAAACAAATTGAATAACACATACAAATTAAATCACTCAAACACCAAGATGGTGATCATATCTCAAATAAAGGACTTTCAATGAGTAACCAACCACTATTCCATGAAGACTCAAACTATTATTTATAAATATGTAGTTTAACTAACTCACAATGTAAAAATATAAAATCATTGAGCACAAATGTCACCTATAATAAACAATATTTTTCTCACATGATCATCGTCTTCAAAGAGTTTAAGGGGCTATATAATTTTTCAGATGTTTCTAGTTTGAAATCAACTCATCTAGAACAAGAGATCCAAAATTTAAAATTTCAAAAAATTAAAATTTAACTACTAAAACATACATGTATAAGTAAACTAAAGTGTGTGTTTTCATTTATCCAAAAAATATTTCTAAAATAATTAATTTTATAAAAATGAATCAGAATTATTAAACTCTACAATATTTTTAATGTGATCTCCTTGGGAATTTTATCATATTCTATTAATTATGTTACGATTACATTATTTTAGCCTCATTGTGCTTCCAATTAATGAATAGAGTTAAAATTAAGACACTAACTTGAAGATGTATGAAACACAACCACTGTAAAATAACATTCCAGAAACAATACTCACTTTATCAAATGAAGTGTCAAAGATTTTAATTTCATGATAAGATATATTGTGAAAAGGTTTCACCTATATATATATATTACTCTAATATTAAAATTTATTTCTATAATATATTCAGTAAAACACTTATCTAATGGATATATGTGCATAATTTTTCGTCCCATCATACTAATATTTTGAAGTTATTATTTGAGAAAATAAAATTGGCACTCATATGTAGGGTTAATTATTCTTATATAATAATCTTATATTGATCATCAAGAAATAGATAACCATGTATTACTATTTATTATATCTAACATATATTTCTCACTCCTTCATAGTGATTCATAAATTTGTTTACATATTTAATATAATTATTGACATAATTATTATACAAAAAGGATCATAAATTTTTTTCTAGTGTCTATTATTTTAATATAACAGAGTATATTTTTAATTTTTTTTCTTGAATATAAAATAAAAACAAATTATTATTTTTTAATTACCATTTTTTTGAGACTATCACTATAAAAAACAACACTTAACAGCATTTTGTTTTGGTACTTCACTGTGTTATGGGTGGTCTATAAAAACATAAATTTATATAACATTGTGAGATATTATTTTATGGAGGATTAATTTATTTTTCAATAGTTTTTAAAAATTATAAATAAATTATTTCTTAGAAGTTGTTAATTTTTTTATTTAATAGAAATAATTATTTAATGGTGGTTTTTTAATCATTAAAAAATGGATTTTCTTGATATATTTTTAATTTTTTAGAAAATAATACTATTTAAAATTGGTTTCTTATATTATATTATTTAAAATTAAATCACTAGTTAAAATTCTGGCTTTGGCACCCACTATTGGTGGGGTTATAAAAAGATTATTCATGAATACCACTGGCAGTTACTTATTTTTATGCTAGCAATAGATGGCCACTGAAATGGTACTTATTGAAGAAAAATAATTTTCATTGGTGGCCACCAAAGGTGGTGATGAATTCATTTTTCTATAAAAAACAATACAAATTAAGAAAATTTTTGTGTCATTCTCAAGTTTAAAAAAACAAAAAATATTCATTAATAATGAAATACTTATAAAAAATGAATTATATTTCAAAGATTTATTAAATATTAAAATAAAAATTACTAAAATTAAAAAAATACACTACGTACTAAAAATTTCAACAGCTAAAAAACTAGAATTTTTCTTTTCAAAACAATCATCATAATTCTATAATATTACTAAGACTACCTCTTTTGGGCCTTTTACTAACCGCTAATGTTTGAAGGTAGTCTCAATCCATTGAAATCAAACTTCATAATATAATAAAGTAATACAATAATATATATATATATAATTAATTAATGTTAAAAATATCATCAATGAATAAAACAATACACAGAAAAATATTTTAAAAAAATTTATCATAGTCACCCCTAGATATTGGCCATACCATACCACTAAATTAAAATAAAATGATAAAAAGATATATTTTTTATCACAAAAAACATATAAAATATTGTAAAATATAAATTATAATGATATATAATAACACCATTTAGTCAAATTTATACTAGAAACCTAGAGAAAATAGTTAAAAAGTAATGTATTTAAAGCATAAATATCATTAAAAATTTGAGTCAATACTAGGTTGAATAATAAAATATACCAAAGTATTTATATGGTGATTATAAAAAAATTAAAATGATTTATAATAAATAAAATTATATTGAAAGAATATATATAATATATTTCTACCAATAAACAACAATGTAATAAATTCACAACAATAACTAAAAATCCAAATTGCATATATACTAAAATCAAAATGGTGATGTACGATGACTACTCCTTGTCCATCAATATAAAGTTATGAATAATAGTTTTATAAAAAAAATAAAAAATCATTTAGAATATAAAATAAAATCATTATACAAATCAGAATTAAGCCACGTACTATTATTATATAACATATCTACCACAATTAAATAACAATAAAATATATAGTTTTGTAAGGTCAACTTTGTACTCAATATCATTATAACTTCTAATGTATTAATGATGAGGGTGGGTGAGATTCATGTTCACGAACTACATATTTAACAATAATAATAGAAACCATTTTGAATATTTAGTAAAATTTAGGTTTTGTAAATTTAAAACTTATTTATTAGGGACAACATTTGATGTTCCTAGAAATTGATCTTTCAGTTCATTAATATATTTCATTAATTGTATAACATATTTATGAAGCGGTGTAATTGTTTCATATATCTTGTGTTACTCTACCTTTAACACATTCAGCTTCTCTATTTTATGTTTATTTGGTACTTATTATGTTTTCTTATCTCATATGATGTTTCTATAATTTATTCCAATTCCATAAATGAGTGTATATCTAAATCCATTTGTGCATATGATTCGATGAATTTTATCATCGTTTTTATCCATGACATCTCTCTCATCCTTTGTAAGACTCCCCACCTCCTTATTGTTTAAAATAATAAAAATTATTATGGATATAAAAAATATATTTATAAAAACTATGATAAACCTTCAAAAAGAAAAAATAAATTCTTGTTATAGAATACATAACGAATGTATTTTTTTCTAAATGACTTGTGATAATTACAACTATTTTATCCATATCCAATTCACCCTTAAGTAATTTTATTTAAAAAATTCGTATATATTTATAAAAATTATGTTATAAATAATGACATGAAATTGAACATACATTATATCTTATTTGAGGCAAGTGCTAGGATCCAAAATTATGAATAGACCATAATAAATCATTATTATCATTAAAATTTTAGGGATCTTCATCATTAAATTTTAATTTCATTATAAATAATTACATATATAGAATTTGAAAAAAAAACAAGACTACCTACCATAGCCTTCTTACTCATCTAATACCATGAAAACATTAACAAATATGTAAGTATAATTCCCCTTGAGAATTGATAAATATTTTTTGGGTGTTGTGAAAATTATACCTAACCTTATTATTTTAAATAACCCTTATAATAATTCTTGATTTTTTGATATTTTATGATAAATTGTAGATGAATATTAAATTGGAATTTTTTAAAATATCGCTACTCATAATAAAAAATTTTCATTATGATAGTTATATTTAATGTAGAAATAGAAATATACAGAAATTTGTAACTCTACCTCATCCCAAAGTTGGTTAAGGGTCACCTTCGGAGTAGCATACCAATACATTATCATGAATGGGATCATGGGGTGACCTCATATTATATTCACCAACTAATTAATCACAGTGATTGCTCTCTATATAATAGGGTTGAAGGATTTTTTGAACTGCATTTCTATAAGAGGATCAGTATTCCATGTAGAAGTATGTTTACAAACACCCTTGTGTCAAATAGAACATCTACTTGATACTGTGAATAATACATTAGTAGTACTAAAAAATTACATAGTATTAATGATAAATATAATTTCAATTAAATTAAAATGTTACAAATACCTGAGTTTGTTGACAGAGAGTCTATATAATTTCATGATGGAAGGGGAATTAAAGAAAATTATATTTGTATAGTATGGACAATTGGGGGTGAATCTACACTAGTGGTAGATGACGACACTAATTATTCTTGATTGATTGGATGGTAATATGTTGATGGGTTAAATGTATCGATGACTAAAGAAATATCAATAAAAATGTACAATATGTTATAAGTATACATTATAATTTAATGGAACCACTTTGAATATATAAAAATGAACATTACCAATGGGATGGGAAGTAGGCAACATGAGTGAATATTCACCTATAATAAAAAATATATAGTGATGGTCGAATCCTAAAGGGAGTTGATGTGGAAAAAAATGATTATTTCTCATATATGTTTCATGTAATTTAATTTTAATAATGTTACTAAAATGTGGATTTATTAATAAATTCTATAAAATGTTTTAATTTAAATGGAATATAATATTCAATGAAAAATTAGTTAAATTATAATTTTTAATCATTAAATATATAAATATTAGAAACTAAAACTTTTAAATATAATTTGATCATCATTTTCCAAATACTTTGAATATTTTTTACTAAAATAATATTGTTTATACTAATTTTAAGGCACCATTTATATTATTTTTTAATATCAATTTCTAAAAAATATCAGTACTTCTTTAAATTATAAAATAATTTGATGGAGAATTTTATTGAAAAAAATATAGAATAATTCTTATTTGTAATTTTCAAAGGAATTATGTAGTGGTGGGATATTAAATTTATGAAATTGTTGATGAAATGAAAATTAGAGTTAAATTTTGTTGATATATGATTAAAATAGTTTTTGGAATGGCCTATGAAAGAATAATATAAGGCTTTTTCATTGGATGTATAAGTGAATAAGGATCATGTGTAAGATTAATTTTTTAAGGATACTTAATATTTTTCTCCATTATAAAGGGAGAGATTTCTATGATACGTAAGATTAATGTTTTATAAATTACCAAGACATAAATAAATCAAGGTGATGTTTAAAAAATAAAAATGGAAACAAATTACTCATGTAAGAGTGTTTTCATTCACTCACTAGTGAAAACAAATCAGTCTCAGTATTTATTTATTATAATCAAACTCAATTATAGGAACATTAATTAAAAAAATCCAAAGATAATGATCGGTCCTTTATAAACCTTAGATTCAAAAAGAATGGTTTTATTGATCTTTAAAGAAGGTGTCTAACATTGGATAAATGTAAGAGAATCGATGATGGGTATTCAAATATATAGATTAATGGAATTTTGACTAACATTTTGTGAAGTTTGTGTATTGTTAATGATAAAACCCTAATTTATTGAAGTGGACTTAATATAAATTTTAATGAACCAAATCTATATTTTAATAGACATAGGCCATCGATTAAAAAGGAATCGTGTTTGAGGGAATTAAACAAGAGATATTTATATGACTAAGGATGATTTTGAAAAAATTTAGTGAGTGATGAATAAGATTAAGGCGATCATTCATTGTGTAAGAAATAATTTCCAACAATTTATGTGAACTCAACCTATGTTTGATATGTTTGAGTTGGTTCCCTAGAACTAATTGGATTTTTAGTTTTTATTACTTGAATATATATATATATATACTCTTATTACATATTTATTATTATACTATGTATCATCAATATTTTCTTATCCTTATAATATTTTTCACATCGAAGCGTTATCGAAGTTCCTTACTATAATGAGAACCCAGAAATTCTATTATGATATTCATAAATAAATATCTTAGTCAAGATATATAAATAAAATTTGACATAATTAAGTGTTAGGGGATCATGGTCATTGATATATTTTCTATAAAAGTTCACACTTGGGGATCTCCAATAATATTGGTCATGAAGACAAAACCAACAATATAAATTTAATATGTTTTATGTCTCATTGGATGTTCTTATATGTGAATATGTGTATTGATACTTATACATGATATCACTATTCATTTTTATCATCAATCATGTACTTTGATGTATGAATGAAACCTATTATGTTATATTATCATGGTAAGGTATCTTGATTTGGGTACATCATAAGTGATATGACATTTATTGAATGATCAAGAATGAATTTTTCCCTTAAATATTAATGGAATAATTTATATTTAGCCTTTTTATTAAAATATAATTGTCTAACCAAATCCAAGTTCATCGAAGTTTGTATACTAGTTCATTTTTAAAGGTCAAAGAAAGATAAATCAAGATTATAGGGTGATAGAACAAGTATTCACCCTTCTTAATGAGATATAAATTAACAAATGGATTATATTACATATTTTTATTTATAAAAATGTTTTTGTAGGTTCAACAAAAAAATTATTCTCAACCGGAACCTTATTGTATTACTAGATTTTGATCTTGTTCTTTTGGTATGTTATAACCATTACCCTTGAGAAACGGTGATAAGGGGTAAAACCTTAATTTTATCTAAAATATCATTCAATTATATTGAATTTATGTTTAAGAATAAATTAATTCTTGATTAGTGGAATAATATTTATTCATGAAAAAATTGATCATAGAAATATAATCACAAGATAATAAAATTTATAATATATTAGTTGAATTTTATCTCTATTTATTTATTCACAACATAATTAATATAATATTTTTTTATTCATGAGTTCGATGAATATAGTAAAATAAATATCTATTTGAGTTATTTAAATTTTAAAATAAATATTTATCTACAAGTTAGTTGAATATAATATTTATTTTATTTTATCCATGGAATATATTTTATTATATAAGTTTTGATAATTTATAAAGTGAATATTGAATGTGTTTAATGATATGACAGAGATAATGTTTTTTATTTAATGTAATTTTAATAGATATTAATTTATTTATTTAATAAATGATATTATATTTCATGCATGCCATTGTATGTAATATTATTATTATTATTACTATTATTCTGAAATGGGGAAAAATTAAATTTAAATAAAAGGATAAGGTCCTTTATGAAATTATCTCAAAATTATCCTATGTATAAAGACTAAAATATTTCATTTTCAATCAATTATGTATGAGACACAACAAAATATCTTCTTCAAATATTTCAATCCCTGTAGGGAATTATTTCTTCCTACCTCTCTTGTAATTCAACATATTGAGAAAAATGACAACATTATTACAATCAATGGAGAATAATGTGAATCACTTTATTCTTCTATAGTAACACCAAGGATATCAAAAATTTTATTTAAATATTTTTGAAACACATGTGTATACATCTTGGGGAATAATTGGTTGGATTTTCAACCACAATGAACATGAAATAAGAGCATAAATATAAATTTTATTGAGACTAATACTACGAATATAGAAATTCTATAATAAAATTAATTGTAAATTAATTATGAATGATCCTATCTATAAAATTTATAGGCATGTTCATCTATTGATTTAGATTTATTTATTGATTTTAATGAAATAATGGCCCATCCCCCAATGCTTTAACTGCATCCTAAAACCTTTAATAATTATCAAGGAAATTTAAATTCAAGTTATTACTTTTTAAAAATTATTTAAATAATTTCATGCTTCGATTTTATGGTATTCGTGTTTACATTTTTTGACATTATTGTTGAGAAAACTCATTAATCTAAAATCGTGTGGCCAAGAACTAGATGAAAAAATGAATAACACAAGATGAAATCATTGAGAGGTTCCAAGGTTGCTGGTTATCTAACAAAATTACATAACATGCAATAGAAAAAAAAATTCCTTGTTATGTGTTTTATTTATACCCTAAGAACATATTGTTTTATTTATAGAGCATTATGTGGGTGAATACACGGTGTTAATACACATTGATTACTAAGTGCCTCCATGGTATATAGGTTAAAAGTAACTAGTAATCATAGAAAGACTAATTAAACCTTATGTAACAACATAAAAGGTACACATTACTTATTTTGTATCCCTTTTTGTGGGTAAATAAGCAGTTTCATTACACACCACATATTATCTTCCGACCAAAAAGTGTTATGATATTGACTATATGACATGTATATAGAGTACATTCCATGTGACACATGTAACTCCATGCAAGGTATATATCGAGTAATTTTTGGATTTTGTGTAGATTAATACATTATGTCATTAAAAACCATGTATTGAATTCCAAAATATGATGTGTAATTGTCTATTACACATCTTTTTATACAAATAGTTTTCTAATGGTAAACACCACACACATTAATGGAATGTCATTTCTTCCTTCGCAATGTGAAGACTACATGGTTTGATTATGTGGTATAATAGACCAAGTATGTATCGACACTATTTCGAGTTACATAACATATAGTACACTATAAATGAAGTAGACATCATATGATACATTAAATTAAAGTAAATATATTTAATGATATGTAGGAAAAACATGTCATTTTATCTCTAAAGTTCTCATCACATACTTATTTATTTTTTTAAAAATAAATTATTTAATTTATTTGACGATGATTAATGGTTTTTTAATAAATATGACAAACCTTTAATTAAAATTATTTGAGATAAAGAATTAGTTTAATTGTTAATTCATCCATTAAAATTAATTTAAATTAAGAGAAACAATTAGATATGAGTACTAGAAATACGAAATGTTTTTATTTTTGTATGTTTAGAATGAAGATGATCCTTGACCAACCTATTTATATTTTTGATTTATTTATTTAGTAAAATTAATATTATATGATTTATTATGAGGTAATAATAATTTAATTAAATATGGTGTTCTCATAATCATCCCTCCCTCCCTTTCTATGTATAATAATTCATTTCTAAGGTTTATTAATGTGATCATAAACCCCTTGTACCCATTACTTTCATGTGAGTATGCAATTGAAATAGATGTAGTTCAAATTAAATGGAGAAAGTTCACGATCCAAGAAGAGATGAATCCAAATACAGTGGTACATAAAATAATGGTGGATACTAAAAGTCATGTCATGTTATGGATCAAGGAGTTATTTACAAAACGTTTAATGTTCACCAATCGATAGACCAACAAGTAGATAAAGTCCATAATCATTTCACATTACTATTTTACATTATCAAGGCATGCTTATTTATTTATTTATTTATTTAATGTTTTATTTGGAAGATTAAATGCGATAAAATATTATAAGTTAATTAATGATCATGATTAGATAAAATAAAAAAAATTGTATAATATATATTTTATTGGGTATAGTTAATTTCTAATGTAATTTCCCAGATAAAGTAATTAACATGTATTCTGAGGATAATGTAAGATATCTAACATAAGTAAAATTAATATATATTAATTATTTTTTTCAGAGATGGATAATTATAGATGTAAGTATCATATAAAATTAACAATAATCTAAATTATAAAATGATGCATATTTAAGAATATGTTAATAAACATCCATCAATATAAAATATTAATACTTAAAATGAATTTAACTAGTTGAGTTGGAATGCAACCATAGTTAAAAGTATTAAACTATATAATGTTGGGAAAATTTAAATTATCAAAGAAATATAATGATTTATTTCATGAACTTAATCATTTTAGAAAGGGGAGAAATTTCATTATCATTATTGATGAAATTTGAAGGTATATTTTGAGAAAATTTGAGTATATGATTTCAGAGTTAGGTAATCCACTCAATATATCAAGGAGATGTTAGTTAATATATTTTAAAATAATATATCCTACACAAATACCTTTTCTTAATTTAATAAGTCATTTTTAATGGTTATGATAAGGGAAATATGCATCCTTGCCTCTAGAATATCTAAGTGACTTGATTTTCAAAATCTAGTGTCGTGGGACGTTGGGATGTGATAAAATAGTCAGAGGAATAATTAAATCATTAATTATGTCATACAATGTTATCAAGATAAAGTAATAAAATACTAACATATTTTTTGTATATAATGGAAATACACACAACCAATTAACTATCATTGTGATTAATACTTTTGAAATATAATATATTAAATAGTAAAATCATATAAGAGTTTTAATATCTCTTATGAATTATACTATGTCAATAAAGTAATTAACTAGTATTGGGGTCCTTTATTCATAAAAATACTTCAAAATAGACTAGTTATAACAGGAAAGATGTTTTTAAGAAATATATGAAAGATTCATTGTATGGTCAATGGCTCAAGTCATCATCCATGTCTATAGAGCTTCATAATCTTCATTAAGAGATTGATTCTTTTGCAATTTTGTCTTATCTCTGAGATTATTATTATGAGAAAGAAAACAAGAAAGGTATGGAATCTCGATAGAAAAATTTATGTGTAATTTATGTGGAG
The DNA here is from genome assembly GCA_963277665.1 of Viscum album. Taxonomy (NCBI): domain Eukaryota; kingdom Viridiplantae; phylum Streptophyta; class Magnoliopsida; order Santalales; family Viscaceae; genus Viscum; species Viscum album. The sequence goes on along the minus strand of OY728161.1, from coordinate 1,625,470,712 downwards.
GAGTCCATGTCAAGCCTCATGTAATCAAAATGATTGGATACATTGAACATTTAGATATTTTTTGGATTCAAACTAGTCAAATAAGTATGCACATAATTCATCATATCCTCTCTTCCTAAAACATTATCAATAATAATTTTTAGTTTCAATTCCAACAATATAAATAAGCTACTTACAAATATTTTAAAATTTTCTCATCAACTAGATATATACCTGAATATTTATATTCCATTAGTATTTTTGGTGACCAAAATAAAATTATAAGTAAAAATATCAACAGTTAAATCTAAGCCATAGGAATCCTTGTAACACCCTTTAATGGAGTGAATGATTTATATGGAGGATAAAGAGTATGGTTTTCTATTGTTTTTCATGTGGAAAGAATCACCACTATATTATATAGTGTCCCTCAATGAAAAAGTATCATGAAGATTAAAGTATATTATTTTTTATTATGTTTTTTAAATTTATACTAATTGGGTGATAGATATAACTTATGGTTTATAAATGTGTATCCAAATATAGTATCCAAGTAGACTTGGAAATATTAAAAAATGTGAGATGAATATTTTAACTTATAATAAAGTCATATCAGTTGAATAGGATATATAATACTAGGTATTATTCTTATTTTTCACACAAAAACCATTTATTTATTAATTCCAAGAGAAAAATGAATGAACACAAACACTGAAGGAGGGTCTGATAAGAGATCGCAATAAGAAGTCAATGGGATGATAGTAGTGAATCATTGGAGAATCAACTCTAAAAATATTCACACACTTAGGGGGATAGATACTAGACTTTTAAAAGAGATAAACATTAAATCTTGAGTATACCTTGTAGCCATAAAATCTTCTACATTATTGCCCTCTCTCCACATGAGGATAAAGTTTTTCTACTTGTAATCTATATCTTTGAATATGATAATATGTGGACTAGGGAGTGGTATTGAGGTTGTTGAGAGAGTTGTAAAGAATTTTGGAATCTATTTAAATGATTGTGAGAGTGATACTATTGGACATAAAAAACTAGAGATCCTATAATAAGGATTGAGCCTCTACCTGAAGCGAATCCCGACTTCCAAAGTTGGCATTGAACGCGGCAATCACATTACCTCTTGGATCCTACACAACACTTCCCCCATACATTTCACTAATGATATATTAAACAACGATGTTATGATTCATCCCATGGATGGGAGGGTGCCAATATATCCATCACCCCTTATTAATATCTCATTGAGCTATGGAGGGAGAATTATTGAACTGCTATAAAAATCTCAATGATGGGGTGTCATTAAATTTTATGAAAAGCAAGCCCATATCGAAAATTAACCTCCATGTTCTAGATACCAGAGCCATTATTGTGGATGCGAGTCCCTCCACTCCAGGATTTTTTCGAGCCTCCCAAATACACCAAAAACCTGGAATATAAGATGATGGTTTCAGATTTCCTCTCAACACTATCTACGTACACCCAATAAGACCATATTCAAAGGAAGAAATCACCTTGAAGAACATAGGAATAAAGTTTAGTGAAATTACTCACTACATCCAAGACTATAGTATCCCATCTATTTTCATAAAATAGGTAATTTTTGGATTCAATGTTGGGGTCGTGACAACACAAGAATTTTGAGACTACGTTAATCCCTTACTCCCTTACCTCATTGTTAGTGGGAATAATGTGTTTCCTAATACACAAAAGAATAAAATTATACATAGAAGTAATGTATTTCCACTAAAAAGAGTTCCCATGTATCACACATGTTGTTTTCAGATAAGAAAGATCTGTAATCCTTGGCTGAGTAGGAACCTAAAGCAGAGGCCATGGAGACATTGATGTATGGATCATCCAAGAGAGTAATGAGCTGGAAAATATCATAATGCTCATTTTTTAGGATATCTTGAGTGAATGAATGATAGTTATAGGCTTGGAGAAAAGAAATATCTAGGGTCAGACATCTTGAGAATATGAATATGATTCCCACCTAGTTGTCAATCCAGAAACTAACTTCCCTGACATATAATCTAGAATGAATGTTCTTGAATGCACGAAATTTATATTTGGATGGTTTTCCATAAATAGGAGGATTTGTTTATCTTTAATCCCATATTTACCCTATAATTTTTTATAATAAACTTTTCCTACAGAGTACACCTTCCCATTACTTCTCAAGATAGACGAGCATGAATGAAGTGCATTAAGTTAGTGACACTTCTCAACCAGATACCAACTTCTTTAGTTATAAGGCCATTCTTGACCAGGACACCCAGTGATATCTTCCAGCTGAATGTGAATCCCAAATAAAAGACAACAAGAGTTTCTCTATGCTTCTAATTACTGACATTGTAACTTTCAAAACTGAAAGAACATGCATGGGAATTGAGGATAGCATGTTGTGTACAAGGGTGATCCTCCCTCTGAAAGGGAGTAAGTGATTTTTCATGTTATTGATATGAGAAGATATTTTATCAAACACTTTATCCAGATGACTGATCTGTAGACTTAAAACCATGATTGGGTCACCTAAATATTCCATTAGGAGGAAATTTTATTGAATGCCCATGATTGATTCAATTCTATGAACTCATAGCTCCGATCATTTACTTGAAATGTCTAGGCTACTCTTACTTTGAATAATGAGTTTACATCTCTATTTACAGTACTAATATAAAGGTATATTTATATTACTTTGAGTAAAAAACCATAAATATATTCCATAATTGTTTATAAAAAATAACAAAATCAATTTTACTTCTACATAGCTTTTAATTTTAGTTCACATTGACTTATTTGGAACTTTTATTATAGAATCATGGGGTGGATGCTCATACTTCATTAATTTTATTAATTATTCCAGTAGATATTGATATATCTACATGTTGAGGTGTAAGTTTAATTACATTTAGAAATATATGGAGATAATTAAATAGATAATATAATTGGTAATAAGATAAATAAGAACAACTAAGATAGAGGAAGGGAATATCATGAACAATAATTCATCACCTATCTATAGTAGTTTGTGGTTTATCTATACTCACTCATCCTTATACACTATAGTGGAATATTGTCTATAAATGTTAGACCCGTGATATTTTTGGAATTGTGATATTCATGATGATCTAGGAAAATATTTCATTATCCTTTTAGGGATATATGTTATAATCATCCAAATACACACTAAACTTAGTTCCATCAAATGTGTAAATAGAAATAAAATATAAATTATGGTATGGTAAGAAATATATTTTCTCAAATATAAATTTATAGGGATGTGAAACAACTGTTAAGGTTAAATATAATAATAAACATTCATATCATGGCATAAATTTGGTCTTTTTTTGATATCCTCAAATAAATGATAACATCTATAGAATCCATCATATAAATAAGAAATTATAGAAATACATTCCATGTTTTTATATAATGGATCATGTCTCTATTGGAGATAGTTTTACCTGGAGAAAAAAATTGAATTCAAGGCCTAGGATACAAAATATTTCATACATGAAAAAATTCCCAAAACCCTATAGAAGAATTTTTTCAAAATATAAAAGTGTTGTGTAAAAGTTCTATAGATGTTAAACTAAATAGATATAGTTTTATTCTCATTTAGGGTGGTAACACATTATTTTTTGAGAAAAATGAACCACTTTCATATAAAAAATTACTAATAAATTCAAAACATTTAATGTTGGAATAATTTTTGGATTATAAAATAGATTCCATATAACAAATTAAATTTTAATTTTTGTAGATCCTCCAATTGATGTAAAACATTTTTGGGTGTAAATTGGAATTAAATAAGAAAATAGTAATGGATAGTAATGTTAGTACTTATGTGGCTTAATTGGTTGCTAAAGGTTCGAAATAACATAAGGAGTGAACTCTAACTAAACTTTTTAAACTATTTTAATGATATAATACATAATAATTCTACATTCCATAATAGATTTCCATGATAATGAAATTGGTAAAATTGATTTCAAGATTAAATTCCTCAATGAAAATCTTGTGGAAGATGTCTATATGAATCAATCAGAATGGATTGTGTAATATCCAGACCTTTTCATTTTTTTGGACTCATCTAGGTCGCATTTTTAGGTACTTGTTGAGGTTTTTAAGTACATTTGTTTTGGATTAGTATATTGGGGTTCATTTGGGAGTTTTTTATGAAAAACTAACAGACAGTGGTTTGTGCATGGTTTTCGAATAGTTTGACAAAATGTGTGACTAAAATGTGCCAACCGTGAAAACCTAGACAGAGAGGTCTACAAGGTTAGTGCATGTTCTTTCTAAATTGTGTTCCCCTATCAAGGAAACTATTCCTGTGGGATTAATAATCTGAAAATCTATTTTTAAAACCACCCAAACCCCCAAGACGTTCATATTTCGGCCTCAGATCGGTCATGAAAATTCTAGGTGATCATAGAGCCTTTTATAGGGATTCCAAGGGGATTCCAACATCATTCTTCAAGATCAAAATCCTAGATTAAAGATCAACTCTCTTCTCAGTAAGTGCAATCCATCACGTTACTTCTCTCATTAAATCCTCTATATTTCCTTGATATTTTCATAGAATATATGCACTATTTCTATGGATATAATTCTCTGAGTTTTGATCTAGATCTAGGATTATGGATCAAGATTTAGATTTTCAAGTTTTTTATGTGTTGATCTTAATTTTGGTTTATGGATTTAGATCAGAAGCATAATCTACTATGTTGTTCCACTCAAATTAGGGGGATTTTTTCGGCTAAAATCTGTCAATAAACTGATGTTACAGGTCTAAATTGAACTCCATTAGTCGTGGATTTGATTTATGAATGTTAGTTTATTTATTTTCTAGGTTCCCTTGATAGTTGATTTCCAAAAATGGAGTAATTAGGAATATGAAATTAACTTCTGATTTCCTTAGTGATTAATTTGTAATTGAATCACAGAAAAAACAAAGGGGGTGTTCTTAAATAGATATTATTTTTGTAGATAGGGTATGGGTTGAGATATTATAATAGGATATTTAATTTATTTTATTAAGATAATTAATTGGGGTAAATTAATTAGAAAATGATGTTTGGATTTGTAAGATAATTAACTCAGAAAATTAATTATGTTCAATGACGTTGATCAAAGTTAATTAATTGTGAGAATTAATTATGAAATGTTGATATTTAATATGGATAATTAAATGTGAATAATTAATTATGAAATGAGAACTGTTTTTATTGATTAATTAATTGATGAATTAATAATCGAGTTATGTAATAAGTTAAATGTTAAGTTAACTAATGGTCTTTGAAATGTTTAACTATCATTGGATTATTAATGGAATGATGTGGATAATTCTTTTGAATTAAAGAATGATTAAATGGATGATATTTGTTTGGTACAAGACATGGCGTTCTAGACCGATTAAAATTTGGGACATGGACATGGCGTTCCTCCCCAATAGTTATCCAAACATGAGATTTTGGGGTGTTAGGCATGAAAATCTACACCAAATGAGATATGGACTATTATTCCTGGTTTACTACATTAAATGAGATTTGGAGTGCTTTAAATGACTTTCAACACCAAATGAATGATGTTTCAATTAGAAAAAATGAATTGAAATTGTGCATAATGTAATGATTAAAGATTAAATGAAAATCTTATAACTGTATAATTATTAATTGTATTTTTTGATTCATAAAACTACATAAACTATCTTTTGAATGGACCTATTTTAGACACCATTGGTGGTGACCTACTGAGTTGGATCACACCCTATTTGGGATTCTTGATTGACACTCAAGTAAACTTTGTTGTTGCAGGACATAACAAGGGCAAGGCCCTGGGATAGGTTATTGTTTGGGATTGGAGCTTGGGAGAGGGAATCAGATGTGTTTCGGGACCCGCTTTGTAGTAATTGTGTGTATAATTTTAGTTGTATTTAAGACACTTGACATTTCATTGGCATATAATGTTATACCTTTCAGTTGAGTAATGTATTTTCTTGTTTAGAATATCACATGACATGGTATTATTCTAGCTTTTATATGATTATGCACTTGGTTATTGTCATTTTCTTCTGTTGGTGTTTTATTCTAATAAAAGAGGGTATAGTCTCCCCAATACTGACTTACCAAACCCTCTCTTCTAGTCAAAACCCTCTATCACAAGGGGAGGCGCGCTTGAGGGAATATGGCCAGCTGGCTTGAGGCACCATTTAGTGGCACCCGTGTCAGGATGTCACAAAGTGGTATCAATGGTATTCTTTTATTTCTTCTTATTTTGTACTACTATTTTGGGAAAGGTAGGTGGTATACTAGGAAGATTCAATGCTTGGTAATGAGCTTGTTCATGGGAGTTGCAGACCCATTTATGGGGGGGGGTCTGAGTAATCGGGGTGGGATTGTTGTAATTGTGGTTTGTTGTGACAGTTGGATTTTATTTCACCTTGGGTGATTCACTTGTGGTGTGATGTGATATTTGATTTGAAAAGTTGTTGATTTTTGATTCTTGGCCGAAAGAAGAACGATAGTTCAATCTACATGCTTCATTCTAGGCACTCCAGGTTGTTGTGACTTTCACTATTCTTATAACTCATAGGAAAATGGGTTATGGGTAAGTTGTTGAACTTGAAATTTTTTTCCTTGTTGTGAGATTGAAATAATGATGAAAAATGATGATAAATGGGATTCTAATGAGAACATTGATTAATGAAATGGGTATGATTAATTAACTAATTTTTGAATTAATTAATTTGAGATAATGTGATTCATTAATGGTTGAATTAATTAATGAGAATTTATGTACCCTTATAAACCAAGAACTAGGAGTATGATGATTAAGGGTAGTGATAAGGCCTCTGTGTTGACCGTGTGGCGAGAAAAGCGAGAAAGGACATGTTGAATCTTTTTTGTTAGTTTCTCCTCTTATGTAAATGTTATAAGGTTGTGTCATAAGACCTAATATGTGGTTTTGAATTTGTAGAGATATGCCTCTATGATGCTTGTTGATGGAGAGACTGAGGGTTATAGCCCAGAACAAACTTCCAGACAGGGAACATTAGTCACCATTTCTAAAAGATGATGAGGAAAGGAAATAGTTCCAAGGGAACATTGATCATTTCATTCAATTCGTGGATAAAGACCTAGGGTGGGTTTAGAAAAGCATGTCATAGTTGACAGGGGAGTTTTAGCTGCAGCACCCTCCTACTTTTACTGGAGAGGGTGGACCTGAGGGAGATGAATTCTAGATTGAATACATAGAGATGATACTTGAACATTTGGAGACTCTGGATTAGAGTAAGGTCAAGTTGGCTTCTTATATGCTACGAGGGCCAGTGAAGCACTGGTGGGATATTCAGGTATGATCTAGGGAGACTAATGATATTTCATGGAATGAATTTATGGAGAGTGAACTTTTTATCTCCAAAGGGTGACAAGTATGTTCACCATGGAGAATGGAATATCCATTGAGGCTGAGTTGGGCTAGTTAATTATCAACTGGGAGAGTTCATAGCCCAAGTTGTTATACTTTTTTTGGATGATGGGAGTGGTAGGCAAGAATTCCTTCCACCGGTAGTATAAATTTTTCAGGATGTCTTTCCTGAATTCTTTTCAGGGGTGACACCTAAGAGAGATGTGGAATTCACTATTGAGTTCATGGTGGGGACTGGTTAGGTATCTATTCCACCTTACAGAATGGCACCAACAGAGCCTCAAGAGTTCAAAACTCAGTTTGAGGATTTAGAGGATAAAGGTTTTATCCATCCATGTATGTTTCCTTGGGGATAACCTATCTTTTTTTCAAAGAAGGTTGACAAGAGTTTATACTTGTGTGTGGATTACTTGAACTTGATTAAAATGACCATGAAGAACTGATATACTCTTCCTCATATCAATTATATATTTTAGCAGATGAAGGTGGATTGTCTATTCTCAATGATCAATCTGAGAACATGGTATCATCAGGTAAGAGTTCAGACCTTTGATATACCAAGAACAGCATTCAGAAGCAGATATAGCCTTTATGAGTTTTGTTTAATGTTGTTTGGGTTGAAAAGATCTCAAGCAGTATTTATGTCCTTGATGAACATGATCTTTCATCCGTAAGTAGATCAGTTTGTAGCAGTGTTTGTGGAAAACATTTTGGTGTACTATAAGACTCAAGATGATCAAGCCCAATATCTTGACATCGTCCTGGGTACACTGATAGAGCATCAGCTATATTCCAATCAATCTAAATGTCTGTTTTGGATTGATAGTGTACACTTTTTGGGGTATATCATCTAGAAAGATGGTGTGTAAGTAGACCCATAAAGTGAAGGTAGTGATTTATTGGGAGTATACCAAGAATGTTTTTGATATCCGAAGCTTTTTGGGATTAGATTGTTGTTACAGGTGGTTCATCGAGGACTTTTCCCAATTGGCATCACCGCTTTCAGGTTTGACAAATTAAAGGGAAAAAGTTTGATTAGATAGAATCAGGCAATAATTCTTTACATTAGTTGAAATATCGATTGAAATCAGCCCCAATTTTGATATTACCTGAGTCGAGTGAGTAGTACACAGTGTATTGTGATGCTTTTGGGATCAAACTCAGACTTTTATTGATGCAAGGGGATCGAGTTGTTTCTTACGGTTTACGGCAGTTGAGGCCACATGAACGGAATTACCCTGTGCAGGACCTTGAGTTAGAAGTTGTGGTTTATTCTCTTATGTGTTGGCGATACTCTCTTTTGTGTGAAAATTCTACAGTTTTTACAGATCACAAAATCATGAAGTATACCTTTTCACAGCGCGACTTGAAACTTCGGTAGTGAAGATGGGTAGGGTATATGCAGCCCATTGATTTTGAACCTGCATATACACCTGGAAAGGGGAATAGTGTGTCTCATGCCTTGAGTTGGAAAACTCAGACTCAGTTGGTATAGGAGTTGAGTGCATAGTCGAAGATGATGACTCTTCTAGCAGAAATGCATATGGAAGTTTAGGGGAGTTAGGAGAGGTTGACTCTGGTTTCTGTAGTGGTATCTTCTACACTCATGAGACAAATTAGGGGCTAGAAGTATGAGGATCTGGAGTGTATATCCTTAAGGGAAGTCCTTGAAGGTAGCACTATGGGAAAAGAAGTCTTTTGTGATGGGTTAATTGTGACGGGATTAATTCTCGTCGTAAAAAGTCCATCCCATGGGTTATTTGTGACGGGGGGTTCATCTCGTCACAAATAAAAAGTTATTTGCGAGGTGATTTGGGGTCCCATCGCAAAATTTAATGTGCGCTTTGGTGCGGGATGCATGCCAAAGCGTGGGAAGGATATTTGCGACGAGGGGATCCCCCCATCGCAAATAGTGTGTCGGTCGAAGGGTATTTGCGACGAGACCAATCACAAATACTGGTGGTGGTAAATGAGTTTTTGCGACGGAATGTTGTCTCGTCCCAAAAGGTGTGTCGTCAGGTTACCTTTTGCGATGGACCCCGTCGCAAATACCCTTTTAACCACCGACATCAATTAATGCAGGAAAAGTTATTTGCGATGGGCCCCGTCGCAAAAAGTACCTTTTGCGACGGTAAGCCCGTTGCAACTTGTCCCGTCGCAACTAATCTAACCTATAATACCCACTCCATTTTTCTTTCTCTTCCTCTCATTTCTCACTTTCTCCCTCTCTCTAAACTTGAATTTTAGAGTGAAAAACTCTCTCAGTTAATTTTGTTTACGGAGAAGTTGTGAAGGCACTTACATCAATCGGAAATCAAGTTTAAAGGTATTTATTGTTTATTTAATTTAGTATTTATTTAATTTTTTAATGCAAATTTTAATTATTGTTGATTAGTTGTAATTAAATTAGATTTAAATTGTTTTGTTATCTGTATTTTAGTAATAAATAGTAATAAATAATAATAATTAGTAATAATTAGTAGTAATTAGTAATAAATAGTAATAAATAGTAATAATCAAGAATAAATAGTAATAATTAGGAATAAATAATAATAAATAGTATTAATTAATAATTAAAAGGAATAAATTGAAATAATTAGCAATAAATAGGAATAATTAATAATAAATAGGAATAATAAGTAGTAATTAGCAATAAATAGTAATAAATAGAAATAATTTTGAATAAATAGGAATAAATAGTAATAATTATGAATAAATAGTAATAAATAGGAATAAATAGTAATAATTAGCAACAATTAGCAATAAATATGAATAAATAGTAATAATTAGTAATAAATAGTAATAAATACGAACAAATTGGAATAAATAGTAATAAATAGGAATAAATAGTAATAAATATGAATAAATAGTAATAAATAGGAATGAATAGGAATAAATAGTAATAAATAGGAAGGAATAGGAATGAATAAGAATAAATAGTAACAAATAGGAACGAATATGAATAAATAGTAATAATGAACAATAATTAGTAATAATTAGTAATAATTAGTAATAATTACAAATAAATATTAATAAATACTAATAATTTGTAATAAATAGTAAAAAATTGTAATAAATAGTAATAATTTTTAATAAATGTTAATAATTTGTAAGAAATCGTAATAGTTTTTAACAAATAGTAATAAATAGGATGAAATAGGAATAAATAGTAATAAATAGGAATAAATATTAATAAATAGGAATAAATATTAATAAATTGGAATAAATAGTAATAAATAGTAATAAATAGAGATGATTAGTAATAATTAGTAATAATTAGTAATAATTAGTAATAATTAGTAATAATTAGTAATAATTAGTATTAATTAGTAATAATTAGTAATAAATAGTAATAAATAGTAATAAATAATAATAATTAGTAATAATTAGTAGTAATTAGAAATAATTAGCAATAATGAGCAATAATTAGTAATAATTAGTAATAATTAATAATAAATAGTAATAAATTGAAATAATCGGTAATAAATAGGAATAAATAGTAATAAATAGTAATAAATAGTAATAAATATGAATAATTAGTAATAAATATAATTGAAAAGGTATAAATAGGAATGAATAGGAATAAATAGTAATAAATAGGAATAAATAGTAATAATTAGTAATAATTACAAATAAATAGTAATAAATAGTAATAATTTTTAACAAATAGTAATAAATAGAAATAAATAAGAAGAAATAAGAAGAAATAGTAATAAATAGTAATAAATAGGAAGAAATAGGAAGAAATAGGAATAAATAGTAATAAATAGAAATAAATAGTAATAAATAGTAATAAATAGTAACAAATAGTAATAATTAGTAATAATTAGTAATAATTAGTAATAATTAGTAATAAATAGAAATAAATAGTAATAAATAGTAACAAATAGTAATAAGTAGTAATAATTAATAATAATTAATAATAATTAGAAATAATTAATAATAAATAGTTATAAATAGTAATAAATAGTAATAAAAAGAAATAAATAGGAATAAATACTAGTAAATACTAGTAAATAGTAATAAATAATAATAAATAGTTATAAATAGTAAAACATAGTAAAAAATTGTAAAAAATAGTAAAAAATAATAAAAAAGTAAAAAATAGTTAAACAAAAATAAACTGTAATAAACTGTAATAACTTGTAATAACTTGTAATAAATTGGCACAATTTCTAGAGGATTGAGAACACTAATTTTTCTCAATGACACTTCTCCTTTAAACTTTCACCGACTCAAAACATTATGAAAAGTATGTTTCTACATATGCATATCTAATCTCATATGCATGAGTTTGAATATCAATTCGTAGGAACACATTTTTCATAATGTGTTAAGGCGGTGAAAGTTGCAAGAAGATGATTCATCGATGAATAGGGGGCTCTTTTGTCCGATGGCTCATTTATATGAAAGTTTCTCACACATAAATCACAATGAAGAATCTGTTTAGAGGTACTCTTATACATTATTGTATACACATGAATGAATATGAATACCTACAAAAAGATTTTTCATTGTGATTTCAGTGAGCGAAATTTGCAGGAAAATGAGGTGTTGGACAAAAGAGAAGTCATCAATCCACTAAAAATTGTTTCGCCCAAATTAGTATTTGTGATGGGACCTTTTGACGGGCCCGTTGCAAATAGTATTTGTGATGGGCCCGTCACAAAAGGGTTTTATATATATGATCTATATAATCGAAGGCTAAGTTGCGACAGGGCAGTTTCCTGTCGCAAATATTATTTGGGACAACCCGCCACAAAAGGTTTATTTATATATATAATGTATATAATCGGAGGGGTATTTGTGATAGGGACTTTTCCCGATGCAAATAATTTTTTTTGTGGTGGGCCCATAAAAAAATAATATTTGCAATGTCGTTTTCTAAAACAGGCTATTTGCGACTGGGCCCTACTGCAAAAGCTTATTTGCAAAGGGATCTCGTCCGAAATATCCCATCACAATTACCTCTAATTCCAGTAGTCTGGAGAGACACCTTCATACTAGATAATATATGTGGATGATATCATCTTTGTCAAAAAATAGGGTTGTTGTGCCTAAGAGTATACAATAGGAACTCATGTGATAATTTCATGCCTCAAGGTTGGAAGTCTATCCTAGGGGTGAAACAAATTTACCCTGACCTATGATGATAGTTTTGGTGTCTTGGAATGAAAAATGATATTGTATGGTTTATAACAGGTTGTTTCACCTCTCAATAGGTAAAGGAAGAGTACCAAAGACCTGGAGGACTATTGGAGTCGTTGCATATTCCGGAAAAGAAGTGAGATGATGTGACTATGGATTTCATGGTAAGACATCCAACAAAACTTTGAGATAGTGATTCTATTTAGGTCGTTATGGATTGGCTAACAAAAGTATCACATTTCATTCCTATCAGGGAAACCATTAAAGTATAACGGTTGAGAGAACAGTATGCATGAGAGATAATTAATTTGCATGGTGTGACATGAACTATAGTTTTAGATCATGATTCGTGATTTACTTCACGCTTCTGGAAAGTCTAACAGAAAGCACTTGGTATATTTGTTTTTTATGTATGACCTTCCACCCACAGACAGATGGGCAGTTGGAGTGTGTCGTATAGGTGTTAGAGGATATGATGCGAGAATGTGTGCTCGACTTTGGTGGTTCATGGTAGAAGCACTTGGTTTTAGTGTATTTTTCCTATAAAAATAGTTATCAGGAAAATATACAGAAGGAACCATATATAGAACATTATGGTAGACCTTGTAGATCACCTCTATGTTGGTTAAAGGTGGGTGAGTAAGGGCTTTGGGGACCGAGTCTCATACAGGTGTATCCTATATTAGGCCACCATAGGATACAGAGGTAGGGAAAGTTGGCACATAGGTTCTCAGAATCATTTGAGGTGCTGCAGAGAATCATGCTAGTGGCACACTGATTGTCCCTTACCCAAAAATTCAGTGTTATGCATGATATTTTCCAAGTGTCAAAAATACAGCGGTATCACCCTGTCCCTTATCATGTGATTGATTTAGAAGTGGATGACCTTGATAGAGATGATTCTTTTGAGGAGAATCTAACACGTGTGTTGGGTCGCAGTGATAAAGTGTTATGGGGAAAGACCAATTCATTAGATCATGTGTAATGGAAACGTGGAAGTGTTCAAGAGGAAATTTGGGAATAGGAAGTAAACATGAGGGCTCAATTTCTCAATATTTTTGACTCGGAATCTTAGAAAATTTTGGTACTGCAGCTCGAGTATAGGCTGTTATAAGGTATGGAGATTGTAAGATCAGGAATTTTCATTCATTGGGGTCATCTTGGGCACATTTTCAAGTAATTTTGGATTTTTTTTAAGTACCTTTGTTTTGTAGTAGAATATTTGGGTGTGTTTGGATGTTTTTTTAAGAAAAACTAACGGATTGTGGGTTGTACATGGTTTGCGCATGGTTTGACAAAATCTGCAACTAAACTATGCCAACCATTAAAACATGCACAATGAGGACCACATTGTTTTTGCACAGATTGAAAAAAAATGTGACTAAACCATGCCAACCATGAAAACCATGATAAATAGGTCAACATGGATGGTGAACAGTTTTCACAAACCGTGCACCCCTACCTAGGAAATTGGGTGTGTGGGTTAATTATCTAAAAATCTATTTTTAAAACCACCTGAACCCCCAAGACTTGCATATTTTGACCTTGTCTCAAGCATAACAAATTATAGGTGATCCCAGAGACTGCTAGAGGTATTTCATGGTGATTCAAACATCGTTCATCGAGATCCAAATCTCATATAGAATATCTTCCTGCTTCTTATTAAGTAGCTTTGGTCCCGTTGCTTCTCTCATTAATTCCTCTATCATTCTTTGATATTTTATTGGAATATATCTACTATTTAAATTGATCTAATCCTATGATTTGATATCTAGATCTAGGATTTTTTATCTCGATCTATATTTTAAAAACTATTATAACATGATCTTAATTTTGGTTTAGGTATTTAGATCTAGAGCTTGATCAATGATGTTGTGCTGCTCGAATTTTGGGGATTTTTTTAGGCTAGCATCCATCAATAAACCGAGGTAGGTGGTCCAAATCGAACTCTTATAGTTGGGGATTTGATATGTGTATGTGAGTTTATGGATTTTATAGCTTCCCTTGATATTTGATTTCCAAAATTTGAGTAATTAAAAATGTGGATTTGACTTGTCATTTCCTTGGTGATTAATTGGTAATTGAATCACAGAACAAACAAGGGGGGGTTCCCAAATATATATTTGTTTTGGAAATTTGTTATGGGTTGAGATATTATAATTGATATATTGAATTGATTATATTAAGATAATTAATTGGGGGATATTAATTATGAAATGATATTTGGCTACGTAAGATAATTAATTGTGATAATTAGTTATGTTCCATAATGTTGATCAAAGACAATTAATTGTGAGAATTAATTATGATAAGTTGAGATTTAATATGGATAATTAATTTGGAAGAATTAATTATGGAATGAGAATTGTTTTGATTGATTAATTAATTTATGAATTGATTAATGGGTTTTGGGATTAGTTAATTTTTAAGTTAACTAATGGTCTTTGAAATGTTTTACTAATCATTGGATTAGTAATTGAATGATGTGCCTAAATCTTGTGAATTAAGGAATTATTAAATGGATGAGAGTTTTTTGGGGATAATCCTATAATTCTAGACTGATTAGAATTTGGGACTTGGATATGGTATTCCTCCCTAATACTTAGTCAAGATTGAGATTTTGGGGTGCTTTGACTGACTACCTACACCGAATGAGATATGGAGTGTTAGGCATGACGACATTCACTGAACGAGATTTGGAGTGACTGAGATGATGTTCAACACCAAATAAATGATAATAATGAATGGTGATTCAATGGAAAACATGAATTGAAACTAGGCCTTATGTGATGATTAAAGAATAAATGACAATATTATAACTGTTTAATTACGAATTTTATTTATTGCTTCACAAAACTATATACACCATCCTCTGGATGTACTTGTTTTAGACACCATTGGTGGTAGCCTACTGATTTCCACTCAAACCCAATTCAGCTGCTTGATCGAAACATGAGTAGACTTTTTTGTTGCCTTATAGGATAAGGGAAAGGCCCAATGATAGGTTTTTTGGGATTGAAGCATGGGAGAGGGAACCACACATGGTTCGAGACCCTATTTGGAGTCGTCATGTCTTTACATTTAGTTTCATTGTACACACATAACATTTGAATTTTCATGGAATGTTTTACCTTTTAGTCAAGTGATGTATTTTCTTGTTTTTAATATCATATGAAATGGTATTGTTCTGGTTATTTATACACTTCCTCACTTGGTTATTGTCGTTTGCTTCTGTTTGTGTTTTATTCAGATAAAAGAGGGTATAGTACCCACAAGACTTACTTACCAAACCCTTGCTGCTATCTGGAACCCTCTAGCTTATGGGAAGGCCTTAATGAGGTCATGTGGCCAACAAGCTCGGGGCACCATTTAGTGGAACCCAGGTCGGGATGTCACAACTTGTGAAACCATAAGATTATAATAATGTGTGAAAGTTGTGGAGATAAATTTATATGTGGAATAAAGCATCAAGATCATGAAATATTAATTTTAATTAATCTATAACAAATTATGAGTGTATTAAGAATGAATGTGAATAAAATTTCTAAAATTGGTTTACTGTGCATCATATGATTTTCCAAGTGGTAAATGTTATTCAAATATCAGTAATGGGAAATGATATACCAGTCTTATAGTCAGTTAAAACATCGTTGAATAAATCTATTTTATGATGAAATTAATTGAATTGACCTATATTAAATTAATCAAGAACTATGAAGATATATTTAAGGGGTTTTTATACTAATTTCAGGTACATATAATCACATGGTTTTGAAAATATAAAATATGAAATTAAGGATTTTGTTTGATGTCACATGGTAAACATATATCCAAGAAAATGTGTCCTTAAACACAACGAGTGATATCGTTGAATGGAATACCTTATTCATCATTGATTGGATCTATAATGTATGACATTAATTGTGTTAATATTGGTTTCATTTATGCTTTAATCCTGGTAGGAAGATATCAATAATATCCATGAGAACAAAATTGTTCTATTATAAATTATATCTGAAAGTATATTAGGTATACAAATAATATTTTCATGTTTTATAGAGGAGATAAAGAACTAATTAGGAGGGGATACACATATATTAGCTTCTAAATAGATCAAAATGATCCAAAATTACAAGTGGGATATGTTTTTTCCTCAATATAAGAGTTCTGATTTGTAAGAGTTCCCATATCTAGATGTTACATTTTATATTGAATAAATTAAGTATATTTCATCATTTGATGATGTTAGTGAAGTAGTATGGAAATATAAATTTTTCTAGGATCTTGATGTTGTACCAAGTAGTTTATAACCCATTAATTTTTCTTTTGATGATACGTCAATAGTTGTTCTAGAAAATAATCCCATATCACATCAATAAAAGAACGATATATTTTAGAAATATCACCTATTGATATAATTTACTCAAAGGGGTGAAGAGATTATAATAAATGTAACCATAGATAAAATTTGGAAGAACCAATGGTTAAATTAATACCTTGGAAGAAGCATTAACATCATGTGAGATCTATGTAGTAGTGATTTTTTAAAAGTTGGATCTATTAAAATTGGGAGTCTATTGGAGTGGGTTCACTAGAACCAACTAACTTTTTTACCATCTATTACCAATATATATATTCCTACCATAAAGTGATTAGTCTTATATGTAACATCCATGTTATAATTTCCATACAATGTTTATCACATCAAAAGGTTATAGTAGTTCCATGCAATAATAAGACCCTAGAAATTCTATTATGATTTGATTTAAAAAATATTGCATATATTCTATATAAAAAAATATAAATAGGCACAAATGATGTTTTATTATCTCATTTTGGGGCTCATAAGCATTAAGAATTTTTATTATGAAGTTTGTAGATGGTGTTTTCTAATAATTGAGGTCAAAGGGATAAAATCACCAATTGAAATTACATTAGTTTTATATGTAATTATATATTCTAATTTTTCCACAAGTATGTTTTTATTTATACTTGAGATCATTATTAATGTGTATAATGAATTGTGTAATTTGTTGTATAGATCATAATGGTGGTATTACATTATTAGTGGAATATTATTAATTAAATTAAAAGTCTCTTATAGATGTTCAAACAAAATATACGTTCATTAAAATTTATATCTTTTTTATTAATTCACAAGGTAATAAATATTATATTTATTTATTCTAGAGTTTAGTGAATATATTAAAATAACTATTTATTCATCTTATCTGAATATAAAAAAGTAAATATGCATTCCCAGGTTGGGTTAATGTATTACATTTAAAAAAAATATCAAATATATATACATATATATATTATTTAAGGTTTGACAAATTATATAGGAGGATATAGATTATATTTAATGATATTATGAGAATTATATAAATTATTTAATGTCATGTAAATAAATATTAATTTATTTATTTATCAAATTATTTTAAATTTAATATATTTTATGGGATAGAATAATAATATTATTTTTATTTTTATTTTTATGTAGGATTTGACTATAGTTAACTAAAAAAATAATGTAATTTTTTCAATTTTCTCAAATTTAACCCAAGAATAATGTCTAAAATATGTCATTTTCCATCTATTATGTGTGACATATAATGATATATCATCTCAAATTCTCCCAATACCTATACCAAATTCTTTATTTCTCTCTCATGAACGTAGATAGAGAACAAGATAACATTGTTTCAATCAATGATAAAATGTGTAAAAATCTTGATTCTTTTATATTGAAACCCAAAATATCAAGAAAATAATTTTTAGATTCATGGATCTTGTTTGGATATGTTCTGATGAATCCATTATTAGATTCTTCATCATAATAACAACACTACAAAAATGATGACAAAAATTTAATAAAATGATAATATTATAGATAAGGTAATTATATATTTAATTAAATTATAAGTTAATGTGAATTATTCTATAAATGATATTTCATGGTGTTTTTTTTAGCACGTCATATTTTTCTATTGATTTGGATGAAAATAAATTAGGAAACCAACCAAAAATTTTGATGCATCCCATTAACTTCATTTATTATCCTCGCTGATTTTAATGTATGAGATATTTCATGTTTATAAATTATCCTTTGACTTTTAATCCTTTTTTATGGGATGTTTAGAGGTTATATTTGAGTGGTAAAGATCCAAGGTTTCGAAAGTGGAAGAAGTTGAGAAAGGGATTGGTGGATTTTGGATGGAAGGCAGCCCATGGTTAGCCGATGGAACCCATCAGCTATAAGGTGTATTTAAAATAGGCATAAATTGATTCAAATACAACATAGTCTGGCTGATGGGGTTCCACAACAAGTCCATGGTGCTAGAGACTTTCGGTGAGGCCCACCGTGTAGCTGATGTGCCTAGTTCGGGGGTGCATTAAATTATCCAATTATTTTAATTGACACTCATTTTACACATAAATTAATAGTTACTTCCAGACCTAATGGTATTAATTATAATTTTTGAATCCCTCTGATGTATCTAGATCTCTCCCATACGTATAACATGTAACACCTCGGGTAAATAAAGAATATGAAATTTTTTATATATATCCATATTTGTAAATAAAATATTACTATTACTTTAAAGGGGATGCTATGCTCGATGGCGTACCCAATACGCAACAACGAGTTTCTTGGGAATCTTACGTTGCACTCTAATAATAAGATAATATTATTTTAAGTGGTAGTAAATTCCTAGCCGTTGTAAGGGAAGGAATGAATAGAACAAACTACAAAATGATTATATATGTTTGTCAATTATTTTCACTCTTTACAATAAATAACAGAGGATTAAAAATGCGAATGAATCCAATTTTAAGCATAGACAGTCTAATATTCTTTAAAAGGTCGATTAACCGCCTTTTGATGGAGAACCTCTTTAAAATCAACTTTTTGACAATTTTATGTGTTATATTTTACAAAAAAAAAATTTATTTAGAATTGGGACATCAGAATTTAATTTGTTTAAATTTTTCGTATCTTTCTGATAAAGTTCATTTTTTAATGAATAGTGAAAAATGTTGTATTTTAATTCAAAACCTATTTTTAATCTAGTTTATTTATATGATTAGACTATATTTTGGATTTTTCTTTTATTAAAATGAGAATATATTATTACCATTTAATCCAATAGTGTTCATTGGAATTAATTTCACTTTTAAATTGGACTTAAACTAGTGTCAATCTTTTGATACTTATTGTTTCATAAAAACACGCTATTTGCTCTGACTGCGGGAATTAATTATAAAATTAATTAATGAAACTTCTATGTTATGAATTTGGTAAAATAGGCATCATTTTTGAATTCAGAATATCAAATATAGCTTAGGGTAAATTTTTGGTATTTTTCTGAAAATCTCCAATATTTGATGAATAGTGAAACCACAAAGTGGTGGTTACAAAATTTGATTTTTCGTTTAAATGGGACTTTACCGCTTCTGTGATTTTAATTTCAAAAATACAATTTATATTATTTTAATTGTTAAGTAAAATTTGGTTCAATGGGATGAAAATAATTTTTGATGAAAAGTAACTTCTAAGATTTATTAATCGGGATTAAAAGTAATTAGTGTGATTTAAGGTAAAAATGATATTATAATAAAATGAAAATACATTGAAAATTGTCTTAAACCTATTGGATGAGTTATGTCCGACAAAGAAAACCCATGGGACGATTTTTGGTACCCCATGGAGCCACTTGGGTTTGATAATGACATTTATGCCTTTTATTTAATGTTAAAATAAAAATGTCACAAACATGATTTGTTTTACTAAAAAAAATTTTACATGTGGTTATACAAGTCATAATTTTGACTATAAATAGTTATTGGAAAACTAAAAATATTTACTACATCATAGTATTTTTTTTAATTTTTAGACATTAAATAAATTAAATTATTTATGACATCATGATGATGCAGCGATGACCTCATTATTTAATGATTTAACTAAAATGGAAATATAATGCAAAATATAGGACCTACACATGTCAAAAACCAATTGGATGGGTGAATTTAGAACTCTTATCACCTTATCCTCGAAACAAATCAATGTGGGACCATTAAAATCCGAAACCATTTGAAAATAAAGTGACATTTTATAATTTTCCAAGAGTGCCCCTCCTCTCCTCTTATAAAAAGCCTCCACCTCTTCCACCTTACCCACACGTCTCAAACCTTTGGTTCGGCCAATATCTGATCATTGTGTCTCTCCACATCCCTCTGCTCATCCTAGAAGCCTTAACTTAGGCAGGAAGCTCTTCAAAATACCCTTTTGGTTCAAACCAAAGGGAGTTACCCAATTTTAAGGTATCCTCTTCACTTGTGCTCTTTTGTTTTATTTTGCTTCTCCAACCCCCTAAAATCTTTTTATTATTTTCTTTTGTAACAAATACAGTATATTAAATATAATAGGATGTTTTTATAATACGTATTCGAGCTATAATTACACACACCTTTATCTAATGGTTAATGAAAATACAGTTTCTGTGGATGGCGAATTTCTGCCTCACGAAACGATGATTGTTCAACACTCATATAACACATTCAAAGGTGGCCATTAAGATGTAACTATGTTTATATATGATATGTAATATTTTTATGTTTTACTTAATATTCTGTATTTTTCATTTGTGGCATACCTTTATGGCTTCCATTATAGGTATACACGATATCTTCATTTTAGGAAGTGCGGACTACCACCCCGTCGAAGTGATTTGATTCGTTAATTCCATATGTGGGATGTATAAAGGATGGATTTAAAGTTATTATATATGATTTTATACTGAAATTATAATTTACCTTTATATCATTATTGTTTTCTTTCCATTAAATTATGAGATAGAAATGAAAGTAGCGTTCATGCGTACGTACGGCTTACCGTCTCCATGAACGGTGCATTTCATTTCTTATCCCCAAATGTAATGTAATATTATATGTAAATGTATATAATGGATATATATGATGAATGATACATCTAAATGATGAATATAATTATAGAATTAAAATATACATAACTCTCATTTAGTTTTAATTCCATTAATATGACATAGAAATGAAAGTAGCGTTCATGCGTACGTACGACTTACCGTCTCCATGAACAGTGCATCTAATTTCTTACCTCTAAATGATTATGTAATATTATAAATATATGTATATGCTGTATATGTATGATATATATGATATATATGATATCCAAATCAGTAATGTCATTCTGGATATAAAGAACCCTTGACCACACGAACAACATGTAATTGTAAGAAGTCCACTTTTGACTTAAGAACCAAATATCGACAAAACAAACATTATTAACTTAAATGATTACATAATGTTTATAATATGTCAATAATTGATATAACAGGAATAATTAACTTGAAAAAGGTTCTTAATAAAGTATAAATTAACTCAAGTTTATTATTCAGGACGTTAAAGAACGATCGAGTCAAGTCGGACCCGAGGTAAGGGATCCTACTCCTCTCTTTATTTGTATGTACACTCATTTATCTCATTCCATTTTAAGCTCATATTTCATGTGATTGGGATGTTCCTTTATATTACTCTTACTGTAATTTTTATGTTCATATGATGAGAGACCATATTCTCTCTCATCAATCCATTTTGGATG
This sequence comes from Viscum album, assembly GCA_963277665.1. Classification (NCBI taxonomy): domain Eukaryota; kingdom Viridiplantae; phylum Streptophyta; class Magnoliopsida; order Santalales; family Viscaceae; genus Viscum; species Viscum album. The sequence goes on along the minus strand of OY728161.1, from coordinate 1,625,448,487 downwards.
TTTTGAGTGGCGCCGTTAGGCTGCCGAATTTTCGTAAGAGATCTAACCTCTCTCTTTCTATTTAAGTAATCTCCTTTATGTCACTTCTTTTAAGCCCCTATTTTTTATGTTGGGGGATGTTCTTTTATATTCCTCTTTCTATAATCTTTATGTTAATATGATGAGATACCCTATTTGATCTCATCAATCCATTTTTTTAAGTTTTATGTGGCGCCGTTAGGCTGCCGAGTTTTCATAATGGATTTTTCATCTCACTTTTACTCCCATGGGATTCATGCTACATTTTCCACAATTTCCTTTGAGTGGTGTATGTACTGCCCATTATTTTACTAATTGTGTAATATACTTTCATTTATGAGTATTTACATCAATGTTGTATTGTCTTTCTTTCACGGGGTGTATGTTTCGAAAGTTACCCAAGTCGGTAAGGGAACCTTTCACCCTCCTCTTTTTAAAAGACTTCTTTTGTTATGTCTTTTAATTCACATACTATTATGTTGGGATATGTTCTTCTATATCATTATTGATTTCAATTTTATTTCCATGTGATTAGATACCCTTTTTATCTCTCATCAACTCATTTTCTGAGTTTTGTAGTAACGCCATTAGGCTGTCAAATTATTGCAAGGGAACTTCTTAACCCAAATTTGATTCTTTGGGATAAACTTATACTCCTTGAATATTCCGTTCTTTGAATATGTGTGAATAACCTCTGATTTTTTTACACTTAATATCCACTTATATTTGGTGTATTCGTTTGTCACACATAATTATGTAATTGATTTATCCTTAAACCAAGGATACCGTCTTTGTAAGGGACTTCGTCTCAATCTCCTTTCATTGAGGAATATTTTGTTATATACACAACATTCTTTTATACGGTGTATAAACCCCTTTTACTTTTACTTTTATACAAAAGGAATCTTTTTATACGAAGCTTTTACAAAATGACAAAAAGGAATGTTTTTTTAAAGTACACGGTGACAACGACCTTTTCCGCCGCCATGCGTATTATTTGGTCTTTGGTATCCTGAACAAGCCGTAATGTTTTTTTTAAATAAATACCATATAATATTTTATGTAGTTTGGTATTGAAAATGGTTTTTATAATGGATTTTTTATGTCAGTATATTTAAGTGATATATTGTGATCAATGTGTGGAAATTTTTTCTTTCCATTATATTTGTTTTATGACTTATGATTTTATAATGTTACTTGGACATGTGACGGGTTTTTACGTGATAAACCATATGATGGGTTGTTCCGTGAATTCCAGGATGGGTGGTTACGTTATAACCTCCATTGCATTGGGTATGGAAGTCGGCCGTATGGCTATTCCATTAAGTATGTATGAAAGTTGGCCTAATGGCTATTCCATTAAGTGATATGTGTGTAAGTCAACCTTATGGTTATTCCACTTAAGTATGTTTATGTCCCAAGTTACCTTTATATGTTTTGTGATCTTTATATGGGTTTATGGTAATCTTTTGGTTACAGAAGGGTATGTAATGAAATTTTATTCAGTGAGGAGTTTTTACTACTTTGAAAATGTGAAAAGTATTAATTTGATAAAGTATACATGGTTTACTTGTTGTTTTGAAAAACTAACAGTTTTCATTCTTTGTGTATCCCTTACTGAGCTTTTTATGCTCATCCCAAGTTTTTGAAATATTTTTCACAGGACTTAACGTGGAATAGGGTCAAGGATGGGATCAAGGGAATGTCATGCAACCTAAAACATGGAACTGGACATGTTTCTTTTTAAGAGTTTTTATTTTATGGAAACTTAGTAAAAGTTTCTACTTTGTAATCTTTTGAGATGTAATAGTTATTTTCTAATTCTCTAAAACTCTAAACCTCAAAATATCCTCAATGTGAATTATTCATTTAATTCAATATTAAGTAAGGTTTATGACTGGGGCCTTATAGTTTGTATCAGAGGTCGGTTTAGATAACTTTAGAGGTTAGGGTATTCTCTATGCATAAGTGACATTACCATAATGGTTAGGATTTCAGAAAGAGTCCTAGTTTTAGAAAAAGTGAATGAGTAAGTATATCTTAGTGTTTACCTTCCTCATTAGTACATGATGGTTTTGTTGATATACTCACACTGACATTTCTGTTTTTAGTGAATGGATGGATCTAGAAGACACCAAAGTGACAATAGGTTTGAAGGAAACTGTGGTGGTTCTCTGATTAAGAGACTGGATGAAATGGGGTATTCAATGAGGAAACTCATGGTTGTTCTAAACCAACTATCAAGGAGTCATGATCATCCACTTTAACCTTGGTATGTTCTTTAATTCATCATGTATAAGATGACCAATCGATGTGGAAGTTCAGCTAATAATTATAAATGTAACCATTAGAGTTTATATGATCCTTACTTTTGAGGTAATTATGGGTTATTATATGTTATGATGGAAAATGAAATGCATGAGATAAACTTGAGGTTAAAATATGTTATTATCATTTTTGAAGATTTTATCTCATTTTGGGGAATGTTTTAAGAATTATATAGTTTTGGAAAAAGGAAAACACGCAGACCGTGTGACAACCCGTCTCGTCGGACAAAACTGCGGGAATCGAACTCACAACCAAAGTGTGACTGGTATTTATTGCCTACAACTGGACTACGTGAAGTCCCCGGTTAGTTTGAATGAATATTTTTAGTTAGATGATTTTATGAATTAAGAGTAAGTTGATTTTGGGTTATCTATTGAAATTTATTAACCTATCATGGAAGATATTTGATTAGGTTAATTACTTTTCAATGCGAGACTTTAGGAGCAACTAAGGTTTTTTTGGAGATAAATGTTAAGACTTAACATGGAAGACTATGTGACTAAATCCTTCAAATAATTGTGATTCAATCTTAGTTTGGTTTACATTGAAGAATTTTATGGACAAATTTTTTATCGAATGGTCCTCATTGAACTTTGGGTTTTTTGGGGAAATTTTTGGAGATTAAGAATGGATTTTATTTTTATAAAAGGGTTATCCTTTTCTAGGTTATCTGATCTTGTACTAACCTTTTTGGTTTTGGTTTTGGTTAGAGTCTAAAGACATGGGAAGTATATAGTTATCTTTTGTGGATTATGTGGTTCTCTATAAGTTGATTATAGTACTCTTAATGTGAACAAGTCTTCCTAAATACACATCTTTTGGAGAAAATATGAGTTTGATTAAGGAATATAGTAAAAGTTGGAAGTCTACGTGACAAGTAAGTATGTTTCATTATGAGTTAGTTAGGCTCAAAAATAAATTCCTCAATGAAGAGTAACTTAAAACAAGAATGTTGTCTGTTAACTTTTCCTACTAGGGAATTGAATACCGTTTAACCCATCACAAGTTTGTGATTTTCTTGTGGTTAACTTTCTCATAAACATGTTTTCTATCACTCTCCATCAGAACATGACCCTATTTTTTCTCCTCCATGTCCATGTTTTCCTACATGGAATCCTAGTATGGGTTAACTCGGGTGACCTCTGTACTTATCTTTCTTTATTTTGATGTGATGTTTTTACCAACTCTTGTTCCGATGTGGGACTTTCAAGGATATTTCCAAGCCCAATTTTAAAATTGAGAGGATGCAATTCCCAAAAGGGGAGAAGGATGTAACACCCCAGGTAAATAAAGAATATGACATTTTTTATATTTATCCATATTTGTGAATAAAATATTACTATTACTTTAAAGGGGATGCTATGCTCGATGGCGTACCCAATACGCAACAACGAGTTTCTTGGGAATCTTACGTTGCACTCTAATAATATGATAATATTATTTTAAATGGTAGTTAATGCCTAGCCATTGTAATGGCAGGCATGAACAGAACTAACAAAAAAATGATTATATATGTTTTTCAAATATTTTTACTCTTTATAATAAATGATAGAGGATTAAAAATGCGAATGAATCCAATTTTAAGCGTTGACAGTCTAATATTCTTTAAAAGGTCGATTAACCGCCTTTTGATGGAGAATCTCTTTTAAATCCACTTTTTGACAATTTTATGTGTTATATTTGACAAAATAAAATTCTTATTTAGAATCAGGACATCAAGATTTACATTGTTTTAATTTTTGGTATCTTTCTGATAAAGTTCATTTTTTAATGAATAGGGAAAAATGTTGTATTTTAATTCAAAACCTCTTTTTAATCTAGTTTATTTATATGATTAGATTATCTTTTGGATTGTTCTTTTAGTAAAATTAGAATATATTTTTACCATTTAATCCAATAGTGGTAATTGAATTAATTTCACTTTGAAATTGGACTTAAACTAGTGTCAATCTTTTGATACTTATTGTTTCAAAAAAACACACTATTTGCTCTGACTGCGGGAATTAATTATAAAATTAATTAATGCAACTTCTATGTTATGAATTTGGTAAAATAGACATCATTTTTGAATTTGGAATATCAAATATATCTTAGGGTGAATTTTTGGTATTTTTCTGAAAATCTCCAATTTTTGATGAATAGTGAAACCACAAAGTGGTGGTTACAAAATTTGATTTTTCGTTTAAATGGGACTTTACCACTTCTATGATTTGAATTTAAAAAATCAAATTTAAATGATTTTAATTTTTAAGTAAAATTTGGTTCAATGGGATGAAAATAATTTTTGATGAAAAGTAACTTTTAAGTTTTATTAATCGCGATTAAAGGTAATTAGTGTGATTTAAGGTAAAAATGATATTATAATAAAATGAAAATATATTGACACTTGTCCTAAACCTATTTGATGAGTTATATCCGACCAAGACAACCCATGGGACGATTTTTTGTACCCCATGGAGCCACATGGGTTTGATAATGACATTTATGCCTTTTATTTAAAGTTAAAATAAAAATGTCACAAACATGATTTGTTTTACTAATAAAAATTTTACATGTGGTTATACAAGTCATAATTTTAAATATAATTAGTAATTGAAAATCTAAAAATATTTCCTACATCATAGTATTTTTTTATAATTTTTAGACATTAAATAAATTAAATTTTTTATAACATCATGATGATGCAGCGATTACCTCATTATTTAATGATTTAACTAAAATGGAAAGATAATGCAAAATATAGGATCTACACATGTCAAAAACCTATTTGATGGGTGGATTTCGAACCCTTATCACCTTATCCTCGAAACACATCAATGTGGGACCATTAAAATCCGAAAAACATTTGAAAATAAAGTAGCATTTTATAATTTTCCAAGAGTGCCTCTCCTCTCCTCTTATAAAAGGCCCCCAACTCTACCACCTTACCCACACCTCTCAAACCTTTGGTTCGGCCAATCTCTGAAAATTTTGTCTCTCCACATCCCTCTCCTCATCCTAGAAGCCTTAACTTAGGCAGTAAGCTCTTCAAGAAACCCTTTTGGTTCAAACCAAAGGGAGTTATCCAATTCTAAGGTAACATCTTTACTTGTGCTCTTTTGTTTTATTTTGCTTCTACAACCCCCTAAACTATTTTTATTCATTCATTTTTTAACAAATCCAGTATATTCAATATACTAGTATGTTTTTATAATACGTATTCGATCTACACTTACACACACCTTCATCTAATGGTAAAAGAACATACAGTTTCTGTGGATGGCGAATTTCTGCCTCCCGAAACGATGATTGTTCAACACTCATATAACACCTTCAATGGTGGCAATTAAGATGTCACTATGTTTATATGTGATATATGATATTTTTATGTTTTACTTAAGCTTCTGTATTTTTCATTTGTGGCATACCGTTATGTCTTCCATTATGGGTATACGCGATATCTTCATTTTAGGAAGTGCGGACTACCGCCCCCTCAAAGTGATTTGATTCGTTAATGCCATATGTGGGCTTTATAAAGGATGTATTTAAAGTTATTATATAGGATGTTATACTGGAATTATAATATTCTTTTATATCATTATTTTTTTATTTCCATTAAAGTATGAGATAGAAATGAAAGTAGCGTTCATGCATACGTACGGCTTACCGTCTCCATTAACGGTGCATTTCATTTCTTATCCCCAAATGTAATGTACTAATATAAGTACATGTATATAATGGATATATATAATGAATGATACATCTAAATGATTAATATAATTCTGGAATTAAAATATAAATAACTCTCATTTAGTTTTAATTCCATTAATATGACATAGAAATGAAAGTAGCGTTCATGCGTACGTACGGCTTACCGTCTCCATGAACGGTGCATTTCATTTCTTACCTCTAAATGATTATGTAATATTATAGATACATGTATATTATGGATATATATGATATATATGATATATATGATATCCAAATCAGGAATGTCATTCTGGATATAAAGAACCTTTGACCACATGAACAACATGTAATGGTAAGAAGTCCACTTTTGACTTAAGAACCAAATATCGACAAATCAAACATTATTAACTTAAATGATTACATAATGTTTATAACATGTCAATAGTTGATATAAAAGGAATAATTAACTTGAAAAATGTTCTTAAGCAAGTATAAATTAACTCAAGTTTATTATTCAGGACATTAAAGAATGATCGAGTCAAGTCGGACCCGAGGTAAGGGATCCTTTTCCTCTCTTTCTTTTTAAGTACACTCTTTTATGTCATTCCTTTTTAAGCTCGTCTTTCTTGTGATTGGGATTTTTTTTATATTACTCTTACTATAATTTTTATGTTTACATGATGAGAGACCCTATTCTCTCTCATCAATCCATTTTGGAAGTTTTGAGTGGCGCCGTTAGGCTGCCGAATTTTCATAAGAGATCAAAACCTCTCTCTTTCTTTTTAAGTACTCTCATTTATGTCACTTATTTTAAGCTCCTCTTTTTTATGTTGGGGGATGTTCTTTTATATTCCTATTTCTATAAACTTTATGTTAATATTATGAGATACCCTATTTGATCTCATCAATCCATTTTTGTAAGTTTTATGTGGCGCCGTTAGGCTGCCGAGTTTTCGTAAGGGATTTTTCATCTCACTTTTATTCAGTGGGATTCATGATGCATTTTACAAATTTTCCTTTGAGTGGTGTATGTAATGCCCATTATTTTACTAATTGTGTAATATACTTTCATTTATGAGTATTTACATCAATGTTGTATTGTATTTCTTTCACGGGGTGTATGTTTCGAATGTTACCCAAGTCGGTAAGGGAACCTTTCACCCTCCTCTTTTTAAAAGACTTCTTTTTTTATGTATTTTAATTCACATACTATTATGTTGGGATATGTTCTTCTATATCCTTATTGATTTAAATTTTATTTCCATGTGATGAGACACCCTGTTTATCTCTCATCAACTAATTTTCTGTGTTTTGTAGTAACGCCATTAGGCTGTCAAATTTTTGCAAGGGAACTTCTTAACCCAAATTTGATTCTTTGGGATAAACTTATACTCCTTGAATATGTCATTCTATGAATATGTGTGAATAACCTATGATTTTTGAACACATAATATCCACTTATATTTGGTTTATTCATTTTTCACACATAATTATGTAATTGATTTATCCTTAAACCAAGGATACCGTCTTTGTAAGGGACTTCGTCTCAATCTCCTTTCATTGAGGAATATTTAGTTTTATACACAACTTTCTTTTATAAGGTGTATAAAAATCTTTGACTTTTACTTTTATACAAATGGAATCTTTTTCTATGAAGCTTTTTACAAAACGACAAAAAGGAATGTTTCTTTTAACGTACGCGGTGACAACAACCTTTTCCGCAGCCGCGAGTATTATTTCGTCTTTGGCTTCCTGAACAAGCTGTAATATTTTTTTTGAAATAAATACCATATACTCTTTTATGTATTTTGGTATTGAAAATGGTTTTTATAATGGATTTGTTATGTCAATATATTTATGTTATATATTTTGATCAATGTGTGGAAATGTTTTCTTTCCATTATATTTGTTTTATGTCTTATGATTTTATAATGGTACTTGGACATTTAATGGGTGGTTACGTGATAAACCATATGACGGGTGGTGCCATGAATACCAGGATGGGTGGTTATGTTATAACCTCCAATGCATTGGGTATGGAAGTCGGCCGTATGGCTATTCCATTAAGTATGTATGGAAGTTGGCTGAATGGCTATTCCATTAAGTTATATGTGTGGAATTCTACCTTATGGTTATTCCACTTAAGTATTTTTATGTCCCAAGTTACCTTTATATGTTATGTGATCTTTATATTGGTTTTATGGTAATCTTTTGGTTACAGAAGGGTAAGTAATGAACTTTTATTCAGTGAAGAGTTTTTTCTACTTCGAAAAGGAGAAAAGTATTACTTTGATAAAGTATACATGGTTTACTTGTTGTTTTGAAGAACTAACAGTTTTCATTCTTTTTGTATCCCTTACTAATCTTTTTATGCTCATCCCAAGTTTTTGAAATTTTTTTCACAGGACATAACGTGGAATAGGGTCAATGATGGGATCAAGGGAAAGTCATGCAACCTAAAACATGGAACTGTACATGTTTCTTTTTAAATGTTTTTATTTTATAGAAACTTGGTAAAAGTTTCTACTTTGTAATCTTTTGAGATGTAATAGTTATTTCCTAATTCTCTAAAACTCCAAACCTGAAAAGATCCTCAGTGTGAATTATTCATTTAATTCAATATTAAGTAAGGTTTAAGGATGGGGCCTTATATAACATGTCTCGCTAACCTTTGACTAGTTTGATGATGCTAGAATGGTAAGACCTTCTAGATATACTTCAAATCCTTCTTCTTACTTGAAAAATTTTCATGGGCCTATGTTGAATATATGTTTTCCTTGAAGATCCATTGACAATTTCTCCCTTTCTTCATAGATCAATGGTAGATCTATCATGTTGGCATATTTTCTAAACTGAAACAAGATCTATCATCGATAGTGAATGCTCTATAGATAAGTGTTCATATATCATCTTCCTAAACATCTTCGTGATAGTGGATTGATGATGGAACCTTAACCAATCAAAGATTACTTGGTATATTTTTGGATGATTTAACAGTTAAATGATGACCCCTTTCTATGAACTTGGAATTATCAAAAATGGTAGTTATTTTTGAGTAATTTTCTCTATAAAGGTCATCAGGATACCATCTTATTCTCCTTGAATATCATCTTAAATATATTTTACATTTAATGATTGATTATGGATCAATTATTTCTTGTTAAAAATGCATCCCTATTCCATAATTGGACAGTAATTCATGTTTCCTTCTTGAATTGGAAATGAATCTGGTGAAATGGTGACACCTCCTTGGTCATACCTCCTAATTGGTACCCTTGGTAGTTTCCTTAATGTATTTTATTCTATATTGAAGCTCATAAAATGGAATTATCTTGAATATTAATTCCAAATTACAATATTTGATTAAATAAAAATGGATTTATAAATCCTTGATGTGTGAGTCATTAATTTTGGGAGTGAGATGTGATTGAATCTTCAGTACTTTGGTGATTTGTTACTTCTTTGTTAACAAACACAAGGAAATAAGTTAATTACCCTTTTGGGGAAAATTTTCACACTCATTTCCACGTTATAATTCTTTTGTTGGCATAATTTATGATCATTCTTTATTTTGATCATGTGTGGGTGTGTAAATATCCCTTGAGAATCATACATGACACATGTTTCTATGAATACACTCGTAGATTATTTTTTCAAGTTCGATATTGATCACATGTATTGTATATTTCTATTTTTTTCTCATGATTATATGTTGCTATTTCTTATATATTTTACCTCAATATGTATACCTTTTATGGTATTTTTCTTAGTAGTTGAATAATTTGGACCATCGTGATATGGTTATCCCCTAGAGTGTGAGTTTTCATGGCATTTAATGACAATGAAGATATAACTAAGTATAGGATACAGATTGAATGATATCGCATGGATATCGTTTGATTCTCTAAATGCCTAGAAGATTTCAAATAGATTTTTTCTTGATTCCTAGTTGATGATAAATAACACAAACACTTGATGCCTTATAAATGTTAATAATATTACTCACTTGATTCTTAGTGACTATTGAGTAGTACGTCCACATGATTTTGAGAAATAATTTATTAACCTTGTGGAGAGTTCTTGATTAATCCTAATATAAGGATATTATTTATGACATTGAGTTTAAGTGGGTAGGTATTGTGGTATCTTTTTTAGCACATAGGTTCCTAGTATGTGATTGTTATGTTTAATTGGGAGTCTATTTCTATCAAGGAATACACTTTTTTAACATTAAAACATTTATTTGGTCCACATTGGTGGTGTCCTACTTGGTATTATTACTCACACGTTGTATCATAATTTTGATCCATTTGAATATTTATTATATAGGGATCTAGTAAAGTTCAAGGGGCCCATGGAAGAGGATTGATCCAAGTATCATGGACTTGGGATTGGTACTAGGACTTACTCTTTTTGATTTTTCAATTTTATTTATATATCTTCATGCACTTATACTCTAGTTTGGATTATCACTTTGGAATCTCGTTTATCTATTTAATGTATGTCATGTATAAAATTCGGTATTATTTTATTCAACATGTTAATTTGTGTTCTTATTTATTTAATGATATTATTTTTATAAGGAGATGATTTTGAGGGTATAATTTCCCAACTAATAGTGTAATGAGGCTCACTTTTAGTCTGTAACCTCTTGTATACTAGGATGAATGCATAAGGTCATGTGACCCAATTGATTGGACTTAGTTGTTTGATTCGAGGAATTAAAATACCATATCATAGGATAGTTTTCTTTTTTATCCTTTTGACTAACTTTGGGTGTTGTATAAACGATATAGTTATGTTGTACTTTGGTAGGGGAGTTACTATGTGCTTGTCTGCCTCATACATAATGTTACTTTGAGTTACCATTGAGGGGATTATTGTTACTATTTTATGGTATTTTGGGTATGGTCAGGAATCATGAATAGGAACATAGGATATCATTCAATAAATATGCCTAGTTTTTCAACATATTAGTTATTTAATTTAATGTCCTGATTATATTATCTATTTTAGATAAACATGTATTCTTTTATTGAGTGATATTCCATGTTATTCAGATATATCTTCCAACATTACATGAGGATGTTGTCATGTTATATATATATATATATATATATATGAGTGTTACAGTAACTAGTGTTCATGGAAGAGGCCTTAGTTATTTCTATGAGGGGAGAACCTTGGGTTATGGGTAATATCTTATGATAACCCTCTGTTATCCCATAAAATGGTTAGGCTTTATCCTAATAACTCAATTGTATTTTCTTATTCGAAAAATTGAACCCAAAAGAAGACTTATGGGATTACTGACTGGCATAGGTTAGGGTGTTTCTAAATAGATATTATTTTTGTATATAGGGTATGGGTTGAGATATTATAATTGGGATATTTAATTTATTGTGTTAAGATAATTAATTGGGGTAAATTAATTAAGAAATGATGTTTGGATTTGTAAGATAATTAACTGCGAAAATTATTTATGTTCCATGATGTGGATCAAAGATAATTAATTGTGAGAATTAATTATGAAATGTTGATATTTGATATGGATAATTAATTGTGATTAATTAATTATTAAATGATAATTGTTTTTATTGATTAATTAATTGATGAATTAATAATTGAGTTATGTGTGTAGTTATATGTTAAGTTACCTAATGGACTTTGAAATATTTAACTATCATTGGATTATTAATGGAATGATGTTGATAATACTTTTGAATTAAGGAATGATTAAATGGATAATATTTGTTTGGTACAAGACATTGTGTTCTAGACCGATTCAAAGTTGGGACTTGGACATCGCATTCCTCCCCAATAGTTATCCAAACTTGAGATTTTGGGGTGTTAGGCATGAAAATATACACCAAATGTGATATGGACTATTAGTCCTGAAGAACTACATTAAATGAGATTTGGGGTGCTTTAAATGACATTGAACACCAAATGAATGAGGTTTCAATTAGAAAAAATGAAATGAAATTGTGAATAATGTAATGATTAAAGATTAAATGAAAATGTTATAACTGTTTAATTATTAATTGTATTTATTTATTCATAAAACTACATAAACAATCTTTTGAATGGACTTATTTTAGACACCATTGGTGGTTACCTACTGAGTTGGATCACACCCTATTTGGGATTCTTGATCGACACTCAAGTAAACATTGTTGTTGTAGGACATGACAAGGGAAAGGCCCTGGGATAGGTTGTTTTTTGGGATTGGAGATTGGGAGAGGGAATCAGATGTGTTTCGGGACCTGCTTGGTAGTAATTGTGTCAATAATTTTAGTTGTATTTTAGACACTTGACATTTCATTGGCATATAATGTTTTACCTTTCAGTTGAGTAATGTATTTTCTTGTTTAGAATATCACATGACATTGTATTATTCTAGTTTTTATATGATTATGCACTTGGTTGTTGTCATTTTCTTATGTTAGTGTTTTATTCTAATAAAAGGGGGCATAGTCTTCCTAATACTGATTTACCAAACCCTTTCTTCTAGTCAAAACCCTCTATTATAATGGGAGGAGCGCTTGAGGGAATGTGGCCAGCTGGCTCGAGGAACCATTTAGTGGCACCCAGGTCAGGATGTCACGAAGTGGTATCAAAGGTTTTCTTTTCTTTCTTCTTATTTTGAACTAATATTTTGGGAATGGAAGGTAGGATACTAGGAAGATTCAATGATTGGTAATGAGCTTGTTCATGGGAGTTTCAAACCCATTTATGGGGGGAAATCTGAGTAATCAGGGTGGGATTGTTGTAATTGTTGTTTGTTGTTACAGTTGGATTTTATTTCACCTTGGGTGATTCACTTGTAGTGTGATGTGATATTTGTTTTGAAAAGTTGTTGAATTTTGATTCTTGGACTAAAGAGGAACGATAGTTCAGTCTACATGCTTCATTCTAGGCATTCCAGGTTGTTGTGACTTTCATTATTCTTAGAACTCATTGGAAAATGGGTTATGGGTAAGTTGTTGAACTTGAACTTTTTTTCCTTGTTGTGAGATTGAAATAATGATGAAAAATGAGAATAAATGGGATTCTAATGAGAACATTGATTAATGAAATGGTTATGATTAATTAATTAATTTTTGAATTAATTAATTTGAGATAATGTGATTCATTAATGGTTGAATTAATTAATGAGAATTTATGTACCCTTATTAACCAAGACCTAGGAGTATGATGATTAAGGGTAGTGATAAGGCCTCTATGTTGACCGTGTGGAGAGAAAAGCGATAAATGACATGTTGAAACTTTTGTGTTAGTTTCTCCTCTTATGTAAAGGTTATAAGGTTGTGTCATAAGACCTAATATGTGGTTTTGACTTTGTAGAGATATGCCTCTATGATGCTTGTTAAAGGGAGAGACTGAGGGTTATAGCCCAGAACAAACTTCTAGACAGGGAACATTAGTCACCATTTCTAAAAGATGGAGATAAAAGGGAATAGTTCCAAGAGAAATTTGATCGTTTCATTCAATTCCTGGATAAAGACATAGGGTGGGTTCTGAAAAGCATGTCATAGTTGACAGGGGGTTTTTAGCTGCACCACCCTCCTACTTTTACTGGAGCGGGTGGACCTGTGGGAGCTGAATTCTAGATTGAATCCATAAAGACGATACTTGAACATTTGGAGACTCTGGATGGGTGTAAGGTCATGTTGGCTTCTTATATGCTATGAGGGTTAGTGAAGCACTGGTAGGACATTCAGGTATGATCTAGGGAGACTAATGATATGTCATGGAATGAATTTATGGAGAGTGATCTTTTGATCTCCAAAGGGTGACCAGTATGTTCATCATGGAAAATGGGATATCCATGCAGGCTGAGCTAGGATAATTAATTATCAACTGGGAGAGTTCATAGCCCAAGTTGTTATTCTATTTTTGGATAATGGGAGTTGTAGGAAAGAATTCCTTCCACCGGTAGTATAACATTTTCAGGATGTCTTTCCTAAATTCTTTTCAGGGGTTCCACCTAAAAGAGATGTGGAATTCACTATTGAGTTCATGGAGGGGACAGGTTAGGTATCTATTCCACCTTATAGAATGGCACTAACAGAGCCTCAAGAGCTCAAAACACAGTTTGAGGAGTTAGAGGATAATGGTTTTATCCATCTAAGTATGTTTCCTTGGGGATAACCTATCTTGTTTTCAAAGAAGGTTGATAGGAGTTTATACTTGTGTGTGGATTACTTGAACTTGATTAAAATGGCCATGAAGAACTGATATAATCTTCCTCATATCAATTATATATTTTACCAGATGAAGGGGGATTGTCTATTCTCAAAGATCAATCTGATAACAGGGTATCATCAGGTAAGAGTTCAGACCTTTGATATACCAAGAACAGCATTCAGAAGCAGATATAGCCTTTATGAGTTTTTTTTAATGTTGTCTGGGTTAAAAAGTTTTCAAGTAGTATTTATGGCCTTGATGAACATGATCTTTCATCCGTACGTAGATCAGTTTCGGGCAGTGTTTGTGGACAACATTTTGGTGTACTATAAGACTCAAGATGATCATACCCAATTTCTTGACATCGTCCTGGGTACACTGATAGAGCATCAGCTATATTCCAATCAATCTAAATGTCCGTTTTGGATTGATAGTGTACACTTTTTGGGGTATATCATCTCGAAAGAAGGTGTGTATGTAGACCCATAAATGTGAAGGTAGTGATTTATTAGGAGTATACCAAGAATTGTTTTGATATCCGAAGCTTTTTGGGATTAGATTGTTATTACAGGTGGTTCATCGAGGACTTTTCCCAATTGGCATCACCACATTCAGGTTTGACAAATTAAAGGGAAAAAGATTGATAAGATAGAATCAGGCAATAATTCATTCCATTAGTTGAAAAATCGATTGAAGTCGGCACCAATTTTGATCTTCCCTGAGTCGAGTGAGTAGTACACAGTGTATTGTGATTCTTTTGGGATCATACTCAGTCTTGTATTGATGCAAGGGGATCGAGTTGGTTCTTATGGTTCTCGGTAGTTGAGGTCACATGAACGGAATTACCCTGTCCATGACCTTGAGTTAGAAGTTTTGGTTTATGCTCTTATATGTTAGCGATACTCTCTTTTGGGTGAAAATTTTACAGTTTTTATAGATCACAAAATCTTGAAGTATACCTTTTCACAGTGCGACTTGAAACTTCGGCAGTGAAGATGGGTAGGGTGTATGAAGCCCTTTGATTTTGAACCTGCATATACACCCAGAAAGGGGAATAGTATGTCTGATGCCTTGAGTTGGAAAACTCGGACTCAGTGGGTATATGAGTTGAGTGCATAGTCGAAGATGATGACTCTGCAAGCAGAAATGCATGTGGAAGTTTAGGGGAGTTAGGAGAGGTTGACTCTGGTTTCTGTAGTGGTACAGTCTACACTCATGAGACAAATTAGGGACTAGAAGTATGAGGATCTGAAGTGTTTAACCTTAAGGGAAATCCTTGAAGGTGGCACTACGGGAAAAGAAGTCTTTTGCGATGGGTTATTTGCGACGGGATTAACTCCCGTCGTAAAAAGTCCATCCCATGGGTTATTTGTGACGGGGGGGGGGGGGGGGGCGTCTCGCCACAAATAACAAGTTATTTGCGACGTGATTTGGGTTCCAATCACAAAATGTAATGTGCGCTTTGGTGCGGGATGCACGCCAAAGCGCGGGAAGGTTATTTGCGACGCGGGGATCCCCCCGTCGCAAATAGTGTGTCAGTCGGAGGGTATTTGTGACGAGACCCATCGCAAATACCGGTGGTGGTAAATGAGTTTTTGTGACTGAATGTTGTCTCGTCCCAAAAGGTGTGTCGGCAGGTCACGTTTTGCGATGGACCCCGTCGCAAATACCCTTTTAACCACCAACATCAATTACTGCGAGCAAAGTTATTTGTGATGGGCCTTGTCGAAAAACGTACCTTTTGCGAGGGTAAGCCCGTTGCAACTTGTTCCGTCGCAACTAATCTAACCTAAATATACCCACTCCATTTTTCTTTCTCTTCCTCTCGTTTCTCACTTCATCCCTCTCTCTAAACTTGAATTTTAGAGTGAAAATTTCTCTTAGTTAATTTTTTTTTACTGAGAAGTTGTGAAGGCACTTACATCAATCAGAAATCTAGTTTAAAGGTATTTATTGTTTATTTAATTTAGTATTTATTTAATTTTTTATTGCTAATTTTAATTATTGTTTATTAGTTGTAATTAAATTAGATTTAAATTGTTTTGTTATCTGTATTTTAGTAATAAATAGTAATAAAAATAATAATTAGAAATAATTAGTAATAAATAGTACTAAATAGTAATAATCTAAAATAAATAGTAATAATTAGGAATAAATAATAATGAATAGTATTAATTAATAATTAATAGGAATAAATTGAAATAATTAGCAATAAATAAGAATAATTAGGAATAAATAGTAGTAATTAGTAATAAATTGTAGTAATTAGTAATGAATAGTAATAAATAGAAATAATTTTGAATAAATAGGAATAAATAGTAATAATTATGAATAAATAGTAATAAATAGGAATAAATAGTAATAATTAGCAACAATTAGCATTAAATATGAATAAATAGTAATAAATAGTATTAAGTTATAAATAAATAGGAATAAATTGGAATAAATAGTAATAAATAGTAATAAATAGGAATAAATAGTAATAAATAAGAATGAATAGGAATAAATAATAATAACTACGAAAGAATAGGAATGAATAAGAATAAATAGTAACAAATAGGAACGAATATCAATAAATAGTAATAATGAACAATAATTAGTAATAATTAGTAATAATTAGTAATAATTAGTAATAATTACAAATAAATATTAATAAATAGTAATAATTTGTAATAAATAGTAAAAATTTGTAATAAATAGTAATTATTTGTAATAAATGGTAATAATTTGTAAGAAATAGTAAAAAATTTTAACAAATAGAAATAAATAGGACGAGATAGGAATAAATAGTAATAAATAGGAATAAATATTAATAAATAGGAATAAATAATAATAAATAGGAATAAATAGTAATAAATAGTAATAAATAGCAATAATTAGTAGTAATTAGTAATAATTAGTAATAATTAGTAATAATTAGTAATAATTAGTAATAATTGGTAATAATTAGTAATAAATAGTAATAAATAGTAATAAATAGTAATAAATAGTAATAATTAGTAATAATTAGTAGTAATTAGCAATAATTAGCAATAATTAGCAATAATTAGGAATAATTAGCAATAATTAGGAATAATTAGTAATAATCAATAATAAATAATAATAAATAGTAATAATCGGTAATAAATAGTAATAAATAGGAATAAATTGGAATAAATAGTAATAAATAGAATTGAATAGGAATAAATAGGAATGAATAAGACTCAATAGTAATAAATAGGAATAAATAGTAATAATTTGTAATAATTAGTAATAATTAGTAATAATTAGTAATATTTAGTAATAATTAGTAATAATTAGTAATAATTAGTAATAATTAGTAACAAATAGTAATAAATAGTAATAAATAGTAATAAATAGTAATTAATAGTAATAATTAGTAATAATTAGTAATAATTAGTAATAAATAGTTATAAATAGAAATAAAAAGTAATAAAAAGCAATAAATAGTAATAAAAACTAGTAAATAGTAATAAATAGTAATAAATAATAACAAATAGTTATAAATAGTAAAAAATAGTAAAAAATAGTAAAAAATAGTAAAAAATAATAAAAAACCAAAAATAGTACAAATAGTAAAAAATAGTAAAAGATAATAAAAAGGAAATAAATTGCAATAACATGTAATAACTTGTAATAACTTGTAATAACTTGGCATAATTTCTAGAGGACTGAAGACACTACTTTTTCTCAATGACTCTTCTCATATCAACTTTCACCGACTCAAAACATTATGAAAAGTATGTTTCTATGTATGCATATCCAATCTCATATGCACGCATTTGAATATGAATTCATAGGAACACATTTTTCGTAATGTGATAAGGTGGCGAAAGTTGGAAGAAGATGATTCATTGACGAATAGGGGGCTCTTTTGTCCGACAGCTCATTTACATGTAAGTTTCTCACACAGAAATCACAATGATGAATCTGTTCAGAGGTACTCTTATACATTATCGTATACACGAGAATGAATATGCATACCTACAAAAATATTTTTCAATGTGATTTCAGTGAGAGAAATTTGCAGGAAAATGAGGTGTCAGACAAAAGAGAAGTCATCAATCCACTAAAAATTGTTTTTCCCAAATTAGTAATTGGGATGGGCCTGTCGTAAAAGGGTTTTATATATATGATGTATATAATCAAAGGCTAAGTTGCGACAGGGCCGTTTCCTATCACAAATATTATTTGCGACGAACCTTCACAAAAGGTTTATTTATATATATAATGTATATAATAAGAGGGGTATTTGTGACGGGGACTTTTCCCGACGCAAATAATTATATTTGTGATGGGCACATCAAAAAAAATAATATTTGCGACGCCGTTTTCAACAACAGGCTATTTGCGACTGGGCCCTATCGCAAAAGCCTTTTTTCGACGGGATCCCGTCCCAAATAGCCCATCACAAATACCTCTAATTCTAGTAGTCTATTGAGACACCTTAATACTAGATAATATATGTGGATGATATCATCTATGTGAAAAATTTGGTTGTTGTGCATAAGAGTATGCAATAGGAAGTCATGTGATAATTTCATGCCTCAATGTTGGAAGTCTATCCTAGGGGTGAAAAAAATTTACCATGACCTATGATGATAGTTTTGGTGTCTTGGAATGAAAAAGGATATTGTAGGGTTCATAACAGGTTGTTTCACCTCTCAATAGGTAAAGGAAGAGTACCAAATACCTGGATGACTATTGGAGTTGTTGCATATTTAGGAAAAGAAGTGGAATGATGTGACTATGGATTTCATTGTAGGACATCCAAAAAAACATTGAGATAATGATTTTATTTAGATCATTGTGGATTGACTAACAAAAGTATCACATTTCTTTTATATCAAGGAAACCATTAAAATATAATGGTTGAGAGAACTGTATATATGAGATATAATTCATTTGCATGGGGTGACATGAACTATAGTTTTAGATCATGATTCACAATTTAATTCACGCTTCTGGAAAGTCTAACAAAAGGCACTTGGTATATTGGTTTTTTTGTATGACCTTCCACCCACAGACAGATGGGTAGTTGGAGTGCTTCTTATAGGTGTTAGAGGATATGATGCGAGAATGTGTGCTCAACTTTGGTGGTTCTTTGGAGAAGCACTTGGTTTTAGTGGACTTTGCCTATAAAAATAGTTATCAGGAAAATATACAGAAGGAACCATATATGGAACATTATGGTAGACCTTGAAGATCACAGCTATGTAGGATAGAGGTGGGTGAGTAAGAGCTTTTAGGACCGAGTCTCATGCAGGTGTCTCCTATATTAGTCCACCATAGGATACAGAGGTAGGGAAAGTTGGAACATAGGTTTTAAGAGTCATTTGAGGTGCTGGAGAGAATCGTTCTAGTGGCACACTAATTATCCCTTACCCAAAAATTCAGTGTTATGCATGATATTTTCCATGTGTCAAAAAATACAGCGGTATCACCCTTTCCCTTATCATGTGATTGATTTAGAAGTGTATTACCTTGAGAGAGATGGTTCTTTTGAGGAGTATCTAACATGTCTGTTGGGTCGCAGTGAGAAAGTGTTACGGGGAAAGAACATGTCATTAGATCATGTGTAATGGAAACGTGGAAGTGTTCAAGAGGAAAATTGGGAATAGGAAGTAAACGTGAGGGCTCAATTTCCCAATCTTTTTTACTGTGAATCTTAGAGAATTTTGGGACTGCAGCTTGAGGATGGGCTGTTATAAGGTAGGGAGATTGTAAGATCAGGCACTTTCTTTCTTTGGGGTCATCTCGGGTACATTTTCATGTAATTTTGGATGTTTTTAAGTACCTTTGTTAGGTAGTAGAATATTTGGGTGTGTTTGGCTGTATTTTTAAGAAAAACTAACAGATTGTGGGTTGTACATGGTTTGCGCATGGTTTAAAAAACCCTGCAACTAAACTATACCAACCATTGAAACCTGCAGAAAGAGGTCCACATTGTTTTTGAACAGATTGAGAAAAAATGTGACTAAACTATGCCAACCATGAAAACCACGATAAATAGGTCAGCATGGTTAGTGAACAGTTTTCACAAACTGTGCACCCCTACCTAGGAAACTGGGTGTGTGTGTTAATTATCTAAAAATCTATTTTTAAAACCACCTGAACCCCCAAGACTCGCATATTTTGACCTTGTCTTAGGCATAACAAATTATAGTTGATCCCATAGACTTCTAGAGGTATTTCAAGGTGATTCAAACATCGTTCATCGTGATCCAAATCTCATATAGAAGATATTCTTGCTTCTTATTAAGTGGATTTTGTCCTGTTTCTTCTCTCATTCATTCCTCTATCCTTCTTTGATATTTTATTGGAATATATCCACCATTTAAATTGATCCAAGCCTATGATTTGATATCTAGATCTAGTATTTTTTATCTAGATCTATATTTGAAAAACCCTTATAACATGATCTTAGTTTTGGTTTAGGGATTTAGATCTAGAGCTTGATCAATGATGTTGTGCTGCTCGAATTTTGGGGATTTCTGTTGGGCTAACATCCACCAATAAACGGAGGTAGGTGGTCCAAATAGAACTCCTATAGTTGGGGATTTGATATGTGTATGCGAGTTTATGGATTTTATAGCTTCCCATGATAATTGATTTCCAAAATTGGAGTAATTAGAAATGTGGATTTGACTTGTCATTTCCATGGTGATTAATTGATAATTGAATCACAGAACAAACAAGGGGGGTCCCAAATATATATTTGTTTTGGAAATTGGCTATGTTTTGAGATATTATAATTGAGATATTGAGTTGATTATATTATGATAATTAAATGTGATAATTAGTTATGTTCCATGATGTTGATCAAAGAAAATTAGTTGTGAGAATTAATTATGATAAGTTGAGATTTAATATGGATAATTAATTTGGAAGAATTAATTATGGAATGAGAATTATGTTGATTGATTAATTAATTTATTAATTGATTAATGGGTTATGGTATTAGTTAATTTTTAAGTTAACTAATTGTGTTTGAAATGTTTTACTAATGATTGGATTTTTAATGGAATGATGTGCCTAATTCTTGTGAATTAAAGAATTATTAAATGTATGAGTGTTTTTTGGTGCTAAACCTATAATTCTATACTGATTAGAATTTGGGACTTGGATATGTTATTACTCCCAAATAGTTAGTCATGATTGAGATTTTCGGGTGCTATGACTGACTACCTACACCGAATGAGTTATGGAGTGTTAGGCATGACGACATACACTGAACGTGATTTGGAGTGAATGAGATAATGTTCAACACCAAATAAATGATAATAATGAATGATGATTCAATGGAAAACATGAATTGAAACTAGGCCTTATGTGATGATTAAAGAATAAATTACAATATTATAACTGTTTAATTATGCATTTTATTTATTGCTTCACAAAACTACATACACTATCCTTTGGATGTACTTGTTTTAGACACCATTGTTGGTAGCCTACTGAGTTACACTCAAACCCAATTCAGATACTTGATCGATGCCTGAGTAGACCTTTTTGTTCCAATACAGGATAAGGGAAAGGCCTAGGGATAGGTTTTTTGTGACTGAAGCATGGGAGGGGGAACTAGACATGGTTTAGGACCCTATTTGGAGTCGTTGTGTCTTTACATTTAGTTTTATTGTACACATATAACATTTGAAATTTCATTGCATGTTTTACCATTTAGTCAAGTGATGCATTTTCTTGTTTTGAATATCATATGACATGGTATTGTTCTAGTTATTTAAACACTTACTCACTTGGTTATTGTCGTTTTCATTCTTTAGTTTTTTATTCTGATAAAAGAGGGTATAGTACCCACAAGACTAACTTACCAAACCCTTGCTGCTATTTGGCACCCTCTAGCTTACGGGAAGGCATTCATGAGGGCATGTGGCTAACCAGATCGGGGCACCATTTAGAAGAACCCAGGTCGGGATGCCACAGTTTTTGACACCATAAGATGATAATAATGTGTGAATGTTGTGGAGATAAATTTATATGTGGAATAAAGAATCAAGATCGTGAAATATTAATTTTGATTAATCTATAAAAAATTATGAGTTTATTAAGAATGAATGTGAATAACGTTTCTAAAATTGGTTTAGTGTGCATCATATGATTTTACTAGTGGTAAATGTTATTCAAATATCAGTAATGGGAAGTAATATACCAGTCTTATAGTCAGTTAAAACATGGTTGAATAAATCTATTATCATGAATAAATTAATTGAATTGACATATATTAAATTGATCCAGAACTATGAAGATATATCTAATGGTATTTTATACTAATTTCAGGTACATATAATCACATGGTGTTGAAAATATAAAATATGAAATTAAGGATTTTGTTTGATGTCACATGGTAAACATATATCCAAGAAAATGTGTCCTTAAACACAAGGAGAGATATCAGTGAGTAGAATACCTTATTCATCATTGATTGGATCTATAATGTATTACATGAATTGTGCCAATATTAGTTTCATTTATGCTTTAATCCTGGTAGGAAGATATCAATAAGATCCATGAGAACCAAATAGTTCTATAATAAATTATATCTGAAAGTATATTAGGTATAAAAATAATATTTAAATGTTTTATAGAAGAGATAAAGAACTAATTATGAGGGAATACACATATATTAGTTTCTAAATAGATCAAAATGATACCACATTATAAATGGGATATGTTTTTTCCTCAATATAAGAGTTTTGATTTGTAAGAGTTCCCATATCTAGATATTACATTTTATTTTGAATAAATTGAGTATATTTCGTCATTTGATGATGTTAGTGAAGTAGTATGGAAACATAAATTTTTCTAGGATCTTGATGTTGTAACAAGAAGTTTATAACCCATTAATTTTTCTTTTTATGATACTTCAATAGTTGTTCTATAAAATAATCCCATATCACATCAATAAAAGAATGATATATTTTAGTAGTATCACCTATTGATATAATTTACTCAAAGGGGTGAAGAGATTATAATAAATGTAACCATAGTTAAAATTTGGAAGAACAAATGGTTAAATTAATACCTTGGAAGAAGCATTAACATCATGTGAGGTCTATCTAGTCGTGATTTTTTGAATGTTGGATCTATTAAAATTGAGAGTCTATTAGAGTTGGTTCACTAGAACCAACTAACTTTTTTACTTTCTATTACCAATATATATATTCCTACAATAAAGTGATTAGTCTTATATGTAACATCCATGTTATAATTTCCATACAATATTTATCACATCAAAAGGTTATAGTAGTTCCATGCAATAATGAGAACCTCAAAATTCTATGGTGATTTGATTTAAAAAATATTACATATCTTCTATATAGAACAATATAAATAGGCACAAATGATGTTTTATTATCTCATTTTGGGGCTCATAAGCATTAGTAATTTTTATTATGAAGTTTTTACAAGGTGTTTTTTAATAATTGAGGTCAAAGGTATAAAATCACCAATAGAAATTACATTAGTTTTATATGTAATTAGATATTCTGATTTTTCCACAAGTATGTTTTTATTTATACTTGAGATCATTATTAATGTGTATAATGAATTGTGTACTTTGTTGTATAGATCATAATGGTGGTGTTACATTATTAGTGGAATATTATTAATTAAATTAAAAGTCTACTATAGATGTTCAAACAAAATATACATTCATTAAAATTTATATATTGTTTTTTTAATTCACAAGTTAATAAATATTATATTTACTTATTCTAGAGTTTAGTGAATATATTAAAATAACTATTTATTCATCTTATGTGAATATAAAAAAGTAAATATGCATTCCCAGGTTGGGTGAATGTCTTACTTTTTTAAAAAAATTATCAAATATATATATATATTATTTAAGGTTTGATAAATTTTATAAGAGGATATAGATTATATTTAATGATATTATGAGAATGATATAATTTATTTAATATCATGTAAATAAATATTAATTTATTTATTGATGAAATTATATTAAATTTAATATATTTTATGGGATAGAATAATATAATTATTTTTATTTTTATTTTTAAGTAGTATTTTACTATGGTTAACTAAAAAAATAAGGTAATTATTTCAATTTTCTCAAATTTAACCCAAGTATAATGTCTAAAATATGTCATTTTCCATCTATTATTTGTGGCATATAATGAGATATCATCTCAAATTCTCCCAATACCTATACCAAATTATTTATTTCTCTCTCAGGAACCTAGATAGAGAACAAGATAACATTGTTTCAATCAATGATAAACTATGTTAAAATCTTGATTCTTTTATATTGAAACCCAAAATATCAAGAAAATAATTTTTAGATTCATGGATCTTGTTTGGATATGTTGTTATGAATCCTTTATTAGATTCTTCATCGTAATAACAACACTACAAAAATGATGACAAAAATTTGATACAATGATAATATTATCGATAAGGTAATTATATATTTAAATAAATTATAAGTTAATGTGCATTATTCTATCAATTATATTTCGGGGTTTTTTTTAGAACTTCATATTTTTCTATTGATTATGATGAAAAGATATTAGGAAACCAACCAAAAATTTTGATGCATCCCATTAACTACATATATTGTCCTCACTGATTTTAATGTATGAGATATTTAATGTTTATAAATTATCCTCTTAATTTTAATCCTTTTTTGTTATGGGATGATTAGAGGTTAGATTTGAGTGGTAAAGATCCAAGGTTTCGATGGTGGAAGAAGTTGAGAATGGGATTGGTGGATAGTGGATGGAAGGCAGCCCATGGTTAGCTGATGGAACCCATTAGCAATATGGTGTATTTAAAATAGGCATAAATTGATTCAAATACAACATAGTCTAGCTGATGGGGTTCCACAGGCAAGTCCATAGTGCTAGAGGCTTTCGGTGAGGCCCATCGTGTAACTGATGTGCCCAGTTCGGGGGTGTATTAAATTATCCCATTATTTTAATTGACACTCATTTTACACATAAATAAATAGTTAATTCCAAACTTAATGGTATTAATCTTAATTTTTGAATCCCTCCGATGTATCGAGATCTCTCCCATACGTATGACATGTCTCACTAACCTTTGACTAGTTTGATGATGCTAGAATAGTAAGACCTTCTAGATCTACTTCAAATCATTCTTCTTACTTGAAAAATTTTCATGGGCCTATGTTGAATATATGTTTTTCTTGAAGATCCATTGACAATTTCTCCCTTTCTTCAGAGATCAATGGTAGATCTATCATGTTGGCATATTTTCTAAACCGAAACGAGATCTATTATTGATAGTGAATGTTCTATAGGTAAGTGTTCATATATCATCTTCCTAAACATCTTCTTGATAGTGGATTGATGATGGAACCTTAACCAATCAATGATTACATGGTATATTTTTGGAGGATTTTACAGTTAAATGATGACCCCATTCACTAAACATTGAATTATCAAAAATGGTAGTTGTTTTTGAGTAATTTTCTCTAGAAGAGTCATCAGGATACCATCTTCTTCTCCTTGAATATCATCTTAAATATATATTACATTTAATGATTGATTATGGATCAATGATTGCTTGTTAAAAATGTATCTCTATTCCATAATTGGATAGTAATTCATGCTTCCTTCTTGAATTGGAAATGAATCTGGTGAAATGGTGACACCTCCTTGGTCATACCTCCTAATTGGTACTCTTCGTAGTTTCCTTAATGTATTTTATTCTATATTGAACCTCTTAACATGGAATTATCTCGAATATTAATTCCAAATTATATTATTTGATGAAATAAAAATGGATTTATAAATCCTTGAAGTGTGATTCATTCATTTTGGGTGTGAGATGTGATTCAATCTTCAATCCTTTGGTGATTTTTTTACTTCTTTGTAAACAAACGCAAGGAAAGAAGTTAATTACCCTTTTGGGGAAAATTTTTACACTACTTTCCACGTTATAATTCATTTGTTGGCATAATTTATGATCATTATTTATTTTGATCATGCATGGGTGTGTGAATAGCCCTTGAGAATCGTACATGACACATGTTTCTATGAATACACTGGTAGATTATTTGTTCATGTTCGATATTGATCACATGTATTATATATTTCTATTTTTTTCTCATGATGATTTATTGTTCTTTCTTATATATTTTACCTCAATATGTATACCTTTTAAGGTATTTTTCTTAGTACTTGAAGAGTTTGGACCATCGCGATATGGTTATCCCCTAGAGTGTGATTTTTCATGGAATTCAATGACAAAGAAGATAGACATAAGTATAGGATACAGATAGGATGATACCGCATGGATATCGTTTGATTCTGTAAATGCCTAGAAGATTTCAAATAGAATGTTACTTGATTCATAGTTGATGATAAATAACACAAACACTTGATACCTTATAAATGTTTTCAATATTGCTCACTTGATTCTTAGTGAATATTGAGTAGTACGTTCAGATGATTTTGAGCAATAATTTATTAACCTTGTGGATAGTTCTTGATTACTCCTAATATAAGGATATTATTTATGACATTGAGTTTAAGTTGGTAGGGATTGTGGTAGCTTTTTTAGAACATAGGTTCATAGTATGTGATTGTTATGTTTAATTGGGAGTCTATTTCTATCAAGGGATACACTTGTTTTACATTAAAACATGTATTTGGTCCACATTGGTGGTGTCCTACTTGGTATTATTACTCACACGTTGTATCAGAATATTGATCCATGTGAATATTAATTATATAGGGATCTAGAAATGTTCAAGGGCCCCATGGAAGAGGATTGATCCAAGTATCATGGAGTTGGGATTGGTAATAGGACTTACTCTATTTATTTTTTCAATTTTATTTATATATCTTCATGCACATATATTCTAGTTTGGATTATCACTTTGGAATCTCATTTATCTATTTAATGTATGTCATGTATAAAATTAG
This sequence comes from Viscum album, assembly GCA_963277665.1. Classification (NCBI taxonomy): domain Eukaryota; kingdom Viridiplantae; phylum Streptophyta; class Magnoliopsida; order Santalales; family Viscaceae; genus Viscum; species Viscum album. The sequence goes on along the minus strand of OY728161.1, from coordinate 1,625,421,347 downwards.
GTATTATTTTATTCAACATGTTAATTTGAGTTTTTATTTATTTAATGATATTATTTTTAAAAGGAGATGATTTTTTAGGTATAATTTCCCCACTAATAGTGTAAAGAGCCTCACTTTTAGTCTGTAACCTCTTGTATACTAGGATGAATGCACGAGGTAATGTGACCCTCTAGATTGGACCTAGTGGTTTGATTCGAGGAATTAAAATACCATATCATAGGATAGTTTTCTTTTTTATCCTTTTGACTAACTTTGGGTGTTGTATAAACGAGATAGTTATGTTGTACTTTGGTATGGGAGTTACCATGTGCTTGTCTGTCTCATACATAATGTGACTTTGAGTTACCATTGATGGGATTATTGTTACTATTTTATGGTATTTTGGGTATGGTCATGAATCATGAATAGGAACATAGTATATCATTCAATATATAGACCTAGTTTTTCTACATAGTAGTTATTTAATTTAATGTCCTGATTATATTATCTATTTGAGATAAACATTTATTCATTGATTGAGTGATTTTCCATGTTATTCAGATATATCTTCCAACATTACATGAGGATGTTGTTATGTTATATATATATATATATTTGAGTGTTATAGTAACTTGTGTTCATGGAATATTCCTTAGTTATTTATATGAGGGGCATACCTTGGGTTATGGGTAAAATCTTACGATAACCCTCTATCATCCCATAAAATGGTTAGGGTTTATCCTAATAACTCTATTGTATTTTCTTATTCGAAAAATTGAACCCAAAAGAAGACTTATGGGATTACTGACTAGCATAGGTTATGATGCTTCTACTAGTGATGATTCCTCTATTCGACCACCTACGGTGTAGGAGGGTGCACTAGAGTCCACATCCCCACCTGATCTTGAGGTGCCACCTAAGGCATGTCATGTTTATGTAGTGGATTTGACTCCAGTAGATAGTGGTGGGGTCCATCTTATGTATGAGATACGGTCTTGAAAACATATTTGTTATTAACTTTTTGTTGATAGTATTGAATCTCATTCCATTATCTCTACAAAAAATTATTGTTGGACATGAATTATCGATAAAAAAATTCCTGAGTTAATTTACCCCAATACTCCATTGGCCATGAAAATATATTGACCATAGAAATTACTAGAGTGTCTTATAGTTGTTTTTGATTATTAATATAGGTGGTACTTTAGGATTTTTTAGATTATGAGCATTGAATTAATTCTAGGTATGGAATGAGTAGCTATATTTTGATCTCACATTGTTTTTTTGGATATGGGTATTTTTTACTTCAATAAAGATAGAGAAGTTGAAATGAATATAAAATGGGAACATGGAATTTTTAGAGTTAGTCCATACTTGACCCAACTTAGGATGATCATTGTGTACATTATTGGCATGTTTCTATCGAAAAGATCTATGGTATCCTCCCTGTCTTTTCCTATAGTTTTTGATATCTATTTGGATTTATTTTCAAATGACTTCCAAGAAATTACCCTGATAGATGAGTTTTATTTGAGATATATATATTTATAGCTTCACAATCCATTTCAATACCCCATTATTAATTTTTTTTGGTAAATTTGAAGTAGATCAAGGTACAACTCAAGGACATATTACAAGGTATTTATCAAGATCATTACACTACCATAGTGTGCACTAATTTTGTCCACAAAGAAGGTTTTTAGAAGTCTTCAACTCTCTATACATTAATGGAAGCTAAATTAAGTGATGATGGATAAAAAGTATCTCTTTTTCTAAGATTATTGATTTTTCTGATCAGTTATGGGATTCTCAGTAGTTCTACAAGATTGATCTTTGATCAGGCTATCATCAGTTATGGGTTAGAGATGAGGACATCTCAAAGATAGAATTTCAGAGTAGCTAGGGGATATATGAGAACTCAATGATGCTGTTTGGATTGAAAAATTCATTGGAAGTGTTCTTGTATCTTATGAATAGGATCTTTCACCCATATATAGACTCATTCTTTGTGGTATTTTATGACAAGGTCCTTAACTACTCACCGACCATATATAATCATTCCATACATACTAAGTTAGTCCTAAATACACTCAAGGACATTGTCTTCATAAAAATGTATAGAAGTGTAACTTTTGGATACATAAGGTGATGTTCTTGAGGGTTATTTTTTTTGAGATAGGTATATCCATAGACCTAGAGATGTTGGTGGCATAGATACCTTAGACATGTGTAAACAACATTTTTTAGGTTAGGATCTTTCTGGGTTTAGTTAAATACAACCGATATTTTATCCATGATTTAACCTATATATCAAAACCCTTGACTACACCGGGAAATAAGTATGTAATGTTTAAATGGTCGTACAAGTGTAAATAGGGATTTCTTAATATAAATATGAGGTTAAATAAATATCCAATTTTGAAAATTCTCAAGTCATGGATTGGTAATGCTGTGTAATATGATGCATCAAGTGTTTATTTGGGAGTAATACTGATGTAGTGATAGAGAGTAGTAGCTTGTTGGTCACATCAACTATGACCCCATGAGTGAAAATATACTACACATGATGTATATTTGGCTTCTATTGTCTTTGATTTGAATTATTAATTATACTATATCTCCAGTTATATGTTTGTTTTCTACACTAAAAAAAATCTTTCACTATATCTTCAAACACTGGAACCTAATCTTAATGTAGAGGCACTAGGTATAGTATCTATAGATTTTTAACATTTTTATTTATTATTCACCTTGTAAGGGTAAATTCATTTCATATTCTCATAGTTTTAGGGTAGAAGTAACTAAGGGGAATGGCTAATAACATTTTTAGAAATAGCATAATTGATGAGTTAAAGGATAGATTGAGAATAGATGCATAAAAGGACCATGGATTGATAAAATATGACCCTTTGGTGGTCATAAACTCTATATTTGGATAAGTGAATTCTGGATATGGGATTGGATCATAGTGTGGTATGATATGGGAAGAACTATCTAGAGTTGACCTGATACTAGGGAGGTCATTATGTGACAACAAGGTGATCCTCATAAATAGGAGAGCTATAGTCCCTACTTTAATTTAATAGGTTATAATGAGGTAATTTCATACCTCTATGTGGATGGTAAATCCTATGGTGGAAATGATGTTCCATGACTTCATTAAGTAGTTCTAGTGTCTTGGGATGAACAAGCATATTTCTATATTGGTTTCCCAATGACTTACTTAACATAGAAAAAATACCAAGCACTAGTGTCCTGGATGTTTTCTCTAGCCACATATTGTGCCATGTTGAATATTGATGATATCGCAAAGGAAATCATTATATTTTTATCTAGGACACTATGGATCCATGATGTTTTTTGGGTTATTGTTGATTGATTGATGATTTTTTCTCACTTCTTACTGATCTATGAGTCTCTCCCAGTAAAAGATCTGGGAAATTTTTATGCCTATGAGATATCGTGATTAAATGAATTTAACTTGAGAATCATATCTTATAGATATTCATATTCAAAATCATGATTTTGGTAGGGCCATCAAAATTCCTTAGGGACTCAGCTCAGATTTATTACAATGTACCATCCTCAGACTAATGGATTATCCGTGAGGTCAATTTTGATAATGTATGATATGATTTATGATTTTTACATATACATAGATAGATATTAGAAGGATTAACTAGTCTTTGTTTATTTTATAAAAAATAGTTACCAAGCTCTAATTCTGATGGCACAATTTTTTTCTCCCTACGGTAGAACATTTCATTCACTTATTTATTGTCATGTGGATAGTGAGGCCATATGAGTGTGGACCAGTATGGTATGGGATAACTCTAAGATAGTCCATATATTTCAGAAGACTTTTATCACATCTCATTAACAGAAGAAGACTTATACCAACCATAGGAGGCTACCCCTAGATTCTTCTATAAAAACATGTTTTCATGCGTGTGAATTCTTTGTTAGGCCACTGGCATTTATATAAGTTTCTAAAGTTATCTATGTTTATGTTATACCTTAGTGGTCACAGAGAATGTTATGAAAGAGGCTTTCTATATGGATACTCCTTATCTCTATAGAGGTATCAATAATGTGTTTCTTGTGGATTAGCATTAAAGGTACATTCCCAATCTTATAAAAATTATAGAGTATGAGAATGTTGATTTGGAGCCTAACACATCATATGTTGAACACCTAGTGAATATTATTGAACATAAAAATATTCCTTCTAGGGAATATGGTACCAATGGTCTAAATTATATGGAATTATGTAAAGATATGGGATGAGACCTATGATTGGGAGGTTCATGTTTAGGCTAAATGGAATGATTTTTTTGAGAAAAAACATCGGTCTTAATTCTCAAGGATGATAATATGTTATAGGTGGATAATTGTAACATACAAAATTATTCTCAATGTATGAGATGTTTAATTTTTATAAATTCTCCTATTTTCTATAATAATTACATGTTATGGGTTTTTTAAAGGTTGTATTTGAGTGGTAAAGCATCTAGGTTTTGATGGTTGAAGAAGTTGAGAAAGGACATTATGGATGGTGGCTAGAATGAAGCCAATGACTTTCTAATGGAACCCACAAGCCAAATGGCAGAAATCGAGTAGGCTTCTAAGGATATAAGGACCCCACCATATCACCGATGGGGTGTCACCCACCCACTAGTGGAATTGGTAAAACCCAATTGGTTTTTCAAGGCTCCTCGGCCCACCAGTGGTACCATCGGCTGGCTTGCATAACAAATATGGGGTGTATTTAATGAACCACATAGATTTTAATTTCCACTCTCTTCCACCTAAATTATTTTCTAATTCCACCCAATGGTACTAAAATTAATTTCTGATTCCCTCTCATGACTTAAGATCTGTCATATATATTTCCCTTGGTTCTCCAACCACTGACTAATTTTATTATGGTATAATATAAATATATTTTTTTGATACAATTCAAATAAATATTATTTCTTATAAGATGTATGTGGATATATGTAAGATCTATGTTTTCATTTAATATAAAATCATTTTTATCCATTTCTTCATAGATTGGTGGTATATTTTTCATGTTAACGTGGATTTTTGATCGAATCCAGATCTACCATTGACAAAAATAATTATACAGGTAATGGTTCCTGAGAAACCTTCTTAAACCTCTTTTTATGGTATATTAATGATGGAACCATAATAAAATTATTATTATATTGTAGATTAGTGAAGGATTTTATGTTTCGATAGAAACCCTAATGAGTAGAGTTAGAATTATCAATAAATGTTGATGTTTCCTTGTAAGTTTCATAAGGTTGATCATCATGAGACCCTGTTCTTTTTCAATATCATCCTGAATATCTTTTCCATTGATGTATTGATGATGGATCTATGTTCATTGGATATAAATAATTATCTCTTCAAGAAATGGTATTGAATTTAGGATTTGTTCTTCAATCAATAATTAATTTAGTGAATTGGTGAACCCTACTTTGACATAAATCATAATTGGTACACTTTGTTGTTTACAAAAGGTATGTGATTCCAGAACAAACATCATAACATGAAATTATCTTGAGTGTCTAAAATAAATATCTTTATTTAATGAACTGGAACCAAAGATAACCATCCTTGATGTATAATGACCCATACATTATATATATAGATATTACTTAAAAATTAGAGACTATTCATTTTAAATAATAAAAAAACCATGCCATGACCGTATAGGTTTAGTGTCTTTAGAAACTGGGAAAGACAATGAATTGGTTCATAAGACATCTATATTGTCTCCCACTTATTTATTTATAACTAGACCCCTTTTTGACAAATCTTTCTTAATATTGTTCTTCATAACCTCAGGAAAAGAAACATTAGAAAAGGTGATCTCAGATGCTCAGTAAGGGTAAAAAATTGATATATCAATCATATCATAATCATAAGAAATGAGAACATAACATTTGAAAAAATTATTCTAAATATGAAACATCGTGATATCATGTCATGGGATAAATCAAAAATGTTCATAATAATCATTAAAAATAATTCAAAAAATTCATATCATAAGACCAGAAATTTTGTGGAAAATACATATGAAAATAAAATCATTTCATATTATCCAAGGCGCATTTCCAAGACTATCATAGTGGATAAAGTCTATTACTGAACCGAGTTCACTCCTCATTCACGTCTTGTATTACTAAACCGATATCATTTCTCATTACATCCGTATATATCTCATGAGATATAAATATTTACCCAATTCATTGGAGGGAGATATAGGTCCCACCCATCTCATAATTAAATCATTATTAGGAATGAAACAAAAAATTAAATCATTCATAATTTAATAACCCAAGGAGTAAAATGGGATTCTTAAACATCATTATATCATAACATAATCCACGTAGAATAAATGAATTTCATAAATTGAATTCCATAAAAAATAATCAAAACATATGAATAATAATGATAGTATACTTGAAACATAGCCCTATTAAATAACGTAATTTTAGATGGAAAATAATTTTAATAGAGAATATGAAATTAATTCATGAAGAAAATACTCTTTCTTCTTCATAAAAATTTTATTTTCCCAAAATGAGACACAATTTTAAAAAGAAAAAATTATTTTAATATAAACATGAAATATTGTAAAATAATATTAATGGAAATAAGGATTATAAAAATGTAAAAATCTGTTCATTACATATCAGTTAAAATAAAACATTTTTCTCATATTTTTGTTGGAATGTCAAAAACTTCCTTATATCAAAAATGTCAAAATATTCATTTCATACCATTTAATAAATATTCACTAATGGGTAAAATTGAAATTAAACATTAATAGAGGTATATGAAGAATGTTTTATAATAAATATGTATAAAAAATGGACATGGGTGATAAATATACCACAATAAGTACTTATGTATAAATAATCTCTAGTAAAAATGAGATTGTAAAATTATCTCTTACCTTAGGTATGATATCATTTGTATGTATCCAAACCATATATATAATTATTTAAATAATTCAATTGAATTATTATAGAATTATATTCAATTCTATGATATCATATATGATCATGTTATCATTTTTTTGTTAGTAACATTTCATCAGTACTCGTTATTCGGGTATTAAGTCATCGTTTTCTTATGCATGTTTTATCGAATAAGTTATGGTTATAATTATTATATCATATTTATATCATTAAAAAATGATATAAACATATTATATGACATATTTATTTATTATATACATTTATATAGTCATGATTTAATGGATATCATGTATAATGAATCGCATCGCATCACATCATGGAGACGGTAGGTCGTACATACGCATTAGCGATGATATCATTCCCATAATTATGAAATGGTATGAAAGTGGATGGTAAATATTTTGTTCCATTTCAATATCATGGTACAATTATCACATATAATTACTATTTCCATTATTATACACATCCAAGTAAGGTGTTGCTGGAAAATAGATTACACTAGAACATTAAGACGGTAAGTCTTACGTACACATGTGTTGTGATTTCATTTTTTTAGGATGGATAGACGGTGGAATATGGTTTACATACTCATAATAAAATCATAGTATATAATTGGTACTGTATTTATTACTTTATAATGAAACAACCCATGAAGATGAATTAAAACAAGAAAGAAGTTTGAAATAATTGGTAGAGGAGATTACCTCTTCTTCGAAAATCTCCCTCTAGATCTACTCTTAAAGCACTAGGGTTTGTCTTTGGAGAACACAGAAACCTCTATAATGTTACTAGATAAGTTTATTACTTAAATGGTAAGGTAATGGAAGAGTTTTACAATTAAAAATGAAGTTAATAAGGGAGGGAGGTGGTTCCCTTTTATAATTTAGGTGGGGGCACTTATGGAATCTCAAAAAAAAATAATTTAATATAAATTAATTGTTTACTCAAAATTAATTCAAAGTATGTTATGTAAAATATTAGATGATTGTTTTTCTAAATACCCCCATCCAATAATTTTTAGACATTAATTTTTTATTTTAAACCATATCTTTTTGTTTTACCGTTAATTAATCTATTTAAGTTTTAATTGTGGTAACAACATTTAAAATATTAATAGGCTATAAAATTTACTTATATGGGGTAAATTGACCATAAATGTAAACTTTGTGAACTTTTAAACCATTGAATAGTCACTTTTTAATTATTAATATTTTTTATTATTTTTAAATAATTTAATAAATTATTATTTTATAAAATATCAATAGTGTCAATTTTGACACTATCCATTTCATTGAATTTAAATAAAATCTAAAAAGAGAGATAACATTGAAAAAAATTAATTTAATAGACTTAAAATATTTCATATTTACATATAAAGTTTTTGGAGTACCCAAATTAATTCAAATTATAAGTAATTTAATATTTTTCATATCATTTATTTGATATTTATATTAATAAAATAATTATTGTATCATTATTGTGTCAGTATTTATAGTAATTATTTAAAGTATAAAAATTATAAATAAATTTCAATTATGTATATAATTTAATTAGATTTAGGGAGTCTATTTATTAATGAATTTATATCATATTTATCACTATATTTAAATAATTATACTTATAAGAAATAAGGAGTCATTTTGTCACTTTCTTTTGTTTTAATGATATCAATGTCATTTTCATGGAAAATAGTCCATTAAATAAGTAAATTATAACACTTCGATGTTAAGGGTAGCTTTTTAACCATCCAATATGATTTTTTCAAGTGTTATGGTAACTGTATTGTCCTTTTCATATTATTTTGTAACCTAAATTACCAGATTTATCATTAACTGTGATAAATAAAAAATACTGTAGTTATAATTCCAAATATCAAAAAAAAGTAACCAATTAGCATAATATGAACCCACATATTCCAAATATGGAATCCATTTTTCAAAATTTAAAACACAAATGTTTTACAAATTAATTTAAAATTAACCACGTTGTGGGAAAGAGAAAACAAGTGTTTTGAAAACTAAAAACCATTAAAAGATTGTCATGTGTGTATATCCAATTTCAATGTGAAATTTCCTCAAAATGAACTAAATTGGACTAAATAGTAAGAACATAATATAATTATAATTTAAAACTAATTATAAGGATAATATAACAATATAATAAAATTAGATGAAAAAGTAGTTTTGAATTAAAATGTATTATTTTTCACTATTCATTAAAATACGAAATGTGACGTAAAAATTCCAAAAATTAAATAAAAGTAGAATTTTATTTCCTACATCAAAATAAGAAGTTTATTTTTTCATATAAAAATTATTAATGTGTCAAATGTTTAATTTAATATGGGTTCTCCATTAAAAGACACTAAAATTACACTTTTAAAAAATATAGGTTTTTGTACATCAAATAAGGTTTATTCATACTATATGTCTAAAATATATATTGGATAATTATAAAAAATAATTAATTAAATATATAACATATATATTTCATTAATTTTATTTACTAATTTTAATTCATTTAAATCATTAATAAAAAATACAAATATACAATTGATTTATATTTCACATAAATAATTGGTAGCCAATGAATTTATCATACATTTTTCATAAGTTAGTTGTATTTATCCCCACAAACCTAACGACAATGTTATAATGGACATTTTATACTAATGGATTCTTATAGCTTGTTTAAACTCACGATTGTATGAAATGAAATTTATTGAAGAAAAATAATTTAAATAAAATATTTCATAAAATCATCTGGGTGTTACATTATACCCCCCTTAAACTGAATTTCTCCCTCAAAATTATTCACTTGGATGAAAACAGATGAGGATAACTCTTTATCATCACATCATCAAGTTCTCATGTAGCCTTTTCAAATTTGTGGTTCAACTATAAAATTTTAACCACGCGAGCGGTCTAGTTTTGTAGAACTTTTTCACTAAGATATAGAATCTATTTCAGTTATTATTTATAACAATTATTTTTTTCTAGTGGTATGACTTTTGATAGTATATGTGAGTAATTAGGTATGTAAATTCTTAGGAGAGATACATGGAACCCATCATGAACTTGAGAGAGATTCGTTGGAAGTTCCAATCAATAATCTTCCTTCCCAACACGATCCAAAATTTCAAAAGGACCAATATACTTAGGGATTAGCTTTACCTTCTTTCGAAATCTCATTAATATCTTTGGGGGGAATAATATTAGAAATAGATGTAGCCCACTTCAAAATCCAGGTCTTTTATTGGTTATTATCATAAACTTTTTGTTGACTATGAGATGATCTTATGTGTTTTTGAATAGATTTGACCTTTTATTTCATTTCATCGACAATATCAGGTCCTAATAGCATTCTTTCCCTTACTTGAACCCAAAAATTTGGATTTCTTCACTACTTTATATATAGATCTTCAAAACGATCCATTTGAACATTCGATTGGAAGCTATTGTTATATGAAAATTCTAACAATGGTATGTGTTGATCTTAAACACCTTTGAAATCCATATATCAAGCTCTCAACATGTCTTGTAGAGTATGAATTTTCCTATCAAACTGACTGTCTACATGAGGATGATAAGAAGTTTTGAAACATAACTCTATATCCAGAGCATGTAGGATACTCCTCCAAAACATCGAGGTAAACCTTAGGACCTGATCAGATATAATGTAAAGTGGTACTCCATTCAATCTTACAACGTCTTTTATATATATCCTAATAAGTTGATCAGGAGATAAATCCTCTCTAACAGAAATGAAGTTTGCCAACTTCATAATACGATCAACTATAAAATTTATAGAATTATGACCTTTATATGTTTTGGTAAGTCCGACGACAAAGTCCATAGTGATGTTTTCTCATTTCTATTCTGGTATGGGTAATGGTTGTAACATCCCCTTAGCCTTCTGTCACTTAGACTAAACTTAATTATAAACCAAGAACCGTGAGGCATATTTTGCAACATATCTTTTCATTCCATACCACTATAAATATTATTTCAGTTACCTATACATCTTTTTCCTTATAGGATGGATTGAGAAGGAGGAATAATGAGCCTCATCCAACAACTTCTTCTTTAATTTGGGTATGGGAGGAATACAAATATAATTTCTAGGACTTATTATTCTATCACAATCAAGGTTAAATTCAGGAATATTTCTTACCTTATTTCATAGCTCTACATATTACATTTGGGCCTCCTTATTATTCACCTGTAAAGATGGTTGAACATCCATTTGATAAAGACAATATTTATCCCCTTCCATTAAAATTTTAAGATCCATCCTTTGAAAATGCATAAAAATTATATCTTTTGTGATCCTAATTATGGATTGGTTAGTATGGTCGTTTAAACTCAAAGAATATTCCACCTTATTCGATTTCCTATTGTGGTAATGTATTAAGAATTCATTATATTTAATTAACTCAAACCATATTCTTTATCACATATTCAGCTCCTTTTGTGCGAAAATATATTTTAAAATTTTATTATGAGTATAAATATCATACCTTTCACTATAAATATCATGCCTCCATATCTTTAGTGAAAATATCACTAAAACTAACTCTAAATAATGAGTTGGATAATTTTTCTCATGGATTTTTAATTTTCGAGAGGCATAAGATATCACCATATCATTTTTCATGAGAACACATCCCGGTCTCATCTTGGATGCATCACTGTAGATCAAAAACATTTATCCACTATAAGGAAGTGTGGGAAAAGGTGCACTGGCTAACCTTCATTTTAGCACTTTGAAATTATATTTTTATAACTCTATCCACAGGAACTTACCTCGTGTAAAATATAACATGGTGACTGGAATATATAGTCATGAAAAAAAATTCATAAAACATCGATAATATCCACCCAAACCCAGAATAATTTTAATCTCAGATACCATTGTTGGTATAGGACAATGTTCAATAACTTCTGTATTTGCTGGATCCATAGATATCCCCTCTCTTGAGATTATGTAACACAAAAAAAAAGAAACATTCTGGATCCAAAATTTACACATGTTGAATTTTTTATAAATCTTATCTTTTCTCAAGGTATTTAGTAAAATTATCAAGTGATTTTCATGTTATTCATTTCTCTTCAAATATAAAAGAATACTGTCCATAAATACTACCAAAAACTGATCAAAATAGTCCCTAAAGTCTCTATTCGTTAGATCTATGATGATAGTAGGGGTATTAGTAAGACCAAAAGGCATCACTATAAATTCATAGTGTCCATACCTTGTATGGAATGGAATCTTTGGTATATTCTCCTTCTTCACCATAAATTGATGATATCGAAAATGAAGATCAATCGTGGAGAAGTTTTCAGCTCCAGGTAGTTGGTCAAATAATTCATCAATGAGGGGAAGATGATATGGGTTGTTGATATTGATCTTGTTAAGTTCTTGATAATGAATACAGAGTCTCGTTGGTTTATCTTTATTCACAAAAAACATAATAGGTGCACCCTAAGGTGACACACTAGTGCGTATGAATCACTTATCAATATTCTCTTATATTTGGTTCTTTAATTTTTTCAACTCAATTGGGGCCATTCTATAAGGTGTCTTTGAAATAGGCATAGATCCTGGTATGATCTCTATTAAAAACTTAACATCACGATTCAGGGGGAGACCTGGAAACTCTTCCAAATAGACATCATCAAATTCCCATAAAGTAGGTTTATTCTTAATGGTGTGTTTCTCCCAATACATTTGAGATAGAGAACCTTTATTTATAGGAATCATGACCCATATTATGGAACAAATTACCAATGTATGGTCATATGCATCCATTCATCGATATATGAACAAATATTGATCTGAAATATAAAATGTAACATCCCTTACTTGAAAATTGATATGTGCTCCATATAGAGAAAGCCAATCCATTCTAAGAATCAAATCAAATTATATTAAAGGAGGGTTCATAATATTTAAAGGAATCACATTCCCACAAACTACAACTGGAGAAGAATTATAAACTTTTGATGTGACCATTTCCCCATTAGAAGTTTTCATAGCTAACTAAACATCTAATTTTTTTATGTAATATGGTGATACCATTAGAAAATTCTTCAGAAATAAAAGAATGGGTGGACATAGAATAAAATAAAATATTTTTTACTTTAGATTTGATGGAAAGTGTTCCCTTAACCACTTCATTATTTTATTAGACATCGCTGATTGTGATCACATGTGAATTACCTCTGTCTTTGGCTTTAAGAGTTTGCTGACATTAATCATCATCAATAACCCTTAGATTAGGTCATTGGTTGTCATAATTCCCCATTTCCTTGCACTTTTATCATTGAAGTGTTGGAGGTTAATTATGTGTTTCCTTTTCTCTATTCACATCATTAGACATATTTTTTCAATCACTTTAGAACTCAAATTCCCATTGACCTTCTCTCCTATAATTGAATCATTTTATAGACCCTTTAAGAAAATTTCCTCCATGTTTCCTTCTACACTTTGAGCATAAGGGAAAACTCATCTTATTTTTAGTGTGGTCTTTAGATATTCCCTTAAATTCCATTTTTCTCTTCTTATCAAACTCATAGGACTGATGGGTTACTCTAAACTACATATCAACCTTGATATAACATCAAACAATTTCATCATAAATATTAAAGTCCCTTATAGATAATTCTCTTGAGAGACTTGGTTTTAAGCCTCTAAATAATCGATCAATATTACTCTCAGGTTAGATAATAATTCCAGAAGCGTACCTTGAATGTCTAGTAAAAGTTTCTTCACAGGTACCAATAAATTCATCATTATTTGTCTAAATCTCAAGGAAATCCTTCTCTATATTTTTTTTAAAAAATTTAAGGAAAATACTTATTGAAAAATAAGTTCTGGAACTCGTACCATTCTGTAGAGTCAATTTCATCACTTTGCCTCATATTCTTGAGAATATTCCACCATTTATCAGCTTCACCTTCCAAACTATAGACTACCAAGACGACTTTATCATGTTATAAACATTGGAGAATTAAAAATATATTTTCAGTGGTACCAATACATATCTTATCCACTAGTGGATCAAAATACCCACTTGAAGAAGGTGGATGCTACCTAGTGAAGGACTCAATAGAATATTGTTCCCTCCTTTTATTATTGGTAAGTGTTGGATGGTTCATATCTTGATACTATTGTGTGAGAATAATTATAATATTTCTAATTCTAGCTCCCATAAAATTAAGTTTCTTAGGAGGACAATAATTGCATTTCCCCTCACATTCATCATTCATGTGGTTCCTTCGGGTTGCATCCATTAAATAAAACTAAGAATCATAGTGTGAGTAACAATTATAATAATAGGAAAACCACATAATCAGGAAGTAAATTTCTATTTATAACACTTAAGGTTTTATCGTAGGTTATTCATGATCATTTCTAAGACACTATGATTACAACCTAAAACCTTAGGGATCTTACTATGGTTTTATCATCCTATTTTTCAAAGGTCAACTATATTGTTTCTCAAATACCTACTATAACAACCCATACATTAAATACATAGATACTAATTAAAAATTGGAGAGTATTAATTATAAAACAAAACAAAACTAAGATAAGACCATATAGGTTTAGTGTCTTATAAAACTGATAAATATAAAAGACTAGTTCATAAGACATCTACATTGTCTACCAATTATTTCTTCATAACTCGACCATTTTTTGACATGTCTTACTTAAAACCCTTCTTTAGGCCCTATGAAAAAAAAACATAAGACAGGGTGTGATCACATGATTAGTAAGGGTAAACAAGGGTGATATTAATCAAATAATAAACCTATTTTTTATAATAACATAACATTTTAAAATCTTATTCTGTATATGAATGATCATCATATTATGTTTTGGGACAAATAATAAATGTTCATAAGAATCAATGAACATAATCCCAAAAAGAAATAACATAAGAACTAATTTTTTTTTGACATACACATAATCATTGAAAAACATTTCATATTAGTCAGGGATTATTTTGAAGACCATCATAGTGGACAAATTCCTTTACTGAGTCAATTTCACTCCTCATTCTAGCTATGTATGACTAAACTGAGATCATTTCCCGTTCCATCTCTGTCTATCTTAGGAGATATAAATATTTAACCAATGAGTTGGAGGGAGATATAGTTCCAACCCATATCACAATTAAATTACTCTTACGTCTTCTAGAAAAACATAAATCATTCATCATAGCATAACCCATGGAATAAAATGGGTTTCTTAAACATCATTTCATCGTAACATAATCAAAGTAAAACAAATGGATTTCATAAATATAATTCAATAAAAAACATAATAAGACCATATGAATAATAAGAATAATATACTTAAAATATAACCCTATTAAATAATGTAATATTATATGGAAAATAATTTTGATATAACACTTGAAATTATTTCTTGAGGAAAATATAATTTTTTCTTCATAAACATTTTTTTTCATAAAATTCTGCACAATTTTAATGGAAAAGAATTTATGTGAAAATAAACATGAAATATTGTAAAGTAAGATTTATGGAAATAAGTTGTATAAAAATTTTAAAACTCCTCCATTCCATATAACTTAAAAGAAAACATTATTATAATTCGTTTGTTGGAAAGTCAAAAGTACCTCGTATCGAAAACAACAGAAGATTCCTTTTATACCAATTTGTAAAAATTAACCAATGACTAAAACTGAGTTTAAAAAATATAATAATAATATTAATAGTATTTTATAATATATATGTAAGAAACATTGACATGGATGATAAATATACCATAATAAATACTTATGTATAAACAATATTGGTTAAAATAAGATTGTGAAATTATCCCTTAACTAAGGTCTGATATCATTTATATGTATCCAAAACTCATGTATAATGTTTTAAATAATGACATATACTTATTAAATAATCATATTAATTTCTATTATAACATATATGATAATATTATAATCCTTGTTTTAGTTATATTTCATTTTTACTCATTATTCAGGTATTAATGGCTTCATTTTTTAGGCATGTTTTATCGAAGAAGTTATGGATCTCCTTATCAAGTCACAGTTTTATCATTAAAAAAGATATTATATTATTTATACCATATTTTGTTCAATATATACATTTATATAGTCATTATTTAACGGATATCATGTAGAATGAATCGTATCGCATTTTAGAGATGGTAGGTCGTACATACGCATGATCGATAATATTATTCCCATAATTGTGAAATGGTATAGAAGAGGATGTAATATATTTTGTTCCAAAATACTTATCATGTTTTAAAAATCACATATAGTTATTTTTTCCACCATTATACCCATCCAAGTAAGGTGGTGGTGAAAAATGAATTACACCACGGTGTGGAGGCGACAAGTCAAACATACTCACGTGTGGTGAAATTATTTTTTTAGGATGGATAGATGGTGGAATATTGTTTTTTCAAAATCATAATAACATATAATTATATAATTGATACTATATTTATTAATTTATAATGAAACAACTCAAGAAGAGGAAGTAGAAGAATAATTTTTTTAAAGAATCAGTAGAGGAGATTACCTCTTCTTCGATGAGCTCCCTCTAGATAAACTGGTAAAGCACTAGGGTTGGTCTTTGGGAAAGCCCAGAACCTATAAAATGTGTCTAGGTATGTTTATAAGGGAACTTTTCAGGGTATGGACGATATTTAATGTTAAAAAGGATGTGAATAAGTGAGTGAATAGGTTCCCTTTTATAATTGAGGTGATGGTCACTTATGGAATCTCAAAAAAAATTAATTTAATGTAAATTAATTGTTAACTCAAAATGACTAAAAAATGTGTTATGTATAGTTTATGATGATTTTGGTTCTAAATACTCACATAAAATAATTTTTAGGCATGTATTTATTTTATTTTAGGCATTATCTTTTAATTTTTCCCTTTAATTAATCTACTAAATGTTTAATTGTGGTAACAACATTTTAATTATTAAGATGCTATAAATTTTAATTATATGTGATAAATTGCACATAAATGGAAATATGAGAACTTTTAGACCTTATCATATTAACTTTGTAACTTTTAACTATTTCTATTATTTTTAAATAATTTAATAATATATTATTTTTATAAAATATCAATAGTGTCAATTTTGACACAATTCATTTCATTAAATTTAAATAAAATCAAAAAATGGAAAAACATAAAAAAAAATTAATAAACATATAATAAGTCATAATCACCTATAAAACCCATATATTATCATCATAAATTCTAATTTTATTTATTTTAATATTTTTCATATCATTTATTTGATATTTCTATTAATAAATATTTTATTGTATCACTATTGTGTCTGTATTTATGGAAATTATATAATATCTAAAAATAATTAATAATTTCCCAAGATTTATATAATTTAATTATATTTTTCAAGAATATTTATTATTTAATTTTTATCATATTTATTACTATATTAATGTTATTATACTTATAAGAAGTAAGATGGCGGCATTTTGTCACTTTTATTTTAATAATCTTTATATCATTTTCAAGGAAAAGAGTCCATTAAATAAGTTAATTACGTTAATTTTGTGTTAAGGTCATTAATTTACTTATCCAATAGAATTTTTTAATGTTTAATGGTAAATGTATTGTTCTTATTATGTTATGGTTTTACCTAAATTACCTAATTTACTGTTACCCGTGCTAATAAAAATTATCGTAATTACTATTAATATTGTCCAAAAAAATTAAATTAACCTATTAAAGAAACATAGACCAAATAATTATAAATATGGAATCCTTTTTTTAAAATTTTAAACGCTGAATATTCTGTAATTAAATTAAAATTAATCCTGTTGTGGGAACGAGAAAATGAGTGTTTTGAAAAGTAACAAACCGTCAAAAGATTGTCATGTGTGTATAAATAATTTCAATGTTAAATTGATTACAATGAAATAAATTAGATTACATAGTAAAAATATATAATAATTATACTTTTAAATTAATTAAAAGGGCAATTTAACAATATAAATAAATAAAATGAAAAAGAAATTTGAAATTAAAATGCACTATTTTGTATTATTCATTAAAATATGAAATGTGTTGGAAAAATACCCAAAATTAAATCAAAGTAAATTTTTATGTCACGCATCCAAAGAAAAATTATATTTTATAATGTAAAAATTATTAATGTGTCAAAATTTTAATTTAGAAAGGGTTCGCTGTTAAAAGGAGGTAAATTTTCCCATTTAAAAAACGTAGGTTTTTATACATCAAATAGGGTTTATTCGTACCCTATGACTAAAATATCTCTTGGATGAATATAAAAAAATAATTTATTTAATATTTAATATATTTAATTAATTAATTTCATTTACTAATTTTAATTCACATAATTTATTTATTCAAAAAATACAAATTTATAATTCATAGAGATTTTTCATAAATAATTGGTAGCCAATGAATTTACCATACATTTTCATAAGTTATTTATATTTATTTTTTATAACCTATGACTAGGTTATAATGGTCATTTTATAATAATGGCATCTTTCAGTTCCTTTAAACACATGATTCCATGCAATTCAAGCTATTCAAGAATAATTAATTAATGAAAATATTTCTTAAAAACATCTGGGTGTTACATGATGTGTGATTTATTATATATAGTGGAGAATAACCTTTCAATTGTGCATAATGGATCCATATTTCAATTTCTATTATAAGTGTAATTTCAAAAATATTAACAATTTTATTTACTGAAATAATTATTCTACATCATTTTTTAGTAAAATGAAAATTATAGAACAGTTAAAATAAATGGGATTTGATAGTGTAAGAAAATTAATATAACAGTCATGTACTATGTAAGAACCTAGTTTTTGAATCAGGGGTGGATCCTTTATATTCCAGCATAACCCCTTATTATTTTCCTTTTTAGATGACTAATGATTTTAGGAATGTTTTAAGAGTTTTGGGGACATGTTCAGAGCCTGGAACCTAGAATTTTGGAAAAAATGGTCATGTCAGATAGATTGAGTAAACTGTTTGAGGAGGACACATGGTTAGTCTAAAATATATAGATGGCCAACATTTTTAGGCAGTGCCATATAGAACAGTTGGCCAATGATTTCTCAAAACATGTGGCCAAACTGTGTGAGTTTCCCCTCTTCTCTAGGTACCCATGTATGGTACATGCATGCTACGGAAAACCGTGCACAGTCTAATTTCTGGGTAATTTTTCCATTTTTCACTTAATGATCTAATTTACTTAACCCTTCTTCCCCAATATAATTTCTAGCCGTATGAACCTCCATTTTCTCCCATTTTGGATCTTTTGAAGCCCAAATCTAGGAATCACGATATCTCATTCATCTAGGATATTTTCGATCTTATATTCATTATGTTGGATTTTCAACAGTAAGTACTCAAGTCTGTTTGATCTATTTTGTGTCTCTCTTTCTCTTGGACTATTTATCGAGGTGTAAGAATTTTTACCATTTTCTAATATCTACTAATATTCAAACCAAAACATAGGAAGATATTGGAGGAGAAGAGTCATACAAGTACTAGGAGGGTGGTCTATAACTCACCCCTCATGTTTGTTGATTTTAGAATTATCATGTGGTCCCAAATATTTCATCTAGTGTCACTTATTCAATTTAAATTTCTTGATTATAGTCATTATAACTGTATGGTTATTCTCATTCCATAAATGTGATAGTTTTTTGTGGTTACGTTCACAACTACCAACACCCCATGTAGGTTGATATGCCACAATTGATATTTTTAGAGTTTTAAGAAATTTAATCCATTGTTCATGTGTGCTCGAGCTTGACCATAATAATTATATGCCTCCTTAAATTAATTTCCAATTGAATCTTGAAATTTTGAATCTCTTGTGCCTTTTCACTTCAACATGACCCACTAAAGGAAAGTGTCTAAATGTATGTAATTCATTCAAATGATGTTATGGAAATCATACATAAGTATATGACTCTTCCTTATTAAATGTAAAGGAATGTTTGGCTGAATGTTCTTAGAACACATTTCCATTTTCATATAATGTAGTGGATTGAACCTTGTTAATTTGACTTAACTTACTTGGTTTTAATTAAAAGGTTTCATGCTACATGGCCTTGTCGAACTAATGAAAGGAAAGGTTTGAACCATGTGAATTTGTTAATGGAATAATTATCATATGAAGAAATGAATTATAGTGATTTAAATGTAATATGAGTCTTTATGCACATTAAAATTTATATCATTATAGAATTTAAAAACTCATTTTATCTCTTGGTTTTTCTATGGAATGCCTTTGGTACTCGAGGACGTCATTCCAATTCAAGGATGTTGATTACTTTGGGTGAGACCAACCTGGGAACCTGATCCTTTTCAAACTTTGGATGTCTGGTATGTCACCACATGTTACCATAATTTATATTATAGGATTCCTTAGATACACTCATTGGATCCAACATGACATAAGGTTCCTTGGTTATATCCTTGGGCCTATCCACTAATTATCACATATTTTACCTCGGATTAATTCCTTGGAATCTTCTAGAAAAATTATTGTGGGAATACCTTGTAAGATGCTCCTTTGATTACACTCTTACCCCATATATAAACTCAGTTACTACTAAGTTAGTGCCACCTATGTTCTAGGTTTCCTTGGTGATTACCATGTAACCACTTCCAATTTAGTTATCAATTATGGTTTCCTTGTTACATCTTAGAACCTTCACTGATTATACTATCACGAGGTGATTTCAATGATGGATATACCCCATGTGACTTTTTTATATAAACTGGTAATCAATTAATTAATGAAATGGTTATATGTTTACACAAAATTCAAGGGATGAAGTAGGTACGTGGGTATTTAGTAAAATTTTATTGCTTTACATTATATATGAATTTTTCCACACTACTACATTTCCATTAAACAGGCTGAATATTGTAGACACGATTAGTGGGGGCCCACTGAGCTTTATCTCGCACCCTATATGGGCACTATTTGTCAACTAGGGCAGATTACATGTATACATGTGTTTATAAAGGGAATCATAATGGTTCGGACACTTACTGGTTGCTGTGCTAAGATAGAGCTGGTAGCATATAACCGAGATATAACTCTGGATTATTGGGATAGTTTATGTATTCCCTTTTCTACATTGGATTTTTTCTGTATTTATTCTACTTTTAATCTATGTTTTTCATATTTCAAATAACATGACATAAATAATCATCAACTATTGTATGTTATTCCAGTTATTTCAGTTATTTTTATCATTATCTATTTCTGTTGTGCATTCTGTTTAATTAATGATTCCATTATTTTACTCTGTTTATAATTATCTATTGTGATACACTCTATTAATGAGGTAATAGTATTCTCACAGACACACCCTAGGGCCTCACTGCTAGTCGGAAGCCTCTGGCACTCAGGGAGATGTTCTTAAGTCCATGTGGCCAACCAGGCTATGGGCACCTATTTAGTGAAATCCATGTCTGGGACATAACAAAGTGGTATCAGAGTGGTTCCTTTATTGATTTACTATTTGGATGAAATACATTGGAGATTATAATTGTTTTTAATGTGGTCATAATCTATTCTTGGGTGTCATGAACCCAAGTTCAGTGTAGAAGTAGAGTTTCCTAAAATATAATTGTTGTTCTATTTTTTCCTATTACAGTTGATTTCATTTCACCATTAGGTTACACACATGCTATGTGGTGTTGTTGATTATTATTCTAATTGATATTATATTTTATCCCTCACCCAATGATATGAGGGTAAGGATAATTATTATATTCAATATATAGACACCTATAATTTTCATGTCATGAATATTGAGATGCCATATATTTGCAATTAACTTCTTGCATTGCTTTATATTCTTGTGACTGTTGAGTGATCCTTGATTTTATATGTGTTTGTACTACTTTTGGGTTCTGATTGGGTGACTTCCTTTTTCAATTCATGAGGTTTTATGGACCCTCATGGATTAGAATGCTTAATCTACCAAATCAAGCCGTTAATTATAAATTCAATTGAGGTGTTAATATCAGTGATAAGGAGTATGTGACCCAATACACTTGGGTAGATAACTCATTTTAAATGAACGTTTCTGCATGTTATAATAAAATTCAACATGAAAGTGAAACTTGGATTCTAAAAGTAAAGGGTTCCACATCTTTATCCCACCTTTACATATTTATGAACAGTAAATGAGTGAACACGGTAATTAAATAAAAAATGATATCAAATGGTTTCTTGTAAATGATGAGGGAAGGTAATACTGACCCTTCATCTTCTAGAACCCCTGTAATTAATTCTTGTGCACTTACCTATACATGGCCTTCTAAGCTAGTTTTTAGGGTAGAATACCCTCGGTAGTGAGCCCTTTATTATGTTCAGCTTCTGTTGGGGTGAATACCTTATTCAGAAATCTTGTTCTGAGTAATATTATTGGCTTTAAAGATGCACAAATATCCCAGGTTGGTCAGTTGGGTAATTATTCTTTTGAGGAAACCTATTATGGGGTTTTATGGACTTGAGAAATAAAGAAACACCTATAGGGTTCGATTTATGATGAACCTATGTTGGGATGACAGTACCCTCATAGGCCGTCTTATCTGTTAAAAGGAAATTGTGTGACAAATTTCATAATTATATTAGGATGTTAATAAATTCTTAGTGTTTTAAAATAATTTTTATATGACTTTCTTGTTATGTCGTGGGGTTTTAGTTAAATCAGGTACCAAGTGATTGTGTTTAAAATTAGTGCATGAGTTTCCATTTAAAATTATTAAATAATTAAGGGTTGATGGTGAATAAGTGTAATGACCTTAAAAATGGAACCCATAAGTGGTTTCCTTAGATAAAATGTCTTTTTAGGTTTCCAATGAATGGAAACACGAGTATTTTCTACATGACTTCTCCTTCTTAGTAATGACTAAAATGATATTCTTTACAGATTGGTGAATTTTTTTTGGCGTGACCTAGTTATGGGGTCAACACATGTTCTTCATAAGGGGCAATACATGACAAGTAGCACCCTTAAAGCTAAAATTTATTACTAAATGTTTTTATTTTCTATCATTCGGTGTCATTTGGTTGTCATTGTCCCTAGTAGGAATCTCACCTTCTAAATTAAACCCATATATTCATGGGTGTTCATGGTATCCTTAACCTTTGTTATGGGCATGAGCATCAGATAATGCTCAATTTCAACAATTTTGACATGTCAGGGCCATGGTCGAGCATTTTGTAGGTATCTTGACTCTTTCTTTTTCCTCGGTAATGGGAGACTTGGTATATCATCATCCATGTTAAAGGTCATTTGGGGCAATACAACACTAGGTTAACTCTCTCATACAAACCACATGATACTTGGATACATAGATAATACAAACTAGGGACAATATCGAGGTGTTGTCTTTTTTTTGGAGCCTCGAGGTACTGTGCATTCACGTACGTGGTAACCGTTGAGTAGATAAATGATATAATGAACTACTTGTGTTTGGTAAGAAAATCATTGAACCTTGTGTTGTTGAGTACATTATCGGGTTATATCTGAAGTAGAGTGAATTGGGTGTTAAAGGAAATAGGTTCATCGCAATATTTAGGATGGATTTCAAGAGACTTGGGTGTTTTGACATGCTATTCGATTTGGTTTTGGATTTCGTAAAAAATTATTTAATGTTTGTAAGCATGACTCAAAGGATTATCATATGTACGATTAATGTGAGTTTGATCTAGTGTGTTTATAATTGGTTGTATTATATCTTCTTTCGATAACTAGGGTACTCTTGAGGTCAGAGTGTCATGTTAGTTTTGGTAAATGTGTGCCCTTCCAATTAGAAGGAGAACATCCTAATAACGCCATTGGGAAATGGTATATTTTTTTGAATTCCCATAAGTCTTGAAAGATGGAATCATTTTTGTTCTTTCTCGGTAAAAAGACTGTAAAATGGTTGGTTGTGTATGAAGCCTTTGAAAAACATTATTGATATTGGATGGAATTGAATGATTTATCTTTAGAGATCATGAGATTCTTCTAGAAGTGATGGATTCTAATCGGATTTTAACAGTGCATCAGTATGTGAAGCCTAGATTTTTTAGTGGAATTCTAGAAGTGTTGGTTTCCTTAAATTCTATAAAATATTGAAATATTCTTATTGTAATCATCTTAAATAGATGAGCATGTCCCCTATCTTGATATATTCCATAACTCTCTAAGAGAGAAATTGTATTATGCCACACTAATGTTTAAAAGTCATTTTCTAGTTAGTGACCTATCTAAGGGTTAAAGGATAGATTCATGGTGTTTTCTAAGGTTTTTTTATTCTTGATTGATACATGGGTTTCAAAGTAGGAATACCTTAGAAGAACTCTTGGAACCAGCTACTTTCTTCTGACATGACCACTAGGTGAATGCCGATATGGGCTCAATCAATTCTCTCACATGGATGTTGTGGATTTTACTAATTTATCACTTATAACATGGGGTATGGAATACTAGGGGATAGTTTCTAAGAATCCTTTTTAATTAATTCGAGGTCAATTGTTCTTGTTGTCGTGATAAAAAGTGATTTTAAAATGTTTTGATAATTCTAGTGGGATAAATATAGGTTACACATTTCTTTGTTCCAAGGCATGACAGTTTAAATTCTATGATGGTGGTTGATTGAGTAATGTTGCCAAAAATCTGTTATGGGAATTTGTGGATGTTTTTCAGAAAAAAAAACAGGATTCCTTGGAGGAATACATTGCAGTTTAGTTTCTGATGTGTCAGCTATCAAAGTCAAGAATCTTCAAGGATGGTGAGCTGGAGGTGGTTTGAATGTTTTGATTATTTCTTAATATACCCAATAGATGAAGGACTATTTCTGGGAACATATTCAAGTGGGGCTGAGTGCAATTTGTGTTATTTAGTGCTTCTTATGGAAATCCAACTTGATTGGGTTAAAGATGTAATTGAGTAATCAACAGATTAATTGTTTTGAAAATCACTCTAGACATGTTTCTAGAACTCTTATAGGTGTGATTTGTAATAAAATTTCAATGGGGGAGATACTGTGGTTTATATTTGGAACTTTTTGTGTTAAAAAATCATGTCGGGGATCTCAATTGACTATATATTAAAATAGACTATGACATGTTCAGGTCTCCAGCTAAATGTGCTTTCCAATTATAGTGTCTAGGTATGAAAATGGATGTATAAGGTTTTTTCATCAGGTGTTCCACCTATCAGAAGGTGAAGGTGGACCACCAGTGACCAGCTAGACTTTTACAGCAGCTACCCATTATTGAGTGGAAATGGAATGATGTCATGATTGATTTCATGACGTGTTTTCCGAGGTCACCATGAGGTAACAATGTTGTGTGGAGGTTTCTAGACTAACTAAAAAAAGTATCCCACTTCATTCCTTTTTGGGATACTTTTTCAGTTTATGATATGGGAAGACTATATGTCCATGAGATCATATGACTATACGGTGTCCCAAATACTATTATTTTAGTTTGGGATGCTCATTTCACAT
Source organism: Viscum album (assembly GCA_963277665.1). Classification (NCBI taxonomy): domain Eukaryota; kingdom Viridiplantae; phylum Streptophyta; class Magnoliopsida; order Santalales; family Viscaceae; genus Viscum; species Viscum album. The sequence continues at coordinate 1,625,395,814 of OY728161.1, read as the reverse complement.
CATGGTTATAAAAATAGCACATAGACTCTCTAATGGTGGAATATCCCTCTAGTACAGGTCTTATAGAAACACAACCATGTATAAGATGAGACTTGTGAGTAGGAGGCTGATGTATGTTCTTTGGGGACAATGTTTTTTTCAGATACTATTTTGTTTCCCTTGGAAGGTGAACTCGAGGTTGAGTTACTTTATGGGGGTAAGATAGTAAGAACCTAGTTTTTAAATCACGTATGGATCCTTTAAATTCCATATAACTCTTTATTATGGATATTTTCGGATACCTAATGAGTTCGTGAAGGTTTAGGGGTGTTTGGGGCTTGTTAGGAGCATGGAACCAAACTTTTTAGAAAATTTTGTCCTATGATGTAGTTAGAGTAAACCATTCAAGAAGGATGCACAAATATTCTAAACCATGTGGATGTCATGCATTTTAGAGTAGATCCATATCGCACGATTGGCACATAGTTTCTCAGACCGGGTCGCCTAACATGCAAGTGCCCCCTCTTCTCTATGTACTCATGCATGGTTGGTGCAAAATTTGTTAAATCATCTGGCCAAACCATGCATTGGATAATTTTTGGGTAATTTTACCATTTGAACCTGAATGATATAACTAACATATCCCGTATTCCCCAATATGATTTCTAGTAGGATGAACTTCCATTTTCTACCATTTTGGACTTTATGAAAGTCAAATAAAGGAATCGTGAGATCTAATTCATTCGGGGTCTATTTGAGGTTTTGTTCATTACGTTGGATGCACAATGGTAAGTTCTTGAGTTTGTTTGATTTGTTCTCCATCTCTCTTACTCTCGACCTAGTTATCAAGGGTTAATTATTTTTACACTTTTCATGGATCTATTCCTATCTGAGATAAATCAAAGGCTAATACTAGATGAGGAGAGTCTTATGAGTACTAAGTTGGTGGTCTATAACTCATCCCTCAAGTTCATTGATTTTTGAATTATTGTGTGGGACCTACTGATTCTATTGGGCATCATTTATTGAATTTATATGTCTTGATTATAATCATTAGAACCACATGGTTATGATCTTTCCATAAATGTGATTTTTTGTTTGTGTTTACTTCCACAACTCCCCACACCCCCACGTAGGGTGATATACCATAATTGATTTTTGTGTGTTTTAACACTTTTAAACCATCATTTAGGTGTGCTCGAGCTTCACCATGTTAATAGTAAGCATCTTTAAATTAATTGAATATTAAATCATGAAATTATGAATAACTTGGGATTTTCACTTCCACCTGACCCGTTTAAGGTAACCTCTAAAATGTAAGTAATTAATTCAAATTATATTATGAAAAGTATACTTAATTATATGACTTGGCCTTATTAAATGTAATTTAATGTTCGGTTGCCTGCATGTAGAACAACTTTCCATGTTCATGGAAGGAAGCATAGTAATCCTTATTTATTGAACTTAACTTACATGAACTTAATTAAAAGGTCGTGGGCTACTTGTCCTTTTCAAACTAATGAAAGGAAAGGTTTGAATAAAATGAATTTGTTAATGGAAAAGTTATCATATCAAAAAATGAATTGTATTTAATTAAATGTAAGGTGACTATTTATGAACATGGGAATTGACATATTTATAGGGGTATTGACTAGTGTTAGCTCTTGGATTCCAAAGGGAATTTCTTGGGCACTCGAGGAGGTCATTCCAATTCAAAGATGCTAGTTGCCTTGGGTGAGACCTCCTCAGGAACCTGATCTTTTTCTACCTTTGATGCTTGATATGACACGGTGGGATCCCTTCATTGTTATCACAGGATATCTCAGATACAATCTTTAGATCCATTGTGTATTACAGTTCCTTGGTTACATCCATGGTCCTAGACACTACTTATCTCCCATTTTAAATTAAATAAATTCATTGGACATAGTTAGAAACATTATTATGGGAATACCTTGGATGATGCTCATGGTATTACCCTCTAAACCCTTTTCTAGACTCAATTACTACTGGGTTAGCAGCCCCTGAGGACTAGGTTCCCTTGGTGATAACCATGGAACCACTTCCTATTAATTTATCAATAATCGATTCCTTGTTACATCTTGAAACCTTCACTGATTATACTATCATGAGGTGAAGTGAGTACTGGATATTCCCTATGTGAATTGATTGTACAAATTGGTAATCAATTAATTAATGAATTGGTTACATGTTTGGACACCAACCAAGGGATGATGAAGGTACTTGGGTATTTAGTTACACTATATTGCTTTACTTTATATATGCATGATTGAACACTGTTACGTTTCCATTACCTGGGCCAGATGTTATATACATCGTTGGTGGTGGCCTATTGAGATTTATCTCACACCTTCTTTGGGTGCTGTTTAGAACCTAGGGAAGATCATATGCATGAAAGTGTTGATAAAAAGAAGCATAATGCCTCAGGCACATGATTACTTTTTATGCTAGGATGGAACTAGTATAAAATGACCAAGTTGTAGCTTGGGATGATTGGGATAATTTATTTATTTCATTTTCTACATTTGGGTTTTCATTTATTCTTACTACTTTGTATCCATGTTTTCTAGCTTTCTAGTGACATGACATATATCAACATCGACTATTGTATGTGATTTTAGTTATTTATTTATTGTTATACTTATATATTTATATTCTGAATTATGTTTACTTATTGCTTCTATTATTTACCTCTATTTATAATTATCCATTGTGGTACACTCTCGTAATGAGGGAATAGTCTCCACATGAGCACACCCTAATCCCTCACTGCTAGTTGGCAGTATCTAGTGATCGGGGAGATGAGAATGAGTCCATGTGTCCAACCTGGCTCAGAGAACCTATTAACTAGCATCCGGGACCAGGGCGTCACATACATAGAATTTTTTTTCTGACCCCAATGCCATTAACCAATTATTTGATGTCAATCACAACACAGAAACCCCAAATTTTAAGAACATGAGCTATTTCAATGCAAAAATCATTTGATGGCCCTAAAATCAAAATTTTGAGAAATTAGTCAAAATCCACAACTCAAATAACATTTATGGTGAATCAATGTTCAATACATTAAAGAAAAAAATGAAAACCACATAATATTATATGAAATTTGAAGCTGTTAAAAAGAAAAATATATTGAACCATGAAATTTCTGATCTTACTTTCCTGTAACATGGATGAACAATATAGATTGGATGATTGACACTATTTAATACCCAAAGTTTCATCTATATACGAGAATAAAATTTTTGAGTCATAGATCCATGTGTATAAAAAATATAAATAAAAATGAAAAAATGAGTATTAAAACCAAAAATAAATAAATTTAAATATGCAAGGAAAAAAAGAACATGCATTATCTCATTAGAAAAAATACAAAATTCTCCTAAAATCACAATAGTGATAAATCAGTGAAATAACACATCGAATACAACTTTTTTTTGCGGAAATGATGTTCAACACTCTAGAGAAAAAATTTAAGAATCATATAATGACAAATCTAAAATGGTAGTATCAAATTGAAAACATTAAAAGAAACTACCATCCTAATATTCAAACAAAAAAATTATTGGTAAATAATAAGAGTAAAAAATTAATATTGGTTGAACAATGATTATCCAAAAAATCTAATATAGTAATAAGGATTGAAATTGTAGTGTTAATAAATATAAATAGTTAAAACACACCAAATAATTTCTATTAGGGGAAACCAATTGGATAATCAAACCTCAAAACCCTATTTATCTCCTCATCTGTATAATTATCAGGGAATATAGAGAATACATGATCAAGAAATTCATACAAGAAAAGAGGTATCAAGCAATACATCTAGAAAAGTTAATTTTATTAAAAATTAAAAGAAGTATATGAAACCAAATGCAACAAAAAATGAAAAAATAAAAATTTTTAATACATGGAGACACCAACATTTAATGACTCCCAGAAGTTCTAAGTGGACAAGAATATGGAAATGTAATTTGATAGGCGGATATGGGAGATGTAGATTAAATGGGAGGTGGAGTGAGAGTCATAGGTGGAGAAGGATACAACAAAGAATGATATGAACTAATGATAAGGTTTTTAGTGGTAATGGGGAGTAGGGAAGATATATTTAATATTATTACCCAAAACCAAATTCCACCGCTTAAGGGAGAACTAAACTACGATCTGTAGGAAGGACTACCTAAAATCCATGATGAAGACAAACCTGTTTTGGGGAGAAACGTTTTGAGTAGATGTCACCAGATCATCCAATGTAGAAGACCTAAGATCTCAATGTTGATTGTGTTGAATGCTAACATGGTTAATAAGAATCAAAACAAATCGCCTCACTCATGGGGAATATAAAATCCACTAAAAACCTGATTTCTCCACTGTAAAGATGCTCCAGATGAATCTTCCACTCAAACTAAGGATAAAGACTGACCATCATTGATGAAAACTGATTTTGACGAGCATGAGATGGAATTACATATAGAACAATGTTATATACCTATAACCGATTTTCATTAGAGTCTTGGCTCTTATCTGACCAGTTTGAGGAAGATGGCCAACCAAACTGATGTTTCCTCTTGCAGAAGAACCCAAGGCCATGATTTCTAGAGAATATAGTCGGGCTTATCTTGTGTATAGGTGGTTTATTGGAGATGGGGATCACATTAGGTTCTTTTTATTAATAAGAAGTTTAAATGACTAAAATAGAAGTAAGTAGAGTGATAAGTTGGGGTTTTGGCTTTGAGTGGGATGAGCGCAATTGAAGATAGAGGAATCAGTGGAGAAGAGGGGAAGTAAGGGAGAATAGAGGGTTCACACAGGGGAGAGGAAGAATGGGGAAGTGGGGAGAATAGATGGAAGAAGTCAAGGGAGATAAATCGATCAAAAGATAGTAGGGTTTGTGGGGGAATTAGATCAGTGTAGTTGAAATGGGTTTCATAGAGAAGTGGATAATTGGATTTCATGAGATTAGGAGGAGATATGGAGCTAGGTAGCATGGAGGTAGACACGTGGAAGAAGAGGAATGAGTTTTAGTAAAGATAATAGATTTTATTTCTAACCAATATATAACAAATGAAACCCCGCATTCAAAAAAGTGTTAATAAAGCAACCTCATAATAAGAGAGAATGTGATGTAATGATCACATAACTAGGATTAAAGTGTTATAGTATAAGTGGAAATTGAAAACATATAAATGGAAGAGAATGCTATTTCCCAATGATTAATAGAGGGTGACAAAGATCATTGATCATAATAAAGTGACTAATCAATGTAAAGTTAAGTAACAAAAAATCATAAATCTTCAATGATTTACAAGAGAATCTAATTTCTCATATATCAAGGTATTAAGATAAAATTTTAGTTTCAAGAAATTTTCCCTAAAGTAAGGTAACTATTTTACTATCTATGATTATAAGGAAATATTCTTACTTGATGTGTTTCTCTTTTATAAGCACAATTTCATCCTTTGGTTGTGCTTAAATCAATTTCCAATTCATCACTTACCCCAAGAAATGAATATTCAAAATTGAATTTTTTTAATTCTTGAATCACTAAGATTCACTTTTACTGGATCATAAGATCTATAATGGCATGTAAAGTCATTCCTTTGATCTATAGTTATTATTGTAAAAACATATTCAGTAAAGGTTATCTAATATGCATAAATATTTATATAGTGAAGTAATACATTAATATCTAAAACCTCCACCATCACATAAGACTCAGCCCAGTTGGTGAGGACTCTTTAAGTGCATCTAGGAAGAGGCTAATTTCTAGACTGTAGTAGTACTATAGTAGGTACTGTAGCAGGATCTATGCAATATTGTAGTAGGTATTGTAGTGAAAACTGTAGTAGGCACTGTTTGGCATTGTAGTAGCCGGGAATATTCCCATATTTGGGCCTTTGGGCCACCGATTTGGTCCCCGATTCCTTTAAGGCCTTTAGGACACTCATGAATTCAGGTCAGTAAGGACTTCGGGCCACCTCAAGGCCTTCGGGCCACCTTATGTGCAGATGAAAACCAGACAACCTACAAGGAACAAGCATCACAAGGAGGATGAACAAGGAGATTTCGCCATAGCATAAGCTAAATGGATTGCAAGAATTTGAGGGTATGGAACCTACCATCGGGACAATCCTATCCATGCAGGGGAAATCCTAGCTAAACATCCATGCGAAGGTGGAGAGATGATTTCACGATAAAGATGATGGGGTGGAGCAGTTATAAGTATTTAGTTTGGGTTTTATGTAATGTTTAAATCCTATGGGCAATAAATTCCTCTAAAGCCTATGAGAAATGTAATACTTACACCTAAATGCCTGGTAAGGGTTTCACCTCACCCCGTGAAATGTGGATTATCAAAAATCAATAAAAAAAATGAAGGCCATCAGGCCATTGGAGGAATCTCTAAAACCTCCTCCAAAGTTCAATTTAAATAATTTAATAAATAGATAACCGTATAAACCTTCCATGATATTAAGATCCAGAACATTATAATGAAGGAAACTAAATCTACAAAATGAAATTACCATTACTCCCCAAAAAAACATGAAGTATCTTTTAATCATCACATGAAAAACATGTGAATACCTTCATCATGTATTCTCTTGAACAATATAATAACCTAGATTACAATAAAATATTATTGAAAACAAGAATTATTTATTATTCCCTAAATTATATGTAGTTTTTTGGATATATTCCTTAATCCCCCAAAATTATTTTAACTCCATCAATGATACCATAAACCACATTTTCAATAAATCATTAATCTGTTACAGGGTAGTAAGATATACTTGATTTACATTATCCATAACAATCATCTCATTATCCAAACACCATTAGATCCAAATCTGGACATATTAAGGGTTATCTTACCATTAATCATGTGTTTTCAAAAAATCAACTTTCCACTGAATAATTTTTCTCATTCATCGGTACCGTTCAACATACACTTTCAAATCCTTAATAAAAATCTAATGTTTTATAGTCCTTATAAATTTCATAATACTTATAACTAGGATATCATTGATAAAATTATCATATTACATAATAATTTAATCAAAAAATGAGAACATTAATCATTCAACTTTCTATATGGTAATAGAACAATCTTTACCATGGTCCATAGCATCATTTGAGATATATTCCTTTGATGAATGAGGAATTTGTTTGCGTACAACCCCATGTCCTTATACTTGAATCATTAAACACTAGAAACCATTTTCTTACCCTTAAAATCATGATCATGGCGGCCGTTATCTCTACACTTTTAGAAATATCCAATTCTATTTTATCAAGTACCAGGGTGTTTCTTCCAATAATTATCACATGTGGATAAATCCTTATTTCCCTTATTCCCTTTATCTTTATTTTTCTCTACCATCCTTTTCTTCTCTTGATTCCCATTAAAGTAATAATAATTAGTGAATTATTTATCTATATTTTTGTCACATTATACTATATCCTCATATGATGATAATTTTTGTGAGACCAGTTCCCCAAAAAAATTGGCATAATCCCATCAAATAAATGATCATTCTTATTCTATGGATTGTGTGCATTGGTTTGGTTCCCATTACTTCTAGTAGGCCCCATTTCTAAGTGAAATACATAACATAAATTAAAAAATTTATATATAGTTAATCCCATAATCCTAAAATTGGTTTATTTGGGGATATCATTATTTTTAAATAATTCATAATGGTTTACAAGGAAAATATGAATTATATAAAGAATATCCCTGGGGGGTATCAAATTAGTTGCACGGTAAGGTGTGTTTTCATGAACCTGGGGATGATCAGATCAAGATTAATGTTTACATTTCAGAGTTATTACCCCTAGGTACCTTTGTGACCGAACCACATTAACCTGTAGTATCCAGAATGGGATGTATTGTAAAGAAAACCGACATAATCTCTTCCATAATTTTTTTTGGGAAGTTATTGTATACTTTTCCTCAATATCCATTATAGTTTTATGTTCCCAAGTTTGAGTTTTCCTTAATCCAGTTCCTAAGGTTTATACTAAACTTCCTTTGATAACAATTGTATATCCTCAACCCCAGTAGATCTGATTTGTTTTCTTAATTTGTTATAAGGATTCAAGATACAAGAAATCACATCTCAATTGACTAAATAGTTTTGTGATCTTTTTAAACAAGATACAAACTTGATTCTTTCATTAAATTTGAAAAAACAAATTATAACATAACTTTTTTTCAAGAATGTCTTCATTTATTATAGAATATCTATTATTATCAATTGTAGTATAATTAATTGATTTTTGTAAAAGGGAACAAAATTAGAGATATCTAAAATTCTCAATAAGGGTTAAGTGAAACTGAATCTATCATTAATCAATAATAATTATCAAATGGAAATGTAAATAACTGAACACACATACCATTTAAATAATTTGACTATTAGGATTAGATAATACATAATCAATATGGAATGGTAAATAACAAAAAACAAATTCCAATTAATAAACAACTTGACTATCATAACTGGATAACACAAAATCAATATCGCAAGGAAAGTACATGGAAATGCATTAACTTTAATCAATAAACTATATATAAAATACATGTAGAGATAATATAATTTTGAAAATATCATGGATAATAATAATTAATTTCTCAATGAAGGTAACGCCTAATTTTTGGACACCATGATCTCAGATATCAGGATACTTCTATTGTCAAGAACATTCATCAGGATAGTTTAAATGGGATGGGTATTTATACACCAAAGACCCATTTATCTAAGGTTATCCAAACGATTCATCTCATGATACATGTCGATGTATCGAGAGGATAACTATAACTATTCCACACCCATATCTACATATCTAAATCATTCCTTAAAAATTGAATAATCAATTAAATTCAGGAAAAATATACATTACCATCAAATATATGTATTGAAAGAACACTACAAAAAAATCACAGATTAAAGGGGGTATTATTCTTAATTAGAGAATGTTATAACCCCATATAAATAAAATAGTGGTTCTTATAAATAATTACTACTAATATGGTTGTCTCTTCTTCTTATAAGTGGTTTTAAGGAACCTCTAGTAAGGTATGTTCATTTTAGTGGTGGTTATTTTAGAGGGGATTTAAACCCCTTATATGTTTTTCATAAATGTTCTAGAATCTAGTATTTTAGAAGTGGTTTGAATCATCGTTATTTCATTTAAATATTTAAGGGTGCTTTATAACCACCCATAATCATTTTCTTAACACAAATTTACCAGAAATTATAACCGCCTCTATTTTTTTTATCATTGCCTTATTAAACGGACCCTAAAACTAATAGTCTCATTCTCCTTGGACAGACCCCCTGGATACTGTTGAAACTGAGAAAACCCTCTCCCATCCCCACCTTTGACACCCTAGATACCTCACTAACACACCTCCACCTCTGATGACACCTCCCTAGCCTAGGTAAACCCAATGATATTCTCCCACCCCTAACATGTGGACACCCACTAAAATTCCCATAACACGTACCCACACCCTGCTGACACCCCAGAGAGGATAGCCACCTCTGCTAACACTCCCCTTGACACTATAACACATGGTGAATCCACCAGACAAACCCCTTAGATATCGCAAAAACCCATGACCCACACTCTGGACACCCACTGACAACCCATGGACAACATCCACTGCATCAAAATTTATGAAGGGGTGTAGGATCAAACAATGGATCAGGGTCTTAAAAATTCAATGCACTAACAACTAATCGAATTAAAAAATCTATAAATTATATGCCAAGTTTTTCATTTATATATATTTTTGTGTTATTTTAAATAAAAACTATTTACTTATTTGTAATATATTATAACGATATATTATATTTAATAATTATAATTATATGTATACAAATATATAACCAGAAATGGAGAAACCCATAGATTAAAACTAATGTTCCCAGAAAATATATTAATAAAAATAAATGTAAAAAAACAAAGAAATATAGGGTTTAAAAATAAAAAAATGGGCCAAATAGAATCTCTAAGAACGAAAGATAATTTAACAGCCACCTTTTTTATGTTTTTCACCCCTTCCTAAAGATCCAACTCAGCCTCTTGAATGTATACATATCTTCCACTACATAGGGGTCTGATATGATTTATTCTGAAAATACATTCCCAATGAATCATCTTCCTCAACATGAGCATCTTGATTTGAGGTATTAACCTTCTGATCAAAAGTGTTATTTCCTGAGCAATATGAATGTCTGAGGATTATCCTCCAAACGGTCCATGACCATTTCTAAATTCCTCACGGTAAATTACTCCACTATTAGATTTATTAAAAATATAAATAAGAGTAAATTTGTTTATAACCAAAGTTTGGTGGGACATTACCACCCTCCTATGTTACCACCTTCCCTACTAATTGGCCAGTAGTAACTAAATCACCAACAGAATCCTTAATTCTAGCTTCCAAATCCTTATAATCTCTCTTTTACAAATATAAAACAACATCATCATCCACTCTCAGCCTGTATGGGTCTATTTGAAATGGGGTAACATCTCCAAGAATATTTATTACAACTAAATCTATCCCAACCATAACAAGTGAGGTCACTCTCATCTTGGATGGAGAAACATATTGACTATATTTCTTATATGAAACTAGTTGAAATCCTTACTAATCTACTATAATATTTATATCCCCTTACTTATAGCCTATCTTGTCAGAGTTCTTGTTAAGGGAATCTTTAAAAGTGTCTATCATCATCACCCTTAGTCCAAGACTTATTCTTCGAGCTAGAAGGATTGAATTGAAAATCAAATTCTTGATTACAGTAAATCCTTATTTGAGAATGTAATGCACCGGTTTCAGTTGATTCATCCATGTGTTCACGAATCCCAGAAGAAATTCCATAATTTAGTGCAGAGTGTGTTTCCAAACTTAGTTGTCTCTAGTAAATAGTTTCAAGGGTACCTAGAGGCCTACAGATATGATGAAATTATTTCTACACCTTCACTTGTGTGTCAATATTATTCCCTTTATATCATTATCCTTAATTATTCCCTTAGAAAAAATCACAACTAAGGTGGGACCACTTGCTACCTCTTTCCTCGTATTTGAGGTACTTGGATCTTTCTTCATTATAGGATTCATAGAGTTTTCTACTTTCTTAATTTAAATATTTCTAATACTTCTAAAATTGGATACCTCATTTCCCACAAACCTTCAGAAGTCACCTAATAATGGGATGAATTCTTATTCAAATTGAACCTCAATTTTATCACCATTTTCCACCAGTGGCATAGTCGGGAAATGGGTTAGGCATGTCAACATCCCCATGAAATCTGTAAAAATACCAAAATTTCTCTTCAATTGTGTTCTCATCCATCTTAATGGGTACACCAATGTTGGGGATAAGAACATTAAGAAACTATATATATGTGTGTGTGTGTGTCTATATATATAATTATATATTATATATTTATCAACTATACAAATATGTCATTCGCATAAATATATATAGTATATTTTTTATATTTTATATATTATATATATATATATATTATAATACAAAATTAAAAAAATATACACATTATATTATATTGATCAATACGAATATATATATATATATTTTATTTATATATATAAAATTGATATATATATATATATATATTATTTAAATATATATTATTAATTATATTTATGTGCATACAAATATATATATGTTATATTTATACACACACAACTAAAAATTTGTGTATATTTGTGTATATATATTTAAGTATAGTATAATACAATACAATAAAATATAATTTTTATATATAGAGAAATTTTAAATATGTTTATATATCAATATAATATATATATATATATATGCATATTTTATAAATACATATAGTTATATTATGTATACAAATATATATATTATTTTAATTTAAAAACTTATTTTTTATTAACGTAAATTTATATATATATATATATATAATACACCATAATATAATATTTATACACTTATTTATATACATATTTGTTTATATATATGCATCTCTGAAAATTTATATATCATTTAATACAAAAATAAAAAAACAAAATTATATTATATTATACCGATCAATACAAATATATATATATATATATATATTTACATATACGCAACTGAAAAATACAAACATATATAATGATATATTATTTATATACACATAAAAAATATTTTATGTATGTTTGTGTATATATATACGTGTAATATAATATAATATAGTATTTATATATAGATAAAATTTTAAATATGAGTATATGTAAAAATATTTTACATATATAAATATATCTATATATATTTATAAACACATATAGAAATATTATGTATACAAATATATATTTATAATATTAATTTAAATACTTATCTTAATATTAATATAAATGTATATATATATATATATATATCTATATAGCCCAACATAATATAATATTTATAAAATTATTTATATACTTATATATATATATAATTATTTATATACTTATTTGTGTATATATATATTATAAAATTTGATATTAAAAAAATAAAAAAAATAGAGGGGTGTTAACCCCCTCTAAATTTATTTATAATCTAGTGGTGGTTAAAACTGTTGCTAATTTATTATATGAAAATTTAATTTTGAGGGGGTTAAAATCCCCTATAAATTTATCAATAATTTAGTGGCAGTAAAAACCATTGAATATTGATTATATGAAAATTTAATTTAAAGGGTGTTAAAACTGTCTATAATCAATCATATTGGAGTAGGTTTTAACCCCCACAAATTTAAAAAAAAATTATGATAAATTAGCGGTTGTTAAAACCACCACTAAATTATAGATATATTTAGAAAGGAGGTTTGACCCCCTCTAATGTGATATTTCAGAGGCTGTTAAAACAACCAGTAATTTATAATAAAGAAATTTAATTTATAGGAGGTGAAAAATCCTTCTAATCTGATAGATTAGCAGGAATTTAACTACAATTAATTCATTATAAAAAAAATAAATATCGAGCAGGTTAAAACCCCCTCTTATCTGAAAGATTAGTGGCAGTTTTACCTACAACTAAATTAATTTTTCATATAATTAATTAGTGTTTCCCAATACTGCCGATAAATTATATATAAATTTAGAGTATTTTTGACCCCAACTAAATTTTTTATCTATATTTTAGAGGGGTTATGCACGAGCCCGTCTAGAAAACTACAGCTAAATACACTATTTTTTGTAGTGGAAGAATGCGGATTATCAATATTTCCCTAGTCAATCAAATAATTTTATAAGTAAAACATTATATGTATAAATGAGATACGTTTTAGTCAATAAGAATATCTATGATAAATAATATAGAAATTTAGGGAAATTTTAATATTCAATTGTTATAGGAAAGTGAGTAATTCAAGGGAAAGATAATGACTAGAAAAAATTAATCAAGGAATTTAATTTCAATACTATCCTTACTCCAAATAATAATAAACCATCTAGAGGAATAATAAATATGGTATCCATACAATATATCCCAAGTGGCTTATGTGTAAAATAAAGGGTTTTCTCACAGTATAAAAATATCATTAAAAAGTTTCTTGAGGAAAGTGTCCTTTTCATTTTGAAAATCACCTTTTAAAAAAAAAATCATAAAATTTTTAGATTAATTTCCTTTTAAAATTAACATTGAAACATATAAAATAATCCTTAAAACATTTTATTGGTCATGATGGTTGTAAATTTTATTCATTCCATACACTTCAAAACCACGACTCCTTTCACTTTTTTGATAAAATCAAAACATAAATTTTTTATAAAATGAAATGAAGATTAATTTAAACACATTTCATAAGATGTAAAAATTTGTAAAAAATTCATTAATAAATAATTTTGAAAAGGTTAAATACATTTTTTGAGTACATTTTTAGATGACGTGGGTTTTGATGAAAAAGGTTATCCAAACGAATAGAGAAATAAATTATTATCTTCTTAAAAACATTTTATCAAACATTTTAAGTACCAAATAGTGTAAAAATGGTACTATTAATTGAAAACCATCATTAATAACTATATGATAATAAAATCAAATGGTTTTATTTTACATTGATCAAATAATTTCCTTCAATATAAATTCAAGCACAAAAAATCTTAATTAAAGTGATTTTGTGAAATATACCCTTACAAAGTTCATAAAATTGAAGTGACAACTAATCAAAGAAATATATTATTTGTATCAAATGTAGATCCAAATTTAATAAGTGGAAATATAATATCATATAATAAAAATTCATCATATGCATAATCTTAGAATATCAAAGGCAAACATAGATGTAATATAACCCAATAAGAGAAATATTGAGTTATAAAGTTATTTTATAGTTGGTAACATTCAAGTCAAATTAACATGTATGAAATTATTCAAATTAAAACTTAAAAATACCATAAATTATGAAGGATTCACACTATTACATTAAAACATGCCTCAATGAAGGGAAATTAAGACAAATTCTTTTACCACTTGGTAAAGTTCAAATAAATTTCACATGGATAAAATAATTCAAATTGTAAATTTAAAAATCCTGAAATATGAATTTATAATGATATTACATGTCATAATGTAAGAATATAGACCATATAAAAGAATTTAAGTGCAAAACAATGAAATATTCCATATTTAAGGGAAAATGAAATGAAATCTATTACCTAACGGTTTCTTTTGGTTGATCATGATTTAACCTCATGTATTTTGGTTTAAAATATGATATTAACATATACAGTAACCACATTAATATTTATAATATCATATATTATTCTTTAATAACATATTATCACCCATTCAATAGTAAGCTTTCATTATGTTCATTCTTTCTGGAGTTAATTTCATAGTTTTATCATTTATTCTTTTTCATGATAGTTTTTGTTCTTATTGATAATATATAATTACATAATATCTTCAATAATAATCATAAAATATTTATCATATTTATACAAAAATTAATTTTTTTTACCAATCATGAAATATGGTTTTATGAAATGAAGTTCCTTATAATCAGGGACACGGTAGGTCATATATACACATGAGTAATGTTTCAATTTTTGAATGATCATTGTAGAAAGGAGTTAAGTAATATGTTATCTTTACATAATGATAATAATATCATAAATACCATATTATTACTTCAAATATATTTATATATATCATTTATGAGGTTTTTTTATGAATTTGGAGTCACATCACTTCATGAAGGCAGTATTCCAAACACACACAAACTACCTTATCTTTACATAATGATCTCAATATTTTTGGAATAGTCATGTATATTGTGATATTACACCAATATATCGTCCATAAAAAACCTCAATAAATGATTCAAGATATGGATGGAACACTTGGTTCATCAATTCCATGAAGACTATTGGACCTTTTGTAAGACCGAATGATATGAACATATACTCATATAGACCATACCAACTCTAAAAGGCGATGTGAGGTATATTTGATGGTCTAACATGTACCCAATGATAACCAACTCTCATATAAATCTTTGCAAAAACCCTAAATCCTTGGAGCTGGTCAAAGAGATCATCTATCCTTGGTAGAGAATACCAGTTCTTAAGTGTCAGTCAGTTAAATTTCTAGTAATACACACATAGCTTGAGGGTACCATCTTACTTTTTCATAAAAGTACCGGTGAACCCCACTAAGAATTATTGGGTTAGATAAAACCATTTTTCTCTAAATCCTCTAGCCACCTCTTGATCTCTTTCAACTCCAACGTATCAATCCAATAAGGAGGAATGGATACTAGTGCAGCTCCTAGAACTAGCTCTATAGTGAACTCAACCTCTCCCATTAAAGTTAATCTTGGGAAATAATTTGGGAATACATCGTTGAAATGATAAGCCACTAGAGGAAAATTAGTTTAACATGGCCCCTAGTCATCTAAATGTAAACTCACAATCTGTTTTGTTATTCTATCGAGGCAATTATACTCAGGTCTAACTTAGATTAATTGGATATCCCATTCACCCTTGTGAATGAACTCTCTTCCCTCTGGTGATGTAAATCTTACCCATCTGTGATATAAATCAATGAAATCATGAAAGAGAACCAACCATTCCATCAGAAGAATAACATCAAAACCTTTCATCTCAATGACATAGAGGTTCCATACGACGTGACACCCACCAATGTTAAGGGGGCACTACCTTCATTTACACGCACCTTCCTTCCTAATCCTCGATGGTGTGTTTGGAATCATAACTCCATTAGAAGACTTTATAACAAGACCATGTCTTTCTACCATAGATATAGATATGAAACTATGTGAAGCCCCTCTATCAAAAAGATAGAAAGCTAAAACGGAGGCTACTAGAATAGTACCTTTTTAGTATAAGGTATGAGATCCTTCTTATGATGGGTCGGTTTCACTACATAGCATGGCCCATACCATAGCCATGTGACACTACAAGGCTACCCTGAGCTGATCCGCCCTACTTTCTCTGTGAACTTGGGGTCTGTTTACCACATCCATGACCATCACCACAACATTATCGTCCAGTTGTACCCCATCTCCCTAACTTTTGTTAAGATAATGACCCTTCTCCTAAATATGGAGTCAATGTAGACCCTCTCTACCTAGATATTGCTGGAAATTTTCTACAGAAGCAATATAGATAGCTCATATTGCTACAATATCAACACTTGACTAGAACCTTCGTACACAGTTTCCTTATTTCTCCCAACCTACCACGCTGGTATCACGTCGCCTGGCTATCTGAAGAGATGTTTTGGCTGCTAGTATCACTGCATGGAAGCTTTATATGTCTTTTCCTACTACCGGATGATGCCGAACTCGAACAAGGCATCGAACCATCCTAGCTCACACCTCCAAATTCCCTCAGGTTACGCTTTTTCATCATTTCTTGATTCAATATCCATGAAACAATATCCAGTTTGAAGACATTTACCTCTCATCAGATGTCATAACTAAGCCTATCCTCAGATCACCTATCCTTTTATAACTCATCACCTATCATAATAGGAGTGAAACACTGGAGCTTAGTAAAATGGGTCAAATATTCCATGACTGATAGTACACATTACTCCATATGCAACAACTCGAGGACAATATTTTCCCTTAGCATCTTGAGATAGAAGTAGACATATAAGGGAATATAAATTCCCTCCAAGACATATCCCAATGAACGTCAGATTTAGTGATAACATCCCACCATATCTTGGAGACATCACACAGTATTTACATAGAAATATTTACCCTCCTCTCAGGATGCATCACTATGTGCTCAATGATAGACAACATGGCCTCTTTCCATGACTCTATAGCCTTTAGTCTTCCATCCCTCAAAAACATGGCTAGATTCTGTGGTTGAAACTCACACATTAACTCTTCCATGGTTGGGTAAGGTCACAATTCTCCCTTAATAGTCGGTATAAAACATATAAATCCTTTATGAAACTGTACCTCATCACCTATATTTAGTATAATAGCTTGTTTCACAACTGAAGTGATTTGAGGATCCAGTAGTAACCCACAACATACCACCTCCATAGTATGATCATCACCACCCCTCTAATGTATATCTTGAGGTATTTGTGGTGGCATGACTCTATAATTCCAAACACATGCATCATATAAGAATCATTATCAAATTTTGCAGCTCAAAAGAGTAGATATCAAATTATGAAGGGTAAGAACCTTCCTCTTTAATAACTCACTCGTTTTCCTACCCCGTGGGTCAGTTCATTGTGTCAAAATAGCAAGAGATGCTACCAAAATCACACTACTAAGATCAGGTATGGTCTAGATATCTATCATAATCCATTCCAATTTCACTTGTTTTTACATTTATTTCATTTCAAACAGAGTTCATATTCACATTCATTGAATTGGAAGTCATTTCATGTTTATCACTTTTAAATAGAAAGGTAAATCAATGGTCCACTAAATTTTGTTCCATGGGGGGCATACTCTCTAAGAATCAAGGTTTTGTATCCACTTATAGCACATTACAGCCCACTTTACTTTATGTTTGAACCCTGATCCACCAAATTCTGATCCAAGAGGGCCCATACACCTTTGGGACCAATGTTTGGAATCCATCCAATCCAATCCATAACATATCCTAATATACCTATCACAATAGAAGGAATATCTATCATGACATCTATCACAATAGCAAGCAATAAGAAATGATCTCTAAAGGTAATGGATGAAATGCATGGCATGTGATTTCTAATAAGTAACTTTATGATTCATGAGATAGAATACCCTCTTATAATTTGGCTTCAACATAATAGAACCCTTATCATATCAATAATAATAGTAAAGGTCAAATTCATCACCCAATTATGGAATCAAATCAACTAAAATTGTTCAAAATGAAAAAAACTACAATTCAATTCAAGGTAATTTGGATTTTTTGTGTACATGAGTTAGCTATGCTTGGTCAAAGCTCATTACCAAATCCAATTTCTTTTCCTATATTTTTATATTTTTTCCAAATACTAAGTTTACCAGAAAATAATCACCTCTAATACCAATTTTTACCATCCTAATTCTGGATACCACTCAAAGGTGCCCCATACCTGGTTGGCCACATGGCCTCCGTCTCATCTCCCTAAACGCTAGATGCAACTAACTAGAATTGAGGGAATGGGTTTTTTAGTGGGGATACTATACCATCATTAGTAGATTTTAACACAGTGTAAATAAAATTATAGTTCAATAATAGAATCAGTAAACCATACAACAGAAATAAATAGCATAAGACTGATAGTATAAATAAATACATAAGTCACATCATATACAAGATGATGATACATATCACATAGTTATAATAAAACATCCAAAATAGAAATATAAGGAAGATGTGAAATCCATATAAAAAAATAAAAAATAAAAAAAGGTATCCCAATAACGTCACAATCCTCATATTGGTCTCATGCTCTCCATTCCCCAAGTATCACAATCAAGTACTTATATTAGGGTGTTTTCCCCTATCGATACCTTCAATCATGAAATCTATTTGGGTCCCAAAAAGTTTCCCAAATGGGGTCTGAGACTAAATCCCAATATTCAACCACCAACACTCTGTGTCAATTATTTAGTGAATATATATGGTAGGAATTGTGAAACAAGAAAAGAATTAATCAAGGATGTATTGAAAAGTAACCTTCCCACGTGAACTAATTTTCATTTACATTTATTGAATTCAAATAATTTAACAATTCAATTACATTTAATTTTATATGTCTTGAGATCTGGTTCAATGCCAATATCCCCATGTAACTAGAAGCACAACAGATGCCTCAGAAATCCATCTAAACAATAAAGGCCAGGACCAAATCCTATATTGTGCTTTGGCTTAGCAAATACATCATAATAGTTATTTTATTTATAATTCAATTCAGAACCTGAGACCATCCTTAACATTCATAATATGGAATTTAAGTATCACTCTATGTATAATATCAACCAAATCCCTAAAAACTTGTCTCGATAAAACCTCTTAGGAACCCAGTATCGCTCTAACTGAGGTATAAATTCCTAGCCAATCAAGTCTGACCCCAAACATTCTCAATGAAAGCCCGACTATCACCCTTGTCATAATAGTAAAGTTACCTTTGAGTATGTCCATGGAATTATCATAATAATCCATGTATCACTTGACATATAATTCTAGCCTCAATGATTCCATCCATGGAATACCTCACTAGGATCCATGTATCACCCATGGCTTAATCAAGGTTCAAGGTAATCAATATATTGATAGAATTCTAATCTGAATCCACATATCACCAAAGGTGTATGTGTCAATAGTCATAAGATCCCTTACATGGAATTATAATCCTGGATCCATGTATCACCCATTCCTATTAATAATTTAATAAATTAAATTCCATTAACATTACTAGGTTAAAACCCAAGGCATTCAATATAACTCCCCTCAAAAGGGCGAGTCAAGAAAGGACCAATCTTGAAGGCTTCGACATTCATTTACTCACGTGGGAATAACTTTATAATGGGATTCATATTCTTAATCAATCCATTTCATATCATGGTATCAATAAAACTCACTTGTGAATTTTTATACACAAGGCATCACATGCATAAGGAAGACATCACGTGTCATAAACACCCTTTAACTCACATGGGCTAGCAATTCAAAGTCCATTAAAATAATCACATGATCATTTTTAATATAACATTACTAACAAGTCTCTCATTATATCACATGGTTTATTTATCATATAACTCACATGGAAAAATCAATGATTAGATAAATTCAATACAATTACATAATTTCATGGAATATCCTCTACTTTACTCACATGGGAAAGGAAAACATGCATTAAACAATAAAGGCATACATGGGTCATGTGGAAAGTCATCCATCCCATACCCTTAATTAATTTCATTTACAATTAAAATCATAAATTTGTTAATTAATTTGATTTATATGAAAATTCACAAATAACATCCCATGATCAAGGGGTAAAAGGAATGCCTCATATGCATCCAAGGCCAAAGTCCATAAAGGGCCACTTCAAGAAAACTCACCCATGGGGTGGTTATTATTCAAGGTATAAAACCTATGACATGAATTACAAATCCTATTTAACTTCCCAAAACATGATGAGAAATAATAAGGTTCAATTTCATTTTAGGCGGAACTCGGATATTGGGCATGCGACAAGATGACATATATAAACTATTCAACTTTAAGCGAAAGGCATGATACTTCCTACCATAGGTATCTTCTAGATAGATCATCCAGTATATACTCCATATTTGACATGTATTAAAAGAAATATGAAGAACATGTGATGAATGAGAAATCAGGGCATATGAGCCAAAATCAAAAAAAGTGCATCCAATTCCCAAAAGAATCGAGAATGACTAAATAGAAATAAAGGTCTTACTGTTATGAGTCCATGTATATGAACCATTTTCAAATCTAAGGGCAGAAGGATGACGTAGCTCAATTTTTAGAATAGGCTCAAAATATATTCCTACTATGTAATAGATAAAGAATTATACTAAGGGTTGATTTAATTGAATATTAGGGTCAAAATGGTCATTTTACCCAAAATATCTGGGTCACATGGTTTGTCAAACTGTGCACCAAATAACATTGTTTCCTAAAGGAGAATGGTTTTCCCACATTGTTTACCCACATAGTTTACAAACCATATGCAAACTATGCGAAAAGCTAATGTCCAAATCTACTGAAATTTTAGAGGTAGTTGCACGACTGTGTAGTCCAACTCGCATGGTTTTCAATAACCGTGCAACCTCGTCCTTCACCCAAAACATGGGTTTCGAACCCCGTACGATCCTTAGACATCCCAAATACCACCATGACCACAAAGAGCATTCGCATTAGGCCATAATTAAGAAATAAACTGATAATTGATGGAAAATAGAGATCTCTGCCTCAAAGAAGAACCGGGTTCTTACAAGATTCAACAAAAAACATTAAATTATCACAATAATAAAGTGAAAAATTATTTTATTTTAAAAAATCAATGATATATTACTTTGGAAAAGTTATCACTTCATTTAATATAAGATAAAACTTTGAGAAATATTTCATGAAAAGTGACTTCTTCATTAATAACACCATAATTTGGTATGTTTTCATGACCATACCCCACATAAAACCCCTCCAGTTCCTATAGTCAAGATGATAGTGGCCCTTCAAGAGTGACTGGAATTGCACATGGGTTAGAGAGGAGAATCAATGGTTTAATAACACATAAATGGGAGGTGTTAACCTCATAATCCCTAAAACATAAGACAAATCAATGTTAAACATCATATAATGTAAAATAAATCTTTCTATAATTCATGTACATATTTTATATAAATAGGGTATCTAATATAAAATTCCAAAACATTACTCCAAGGTATTCAAACCATCACCAAACACAATTCCATGGAAAATTATGGTCTATATAAATCACTAAATCCCTATTTGAAATAGGAAAATACATTATATATAGGGGTGACCAAACTGGTATACTTTGTAGTATCCTCCCCAAAACCTATTCTAAAAATGAGGAAGAACCACATTATTGCCTCAATGAAAAAATATTAAAATGATTTTACACCAAAGCATGGTCAACTATCACCGAACCTCATCAAGGATCCTATAATCCGTTTTTGGTATTTTCTAAAAGCCACTTTGAGGTGTAGTGGGATACTCACATTTTAAATATCAAATAAATCAAAACCACATGTTCCAAAATTTGAAAAAATCTATGGAGCATCATAATTAATAATTTAAAAAATAAATCACCCAAATATATGAACACAAAATTTGAAATTTACCTCAATCCCATTACCACCAGCTACCTCAAGTTGTGCGAATCTAAGTCGTGATCCACCTCCTTCATCGAGGCAAGACACTTCGAGTCCGCATCATTCTCCCAATATTAAATATAAGGCTTGTAATATAGTATCAAAAGAATATATGTTATGAAAGTACCCCATAACCACATGACAACTAAAATAGATGGTCTCATACCCAATGAAATATGAATTTTTCTTGAACATATTCTATATAACTGAATAACCACAAATCATGAGAACATACTACATACAAAAACAATATCACAACCACAAATTACATCATTATCATAATAGGGTATCTTAAACAAGAAAACCATCAACCTTGTGCCCTCCTACTAACATTTACAACCCCTAATATACATCCACAACACAACCAAATAATAGGGTCAGCCAGTATATATATAAAATGAAACAAAAATACATTACCAATTATATATACATTTATATATATATATATTGTGGTCCATCACAACTCATACTAAATCTAAATGGAGAGTGGGGAAGAGGGAGCAGTCATCCATATCATGCCTTTCTAAGCTAAATTTTTGGAAAATCACTTGAAACCCATGACCTTATATAGAAATTGTTAAGGTTATTTGAATCATGTGGTGGTGTATAAGAAATAATCATAAAATAAAAAATCACACACAAGACCAACCTGAGGGTCAACTCACAAAACATCATCTATATGAAACTATATTGTAAACCCATCCACCTCATAACAACAATCACTTCCACAATCACTATACCACAATACCTAGCCGAACCAAATTACCACGAAATATGAAAAAGATTATCAGTCTATCAAAACAACTATTGATTCTACATTTACCATTTCTATTCATATTATAAATAATTAACCATTTCTAATTTTAACCCATTCATTAAACATTATCCACATTTAACATGGATTTTATCTTCCCATCCCACTATATTATTTCATTAAACAATCCACCATTAATTGATTCTATACCATTTCAATTAAAATAGCTTACTACTAGTTTTAATTTCCCATTTTCAGGTATTATTAAATTTATAACATTTTATTAATCCCTCAACACGTCCCATGTTCTTTTATTTATTCATTTTTCAATTTAATTTCAATAGAGAACCATATTTATGAGAAAATATCACAAAAAGAACTAAAACCTCTCCCATAACCATATTAACTAACATAAAACTTATCTCGACAGCCACCACAATAATCCAAACTGAAAAACACAATATAAATCCATCCACTTCCCAATATCACCCACTTTTCCTCTCACTAACCATTCCATCTATTAAAAATAGCACACAACATCACCCCAACCTTCACTAAAATATCCACATAACACTGTTACCCAAAATCAACAACCATGAATCACTATAAAAACCATAAAAATAATAAACCGATAAAAATAGTGAAAATAAAAATAATTTCATTATATAATGATACCAAACAATCTTACATTTATCAGTATTCTATTTTAACAGGAAAATTTAGGAATAAAAACTTAAATTAAATTTAAATAATCTCACTCTATAATTTTTTTTACCATCTTTACATGATTATACAATTATGAACGGTAGAAGGTATCACAATAATATCATATAACATGATTTACAAAACTAATCAATATGAAATTCCTTAATTAATTATACTTATTTACTCATTGAACATACCATGGACCCACATGATAAATAATAATTCCAAAATTTCACATGACCCTTTTTATTATAATATTTTAGTGTTTACCCATTTATGGAAGGTGATTTAATAATTACAATAACAAGCCAAAATTCTTATAACATGATGAATATATAAACATAACGAATAAAACCCAAGCCAGATCCCCAGTCGTCTATACTGTATCTTGCTCTATAAAAAACGTGAATAAATACTAATAAACTAAAATACAAGCTGTTGTCATGGATTCTCCTAAGAATAAGGAAAGGGATGAGAAGGAATAAAAAAAGAGGAATCAAATCAGATGACAAATAGGTTGAACTCTTGAATTCATAGGACAAAACTGATCAATAGATGGTTAAGGATACCCAAAGACACACCTTTGGTTTCCTAGGGTTTGAAGGAAGTATGAGTAATATGGATAAATTTGATAGAACACTCGAATTTAGAATTTCACTTGGAAAATAAATAATCACATTATTATTGGATAAATAATGTAGTCATTCACTTTTGATTCACAATTCATGGCATTATATCTTACTAAATCTTAAGACTAACCAAGTTCAGAATAGATACATTTAATGGAAATTAATGAATGGAAATTTTTTAAAAACTTCCAACTAAAACCCTATAGGATCATGGAATAACCCTAAACTTCTATTCCTCAACCTGATGTATCTCATAAAGAATCGTAGTGTGATGGTAACCTCTATGATTATGAAAAAATGAAAAACTAAGAAAATAAATCACTCAAATCTCTGTAATATAGAATAAAGGGTCTCTCCAAAATAACCCCTCACTTTAGATTATCTCAAGTGTATCATGTATGATTAATTCAGTGTAAATGCCTATGTACAATAATATATATAAATTCACACCACAACTGGAATCAATAAAGACACATCCTATATCATGTAATCCAAACTCAAGAGACACAAAGACAAAATGAAACTCATATAAGATTAACAAATAATTATTCAAGAATCCTCAGACAACACCCCCATATATAATGTCATAATAGGGATCTCAATCAAATAAAATTCAAAATTAAAACCTCATGGATCTCACCCTCTTCCACAGCATGAATCATTTCTTCATAGTTAATCCATCATAGAGTATTAAACTAGACTACAGAAAAATGCATTTCCTCCTACCAACATTCTATAGTGAAACATATAAAACCATACTACATTGAAAGCCTATATTTTAAAAAAATAATCAACTAAGAAATTCTAGAATATTACATTTTATTTATCAAAAATTATTGTTTTCAACAATAATCAAAACCATAACATAAAAGAGTAAAATTTCCATAAATGAAAATATCACTAGGGGATAATTCTCAAACATGAATCTTATCACTATCAAATATTGATTATATCACATGTGGAATTAAACTCAATCAAAATAGTATCCACTAAGAGAAATACCACTCAAACAAAATTGACACCAACCAAAGGAACTCCTATATATACATTATGAAGGGATAAACTACACAAAATAACCTTATACAATAACATTATCCTTTATCCAATAAGATATTCCTTAAAACCTAATAAGAAAAATATATACCTCTAATTTTTAAAATTACATTATGAAAATGGGTATAACATTATTGTGAATAGAATAAGAAAAAATAAATCACTTTAGCCCAAAATTTCACTAACCTAATAATAATTTATCATTTAATAATGAAAAAACAAGGTCGGGAAGTTTTGATTCCAAAAAATTAATTCTAATAAACTTAGATTTGGATGGTTAAAACCTATATTACATACATAGTACTATTTAAAATTTTAGTAAACCTGAAATTTTCTTTTTATTTTTTTTTCATATCTTGTAAATAATTATTATAAAAGTAATAATCCAATTAAAAAAAATAAAAAATCAATTTTCATTACAACTTTAATAGGATTAAAGTGAGAATGTGTCAAAAAAATACATTAAACTAAATTTCTATGGAATATTTAAAATATCAATTTATAAAAGTAAAAATGTCACCAACTTAGAACATACCCAATCATAAATTCTCAAACAAAACTCACAGTATCCCTATTTACGGCCCACAAAAATCACACCACCCTACTAGACAAAAAACACCTCACTTAATCAAAGGAATTACATGAATGATAGGGAACTCGTACTATCGATGGCTTCCTATATCACAAAAACACATATCATCTTACCTAATGAATGATATATCAAGCTAGTTAAACCATATGAAAGAAGATATAATTAGTCTCTAAAGGACCATTTCACTACTCACCTTCTCCTATAAAAATATTTATAACTCAAAAAAGCAAATTAACCTTTATAAATGGACCAAAAAACCCTCTATCAACCACCTCTTCAATATGAATCACTTCTAGATAAGATTTAAACCATAAAATCACCGACCTCCTTTGAATATATGGCTTCGAAGTAAACTCAAGCACTATTCTTGAACATATTTATCTTCTAAAATGTCCTTAAATTTGACAATTAATTCCCACAAATAAACTACAAGTCCACACACACTTGATCCCCTTTACTGCAAATATAATATTATCTAAATGCATTACTACTTCAATATATTGGAAACAAACTCCTTAACCATGGATGAAAATTATTCTTAAGAATCCTCTTCCATGTTACCATGATTTATCTTCTATCAAATTTAGGGTGCTTCTCCATACAAAAAAAACTAATGAGAAAAGTAAAAATTGATTTATAACCCTAATAAATTTGAAATAAAACTAAAATTTTTCAGACCACACCATAACCTCAAGGACCAGAACCACAATAAATAACATTATCACCCCCTACTACTAGAAAATCAATAGATACTCATCCATAGACTCCCCATTACACTTTAGGAGATTAAAATATAAATATGATCTAATGAAATGTCTTTAACAAAAATTGCAATTAATAAGGTTAAATCAAGAAATTAAATCACAAACAAAACAAAAAATAAATAATCAATTGAAAAATATCATACTCATTCATATTATAAGGCCCCAGCCTTAAACCTTACTTAATCTTGAGTTATTACAAGATTACACATTGAGGATCTTTTCAGGTTTAGAGTTTTAGAGAATTAGATCATGAAACTTGAATTACATTCCACATTTAAACAAAGTGGTTACATAAAAGACAGTATTCATTCTTCCCATCAAAGAAAACATATTTAAAATATAACACGTATTCTTTCTTGACACATCCTTGACACTATCATCACATCATGTACCTTTCCCTTGACCTGTGAAAAACATTTCAAAAACTTGGGATGAGTATAAAAAGCTCAGTAAGAGTTATAAAAATATGGAAAGGAAACATGAGTTCATATATACATTAGAATGAAATCACACTTTACCCATAAAACATAGGCATATCAAATCATGAATAAATCATAGTAAACATAAGACATAAAGGTAACTTGAGGCATTCATAACATTCTTACACAGGGAGTAACCCTCTTGGTTACGTTTGGAATACCCATCACAGTTTATTCCCTAAATATCTTCGGAGAAACCTTAACGTTTCACTCCTTTGCGTTACCCAATGCATTGGAGAGCTATATCGGGCTCACCCGCCCTTAGTTTATCACAGAACCACCCGTTTTCATAACAATGCCCAAGAACCATAACATAAATGTATCACACAAAACATGCATAAAGGAAACATAACATTTCCACATTTCAATCACAATATAACATTTTAGTATATTGAAATAATGAATCCATTCAAAAAGAAACCATTTCCAAAACCATTTAAAACATTTAATAAAGAGATTTTTGAATAAAAGTGTCCCATACCACCTTGAAGCTTAAAATTTTAAACCATTAATATCCATATAAATAAATCCTTAAAACCATTTTGAAAACATGGATATTAATAATAACAAATAATTAGAACATTTAAAACGATATTTTGGTTAAAGGGGTTTTACCAAAATTAGAGACACTTGAATACAATAATTGAGGAATAACATTTACTCAGAACATTATAATATCATGAGCATAAATGGATTCATGATATAATACTCCAAATGACAGTATATACACCATATAGGAGTGAATTGGTGCATAACAACAATGAACCCTCAATAGAAATGTCAAATGTGATGAAATCCCTTATAGAGAAGGTATCCTTAAATTAAGGACAAATCAATCTCAAAAATATGTGTGAAAAATATAAGTACACCCAATATAAGGGGATATTGAGTTTAAAACAATAAAAGGTCATTCACACATATTCAATGGATGACATATTCAATGACTACATGTTGAACCCAAAGAAATCGAAATTGGGTTAAAAAGTTCCCTTGACAGCCTAACGACATCACATCAAAATGAGTTGATGAGAGATAAAAAGTGTATATCATCACTTAAACATAAAATTTACATCAATAAGGATATACTAGAACATATCCCAACATAACAATATTTAAATTAAAGGACCCAAAAAAGAAGTCTTTTAAAAAAGAGGAGGGTGAAAGGTTCCCTTACCGACTTGGGTATCTTTCAAAACCAACACCCTATGAAAGAAAGACAATAGGTCATTGATGTAAATACTCATAAACGAAATTATATTACACAAAGAGTAGAATAATGGGTAGTAAATACACCACTCAATGGAATTTGTGGCAAATGTAGCATAAATCTCACGGGAATAAAAGTGAGATGAAAAATCCCTTACGAAAACTCGGCAGCCTAACGGCGCCACATAAAACTTCCGAATATGGATTGATGAGATCAAATAGAGTATCCCATCATATTAAAATAGAATTTAAATCAAGTGTAATATAAAAGAAAATCCCCCAACATTGAAAGGATGAGTTTAAAAGAAGTTACATAAAGGAGAGTACATAAAAAGAAAGCGAGAGGTTAGATCTCTTACGAAAGTTCAGCAGCCTAACGGCGCCACTCAAAACTTCCAAAATGGATTGATGAGAGAGAATAGGGTCTCTCATCACATGAACATAAAAATTACAGTAAATGTAATATAAATGAACATCCCAATCATAAGAAAGATGAGCTTAAAATAAATGACATAAAAGAGTGTACTTAAAAAGAAAGAGAGTTGTAGGATCCCTTACCTCGGGTCCGACTTGACTCGATCGTTCTTTAATCTCCTGAATAATAAACTTGAGTTAATTTATAATTCCTTATGAACCTTTTTCATGTTCTTTATTACTTTTATACCACTTATTACCATGTCATAAACATTATTTAATCATTTAAGTTAATGATATTTGTTTTGCCGATATTTGGTTCTTAAGTCGAAAGTGGACTTCTTACAATTACATGTTGTTCGTGTGGCCAAATGTTTATTATATCCAGAATTGTATTCATTATGTAGATATCATATATTTCATATATATCCAGTACATGCATTCATTTATAACATTACATAATCATTTAGAGGTAAGAAATGAAATGCACCGTTCATGGAGACGGTAAGCCGTACGTACGCATGAACGCTACTTTCATTTCTATGTCGTATTTTATAGAATGGAATAATAATGATATAAAGGTATATTATAATTCCAGTATAATATCATATATAATATCATATTTCCATATTTTATACATCCCACATATGGTTTTTAACGAATCAAATCACTTTGGGGGGGCGGTAGTCCGCACTTCCTTAAATGAAGATATCGCGTATACCCATAATGGAAGCCATAAAGGTAAGACAAAAATGAAAAATACAGAAGCATAAATAAAACATAAACATATTTTATATCATATATAAAAATAGTGACATCATAATGGCCACCTTTGAAGGTGTTAAATGAGTATTGAACAATCATCGTTTCGGGAGGCAGAATTTCACCATCCACGGAAACCGTATGTTCATTAACCATTTGATGTAGTTGTGTGAGAGTGTAGCTCGAATAAATATTATAACAACATCCTAGTATATTTAAGATACTTGTGTTGTTACAAAAGAAGAAAATAAAAAGAGTTTAGGGGGTTGGAGAAGCAAAATAAAACAAATGAACATGAGAGAGAGATTTACCTTTAAAAGTGTAACTCCTTTTGATTTTAGCCTAAAGGCTTCCTTTGAAAGGATTATTCCCAAAGGGAATCCTCTAGGATGATGAGAGGGATGTGGAGAGAGTAAATGGGCAGGGTTTGGCCGAGCCAAAGGCTTGAGGAGTGTGTTAAATGAGGTGGGGGTGGGGGTCTTTTATAAGAGGAGAGGAGGGGCACTTTTGGAAAGTAAGAAATATTACTTTATTTGAAAATGTGTTTCGGTTTTAAAAAGTCCAAAATT
This sequence comes from Viscum album, assembly GCA_963277665.1. Lineage (NCBI taxonomy): Eukaryota > Viridiplantae > Streptophyta > Magnoliopsida > Santalales > Viscaceae > Viscum > Viscum album. The sequence continues at coordinate 1,625,365,513 of OY728161.1, read as the reverse complement.
GATATAATTCGTGTATAAGGTGATAAGGCTTCGAAATCCACCCATCCAATAAGTTTTGGACATGTGTAGTTCATAGATTTTACATTATCCTTCCATTTTATTTAAATCGTCAAATAATGATGTCATCGCTGCATCATTATTATGTCATAAATAATTTATTTTATTTAATGTCTAAAAATTATAAAAAAAATAACTATGATGTAGTAAATCTTTTTAGCTTTCCAATTACTATTTATAATCAAAATTTGTACTTGTGTAACCCCACTTAAAAACGGTTTTAGTAAAACAACTCATGTTTGTGTCAATTTAATTTTAACATTAAATAAAAATATATTATTGTCATTTTCCAACTAAAGTGGATCCATGGGGTCCCCAAGTTGGCCCATGGCTTGCCTTGGTCTTCCATGACTCACCCAATAGGAGTAGGACATGTGTCATGGTGTTTTCACATTCTTATAATATCATTTTTACCTCAAATTACACTAATTACCTCTAATCGCGATTAAGAACTTAATAAGTTACAATTCACCAAAAAAAATTTATAATCTCATTGAACCACATTTTACTTCTTAATGACAACCATGTATGTAGGATTTTTGAAAATCAAAACCCAATGACGGAAAAATTTCATTTAAACGGAAAATCAGTTTTTATAAGTACCACTTAGTGGTTTCACTATTCATCAAAAATTGATGTTTTTCAGAAAATTACCAAAAATTCACCCTAAGCTATATTTGATATTCTGAATTCAAAATTGAAGTATATTTTAAAAAATTAAAAACATATAAGTCACATTAATTAATTTAATAACTAATTCCCGTTGTCAGTGAAAATAGCGTGTTTTTATGAAACAATAAGTATCAAAAGATTGACACTAGATTAAGTCTGATTTCAAAGTGAAATTAATTCCAATGAACACTATTGGATTTAATGGTAAAAATATTTTCTAATTTCACTTTAAAACCAATTCAAAATATAATCTAATCATATAAATAAATTAGATTAAAAAGAGGTTTTGAATTAAAATACAACATTTCACACTATTCATTAAAAAATTGAACTTTATCGGAAAAATACCAAAAAATTACACAAAGTAAAATTTGATGTCCCGATTCTTAATAAGAGTTTTATTTGGTCTAAAAGAATGTTTAAGAGTGAACAAAACTATATTTAATGACGGTTCGCCATCAAAAGGCGATAAGTGAACCTTTAGTGAAAACTAGGGCATATATGCCTAAAATTGAATTCTTTCCGTATTTTAAGCCTCTATCATTTATTGGATAAATGTAAAAACATTTAAAAACATATATAATACTATTTTAGTTATTTCTATCCATTCCCGCCATTACAATGGCTACATGTTAACTACCATTTAAAATAATATTATTTTATTATTAGAGTGAAACGAAAGATTCCCAAGAAACTCGTTGTTGCGTGTTGGGTACGCCATCGAGCATAGCATCCCCTTTAAAGTCATTTAAATATTTTATTCACAAAAATGGATAAATATGAAATGTCATATTCTTTATTTACCTAGGGTGTTACATACTTCCCCCCTTTTGGGAATTGCGTCCTCGCAATTTTAAAATTGCGCTTGGAAACATCCTTGAAAGTCCCACATCGGAACAAAAGTCGGTAAAACAAACACTTTAAAATAAAGAAAGATAAGTACAAAGGTCACCGAGTTTACCCATACTAGGATTCCAAGTATGAAAATATGGACATGGAGGAAAAAACAAAGGGTCATGTTCTGATGGAGAGTGATAGAAAACATGTTTAGGAGAAAGTTAACCACGAGAAAATCACAAACTTGTGATGGGTTAAACGGTATTCGATTCCCCAGTAGGAAAAGTTAATAGACAACATTTTTGTTTTAAGTTACTTTTTATTGAGGAATTTATTCATAAGGAAACATAATCACTTATCATATTGACTTCCAACTTTTATTAGATTCCGTACACAAACTCATATTTTTTTTCCAAAAGTCAAGTATTTAGGGAGACCTGTTCGCATTAAGAGTACTATATTCAACTTCTAGAGAATCACCTAATCCACAAAAGAGAACTATACAATTCCCATGTCTTCAAACCTTAACCAAAACTAAAACCAAAAAGGTTAGTACAAGATCAGATAATCCATAAAAGGATAACCCCTTATAAAAATAAAATCTATGCTTAATCTCCAAAATTTGTCCCACAAAACACAAAGTTCAACGAAGACCATTAGATAAACAATTTGTCCATAAAATTCTTCAAAGTAAACCAATATAATATTGAAACCCAAATATTTGAAGGATTTAGTCGCATAGTCTTCCAAGATAAATCATAACATTTATCTCCAAACAATATCAGTTGCTCCAAAAGTCTCACATTGAAAAGTAATTATCCTAATCACATATCCTCCAAAGTCAACTTACTCTTAATTCATAAAATAATATAACTAGAATGAATCAGTCAAACTAACCAGGGACTTCACGTAGTCCAGTGGTAGGCGATAAATACCAGTCGCACTTTGGTTGTGGGTTCGATTCCCGCAGCTTTGTCCGACGCGACGGGTTGTCACACGGTCTACGTGTTGTCCTTTTTTCAAAACTATATATTTCTTAAAACATTCCCCAAAATGAGATAAAATCTTCAAGAATAATCATAACATATTTTATCCTCAAGTTTATCTCATTCCTTTCATTTTCCATCATATCATAGAGTAACCCAGAATTACCTAAAAAGTAAGGATCATATAAACCCTAATGGTTACCTTTTGAATTATTACCTGAACTTCCACATCGATTGGTCATCTCGTACATGATGAATTATAGAACATACCAAGGTTCAAGTGGTTGATCATGACTCCTTGATATTTTTTTTAGAACAACCATGAGTTTCCTCATTGAATCCTCCATTTTATCTAGTCTCTTAATCAGAGAACCACCACAGTTTCCTTCAAACCTGTTGTCTATTTGGTGCCTGCTAGATCCATCCATTCACTAAAAATAGAAATGTCAGTGTGAGTATATCAACAAAACCATCATTTACTAATGAGGAAGGTAAAAACTAAGATACACTTACTCATTCACTTTATCTAAAACTAGGACTATTTCTGAAATCCTAACCATTATGGTAATGTCACTTATGATTAAAGAATACCCTAACCTCTAAAGTTATCTAAACTGAACTTTGATACCAACTATAAGGCCCCAGCCTTAAACGTTACTTAATCTTGAGTTATTACAAGATTACACATTGAGGATCTTTTCAGGTTTAGAGTTTTAGAGAATTAGATCATGAAACTTGAATTACATTCCACATTTAAACAAATTGGTTACATAAAAGACAGTATTCATTCTTCCCATCAACGAAAACATATTTAAAATATAACACGGATTCTTTCTTGACACATCCTTGACACTATCATCACATAATGTACCATTCCCTTGACCTATGAAAAACATTTCAAAAACTTGGGATGAGCATAAAAAGCTCAGTAAGAGTTATAAAAATATGGAAAGGAAACATGAGTTCATATATACATTAGAATGAAATCACACTTTACCCATAAAACATAGGCATATCAAATCATGAATAAATCATAGTAAACATAAGACATAAAGGTAACTTGAGGCATTCATAACATTCTTACGTAGGGAGTAACCCTCTTGGTTACGTTTGGAATACCCATCATAGTATATTCCCTAAATCTCTTCGGAGAAACCTTAATGTTTCACTCCTTCACGTTACCCAATGCATTGGAGAGCTATATCGGGCTCACCCGCCCTTAGTTTATCACGAAACCACCCATTTTCATAACAATGCCCAGGAACCATAACATAAATATATCACACAAAACATGCATAAAGGAAACATAACATTTCCACATTTCAATCACAATATAACATTTTAGTATATTGAAATAATGAATCCATTCAAAAAGAAACCATTTCCAAAACCATTTAAAACATTTAATGAAGAGATTTTTGAATCAAAGTGTCCCATACCACCTTGAAGCTTAAAATTTTAAACCATTAATATCCATATAAATAAATCCTTAAAACCATTTTGAAAACATGGATATTAATAAGAACAAATAATTAAAACATTTAAAACGATATTTTGCCTAAAGGGGTTTTACCAAAATTAGAGACACTTGAATAAAATAATTGAGGAATAACATTTACTCAGAACTTTATAATATCATGAGAATAAATGTATTCATGATATAATACTCCAAAGGACAGTATATACAACATATAGGTGTGAATTGGTGCATAACAACAATGAACCCTCAATAGAAATGTCAAATGTGATGAAATCCCTTATAGAGAAGGTATCCTTAAATTAAGGACAAATCAATCTCAAAAATATGTGTGACAAATATAAGTACACCCAATATAAGGGGATATTAAGTGTAAAACAATAAAAGGTCATTCACACATATTCAATGGATGACATATTCAATGACTACATGTTGAACCCAAAGAAATCAAAATTGGGTTAAAAAGTTCCCTTGACAGCCTAACGACATCACATCAAAATGAGTTGATGAGAGATAACAAGTGTATCTCATCACTTGGACATAAAATTTACATCAATAAGGATATACGAGAACATATCCCAACATAACAATATGTAAATTAAAAGACCCAACAAAAGAAGTCTTTTAAAAAAGTGGAGGGTGAAAGGTTCCCTTACCGACTTGGGTATCTTTCAAAACATACACCCTATGAAAGAAAGACAATATGTCATTGATGTAAATACTCATAAACGAAGTTATATTACAAAAATATTAGAATAATGGGCAGTACATACACCACTCAATGGAATTTGTGGCAAATGTAGCATAAATCTCACGGGAATAAAAGTGAGATGAAAATCCCTTACGAAAACTCGGCAGCCTAACAGCGCCACATAAAACATCCGAATATGGATTGATGAGATCAAATAGAGTATACCATCATATTAAAATAGAATTTACATCAAGTGGAATATAAAAGAAAATCCCCCAACATTGCAAGGAGAAGTTTAAAAGAAGTTACATAAAGGAGAGTACTTAAAAAGAAAGAGAGAGGTTAGATCTCTTACGAAAGTTCGGCAGCCTAACGACGCCACTCAAAACTTCAAAAATGGATTGATGAGAGAGAATAGGGTCTCTCATCACATGAACATAAAAATTAAAGTAAATGTAATATAAAAGAACATCCCAATCATAATAAAGATGACCTTAAAATAAATGACATAAAAGACTGTACTTAAAAAGAAAGAGAGTTGTAGGATCCCTTACCTCGGGTCCGACATGACTCGATCGTTCTTTAATCTCCTGAATAATAAACTTGAGTTAATTTCTAATTCCTTAAGAACATTTTTCAAGTTCTTTATTAATTTTATACCACTTATTACCATGTCATAAACATTATTTAATCTTTTAAGTTAATAATATTTGTTTTGCCGATATTTGGTTCTTAAGTCGAAAGTGGACTTCTTACAATTACATATTGTTCGTGTGGCCAAATTTTTATTATATCCAGAATTGTATTCATTATGTAGATATCATATATGTCATATATATCCAGTACATTCATGCATTTATAACATTACATAATCATTTAGAGGTAAGAAATGAAATGCACTGTTCATGGAGACGGTAAGCCGTACGTACGCATGAACGCTACTTTCATTTCTATTTCGTATTTTATAGAATGGAATAATAATGATATAAAGGTATATTATAATTCCAGTATAATATCATATATAATATCATATTTCCATCCTTTATACATCCCACATATGGTTTTCAACGAATCAAATCACTTTGAGGGGGCGGTAGTCCGCACTTCCTTAAATGAAGATATCGCGTATACCCATAATGGAAGCCATAAAGGTAAGAAAAAAATGAAAAATACAGAAGCATAAATAAAACATAAACATATTATATATCATATATAAAAATAGTGACATCATAATGGCCACCTTTGAAGGTGTTAAATGAGTATTGAACAATCATCGTTTCGGGAGGCAGAATTTCACCATCCACGGAAACCGTATGTTCTTTAACCATTTGATGTAGTTGTGTGAGAGTGTAGCTCGAATAAATCTTATAACAACATCCTAGTATATTTAATATACTGGTGTTGTTACAAAATAAGTAAATAAAAAGATTTTAGGGGGTTGGAGAAGCAAAATAAAACAAATGAACATGAGAGAGAGGATTACCTTTAAAACTGTAACTCCTTTTGATTTTAGCCTAAAGGCTTCCTTTTAAAGGATTATGCCCAAAGGGAATCCTCTAGGATGAGAAGAGGGATGTGGAGAGAGTAAATGGGAAGGGTTTGTCCGAGCCAAAGGCTTGAGGAGTGTGTTAAATGAGGTAGAGGTGGGGGCCTTTTATAAGAGGAGAGGAGGGGCACTTTTGGAAAGTAAGAAATATTACTTTATTTGAAATTGTGTTTCGGTTTTAAAAGGTCCCACATTGATATAATTCGTGGATACGGTGATAAGGATTCTAAATCCACCCATCCAATAAGTTTTGGACATGTTTAGGTCATAGATTTTACATTATCTTTCCATTTTATTTAAATCGTCAAATAATGATGTCATCGCTGCATCATTATTATGTCAAAAATAATTTATTTTATTTAATGTCTAAAAATTATAAAACAAATCACTATGATGTAGGAAATATTTTTAGCTTTCCAATGACTATTTATAATCAAAATTTGGACTTGTGTAACCCCACTTAAAAACTGGTTTAGTAAAACAACTCATGTTTGTGTCAATTTAATTTTAACATTAAATAAAAATATATTATTGTCATTTTCCAACTAAAGTAGCTCCATGGGGTCCCCAAGTTGGACCATGGCTTGTCTTGGTCGTCCATGACTCACCCAATAGGTGTAGGACAAGTGTCATGGTGTTTTCACATTCTTATAATATCATTTTTACCTTATATTACACTAATTACCTCTAATCACGATTAAGAACTTAATAAGTTACTATTCACCAAAAAAATTTATAATCTCATTGAACCACATTTTACTTCTTAATGAAAACCATGTATGTCGGATTTTTGAAAATCAAAACACAATGATGGAAAAATTTCATTTAAATGGAAAATCAGTTTTTATAAGTACCACTTAATGGTTTCACTATTCATCAAAAATTTATGTTTTTCAGAAAATTACCAAAAATTCACCCTGAGCTATATTTGATATTCTGAATTCAAAAATGAAGTCTATTTTACAAAATTCAAAACATATAAGTCACATTAATTAATTTAATAACTAATTCCCGTTGTCAGAGCAAATAGCGTGTTTTTATGAAACAATAAGTATCAAAAGATTGACACTAGATTAAGTCTGATTTCAAAGTGAAATTAATTCCAACGACCACTATTGGATTTAATGGTAAAAATATTTTCTAATTTCACTTTAAAACAAATTCAAAATATAATCTAATCATATAAATAAATTAGATTAAAAAGTGGTTTTGAATTAAAATACAACATTTTACACTATTCATTAAAAAAATGAACTTTATCAGAAAAATACCAAAAAATTACACAAAGTAAAATTTGATGTCCCGATTCTTAATAAGAGTTTTATTTGGTCCAAAATAATTTTTAAGAGTGAACAAAACTATATTTAATGATGGTTCTCCATCAAAAGGCGATAAGTGAACCTTTAGTGAAAACTATGGCATATATGCCTAAAATTGAAATCTTTCCGTATTTTAAGCCTCTATCCTTTATTGGATAAATGTAAAAACATTTAAAAACATATATAATCATATTTTAGTTATTTCTATCCATTCCCGCCATTACAACGGCTACATGTTAACTACCATTTAAAATAATATTATTTTTTTATTAGAGTGCAATGTAAGATTCCCAAGAAACTCATTGTTGTGTGTTGGGTACGCCATCGAGCATAGCGTCCCCATTAAAGTCATTTAAATATTTTATTCACAAAAATGGATAAATATGAAATGTCATATTCTTTATTTACCTGGGGTGTTACACATATACTATAGAATATAAATACAAACTCAACCACCATGAAAAAACCTCAACATTATCCACGATCAATATCACCATTCCCTGTAATTAACCCATATAATTTACCACTCTCTGCACTACTAACCAAAATACCATTAATCATTCAAGAAGATAGCACACCACGTCGCTTTAATCACACAACAAGAATGTTCACCCCATCAAAAAAAGTATTCAAGAATTATTTATAATTAAAAAAAACTCTCACAAAATTAGGTTAATCACTTTAAATCATTTTTTAGAAGAAATATAAAAAAAATAATCAAAAACATTAACTAAAAAATTATTTAATAAATCACCCATTTTTTAAAAATTATTTTCTTAAATATTTCTTTATCACTAGGTAAATACAACCTCAATAAAGTTTTCCCATACATTTTTAAAAAACATATTTTAAAACCAACACAACTTTATCAAAATAAAACATGTTAACATTTTTCTTTATTTAGGGAGACATGTTTCTGAAAGAACATGTCATTGTATATAAAAGATTAAAAATAATTACCAATTATTACCAATCAAAATATTACACTAAAAATAAATTGTCTCAAATCATCATGTTCAAATATAAAATAATTTGCCAAATTTATTTTTCTTTAAATTACTAATTAAAAAGTTTTTTCACTTGATAAATTAAAAAAATTATATTTCTTGAATTGTTTAAATCATCAAACATCATATCTTAAATTTTTTTCTTATATATTTTAACATGACTTATGACAAGAAAATTTCCCAAAAAATAGATATAATACATAATAAACATGCTAGATAATATATCATGTTCAATATTGTCAATTAATAACTCTTATTCCTCAAAATAGTAAGGATTATTTTTTCTATATTTTAACTCTAGTTCATCAATACCTAACTTATCTTTTTTTAAAAAATATTTATATGACCTGTTATCAATTTAATAAATTTATATTAATGCATAACATGTTATAGTATTTATTAAAACATGGATTTTACAACATTTCATCTTAGAAAACTCAAGGGTCCTTCAATGTTATGTCATATCATCATTTATCAAGGAAAAACCATGGTAAACACACAAACTCTATAGTTTAAGAAATATTTTTCAAAATAAAATCTATTTTAAAATTATCAATTTTCACATCTCCAATAATCAATTAATTTACCTAAATTTCATTACATTATAGTGTTACAAATTTATACTAGTTCCAAGTCACTTTTAAAAAAACCTGGACACTTGAGAGTCTCAAATATATCAAAAATAGAGTCCCATTGTGTGAAAATAAATGGGGAAAACATACAGGAAAACTATACCATATATGACATATAACACCTCAAAATAAATATACAAATTATCAATGAGTATCCCAATATCTCCCTTAAAATGCCTAAAACCTTAACTCATGTCATAAACACACAAAAAAAACCCAAAACCCCTAAAATAGATCTCCATTAAGGAATTTTAACTAAATTTTACACTTCAATATCCCCCTAATCATACCAATTTAGAAATAAGAGCAAGTAAGAATGATGTATGGACCATACCTTGGTTTATGACCCTCAATCAACATTATATCACCAAGAATGTTTGACAATAGTATGTTCCTTACATTATATCATTGGAAGGTCTAATCCCTTAAGTTATAGCTGGTCTCACATGCTATGTTACATTCTATGTCCAGTTGATAATACAAAACCCACGTAGTCTTCATAAATTTGTAACTCCAAATGATTTCCAATTTCTTAACCATATATCTGATACCACACTATCATAACTAACCCCAATTATAAAACCCTAATAGGCCTATAATGAAAATAATAAAAGGACCCTAAATATTGCCTCCAATATACCATGGGTTGAACATTAAAACTAAGGGTATAATCAAACATAAATTTGAATCATTACACTAATAATACCAAGAAAATAAAATAAAACACCAATCCGTACAAAATAATATAAAATAAAATCATCTATAATGTATGTGAATTTTATATGTAAATAAGGTATTTATATAAAATTTAAAAATGAAACTCCTATTGCATCAACAACAACACTGATCATAACCTCAATGGGATAGTATAGTCAAGATCAACTAGAAATTCCCTGTAGGAACTCGTTAAATATATATATAAATATAGGGATCATAATATTTGTGTACTGAGTTAGATCTTCCATAAATCCTCTCATGGAAATCTGGAAGGAGTATACCAATGTCATATTAAAGAAACATAAAAATAAAATTTCACCGATATCAAGTTAACTATTGTCTAACCTCACTAAACATCTCTCAAAAAATATCACATCCAGTGTAGTGGAATGGGAACAAAAGAGTATATTTCAAAAAGGTACCCTAAATCTACTTCCCAAATGATTTGGTCACTCTCATTCCGTAACAAAATATTCCATGTGCTTTAATAACTTATATATAACTATATAAACATGTATCTTGACCACATACCACATACCAAAGTTGTATCATGACCAGAAAAAATAGTATTATGATATTAGAAGCAAACTCTCAATTTTCTTTTACCTATTTCGTCAATTATTACATTTATATCACTTATTGAAACCATAAATCCATCACGACATTAGTAATTTATTCATCATTTAATTCAATTTATTTAGTAAACCATATTCTTAGGAAACTATGAAAAAAACAATGTCAAATTATATTAGAACAAAATTAACTTCCTCACAAATCCTTTTCAAGAACTATCACACTAATCCAAAGTAACTTACACAATATAAATATTCCTCTTTAAAAACATCATATACTTTTATTTTTATTAACTATCCTAGACAAACCATATCAATACACATCAAAACCACAAAAATTTACCACAATAGCTATATTATAATATTACCCTAAACCATTCTCCATGACTCACTACCACAACCACAAAAATAATAAACAAAGTAAGATAGTGACAAACAATAGTAATTTATATAGATAATCATACAAAAAAATAACCCTATTATCATAATTATAAATTAATTATAATGACCAATTAACATTTAGTCAGGTACTTTTTACCTTTGTTTTGCTTTTCCATTTTCATTAGTTTTAGTATGATGGAAAGGAAATTGGTATGATACATCTAATGGAGAGGTTAAGGATTTGTTTGAATTTTGATCATAAAACCTAGATTTTCTACTTCCCTCTGGGCACTTAAACATCATGTAAGGGAAGTACACGCCATGTAATGGTTTACAAGAAGAATCTGTGAATTGAATACATTTCATGAATGATTTACATTCTATGTAATAGTTACACCCAGTGTAAGGGGAAAATATTAGTTTTTAATTTAAAATTGATGGGGTTTTCAGTGTATATGAGTCTTGAGAGTTACACGAAATGTAATGAAATTAAACATAGTGTAAATTTCATGAGTTTTGGTTTTAAAGGGGTGGATCATCTGATTTTCTATTTAATTTGACATACAAATATCTTCTCTTCAACCAAATTGGGTAACCCCTTTTCATCCCGGTTGATTCGTTCAGTGATTGACCACTGTTGTTGTTGGATTTCTCCACTCTAGGTAAGTGTTCCTTATCGTTCTTCTTTGTTTTTGTTTATAACGATTTTTGGGCATCAGTTTTGTGACATGATAGGAATTTCTATCTATACTTTTTATTTTTTTTGGTGTTTTATGTCTATCTAAGGATGTTATCTTGATTTCTGATCTTTATTATTGGAAGGATCTCGGTTTCTACCATTTTGAGGTTGGTGGTTCTTTATAATGGGTTAATTTGATTAATTTCATATTTTTCTTAATTAATGCCTTTGGTTTTTTCATTTTTTTGGAAGTGATAAAAAATTTCCAATGGTTTATTTAAAAAACAAGTGTTTTAAAACGTGGGTTTTACTTTGAAAATAGATTTTCATAAATTGGAAATGGGTTTTAAAAATACTAATTTTATTGGATTGTCTTTGAAAATGTTTTGTAAAATCATGAACATGGTTTCGAATTAATTTTGATAAATCCTAATTGGGAATGAGGGATGAATTGGGATAGAGACATGGGTAGCCTTAGTGTGTGCTTCACAACTAGGATATATCTTTTTTTAATTGACTAGTAGGACTCTATATCATTGGGATCCATCATATTTCTATTCAGGCTTGTGAGTGTCTAGTATGAATTATCACATTTGACATATCCTAATATGATGTGACTTTTCATTGGTAATTTATAGTAATTTATCTCCTGATTTCTTTATCATGGATTGTTGTTCGTACATTTTTATTAAGGTTTTATAACATGGTTTCACATTACAAGTTGATTTATAGATATGTTATTACTTATATACCTTTTGATACATGGATATTCTTTCCTATTATTATAAAATATACTTTTAATATTTCTACATAGATAATATTAAAGGATTTATAAAAACTAAATAAATAAAAAAGGGAAAATGAGTCATAAATGGTTTGGATTTATAATAATTCTTTGTAAAACTGTTTTTGTTGTAAAATCTAAAATTATTGTATTATTGATTTTAAACATTGTATAGAATCTATGATGGTGTCCTATTTGTATTTTTATAACACTCTAGTTATTATATTGAGTGTTTTTAGATGTTTTATTGAAGGTTTTAACTAAATTTAATAGCATCTTGTATCATGATGAATTTTCTTGTAGTTGTTTCTTTCATTTAGGGTTGGTCTGGAGATAATTTTATGTCACATGGGGTTATGAATTACTTTTTAGTATAGCCTATTTTTCATATATTGTATGTATTTTTGGTATCATTTTTTATTTCTGCATCGTACTCTGGTGGTATGTATTGTTTTCATTATATTTAGGATTGGTTTTTGTTATACTTTTTTGCCATATCATGTGATGGGACGGTTCAGATGGATTGTCATATTGAACCATGTTGGTTCTTTACAATTTGGCATCGAATGGATGATCAGACTAAAGTGTTTTATCACTTCCTGAGTTTGGTTATATGTCTTGGGTAGACTACAGTTTGGACCATATGAATTTGAATATTAGGTGCAAAAAAGGGTCCTAGCCAGCTCACTTTCGTGATTAAAACGGAGTTATCATGGGTAGCCATGGAATTTTTACTATGTTTCAGACTTGAAGATTGAGGTAATTTGAATGGACTATATGGGAAGTTTATTTTAAATTAACATGTTACATTTTAAGAAAGGTTTATCATATTTGATTTAAATTCTTAATGTTTTAAATCTCTCTAATCTATACTTGAAGTTGGTCCATTGATTTTATAATTTTATCATGAATGATTGGTTTTTGTATTTTGTTAGACAATTCCTCTGGGAAGCCTCATCCCAAATCTGAGAGAGTAATAAGTGATATATTTTATGTTGGTGAGACCTCATATGGACCCTACTCTAGTAGAATTTGTTATCTGTGTGGTTCAGACTCGAGGTCAAGTGGGTGTCAGGAACCCAAGAAGGGTAGTGGACTTGGTTCTGAGTTGGGTGGTTACCTAGGAGGTCACAAGAAGGTATGTGTAGTTTATTTTCATTTCCCTGTTAGTTCTATTTGGTTATCGTTAGTTTTGGTTTATCTATTTACCATTTCTTCATGGGACAAATCATTCCCAATGGTTAAGTGTTGAAGCCCAACACTAGTTTCCATCCCCGTAGGGATCGAGAACGCCCTTCGGGCCATGCCTTAGGCTAGCTCTGGTGACTGGTTTAGGGTTGACCTAGGTTGGTTCGTGAAAAAATAGTATCATAGGAGGCCCTTGTTATTTGGGGTTTTCGGTAGAAGGGGATTTGGAATGTCAGGGCTTAGGAGGTTGGTTATGGGTCGATTCCTAATCACCACCACTCCCGACGAGACCCGAGTTACTAGGTGTAGTTTGGGATTTGAGTCTCTTATCTCTAGTTATATTGTATTGAGGGATGAAAATGGGGGAGAATCGGTTCATGTTGTGGCTTCACATGGGGAGGTGACCCATGTGGAGTCCAAGTGCCCAGTTTAATCCCTGTTAGTGTTATGCCTTACATGGGGCAAGGCTCACCACCATGTCTCCAGGTTAGGCATAGACACTAGTTCCTTATCTTGATGGTTTATAGTTGGTTGTGTTTTTTTAAACTCAGTTGATGTGAGTGTGTGTTAAAAATGAAAGTTATTTCCAAAAGAAAATAATGGGTCTTTCTCCCAAATTGTTTTTAAAATTAGTAAAGTTGGTTTTTAATGAGAAAGTGTATCAGTTTGGAATAACATGGTATGTGTTTGGATTTGGTAAGTAAAATAAGTGTTTTAACCATCTAAATCCTAATAGAGGGTCACACGTGTGAGGGTGTGTACGGAGATGCATGGGGGGAACTTTTTCATAGATGATGTGAGTGAGATTGAATGAACTCACTTGTGATGGTTCATAAGGTTCCATAGGTGAGTTTAAAATTTTTAAAGAAATAATGATTTTGTAAAAGTGATTTTTTTCTTGTTCTTGTATATTTTTTTCTTATGCACATGTTTCCCTTAGCTTGTGTTGTTTCTTTGATTGATTTTTGGATTGATACCGGTTTCGGTGGTTTTTTTCGTGTTGTTAAGAGTATGATGCCCAGAAAGCCTCCAAAAGTTGTTACTGATTTATGCCCAATTCCCAGTGATTTTTGTGTGTTTCCTACTTATCAAGGTAATCATAGTCCTATAGAGTTAGTTGTGTGTTTTGGATAATTATAGTGGGCTTTCGGGTTGTTGGGAACTCCATGGGTCGTTTTGGTTCGTGTCGTCTCGGGTTTGTGTGAGGGTCATGTTTTGGACTTGTGGATGTTGGGTACCTCATCTTCATTTGGATTTGGGGTGTGGTTAGTTTTTATGAGGGTTACTCATCTGGTGAGAGAGGTGTGCCAGAGGAACCTATTTTTGAAGGATCTTGTTCATCGGTGCTAGATTACGGTTCGTCAGACCATTTTCTTGCGTGACACTCAAGTGGTCGGTTGTAGAATCCAAATCCATCTTGTCTCGTCCCTCTGAAATCCTTCCTTTGTGTGACCGTTCGGGTCATTGGGAAAGGTTCCAAAAGAAGTTTCATTCGAGGAAGGAGTTCAGATCGAGGGTGCTTATGTCTGACTGTGAGGCATAAGATGCTTAATCCATTAGATCCCCAGCCTCAGGTCTCGAGGTGAAGCTAGCGCATAGTCAGGGTGTCAGAGGCATGCGATACCTTTTTTTTGGTTTTTTATCTTTCATCTTAGAATAGGGACATGTAAGGTTTACTTTCTCTTATTTTCCTACTATTGTATGGTCATCTTTAGAGGTGAAAGTGTTATGTACTTATTATTTCATGATCATTGTAGTTTTGTTATTCAGAATATGGTCTCTAGAATCATTGTATTTCTTAAAATTTTATTCGTCCTTTGTGTGGGTTGGTCATGGTTTAATTTGTGAAAGTTTGGAGATGTGAGTGTCAGGGTTTTTGGATTATATCGAGAGTTCCAAGTTTCAGTGGAGGTGTTGTCTCGCTCGTACTAAGGGAGTTGGATGTGTTGGGAGTTTTATAATGGTGTGAGAAATTCTTAGTTTCAATGGTGTTGTTATAGGGAGTTTCTTATTCCAGTGCCCCGATATGCCGGGTGGCCTTGTAGTGGTTTTTCGTTTAAGTCGTAGCAGTCATGTTCAACTCATGTGGAGAAGTCGGTATGTTCGGGTTGGGAGTTCCTGTGTTAGCCCTCCTCGGGATGGTGTGCATGGGTTTTATAGTTTCTATGTTATATGTGTTCTTGTGGTGGGGAGGACTCTCTCATGTTTTCACTTGTTTTATGTCATAGTTTCTTCATGATCGTTCGGGTGTGACCAGTGGAGTGAAAGGTCATATGAGGTTGTTGGATTATCTTATTTTGATCGGGAACATACTCGAGTTTCAGTTATTTTGGGCTTGGTGACCTTCAGAGGGAAGAAAGTGTCTGTGGTGGGGAGAATTGTCACACCCCAACCAGGTTTGACGAGAGACATGCATGTGAGTTATAAAACTATGCAACAAACGTGCAACTTAATCCTGTAAACAGTCAGTACTGGGTGATGCAGTTCAAGCGCAGTCCGCTAAACCGCATCCAAGTTGTGTGGATCCCCAACTTTAGAAATAAATAAATTAATAAATTAAATGATAAATGAAATAAAATAAGATAAATGGAATAAAATTGTTTTTTTTGAAAAACATGTTTAATCAATAAAAATAGTAATAATATTGTAATTTTCATTAA
This sequence comes from Viscum album, assembly GCA_963277665.1. NCBI lineage: Eukaryota > Viridiplantae > Streptophyta > Magnoliopsida > Santalales > Viscaceae > Viscum > Viscum album. The sequence continues at coordinate 1,625,349,308 of OY728161.1, read as the reverse complement.
TAAATATAATATTATTGTTGTTGTTGTTATTATTTTAATTTTTATTAAGAAGAAAAAAAATTTATGTTGGTCGAACCCTAGGGGGAATCCTTCCCTTCTTCCAGCTCCTACGTGATGTGATTAGGCAGACTATCACCCTTGTTAGCATCCGGCGTGAGGCACCTTCTCCCCCTCCCCACGATGTGGTGCAGCGACCCCTCCCCCCTCAACCACATGTGTGCATGGCTGGCCAATGCCCTCCAGCCTTCTCCCTCTCTCCTGTGCGGCACACTCAGACCCCAAGCTGAGCTCCTCCCTCCGGCGGCCTGTGTGCGGCGATCCCCTCCCCTCCTCCCTTCCTCCAGTAGGCTGACCTCGCCACTCCAAACCCCCAACCGCATCCTCTCTTCTCAAACTGCACGCCCTTCCACTAGTGGTACACCACCCAGGAAAAAAACCCATGTTCCAGCGGCTCAAACCCCCCCCCCCCAAGGACACCAGTCCAGTCGGAACCCTCCAGGTCACCGGCGTGAGCCCCCGGTCTGCCAAATCCACCCTTCTCTGACTAGCACCTCTTTTACACCTTCAGTTAAGGTTTTTAAAACCATCGTGGAGCAGTTTCAGGTTTGTTTCGTCATCTTCATTGTCTTCACACCTTGGATTTGTTGTCAGGCTCCATTTCAAATACCTTTACAATTAATATTTCGCATGTTTCTGGTTGTTTTCACTATATATATATACGCCAATTGTTTCTTTTAACTATTTGTTTTATTTAGTTAGTTCTTAGGGGGGATTTATGCTTAGTTTTGGGGAAATTATTTTTTTTTGCTAAAGTGTACACATTAAGCGCTTGTTAAAAATCATTATTGGCTTTCACATGTAGTTAAGAGTAATTAAAATAAGGTTTCGTAGTTTAAATAAATTTGAGGTGTGAAATTTGGTTTGTCACCACCTTTTTTAGGGTTTTATGATTTAAATGAGTTCCTGGTATTTAACTTCATGTGTCTTGGTCCTTACCACACTAATTTTTGGTTGTCGGGAATTATTGCAGGGGAATATGATTGATTCCAAGTATGCGCAAACAGTCTCGCAGGTATGGATATATATATATATATATATATATCTTCAAAGTGTGTCTTCTCTCATGGCATGGGGAACACATGCTTCAGTTTAAAGGTCTGTGTATATGGAAGTGTGTGTGTGCGAGCAGCCTGTGACTTTAGTCAGAAAGCTTTGGCTTGGCCATTCTTTAAGGTAGGCGAACCCAACTTTTCCCTTCGTGATTAATTCCTTGGAACTTGCATGCTTTAAATTTCTCTCAAATATATTTCGCACATCTCTGTCACCCTTAGTTATCTTATTACATTATTTTGGAGTCCATTTAATTTTCTAAATTTTTTTTTCATGGATATTAGTGTGAGAGGCCTTGTTTTTTCGCACTTCGGGGGTTTTATGAAAAATATAACTTTAGAAATGTTTTGATGATAAATATATGGTTTGTAAACTTATTACGACCTGTTCGACTAGGTTCTTTTATGGCTTTGTGTGGATATATTAAAATGTTTTAAAAAAAATTTATGGTGTTTCTTGGGTTGTTTTATGATTTATAAGTGAGATGGATAGTGGAGCATGGGTTAATGATAAATTGTGGGTTTTTTGGGTGTGTTTTGGAAAAACATGGTTTATAACGAGTCCTTTAAGGTTTTTTCATTTGGTTTGAAGCATTTTTTGATGTGGGTTGGAAAAAGGATGTTACACATGAAACTTGATTTCTCAAATGTTCTCTCTTATCTCTCTCTTCTTTTTTTTCATATAAAATGGATCTTTGATTTTTAAATAGTGTTTTGGTATTAAATGTTTCCTTAAAATGACTTTTTGAATGTGTTTTTAAAAATTGGAACTGTGGGTCATTTTGGGACACAGTTGGGTTCAAAAGGTCTAACGGCCTGTTTGATATAAGAAACTTGGAAATGGTTTTAGAAATGATTTGGAACTATTTTGGTAAATGTATTGTGTGTGTAATCTTGATGTCGCATGTGGTGTTGTATTTCTAAAGGTGATGTTTTGTGGTTATTTTTGAAAAAATGTGATTCGTAATATTCAAATGCCTGGTTGTCAACTTAATTTGTTTTAACAGATAGTTTGAATGCTTATGTGTTGTGACGGCCTGGTTGGAACTTTTTTAATGTGAAATGTTTGAATGTGTATTTTGGATTGCTCCTATCTAGGGTAACCCTTTATGGGTGAACCCACATGAAGTATCCATGTTTGGGGAATGAAAGTGTGGTTATATGAGTCAAGCATGCGAGAGCCTTCCTTCTTACACGGTATTATTATAACCACTGTGGGTTCTTGGACGTCTTTTAAATTATATTGTGATGGTTTTTGATCATCCCAAATTAGACGGGTTGGTCCCCCTGGATTGTTTGTTACGCTAAGTGGGCTTTGCCACTGGATTGGTCAGTCTAGGGAGGCCAGTTTGTTATAGAATTAATAGTTTCACCATACTCCGGAAGGTGGTTCTGAAACCGAGTACATCCAGGGGTATTCTAGGGATTTTTAGGATCACCCATGGTTACTGTATTATTTGAATTTATTATTTACTTTCTATTTCACTTGTTTGTTTTCAGTTTTCACTTTTTACTTGTGATACTCTAGCCCATCTTGGTATTGTTTATTTGTTTTGGATTTAATTTATAAAATGAATAATGATTTTGGAAATGGTGTGTAGCGTGTGTTGGGTTTTTAAATGCGAGAAATATATTTCATATTTTAAAATGTGAAAACCCTAATTTTATATTTGTATTTCAAAATTGTGTCAGTGGACTTTTTGGAAAAATGAATTGTTGGATTTAGTGGTCTATTCTTGGCATCCTTACTAAGCATCTCTGTACTCACACCTATTATATCTTTCCAGTTGTAGGTTCATTTTCTCTTATAGGTTCTTGTTTCATCTTCTCAATGTTGGAGCATAATTGTTTCTGAGTTGGTAGTGACATAGGAGGTCACAAGGAGGTATGTGTAGTTTATTTTCATTCCGCTGCTAGTTTTATTTGGACATCATTTGTTTTTGTTTATCTATTTATCTTTTGTTCATGGACCAAATCATTCCCAGTGGTTGAGTATTGATGCCCGACACAAGTTGTCAACCTTCGGGGATCAGGAATGCCCCTCGAGCCATGCCGCGGGTCGGCTCGGGTGACCGGTATAGGGTCGACCCGGGTTGGTTCATGCCAATACCCAAATTAGGGGATGTGGTGCAACTATAGGTCTTCGGGGGTTTCCCTAATAGAAATGGAAACCAATGAAATTCCTAGGTGGGTGAGTCATGGTAGTGATTTGAGGAGTCGTCGAGATGCAACAGGGGAATAAGGAAATAATGATTTGTGTCGTGCCAAATCATAATCTTTGTCATAGTGATCCAAAATTGTAGATGAATTTTTTCCTATATCATGGAGGGTGGTTTTGAGGCCTAATAAAAGTTTGAAATACTATTTACCATGATGTAGTGTAAGAAATTGGGGTGTTAAAATAAAAGTTAATTCGTTTTTGAAGGAACAAGATTCACAGAGGTTAAAACATGGTAAAATAACATATCTCTTTAATTAGAGGCACCACAGTCATGGTGTAAGTAACCATGCTTTGGAGGTGGCCATTTGAGAATCCTCTATAAATAAAGGGAACATACTTCCTTGGTTTGGTTTTTATTCTCTTGCTTCAAAACATATCCAACCCCAATTTCATCTTAGACCTCTCGAATCATTTCTCTTTAGAGTTTAATCCATTTGGGTTATATGGATAAAAAATTATTGATTCAAGGTACTCTATTCTCCTCTTCTCCTTATCTTCCATGTAAAATTTATTTTTAGAGGTATTTTTAGTTTGGTTTCATTGTTTTTAGACTAAGTTTCAAGTATGACCTGAGGATGTCTTGTTGTGGACAGTTTTTGAGGTGGTTTCCTTCGAGTTGGGTGGTGAGTGATTCCACAGTAATCTTATTTATGAGTAGTTATTTACTTTAATATTTGAATCATGGAAGCTAATTCATTATTTCTACTTATTTTATATATAAGTGTGGGATTCTCATGATTTATCTTATTTTTAGAATGGTGTAATCAACCTAATAAAGATAAAAATATAAAAATCTAAGGAAGAGTGAAACATTGAATGGAATGTTGTGATCTCATATGTTGTTGTTATATTGATGATGCCTCCTGATATTTTCTAGACAATATTTTATTTTATTTTTTTCAATATTTTTATTGTTTAGAAGGATTGATATGTTTAATATTTATTAATCAATATAAAATCAGTAAAGATGATGTGAATAATGAAATAAGTATGTGAATTTAGTTTTCGCTCATTATTTAATATTGTTTAATTAGAAAGTATTTCATGAAGTATGTTAATTGGTGATTCTTTTTTATTGTTATATACCACAAATTTAAATTTTTTTTTTAAAATCAATTCATAATTAATTTATAAATTCATTATGGAAATTAAGAGAATGTCTACTGAAGATAAATTTTTGGGGTTTCGTGAGATCATACTTGTTTGTTAAGGCTTGTATGCCTCAAAGTTATACCCTCTCTTTCCCATTGATTTTGATATGCTGAAAAGGAACGATTATTGTGTATTTTATTTAGATTTTATGATCTCTTGACATGAATTACTATGATCTCTATGTTGTTGTGATATTTGGAAAGGGATGGATGTTTAAATTTTAGAAATGGACTTGCTTGTTTATTATTTATTGACATGGGATTAACGGTGGGATGAATGGTGTCAGTTGAGATCTGGGATTAACAATTTATTGTTTGTTGTGTTGGTTAGTCGATTTGTTGACTGGTCTAAATTCTACTATTTCCCATCATTCACTTTATTTGGTTTTGATTACTGATTTTATATCAGGTAGTTTTTTTGGATTTCATAATGCCTGTTATAGTTGGCTTATGCTCTGTGAGTACATCTTTAATGTAATATTTTTGGTTGATTCATAGAATGCTCGGATTATGGAATAGTAAATCAATTAATAATAAAAGAATGGTATGGTTAGAACAAATTATATGAGATCATTGAATTAAATAGTCATTTTATAATATAAATTTTTAAATCACTCTGGTTTTTAATGAATAAATTGATAAAAATAGAATTTTTTTAATGATATTTACAGGAGATTAGTAATTGTTAATTACTAAATTAATATGAATGATGATGTCAAATATTGATGCTTGTGTGTATATATAAGATATTTTTTATTATACATTAGTGGTGGAATTTAGGTTTTGAGTGGCGGGATTGTCATGACCCATCCCCCGGGGCCCGTTCCATGACTACCCTAATCCCAACTTCCATAGGTCAGGGGCTGGCAACTAGCACTGGAAAGGCATATACCTAAAACCAGGAAGGCATTGAATTTAAACCTGAAAACTCACAAAAACTAAGCACACATCAAGGTACAAGAACAAAGTAAACTAAAAAGTAAACAGGGTGTGTATAGTAAGTAAAGGGAAAGAATACAAGCCCAAATGGAAAGTACATGTAAAACAAAAAAAGAACGGCTCCTGTGAACACCTTCCAAGGACCCTACCTGATGGGTAGGTACAACTCTTGAATGGCCATCCCTTCGGATCGTCTCATCTAATGACCACCTCCGATCAGCTTCTAGTCTGGTACCCTCGACCATAATCAGCGTTGTACGTCATCTGCACAAGACACAACAAGGTGCGGGAAAAGCCCCTGCAAAGGTGAGTATAATGATACTCAGTAGGGACCTAGAGACCCTCGTAGGTCTCCTAGAGTTCCACAATGGAAAAAACACAAAGCACAAATTAATAGTCATCAACACTTCTTAGGTATATTCTCATATATACACCTAAGTTATCAAGATATACAAAGGTAACACCACGAAGGTATAAGTACAACACAGGTAACACCACGAAGGTATAAGTATCACACAGGTACACCACAAAGATAGAAGTACCATACAACTACACCACGAAGATATAAGTACCACACAATTACACCAGACAGATGAATACCGTAAAGGTAAGGACTCAACTCACACCAGGTATAAGTGAAGTATAGAAGTACAGATGATCAGTCACGAAGCTAGATCATATTATTCTGTTAAGAGGCACTACTACTGACCATACGGAGTCTGACCCACACAAGATCGATTGGTACTAACCCCCCCCCCCCAATGACCCACCCAGATCTGATAGGTACTAACCCCTGCATTGACCCACATAGGATCTGACCCACAAAGGATCGGTATGCACAGACCCACATAGGATCGCTGAGCACTAACCCACACAGGATCTGACCCACACAAGATCGGTACTGACCCACACAGGATTGCTCGGTACTAACCTCTGTATGATCCTTCTCTAACATTTTCCACACTATCGGCCACTGGATTCTCAATAATAGCATGTTTTGTCAAACCACTCCTCAAGCCATCGTTCGTACATCAACTGCCACAAAGTTCCACAAAGAAGTATCCCAGAGGTCTGTCACATCATAAGGGACCCGATGCAATAGACGGCGCATCAATCGGACGCCCGATCTGTAAGTTATTAGTATTTCTACTCTAAGGGCCCAGTTGCACTCAGAGTTCGATCCAAGGATCCCAATGTCGTAGACAGTTTGTCAAACTGAAGAACAGTTCTCAAATTACAGCCAAAACGGAATATCTGGGTCCGAATGGGCCAGGGTCCAGTCCAACCTGGTCGGTCCGGCCCAGTCGATCCAACCTGACCCGGTCTCAGTCCAGCCCGGCCCGCGAAGGGGGAGTCCCGACCCGGCCCGCAGGGTGGCCCGCCGTAGGATGGACCACCGTGGCAGGGTCCGCCCTACCTGAAACCTGGGGGAGACCCCCCCCCCCCCGCCAGTATTCTGAACGGTCTGATGGATGTTCGGTCACCCTGCTGGCATGCAGGACCGCTCGGTAGTCCCACTACGTGTGATGAGGCTTGGTAGTTTTCTGGACGGTTCTCCTCTCAGCAGCGTGGTTGCGCTCTATTGCTCCACCCGCGGTTGGTCGGGTGTCGGCTGCCCTCCGGCCTCTGTCGCAGCCTCCTACTCCAGCAATGTGGACGCACGCTGCAACTCCGACATGTGACCGGTTAGCGTGTCAGTCAATGCCCTGCTCTGCCATGGCCACTTGCTCAACCAGTAGCACGTACGTGCGCCACCCTACCACCACCGCCACCTTCTCGAACCGCGGTTATTCAGTTACAAGAATCCCTCCTCTTCTATGGGTCTCCGCAACTTCGTTCCATGCCCAGAAAAGATAACAACGACATATTCGCAATCCTCGGGTCAAGGTCCCCATGTCTATATGTCATGCTTAGTGAAACATTGAGTTTCCAGCATGCTTAAATATTTGGCATCATAGAACATGTGAAGAATGCATGAAGAACGAATGAAAAGGGGGAAAGGTATATGTGCGGAATGATGTCTCATTTTGTTTGGCCATCACTATTTGTGAAACTAGAATATGAAGAATCAAAAAAAAGATTTAATCACACTTCAAATTAAAACCCCTACCTTGAAATTAGTTGGTGGCGATGCGAGGAAGGAGATGAAGTTGATGAAGTCACCAATGTCTGTCGCTCCCGCAACAGGCTCCAAAGTCGGTTCCTTGTTCTTGATCCAGAGAATGATCTTCGTTGGAGAGGTTCTTCGTTTGGAATGTGTTTCTCCAAAGGCTCCCCTTTTCCAATCCTTTTCCCTGTGAGAGGTGAGGTGCCAAATTAATATGTTAAGAATTAATGTTGGCACATCAATGGGGAGATTCCAATAGTTAATAAAAATTAACTTTTAATTAACAAGTTGATTCATTAATTCAGAATTAATGAATCCTATTAATTACATAGGAATGTGATTATATATTTTTTGTGGCCAGGAATTTAATTCCCAGAATTAAATGGTCGACCACCCTCGAGTGGTCCCCACCTTCATGATTCAAATGGGAGTGTTTGAAATTAAAATAAAAGTAATTATTTTATTTTATTATTTGTCTAACCCTCCCACGAAAAATCAGAAAATCTAACTTCTACCCTTGACCTACTGCGGTAAAGGTGAAGGTCTCTTTATGCGAAAATCGACGATGTGAGTTCAACGGTGTCCTCAGATTTCAATTTCGAGCACCGGTTCAAAAGTTAAAAAATGTCGCTCACGTGTTTAATGAATGTACCCAAAAAAAGTTCAGAAATTCATTTCGGGCACACCAGGCCTCGGAATCATGCACTGTCAATTTTTACGGACTCGTAATGTTACTATATAATTTAAAAAAAATTGCATGAAAATATATGGGTCATTATAGGGATATATTTAGTTGACTTTAAATATATGTATTTACCCTCAGTGTGTTTGTGTGTATATTATATATTATATTTATTTGATTTTATAAACTCCATTACCAGAGTCTCTATGGAAAACATTGAACAAATATTTTTATTTATATGTTTTCTCCCGAAAAACTAGGTTGGTAATGGAATGGATGGAAAACTTCTCATACTTCCTCACTCTCCCTTCAGATGTGGCATAATGTGTAGGCATATTCAGGAATTAATGGATTTAGTTACAGATCATGTGTCTACATGGTTATGATGTAACTTAGTTTCACTAAACATTTATGTGTAAGATATAGTAGCTAGGGGATATAGAATATACATGTTTTAAAACTATAATTATTATGGTTTCTTATATATGTACTTGTATCAGCTATAGTGGATTGATGAATATTGCATGATACAATCGATGTGATGGAATTTATTATTGTTACCTAGTTGTGACATATGGTTAAGATATATATATATATGATGTAAACAATGATATATGGTTGTGAGAAGTTTTCATAGGTTTTGATTTGACTTATGGTAGTGATTATAGAATAATAAATTTGGAATTAGGGTATTAGAGTGGAAAACTAGTAGGGTTATAGATGCAGAATATCATTATTATTTATTTTCATTGACATGGATTTGATTACTACTATGTGTTACTTGGTGAGAAAGACATGCTGAGCATGGGATGTATTTTTACTTACTTTGGTAATTATTTGGTATAATTTGTTTTTTAAATTGATTTACTATGATTATTTAACATTTGTTTGATTGGTTTTGGGGAGGATCTTACAATTATACTTTTATATTCACCACATATCGATATTTATTTCAAGTCTATAGGGAATAGTTGGTGATTAAGATGAGCATTAATTATTCAGAATGATTGTTTATGATCTATTGGAGTTTGTGGTCACTGCCTAGAAATTGTTCTATATATTTTAGTCATTTTATATTATGCAATGTATTGCATTCATGTTTTAGTATTGGTACTTTATTTATTCATGGGAGTTTATTGATTGATCTAATATTTTAAATTATCTTAAATTTTATATACTGAGGGTGATTTATAACATTTATATTCATTTTATACCCTCAATAGTAGTCACCAAGCCATGGGTTATTAATGGTGGGATTATAGGTGTCACAAACTAACATAGACAACCTGGTACCCTGATACCCAATCCAATACTAGAATATCCTAAAGGGTGTTCTCAACCCCCATGGTTTGTCGACTAGAACCTATCATTACACAAGAACAAACAGGGAATGAATATCCCAAAAAATAAAAGAAGAAAAAATATTAAAAGTCAGTATTCTAAACACTCTAAAGGAAAAAACTACCAAAATCAATAGGAATAAAAAAATCCCAATTTAAAACATCATCATATTACTCAGCATAAAATTAGAAGAAAACTCAAAAATCCCATTCAATAATTGGATAACACCACCACTGGTCACCTTTATCACCCCATAGTCCAAAGGATTAAGAATATCTACCGCCTTTAAATTGATATAGCCATTTTCTAGTACCTAGAAAAACATAATCGACAAACACTTGAATGAAAATGTAGGGTGTGAACTATAAATCCTTGTAGAGGCTCACTGATTGTTCTATAATAGTTTCCAAAGCAATAAAAAATCATGCTCTAAATTTAAATAAAAATAGGTATGAAATTTCATTTCAATATTTAAAACAAAACATATTTTCAAACATATATATTGAACATATAGAAAAAAAATTCAAAAATATTAAATGAACATTTAATATAAAAAATTAATATAAATCAATTTTCATGAAAAAAATAGTTTCATAAATCATCAAAATTTATATGAAATAAAACAACCCATATCACTAAGGTCAAACACATTGTGGAATGTTAGTTAATGGATATATAATCCTCACACATTTCATTATAGATAACTGATCAATATCCTCTCCCAATTAATGAAAAATTACCATCATATACTCCAACATAAGAGTAAATTACTAGAAAAACATTTTTTTAGTTAGTGTTTTCATTGTAAATTTAGTTCTATGAGATTAAGATCCAAGAGTACTTATCCTAACCACATACTAAAAACCATATCTCCCATGTGAAATCAATCAATAAAATTATAAAATCAATTATTTTAAAATAGTTTAAAATAAAATTTCCCAATTTCATTTTTCAGTTTGTAATTTACAATTCAAAACCAAATCCTTCATCTTCATCAGTTCATTACATTTCAAAACACTTTTCAATATAATCTATTTTCTCAAGAATTATTGAATCATTTTACAAAAGAAATTACCAAAATCAAGAAATCATTTTTCATAAATTCACCCCCATAATTTAAATTTCATTGAAATTACATATTTTCTCAATTTTCATGCCCATTTCAATTGAAGGATCAAATCCAATATTTTAAATTCAATTAAAAACTCATTAAAATTTAATCAATCCATTCTATTTTTCAATCATAGATTAATGATTTATGGAACCAACTACTTTTCAATCAAAGATCCAGAAATTAACACCCACAATGGGACTCTCAAATGAAGAGTGAAGTCATAGAATATGTAGGACCGCAACCTAGAATTGGGATCCAATAAAATAAAGTTTTAATCCCTCAATTACATGATGATCCATAAATATATAAGGATGATATAAAGAGAGAATGATATTAAAAAATATGTGGGGAGATCCACTTACTTGGAGTAAATCAATCAATATCAATACTACTTCAAACCACCATGAAACAGGTTTACAGGGTCTAAATCCACGTCGTGAGAGCCTCCAAATCCAATGAATAATATTGGATCTAAGTGGGGTGATTAGGTACCAAAACCTAGGGGTTCATGATTTTTTAAATTAATTTTTAAGAATTAAAATACCACATGAATGGTTTCCTAGAGTGGGTCACTTGGTTTGAAAAATTGTGTTCCCTAACCATGTTCCCCCTCTAGACTCTTTATCCATGGGTGCATAGTTTCTCCTAGGTGAGAACATGGTTTGGGAAATATTTCCCCAACCATGAATTCCCCACAATTTAGGGGGTACACTATTTTAATTAGTGGGGTACATGGTTGGGAACTTATGCACCAATATTGCACAACCTGAAAATCCTCCAAACTACTAAAAATTTCACTCAAATATCCATGAAACAAGACCCAACTAAAAGAATTTTGAAATAGGTTAAAGTAGTACCAAAAAAATAAATGAGGGGTAACAATATTCCCATCATAAAAAAATTTGTATCCCTAGAAACTCAGTCAAGATGTTTCCATATCAAAGATATGAGGCCACTATTCTTTCATCAGTGCCTTACACTCCCTAGTATCGTAAGAATCAAAACCATGCTACAATAACACATGGATCAAAGTTATCATCTTCCCATGAAACACCTTAGTCTCAAAATCAACAATCCTGAATGTATTCTAAGTCATGGATAAAGAAAACTCAATATCTAGATCCTCCCAACTCAAGACATAATATGGTTCAGAAAGACACTTTTACAGTTGTTATACATGAAACACATTATGTATCGATTTAATCTATAGTGGAAGTTATACATGATAATCCACTTTTCCAAAATTCAAAATGAACTCAAAATTTCTTAAAAATGCATAGAAATCTTACATTTTCTCCCCTAACATTGGTGACCCAATCGAGGTGAAACTCTTAAAAAAATGGGTCACCAACATAATATTCTAACAGTTGCATGTGATATCCAAAATAATATTTTTATCAGATTTTTGTTGTCAAATTTCACTAAAAAATTAACTAATTATTTATTACCATATTCTAAACCAGGATTGGACGAACCTGTGAACTTTCATTTGTGTCCGACTAACACAACATAAATTTACATGACCTGCTATACAGGGCTTCAAAAGAAATCATCCTGATTATGTACTTGAAGATATAGTTCTAAGTACAATCTACTAGTATCATAAACTCCAAAGATCCACAAAAATTGAGGTTTTAGGCATGAAACATGTTATTAAGAGTCTATATATCCATATATGTTTAGATATCATTATACAAATGGTATGTTATACTCAAATGAACTTGAGATCCCATAAACTCCTGGAGGCCTATCAAAAAATTAAAATTAAAATGGGGTTCTCTATCAAAGACTATAGTAGATGGAAATCTATACAAACAAACAAAATCATTCACATAGATATTTCCCAACACCTCAACTTTGGTTGAATTACAAATGGGTAATAAGTGATCCAATTTGGCCAGTCTATCACTCATAATCCATATCACATTATTCATTATATGGGTACATAAAAACCTAACCACCAAGTCCATAGAAATCACATCCCACTTCCATGTCGGAATTGAAAGTGGATAGAGAAAACTCGATGGTTTCTAGTTCTCAACCTTGACCCACTAATAGGTATAACAACATGATAAAAAAGTAAGTAATGTCCCATCTCACACCTATCCCCCAAAATCATCATCACATATCAAATAACATATTTGGGGTTCCATGGTCGATATCCCATTGGGAATTATGGGAATCCCCCATTATATCTTTTCTCATGGACAAGTGAATAACACACCGATTCTGAAAACATAGGATTATCTAAAAATAGAATGAATATTCAACAATGGACATCCCACTATAAAGAGAGTACCCAATTCCATAGAAATCATCATCAAGATGTAGTTTAAGAAGAATCCTCTCGAGAAGTGAAGCGGACAACTGAACACTAGCCAAGACAACCTTCGCCTCCCCTCTCGGGACTCTTAAATGAAACTATGAAAAAATATCCATCAAGTTCCACTCTTCAAGTGATTATTTCATGGAATGGGTTTAAAGTTTCCTTCTCAAATAATCGGCAATGAAATTCCACTTGAGCATGGTATATAAAATGTTTAAATCAAAATACTGAAGGTAATCCACCCAAAACCTCTATGAAATGTTCAAATCATTTTGAGAAATGATATAACTCAGGATCTTAGGGTCAGAATAAATGGTGAACCATTCTCTAAAAATGTAATTTCAAACTTTTAAGAGCATACATCAAAATTGTGAGTTAAAGGTCATGTGTTTAGTTATTCTCCTCACATGGCCTAAGAACTCAAGAACCATATTGTACCATATAATTACCCTATATAAGAACACATCCCAAACCCGAATTTGATGTTTCACAAAATTACACATAGCCCTTCTTGGACTCTTAATTAGTCAACATTAATGCAGATGTTGAAAATAAATTTCATATCAACAGAATAACTATTAAATTTTTTATTTCACAAAAACATTACCCCCTTTAAAGTGATAACATTCATTAGAGAATCCATATTTGAGAAATACTTTACAAAATAGTGACAACACACCACTAAACCCAAGAATATCTAAATCACAAAAACATTTTGTATTTTTCCCATGTCCTGAGAGCTTTAAAGTTTTTAGGGTCAACTGAGATACCATGTTTCAAGACTACATGTCCCAAGAACATCACTTTTTTAATCTAAAATTCACATTTCGATATCATTGCATAGAGTGGATGAATTCTGATCATTTCAAAAACTTCTCTCAGATGATGCACATGACTCTACTAAGACTTAAACTAAAGTATAATTTTATCCAAAAATACCACCATGAACATATCAAGATAAATGTGGAAGATCATGTTCATAAAATCCATAAATATTATAGGTGGATTGCTGAGACCATATGGAATTAATAGATACTTAAATTGACAATAGCTTCCATACAATTATGTATTCTGAATGTTATATTCTTTTATTCTACATTGTTGATAACCAAATTAAAGATCATTCATAGAGAACCACTTCTCTCCTTTCAATTAGAAAAACATATCATCAATCCAAAGTAATGGATACATGTTATTTATCATAACTTCTTCGATATAATTAAAACATAGGCAAAGCTCACAATAATCATTCTTTACAAAGTGAATAGGTGATGCCCAAAGTGACACACCCATAAGCATAAAATGTTTCTTAGGAAAATCATCCAACAGAGTCTTTAACTATTTCAGTTTAGTTGGTTCCATATGGTAAGAAGAAATAGATATTGATTGAGTACCACACACTAAATCAATAGAGAACTAAATCTTTCTTTCTAGTGGAAAACCAGATAAATTAGAGGAAAACATGTCAGTAAGCTTGATAATGACTGGAGGGAGTTCATCAATTAACGTTTATCGCTTCATTTCAAAATAAGACACTGATATTACATATCCCAACTCCAGAAAAGATGGTATAGATCTACTCAAACTCAGGTACCATTCTCCCTAAAATACACTGCACACACCATCATGTGTAGTAATGAAATACTATCAAACATAGAAAACATATTTTTATTTATTATAAATGAGGAAATCCATACCAATAATTCCATCAAGATGTTTCATGTCGAGAACCATAAAATCCTAGGTAAGATCAATCTCTTATAAAGTGAACACATATGCAGGATAATGAAGACCATGTTCTCTCTTTGTTCTAAGGGGAGTATTAAAATCCATCACATAAAAAAATCAATATATGAATATTTATAAGGATCACAATACGATTCAATATAAATGAGTGAGATACACAAGTATAAAAAAATCTTCTTTTTGGACCTGTATCATCTTCCATTGGAGACTATTTAACTTCTTAAATAAGCTTATTTCTAGATTCCCATGGATAGAACCCATTAGATCATGAAGAATCTAATTTCACTACAGTACTTTCAGGTGATGAAGAGCTCATTCCACTATGTACGGAATTAATGAAATGTAAAAATTTCTAAAGGTGTCCTGAGAAACCACAAGAAATTCATATATTTGGAAACCTAGTATATAAAAGTCCTAAAGTCCAAACCTTGAAAAACTAGAAGCAAGTCAATGGGCCTCTTCCAGCCATTATAGGAGGTGTGGAAGAAAATTGTTGGTGAGAGAGACTATATGACTCATCGTGCTTCCTATTTTCATTAATGAAACTCATAAAAATACCATGAGGAGAAAAAGGAACTCCCGCAATCTATAAATTACAGGCTAGATCAAGCTTAACCATTAGCACCCTATCTAGTACATCATCATATGAAGAGATATTTAGTAATAAAACCTGATAATGTTTATCAAACAGAAGACCCATGTGAAGGTTCCGGGCGCAGCGAAATCGCGTGGGTGGATGTGCCACCTTGCCTTTTTGTCATTAGCAATGATCAATCTGGGATCAATACAACAATAAACACTAGTCTCCACAGATCGAATCACAAAAAAAGACAAAGAAGATGGTTTGTCCTGGATCCACAAACAAGGATCGTTACAGGTTGATTATAATTAATTTAATTAATTATAAAGAAATACCTTTTGGGTGTTATTTCTTCATTGATTTTATTGATCACGTTGGCGATGTGATTCGTCGTTGCGTCGTAGAAGCCAAGTGTAGACTCCCTCTAGCGGTGTTCCACATGTGTAACTTGTATCTCTGGACATCGCCAAAGGATTCTCCGGGTGCTAGTGTGGACAAGCCTTTGCTTGCATTGTACGCCTTAGATCGTCTTGATCTGATGGAAGAGGATCTCTCTCAGTCTTGAGAGCGTTCTTGGAGGAAGATGTTCTTTCGACCTTGAAAGAATTCTCCAGAGATGTTGTGCACAACGATTTTCTTGTGTAGGAAAAGAGTTGGGGTTGTGAGGATATTTATAATTGAGTTTGAGGTTGTAGAGTTATGACAATAAATAAACTTGTTACGCATTTCATTTATTTCATTTACTCTTATTGAAAACCCCAATGTTGAATAATTAATTCCTTGACATGCTCTCACGCTGATTATAATAAATATCATTTAATAAAATGATATTATATCTTCAATATCCCGGCTGTAAAAACTACACGGGTTGTAATAATAAATACACGGTGTGTACTTGGTTTTCATTGAAAACTACAGGGCATGTACATTAAATGTACATGGAGTGTATATCTTATTTTCATTTATTCATTTCCTTTCCAAAATGAAAACTACACGGCATGTAATTGTTTTATTTTATTTTTCCTCCATCATTTAAAACAACTTAGGCTTTGTTGAATAATTATTAAACCTCGTACGAGAATAATCTTTATTCAACTTGAGATACTTGGATACACTTAGTGTGTGACCCTCTAGGCCTCTTTCTCATTGGCATTAGGCCGGCTTGTCTAAAGTCCAATATTACTGTCTAGCAACGGGTCAAGGCACCCAAGAAAAAGAAGTTGATGCCGCATTGACGTATCACCTCATACAAACGCTTACTGTGTAATTTAATCCTTTTGTCTCAATATCTCATCAAGTAGGTTTCATGGAAGTGTCATAAACCTATATGCTTGGTCCGTCGTTCTTTGACTACTTGAAATAAACTCGTCGTTTACACCATGGCCATGGAATTTAATGTGACAGTTTTATTTCAATCAATGGGCCAAGATATCAACTTCCATAAATGGAAGGGACAAATCCTTCATCGACTTATCCATTAACAACATGTCACTCATGATGCACCCAACGTACCCAACATTCCGCCAACTGTCTGCATGACAGTTATCATCAGTAAATCTAAGTGTGCGAGTCATGACATGAGTTAATGATAATATTCCAGTCTAAGGACCATTACACACGCTCGTAGATAGATATATTCAATGACACCAAGACATGAAGAATCACTACTGGCGGGTCTCTTCTCATAATCTCCCATCTTGGAGATTACTAAGTGTGAACTCCATGAGAGAGAGTCTCGTCTTCTTACAAGTACTCACACATGACGGTCTTTATTCTATGTGTCCTATCATAGTATGTCATCCAACCGTAGAACTTTATTTAAGAATATTGTTATAGAATTTCAAGGTTCTCATTATAGAGGGGATCTGCTATGACCTTATTAATGCAACAAATATTCCTGGACATTATTATATTATAGTCATGCAGAACAATGAACAATATATAATAAGTGAACATTCGCGTAATCAAATTAAAAAATAGTTGGTTCTGAGGACACCAACCCTTACAAACTCCCACTTGGACTAGAGCCATCTACCTACGACTTTTAGTCCGCTAGACCTCACATGATGATCATGTTTCTGATGAGTCAAGGCATTAGTAAATGGGTCTGCCACGTTGTCTTCCATGGAAATACTACTCACTGCAACTTCACCTCTCTGAGAAAAATCCCTCAAGATATGATACTTCCAAAGTATGTGCTTTGTCCGCTGATGTGAACTTGTCTCTTTTGCAAGTGCCACCACTGCAGCATTATCGCAATAGAGTGTGATAGGATCTTTACTACTCGGTACAACATCCAGCTCTTGGACGAAGCTTCGCATCCATACTGCTTCTTTAGCTGCCTTAGAAGCTACGATATACTCGGACTCCGCTATAGAATCTGCCACCACACTTTTTTTTGAGATCTTCCAGCTCACTGCACCTCCATTCAAACTGAAGATGTATCCAGTCTGCGACTTCATGTCATCTTGATCAGTCTGGAAACTAGCATCTAAATGTCCTATGATGACTAGTTCCTCATCTCCTCTATAAACAAGGAACATATCCTTAGTATGCCTCAGATACTTAAGGATAGTCTTGACTACCATCCAATGGTGGTCTCCTGGATCATCTTGATATCTGCCTACCGCACTTAATGCATAAGAAACATCTAGCCTCGTATATAGGATATCATACATGACTGACCCAATCGCGGATGCGTAAGGGATCCTTGCCATCCACTTTCTTTCCTCATGTGTCTGAGGACACATTTTCTTGGAAAGATTAATGCCATGTGACACTGGAAACAATCCCCTCTTGGAGTGTTCCATGCTGAATCTCTTCAGTATCTTGTCAATGTATGTTCTTTGACTCAGGCCCATCATTATCTTGGATCTATCACGATGGATCATGATCCCATGTATATATGCCGCCTCACCCAAGTCTTTCGAGGATAAGCATATATGAAAACAAGCCTTAACTGACTGTAAGACAGGTACTTCATTTCCAATTTGCAATATATCATCAACATATACTATTTGGAAAATGACTGCACTTCCACTAAACCGTTTGTAGACACAAGGCTCACATTCATTCTAAACAAAGCCAAATTTCATAACAGCTTCATCAAAACGAATGTTCCATGACCTTGATGCTTTCTTTAATCCATAAATGGATTTCTCCAACATGCATACCTTGCTGGCATCCTTTGGAGTCACAAACCCTTCAGGTTGTGTCATGTAGACATCTTCCTGGAGGTTCCCATTAAGGAAAGCTATTTTGACATCCATTTTCCAAATTTCATGGTCATGTTAAACATCAATGGCCAATAGGATTCTGATGGATTTCAGTATCGCATCTGGTGAAAAGGTGTCATCATAGTCAATTCCTTGACATTGTCTAAAACCTTTTGCAACCAGTCATGCCTTATAGGTGCTGACTTGCCCCACCATGTCCAGTTTCTTCTTGAATACCCATTTATTACCAATAGGATTTACATCAACTAGAGGATCTACCAAAATCCAGACTTGGTTTTGGTACATGGAATCCATTTTAGAATTCGTGGCTTCATTCTACTTGGAAACGTCTGTGCCTTAAAATGCTTCCTTTTAGGAAAGAGGATCATCATTTTTAACCAATAATGAGTCACCATCCTCGGTGATAAGAAGACCATATCGTTCTGGTTCTCTCACCTCTCTCGTGCTCCTATGCAGTTCTTGTGTCTCTGGAACAGATTGTTCTTCCATGGGGCTTTGTGGAATCTGTTCTTGTACCAACTCATGTGTATCTTGTGCCTCGACTTCATCGAAGTATATTTCGTTCCCACTATCTCTTTTGGAGATGTGCTCCCTCTAATGGAATATGGCATGTCTTGCCACTGTAACCTTTTTTCTGAGGGGTTATATATGTAGTATCCCCTTGTTTCCTTGAGATATCCTTTAAAGATACACTTTGTGCCTCGAGGAGCGAGTTTGTTTCCTAAAGAGGCCTTAACAAATGCTTCGCTACCCCACACATGTAAATTCGATAACATGGATTTGCGTCCACTCCATAACTCATATGGAATACCATTTAACGATTTAGTTGGTACTTGGTTTAGTATGTGAACTGCAATTTGTAATGAATATCCCCAAAGGATAATGGAAGACTCGCATGACTCATCATTGATCTCACCATGTCCAACCGGGCGCGGTTCCACCTTTAACATACACCATTACACTATGGTGTGTAAGGAGGAGTGAGTTGAGATAGAATCCCAAACTCCCGTAAGAAATCAATGAAGTCCTGATTAAGATATTCTAATCCTCTATCCGAGTGGAGTTTCTTAATCTTCTTACCAAGCGGGTTCTCAACTTCATTATTGTATTCTTTGAACTGATCAAAAGAATCTGACTTATACCTCATTAAGTAGATATATCCATATTTACTAAAATCATCAGTAAAAGTTATGAAGTACGAGAACCCACCCCTTGCTTCAACTGGAAATGGTCCACACACATCTGTGTGAACTAATTCTAGAATCTCTTTAGCTCTTTCACCTTTCTCACTAAATGGGGCTTTGGTCATTTTGCCTTGTAGACACGCATGACATACACCATGTGGTTTTAGTTCGAAAGAAAATAAATACCCATCTTGATGTAATTTTTTCAAATGTTTCTCATTGACATGACCTAGCCGGTGATGACAAAGTTGGGTGTGGTATGAGTCATGTGAATTAACTTTTTTATAGATTTCCATTACTTGGTTTGTGTATTCTAACACATAAAGGTATTTATATAAATGTGGCCTACCAAAAAGAATGTTATCATTATAAAAATAGAAACATCCACTTCTAAAATTGATGATGAATCCATCAATATCTAATCTAGATACTGAAATAATATTTTTGGTTAAAGAGGGTACATAATAACATCCTTTTAAAACCAAGACCATCCCCATAGGCAATGTGAGGTGGTAGTCCCCGACAGCTATAGCCACAAGTTTGGCTCTGTTAGATACTCGTAGATCTACCTCCCCTCGATCAATCTTCCTTAATTTACTTGGTTCTTGTATTTTGATACAGATGTGAGCACCACAAGAAGTATCTAATACCCAATTAGTAGAAACAGATAGATTGCATTCGATAACAAACGCACCTGAAGCGTTCCCTTGCTTCCTTGGTTGGGTTCAGTTTTTCTTCCAGTGGCCCTTCTTGCCACTTGCAAAACAAAAAGCATCATGTTCCTTTGCCTCCCCTTTGATCTTCCTTTTCCTAGAAGGCCTTGATTAATCTTTGGGCATAAATCTCTTTTCCTTCCCTTTCCTTTTATTCACCATGAGGACATAAGTCTTTTCACGCTTCATGTCATTGTCCACTTAGCGAATAAGGATAAAAAGATCATACAGAGACTTCTCAATGTTGTTCATGTTAAAGTTCACAACAATGTTTGAGATGCTCTGGGGGAGTGATGTGAGAATAAGATCGTTACCCATTTCTTTGGGGAACCCTAGAACCTCCAATCGCTCAACGTAGCCAATGAGCTTGGCTATAAGAGGCCCGACTGGGGCACCCTCTCAATGCTTTCTCTGAAAAAGAGGCTTGGAGATCTCAAACCTTTCATGTCTTGCTCTCTCCTGGTATAGACCACAGAGGTTATCGAGCATGCTATAGGCATCCATGTCTTCATTAGACTTCATGAGCTCACTAGACATCAATGATAGCATCAAACATTGAACGTCGAGAGCATCATTAAAATGTTGATCATAGACCAGTAAATCTTAATCACTCACCCCTGGGGAAGGAGAATCAGGAAGTGAGGACTCCAGCATGTAAAAATTTCGTTCATGCCGTAGGATAACCCCAAGGCGCCTAAACCATATTTGAAAGTTACTGCTAGTGAGGATATTGTCTTTATCCAGAATTTATCGCAGAGAAAATGTGGTTGATGAGTTTGTCATCTTGATTCTACAATTTAAAAGAGTAGATTTATTGTAACGACCCGAAATTTTGAATAAATCTTGTTTCCTAATTTTGTGTGTTATTTTATTTTTGATACTCAAAAAAACTGTTTCATTTGATAACATGAGTATAATTAAAATGAAACCATTGGGTTTTGATTGTTATATGACTATTGGTCAATATGACCACTGGGAACTAAATGTTTTGATTATTGTCTCTAAATAAAAGTAATCTTGGTTAATTAATATAGAAAGAAGATTCGATGGCCTCACCCAGTAGTCTTGGACCAATCAAAGCCCATCTAACAGAACTTGGGAAGGAGGTAGCACCATTGGGCTTTGCTCTGGACCAAACCCAGGCCAAACTTCATCGTGTGAAGCTAGAAAGGAATCACCTTTGTGAGAAGTTCAAACTGATTGAAATTACTACTCGTGCGATGTTGGCCGACCCTCCCTCATATTCTCTCACCTTAGCACACCTTACACTTAGGTCCTATGCTGGTGTGATAAGGGGCTATGTAAGGAGACCGTAACTGCATTGTGTAACCCTTTGTTTTAAATAAAAATTTTGATTTCTTCTTATGATGAAGTTTATGAATTTTCAAATGTCCGGATAAATATAGTGTGCATATTTTTGATGAATTTTAGTGAAAGGATATTTTAAAAATGTTTATGTAAACCTTAAATAAATAAAAACGTGTAATGATTTTATAAAAATGGTCTTCTACAATTATGATCAGTATGAAATTTAGAGTCTAATAAGATCAACATAATTTTTGATGAAGAGTAAATTATGAATAGTGATTTTATGATTAGGATTAGTAATGTGTCCAAATGAATTAGTAATCTCACTTAAAGAAAGTTTTAATATAATTTAGACACCGTGATTATGTAATGAGATTCAATAAAATGGGTAAATAACGGTTTCATAAATTATTAGTTAAGTATTAGTTTTTTTGGGTGAATAGTGTTTTTAATTAAAAATTTAATTAAAAATAATTAGAAAATTATTTTTATGAAATGGACTTTATTTTTGAACTCAGAGCATCGATGTTATGTTATGGTAATTTTTGGGGATTTTTCAGAAAAATTGAATTCTCGATGAATAGTGTTTTTATTTAAAAATTAAATTAAAAATATTTAGAAAATTATTTTTATAAAATGGAGTTCATAAATTTAATTAGAGCATCAATATTTGGTTAAGGTTAAATTTTGGGATTTTTATGAGAAAGATGAATTTTTCAGTGAATAGTAAAAATGCAGTTTTAGGGTTTCAGTATGTTTAATGACATCAAAACTGTGTCATGATGATGTCATGAGATATATTAAGGGGTTTCCTACCAAAGGTGATGAATTATTGTATTGGGGGCCCCATGTGGCCTAAATCCATGGTAAATTCCATGGGAGACCACATGGTTTTGAGAAAAGCACTTGTGAGGTGTCCCTTGGCCATTAATGCCTTGTCCCCTCACTTTCCCTAAAAATTCCCACCATTTCCTCCTTTAGTTTTCACTCCCAACACTTACTCAACTAAGTTATGGTCTCCTTACCTCCCAAGGAGTCTTCCCAAGGTGCCCCCAAGCCCTCAAGGTCCAAACCATTGAGTTTTAAGAGTTACGTTTTAAGGTAAGGGATCTGATCTCTCTCTTTCTTTTCAAGAAATATCTTTTATGTAATTTCTTTTATGCTCCATGTTCTTAGGTTAAAGGGTGTTCTTTTATACTCCTCTTACTGCCCTTTTCATTTTCACATAATCAGAGATCCCCTCTTACTCTCATTATTTCGTTTTATGATGTTTTAAGTGGCGCCGTTAGGCTGCCGAAATTTTTGTAACGGATTCTTTCTCACTTCTCATTTTTCAAGATCTATTTTCATGTAAAGTATTTCAAGTTTTTATTTTTATTATTTTGGGGTATGATCTCTAAATTTATCATACTGATCTTTTATGATCATATGATGAGATACCCCATTTTATCTCTTCAATTCAGTATTTTGAAGTTTTATGTGGTGCCTTTAGGCTGCGGAATTTTTAAGTGGTTCTTCACCCTTCTCGTTTTGAAGTTCTACTTTCATGTCAATTATTTCATGTTTCTTTTTTTTATGATGGGGTATGATCTCTATATCTATCATACTGATCTTTTATGACCATATGATGAGCGACCCCATTTTATCTCTTCAATTCAGTATTTTGATGTTTAAGTGGCGTCGTTAGGCTGCTGAATTTTTAAGTGGTCCTTGCACCTTTCTCCCTTTTCAATGTTCTAATTACATGTCAAGTCTTGCAAGTTACTTTTTATTATGTTGGGGGTATGATCTCTAAATCTATCATACTTATCATTTATGTTCATATGATGAGAGACCCTATTTGATCTCGTCAAACCATTTTTGGAAGTTTTATGTGACGCCGTTAGGCTGCCGAATTCTCATAAGAGAAATCTTATTTTTTTGTCTTCCTTTCATGTTCTTTGTTTCAAATTTTATATCATTAAAATTTCATTAACATGTTCTTAAATACTTTATATTTTTTCCCCTAGTGTTTTATGTATCATTTTTGAGTGGGTGAACCATGTCCCCTCTCTTTCCAACTTTTTCTAAAACCATGTATCATAGACGTTATGCTACATAGTTTCGTCTCAAAATGCCTCCCTCTTTATCTCAAAATTATTTTATGTTATTATGTGAATACACAAAGCTCTTATTTATAAAGGGGAATTCACATATATATCAAATTTTATATTTTATATTCTGGGATTTACATACATGAAACCCGCTTTCCCTTTCCATGGGTTTAAAGTGACATAAAGATCATGTCATTAAAGCAGTTTTTAAAATGTTATGATTATGAAATGAAACCCATTTCTTTTATGCTATATGGGTTGTTTATGAAATGATTGATGATGATATATGTGTCTCACATGATAATAAAGACATGTCAAGGGTGTGCCCAGATAGCGCTCCAATGCATTGGGTAAAGACTTAATCTCTAGAGATGACTTTTTAGACTGATACCTTGGTGAATAACCTTGATAAATTTTAATGACGCCTTGGGGATGGACCTTGGTGAAATGAAATGATTGTCAATATTAAATGTTTCAAACAAATCTTAAAGTTATGAAAAATGTTATTTTTATTATGATATTCCTCATTATTTCTTTATCATGCCATAAAGTTATTTTCATGACCTTATTGAAGTATCTCAAGTTCACATGTAAAATGTTTCTCTTGTTTCCCTTACTGGGCCTTCTGCTCACCCTTTCTTTTGATGTATGTCCCCAGGTTATGAGATGCAGTAATGAACCTAGGATGAACATGAGGAGAATCCTTTCAAGTGTTTAAGAAGAATGTTTTATGTTTTCATGTTTTATGTTCCTGGTTTCTAAGACACTAAACCTTAAAGATCCTCGGTAATGTAAAATGTAATGAATGTTTATGTGATAAAAAGGAGGGATGCTATATTTATTAGCACATTCATGATTACATTTTATGACAAATAATAAATGAATTAATTAATTATCCCACTATTTTATCAAGTCCCAATGGCCCTCACCATTGAACTCGGAATGTCTAGTTGTTTTGACATTCTTGTGGTAAGGATCCATATTTCCCTTCGCATAACCCCAAAAAGGGTTGGTCAAGCTATTTGAAGGTATTTAGGTTGGCAGGTCTTTTCCAACTTTGAGCTTAAAGTTCCATGATCGGTTGAGTGGCTCCCCAATCCTGAAATCCGGACTTGGATTTCCTCAACTCTATCCTCCAATATTAAACCAAGTCTAGCAAGGGATACTTCTTTTGATGTAATATGGTTAAGTCAACCCGAAACCTTTCATAAGGTATTCCTTTATAAAATTAAGTGTCCCAACAAGGGTTGGTCAAACACATAGTTTTATTGAGTCTTTCCCTTAATCAGGTAACAGAAGGCTTGGTCTGACTTAATATGGTATTGAGGGATTTTAGTATTTTATGTGTAGTTTCGCATTATCATGTGCTTGTTAATATTAACTGATGCTTGATTAAGTGATTAACCATGCTCCGATAATATTTACACATAGTCCGATTTTTATTTTATTCCATATTTGCATGCTTGTTCATTTTATTAATTATGTGATCGCAACGAAACATACACAATAAATAAACCATGCAATCATACAGAAATAAAATTAGATGTCATGATCATGAGCTTTTATTGGTTTTCTTATCTAGCAGTTTTGATAAGCTAAACCTGACCTAGGGAAAACACCTTGAACCTGATGGTTCGTGTTTTGAAGCTCCCACCTGTCCACCATTGTATCTTCTTGCATCGGTTTCGCCTTGGCTTTGGATTTTTGAACCGTCTCCTCCGGCTTGGGAGATCCTCCATTACATGAGTTTACATTAAAGAAACCATGGGCACACAGACCCTACATTTTATTGAAAGAAGGTTCACAGGCCAACAAATTTAAATTTAAACAAATTTAAATGAAACCATACATACATACAAAGGGTCTTTGGTTAAGCTCATGATCATCCATAGAATGCAACTACATTTACACATATTTAGAATTCAAATTCTTTTAATCGTTATTTAATTTAATATAAGTCGCACTCGAATTCAATTAATTATGATCTTATAACTAATCAATTCTTTATCTTAAATTCATATATGACTTTCCTTGAGATTGTTCTCATAAATTTTCCTTGTACGGGTCTTTGTACATTAGAGGAAACCTGGTGAAATTCCATTTCTGGAAAGTACACGACATGTATTTTATAATTACACATCGTGTATTTCTTTTCACCCTTTATCCAAGGTACACATCGGGGGCTTTGGTGTGTTTTCTGTACTTTGGAAATTTTGGAGTACATGACGTGTTGAAAAATAATACACGGCGTGTACTTCCTTGTTACGCGGTAACCAGCCCGGCAACCCCATGTTCGCGGTACGCGGCTTATCCTTGTACAATGTTTCACCTGGGCCGGAACGGACTACATGGCGTGTTTCTCTAACATACATGACGTGTATTCCGGTTTCCACGCGTCGTTCAATTCTGGTCAACATGGCGTGATTAATACTTATTCATAATCAATTAACATGGCGTGGTTTGGATGACCAGTGCCGGTTCGTTGAACCTAAGTAAACGGCGTGTAGTTTTAATTACACGTCATGTAATCACATGTTGTACAGACAGAAAGAGGGGCTCCTCCGGATTACTTCCTCGTTTTTATTTTAATCAAAAATTAAAATTAAAAAGACGTTTCTGTGATATGAATCGAGAAACGAAGGAGGAAGAATAGATCTTATTTATTCAGATTTATAGAACGATTTATTTCGAATTGAATCAAATATAAATGCGTAAATTATCAACGAAAATTAAATAACTATAATCAACGTTGCAACCTCCCTTTGATACCATTTGAAGGTTCTGGTCGCAGCGGATGTGCATGGGTTGATGTGCCCGCTTGGATTTTTGTCATTAGCAATGATCAATCCGGGATCAATACAACAATAAATGCCAGTCTCCACAAGTCGAATCACAAAATAAGACAAAGAAGATGGTTTGTCCCGGAACCACAAACATGGATCATTACCGGTTGATTATAATTAATTAAATTAATTATAAATAAATACCTTTTGGGTGTTCTTTCTTCGTTGATGTTCTTGACCACATTGTCAATGTGATCCGTCGTTGCGTCGTAGAAGCCATGTGTAGACTCCCTCTAGCGGTGATCCACACGTGTACCTCATATCTCTGGACGTCGCGAATGGATTCTCCGGGTGCTAGCATAGAGAAGCCTTTGCTTGCGTTGTCCACCTTAGATCGTCTTGATCCGATGGAAGATGATCTCTCTCGGTCTTGAGAGCGTTCTTGGAGGAAGAGGTTCTTTCAGCCTTGAAATAATTCTCCAGAGATGTGGTGCACAATGATTATCTTGTGTAGGAAAATTGTTGGGGTTTTGAGGATATTTATAATCAAGTTTGAGGTTGTAGAGTTATGACAATAAATAAACGTGTTAGGCATTTCATTTATTTCATTAACTCTTATTGAAAACCCCCATGTCGAATAATTAATTCCTTGACATGCGCTCACGCTGATTATAATAAATATCATTTAATAAAATGATATTATATCCTCAAAATCCCGACTCAAAAAACTACACGACGTGTAATAATAAATACACGGCGTGTACTTGTTTTTTGTTGAAAACTACACAGCGTATACATTAAATGTACACGACATGTATATCTTGTTTTCATTTATTCATTTCCTTTCCAAAATGAAAACTACATGGCATGTACATTTAATAATACACGGTGTGTACTTGTTTTATTTTATTTTTACTCCATCATTTAAAACAACATAGGCTTCCTTGAATAATTATTAAACCATGTACGGGAATAATCATTATTCAACTTGAGATACTTGGATACACTTAGTGTGTAACCCTCTGGGCCCCTTTCTCATTGGCATTAGGCGGGCTTTCCTAAAGTCTAAGATTACTATCTAGCAACGGGTCAAGGAACCCAAGAGAAATAACTTGACACCGCATTGACGTATCACCTCATACGAACGCTTACTGTGTAATTTAAACCCTTTTTCTCAATATCTCATCAAGCAGGTTTCATGGAAGTTTCATAAACCTATATGCTTGATCTGTCGTTCTTTGACTACCAGAAATAAACTTGTCCTTTACACTATGGCCATGGAATTTAATGCCACGGTTCTATTTCAATCAAAGGGTCGAGATATCAACTTCCATAAATGGAAGGGAAAATCCTTCATCGACTTATCCATTAACAACATGTCACTTGTGACGCACCCAACATACCCTACTTACCACCAACTGTCTGCATGACAGTTTTCGTCAGTAAATCTAAGTGCGCGACATGAGTTAATGATAATCTTCCAGTATAAGGACCATTACACACGCTCGCAGATAGAAATATCTGATGACACTAAGACATGCAGAATTACTACTGGTGGGTTTGTTCTCATAATCTCCCATCTTGGAGATTACCATGTGTGAACTCCATGAGAGAGAGTCTCGTCTTCTTACGAGTACTCGCACATGACAGTCTGTATACTATGTGTCCTATCATAGCATGTCATCCAAATGCAGAACTTTATTTAAGAATATTGTTATAGGATTTCAAGGTTCTCATCATAGAGGGGATCTTCTAGGACCTTATTAATGAAACAAATATTCCAGGACATTACTATATTATAGTCATGCAGAACAATGAACAACATATAATAACTGAACATTCATACAATTATAGTAAAAAACAGTTGGTTCTGAGGACACCAAACCTTAAACCATGTTGAACCATCAAGTATTTAAATTATCATTCAATATAATCTCATTTGTAAACTGTACAAGATCATAAAAGAAGTTTTCATACTCTACCATGGTCCTATAATCCTAACAGAGGATGAAAAACACCATGGACGTAGATAGTACCATAGATTATAGATATAACTATCCAATGAAAATAACTCTAATGTCCTTACACTATAAAATATCATGCTTATTTGTTGTTACCAAAATATCCCACCATCTCCTATTGTGTTCTTCAATATTGAATGAGGAACATTTCACCTTAATACAATTAAGATTTTCCAAGAGATCAAATAGAATATTTGTCTTTATTAACTACTAAAATTCCTCTTTAGGATCATTAGATCCTAGGAAAATCGGTGGCTTCTAGTGAATCAAATCATTATAATGATTCTAATATTCAACCATTTGAGGTTCCAAAACTAGAGCATGAATAAGAATGGGTGCAGGTACACTTCCCAGAGCTTAGACACCACACACAAAAATCAAAATAATATTCTAGATCACAGGGGGATTTTATATCTTTTTCTTTCTTGAAAATTTCTCATAGGGATAATTCAAATTTCTTCTCAAAGGCATGATGCTACACAACAACAAAAAACAACACTGAAGGCATTAGAAGATTAATTAGATCAGCAACTAAAAAAGGGAAATGGGAATATAAATCCTATCGAATAAGAAATCAAAATTTATATTTCAACATTCCAAAATAAAAATTGGATAAAATATTAGAATCAAATAAAAACATTTCACAAAGACACTTTTCCCAAACACCTATAGTGATTTAATACAAATTACAATGAGAGATGGTTATTAAGCCACTTGAAAACATATCTTAAGTAACATAAAGACATCTCAAACCACATAATAAAATCAAGTAAATATGCACAACCTCATATTTGATACCACTTTGTCACAAACTAGCATGGATACCATGGTACCCTAATACTTGAGTTGGTGCTAACAAGGCCTGAAGGGCATTCCTAATCCCCATAGGTTGGAAACTATCACCTGGAATCATAAAAGAAAAAGAAGGGAATAAATTTTCTACAAAACAATAGAACAAAGAATTTTAAATGTTAGTATTATCAACACTCAAATGGGATAATGTACAAGAAAAAATAGGCAGAGAAAAACCGAAAGAAGTACATCATCAAAGTACTTAGAATGAAATAAGAAAAAAATTCAAGAATCCCATGAAATAAGTGGATAACATCTGCAACGATAACCTCCATCACTCCATGTTCTAAAGGATCAAGAACACCCACCACATTAAAGTGGAGATTTCTATTTTCTTAGACCATTCAAAAGATAATCTATAAACACATAAATGAAGAGATAGGGTATGAGTTATAAGTCCTTGTAGGGTCACACCATGTGTTCCATAATTGTTTTCAAATCATTAATCAATCATGCTATCAATTTAAATAATATATGGCATGACATTTAATTTTCATATTAAAAATCATAATTTCATTAAAATAAAATACAGATATATCAAACAATTTTCAAATTGAATTTAATGGACATTTTATATAAAATAGTTTATATAAATCATCTATAAGGAATATAATAGTTCTATAAACCAACAGAATGTATATCAAATCAAATTAATCATATCACCATGGTCAAACTCCCTATGGTAAGTTAGATACTAGCTATAGGATCCTTACCCATCTCATTTATTATCACATCTCAGTATCCTCTCCCACTTAAGTAAAAATTACCATCATCAAATCCCACATAAAGGTAAATTACTAGATGAACCTTTTTTTAGTGAGTTTTTGCATTGTAAATCTAGTTTCAATGGATCAAGATCTTTGAATTATTGTCCTAACCACTTACTAACTACCCAGACTCCCATGGGCTTTACACAATCAACCAAATTAGTAAGAAATAATTTTCAAATAGTTTAAAATAAAATTTCCCAATTTTAGTTATTGACATGAATTTTCCATTTCAAAACCAAATCATGGTTTTTAATCATTTCACTCCAATTCAAATCATGTTTCAATTTAATTCATATTTTCAAGAATCATTAAATCACTTCACCAAACTATTTCCAAAATAAATATATCATTTTTTATAAATTCACCCCATATTTTTAGTTCCACTAAAATTGGGGTTTTTATCAATTCCCATTCCCATTTAAAATCAAGGATCAAATAAATGTTTTTAAAATAAATAAAAAACTCATTATAATTTAATCATGACATTAAAGGTTTCAATCCTAGGGTAGATAATAATGGAATGACCAAAAGATCAACAAAATATCTAGAAATCAACTCCGGAAATGGAACTATCCAATAAAGAATGAAGGCGTATAAGATCTAAAAACATAAACTATAATCAAGGTCTTATCAAATATATTTTAGATCCAAAAATTACATTATAAACCATAAAACCTTAATTATGATAGAAATATAGAATATGAGAAACTACAAATGAAGATATCCACTTACCTCGAGGAGATTGATCAAGATTAATTTCACTTCAATCCACCAAGAAAAGGGTTATGAGGAGAACAAATTGCTTCTTAATTGCCACCAAATCCAAGGAAATCATATTTGGTATTATTGGAATGATTATGTACTTTAACCAGGGGGTTTGATATTATTAAAATTAATTTTAGAGCTTCAAAATATCATGTGCACGGTTTCCTAGAGAAGATAACACTTTTACAACAATTTTGCACCCACTCTATACTCATTTTCCAAGGGTAATGGTTTCCCCTAAATGGGTGAACATTTTGGGAAACTATGCAACAAATGTGCTTTCCCCACTATCCATTGGGTGAACATTTTTCATTGGTGGGGCACACAGTTTGGGAAACTATCTGCAAACCGTGAACATCCCCAAAAACCTCCAAAATTCTCTAAATTTCACCAAAAAATCCCTAAAACAAGACCCAAATGGTAGGAGATCAATATAGGTTCAATTATTAACTAAAAATAATTTGCATTATGTCACACCAGGGGAATACCTATATTCAACACTAGTCCATGAGGGTAACTAGTAGTTGGATTCGTGTTATGGATCATGCACAATTATCATAAACTATAATTTATTATTAAAAATTTTTATACAAGTTCATATATATTTCATAAATAACTCATGGACTATTTCATTAATAAATTTTATAACTAAATAATGTAAGACACAATTCAATAATATTTGACATTTAATAAAGTGTTTTTTATAAGGTAATAATAAATATTAACTTCATATTATTAGTGGGAGAATTTATATACGATATGAAATTATTGACCAACTATTTACTTAATTTATTAATGTGGTGATTTATACTGTGATAATAAACACATAATAATACATGTGAATCCATGTGACATGGTTCAAGTTGAATGGTGTTCCCTCATTATTGGGGATATCAAGAATATACTTCATTTTATCAAAAATAAATAAAAAACATCTAGATGCACTAAATAAATATTAATTCACTCATCTAAAAAATTTCTCATCTCAATGGATGCCTGTTGACATAATTTGATAATATATATATCTTTATAGTATTTTTTTACCTCCTAGTCATTTATGTTTACAAAAATTTCATAGGTCCACCAAGAGTGTTTTCATCAACTATATGCATTATTAAGTAGACCATTACATCAAAAAATAAGATGGGAAATATTTTCCAGTTGAAAATTTATAAGCATGTTCCAATATTGAATCACATTAAATTCAATTACTCAAACATTTATTGAACATAGTTTTCTAAAAAAATCAAAGATCAGTCAACGTTTTAACAATATTCTCAAGAAAGAAAATTCTTATTGACATAAGTATCAATTACTGAATTAGAATGTGATTATCATAGAACATCCATCATTATAATGGTTATTCAAACATATTAATCCTCTTTAATATATTTTAGGAATAATTATCTAGAAGCTAAATAATTTTTAAAGGATAAAGGAATACCACTTATAATTTTTCATTGTGTACTGTGTAGTGGGTAGGTATGTCCTGTTTCCCTCAACAAATTTATATAGAGGACTTCTCAAATCCATTTCTTCCAAATAACAACTTTAATTTTATTATATATTTTAGGTTATAATAACTCTTATTAAAAAAATAAATTGATCAATAATCCCAAACCTAAATCTCTATTATTAGTAATAGGAAATATATATAATTTATAAATAAATAAGACTGCAAATGTATATAAATTTCACTAACGAAAATATATTATCATCAGTATTATTCATTAATGTTTAAATAAGATAGAAAATGTGTAAGTAAAAGGAATCTGGAATCTATCGGTATCTACTGAATGATGAATCACTCATCAAACAAGTAAAACATCCCTTTACCCTATATTGTTCTAGAACCTCACTATGTTGAGGAGGAAATGGAAAGTGCTTCATGTTCTATGAATTATTGGAATAACATGTAACATGTACCCACAAAACTACCTTCACATGGTAGTGAGTTCAAATAGAACCATCAAGGAAGCTCCTCGAGTGTTGGTGCAGTAACTCATGGGTTATAAGTATCCGGTGACTAGAGGAAATGAGGTTGTAGATTCTTTTATCCAACAGTGTAGGAAGGAAATAATGGAGTGTAATGAGTGGGAAAACATCATAAATGTAACTAAATAATTCTTATATAAGGTTCTAGAGCTCAATTACAAGAAAAATGAATTTTATAGGCTGGTTGGGATGAGTATCTTTGTTAATGTTAACTCGAAACAAGATTCCTAGATAGAAAAACAATTATGTATTTTGGGTCGCATATTTAATGACAATAATATTTAAGTGGAGGAACTCATATACTATTGAGAAAATATGGAATTATATTTTGAATACCTCTTCAAAGACGATCTAGAAGGGTGGTCCTATGCTTCTCAATGGAGTCCCCTTAAAGGTAAGATACCTAAATAACTTAAACTACATTTCATAGGTTCATCCATTTAATTTGAAGTCATTTGATTTCTCTTATGGTATTTTTTGGTTTCTGGATTTTTCCTCAAATGAGTTTTCTTAATAAAAATATATATATTGGTGATGGAAATGTCTTGGTTTATTCATGTATTTTATGCATGAATTTCCTGAACATTACATTATATATAAATCTTAATTAAATGATAGTTTATGTTGGATGATATCTGATTATTAATATGTCATTAATGATCTTATAATGTGTGTTTTATTTTTTTAAATTGAATTTTAGTATAAAATTAATTACAAGTAAGTAGCATTAAATTCCAATTTCATGCCCCTATAATATACCACCTATTATAGACTATAATACAATCATGCATCACTAGTAGTCTGATATGGTTTTATGATATTCTCAAATATATACTATGATTGAATGATGTGATAGAATGAAACCTTATTTCATGAATTATGATATCCCATTTATTATAGAATATGATATAAAAAATTTCATCTTATACAAAGGATTTATAGAATATATCTCCTCCAATATCCCACTTACACTAAAGCTATATAGAATTTGTGTCATTTCACCTTATAATTTGTTATATACAGTAAATTATGGAATCATATCCAAACCTTTAATTGATATCTACCAAAACACTCCTGGAAAGTTATCATCAACATCACCATGTATAACATCATATATAAAACATTGTGAATACCCATCCAAAACTCTTTTAGATTGACTGTAAACCACTTTTAGAGTAACTCCTTGAGTTAAATTCAATCCTTATTTAATAAAATAAAATGTGTAACCCCATATGCATTTATTGTAATGATAACAAATATGAATCACTAGATCAATAAATTTATGTAATTAATGGCCTCTATAAAAGGGCCAATGCTAGTAAAGATACCAAGGGATATAGTTTTATCTCTATCAAACACATCTATCTTTATACCTATATTAACCAACTATATCTCATGATAGTATACATTATCATATGTTTCCTCTAACTAGGACATCGGGTGTCCATAAGAAAACGAGTCTATTAATCCCATATATCTAACTTATAATTTCTTAGTTATTCGAGTATAAACTAACCTCCTTGATGAATACATCACATATAATTTTCCTTTGTGGATAATCACATCACATCCCCTAATATAAATAGATAATAATATTATGTTAAATATCTATGTGTGGATTCACACTCTCCAATAAATCAAAATCTAGGACTTGGATGTCATAAACCTCATATAAGAGGACAAATGCCATCTCGGTTGAGCTCTAACTAATGACATGATCAGCAACATACCAATCCTACCCTGATTATCTAAGACTTAAAAACTTATATAAGAAAAATATTGAAGTATGAAGGGTAACATGGTAGGTATCTCACAAGCCCCATGTAATGGGGAATCCTATTTAATTCATGAACCCCTATTATTCTAATAACATAGTGTTTGGAACTCCATGTGGTATACTTAGTTTTCCAACAGGAATTGAAGTATAATTTTTTGTGACCCTTGAGCATATTTTTTCTCATACAATAATCTTACTGACACTAACCTTAATATTTCATCATAATCAAGAATAAACTATAATAATAATTGGTTATTGATATATCAAAGACCTACTTTTATAGGTTAATTATTATTACACTTCTTGAAATTTATATTGATATATACATATATGCAAAAATAATGAATGTATAATAAAGTAAATATTTATTTTATAATACACATTTTATACCACTAAAAAACATAAATAAGAACTTGTCTATCATATCATATATGATCATCTACTAGATTTAACATATTTTTACTACACTTTCTAGGGTTTTGTTAACTCGTAACATCTATATGTAATTCTTAAAAAATCTATATATGTGAAAATGATTAAAACCTCCCATTAAAATATTTAGTGAGTATAAAATTTTCTGAAATAAAATTAGATTAATGGTGAGATTTAAACATCATTTTTTTAAAATTAAACTCCTTGAACTTATTCATACTCTTTAAATCCACAACATAAAATGTTACAATGTCAACTTCTATCATTTATTTAGAATTTTTTCAACATTAAATCATCATATTTATTAACATTTCCATAAAACTTTTTCCTTTTAGAATACTTTAACCATTTATATTATTACTTAAAATACATCCTAAACTCATTTAGGAAAAAGTGATATTCACTATATTATAGTAACTAATTATAACTCTTTACATTTATCTTTACCTTCATATCCTAAATATCTTTTAGGATATACATTTAAATTAACTTTGTACTTTTACAGGAATACTTCTTTAAGAAATAGTGAAATTCACTTTATCATGGTGACTAAATAAATCTATTTACATTTTAATTTAGCATCACATAACTTAAACTCTTTAGAATATTATTTAAAAATAACATTAATTTTATACTAAAATTACATTTTATTTATTTAAACTAAAATTTTCTAAGTTAAAACACACATCCATTATATTTTTATAGACTATATTCTTTTTAAAAAATAACTATACGACACAAAAACTCATTTATGTTAATTAAATAACAATTATTTTCTATTAAATGGAATATTTAATAAATAAAAAATATTTTAATTTCATATATGTAAATCTATGTGTTTTGAGATTTTTCCTTTCAAAAGTATTTCATTTATAAAAATATTCCAATGATGGGTGGTGAAAAAATATTCCCTCGTATATTAACAAATATCAAGATAAAATTTTAAACTAGTTAAAATAAATTTATCCTTGTATCCTTTTAAAAAAATGTTATAGAACATAATGAATCATAAACCATGTGCTTACAATTAATTATATAATTTTTATTACAAAAACTCTTTGTTATTAAACAAATTATATTATTATATATGAACAAATAGATAAATATGAGCATCATTTGTTTAAAAACATATGGGTTTATTAAATACATGACATTTAAATTGTTGATGTAGAAACTATTTGATTTATCACTTAAATGAAAACTGTAAGATATAAAAATTCATTGTGTGATTTAACTCTGATATATTCACAACATTTAAAATGAATTCATTTTGTATCATGTAACCTTAAAAATCAAAGAATTAATTTCTATAACACTAATACCCAACATGGATATTTAATAGAGTTTCTAAAAATTCTTCAGCTATCCTAGACAATTCCATCTTATATAATCATTAAACCTCTATCCTAATAATGTATCCTTCTGAATAACCTTTTATATACAATGAAGAAACTTTATCGGACTCTCTAACAAGCTTTACCTCCTCTTCATATTGAACTTCTACACACTTGTACTTTTAACATAGCACTAGAACCTATACATCACATTCCTAGTTCATCTGCTACCAAAACCTGTGAATATAGGGTATTTTTTTGAATTAATTCAAATTTTACAAAAAAATCCTTCTATACAAAATATAATTTATTTATTAACCAAAATAATCCTTAATGAAACCTTTATTGTCACCAAGTTATTGTCATATTTTGTTACATTTAGTATCATTGACATACCCAATCATATTGAGTATATGAGATTGAAATTCTTCTAGTCATTTCCCATCTAACGCCTTTGAACCCTAAATTGATTCATTTTTTACTTCTCATAAGCATATATATTCACTTGTTGAAACATTTCAAAACATGGTTTCTCAAAAAGGTGTCTCTCTAACTCATATAATTTTTCCTCACTTAATAACTTTTCATAAGTTACTTATCTAAGGATTATCTTCAATTATGATTTTATTTCCTTTGGTATTGATCACAAAGTTAAATTTTATAATTATTATTTTATATAAAATATAATATTTTAATAGATGGTTATTATATTTTATTTCCACTTAATATGGACTATGATTAAATGGGACACCACTAAAATGATAAAACCCTTTTGAATATATTATACCCATTAGTACGCTAAGATTCAAATTTCAATAAGAAATGAGTTTTATTTGGTGTTACTCTCGTTACATATATGTTTAGATATGGTAATATAACAATCATACCATATATATATATGATTCTTGGATATTTTTGGTGATAAATCATTACCCAATCCGTCATATGGACAAACCTAAATTTAGAACATTGGTATACTAATCCTTGGGGTTTCCTAGCTAATCATAACCCAAAGAAAATAAAAATAATAGGATAACATAATATACTCAAGGGGAACCCTTATTTAGAAGAACCTAACAATTTGATAATCCAAGTTCACCCCTTACCAAATTTCTATACACTATATGGTCTAGGTGCACCCCACTCCAGCATGAAACTACTCAGTTGGATGATCAAGGTTTGGGAAAGTGATGCATCAGACGGAATCTAAATGTTATTATTTTGAAGGGGTTTATATACCACCATCTTATCTCATGTTTTCATTTTATTTATATATAATTATAATCATTTAATTTGTAATCCAATTCTATCCACTAAATCAATATATTCAAACCATATTGATGTATAATTCTTTACACAACTAGTAATTTGGTTACCAAAAAAATAAAATCCAAAGAATACATATACCCATACAAATGAATTTTATGAATATGTTATATAAACTATTAATTATATGGTTTATAATCATATGATATTGAAAATATATACATGAGTAATACCTGGGCCCTATATGGCCAACCCCACATTTCTAGAATAAGGTATAATCCTCCAAACCAGTGGCAATCCCAACACTTAGTCCCTCTATGTGGGGATATTTTACATCATCATAACTCTAACGCCTAATATTTATAAACTATATTCAAATACTAAATCCATGCCAATTATTTTAATTCAAATTAAATGTCAAGTTACATGAAAACTAAATATTACAGAATCATAGAAAGCATGTAATTCTAAAATTTTTATATGATCACTAAGAATTAGTTTAAAAAATTTAAACTATAGGATACATATATTCATAATTTATATAAAAAAATTACAACTATAAATAAATTATAGGACAAACATGAAATAGTTGAACATTTCAAATATTTTAACATGAATTAACCATTTTTGTAAAATTTGTAAATAAAAGATAATTATAAAAAATTTATAATTTTATATTATCATATGGATATAATATAATATTTAATATAAAATCATTATATTCATATCATAAATTTATCTTTTGTGTATTATTAATTATATTGAATTTCACATTAAATATATGATATTTTATTAATTATAAAAAAAATCCAATTTCTATTGTGATAACCTTGTACATAATATAAATTTCATATTCATAAACATTATTTAAACCAATATCAAATCAAACATTAAAACTCATTTGGTTTTCTTTAAATAATTTCCCAAAATAAGGCTCCTTTTAAGTTAAATAATTTTATTTAATTTCAAACAATTTCTTAAATTAAATATAAACTCATTATATTTTTCCTTACTTTTTAATTTATAAACACTTAATAAATTACCTCTCATGATTTATAAATAAACATGTTATTTAATCCATAAGGCACTCCATATAATTTTGAGAAAATGTATTATTTTTATATTAACATTTAACATTAATAAACATTTGATAATAAATTTTTCAGAAACATTTAATAATTAATTGTAAACTCTTTATAAGTAATTAATTTTAAAAAAAAATTAATTTATAAATATCGGAAAAAAACCTTTTTTCAAATATTTGTAAACAATTTATAAATAATAAATTCATTTTCAATTAAATATTAAGAAAAATAAAAATTTTATATTTCAATTTTATTCTTTGATATTTCCTCAGTCATAAAATATGAATCAGAATCATATTTTATGGTCTAAGGTAAATCATAATGTGTGATTGGTATAATAGAGAAGTATGCCCTGAGAAATATTTTTGTTATTGAAATCTAATAATATCTTATTATATCTTATACTGCATTTAATGATAAACATCCCATCATTTTTATGATATGATTCTTTTTTTTTTGAAACTCAAATCACAAAGGTCACACTATAAAATAATATTTATCATATGATACGAACATAAGAAACGTAAGGTTTTCAACTATATCTTTAATTATGATATATCATATTATATTTCGAGATAAAAAACCTGAAGAATATATAATAATTATAATTTTAAGAATTATTTTATGATAGGTGATATTATTTCATTTTCTTCATTAAATGAAATCATTTAAAAAACTTAATTGCATTAAAATCTCTGATAACACTGCTAGGTTTCCTTAGGGTCTAATAAAACTTAATCGAATTAGAAAAAGTGATCATGAATCCCAAACCAAATTCTTAATGCATAGAAATAGGAAACATGCATAATTTGAACAAGAAAAATTTTGAAAAAATGTATTCCTTACACCAAAGCAGCATTAATAGCATCAATATTCTTCTTTAATGTTATAAGAGAATCATAAGAGTTATAGTGGAAGGGATCTAACTTCTATAAGTTTCCATAGTATGATTAATTACTCATCGTATGAGTAGAACTCCCCATCACTTCATGGTGTGATTGCACCACACTCTGCTAAGGAGGAATATAAAATAGCTTTATTTATTGGGACCACTTTGTGTATGAAGATTGCATTTATTGTCAATGGTTGTCAATGCTCGTCCAAATGAATAAGTTGACGAAGAAGACATAAAAAGTGAATGGAGATCATCTAAAGTGATAATTCTTGGAGAATTATTATGCAATCATAGCATTAGATGTCATGCTTGTTAAATTCTCCATAAAGTAAATTCAGCCGATTGTTGAGCTGATCCTATGTTCAAAGCACATGTATCAAAGGTGATACATTGTCTACAATAACGAATAATGAAAATAAATCAGATGATGCATTTCGGATTTGTATTTCACAAATATCATAAGTTAGGAGAACTTGGGATGCAAGCCTTATGAATAAAAGGGGGGGAAAGAGGATTCCAATCATATGCAGTTTTGATTAGAAATAATGAAGTTGTTGGAAGATAGGGAAGTGGTAGTACTTCCTATTAAAAATATGGTGATGCTAAAGGTGCTCTATCAAAGACTATATATCATGATAGATATGGTCCGTGACTAAAGTATTTGTTTGTTTAATACACAAGATGATAATGAAGCAGCATTGGTGTTCAGGATGAAATAATTTTTGTTTGAAGATTTATTGGTATTTTTCATGCAAGTAGAGTTCCAGGATCCAAATATCAAAATCTGGAAAAGGAGAGGCTTGCGCGAAATATTGGTTTTTGCGCGTAAGATTGAAGAGAATTTTTAATGTTTCATGCAAGAAATGATTCAAGTTAAAAACATTGAAAAAATGGAAAAGGCATGAAGTGTATGAAATATTCAAAAAGTGAGAGAAAGATGAGAAAGGCTTTAAAGATACTTATACACCCAATGAAACGTCACACAGGGTTTTGCGCGATGCATCAGGATCATGCATAACACATTGGGGCTTTTCCACACAGGGGTCGACGAGGTCAATAAATAAGAGGTTACCCACCTCACATTTAAAAAAGATCAACACTTAGAGAAATCCTAAGCTCTGAGGTAAGAAATAATTTTAACAAAAGGTTAGTGCATGAAATAAATATAGTTACGTGCAAGAAGAGAGTTGTGCACAAGATTGAAGTTGCACGTAAGAAGTGTTTCACGAAAAAATTAAAATATTGTGTGAGAGGAATTAAAGTTGCACGCAAGACACCCAAAAGGTTTCAGAAAAAAAAAATATAGACCTGCAACACTTTAATAAGTTTTATGAACTCTGTAAGTGTCTCATGAAGAAGGAGAAACACACCCTCTATGCGAATAAGAAACTTTAAACAAGCGACTGGTTGTCTCAAAACCTTGTTGTGTTTTGTGAGGGAGATCTCATGAGTACACAACTAGTGAATAATTTCCCTTGTAGTGCATCAAAAAGTCGGATCCACGAATCATCCCTTGTTTTGTGAAGAAGAATCATGCATCTTCTACTTGAAGAAGAAGAAGATCTGTGGAGTTCTCTTCTTTCCCGAAGGTGAACACTCTCTGATTTCACAATTTATATACACTGTTTGTAGGGGTGTTGTTGATTGTGTGATGGGGAGATAGATGTGCAAATAATCTGACATATGCACAAAGGACGAAGGAATCATATTGATACACTCATATATTGGTAATGAGAATTTAATAAAGCGATTAAGACACTGCAGTACAATACCTAATTATATTGTTTTAATGAAAAAGAAGAGAAGAAGAAGAAGAACATAGTATGCCAAAATAAATTCTGAATATTCTTCAAGGTAGTTTAATTTAGATGATTCAATGTGAGCTAAGCCTCAGTGTTTGAATAATTACATTGGTGTAT
Source organism: Viscum album (assembly GCA_963277665.1). NCBI lineage: Eukaryota > Viridiplantae > Streptophyta > Magnoliopsida > Santalales > Viscaceae > Viscum > Viscum album. Next base: position 1,625,307,564 of record OY728161.1, on the reverse strand, counting down.
GTGATTCTAGCTAAAGAAGGAAGAATATTAGTTAAGTCGGTTGTTGTACTAAGAAAAAGAAAGAAGAAGTAGTGAAGTTTGTTTTTATGCTAGAGAAGAATAGAAATAAAGAAGAGAATTTCTTGCATACTTATTTTAAAGTAATCATGTTAAGAGCACTAAATAAGACCAAAATCAGAACATTATTTTTAAGAAGGAAGAATATTGTCTCCACGGGCAGTGTGAAGGACCAGCTAGAGTCTTCAAGTTGGACTAGGCTATCACCATTCCGGGAAAAAGGATTGTCCCCCCCCCCAAATTATAGGGACCCACACTTACTAGAGGATTGTTTTCCTAGTCACTCAACTATAATAACATATCAATTTATATTTTAGAATCCATTCACTAGTTATAAACATGCATAGAAAAGATTTAGCTACTCTAATTGAGTGGTGAACCTTGAAAAAATATTGTGTGCATATATTTACAACTTTCTATTATTACATCTGATAGGAAAAAGATAATAAGAGAATCAGGATCCTAAAAAGTCAAGAGGTATAAGGATAGAAAGTTGTAATTGGTTTAAAAATTCCTCAATAATGATTCACCCCCCACCTCCTCAGTGTTAGGGATATCCCAAACTCATCCTTTCAATTGCTATTGAAGGGAGGTTCACCCTTATTGGATTCTCTATAGTGAAGTTATTCCCTTTTGAAGACCAGAGTTTCTTTCCTAAGTTATCAATGAAGTTCACTTTTAGATAATATTTATTTATCTCTAAGCATAAGGATATATCTACCAAGACCATTATGAACATGAAAAAGAAGGAGAAGAGAAAGTTGAAGAAGAATTCCCTCTTATCTAAAGAAGAGGAAGCATCTGGTTTTCCATATCTGGACTAATTGAAGACACACCAGACTTGGAAAATAATGAGAAGGTGGCTCAACCCCCCACCAAGGATATGGAAAACCTTTCTACCTCAACTGATCAAGAGTTATGAGTTAGTAAATTTTTAAATAATTCTCATGATGAAAATTCTAGCACCAGTGGTGATGATCAATCTACAATACCTCAAGAAATATTAGTCGAAAAATTAAGAATCAATCTTCATGGTATTCTTGAAGAAATTACATCGATGGATTATGGAGTATTTCAGTGTATACATGAAAATATCACTCAGTTGGAAGAAGAGGCTGATGTTTTGAAGAAAGTCTTAAAATAAAAATTGTTGAATGTTTATGGATCTCCAGACAGGTTGGGGCCTTTGAACAACAAAGAGGGGATTTTAAGTATGTTCTTCAAAGTGGATCAAAGATGTTGAAGAAAAGGAGGTAGTAAACAAGACTCTAGAAGAGATGATCCACGCACTTGAAGATGAGATGAAAAGAGAAATAAGGTCAAGGAGTTATATTTAGAAGAAATATCCAAGAAGATCAAAGAACATTACTCTTTGTAACAAAACAAATTAAAGATGCGTGAAGATAAAGTTGAAAGATTAAAGAAGGCATGTGAAGAGAATATTACTATGATTTAAGATTAGGATGTCATCCTCAATATGAGATGCCTAGAATTAGAAGCTAAGTTGACCAATCATGAGATGATTCATATTGAGTCTCCAAAAAGGAAATAAATAGTTGTTTCTTGTACTTAAGTCTCACTCGAGGATTCTACTGTCAAAAAACCTCCAACATGTGATAATAATATCATGGCTACACTCATTGATCTATCACAAGAAACTGAGAAAGTAATGGTACATTCCATACCAACTTGTACTAATGTTTCTAAAATTTCTTCTACAAAATGTGCAGGTCGGAAGAAATATTCTATAAAAGTTGGGATGAGATGAATGAAAATAACCCTATCACCATGTCTATGGTGGATAGGGTAAAGAGGGTTGAAGATATCTCCCCATAGAAATCACAACATACCAAGAAGAAGACTCAACTACCTTATCAAGTAGATGGTAAGAAGTCAAGGTTTTTTTGTCAATGAAGGTGTTGTAATAAATTTTGGCCTTGTGTACTAGATTTGTAGTACAATACCTTAAATTTAAAATCATATAAAAGCCCATCTCAAGGGGGAGAAATCCAAAAAATAAAAAGCAACATCCATAAATCCAGAAGCATATGTATACTGCAAACCTATTTGGAATGTCAGATAACATCTGTGATGTATGCAATTGTAGTGGTCACATGAATGGTGCATGTTCATTTAAACATGTACCCAAAGAAACTACGAAAAGAAGATCACTGAAGCTGGCTAAAAATCAAAAAGCTGAGAAGTATTTGGATTCTATATCCAAGAACGTGAAGGGAGGTGCATCTAAAAGAACTAAAATAAAGGATGCCCCTCAGAAGAATCCATATAGAAGATACAATCTTGATTCCTCAGTTCCTAATTACATATTGGTCGTATGGCCAAAAGATTTGGAAATAATTAGAAAAATTGAATATGCAGAGGATAAGGATAGTTCTAAAAACAAAAACGATGATTCTGAATGAAGGAAAATAAATTGTGTGTGTGAGGTGAAACAAGGCTGGTCACACTATTACGATATGCTGTGAATATACTATATCCAAACAAGAATTACTCAATAATATAAATGTTGCACCAGGAGATTCTAGTGCTTGGAAAGCACTTTACGATAGAAGACTCACACACATGGAGATGGAAGAAATAGTGAGGTCCACAAAATCACAATCAGAATTTAAGATCAGTTTTGAAAGTATAAATAATGGAGCATATGGGTTGTGAAAATCATATCAACCTTATTATTCACATTAATGGAGCAAGGATGATCCACCGTATTCCCTTAAATATTTTTGTATTGTATTTTTTCTTATCATATAGGGAATTGAATTTGAGGCATGATATCAGGGGGATAACCTAGTATTTAGTGATAATAAGTGTTCTTTTGAGGGGGAGATGCATGAAGAAGATACTGGAGTCATTATCTAAATCAGTATCAACATCATTTGGTATAAAATCAACTACACTGAATATTTTCTAAAGATAATTTCATTTGGAAGGTATGTTATTTATGAATCTCTCGTCCTTGGTTACTAAAAATAAAGATCATTTTACAAAGGGGGAGTAAAAAAATTTAATCAATGACATAAGATGAGTAAAATTTCTCTAATACCACTTATCCTACCAATTGCACATGAATTTTTTTGATCCATTTGTTGAAGTAAGTACATGAGTTTCATGTTTATTATTTTATATCACACTTATTATCTGAAGCCTGTAATGAAAGTGGAAATCCCTTGAAGACGAGTTTATGAGTTCTCATCTCACGAGTTATCATGATTAAGTGGATAATGGACATATATATTTTTTCTAAATCAAATCCTATTATTTTCTACACCAAGAACTACTCAAGTAGACTTATATAGAATTGATTTATGGAACACTTCTTTAGTATGGACTGATACCCTCTCTACCGTGACCTTTTTATTTCTTGTAAATAAGGGGGAGAGAAAGTGAAATGAATGTTTGAAAAGTAAGGGGGTAGAAAGAAGTTATGTGGAGAAACATATTATCATTTTGACATTGACACATTCTTCTGAGGATAACTTTAAGGCATTGACAACAAATACAATGGTGGAGATTGTTGAGACCACTTTGTGTATGAAGATTTTATTTGTTGTCAATATTTTTCAATGATGGTCAAAATGAAGAGGGAGATAATGTAGGACTCCAAATTTAATGGAGATCAGCTGAATTGAGGATTTCTGTAGAATTTTTATGCAATCATAGCATTGGATTCCCTGATTGGGCAATTCTTTATGAGGTAAATTCAGTCGATTGTTGAGCTGATCTTATGTTCTAAGCACATGTATCAAAGGTGATAAATTTTCTACAACAATGAAGAAAGATAATAAATCAGAAGATTATTTGACGATTTGTATTTTACAAATATCATAAGTTAGGAGAACTTTTGATGCATGACTTATGAAAGAAAGGGGTATAAAAGATGATGTCATTCATATGTAATTGTGATTGGAATCAATGATGCTGCTAGAAGATAGGCAAGTGGTAGTACTTCCTGTTGAATATATGACGATGCTAAAGTTTTTCAATAATAGACTATATATCATGATAGATATGGTTCATGATGAAAGAATTTTTTTGTTGAATACACCAGATGATAATGAATCAGCATTGGTGTTCTTGCTGAAATAGAATTTAAGGTGGCGTTCTTTCCCAGTTTTTGCCAAATTTTTAGCCTGAAAATTGAGAGATGGAGAAATGTGTTTTTGGAAAAAGATGTTGTGCAAAAGTTTGAATATTTATTATTATGTTGCATGCAAGTAGAGTTCTATGTAATTCCCTAACCCCAGAAGCCCAGAGTTGGTGTATTATTACATAACATTGGCATGATCAGAAAAGATCAAGTCTCGAAACACCGATTCGTTTAGTAGCCTTGGAAGTACTAGATACATTCATAAGTTTTACATTAAATCATAAGACGATAAAATACAACAAAATTTTTTCCATAGAAAACACTGAGATCCCATAGACTTTCCCTGTAGGTCAGTCTTAATATACTTCTTCGCATTCTGGAAAAAATAAAACATAGAAAGGGGCGAGCTCAGATGCTCAATAAGGATAACAATATAGGAGAAACTTTCATAAATAATCACAAACATTTAAGGCAATGTATAAAACTAAAAAAATACTTTTCAACATAAACTTCATCATAACATGGAAAATATAAATCAAAATAATTCCATTTACTTACCCATACGGATATTCTACTTGTCGAATAATCACATGAAATATCAATAGCCACTTTCATAATGATTGAATGCATAATGCCAGACTTTCATAACCACACAGTCAAGGCCTTGTTCCAAGACTAAAAATAAGATTTTGTCAAGGACTTGTTTCAAGACACTAGTTTGTCTCATGAGACCTACCAATGCATCAAGGTGCTATAGTGGGCTCCACCCATCACATACTAAGTCCAATGCATTTCTCATATGAAAAGGTTTAAACACAACATAAACAATCATATTAAAACTAGCATACGAAATGTCAATACGTTATCCATAATACATGAATGGTGTAAAAAAACATATCTACATTAAAAAATATCACAAAACCTTAAATACAATATGGAATATTTTTATCATAATAAATCAACTTCAAATAAGCTTAAAATCCATCAAAGGATGTTGACATAGATGAAATCAAAACCTTTTTCATAGATAAATATCTCTTTCTATTTTGAAATAATTTAAAATTCATATAATTATAAAAGAAAAAATATATATTTTTGAAATATTCTTATAATCTTGTAAGGGAAGATTTGATGATGTTATAATGGCGGAAAACAGCTGCACCCTCCTTATAATTTAAAAAAACATTCTTACCTTAATTTTGTCGAAAAGGTCATAAAGTACCATGTTTGGAAAACAACAGAAAGATTCCATTCAAAACATATAAGGTAAAATAAGGGTATAAATGAATTTAACCCATTGTCTAGTAAATAGTAAAAATGTTTTGAAAGAAATTTTTATGAATCATGGATGTGGATGATAAAGAGGTCCCAGTAGATACTTACGTAAAAACAACCTCGGATAATAAAGAGATTGTGAAAATTAACCCTTAAAATGTAATTTTCCTTGGTCGAGGCTAGGTTAACCTCATTTATAATGGTGAAATAATTGTTATTAAATTATTCAAGAATCATATTCATTAATATTATATCATATATGTTCTTTTAACATTGCTTTGTTAATAATATCTTAGTATTATCTTCGTTTCGGGTGTTAACTGATTCGTTTTACTTTATATGATTTGTTATGTAAATAATTTTTGTTATGGATAGGATGTATCTTATTCATATTCTGAATTATATTAAGTCTCTAAACATTATTTTTAATCATATAATGAAGATTTGTCTTGAATGGATACGATGGGAAATGAATCTCATCGCGTCTGTGGCGACTGTAATCTATACGTACACACGAGTGAAAATATCATATTTTGATATTAAAATAAAATATAATTGGATGGTGTATCATATATACAGAATCATTATCATGTTATATTTTTTATTTACATAAATTACACATCATTATTATACCCATCAAAATAATAATCAATTGAATAACAATTACACCACGACGTGGAGATGGTAAGCCATACGTACGCACGTATGGTGACATGTCATTCAAAGGATAGATAGAATAATTAATTTGGTTGTACCATATTTATAATAACATCACAGTATATAGAAGATACTAGAGTTATTATTTTAGAATGGAAACAACAAAGAAAGCGAAAGCGGATGAAGAAAGTAACTTGAAAGAGGTCGTGAGATGTTTACCTCTTCTTCGGGTTCTTCCTTTTGATTTGATCAAAAGGGATCCGTAGGTTGGATTTCCGACTAAAGGAAGGACTCTATGATGAAGGGAGTATAATATAGGGGGTATTTGGGAAGGTTTTGAGGATCCAAAAGGCTTTGAATGTGTGAATTTGAGGGAAGGGAAGTGCCCTTTTATAAGAGGGGTGAGGGACACCTTAGGAAAAGCTAGATATATTATAATATAATAAAATCATTTTCAGTTTCTAATGGCTCAAAAATGAATTATTTAAAGGATAAAGTGTGTATGGGTAGGACACGACTCAACCAATAGGTTTTAGATAGGTTTGGGTCACTATATTAACTTTATCTTTTAGATTTAACTCTTAGTTAAATAGTTTTACATTTACCATGTCTCTTTGTATTTTTGTATTATATGGGTAATAAACTTACTATAAGCTTCCAAGAGAACCTCCAGTGGTTCATTAATGACATATATAATATTATTTAAGACCTTTTTCTGAACCTTATATTTTTATTAATATAAAATCAATTAATAATACAATTTTTTTTTAAAAACTCTCTTATGTCAAATTTGACACTATTTGGTATTTTGTTTTTTTTAATTCATAACAGTATTATTAATTAGAAAAAAAATCATCCAACCAAATATAACATGTCATATTAACCTATAAAATTATTTTCATTCATAAAAAGTCTCAAATTACATTTATTTGGATATTTATAATATTAATTATTTTAATATATCATTAATTAGGTAATTACTGCATCATCCTTGTGTCATAAATAAATTAAATTATTTATGTCTAAAAATTATAAATAAAATACCATTATGTATGAAATATTTTTATCTTTATAATGAATATTTATAGTCGAATTTATCTTATGTGTAATCCTATATTAAAAATGGTTTAGTTATTAAACCTAGAATTTACCACTTTTAACTCTTCTTTGAATTAAATAATAATAAATTTCCTAATCTAATCCAAGTGGACCAAAGAGGTTCATATTTTATTCTTGAGGTTTTTTTTGGTTGAATTATACTTATCCAATATAATTAGGACATGTTTTATGGTAATAATAATATCATTTTGACCCTTAATTACCTTATTTACTTTTAACCGTGGTAAATAAAAGTAAAAAGTTACTATTCACCAAAAAATACTTTCATCTTATTAAACCACATTTTTCTTACTGTCATCAACTATATCTCTCATATTTTTGAAACTCCATTCACATAAGCAGTAAAATTAATTTTTATGTGAATTTGCATATTCTCCTAGGAGGTGGGTAAAAGACGATGAAAAGTTCAATAAAAGTTATGTATATATAAAATTATTATAAACTGACTCCAATGAATTACATTGAAATTATATGGGTATTATATATCTATTTTGACCTAAAATAAATTTAACTATAATAAATAACTATTTAAATAAAAAATTGGTTTTAAACTATAACTCAATGTTTTTCTCTATTCATCAAAAATTGAATTTTTTCAGAAAAATACAAAAACTTAACCCTAATCTAATTTCGATATCTTGAATCCAAAAATGAAGTCCATATTAAAAGATAAAATTTATAAAATTTCAAAAATTGGGTATTACTATTCAAAACGGCTAGTTTGATTGGTTGTGGTGTGTTGGAACTCGAAGTTGCGTACAACACACGATAGTTTATTATTCAAAGAGAAGCGTACCATGGATGATTGGGGTGTTACATTCTACCCTACTTCAAATAATATCATCCTAAAAATTTCTATAATACTATAAAAAAATATTCGGGTGGTTCTTCATCATAAGTTCCTCTGGTTCCGACGTTGCCTCTTCCATCTTATGGTTTCTCCATTGAACTTTTAACAGATGATTCATCTGGTTTCTATGCACAGGTTCTCTTGTATCAAGAATCTTGACAGGCTCTTCGCAATAAGACAAATTGGGTTCCAGTTCTAATTCCTCATAGGTGAGTACATGCGTTGGGTCTGGCATGTATTTTCTCAATAGTGATACATGGAACACATCGTGAACATTGGAGAGACTTGGCGGCATTGCCAAACGGTAAGCTACAGCCCCAATTCGATCTAGAATTTTGAAATGAATGATGTACAGGGGACTCAATTTACCCTTCTTACTGAAACGTATAACACCCTTCCATGGAGATACCTTCAAGAAAACATGATCTCCTACCTGAAATTCCAAATCATTCCTTCAGTTATCAGCATAGCTCTTCTGCCTACTTTGAGCTTCTTTGATGTGGGTTTGGATTACCTTCACCTTTTCCATTGTTTCCTCAACATGTTCTAGGCCTATGATGTTTCTTTCACCAACATCATCACAACAAGTTGGTGTGCGACATCTCTTTCCTTATAACTCTTCATATGGTGTCATTTGAATACTTCAATTGAGGTTATGTTTATTGGAAATTTCTATCAGAGGTAAATATTTATCCCACATACCTTAAAAGTCAAGTGAGCATGATATCAACATGTATTTTTAGGTTTGAATAGTCTTTTCTGATTGTCCATCAGGTTGGGGTGGTAGGCAGTGCTCAAACAAAGTTTAGTATCCAGGTATTTCTGAAGACTTTTCCAAAATATTGATGTAAATGGGGGTTAGGATCAGAAACAATCGATAGTGGTAATCCATGAAGTCGTACAATTTCATTAATATATAGTATTGTTAAACTTTCAAGTGTTAAATCTTCTCTTATAGAAAGAAAATGTGCTGACTTGGTAAGACGATCAATAATGACCCATATTGCATCGTTCCTTCTAGGAGTCTTTGGTAGTCCCATGACAATGTCCATCATAATATTATCTCATTTCCACTCAGGTATGTGAAGAGGTTGCATGACTCCACCAAGCTTTTTCCTTACAGCTTTCTCTTGTTGACAAACCATACATCTTGAAACAAAATCATCAATCTCCCTCTCCATGTTGTCCCATTAAAAACGTTCCATCAAATATCTATAAATCACAGTGCTACCAGGGTGTATAGAGGAATTGGAACTATGATCATCATCCAAAAATTACCTTTTTAGATCCGGTATATCGGGAACACAAATTCTCTTCCCAAATTTCAAAATTCCATCTTCATACACAAATTCACTCAATCTCCCATAATTTATAGCTTTTATCTTCTTATGAAACTCTTCTTCATTGGTTTGAGAACTCTTTATTCATTCTAGTGAAGAATTTTTGGCAACCAATTGAAAAAGTATTGATGTTTCATCTTCCATGGTGGTTCCCATATTCAACTTTACTAGATCCATGTATCACTACCAGAAAATCTGGTTTCTGCGCCTCTGGACATGGGCGACCGCCAAAGGCGGTCGCTATTGATAATAGTAGCGACCGCCAAGGGCGGTCGCTAACACTAATAATATTTTAGCGGGATTTTTCCCACCCCCGCTTCTGTCTTCTTCATTTTCCCCGCTGCAACCCGCCGCCCATGCCGTTCCGTAGCAGCACCGGTGTCGCCCCCCACCGCCACCCCTACCTCGGCCACCACCGTCGCCACCCCTCGACGCCTCCCATTTCCCCGTTGCAACCCCCACCGCCACCCCTACCACACTCGGCCACCACCGTAGTTCCGCCATGGATGGCGGCCACAGTCCACCGCGTGCCCACCGTCGCCACCCCTTGACGCCTCCCATTTCCCCGCGTGCCCAGCGTGTTTTCTGTATAGGGCCTTTAGAGACCGCCATTGGTGGTCGCTATTGGTCTTTACCGACGGAGCAACAGCGACCGCCAAAAGCGGTCGCAATGCGGCCGCTAAAGACCATTAGCGACCGCTTTTGGCGGTCGCTAATGGTGAACATTGTAGTAGTGTAGGATTATTTTCGACTCTCATCTTGTTCAAAACTCCATGATCCTTTATACACAAAGAATCTTCCACCTTATTTTCCTTCCTTGGGAGGTAGTGTATAGTGCAATCATAATCCTTGAGTAGTTCAAGCCATCTCCTTTGCCTCATGTTGAGTTCTTTCTGTGAGAAAATATACTTCAAACTCTTGTGACCAGTATATATCTCACATTCTTCACCATAGAGATAGTGTCTCAAAATCTTCAAAGAAAAGATTACAGCTATTAACTCAAGATCAGGAGTAGGATAGTTTTTCTCATGAATTTTTAGCTGTTGTTATGCATATGAAATAACCCTATCATTCTTCATAAGGATATAACCAAGTCCTTTCTTTGAAGCATCACTATAAATTACAAACTCATAATTCCCCAATGATAGAGTCAATATAGGATAATTGACTAATTTTATCTTTAGTTCTTAAAAAAAATTATTCACACTCTTTTGTCCAAACAAAGTTAAACCTTTTACATGTGATATTTTTTAATGGGTTAGCCAACCAGGCAAAATTCTTGAAGAAACGTCGATAATAACCTACTAAACCAATAAAACCGTGTACCTCTGTTATTCTCATTAGTGCTGGCTGTTCTTTGATTGCCTTGGTCTTAGAAGGATCAACATATATTCCATACTTAGAGATGATATGTCTAGGAAAAGAAATCTCTTGAAGCTAGAATTCACACTTGCTAAACTTCCCATATAATTCCTGCCTACTAAGAGTCTTCAGGATAACGCGGAAGTGATTTTCATGATCTTCATAGCTTTTGGAGTATACCAAGATACCGTCAATAAATACCACTAAAAATTCATCAAGATATTAATTAAAAACTCTATTCATTATATCCATCAAGACATAGGGTTCATTAGTCAATCCAAAAGGCATTACTGTAAACTTGTAATGCCCGTAACTGATTCGAAATACTATTTTTGGAATGAATTCTTTCTTCACACACAACTGATGATATCCAGATCGAAGGTAAATCTTTGAAAAGTATTGATCTCCATGAATTTGGTCAAATAAATCACCAATGCGAGGTAGGGGATACTTGTTATTTATTGTTATAGCATTGATCTCCCTTTATTCAATGCACAACCTCATAGATCCATCATTCTTCTTAACAAAAATGAAAGGGGATCCCCATGGAGAAACACTAGGGTGAATAAATCATTTGTTACTCAATTCCTCTAGTAGTTTCTTTAGTTCCACTAATCCCATAGTTGTCATTCTATAAGGGGTCTTCGATATGGTCCTTGAACCAGTAATTAAATAAATGGAAAACTCAATTTCTCGTTCTGGAGGATGTTCGGGTAAATATTTTGGAAACACATCAACATATTCTTTCACAACAGGTACATCCTCTATTTGAACATTCCTGTCCTCATCCATAATTATTTCATTCACTTCCTCCCCAATAATTTAATTTAGTTGAGCTACTGGGGGTGGATCTAGATAATAATTAGGTGGTGACGATTCTGCTCTAAATATATGGTGTTCTTTATCATCATCATAAAAAATAGTAACCTCATTATTCTTACAATTAATTTTTTCATCATGGTCCAAAATACAATCCATACCAAGTATTATATCAAATTCAATCATGGGTATGAAAATGAGATCAGTAGATAAAGAATAGTTATATACCCTAATGGGGACTGATTCACAAACTTTGTTGCAATGATACTTCCCTTAGGAGTTTTGATTGAAAACTCCCTTATTAAATCAAATTGGAAATATGTAATTTTATTAGAAAACTTGGAGTATATGATATAATGAGATGATCCAAAATCAAATAATGCATTTTCTAAACTTGTGGAAACCATTAAATTACCTGCCATCATGTCTTTTGGAGCATCAACCTCAGTAGTAGTGATTGCATAAGCGTGGCCTTGATCCCATGGCCTTTTCTGAGGTATGTTCCCTCTGATGCTTAGGAAATTCGTTGAAATAATGTTTCCTTTCTCTACAATTGTAGCATTCAACATCAATAGTCTCTTTCTTTCATTGGCAATCACGAGATTGGTGGCCTTTTTCACCACACTTGTAAGAGACTCACATTCCCTTCAAGCAAGTACCAGGGTGTTTCTTCCAACATTTACTACAGGATGGATATTTAACTTTTCCCTTATTCCCCTTTTTTCCATTTCCAGAGTGTTCAACAGATCAATTATTCTTTGTGTTTTATTTAAAGTCGTAAGACATAGAGAATTCTTTTTATGTCTTGATAGCACACGATACAATGTCTTCGTATGAAGAGAAGGATTGTTAGACTAATTCTCAATGGATAAATGGTTTTAAACCATAAAAGAAATGATAAATCTTAATTCTTGGGTTACGTCTATAATTTGCAGCATGCCTCGCTAAGCTTGTAAAGTTAACTTCATTCTTTGTGACATTCTCATCCTCCTTTTTCCTCAGACTCAGAAATTGTCTTTCTATATCCACTCAATGGTCATGAGGAAAGTATTCTTCTAAGAAAATCTATTTAAACTCCCTCCATTCCATATTTGATACATCCTCATCTTCCTTTGATTTTTGGATCAATGAACACCATTGATCAGCATCTCCAGTTAGGTGGTACACTGCCATGACAACGTTTTGGCTTTCACTACTCACCAAGGCATGAAATATTTTATCTAAATAATAAATCCATTTCTTAGATATAGTGGATTTGTACCCCCATTTAATGTTGGTGGTTGTTGCCTAATGAAGTGATCTAACATTGATCCACCACATTGCGGATCAGGGTGCTCCATATGGGCAAGGTTATAATTTATAACCTGAGTGATTTGTCCCAATATAGTGATAAGCTGATCAACACCAGTTGTATCGCCAGCTCTGCTATAAAATTTCCTTGAGAAGGAGGTAAATCCCTAAATGGAGTGTGTGCATTGATATGGTTTCCTTTCCTTCCACTTGGCACCATTACTAAGCAGTGGCATAAACTAGATTAGTTTATGAATCACTATACATAAATCCAAACTTGTAAAATGCTTAACATCAATTGAACAGTTTGTGGACATAATCCATAATCATAAAAAATATTTTCTTTAAGGATGTATATACTCATAAACCCTTCATAATGGTTTGTAAATAAAATTACAATTATCCTAATCATTTCCCTCGAGAGTTTCATAACCAAGAGTGCAGCAAGGCCCGTCCTCGTGCACCAGTTCCCGTTCGAGTCTAGATCAAAGCGATGTTTTCGGGTTTTACCCCTAGGTACATTTTTTCCATAACTGCCTCTACCTTCTCAAATCCAGATAGTGATGTGTTTCTTCGAAAACTCACAAAATGTCTACAATTCTTAAATTATAGTAATTTTTTCTATAATAATCCTCAAAGTCTATCTTAGGGTAATGTGCACTAATCAGAGTTTTCCTAAATCTAGATTCCAAGGTTTGTACTAAACTTCCTCTGATACCAATTGTAACATCCCGACCCCAGAATCACAGAGTCAGTGAATTATTACATAACATTAGCATGATCACTAAAGATCAAGTCTCGAAAGACCGATTAGTTTATTAGCCTTGGAAGTACTAGATACATTAATAAGGTTTACATTACATCATAAAATGGAAAACTACCACAACATTATTTCCATAGAACAAACTAAGATCCCATAGACTATCCCTGTAGGTTAGTCATAATATACTTCTTCTCATACTAGTAAAAATAAAACATAAAAAGAGGTGATCTTAGATGCTCAGTAAGGATAACAATATAGTAGAAACTTTCATAGATAAGCATAAACCTTTAAGTCAATGTATAAAACTAAAACAAAAGCCTTTTCAACATTAACTTCATCGTAATATGGAAAATATAAATCAAAATGATTCCATTTACTTACTAACATGGATATTCTACTAGTCGAATAATCACTTGCAATATCAATAGCCACATTCATAATGATGGAATGCAAAATGCCAGGCTTTCATAACCACATAGTCAAGGCCTTGTGCCAAGACTGCAAATAAGATTTTGTCAAGGCCTTGTGTCAAGACACTAGTTTGTCTCATGAGACCAACCGATGCATCGAGGATCTATAGAGGGCTCCACCCGTCACATATTATGTCCAATTCATTCCTCATATGAAAAAAGTTTAAACATAACATAAACATTCATATTAAAACTAGCATACGAAATGTAAATACTTTATCCATAAACCATGAATGGTGTAAAACTAACACATCCATAGTCAAACATATCACAAAACCATAAATACAATATAGAGGTTTTGTATCATAATAAATCAACTTAAAATAAGCTTAAAATCCATCATAGGATGTTGAAATAGATGAAATCATAACCTATTTTTGGATAAATATCTCTTTCTATTTTGAAGTCATTTAAAATTGAGATAATAATAAAAGAAAAGATTTATTTTGTAAATATTCTTATAATCTTTTAAGGGAAGCTGTGATGATCTCATAATGGAATAAATGTTGAATTAAAAACATATAAGGTAAAATATCGGTATAAATTACTTTAACCCATTGTCTATTAAATAGTAAAAATGTTTCGAAATACATTTTTAAGAAGCATGGATGTGGATGATAAAGAGTTCCCAGTAGATACTTATGTAAAAACAACCTCGGATAATAAAGAGATTGTGAAATTAACCCTTACCTTGTACTTTGACTTGGTCGAGGTTAGGTTAACCTCCTTTATAATGGTGAACTAATTGTTATTAAATTATACAAGAATAATATTCATTAATTTCATATCATATATGATCTTTTAACATTTTCTTTAATAATATCTTAGTATTATCATCGTTTCGAGTGTTAACTGATTCATTTTCCTTTATATTCTTTGTTACATAAGTAATTTTTGTTATGGATAGGATGTAGGATCGAAATAATGATGTAGATGATCAATATACAAGAGGAGGGGTGAATTATACACTTTAAAAAATTTCCTTAGACAAGGAAAGATCTATGTTTAACGAAGTTAAACTAAGTAAATTCATAACACCTCTAAAATCAATTGTAGAATTGGAACCAAGGTTTACAAAATGAGATTTTACCTTAATGCGTATATAATATAATCAAGTCAGAGTACAAGTGTAAGGAAATATGAGAAGATTATACTTTCCTTACAATACACAATGCAGTGGAAAAAACAAGTAGTAAAACTATAAGTAACAATATAAAAGTCTTTTAACCCAAAGAGAAGGGTATCCAACAACCTTTTATAAAGGTTCCTTTATTTATACTTTCAAGAAATTCGGTCTTACTCATACCAAGGTAAGCCTTCGATACGAAGATTGGTGTCTCTGTCTTGCTATCCCCGCAAGCCCTCAACTTCAAGGTAGTTGGAACCTCTTCCTTCCTTAGTAAGGAAGACATCGAACTTCAAGGTAGTCGGAACCTATGTCTTCCTATCCCCGAAAGCCCTCGAATGTAATCACCATCTTTCAGAGTCACATGAAGCAATTTGAACAAGCGGTTCAGTACGCACAAAGAATGAAAAGTTTCTCTCTCTAGAAATCACCTTAACAGCGTGTGGTCTCTAGAGTGATCAACTTATTGTTGTGCTCTTTCAAATGAGCTCTTATTTATAGGCTCAGTTGGAATGATCGGATCCCTCCTCCAACAGTCATATTTTCCTTGAATTTTTGAGGGACCTGTACATGTGTCACTAATCCAATGGTTTGTTAGAAATATATTGGATGACATCGTTATATAAAAAAACAAGTGTAAGTATAGGAAAAACTAAAATTTGGAGTGCAAGAAAATAAAACTTCGGAGTCTAACCAAAATAGAATTTGGAGTCTATAATAAAAAGAATATTCAGATTCTGTTTGAAAAGAATTTGGAACCTGAATTCTATAGAAATTCGGAGTCTGGTTCCACAAGAGTTCAGAATCTGATGTTAGAGAGTTCAAAGTCGAACTAGTAAAAGTCCGGAGTCGAACTTCATAAGAGTTCGGAGTCGAACTCATGAAAGTTCGGAGTCAAACTTCATAAGATTTTGGAGTCTATAATTCGGAGAGGAACTTCATTATAGTTCACATACAGAATTCGGAGTGGAACTTCATTACAGTTCACATCCATAATTCGGAGTGGAACTTCATTACAGTTCACATCTAGAATTCGGAGTGGAACTTCATTACAGTTCTCATCAAGAATTCAGATCCTAAATAAATGATACTCTAATTCTTGACATTATATGATTCTAGGGTTTTGGGTATGAATCCAGTTTTTTTACTTAAGAAAAATATTGATATGTATAAGAAAATCTCGGTTCGGGTAAATTTCCTTAAAGAAGAAGATTTTCCATATGGAAGTAAAATATTGATTTTCTTAAGTATAAGGTGTTTGTGATTTTCAAAACAAGAAGGAATGAAAAAGACATAAGTATAACCTTATTGAATCAACATAGGATGTATCATATTCATATTCATAATGATATTAAGTCATTAAATATTATTTTTAATCATCTAATGAAAATTAATCTTGAATGGATACGATGGGGAATGAATATCATCGCGTTCATGGTGATGGTAATCCGTACGTACGCACGAGCGATAATATCATTATTTTGGTATTAAAATAACATATAATTGGATGTTATATCATATATACAGAATCATTATCATGTTATATTTATTATTTACATCAATTACACAACATTATTATACCCATCCAAATAATAATGTATTGAATAACAATTATACCACGACGTTGAGACGGTAAGCCCTACGTACGCACATATGGTGACATGTCATTCAAAGGAAGGATAGAATAATGAATTTGGTTGTACCATATTTATAATAACATCACAGTATATATAATATACAGGATTTATTATTTTAGAACGGAAACAACAAAGAAAGAGGAAGTGGAATAAGAAATGAACTTGACAGAGGTGGTGTGGTATTTACCTCTTATTCGGGTTCGTCATATTTATTTGATCAAAAGGGAACATTAAGTTGGATTTCTTACTAAAGGAAGGCCTCTAGGATTAAGGTAGGAAGGTTGATAGGGTATTTGGGTAGGGGTTGGCCGATACAAAAGGCTTTGAAGGTGTGAATTTGAGGGAAGGGGGAGTACCCTTTTATAAGAGGGGTGAGGGGCACCTTAGGAAAAGCTAGAAATATTATTTGATAATAAAATAATTTTTCGTTTCTAATGGCTACAAAATGAATTATTTAAATTATAAGGTGGTTATGTTTCTAACACCACTCAACCAATAGGTTTTAGATAGGATGGGTTACTATATTAACTTTATCTTTTAGATTTAACTCTTAGTTAAATAGTTTGACATTTACTATGTCTCTTTGTATTTTAATATTATATGGTTAATAATATTAATATAAACATCCAAGTGAACCTCAAGTGGTTCATTAATGAAATATATAATATTATTTAAGACTTTTTTCCAAACCTTATAATTTTCTGAATATAAAATCAATTAATAATATAATATTTAAAAAAACAATTTTATGTCAATTTTGACAGTATTTGGTATTTTGTTTTTTATAAACTCATAACATCATTATTACTTGGAAAAAAATTCATATAACCAACCCTAACATGACTTATTAACCTAGAAAATTAGTAAAATTCATAAAAATTCTCAAATAACATTTAATTGGATATTTATAATATCAATTATTTCAATATTTCATTAATATGGTAATTACTGCATCATCATTGTGTCATAAAAAAGATAAATTATAAAATGTCTAAAAATTATAAATAATATACCATTATGTAGGAAATAATTTTAATTTTCTACTTAATATTTATATTCGAATTTATCTTATGTGTAACCCAATATAAAAAATTGTTTAGTTATTAGACATAGAATTTAACACTTTTAACTCTTCTTTGAATTAAATAATAATAAATGTCCTAATCTAATCCAAGTAGACCAAAGAGTTTGATATTTTATTCCTAAGGTTTTTTGGTAGAATTAAGCTTATCCAATAGAACTAGGTCATGTGTTAGGGTAATAACAATATCATTTTTCCCTCTTATTACCCTATTTACTTTTAACCGTGGTAAATAAAAGTAAAAAGTTATTATTCACCAAAAATTATTTTCATATTATTGAACTAAAATTTTGTTACTGATATCAATTGTGTCTCTCAGATTTTTGAAATTCCACTCACAGAAGCGGTAAAATTAAGTTTTATGTGAATTTACAAATTCTCCTCGGAGGTGGGTAAAAGACGGTGAAAAGTTCAATAACATTTTTATATATCTAAAATTATTATAAACTGAATCCAATGAATTACATTGAAATTATATAGGTATTTTGTGTCTATTTTGACCTAAAATAAATTTAAATAAAATAAATAATTATTTAAATAAAAATTCGATTTTAAACTATAACTCGGTGTTTCTCACTATTCATAAAAAACTAAATGTTTTCAGAAAAATTCCAAAACTGCACCCTAAGATAATTTAATTATTCCAAATCCATAAATGAAGTCCATTTTGATAGATAAAATTTATAAAATTTCAAAAAGTGGGTATTACTATTCATAAAGGCTGGTTTGATTGGATGTGGTGTGTTAGAACTCGAAGTTGCGTACAACAAATGATATTGTATTATTCAAAGAGAAGTGTACCATGAAAGCTTGGGGTGTTACATTATATGATCCAAACATCAAAATCTGGCAAAGGAGAGGCTTGCGCGAAAGATTAGTTTTAGCATTCAAGATTGAAGGGAGTTTGGAATGTTGCGCGCAAGACATGATTCGAGGTCAAAAGTTTGAAAAAAGGAAAAGGGATGAAGTGTGAAAAAGATTCAAAAAGTGCGTGAAATATAAGTTTGGCGTGAAAGATACTTAAGATCCCAATTCAACGTCAAATGGGGTTTTTTGTGATGTGTCCGGATCTCATGAGACACATTGGGGTTTTTGCACGTAGGGTTCGTCGAGGTCTATAAATAAGTAGTGACCCCCTCACATTTAAAAAATCTGGAGACTCAGAGAAATCATGAGCTCTAAGGCACAAAAGAATTTTAAGTAAATGGGAGTGCATGAAATAAATAGAGCTGCGTTCAAGAAGGGAGTTTCACACAAGATCTGTTTCTCAAAAAAGTCAAATATTGCATTCAAGGAATTAAAGTTGCATGCAAGACACCCAAAAGGTTATGGGAAAACAATTATTGTCCCATGGGCCTTTAATAAGTGATATTCACTCTTGAAGTGTCTCATGATAAAGGAGAACCGCTCCCTTTGTGTGAAGAAGAAACCACAAACTGGAATCTGGTTATTTCAAACCCTTGATATGTTTTATGAAGGAGATCCCGTGAGTACACAACCGGTGAATACTCACCCTTGTAGTGAATCACGAAGACAGATCGAAAAATCTTCCCATGTTCGGTGAAGAATAATCAAACGTCCTCTGTGTGAAGAAGAAGACTCATGTAGCTCTCTGCTTGCACAAAGGTGAACACTCTCTGATTTCATGATTTATATACACTATTTGTAGAAGTGTTGTTGCTTGTGTGACGAGGAGACAGATGTGCAACTAAACTCTCATATTCACAAAGGAATAAAGAAGAATACTGATACACTCATGTTTTGGTATTGAGAATTGAAGAAAGATATTAATACATTGCAGTAATATACCATATTATACTGTGTCAAAGAGAAATAAGAGAAGAAAAAGAATAACATAGTATTCCCAAATAAAGGATGGAAATTATTTAGGGAAGTTTAATTCAGATTATTCTATGTGAGATGATCCTAAATGTTTGATTAATCACATTGTTGTATGTTATTCTAGCTAAATAAAGATTAATATTAGTGAATATAGTTTTTTCACTAAGAAAAAGAAATAATAATAACTATTGAAGCTTGTTTTTGCTCTAGAGACGAAGATAAAGAATGAAGATAACTGATTACATACTTATTTTCATGTAATCAAGTGATGAGCACTAAATAAGACCAAAATAAGAACGTAATTTTGAATAAGGAAGAAGACTTCCTCCACATGCAGTATAAAGAACCAGCTAGAGGTTGTAATTTGGACTAGGATATCACTAGTCTAAGTAAGAGGATTGTTTCCCACCCCCTACAAAGTGTAGGGACCCACACTGACTAGAGGATTGTTTTCCTAGTTTCTCCATTGTAATAGCATATCACATTATGGTGGAGAATCCATGCACTGGAAAAGCCATTCAAGGAAAGGATATAGATTCTCTTATTGAGTGTTGAACCTTGTAAAAATATTGGGTGCATATTTTTTATACTTTCTATTATTCCATGCGACAGGGAAAAGAGACTAAAAAAATCAAGATCCTAACAGGTCAATAGGTATAGGGATAGAAAGTTGGAATTGGTTTAAAAATTCCTCAACACTGATTCACCCCCTCTCAATGTTAGGGATATACCATACTAGTCCTTTAATTAGGTTCTAGGAAGTCTCAGCTATGAATGTAGCATATACCCACACCACTACTATCACAAGTTCATGTCTTCTTGTAGAACCCACAAGGATATGGTTTGAGCATTCATATATTAACTCTTGTGTTATAATGTATTAGTTAATGACTCATCCTACCCATGCACCATATGCATGAATGAACTTCCCAGGCATTACATTATTTGTAAATACTCATTTAATAATAGCTTATGGTGGATGGTATAAAATCATTAACATATTAATGATGCCCTGAAAATGTCTATCATAGACTATACTAATGAATTTTAGTATACGATTCAATGCACGAAAGTGGTAAGAAGTAAAATTGTGTAACCCTATGGAATACCCCCAATCATAGGCTATGATACAAAAATGCATCATAATCATGTTGATATGGTTTTATGAAATCCTCAATCATAGACTATATTGAAATTAGAATGGTGTGTGAAACCTTAATTATTGATTTATGATTTCCATTTCATTATAGAATATGATATAGACTATTGCATCAAATAAAATGGCTTTAGGTCTTATATCTCTTTTTCAATTGACATGATCTTTAGAATTTTTTCTAAACAACCAAAATGGTCCAAAATTCAGTGGCTTAAAAATTTACTTTCCATTAATATGACATTGAAACATTGGTTTTTTCTTCGAATTATGACTATGTTTTTTCATTAATAATGGACAGTGTTGAATCAGCATAAAATTCCTATAAAATTATTCCAAGTTGTCTATAAAAAAATTACGAAGTGAATAAATCTATTCCAAGATCAAATGTGTATGTTAGTGTGGGAATCATGTAGACTAGGAATGAATAATTTTTGTAAACTATATAAATTTCAATTTTGAGATGCTAAAACATCTCAATCTATATCGAATTATTTCAATAGAAATCACTCGAGTGGAAGAAAAATACTTCTACCTATAGGGGTATCTATGGTCCAACCGAATAATCTTGATGCATTAAATGGGATCTTTTCTTCTTTAATTGGATTTTGGAATCTCATCCCACAAAGGTGGAGGAAGAATATGAGTTATGGGCATATGGATTATCAATGAGGCATCAAGACAACATAACACATTCACTTCCATTCCTTGGAATTGGTTT
This sequence comes from Viscum album, assembly GCA_963277665.1. NCBI lineage: Eukaryota > Viridiplantae > Streptophyta > Magnoliopsida > Santalales > Viscaceae > Viscum > Viscum album. The sequence continues at coordinate 1,625,285,894 of OY728161.1, read as the reverse complement.
TTATAAAACCTTCAAGGATACTCCCTGATGGCTAGATAATATACTCATGTGTTATAACATATGAGTAAATGAAACCACAACATCACGAATAACATTCATGAAATAAAAAATCCAACTTATATCTCAATTAACATATAATTAAATAATAGCTCTAATGAGTATATTTCATCCTCACAATCCTTCAAAGAAACTTATAAGAATATTCCATGGAAATATAACTTTTCATACCCTATGAAAAGCATAGGTAGTGTATCCCAAGAGCCTTAAATAATACACTATGATTGAAGTGGATAAAGTCAAGAAGTCATGTCTTTTAATTTTTAGAATTACACATATACGATAAAATATGATAGGAGGGTAGGGAAAATAGGCATGATGATCCAAATCCAATCATACAATATTATTTAGAACATATATGAACTCAAATGCATTATTATCCCATAAAATATCTCCATAATCATATTATATGATTGGTTTGTTGTATCTAATATAATTATCCTTAGGGAACATCTTCTTTAATATCCCACATTAAGTAAATCCTAATAGAATTTGTTCTATTTCACTTTATATCGTATCATATACAATAAATTATGAAAACATATTTAAAACTTTTTTGGATGTAATGTAAAACCATTTTGTAAGGAAATAATTAACATCACCTTATATTAATTATCATGAAATACCTCATGAATAACCATAAAAATATTTTTATATTAACTCTAAAATAAATTAGAGTAACTATCATCGTCAACCTCAATCCTCTATAAATCAATAATAAATTATGACCCCATGTTCCTTTATAGAGTTTACAACAAATATGAATCATCATCTTCATATATGTAAGAAAAGAGTTACCTCTCTAAACGATCCAATCCTACTAAAGCTAAAAATGGATATGGTGTGATATCTATCAAATACATGTATCTTTTTATCTATGTTACTCGGGAGTATATCATGCTATAATTCACTATCATATTTTCCAATTTTTTATTACATTAAGGGACTATAGAACATCAAAAATTTAAATCCCATATAGCACACTAATATATTCTCAACTCTCATATTATAAACTGACATGTTAATTGAATACATCACATTCCATTCATCATTATGGATGGGCACATATCATGACCCTTATCTATATATATAAGCACATCATATGTAATATATTGGCTTAGTGTAACACTCATTGGTCTATCTCAATAGAGGGATAAGATGTCATACCTACATATGAGAGGAAAATTCCCATCCTAGTTATTCTATAACTAGTGACATGATTAGAAGAATACCCAACCAACCCTAATTAGAAAAGTTGTAATGGATAGTATAAGAATGGTATCAAATCTTAAAGGATCTTATAAAAGGTTTCTTACTAATATAAGGTAATTGTGACACCTATATGATCCATCCGACCCTAGTAATCAAAACACACAGTGTATTACAATTCATTTGTTTTACTAAGAGGGTCATCCACTACACAAAAACAATTTTTGGGCCTCATAATCAAATTTGGTATCTCATGCATGAATCCCACACACAATGACCTTTATATTCTACCATAACTTATAACACTCCAAGATTAATATTAATTAGGGATACCTAAAAGTCATACCTTGATCAGTCAATTATCTTTAAACATAAAAAAATTATATATATATATTTATGAAGGTAATGTAATTGAATGATAACATTGATATTCCAATTGATATGATACATTTTATATGCTTAAAAAATTAATAATATTTAACAACACTCAGAATAAGATTTGGTTTATGATGTCATATATGATAAACATCCAGATCAACCTTATTTTTACTACACTTTTTAGGGAAACGTTAACTTATTTCATCAATAATTAATTTTCACTTCATCTTTATGGGACCATCTAATGAAACTCTCCCACTAAACTCTTTATTGCGTAACATCTATAAAAAAATAAATCTTGAATAATGGTGAGATTTATTAATTAGATTCCTAATGTTCAAATCCTTGATCATATTCAAACCTCTTAACTTAATAACATCAAATTTTATGATGTCAACATATAATATCTACATAAGAAAACTTTCCATGACTATCATCATCTTTCTCAAAACCTAGTCAATCAAACATTTTTTGCGGAATAATAATGTAACTATTCTCAATTTTAACAATACAAATTATACATGTAATATATCTTCATAAAATTAAAAAAAATCACTAATAAATAGTGTAATAGTTTTAGAAAAACATAAAATAATTAAATATTATTATAAAAATATAACATTAATTATAATCAGTAAAGTACATTGGGATAATGAATGAAAGTATACATGAAAAATTTGATATTTTAGAATGCATCTTCACGATCAGTCATGTAGATGAGTCCTCAAAATATGATTATAGAAAGGCTGTGGATAAGTGTAAATATAGGAATAAATTTGAGGATAAATTAAAAGGATGAGACGTATGAGTATTTAATGTGAATAGATCTGAATATTATTTGTATTCTCAAAATAATATATAAAGTAGTCATTGGAGGAATTGTTATAAGACCCCTAATGATAAAAGATAACATGTGATTAGATATTTTTAAAAAATCAATTCAATAATATATTCATTTTATAAATTAATGTTATTAAAAGATATTATATGACTATAAACTTAGGATTAATAGATTAATTATATTTTAATTTTGGTTTGAAAAATATTATCTAAATATAGGATAATATTTAGTGAATTAGAAGAGAAAGTACATGCTTAGTAAAAAAACAGGGTCATCCCTCAGGAAGAAGGAGGAGGTAGTGCCTACCATCTTGAGGTAATATCCATCCTCACCCATGGATAAAATTGATTTGTGAGGGAATAATAGATATTGGGTAGGGCATATCTGGCGAATCAATCATGGAGAAATAATTTAATAGAACTGAAACACTGAACGAGGTGGCATAGTGACCCACAGAACCAGTCGACCCTAATATATTTTATCAGTCTATCCTACCTAGTCTCAATATAGGAATAACCATGTTATCGACTAGAAATTCAACGAGGGTTTGATATCACATGGGTGTTATTCATGATTTAAAATAAATTATTTCTCCCTTAATTAAATTAAATCATAATTAATCATCTTATTCCCTACCATGTTAAAATTATAGAATTATCAAAGATGATATGTATATATATATATATAATATTTCACATAGAAGGACTGCACTCATCAAATACGCAGATGAAAATTTTCTAAAAGGTGGTAGAGAGTTTTGGTATATATTTTGGGTAAGGGATATGTAATTTATTACATTATAGTAATTTTTTTCATATGAAAAATGGTTTTTCAAAAAAATTATTTGTAGTAGAGGTGAAATCATCTCTCCATGAAAGACAAATTATTTGAGTGTTGTAGAATATTTTTATGTAAAAGAAGATTAAGTTATGAATTATCTTTACATAATACTGATTTTTAATGTATGTGCTCATATAAATGTATTATTTTAGGTAGATTGGAATTTGTATATTTAAAGATAAGATATTTAAAGTGCATTAAAACATGGTGTAAGATACGTATAGCATTGTAAAGGAATATTTTAATAAAAAAAGATATTTTCTCATATCTTGGGATCTAAGAGGATGATAAATTCATGGAAATGGTCTTCCAAATTTCATTTTGATCAATTATATATATAATGTTTAATTATATATATGGGAATGATATTGGGTATAAAAAAATCACTCAGTTTACTAGTTATCTCAAATATTTTTTTTCAAAACAATTAGTTCTTTAAAATTATATATAATGATTGTTGGTTATTATATAACCCTACAATTCATTGAGTAATAATCTTTGATTTAACTAGATTTAAGTTACTCTAGGATGATATTACAATTAAATGGATTTAGTTAATTCTATATTTAATTATGATGGGGGAATCAGCTAGATTTAATTTACTCTATTATGAATGATGATGTTATAATTAGCAAGATTTAATTTATTCTAGTATTATGATATTGGAATTAATTGAATATAAGATATTCTATTTTGAATGGTGTTAGAGTTATATGGTTAAATTATTCCATCGAAATGGTCATCAATGTAGTATCCCAAAAATATCTCATGATTTTTTATGCTTGTCTAGGAGTTTTTATAAGAGTTATATAAATTTTTCATATGAAATTAAATGTATGGTCGAAGGGAAGTTCTAATCTTTTGATATTAAAAGTTAATGTTTGATGGAATTTTTAGGATCATTTAAAGTAAATGATTTCTATTTCAATAAAATAACATCATATATTTTCAAGTTGTTTTCCAAAAAGGCCTTGTATGATTTTATAATTCCTTAAAGATTTCTTATGACATTATTTTATTTAAATTTATAACTAAATATTTTGATTTCATGGTTTTTATCAAAAAAAAGGTTACTTGTTTGAATAAATACCTTTTATATAATTTTGTGTTTTTCCAATGGATTAAAAAGATTTTCAAATTCTTTTATACCCCTTAGTTTTATTATCACTACACATCTTCAAATTTTTTTCATACGTCTTAAGGATGATTGTGAGTCATTATAATGAATAGATCATAATTATAAAAATATTTCTTTGAACAAAGTTGTTGTATCACTTCAATTTGTAGCATCTAAATAGAAAATTATAGTTTCTTTAGAATAGTTTGGGTTTTGATATGTAATATTTTTCTTCTTAACCTCAAAAAATCTAAACCTGATAGTTTTCGGGTAAGTATGTTTTGAAATATTTTCATTAAATCATGTAATTATGGGATGTTATGTTTAGGCTATTACATTTTGTATAATATAATTGTATAGATAAAATTATATAAAATGGTAGTAGTTGTATATAATTAAAAAATAAAAATATGATCATAGATTGATAAATTTTAGGGTGATCATAAATTTAAAGGAATAAAAATTCATTGGAGATCTTATATGATTGGATGATAAAATGATTGATGGTATTTGGTTAACAATTAGTGAGTTTTAATAAAAATACATGATTTGGGTATAGATAATCCTTAGAGTTGATATATGAATTGATGTGTCTGTAATAATATTTATTTTAAAAAATAGGATTATTTGTAATTGAATGGTGTAGATAACACTGTTGATTAATTAGTTGTTTTTTAAAATAATCGATTAAACTTATTTTTTAAGAAGTTCTTTGTATTTTTAGGAGTATTATATGATTAATATATATATATATATAGGAAATTGATGGCTTGTATAATATTTTATATAGATGTGGTTAGTATTAATTGAAGAATAAATATTGAATTGCATTTATTTTGATTTTATGGTTCAATTTATATTGGAATTAAGAATTAGTAAGAAATACTTTTAGTGATTATTAATGTTTAGTTATAATGAATTTTGTGTTTAGAAATTTAGAAATATTTTATTGAGGTTTAAATTTTAGGGGGTAAAATATGAGTTGGTTTTAGAGAATAAATAATCTTGATTCATTGATATTTAGGGATTGGTTATTTTTTAAAATTATAAATTATAATGTAATTTAAATTGAACTTCTCATTGTTTAAGTTTTACATTTCACTGAATGGATTCTTATGATTTTATTATATTTTTATTATAAGTTTTAGTTTTAATTAATGGTTGGGATGTAATAAATTAATATTATAAAAAATTTAGAAATATTATATATATTATGTGATTATTAAAGTTAGGTGGTATTTTATTATGTAGATAATAAAATAAAAAAATGATTTTCTTCCAACATATCTATGATTAATTATCAACAATGGAGGGGAATATCTCACCTGAATTTCATTTCCCTTATCAAAGATCTAATTGCAATTATTATTGCAAAATCATGATCAAGTGACCTAAAAAATTTATCCAATATTAAATTCACAAGTACAAAACTATATAATATAACTAATTCCTCCCCCATTCCCCATAATTTCCCTGGATCATGGATTGTCTATGATCAGATTTTAAAATCCCAACACACTCACCTTTCCCAAAATGGGAGTTTCTATCAGATTATTTTCAAAAGTTTCACACTATCACAATAATATAAAGTAGAAAAATTGATTTTTAAGTTGTTTTAGAAGAGGGGTACCCTCACATATCCTATATCTATTTAATTTTAATTTTTTCTCTTTTAAAAAAAATTAAATGTTTTAGGAAAACCAAAATTTGAATACTTCAAAACTGATTTTGTCAACCTATTTTTTAAAATTATTGTTCATTGGAATGTTATTAGACTATATATTGAAAATTATCCTTTTATAAAACTCTATTGTTTTTTTCAACAATTTAAGGAAAATTATACAATATTTATTTGGAAAAAAATAATTGAATGTTTTTGATAATTCCCTAAAACATTGTTTAACCTCATTGACCCTTGATCTTTATGAATAATATTGTAGCACCCTGACTCGATTCATCGAGTATCATATAGAATGCCACATGCCCTCAAATATTCCTCCCTATATTCCAAATATATCATACTATAAATGAGGGTCTAAGGTAAAACCATGGGGAGAATATAACTTCAATCATAGTAAATAATAAAAAATAGATAATCAAACATGTAAACAATTTATAATCAAAGTAAGATGAAAACTAATAATATACAAATTAGATGAATTATAGTAGAACCAATAGACTTAAAAGTCAAAATAGGAAAAATACAATGACCACCCACTGGTCAGATCACAAAAATGATAGAAAATAAATAATGTAAAATGGGCTCTATAACTCCAAGCCTCACCTCATATTGCCCTCCAGACTCAAAGCTATTTATCCCACTCAAGGATTAACCTCAAGCCTCAGCACAACCAGTACCATAAAATGGTTGTTATCCATGGATGATGTTACGTCATAGCTAACATTTTTTATATAATTGGATAACATATCACCCATGAATGGAATTCCCAAATTTGGCTTGTAGCTGATGGATTCTTGGCCCATGTATGGTCTTCTCTTATGTCAACAATAATGTCTATTATCTAAGCCATATTATAAAATGATCCATTGTCCATAGCCATTTTCCCTTTGTCATTATTACACTCTAAGGGTCTATCTAATTGAAACTATGAAATATGAGCATCCTCATACCAAAAGTATGGTTCCATAGGTTATGAAATACAAAAAACAATATGTACCATATTTGGGAACAATAAGTAAAATATTGAATATTAATAAAAAGGCCCCAAACACACCCACATGATATCACTATCAACCATGGTCAGACGAACTATTCTAATAAAGTATCACATCATAGAAAACAAGATTTCACTTATAAAAAAGCATGGAATATAATTATATGTAAACGAGGCTACACACGTGATCAAGATCAAATATGGTAAAATAGGTTATCTAATTATAATCATAGAATAAATAAACATTCATGGTATCATGGGCTTCTCACACACACACAACAGACCTCAATGTGTCCATATAATTAAAGGAACTCTTTAGTGATCAGTCCTTGACCATAAGTGGACAACAACAAGCTAGTGTTTATGGTTCCATCCTGGACATTATCAATATATCCATTTACATTAGGTATAGTTCCCTAAATTAATTATGACTTAAATATCATTAATTAATTCATTACTATACATTCATACTAAAATAATTAATTTATGGTTCATTATTTTATGGTGGAAAACCTCAAATAATATGAAACTAGACATTACATAAATCATTTGGTATAGTAAAAAGGATGACTTACCTCAAATAGAACCAACAATTAACCAAGAAAGTCCTAATATATTTTCATAGTCATCTATGTACATTCAGTCTCCATGATCTTCTTAAATTATAACTGATGCCCAATCAATAAAAATTTATTAATTATATATAAATTGTAATTAATTAATTAATTAAAAGAAATAACATTCAAGGGTGAAGGCACACTAGCTAAAAGACTTAATGGACATCAGTTCTAGTGAAACCTCATCCAACCAACCATGGAAGGTCCATCTAAAACTTCTTACTTCAATCTGGGTAAAATACACATCATATGCAAACAAGAAAAAGCCCAATTTAATATAATTAGATTGGGACCTTTAGAAAAAACCAACCAAAATAATTACCTTATCCAAAACATCATCCAATGGAGTTTTCTAAACTACTGACACACATTCAATTCTAATATAAGAAAAATACCCAAATAAATTGAATTTTTAGATGGAAATTAAAAATAAATTCACCAAAAACCATAGAAATAATTATCAATGGAAATTAATTCATCACAATTCCGATCAATGATATTTGTTCATCATCACAATATATACCCTTTCCATACTGGACTAAAGCTTCATCAATATCAAACAATTCCATCAATATCTGATTTAATTTTCTTTAGATTGTCTATTTAGATACAAGTAAATGATTAATCAAAAATAAATTTTATCTAGGGGAAGAATACCCAAATATAATCATGACATTGAAGGATTGAAGGGTATTAAATTTTTTTGAGAGGATTATATATTAGAAATGGAAATAAGATCCACCATTTTAGCAGGAAGGAAGAGGAGAAGATCAATGAATAATTGAAGTACATCACTTGAATTCAAAATTAGTTTGAGTCTAGATCTACCTTTGATCATGGATTATCTTTGAGGGATGAAGAGAAGAGTCCATGGAAAAATAGAACTCCATAAAATGATCCAACTCAAAAAAATAAGGTTAACTCGGTTCCAAATAGGATAAAACATTCTCTCGCTAAAGGTTTTTCTTTCTGCCCCATTGACGAGTCATTCAAGGTCTTTCTTCTAGCCGCTGGCTAGTTGCTGGTCGGTACAGGCTCCGCGACTGGCCGATGAGAACAATTAGGTAGAATTGGTTCTATCTAACTCATTGAAAAGCTAGTAAAATATCACTGGATATCCAGTGAGTCATGTTATGTATTAAGGCTTCCTCCCACCCCACTAACTATAAGTGGTGGATACTGGCTAGTTGGAGCTACTGAAGTTTTCTAGTTACTTTAGGTCTCATTTTATAAAAATATAAACTTATCTCCATCAATAATGCTTCCATTAAAATCCAAAATCATCTCTTTAATGTGATTAAACAATAATAACCTTAGTTTGACACCCATTTCTTTTAAAGACCCTTCCATTAGATGGAAAGTTTAAACTCCTATGAAAATTCACAACCATAGGAGGAAAAAAATTCCTCTCATCCAACCTCAATATTCATCTATTATAATCCATATATATTCCATCCTCATGTTACAACTAATAAAAATAAGGATAAACCCATTTCGGAACATCCAACACGCTTCCACTGCATGACTCAATACATGATATTATATATAGATCCAAAATCTTATTGTTATCCAACATCAAGATTGTTATCATCACATTAGTATAACTCAATATACTATAGTGTCTTCAACAAATTCATTTTGAATATAATGATGCTCTACACCATAGGAATCATTATACAATAAATTATTTTGGTGAGATAATGAAATTCCTAGGTGTAGTAAAATTCTATTGTGCTCAATAAATACAAAACCTAGGTTAAATTCGATACCAAAACCATGTTATTCATTCCAAGACAAGCCAAAGAGTCTTAGAGACCAACATAACCTAAATTTACAATCTTCTAGAAGGACCTGGTAAAACTAAAACACATCTATTATATTCAACACTATGCGATCAAATTTGTTCCAACTTTATCGCTTCAAGTTCACATGGATACACTGGCCGATATACCTCCACTTGACTACCTACAAAGGTACACGACTTAAAAATAGATGCTTTGTGGAGCCACTGATCATGGTTAAATAAGCCTTATGGGCATCATTAAATTAATCAAGCATCATTAAATCAATCAATCATCCTTAACAATGTTTGAACCAACATCAAAGGAAAAACTCACATTCATTTATCAACCCCTTAAACTAGAAAAAAGTCTCTGAGTTGTGTGTCAGTGCATCAATGATCCAACATTAACTTGGATAAAACAAATTTTATTCTATGTATAATACACATATATATTTCTCATCTTATTTTAAATTTGAATCAACAGCAGGAATTTAACACAAGACAATATTATCTTCGTTTCACTATGAAAAGGTCTTATAGAGTCTCAATGACTGTCCACTGATTAGTCTCGCATAGACCAAGACCCTTCCCACTAAGAGGTCATTCACTCAAAAAAGACCAAAAATACCCACCATAGAAGTATACTTATTGTTTCCTTGGAATTATTTCTTTATTCTACCAAGGCAACAACTAGTTTATTTTCAAATGTGATGGATAAGTGTGATCATTTGTTTAAAAAATTTCCAAGTAAAACACCACGCATTATGTATACCTTGATTTTTCATAATATAGTACATTATATACAAAAATTAAATATTGAGGTTTTCAATATTCCATAGTTGCTTAGTCATAGGTTACAACCTTTATTAATATGGTTCTTATCCCCTCATGTATGTTGTTACATTGAACCATGGCATCTCGATCAACGACTTAGTCAAGTTGAATACAGAATTGTACCTCATTCTTTTATGGATGCCATCTTCCACCATACAGAAAAAATTATAAGAATTAACCCCTGAGGCAACAAATCAGGTGAGATTCAAACCAAACACTTAAGTCACTAGTAGAAAGGGTGACCTTGAACTGATTTCATCAATGACCTGTTGTCACTAACTTCTCTATGTTCATCCAAAAAATAAGGAATATTCACAATGACTAGATCACCACATCGCTCCACTAATTCTACTGACCCTAGGTGTAACCATCACATGAATGATCTTACAGTAAATCTATCCTAGTAAATAATGTAAATACCAATCTTAATCCAAATAATGTTTATTCTTTCACAAGTCACTGACCTCCAAGAAGGACTCACTTACCTTTATAGTTGTTTGTGCACAATAAGGAGCCATCTTCTCTAAAATCTAGTACCCAAATGATCCTTTTAGAAAAGAAACTATTTATTATTGAGTTTCACCACACACAATATTTCACATGAATGTTAACTCAATCCCCTAATCATCCACCCATTCTCTATCCCTCCTAGGACCAACCACCTACGATCTTCACTAAACAATAAACGGGAGTTGTATTATAAACTAATGGGTAAATAAACCCCCAAAAATTACCTTGATGTCACATAAATTCTCTATACCAACCTTCTACCATGGGAACTGGAACTCAAGGTGCTCTATACTCTCTGTATTCAAATATAATTAAATAACATTTATCTTTACAAAGTTTACTCACATAAATATGTAAATTATTTCAATAAAAACTATCCATAAGAAGTTAACATTGTTTGGACCTCTACAATGAAATTCCTCACTCATGTTACCATCACGTAGTATGAGACACCATCTCACTAGTAACCAAAGTCACATTTAAGGCCACATAGCCTTACAAATAACCCCTAAAGGGTTTTACTAAGGGTGTTAACCCATGGAACATATTCTACATACATATATCTAGATATATCATAATGTATTCTCTCTTATTATATCCAAATGGAGAACCAATAATTCTATGTTCAGTTAAACATAATTCCACTAGGTTCTAAATTGATATCGCTATATAGACTAATGTTAGAAATTCGATAAACCAGTCCCATCTAAAGGCTATATGCACAATATTACAACAAAATAATTTATTCCCAACCATAACCTACAAATGGACCACTACATACCCTATAGAGTAACCACGTCTTCATCATTGTCATCATTTTATTTATCATTGTTACCCATGAGAACCACATCATAGTCTCACATTCCCTACTATTAGAAGTAAAAACGCATATGAGTTAGTAAAATCACACATAAATAGTATGTATGTCATGTGAAACCTATGTATCCTATATTATTCATACGATGTCTCTTTCCAATAAGATCAGGAGTCAAATCCATATGAAATCATGAATTGAAAAATCCTTGTGCATCACACAAGGTGAAAAAAAACCATATTAGTATAAACCAATAACATCAATCCCATGCCCTGGTAACCTAGAATTCCATTGTAAATGGGGTTTATGATACCTCAATCCAGGTTTGGTCAAAAACTCCAACAAATTCCAATATCACTTGACCACTAAATCCAAGAAAAATACGAATAATAAGACTTGGGTACATTGATACCATTTTGTAACATCCTGAACTGATTCACTAGGTCCTATTTGGAATGCCACATGACCTCATGTGTGCCTCCCCATATTCTAATGGATTCCAACTAGAAAGAAGGTTCTTTGGTGGAATTGGGGTAATATTATACAATAAATTAGATTAAGTATTAACAAATAAATAACCAAACATGTAATCATTATAAAATAATATAAATTGTAATATTAATAACATACCAACTATATGAATGAATGCAGAACCAATGGACTCAATAGTAACAATTGGAATAATACACTAAACTCATAACAGGCCAATCATGTACATGATATAAAATAAATAATGTATAAGAGGCCATGTAACTCCAATCATCATCTCATCCTTGTCTGTAGACTTGAAGCAATCTATATCCCTCCATGACCAACCTTGACTGTTATCCCAACTTGTACCAGAAATAAGTGAATGTTTCTCAGGTGCCTAAGTTTCATCTCTACCCAAGAAGTGTGTGAGTATAACTCAAGAGTACACTTGTCACCATATATATTGCGTCTTCCACATATTAAACACTGAAGCCAGACCGTGAAAGGTCCCAACGAGAATTTCTAATCCCCATGAATAGGCGACAAGAGCTAGGTCATCATATATATACAATGGGACTGATTTCTCCCTTAACATAGAGTAATGTAATAACAAAAAATATAATGAAAAATGGTAATGACTCATTTATTTATCATACATCTATTCCATATATATATATATATATATAAATAAATTATAAATTAGTAAATAAAAGTTAACACATAATCTATTTTCTTACTTTCACTAATACAAATACGCCCTTTATCAGTGCTAAAAATGGCCTTTAATAGCGCTAGAAAAGTTCTATTAAATTTGGGAAAGATAAAGGGGGGTCCCCTTTATCAGAGCTCAAAAAAGCGCTGATAAAGACCCCCTTTCTCAGTGCTAAAAAAAGCGCTGATAAAAGTACCCCTTTATCAGTGCTTTTTTTTAGCGCTGACAATGGGGTCCTATATCAGCGCTTCCTTTATCAGTGCTTTCGTTTTAGTGCTGACAAAGGACCCTTTTATCAGTGCTTTCTAAAAAGCGCTGATAAAAGTTAACAAAAATAAAAAAAATTAAAAAAAATTAAAAAATTTTAAAAAAAAATTAAAAAATCCTGCCAATCCGGGGGGCTTTTATAGCGCTTGATCCCCCCTTTTAACAGCGCTTTCCACCCCCTACAGTGCCCCACACGCACCCCCTCCACCCATTATCAGCACTAGCCCCCCACATGCACCCCCATGCACGCGCCTCTACCTCCACCAGGTTTTGAACTCAAGACCTCCCCCATGCGCGCCTAAGCCCTTACCACTACTCTATTTGGATTTGTTTGTTATTTCATGATATCTCTATTTATATATATAGGCTCATGTGTGAGATTTGGATCACTTTTGCAGGACTTGTATTTAGGAATTTGTTTTTCTGGTCTTCGGTCATGTAATGGGTTATCTATTTTAAGCTTTCGAGCTGTTGTATTGGGCTTTGTAGTGGGTTGATCCCTCTGGGACTACTACTTGTAATGGGTTTCTTCAACCCAGGGTTTGTGTTGTGTTTTTATTTTATTAATAAAGGGGCTTGACCCCAATCCTTTTGGTTATATATATATATAGTTATATTTATTCGTATAGTAATAAATATTTATATTAATATATATATAGTTATATTAATATATATAGTTATATTAATATATATATATATATAGTTATATTAATATATATATAGTTATATTAATATATATATATAGTTATATTGATATATATATAGTTATATTAATATATATATAGTTATATTGATATATATAGTTATATTAATATATATATAGTAATATTAATCTATATAGTTATATTAATATATATAGTTATATTAATATATATAGTTATATTAATTTATATATATAGTTATATTAATATATATATATTTATATTAATATATATAGTTATATTAATATATATAGTTATACTTATTCGTATAGTAATATATATTTATATAATATATATATATAGTTATATTAATATATCTTTATATAGTTATATTAATATATATCTCTATTTATATATATATATATATTTAATTAAATTTATTCGTATAGTAATATATATTTATATTAATATATATATATAGTTATCTGAATATATATATTTATAGTGATATTAATATATATATTTATAGTGATATTAATATATATATATATATAGTAATATTAAAATATATGTAGTTATATTAATATATATATATATAGCTAGATTAATATATATATATAGTTATATTAATATATAGTAGTTATATAAATATTCATATATTGTTATTTTACATAAAATGGATATTAGTTATTATTTAGATAAAGCTAATATATTTTATATGTAAATATGTTTAATTATTTATTTTAAAATTTTCATTTTTAGGTGTGAATATATAAAAAATATGTACATATAGTTATATATTTGATTATAAATAGCAGTGCATTATAAAAAATGATAAAATTTCAAAAAAATAATATTAATATGAATGTAATACCTTGGAATAAATTCAGTCCCCACCAAAAAAACCAATAATACCCCTTTAAATGTGGCTGAAAATCCACAAAATGTTAAAAAATCGAGGTACCCTGACTAAAAACTCAATTTTGGAGACCTTCTGGGCCACTTTTGGTCTTGAAAATCCCTTGACCGGGGTTACCCCTGATCATAGTGACGTAGATCTCATCGCAGATTTCGATTTGATATGTGGTAGAGCCCAAACGGACACCCGGATCAAAAGTTATGGTCGTTTGAAGTTTGAGTTGTGTTCTCAACATATTTTGGATCTTTTTTAATTTTTTTAATTTTTTTATTCTTCAAATTGTTATTAAATTACTATTACTCCATAATAATTAGCAAAATATTAATTAAAAATATTTTTTTAAATTTTTAAGAAGAAATTTTCACTAAATATCTTATATATTAAGTATATTAAGTGTAAATGTACATTTATACTTATCTAAAATATATTTAAAAATTATATATTATATTTATATCAATATAACTATATTTATATATTAATATATTAAAATATGTTTTTTAATATTTTTGTTGAAAAAAACACTTTATCAGCACTTTTAAAAAAAGCGCTGAAAAAGGGGGTCCTTTTATCAGCGCTAAAAAAGCGCTGATAAAGGGGTACTTTTATCAGCGCTTTTTTAGCACTAATAAAGGCACCCTTTATCAGCGTTTTTTTGAGCGCTGATAATGGTACCCCCCTTTATCAGTGCTTTTTTGTTAGTGCTGATAAATGGGGGGTGCAGGGAAAAACTATTTTTGTGGTAGTGTTTAACTCCCACACCTACAAATAAAGTCATAGCTACCTCTAGTTCCCTTCCGTTATCCCATAGATATAACTACGCTCCATCCATAAATAGTAATAAAAGTCTAAGTGAACACGGGAAATCATATAAAGGGCCACACATTGGAAATTATATAATATCAAAGGAATTTACTATCAAATCCTGTAAATGGAACTATAGTTCAAATGAAATAAAATAAATGTTAACCTCCAATCAATCAACGCTATTAAGGGAATCCAAATCTATTTAGAAGATAATATATCTATAAGGATAGACAAGAATGATCTCAAGATTAGCAGGCATTCCAAATATAAATCAACCCCATATGTAAAATTTAAAAAAACGATCACTTTAATGCTATCTTTAAAAAAATTATTTAAATATATAATTTTTCTAAAACATATAAAGGTGAAAATTTCTAAAACCATTTTATGAACATCATTTTAAATTTTATATAAATTAAAACAATCAATTATAAAACATTTTGAAGTTTTATAACCCTTTTTAGTTCCAATTTTAAATATCCAATAAAATCATTCTAAAAAATGTTTTAGAAAAAAACTGACAAACCTAGAAGGAATGTAATTATAAATAAAAAATGAACCATTTCATATATATAATATAGGAAGTGGAAGAATTAAATTTCATGTGTAACACATATCAAGAAAATAATGGAATCTAAAGAAGTGATACGACCCCCTATGTCAAACTACCAATCATGGAAATAGTTTCAAAAGATCTAACCTATGGTTACTAAGGCTAGTTAACCTAGAATACCATAAAAAAACTAGATTTGTTTCCATAATTATTAGAATATACCATCACGTCATTGGTTATTGGAAACCTTCATTTACATCACTAGAAATACTAGTGAAAATTGAGAATGTCCTAACAAAGTTATCCAACCATAGAACTTAGGTTCCCATGAAAAAATTAAATCAGGGGTGAGCATGTAATGAATCTATTGTTTTTCTTATAATACTTTGTAATATTTTAATGAATATTTTCAAATTCTAGAAAATAGTTAGTGTGGGATTTAAGGGCCCAAGGATCCTCGAAGTAGATATAATAAAAATATTAAATAAATTATATCCCATTCATGAATTTTTTCAAAATTAATTGAATTTTGTGGTATTTTTTTCTGATGGAAAAACTAAGACTTCAATTAAATATGGAATGTGTGTTTTACCATTGGCATTAACTAAAATTTTTGGTAATCAAGTGTTTTTTAGAGAATTGTTAGGTGGAAAAATGATAAAAAAAAATATATTAATTAATTAATAGGTCATTAAATTGTTTCAACTTAATTCATCATCAATTAAAACCTATACATGGAAAAATCCTATGGTTATCTATATAAACCTATAGATTTGATTGGGCTATGTAAGAGGACTTTGGTGGTGCTAATGATATCATGGGTTGACAATTTTTTTCCAAGAAGTTCTTCTTCATCAAAGGATTAATTTGATCATGCCAATGAAAACAATAAAGAGTTGTTCTTCGTCAGAGATAAATCTATTTTCAAGGAAGGATGTTTTTTTTAATTAATCATGTTTTTGGCTATCCCTTACTAAACACAAATTAATTAATTTAGAAAATCAATTCATGGATTGATGTTTGATTTGTGGTTGATAATATTCCTTTGGAATTACGAATTGATTAATCAAATACACTTTATTCCCCTATATTCAATTTTTTCTTTTTCAATGACTTTAGGTCATCTAGAACAATGTTTGTTGTTTGTTTCCTCAATTTTGAGTTTAATTCTTTTTCCCCTCATTCATCGAGTGTTCACTTTAATTATGTTTTTGTTCTTCTATTCAATAATACTCAGAAATAAATCATTTGGCAATCATTATTTTGTGAAACAAATAATTTCTGTAGGTTTAGATGTCGTATTGCTGACATGATCATCGTGTAATGATGATAAAAACATACCGAGATTTGGATTGGGTTTTTTCATCTATAGTTTAGAGTTACAACGATGCAGTGTGACAGAAGAATTTACAAGAATATTGTTGGATGGAATCTTTCCACTAGAGATGGATTGAGCCCATTCAACCATAAATTTGTGTTCTACAGGCATAAATTAAAGTTAATCTAAAGGAATTGTTGGTTTGTTTGTGATGTGTGAAACTAATAGAAAATTATATAATGTCTTTATACACATCATGTTGTAAGAAATAATGCACACCATGTATAGAACTTTTGTGGAGGACATATTTTACACACAGAATTAAATCTCACACACTATGTGACATTTTTCATGCTCTATGACCCGTGATCGGTGACCCGACATATACCCCTAGGGTACTTGGGAATTGGAAATCCATCATACATGGGAACTGACACAGATAGTGTACATAAGCATATCTAAGGTACACGATCACAGAAATGGATAGTGTACATAGGTATGGTCATGGGAATAGTCTAGTGGACATCATCATGGAGATGGACTGGGGAGTCAGTGTACTAGAAAAGACTTGCCATATATTACGTATACATGTTACGTACTCCTTCTAGGGAAATTTGAATCCCTGATTACCTTCTATATGGAAAAGTATCAGTAGGTTTCATTCCCTTAGTCTATCCTTTTGAGGGTACAGTGAGGTATCCCATTCTAGACATAGGATGAGTGGTTTTCTATACAGGTTAATTATAAATTGAGTCATGTATCCCTCTCTGTGGATTGGGGTGTGATCATTTATCATTCCTGTAACGACTCGAATCCGGAGCCACTCAACTAGTGCCCCGTACCTGTTTAACCACATGAACTCAAGCACGTTTCCCAAAATGCCATTGGTTTCCGACTACAAGCGAGGGCCTTGATGAGTCATTGGGGAAACTATGCCCTCGTTTGGTAAGGTATACAATGAAAAGAAGATACTAGTCAATACAGGAAGTAGTAACAAACATACAATAACTAAAACTAAATAGCGGATGCAATGTATAATATAAAAATGATGAAAATGATGCAGCAGGTACAAGTATCTAAGGAAAGCAGCAAACACAAAAACGTGATGAAATACAACTGAGAACAAATTACTAAAAGTAAACAGCAACTCCAACAGCATCGCAAGCCTAGGCTCAGTCCTATGATATCTAGCTCCAACCAGTAATCATGTACCTAAAGTATAAGGCCCACAATCCCTATCCACACCTGCAACCATATAACCTATTTGGGCAAAATAATTAGACCCAAACAGGGTGTGAGACTAATCCCAGTAGGCAATCACCACAAGATCTGTGCCCTACTGTCAGTGAGCAATTTGGAAAATGTAAATGAAATAAATGCAGAAGAGAAACAGGAGTACACTAATTAAGAAACCCTAAAAATATCCATTCACATTTATTTAGTAATTTAATTCAGTCATTTAATTATCCCCCAAGAAATCTAGCAACAACTCTATATTCCCAAAGAATAGCAAGTAACACAACAGGTATCTCAGCAGACTACATAAACTACTCGTAGTACAAAACACAGGCATGTTCTTTGTCTTGATGGACTCATCACAACCAACCAAACAATATTCACAATAACACTCTGGGTGGCTCATACTAGCGGACCCCTATATTCAAGTAATCATACAAGGGCACATAAAATCTGGGAATCACTCACCGTTAATTCCCATGTGGTCTTGCAATGATAGGGATAGACTCTCTGAGGAAGCACTTACGTATAATTCCCCCTATAGTCTCAATATGTAACTAAGGACACTCTATGGAATCATAAAGTCTAATTCCTATAGGTCCTACGAACGATACTAATTTATAACAGACTCTCTAGGGAAGCCCTTAATTGTCAATTCCCTCTTTAGTCTACCGCACTAGGTTCACAAAGCCCTGAGCAGTCTAGTTGTGCGTAATCGACTATCAGCATCCCTAAGTATGTTCATCAACTATGTGTCTAATATCTACAATTCATAAAAAGCATATAAACATCAGGAAATACATGCAGTCAATTATCTCAAGGAAGGCAATCAATGTAACAAGGTATGCCTCACAGGCAACCTAAGACAAACGGCAGTAAACAACCAAAAAAAAGGGAAACACCCATGGTGTGATCCTCAAACATGCTAACAAGAAATCATTAATCATCTAATAACCTCAAACATACAAGAAATATAATGCAGAAAATAATACATATTCAAAACCATAACCTGAGATACCTAATACATGGGAATCTGACACTTTTTGCAAAAAAACTCAAATACATTCAACGTAGGGAAACAAACAACCTACCTTGATCCTAGGAGATCGATATACATGAACGTTTGCCTATTAATCAGCCTATAATGGAGACGATCTACAAAAAATTCTAAAACTTTCACCCTTATATAACTCTCATAAGAGAAAGAATCAGGAAACGTGGCTGAGGAAGAACCAAGAAATTGCCGCTGTGATTCTATTGCAACTGACAGCGTTCGATTCGAATAACAGGTGATGGATGAGCGGCTCAGAAAAGATTCGGCCTCCTTAAATGCTCTGTACATAATTAGGAAATGATGAATACGAAAATAGGGATTAGACGCGGCCCCGATCTGTTTAATGAAATAAAAAGAAAAGTACTCGGTGTGTACTTCTTGAGTAAATGGCGTGTGCTCGCCTTTTCTGTACACCGCATTAAGTGGCCTCCACATCACCCCTACACATCGTGTGTGTGGCCCAGACATGGTAAGTACATGGCCTCGTGCGGGATCAATGTACATGGTGTGTACTTATAAAGTACACGGTCTGTACTTAGAATACTTTCAAGTTTCCCCTTTTCCTAAAAAATGACCAGAAAAGGAAAACATACCAAAAACAAAGATCCGAGTTCTTAAAAACTTCCCCCTTAAAGAAATTCATCCCCAAATTTCCCTAACAAGGTGGAGAAGAAGAAACCTCGAACAACATTGGTCATTGTGATCACATATCGGCCTCCCTCTCCAAAGTCTCATCCTGTACACAGTCGTGCTGCCATAACACCCGTACTAGAGGAACAAATCGTCCACGGAGTACCTTTTCACTATGATCAACAATCCTGTAGGATGCTCCTCGAACAATGAATCCTGCTCCATATCAACCTCCTTAGGTTGAAAGACATGAGACGGGTCTGAGAAATAACGTCGAAGCTGAGAAACATGGAAGACGTCGTGCATATCCTGGTACCTCTGAGGTAACTGCAACCTATAAGCAACTAGCCTGACTCTCTCCAGAACCTCAAACGGACCGACGTATCTCGGTGAATGCTTACCTTGTCTCCAGATCCTCTTGTGTCCCAACCTCAGGGTAACACGTAGGAAAACCTGATCTCTGACCTTGAACTCCAAAGGTCGTCTCTGCTGATCAGCATAATATTTCTACCGAGACTGTGCAGTAGCCATCCTTTCACGAATCAACTCCACCTATTTTGTGGTCTCCTGAACAAGATGAGGTCCCAGCATAGTTGCCTCTCCTACCTACAGCCAACACATGGGTGATCGACATGGCCTACCTTATAAATCCTCGGAAGGTGCCATCTGAATAGTTTCATGAAAACTATTATTGTAGGAAAACTCCACTAGAGGTATATGTTTCTCCCAATAACCTCCAAAATCAAGGACGCATGCTCATAGCATGTCTTCTAGCACCTGTATCATGTGCTCTAACTAACCATCTGTATGAGGATAGTGAGCTGTACTCAGAAGAACCTGTATACCCAAATCCATATGTATCCCTTGCCCAATATGTGATGTAAAGCGGGCGTCCCAATATGAAATGATAGTACTCGGAACCCCATGCAAGCATACGATCTCATGGATGTATAAACGTCCAAGCTCATTGACACCGAAGGTCTCCATAATCAGTAAGAATTGAGGAACCTTCATGAGCCTATCAATGAAAACCCATATTGCGTCATTCCCTCGAGGCAATCTCGATAACCCAGTCACGAAGTCCATCACGACATCATTCAACTTCCACTCGGGAATGGGTAGCTGCTGTAAAATCCCTGCTGGTCGCTGGTGCTCTGCCATCACCTGCTGAAAGGTGGAACATCTCATGAAAAAACCAGAAACATCTCTCTTCATACCTGGCCACCAATACTAGTGGTGCAGATCACGATTCATCTTGGTGACGCCAGGATGAACTTCCCAAAATGAGGAATGGAATTCTCGCATCATCTCCTCATGTATATCTGATGGCACCCATACGCGTCCCTAGAAATGCAAGATCTCATCCTCACCTATGGTCAATCTAGGAAAAGGGTCCTCTCCTGACATGCTTTCCCATAGGACTAGGCCTTCGGAATCTGATAGCCACCTCATTCGAACTCAGTCAAGAAGGGTAGAGGTAACAACTACAGAAGAAAGAACTGTCTGACCCTATCTTTCGTGCACCTCCAAGTGCATTTCAGAGAACAGAGCCATAAGCATCCACTCGCTGCTGGCTTCCTGGACTGCATGTATCTATGTCCACCTACTCTGTGTGTCTGCCGTAGTGTTGCCTTTCCCAGGTGTATAAGCAAGATTGAAATCTAAATACTGTAGGTACTCAACCCACCTCCGCTGTCTCAAATTCAATTCATGCTATGTGAAGATATACTTGGGGCTCTTGTGGTCAGTATACACCACAAAATTCTCTCCCATAAGATAATGTATACAACAATTCAAATCATGAACAACTGCAACCAATTCCAGGTCATGCGTAGGATAGTTCCTCTCATGCAGCCTCAACTACTGAGATCCATATGCAACAACACGATCCTCCTGCATAAGCACTGATCCATGCCCGATGCCAGATGCATCACAAAAAACTGTATAACTCTTGCCCAACACCGGAAAAACTAGAATCAGTGCTGAATTCAATCTCCCCTTCAGCTTATGAAATTCTGAATAGCAGGCTTCTGACCAAAAATATATCACCCCCTTCTTAGTCAAGCTCGTTAGCAGCACTTCTAAGCATGATAATTCCTATATAAACCACCTGTAGTAACTAGCCAGCCCTAAGAAACTTCGTACCTTGAAGAAATTCATTGGCTGCTCCCAGGTAACTACTTCTCTTACGTTCTCTGGGTCTACTGATACTCCTATCTCTGAGATGACATGACCCAGGAAGTGAATCTCATCCATCCAAAAGTGGTGCTTTGAGATCTTAGCATATAATT
The DNA here is from genome assembly GCA_963277665.1 of Viscum album. Taxonomy (NCBI): domain Eukaryota; kingdom Viridiplantae; phylum Streptophyta; class Magnoliopsida; order Santalales; family Viscaceae; genus Viscum; species Viscum album. Next base: position 1,625,263,323 of record OY728161.1, on the reverse strand, counting down.
GATGCTCCCTCAGTGTACTCTGAACAATCTCAATATGGGTAGCATGGTCGTGTCGAGTGTGAGAGTATAGCAAGATGTCATCCACAAAAACCACCATGAAGGAATCCAAGTAAGGATGGAAAACTGTATTAATTATCACCATGAAAACTGATGGTGCGTTCATGAGACTAAACACCATAACCAATTACTGATGCAGACCATACCTGCTCCCGAAGGCTGTAAGAGGAATATCTAATGGTCTGACACGCAACTGATGGTAGCCAGAACTCATGTCGATCTTCGAGAACACTCTGGCTCCTCGAAGCTGATTATAGAGATAATCTATCTATGGAAATGGATATTAGTTCTTAACTGTCAACAGGTTCAGCTTCCGATAATTCACACAAATCCTAAGGGTGTTTTCTACCTTCTTCGCAAACAGGACAGGAAAACCCCAAGGAGAAGTACTAGGTTGGATGAAACCCCTTGTCTGCATCTCCTACAACTGCTTATTGAGATCTGTTAACTTAGTTGTAGCCATCCTATAAAGAGTAATGGAAATCGGTGCTGCTCCTGGAACAAGCTCGATAGAAAATTCTACCTCTCACTCTGGAGGCAAACCTGAAAAGTGTTCTTGAAAGACATATGGAAAGCGATTAACCACTAGAGGAAAATATATCTGAGAAGTCCCATTGTCATCCAGATATAAGCTAGAAATCTGGGCCATAACACCACCCAACCCATGATTCTCTAGTCTAGCTCTATTCGCCTGGACATCCCATTCACCCTTGTGAATAAAAGATCTGCTCTCCGGTGATATAAAAATTACCCTACGATGATAGAAATCGACAAAGGCCTAGAAGGGAACTAACTAGTCCATCCTGAGAATGACATCATATCCTATTATTTCCAAAAAAAAGAGACTGCATGAAAAATTACACCCACCAACATCAAGGGGGCTGTCTAAGCACTGACGCACACTAGCAGTTCTAATTCCCAAGGGTGTGTCTAGAATCATCATATCCTCAGAAGTATAAATAGTAAGTCTAAGGCTTTTCATAGTATGCACATGAAATAAAGCTATGATAAGATCTTGTATCGAAAAAATGAGAGGATAAAACCGAGGCCACTAAAATCATTCCTTGAACTGTTGAAGGTACAGGGTCCTGCTTCTGATAAATCTGCCCAACCACAAAATTATGGCATGCACCGCGGACCTATGTAGCAGCCTGAGATCCCTGAGCTGACCCTCCCTGAGCTTGACCACTGTGTCCACAACCTCTACCCTGTCCTGAATGACCTGAAGAACTCCAGCCCCCAGTTTGCTGTAGAACTAGTAATCCTGCTCCTGTATGTGGAGTCAAAACTGATCCTCCTTCACTAGCCGTTGGAAGAAGAACCTTGCAGAAACGCTGCAGATGACCCATATTTCCGCATAATCGGCACTCCACTAGGTCTCTCGGGAACTGATGCTTCTTATGACTATTTTTACCACACTTATAGCACACCATTTAGTTTCCATAGGGAATATCTCCTCTATCAGAAGGAACGTCTCTCTTTCTCGAGTAACCTCGTGTAGACTCTTAGTGGTGCTTCTTGCCGTCTACCTGAGAAGATTCAGCCCTGGAAGCTGAACCATCTTGGTCCACAGATCCAGTCTTCCTTAGGTTTATATCCGTGATAAGCGCCTGGTTGACTATCAGAGTAATAGAAGTCAACTAGAAGATGTTCACCCGCGATCTGATGTCCAGTCTGGGGCCTTCCTCAAATTTCCACGCTAAAAATAGCTCGACATTCCCTAGAACAGGAGTGAAACGCCATAACTCTGTTAAGCGAGAGGAATAATCCATAAATATGAGAGTAACCTGGTGTAGGTTCATGAACTCTCTGGCTCTGTTAGCCCTCAGTTTCTCCATGTAGAAGTAGTCATAAAACGTACGCTGGAACTCGTCCCAAGCCATAGCCTGTTGGCGCCCTGCCTGAGAAACCACATCCCACTATATCTTGGCGGAATCTTGCGGCATATAAGACACGAGATTCACTCTCCTCGCCAGAGGTGTCTCCAGGTGCTCAAATATGGATAGCATGGATTCTAGCCATGAATCCACAGCCTGTGGTCCTCCCTCCCCTGTGAATGTGGGAGGATGATGCAGCTGAAAAACACGTGTCAGCTCTGCCATAGACGAGGCAGGATGCTGAGCTCCCTGGAAGGTCTGCATGAACCTCATTAAACCCTCTCTAAATTGATCATTGGCTCCAGTGTCTGGAATCACTACAGGTTCCATGTCTGGAATGATAGATGGAACTACTTGTAGTCCATGGTCTGCCGTATCAGGCGTGCGGTCACTGCCGGGTTCCTGACATTCAACGGGAGGTCGTCTTGGTGTTATCGCTCTAAAAAGTAAAAATCACACCTTCTTTAATGACGAACACAGTTGCAACATAAGAGAGTAAAACAGAAGAGGAGGGAAAAAACATTAAAATTATGGAAAAATATGACTACACGGCGTGTTAGTACCACTACACGGTGTGTTTTCCAGAAATTTTACCCTTGGCGTGTACCTTGGCCATACATGGATGTGTAAACCACCCGGCTACACGGTGTGTTCTCAAAATACATGGTGTGTACTAACCCTTTTTCTCCCTACCCGATCACTCCTACACGGCTAGGAACATTGTCTATCCCAGCAGGAAACTACATGGCGTGTTTTTCCACTACACGTCGTGTCCTTAAGATTTTTTTCCATGTCTGTGTTGTTAGTCACACGAACTTGTACACGGACCACTACTACATGGCATGTCAACATGGTACACAGAATGTTTCCCTGTGGATTTTTCCAACACATGTATTCAGCTACATGGCATGGTCACATGGCTCCCATATGAAAAAACTACACGGCGTGTTCAAAGGAGACACAACGTGCACTAGACATGCCTTACCTGGCCTGTGTTGTCAGCGACCCGGCCTGACACACGGTCGACCCTACACGGTGTGTTCCAGACGGACACGACATGTACTTGAAGGAAACCCCCGGCCCGTGTTATTCATGACATGGCCAGATACCCAAGTCATACTACACAACATGCAAACTAGTACATGGCATGTTCCTAAAAGAACATTCACAACCCCGTGTCCCTGTCCACACAGTTAGTGACACGGCTAAAAACTACACGGCATGTATTCATGATGTACACCCCATGTATTCTGGGTTTTTCTGGACAGTAGCCTCAGAATGCACCGGAGCCATTAAATCATAAAAAATAGGCATTAAGGTGCCAAATTCTGATCCTCGAGGGGCCATACTCCCCACGAATCAAAGATTGTCATCATAACAATGCATATAACAAGCAAACAGTATAAAAACTCATGACCCAAAAAATTCCGATCCTCGAGGGCCCATAACACCTATAAGACCAAAGTTTGGCACCAATGAGAAAGAAGCTCTAAAAAATGATACCCTATGAACATGGAAAGTATTCTATCACATCAGCTATCACAAAAGAATGCATCGTCTATCACAATTTCTATCACAACAACATGCAAATTCAAATTCAACCTAGATGGCATGGAAAAATGCATGACATGTGATTTTCTAAAAAGTGCCTATATGATGCATGAGATGGCATACACTCATCTCATTGGGTTGCAATAAAATAGAACCACGATCATATAAAAAGTAACAACATAAAACAAGTGCACCACCCAATGGTGAAATCAAGTAAACTGTAACATTTGAAAAACCTGAAAATTGTTACATTCGAGGTAATCTGGATTTTTCCCTGTACACGGGTTCTAGAACTCCCAGGAACATCAATTTACCATTTAACTATTCCACCCTATCCCTATCTAATGTTGCTAAATAGTATGTCAATAGAAAAGGAAATAACCTCCTATGATACCACTTTGTAATGACCCAAATCTGAAGCCACTCAAATGGTGCCCCGTACCCAGTTCACCACATGACCTTAAGCGTGTTTCCCCAAATGCCAGAGGCTGCCGACTAGCAGTGAGGGCCTTGAAGAGTCATTGGGGAAACTATACCCTCATTTGGTAAGGTATAAAAATAAAATGATCTAACAATCAATAGAGGATGCGGTAAAAAATATACAATAACTGAAACAAAACAGAGGAAGAAATGTATAATATAAAAATGATGAAAATGATGCAGTAGGTACAAGTATCTAAGGAAAGCAGCAAACACAATAGCGTGATGAAATACAACTGAGAACAAATTACTAAAAGTAAATAACAACTCCAGCAGCCTCGCAATTCTAGGCTCAGTATTATGCTCTCCAGCTCCAACCAGCAATCATGTACCTGAAGTAGAAGGGTCACAATACCTATCCACACCTACAACCATATAACCTGTTTGGGCTGAAAAGAAGGACCCAAACAGGGTGTGAGACTAATCCCAGTAGGCAATCACCCCATGATCTGATCCCTACTATCAGTGAGAAATTTGGAAAAAATAAATGAAATAAATGCAGCGGAGAAACATGAGTACACTACGTAAAAAACCATACAAATCTCCATTCACATTTATTTAGTAATTTAATTTAGTCATTTAATTATCACCCAAGGAATATAGAAACAACTCTATATTCCCAAAGTATAGCAAGTAACACAATAGGTATCTTAGAAAACTACCAAAACTACAAGTAGTATAAAAGAAAAGATTTTTCTTTAGATTGGTGAACTCGTCACAACAAACCAAACAATATTCACACTAACTCTCTGGGTGGCTCATACTGGCAGGACCTTATAGTCAAGTAATCATACAAAGGCACAAACACTCTGGGAATCACTCACCGTCAATTCCCATGTGGTATTTCAATGATAGGTATAGACTCTCTGAGGAAGCACTTTTGTCGAATTCCCCCTATAGTCTCGATACATAACTAAGGACACTCTGAGGAAGCACAAAGTCCAATTCCTATTGGTCCTACTATAGCATCCCAGCCTTTTCTTACATTACTATTACATCATATCATAGATAAACAACATAATAGTATTACACATAGAGGATTCAAACGTTTAGTGTCTTGGGAAAACTAGGACCCCACATAACAAATACAATATCTAGCATAAACATTTATTTAATTTCTTCTTCTCTAGATTCTTATTGGAACTTGTCCTCTTCTTTGTACATGTAGCCACCTGATGATATACATAAAAAGGGGTGATCTAGAATCCCAGTAAGAGGATAGATAAGAACAATATTGCATGGGGCGAGCATAATCATAACATAGGCAAAAGATCATGAACATGAGAGGAGGATAAATAAAAGACTCGAAATGTGGCAATGCATAAAAATGAAACATAATTTCTTAGTGGTTAACTACCACACATAATTGTAAACCAAGCTATAATCTTGTTAACACATCATTTCACATTTAATCATGCGATTCATAACATTACCCAATGCATTGGAGCCCTGTATAATTCCAGGCGCACCCATCACATTAAAACATTCATATTGAACTATATAATTCCTGGTGCACCCGTCACATCATAACATTATCATCGTCATGCTTTCCACATAGAACATATATAAAAAATGTACAGAAATAACCCATGTAAAGGAATGGGCTTAATCTCATAATAACACATTCAAAGGATTTGGGTTCCCAAAAGAAATAGGGAATAACATACACGTTACAAGAACCGCCCACTTTGAGTGAGAAGTAAAAGGGGTGTTCTTAAAAGAAGAGTTATTTCAGAAAACATTTTGTTGGACATAAAAACCAGTGACAAACATGTATATCCCAGAAAAGTAAATTCAATTATGAAAAAATGATCTTTAAGGAGTAACCACATCAAAAATGGAGTGAAAGAGGGAGAACCCGAAGGATGAAAATTGGGTTCGAGATTTCCCCTTACCTTGTACCCGAATGCCACCTTCCCTTTAATGTCATGTATAATGAAATTATATTCATTAATTAGAAATAAAAAACCATGTGTACATTAATAGGATTAATTCTGGTTTCATTATGTCATATTATGTTCCTTTGGATGACTTATAGTGTTTAAAAACATTGTTCGGGGATGTTTGTTTTTATGGTTTTCTTGGGTGGTTCACTTGTATTCTTAAATTGAAGTTCGGGTAGAACAAGAGTAATCATAAAGAAATGATATTACATGGCATTAATGATTTTACAGGAGATTTAATTATCTTAAAATTAATTATATTATATCCATGTGGATGAATCAATAGAAAATAATTAAATGATTGTTATTCGGGTCATTTTGGGCATTTTTTTCACAATGAACTTGTTTTAACTTATAACTTAGTAATATGGACATAGGTTATTTCCAGAATTATTAAATAGAAAATAATACATATATAATATTCTGGTTCAACCATAAAAATGGTTTTACAACTTGATATGAAGGTAGAAATGGAAGAAGAAAGCATGTTGTTCTTGAAGGTGATATATTAACACCTCACGAACAACGTTCTCTTTAATAAAATTAAAGGAAGAGGGAAAGGGTTTTGTGATATAATATCCCATTATAATCCTAAAATTACATTATATTCATAATAATAGAGTAACAATATCATTTGGATTAAGATAGTTGGGGAGAGATCAATAAATGAACTTGAACTTGAAAGGAAATTACCGGAGAAGAGGGAGGAAATTACCTCTTGAATCCTTCTCTTGAGAACCACCTTAAGGGAATAATCATGGTCTTTGGATTAGAACAGAAGCACTTGGTCATGGGGGAGGGGATAGGGATGGTTTTGGGGCAGATTTTAGAGAAGTCTTGGAGCTTGATAGGTGTGAGGAAATGAGGGTGTGAAGGGTGGCTTTTATAGTGGAGGGGAGAGGGGTTTCCTTAATATAAAATTCATTAGTTTATTAATTTCCCATTAGACTAGGAATAGAGAGTATTTAATGAACAAGAATAGTAATTTTTTAATGTAATTCCAAACTAAGTGGTATTACATCGTAGAACATCACATATGACCCTATAATTAGCTTATTTAGCTTATTTTGTAAATTACGGTATTTCACAATTCATTAAAAATTCAAGTATCTCAGAAAAATCCCAAAATTCACCCCAATCATTTTTCAACGTGTATAATTCAAAAATGAATTCCATTTTTCAAAAATAATTTTCTAAATATAATTAATTTAATATTTAATTAAAATCATAGTTTACTTAAAAAACAGTTTTTAAAATTAAAACTGATTTTATAGTGCTTTCAAAAATTACATTGGGTCTTATAAAATTCTCTAAAAACTAAAATACATTGATTCAATAATTTATGAATACATTTTAGGGAAATAAATATTCTTTTAAAGTAATTAATTAATTATAATTATTTATTTTTGATTTACAAAATACCAAAACATTTACTAAGGTCAAATTGTCACTTTTAAGATGTCTAAATTTTATTTAATTATTCATCGGTAATGTTACTCTTATGTTGGATGATTTAATATTCATAAGGTTCATATTACTATTCATAAGGGTATGTTACTATTCATAAGGGTAGGTCACTATTCACCAAAAATTATTTTTGTTTCATTAGACTCCCAAAATCATCTTAAACACAACAGTGTTTGTCGGATTTTCGAAATTCAAAATATAGAAGTGACAGACTTATGATTAAAGGTCACTTATCACTTAGTAGTTCATTATGTTTTGTTTTCATATTATTTTGTAACATAATTATAAGAAGGGAATTTCCATTGAAAAACATTGGGTCGTTACATTCTTCCCCCCTTAAGAAATTTCGCCCCTGAAATTTCACTTTACACAAACAGGTGATGGTACTTCTCCTTCATTGCCTCTTCTGGTTCCCAAGTTGCGCCCTCAAACATATGGTTCCCCCAAAAAAAATTGACAAGGTGGGTTGTCTTGTTTCATAGAACCTTATCTCTCTGATCCAGAATCTTTACTGGCTGCTTCTCATAGGAGAGATCATCTTCCAGCTGCACCACCTCTGAGTTTAGTATATGTGAGGGGTCTGGTATGTACTTCCTCAGTAGTGATACATGAAACACATCATGAAATTGATCTATATTTGGTGGAAGTGCAAGATGATAGGCCACTACTCCTATGCAGTCAAGGATCTCAAAGGGTCCAATATACCTTGGGCTTGGCTTCCCTTTCTTCATGAATTGCATGACTCTCTTCCATGGAGATATTTGAAGGAAGAATTTATCTCCAATGTTGAACTCCAAGTCCCTTCGACGGTTGTCAGTATAGCTCTTTTACCGACATTGAGCAGCTTTGATGTGTTTCTGGAAGACATGAACCTTCTCTGTCATCTCTTGAACAAGATCAGGCCCAAGTAGCTTTCTATCTCCAACTTCATCCCAACAAGTTGGAGTTCTACATCGCTTTCCATACAGAGCTTCATATGGAGCCATCTGAATACTCGAGTGAAATCTATTGTTGTATGAGAACTCAACCAATGGTAGATGGTGATCCCATCCACCTTTCAATTCTAGAGAGCATGATCTTAGAATTCCTTCAAGCATCTGAATAGTCCTTTCGGATTGGCCATCAGTTTGGGGGTGATAGGCCGTGCTGAAATTTAATTTAGTACTCAAAGAATATTGAAGTCTCCTCCAGAATTTATATGTGAACCTTGGATCACAATTAGAGAAAATTGAGAGTGGAACACCATGCAGTATTACCACTTCCTCCACATATATCTTTTCAAGTTCTTCAAGTGATATATCTTCCCGATTAGTGATAAAATGTGCATTCTTGGTGAGTCGGTCAACGACAACCCATATCACATTATTTCCTTTTGACATCTTCGGGAGACCTGTGACAAAGTCTATAGTAACATTTTCCCATTTCCACATGGGTATAGGCATTGGCTGCATCATACCTTTGGACTTTTGTCGCTCAACTTTAACTTTCTAACATACCAAGCACCTTGATATATATTCCACAATCTCCTTCTTCATGTTATCCCACCAGAAGTGTTCTCGGAGATCACGATACATCTTCGTACTCCCATTATGGATAGAGAAAGTTGAGCTATGTGCATTATCCAAAAGCTTCCTCTTTATCCCAGGTGATGAAGGCACACAAAGCCGCATTCCAAACCCAATCACACCACCATCATCGATATGGAACTCTTGCAGCTTCTCATCCTTTACCGCATTCACCCTCTTTTGTATCTCCACATCATCCCTTTGTGCTTCCTTAATATTCTCTTGGATGGATGGTTGCACAATAATATCGGAAAGTTAGGATGTATTCTATTCCATTATGATTTCAAAATCCATTATTTGCATATCCAAGAAGATATGGTCTTTCTCAATCTGCAACATGGATAGAGTAGAAGGTTCTTTTCTACATAGAGAATCAGCTACCTTGTTCACCTTTCCAGGATGATAGTGAATAGAGAAATCATAATCCTTGATTAGCTCTAACCATCTCCTTTGATGCATGTTGAGCTGCTTTTCTGAGAATATATACTTTAGGATCTTGTGGTCAGTGTATATGTCACACTTCTCACCATAAAGGTAGTGCCACCAGATTTTCAAGGCAAAAATCACGGCGTCATGCACTAGATCATGCGTCGGGTAGTTCTACTCATGGATCTTCAAATTTCATGAGGCATAGGATATCAAATTATCATTTTTCATGAGTACACAACCCAAGCCTTTATTTGAAGCATCACTGTATATTACAAAACATTCTCCACTTTTCGGTAGTGTGAGTAGAAGTGCAGTGATCAGCCTTCTCTTTAGATCCATGAACCTTCCCTCACATTTTTCTATCTAGACATACGTTACCCCTTTCCTTGTCAACTCAGTTAGCAGGCTTGACAATCATGATATGTTTCTCAAAAAATGTCAGTAGTACCCAACTAATCTTAGAAAACTACGGATTTCTGTGACACTAGAGGGACTGGGCCATTCCTCAATCGCCTTTGTCTTTGAAGGATCCACAGAAATTCCCTCAATTTTGACCACATGTCCCATGAATGTTACTTGATTCATCCAAAATTCACACTTTCTAAACATGGCGTACAACTTCTCTTTTCTCAATGTCGCCAACACAAGTCTTAGATGTTCTTCATGTTCCTTCTTGCTCTTGGAGTAGATGAAAATATCATAGATAAACACTACCACAAATTTGTCGAGGTAATGTATAAAGACTCTATTCATCAAATCCATGAAGATTTCAGGGGAATTAGTAAGTCTAAAGGGCATCACCAAAAACTCATAGTACCCATACCTTGTACAGATGGCAGTATTCTGAATATCTTCCTTTTTCACAATTACATGATGATATCCAGAACGAAGATCCACATTTGAGAAGTATTGAGCTCCTATTAACTAATAGAACAAGTCATCAATCCTAGGGAGAGGATATTTGTTCTTTATGGTGATCTTGTAGAGTTCCCGATAATCGATACACAATCGCATTGTTCCATCCTTCTTCTTCACAAAGAGAACTGGTGCACCTAAAGGTGATGCACTAGGACGTATGAACCCTTTTTCCAGATGCTCTTACAGCTGCTTCTTTAATTCCTCCATTTCGATAGGATCCATCCTATAGGGGCACTTCGAGATCGGAGTAGCTCCAGGTATGAGTTCAATTGAGAACTCTACCTCACGATCCGGGGGAATTCCAGGTAACTCTTCGGTAAATACATCTCCGTATTCCCTCACGATGGGCATTTCCTCAAGGTTTGAACTTTACTTCGACTTAACCACTTGGGTGAGGTGTGCTTCTTCATTGGGATTCAACACCCACACCATTGAAGGATTTTTCAAAGGAGATCCATGATCTTCCTTGAATTTTTAGAGGATCATGGGATAGTTTGGAATATGAAAAGATATCTCCTTTTCCCAACAGTTGATATGAACTATATATAACAAGAGCCAGTCCATTCCCATTATAGTTTTAAATTCCACCAAGGGAAGTATTATGAGATTTACCAGAAGAATCATCCCACATACACCAATAGGAGAAGATTCAAACACTTGGGTTGCAATGATTGCACCAGTTGGTGTTTTTATAGATATCTATACTTCAATGTTTCGGGTCTTCAATTCTATTGTTCTAGAAAACTTGCAAGATATAAAGGAATGCATAGAACGATAATCAAATAATACTTTTTTCCATTCTTGAGTGAATAGGAAGTGTACCTTGTACGAATTCATTATCATGCTCCACCTCTACAGTAGTGATGGCATAAGACTTCCCTTGTTCTTTTGGCTTTGGGGGCTGCTGACGCTGATTACCCTTGCGAACTCAAGGTCTAGTGCACTGGTTTTCATAGTGCCTCAGCTCCTAATAGTTGTAGCACTGAACCATGAGTGGTTCTCTCCTTTCATCGGCTACATTCTCCTTATTTTTCATGTCTTTTAGATACTCTTGAGAATGGTGTCCTTCTATTCCACACTTGAATAATTTCACCGTCCCTTTGAGGCAGTTCCCATGGTGCAACTTCCCACATTTTTGGCATGTGGGTCGTTGATTTTTCTTCCCACCTTTGTCACTAGATCCACCAGCTTGAAACTCCATCTTTCGTTTCTTATCCCCATAGCCATGGGACCATTCTCCATACTCCATATCCACTTTGAGAGCACACCGAACAACTTCTTCATAACTCCCAAAGTCTCTAATTTTAAGATCCTTTTGATGGTGTGGTTTTAATCCACTAAAGAATCTATCAATTTTTCTATCATTGTTGATAACAAAACCCGAATCGTAACTTGCATGCCTTGTGAAATCCGCTTCATAGGTTGCGACAGATTCTCCTTCTTTTTTCTTGAGCTCTATGTATTCTCTCTCCATCTTCATGCAAAGAATTCTTGCGAAATACTTATTAAAAAACATTATCTTAAAGTCTTCCCATTCCATCTCTTTATTTTCCTCCCTTGGCTTGGTGTTCTTAATCAAAGCCCACCATTGATCAGCCTCTCCCTCTAGATGATAAACCGCTAGAGTCACCTTATCCATCTCAGAACAGTGAATCAATGAAAAGATATTCTCCATGGATTTGACCCACTGTTCTGCAACTAGTGGATTAGAAGATCCACAAACCATCGGTGGTCGTTGCGGCATAAAACATCAGATAGCCAGTTGCTCCCACTTTGGTGAAGGTGGACATTCCCCATTATTATGATTATTATTCATAACCAATGCTAACTGGGTAAGAATCTCCATGAAGTTTTGAACTCCAACTCCTAAATAAATAGTGATGTTTTTCGGGCAATCGTTGCATTGGCCCTCGCATGAGTTGTTGGCCAGATTTCTCCTGTTTCCCACCATTTTCTAAAATAGAAAAGGATAGAACAAAAAACAACTAAAAAAGTCATGAATAACTTATTCATTTAAACAACTATACCAAAAACATAACATATGGGATCCCTAGGTAAATATTCATGTGTTCATATTTTTACTTAGTCTCTTACTAGAGGTTTCCTCTAGGGTTCACTAATCCTAATTCCCAAATTTACTAAACCTTGCCTCTGATACCAACTATAGCATCCAGGCCATTTCGTACATTACTATTACATCATTTAAACGATAAACAACATAATAGTATTACACATAGAGGATCCAAAGGTTTAGTGTGTTGGGAAAACTAGGACCACACATAACAAATACAACACCTAGCATAAACATTTATTTAATTTATTCTTCTCTAGCTTCTTATTGGCACTTGTCCTCTTCTTAGTACTTGTAGACACCAAATGATATACATAAAAAGGGGTGAGATATAAGCCTAGTAAAAGGATAGATAAGAACAACATAGCATGGGGTGAGCATAATCATAACATAGACAAAATATCATGAACATGAGAGGAGCATAAGTAAAAGACTTGAAATGTGGAAATGCATAAAAATGAAACATCATGTATTTGTTGTTAAATACCACACATACTTGTGAACCAAGATAACATCTTTTTCACACATCGTTTCACATTTAATCCTGAGATTCATAACTTTACCCAATGCATTGTTGCACTGTATAATTCGGGGCGCACTCGTCACATTAAAACATTCGTATTTCAATATATAATTTCGGGCGCACCCATCACATCATAACATTATCATCATAATTCTTGCCACATAGAACATATATCCAAAATTTAAATAACTAAACCATGTAAAGGAATGGTTTTCAAATCATAATAACACATTCATATGCTTTGGGTTCCCAAAATAAAGAGGGAATAACATACACGTTATAAGAACTATCCACTTTGAGTGAGAAGTAAAAGGGGAATTCTTAAAAGAAGAGTTCTTTCGGAAAAAATTTTGTTGGACATAAAAACTAGTGAAAAAAATTTATATCGTAGAAAATTAAATGAAATTATGAACAAATGATCTTTAAGGAGTAACCACATCCAAAATGGAGTGAAAGAGGGAGAACCTGAAAGAAGAAAATTGGGTTCGAGATTTCCCCTTACCTTGTACCTGAATGCTTCCTTCTCTTTAATGTCATGTATAATGACATTGTATTAATTAATTATAAATCCATAACCATGTGTAAATTAATAGGTTACATTCTGGTTTCATTATGTCATATTATGTTCTTTTGTATGACTTATAATGTTTAAAAACATTGTTCAGGGATGTTCGTTTTTTTTTGTTTTTCTTGGGTGGTTCACTTGTATTCTTAAATTGAAGTTCGGGTAGAACATGAGTAATCATCTAGAAATGATATTACATGTCATTAATGATATTATAGGTGATTTAATTATCTTATAATTAATTATATTATATCCATGTGGATGAATCAATAGAAAATAATTAAATGATTGTTATTTGTGTCATTTTGGGCGTTTTTTTGGATCACAACGAACTTGTTTTAACTTATCACTTAGTAATATGGCCATAGTTTATTTCCAGACTCATTAAATAGAACATAATACATATAAAATATTTTTTTCAACAATAAAAATGGTTTCATGACCAGATCTGAAGGTAGAAATGGAAGAAGAAAGCATGTCGTTCTTAAAGGTGATAAAAGAACACCTCACGAACAACGTTCTCTTTAATAAAATAAAAGGAAGAGGGAAAGGGGTTGGGTGATATAATATCCCATTATAATCATAAAATTACATTATATGTATAATTATATAGTTACAATATCATTTGGATGATGATAATTGGGGAGAGATCAAGAAATGAACTAGAACTTGAAAGGAAATTAAAGGAGAAGAGGGTGGGAAATTACCTCTTGAATCCTTCTCTTGAGAACCTCCTTAAGGGCCTAATCTGGGCCTTTTGATGAGACCAGAAGCTCTAAGACATGTGGGAGGGGATAGATATGGTGTTTCGGTAGATTTTAGAGAAGTCATGGAGCTTGAGAGGTGTGAGGAAATGACGGTGTGAAGGGTGGCTTTTATAGTGGAGGGGAGAGGGGTTTCCTTAATATAAAATTCATTAGTTTATTAATTTCCCTTAAGACAAGGAATAGCGAGTCTTGAACAACAAAGAATAGCAAATTTATAAATTAATCCCGAACTAAGTGGGTTTACATCAGCAGAACATCACATATGACCCTATAATTATCTTATTTAGCTTATTTTGTAAATTACAGTATTTCACTATTCATAAAAAATTCAAGTATCTCAAAAAAATCCCAAAAATTGACCACAACAATTTTTCGACATGTATAATCCAAAAATGAAGTCTATTTTTTCAAAAAAAATTTTCTAAATTTAATTAATTTAATATATAATTAAAATCACAATTTACTTAAAAAATATTTTTTAAAATTAAAACTGATTTTATAGTGCTTTAAAAAATTATGTAGGGTCTTATAAAATTATCTAAAAACTATAAGAAATTGATTAAAAAATTTATGAATACATGTTTGGTAAAAAAATATTATTTAAAATTAATTAATTAATTATAATTAATTTTTTATGATTTACAAAATACCAAAATGTTTACTAAGGTCAAATTGTCACTTTCTAAGATGTCCAAATTTTATTTAATTATTCATAGGTAATGTTACTCTTATGTTGGATGATTTAATATTCATAAGGGTTATATTACTATTCATAAGGGTATGTTACTATTCATAAGGGTAGGTCACTATTCTCCAAAAATTATTTTTTTCATCAGACTCCAAAAATCATCTTGAACACAACCGTGTATGTCGGATTTTCGAAATTCAAAATATAGAAGTGAAAAACATATGTTTAAAGGTGACTTATCACTTAGTAGTTCATTATATTGTGTTTTCATGTTATTTTATGACATTATTATAAGAAATTAATTTCCATTGAAAAAACTTCAGGTCGTTACACCTACGAACGATACTAATTTATATCACACTCTCTTGGGAAGCCCTTAATCGTCAATTCCCTCTTTAGCGTACCGTACCAGGTTCACACAGCCCTGAGTAGTCTAGTCTTGCGTAATCGACTGTTAGAATCCCTATTTAAGTTCAAAATCTACTTGTCTAATAGATACAATGCATCAAAAACATATAAATAGAAAGCAATACATGCAATCAATTATCTCAAGGCAGGCAATCAATGCAACATGGTATGCCTCACAGGCAACCTAAGCTAAATGGCGATAAACAGCCAAAACAAGGAAACACCCATGGGGTGATCCTCAAACATGATAAAAAGAAATCATTAATCATCTAATAACCTCAACCATAAAACAAATATAAGGTATAAAATAATACAGTTTCAAAACCCTAACCCGAGATACCCGATACATGGGAATCCAGCACTTTTTACTCAAAAACTCAAAGACATTCAACGTAGGGAAAAAAACCACCTACCTCGATCCTAGGAGATCTATATACTTGATCCTCAGCCTGTGAATCGTCCTAGAATAGAGAATATTTTCAAAAATTTATAAAATGTTCAATCATAGATAACTCTCATAAGAGAAAGAATCAGAAAATGTGGCCAAGGAAGAACCAAGAACTCACTACTACGATTCTATTGCAACCAACAGCGTTCTATTCGGATAACTGGTGACAGATCAGCGGCTTGGAGAAGATTCAGCCTCCTCAAATGCTCTAGACATAATTAGGTGAAGAAGAAGAAAAAATTAGGGATTAGAAGCGACCTCGGTCCGTTTAATGAAATAAAAAATAAAAGTACATGGCGTGTACTTATTGAGTACACGGTGTGTACTCGCCTTTTCCATACACCGCATTAAGCGGCCTCCACATCACCCCTACACACCGTGTGTGTGGCCCGGACATGACCAGAACACGACCTCGTGCGGGATCAAAGTACACGGCGCGTACTTATAAAGTGCATGACATGTACTTATAAAATATCCAGATTTTCCCATTTTCCTCAAAAATGACCAGTAAAGGAAAACATACCTGAAACGAATATCCGAGTTCTTACAATTCCTCCTAATGTTGGGTTGGGTAACTTATTATCGACATTCAGGTTGAGTGATCCCCATACTAGGGATAAATATTGGTAGTGTTAGGTATCCCCCATAGACCCCAGGTGTGATCACATTTCTTTGTATTGACATTATCTGATTTCTAGAATGTACCTATTCATGGTGAGGCCAGATGGGTACGACTTATTAGATGAGTGCCATCAGTGTTAGAAAGACCAAAGGAGTGAGTTTTGTCAAACATGTGTTACCTTTAAGACATAATCAGAAACCTAGGATAGTGGTATGGAAAAGACCTTACATTTAGATTATGTGTCTATATTTATTATATTATGGTTGTTATTCTCCTTTCTTATAATCTGATTCTTTTTTATGCTTTATGTTTGTTGATTTATAGGCATACTATTAGGTATGTTTATAATCACTCCTATAAAGGATATTCTCTCACATATCATGTCTTTTATATATGATAGGAATTTTGAATAGCCTTATGAGAACCAAGTGTAGGTGGAGCGTAGTTTTTTCTAGATAGAACACAGATAATTCTGTGATTTTCATCTTGAGAGCTTTCCCAATTTCTTTCTAGTAGGTTATACTCTTTTCTCGTTTTGCTGGGCTTATATTTTCCCCTTTTGATTTCCCATTCTAGTGTCACACTCTAATGTGTAATTATTTGTATGAATATATATTTTTTATCAATTTTATCTTTTATTTATACATTATATTGGTTATTAGAGATGTTTGTGTGTGTGTGTGTACATGTACCTTAGGGTTAGTCCTCTAATGTGTGTGATATTCCTAGTTCATACTAGTCACCATACATTGGCCTATTGGGGGTGGGATTGGGATGTCACACTCAGCTCACAGTTGGCCAATAGAGACCTGATGTGTTGGGTCATGATATATTTTTATCAAAGGGGGTAATCTTAATACTGAAGTTTGGATATAGATTGGTTGATAGGATTGGTTTGGGAACAAGGGAAACAATCTTAATGTTTGATAAGTTCATCTCTTATGCCAGGGAACCAAGTTTTGGTGCAGAACATAACATATTCATTCACCCAGACTCAATAAAATATATTTTTTATTTTTAAACACATGAATATGTTACAGGGAATCCATCATTACATACACTATATAGGAATGGGTTGTGGTTTCCATGTCCTTATTGAGTCAGATCCTCATATATAAACTTTTATTATAGGTTATCTAGACCTTTTCAGGATGCCTCTATAATAATATCCAGGTAGGATTCCTCAATGAGATTGTGTGATGATACACTTAGTGAAGATGCTTTAGTTTTGGGTCCTATGCATGAGATGGTATCTCTGGGTGGTTTTCTGGTCTTTCCTCAACCCTTTGAGTAGTCAAAAGTTCTGGTAGTACTGGAAGATGATGTGTATACGGTAATAATTGTTCATGAGTAATAGATATATAGAACCTTTAGGTTTCAAGGTGATCTAGACTTTAGTGCATATGGGGATTGGATCAAGTCTGTTTGAAAATTTTTCTACCTTTTAAGGACCCCTCCTGGTTATATGGTGGTCCCTACAGTGATACTTCTCCATGAATATATTGGTATATCTTATAGTTTAGTGACTTAAAGACATTATAGGGAGACTCTTGCTTATAAATATATATCCTTCTATTCATAGAGGAGTTTTACCTAGATATTTTGAGATTAGTACATATCTAGGATCTTCTAATGCTCTAGTTGGATATCATGTCAGTAGTAGAGTATTCATAAAATTTCATAAACACCTTATAGTACTCCATAGACAAGATTTGTGATGTGTAATTCTAATCTCAGACCTTTGGTTATGGACTTCATTAAGATATCATGGTTATACTAGTATATCTTTTCATTCCTTCTTCTATTGGTCTACTGGTGTGTTCCTTGGGGGTAGAGAGGTTTTTGGATGAGTAGTCATCAGTGGTTGGTTCTGATAATGGGCACCCTAGAGCTATTAATTCACTGACTAATAGTTTAGTATAGACCTAGGAATCCAGGTGTGTGATGCATTTTTGGAGATATCCTAAGGACAATTTTTCCTTAATCTAGGGTTCTCAGGATGGTTCCAGTCATCCAAGGGGGAGGCGATGTTACTTATTTGATAGGCATGGACATATTACATGGGATTGTCTATCCCTCCATGTAAAATATATTGAAATGGTTGATAGATTACTAGATAAATGAAATGGATGGAGAAATTAGTTCTACATGTTAGCAGATGTGTAAGAGGAACTAGGAGATTAGTTAGAGGTGGCCAATTTTTTTTTTCCACCACCACCCACAGGTGGTCCCTGTCAGTCTAAGGGAACTGGTGGTGAGTGATGAGGGAAACTTTAGGTAGTATAGACATGTGGTCCAATGGCTCTAAGGATGATTCAAGGTATGATTTGTGTATTCTATACATTATCTCTAGTATTTATAGATATATGTGTTATGCACTCTTTCTTGGACACATCCCTTTTTTATGGTCTATAGATTCCATTAGATCCTTTGGATTAAACCTAGCATTTGGAGACTCCTACCTAGGGAGATTCAATAATCACACAACTCTATCGATTGTGTGACTGTTCCCGTGGAGGAGAGAGCTTATTATTGGATCTTTTCATCCATGATGAGTCCTTATGGTTTCATTCTAGGAATGGAATAGTTATCCAAGGTTCATAAATAGATTTACTATTTTGAGAAGAGGATGTACTATGTTTGAGTTTATAGGATAAGGTTTTCCTTCATTCGTTAGAATGAATACCAGGAAGAGTAATATGGGATCATATGCAATAGGATACAACTAATTAATCATTAGTTGGCTAGTATTAAAATTAGAGAATCAGATGTTATGTGCTTCCATATTCTTGCAGTAATGGAAAAGTATGAGTATATATCTCTTAAGGATGTTCCACGCTTACCTATAACCTAGGATGTTTTTATGAAATATTTTATAAAATAATTTTAATTCTTGAATATATTTCATTGCACACAATCGTGAGATTAAAAGAATTATGACACGCCCATAGTAATAAATTACAATTATAACCTAGCTCTTAAATTATCTTGAATAAATCAAAAATTTAGTAGATGGAATGTGAATTATTTGGAAACCAATTATTTATGAAAAAAATAAACAAATTAAATATAAATGAAATATTTGTTATTTTGTATTAATAAATTATGTGAATTACAATTATTGAATGAAATTAATATTATACATGTTATATATTTAATGAAATATTTTTTATATTTACTCGATAGATATTTTAATCATAGGGTATGTATAAACCCTCTTTTATGTAAAAAATCTATATTTTTTAAAAGGGTAATTTTATAGTATTTTAACAGAAAACACTTTTTAAATTAAAATTTTAACATAATAATAATTTTTATATGACAATATAAACTTCTGATTTTGAAGTAGGATATAAAAATTTACTTTGGAGATATTTTTGATATTTTTCTAATAAATTTTATGTTTTTATGATTAATAAAAATATAATAAATTTTAATTGAAAACAAAATTTTTCATCAAAATGGGTTTTATTATTAAAATATACTATTTAATTGTTTTAAAATATAAATACATTATATTTTTATTAATTAATAAAATTTAGGTTATTGGTATTAATTTTACATTGAATTCAGTTGTAAAAACATTTCAATCTTTTGCAAAGTTTTAACTTTTAAAACTGATTTTCTCCTTTCGATAACGGAATGAATTTTAAATTAATTACTGTAACTTTTCAGTTTTGAATTTTGAAAAATGGATTCCATATTCAGAATTAGTAGTTCGAAATTATGTAAATTTCTTTCTTTTATTATTGGGCATTATGAATAGTAGTTTCAGTAATTTTTTTTAATACTAGTCCTAATATAATTTGATGAGTGTTTTTTGACCTGAATCATCATTGGGTCGAAATAGTATTCTTTGTAAGCCACTTGTATTAGATTAGGACTTTTAATTTATTTATTTGTTTTCAAAAAAGTTAAATATGACTTACTCAAATTTTATTAACTATGTCATTATCAATATAAGGTTATACAGAAGATAAATTGGACTACAATTTCTCATTTAAAATCTAATATGTTTTTATTTATAATGGAAATTTATTTTTAATTTTTAGTAAATAAAAAATTAACTTAATAACTTATACATTAATGATGCGGAAATTATTGAATTGATGAGAAATCAATAAAACAATTTTTATAAAAATGATAATAACCATTAAAAGACAAGAACACTTGACCAAATATTATTGGTTGAGTATATGTTGAACATATTCATCTGAGGGTCTAGTTATTTATTATTTGGATCAATATGGAAAATATTATAACACTTATAATATTTTATTTAAAATGATGTTTTAGTTGTCACATTCATGTTTTAATAAATATAACATTTTTAATGTAGATTTTTTTAGAATATATATTATAGTATAAGTATTCCTATGAAATATAGAGGATTTATCTTCATCGTAGTATTTTAATTTTAATTTTTATTCAACAAATAATTATTTTAAATAATTACACAAAACTTATGTTGTAATTATTTTATTAATAAAGATATTAAATAAATATTATTAAAAATATTTTAATAAATATAATTTGTGATTATTAATATATAAAACTAATTTTATAGATGAAATTTTCGTCTTATGAATATAATAACACATTTTTTAGAAATTAAATTGTTATCTTTATATTTTTTATTAATCAATTAAATGTATAGTATCAAAATTGACACTCTTGATTGTTTATCAAATATATATATTATTAAATTATATAGAAATAGTAAAAAAAAAATTAAATAATATATAATAATTATTAAATGATTTAAATGTTATAAATTATTCATTTATGGGATAATTTACATCAAATAAGTAAATATTGCACCGTTTTAATATTGAAATATTTGTTACCTTAGTTAAAATTAAAAATAATAACTAAGAGTTAAATGAAAATGATAAGGTTTAAATAGACATAAAATCATTTATAAAAATTATTTTTTAATGATATTACAACCTCATCTCCTCTCATATTCAAAACTAAGGCATTTTGGAGGTTTTTAGTTGTCTTTTGAATTTATTATAAATTAATATTTTTGGATATTCTAAAGGTTCCCCCAACCTAAACTATAAAAGGGAACATCATCCCTCATTAATTAATAACTCAGGGAGCATTTATGTTCATCCATACACTACCCATTTTCCTTCTCAAATTCACTAGTCACATTATAGAGGTCCTGGTCTTCTCAAAATACTAACTTTATTGCCTTTAAGAGGAGATCTATAGGGACCTCTCTGTAGAAGAAGTAATCTCCTTTACAAACACTCTCAATATAATTTCTACTTTTACTTCCACCTCATTTGTTATTTACATTATTAAGTAATAAATCAAATATCACCTATATACATATATGTTATTATGGTTATGTAATAACCTTATTCTACTTTTTATCCACCCTATGAAAAATGAAATGACCACATGTGTGTATGTATGGCTTACCATCTCCATGTCATGGTGTAATATTTTTTTCACCACCAATTTACTTGGATGGGTATAATGATGGAAATAATAACTATATATTATTATTATAAAAATATATTTTTTTCTATAAAAATATATATACCATTAACTTCAATACCATTTCATAATTAAAGGAATGATATCATCTCTTGTGTTTACGTAGGACCTACCGTCTCCACAATGAGATGTGATCCATTATACAAGATTTACATTAAAGAATAAATGTAATGAATTAATAAATATGATATATATTATATTAATATAATTTTTTAAATGATATAAATATAACCTAGGAATAATAATCATATCTTATTCGATAAAATAATCTTATGAAAATAAAGCAGTTTATACAGAAATAATGAGTAATAATATAATGTTATTAACAAATTGATGATAATATGATCATATATGATATCATAAAAATAACCATGATTTTAGAATAAATCAATGACATTATTTTTATCATTATAAATTATGTTTGGATTCATATAAAGGATATCGTACCTAAGGTAAGGGTTAACTTTGCAATCTCATTATTATGTGAGAATTTTTATACGTAAGTATTAATCAGAGTATATTTATCGTCCATGTCCATGTTTCCTAAATATGTATTCCCAAATATTCTCTCTATTCTTCTATAATTATTAAAGTTAATTTTACCCATTGGTTAATTTTTATTAAATGCTAAGAAAGGAATCTTTTTTCATTTTCGATATAAGGCAATTTTTAAATTTCCAAGAAAAGTACAAGAAGAATTTTTTCTTTTAACTTATATGGCATGAATGGATTTTCAAATTTTTAATAAATCCTTATTTCCATGAATATTTCTTTACAATATTTCGAGTTTATCTTCAAATAAATTCTTTTATTTTAAAATATCGTGCATTTTTTGGAAAAGGAAATTTTTTTTAAGAAGAAATGATATTTTCCTCAAGAATTAATTTCAAACATTCTATCAAAATTATTTTCTATATAAGATTACATTATTTAATAGGGTTATGTTTTTAGTATATTATTCCTATTATTAATACGGTTTGATTATGTTTTTAATGGAATGTTATTTATGAAATCCATTTGTTTTATAGGGATTATGTTATAATGGAATGATGTTTAAGAAACCCATTTTATTCCTTGGGTTATGCTATGATGAATGATTAATGTATTTAGGGAACACATTAAAATAATTTCATTATGAGATTTTTGGGACATATATCACCCTCCAATTCATTGGGTAAATATTTATATCTCATGAGATAGATAGGGCATGAATGAGAAATGATCTCGATTCAGTAATATAAGGTTGGAATATATAGTGTGCCCAGCTCAGTAGTGAACTTTTTCCACTGTGATGGTCTTGGAAATTATCTTTACTAATATGAAATGACTTTATATGATTATGTATATGCCAAAAAAATTCTTTTCTTATGTTATGATTTTTTATGTTCATTTATTCTTATGAACTTTTATGATTTCTCACTTGGCATGATATCACAATATTTCATATGGAGGATATGATTTTCAAATGTAATGTTCTTATGTGTTATGATTATGATATGAATGATATCTCCCAATTTTCTCTTACTAAGCATCTGAACTCACTCTTTCTTATGTTTCTTTTCCTAAGTGTATGAATAAGGTTATTAAGTAAGATATATCAAAAAGGGCTCTGGTTATGAAGGAATAAGCGGGAGACAATATAGATGTCTTATGAACCAATTGTTTGTATTTCCTAGTTTCTAAGGACACTAAAACTATACAATCTTGTGGTGGGTTTTTAATATTTTTGGAATGAATATTCTTCAATTTTTAAGTAATATCTATGTATGTAAAGTATTGTTCATTATAGTTTGTATCAGAGGAAATGTATACTTAATTTTTTTAAAATAGGATGAGAAAACCATAGGTAGAACCCTAAGGATATGTAGAAGCATAGGTTACAATCCTAGTGTTTTAGAAATGATCATGAATAACCTTAGATAAAACCAAAAATATACTAAATTAAAACTTTATTATTTATTATGTAGTTTTACAATTATTATTAGTTTTTCTTATACCGTGATTCTTGGTCTTATTCAATGGTTGGAACCTAGAGGAACCGTTATAATGATGAATGCAATGGGAAATGCAATGATTGTCCTTTTAAGAAACCGAATTTTATGGTAGATTGAATTCAAAACCTTTTTATATTATCACACAAATTTATAAAGATATGAATCATATAGGACTTCTAAACAAACAAAGGAGGGAATAGAATTATGTTGAGTCATTCATGAGGTAGCGTCCACCATATTTTAGTGGGTCTTCTGATCTACTAATGGATGAACAACATATTAGTACAACTAAAAAGATATTTTCAGTTCTCTAAAGTTCAGAACATGATAATGTTATCTTGGTAGTATATCTTTCGGAAGGTGAATATGATCAATGATATGAGGCAGAGAGATTAAATTAAATCCATATAATTGGACAAGTTCAAGAACATATTTTTTAATAAGTAATTTTCTTTTATTCTTCAAAATAATATGGAGAAGGTTTTCCTTGAAATTAAGCAAAAAGATGATGAATTCATTGGATCATATGAAGAAAATTTTACGTGACTTGAAATGTATGATTTTGGAATTATTATCCAACCAGAGAGTAAAATTGGTCGATTCTTTAGCAGCGTAGAACCAATCCTTTAAAGGTAATTAGCCAGAAGGGACTTCAATAGCTATGAGGAAATCATTTGAGGTGATCTCAAAGTTGATATGGATGCTGGAGTAATCCATTAGTCCTTCGGTTTTGATAAGAAATGAAAAATGGAATTCAAGGGTAAATCTAAAGACCACACTAAAAGGAAGATGAGTTTTCCCTTATGATCACAGTGTGGAAAAAAAACACAAAGGAAATTGTCTTAAACTGACTCGAAAATGTTTTAACTGTGTGAGATAAGGTCATTGGGTAGTTGAATGACTAAGTGATTTCAAAAAGATTCCTAATGATGAGAATAGAGAAAATATTACACCAAATGCACCACTAACACTTCAACGCTATAAGTTTGAGGAAATGGGGAATTATGCCAACTGATTCCCTCATCCATGGGTTATCGATGTTGATCAACAAAAACAAACTCATAAGGACAAAGAAAAACGCAAGTCACATGCGATCACTATTGGTGATGTGGAATACGATAATGAATTATTGAAAGGTACACTTACTATCTACCCTAAAGTAGTAAATGTTTTATTTGATCTGGGCTCCACCCTCTCTTTTATTTCTGAAAAATTTTATAGGGTTATATTTTTATTACCTCAACAATTGGATGTTCAGTTAGCTAATATAAATCTTAATGGAACAACAGTCGCCTCAAAAGTTTAAAATAATTCTTTAGTTGATGTTTGTGGGAATGTGATTCTTGTAAATTTTGTAATCTTTCCTTTAGTGGAATTTGATGTGATTTTTGGAATGTATTATCATTCTCTGTATGGATCTCATATAAATTTCCAAGGAATGGAAGTCACATTTCATATTCTATATCAATCTATGATCAATTATCAATGAAAGGATGAGTATTAACTTTCAAGGAAATTTTATTTCTTCTTATGGGTCTTAATTCCTATAAATGAAGGTTATCTATCTCAAATGTTTTGTGAGAAACTCACCATTAATAATAAACCCGTTGTATGGGATTTTGATGACGTCTTTCTAGAATAATTGTCATGTCTTAAAAAACATTGTGAAGTTTATTTTGAAATAGAACTCATATAGGCGCTTTGCTTATTTCAAATACACCTTATAGAATGACACTAATTGAGTTGCAATAATTGAAGAAGAAACCCCAATAGAATCTTGACTAGGGATTCATATTCCTTAGTACGTCACATTGGGGTAAACATATTTTGTTTGTTAAGAAGAAATATGGATCAATTACTCTCTACATTGATTATCTAGAACTAAAAAAGATCACTATCAAGAAAAAATATCCTCTTCCCTACATTGATAATTTATTTGAACAACTTCACAGATCTCAATACATTCCCAAAATTGATATTTGTTTTGGATATCATCAATTAATGGTCAAGAAGGAAGATATACCAAAGACAACATTCCATAAAAGGTATAGACACTATGAATTTATAGTGATTCCTTTTGGTCTTACTAATGCCCATAATATCTTAATCTCTCTAATGAATAGAGTCATTACAGACTATCTTGATCAATTTGTGATAGTATTTATAGATGATATTCTAGTTTATTCAAAAAGAAAGGAAGAACATAAAGATCACTTGAGAATTATACTGAAGAACCTAAGAAAGAAGATTATTTTTGAAAAATTTACCATGTGTGAATTTTTTATTCAGAATGCTTCATTTTTGGGTCACATAATCTCAAGAGATCTGATATTTATGGATCCAGCAAAAACAGAAGTTATTAAAAGTTTTTTTAGACCAACAACAGTAACTGAGGTCCAAAGTGTTCTTGGTTTGGATGGATATTATCGTCATTCTCTGAAATATTTTTCATAACTATCTAATCTACTCACTAAGTTGAATTGAAAAGTATTTTTGTCCGTTTAGATGGAGGAATGTGAAGATAATTTCGAAGATCTAAAAAACGGTTAGTCAGTGCACCGGTTCTCCCGATTACTTGTAGTGTAGAAATGTTTTTGATCTAGAGTGATGCATCTAGGAAGGGTTTTGGATGTGTTCTCATGAAAATCGTATAGTTATAGCTTATGCCTCATGAAAAATGAAAATCTATGAGAAACGTTACCCAAATCATGACTTAGAGTTTGCTGCGGTAATATTCTCATCAATGATATGGAGGAATTATCTTTATGGTTAATGGTTTGATATTTATACTGATATTAAAAGTCTAAAGTATATTTTCACACCAAAGGAGATGAATATGAGGAAACAAAGATGGTTTTATTTGATTAATGATTATGACTGCTCAATACATTACCACCCTGGGAAAGAAAACAAGGTGGGAGATGCTTTGATCCGAAAGTAACATTCTAGACAATCCATGATGAGGATCACAAAACATCCAATATTTATGGATTTAAAAAGGTTTTATATTTAAATTTTAAAGGGAGGGGATAAATCTTGTCTTTCTCAAATGAATGTTTAACCATATATACAACTGAATATTATGGTGGTGTAGAAGGACGATGTGTAGTTTAAAAATAAGGTGAGAAATGTTCCTAAATTCAACCTTGATTATTATGGAATAATAAGGTTCTGAGACAGTGTTTTTATTCTTCCCATACCAGAATTAAAGAAGGATTTCTTGGATGAATCTCATAGTTATTTATTCTCTGTTCATTATAGAATCAAAAATATGTACATGGACCTAAAAGAGTATTTCTGTTGGGATGGAATGGAAAGGGATGTTTCTACATATGTCTCTCAGTTCTTGATTTGTCAGTAAGTTAAGGATGAGATACAGAAGTCTAAAGGGGTGTTACAACCATTACCCATACTTGAATGGAAGTAGGAAAACATAACTATGGACTTTCTCATCAAATTCCCCAAAACATCTAAATTTTATAATGCTATATGGGTTATAGTTGATCGCCTTTTGAAGTTAGCACACTTCATTGCTATTACAAAGGATTTATCTCTTGATTAGCTTTCTAGAATATATGTAAATGAAGTGGTAATATTTCATAGAGTACCACATTCTATTATATATGATTAGTATCCAATGTTTTCCTCTAAGTTCTAGTAAAGTCTTCAGTGGGATCTGGATACATAGTTAAGTATCAGCACTGCTTATCATCCTCAGATAGATAGTCATTCTGAGAGGACAAATCAAACTCTAGAAGATATTTTGAGATATTTCTATATCCATTTTAA
The DNA here is from genome assembly GCA_963277665.1 of Viscum album. NCBI lineage: Eukaryota > Viridiplantae > Streptophyta > Magnoliopsida > Santalales > Viscaceae > Viscum > Viscum album. Next base: position 1,625,235,650 of record OY728161.1, on the reverse strand, counting down.
AGGTGGTTGGGGTCAAAACCTACCTTGGGTGGAAATTTATTACAACAATAGATTTCACTCCAGTATTCTGATGGATCCTTATGAAAGACTCTATGGAAATATGTACAAAACATCCAATTTCATGGATGAACTTGGGGAAAAAATCTATTAGGACCAAATCTTATTTATGAAATGGTAGAGAAGGTCAGATCTATTCAAAAACACAAAATATGATCTCAGAGTCTGAAAAAACGTTACGCTAACAACTAACGAAAGGACATAGAGTTTTAAGTTAGTGATAAGGTTTTTTTAATAATATATCCCTTGAAGTGAATAAATAGATTTGGAAAGAAGGGAAAGTTGTGCCCAAAGTATATTTGTCCATTTGAAATTTTGGATCGTGTTGGAAAGGGATCTTACCAATTTAAACTTCCACTGAATCTCTCTCAAGTTCATGATGTGTTTCATCTATCTCTCCTAAGAAAGTACATACCTAATACTTTATATGTACTAAACTCATAATTCATACTGCTGGATAAAGATATTTCTTATGAAGAACAACAAATATAGATTCTGGATCATAAAAAAAAGTTCCGTGAAACAAGACCACTCGCTTGGTTAAAGTTTTTAAGTGGAACCCCCAATTTTAGGAAGCTACATAGGAACATAAGGTTGTGATGATGAAATGGTATCCTCATCTGTTTGAATACAAGTGATAAATTTTGAGTGTGAAATTCAGTTTAATGGGTGTATAATAAAACACCTGTATGTTTTTGTGAAATATTATCTTTAAATAAGTTTAATTATTCAATATCATTCATTTCACACAATTGTGAATTTAAATGAACCTCAAGATTCCCTTGGAATCAAATGACCATTATAACCTAACCATCAGGTTAGCAGGAATAAATTACTTATGAAGATTTAGTGTGAATTCTTTTGCTACCAATTATTTATGAAAAATATAAAACAATTAAATATAAATAAAATATTTTTATTTTTGAGTTAATAAATTAAGAGAAATAATATTATTAAATGAAATAAATGAAATATATTTTTTATATATTTAATAAAATATTTTTTATATTCACCCAATAGATATTTTAGTCCTAGAGTATGAATAAACCCTATTTTATCTATAAAACCCAATATATTTTCAAAAGGGCAATTTTACCACCTTTTAATGGGAAATCATTTTTAAATTAAAAATACGACACATTAAAAAAATTATATTACAAAATAAACTTCTTCTATAGAATAAAAATATAAAATTTTACTTTTGATGAGCTTTTTATTTTTTTCTAATGACATTCATGTTTTAGTGAATTATAAAAATATAATAAATTTTAATTGAAAACAACATTTTTCATCAAAATATTTTTTATTGTTAAATTATATTATTGAATGGTATTAAAGTATAAATAGATTATATTTTTATCAATAAATATAATGTAGTTCATTTTCATTAATTTTATATTGAATTCATATGTTACAAAATTTCAGAATTTCACAATGTTTTAACTTTTAAAACTCATTTTCTCTTCCCTACAATGAGATGAAGTTGAAATTAAATAATGAAATTCATGTGTTTTTAATTTTGAAAAATTTATTCCAAATTTGGAATAATTATTTCTAAATTATGTAAATATCTTTATTTTATTTTTTAGCATTATGAAAAGTAACTTTAGCAATTTTTATTAATATGGTAAAAGAGTAAATCGAGTAAGTAAGGGTAAAACAAATGTTATAAAATTACCCTAAAAATTTTACTAATATAATTGGATGAGTATTTTTCTACCTTAATTTTCCTTTGGTTTAAATTTTATCCTTTGAAATCCACATGGATGAGATTATGATATTTAATTTATTTTATTTAAAGAAAAGTTAAATATGTCTTACTAAAATTTTAATAACTATATCGTTTTTAATATAAGGTTATATAGCAGATAAATTCAGCTATAAATACCCATTTAAAAGCTGAGATATTTTTATTTATTTTTAAAATTTATTTTTATTTTTAATGAAATAAATAATTACCTTAATAGCTTATACATTAATGATCCAGAAATTATTTAATTGATGAGAAATAAATAAAATGATTCTAATAAAAACTAAAATAATAATTAAAATACAATCACACATGAAAAAATCTTATTTTTCAAGTACATATAGACCATATTCATCCAAGTTTTGAGTTATTGGCCATTTAGATCCATATGGGAAAGATTATGACACTTATAACGTTTTATTTAAAGTGACATTAAAATTTTCACATTCATGTTTTGATAAATATAAATGTTTTATTGTAGAATTTTTTAGAATATATATTAGACTATAAGTATTATTATGAAATATAGAGGATTTATATTCATCATATTATTTTAATTTTAATTTTTATTCAACAAATAAGTATCTAAAATAATTACACAAAACTGATGTTTTAATTATATTATTAATGAAGATAATAAATAAAAATTATTAAAATAAATATAATTTTGGATAATTAAAATATAAAACAAATTTTTTCTATTAACTTTACCTCTTATTAATATAATAAAATATTTGGTTCGAATTTAACTTATTATCTTTATATTTTAATAATTAATTTATTTTATAGTATCAAAATCGACACTGTTGATTGATTATCAAAATAATATATTATTAAATTATTTATAAATCATAAAACATTTTTAAAAAATATATAATAATTATTAAATGGTATAATATATTCAAAATTATTCATTTATGGTCTATTTAACATCAAATAAGTAAATATTGGACACTTTTAATATTTAAATATTTGTTACATTAGTAAAATTAAATAAAATAAATAAGTGTTAAAGGAAAATTATAAGGTTTAAATGGATATAAAAACATGTCTCAATATTATTGGTTGATTATGTTCTAAACTTATCTCATCTCATATTTGAAACTAAGACATTTTGGATGTTGTAGAATGTGTTTTGAATTTATTATAAATTAATATTTTTGGAAATTCCAAAGGCTCATCCAACCTCAACTATAAAAGGTAACCTCCTCCCTCATTTATTCATAGCTCATTAAGTCTTAAAGTTCATCCATACCCTGCCAATTTACCTTCTCAACTTCCTTATTCAGATTCTATAGGTTTTTTTCTTCTCAAAACACTAACTGTAGTGCCTTTAATATTATGTGTATAAAGATACAAATAATAACTATATATTATTATTATAATAAATGAATTTATTTTGTAACAATATATATACCATCCACTTCCATAACATTCCATAATTAAAGTAATGGTGTCATCGTTCATGCATATGTAGGACGTGTCGTCTCCACGATAGGATGCGATTCATTCTAAGGGATATCAATTAAAGCATAAATGTATAGAATTAATAAATATGATATATAATATATTAATAGAATTTTTTAAATGATATAATTATAACCTATGACTAATAATCATTACTTATTTGAAAAAACATGCATAAGAAAATGAAGTCATTTATACCAAAATAATGAGTAATAATGAAATGTTATTAACAAATGGAAGGTTATATGATCAAATATGATATCATAAAAATGACTATGATTCTGAAATAGGTCAATGAAATTTTTTAAATTATTATACATGAGGTTCAGATACATACAAAGGATATCAGACCTAAGGTAAGGTATAACTTCACAATCTCATTATTATATGTGATTGATTATATATAAGTATTTACTGTGGTATATTTATCATTCATGTATATGTTTCATGAATATGTATTCCAAAATATTCATTTTATTTTTCTAAAATTATTTTAATTCAATTTTACCTATTTGTAAATTTTTGTTAAATGATATGAATGGAATCTTTTGAATCTTTTGATACAAGGTATTTTTGGACTTTTCAACAAAATTACAAGAAAAATATTTTCTTTCAACTTATATGGAATGAACTGATTTTTACATTTTCATAACACATTATTTCCATGAGGATTCCATTACAATATTTCAAGTTTATTTTAAAATAAAATATTTTATTTTAAAATTTTATTGCATTTTGAGAAAAGAAAATATTTTTTAAGAAGAAATGATATTTTCCTCAAGAATTAATTTCAAGTGTTATATAAAAATTATTTTCAATCTAAGATTACATTCTTTAATAGGGTTATGTTTCAAGTATACTATCTCAATTATTCTTATGGTTTGATTATTTGTTTATGTAATTATATTTAATAAAACCATTTGTTTTACATTGATAATGTGATGATTGAATGATGTTTAAGAAACCCATTTTATTCATTTGGTTATGCTATGATGAATGATTTATGTTTTTGTGGAACATATAAGAATGATTTTTTTATGATATGGGTGGGACCTATATCTCCATCCAATACATTGGGTAAATATTTATATCACATGAGATAGATAGGGTCATAACGGGAAATGATCTCGGTTTAGTAATACAGGGCTAGAATGAGGAGTGAACTCAGTTTAGTAATGGAATTTGTCCTCTATGATGGTCTTGGAAATAAGCCTTAATTGATATAAAATGATTTTATATGATTATGTGTATTCCACAAAATTTCATGTCTTATGTTATGAATTTTGGTATTAATTTCATTGATTCGTATGAACTTTTATGATTTATACCATGGCATGATATCATGATATTTCATATGAAGGATAATATTTTCAAATGTTATGTTCTTATGTGTTATGATTATCATATGATTGATATCTCCCTTTTTACAATTACTAAGCATCTAAGCTCACCATTTCTTATGTTTCTTTTCCCCATGTCATGCAGATGGGTATTAAAGAGGATATATCAAAAAGTGGTCTAGTTATGAAGGAATAAGAGGGATAAAATGTATATTTATTATGAATGAGTTTTGTTTCCTATTTTATAAAGTCACTAAAGCTATATGGTCCTGTCATGGTTTTTATGTATTTTTTAAATGAATATTATTCAATTTTGATGTAATATCTATGTATGTAACGTATGGGTCATTATATTACCTCCCACTAAAGATCTATAATTCTAAGTATAGAAACACCCAAGGACTTCCCTGATATATATAAGAGTATATCACAGGGTCCCTGTATATCATAGAGAGTTTAAGGCATTGTTGGAGGACTTGAAAATAAAGGGCTTTGTTAGACCCAGTGTGTCCCCCTAAGCAACCATGGTGTTTTTCACCAAGAAGGTGGATGGGAACATGAGTTTATGTGTCGATTATTTTCATATAAATAAAGTGACCATTAAGAATAAGTATAAACTTCTATGAATCAAAGTCCTTTTATAAAAATTTAAAGGTAATTGGTGGTTCTAGAGGGTTGACTTTTGGTTGGGCTATAACCATATATGAGTTTGAGTGTAAGATATTTACCAAATATTGAATTCCAATTTCACTATGATCTATATGAGTATTTTCTAATGACATTCAACATGATTAAATCCTCATAAATTTTTAAGAGCCTTATTAAATGGATCTTTATAACCTTATTGGACCATTTCATGGTAGTATTCATTGATGAAATCATTGTGTACATGGTGTCGAAGTAGGAGCATGAAAAACATTGGAGGATGGTTCTGGACATACTCTAAGAGAAATAGATTTATTGAAATCTATCAAAGTTTTAATTTTGGATTCATGAGGTCCATATACTAAGATAATCTATCTTACAATAGAGAGTAGTAGTGGACCCCAAAAAATTGCGGTGGTGTTAACATGGAAGGCACCATAGAGTGTGAATGAAGTGAGAAGATTCCTTGGGTTAGTAGGCTATAATCAGATATTTGTACTAGATTTATCTACGATTTCATCAAATTTTACTACCTTTAACCAAAAGGGTCATCATTTCTTGTGTATATATAATTTTCAGTAATATTTTTAAGATTTCTATATGATTTTAATGATTTTCCCATCTTGAGACAGCTATAGCGGTTTGTTGACTATGTGGTGTTCTACGATTCGTACAGAACTAGGCTTGGATGTTTTTTAAGGAGATTTAGGTTTTGATTTCATATGAGTCCTAGTATCTATAACCCCATGAGAATAACTATATGAACTAAGATCTAGAGTTGGAATATGTTGTCTTCCCCTAGAATATGTGCCGACACTTCTGTATGGTAGAGTGATTTATCATCTAGTCAACCTAAAATTGCCTCTGGTATATCATTTCAAAAAAAGATCTGAATTTGAGGAAAATTAAATGGATATAGTTCCTCTAGGATTATTACTTTGAGATATTCAATACTAATAGAAATTGTAATGTGACGGTTGATTTTCTTGGTAGGAGATCTTAATTATAGTTATAGAGAGAGGTGTCGGAGCAGTTGGACTCATTTTAATTGTACTTAATGTGTGAGGATAGTGTATCATATCTCAAGTCAATGGTTGTTACCACTATTCATATAAAATTCGTTATGAATTCTTATATTGGGTATATTAATTATGATACCTTGAATTTATAGATATCAGCTGGACGTGCTTTAGATGGATTTTCTGAAGGTGGGGAGCACGTCATCCTTTTATAAGTTTGGAAAAAAGTGTGGTAGATGCTACAAGAGGACATACTAAGGGATTTTTATACATCCCCCTTACAAGTATATCCAGGAGTCGAAAATATGTCCCAAAAACATTTGACATTTGTTCAGTAGGCTAGGAATGAAGATGTTTTTAGCTGATTTTATCTCTCGATGACACACTCACCACCTAATGACGGCTCAACATCAGGTTCCAATGTGTTTGGATCAACCACATGAGGTTTTGGAGTGGATGTGGGAATTTATCTCTATGGATATTATTATAAGACTTCCATGATTGACTTGATTCTATGATTCTATCTAGGTGATCATAGACCGGATCAACAATTCGGCCCACTTATTATCCATCCAATAGTAGATTTCAGTTTAGTACTTAGGAAACATTTACATAAAAGAGATGATCTGACTTCCTAGAGCTCCCTCATTGATCATCTCAAATCATAATTCTCACTTCACATCACAGTTATATAGAGGTATACCAGAGTCCTTTTAGACTCATTTTTAGATGATCATAAAATTTCACCCATAAAAATATGGTCAGATAGAGTGGACTATATTGGATCTAGAGGAAATTCTTTAGGATTACATGTTTGACATTGGTCATAGTTGAGAAGATCACTTACCCTTATTAAAGTTTTCATTTATTAAAAATTAACAATCCAACATCAGTATGGAACTATTTGTGGCCTTTATGGGAGAACCTTCATGTCACCACTTTACTAGAATAATCCTAGAGATTCAAAACACATGGGTTAAGAATTGGGTCAAGTGAATGTAGGGAAGGTTCAGATCAACGAGCAGTGGATGATGACTTCCCAGATCCATCAAAAGTCTTACATAGACCAAAGAATGTATCCTTTGGAGTTCCAATTATGGTGACCATGTGTTCCTTAAGGTCTCGCCTTTTGATGATTTCAGAGTTTTGGTTGAGTAAGAAATTTTCATGAACCAACCATAGTCATCCCTCTATCAGATTTCTATCCTGGTTCACGATAAGGAAAAAAGGGAATTCCTAATCCTCGAAGGTTAGTGAAAGTGACTGGGAATTAAGAAATAACCAATTGGAAATTATTTCACACAACAAAATAATTAATAAAATTAGCACCCAAAATTAAATAAACTTGCAGCATGACCCATCCGTACGTTGGACATTCATTCCAAAAGGAAAAATGAGGAAAAAAATAAACTAGAAACAAAATATGAATATAGGAAAAGCCTAATTGTAAAAATTAAATCAATTAAAGGGAAACCTGCTAGAAATCTCATGAAAAATAAAAATAATTACCTAATAAAATCAAGTAAAAGAAACATCTAGTTGAATACAACCAAATAATTTCAAATAAAATTAAAGTAAAAACATACATCATTGTGACTATGTAAGTCACCATCCAAAAAATGAACCTTATATCTCCATGGGTGGGAATATATAATCTGAAACCTAAAACTGAAAATGATAATGTAAGAATGAGCACTGAGATGCTCGGTAGGGATGAAAAAATAGAAACCATTACCTATGTATTTATCAATTGGAGACTTATTAAAACCATTTTATATTTTCATTTTGAAAACCATTTCTAAATAAGGTCAGCCTTTCCAATAAACCCTTTATAAAAGTAACCATTTCAAAAACAAGAGTTTCAATAATAAATCATAAAAATTAAATAATTTTATAAAAAATATAGAAAATGGAGGATAATAGAATTTATATAAATTAGTTTTCATGGGAACTTAGTAGAAAATTGAGATAGTATAGGATAAAACTATAACATACCCATAATTAATCACCTTCAGTGTTGGTTAACAAATATTCTCACTAACCTAATACTCAGTGACACCCACACTTGTTTGACTGAGGGGCACATCGCATAAGCAGAGTGAGTATATCCCAGGGCCACTAGTCTAAGTGTATTACTATACTTTTACAGCATGTGTACTTAGAGATACCTCTTAACTACTCAAGGATTTCCATAACATAAAAATGGATTTGAGTTTTATTAATATATCATATACATACATATCATACACTTTACACTAAAATAAATAATCCACTTTCTCACCTCCAAACTCTCTTTGAAGCTCAATCCCTATTTATTTCCATGATACAACAACAATACATAATCCCCCCTTCCGAGAATTCCTAACATAAATTCATTAATTTCAAACAATTTTATTATATTCAATAACCAAACAAAATCCACAACCAAATATGCATTCCTTAAGAGGGGTTTTTATTTTCAATAAATAACCTCAAAGTTTCTATCAGGTCTAATCAACTTTAAAGAAACATTGCTCATTTAAAAACCACTTTTTCTGAAAAACATTCAAGTTTCAAAACCCCCCTTCACACGTACGCATATACTAACCTTAATATATATATAAACACACATTATCATAAGGTATATATTCCCATCACCATGATAGAATATATACAAAGAGGGAATCTATATATATTTCTATATATATGTGTGTGTATAAGTCATATTTAAAAATTTAAGGAATTAGAAATTCCATGAAAGATCTTTAGGAAAATAAATATTCAATAAAGTCTTGAAGTAAAAATAGTCAAAAGAACAAAACACCATTGGCAATTTCTAATTCACATGTTAGCAATCATTTGGAATTCATTTGAGAATTCATAATGTTTGTCATTTTTTAATAAACTTGAGAACATACCTTAATAAAGAATAATCAATCCAAATATTAGAGTAAAATATGGAAAACATGGGAGACCCAAATACCATGATCCATAACCATTTTCAATATTATATTTACTTCATAATATAATAAAAACATCCAATAAAACTGCTAATCAAATTATTTTTACAAATTAAAGGCTCAAACAAATGGTAAACTAACTCCAAACTTGTCCCCATCACCAAAAATGGCTCAAATATACCTCAAGAAGGTTTAATGAACTCTATAAAATAATTAAGATCTAAAAGGACAGAAATAACCAAATTAAAAATATAGTTACAAAGAAAATAAAATGAAACCTTACCCAGACTCAGGGGAGAAATCACCATCCACAACAACTATAGCCAAAATAGACTTTAACTCAATCCTAACAAACCCCAAGAACAAATAATTTCCCAATAAACACACCAATCGATTTCAGGTTTTCCTAGGTCACATGAACTACACAATAGTTAAAGGAAACCATGAACATGGGAAATAATAATGAAGAATAGAAAAATAAAAGCATACTTAATATGATAAAACCATTAAATGTGAAAGGAATTAGTCAGATATGTAGGGAGAGGGAGTAGGATAGGCACACGTTTAGTATCCCCCTTGGTCATGCCAGGAAAATAAGAAATTATAGAGAGTAATAAGGAAATTTTTTATGGAAGTGATAGTGGTAAAAATGTAAAATCCCACTTGTTTTAGAGTTTCGGACAATATACATGATTTAACCTCATGTTTTTTCAAACCATACGACAATCATGCACCCAAAACAGGAGGTTTTGGGGAACCCCATATAGTCAAGATGCATTATTAGGGAACCCATGTGTAGGTCATTTTCTTATATCGATAAAATTTGTTGAAACCCTCATACGATTTGTACACAGTTTGTACTAATCGTGTACCAACCATGCACCTATTCTATAGATTCCAATACATTTCAAATTTTCACCTGGTTCGACTTGAAATTATAAAATTAAGATTAATATAATTAAATAGTTAAAATAATAATAAATTAAAGATGGGTGTGAAAATACTCCCCACCATAACACTTTGTACCCCTAGAGAGCCTTTAGATGAAAAGGTTGATTCAAAAGGGAAGATGTTCTACCCCCACACTATGAAATAAATCTTGATAACATTATGGTATATCAAAATTACCTCCAATGACTGATGATTTATTCCACAATATGGATATGTTATATACATCAATTTCCAAAATCTCTTAACTCAAGAAACTGTAAAGGACCCCTAACATAAAGAGTCCCCCAATGAAGGGAAAAGGGTTTGATTCCACAAGAACTAGCTGTAACACCTAATGAATAAGTCAATAGTAAAAATAGTAAGATATAAATAAAAATATGTTAGCTACTAATAAAGCATTATTACAATTTTCCTTTGGGTGGGGTAGTTTTGGAAAAAGTGTAGTACAGGTCCCCAATCATCTAATATTGCTCAACCCACAATTGGAGAAACACACACAAAAAATGGGCATTATAACAAACTAATTATCAATGGTGGTCTACCCACCATATTATAAATCCACTAAAACACTAAATCTTCGAGGAAACCACTCAATCTTAAAACAAGAAAGATCAATATAACAATAATGAAAAATGGAACCCAACAAGAGGGAAAAGGCTCATAATATTAATTGTATAGAATGTGTGATTCATAGAAAAACTTCCAAAAAACCATAAATACCACAATAAGACACTATCTATAAAAGATAGAGACAACCCACCAAGTCAAATAAGAATAAATAAGACAAAAGAATTAGATAAAACAAGGAACAACTAGAATTTTCTCAAATGAAACATGCTAGAATATAATCAATTTATGGAAGCTTTAAACTAGAGTTGGAATAAAACATAACATGGGGCATCATATCTGAAACACTGAAAACCTGGTGAACGTATCCAAATAATAAAAGTGCCAACTAATGTATAACCTATGTTCGGGAGATACTAATCAAAACCATTTATGAATTCAACCAAGACTTCTAATTTCCCAACAACTCACAAAAAAACCACATGGTGGGGATAGTATCCCATCAAACCCTCAAAATACAAGAAATCACTGAGAAATACATTACTACAAGGCAATCATCACTCAATCAGGAGAATTAAAAGACTTCCTTAGGGTTCAAATAAATTATGATTCACTCCCAAAGTTAAGATATTTGGTAAGAGCTGCAAATATTCTTTCAACACTTGGATCAATTATAAAAAGTCTCTAAGGTAGAAAACCCTCTCTAATGTAAAACCAGATTACATTGAGACAACCAGAGGAAGGCATGCAATAGTAAAAACATACACTCCATTCATCCAAACCTTTTGTAGAGGCTACAATGAAGAAATTTAAAACATAGGCCCAAAATACCACTTTCAAATTTAAAACAATTGATCATAGACTCATTTAATACTTTAAATCATTTTAAAACTGTACATCCAATTTTAAAATCAAAAAAATTAATTCCAAAAATCATTTAAAAATTATAAAGATATTTATTTATACACACATAGATTTCCAAAATGTTGAAACCCTTCCAATTTTATATCAAAATTTCCTTTTTTATCTCAAGTCTCATTTATGGATTCAATTATATCAAAAAAAATTCTTTATCAAAATTACTATAAAAATCCAAAACATTTCCATCATTCCAAAATATTATTGATGCCCTATATCTAGTTTTAAAACATTTTATTTACTCTTAAACCATATTTACATTTTAAAGCACCCAAATTCATTCATAAAGACACTTCAAAACAATACTAAAAACTCCATGTTATTAGTTTTAAATCAAATATAACATATCTGAAAAAAATAATTGTTCTTTTAATAAATCCACTCATTAAAAACCCTAAAACCAAATTATTCTTTTAATCAATTTATAAAAACTCATTTATTACATTTTAAACCAAAACATCAAGATTTTAAAATCATTATTTTACTATATAAAACTATCACATTTCCAAAAATAGAACAATATACGATAGTCAATATATAATAAAATAAAAAAATCCAATGTATAATTTCAAATGGGGCCTAGTGTCAGTTTTCAACTTGGCCATATGGCTTGGAAGACTGTGTTCCAACTATAAAACTAAAACTATGAGTCACCACTAACCATGTACATGGGATCCATATATATATTTCGGCATTGAGAGATCATAAAGTACCACCAGTTCACTCATATTTTTCCTCCCCCAATCACCAAGAAATTAAACAACTCACAAAATAAAAGTCTCAAAACCTGAATCTCACAAGTAACTCGAGTATCATGAAGATTAAAAGTTCATTACTCTCTTATATACCTACTTACCAATTCATGACAATCTTATCTCTAATATACCAGTCATCCCAAATAAAAAAAAGATTCTCTAAAACTATTTTTTCATGAACCAACCTGAGTCATCCCACAGTTGGACATCTGACCCAGTTCACGATAAGGACCAAAGGTAATTCCTGATCCGCATTGGTAGGCATAAGATACTGGGAATTAAAGAATCGCCACTTGAGAATTATTTTATACAATAAAATAATTAATAAATGTAGCTATATAAATTATATATAATTTTAATATGACCTGTCTGTACGTTAGACGTCTATACTAGAAGAAAAATTAAGTAAATAATAAACTAAAAAATATGAATGTTTTAAAAGAATAATTGGCCAAATTATATAAAACTAAACATCAAACATACCTCTTTATGGCTATGCGAGTCACCATAAAACTAATGGAACCTAATCACCCTGTAGTAAGGAATAGATAAGATGAAACCTGAAACTAAAAATGATAATATAGGTGTTAGAATCAATATTCTCAGTAGGTATTCAAAAATAAAAAGCAAACCTTATGTCTTACCTTTAAAGATAAATTTATTTCATGATAGTTTGAAAGTATAAATATATAAACATAAGGTTATAGGATAGTAAGAGTAGATTAGATGGAAATATATACAATTTGGGGCGAATTAAGGTTTAAAATGATTATACTAATAAAAAACAATACTTATTCAAGTAAATTTATTGGACCCATAGTTCACCTGATTATCAGAGTAAAGTATCAGAATCACAGTGGATTTGACTAAATCAAAGTTTGTTATTATCATATTTAGAGTAATAATGATAAAACAAATAGTGTATAAAGATAATTACAAATACTAACTTTCTTTTACATGAATAGTTGAATAATAACTTGGAAAAACAAGAAATAAAATAGTTGATAATTGTAATAGTTACTTACAATCTACATCAAAATATTGAACTCTTTTGAAATTAACAGTAAGTTAGTTAATAACCCTGATTAAAGGTATCGATTGTTTTATAGATATTGTAAAGTATGTCTTTCCTTACTAGTAAATCCCTTGATATGATGATCAGAAAAAGGTTTTATCTTCCTATTCTTGGAATCCATCAATACTATGATTGGATTTTTCTTTTATATCCCTAGAATCCCTTGATCCAATGGATCAGATTCACCATCTTCCTATCCACATATTCCATCAATTGTAACCATGATTAAAGTATTATAGTGTATAAGAATGAGAAGTTCACATAGAGAAAACTTTAGAAGACTTGAGTTGTGAGTGTGATCATATCCTAACTCTTTAAATGACTGGCTATTTATAGGTGAATCTCCAATTGTTATATTTATATGTTAGTTGCAATGGCCTCAGACAACTAACTCTTGAAATCTCATAATGTTTTGGTGTAACTAAATGTCCGATGTCATTTTTAGCACCATTACAATAATACAGGTATTCACTATAATATAAATAAGTCTTTTATATTGTGGTTATAAAAAAATGATAGTCTGATGGACTTTCTTATCATTATTCAAAATGATGATTCTTATTAGGATCAATCTGATTGTTTTGATACCAGAATCAGTCTGATGGTTATGAATTGTTTCTACAAGATAGGCAATAAAAAAATATTACTCCTCGATTGATTAATGGTAAGTCAGATTAATTGGGCACACAGTCAATCTGATAGTCATAATGCACAATTTTTGTTTAATATTCATAAAATATTATAAATTATTCTATATATAGTAAAAATTAATGTTTTCTACAAAAATTTACTAAAAACATGGGACATAAAAATTTAGTCAACAAACTTTTAAGAAAGTGTTTGTCATTTCCAAAACTAAAGGAATGGAAAAGTAATAAGTAATACTTATGACTAAAAAATATCCCCATTTTTGAAAAGAACAAACCACAAAAATTAAATGGAAAATTAACATGAGAAACATATTATACATTGTTTATTTAATAAACTCAATGTTATTCTTTACAACTAAACCCCCCAGATTTTGTAACTCGTTTGAATGCAATATAGAGTATTATAAAAAAATCTTCCTTGAATAATACTTATCCCTTTTAAGTAAAACCTTATCTGTAACGACCCAAAGTTTTTCAATAGAATATTCCCTTCTTATCTATGTCATAAAAACACAAAATAATGAACTACTAAGTGATAAGTGACCTTTAAACATAATTTTGTCACCCCTATGTTTGGAATTTTAAAAATCCGACATACACAGTTGTGCTCAAGATAGTTTTTGGTGTCTAATGAAACAAAAATAATTTTTGGTGAATAGTAACCTACCCTTATGAATAGTAACCTACACTTATGAATAGTAATATGACCCTTATGAATAGTAAATAAGAGAAATATTACCTATTAATAATAAAATAAAATTTAGACATCATAGAAAGTGATAATTTGACCTTAGTAAACGTTTTTGGTATTTTATAAGTCATAAATAATTAATTATAATTAATTAATTAATTTAAAAGAATATTTATTCCCCTGGAATGTATTCATAATGTATTGAATCAATGTCAAATAGTTTTTAGATAATTTTATAAGACCCTACGTAATTTTTGAAAGAGCTACAAAATCAGTTTTAATTTTAAAAACGGTTTTTTTTAAAGTAAATTATTATTTTAATTATATAATAAAATTAATAATATTTAGAAAATTATTTTTGAAAAATGGACTTCATTTTTGGATTCTACACGTTGAAAAATGGTTGGGGTAAAAGTTTGGGATTTTTCTGAGATACTTGAATTTTTGATGAATAGTAGAATACATTAATTTATCATATAAATACATTTTAATTAAAACCCACTATTCCTGACATCACAAGTGATGTAAGCACCAAAATCCCGAATTCACAAGTCTAATTTACTCTTCTTAGTCATCCAAGACTCACTATTCCTTGTCTTAGGTGAAATTAATAAACTAATCAATTTTATATTAAGGAAACCCCTCTCCCCTCCACTATAAAAGCCACCCTTCACTCCCTCTTTTCCTCACACATCTCAAGCTCCAATAAATCTCTAAATTCTGCCCAAAAACCTGACCTAGCTCATCCCCCATGTCCAAAAGCTTCTGGTCTCATCAAAAGACCAAGCCTAGCTTCCTTAAAGAGGATCTCAAGAGGAGGATTCTAAAGGTAATTTCTCTCTCTCTTCTCTTTTAATTTCCTTTCAAGTTCAAGTTCATTTCATGATCTCTCCCTACCTATCTTCATCCAAATTGTTCTTTAAATACAGTATTATATATATTCTGTAATATTATAATTCTAATGTTATATTATATCACCCCACACCCTTTCCCCCTTCCCTTTTTTATTAAAGAGAACGTTGTTCATGTGGTGATAATTTATCACCTTCAAAAACAACATGCTCTCTTCTTCCATTTATACCGTAAATCTGGTCATGAAACCATTTTTATGGTTGAACCAGGATGTTTTATATGTATTATGTTCTATTTTAAGTTCTAGAAATAACCTATGGCCATATATTATGTGAAAAGTTAAAATGAGTTCGTTGTGATCCAAAAACCGCTCAAATTAGCCCAAATAATCTTCATTTAATTCTTATCTAATGATTCGGCCACATGGATCTAATATAACTCATTATAAAATCATTCAAGATTCTGTAATATCATTAATTACATCTAATATCAGTTCTGGATGTTTACCCATGATCTACCCAAACATCAAATTAAGAATACAAGTGGCCGCTCAAGAAAACCATGAAAACGAACATCCCCGATCAATGTTTTTAAACTCTATAAGTCATCCAAAGGAACATAATATGAAATAATGAAACCATAATGAACCCTATTAATGTATAAAAGGTTTTTGTAATTTCTAATTAATGAATATAACGTCATTATAAAGGACATTAAAGAGAAGGAGGCATTCGAGTACAAGGTAAGGGGAAATCTCGAACCCAATTTTCTTCCTTCGGGTTCTCCCTCTTTCACTCCATTTTTGATATGGTTACTCCTCAAAGATCATTTGTTCATAATTTCCTTTACTTTTCTAGGATATACATGTTTTTCACTGGTTTTTATGTCCATCAAAATGTTTTCCAAAATAACTCTTCTTTCAAGATCTCACATTTTACCTCTCATTCAAGGTTGATGGTTCTTATATCAAGTATGTTGTTCCCTCTTTCTTTTGGGAACCCAAAGCTTATGAATGTGTTATTATCGGATGAAACCCATTCCTTTCCATGAGTTATTTATGTACAAGTTTGATATGTGTTCTATGTGGCAAGCATGATAATGATAATGTTATGTTGTGACGGGTGCACCCGGAATTATATAGCGCAATATGAATGTTTAAATGTGACGAGTGTGCCCAGAATTATATAGCACTCCAATGCATTGGGTAAAGTGATGAATCTCATGATTAAATGTGAAATGATGCGTGAACATGATGCTAGCTTTGTTCACAAGTATGTGTGGTAGTTAACCACTAAGACATGATGTTTAATTTTTATGCTTTTCCACATTTCAAGTTTATTGTTTATGCTCCTCTCATGTTCAAGATCTTCTTCATGATTATTCTCACCCATTTCTATTTTGTTCTTATATATCCTCTTACTGGGCTTTTATCTCACCCATTTTGATGTATATCCTCAGGTGGCTACATGTACAAAGGAGAGGACAAGTGCTACTAAGAAGCTATAGAAGAAGAGATTAAATGAGTTTTTATGCTTGATGTTGTACTTGTTATGTGTAGTCCTAGTTTTCCCAAGACACTAAACCTCTGGATCCTCCGTGTGTAATACTATTATGTTTTTTATCATTGAAATGATGTAATAGTATAATAAGAAAAGTTTGGGTCACTATAGTTGGTATTAGAGGAAAGGTTTAGTTAATTTGGGAATCAGGATTAGTGAACCCTAAAGAAAACCTCTAGCATGAGACTAAGTACAAATATGCACACAAGGATATTTACCTAGGGATCCCATATTTTATTTTTTTGGTATAATTGTTTAAAAGGATAAGTTATTCATGACTTGTTTACTTATGTTTTGTTCTAACCTTTTATGGTGGGAACCAGGAGAAATCAGGCCAACAACTCTTGTGAAGGCCAATGCAACGATTGCCCGAACGACATCCCTAATGATTTTGGAGGTGGAGTTCAAAACTTCATGGCGATGCTTACCCAATTATCCCGAGTTATGAATAATAACCATAATAATGGGGAACTTCCTACTTCACCAAAGAGGGAGAAGCTATCTATCGAATGTTTTATGCGGCAACGACCACCGACGTTTTGTAGATCATCTAATCCACTAGTTGTGGAACAGTGGGTCAACTCCATGGAGAATATCTTTTCTGTTCTTCACTGTTCTGAGATAGAGAAAGTGACTCTAGCCGTTTATCTTCTAGAAGGAAAATATAATCAATGGTGGGCTTTGATTAAGAACACCAAGCCAAGGGAGGAAATTGAAGAGATTGAATGGGAAGACTTTAATATAATGTTTCTTAATAAGTACTTCCCACGAACTCTTCGCATGAAGATGGAGAGAGAATTCATAGAGCTCAAGCAAAAAGAAGGATAATATGTCACAACCTATGATGAAAATTTCACAAGGCTCGCAAGGTATGCTTCGGGTTTTGTTATCAACAATGATTGCAAAATTGATAGATTCTTTAGTGGATTAAAACCACATCTTCGAAAAGCTCTTTAAATTCAAGACTTTGGGAGTTATGAAGAAGTTGTTCGGTGTGCTCCCAACGTGGAGATGGAGTTTGGAGAATGGTCCCATGGCTATGGTGATTAGAAAAGAAAGATAGAGTTTCATGCTGGTGGATCTAGTGATAAAGATGGGAAGAAAACACAACGACCCACTTGCCAAAATTGTGGGAAGTTGCACAATGGGAATTGCCTCAAAGGGATGGGGAAATGCTTCAAGTGTGGGAAATAAGGACACCTTGATCACGAGTGTCTAAGAGACATGAAAAGGAAGGATAATATAGCCGATGAAAGGAGAGAACCACTCGTGGTTCAATGCTACAACTGTAAAGAGCTAGGGCACTATTCAAACCAGTGCACTAAACCTCGAGCTCTGAAGGGTAATCAGCGCCAACAACCACCAAAGCCAAAGGAACAAGGTAAGGCTTATGCCATCACTACTGTGGAGGTGGAACATGATAATGAAGTCGTACAAGGTACACTTACTATTCACTCAAGAATGGAAAAAGTCTTATTTGATTCTGGTTCTATGCATTCCTTTATATCTTGCATGTTTTCTAGAACTATAGAATCGAAGCCCCGAAACCTTGAAGTAGGGATATCTGTAAAAACACCAAGTGGTGCAATCATTGCAACCCAAGTGTTTGATTCTTCTCCTATTGACGTATGTTGGAAGATTCATCCGGCAAATCTCATAATACTTTCCTTGGTGGAATTCGACGCTATAATGGGAATGGATTGGCTCTCGTTATATAGAGCATGTATCAACTATCGGGAAAAGGAAATATATTTTCATATTCCGAACCATCCCATGCTCCTCTACAAATGCAAGGAAGATCATGAATCTACTTTGAGAAATCCTTCAATGGTGTGGGTGATGATTCCCTATGAAGAAGCATACCTCGCCCAAATGGTTGAGTCTAAGGAAAGTTCCAACCTTGAGGAAATGCCCATCGTAAGGGAATACAGAGATGTATTTCCTGAAGAGTTACCCGGAATTCAACCGGATCATGAGGTAGAGTTCTCTATTGAACTCATACCCGTAGCTACTCCTATCTCGAAGTTCCCCTATAGGATGGCTCCTATCGAACTGGAGGAGTTAAAGAAGCAGCAGCAAGAGCATCTGGACAAAGGGTTCATACGCCCTAGTGCATCACCTTGGGGTGCACCAGTGCTCTTTGTGAAGAAGAAGGATGGAACCATGCGGCTGTGTATCGATTATTGGGAACTCAACAAGATCACCATAAATAATAAGTATCCTCTCCCAAGGATTGATGACTTGTTCGATCAGTTAAGAGGAGCTCAATACTTCTCAAAGGTGGATCTTCGTTCTGGATATCATCAAGTAAAGGTGAAGAAGGAAGATATTCAGAAGGCTGCCTTCCGTACAAGGTATTGGCCCTATGAGTTTTTGGTGATGCCCTTCGGACTTACTAATGCCCCTACAATCTTCATGGATTTGATGAATAGAGTCTTTAGACATTACCTCGACAAATTTGTGGTAGTGTTTATTGATGATATTCTCATTTAATCCAAGAGTAAGGAGGAACATGATGAACATATAAGACTTGTGTTGGCGACATTGAGAAAGGAGAAGTTGTACGCCAAGTTCAGCAAGTGTGACTTTTGGATGAATCAAGTCACGTTCTTGGGACATGTGATCACAAGAGACGGAATTTCTGTGGACCCTTGAAAGACAAAGGTGATTGAGGAATGGCCCAGGCGCTCTAGTGTTACAGAAATCCGTAGTTTTCTTGGATTAGGTGGGTACTATCGACGTTTTGTGAGGAACTTCTCACAATTTTCAAGCCTGCTAACTATGTTAACTAGGAAAGGGGTAATGTATGTCAGGACGGATGAATGTGAGGGAACCTTCAAAAAGCTAAAGAGAAGGCTAATCACTGCACCTGTACTCACACTACCGAAAAGTGGAGAAAGTTTTGTGATATACAGTGATGCTTAAAATAAAGGATTGGGTTGTGTACTCATGGAAAATGATAATGTGATAGCCTACGCCTCATGACAGTTGATGATCCATGAGCAGAACTACCCGGCGCATGATCTAGAGCTGGAAGCCATGATTTTCGCCTTGAAAATATGGCGGCACTACCTTTATGGTGAGAAGTGTGACATATACACCGACCACAAGAGCCTAAAGTATATATTCACACAAAAGGATATCAACATACGTCAAAGGAGATGGTTAGAGCTAATCAAGGATTACGATTGCTCTATTCACTATCATCCTGGAAAGGCGAACAAGGTAGCTGATGCTCTAAGCAGGAAAGAACCTGCTACTCTATCCATGTTGAGGATTGAGAAAGACCCTATCTTCTGGGATATGCAAAGGATGGATTTGAGAATCGTAAGGGCAGGGGATACATCCTACCTTGCCCAAATGATTGTGAAACCATCCATCCAACAGAAGATTAAGGAAGCACAAAGGGATGATATGGAGATAAAAAAGAGGGTGAATGTAGTAAAGGAAGGGAAGCTGCAAGAGTTCCATGTCGACGATGATGGTGTGATTTGGTTTGGAACACGGCTTTGTGTGCCTTCATCACCTAGAATAAAGAAGTAGCTATTGGATAATGCACATAGCTCAACTTTCTCTATTCATCCTTGAAGTACCAAGATGTATCGTGATCTCCGAGAACACTTCTGGTGGGATAACATGAAGAAGGAGATTGCGGAATATATATCAAGGTGGTTGGTATGTCAGCAAGTTAAAGATGAGTGGCAAAAGACCAAAGGTATGATGCAGCCATTGCCTATACCCATGTGGAAATGGGAAAATGTTACTATGGACTTTGTCATGGGTCTCCCGAAAACGTCAAGATGAAATAATGCAATATGGGTTGTGGTTGACCGACTCACCAAGACTGTCCATTTTATCGCTATTCGGGAAGACCTCTCACTTGAACATCTTGCAAGGATATATGTGAAGGAAGTAGTGAGATTGCACGGTGTTCCGCTCTCGATTGTCTCTGACCATGATCCAAGGTTCACTTCTAAATTCTGGAGGAGCCTTCAACATGCTTTGAGTACTGAATTAAATTTCATCATGGCCTATTACCCCCAAACCGATGGCCAGTCTGAAAGGACTATTCATACACTTGAAGATATGCTAAGATCCTGCTCTCTTGAATTCAAAGGTGGATGGGATCAGCACCTTCCATTGGTTGGGTTCTCATACAACAATAGCTTTCACTCGAGTATTCAGATGGCTCTGTATGAAGCTCTTTATGGGAAGCGATGTAGAACTCCAACCTGTTGGGATGAAGTTGGAGAACGAAAACTACTTGTTCCCGATCTTGTTCAAGAGATGACAGAGAAGGTTCAAGTCATCCAGAAACACATCAATGCTGCTCAATGTCATCAAAGGAGCTATGCTGACAATCGTCGAAGGGAATTGGAGTTCGACGTTGGAGATAATGTCTTCCTTCGAATATCTCCATGGAAGAGAGTCATGCGATTCGAGAAGAAAGGGTAGCTAAGACCAAAGTACATTGGCCCCTTTGAAATCCATGATCGTATAGGAGCTGTGGCCTATCGTCTGGCACTTCCACCGAATATGGCTCAAGTTCATGATGTGTTTCACATATCACTACTGAGGAAGTACATTCCAGACCCCTCACATGTACTAAACTCAGAGGTGGTACAGTTGGAAGATGATCGCTCATATGAGGAGAAGCCGGTAAAAATTTTGGATCGAAGTGATAAGGTTCTACGCAACAAGACAACCCGCCTTGTCAAAGTGTTATGGAGGAACCAAAAGTTTGAGGAAGCAACTTGGGAACCGGAAGAGGCAATGAAGGAGAAGTACCCTCACCTGTTTGTGTAAAGTAAAATTTCGGGGGCTAAATTTCATAAGGGGGAAATAATGTAACGACCCAATGTTTTTCAATAGAAAATTCCCTTCTTATCTATGTCATAAAAAAACAAAATAAAGAACTACTAAGTGATAAGTGATCTTTAAACATAATTTTGTCACCCCTATGTTTGGAATTTTAAAAATCCGACATACACAGCTGTTCTCAAGATAGTTTTTGGTGTCTAATGAATCAAAAAATAATTTTTGGTGAATAATAACCTACCATTATGAATAGTAACCGACCCTTATGAATAGTAATATGACCCTTATGAATAGTAAATCAGAGAAATATTACCTATGAATAATAAAATAAAATTTAGACATCATAGAAAGTGATAATTTGACCTTAGTAGACGTTTTTGGTATTTTATAAGTCATAAATAATTAATTATAATTAATTAATTAATTTAAAAGAATATTTATTCCCCTGGAATGTATTCATAAATTATTTAATCAATGTATAGAAGTTTTTAGATAATTTTATAAGACCCTACTTAATTTTTGAAAGAGCTACAAAATCAGTTTTAATTTTAAAAATTGTTTTTTTAAAGTAAATTATAATTTTAATTAAATATTAAACTAATAAGATTTAGAAAATTATTTTTGAAAAATGGAATTAATTTTTGGATTATACACGTCGAAAAATGGTTGGGGTAAAAATTTTGAATTTTTCTGAGATACTTGAATTTTCGATGAATAGTAGAATACATTAATTTATCATATAAATACATTTTAATTAAAACCCACTATTCCTGACATCACAAGTGATGTAAGCACCCAAATCCCGACTTCACAAGTCTAATTTACTATTATTAGTCATCCAAGACTCACTATTCCTTGTCATAGGTGAAATTAATAAACTAATAAATTTTATATTAAGGAAACCCCTCTCCCCTCCACTATAAAAGCCACCCTTCACTCCCTCTTTTCCTCACACCTCTCATGCTCCAAGACTTCTCTAAATTCTTCCCAAAAAACTTCCCTAGCTCATCGCCCACGTCCAAACGCATATGGTCTCATCAAAAGACCAAGCCTAGCTTCCTTAAAGAGGATCTCAAGAGGAGGATTCTAAAGGTAATTTCTCCCTCTCTTCTCCTTTAATTTCCTTTCAAGTTCAAGTTCATTTCTTGATCTCTCCCTACCTGTCATCATCCAAATTGTTCTTTAAAGCCAGTATTATATATATAATGTAATATTATAATTCTAATTTTATATTATATCACCCCACACCCTTTCCCCCTTCCTTTTATTTTTTTAAAGAGAATGTTGTTCATGTGGTGATAATTTATCACCATCAAAAACAACATGCTCTCTTCTTCCATTTATACCTTTAATCTGGTCATGAAACCATTTTTATGGTTGAACCAGAATGTTTTATATGTATTATGTTCTATTTTAAGTTCTGGAAATAACCTATGGCCATACTATTAAGTGAAAAGTTAAAATGAGTTGGTTGTGATCCAAAAACCGCTCAAATTAGCCCAAATAATCTTCATTTAATTCTTATCTAATGATTCGGCCACATGGATCTAATATAAACCATTATAAAATCATTAATGCTTCTGTAATATAATTAATTACATGTAATATCAGTTCTGGATGTTTACCCATGATCTACCCAAACATCAAATTAAGAATACAATTGGACCGCTCAAGAAAACCATGAAAACGAACATCCCTGATCAATGTTTTTAAACTCTATAAGTCATCCAAAGGAACATAATATGAAATAATGAAACCAGAATGAACTCTATTAATGTATAAAAGGTTCTGGCATTTCTAATTAATGAATATAATGTCATTATACAGGACATTAAAGAGAAGGAGGCATTCGAGTACAAAGTAAGGGGAAATCTCGAACCCAATTTTCTTCCTTCGGGTTCTCCCTCTTTCACTCCATTTTTTATATGGTTACTCCTCAAAGATCATTTGTTCATAAATTCCTTTACTTTTCTGGGATATACATGTTTGTCACTGGTTTTTATGTCCATCAAAATTCTTTCTAAAAGAACGCTTCTTTCAAGATCTCACATTTTACCTCTCATTCAAGGTTGATGGTTCTTATATCAAGTATGTTGTTCCATCTTTCTTTTGGGAACCCAAAGCTTATGAATGTGTTATTATCAGATGAAACCTATTCCTTTCCATGTGTTATTTATGTACATGTTTGATATTTGTTCAATGTGGCAAGCATGATAATGATAATGTTATGATGTGACGGGTGCGCCCGGAATTATATAGCGCAATATGAATGTTTAAATGTGACAGGTGCGCCTGGAATTATACAGTGCTCTAATGCATTGGGTAAAGTGATTAATATCATGAGTAAATGTGAAATGATGTGTGAACATGATGCTAGCTTTGTTCACAAGTATGAGTGGTAGTTAACCACTATGACATGATGTTTCATTTTTATGCTTTGCCACATTTCAAGTTTATTTTTTATGCTCCTCTCATGTTCAAGATCTTCTTCATGATTATGCTCACCCCATGCTATTTTTTTCTTATCTATCATCTTACTGGGCTTTTAGATCACCCCTTTTGATGTATATCCTCAGGTTGCTACATGTACTAAATAGAGGACAAGTTCTAGAAAGATGCTGTAGAATAAGAGATTATAAGAATTTTTATGCTTGATGTTGTATTTGTTATGTGTAGTCCTAGTTTTCCCAAGACACTAAACCTCTGGATCCTCCATGTGTAATACTATTATGTTTTTTATTTTTGAAATGATGTAATATTAATGTATGAAAAGGTCAGGTCGCTATATTATCCCACTTATTATAACTTCTTCCCATTTATAAAAAATGATCCCCCTTAAAAAACATTCTCCCCCTTTTTGATTTTCCAAAAATAAGGGGAAGTGATACTAAAATTCCTGAAATGTTAGAAAAACAACATAAGAAAAAATACTGAACTAACTAATCATCCATGTAAATAAAAAAGAATATAAAACCAATAAAAATTGGAAAATATTCCTGAAAATAATTTTTTGATTAAAAGTAATTCATTCGTTAATAATAAAAATGTTTTACAAAAATACATAGAGAGTATAAACAAATAGTCATTCTTTCTCCATTAGGTTCTTCACAAAGGCCTTCATTTTCTTAATCTCATATAGATCCTTTACCATCATTGAATATTTTTCTTCTAGAGAAGAAAATTTTATAACATCAACTTTCGTAATTTCAATATCAATAGAATATTTATTATTTGTTTCCATGAAAAGAAAAAAATTAGCATCACACAATCTGAGATAGGTAATTCCAAACTCCAAGTTCCGAACCTTTTGATTTAAGATGCTTAAATCCTATGTCTGGTCAATCGTATCCTCTCTGAATTCATCAACAAACTTAACTCTATCCACCATATCTAAGGATATATTATTGAAGGAATTTTATGATTATAACAAAAAAAATTAATTCCAAAACTTTTTATCATGCTCATAGATAACAGTATTACTTTAAATTGATCATTTCACCATATGATTATATGAAGACATTTGAGTCTTGAACTTTTATTTGAAAATTTTTAAATCATCATCAATTATTATAATTGTTTCTTTTAAAACCATGAGTGAATCCTATTTTTAATTATTGTATTTATGAATAACCTCACACCATCATTCAATATTTAAAAAATATATAATATTATATGGTAATCTTTTCTAGAAAAGACAAATTTAGTTAAAACCATTTTGGGAAATTTATTGTTTTAGGGTCCAATTGATCAAGCTTAATTTTCAAGGTTTTGTTCAACTAATTACATAATAAAATTCTTTTTCCTTCTTCCCATATTTCTGTGAGTATTTATTTTCATATGAAACTTCTACAAATTCCACATTTTTATTGATTTCATCTTTGACGGACACTTTTTTCATTGAATTTTGACCTTATTCTTCTTTCTTTAAGGATGATTCTACTTCATTTTTTGATGAAGATCCTTCTTCCTGAGTATTTTAAAATTTATAATCCTTATAATATTGTGACTGTATATCTACTGAGGATAAATATTATTCTGATGATTCCATATCTGATTTAGTTTACTCATTAAAAAGTTTTTCCTTTTCTTTATTTTTCTCTTCTTCTTCTTCTTCGACTTCTACTTCTTCTTCTACTTATTATTGTTCAAATTATTCGTCATATTATTCTTTCACTTATTTTTCTTTGATTATTCTTATTTTATTTCTTCTTCTACTTCTTCTTAAATTTATTCTTCAAGATATTCCTATAACTTTTTATCTATTCTTATATATCCCTTTCAAGATAAATCAGATACCAGCTGTTTCAAAGGAATACTTATAACTAATTATTTAATAAATGTCTTTATTTTCCCTTATATTCTAGAAAAGGTAACTCATCATTAATAAAATATATTTATTAAAAAATTATTACATATTATATATTTACTTGGTCGGTATGAGATATTAGAAGCACTAGATTCTAAGAATTTATTTCAATACCTATTAACAAACTCTCAACTATTTTAAAATCTTATAATATTTTCTTTTTATTTATACTTTTCTCTTCTTATTGAATATATTCAGTAGTACAAATAATTAAATCATTTTCCAATGAATGGTTAATTATGACCATTGTACCCCCTAGATTCTTTTGAGATCTATGTTTCATAAGCTCCTAAAAAATATTATCTGTCATTTCCTTGTATTTATTTCACTTGATATAAGGAGATGTATCTATCTGTCTCTTTTTCTTTTTCTATTTAGGTTTAATTAAAGATAGATATTTGGAAATATCTCCTTCAATCTTTTACAAAAACTTCTTTTTCTTAGTATCAAAAACTAATTTCATCCTTGACATCATATCTTTAATTATAAATGAAATATTCTCTCTAACTGGATACAATTTATTTTCCAACTTTTATATATCCATTCACATCAATATCAACAAGATGATAAAATAATTTAACATAATAATAATTGATTTTATGGAATAATTTTTTATGTTATCCACTATGATGAATATGAACTTCACTAAGTTAACATTTCTCATGTTCATAGGGAAATTAAGAACAAACACATCGTATACTTTTAAATTATCTCTATCACATATCCTTTTAATCTGATACCCTTACATTCATAAAGCTATAACTTTGTTATCTGGTGTGAGATGGAAAATTTTATAACTTTCTCATAAAAAATAGTTAAACTTCAGCTGTATTAGTATTAAATGTTTTGAGTCTGTTAGGTAGTTTCTGAAGAGGTAAATAGGCTTATCCTTCTGAAGGAACACAAACCAAGTCCTCTAATATTCTTTAAGAATGGTTGTACCTTTAACCAAAAATGGTAATGGAAAACTTTTCCTTACAGTATTCTTTAACAAACTACTTAGAATCATATATTTACAAAACTACCTCAGCATAGTATAAATCAAGAACCTTATCAGGATTTTCTATGAAATCTAATTACTATACTTGAAAATAAATAATTCTCTTGAGGGTATAATATTACTTATCAAATCATGGTATTTCTATTAAAATTTAACTAAAAAAACTAATTAGAATAATATTATTTTTTTCTTTCAGAAGTAGATCTAAGAATAGAAAATGGATGTTAAAAGAAACAATCAGACTATCATCTTTGAAGGGTGAAGCAGCTTAGGAGAAAAATATCTAAAGAACGATGTGGGATAATAGGGTGACCCACCCTTATACAGGCAGCATAGAAGATAGTTCATCTTCTATAAGAAAAATAATAACTGATATTTAAACCCATTCTAATTTTAAGCTCAAGATTAAATCAAAGAAATTTTTTAAGAGGTTATTTGAACTCTCAAATTTTTAAAAACATGTATCGGAGTGAGGATCATTCCATTTATAGAAAACATTGGAAAATTTGGAAAATAAATATAATTTTTTATAAAATTAAAACTACAAAAAAAAACAACAACAACTAAAAACTAAAGTAATGAAATAGTGAAAAAGGGTAAAAGAATATAAGACTTCCATTGAGAGTCAAAATTATCATCGGTATGATTTACCTATTATTCTTGTTTTTTGTAAAATAAAAATATTATGATAGTTTTATATATAAAAATAATTACATTAGTTTTATAATGAAAACTTATTATGATAGATTTATTACAAAAACGTAATATGATATTTTTTAAATAATAAATAAAAAACTGAAAATGATAGTTTTTTAAGATAAAAAATTATTATAGTTTATTAATCTAAAAAAGTTTATAACAAATTTTGAATCCATATATTTTATTAGAGTTATATAGTTTGGAAAATATTTTTTAGAATTCTAACTCTGAAAGTTTTTATAAAATTTTTAGTCTTGAAAACTAATTACAATAAAACTTATAGAAAAACTAATAATTTAGAAGTCTAGTATATTTATGAAAAACTAAACATTTTTAAAAACATAAAACATATATACCTTCCCATTAAAAGTAGTATTGTAATGTAAGTATGTTGGTAAACAATAATTGGATATGAATAATCATTTTATATTGATCATTCCTAGATTCTATTTAATATATCCAAATCTATTGGAATTGAGGTGTTTAGTAAACATATCAGCAAGTATTTCTGATATTTTAATGAATTATAAAATTTTATCTCTTCGTAAGTGTGTGATCCCAAAGGAAATGGTGTCTTATATCTATATGATTAGAACAGGATTTATGTGTTGGATTTTTAATTAAGGTAATGTTACTAGTATTGTCAAAAAGTATTTGAGTTCTAGTAAAAATCATTCTATATTCTATGAGTATCTGTTTCAATCACATAACTTGAGAACAACTTATATCTATCAAATATTCAAAAAATTTAGTTTAGGAGAAGTTCATTTACTTTGAAAACTAAGCTTTATAAAAACCTAATTATTTTACTATATTCAAGGAACAATTTTTCTTTTAGTTCCCACAACTTTGGTACTTAATAAAAGAAGGCTCACTTATAGGAATAAACTAATTATTACTAAAAATAAGTCTTTTATTTCTAAAACTTATTCTAGAACTATTACCACGAGGTCTAATTTTATAAGACATTTTGTCAAAAAAAAATTCTGTTCCTAGGGTAAAATTGTACAAGAGTTTCTTAAAAGTAAAAATATCAGATTTTAGTTTGACAACTAAATTTTTACCTACAGCAGTATTATTTTAAGAACTATATTTTCCTTGAAAATTGATTTTCTTATAAAAAAAATTCAAAATATTTTGAAATAGTTTCTTTTTTAAAAATATTTTTATCAAGATATTTATAAAGATATGATATTTCATTAGTCAAAATATTTATTCTATAATATTCTTTAGCAAGTTTATCTTTAGAATTATCATGTATTTTATAAATATTATAGTTCTTGTTTTCAAATAGTTTCACAAATCGAGAAACTTAATCATAGATGGGTAATATTTTATCTTTTATTGTTAAGGATTATTCAGCTAATGATGTAGAATTTGTCTCGTTAGGATAATTTTAATTTAAGAAATATATCATTAAGGGATTCATCTATATATACCTTTTCCATTAGACATTGATTTACAATGGGTACATTTTCCAAAATACCAATGTTCCCCTGTGTGGAACTTTCATTATCTGAGGAGTTTTCAAAAGAATCCACACCAGTGAATTCTATATGTCAGAATATTTCAAAAATTTCTTTCATTTTTACTTATAATAATTATAATAATTTCTTTTTGAATTTATTTACTTCTTGTCTTTCCATTTTAGCCTTGGATAATCAGATCAAATATGTCCATATTTCTTACATTCATAACAAGTGATCTCATAATCCATCTAATCAGCTTTATCCTAATTATTTTTATTATAATGGTATTGAAATTATTTCATTAAAACTATCATATTAATCATTATTTTTATATTATCTAACTCATTATTTAAATTTTCTGATGTATTAAAACCTAAATAAACAACCAATTTCTTCTTCCATGAACATTTTAAAACATTATCCATTGAATGAACTTTAGAAGGTATGGTAGATGTTGTACCAAAAGAAACACCACCATTTATCTTTTTAGATTTCCAAGAATCTATTCTAAACCATCCTTCATATTATATAATGGTACCAATCAAATCAACAAGAGTAAGATTAGTAATATTTATCATCAACAACAATTCTTTTTTATTAACACTCATTGGGAAATATAGAAATAATCGTTTCAACCAAAATATCATCATCAAGACCTTTTTCCCCAAGAGGTGGTAAACTATAAATAATAGTCACAAATATTTTGTTTATTTTATTAGATTACTCTCTAGCTAGAAAATAAAAGCCTTGGAAATCAGCTCTAAGAATATCTATTCTTGTTTCCATTACTTCGGATGTACCAAAATATGTTACTTCTAATTTACTCCAAATACTATCTTAACCATCACGAGAAGGTATTTGACTATAGATATTCCTTATCATATAAAAAATAATGTATTTGTGACATTTTAATTCAAATGATATTCAAACTTCTCATCATTAGTAAAAGTAGAAAATTCCTTATCAGGAATCTTTTAATTTCCAGTATGCATTAAGAAATTATTAAATCTAGTATTTATTAAAAAAGTTTTCATACTATCTTTCCAATAGTCATAATCATTCCCATCAAAGATAAGTGGTCTACTAGGATTTTTATTATCAAGAGATTCAATATTCATACCTTCTATCTTAACATATCAGAAAGTATTTTCTACAAATACACATTAGTGTAACAATGTTTATAAATAGAAAGTTTATTTCAGAACATAAAAAAACTGCAATAAGTAAAGAAAGTAAAAAATTGGAAAGTATAAAATTATTATAAGACTTATCTCATACCAATTTTAGGATCTTAATAGTATATTAAGTGGATAGAATTGAAATAGAGATGTGGATTGTAGTTTAAAAGTTTTTAACTAATCAAAACACAACACCAATTATAGTAAATTTATCAGACACATACTTCATATTATTATCAGAGTAAAGAATTAGAATCATATTGAATCTGATTAAGTAAAAGTATGTTATTATCATATTCAAATTAATAATGATAAATCAAACAGTATATAAATATAATAACAAATATTAACTTCCTATTAAATGCACAGTGGAATAGTAACTTGTAAAAACAAGCAACACAATATCTAGTAATAATAAAAATGAAGTATAATCTCTATTAAAATATTGAACTATTTTAAACATAAGAGTAAGTTAGTAAATACCCTTAACAAATTTTATCCATGATTTTATACTTATTGTAAAGTATGTCTCTCATCATAAGGAAATCCCTCGATATTATGATCAGAATAAGCTATGTCTTCCTATCCCTAGAATTCATCGATATTATGATCAGCATCTATATTCTTATCCCTAGAATCCCTTGATCTAGTGGACCAGATTCACCATCCCCCTATTCTCATAAGACCTCCATCATAAAAATGATTGGACTTGTGATTACAAAATAAAAATTTCTAAAGCAAAAACTAGACAACGATTCCTTAGAAATACAACTCTCTAAAGTATTACCATGACTAATAATGAGAATTTCATATAGGGAAAACCTTAGAATAATTGAGTTATGAATTTTATTAGTTCCCAACTCTTTAAATTACTTGATATTTATAGGAGTATTTCCAAAAGTAATATTTTTAGTTAGTTTAAATGGCCTTGAAGAACTGGATCTTGATATATCATAATGTTCTAGCATAAATGAATACCCAAATTCATTTTTAGAACCATTAAAATTATAAAGGTATTAATTATAATAGAAATAATCCATCTATATTCTGATTATAAACATAGGATAATATATTGGGATTCAGTATCATTTTTTAATATAATAATCCTTATGAGGATCATTCTGATTGTTTTGGTAACAAAATCAACTTGATGGTCATGACTTTTCTCAGTATGATAGACAATACAAAAATTTAACTATTGGGAAGATTAAAGGTAAGTATGATTAATCATATGCACACTCAATTAGATGATGGTAATGAAGAATGATAATTTTATATTTGTAATATATTAAAAATTTATCTATGTGTGGTAAAATGTAATGTTTTCTAAAAAAATATACTAAAACAATTGGGACATAAAAAAAATGTAAACATTGTTTTAATAAATTTTTTTTGATTTCTAAAAAAACAATGGAAAATTATTAACTAATACTTCTTACTCAATAAAAGTTCCTCTTCATTTTTATGACAAGTAGTAATTTGATACTTCTTAAAACTATTTTTCCTTTTCATTTCCAAAATAGTTTCTATAGAATGTTTCACGTTACCATAAACCCTTTATAAAATTGACATGGTCTAAAATAATATTTATAGTAAGAAGTCAAAAAAATGAAATCATTTTATTATAAATCCCAAAAAAACAATAGAAATTTTCAAGCATATAAAACATGTGTCATGAGAACTCAATATCTAGTTGAGATGGTCTAAAATATAGAAATAAAATACCCATAATCACTCACCTTAGGAATTTTTTACTAAACATTCTCACTTCTCTAGCACTCAGTGACACCCTCACTAGTTTGATCTACGAGCACATCCCATAAGAAAAATGAGTCTATATCAGGTCCACTAGTTAAAGGGTAATACTAAACTAGTCCAGTGTTTATACCAAGAGTACCATACTAACTACCCAAGTCTTCCCATGATGTAAAAATGTAGGTGATTTTTATCAATATATCATATACATACATATCATACAATTTCCACAAAATAAAATAGTCCACTTTCTCACCTCCGGAATCCCTTTTAAGAACAATAGTTTTTTCCTTTCTATGATACATAAGTAATAAATTATCCCAGTTACTATGAAATCATCACATATATTAATTTATTTCACACATTTTCCCACCATTCAAATCCTATACAAATTCCAAAACTAAGGATCCTTCTTTAAGATGTGTTTTAAGATCAAGAAAGTGACTCAATGTTTCAAGCATGCCTCATCAATTTTAATGAAAACATTCTCATTTAAAATCCACTTTAAAAAAAGAATTCTCATTTCAAAACAACCCTTCTCATATACACACATATTCACCATGATATATATTAATATAACACCCCTTATCCTAATATTCATATTCCTATCACCATGAGAAATTATGTACATAGAGAGAATATATATATTTATCTGTATATATATATATGTGTATAGTTATATAAAACAATTCAAGGAATTATATATACCTTAAAATATCATTAGGAGGAAAAATATTCCATCAATACATTACATAAAACCATTTGAATTACAAAAAACCATTGGTAATTTCCTATCCACTTGTTAGAAATCATTCGGAACACATTTGAGCTTTTAGAATTGTTAACATTTTCTAATAATATTGAAAACATAAATTAATAAAGAAAACTCATTCCAAAGAATGGTATAAAACATTTAAAATAAGGGAAAACCCAATACCATGGTCTATAACCATTTTACACATTATACATAATTCATAATATAATAAAAATTTCCAATAAAATAAACAAACAATTTCAATTTTCAAATTAAATTCTTGAACATAGGGTAACCTATCTAGAAACCTGTCTCCTTATCTGAAGGTGGCTCAAATATACCTCAATAAGGTCCAAGGAACACTATAAAACAATATGGAATCCAAAGGACACCAACTATATAATTAAAAATCAATCTATAATGTAAATTAGTTGAAACAATACCCATATTCCATGGAGAACTCACCATATTCGATAACTACAGCTAGAAAAGGCCCAACTCGGTCCAAATGAACCATTAGAATGAAGAATTACCCAAAAACACCCACTAAAGTTACATTTCAACTAGGACACACTCACCACATGGGATATAAATTAACCCTAGGACAAAGGAAATACTAATGAAGAGGAGAAGAATAAAAACTATCCTGATATGATTTCACCAAGAAACTGGGAAGGAATCAGTTAGAAATTAATGGGGAGGGAAGAGGAGAGCCACACGGCTAGGAGCCCCGTTGGGTGTGTTGGGATGATGGGAAAGGGGGACAGTCCTTAGGTAATTAACAAGAAAAAATTAGTCAGGTAAAAATTTAAAATATCATTTTATTTTAAAGGTTTGGACACAATGATGGGTTTGACGACACAGTTGGCCCAATCGTGTTCTAACCATTCAACCTACGCTAGAGGTTCTCGGGCACCCTACATGGGTAAGGTTCACAGTTTGGGAAACCATGTGTTGACTATGTGGTTAGATATATAAAATTTATATTTACCAACTCATGATTTTCACATGGTTTTTGGTAACCGTGTCTCAACCATGTGTATATGCTAAAAAACCCAAAAAATAAAATTTTAACTCAGTTCAAGCTAAAATTAAAAAATGAGGCAAAATATAATTAAAAAATTTAAAATAATTAATTAATTAAATACATGGTTTAATATTATGTTATCTATAAGATTCATTATCATTATATATATATTTCATAGGGTTAGTGATGTGGAATATTTCTTAGCCCTACCACTATAGTAAGACCGCATACAAGATTTCATCTACATGTTGTAGATGAGTTGGGATGTGCATGATACTTCACACGTTATCAAGTATGTAATTATTTATATCAATGATAGATATACCTTTATTAATTACATGGTATATATTGATTATTTCTAAGATAATATCTGTTATAGGTGACATATTCCCTTGTTGCGTGTTGAATGGAAGCACAGTAAAATCCAGGAGAGCTCTTGGGAGTTGGAGAACCAGATTTGAACTTAATAACATCACCAATTTGAGTAGTATTTTTATTTTTGAGAGGGAATTTACTATGATGGAGAGAATAGAACAAATATATATTTCATTGTAACACTTAATATTATTTTAATGAATATTTTTAGAGTCATACATAGAGTTAGTGGAAGATTCATGGGCTTGGGGAGCCTTGGTGTAGATACAATAAAAGTATTAAGCATATTTTATCTTCAATGTATTTTTTTTGAAATAATGGAATTTATATCAAATGGTTTTTATGATGGTAAAACTAATACCAACATTAATTATGGAATGTGGGTTTTAACCCAGTAATGACATAACCTTTGAGTGTATCAAGTGTTTTATTAATAACAATCATGGGTGGAATAATAATACAGATAAATTCATTAATTAATTAAATGATTATTAAATAGATGTGACTTAATTAATCCTCTATTTAAATTTGTCAATGGAAAAATCCTAGGGTTATCCACATAACTATATCTATTTGAGTGGACCGTGGAGGAGAGATTTGGTGGTGATAATGAGTCGGGGATCACAAATCAGTATTCCAATGAGATCATCTTCATTAAAGGAGTTTTTGGATATCACAAACAAAAATGATGCAAAATCATTATTCATTAGTGATCTATCCATTTTTCTGGAAGGATTTTTATTTGTGTTTCATTATTCTCCATTTTTTGGTTATCCACTATCAAACATGAATTAATTCTTTTAGAAAACAAATTTACAAACTGATATTTGATTTCTAGTTGATAGTATTTATTTAGAATTGGGAATTTATTTTTTGATAATTTTTTATTCTCTAACATTTGTTGTCTTCTCTATCAATGGGTTGAGGACATCCCAAACATTTTCCAATGTTCATTTACTCACTTTTATATTTTGTGCTTTTCTCGCCTCATTCATCGAGCATCCATTATCAATGTTTCATTATTTGGCAGTTTAAATATACCCAAAACTTGATCATTGGTCATTTTATCATTGTTTAAATGGATCATTTATATGCGATTAGATATGGAATTGGTCGCATAATCATCATTTTATGACGATGATAGAAGATTGGGAGTTGGGTTGGGAGTTTTACATTTGTGGTTTGAATTTACGCTGATTCATTATGACAAGGGAATTCCCATGTGGATGGTTGTCCAAAATCCAGACACAAGTGATGGCTTGAGGTCAGTCAAGATTAGATGTGAGTTCTATTAGTGTTATTTATAGAGGATATTAAGAAAGTAGTGGTGCATGTGAGTCATGTAAAACCAATGGGAAATTTTGTGAAAACTTAACATGCAGAGTGTGTATTTAAAAAGAACACACACTATGTGAAGCCTCTTCCATAGTGGATAGTGTTCACAAATAGAATTAAACATCACACGCTAGGTGAAATTTCACACACCGTGTAACCCTTGATCAGAAACTTGGCATATACCACGGGGTTCTCAAAAACTGGAACAAACAACTTATATAGAAATATATAAGTCCAGTGTACATAGAAATGAAACACTTTTGTTGTAATGTACATGAATATTGTACATAGAAACTTCCATTGTACACAAGAAAAAGTTGGGGGACACATGCACAACCATGGTACAAAAGAACATAATGTACTAAATGTGAATGGGTGCAGACTCATTCAATTTTAAACTAATTAGTACATATCATGTATTACATATACACATTTTTTTACTTCTTTAAGGGTAGTTTTATGCCCACATTCCCTTTATTATAGATGAGTATCGGTAGGATACATTCCCTTGGTCAGCCCTATGACGGTACAGTGAGGTATCCGATCATAAACATAAGATGATTGATCCCCTCAATAGGTTTGTTATGGATAGAGTCATGTATCCCTCCATGTGTCTCAAAGTTTCATTAACTGTCATTCCTCCTAAGGTTGTGTTAGGTATCCCATTGTCTACTTTCTAGAAATGCAATCCCCATGCTAGTGGATTACTCTATATAGGTTTAGGTATCCCCCATCGGATTAGGTTGTGATCCCATATCAATGTATTGAAATCCGTTGAGTTCTAATATGTACCTCTCTAAAGTGATTTTTAATGAGAACAACCTCTTAGATGAGTGTCATCAGTGTTAATAATACATGATGACTGAATTTTCTTGTATGAGTGTTTACATGAGTACTTGAGCTTAATCCAAGTCTATAAGTACATAAATGGTCTTATTTTGAGACTTAGTGCCTATCGTGAGTATATATGGGTTATTTTTATCCTTTATTATGAGATAAATCTCTTTAATGATTTATGTTTGGTGATTTTAGGTTGTCCTACTAGGTATGTTT
This sequence comes from Viscum album, assembly GCA_963277665.1. Taxonomy (NCBI): domain Eukaryota; kingdom Viridiplantae; phylum Streptophyta; class Magnoliopsida; order Santalales; family Viscaceae; genus Viscum; species Viscum album. The sequence goes on along the minus strand of OY728161.1, from coordinate 1,625,198,586 downwards.
ATACTCACCCGTTCATGGGATCTACTCACACATGTTATTTATTATATATTTGATATTCCTTTGGATGTAATACTAGGAGGAATGGGATTATGTAGAGCCTAGTTATTCTAGACAAACTATAAATGGTTCCATGAGTTTCAACCTGACAGTAGTCCCTATTTATTTTAAGCAGGTTGGACACTTTTCTAGTTTTGATGGGATTTTATTTTCCCCTTTTTATTTCCCATACTTGTAAAATACTCTAATGTGGTATTATTTGTATTTATTCATATTTTTAACAGTTTTATCTTTATTTTCCACATTATATTTTTGTTTGGATATGTGTGTGTTTGTATTTGTACCTTACTCTAAGGCCTTCCATGTGTGTGATATGGCTACTCGGCACAAGTCTTCTGGCCCTGGACTATTGGGGGTAGGATTGGGATGTCACACAAGGCTTACCACTGGCCAAGGAGGCCTTAGTGGGTCGATTTGTGATATAAAATTCAATCAATGAGAAAAAACAATACATGAAATGAAAATACTGTCAAAAAAATCACCCTCACCACTAGCACCTTCTCAAGAAAATAACCCCAATTGGATAATAATCTTGTGATATATAATACAAAACATTCCCCAGGGGACACAAATCAATTCAATCAAAGCCAAACATGGTTCCATAAGAGTTCACACACACACATAGACATTTGGAATCACTTAAAAGTTCTAAAAAGTGAATTCCAATTATATATTTTAAAAAAAGAGATTAGAAAAACAATTTTTCTTATTATACACAAATATAATTACACTTTTAAATATATAAATTTATCTAATTGAAAATTTTATAATATTCTCATATGAATTTATACACCTAAGTATATATGTTTGAGTGTAAGTGTATATGTGTAGAATCGTTGTATATATATATACAAACATTTATATATATATTATTTTTATTAAATATATATTCTCAAAAAAAACATAACCTTTAAATAAATAAATTTTTGGTACTTAGAATTTTAGAAATCCGTTCAAAAATTGATTTTTTAATATATTATAAAACAAATTTTAAAAAGGCCATTTAAAACCCCCTTTAAAGAATTAAATTCATTTTTTAATTAAAGAGTAAAAATTGAAAAAGGAAGCTTTCAAATTTATTTTAGGAACCAAATGGTTTCAAACCACTTTAGTTATCTCTATTTAATAAAAAAATATTTAAAAAATGTTTAGATACTTGGAATTTCAAGTTTCACATGAAATTCCAAGTAAAGGAATTATTCCAAATGAATAATACCTTGAAACCATTAGAAAATCAAATTAAGAATCATATATTGTCTTAATTAATTGAATAAAACATTAGAAACACCAACCAATATATCGTTACAAAATTTAAATCTTAAATATGGGGAAAACTACCAAAAATAAGTGACGTATAAGATGAAATGTTCCAAATTTAGTAGTATACACCTAATCAGAAGAAAAGAGACTTTCATGAACCCTAGAGTCACAAAAATTCATACCTTAGTCAATCCTAGAAACCATAGGTTCCACTAAACCAAATGGCGGTGACAATAAAGAATAAATCTCAAGTAAAAAAAGAATATGGTAAGTAGAGACCATACATAGGGGGTTTGACCTTGATGATCTAAGAACATAGGATAAATATTCAAGTAAATAGGAGGTTTCACAAGTTGGGGTGATTATGTAAGGAGGGATTTGAACCAGGGGGATGTCATGGTGAGGAAGGGGGCTCATCCATGGTATGGTGCGTGAAGAAGGAGAGGGGATAGGGGAGGCTAGTAGTGATTGAGAAGAGGAAAAATGAGGGAGTACGGATTATGTGATGGAGATGAGGTGTGATTTCAACGGTAAGAAATAATTTGGGTATAATATTTTGAAAATGGGGACAATAAATAACAAATAAAATAAAAATATCAATAAATTAAAGAAAATAATTAAAAGGTCTTGGTGTATGGTTTGTCCATAGTGTTTAATAAACATTGTGGTGATTGTGCTACCCACACTGGGAATTAAAAATACTAAACACTCTTACTCTTATAAGCCTACATGGTTTATCAAACTATGTATAGCACCTTAAAAATGGTGTTATCCTAATATATAATCAATATTATAGTGGACAAAAGTTTTTTCAAACTATGTTAGTTAACCGTACACCCCTTTAGAACATTCAAAATTTAATAATTTTTATCTTGAAACTCCCAAAGACATAAAATAATATTAAAAAATATTAAAAAAATTAATAAATAAAACTTGGGGTGTGATAATTATCCCCACAATAAAACTTTATTTCCCAAGAAATCCATTTTAGAAAAATTTAAGAGGACCCAAAAAAAAATTAAAACAATTACTCAAAATAAATGGAGAATAATCCTCATAAAACACCAGATAAATCCAATCAAAACTCAGCCACCAATGAGGTACACGATGGTCAAATGAATATAGAGATATATTATGGTCTCCCCACCATTTAAACTTCATTTAATTTGGTGGGTCATGTACACCTACTCCCCAAAATACATCACCACAAATTAACACTTCCATAAAACACCAAAAGAAAGTATAATACGTCAATAAAAAATACAAACCCAAGGGAGGAAAAATGTTAAGAACTCTCAAAAACAAAAACTAACATGGTTCTTAGACCTGGGTCACCATACTAAGATGTGTAAACTGAGACCTCAAATCCATAAAGCCTAATCATAGTGAACTGCAAAAATAATCACCCTCGGGTGCTGGGCTTCTTCAAGGTAATCTATCCTAGTTACCTAAGAACTCACCAAAAACAACCCCATGAACAACCCACCAAGAATAACTATCAATTTACTATCTCTGAAATACATACAATAGAAACGTTATCATCTTCGAAGAAAACGAACTCCAAAAAAACTAGAATCCTATGAACACTCTCAAATGAATCACTCAATGAACAAACCAGATCAACAAAACCTAAAATGATTTCACTATCTCTAAATCTACTAAAAAAATTGAATCATTAATGAAAATAACCATGACAAAAACCAAATATCCACAAACTCCCAAAATTCACAAATAGGTTCTTCTGAGATACCTATGACAAACTTATATAATAACACAAAATTGGGAGGGAAACAACTCTAGAAACCAAGATCCAAATCCAAAATAAGGAAGGAATCCATCCCTACCACTCAATACCAAGTCTGGGTAGGGCCACCAACTAGAGGAAATACACAAAATGATTAAGATAATCACATGTAGGTTCATCCCTTAAAAAGAGAAAATATATCCTTTCTATGACATTTCAATGAGTAAGAAAATAAATAACATTAAAAATAAACTTATGTAGTCTATGCCTCACATTTTCAACTAAGAGGTACCACCAAATACGAGATAAATCCAAAAAAACCAATAAAGCATGACACATCCTAAAACTCCATTTCCTCTAAAATTAAAAACACCCATTAAAATATTTCAGAATAAATTTTACTAAGAATATAAATTTAAAATAAAAATTTAATAATAAATTCCCATTATATTTTTTAAAAATACCCCCTAATTTAAAAACACTTCACTAATTTTTAAAATGTTTCAAAATATTTCACCTTCCAAAAAAATTTGAATCTTATTTAAAAATTATAACACTTCTAAATGTTTTATGTAAAATCAATAATTCTCAAAAATATTTTTCCAAAATTACCCCTATTTATCTCCAAAAAAATTTCAAAATAAACACATAAATCAAAGCACACCAAAATTCCAAACAGTATGTCAACATATCAAAAGACTTCTTGGGTTTCCCCCATCACTGTGTATCACCCAAATTATTATAAATATAAAAACCAAATGTGATGTGTAATCATGATTAATAGGGCCACATGTTTTGATGAACAATGGAATATCCATGCAACAATTCCTTAAATGTCTCAAGATCTAGAATTTTTTCACTGCCTGATTTCTCAGGCCATGTAAACCAACATCATGCCTTGATCCATTTGTTTACATCCTAAAATCATATATGACACCCAAGGAAACATAATCATGTAGATGAGGATCAACAAATGATCAAAAATAAAACGAATTAAAATTTCTAACTCAAAATTCAAATACTAATATCCCATGGTGACTAAAGCTTCATTGTGGTAAGTGGATATTAGAAACCTATTCATGGATGACACCCTCAGTCCTGATAACCAGTTATAACTCAATCCTACCATTAAAATCCAAATAATATAACGTTTCTTATGAAATACCCAATGTTTCTATAGAGAAAAAACGTGGACGCTCTAATACCATTTTTCATGATCCAGCATGAGCCATCTATCTTTCAAACAGCCAAGTCATTCCATGATAGGGCCTAAGGGGCATTCCCAATCCCCATAGACTAACGAAAATATCCACAACATCAAATATATACAATATGAATGATTTCTCCCATGAATGAGAGTAAAATAAAATTATAAAAACTAATAAAATATAGTATTACTCATCAATATATCAAAAATTAGTGACACATAAAATATATAGAAATAAACATTAAAGTAGAAAAAAATAAACAAAAAATCCCCCAATTTCACATGATTTCCCCTCTAAATAAAACCATAGACATATTTAATTCCCCTTGGCCTTCTGTAGATATATCTATCACACATCTGTAGAAAGAAATAAAATCCAATGTGGCCAAGGGAAATCATATAAATGGCCACATACTAAACATTCTATAAAAGTAAAGGAAGGTCCTATAAAATCATGTAAAATTAACTATAGTTTAAATGAAATAAAATAAAATCTAGCTTCATATCAATAAATTCTATCAATAGAGATTAAAAATATGAATAGGTGCCTATAATTAAAATGGTATATAGGCTTGACCTAAATATGAGTAAGCATGAAAAAGATAAACCACACCCCATTCATAACTATTATATTAAAGATCCATTTATTTCTAGTTTTAACTAAATAATTAATTAAAGGTTTTTATTTTAAAACATATAATTTGAGAATTTTATAAAATCATTTTATAATCATTCATTTTAATATTCTTTAAATAAAAAAATAACTTATAAAAAGTTTAATAGGACTAACCCTATTTTTATTTCCCATTTAAAAGATCATATAAAATCACATTGAAAAGGGTGTTAGAAAGAAAAACACACACATTATGAATTGAAAGATAAATAAAAAGGGCAAGATTAAATAAATAAAATAATTAAAATTTAAGGATTAAATATAAAGTGAAACAGATATCAAGTAAATAACATAATCTAAATAAGAAATATGATCCCCCTCTATCAATCTACCAATTAAATAGAGTTTTATGGTACCTTACCTATGATTATTAAGGATAACTGACCTAGACTAATTTCACTAAATAGGGTCTTTCCCTTAATTAGTGTAATATACTAGTAGGTCACTAGCCTTTTGAAAATTATATTTAATTAACTAGCATATGTAGTAGGAAGGGGTCCCTTCCCAACTAAAATAGCCTTACCATGAACCTGGGTTCCTATGACCAAAGTAAATAAGGGGTGAGCACTCAATAAATCAGCATGATCAATATAAGAAATGAAAATCATATCAAATAACTAACACTCACCTCTATCTACCTCTCAATAAAATAACCCCAAAGTGAAAAATAATCACATGATATAGAAAACAAAGCATACCCCAAGGGAAAAAACCCATGTAAATCTAAACTAAAGGGGTTTAAAGAGGTGATCACATATACACACAGATTTAGAAGTCTCTTAAAAGCATCAAATTGTCCTATCAATTATATGTTTGAAACCAAGTGAGGGAAAACAATATTTTTCTCGAAATACTCATCTATACTTACATATATATATATATATATATTTTACTCATTAGAAGAATTCACATATTCTCATTTGAATTTGTACAAATAAATATCTATATGTGTGTACCTATATATATGTGAAGAATATATATATATATATATATATATATATTAAGAGTCATTTTATAAATTTATAATTTCTATTGAAATCCCAAATATTAAATAAATAAATTTCATATACTTGGCATTTTATAAATCCATTCAAAAAAATACAAATATATTCTAAAACAAATTATAAACTTTATAATTTAAAACCCCATTAATTAATTTTATTCATTTTTCACTTAATCGTAAAATGGAAAAAAAAGAAAACATTAAATTTATTTTTGGAACCAAATATGGTTAAACCACTTTAAGTATCTCTATTTAATTAAAAAAAAAATTTCAACATTTTAAAATACTTTTAATTTCAAGTTTCACTTGAAATGATAAGTGAAGGAATTATTAAAAAAATGAATAATTCCATAAATCAATTAGAAAATAAAATTTAATAATAATATATTTTCTTAATTAATTTTTAAAAATTAAACAAAAAAGAGAAAAATAATTCTAAATTTTAAATCCTAAACATGTGGAAACATACTTCAAATCAATGATGCACAAACCAGAATGTGCCACCTTCTAATGAGGACACCTAGTCGAGGGAAAAGAGACCAATAAAAACACTAGAATCTGAAAACCCCCAAAAAATGTCAATCCTAGAAACATTAAATTTGACCAAACCAAGTCATTGTGATGGGAGGGAGAAACATGAGAAGAAAAGAGAAGAGGGGGAAGCAAAGAACTTTCCTAGGGTGTTCAACCTATAATTAAAAATAATGGGGGAGAAATATCATTTAAAAGAGGAGGCATCATGAGTTGGGGATATGAACACAATGAGGTGTTCCACCCAGGTAGAGGAGACTACAGGGTGGTAGGAATCCTTACCCTAGTGTGGTGTACAATAGAGGATATGGGAGAGGGGAGGCTAGAAAATAGGGATAGGGGAGTCATGAGGGAGAGGGGCCACATGAGGGAGTTTAGTGGTGATGTCTAGAGGAAGAAATTCAAATATAAAAGAACAAATAATAATAAAAGATAAAACACTACTATAAAAAGCCCTTTAACGGTGCTAAAATTGGCCATTGTCAACGCAAAACCAACACTAACAATCATAGTGTGATTAAAAATTGTATTCATTTACCATTTCTTTTTAAAGTTTTGATAAAATACCCCCTTTACTATAACTTTTATTTAGCATCAATCATGGAAACTTTTATCAGCACTATAAAAAGCACTAATAGTAGCAATGATAAAAGTAAATACTATTGTAATGCACTATTATAATTACAACACATAGCAGTAGAAAAAAATACCAAATATAGGTTAAAAATATATAATTTAATTGAAATTAAATCTTCAACAAAAATAAAAAAACACTCTGGTATTGACATATCAAATATTGGTTTGAATAATTAAATGAGTATGTATAAATTATTACAATCATTCAAAAACATAAATGTTCTACTATATTTATCCCCAACCCTTGGTCGTGCTATTATCAAATAAACCACCCTATCTCAAGAAAAAAATAATTCACATGTATTATAAAACAATTCTTATATTAGGTAATACTATAAAGAAATTAGTTAAACACTAAGTTTCAATTTTAAACTAAAAACATATAATTTGAATCATACTAGGAACATTGTGTATTTAATTGAGTTTTGGTTGATTATTACACATCACACCATTTTTTTTTGTTCTCAAAATTAGGTCCTCTTTAATTTACTCTCATCAGTGGTTATAAAAAATCACTATGGATAAGAGCCAATTCAAGATGACTTTCTTTTTGTGAACAAGTCTTCAACTGTCAGACAATTTCTTATTCATCTTCATGAATTATAACTGTAAAAATTAAATAAATAAGTATACGATTCAAATGATAATGAAATTATTTAAGTAATAATAGATAAAATTGTAACAAAACAATATAGGCATGTTTTCTTGGTTTTGGTGATCTGATTCGCATTTTAAACTAAAATGAAAATTATATAATGAAAACACACACTTCAATTCATACTGACTAAATTGTGGGTTGGATTGAAAAGAATTCAATTTATATATGTCACAAATGAATTATGGATCATACTAAATTATCAACTCAATCCAAACATGTTTTCTTGGTTTTCAGAGAGTGACACATGTTTTTTACTAAATTTTCAATTTTCAACAGATAACGGACACTTTGAGTCAAATCGCGCACACCATATATCAGATTGAGGTGACACTGATTCTTATATGTCATAAATGGATTATGTATTATTTTCTAAAATTATCAAAATTCTATGAATTTTTTTATTGCTTTTGACCATGTGTCATTCATTTTTATCTTAAATGACAATTATAGATTAAAACCACAAAATTATAGTAATATTGGTCACACCATGCATCAAATTGATGTGTGGATAATTCCTACATATCCCAAATAACTTATGGACCATTTGTCGATGTATAAAAACAATCATAATATATTTTCGTAGTTTTGACTATGTCACTTGTGTTTTTTACTAAAATGTCATTTTAAAATAAAAACACACACTTTGAGTCATACTGGTCACATCGTGTGTTGGTTTTATACGAGACTAATTCCTGCATATCATAAATGACTTATAAATTGTTTTTCTAAAATATAAAGACAATCTCAACATGGTTTCTCAATTCATAGTGAGTGACATTAAAATGTCAATTTTAAATTGATAACGGGTACTTTGAGTCCTACCAAGAACACCATGTATTTGATTGAGGTGCATCTATTTTATACACATCAAAAATGACTTATGGATATTTTTCTAAAAGTATCAAAACAATCAGAATGTTTTTTCTTAGTTTTGAGAATGTCACTATTTTTTTATATAAATGAAATTTTAAACTAAAAACATAAAATTTGATTCATACTAGACACACCATGCATCAGATTGAGGTTTGGATGATTCTTACATATCTAAAATGACTTATGGATTATTTTACTAAAATATCACAACAATCTAAATGTGTTTTCTTGGTTTTGAGTATGTCACTTGTCTTTTTTAACAAAAATTTCAATTTAAACTGAAAAGATGTACTTTGAGTCATAACATTCACATCATGTCAGTTTGATATGAAACCGATTCCTACACATTAAAAATTACTTAATAATCATTTTACTAATGTATAAAGATAATATGAGCACAATTTCTTAGTTTTCAGTGAGTGACACACAATTTGAACTAAAATATCAATTTTATAATAATAACGAACACTTTGAGTCATACATGGCATACCATATATAGAATTGAGGTAGGATAATTACTACACATTAAAAATCACATATATATTGTTTTCATAAATTATGAAAATAATATAAATGTTTTTTCTCAGTTTTGAGTATGGAATTTGTATTTTTTACAGAAATGTCAATTTTATATAAAACGACACACTTGGATACATACTGGTCATACCGTGTATAGGATTGAGGTTAGGATGTTTTTTTCATGTAAAAATTGACTTATGGATCATTTTTATAAATTATCAAAATAATGTGAATGATTTTTCTTGGTTTAGAGTATGTCACTTGTCTTTTTTACTAAAATGTCAATTTTAAATAAAAAGACACACACTGAGTTATACCAATCACATTGTGTGTTGGATAGATGTGTTTATACTTCTTATACATAAAAAATAACTTATAGATTATTGTTCTAAGGTATAAAAACAATCAGAATGTGTTTTCTCAATATTGAGTATTTCAATTATCTTTTTTACAAAAATGTCATTTAAAACTGAAAATGTACACTGTTAGTCATATCAGTCACACTGTGTGTAAGTTTTCTGTGATGATAATTCATAAACATCACAAATTACTTATTAATCATTTTTATAAAATATCAAGATATACTCAGTGCATTTTCTTATTTTTTAACTGATTAACGCATGTTTTGAAATAAATTTTCAATTTAAAATTGATTATGGAAACTTTGAGCCATACCGAGTAGATATTGTATCAGATTGAGGTGAAGATAATTCCTAAATGAAAAAAATGATTTATTAATCATTTATATATATTATTAAAACAATATAAATTAATTTACTTAGTTTTGATCATGTCACTTTTTGTTTTTAACAAAATTATATTTTAAACTAAAAACATAAAATTTTAGTCATATTGGTCACATCATGCATCTAATTGAGGTGTGTATAATTAAAAAAATCATACATAATTTTGGAAAATTTTACTAAACATTAAAAACAATATGAATGTATTTTCTTGGATTTGAGTATTTCACCTGTCCTTTTTACTAAAATGTCTATTTTAAATAAAAAGACACAGTTAGAGTCATACTGATCACATTGTGCATTAGATTGAGGTGATTCTAATTCATACATTTCACAAATGACATATGGATAATTTTAATAAACTATCAAAACAATTCTAATTATTTTTCTAATATTTTAGTATTACACTTTTCTATTTTACAAAAAAATCATTTTCAAACATAAAACACACACTTTGAGTTATATCAGTCACATTGTGTGTTGGTTTGTTGTGAGAATGATTCCTAGATGTAAAAAATGACTTATGAATCATTTTCATAAATTATTTAGATAATCCATGTGTTTTTTTTCATTTTTAGGGAGTAGAACATATTCGGAACTAAAATTTCTATTTTAAAAAAATAATGGACACTTTGAGTCATATCGAGCACAGTATGTATCATATTGATTTATGAATGATTATTACATGTCAAAATGGACTTATGGATTGTATTACTAAAGTATCTAAATAATAATAATTTGTTTAATTAGATTGGATTATGTCACTTATCTTTTCTACTAAAATTTCATTTTAAAATAAAAACATAAACTTTGAGTCATATCAGTTGTAATGTGCATTTGATTTAGGTGGGTTTGATTCCTACAAGTCACAAATGACATATGGATGGTTTTAAAATATTATAAAAATAATATGAATGTGTTTTCTTATTTTTTTGTATGTCACTTTTATTTCTTACTAAACTGTCAATTTTAAATAAAAAGACACGCTTGGAGTCATATTGGTCACACCATGCATCGGATTGAAGTGTCTCTAATTCTTACACTTCACTAATGACTTATGGATAGTTTTCCAAAATTATGAAAATATTATGAATGTGTTTTGTTGATTTTTTTTATTTTACTCACGTTTGTTACAAAAATATATTTTTAAACTGAAAAACATATTTTGAGCCAAGTCGGTCACATCATATGACAGTGTTATATAAAACTGATTCCTACACATCAAAAATGAAATACAAATAATTTTCCAAAAATATAAAGACAATCCAGTATTTTTTACGCATTTTTAAATGAGTAACACTAATTTGAACTAAAATGAAAATATAAAATTCATAATGTACACTTTGAGTCCTACTAAGAATACTATGTATTAGATTGAGGTGTGAAAAATTCTTAAGTATCAAAAATGACTTATGGATCTTTTTTCTACTGTATCAAAAAAATATGAATAAAATTTCATATTTTTTTAGTATTTCACTTGTCTTTTTTAATAAAATTTATTTTTAGACTAAAAATATAAACTTTGAGTCATAATAGTCACATTGTGCATCAGATTAAGGTTGGGATAATTATTAAATATCCCAAATGACTTATGGATTGTTATAATAATGAATCAAACTTATTAAAATTTCTTTTCTTGGTTTTTAATATGTCACTTTTGGTTTTTACTAAAATTTTATTTGAAACTAAAAACATGCACATAGAGTCATACAAGTCACACTATGAATTGGACTGGTGTGTGGCTGATTCCCACACATTAAAAATGAATTATGGATCATTTTTCGAAAGTATAAACACAATAAGAATGTGTTATGACATGTTTTTTTCTACTAAAATGTTAATTTAAAACTCAAACAACACAATTTTTTTAAAATGAATATTTTTTATTAAAAACATGCATTTTGAGTCATACTGACTACATCATGTGGAAAATTGGAATGTGGTCGATCCTACACATGAAAAATGAATTATGGATTGTTACCCTAAATTTTTAAAACAATATAAGATTATTTTATCAGTTTTGAGCATGTGATTTATGTTTTGAAATAATTTTTAAATTCAACAAAATATGTATCATGTAAAAATTATAGGGAAATTAACAAAAAAAATTAATGAGAAAATTAACTAAATATGTGATAGGAAATCACCTCTTCATTATATCTGTATACATTATGACACTATGTATTCTTCCCATTAATTTCTAAATAAATTAATTTTCCCAATTATACATACCCATGAGAAATATATCAAAAATAATATATAATCATTATAATACAAATGATTATCACCCCAAATATATTTTTAAGGTCATATCCCATACTAGATCACAAACATTGTAGGTAATCACCTAAATTTAATTTTTAAAAATATTATGGAACCATGTATGATTCCCACTCATCTCTAAAAAAATTTACTTATTCTTTTGAGTATATATATTATTGGTAATCTTAGTAGTACAAAGAAAATGTAGACAAAAAATTAATAATACATATTTTTAATAAATCATTAATTACCTTCATAAATTACCTGTTTGGAGATTCAAGTATATTAATGGTTTATGATATATTTCATAAATTTAAAAACATTAAATCTATAATCTTTGTTGTTATCTTTATTTATAAACTATAGAAACATGGACCAAAATATGTGAATTTTTTTGAAATGTTTTTTTATAGTTAAATATTCCCAAATATACCATAATTTATTTTAATTTTAAGTAATCTTTTGTATTCTAATATTAAGTCACAGACTTCATACCATGATTTAACCAATATTTAGAGATTGTACTATCCTAAGAAAACTCATGTTAAAACATATAATGAAAAATAAAATTCCAAGATTGTCATTAAAATATTAATTGTAATAAATTAAAAATTCACAATATACATCATCTGTGGTCTGTTTTATAAATATTCATGCATTGGATCCAAAAAAATAAATATTTAGGGTAACTTGATTGATAGCGATAAATATCATGTGATTATTAAAAAACTAAGTAATGATAAAATTTAAATATATTTTATTTAATTATATTGTAGTGTTTTACACATGAATTTTTGGCATCAAAATGAGTCTCTCTTATATTATTATATTCTCAAATACCTTGTCTACCTCATTTTTTTATCAGTTTCTTTCAACTCCAATTTAATTTCTTCTTTAGAAATGACATTAGGATTATAGAATCCAAATGGTGCTTCACAGGTTTTACCCTTTATATAGTACTAGTATAAACACATATATAAAATATGAATATTTATTAACTTAAGAAACATATTAGATCATTTTTTGGATATTTGTATTATGAAAATGTACCTTATGTATGTATTCAAAACTAACATTGTTATCCATTAAAACATGATAATATCATTTATGCTCTTAAGACAAACCATGTCTATAATGAATGTGACAAGTATTTATTCTTTATATGGAATGTTCAAAAAATATACATCTTTGAATGTGGTTTTCACATGAATTTCTAATGATAATAGATGTTACATAGGAACTGGCAGGGAAAAGGCACTTCCTGAAGGTTTTTTTTCTTTCATGATTCAATAGATTCTCTTGATCCAACCTTCCATTGTGACATCATTTTATCCATTGGTAATATCGTACCTCCCTTTAGAACTTTTTTCATCGACAATTATAGGTTTTTCATTTGAATAAATATTTTAAAGAAATGACTCATGTTTAATTATAAGATTAGATGTCCATGCTATGAATCATCCAATATAATCATTGATTGTTTTCATATTTTTGTAATTAATTGGAATACGAAAATCAGCACTCAGCTCTTTATTTACTTCAATACCCACTCCCATGTGATCTTTTTGGAGTTCTTTGTTCTTTAGTATGTCTTCTGGGATATTATACACCATACCCCTTATAACAAGGAAAAGTGTTGGTATTAATAGATGAAAATCACATAAAAATCCACCATGTATAATTTTAGTGATATAAAGTTATCAAATTTTTTTGACTCACATTTAGAAGAAAGGGTAATGAAATAATTTATTACATCAGGTAAGGTATTTGGTTGAGAGAATTAACTAGCATCGAAGATAGTGGGATCATTTGGTGGTTCATGTGATGATAATTTTTCACCAATGGTTTTCTTTAATCTTTTAAATATATTAGTCTGAAAAACTATACAGGATAATAATATCTTAAAATGCATCCATTTTCACCTGAAATACTTTCATAATCTGATTTGTATATTCTTTTAGTTTTTCCTTCTTGAAATATATTCGAGAAAACACTCCAAAACCAGTACCTCTAACACAACCATATTGTTCTAGACACTTCAAAGATAGTATAATTTTAATTACCTTCATAAATTACTTATTTGAGGATGCCAATATTTTTTTATTTATGATATCATTCATAAATTTTCAAACATAATATCCACAATCATTTTTGTTATATTGCTTCATATACTACAAAACAATTGACCAAAATAAGTAAATTATTTTGAAATATGTCTTTATAGTTAAATATTTCTATATATACCTTAATTTTTTCCACTTGAATTAATTCATAGGTGAAATATATCTAGTCACTGACTTCTTACCATGATTTATCCTTTATTTTATGATCACCATTTTATAACAAAATTTACTGTTAAAATAGAGATTAACACATATAATATGAATTCTATCTATAAAATATTGATTACAGTGCATTATAAATTCACAAAAAAAGCATGTGTGGTTATTTTGATGTATATCAATGCACTGGACCAACAAATAAATATTTAATGTATCTGGATTGATTGTGATCAGCATCTAAGGATTCCTAAAAAAACAAATATGTAGTGGAAAAAATAAAAAAATATATTTTATATAATAATATTAAAGAGTTTTACCTCAGAATTATAGGAATAAAAAAGAGTCCGTCTTCTTCAATTTTCCTATTAAACTCCTCATTTGGATCATATTTTTTGATAAATTTATTTAAAATATAATTTAACTATATCTGTATAAATCATATAGGGATTAATGAATCCAAACCATGCTTTCAAGGGTTTTACATTTATATAGTAGTAATATAAATGCCTATATAAAATACGAATAATTATTAAAATGAACATATTAGATCATTTTTTTGGAAATATATATTATGTAAATGTACCTTATTTATGTATTTCTAACTGAGAATACTGCCCATTCAAACTTGAGAATATCATTTATACTCTCGAAATAAACTATATCTATATTAAAGGTTCAAAATATTTATTATTAATATGGAATGTAAGACACAAATCCATCTTGAATGTGGAGTATTCATGAAGTTTTAATGATAATAGATGTTTTAGTGGAACTTGTGGGGAAGTTACTCCTATAATGTTTTTGTTTTCTTAGCAGGTTCAGGAGATTTTAAAGATCTAACCTTCCACTTCCCCATCATTTTATCTATCTATAATAAAATATTTTACTTTAGACCTTTTTTCACCAATTTTTATAGGTTTTTCATTTGAAAATTGTTTTTAGAGATATTCTACATGTATTATTATAATAATATATGGTCATGATATTAAAGTTACAATAACATTATTAGACATTTTAATATCAGGATCATCAAGTTAAACATAAAAATCAGTTCTCGGATCTTAATCTACCTCAATCCCCAATCTTTTGTGATTTATTTGGAGTTATTTATTGTGTATCATTTCTCTCGTGATATTATACACCGTACCCCTTGTAACATGGTGGGGGCATGTCTGTTGAGAGATAAAAATCACATATAACTTAACCCTAAAGAATTTTAGTGATACAAAGTTATCAAAAGTGGTTTGATTCACATTTAGAAGAAAGATTAATGGATAAATTGATTAACTAGGGTATGGTATTAGTTTATGGGAATGATGAACCCCAAAGCTATTAGGGTCATTTGGTTTTTCATGTGTTGATCATTCTTCCACCATTGGTTCACTATGATCCTTTCAAATATATTGGTCTACAAAACTAGAATAGACAATAATATCTGAAAAATAATTTATTTGAACATAATATAACTTCACCATCTCATATGTATATTCTTTAAATTTTTTATTCGAGAAATATGTTCGAGGAGACACTCTAAAATCTATACCTCTAACACAACCATGTTGTTCCAACCTCTTTAAATCTACTGAAAGTATACTTTCTTTGAGTATGGTCACTTTTAATTATTGTGCGTAAACCATATAGAAAACATATGAACATAAATAGATATTTCAAGGTAATATTGTTATAAATCACGATAAATTAATATTATTTCATACTTACACATGTTTCCCATTCTTATTTTGTGTTTCCATCAACTAGTATAACCTCCTTATTTAGGTAGTCCTCCTTCTATAGTATGTGACATGGGATATAATTGGATTTAAATTTTGATTCAACAATCTATATATTAAAAAATTAACATGTGTTGTTTCATATCACATAAAACATTTATTTTTTATTTAAAATACATTCCATTTTATTCTATATTAAATCATACTCCATTATTTATTTTTTATAGGGGTACATTGGTTTCGATACATGTTTTTTTATTTTCATAACTCCTTTATTATTTCATAAGTTAGTAATATCGAAAAAAATTAGATAAAACAAACAATTTCAAATAATATATTATAAACTGCAGTGAAATGGAAATTATTTCTCATCTAGATAACTGATAAAATAATTCCATGTTTCTTGTTTTATAAAGTTTTCATAAGTAAAAGGTGGGTGGGGCTTTACTTTCCCTTTGTAACCCCTAATATAGAACTTTTTAAGAATAGTTTTGAATACTATAAGGTTTTTTATAGTTTCCATTAAGAAAAATTTCTTATGAAAATATTCTAAAATAAATAAACTCAATAAAAAATAATGAAAACTAAATCATTGTTTCGTTATATAATTTTTTGGTAAAATAGAGAAATCACATTATAACATTACCATAAATTTTACCAAAGCTTCTCCTTACTTATAGGTGGAAAATGATTCCAGAAATCTATATCAATCGGCACATTCATCCTTGTTGTTACCCCAATATAAGTAATGAACATTGACTTGTTGGGGTTAACAGGTTGGTCGTGTTGATTCCAACTAACATCAAATTTTATATTCATACTTATTTCCTTAATAATTTTAGTCAACATGATGATGTTTTGTTGTTCTTGTTATTTCATCAACATGTTGTTGTTCCCCTAATAATTTTTTAGTTTTAGCATCAAACACCTATTATTCTCTTAGATTGGTAACATCATCATGTGCATAAGTCATTGTCTGGATGAGTGGTAAAAAATTCAATATAGATTACAAAAATACAGTATAAATACATAATATTATATGAAAAACCATAGTTTATGAAAAATTATTTAAACAAGTCATTGAACTCTATTTCTTTTCTTTAAAGGTTCAATGGATTTGGATTCTTTATCAAGAATCAAAATCACCTCTTTGTGGTCCCCACTAATATACAAGACATTGTCTATATTGAGACCTCCATGAAATGATTGTGATCTTAAAATGAAAGGAAAATCTTCAATTTAATTTTCATCTAACCGTATAGTCATTTTAGTCATCAATAGGACAATGGACCAATTTTTGTTTACTAGATTTGAGACATAAAATACATACACTTCATGTGATTCAATTATGAAAAGCTTATTATTTTCCCCATCCGCACTAAAAATAACCTTTACAAAGCCCATTTCGTCAACTTTCACTAAATTCATATTATAAATTCATTTTCAATGGAAAATCCACACTTGAAATGTTTTATAATTCAGCTCATATATTTTTTTCAATGATGCCGAAATATGACATAATTGCATAAATTGGACTTCTATCCTTGGAACAAGATATATTCATCACAACTGCCACACGAATAACTCCATTGTTTTCCATCATACTATATTCATTTTGTTCTTCTATTTATAACATATAACCATTAATTATAATTCCAAAGTAAGATGTATCATTTCAATTTGGTCCCCTCGCTAACTATTGAAGTCATTAGGAAATTGAATTCTAAATTTTAAATAACTACTTATAAATATAATCTAAGAAGCATCCAAGAAACTATTGATTATGTGTATTTAATATCTATCCTTAATCCCTTGATGTATCCAAATGTTTGAGAATTACTTTGTGGGATTCAATTTATGTATCAACTTATTCACTATTATGTAAAATATAAAGGTTATCTTGCACTAGCTCTGCCCTGGTAATTGTAACAACATCTCTTCCAAAAATCACTTCACCCATTAGGCATCCACTGTGATTAGAATTTGGGAGACTGATGTTATGAACATCTGATAGGTAATTAGTATAGAATTCAATAGCTTATTCGATAATATATTATTCTATAATACAATCTTTTTATCTAATTTGATTCATAACATACCCTTTAAAAATATTTATATTCCATTAAATGGGTCATATCCATATGTTTTTGTCATGAAAACATAGTTTAACCTCTCTAACCAAGTGATCCATCAAGTGTACCATTATATCAAATAATAATGTTGGGAATAATATCTCTAATTCACAGAAAATGACTGAAACCTCCTTATTCATGATTGAAAACTTCATCGGTTCTATAAATTTATAGTATATGACTTTGAAAAATAAGTAGAGTCTAGTTAATTTAAGTCTAAATTTTTAGGAAAAATGCAATGTAAAGTGAAGGTCATCAAATATTCCATCAAAACATGGCATTCCTGTGATTTTTGTTACTATAACATCAAATTAGTTATTGACACGACATTCTTGATATTTGAGGAATTCCCCTCTTGAACTTTTATACCATTAAATAAAATGTAAAATTTAATTTTTCTTCTTATATGTATAGAGTGTAAGTTGTTATAGAATGAAAAATATTAATTTTAACCTTCATCTATTCAAACTCCTCCCTAACCCCCATGTCAATCCTGCCCAACCTATCCTAGATTCCATCTTCTTTTCCAGGAACATTTAGTATAGTGAAAATCAAACTATCAAATACATTTTTTCTACATTAATGACAGAAATAATATTTCTAACATATAAATAATTCCAATATTATAATTCATAGAAAATTGATTTCTTTTTTCAACCTTATTTCCTAAGGTTGTTCGAAAATGTTTTATTGAAAACAGTTTCAATACATTTAACTTTATTTAATAGTTTATCACTTGTTAGTGGAGATTTTGTTGTATATTTTTTGTATTTTAATAAAATGATATCGTCTAGGATTGGTATTTATGTTATTGAGGTTAAAAATTTAATGTCCTAAAAACCCAGACTTTAATGAATGTTTTAATCAAACATAGTGTGTGCATTCTTCACAAACGGAACCCCAAATTTTTTTTAATGTTATTGGCTGAAAAATTTCCATAAACATCAAATTCATTTGTCATCATGCACAACATGGAACTCAATATGAATTATTCACTTTTATGACCATCATACATTATTAATCCAGTACCCCCACATCAATTTCATATCTTTGATCAACGGATTCAAATAGACATCAATATCATTACCAGGTTGTTTTGGTCCAGATATAAGCCGAGAAAACATAATGTTTTTGTTATTTATTCATAACCATGGTGGAAAGTTAAAATTTACTGACATAAATATCCATGTATGGTGAGTACTAATCTATACACCAAAAAGATTTATTCAATCTATAGATAACGCAAGATAGAAGTTTCTTAGCTCATTTCCAAATTGAGGATTCCTATAATCGATTTTATTCCACAGTGGAGAGTCTACTAAATGATGTATTTTCCCATATTTAATTACTATATATTCATTATATGTCAATTATCTAGTGGTTTCCTGACTTCTATGTAGTCTTCTAAATTGTGGAATGTTTGGAAAGTACCATACAACTTTCAAATGGATTTATTCATCAGTCATGTATCGATTCACAACACACTTAGGGAATTATATGAGTAATTCACGGTCCTTGTGAAAAAATATTAATTTTTTTGTACAAGCATGAATTTTTTTAGATATCATGCCCATTTAAAGTATAATTATTTTAAAATCATATGTTCGATAAGGAAGTTCATTTTCTTCTGGCATTATATCATTCAGATGACTAAGTAGTTCCCAAAAACTAGTGTCACACTAACCCTTTCCAGCTTTCAAATTATATAACTTTATTATACCTAAAAATGTTGTTCATTTAGTAAAATAAGAATATAATGGTCTCTTAGAATAGATATTTAACATATTAAACAACATTATACAATCATGAAGGTCATATTTAATTTCCATTTTCATTTCTTCCATACGATCTCCTTCATCATTTATACTGGTATTTATATCAATTGATCCATAACTCATATTTCCATCCCAATCGGTGTCAACATTCAATATTTCCCTATGTTTATTCCAACATTTATTACTATGATCTATTCTATGATAAATCAAATGTTCTTAAAACTCTTCCATACTATTTTCTATTTAATGCAAACAAAGTAAATATGGATAAAGGATTTGAGAAGTGTTATATGCATTCTTTAATGCAAACTTGATAATCTCTTTAACTCAATCTGTATAATATTTTTTCATACAATTAACATTCATCTAATTTTGATTCATATTCATCCAATTAGGTTCATGAAATATCATTTTGTATAAAAAATAAGTAAATATACAAAAGATATTCATAATCAAATGAGAAAGTTGTTGATAATTATAATAAGGGGAACCAAATATTTTAATGTTATTGGTTATGATTCTTGAAAAGTTATCATTTTACAGAATGGTTATATGAAAATAATAAACTTGGGGTAAACAAGTAGTTTTTATACTAGGTTATTAATTTCATGTTGTGTGGGACAAAAAGGTGGTAAAAAATATGATAGTAAAAATTATTTATTATTGGATGAAAAAATTCCCTTATAAATAATTATTATTTATTGTTATTTAATTGTGATGTAGCTTTATAAATTTAGGTAAAATTATCATTCCTTGTAACTTACAAGGTCATGTAATCATTGGATTTTAACATGGGGTCAAGGAGCATAGAATTAATGAATGGAAGAAATTATTATGGATGATATAAGTTATGTTTTATTCCATGTTACTCTATTTTCCATAGATTATTATAAATCATGTACTATAGTAATAACAATAAATGTATTTTTACTATAACCTAGTGACTAAACCATATTTCAAAAATATTAGAGTTATCAAGCTTTTGTGTATTTTATATTTCCTAAAATATCGAGAACCTCTATTAAATTTCCATAAAAATAAAACAAATACTTTCCATTGAGAAACATTCCAAAAAAATAGTTTGGAAGGATTTTACATCATTTAAATCCAAAACATTATGATTCTACCTCTAACAATGATATATATTACTATAATATATCTCTGACATCTAATATTCAATCCCTTTATAGGTGAACCTATAATGGCTTGAAGCAAGAGAGATTGAGTGGAACATGAGAACATAAGGGATACTTGAATCTTGGAGATTATTACCAGCTACGCACCAAAATCCTATGACTACTTATTATTTTTAGTCACTACCTTACATAATAAGTGGGAAGGGTTTTTTTGGTGCATAACTAGGATCTCAATGAAATTGGAGTGAGAAATAATGATTATTTAGTGAAAATGAATATGAAGATGAGGGAGATAGTGAACCAACAATAGATCGAGGTAAGAGATATTGGGCTGAACATGGGAATTAGTGGGACACTTGGAACTCAGAGCTAGTTACCTACTATGCACTATAAAAACTCTTCCTAATTATTATTTGCAGTCACCCCTTTACATGATATGTGGGTTGGGTTTTTGTGGTGCATATCTAGGATCTCCATGCTATAAGAGTTCAAAATAAAAATTAATGATTGAAAATTAACTTGAAATAAAGGGATTGGGTCATCTAAAAATGGTTTTAGGAAGGATATATTAGGTGGAAAATTATCAAGGTAGATCAAGGAAAAATAATTTTTCTCGTGGGCGCATGGTTCAAACCATTTGGGAAAATTAAAAGCAAACAAATATGTTCAATGGGGAGAAACTAATCCCAAGTGATAACATACCTTGATTTTAATATATCATTATAATTTCAAAATAAAAAAACTAGATAAAATTTAAACTAATAAATATTAAAGGAAACTCATTTATTTCCACGAAAACCATTTAAACCAAAGAAACAATTAAATTTTCAGCATAAAAATCCTTAAAAAATTTTAATTCTGAAAATCAATTCCCAAACAAGAAATGTAGACAAGAATTTAATTTATAAATACTTAAAAACCCATTAAAATATATCATTAGATAAAAATTTGTGTATATATGAAAATAATAATTAGCGTAATATACAAATGATATTTTATTCAATAATAATTACTTTAAATCACTTTAAAAATACCATTTATAATTAAACTCAAGAAAAAAAATCAACTTCAAATCATTCTTTAAAACATTGAATTACAAAATAAGAATCATTTAATTGAGAAATTAAGTATCATTTGTACTAAAAAGTAATAGTTTTTGAAATTACTAGGCATGTAAATAATAAAATTTAGATATATATATATATATAAACTATAGATATATATTAATCAAACACTTATAAACAACTAAAATAAAATAACATGAGAATCACTTAATGTTTCTTCAAACCCTTTGAACATAGAATATTTTAAAAACAAAATCTACTAAATGGGATAATCTTTTCAATACATGAATTAAAAAAACACATGAAATGATAATATGATATATTTACTCACTTTACACATAAAATTATACGATTTAAACTTCTCAAACTCAATTTTGAAATCAAAATATCTTTAAAACTAGATCTATATGTAAGAGGGTTTTGGAAATTTAGAATGAAAATTTTGAAAACATTTTTCCCTTATATAAAATAAATATGTTAGAACACATATTTATTTAAATAAAAATTATGAGAAGAACTAATAAATTCCATATATATCACTTTAACATATCTAGTTGGTTAATTAGATCAGCATTGTATCTTTGTTTTTTTTTTTGTTAAAATTTTAGAAAAGGTAATGGATCTAACACCCATTTACGGCCATTCAATAAAAAATGAATTATAACAAATACTTGCACTAATGGTGTCCGGTAGTGCGGTGAGGGGAAGTTCGATAATGCGAGGAAAGGGGAGGGAGCATGAGGCGTCTACGAAGAAATTTTAGGTATATATAAGTGGTGAAACTTGGATTCTGGTAGTGAATCTCAATAATGACGTTGGATTTCAATGAATTGTGGGGTGTGGGATTAAATTTTCAATGCGAGGTGAGAATTGAGGGTGGTGAAGCTCGATGAAAAGTGGTGGATCTCAATAAAAGTGGAATATTTTCATGAGTCTAGGGTTGTGGGTTTTGATTGTTTAGGTGAGTTGAGAGAAGAAACGTAAGGAAACAACGACATTAGTATAGGCGTTAAACAAGAAATAAAAAAGAGAGGAGGTGAAAAAAATAACATACTGTTGATTTGTGGCTTGATTCATTTGAGATAAGGTCTAGGGGAGCAGTAGTAACCATGGAGTTTTGTGAGAGCTTGAACGATGTGACTAAAATTGGTATGGTTACGGTTATTTTTAAAAGATCAGGGATTGTTTTATTAGTGCTTCCATAAAATTCTAATAAATAGAAGTTTTATCAGTGCTAAAATAATAATCACTGATAAAAGACCTCTTTATGAGCGCTTCGGTATCACCAATAAAGATAGATCATTATTAGCACAAAATAGGCACCCATAAAATCCATCTTTATCTACAATAAAGTTTTCGCACTGAAGAAGGTATATTTTATTAGTTCTTTTTTAGCACTAATAAAGATTCATCTTTATCATTGCTTGTTTAACATTGATAAGGATTTATAATTATAATTATAAATCAATATATTTATAAATAAAGACAGAATTAATTTATTCATTTTAGCGTGAATAAAGATGGCTTTTATCAGCACGTTTTTAGCACACATAAAGATTTATAATTATAATTATAAAAAGAATATTTCTATATAATTATAAATATATTTATATCATTATATATATTTATATAATTATATATATATATATTAAATATATTCATTATTTAAATATATTTTTTATAATTTTATAATTATTTAAATTTGTAATTATTTAATTATATTTATATAAATAATTTTTAAGAAAATTATATTAATTTATATATAATTATAAATATAACTATAGTAAATATATTCAATATTTAAATATATTTATTATATTTTTATAATTTTAATATATTTATATCATTATATATATTCATATAATTATATAAATATAATAAATATATATAAATATAAACACAAATATAGTAAATATATTCATCAGTTAAATATATTTATTATAGTTTTATAATTATATAAATATATAATTTTTTATTTGAAATTATATAAATACTTTCTAAAAGTTTATATTTATTTATTTATAATTCTAAATATATGATTTTATAAATATAATAAATATACATTTGTAAACATATTTATTATAAATATATATTAAAAATATACATTTTTAACATTATTAATTAATATATAACCTACAACGAGTGAATGTTAAAAATGAGTGAAATTGAATAAAAAAAAATTATTAGACATTAAAATAATGAGAAAATAGAAAAAAATTATTATTTATACAAATTATTAAATAGATGAAATATGTATATATATTGAAATAAAGATGAATACATCTTTTAAATATTAAATCATATTAAATAAATATTTATAAATAAATATATTAAAATTATAAAATTCAAAAAAAATAAAAAAAAATATTAACAATGAATAAATAATACTAACTATAATAATATTAAAAATAAATAAATAAAAATTTTCAATTAAAAGCATAATATATTACATATTTTTTTTTAATATATGAAATTCTAAAATGAATATTAAAATCTAAATAAATTACATAAATATTAGGTGTATGTGTTTCTATATAATATTTCATTAATTAGGTAAATATTTGAGTGTGTAAAATTAATATGTGTGTGTATATATATAAAAGTTTGATATATGTTAATAAATTAAAAATTAAATTATATTATATGTAGCCTCTATTAATGAAATAATTAATATAAAGAATTAATAAATTTAAAAAATGAATAGTGGTGGTTAATTATATAGATAATTTCAAAAAATAAAAAATGAATATTTATATATATTAACGAATACATATTAATTATATAAATTACAACCATGTTAAACACATTAATTGTTAATGAATAAATATGTATAAATAAATATTGAAATTTGATAAAATTAAATACATATTGAATAATGAAAAATAAAAAATGAATAAATTACAAAAAATATATAAAATGAATAAATTAGAAAAAAATTTTACAAGTAATGAATTTTATATATTGAATGAAATTATAAAAAAATTATAAAATTTACTGATTAGAAGCATAATAAATATTAAATATATTATATTGATAAATATAATCCTAAATTAATATTAAAAACAGAATAAATAAATAAAAATATTATGTGTGTGTGTTGTATATAAAAATTCATTAATTACATATGTGTGTATGTCAAATCAACGTAACATACATTTGATATATGTTAAATTTAAAAAATAACTAATATTTAATTAAATATCCATTACTCAATAGAGTTGATCAATATTTTTAATTAATATTATTTTTTAATCATAAAACATTTTTCACTAAATATATGACTCATTTAATATAAGTATAAATATATTGTATTATATAAATCATATTTTAGAAAATGTTATATTTATTGATATATCAATATATATAAATATGTATATATAAATATATATCAATGTTATAAAGATTAAATATATTAATGAATAATTATGTATAAAAACCATTAAAAATGAATAAGATATTAATATTTTTTTAATTATTACATTTTATTCATTTTTTAAAATTATATTTAATATATATTATTTATTATTATGTAAAATTTATATAAATTTGTTAAATTTATTCATTTTTAATAATAATTATTTCATTAATAAATTTTATAATAATTTTCATATTTACTTATTTTAATATATTTGTTTAATTATTACAATTTATTTATTTTATATATTTATATATCATATATACTGTTTATTAATATTTATAACTTATATATATGTATATTAATTTTTTTTTTATTAATAATTTTTTAATTAATAATTTTTTTAATATTTTTTAAAATTTACTCATTTTTATTTTTTATTTTTTTAATTATTTCATCATATTCATTTTATATATCAATTTTTAATATATACTATTTATTAATATTTATAATTTATATATATATATATATTAATTTTATTAATAATTATTTGAATAAAAAATTAAGGTTTTAAATTTATTATTATTTTTATTTCTTTAATTATTTAATTATTTAATATTTTTAATACTTTTACTTTTTGTATATATATAAAATATTTGACATGACCCGTATGGGCAGGTGGGTCGATCTATGTGAGACATAGGGTGGGCTGAGGCTCGTGGGAAGCATAGGGTTGGTCAAGGCCCGCACTGGCCCATGAGTCCATATGTGTGTGTAGAGTGTATGTGGAATCCCATCCCCGCACCAATCTTCTAAACATATTCTATAGTAAAATCTTATATAAAGAAGCAGACGAACAACTACTATTTTGATGTGGGATTCATACGCATGATTGGGACCTTTATTAGTGCTAGAATAAAACCCTGATAATGGTACCCCTTATCTGTGCTAAAAAATGATGATAAAGGCCACCCTTTATCTGCTCTAAAAAACATGGATAAATAAAACCTTTTATTAGTACTTTTTTAGCACTAATAAATGCTAACCTTTATCAATGTCTTTTTCTATCACTGATAAAGGCTAACATTGTATATTGCACATTTTATAGTAGTGAAAATGGGTTTGGTGCATGATTTATTCATACGGTTTCGTAAATCATGCATTGAATGTTTGGTCCGCACTAGGCATTAAAAACACTACCCATGATTACTCATAGGAGTTCACATGATTTAACACTTCATGCACAAGTCATGTCAAATGGCTTCATCCCAAGACAAAACCAAACACACAGTTATTTCATGGTTTTTCAAACCATTTTGTCTAATCATGTTCCCCATTAGTACTTCCAAAATTTAAAAATTTTCAGCGTAAAACTCCTATTGACATAAAATAATATTAAATAATATTAAATAAATTAATAAATAAAACTTGGGGTGTGAGAACAGTTCCAATTCGGTCTAGTACCAAATCGATAATATGAATTGTATGTTCTTGGGATAAGATCAACAGAATGTAAATTGGATAAATAAAACTTCACAAGAATATCATATAATACCCGAACTACAAACAAGTAAATGACAACCATAAATCAACTATCCAAACACTTTTCAAGCCTCCATGAATTCCCAACCATACCTGGTTCCTGTTGATGCTGGTATGGATATAAAATTGGGTGTAAACATATGTCAGCACACATCATGAGATGTGTCGCAATTCCCAATGTCAATTGGCACACTACATCTGTCTGTCCATGTTTTTTGATTAAGTAAACACCACATGACCCACCCTGAAGGTGGTCATTATCAGGAACACCACATTCCCCTCCCTGACAATGGTCTTTATCCTCAAATTATGATAATTCCCACTCGATGTGTTTGATGTAATTGGATAACACAGCACCCCTGCATGGAATTATCTCACATTGGACTATAACCGATGGATTCTCAACCCATGCATGTACTACTCCTTCAAAAAGCATGTTTGTTACCCCAATCATACCATCAAACAATCCAAAATATTTATTCACCGTCATATCATTATTTTTCTCCTCTAAGGGTTTATCTAACTGCAACTTAGTAATTAGAAAATCCTAATACATGAAACAAAGTTCATTGGCTATAAAATAACATAAACAATATACACTATATCTAGAAATAATCATGCATATAAAGATTAGTTCCTAAGAGGACAAACACACACACATGCAATCATTATCAAGCAAGATCAGACAAGTTATGCCAAAAATTCTCACATCAAGGTAAACAAGAGTGAATATATAAATAGAGAATAACATATCAGTACGATTAAAAGTATCCACACATGTGATCAATATAAAATATATTCAAATAGGATATCTAAGGATGCTCAATGAATAAATAAATATACATGGTCTCATGGAATTCTCACACACAAACAACATTCCTCAAGGTTTCCATGTAATTAAATGGGCTCTTTAGTGATCAAGCAATAACCATCGGTGGATGGAAACAAGCTAGTGCACAAGGGTCTATAGTGGCCATTGGATCTTTTTCTATTGACATTATGCAAACTTCCTAAAATTAATTCATACTTCAAGATCATTAATTAATTAAGTATTTTTCATTTATAATACAACTATGAATTTAGGGGTCATTTTCCTAAAGCGGATAAGCCCATATCATATGAAAAGATACCAAGCATAAACCATAAGGTATATTATACAATACCACCTACCTCAAATAGAGCCAACTCCCACCCATGAAAATCCAAATATCTTTTCCAAGTCATCCAAGTCCATTCAACCTCCAATAATCGCTATTAATTTCTAACTCATTCCCAAGAATTATAAATTATTTAATTATAACTAAGTTATAATTAGTTAATTAATTACAATAACTATCTTTTAAGGGTGAAATAACACAATCTGTAAGATTTAAAAGACATCATATCCTAGCTGGAACCTCATTCAATCTTCTATAGAAGGTTTTCTCATATTTCTAACTTTATTCGGAAAAAATCACTATATTACAGCAATAAGGAAAGTCTAATTTAATATAATTAAATTGGAACCTTTATAAGAAATCAAAAAAATGATGTACCATATCCATAACAACATTCAATAGATTTCAAATCACTCCCCACACACTCTAAACTCTAAGATGAGAAAAATCCCAAAAACAATTCCATGATTTTATTTTCAATTCAAAATAAGTTAAACACAAACCATATAAAGAATTATCAAGGTACATACCTTCATCAAAATTCCTAAAAAATCATGTTTTAATCATCACAGGACATCCCCTGGCCATGTCAATTCAAGGATCATTCAATCATAAATAATTATATCCAGATAAAATGGAATTATCTTCTGGTTCTCTATTTATAGATAAGTGAATGATCAATCAAGAAGCAAAATGATCAAGGGAATGTATATCCAAAGTGAAATAGGACATAGAAGGGTTTTAAAGGATTAAACCAATTGAGAGGATCATCCATGATGAAAGGAAACAAAATATACCACTATATGAGGAATAAAGGGAAAAAGATCAAAGAAGAATCAAATTATGTCACCAAGATTCACTATTGGTTTGAGTCTAGATCCTCCCCGAATCAATAAGAGCTCTTAGAGGAAGTATGAGGAGATTCCACAGCTGAATGGACCACTAAAAACTATGAAAAATAAAATAAAAAGGGTACTCAGTGTCTAAAAACGAAAAATATCCCCACACTAAAGGCTATCAAACAAGCCCCACTGGAAAACTTGTGGCCTACTAGCTAGCCAATGTGGAAACCCGAGCTGGTCGGTGAGACCTGGTGGGAAGAAATGGTTCTTCCCAAATAACTTTCTAGTTGTTAGAGGCTCATTGGCTGGTCGGTGTGTCTTTTTGGGTATGAGGACCACTTCCCAACTGACAAGATATTAGTCGGGGCTTTCTGCTAGTTGATTCTAGTACAACATCATATATTCTCTATGTATCCTATACTAAAACTATGAAATTCTTTCCACCCTTCATGCTTTCATTAAAGTCCTAAATAAAATATTAAATGTTTTTAAACAATAATCACCATGGTTTAACACTCAGTTCTTCGAACGATTTATCCACTTGACGTAAAGATCAAACACCTTAAAATTTACAACTAAAATTCCACAGGCTGTTACAAACACCACCAAGAAAATGGAGGATCTCGTAAAGGTATGAACTATTGCTAGAGAGATGTGTTTTTTAAAAATATTATGATATTAAATGTGCAATAAAATTATTTTAATTATAGGAATAAATAATTAAAAGACGCTAAATAATCTATTATGAATTCCAGGACATTGTGGGTTATGAAGTGGCGTTGAAGTGAATTGTGAAGATGTAGTTTATATAAGGGGGGTGAATGTAAAAACCCAAATTTAGGAACGTAATATCTATTCGTAAAATTATAAGTTTTTCATTATTAATTGGAAAAATAATTTTTGAGTAACAAAATAGAGTGAAATATTACTATGAAAATATAACATTAATTTTCCTCAGTAAAAGTATTTTGTGGGAAATCAGACTACTATTATAATGTTTTGGGGTCTTCCTAGGATGTTGGGCGAGCTCAAGGTGATTATGGAACCCTAGGATGATCGACGATGACTCCCCCCCTTCTTGGAGGCAGGAGGGGGGAGGAGGAATTGGATCGGCCTCCTCTGAGCTCAGGGAAAACGTTTACCCCCTTTTCTAACCCTAATTTTCTCCCATATTTCCCGATCATCTCTTTGAGCCCGAAGTTTCCTGATTTACATCATGGTGGTCCGCAGTTGTCGATTACGATGTCAGAGTTCTTGGATTCTTCGATTCGTCTAGATCTAATTGTGGTCGTGCATTTCAATATTTGAAGGCCCTTGGTTGACGATTTTGATCGATTCGTCAACAGTAAATGGGATTTAAAAGACCGTGTGATTGTTGGTCTTATGGATAGATGACACTTCATGATTCATTTTTCGTCAGAAGCTGACCTGATTCGGGACTGGTCTAGTTCCCCTCGGTGATGCAATTGTTTCAAATTCTCCCTATTGAGATGGTCGTTTGATCATTTCATGAACCGCTATCCAACCTCCAGCGCGATATGGGTAAGCCTCCCTCAACTTCCTCTGCCCTTTCAGAATCCATCAATTCTTTATATAATTGGAAATATGGTGGGTCTTTTTATTTGTTCTGACATTATCACTTCCACTATAAACCACCTGATCAATCCTCTCATCTACATTGAGGTAAATGTGTCAAAGCTTCCGGTGGAGTGGTTTTGGATTGCAGTTGGTTTGGAGTTTAGTTTGAAAAAAGAAGTTGTGCTTGAGTCATGGGTAAACTACTATTCTAAATGCTGTCGATTGGGGCATGTAGCACCTATGTTTCATGCTGAAGGTTTCAAGAAGAAGAATTTTGTTCTGAGGATGAGTCCTGGTGAAGGACAGAGGAGGACAGTAGATAATGATCCTTGGAAGGGCTCTAGTCTGGTTAATATGGGTGCATTGACAGTGGGAAAGAATGAAGATTTCTACATAAATCTGATGGTTTCTGCAGTTTTTAATCGGTTGAAGAGTGGTCTTGAGGTTGGGGATGGTGGGATGCAGAATGATGATAAGTGTGGATCTATTGTTGGAGGTGAGTTGTCTATTAGCAGCAGGGTTGAGGGGGTGCAACCTGTGGTAGTGGAGAAAACAGGCCCTGTAGTGCATGATGGTCCTACTGTGGGGGAATCAGAAGGACGTGCTGATAATATTGGATGGAATAAGGATGATGGAGGGGTACTCATTACAGTTCCTAAAAGCAACTATTTTCAGGGTTTTGAATAAGAGGATGTAGAGGTGACTAACACAGTAAATACCAGTGCCAATATGGAGACTGGATCTCAGGACGATGCTGTTGAAAATAAACAAATAAGGATGGTGCTGTATGAAGATCATGAAATGGTTGAATAGCCACAATGCTTAGAATTAATTGATGTTAATGCTCAGTTTCAGCAGAATCATTCAACACCTTATCAAAATGTGGTTATCCCTGGGAAGTGGGGGAGATTTCTGAGAGTGATAAAGAAAATAATGGTGGATTAGAGAGGCCCTCGTATAGCAACATTTTCCATGGGGAAGGTGAAGGTATTTTAGATCTAGGAGGCAAGGATTTCCTCACCAAGAAGGTGGATGAGGAAATATTACTCCATTTTTCTAAAGCTGAAGTCCACTAGGTCATCTATAACAAAGGGAGGTGGGGCAGGTCTAAAAAAAGTTATGCAATCTCCTAATGAATTTATTTTTTTTGTAGAGGTTGAATTTGAGGAGGAAGTATGCCAAAATACTACAGCATTATGAAAGCTCAGAATGGGAATCGGCCACTACGGAGAAAGATTTCTATTATGGGTGTGGTGATGAGAATGGTTCTAATGGTTTCTAGTTGATTTTTTTGGTATTGTGTTCTTGTGTACTGAACTTTTCTGTTTTTTAATAAATGGTTGGGGGTTAGCCTCTGACTGACTTTATGGGTAGAAGTATTGTGGGAAAAAAATTATATAAGAAACTAATAAGATTATATAATTCATCCTTATGATTAGATATATAGATGAATCCACTAAATATGATTATATAAAGAAAGAAAATAAATATAAATATGGAAATCATTTTTAGGATAAAGTATAAGGATAGGATATAAAAGTATTTAAATATAGGATATTTTTACCTTGTAGGTAATTTCAATCTAGTAAATAAAGTATCTATTAAATGAATCATTATAAGATCCCCTAGTATAAATGATAAAATATGATTAAATATTTGAAATAAATCTAATCAATTATGTATTAATGTTATAAATTAATGTTTTCTAGAGATATTATTAAATTGTGAACTTATGTTTAATATTTTATTTATATTAAAAATTTTGTAGAAAATTTATTATTTAAAATCTAGGATAATATTAAATTTATAGGAAAATAAAACATATAATTAGTAAAAAAAATAGGGCAATCTATATGCTAGTATGTGTAGTCTCAAAACAAACTTCTTCTGATTTCCAAATGTTTTCAAAAAAAGGACCTTTAAGAATTTCCTATCATTTTGAAGAGTACTTATAAGATTTTTTTATATAAATTTCTAAATAAATAATATTACTTCATTATTTTTACAAACAAAAGATTTTTTATTATAAAAATTAAATTTTATAGATTTTCGTGTTTTTATAATAGCCTAATAGGATTTTCAACTTCTATTATACCCCTTAACTATGTTTTATACTTTTTTAATGTTTTAAAATTAGTTTCATAGGTATTAAGGATGAGTAAGAAAGATTATAATTTCTTGATTTAAATTATAATAACTTGTATTTGAAATAATGTGAGCGTACCTATTGAACTTGGATTAGTGGAATAATAAATTCTTATTTTTATAAACTAGTTTGGGTTTTTATATGAAATATTTTTCTTATTATTCACTAAAATTATAAACCTAAATAATATTAGGTAAGTAAGTATTGAGAAATTTTCTATAAATCATGTAATTATTGGATGGATATGTTCTAGATATTAAAATATTACTATTCACTAGCATGTCCTAAACTCATTTGGGATAACGTGATATTTACTTTTTTTAATTAGCATATTACTTTAGTAAATAGTTATATTAACTTTCTTAGAGTAACTAAATATAACTCATATATTTTAATTTAACATATCCCTAACCCATTAGGATATTAAGTGAGAATCACATACTTTATACTAATATAATCTTTTACCTATTAATTTTTAACATATTAATGTTCAATAATACTTCCAATAGCCTCTTGGACATTAAATTATTATCATAATATCATGCTAAGATAAACAAATTCCTTGTTTCAAGAAATAACATGTATCTTCTTTTAATAGGTATATCTAATAAATAAACTACTTGATATGTATATAATATGGATTTTTATGTTCTTGGAGTATTTACCTCTTAAAAGAAGACAATGTATCAAAATATGCCACATAAGGGGTGGTGGGAACATCTTCCCTTATAGTTTAAAAAACTATATAAATTATTTATCCTAAAAAAAAAACTTGCCTCCTTTTAAAAACATGTTATATAATTTAATTAATCATAAAATATGTATATATAATTAATTGTAAAATCATGACTCTAACCCATTAACTTGGTCGGGATCAGAATTGCACTATCTTTAGGTGCATCCCCTGACACCAAAGGATAGAAATAAATACCATGTGTATATAATATCATTAGGTAATTATTGACCCTTATATAAAATACAACCTATAGAAAAAACTCTAAGATAATTTATAAATATGATACCTATCTAAAATGCAACTAAACCCCAAAATAGAACATATAAACAACAATGATCAAAGTCTCAATAGAAACTAATGTATATCCATAAGGCTACAATACCATAGGTACAAAAATAAAAACAAAGTGCTAATATTCAACACTCTCATGATTCACCAAATTACTACCACCATGCTCCAAGCTCAATCACACAAGACAAAAGTATTCATACACCCCACTAGAAATGTAAGAGACCTCCCCTAAACTGTGGAATATCTAATGATGACTGCAAGCACACCAAGATACATATATATAGGGTGAGAAAATAAACTCAATAGGTAATACCCAAAATAATTTCCACGTATTCCTTATAAACAATAATCAAATTTTATATAAAAAAAGAGAGAAACATAATCTAAATAAAAATATATGAATAAATTACACCAAAATACATTATTCGATCTATAAATTATTTTCACAATGTTAACCACATCATAACTCTAACATTTATTCCATGTAAACACACCCACACCAACTCACACACATATTTCATGAACTCAATGCATCTCTCATCAAGCGGGACTCCTAGAATAGACCAAACTCATGGGAAGAACTCAATTCCACTAGATCCATGTTGTAACATGGTAGAGTAAGCTAGAGTACACCTATTTCATCATGAAATCCATGTTTTAACCAGAAAATCCACATTTTGTGTAATATGAATGAAGAAAAATCAAATAATCCAGAGAGCCCTGATTTTGGAACATAAATAAAATCTAAACAAAAAGGCCCCACCCAATGCAACATGCATGCACACTAACTGCTTTTGTGGTCTAGTTTACACGTACCGAAATTTTTTTCCCCCAAATGCTTTCCAAAGAGCACATTTTTTGGGAGTATGAATGTTTATAAACCAATTTCACTTGTTTTCTCATTTATTTTATTTCTCAAAAAAACCCTCATATACTTTTCTAATGATGTTTCGTTAAGATAATTTTAAAATTTTATTGAAATATTTATTTTATTTCCCCTAATATTCTGGGAGTAATTGGGTGGAATTTTTCCTAATTATTCTAGTCATTTCTTGAATTTCTTGAATCACTATTTTGAACCCTATGTTTATAGATAATGTTATGTTTTGGGAAAGTAACTTTTGACTAGGAATGATGCTTTTATATCCTATATTTAAACTAAATTTTGGGTTAGTTATCCAAATTTTTATGAAACCCTGTATTTGAGGAGCTAACATATGTTTAGTTAACCCACAATTTAGAATCAATGGTATGTTGTGAACTATACTTTTGAAGAGTTCAAACACAATGAAACCCCTACTTGGAAGCAGTCATTTGAGGCATTTGAATTTAAAATATTTCTTGAGATTTTAGAAATAGTTTCACTAGAGTAAATATATCATTAAAAGACTATTGATGGAAAATTAAAATTATCTACAACAATGGATTAAATTGTTATTGTTTATAAGGGAATTTATGATTTTTAGTATTGATTTGGATTTGAATTTCAAAAATGATGAGCATTTTGAATATTGTTAATTTTCTAGAGATATTTCAAGTTAAATTTGACCAATATCAAACATGTGTTATTATTTATTCTCAGAAGGATTTATTGTTCAATAGAGGATAAGAGAGAAAAAAATAAATGAATTTATAGAAATTAAATCACTTGAATATTTCACTAGAACTTTCAAGGAATATAATTGTGGCTACTATTTCTATTCAATCCTATCCTTTTTAGTAATTCATCAATTCTTTAAGAAATACACTTTGAAAACACACATGTTTTAATCTACCTATATGGTTTTATCCTAATACTATGATTTTTTATTTTCTTGTTTTATTATATAAAGATATTCTGCAAAGGGGATCACTTTTTATTTTTAATTACATGAATATATTTTTCTATGAAGAAGAAGATACATATTTTTTCAATTGTTTCTATAGATATGTGATAAATATTATTAAACTTATACATCATATCTTATTGATCTATAGTGTTAGATGGTCATACTCAATTAGGGTGGAGTTCCCTATTCTTGTACTCAGATATCGATATCAAGGTTTCCTGCGAAATAACTTGAATTTTTAAAAGGATTCAGCAACCCACTCTCAATTGTTAATATCCCTAGTGAAAGGACCATATTATTTATATTCACCAAGATCATGGAAAGAGCATTGGTGGAGTGGACCAGTGGATATTTGTGCCCCCAACCACTATAAAATCATTGTTTTCTTCTCATTTTTTGTTTTCTACTTAGTAGTTTTTAATAAAATAAGACTACATCACTTCATAAATGGGGATAATTTTTATTTATTCAAGCGTTTTTAAAATTATAGAATTCACCTCCCCCCCTGTTGTGTTTTCCTTCTTATTCCAACCAATAATCAGTATCAAAGAGTGATATTTTTATAAGTCTACTAATCTCTATAAATATTGAGCAAAAGATATTTAAAGAGAAAATATGTCCATAGATGAAATCCAAGAAGGAATGTCAATTATTAGAGTACCATATTTTAAAGGAAAAAAATACGGTTGTTGAAAAGAACATAAGGTCATCTATTTGAAGAATATTAGTTTCAACATTTATATAAATATTATAAAACGTTATGAAATCCTCACAGAACCATAAAATTTGGATTCTACCACAGGGTAAGATATGATTTTAATTAAAAATCCATGAATATAGTAATCTATAGACATGGTTCTAATGATTTTAATCATGTTTTTCAATATTATACTTCCTATAAGATGAGAAATACATTATTTATTTCTTATAAATGAACTAATAACATCATAAAATTGATTTACAATACTTCTAAGATAAATATTGAAAATTTCAAGATAATTCATGGATAATAATTACTCAGATGAATGAAATATTAAATTAAATAGTCAATTGTTTTTTCCTTAGGAACTCCAATTCCAGAAATAGATTAGGAATTAAAAGTTCATAAAGTTTTACCCTCAAAATGGAGTAGAATATTTTCATGTATCAGAAAATAAAAACTTGTTAAAAGTTTAATAATGAAGGAATTTATTAGTACATTAATAATTTATGAAGAAGAAATTCATGTTGAAGAATAAGATTGCAGAATGATCAAGATACAAATTAAAAATCTCAAATTTACTATTCCTAAAGAATAAATTAATATTAAGAAGGATGTTATATATTAATATTATTCTAGCTACACAAATTCTATAGAATACCGAGCTTATATAGATAGAATATTATAGAATATCTCTAAGAAGAAAATAAGCTTTAAGAATTCTCATAGTGATTTCTGAAAAAAATGATCATGAATTGAAAGAGGTCTAGTGATATAAATGTAAACAAATAGGGAATATCAGACTTAACTATCCCCACAAAAAACAAGAGAATAAAATAATATAAAATAAAGAAAATAAATACCAGATAAAGGATGATTGTGATAATGAAGTAAAAAAGGATATGAAGGTTATATGGAGTGTTTCTGAAGACTCTATAA
This sequence comes from Viscum album, assembly GCA_963277665.1. NCBI lineage: Eukaryota > Viridiplantae > Streptophyta > Magnoliopsida > Santalales > Viscaceae > Viscum > Viscum album. The sequence continues at coordinate 1,625,161,186 of OY728161.1, read as the reverse complement.
GCTCTTAAAGCTCTTATTCACAAAATTAGAAATCAAATCTAAAATAAAATATGTGATTTATGGAAAAATAATATGAGGTGAAATCATAATATTATTTAACATATGATTTTTAATGTCTCTAAAGCACTAAATTAGCTAAATTTTATTCTATGATTGAATAAATATATGAATATATATTAAAGAATAAATAATACATGAAAAATATTCATAATGTTGTTTTTAGTGAAAAGGATTCCACGTTAAAATAGTACCTTGTTTTGAAATAAAAATTACGTAAGAATAATTCAATATATTTTACGTATGAAACTAGGATTAATTAATTATAGGGTGAATTATAATCTGTTAAAAAATTTTCTATCATATAAACTAATTTAGAAGAATCCTTGAATAAAATCCGTAAAAATAATATTCTCAAAAAAATAGCATTAACAGTAATGGTGAAAACCTAAGATATATAGAAACAAATTTGTGTCTAGTTAAATTAACCCTAACATGTCTAGGGTTACTTGTATTTTTGTTGGAATTAAAGGTAATTGTGCTAATATATGTTCTATGAGGATTCCTTGTATAAGTGGTGTAAATAAATCTATAGTTTCTAGAATTTTTTCTTAAATAAATCAATTAATTTTAGGAAAATAAGGCATATCTGGTTTTCTAAATCTTTATTGTTTGTCATTTCAAGACCCAAGTAAATTTGGGTACCCAAAAAACTTTATTTCATATTTTTTTAGATAAATATAAATTTGGAAAAAGTCCAACATGGTACATAGATAGTGACTAATTTAAGAATATGAGTAGTGGATTTTCAAATTTTCATGCATTGTAAAAAGTATATAGAGGATTAGTTAACTTTGGCGATAGTTCTAAAGGAAATATCATTAGAGTTGGATAATCTGGAGATCCAAAAATAGTTCTAATCAACAATGTTATCAATTTTTAAGGGATGAATTAGACTTTAATAATAATTTCTCAACTCTATGTTGATTTATTTTCCGTTGATTTTACTAAAAAATAATGATCTATTTTTAAAGATAAACTACTTGAGTTTAAAGCACCTAGAACTAGAAAATTTTATACTTTGGATCATAGTTCCTTATGTAAATAGCAAGAAAGTTTTTTAACAACATAAATAAATAAATCCTTGATATTGAATAACATACTTAAATTTTGTAATACATTTTCCCTATGGAGGTTATCTAAGACGAATTTAGTTTTATATTTTCCAAGTTATAAGTTTGATAAGAATATATTTTGTGATTCATTCCAAATAAGCAATTAGTATAAGTCAAAACTAAAATATATCGACATGTATTATAAATGAAAAACATTATATCTTATCCATATGAATTTTTTGGACTCACTAAAGTAGGATGATTTGTGTTAAGATTCTTTTTTGTATTATTTTTCAAGATTTACATGGATTTATTTTTTAAATTTTAAAAGTGATGATTTTTTATGAGTTTTTGTAAAGTTGTTTAAAATAAAAAAATATTTTAAAATACTTTTATTATGAATTGATCATATAAGATAATTTTCGAATCAATAGTTTAATTCTTTTTTATCAAACATAGATATTAAACATACATTCACTACTATGAGAACACCTTAAAATCATGGATTTGTAGAGTGAAAAAAATAATATTATTAAAGATATAGAGATAATAATGTTAAATGAATATATTATTCCTATAAACTTTTGGAAGAAGCTGTAAATACAAATTTATATTTTAATAATAGAGTTTTAATCAAAAAATTTCTCTAAAATACACCGTATGAGTTATGGAATTAGAGAAAACCAAAAAGTTGAATATTTTATATTTTATTATGTAAAGTTTATATCTTGGAAACTAATAAAAAATTTGGAAAGTTATATCCAAATTTGGATGAATGAATATTACTTAGAAAAATTTATACTTATATAGATTTTATAGTGTTTAATAAAACATAAAGGATAATTGAATAATCTTCTTATATGATGTTTGATGAATTTGAACCATTTGACCACAAAAACAGTAAAATAGATGAATTCATTGAATCATTGAATAACTTAATACCTGATTCTTATAAATATTTTTTTAAAATAAATTAGAATATCATAATCGATCTAGTTCAAAAGAACATGATAGTGTCTTAATTTGAAAACCTAGAACCTTAATCGACCATCCTTTGAAGAATATAATTAGAGACCTAGATGAATGATTTAAGAATAGATTAATTATAGGAAACCTAGATTATTTATCTACTTTTCAATCCCAGTTTGAACATAAACCATTAAAATTATCCTTAGAAGATAAAAGTTAGATAATAACTATGTAAGAATAACTAAACCAGTTTAAGAGGGATGAAGTTTGGGAATTATTTGATCATCCCTTAAACATTACAATTATAGTAACCAAGTGTGTTTCAACAAATAATCAAGGTGACCAATGTATAATCACTAGTAATTAGGCTAGGATATCTACTGAAGGTTAAAACCAAGAGGAATGAATATATTATGAATAATCCCTTACTCTAATTGTTAGGATATGTATTTTAAATTATATTAGATTGATATCAAAGATATTTTTTTAAATTGTTATTTAGTGGAATAGTTTTATGTTAAGAATCCTCCAGGTTTTGAAATCCCTCATCTACAAAATTCTATTTTCAAACTTTCTAATGAACTTTATGGACTTAAATAAGAACTAAGGGATTGTTATAAAAAATTGAGTTCTTTTATTTGGAAAATAGTTTTCTATTAGGATTAGAAGAACTTAATATTTTTAAGAAAAATTATAATTTAGAAATTTTACTACTATAAATATATCTGTGTGTGTGAGATGTTTTTTTTGGGTTAACCAATAAAAGGCTTGATAATGATTTCTCAAAATATATGAAAATATAAATTGAAATTAGTATGATGGGAGAATTGAATTTAATTATGGTATTTGAAATTAATCAAAAAGAGTTTTTAAATTTTTGTAATTAAAGATAATATATTATTGATTTATTAAAAAAATGAATTGATAATAGTAATTCATATGCAAATCTCTTCTGTACTAATGTAAAACCTAATTTGGATGAAGCTGGAAGCCCAGTTGACTACATATTATACATTGGTATGATTGGATGATTTCTATATCATACTTCTTGTATATTACACATCATTTTTTATGTTTTTATCTATAATATATTTTTATCAAACCCAAAGGAATTTTATCTCACAGATATTAAAATAATTTTTAGATATTTTAAAGGAACTCATAAAATATCTATACTTTATCCAAAAAACTTTTGGTTTTAATTTAATTTCATATTTAGGTACAGAATTTGGAGAGTGTATATTAGATATAAAAATTGATTTGGTTCGTCTTTTAATTTTTAGTAAAATCCATAGTTTCAAGGTTTTCTAAAAAACATTCATTTGTATTTTCCAATGTTTATAAGGAATATATATCTACTAGTAGTTTATGTACACAATAAATGTTTATTAAACACACACTTCTTGACTTTATACTAAGTTTTAATCATGTTTCTATTTTATGTGATAATTATATTAATATCTCAAAAATTATTTTAAGCCACTCTAGGACTAATCTTATTTATTTTAAACATCATTTCCTAAGAGATCATGTCCAAAAAGGGGATATATTTTAATATTTATAAATATATATTACCAAATTTCTTTTATTTTCACTAAACCACTTCCCACTTCTAGTCTATATTTTATTGAAGTGGAACTGGGTTTATTTAATTTTAAGTAAATATTTTAATTTACTTTTTAAATCTCAATTTAGTTTATTAATTTTATTTTGTATGTTTTTCTATGTTTTTTTTGAAAAAAATATTTATTTCTCTTAATTATTTGGTATATAAATTTTTTATTTTAACAATTTTATTTTCAAAATTTATTTCAAAAAATTGTATTTTCAATTTTAAAAGTAAAAATGTATTACACTCTAATTTTTTCTTGAGAACATGAAATTTCACTTAAAACTATCATTTTAAAATTATCCACTCTTTGAAATTTGATATTGCATCCTTTTAATCTCTTAATCTCTAAATCTCTATCAAATACTAATCATAAAACCATAAACATTATGATTCTCATCATGGTAAAAAAAGTAACTTTATGAAGTTAGTACAAGTAGCTTTAAGATAAAAATTCCCTCTAGTTCCTAAGGAAAAGTTCTAAAAGGTAAATTAGTATATTTTTAATGGATGATTCAGGTGAACTAGATCCTAAAAAAAGCTCTAATTTTTAAAGGAATTGAGTATATCTTAAACAGAGGAAATATCGAGTATATATTTGATAAATAAGTAAAATAAGTTTATAAAAACATTTTGTTCAATTTAATATATTTCTAACATTTTATTTCTTCAAAGGTAAAAAATAATAAAAATCCAATCTTTATAGTCGACATCACTCACATTTTCAAGTTCCCCTATGAAGGTGAGTTTCATTTTAAATTAAGGTCAATTATTGAAAGTTTTCTTAACTCATAAGACATTATGTTAGTTTTATTTATCACCACACACATCTGTAATATGTTTTTTAGTGATTTGGAGGATGGAACAAAAGGTTTTAGTAATGTCCATTTAAACTCTAGAAGTTCCAAGAATATTCAATCTATATAAAATTGATTTTATTTATATATATTTAATGATTTCGATTTGGAGTGACATAAATTTTTATTTCAATATATTTATATTGAGATACATGAATCATTATTTTTAAAAAGATGTAAGGATTTACTTCTATCCTTGTAGTAGAATGGTTTTTCTTTTTCTGTATAATAAGGGAATTATTTGTGACATCTGGTCAGGCCTTAGATGTCTCCACAAAAAGATTCCATCTATTGGGTTTCTCAAAACGTTTGGATTTTTCTAGATCATGACCAAGGGAAAGATAATAAATATTAGAGACATGGAAGAGAAATCATTAGAAGCTCATTCTTAGGGGGAAACAATGATCTTCTAGTTAGTTGGTTTTGCTAGAGTAGGTATATATTTTTGAAACCAATATTCCTATCAGTACTATGAGAAGAAAAATAATTGATAAGAATATCCCTTTTAGTATAGGTGCAGTTCTTTAATTCCAAATTTTTTTAAGGAGAATTATACTAAATATACTAAATCTTTTCTAGTTTAGAGACCTGTAAGGAGGAAAAAACTAATGAGAAAGTCATGGATACTTAGGTTGAAGTAGTAAATAAACATGTTTTCATTTAATAAATAGTTATAGAGTTTTTTGAGAATTAGGAATCTTATTTTAAGGGAGAAAGAGTGAATTTTTATCATGATGAAGAAATAAATAATGGTTTTATTCAAGATTAAGAATAAAAAGTTTAAGAAGTTACTCATTCTTCAGGTTATCAAAGAACTAAAGAAATTCATTCTAAAGTAGATCATTTTGGTGAGATGTATTTCACTCTTGATGTTTCTATAAAAAATATTCTTGGATATTAGTAGGATTTTCTTGTTTAAAGGTCCTTGGAGAGGATAGTTAAAGAATTTATTAAAGGTATATAAGTTCTTGGTTAAAATTCTAGTGAATAATTGGAAGTCCAGACACATTAATTGTTTGAATCAAGTGTTCCTTCTATATGGTCAGATAAAATCTCTTCATCTACTGAAGAGGAAATATGTTTTGAAAAATTAAATCAAAACTTTTCTTTGGGGGTGGTTTGTAATTTGAATAAGAAGATGTATGAAGCTGTAAGATTGAAAAAATAGGTACATTTTTCTCATAAGTCTTATTAAGATCCAAAAAAACCTTTTTTTACATGAGTAGATTTTGAATCTATATAAGTTATATATAAATATTTTAAATAAAAATATATGTCAAAAGGATATTTTTATCCTTTCACGAGGGTATGTATGATCATGTTTGGATGAGTAGATGTGAGGTGGTTTCAAAAATTGATTTTAGAGATCCAAAAAAATTTATCAATTCAGATTGAATCTGTTTATGAAAGATCCCGTCATGAGATATATTATACTTCAAGTGGTCACGCACAAGTGGATTCTTCAAGGAGAATATATTTTTTATCATATGATCTTGTTTTTTTAATGAGAATGTTCAATGTATTCAATTTTAATATGTGCATATTCATAGTTTGGATGAAAATTAGAAATAGATTACTGAGAAGTTGGCCACTGAAGAAAAAGGAATTATAGTTTTGATCAACTAGCTAAATGAAATAATGAGAAAATATATTGCGTTATCTAATTTTATTCTTAATTTGTTTAAATAAAATTTGGTATAGTCACTAAAGATGTTCTATGAGTCAATTTTATTGGTGAAGGAATGGTTGTAGCTGATAAATATAAATTTTGGCCCGATTATAAAGGATTTACAGACATTTTATGAAACTATTCATGATTCTTGAACAATAGAGTCTTCTTTAGAAGATCCTAAAACTGAAACCTCTCCTCATCCTACCCATTATCCAACTAAAACTCCTGATCCCAAACTTTTACAATATGGAAATATTAATGAAATATATTATTGTTTCTTCTATTAACCTTTTATATTTTATATTGATTTTTGTTTTCTTTATTTTCTATTTACTATACTTTTATGTCTAAACCATTGAATTTTTCAGAATAAAATTTTTCTAGGTTAAAAATAAAACTCACTAACCATTCAGTGCAATATTGAATGTGTTTTAATTTATCTATCTACATTATTTTTTATATCAATAAATGGGGGAGTCATTTAGATAAACACAACACTTCTATTAACTATTTTATTTTAAGTATATTTATAAATATTTATAATTTTGGAATAAATTTGGGTAAACTAAGTATTCTTCTATTTGATTTAACAAAACTATTTTTGTATGATTAATTATTTAAGACTTATATTTATATGTTCAAATTTCTATAAGTTTTTTATCATAAAATTGGGGAGGACATTGTGCACAATAATGTTGATCCAATAATTTAAATTTGATTTCTCATTGATTTTGATGCCTAAAAACACCCACATATGTTTTTTTAATGAAGCTTCATTTAATTGATTTTTAGTATTATATTTATTAACATATCTATTTTACATCCTCTAAAATTCTGTATATAATTAGATTGAAGTTTTCTAAAGCACTTCAGTCATTTATAAGGAGCCTAGAATCACTATTATGAACCCTATGTTTGTTTATAATGTTATGTTTGGTAAGCTAACTTTTTATAAGTAATACTACTTTTATATCCTACGTTTAAGATAAAAATTATGTTAGTGAACCAAACTTTTGTGAAAAACCCTACATTTGAGGTGCTAACATGTGGTTAGTTAACCCAACATTTGGAATCCATGGTATTTTGTGAATGATACTTTTTAAGATCCCATATATACAGCCATCCCTACATTGAAAAAGTCTTCTATGTGATTTTAATTTAAGATATTTATTGATATTTTAACTATGTTTTTTCTATAATAAAAACAACATTAAAAGCTAGTTGAAGGAAAATTCAAAGGATCCTAAATAATAGATTAAATTATTCCTATTTATAAGGTAAGTTTTAAGTTTTATCAGTGATTTATATTTTAATTTCAAATGTACTGGGAATTTGGAATATCATAATTTATTTGGAAATATTTATGTATTTTGTTTTGAAAAATAACAATCCCATGTTCTTATTTATTCTCAAAATGATTTATTATTAAGAAGGGAATAATAAATAACAAATCTATTATTTTATAAAATCCGAATCACTTTATTATTTCATCATAACTTTTATGGAATATAATTTTTTCTGCTACTACTATTCATTTCTCTCTTTCTGTAGTTCTTCGTTGAAGCATTTAGAAATACACTTTAGAGACATACATGTCGTAATATACTACCGTGTGTTTGTACTACTATAATGAAAGGATATTATTTTATTATTGAATTACTTTTTGATATTATAAAATTAGTATCATTTCAAAGCTATAATTACTTGAATATATTTTTCTCTAAAGAATAATATATGACTTTTTTTAGCTGTTACTACAACTATATACTTGAATTTTCTTAAACATTTATATCATGTCTTATTAATCTGTAGTGTCCACTAATCAATCTTAGACATGGTGGAGGGTATAATAATCGTACTAATATGTGTCTGTCAATGTTATATATAAAAGAACCTAACTTTTTGAAATGTATCAATTACCTAGACTTAGCTGTTGAGGCCCATAGTAAAAGGACCATATTTGGGAAAATCACCAAGCTCATGGAGATAACAATGGAGGAGTGGACAATGGGGTATTTATTCCCCAAACCACTATAAAAAAATATTCTTATTTATTTCTTACTACTCATTATATTTTAATAAAATAATATTTCATCACTACACAAGATGAGATTAATTTTAATTCATTAAAGTGTTTTAAAAAATACACAATTCACCCCCACCCCTCTTGGGTCATTATGTTTATTTTTACCAATAAAAATTAACCCATATTTATGAAAAACATATAATAAAATAAAAGAAATTATTTTCAATTCACAATAATTATCTTTCAAGTTCATAGAGGAAGTAATGTGATAGAGAAACCACCTACCCCTAACATGTTCATATAGAAGAATGAAAAAAATAGATTTAAAATGAATAGAATATCCCAAAGTCACTTATGTAAACCTCCTATTAAAAATACCTATTGAGGAGAGGAATAATAAGGATTTACACATACTTAATTGGGTATAAAACTAAATTTTTATATCCTGAAAATATCAAAAATTGTTTCCCTTCATGGGGAAAATAATCCCCCTAAAACAGGATGGCCATTTCTGTCATTTTAAAATCAATTTGACTAGAACCATAGCATAGTTTCCATTATTATGGTTACGGTTCCCTAAAATACCCCCACCCCCATCTATATAAGTCCATGTAATAGGGAATTTCAATTTTCCATTTTCCATGTACTATGGATCTCTACACAATGTGGAGGAGATACGCAGCCAATTTTTACCTCTCCCACACAACTCGATCTCACCATTCCCATGTACTACAACTATCACCAATACGGTCTTAGAATTTCCCCCATTTATAATAGGTATAATCTCTCAATAACCACACCCATTGACATGATTATCCCTATGGAATGGTGATTTCTTTTTAATAGGCCAGATCTCTATGCCCTCAGTGATAACATGCATAGTTCTAGGGCTTACACTACTATCAATACCACACTATGGTGAATCCCATAGATCCCAAAACTATGTCTTCCATCCAATAACTGATCCAATAATTCATGAAAACAAATAAAACCATCATATAAATTAACACACATAATAAAATAGAAGAATATCAAAAACTAGAGCTGTCACATTCTCTCAACCATTAGGCATTTCATTTCCATAAAGTTGGAGGTTATTAGTGTCTATAAAATATCGAAGGATAATGTTCTAGTATAACAGTTCCCTATTCTCAATAATAAATATAGTAATAACTATGTAGCTATAAAGAATGTACCAAACTTATTAATCAACCTCAGAAGATATTATCTTTCCTATACCCATATCCAAACCCTGGTAATCACCAAATGGAATATCCAACACCAGAGTGACAAGATTCCAAACACCTACCCAATAGAGTCAGAATAATACCTCTAGTTCTAAGATATATGAAACAATAATGTTTCCAAATTAGGAGGGAATGTCTTCAGGATAGGAAACCTGGCCAATGTCCTCGAAAATCCCAACATTTCCAATACACCATTGTGCTTTTCACCCTATATTACTAATACAATAGATCCCAAGTAATGTAAATGTTCATAAGAACAGATGATCCCCCACTACCAATGGTAATGGAATACCACAATGGTATTAATAAAATAAAAAAAAATCAAATCCATATCTAGGACTATTTACACTATTTAATATTTTTGATTAGTCTCTTTCACAAGACTCTGTCTAAGGAAAACTATTACCTAAACCTCCAAACACACAAAAAGGTGTTTTTCTTGAAGGATCATAAAATACTCTAAACAGGGTCATGTGATGCATTTTAAGGTAACTGATGACATATAAAATATCCATTGATGTAAAAAAGGCCTTCCAAAAACTAATAAAGTTTATACCAAGATAATTAAGCAGATCCTCCCAAATTTATGATCTATCAAAATTCCCTGCAGATAGAAGGTGGTATACTAAACTCATGGTTAATATAGTTCCCAATATTTAATAAAATGAACTCAAAACCCAAGGATAAAGTTAGGGTAGCTGTTAGAGATGATGGTAATCAATAAACCGTGAAATCTCAAGACTTCATAGAAAAATCACACTATCAGATCACTATAAACTTCATCCCCTAAATTGGAATTAAATATACGAAATCTATGAGTTATTAAAGTAAACCCCCAAAAAATTTGTGCCTATAAAACATCTTGGAAAATCAAAAATGATATCCCATGAATATTCCTTCTCACTGCACTAAAGTTATAGGTATTAGTCACAACATTCCAACCAATCATTGGTGTTAAACCTTGGTTACTTATATACCTCCAAAATATCTTGGTGTGCAGTTCACTAGAGTAATGGTACAAGGAAACTTTCATAGAATAATAATACACCAAAATTGGATAATGAAATAAAAGATTGAATTACCATTCCATTATCACACATCAATGGATCCCCACTATTAATGTTTAACCTAATGGTAAGGCTATAATAATTCAACCACTGAATATATTATGACTTAGTCACCCAATACCGTAATGAGATCCACCAAATAGGAAGAAAAAACATTATCCTTTTATGAACAACTCAAGTGCACACTAGAAATTATACCAATGAATCATTATTAATCTCAATATTTACTAAACCATTATCCATAGACTTATGAATAAGAAATTTTTTTTCTATAGATAATAATGAGTTATACCTAGTCTAATTATTACTTAGTGAGAACAAAAATGATAAAACAGAAACTGTTATCTAGAAATAACCCACTAATTATAGGGGGTAAGAGCCCTCGAGGAATCAATAAATGATATCAATAAACTGTGTGATGAAAATATATTTCAAATTTCTAAATCTAGGGAAATAAAGGAGGATACATATCTTAAATGAGGATACCTATCTTAAAATAAAGGAGGATACCTATCTTAAAGCCACTTCTAATGAAAAATTACTAATTGAGAAATTCAAACCTTTTAAATTTCTAAAAAATAATGTGAATGTGATTTCTCAATTCCTTAAATAGTACATATAGTTCACATAGTTCAATAGGTAACTAACAATAAATAGTTTCTATCTCTTACCATAAAGAATCTTATCATACCATATTTTCATACCATCCCCATTTAAAAGATGTATATCCCCATATAAATATCTGGGAGTGACTTCATAAGAATAGAAATCAAGATGAAATTATATTCTAACAACTCCTCCATCCCCATGTTTATAAAAAATATTTCTATTTGTAAGGAAAGTAATTCCCACCAAAACTAGACCATTTTAGTGATAATTTATCGATGGGGGGAACTTCAATCACCCTGATATCCTGTTACCTAGGATGTGTATTGATTCTCATACCATTAGACATTATTAACATATGAAATAACTATTTCCCCCATATTGTATCATGCCTACCACATAATAACAACAACCAGCATTACTAGAAAAATAAACACAAGCAGTACACAAGAACCAAAAAAAATAATAAGCACAATGTGTATAACTATAAAATATCATCACCAGAACAATAAGAATAACTAGAATAAAAACATAAAAAAATTCACCTGTCCATTAATAAAATATCAAAAAAACCACCTTCCTAGGCATAGTAACTCGCTAATATAAATTCCAGAAAGACACCATAATGTTTTTACCCACAAATTCATTATGAAAAAACCTTTTGAAAAACCCATACTAAATGTATCAAAGTTTAAAAAACAATTAAACTCTTTTTATTAGCCATCTTTCTTTCCAAGACCCTATTAATAGAAATAATTAAATCCTTTATAAAATTTAAAAGTGGATAAAACCATTTATAATATAATTTCTTTAGAAAAAATTTAAAACCCAACATATCACAATTTCAATTTTAATATTAAAAAATATAAGGGTAATATTTATTTTGAAAACCATTTTATCAAAAAAAAACATGACCCTATCAACCAAATAAAATAAGAACAATAAAAAAATTCACAAAAAAAACATACAAACAAATCATGTAAATAAAATTTAGATATAATTCAAACAAATACATCCCTTATTTCAAAAACATTATCACTAAACCAACAATATAAATTAATGAATTTTTTTTAGCTATAGTTAAAATGTTGTAGATCATAGAATGGTCACATGAGTAGTAAACTATAAATTTTAATAGTCTATAAAACACATTAATAATTTTCATAGGCTATCACATTTAACATATTAAAATTTTTTATTTCTTCACTGATCATTGTATTAGACATGAAAGAAAATATATGTATATATCGTGGCATAACAAAAACATGTTTGACCTTAAAGATCCCTTCAAAATAACCAATATAATCATAGCAAAAATTTATAGAATTCTCTTCGTCCAATAATTTTTCATATGAAACATACTTAAAAATCATGACATTTATTTCATGGGATTTCATGCCATAACAAATTCTATGAAACACTAAAATAATTTATTAAATTATGTTAATGGGTCTTATAATTATATACATGACAAGTATTATTTAAAAAATATTAAATTAAGTATGTACACATTCCTTTAAGTAATAGTTTTGAAATAATTAACATTTTTAATAGGGATTATAATTATATTTTAATCAATTACTATCAATTTGGTACATTAATTAACAAAAAAATTACAAATTTCAAGTATCTTTAATAAAACTAATAAAGACATAAAAATAGATTACTTGAAGTTGTGTTTAAATTATTATAATACCCATTAAAATATAGGATATTATATTTAAAAGACTATTAAGAATAATAAAAATTGATAAAATAGTAATTTTACAAAGAGAATTAATATTAATATATATTAAAGGATATTAAAAAGTATAATTAAAAAATAAGAAATTAGTGATTGCCTTGACTAATAGGATCATAAAATATGAATCCCATTTATTAGAGCTTCTAAGGGAGGTGGAATCACTAGGATTTTCCCACGATCATTCCTAATAAAAGATTAAATAATTAAATCTCAATCAAATCCATTTATGAGAAAAGTTCAAGTTTATTGAGATAACATCCCAAACCATGTCTATAGAACCACCCTAATAAAGTACCGTCATTTCACTCCTTATCCTTAGATAATACGTTGGTGTAATAAGGGGTTATATATTTGGACCCTAGTAGTGTAATTTTTTATATTTTCATTATTAATCAAATAGTGATTATATTTATCTATTTTCAGTATTACATTAAATATACAATTATATAAGAGTTTATGTAAATTATATTTTGATATAAAGAAACCAAAATTGTATTTTAGAAAATTATATGATTTAAATTAAAATAATCCTTTAAAAGAATTCAATAATTTCAAAATGAATTTTATTTTCATATAATATTATTATTAAATAAAATTATTTATATAAAAATGTTAATATAACTTAATGAAGTCTAATATAATCTTTATAAGTGTTGGAATACCATTATTGTTGTAAAAACCATTATATTTCAATAAATTAGGATTTTTATTGAAAAGTGTTAATTATAATATTTAGAGAATTATTTTGATAAAATAAATATTATTTTTGAAATCAAAACATCCAAATTATCCAATATTGAATTTTTCATAATTGTCTTAGATGGTCAAATTTTAGTGTGAAAATTAAATACAATATAAATATATGGAATTTATTATGATATCATAATAGACGAAAAGTGATATAATAAATACTATAAATGGAATAAAATAAAAAATATAAATTTAGACAATAAAATATTTTATTTTTTAAGTAATTTGATTAATTTTATAAACCATTAATGAATCCTCCAAAAGTTATATTTTATTTAATGGTTTTAAAATCAATTTCTTTATGAACATGACTCACTTCCACATCACCAATTTTATTATTTTAATGATATAGATTCATATACCTATAAAATATTTAAAATTTATTTTATTTGGTAGATAACATGGGGAAAATCCTTATGAAGGTTTCTTTTTGTGATTATTTTATCATATAGAGTTGAAAACCTATGTTTAGAAATTTATAAATAATTTCCCTCAATTTCAATATAAATACCCACCAAAAATCCCACCCACACCACTAAAAACCAATTTATAATGAATTTAATATTACTATACCTCTATAAATTCATCCCAATGTATTCCTGAGATCTTAATAATCTCCTTAAAATCTTTTATAACCACCCACTCAAGTAAGGAATTTCTCTCTCTTCTTTTCCATCCAAGCACCTTCTTTGTAATTATCCTTCTCAATCTCAATAAAATATGTTTTCTTAACATTATAAGTATCCATTTACTATCCAACATACACTACCACAAAACGGGGTTTCTATAACACCACCCTTTATCAGCCCTAAAAAAGTGTTGATAAATGGGGGGCCTTTATTAGCACTAAAAAACACTCATAAATGGTACTTTTAACAGCACTAAAAAATCACTATTAAAAGTGATCCTTTATCAGTGCTTTTTTTAGCACTGATAACGCCCCCCCCCCCCCCATTAGAATTTTTTAGCACTGTTAAAGGGTACCCCTGTATCAGTCCTTTTTTAGTAGCACAGATAATGGTGGATTTTTCAGTGCTATTTCCTAGCATTGATAAAGTTTATATTTCAAAAAAATCATGAAAAATAATATATTGTTATATAAGTATATTTATATTGATATAAATATAATATATATTTTTTAAATATGTTTTAGATAAGCATAAATAGAATATTACATTTAATATATAATAAATTTAGTGAAAATTTCTTTAAAATATTTTAAAAATATAATTAAGTAATAATTTGATAATTTTCATCGATTAATAATCATTTAATAACAATTTGAAGATAAAAAATTCAGAAAAATTAATAAAAGATCTAAAAGAAGTTGAAAATGTAACTCAAACTTCAAACGACCATAACTTTTGATCCGGGTGTCTCATTGAGCTATAGAGCACATCAAATCGAATCTTGTGAGGACAAATATGTGCAAGTGACCCAGGGGATCCTTTTGTCACATTTTTAAGGCCCATAAGGCCCCCAAAACCGAGTTTTTAGTCATGATACCCTAATTCTTTAACATTCAAACAAGTATAACATCTGATCCAGATGTCTGCTAGACCTATACCACATATCATATCGATGATTGTTTCATTTTCTTCAATTTGACAGGTTTTGGAGTTGAATCGGACTTCTGGATTAGATATTATGGTCATTTTAACATTCTATAGATCTTCAAATACACACATATATATTTATTCTTAAATATATATATATATCTGTGTGTGTGTGTGTCTCTCTCTCTATGTGTGTGTGTGTTGTATATATGTATGTATGTATTCATATATTTTTTTATAAACACACATAAAAAACATATTTTATAAATGTATTTAAAACTAATCTTATAAATATATATTAATATACAAATAAATATGAGGATAAAAAACTATAACTAAATATATATATATATAAATTAATATATGAATAAATATATATATACTAATATATTAATAAATATATATATATATATATATTAATATAACTAAATATATTTATATTAATACGAATCTATATTAATACATGAATAAATATAACTATATATACATAAATAAATATAAATATATATTAATATATGAATAAATAAATAAATATATATATATATATATATTAATATATTAATAAATATATATATATTAATATAACTAAATATATTTATATTAATATGAATCTATATTAATATATGAACAAATATACCTATATATATAAAAAATATAAATATATATTAATATACGAATATATATATATATATATATTAATACATGAATAAATATATATGTATAAACATAACAAAATATATTTATATTAATATGAATCTATATTAATATACGAATAAATATAACTATATATATAAATAGATATATCATTAAATATAGAAAAAAACTAAATATCTTAGAGGTAAAGGTGCAGGCGTGCAAGGGGGTAGGTCTCAAGTTCAAGTTTGGGTGGAAGCAGGGAGGGGCGTGCTGGTATGTGGGGGATGTGCAGGCAAGGGAAACATGAGGGATAATGGGAGGGGGTCTGCCTAGCACTGATAAAGGGGGGAGGGGTCAAGCACTGTTAAAATATCCCCCTCCCCCTGCATTATATATATATTTTAATTTTTTTTAAAAATTGACTATTATCTGTGCTGATAAAAGGTGTATTTTATCAGCGCTGATAAGAGACCTTTTTTCAATTGTTTTTTTAGCACTGATAAAAGACCCCTTTTATCAGTGCTTTTTTAGTACTGATAAAAGGATCCTTTATCCGCACTTTTTAGAGCGCTGATAAAAGGGACCCCCCCATCTATGCATCATTTAACAGTACTTTATTTAGTAGTGTTAATACACTTTTTTAGCACTGATACATGCCATATTTGTAGTAGTGATAAATTTCTTAGAGAAGTAAATAAAACTTTTTATCATAAATAGCCATCTATTTCTACAATATTGTAAGGGGGATGCATCTACTTTGGAATCATCGTCTCAAAAATGGATATTATTTCCTTATGATGATGCATATCTAGCTAAAATGATTGATACTAAGTAAAATATAATCCTAAATAACAATCCCATTGTAAGTAAATACATTGATGTTTTTCATGAATAATTTCTTAGTATTCCTCCATGTTTATAAGTTGAGTTTTCAATCAAATTTATGTCTAGATATTTGATAATATCAAAATTATATCTAGATATTGGATCTACAAACCCAAGTGATTAATTGTGGGGTGTGTTGGTCCTTCTCAACCAGAAGAAGTATGGTTTAATATGCCTCTACATTGATTATTGTGAGTATAACAATATCTCAATAAAGAGTAACTATCCTCTATCTCGGATTGATGACTTTTTCCATCATCTATGTGGATCCTCGTACATATCTATGTGGAATCTTTTGTTAGGAATTTATTAAGTAAATTTAAAGAAGGAGGATATCCCAAATACAAATTTTTATAAGGTATAGGCACAATGATATCATAGTGGTACCATTTTGACTCACTAATTATCCATCTATCTTCATGGAATTAATGAATATAGCCTTTAGGAATTACCTAGAAAAATTTATGGTAGTATTTATAGATGATATAATTTTCTAATTAAAATGAAATGAGGAGCATGAAGAGAATTTTAATGATGTAATGAACACATTTAGAAATGAAAATTTATATATGAAGTGTAGTAAATGTGAGTTTTGGATGGAGAAATAAACACTCCTAGGGAATTTTATCACTAGAAAAGTGATATCTATAGACCATACAAAAACAGTGGAAATTAAATGATGGAACAGACCAATATCTATGATATAGATCCATTGTTTTATTGGATTAGCTGGGTACTAATGTTAATTTATGAGAAACTTCTAACAATTTTCATGCCCACTAACCAAGCTTGATTTTATGGGATAAAAGTTTGTCTATACTGGTGAATGTGGTGGTGGATTTAATTATTTATGGAAGAAGTTAATCACTACAACTATACACACATTACCCACTGGTAGGGAGGGATTTGTGATCTATAAGGATGCATCCAAAAAAGGATTCGGTTATGTACTATATGGAGAGAAGTGTGACATATATATGGATCTTAAAATCCTAAAGTGTATATTCAAAAAATGAGCTCAATGTGGTCAAAATAAAGTTGTTAGAGATGATCAAGGATTCTGATAAATTAATATATTACTATCATAGGAAGGATGTAGTATATTCTATGAGAAGAAACGGTCTTACAAACCTATCTATGATGAGTATTTAAAGGGATATAATATAATTTTAAACTCCATGGGTGGACATGGGAATCATAAAACATAATTTATCCTACCTTTCTCAAATAACTGTTCAATTATACATTCTTAAGAGGATCAAGGTGGGATAAAAATATTATAATGAAGCATAAAGAAACGTTGTGAATATTCCAAATTATAACTTTTCTAAAGATGAATTAAAAATATTTGGAACCCAGATATGTCACGCCCCGACCCTAGTTACCCAGAGTCGGTGTATTATTACATAACATTGGAATGATCACATGAAAGATCAAATCTCGAAAGATCGATTAGTTTAGTAGCCTAGGAAATACTAGATATATTCATAAGTCTTACATTACATCATAAAAATGAAATCTACAAGAACATAGTCTCCAAAGTCCACACTCATATCCCCAAATACTATCCCTGCAGGTCATTCATAAATTAATTCTTCACATCATGGGAAAAATAAAATGTTGAAAGGGGTGAGCTCAGATTCACAGTAAAGATAACAATATAGCAGAAAATTTCATAAATAAGCAAAAATATTTAAGGCAATGTATAACTAAAACAAAAGCCTTTTAAACTTGAACTTCAACATAATATGGAAAAAATAAAATTAAATAATGCAATTTACTTATCCATATGGATATTCTACTAGTCGAATAATCACATGCAATATCAATAACCAATTTCATAATGATGGAATGCAAAATTCCAGACTATCATAACCACATAGTCAAGGCCTCATGCCAAGACTATAAATAAGATTTTGTCATTTCCTCGTTCCAAGAAACTAGTTTGTCTCATGAGACCTACCGATGCATCTAGGAGATATAGCGGTCTCCACCCATCAATTATTAAGTCAAATACATTCCTCATATGAACAGGTTTAAATATAACATAAACATTTGTATTAAAACTAGAATATGAAATGTCAACACTTTCTCCATAAACAATTAATGGTATGAAAATAACACATCCACAGTCAAACATATCACAAAACCTTCAATACAATATGGAAGTTTTGTATCATAATAAATCAACTTTAAATAATATTAAAATCCATCAAATGATGTTGACAGAGATTAAATCAAAACTATTTGATAGAAATATCTCTTTTTTTGAAATCATTTAAAAGTCAGACATTTATTAAGGAAGTAATTTAAAAGAGATTATTGAATCAAAGTGTCCCATACCACTTTGAAATTTTTTTAAAGAAATATCATTTCTAAATATTCATGTCCATATTAATAAATCCTTAAAATCATTTTGAAAACCTGGACATTAATTAAAAAGATTTATAAAAACATTTAAAATTCTGATCTTGATAAAGAGAACCATTCAAAAATTCTTAAAATATTCATTTTGAAATCATTTAAAAGTCACATAATTAAAAAATAAAACATTTAAATTCAAAATATTTTTTATAAGCTTTTAATGGAAGCTCCAATGAGTTTATAACGACGAAAAATATCCGCACACACCGTATAAGTTAAAAAAAGACATTCTTATCCTAATTTTGTCGAAAGGGTTAAAAAGTACCTTGTTTGGAAAACGACGGAAAGATTCCTTTCAAAAACACATAAGGGTATAATTTACATTAAACCATTCTCTAGTAAATATTAAAAATGTTTTGAAATATATTTTTATGAAACATGTATTTGGATGATAAAGAGGTCCCGGTAGATAATTACGTATAAACAACCTCAGATAATGAAGAGATTGTGAAATAAACCCTTACCGTTTACTTTTCCTTGGTTGAGGGTAGGTTAACCTTCTGTATAATGGTGAGATAATTGTTATTAAATTATAAAAGAGTCTTATACATTAATATGATGTCATATATGATCTTTTAACATTGCTTTGTTAATAATATCTTAGTATCATCGTCGGTTCGGGTGTTAACTTACTCATTTTATTTTATATGTTTTGTTACATAAGATGTATTTTTTATCTATAGGTTGTATCTTATTCATGTCCAAAATGATATTATGTCTTTAAACATTATTTTTAATCATCAAATGAAATTTAGTCTTGAATGGATACAATGGGGAATGAATCTCATCGCGTTCGTGGAGACGGTAGTCCGTACGTACGGACAAGTGACAATATCATTCATTTGATATTAAAATAATATATAATTTGATGGTATATCATATATACAGAATAATTATCATGTTATATTTTTTATTTACATGAATTAAATATCATTATTATACCCATATAAAAAATAATATATTGAATAACAATTACACCACCACGTGGAGACGGTAGGCCGTACGTACGCACGTATGGTGACATGTCATTCCAGGGATGGTTAAAATAATGAACTTGTTTGTTCGGTAATTATAATAACATCACATTATATAGAATATACTAGAGTTATTATTTTATAATGTAAATAACAAGTAAAGAATAAGTTGAAGAAGAATGGAACTTTAAAGAGGGTGGTGAAGACGTTACCTCTTCTTCGGGTTCTTCCTTTTGATTTGATCAAAATGGCTCCATAGGTTGGATTTATGATCAAAAAAAGGCCTCTAGGTTTAATTCAAGGAAGTTTAGAGAGTATTAGGGTAGGGATTTTCCGAACTAAAAGGCTTTGAATGTGTGAATTGGTGAGAAGGGGGAGTACCCTTTTATAAGAGGGGTGACGGGAACCATTGGAAAAACGTAAAGTAATATTTTATAATAAAATAATATTTTGTTTATAATGGATCCAAAGTAGATTATTTAAAGGATACAGTGGGGATAGGTAGAAAAACACTCAAAAATAGATTTTAGATAGGTTTTGGTCATTATATTAACCTTATCTTTTCGTTTAAACTCTTAGTTAATTAGATTGACATTTACCATGTCACTTTGTATTTTTATATTATATAGTTAATAAACATACCATATAAATACAAGAGACCCCAAACTGGTACATTAATGAAACACCTATCATTATATAAGTCTCTTTGCCGAACCTTATATTTTTAAGAATTGAATATCAGTTAATAATATAATATTTGTTTTAAAAACTCTTTTATGTAAATTTTGACACTATTCAATAATTGATTTTTATTAAAGTCTTAACAACATTTTAATTCGAACAAAATTAATTTAAGCAATAATATCATGTAATATTAACAAAGAAATTTTTTTTTGTCATCAAAACTTTCAAATTATATTTATTTTAACATTTCTAATACCAATTATTTGATTCTTTCATTAATAAATAAAATACTGCATCATTATTGTGTCATAAATAAATTTAATTATTAAATGTTTCAAAATTATAAATAAAATACCATTATGTACAAAATCTTTTTATCTTTATAATTAATATTTATAGTCAATGATCCAACATATATAACCCTATGTAAAAATTGTTTTTCTAAAAGATATAACCTTATGTCATTTTTGTATTTGCTTTAACTTAATTAATATAAAGTTTCCCTTTCACGTAAAAGTGGCTTCATGGTGTCCCAAAATCGACCCAAAGATTACCATGGTCGGAAATGTATCCAAAAATAAGGTTAGGACATGTTTTAGGGTAATTTATTATTATTATAATATTATTTCATTACCCTTATTTATGGGATTTACCCTTTAACCATGGTAAATAAAATATTTACTGAAGTAATTATTCAAAATGTATAAAAATAAAAGTTACCTATTTACACAATTTGGGCCTCTTGATTATAAATATGGAATCCATTATTATAAATTCAAAACACAGAATTGGCAGCAATTAATTTAAAATTAATTCTTGTTGTTAAAACGAAAAAGCGTGTTTTTAAGAGATAATAACTAGCAAAAGATTGGCACTTGTTTATGTCTGGTTTAAATGTAAAATTATGTCCAATGACTAAACTTTTATTATATGGTAAAAATATATTCTAAATATACTTTAAAACCACTAAAACTCATAATTTGTCACTATTAATTATTTTGATTAAATAGTGGTACTTAATTAAAATTTAGTAATTTTCACTATTCATCAAAATATAAAAGTTATCCAAAAAGTACCAAAATTTTACCCTAGGCTAAATTCGATATTCCGAATCCAAAAATGCATTCCATTTTGAAAGATAAACTTTATAAAATTTTAAAAAGTGGGTATTACTATTCATAACGGCTAGTTTGATTGGTCGCGGTGTGGTAGAATCTCGAAGTTGCGTACAACACACACTATTGTGTTATTCAAAGAGAATAGTACCATGGAATATTGGGGTGTTACATTCCTCCCTCCTTTAATAAATTGCATCCTCACAATTTGAAATGATTTTTTAAAAATAAAAGGTTGAAAATAGAAAATACCTTTGGGAAAACCCACATCGGAAATTAGGATAGTAAAATTTAGTCTTAATATGAGGAAAATGGAAATGAAAGGGTCACCACCAAATTATGATCTCGATTAGGAGAACATTGGTGGAAATTATAAAAATATAACATGAGGAAAAACGTAAATATTTATAGGTAGTGATTGAGGTCATCAATCACAAACAAGTGTAAAATTGAGGTCCTTAAATTCATCAATCTATAATGATTTAAAATACCATCAGTTCAACAAAACATATGGTATTAGGATAACACATTTTTTTAATATCCCTTCACTAAATTATTCGAATTAATTTCTTCATTGAATAAGATAAGAAGAAAAATATATAATTGACAAGTAGAGTCCTATACTTTAACTATGTTCTACCACAAACTTATCTTTCACTCTAAAAGATAATAGAACATAAAAATAATATTCTATTTATCCTATTCATATAGGGTTCAAAAAATAAATTTATAATTCATCTAGAAGAACCATAAAAAACTAAATTATTCAATCCAAGACATCATGTGGGTCAGTGGTAGGTGATACACCCTTATCGGCATTCAGTTGTGGGTTCAAGTCTCACGGCCTTGCCGGACGTGACTGGTTGTCGCCCGACCTTCGGGATGTCCTTTTTATGGAAATCCAAAAAAAACTCAAACTAGACTTATCCAAAATACTTCTGTCTAAACTAACAGTCCAAAATTTATGAGGTAGGTAAACACAATGAAGATCCATTTTTCCACATTAAAAAATGTGAACACCTTCATCATGTATTCTTTCAAAACACTGCAACATTTTGAAATACCATAAAACCATGTTGATTACATTCATGATCCCTAATTACTTATAGAATACTGGATATACTCCTTATATCCAAAAACATTGAATGTTCCATCAATGATGAAATAAACAAAAAATTAATCAGTGCCAAGGTAGTCATGAATATCCAATATAATTTATCCAAATCAACCATCTCTTATTCCAAAATTACTACCTCAGTATCAATACCATATTAAGGATTACCTTTCCTTAAACCATTTATTTTCAAAAAAAATTAACTTTCTATTGAGTCACTTTTCATAGTACCATATAATCCCAAATCCTCAATGAAATAGTACTGCAGTACATTCCTTATTTATCTCCATAATTCATATAACCAGTACATCATTGATAAAACAATCAAATGGAATAATTATTTAATAACAACATAAGAACACTCGTCATTCCTCTTCATTTTTGGTAGTATCGTAGCATTATTATTATCCAATAGCATAATTTGGGGCATACTCTAATGATTTGAACATTGATTCGCGTAGTGTCCCCACTCATTGCAGATGAAGCATTGTACATTTGAAACCTTTTTTTGCCCTCGCAATCTCGAACGTGGTGTACTTTTTCAGTACACATATAACATACTCCCATTCCCTTCAAGCATTTTCCAAGTTGATTCTTTCCATAGTTATCACATATGAGAAAATCCTTATTTACCTTCTTCCCTTTATCTGTCTTTCTCCGTACCATCCTTTTCTTCTCTGGATTCTTTTCAAATCCATAGGACTCCGAAAACTCTTTAATTATCTTATCAACACATGATACTATCTATTCATATAATGATAATACATGGGAGACTATTTCCCTTCTAAATTCTGGATTAAGACCATGAAAGATGTGATCCTTATTACTCTTTGGATCATCCGTATTGTTGGAGTTCACATTCCTTCTACTGGGCGCCATTTATAGACAATGGAATACACTAAGTCAGTTTATGAATCACAATTCATAATTCCAAACATGTAAAATACCTAACATAAATTGAATAGTTTATCGATATAATCCATAATCACAAAAATGTTTTCTTTGAGGAGGTATATACTCATAAACCCTTCATAGTGGTTTGTAAAGAAAATTAGAATTATCCTAAGCATATCCCCTAGGAGTGTTGTAACCAAGAGTGCAATACGGCCCGTTGTTGTGCACCAGTTCCCGTTCGAGTCTAGCTCAAACCGGTGTTTTCGGGTTTTACCCCTAGGTACATCTGTTTCAGAGTCGCCTCAACCTACTCGTATCCAGACATTGATGTATTGCATGGAAAACTCACAAAATCTCTACAATACCTAATTTCTAGGAAGTTCTTCTATACTAATACTCAAAGTCCATCTGAGGTCTATGTTCTCTAATCATAGTTTATCTAAATCTAGCTTCCAAGGTTTGTACTAAAGTTCATCTGATACCAACTATAACGCCCTGACCACAATTACCCAGAGTTGGTGAATTATTACATATTATTGGTATGATCACAAGAATGATCAAATATCGAAAGATCTATTAGTTTAGTAGCCTTGGAATCACTAGATATATTCATAAGTCTTACATTACATCATAAAAATGAAAACTACAACAATGTAGTCTCCATATTCCACACTAATATCCGCACATACTATCCCTACATTTCATTCATAAATTACTTCTTCACATCGTGGGAAAAATAAAACATTGAAAGGGGTGAGCTCAGATGCTCAGTAAGGATAACAATATAGCGGAAACTTTCATAAATAAGCATAAACATTTAAGGCAATGTATAACTAAAAAAAGCCTTTTAAACATGAACTTCAGCATAATATGGAAAAAATAAAATAAAATAATGGCATTTACTTATTCACATTGATATTCTACTAGTTGAATAATCACATGCAATATCAATAACCACTTTTATAATGATGGAATGCATAATGCCAGACTATCATAACCACATAGTCAAGGCCTCAGTCCATGACTAAAAATAATATTTTGTCAAGGCCTCGTGCCAAGACACTAGTTTGTCTCATAAGACTTACTAATTCATTGAGGAGCTATAGCGGGCTCCACCCGTCACTAATTAAGTCCAATTCATTCCTCTTATGAACAAGTTTAAACATAACATAAACATTCGTATTAAAACTAGCATACGAAATGTCAATAATTTCTCCATAAATAATGAATTGTATAAAAATAACACATCCATAGTAAAACATATCACCAAACCTTCAATAAAAGGTGAGGATAGGTCGAAAACCAAAAGGCTTTGAATGTGTGAATTAGTGAGAAGGGGGAGTACCCTTTTATAAGAGGGGTGAGGGGCCCCTTTGGAAAAACTTAAAGTAATATTTTATAATAAAATAATATTCGGTTTCTAATGGATCCAAAGTAGATAATTTAACGGTTAAGGTGGGGATAGGTCTAAAACCACTCAACCAATAGATTTTAGACAGGTTTTGGTCATTATATTAACCTTATCTTTTAGTTTAAACTCTTAGTTAATTACATTGACATTTACCATGTCACTTTTTATTTTTATATTATATAGTTAATAAACATACCATATACATCCAAGAGACCCCCAAATGGTCAATTAATGATACACCTATCATGATATAAGTGTCTTGGAAGAACCTTATATTTTTAGGAACTGAATATCAATTAATAATATAATATTTGTTTTAAAAACTCTTTTATGTCAATTTTAACACTATTCAATAATTATTTTTTTGTTAAAGTCTTAACCACTTTATTAATTCGAACCAAATTCATTTAAGCAATCATATCATATCATATTAACCAATAAAATTTGTTTATGTCATCAAAACATTCAAATTATATTTATTTTAACATTTATAATACCAATTATTTGATTCTTTCATTCAAAAGGAAAATACTGCATCATTATTGTGTCATAAATAAATTTAATTATTAAATGTCTACAAAATATATATAAAATACCATTATGTACAAAATAATTTTATCTTTCTAATTAATATTTATAGTTGAAAATCCAACATATATAAACCTATGTAAAAAAAAATTCTAAAAGATATAACCTTATGCCATTTTTGTATTTTCTTTAACTTAATTAATATAAAGTGTCCCTATCACCTACAAGTGGCTCCATGGGGTCCCAAAATTGACCCAAAGATGCCCATGGTCGGCCATGTATCCACCAATAAGGTTATGACACGTTTTAGGGTAATTTATTATTATTATAATATTATTTTTTACGCTTATTTACCGGATTTACCCTTTAACCATGGTAAATAAAATATTTACTAAAGTAATTATTAAAAATGATTCAAAATAATAGTTACCTATTTACACAATTTGGACCTCTGGATTCAAAATATGGAATCCATTTTTCTAAATTCAAAACAGAGAAGTGGCAAAAATTAATTTAAAATTATCTCCCACTGTTAAAACAAAAAAGCATGTTTTTAAGAGATAATAACTATCAAAAGATTGATAATTGTTTATATCCGGTTTAAATGTGAAATTATGTCCAATTACCAACATTGTTTTATATGGTAAAAATATATTCTAAATATACATTAAGACCACTCAAGTTCATAATTTATCACTATTATTTATTTTGATTAAAAAAGTTGTTTTTAATTAAAATTTAGTAATTTTCACTATTCATCAAAATATAAAAGTTATCCGAAAAGTAACAAAACTTCTACCTAGGATAAAATCAATATTCTGAATCCAAAAATGCATTCCATTTTGAGAGATAAAATTTATAAAATTTTTAGAAGTGGTTATTACTATTCATAACGGCAAGTTTGATTGGTCGTAGTTTGTTAGAATCTTGACGTTGCGTACAACACATGCTACTGTATTTGTCAAAGAGAATCATACAGTGAATGCTTGGGGTTTTATAAGATATGTGTCCCATCAAAACCAAATATGAAGCGGGGAATTTTGGATGATCCACATAACTCGTCCTTTTCTATTCGTCATGGAAGGACTAAGATGTATAAATATTTTAATAAAAACTTCAAGTGGGATTACATGAAAAGGGAGATTGTGAAATTTATATCTTGATTCTTTTTAACCCAAAAAAATAAAACACGAATAGAATAAGTCTAATTATTTTATACAACTAATTCATATACCTATATGGAAATGGGAAAACATAGCACATGATTTTACTATAGGACTCCCCTATACATCTAAAAGAAATAACTTCATCCATGTGGGGGTAAATCTCCATAGAAAATCATCACATTTTATTCCTATTGAGGAAGATTAATCCCTTAAAAAATATTCCAAGATATACATATGGTAATGGTAAGACTGCATGGAGTTCCACTCTGCATTATATATGAACAAGATATGAGGTTTACCTCATGGTTCCAGAGAAGATTTCAGTACGCATTAGACATATAGATGAGTTTAAATACTGCTTATCATAGTCCAATGAATGGTCAGTTTGAAAAAACTATTAAAACTCTAGAGTAAATTTTGAGATCATGTTCAATAGATTTCCAAGTATATTTGGGCCATCACCTACCTCTAGTTTATTTCTCATATAATAATAGTTTCCATTAAAGAATTAAAATATATCCTTATGAGGCTCTGTATGGGAAGAGCTGTCAGACACCAACATACTGGGATGAATTTAGAGAGTGAAAGCGTATGGGACCTGATCCTACCAAAGATATGATAGTTAAGGTTTAATATATTCATTTTCATATTAAACCCACACAAATTTTATGGAAAATATATACAAAAAACCATTTATGAGACCTCGATTTTGAGGTCAAAGTTAATGTTTTATTTAATATATCACCATGGAAGAAAGTCATGAGGTTTGAGATAAATTGAAAGACTAGGATAAAATACATCGGCCCCTATGATATCCGTGATCAAGTTAGATTGGTGTCCTATTTACTGGAACTTACACCTAACATATCTCAAGTATATGATGTGTTCTATGTATCCCTCTTAAAGAAGTTTATACCAGAACCCTCACAAGTACTGTATCCATAAATGGAACCCTTAAAGAATGATCTTTCATGTGAGGAGAAATAAGTGATGATATTATATCATATAGACAAATTTATACAAAACAAGATAACTCATTTGGTCAAAGTGTTGTGGAGGATCCACAAGTTTGAGGAAGAAACATGGGAATCAGAAGTCGAGAAAAAAATGAAGTTCCATCGTCTATTTTACTATTTGAAACGAAATTTCAATTGTTAAATTTATAAAGGGGGAAATAATGCAATGACCTGAACTTTTATAAATTAAATTCCCTTTTTTAATGAATATATTCTTTATTAATTAATGTTTTTAAATAAAACAAATGTACTATATTGATTGTTTTTCACCATTATTAAATATAGAAAATCAGATTTAAAATATTGTTAATAATAATAATCATTGATAATATATACACTGATATGTGAAAGTTAATATTAGTATATTTTATGGTTTGTGATAAATTTCAATTGACATGAAAGAAATAAGTGATGGCCACGACCAGTAGGATTGTAAACTATGAATCACATATATTAAGGCTTCTAAGGGGTCTAGAAACACTGGTATTTTCCCTTGACCAAGAATAAGATAAGATTCAATATCTAAAGCTCTAAAAAACATTTATGGGAGAATTTTAAGCGTATTGAGATCACAAATCAAACCATATTCACTGAACAACCACAAGAATGTACTATCATCGCACAACTTACCCTCAGGGGGTACACTTGTGTAATTATGTGTTATAGATCTAGACCCTAGCGGTATGAATTTTTGCGTTTTAATTTTTAATTTGATAATTATTATATTTATTACTTTTAGTTATTAATTTATATATAAAA
Source organism: Viscum album (assembly GCA_963277665.1). Lineage (NCBI taxonomy): Eukaryota > Viridiplantae > Streptophyta > Magnoliopsida > Santalales > Viscaceae > Viscum > Viscum album. The sequence goes on along the minus strand of OY728161.1, from coordinate 1,625,132,365 downwards.
TTATATGTTAGTCAATGTAAATTATAATTTGATATGAATAAACAAAAATTGTATTTTTGTAAAATATGTGGTTTTAATTGAGATACACTTTTTGATAAATTTATGAATTTTGAAATAAATTTTTTCTTAATATAATATTATTATTAAATAATAGTTATTTATATAAAAATGGTAATATAATTAATTTAAGTACAATATAATCATTATAAGGGTCATAAAACTGTTATTTTCATAAAAACAAGTATTTTCAATAAATGAGAAATTATGATTTAAACATGTAAATTACAATATTTAGATTATTGTTATTATAAAATAAATATTATTTTTAAAATTTTTACATCAAAATTATTTAATGGTAATTTTATCATAATTCTCTAAGATGGTAGTATTTTTGGATAAAAATTTAATATGGTATAAATATATAGTATGTATTCTGAAATCATAATAGCCTAAAAGTGTTGTAATTAAGACTAAAAAGATAATACACGACCATGTATGTATTTTATCTTTAAAATAATGTTTTTTAAGTTATTTTATTGGTTTTATAAACCTTTAATGAATCCTCCAAAACTTGTATTGTATTTTATGGTTTTAGAATCAATTCATTGTGAACATGACTCATTTCCACATCACCAATGGTATTAGTTCAATTATTTAGGATAATATAACTATTAAATATATAAAAATAATATTATTTTCTAAAAAATATGGAAAATCCTGATAATGTTTGTGGTTTTGATTATTTTATCAAATAGATTCTAAAACTGAATTTCATAAATTAATAAAAAATTTCCCTCGCTTTTGATATAAATACCCACCAAACCATCCACTCATATTCACTCAAAATATTATCATAAATTTACCCTCCATATCCCTCCCTAAATAAATTTCAAAGTGTTCCTATGCTCTTAAGAAGATTCTACCAGGCTTTTAGAAACTCCCTTTCAAGGTGAAGGACTTCTCTCTCTTCCTTTCCATTCAAGAACCTTCGTTGTATTTATACTTTTTAATCGAAATTAAGTTTGAGTCCATGCCTTTATAAATATCCCTTTATTATATAATTTATTTTCTATGAATGATATATCATTTACCGCTTCTCATAATAACATTTATCCAAGTCATTACTATGCTAAACTAGGGGTATTCTCTCATCTCTCCATCCTTTATTTCAAGTTCTTACTTTGTACTAATCCGTTTTTATTTCCAATCGTTAATGTTGAAATGTGTTTTTACACATCCCTTTTAATTCCATTGGGATTCTCATCTAATGAGATAACACCTTTCACTCTTATGAATCCCCTCTATGAACCATTCTATACACCTGTTATAATGCAAAATCTTCTTATGATTTCCCAAGAAAAGCTTTATGATAATGAATACTCATACCCATTACCACTCAAGGTTATTAACCTATATAGACCTATCCTTAATTCATTGGTAACTTACATTTATATAACCCACACTCAATAATATAGGGAATAAAAGTAATGAAATATATTCTTATTTTTTATGATCTGGTGCCATAAAAATGTATGTTAATGATATGAATGTGTCTTGTGGATCTATAATTATATATATCGACAATGAATTGAGTAATTGTTTATCTCATGAGATTACATGTATGGTGAAAGTGAGGTTATCCTAAGAAAAAAATGTTATGATGTCTCAGTATTTATCCATGACTAATGCTTATGATGTCATATTTTATATTGTTACCCCATTATGATATTGCCTTGATGATATCATGCTTCAATGTTCATGTTTATGATTCTCACACCTTTTTAGTCACCTTGATATGCCTCTTGAATAAAATTTATTACTTTCATCATGTTATGCTTTGATTATTCACATAATGGAATTTATATCTCACCCCTTTCTTATGTGTTGGACCCCAGGACACCCTGAGAGGGGAGGGGTGAATCAGGGTGGCAACTTTTTCTTCTTTTAGTTGTGGATCTTGTTCCCACGTTGGTAGAAACTACTTAAACCTGTATGATGGATATGATCAGCAATTAAACATTCACATGCAGAGACAGATGACACAGCTATTTTTACTTGGTTCACCACTAAGGGCTACGTCCAAGGAGTATACGCCGACAGGTTGCCGGTCGTACCTAAATCCACTATGCTTCACTAGCTGCGGATACAAATGTTCGGGTACAGACACTCTGTCCCAGGCTCACTTCCTTTACAATTGTTTAGGGATAGCTCACTGCGTCCCTCGGGTCACTCCCGTTGACTCCCCCTCGCTTACTGCCGGTGGAGAGGATCACCTTCTTCCTCTTCCTAAGCTCACTGCTCTTGGAAGGGATTAATCACAGTTTATAGACCTGTAGGTCTATTCATCTTCATGAAGGAATGCATCTTCCTCTGTATGTAGATGCTCTGTTGAAGTCCAACTTTCACCCGTAGATGAATCTTACTTCGCACCGGATGTACCGGGCAACCTCAGTTTTTACGCGCAACCCTTACGTTGTCTTGCGCGCAATTTCTATGGTTTGCGCGAAATTCCTTTTTCGCGCAACCTCCAAATATTGCGCGCAGCCTGGAAACTGCCTTGCGCGCAATTCACCGCTTTTGCGCGATATCCACTTTTCGCGCAACCTTCCTTTTACGCACCAACACCAACTTTCTGCGCAGCCTTAGCTTTTCGCGCAACAGCTGTCTTTACGCGCAAACTTTAAGTTTACGCGCAGCACCCTTTCTAACTTCAATTTCGCGCACCAGAGCTTGGGTATTTTCTATGTCTTGAACTCTCTCGAATGGAGGAGGGTCACTTCATATTTATAGGCAAAATCGACCCCGCGCGAAAAACCCTCCTTGAGCGCGTAATCCGCTTTGATCGCGAAATACAAATCTTCCGCGCACAACCATTTTCCGCGCACTGCTCCATAATTTCGCGCACCGCATGCCTTTGCCATTTTTCGAGCTTCGGACCTTGAAACATCTTTTGCGCGAAATACTTCATCCTCTATTTCGCGCGCCACTTCAATTTTTCGCGCACACCTCCAAAATTTCGCGCTCCCCATGCCTTTACCGATTTTCAAGCTTTCGGCCTTGAAACATCTTTTGCGCGAAATATAATTTCGCGCAACCCGCTAATTTTGTGCGCCCAACTCAAGTATTTCGCGCAAGTCACTTATATTTCGCGCACCACTTCCTTTTTGTGCGAACCTCCTTTTGCAGACAATCCATGTCTTCATTTTCCGATTTTGAGGCCCAAAAATTTGGCAAACGCTGGAAAACGGCGCCACCTTGTATCTGCTCTTTTTGTACCGCCTCCAGATCATCCATTCCTCTGTCGATGTTCTTGAATAAACCATAGGTCATTGACCACAACTCTTGAACTCGACATGTCACCATGGAATCTCCTTTGTCAACAAATTTGAATGTCGTTTGTTTGCTTTGTCGACAAGCACGATCACCTCAACAACACTTCTTGGTGATCTGTATCCTTCAGCAACTCTTTTGCTTTTATCACAAACTCCACCATTGTGATATGTATTCTTTGAAGGAACAACTTTAGTACCATCATCTTCTATGACAGTGTGATGTGCATGGCCATGTCATAAGTCAACGCATTGGCACATTGCCTCCTTCATCAACCGCCATAGAAGTCTCTAGCATGGTTCTCACGCAATCATGAGTAATTGCATGGTCATCATCAAAACCCATTTTTCTCATGCAATAATGAGGAATTGCATGGTCTTCATCAAAGCCCATGGTCCTTATGCAATAAGGAGGAATTGCATGGTCTTCATCCAAAAACACCATCCTGCCTTAATCATCCTTGGATGGATTACTCCTCACAATATTCATTGTTGTAAACAATGTATCACCTTTGACACATGTTCTTTGAACTTACGAACAGTACAACAATCATCTGAATCACCACTCCTCTACTTCATCGGAGTATTTCATGATCACCTTCATTATGATGTGCATTGACAACTATTGACAACAAATACAACCTTATACACAGAGTGGTTCCAACAATCTCCCCCTTTGTATTTTGTTGTCAATACCTTAAACATCTTCTGAAATGAATCCGTCAATGTCAAAATGAGAATCTTCTACATTTTACTTTCTCTCCCCCTTATTGACAAGAAATACAAAGCGCATGGTAGGGAGGGTATCAATCCTCACTTAAGAAAATTTTCATTAATCATTTCACTCTAAGTCTACTTGAGCAATGCTCGATGTAGAAAACAAGAGGATTTGATTAAGTCAACAAGGTTGTCCATTATCCACAGATCATGATACCAACATGAGATGATAACTCATTTATCTTGTCTTCAAGGGTTTACCACTTTAATTCCAGGTAGAAAAAGATCAACTATGATAGATAATAATCAACCTGGAACTCCTGCACTCACTTCAGCAAATAGATCAAAAACATTCAAGTGCAATCGACAGGATAAGTGACCTCGGGGCACTTCCATTCTCTTTATGTCACTGATCAATTCAGTTACTCCCCCTTTGTAAAATAATATTTGATCTGAGAAACCAAGGGATAGAGATTGAGAAATGACATACCTTCTCCATTGGTGTGTTCTTTCAAGAAATTCACAGAATAACTGCTTTTGAGTCCACCTGGAGTTGATATTGATTGAAACAGTGATTATGGAAGCTTCTTCATTTTTCTCCCCCTCAAGGGAAACACTCCTCATCATCTTCATCAAGAGTGATCCTTCATCATCATAATCCTTGAATATCAATTGAATAATCCACTAAGGATGGAAGCTTCGTCAGCTTCGCTATCAAGAGTTGACAGCATTCACTACTTCTCAGGTTCTCCCCCTGAGAGTATGCTTCACCTTCAATTCCTTGCATTGTTAGCACAAATACAATACACAAATGATTACGGGAATAAGGTGGATCCTTCTTGCTTCATCACGAAGACTTGCTTGGTTGAGGTTCTTTTCTCAACCAAGTTCCTCTGTTCACTCCAGTCTTCATGCCTGCACATTTGAATATATGTTCTGACATCTGTCGGTGTGGCATGGCTCTGTTCACATTCTCTTCTGCTTTGTGTGGAGAATTGTTCTGCTTAGCAGCCATCATGAATGATAGATTCTTACTTCTCTTCAGGACTGCTTCTTGCTCTGGTATTAAGGTTAGGCAATCTTTTGCAATGTGACCAGATTTCTTGCATCTCTCACACAGAACTTCTTTGACACGAGTGCTTCTCTTTGTTTGAAATCTCTCAAGAACCGTGTATTCATCATGTGAAAGTTTTCCTTTTCCTTTATCACCAGCCCTGGCCTTTTCATCTTCAAGTTTTCTCATTCTTTTCAAATCTTCTGGCCAGATGACCAATATGTCATTTGGAACTTTTGCAGCTGGTTTAGTTCTTCCACATGGGTTCATCTGAGATTCATCCCACTTAGTGTTTCTTTTGGATGAATGACCCTTCAATTTCATGGATCTAAAATCCTGAGTCTCCTCAGTTTCCCTACTTGAGATCTTCTTGGGGAAGTGTGTGTTCACAACATTCTTCTGATTTCTCCCCAAGGTAGCTGCTTCATTCTCTGACGACATCAGAGGTCTTCTTTTCATTTTGACAGTGAAAGCATGTTGATGTGGACATGTGCCTGCATTGTGACCGCTGTCGTTGCATACATCACAGATGTTATCAAGAATTCCAAATCTGTTTGCAGTAAACAGATTCTTCTGGACCTGCGGATGTTGCTTCTTCTTCTCTGGCTTCCTCCCCTTTGATATAGGCTTTCCCTGTGCTTTTCCATGAAAGGGATTATAAAAACAATCCAGTGCACAGTGCCCAAATCTATTGCAGCACCAACATTGGCCCACAAATCTTTTCTTCTTTGTTTCTTCAGTATTAAGTTGTTGGGCCATCTGCTTAATCGTTTGTGCTCTATTTGAGGAAGAATCTTCCTCCTTTTTCTTCCTATCCACCCTAGTCATGGTGGTAGGTTTCTTCTTCTCACCTTTCCTCATCCATACTTGTTTAGAACTTTTCTTCCCACCTGCAGTGATTGTAGGAGTGTATTTAGAAATATGAGTACAAGATGGTTTGGATGGTACCTTCACTTTCTTAGTTGCTTGTGATAGATCAAAGAGTGAAGTCATGATCTTCTTATCACATGTTGGAGGTCTTTTGACAAAAGAATCCTCCAGTGAGCATTGAGTACCAGCAGCAACTGATTCTTGATGTGGATAATCAAGAGTGGTCATAATCTTCTTGTCACATGTTGGAGGCATTTTAGCCTTAGACTCCTCCAACGAACATTGAGTGCAAGCATCACTCATTTCATTCTTTTGTGAAGTCTCAATATGTGTGTTCTCAATCTTGGTCAATTGAGCTTCCAATTTTTGACCCACGATATTGAGGATGATCTTCTGATCTTCAATCGTGATCATATTCTCTTCACAATTCTTCTTCAACCTTTCAACCTCATCTTCATGCATCTTAACTTTGTTTTGTAACAAAGAGTCAAGTTCCCTGAATTTAATGGAATTTTCTTCCAGACAAAAATTCTTGACTTCATTGTTCTTCTTCAGCTCAGCTTCAAGTGCATGGATCCTTTCTTTTAAAGTCTTATTGACTTCCTCTTCTTCTTCAAATACTTTCACCCGTTTTATGAGCTTCATACTTTCCATAACTTTTATTTCCAACCCTTTTTCCATATTGTCAGCTTCCCTTTCTAATTGATTGATCTCAACCTGCATAGATTGGAATAGGCTACAAATAATAGCAACCCTTTCTTCTGGAATATCATGCAGATATGTTCTAAGTTTTTCCTGAAATCTTGAATTAGGGGTATCATCCTTTCCTCTGGATGAGTTCTGAGCCACCTGCTTGATACTTTCCAGGCCTAATGTTTCTTCATTATTGGAATGGCATGGAGAACAGGACATTGCATCTTCTTTGGATATGAGGGACTTTTTCAGCTTCTTTTTCGCTTTCTTTTTCCTGTTTGTCATGGTCTTGCTAGATGTAGACGTCTGCTCAGAAACTTCATCAAGACTGCTCTTCATTGTTGACTTTAGGAAAGAAACTCAAATCCTCTTCTCAATAGAATTACTGGAGAATATCCAACATACGTTAACCTTTCGCTCTGATACCACTTGTTGGACCCCAGGACACCCTGAGAGGGGAGGGGTGAATCAGGGTGGCAACTTTTTCTTCTTTTAGTTGTGGATCTTGTTCCCACGTTGGTAGAAACTACTTAAACCTGTATGATGGATATGATCAGCAATTAAACATTCACATGCAGAGACAGATGACACAGCTATTTTTACTTGGTTCACCACTAAGGGCTACGTCCAAGGAGTATACGCCGACAGGTTGCCGATCGTACCTAAATCCACTATGCTTCACTAGCTGCGGATACAAATGTTCGGGTACAGACACTCTGTCCCAGGCTCACTGCCTTTACAATTGTTTAGGGATAGCTCACTGCGTCCCTCGGGTCACTCCCGTTGACTCCCCCTCGCTTACTGCCGGTGGAGAGGATCACCTTCTTCCTCTTCCTAAGCTCACTGCTCTTGGAAGGGATTAAGTCACAGTTTATAGACATGTAGGTCTATTCATCTTCATGAAGGAATGCATCTTCCTCTGTATGTAGATGCTCTGTTGAAGTCCAACTTTCACCCGAAGATGAATCTTACTTCGCACCGGATGTACCGGGCAACCTCAGTTTTTACGCGCAACCCTTACGTTGTCTTGCGCGCAATTTCTATGGTTTGCGCGAAATTCCTTTTTCGCGCAACCTCCAAATATTGCGCGCAGCCTGGAAACTTCCTTGCGCGCAATTCACCGCTTTTGCGCGATATCCACTTTTCGCACAACCTTCCTTTTACGCACCAACACCAACTTTCTGCGCAGCCTTAGCTTTTCGCGCAACAGCTGTCTTTACGCGCAAACTTTAAGTTTACGCGCAGCACCCTTTCTAACTTCAATTTCGCGCACCAGAGCTCGGGTATTTTCTATGTCTTGAACTCTCTCGAATGGAGGAGGGTCACTTCATATTTATAGGCAAAATCGACCCCGCGCGAAAAACCCTCCTTGAGCGCGTAATCCGCTTTGATCGCGAAATACAAATCTTCCGCGCACAACCATTTTCCGCGCACTGCACCATAATTTCGCGCACCGCATGTCTTTGCCATTTTTCGAGCTTCGGACCTTGAAACATCTTTTGCGCGAAATACTTCATCCTCTATTTCGCGCGCCACTTCAATTTTTCGCGCACACCTCCAAAATTTCGCGCGCCCCATGCCTTTACCGATTTTCAAGCTTTCGGCCTTGAAACATCTTTTGCGCGAAATATAATTTCGCGCAACCCGCTAATTTTGCGCGCCCAACTCAAGTATTTCGCGCAAGTCACTTATATTTCGCGCACCACTTCCTTTTTGTGCGAACCTCCTTTTGCAGACAATCCATGTCTTCATTTTCCGATTTTGAGGCCCAAAAATTTGGCAAACGCTGGAAAACGGCGCCACCTTGTATCTGCTCTTTTTGTACCGCCTCCAGATCATCCATTCCTCTGTCGATGTTCTTGAATAAACCATAGGTCGTTGACCACAACTCTTGAACTCGACATGTCACCATGGAATCTCCTTTGTCAACAAATTTGAATTTCGTTTGTTTGCTTTGTCGACAAGCACGATCACCTCAACAACACTTCTTGGTGATCTGTATCCTTCAGCAACTCTTTTGCTTTTATCACAAACTCCACCATTGTGATATGTATTCTTTGAAGGAACAACTTTAGTACCATCATCTTCTATGACAGTGTGATGTGCATGGCCATGTCATAAGTCAACGCATTGGCACATTGCCTCCTTCATCAACCGCCATAGAAGTCTCTAGCATGGTTCTCACGCAATCATGAGTAATTGCATGGTCATCATCAAAACCCATTTTTCTCATGCAATAATGAGTAATTGCATGGTCTTCATCAAAGCCCATGGTCCTTATGCAATAAGGAGGAATTGCATGGTCTTCATCCAAAAACACCATCCTGCCTTAATCATCCTTGTATGGATTACTCCTCACAATATTCATTGTTGTAAACAATGTATCACCTTTGACACATGTTCTTTGAACTTACGAACAGTACAACAATCATCTGAATCACCACTCCTCTACTTCATCGGAGTATTTCATGATCACCTTCATTATGATGTGCATTGACAACTATTGACAACAAATACAACCTTATACACAGAGTGGTTCCAACATTATGTACATCCCCAATCCATCCCATGTAATATTAAAAGATCAATGGATTTTAAGGAAATATTATACAGTTTTAAATATATTCATTGTATCCATGTTTTAAGTTATAGTTTTATGTACCTAATTTCTCAAATACACTAGGAATCTTTGTCTTTTGGGACTGTATTGTTTAAACCATTCTATAATAAATCATTAAATAAAGTGAAAAAAAAAGTTATGGGTTGTCATAGAAGTTGTTCATGTCTAGGTTCAAATTATATTTTGAGAAGAAAAATAAGATTTTTTGAGGTAATAGTTAGTGTAAATGAATCATATTTTCTATGAGAGTCTAAGTTAAATGAAAAAAAGGGAGTTCCCATAAGTAGTATATCAGATGGAAAAAATGATAAATCCATTCATAAAGGAATTTTGGTTCAATAAATAAAGAATTATCCAGGAAATCAAGAATTATGAGTTTGAGTGATGTAGAGGAAAAATTTATATCCATGTGAGTTATGTTGAAAAACAATCATACCAAAAAATTATTGAAATCAGTGGAAGGAAGTGCACCCAAAAAAATTGTGGAACATTGCATTTTTATGAACTCAAGAATTAATTATAATGATTTTGATCTGGACATTAAATATTAAAAAAATCACAGAAGGTTGTTTGTGATTCTAGCCAATTTTTTTAGGAATGTGTTATTGCTTGGATTTTTTTTGAGATTTGAATAAGATTATGGAATCCTGAAATTTAAGATATTCTTGATGGAATTCAACGAAATGTTTAAAAGTGGAAATATCTCATAGTTAAAATATTTTTAATCACTAAACTTATTAGGGGTATTTTCATCTATAAAACAATTTGATAATATTCAAATAAAAATTGATGATTATAGGATGAATACTTTTATAAGAGATGTAGTGGCCAAATAGATCTTTCAAGAAATAATCATTTAGATTTAAGATAGTTGAAAATACAAAAGCATCAAGCTCTAATAAAATTTGAGAAGTTTAAATCTTTATTTTTTTAGGGAAGATGTTTTGGGACACTGGATTTAGTTGAACAAAATAAGAAATTGAGAGCTTCAAAAATTCATCCAACTAGAAGCACAAGATAGGATACCATGTATGCTGAGCACCGCTTTTCATCCTCAAATGGATGGTCGGATGGAGAGGACCATTCAGACCCTCGAGGACATGCTTCGTGTATTTTTCCCCGACTTTGGTCGCAGCTGGGAGGATCATCTGCCTTTGGTGGAGTTTGCTTACAAAAACAGCTACCACTCCACCATCGGGATGGCACCATACGAGGAATTGTACAGCTGACCTTGCAGATCACCTATGTGCTGGACAGATCCTAGGGAGTCAGCACCTGTGGGACCAGAGATGGTCTAGGCTACGATAGAGAAGGTTCAAATCATCAAAGAGCAGATGAGGACATCTCAGAGCCGTTAGAAGTCTTATGCTGACAGGAGGTGGAGACCACTGGAGTTCGAGGATGGTGACCACGTTTTCTTACGGGTCTCACCTCGACATTGATTACATAGATTTGGCCGGGGCAACAAGTTATCTCCATGATTTATCGGACCATTTCGGGTTCTCAGTAGGATAGGCGAGCTGGCTTATCGCCTGGCTCTACCACCTCAGTTTCACCAGGTGCAAGACGTCTTCCACGTATCTCAGCTGAGGAGATACATGCACGACTCGACGCATATCATCGACCATGGGGAGCTGGACATTGATGATAGGGAGACATTTGAAGAGGTTCCGGTGGATATCGAGGATCAACAGGAGCGGGTCCTACGTGGGCGGTCGATTCCTCTAGTGCGCATCAGATGGTAGCACATGAACCTCCAGGATAGCACTTGGGAGCGGGAGGCTCATATACGTGCACAATACCCTCATTTGTTCCCTGAGTTTGAGATGTATCTTTATGACACGTAAAGCCTTGATGTGGGAGTAATGTAATTACATGTTAATTTCATAGAATTATTTTTCTTAATTTCTTTTGGATTTTACGAGTATGCAGTTTCTGACTGAACCTAATTCCGAGGCCCGGTGTGCCCTAAATCCATTTCCGAAGTTTATCTCGGGTACGTTCAGTGAACGAATTAGTGGGTTTTTCTAACTTTTGAACTGGTGCTCAGAATCCAAATCTGAGGGCATCGATGAAACCACAGTGCCTGTAATTTCTTAAGAAGACATTTTCTAGAGTTGCGTTTTCTTGGGAAGAGTTGTTAAAAAAAGGCTTAAGTTTTAAGTGAAATAAAATTGTGTTACAATTTTATTTCACATCCAAGTGGTTTAACCCCATGTGTGGGAGTTGAGTGGGACCCACGTGAACCTAAACCCTCTTGATAAGATATTATTGAGGTGGGGGCCACACGATCCCCACCCCTTCATTTCCCTAAACTCCTCTTCCACATTAATGATGCCAACTTATTCCTCCATTAATTTTGACAACACAAGATTAATTAATTAAGTGAGATCAACTTTTGAAATTTTAAAAGTGTTGGAAAAAGTAATAAAATAAGGAAAAGCCTTATTTTATATTTGGTTTTTTCGTTGTGTGGAGACATGGGAGAGAATACTCAAAGTCTTGAAGATCTTTATCTTTTATGTTGAAGAACACAAAGAACGTCGGTGTCAACCTCGACTTCCTTCTTCTCGACGCTTGATGAAGCGATGTTTTCATTCTGCATCAACATCTACAGAACAGTGGGGCTTTCCCTTACTTCGTCAAGCGATCAACCTTCGTGAATCAAGGTAGGGGTTGATTCATCGTTCAATAATTATTATTTTACTTTCTTCGTTATTTCTTGGATGCTTGTTATCAATATAACGGGAGGAATTCGGAACGCATGAACATGGCAGACCCTCCTCCCCCTTTGTTATTGGACTTCGTTGTGGTTTGGAACAGAGGCGGCACGATGCAATGGCACCGCATAGTAACGAGGGAACCGTGTCCGATGCGGGACCCGGAAAAGGAGCGCGGCACCGTTGTGTCGTGCCGTTGTGGCCGAAAGAGGCCGCGGCCGGAGTCGGGTCGCGGCGGAGGGGCACGACACCATCGCGCCGCGCTGGAGCACCATAGAGAGCCGCGGCTGGGGCGGGCCCCAGCGGAGGGGCGCGGCGCCATCGCGTGGTGCCGGTCGGACAAGGGTCACGGTGGTGCAGAGGAGGGCGGTCGGATCTGCCGACCATCGGCGCTTCAGAAGGCGGGACGCACGGGGGTCCCCTGGCGGCACACTAGCCAGCCATTACGGCCGGTTGGATTTAAGAAGACTGGGGGTCGTAACCCCCGGTAGGTGGCAAGGGCGGGCCCCCAAGTGGGGGCCGCCATTTCAAAATGATGGGGGCAGCGCCCCCCCCCCCCCCCCCCCCCCTCCCCCCCCAACCTTCCGCATCCACTCAGTACACGGGCGCCCGCACCGGCTGCACAGGGCCGGGCCGGGCCGACCGCGCTGGACCGGGCCGCCCGCGCCGAGACTGGCCGCCCGCGCTGGACCGGGCCCACGCCTCGGGCCGTGCTGCCCGTGCCGGGCCAGCCAATGCCCCTCCGGGCCGGACCCAGACCCAGGTCGGGTCGACTCGGTTCGGGGCACCCCGAGGGGTGTTGGTCCAGGTCGGACAAAGTCCCAACCCCCTGTTTTCAGATAGATCTGTTCAAACGCCCATATCTTGGGCTATGGACCTCCGATCGACGCACCGTCAATTGCATAGTGATCCTTGGATTGACACGATCTTTTCGGTATATTACATTTAGTGTTTCAGATAAATTTGGGTATGACCGGGTTGGTTCAAACACGAATCCAACTGGGCCCACGGAGCGCAAACGCTTATAACATGAGCTCCGGACGTCTGATTGACGTGTCGCCGACTTTGTGGGATTCCTCTTAGTGTGAAGGTTTATTTGCATTACTCCACTCGAGGTTTGGATGTATCTGGCGTATGATCGGGTTGGTTTTGGCTTAAAACCCAGCCGGGCCCCGGGGACGAAAAAGCCAATAACTCTTAGACCAGGCGTCCGATTGACGCGCCGTCTGTCGTGTTGTGTTCCTTTCAATGAGACGGAACATTGGGATACATAAAATATGGACCTCGTGTCAGTTGATGTATCGACCCCCTTGGCTCATGGAGCGGACCCTCTCGGAATCGAGCATGTTGTGTGCGGGAACCCTAGTGCTGGTTGCGAATGTGATGACGATGATGACTGTACTGGGATCCTCCGTGGGTTCGGCAGCGACGACGACCGTACTGGAATCCTCCATGGGTTCCACGGCGATGACTACTATTCTTGTATCCTATGTGGGTCCGGTAGTACTTGACTACTTTTCTTGTATCCTATGTGGGTCCGGCAATTTTTGACTCTGTACTTGTATCCTATGTGGGTCTGGTAGAGTAGTTGGTCTTGTATCCTTGGTGGGTCTGACAGCTTAGCTAGTCTTGTATCCTATGTGGGTCCGATAGTTTAGATGAATCAGTGGCTATATCTGATCATCTCTATCACCTTAAAACGAAGTATACCTATGTGAGCAGAGTCTTAACTTACAATTAATATCATCGATATGATTATTGTTCTTTCCTGTGTGGATTGGGTTGTGCTTTCCTGTGTGGATTGGGTTGTACTTTCCTGTGTGGACTAGATCGAACATGGTCTCGGATGTTGGAGATGAACTGGAATTGATGACTTAGGTATATGTATGGGCATATAACTATGTAGATTTGGTTGATACTTCAGGATTGTATCATTCCTTTGTGGTTTATCCTTTGTGGATTCTGGGAGACCTTCGGTGGTCTCGGGGTCCCTACTGTGTAGTGTATACTCACCCCTACACGGGCTATGCCTACACTACGTTGTGTTGTATGGAGACGACGGACAATGCTGATGGAGGTGGGAGCTCGTCGAGCTAGTCGGTACCTAGAGGTGGATCACTGGACGAGACGTACTCGGAGCAGACAACTGGAGCCAAGGAGTAGAGGAGACTATCTATACCCACCCTTCAGGTGAGATTTCCAGAGGATGGCTCAGACATGCTGCTTTACTTTATAGTTGTTGTACTTTCATTTCAGTTGTACTTTACTTTCAGTTGGGTTTTTATTCTGGACCATTTACTTTACAATGCTTACTTTTGTACTCAGTTTACTTAGTGTCTACTCAGCTTGCCTACTCTGTGGTGTTTGTTTACTTTATAAAGGCAATGCCTTCCCTTTTTATCGAGATTTACGCCTTTGGTGCTAGTCGCCAGCCCCTGGCCTATGGAAGGCGGGATTGGGGTAGTCACGACATGAGCCCCGAGGATGGGTCGTGACAAAAATAATTCAAAAATAATATAATCATAAACACTTTATAATTTTAGATGTATTCATTATTATCATTCTAAAAAAATAGAACATAAAATATTTATATCCGTTCCATAATATAAACTTCTCATGTTATTTATTATATGTAATATTACTTTATGTTAGGATATTTAATGAATTATGAACATTTTATAATCAAATCGTCATTATTTAAATTATTCGTATAATTTATAAATCATAAATTTAACATTATTTCAACCAATGATTAAATCAATCATCAAAACACTTTTTATGAGGATTAAATAATTTCCAAATAAGGTTATTTTCATTTGAACATTTCAAATTAATCATTATGAACATTTATTTATTTTCTTGCATATAAACACTTTACATTTCCCCCTATTTTGTAGTTTAAAAACTCGTTATATATTATACTTTGTGATTTATAAATAAACCGTTTATTTATAAATAACTAGGAATTATATATAATTTTATAAAAGGTATTTAAAATATTTACTTTTAATATTATGGAATATTTGTTAATAAGTATTTCATAACCATCTTCTAATTAATTATAAATTGTTTATAATTAATTAACTTTTAAACACTTTATAAATTATCAAATATCCATAAAATATCTCTTTTATTATTTATTTACTTTTTTATAAATAATTAATTCAATTTATAATTAAAAATAAAGAAACATAAGATTTTACTTTTTATCGCAATCTACTATAAAATCCACATCATATGGTATGATCGATTTTTATACAACTCTTAAGAGCTACCAATTATACTTTATAATTAATAAACCTATCACTAAATAGGATAAATGTGTAAAAATCAATCATATGTTATTTTAAATGATATGCATCATATATTTCTTACGATATGATTCACTATTTTCTAAAAAATACATTTGAATTCATATTTAATGAATTAGGGATATCTTAATATATGAATGGAAAAACCATGGGTTTATATTATTTCATGGTTTCTGATATTCCATAACATATGTATCGGTATAAAATCTATAAACCAATCAAACAATCCTATTTAATCAATTCCAATTCAACACATAGTATGATATGGTTTTCATCATTCCACTGCATCATTTCATATATCATAGTCCATGGGATTCTCTAATAACACTGATGGGATACTATGGTGTTTATAAAACAATTATTATATGATTAAATCCCAACCCAAGTTCTCCCATATATGTAAATATGAAAAACATGAAAATTGGAACTAAATAAATATTATGAACAGTATAGATTTCCTCATCGATCCATCGAAACATCTCGATCTCCATCACATTGGTTCATGAGAGATTACTATATTGGGAGTTTGTTATTATTTATTTATTTTATGTTTTGAACATTACAATTCTTCACAATGTTTATATATATATATATTAATCATAATTTCATGAAATCTATTTTACTCGATTATTTTTCTATTTATATTTCTCTTATGTTATTAAAATATAACATGTGTGACATAGCTCATATTTTCATGAAACTTATCACGATGGAAAGATAATACCTTTTTTAGTATGTCATTAAACATTAATGAAGGTTAAAATTTATATTTATTTTCTCTAAAAAATCACTAAATCTTATTATTTCAAGTGAACACGTGGTTTTATCAAAGTGAACACATGAGTTTTTTTAAAGAGTTCATATGTGTTATTTTAAGTGACCATATGTGTATATATTTAAGTTAGCACATGATATACTAAATTAACTTCATGGATTTTCAAACCTCCTATAAGTGTATATGTAAACCTACTAAGAGAAAGCAAGTTTTTGATTGATTAAATCTAATGTGAACCTACCACACCTTCAAATTTCAATTGATCATACTTCTCATGGTAATGTAAGTGACCACACATTATGATATTCAATTTGTCAGTATACTGACTAAAAACTTTTATGTCCTAATAAGTTAACCAACCCAAAGGAATATACCTCACCGTCACTCATATATCACAGTCAGTTCATTAAATTATTTTATTTTAATTACTTTTTTCTAAAATCTGGGAATTTTTAACATGCTTTTTTTCATCATTTTTTATAATTTGAAAAACTATTTTCCTATATTAATTATTTTAAGTAATTTATTAATTTTAGAAATATATATATTATATATAATCCATGAAAATAAATTTTTAGTGCATTTAAATATATATAATTATAGTTTAATTTATTCTTTATTCATGCATATACATACAGATTATATTCCAAATATTTAAGATTTTATGTTTTCAGTTAATATATTTGTATTATTATATTATAAATTAATATTTAGTGAATTCTAAATTATTAAAACTTTTTTTAAATTATTTAATTATTAGTTAAAATAATTTGGAATCAAAATTTGAGTTTTGAATTCAAACAGTTTTTGTTACAAATATTATGGAATAATAATTTTCTCTTTCTTCAATAATTATAATGTTTGAAATTAATTTACTTTACCTAGTTGAAAATTAGAATGTTAGTTTCATAAATAATATTTAAAAGCTTTACGAAACATTCAAAGTACATGGTTATGAGAACAAAAAAATTGAGAACCAAAAAGATCTTTTTTATGAATAAAGACCAAGTCTTGTGCGGTCTGGTTTTCATCTACTGGATAGATTTTCATGAGCTAAACAAAAACATAGATGAATTCTATTATTACCTTAAAGATATGTCCTAATAAAATACTCAAGAACAAGTACCTTTTCTTGTCTCATTCATCTTCTATTTTTTCTAGGTGTCGTGTGCCAATAACACTACATCTCATCTCTCACATGTTCTCGCACTTTTGGATTATGCTTTTACATTCAAAATCATTCTTTATCTTTCTTCAGTTTATGATTCCTGTATTCTAAATTTAGGAACATTCAGGTTATTAATACCATTGTATAAATTTGGTATTATGATTGGGTTGTTAATACCCATAAAAAATCAAAATATCTTGGTGATACTCCCACTAGAAAATGTTGGTTGTAATTAAGTTATGATTCCCCTTCAAAAATTAGTTTAGTGAAAAATGGATCTCTTATAGAATACAAAGGTATACGAGTAGATTGTTTATGATTTGGAAAAAACCATTATAAAAATTCTCTATATTTTTCATTTGTTTTTTACTACTAATTATCTTTGTTTATTAACATTGATAATAATTTTATCTGGTTAAAATTTTTAATATGGTCTATTCACCCACACCCCTAGACCATCTACCATCACCCTTTCTGGCCTAATAATTATTATCAAAGGGTAGAAATTCATAAGGATATTTTAGGACTATTTTTTTTTTAATAACAAAAAATTGGTATCAGTGGTTGATCATATTAGGATTTATTAGTTTAGCTTTGATGTATTTTTACTAATACCAACAATTGGTATCAAAATATGACCTTGTCAAGGATAAGAAGATTTATTGTTTCTCTTATAAATATCAACAACCTGATATCAAGAAAAAATTAATCTTATTTATTGATCCTATTTTAAATTTTATTATGATAACCTTTATCATAAACCATATATTCTAAAAAAAGTTCTTTACGATGGCAGGAATGAATGCAAATGATGCATGGATTCTGCAAAATCCACCTCACTACAATGGGAACAATTATGATTACTGGTAACCTAGAATGGAATAATATATCAATTATTTAAGCATAGAACACTAGTAGATCATGGTGAATCCATACAATATACAAGAATCAAACTTAGATACTCTTAAAGGAAAGGGTCCTGCTATGTATGTTTTAAATTATAAATTGGTAAATATTTTATATTGTGAAATTAAGAGAAGTGTTCTTATTCATGTGTCACTGTGTAACATAGATCACGAGATTTGAAAAATTATACAATTTACTCATCTTGGATCAAAAAAAATTATTCAAAATAATCTTAGAATTATTTGAGTTGAGTACCAAGACTTCAACATGGGTGAAGATAAAACTGTGAATCAAATGTTCCACTGATTCACAAGGATTATGAATGGAATGACTTATCTTAGTGAAACATTTTAAAATATAGTACTTTTTTGAAGTTGTATTAATATAACTTAAAAATAAATGGAATGTATAAAAGGTCATCATTGATGAAATAAAGAACATCAAAGTGTATAAGCTTCATGAATGGATTGGATCACTACTTCAGTATGAAATAGAACTAAAAAAGATATCCGAATAGTGAACATCGAAAAGAAATGTTTTAAAATTTAAATATATATATTTTCTAATAATACTTCTGATTTTGAATTATAGGATAGTGAAAAACATGATATTTCTCAGACTTTGGATGGAGTCTATAAAATAAAGAAAAAGAGGGGATTAAAGAACCAATTTATAAGAAACTCTCAAAATAAAAAATGCAGGAGATATAAGATATGAATTAATAATTAAAATAAAATATATGTTAATTTTTTTAGTGAAAAAATTAAGGGACTATCAATCCTGAATAACCAAAACTAAATAATAAAGACAAATAAATAAAGAAGGAAAAAATTTGTTTGACTACTATTTGGAGTTGTACTGAAAAATATTATTCAAGTGAAGAATATGGAAATTAGAAATAATCTACTATACTATACTTCAGGAAATCTATTAATGAGGTTAATAATTATAGATATTATTATTTTTATTATGATTCTGAAAATATGAATTTTTCTAAGTTAAACAAGAAAATTAAAATCCTAATAAAAAATATTTGTAAAGATACTGATTAATATAATAATATTAATGAAAACAATGAAAAACTTGGTTTTGAAAAAAAATTTCTCTTTTGAGAGACTGGTAAAATAAATAGTCATTCTTATAATTATCATTCTAAAGTATATGATGATTTGAAATCATATTAGGATTTCACTGCAAAAATGAAAAAGGTATTTGAAATTATTAAGAAATGTTTATCCCCTTTTTTTAGGATTGTGAAAAATATCATAAAATGATATATTTGAATAAAATAAATATGGTGTTGGATGGGAAATTATATTACCTAAAATGTATTGAAATCATTATTTGAAATGTAAAAAATGGTTTTAATTCTATTGTTACATGTTTTCAATGTGTCATTAAGGGAAATTCTGAAAATGATTTTTCTCTTAGATATAAATAGTATTTGGGATTTATGAGGAATCATATTTATAAAACTATGTTATCTAAAGTATAATAAAATACTTGTTTAATTTTTTTATGGGTGATTAAAGTTTTATTACTAAATTGATTGCACCTAAAGTAGCTTGGTACCAAGACTGTTAAGTAATTGATTTTTTAGGAAAAAAATCTATATAAGTCTCAAGAACAACATATGGTTTATGGAGAGTGGATATTATAGGCATATGAATGGATAACCAACAAATTTTGTCACTTAAAAAAAATTTATGGAGGAACTAAAACATTTTGAGACAATTCCATAAAAAAAACTAAATGGTTTTGGTAAATTTGGTATTTATAATTCAACTTTTATTTCTAATTTTTTATATGTCAAAGGTTTAAAATATAATTGATTTATTATATTTCAATTATGGGATGACAGAATGTAATTTAAATTAAAAATAGATATTTGTTTATATTTTTTTATGATTCTTTATTATTTCATTATAATTGAAATGAAAATATTTATACTATTGATTTTGTTAAACAAACAGTTCAACATGTAAAGTGTTTTAATGATTTGAATAACAATAGAATTATTTGGATTCCATTATTATGTCTTCTTAATTTAAGAATGTTACATAATATCTCTAAACAAGATAACTTTATGTAGTTACATACTATGAAGAAAGAACTGTTTCATGTTTGCGATGTTTGCAAGAAAGGGAAGCAACATAAAGTTTCATTATAACCTATCAATCAAATGAGAACAAATAAAAATTTATAATTAGAACATTTTTATTTATTTGTTCCTACTCAAATTTCTATCCATGGAGGAAATAAATATACTTTAGTTACTATTGATGATTATATTATATTTACATGGGTTTATTTTCTCGTACATAAAAAAGATAATTTATCTATATTTATAGGTTTTTTTATTCTTTCAAAATAAAATAGGTTGTTTGATTATTTCAATTCATACTGATAATGGTGGTGAATTTCCAAATTTATAATTAGAAAATATATATATATAAAATGAAGGGTTATTTTCATAATTTTTATGCTCCTACATTACAACAGAAAAATGGTGTTACATAATAGAAATATAGAACTCTTATTGAAATAGATAAAACTATATTAAGTGAATATAATTTTCTTGGATATTTCTTGGTTGAAGATTTTTTTATTGTTCATTTTCTTTAAAATAGAATTTCTATTAGACATCTGTTGAAAAAAACTCCTTATAAATGTTAAAAAACCTAAATTTAGATATTTTTGATTGTTTTATTGTAAATTTTTAATTTTTAATTAAAAATATAATTGAGATAAATGATTTTATAAAAGAAATAAAGGTAGTTTAATTGTTTGTTTTTATAATATAAAGGCTTAAATAATTTATAATAAAATATTTATGGTTATTAAATAATATGTTCATGTTTTTTTAAGAAAATAACGTGAAATTTTATTTTGTTTCTGATTTTTATTATAATGAGTTCATAGATGTTAACTCTAGTGATGAAAACCCATAGTATAAGGATGAATCAATTGAGGGAAGCATACTCCTTATTGGCCTAATTCTTGATCATGTAATATTCAAAATTATCATTATATTGATAATTTTATTGGTAATATTTAATTTAGTATAAAAACTAGAAATATTGTTTTATATTTTTGTTCAAATTCTTCTTTTATGTTGGATTTTGTTCTTCATAATGTTAATTATTCTTTAAATGATTCGATTTTATATTTTCTATTCATGATGACCACAATAAATTTTCTTATAATAATTTTTGATCTTTTGTTGATCCTAATTTATATAATAATTTTATGGGAACTAAATAGATTTTTAGAAATGATATGGATGAATCCAGATAGGTTGTTAAGAATAACTCCAGTCTTGTTTCTCCAGGTTCTTCTCGAGAAGAAGGTGTTAAATTTGATGGATATGTATCACATATTTCAATAATTTAATCCATTATTTTTTTTATCATTTTCTTCTTTTCAAGGTTTCAATTTAAATTAAATTGATGTGAAAAGTGTGTTTTTAAATGTTTTTATTATTAAATAAGTTTATGACTATCAACCCCCTAGTTTTGAAAATAATAAATTTTCTAATCATGTTTTATGTTATTCAGTGCTTTTTATGGTATTAACCAAGCACCTCATGCTTAGTATGATATTACTACTTTTTTAAGTGATTTTCCAAAAAGGTAAATAAGATCCTACATTATTTATTAAAATAATTTCAAATGATATTTTAATTATTCATATTTATATTAATGATATTGTTTTTATGTCTTCAAATGATATGTTTTGTAAATAATTTTCAAATTTTATAGCATGTTAGTTTGATATGATTATTTTGGGATAATTTAAATTCATTCTATGATTTCATGTTTTACAAAAAAAATGATAGATTATTCTTGAGTCAGTCTAAATAAGTTAATGATTTGGTCAAATTTTTTGGCCTTGATTCTTACAAATATTTCAGAACCCCTATGAGTATTAATTATAAGTTAGATTCTTATTCTCCTAGAAAATTTTATAATTCCAAATTATTTAGTGGAATGATTGGTAGTTTCTTTATTTAACTACTTTTAAACCAAATATAATTTTAGCATTTGTTTGTTTAAAAGATTTCAATTAAATCCTTAGGAATCTCACTTTAATGTGATTAATCTTATAATTATATATGTTAACGGAAGTGTAAATTATGGATTATTTAATTCTAAAAAAATCAATTTGATTAGTTACTTTCACTCTGATTTTAGAGGTTATAGACGTGATATAAAGATATCCTTAGGTAAGTGTCACTTTATTTCTAAGAAATTAGTTTTATGGAGTTCATGAAAAAAACACAGTTTATTTTTCAGCTAAAAGAAGTTATAATAATTTTTTTGCATCTTATTTCTCTATGTATTAATGGACTAAAAATCTAACTATAGTTTAATTTTTAAATGATACTGAATTATTGTGATAATCCTTCAGTTATTTATATTTCAAATTACCCTTTAATGCAGTCTAGAACAAAGCATATAGATATGTGTTTTCATTTTATTTGAGATTATATTAATAAAGGTAACATTATTATTAAATATATTATAACTAAAAATCAATTAGCATATATTTATACCAAACTGTGCGACTTTTCAAAATTTGAGGAAATGAAGTTTAAGCGTGGTATATTAGAAATTTAGTTTGAAAATATTATTTTTTTTTGTTTTATACTTATCTTAATATACATTTATTAAATGTGAGTTTTTAGAATTCTAAAATTAACTTTTTTCACCATTGATATCAAACTAATTTTTTTATATTTCTTAATATTTTTTGTTTGAAACATTTTCAGAAACAAGAAGAATTATATAAAATCTTGTTTTGTATCTATATTTTTAAAAAAGTTTAGTTTTGGGGAGTTTGTTATTCTTTTTTTATTTTATGTTTCGAACATTACAAATCCTCACAATATTTTATTTTTAATATGTTAATCAAAATTTATATAAATCTATTTTACTAAATTTGTTTTTATTTTATAGTTTTCTCCTATTATAAAATTATAACATAAGTTAAATAATTTTGATTTGCATGGAACTTTTTATTATTGGAATCTAAGACATTTATCTATATTTCATTTAACTAAAAGGAATTATGAAATCACTATTTATATACTTTAAAAATAATTAATTATTATGATGTTAAGGGACCACATGGGTTTCTCAAAGTGACCACATGCGTTGTTTTTCAAGTGACTGTATGTGTTATTTTAAGTCACTGCAAGAGTATTTATTTTTGTAACTGCATGATATGATGAATTTACCATATAAATGTTCTTCACACCTGTAACAAGGGTATATATGAACCTACTATAACAAATTAACCAATTTCATGATGAACTCTTAAGTGAACCAACCACACATTTAAATTTCAACTTATTGTACTATTTATAGTAACTTAAGTGACTACATGTTATAATATTCTCACTATCAACATACTGACCATAATCCTAATAGATCTAACTATGCGCTTTGATGGAATGATAATTTAACCAACCACAAGGCATATGCCTCAATGTAACTCAGTGCTCACAGTTAGTTCATTGCTTTATATTATTTTATTTTACATTTTTGATAAAATATAGAATTTTTTAGCATGCGATATTTTTCATAATTTTTTATAATATGTTTTAAAAAATTATTATATTGATTGTTTTAAGTAAATTATTAATTTTCAAAATAAATAAATTTTATATATAACCCATGAAAATAATTTTTTAGTTTATTTTCAATATATTTAATTAGGGTTTAATTTATTATCTATTCATCCATATAAATACAGCTTATATTTTGATTATTTATGTTTTTATATTTTAAGTTGATTTATTTTAATTATTCTTTTCTAAATTAAGATTTAGTGACATCGAAATTATTTATAATTATTTTTTAGTATTTAATTCATTATAATTAACTTTTATATTATTATTCACTCTATGAAATTAGAAAATATTTTCAAATTTGAATTATAATAGTCAAGATATCATATTATTTTTATGGGATTCATTTGACCTTATATTTTTGAGACTATTTAAATTATTTATCTATTAATTCACAATAGTTTGAATTGGTATTTGAGTTTTTATTTCAAACTATTTTTAATATAATTATAATATAATGATAATTTTCTCTCTCTTGGATTATTAGGAGGTTTGAATTTAAATTACCTTACCCTATTGGAGATTAGAATGTTAGTTTCAAAAGTCATATTTAAATACTTTTGGACAATATAAAGTACTCAGTTAATAGAAAATGAAATTTTTAGATCTTAAATATATTTACACTAAACATTGAAGTGTTGTAAAAACAAAGTCCTATGTAATCAAGTTTCCATCTACTAGATAGATTTTCAATTATTGCGAAGAAACTTCCAAAACTTCTATTACTTCCTTGAAGATGCATCCCAATACATTACTCAAGAACTAGTACATGTACTTCTCACATTCATCTTCTATTGCCCCATAATTTCCTATATTTTTAATAGTACTTCCCATCTCTCACATGTGTTCTCACAATTTTTTTTCTTTTACATATAAAATCATTATCTTCCTTTCTTCAAGTTGTGACTCATGGATTCTATAGTCAGAACTATTCATGTTGTGGCTCTCTTTATATAATTTCAATTTTATAAATGTGTTTTGACACCCCATACAAAATTCGGGTTTCTTGGTTATACTTCCACAAGAAAAAATAGGTTGTAATAGATTTATGATTCCCCTTTAAAATTAATTTTAGTGCATAATATATCTCTCATATAAAAGAAA
The DNA here is from genome assembly GCA_963277665.1 of Viscum album. Classification (NCBI taxonomy): domain Eukaryota; kingdom Viridiplantae; phylum Streptophyta; class Magnoliopsida; order Santalales; family Viscaceae; genus Viscum; species Viscum album. Next base: position 1,625,107,466 of record OY728161.1, on the reverse strand, counting down.
GGTATAATAGTGTATTGGGTATAATTTCAAAAAAAATAAGTATAAAAATTTCATGTGCTATTTTTTTATGTTAATTAACATTCTCAACTAACTTTGATAATTATTTTATCTTGTTCAAAATTCTAATTTGGTCCATTCACCCCCCACCATCTAGGACATCTTCCATCATTATTTTCAACCTAAAAATTGGTATCAAAGGGTGTACATTCTTAAGTATATTTTAGATATGTTATTATTTTTACTAATACCAAAACATTCGTTTTAGAGGCCAACCCTATATGGATTTATTAGTTTAGCACTACTGTCTTTTTAATCATATCAAAAATTGGTATAAAAAGTTAACCATATTAAGGATTGATTAGTGCTAGTATTTATTTTCCTAATATCAACCAACTGGTATCAAGAATTTATACCTATTGTTTATAGAGTTTTTTTATATTTTTTCATGATAAACCTTATCCTTGGTGTTACAATCAATGAAAAGAGATCTATAGGATTATATGAATGAATATAAATGATGCATAGATTCCTAAAAAGCCACCACACTTTACTGGAAATGATTATGGTTACTAAAAATCTATAATAAAATAATATCTCAAGAATTTAAGAATAGAAAACTGGTCCATCATAGTAAAACCATAAACACTACCAAAAGGTAACCCAGATACTCTTATTGGAAACAATACTACTAAATATGTTTTCAATTACAATGTAGTAAATATTTTATATATTGTTTTTAACAAAAGTTTGTTAATTCATATTTTTTTTGTAAGAACTCTTATGAGATTTGGAATATTCTATATGTTACTCACCTTGGCTCATACAATTTCATTTGATCTAGAAATGGAATGCTTCGAGCTGAGTATGAAGACTTCAATATTGGTGAATACGAAACTGTGAACCATATGGTCCTTTGATTTACAAGAATTATAAATGAATATAATTCTCTTGTAGAAACATTATAAAATTCATTAATTGTTGAATGAGTCCTAAGAGTGCTACAAAAGAAATGGCATGCAAATAAGGTATCAATTAACGAAAGAAAGAATGTAAAAGGGTACACTCTTGATGAAATGATTGGATGACTATATCAGTATGAACTAGAACAAAAGAACATTGAAAAATAGGGAACTTTAAAAATAAAATTCATAGATTTTATTTCTATAAATATTTTTTCTATAGATACATTTGATTCTTAAACTATAGGTTACTAAGAAATAATATATGGATTTGATTGTGACTATAGTCTATAATTGAATGAAAAAAATGATTCATGAACCGACTTAGAAGAAACTACAAAATGTAAAATGAAATGTAGATGATAAAGGAGTTACTAATTATAATTCCTTATATGTTACTTATATTTAGTGTAATAATGAATTTAATATCAATACTAACTAACTAAATCAAAAAAAAATGATACAAATACAAAAAGGTAGAGAAAATAGCTTTGACTGCTAGTTGGAGTTATACCAAAGAATCATATTTTAGTAAAAAATTTAGAAATTATAAAGAATATACTAACTTCTTCTTCATGGAATAACTGAATGAGGTTATTGATTCTGGATTTTATTCTGTATGTTCTGATTCTAATTATGATTCTAAAAATGTGAATTTTTTTGGCTAAATGAATAAATTGAAAGACTGAGAAAATGTGTTTTCAAAGATATTGATTTATAAAATAATATTAAAGAAAATAATGAAAAATATGTTTTTGAAAATAAAGTTATTTTAAAAGATAATTAATAACTAAGAAACACAACTTCTTCTTCTCATTCAAAACTTTATGATGATTTAAAATTTCCTCAGGATTTGATTGAAAATTTAAAAAAGGATGTTAAAATTATTAAGAAAACTTGGTCTAATTTTATTCATGGTTGTGAAAAGTATCATAAACTTAGGACTCTAAATAAAATAAAATAAATTATGGTACTTTTTATGATATTAGATTACATCAAATGTATCTACATCATTATTTGAAAAGTAAAAAATGGTCTTACTTCTACTGTTACATGTAATAAATGTGGCGTAAAAGGGTACTATGAAAATGAGTGCTCTATTAGATTTAAAAAGTCATTGGGATTTATGATGACACATAAGTCTAAATATTTTTTATCTATAGTACCATAAAATACTTGTTTAAATTATTTTTGGGTTCCCTAAATTGTTTTTACTAATTCTATTGTACCCAAAGTTACTTGGGTAAAAAAATTATTAAGCAATTTATTTTTGAATTAAAAATGTCTTGGAAGTCTCAATAATGACATATAGTACATGGATAATGGATTCTCTAAGAATATCACAAAAGTACCATATATTTTTATCACTTAGAAAAAATGTCATGGAGACACTATTATATTATGAGATAATTACAAAGATAAAGTAAATGGTTTTTGTAAAGTTTTTATTTCTAGTTCTACTTTTATTGATAAGGTTTTATATGCTGAAGGTTTAAAAAATAATTTAATAAGAATATCTCAATTTTTTTATGATGGAAAATAAGTTATATTTAAAAATGATCAGGGTTTATATTTTGGGTATTATTCTTTATTATTTCATTCTAATTGAAATGAAAATATTTATACTATTTATTTTTTAAAATTAAATTTCAATATGTTATGTGTTTGAATGCTTTCCGGGGTGATATAATTATTTAGAATTGATGATAATATTATGTTAATTTCATAATTTTACTAAAAAATATATAAACATTATAAGGTACTATAATTACCTAATATGAAGAAAGAATAGTTTCATGTTCATAATGCTTTCATAAAGGGAGACAACATAATTTTTTTTAATTCAATCAATTAGATAAGTACTACAAGACCTTTACAATTTATACATATTGATTTATTTTGTCCTAATTAAATTTATATCCTTATGGGAAATAAATAACTTTAGTTATTTTTAATGATTATAGTGGATTTACATGGGTGTATTTTATTTCATTCAAAAATGATACTTTATCATGACTTATTTCTTTTTTGAATTTTGTTCAAAATGAAAAAGGTTGTATGACTGTATCAATTATTAGTGATAAAGGATTTTAATTTCATAATTTATAACTTGAATATTTTTCTGAAAAGGTTGGTTATTTTCATAATTTTTTTACTCTTAGAATGTCATAGAAAAACTGATGTTATAGAATGGAAAAATTGAAAACTTATTGAAATGTCTTGAACACTGTTAAGTGAATACAATTTACCAATATATTTTTATGCTAAATCTAATTTTAATAAATTTTTATTTCAAATAGAATTATTTTTGGATCTCTATTGGACAAAACACTATGGATTTTTTAATGGTAAAAATCATAAAGTTAGTTATTTTATATTTTTTAGTTATAAAGATTTTATTTTTAATTTCAAGTAAAATTTAGATAAATTTGATTCTAAAAGTGATTAATAATTTTTTTGTCCTTATAATATAATAAATATTATAGATTTTATAATAAGGGAACAATGTTTATTTAAAAATATTTTCATGATATGTTTCATGAAGATAATGTAAAATTTAATTCTGTTTCTGATGTTTTTTATAATGATTTTTAAATTTTAATTTTAGGGAATAAAAACCATACTATAAGGATGAATCAATTGAGGTGGATCATAATTCTTATTTACTAGATACTATATCATGGTATATTAATATATATTATCTTATTGATGATTTTATTGGAAATTTTGGCTCTATTATTAAAACTATAAATTTTGTTGTAATTTTTTTTACTATTTCTGCTTTTATTTCTAATTTTGTTCATAATATTGTTAATAGTGCTTTAAATGATTCTAATTGGACTATTATAATTCATGATGATATCAAAAGAATTTGTCATAAAAATATTTGGTAATTATAATAACCCCCTTTATATGAGCATGTTATTAGAACTAAATAGATTTTTAGAAATAATATGGATGAATCTGGACAGGTTGTTAAGAATAAAGAAATACCTATTGATACGGGTTATTTTCAATAAGAAGGCATATATTTTGATAAATATTTTTCACTATTTTCTTGAACTAAATCTATTGTAATTTGGTTAAATTTTTTCACTTTTTAAGGGTAAAAATTGTTTTAAATAAAAGTGAAAAGTGTGTTTCGATATTGTTTTATTTCTGAAGAAGTTTATGTTTCTCAGCCCCCTTGTTTTGATAATGAGAAATTTTATAATAATGTTCTTAAGTTATCAAAATATCTATATGGTCTTAATTGTTAACATTTATATTGATAATGTTTTTTATCTATAAATTATTTCCTTTGAAAATAGATTTCAAATTTGATGGCATGTGAGTTTGATTTGATTCTTATATGGGAATTAAAATTCTTTCTCAGACTTCAATATTTTCAAAAGAAATGATGGAATAATTTTTAATCAATATAAATATGCTAAATATTTGTTCAAACATTTTGGCCATAATTCTTATAGATATTTTAGAACACTAATGATTATTAATTGTAAATTAGATTCTAATGCTTCTGCAAAATCTGTTGATTTCTAAATTATTTAGAGGCATGATTCATAGTTTATTGTATTTAAATACTTCTACAATAGATATAATATTTTCTATTTATTTATGTGAAAGATTATAATATGGTCCTAAGGAATATCACTTAATCTCTATTAAATGTATTATTATATATGTCAAACTATTACTTTTGTGTTATTTTATTCTATAATATTCTTTTGATTTGGTTAATTACTCTGACTCTGATATTAAAGGATATAGACTCGAAAGAAAATTATAATTAAGTATGTGTCACTTTCTTGGTACAAATTTAGTTTCTTGGAATTTTGGAAAACAAAACCATGTTACTTTATGAGCTGTTAAAAGTGATTATACCTTTGTTACATCATTTTTCTCTCAATCTGTATAGATTAAATAAACTTTTTCTCTTTATGGTTTAAATTTTTAAGATACCTATTTAATGTGATAATTATTCTATTATTTCTACTTTAAATAAACCATTAATTTATTTTGGAACTAAGCATATAAAAACACATTTTCACTTTTTTTGATATTTTATTAATATATATAATATTATTCTTGTATATATTCAAATTGAAAATCAACCTATGGATATTTTTACCAAATAGTTAGATTTTTCAAAATTTTAGAAAACGATGTTTGAGATTAGTATGTTGTAAATTTAGTTTGAAATTATTATTTTGATTTGTGTTTGACTTACCTTAATATTCATTAACTAAGAGGTGGTTTTATTTTAAACTGAATTTGTTTACTTCTATTTGTAAAATATTTTTTTATATATTTCTTAATATTTTATTTTTGAAAATTTTAAAAAAGGGGGATAATTCAATAAAATATTGTTTTGGTTTTTTTATTTTCAATATAAGGGACTTTTTTGGAAGTTTATTTTTATTTTTCCATTTTATTTTTTTAAAATTAAAATTCCACATAATATTTTAATTTTTATAAGTTAAAAAATAATTTTTGGATATTAATTTTACTAGATCAGTTTTCTGTTTATAGTTTTCTTGTATTATTAAATAATAACCTGAGTTACATAGATCAGATTTACATGAAACTTGTTATGATTGAAAGAAAATAAATTTATCTATATTTCATTTAACAATAAAAATATCTTAAAATGACATTTATTTACTCTATAAAATAAATAAATCATATAATTTCAAGTAACCACATGGGTTTTTCAAAGTCACCACATTTGTTTTTTTAAAGTAGGTTTATGTGTTATTTCAAGCGACTACATATGCATTTATTTAAGTGACCACATGATATACAGAAGTTTCTATATAAATATTTTTCAAATCTATTTTAAGTGAATATAAGAACCTATAATTATTAAATAAGTTGTTTCATAATGAAATATTAAGTGAACCTACCACACATTTAAATTTAAACTCACTATACTCCTTACACTAACTTAAGTGACTACATGTTATAATATTTGCATTATTAGTATATCAACTATGAAACTTCTTCAATAAAACACAAGCTTTGATGTCATGGTATGTTATCTAACCATAAGTAATATACCCCAGAGACACTCAACACTCAAGGTTAGTTCATTAATTTATTATATTTTATTTTCTTATAAAATCTAGAATCGTTTAACATGCTCTCTTTTTTATTATTTTTGATAATCTTATTTACTATATTCTTATGTAAATTGTTTTAAGTAATTTATTTATTTTTAAAATATTTATAAAAATTATATAAAATATAAGAAAATAAATATTTTTTATATTTTAAATATATTTAATTAGAGTTTAATTTATTCTACATTCATGCATATACATACAACCTATATTTTTAAAATTTATGTTTTTATATTCAAGTTGATTTATTTGTATTATTCTTTTCTAAATTAATATTTAGTGACATAAAAATTATTAAAACTTATTATTTAATATTTAATGAGGTGTAATGAAATTTTGAATAATTATGTAATCTATGAAATAAAAATTATTACTAAATTTTAACTATAAAAGTAAAATTATCATATGATTTTTATGGTATTTGTTTGACCTATTATTTTTTATAAAAATTTAATTATTTAACAAGTAATTAAAATTAATTTGAATTAGGCTTTAAGTTTTGAATTAAAAATATTGTTATGATTATTCTATAATGTTTTAATTTTAATTAATTTAGCCAGTTTGATCTTGCGATTTCAGTTTCATAGATCCTATTTAAAGGCATTGGGACACATTAAAAGTATACAGTTACGAGAATAGAAAATTTTTATAACAAAGATATATTTATTCTGAAATTTAGTATTTGTAAAAACCAAGTCCTGTGTGTTCAAGTTTTCAACTTCTATGTGGATTTTCAAGTGTTGAATGATGAATTATATGATATATATTACTACATTGAATAGATTTCATGATACATTACTCAAGAAAGAGTATATATTCTTATCTCATTTATCTTTTATTTTGTCTTGGTTTCTTATGTTTATAACACTAATTACTATCTATCACACTTTCTTTCACTATCTATTTATGATTTTACATTCAAAATATTTTTTTTACTTTCTTCAAGTTGTGACTCCAAAATTCCAAATTTTGGATAATTTAGGTTGTGATTATCATAGTATAAAGTTAATTTTTTAATTAGATTTTGACTCCCCATAAAAAAATTAGGTTTGTCTGTTATTATTCCATGAGAAAAATTAGGTTGTAATCGGGTTATGATTCCCCTTCAAAAAATAGTTTTGTGCAAAGTGTATCTCTAGCATAGTATAGATGTATAAGAGTGCACTATTTCCAATTTGGACTAAACCACTACTAAAATTATAAGTTTTATTTCCTTTATTTTTTCACAACTAATTAACATTGTTAATTATCTTTGATAAAAACAGATATCTGGTTAGTATTTTTAATCTAGTCTATTGCCCCCTCACCCCCTCTAGACCATATGTCATCACCCATTCTTACCTAACAACAAGTATCAAATATTAGATCATCATAAATATAGTTTAGCTCAGTTATTATTTTTCTTGGTACCAAACAATTGTTATCAAAGGATGCCCCTATTAGGATTTATTAGTTCATCTCTGTTGTCTTTTTATTGATACCCACAATTGGTATCTAAATTTGACCTTTTTAAGGAAATATTAGTGAAATTTTTATCTTCCTAATATTAACCACCTAATATCAAGAACATATTTCTCTTGGATATAGATTCTATGTATATATTATATGATTATAAATTTTATCCTAGACCTTATAGTCTAATGGAAAAAATTGTTAAGAGGAAAGGAATGAATATAAAGGATGTTTGGATTCATAAGAATCCACCTCACTTTGATAGAAATATTTAGGATTATTAGTAATCTAGAAAAGAGACATATATCAAGAAGTTAAGAATATTTTTCGGACCAATCATGGTAAAACCATAAAAAATACTAGAATATGATTGGTATACTCTTACAGGAAATGATGCTACTAAATATGTTTTAGATTAATAAATAGTCAATATTCTATATTGTGTTATTATCATAAGTTTGTTAAGTCATGTGTCGATGTGTAAGATAAATTATGAGATTATGAAGATTATATATGTTACTCACCTTGGCCCAAATAAATTTATTTGAACTAATCTAGGAAGACTTTAAGCAGAGTACAATGAATTCAAGACGGGTGAAGATGAAAATATGAACCTGATATTCCACTGATTCGAAATCATTTTGAACGGAATGAATTCTCTTGGAGAAACATTGGAAAATATATTACTTATTGAACAATTCTTGAGAGTGATAATAAAAAAATGGTATGTAATGAAGGTCACCATTGATGAAGAAAACAACCTATAAGAGTATACTCTTGATGAATTGATTGGATCACTACTTAAGTATGAACTAGAAATGAAGAACATAGCTAAAGTGGACACTTTTGAACGAAAATTCATAGCCTTTAACTATGTAAATTTTGTTTCTACTGAATATTCTAATTTTGAAATGCGGGATAGTGAAAAATAATATGTGGCTTAGATTGTGACTGGAGTCTATAGAAGAATGAGAAAGAAAATATTCAAGACCAATTTAAAAGAAACTCTTAAAAGGAAAAATAAAAGGGAGTTAAGAAAGGCAATATTGATTATAATAACTCATATTTTACTTATTTTGAGTGAAAAAATAAAGGGTATATCAATTCTCACTTCTCAAAACTAAAGGAAAATGTGAATTAAAAAATAATGAGAAAAATATTTGACTACTAGTTATATATGTACCGAAGAATCTATTATATTAAATAATATTTAAATGATAAATAATCTACTAGAATATGCTTCATATAATCTTTGAATGAGGTTAGTGATTTTGGATTTTATTTCGGATGCTCTGATTGAGATTGGGATTCTGAAAATCTGAGTGTTTGTAAGTGAAATGATGAAATCAAAAGATTGATAAAAATGTTTTCAAAACTACTAATTTATGTAATAATATTAAATAAAATAATTAAAAAAACTAATAATAATGCTATTATAAGATAATGAAAAAATAAGTAACATTAGTTCTCCTTCTCATTATAAATTTTATAATGATTTGAAATATTATTTGGATTTTTGGAAAAAATTAAAAAATGAGGTTGAAAGTCTTTATAAAATATTCTTTAAATTTATTCATGGTCATGAAAAGTATAATAAAATTATTTCTTTTTATAAAATAAACAAAATAAATATGCTATTATCTATTACAGGAGATTACCTCAAATGTATTGAAATCATTTTATATAAATTAAAAATGGTTGTACTTTTACTGTTACATGTCTTCAATGCGGAATGAAAGGACACTAAGAAAATGATTATTATCTTATATTTAAAAAGTATTTTGGATTTATGAAGACTCATATTTCAAAATATTCGTTATCTAAAGAACCATAAAATACTTGTTTGAATTATTTGTGGGTACCAAAATTTTTTTTACTACTTTGATTGGAACCAATGTATCTTGCATAAAAAGATAGTAAAATGGTTTATTTTTATATGAAAAAACATAAAAGTCTCAATATGGACATATAGTACAAGGATATTGAATTATCTAGGAATATGAGTATTAAAGAATCAAATTTTATCAATTTAAAAAAATTATGGATGCCGTGATACATTTAGAGATAATTCCAAATCCAAAGTATATAGTTTTGGTAAAGTCGGTATTTCTAATTATACTTTTATATCTTGAAGGTTTAAAAAATAATTTAATTATTATATCTCAATTATTTTATGATTTAATATATGTTAAATTTAAAAATAAATAAGGTTTTAGTTTTTAGGGATAATTATTTTTATTTTATTCTAATCTAATTGAAAATATTTATAATATTGATTTTCATGAACTAATAGTTTAACATATTAAGTGTTTTAATGTTGTGAAGAGTAATACCACTTTTTAGCAACTATAATTAGGTCATGTTAATTTCATAATGTTTCATAATATCTCTAAACATGGGAATGTTCTACAGTTACATACTATGAAGAAAAATTATACTCATGTTTGTGATACTTCCATTAAAGGGAAATAACATAAAGTTTTATTTAGACCTATCGAGAAGATAAACACTAAAAAAACTTTACAATTAGTTTATCTTTTTTTATATGGTATTACTCAAATTTTTATCCTTTTAGGAAAGAAATATAGTTTAGCTATTTTTAATTATTAATGTATATTTACATCGGTTTATTTTATTAGACAAAAAATGATACTTTATCAAGATTTAATGCTTTTTATAATTTATTTCAAAAAGAAATTTTTTTATAATGGTATGAATTCATATTGATAATAGAAGAGAATTTAATAATTTATAATTTGAAAAAAATTTAAAAAGAATGCTTATTTTTATAAATTTTCTAGTCTTATAACACCACAATTAAATGGTGTTGTAGAACAAAATAATATAACTCTTAATGGAATTCCCATTACTATGTTAAGTGAATATAATATTACTATATATTTTTGGGTTGAATCCATTTTTACATATTTTTGTATTTAAAATATATTTCTTTTTATATATTTATTGAAGAAAACTCTATATGAATTTTTTTAATGGAAAATATCCAAAATTTAGTTATTTAAGAGTGGTTGTTTGTAAATGCTCTATTTTGGGTTCTAAGGATAATTTAGATAAATTTTACAATAAAAGAGATGAAGGTAATTTTTTGTTATTATAATAACATTAATCATTATAGAGTTTATAATAATATAACTACGGTTATCAAAGAATATATTCATGTTTTTTTATAAAAAAATGTGAAATTAAATTATGTTTCTGATGTTTTTTATGAGTTAAGAGATTTTAATTTTGGTGAATAAAATCCTCATGATAAGGAAGAATTAGTTGAGGAATGGGGGATACTACTTCTCGACCGGATCCTAGATCATAAAATATTCATTGATATCATCTTGTTGACCAGGGTATTGGTAATATCGACTATAGTATTAAAACTATAAAATTTGTTTCATATTTTTGTGTAAATTATGATTTTATTTTTGATTTTGGTCCTTATAATATTAATGATGTTTTGAATGATTCTAATTGTTTTATTTCCATTGATGATTATCTCAATAAATTTTCTCATAATTATTTTTTGTATTTAATTAAACATCTCTTAGATAAGAATTTAATTTGACCTGAATGTATTATTATAAATAATACGGATGAATTCAGACGAGTTGTTAAGAATAAATCTAAACTTGTTTCTCAAGATTATTGTTAAGGAAAATGCATCAATTTTTATGAATATTTTTTACCTATTTCTATAATTTAATATGTTATAATTGTTTATCCTTTTTCACTTTTCCAGTCCTTAAGTTGTTTCAAATGGATGTGAAAATTGTGCTTCTAATTTTATGTTTTATAACCCCTTAGTTTGGAAAAATGATAAATTTACTAATCATTTTTTTATGTTATCAAAAGATTTGTATGGTCTTAATAAAGAACCTCATGCTTGGTATAATAGGATTATTGTGATTTTTTTTTAAAAATATTTTTTTAAAGGTAAATTTGAACCAAAGTAAATTTTAAAAAGGATTTAAAATAATATTATAATTAATAAAATTTACATTGATGTTAATTTTTTTTTTTGGAACTTCAAATGAATTTTCTTTTCAAAGAGTTTTTGAATTTGATATCATGTGAGTTCGATTTGAGTCTTATGGTAGAATTAAAATTATTTGTTGGACTTCAAATTTTTCAATGAAATGATGGAATATTTTTTACTAAATATAAATATGCTAAAGATTTTGACAAATTTTTTTGTCATAATTCTTGTAAATATTTTAAAACCCCTTTGAAAATTAATTTTAAATTGTATTCTGATACTTCTTTAAAATCTATTGATTTTAAATTATTTAGAGGCATGATTGGACATTTGTTGTACTTAACTTTTTCTAGACCGAATATAATTTTTAGTGTTTTTTTGTTATGTATTGTAATCAGATCTTAAGGAATCTCACTAAAAGGTTGTTAAACATATTTTTATATATTAAAGGAACTCTTTGTAGATTATTTTATTATTGAAAAAATAGTTTTATTTTACTGGTTACTATGATTCACTTTTTGAGGATATATACTTGATAAAAAAACAAATTAGGTATGTGCCACTTTTGATATGAATTTAGTATCATGGTGTTTAAGAAAACAAAACTCTATTGATTTTTCAACTGATAAAAGTGAATATATCTTGGATTAATATTTATGATCTCAATATTTATGGATTAAACAAAAAAAAATTATGGTTTTATGTTTTAAAATATACCTATTTAACGTGAAAATTATTATTTTATTTCTATTTTAATGGACCATTTAATTCATTTTAGAACTAAAAATATAAACATTTATTTTCATTTTATTTGATATTATGTACATAAAGTTAATATTATTCTTTAATATATTCCAACTAAAAATTAACTTGTGGATATTTTTACCAAATAATTGGATTCTTTAAAATTCAAGAAAATGAAGTTTGATGTTGGTATGACAAAAATTTATTTTGAAAATCTTATTTATGTTTTTTTACTTACCTTAATATGAAATTATTAAGATGGATTATTTATAAATTTAAACTGAATTTTTTAACATATATTTTAAAATACTTGTTTTAATATTTATTAGTACTGTTTCTTGAAAAAATTCAAAAGTAAGGCCAATTATATAAAATCTTATTTTGTTTTTTTATTTCTAAAAAGTGAGGAGTCGGTTGAGAGTTTATTGTTATTTATTTATTTTATGAGTTTTAAATTTCAATTTCACACAATATATTATTTTTTATATGTTAATCATAATTTCTAAATATTTTTTCTAGGATGAATTTCCTATTTATAGTTTGCTTCAATTATTATATTATAACATAGGTTATATTGATTGTATTTTCATGCAACTTTTTCCAATGGAAAGCTAAGAAATTTATTTATATTTCATTTAACTAAATGGATGAATGAAATCGTCAATTATTTACTCTATAAAAACAAAAAATATTATAATGTCAAGTGACTACATGGTTTTCTCAAAGTGACTACATGTGTTATTTTTAAAGTGGTTGTATGTGTTATTTTATGACCATATGTTTTATTTTAAGTGGCCACATGTGTATTTATTTTATTTAATACATGATATGTTGAAGTTTCCACATCAACATTTTTTAAACCTACCACAAATGTGTATCTGAACCTACCATGATAAAACAAGTTGTTGCACGATAAAATCTTTAGTGAACCATCCACATATTTAAATTTAAATTAACCATTTTCCTAATGGTAACTTTAGTGACCACATGTTATAATATTCACAAGGTCAATATACCAACTACAAGACTACTTGAAATAAATGATTGCTTTGATGGTATGGTAATTTAACTAACCACTAGTAATATACCTCATAGTCACTTGACACTCACAGTCAGTTCATTAATTTATTTTTAATTTTTTTTGGGTAAAGTTTGAAATATTTTAGCGTGCTATCTTTTACATTATTTTTGACAATATGATTTAATTATTTTCCTATATTATTTTTTAAAGTAAATTATTGTTTTATAAAATACATATATATTATATATAATCATTGAAAATAAATTTTTAGTTTATTTTAAATAGATTTAATTTGTTTTTAATTTATTCATTATTCATGAATTTACATAAATATTATATTTTAAATATTTAAATATTTATATTTTATGTTGATTTCTTTGTCTTATTCTTTCCAAAAATAATATTTAGTGATGTCAAAATTATTAAAACATATTTTTTACTGTTTAATGCAATACAATTAAATTTTAAATAATTACACACTCTATGAAATTGGAATATATTTTGAAATTTGACTTATAACATTCAAATTGTATTACGATTTTTAAGGGATTTATTTTACCTATTATTTTGGAGAAAATTTGAGTTATTAAATGAGTAATTTAAATTAGTGTTAATAAGTCTTTATGTTTTGAATTCAAATGAGATTTGTTATGATTATTCTCGAATGATAATTTTCTCTCTCATGGATAATTATGAAGTTTGACTTATATTTATTTACCAAGTTGGAGATTTGCACGTTAGTTGCAAAGATCATATTTAAAGTATTTGGGACATATTCAAAGTATACCGTTACAAGAACATGAAATATTTAGAACTAAAATAGATTTACTTTGAACTTTAATGTGTTATACAAACCAATTCCTATGTGATCATGTTTTCATCTACTTGATATATTTTCAAGTTCTGAACAAAACCTTATAAGACTTCTATTACTGTTATACATTACTAAAGAACCAGTACTTCTGATTCGCTTATTCAACTTATATTTTTTCTAATTTCAGTTCTTTGTAAGCATAATTACCATATCTCACATGTTCTCTCACATTCTTCTTATTCTTTTACATTCAAAATCAATCTTTCTCAATCTTTGCGTTGTGACTTCCAGATTATAAATTCATGATTTTTCAGATTGTGACTCACGTAGTCTAAATTTAGTGTTTCCATTGGGTTATGAATCCCTATTCAAAATTTAATTTTCTTGGTTGTACTTCCACTAGAAAATTTATGTTGTAATAGGGTTATGAATCTTCTTTAAAAATTATTCTATTACACAATATATATCTCATGTGGTAGAGATGTATAAAAGTAGACTATGTCCAATTTAGACTAAACCAGTATAAAAATTCACTATTTTACTTAATTAACTTTGTTTCTTCTAATTATATTTGTTTATTAACTATGATAAAATTTTAATCGAGTTAAAATTTTTAATTTGTTATATTCACCCACCCCCTTCCCCCACTATATCATATATCATCACTCTTTCTGACTTAACACAAGATAGTGGAAGAAAAAATACATTCACCAATGGATGTACCCATGAGAAAACTAAATTTTTTTAATAATCAAAATGGTTTCCCTTCTTCTTTCATAGTTTTCTAGAAACTTATTGCACTAAATAAGATGAAAAATAAAAGCTATGGTCCTAGGGAGTTTCAGTGAGGCATTGAGCTAACATCACACACAGACACCTCTATCACAGGGAAATAGTTTTTTTAACCCTCATAGGATTTTACTCAATAGACCAAACATTAATCATTTGTCATGACTAGTGATTAAATGCAACAAATACTTCATACATATCAATCATGAATGAAAAATTTCCTATGTTGTGTATCATGTAACTCATACTTAAATAGAATCTATTAGAATTAAATTTTGGTATCCAATCCCTTTGAATCTATTTGTAAGTATATGCCATAAAAATATAGCTTCATGTACCCAAAAACATTTATAATTCATGTCTCTCTAAATTCATAAAATGTAACATATGATTGAATAGAATGAAAGTATGAATAAATGTATTGATTCTTGTATGAATACCCCTATTTCATACAATTTAATGATAAGGGAATGGAAAACAGTCATGATGATTCAGCCTCAATCATACTTCACTATTGAGTATTTATATGAATGTAGTGGAATTATTATACCATATGATTAGATCATTGTATCTCACACAATGTGCTTTAGGGTTATCTCCTTCATCCATAAATCCATATACTTGGTGAAATTTATCCTGAGTAAGTTATGATAACAACTAAACACCCATTAATTTGTATGGGGCTGTATTGAATTACTTATACCCAAAAAATGAAACTTATTCATTTCGGAATTTATAATGTGGATGAAGAAAAAATCTATAACTAGTGTATTCACATTTTTTTGAAATATAATAACCCTAATAACTTCTTATTTGATTTTAGTAATGTCATGAAAATTTTACCTTAATAATATATCTTGAAAAAATCACATAACTAGAGAATTCGTTAATTATCTAAATCAAATTGGACCAAATTTTAAAAATAGTATGACATTTTTCATCAAAAATTAGCAAAACATATACCCATAATTCATTAAATTCTACAATAAAAAGTTGAAAGTACACTTCAATATTATCACAAAATCCTCATGGAATACCAAAAATTGTAGATAATATAATAAAAGGTTGTCTAATATATAAATATAGAGGAATAATTTCTATAATCAACACCAAAGGCCACGTACTATGAGTTTCACAAGTAATTGATTTAAACAGGTTAATACCTGCTAATGTAAAACCAAGGAAAATATTGAAATTATCTTTGAAAAACTCTGGTTATAATATATTAAACTCATTATATACTAATGAGTCTAATTAGTGGTAAATTTTATCAACATTTATGTTTCTATTTGTATTCCATATCATATATTTTGAAATTTTAGATGATAGAAAAATAACATTTAATCTTAACATTAGTGGATAGTATTACAATTTCTTTATGCAATCTATTTTACATGTGTTGGAAATTTACTTGATTTATTATAAATATTTTATTTTTTTTGTGACCCAAAACACCCTAATATTGGGGTGAATAGGTGTGTTAATAATGTAAAAATATGTCTTTATCACAAATACCTATGGATTTTTTTCTCTTGAAGGGAATTTTTCAACATTTTATTACCTTCTCACAAATTCTCATCGAATCTTAAGCATGGATACAGAAATGTAATAAATAAAACACACATAGAATTTACTTGGCTCCCCTACACTAATATACATACAAGGATAATACACTTATAATTGTTTCGGTGCACCAAAAATCTAATATAACTCAATGTTTAGATGGTTAAAATATTTAAACTAAATCACTGCTCAATAAGGGTCATTGCCAATAAAAATTTAAGTAAATTCAGACCTCACCAAGGTTAACTGCATATAAAATGATTTAGGGAATAGATAAAATCACCAAAGGGTCACTCCCTTATCCTCCTCCATGTACTAATCTAGAATATATTATTTTATCATCTTGTAGGTCACTAATCAATTTATCAATGTGATATTCACACTAATCTCAACATGTAAACCTTATGTTCATTATATCATATTTCTAGATGTAATTCTCTAAAGTATATAATGTTTTTATTCCAAATTTCAATTATAGATATATTAAACTCCATGTCATAAGAGTTAAAACAACATATTCTAACAAACATTGCATGAAAGTAAAACTTCAGATAAAGAAAATTCCATATTAGGAATTCTCTTGTTGTATTGTATCTTCTTCAACAAATAAACTAGATATATCACTCATAATTCTTAATCATATGTCCTCTATTATATATACTAGATATAGTAGTGATAATTTTTCCTAGATTATTCCCCCTTCTTCTCCTTATTTTAATTCAAAATATCACAATGGTATACAATAATTTCACTTTATAAATATGAAAATCAAGATATATATAATTATCAACCAAAAAACCCTCTTTAATTCGTATATTTAATGAAGCTCATGTTCTAAAAAGATTATTTCTTCTTCATTATCACTTCTAAGAAAACTTAATTTATTTTATCTTTATTCTATTTTATTTACATAGTTCTATCAAGAAATTTCTCCATAATTTTATTCCATCCATCTTTTTATATTTCAAGTTATCAAATTTAAATTTAAAATTCAAACTTAAGAAGTTAACCACCTTGAAATTTCTCCACATAAAATTCATCCCTTGGATTATATTCTAATATATCTCTACCTTTGAACTCCATTTATTCTAATAATGTTCAATTTATAACTACCAAATAGGTAAAGGTATTGCAAATCATCAAATTTGATCATTACCTATAATTTCTCAAACTCAATAGAATCTCTTCTACTCAAGACACCTTCTTTCGGATCCACATCATACTGAAAAATAGTGTGGTATACTAATAAACATGGAATAACACCACTATAAGAAAAAAACCCTTTCAAAATGTGTTGATTTATGCTTGTCTTCCAATTTTTCTTCAACTTTACAAAACCAGATACCCAAAAACATCTTACTCCATGGTGTGGATACTCTCTAGGAACCGTTTTGGACTACCCTTATGCGATTCCTCTACAAATTTTATGAATCTTACGTACTAACCATTTAATAAATTTTAATATCCAAATAAGCTTCTAAAATTCCAATTATGGGCCTCCCTATTTTTTACTATAATTATCCAACACAAAATTCCATTTTCATTAGTATAGAATGAATTAAAACTATGTTATAATAAATAATTTTACCACTAGGATCACTAAAGTACTTAATCAAATATATTGTATGAATATACACATTCTCTAGTTCTTGGAAAATACTAACCATGTAAACTTCCCCAAAGACCAATCTATCACTGCATGTCCACCATGTTCATTTCAACCTATAATGCACCTAGATTGAAATGAATTCAAAAGCACCCACAACTTCTCTATCTTTTTCATTTCCTAATCTATCATGGTGGTTCCTGTCTTTCCATGGTGTATTGATTCCTTCCAGAAAAAAATCATAAATTCATCTCCAGAAAATTCCTTGTAATATCCAACTCTTTATAAAGACATAATATACATGAATAATAATATTAAACAAAACCAAACATCCATTTGAGTAATATTTCACAATAAACCACAAGTGTAATATTTTTAATCATTGTCCTTGACATATAGATATATCATGGTGTCTCTTTTCAACTATCCACTAGTGCTTCCATGTATACCTATTCTCTAGATCTTCTATGAACATTTTGAAAATCCAATCCCATATATTCTAATGTCAAATATTATAATATCACCATAACCATGTATGATTCCATTGTATGTTCAACTTTATCACATAACCATAAATTTAACAATCTATCCTCTAATGATTTTAAATAGATTTTTCTCGAACCTATTGGGATCACACAACCTTAACAACTATTTATCATCATTACCCTAAATTTATTTTCAAAAAATCCAACACACAACATCATAGTAGCAACAAACTACCCATTTTTTATTTTTTAATAATAATTTGATAAAATCTCTGAACCATATATATAAAAAAATTCTCTCCCCAATTATATTTCAATCTAAGATCTTCTAATCATTTCAATTTTATAGACTTTTCCCCTCCCTATTTTTATCAAAATTACAATGATTAATCTTCACCAAATAAATTATTCTTTCTTTATCTTTTTTATAATAGTTATTAAGGAATCTTCACCATTTCTACTCTCCCTATTCCAATAAACAACATAGAAATTATTTTTAAGAAATATCATCATCTTATTATTTTTCCAATAGATGCTAGATTTAGAGATATTATCCTCCTCTTATATATTCACATTAAATCTCTGTAAGATTCCACATTAATGAAACTCGAGATACTTTTACCACATTTATAGAAAACCTAGATTTATATAGTTATATATCTTGAATTTTGTGACCCATAACTTCATAGATTCCATCCACATTCTTTTACCATAAAAACATTACACTCAATTAACCACTTTTTTTTAAATTATAGATATAAGTGAGTCATTAACAAATCCTCTAATCCTATTGAGTTTAAATTTTGTAGGAAAAAAAATTCTAAGTCTGTAACATCACAGCGATCTATGTCGCTCAACTATTTCCAAAAATATTTTCATCATGATCAATTAAGTTACTTTAGAAAAAAACTTCCCATATTCTCAATCACACTTTCACAAAATTGTTAGTTTATAAAAAACATAAATCAAAAAGTGTGTGAGTCATGCCAAATGTTAAACCAAATGATACCACTTGTTTTTGATAAACAAGTGATGTCACATAATATCTGTGATCTTAATTTCCTCGTAATATTGCTCCTCTCCTATATGAAGTTAATTAGACTTTTATTTTTCATCACAAACTCCCCATAATTTTCTCATTTTTAGGATAGAATTTTTTTGGATAATCTTATGCACAGGGAAACCACTTATTGTTCAAAATAATTTATTCTTAGTAGAATATAGTAATCAATAAAGTAACCAGATAATACCAAATTTTTAGTTCATAAAAAATAGAATAATTATTCCTCAATATTTTAGTTTCTACTCAATTAATATTTTTGGTCTCTTCATTAGAGTTTTATTCCACCTGGTAAGGGACCAATACCATATTTTGAATTAAAAAAATTGAATTTCTCCTATTTGGAAAACACAACTATAGTTTTTACACCTATTTCACTCTAAATAAGGATTCATACCACTTATACATAATTATATAATCATTTGAAACCATATTTAGTTAGGTTCTATTTTCAATATCTCACCTCCCTCCCCCCACTTATTGTCTCAGATTTTTATTTGAAATACATAGTGGCTACTTCTAATAACACTTATTACATTTTATCTACTCTAAATTCAATTAGTCAATCTCAATTCATTCACCCACTTACTTTGAATTTATCTCTTTTAAATTCATACACATTTCATGGATTTTATCTCCACATTAATCTTTCATCACTATAATAATAAGATATAAAAATTTTGTACATGGGGAGAGAAATCTCTATAAACATATACTAGTAGATAGTATTGTTTGTTCATTATGAAATATCCCTTGACTTTTTATCTTCTTATAATTATTTTTCAAGATAAAATTACTAGTTCCTAATTCACTCTAAAGGTATAAACCTGAATTATTCTTTTTAAATAGATTAATATTTATCTCTTGTGTGAGAATCATCTCACTTGTGAAAGTTTCCTCCTTTGATGCACTATCTATAAATTCTTTTTCATGATTCTTTCTTCATTAAATTAAAACTTTACCAGTATTCTACTAATTATTTTCATTAGTATGGATGAACCCACATAATCATGCATTATTTTTTTATTCTTAAATGGCCACTAATGCCACTTTTTAAAAAGGTAGTGTTTGGTTCCCCTTTTGTTATGGAAGGAAATCAATCTTAATAATTGGGTTGAGGGGTAACCCTTTTACCTGATCCAAAGGACCAATTGGTCAAAGGACCATTAAAATTTTATGGATTGAGGGACTTTTTGTTAGACTTACTGTCTTAAGAACCAACTATTTATACTTTGATTACATGAATTTACACTTATTATATATTGTTCACTGTTCTATATGACTATAATATAATAATGTCCTGGAATATTTGTTGCATTAATAAGGTAATGGTAGATCTCGGCTATAATGATTACCTTGAAATGATACAACAATATTCTTAAATAAAGATCTTTGGTTGGATGACATACAATGATAGGACACATAGTATACAGACCATCATGTGCGAGTACTCATAAGTAGATAAGACTCTCTCTCATGGAGTTCGCACTTGGTAATCTCCAAGATGGGAGATTATGAGAAAAGACCCACTTGTATTAATTTTTCATGTCTTGGTGTCATCATACATTACTATCTATGAGCGTGTGTAATGGTCCTTAGACTCGAATATTATAGTTAACTCATGGAATGACTCACGCACTTATATTTGCAGACGAAACCATCACAAAGACAGTTGGAGGGAAGTAGGGTACGTTGGGTGCATCACAAATGACATGTTGTTAATTGATAAGTCCAGGATAGATTTTTCCCTTACATATTTATGGAAGTAGATATCTCAGGCCCTTTGATTGAAATAGAACTATCGCCCAAATTCCATGGCCATGGTGTCACGACATGTTTATTTCTGGAAGTCAAAGAATGACGGATCAAGCATATAGGTTTATGACACTAACATGAAACCTTCTTAATGAGATATTTTGAAAACGAGATTAAATTACACAGTAACCGTTCGTATGAGGTGACACATCAATGCGGTGCCAACTTTTTTCTCTTGGGTGCCTTGACCCATTTCTAGACAGTAATCTTGGACTTTAGGCAAGCCTACCTAATGCCAATAAGAAAGAGTCCTAGACGGTCCAACAATAAGTGTATCCAAGTATCTCAGATAGAATAAATATTATTCCCATTTTTGGTTTAATAATTATTCATGAAATCCTAAATAGTTTTAATTTTGGATAAAGGATAAAATAAAAACAAGATATACACATTGTGTACATTGAATGTACATTCCATGTAGTTTTCATTTTGAAAAGGAAATGAAAAATGTGTACACACCATGTATTAATGATTACACGTCGTGTTGTTTTTCTAGTCCGGATTTTGAGTAAATAATATCGTTTTATTAAATGATATTTATTATTATCAGTGTGGGCCATTTTCAAGGAATTAATGATTCGACATGGGGGTTTTCAATAAGAGTTAATGAAATAAATAAAATGTGTAACACATTTATTTATTTCCATAACTCTATAACCTCAAACCCGATTATAAATATCCTCACAACCCCAACAATTTTCCCTAATCATTGTACACACCAATTCTAGAGAATTATCTCATGGATAAAATAACGTTTTCCTCCAACAATGATCTCAAGATCGAGAGAGATCCTCCTCCATTAGATCAAGGAGATCTAAGGCAGACAATGCAAGCAAAGGCTTCTCCACGCTAGCACCTGGAGATTCCTTTGGCAATGTAGAGTGAAACGTGGTGTACGTGTGCATCACCACTAGAGGAAGTCTACACTTGGATTCTATGACGCAATGACGAACCACTTTGGAACGTGATCAAAATTAACAACGAAGAAAGTGTTAGAGTTGGTGTCCTGGAACCAACTACTTTGTACTTTATTCATCAAATAAACACCTTTTCACATATTTATTATTCTTCTACATGAAAATGCATCTGATAATGTCCCAAGGATTGCTGTTTCATTAAAGGGTCATAGTGGATCCATACTATGATGAGAACCCGGAAGTGCCATAACACTATTCTTTAATATATGTTCTATGGATGGATGATGTTATTTGAGGGACACGAATAATACAGACCATTAGGGGTGAGGACTCATAAAACATTAAAGAACCTTCTCATGGTGTGCTCCCTTGGTAATATCCAGGAAGATATTATGAGAACAAGACCATCCAGAAGGAAATATAAATTTCATTTTGTCATTTTATGTTCCTATCTGCGGACATGTGTATTGGTACTTGGACTTTAAGATTATTATTAATGGGTATTAGAACTCATGCACTTAGATGTATTGATGAAAACTGGGAAGACACATTGTTCACAGCGAGGTAGGATATGTTGTGTGCGTCGCGTGTAATACTACATTAATAGATAATGCGAGAAAAGATTTGTCTCTTCTGTTCTATAATGGAAGTAGATATCTCATGCCCTTTGATGGAATTGATATAGCCCAAATAAATCCATAGCCATGGTAAGGAATGGGACAGTTCAATTCTGGAAAGTCAAAGAAAGAATAATCGAGCACATGGGTTGATGGCACTACCATGCAACCAGTATGATTCGAGATATCGTGAAAAAGGGATTATATTACACGGTAACTATTTGAATGAGGTGACACATCATTGTGAATTAACTTCTTTATCTATGGGTGCCTTGGCAGGTTGCTAGATGCTAACCTTGGACTATAGGTAGGCTCTGCCTAATGCAACTGAGAAAGCGGCCTAGAGGGTCACACACTAAGTGTGTCCATGTATCTCGGTTAAATATTAATTTAAAAGTTAAATAATGATTATTCCCGACTGTGGTTTAATAATTATTTAATGATGCCTAATCGCATTTATTTCGACACTAGTTATTCAACAGAATATATTGTGGGAGAAATAATATATATTTATTACCATGTAATGTAGTTACATTTATTTAAGAAATAATTATCCATTACTCAAGGTCCAATAAATGTGGTGAAGGAAATAAAGAAAAATGAAAAGAAGATTAACACACTATGTAAATTGAATGTACACACCATGTAGTTTTAATGTAAAATGATTACACACTGTGTATTATTGATTACATGCCGTGTAGTTTTTCGAGTCGGGGTTTTGAGAAAATAATATTGTTTTATGCAATGATATTTATTATAATCAAAATAAGCGCAGTTCAAGGAATTAATCATTAAACATGGGGGTTTTCAATAATGTTAATGAGATAAATAAAATGAGTAACACATTTATTTATTTTCATAACTCTATAACCTCACACCTGATTATAAATATACTCACAACCCTAACACGTTTCTTGATAGAATCATTGTGCACAAAAATTCTGGAGAATTCTATCAAGACCGAAAGTACTCCTTACTCCAAGAATGGTCTCAAGGCTGAGAGAGATCCTCCTCTATCAGATCAAGGTGATCTAAGGAAGACAACGCAAGAAAATAATTCTCCACAGTAGCACCCAGATATTCCTTTGGTGACATCTAGAGATACATGGTGCATGTGTGGATCATCGCTAGAGAAAGTCTACACTTGGATTCCGCGACGCAACGACGAATCACATCAGATCGTGACTATAAAACATCAACGAAGAAAGAATTCCATCAAGGTAATTCTTGTAAATTAATTAAATTAATTACAACCAATATATGATGATCCTCTCGATGGTTCTGGGACCCTTCTCTTTCTTTTCTTTCTTTGTTCTATTCTGAAGATCCGACATTTTATTATCGTGATGGATCTCAGATTGAACGTTGTTTAATGCTAATATTAAAGTTGGGAAAAGCCACAAATGTGCTTCCACTGCACCTGAAACCTACAAGTGGTGGGATAATATCATTGATTATAATTATTTAGTTTTTAGTTTGTGATTTACGCATTTAATAATTTAGTAGTTTCAATTCAAGTTAATCGTTATTTAAAATCTGAATCTCAAGATCTATTCCTCCCCTCTCGTTTCCCAATTACCTTATAGAAGTCAATTTTCTTTTAATTTTGATTGAAATAAAATAGAGGAACTCATCTGGAGGTGCCAAATTTTCCTGGTCGTACAACACAAGAATACACAGTGTGTATTTAGAAGTACACACCATATAGTCTAGGTTCAATGCATTGGACTGGTCCACCAAATCTGGTCGTGTATTGGGGTATACCTAAGTCATAAATGACACCATGTGTTGACCAGGAATAGGTGGCACACCCTTTCTTGATTACACGTCGTGTGGTCCACTGAACACGGTGTGTAGTCCCTTCGGGTTAGGGTTGGACAGTGTACCCCGTACATGGCTTTCCCGACTGGAAACCATGTAATGCGGATACTACACGACGTGTGTCCCACTAAACACGCCGTGTACTCTAAAAATTTCCTATGTACATCTATAAGAAATGTCCCCGAGCGTGTACTTCGGATGGATGGGTAACAAAATTACACATTGTGTAGTCAGAACTACACACCATGTACTCATCTAAATTACGCATATTTATGAAAATTTATTATCATATTATAAAAACCCTTGAGACGTGTACCATAGTGGAGGCGTAAAGATGAGGCACAACACGTGAACGGTGTTTTATATATATGTGTGTTTAATTTAACATCTATGTAATGAACGAGAATTCACCGGGTTTCCTCCAAGGTACAAGTTACATACAAAGATAATTTTAAATGAATTTATTCATTTAAAATTATGATGGATCAGAATCTCAAGGAAATTCATATAAGGGATTAAGATAAAAGGATTGATTAATTAAATATAATTAATTGATTCGAGCATGATTTATATTAATCCGGAACAATTAAAGAATTTAATTCTCGTTTTATTTATGCATAAATATTGTTGCATGTATGGATGACCATGAGCTAGAACAAGTCCTTTTCATGTGAATCGTTTCTTTTAATTTATTTATTTGAATTAAATTTGTTGTCCTTCAAGCCTTATCCTCATTAATATGTGGGGCCTATGAGCCCAAGGATCCTTTTATGTAAAAATCCTTTTACCCCTCACCTACATGTGAGATAAATGCATATGTAATGGATGGAGCTCCCAAGCTAGTTGAGGTAGCTCATGTCAGGATCCAAGGTGAAACCAATCCAAGGAGATACAAGGGTGGACAGGTGGAAAGCTGTAAACATGAACCCAAAAGGATCAAGGTGTTTCTCCCCTAGGTCTTGTCTTAGTTTATCAACTGCAAGTTAAACTAACCAATAGAACAAGCTCATGATCATACCATTTATTTTATTTCTGTCAGTTTCATGGTTTATTTATTGTGGTTGTGTTTTCACAATCACACAATTAATGTATTAAACAAGCATGCAAGATGAACTAAAATAAGACCGGCTTATGAAAAAATATTATCTTATACATGGTTAATCACTTATGTATATCCAAATTAATATTAACAAGAATGTAATCAAATATAATAAAATTGAAATTTACATATTAGGATAAAATCCCTCAAAGAAATATTAAGTCGGTATAGCCTTCCATAATCTTGGTTAGAATCGAACCATAGTTCAAAGTGCTTGACCAGCCCTAGTTGGGGTGCTTTCAATTATCGGGGAATTCTAATTCAAGGTTTTGGATTGACTTGACATGGTTTGAATCAAGGGTTGACTGCCACAGTAGGACTTGTTTTGACCAAGAGGCAAAGGTTGAGGAAATCCAAAATAAAAGGATTTCAGTATTGGGGAGTCCACTCAGCGGATCAAGAATCTTTGAGTTAATGCAGTTTGAATTTGGAATTCCTACCTAAAACCCATCAAGTTTCCTGACCAACCCTAGTTAGGTTAATGCAAAGGGAAATATATATCCTTGCCACTAGAATATTCAGGCAACAAAATATTCTGAAGTTAATGGAGATGGCTATTGGATTTTGATAAAATAATGGGAGACTAATAAGTTTTAATTTATTTATTTGTCTCAGTTTTGTAATAAAGTACTAAACCTTTGATTATATTAATTTTCAGAAACAACAAGAAAAATGACTTCAAACATATCATTGAGAACCATACTTCAGAAGGAAAATCTTCTCACCAGCACCGATTTCCAAGAGTGGTAGAGGTGTTTACGCGTCATCCTTCGCCATGAAAGGAAATTGTATGCGCTGGAAGAGCCTATTCGAGTTGGACCTGGGAAAGAGGCCAGTGATGAGGAAATATCTCTCTATACGAAACATATGGATGATGCCACAGATGTCCAGTGTTTCATACTATTGGCCATGTCTAATGAGCTCTTGAAGAAACATGAAAACATGGGTGCGTATGGCACGATGTCTCACCTTAAAGATCTCTACCAAGATAATGAGAGAAAAGAGAGATATAAGATCTCCAATGTTTTTTTACAACTAAGCTTGGAGGTTCTATACTAGTTGGGCCTCATGTAGTCAAGATTATTGTCTACATTGAATGTATGTACATCTTAGGGATTAAATTCCCAGATGAGTTGCGTACAGATCTCATCCTATCATCACTTCCCAAGACCTTCTCAAGGTTCATTGTAAATTATAACATGAGAAACAATGAAAATAGTCTATCGGAACTTTTGAACATAATTCGTGAGGTAGATAAGGATATGGGGTGTGAAAAACCCACAGTACTTATGGTGAATAAGAAAAGGAAGGACAAGGAAAAGGGGATATAGACTTATAAATGGTCTGAAGCCCCCAAGCACCATCCCTCCAAGAAGGGGAAGATCTAGAGGCAGGGCAACGAAAGGGAGGCAGTATGTTTTTCATTTGGCAAGCAAGGCCACTGGAAGAGGAACTGTACTTAGAAGCGTGGGGATTCTAATGGTGTGTTTGTTATCAAGTGTAATCTTTCCATTTCTACACATTGGGTATTAGATACAGCTTGTGGGGCTCACATATGTATTCAATTGTAGGAACCAAGTATATTTAGAAATATTTCTAGAGAAGAGGTGGATCTTCGAGCTGCCAATGGTGCAAGGCTAGCTACGTTGGCTTTTGAAGATTACCACCTCTCATTTCCAACTAGGATGTTTTTGGTTTTACATAACTATTATTATGTACCTAGTGTTACCAAGAACATAATTTGTGTATCTTGTTTGGATATGGATGGATTTATTTTTAGGTTTTGAAATATGGGGTTTATCTTTTATAAGAACAACATATGTTATTGTGTGGCACATTTAAATAATGGTTTGTATGTATTAAATTATGAAAACCAAGTGTTGGCAATTGATAATGAAACAAACTCACATGACTCATAAATCACCCAGTTGTGGCATCACCATCTCGATCATGTAAACGAGAAGTGCTTCAAAAAGCTCTTCCAAGATGGTTATTTGGACTCTACTAAGATAAAACCACATGATAGATTCCAGGCTTGTTTACAAGGTAAAATTACCAAGCCGCCTTTCAGTGGACAGGGTAAAAGGGCCACAGAGATTCTAGGATTGGTGCGCACAGATGTGTGTGGACCATTTCTAATAAAATCTAGAGTTTAATATTCTTACTTCATTACTTTTACTAATGATTTGAGTAGATATGACTGTGTCTACTTAATGAGGTATAAGTCAGAATCCTTAGAGAAATTTAAGGAATTAAATAATGAATTAGAGAATCCGCTTGGTAAGAAGATAAAGAAGCTTTGATCAGATTGAGGCGGAGAATATCTGAACCAAGAGTTGATCAATCTTCTACGGGAGTTTGGGATTCTATCTCAGCTCAATCCTACATATTGACCACAGTGGACTGGTGTTAGTGAAAGGAGGAACCACACCTTGTTGGATATGGTGAGGTCAATGATGATTCATTCATATCTTCCATTATCCTTTTGGGGATATGAATTACAAACTGCATCATACACATTAAACTGAGTACTAACTAAGGCAGAGAATGTAATTCTATCCAAGTTATGGAATGGAAAAAAACCCATTTTGTCGCACAAATGTGTATGGGGATGCGAGGAACTTGTTAAGGCCTTCTCAGGCAACAATCTAGCACCCCAAGGCACAAAGTGTATCTTTATAGGATATCCCTAGTAAACAAAAGGATATTACCTATATAAACCTCAAGACAAGAAAGTGATTGTCGCCAGACAAGTCGTCTTTCTTGAGATGGAGAACATCCTCAAAAGGGATAGTGGGAACTAGATTGACTTCGACGAATTTGATGCTCAAGATACACATGAGTTGGTATTGGAAAATTTTCCACAGGTCCCCGAGGAAAAGGATCTAGAAATACAAGTACTACGTAGGAGATCAAGAGAGGTAAGGGAACCTAAGAGATTTGGTTTCATAGGCACCGAGGATGGTGAATCATTATTGTCAGACAATGATGAACCTATATCTTACAAAGAATCAGTTAAAAGCTCAGAAGCTGCAAGATTGCTAGAAGCTATGAATTCTGAGATGGATTTCTTGTATCAGAACCAATTCTGGGTTCTGGTCGATGAGCCAGTTGATGTAAATCCTATTAGATGCAAATGGGAATTCAAGAGAAAATTGGACATGGAAGGTCAATTTAGCACCTATAATGCAAGGAAAGTGGCTAAAGGATTCAGAAAACGTTAGGGAATTGATTATGATGAAACATTCTCACCAGTTGCAATGTTTAAATCCATAAGAATCATACTAGACATAGAAGCTTACCATGACTACGAGATTTGGAAAATGGATGTCAAAATAGCATTCCATAATTGGAACCTTCAAGAAGATGTCTATATGACACAACTAGAAGGGCTTGTGACACTAGGGGAAGCCAAAAATGTTTTCATGATGTATAAATACATTTATATATTAAAGAAAGCATCTTGGTCATGGAACATTCGATTTGATGAAGCGATAAATGAATTTGGTTTCATTAAGAATGAATGTGAGCCAAGTGTTTATAAGTGGTTTAATGGGAATGTGATCGTTATCCTAGTATTATATGTTGATGACATATTTCTTATTGGAAATAATTTTCCAGTCTTACAATCAGTTAAGGACTGGTTAATCAAGTTTTTCTCCATAAAGGACTTGGGTGAAGCAGCCTACATTGAAGGGATCAAGATCATTCGTGATAGATCCAAGAGGATGCTCGGACTAAGTCAGGGTACATACATTGACCAGATACTAAAGATATTTAGTATAGAATAATCCAAGATGGGATTAGTTCCAATGTCACATGGCCTACATCTTTCTAAGAAAATGTGTCCACCGACACAACAGTAGAAATATAGAATGAGTAAGATCTCATATGCTTCAGCTATAGGATCCATCATGTATGCCATGTTATGTACCAGGATTGATGTGGAATATGAACTGAGCATGGTAGGCAGATATCAAGTAGATCCAGGTGAACGACATTGTACTGCTGTTAAGACTATCCTTAAGTATCTGAGAAGAACTAAGGATATGTTCTTGGTGTATAGAGGAGACGAAGAGCTTGTCATTAGAGGGTATGCTAATGCTGGTTTTCAGACAGATCAGAATGATCTGAAGTCGCAATCTAGATATGTTTTCTTTCTCAATGGAGGAACTGTGAGCTGGAAAAGTTCAAAGCATCTGGTTGTCATCGATTCTACATTGGAGTCTGAATATATAGCGGCCTCTGATGCTTCCAAGGAAGTCGTCTTGATTCGAAACATTGTCCAGAAGCTTGATGGGGTGCCTAGCAGTAAAGATACTCTCACTTTGTATTATGATAATACTGTAGTGGTGGTTCTTGCAAAAGAACCAAGGTCACATCAACGAATAAAGAACATACTCTAAAAGTATCACCTCCTGAGGGATTTATATCAAAGGGGTGATGTTGCAGTGAGAAGAGTGTCCAAGGAAGAGAACGTGGTGGACCCCATGACTAGAGGCCTATCTCAGGAGAATCATGAATATCATGTGAGAGTTAGTGGGTTAAAAAAATTTAGTAGTTGGATCTTGTCCAAGTAGGAGTCTTTTGGATTTGTTGTCCTAGAACCAACTACTTTGTAATCTATTCATTAAATAAACACCTTATCACATATTGATTGTTCTTCTGCATGAAAACACATGTGATAATGTCCCAAGGATAGCTATTTCATTAAAGGGTCATAGTGGATCCCTGCTATAATGTGAACCCAGAAGTGTCATAACACTGTTCTTGAATATATGTTCTATGGACGTATGATGTTATTTTAGGGACATAAATAATACAGTCCATTAGGGGTGAGGACTCATAAAACATTGAGGTACCTTCTCAGGGTGTGTGCCCTTTGTAATATCCAAGAGAATATTATGAGAACAAGACCCACCAGTAGGAAATCCACATTTCAGAGTGTCATTAGATGTTCCTATCTGCAGATGTGTGTATTGGTCCTTAGACTTAATGATTATTATTAATGGGTATTACAACTCACGCATTTAGATGTATTGACAAAAACTATGACAAAACGCTATTCATAGTGAGGTAGGATACGTTGGGTGCGTCACGAGTAATAAAACATTAATAGATAATGCTAGAAAAAATTTGTCTCCTATATTCCATAATGGAAGTAGATATCTCAGGCCATTTTATAGAATTGATATCGCCTAAATTAATCTGTGGCCATGGTAAGGAATGGGAGAGTTCAATTTTGGAAAGTCAAAGAATGAATAATCAAGCACATGGGTTGATGGAACTAGCATGAAACCCACTTGATTCACGGTATCATGAAAAAGGGATTATATTACATGGTAAGAGTTCGTATGAGCTGACACGTTATTGCATTGTTAACTTCTTTCTCTATGGGAGCCTTGGCATGTTGCGAGATGAAAACCTTGGACTTTAGGAAAGCTCCTCCTAATGCCACTAAGAAAGAGGCATAGAGGGTCACACAGTAAGTGTGTCCATGTATCTCAGTTAAATATTAATTTAACAAGTTAAAAAAAGATTATTCCTGACTGTGGTTTAATAATTATTTAATGATTCCTGATCGCATATATTTCGACACTAGTTATTCGAGAGAATATGTTATGGGTGAAATAATATATATTTATTATCGAGTAATACAGTTACATTTATTTATGAAATAAATATCCATTACGCATGGTCTAATAAATGTAGTGGAGGAAATAAAGAAAAATTAAAACAAGATTAACACATCGGGTACATTGAATGTACATGACGTGTAGTTTTCATAGAAAATTACTACATGTTGTGTATTAATGATTACACACTGTGTAGTTTTTTCAGTCGGGATTTTGAGGAAATAATATCATTTTATTAAATAATATTTATTATAATTAGTGTGGGAACATGTCAAGGAAGTAATCATTCAACATGGGGGTTTTCAATAAGAGTTAATGAAATAAATAAAATGTGTAACGAGTTTATGTATTATCATAACTCTATAACCTCAAACCCAATTATAAATATCCTCACAACCCCAAAACTTTTCTAGAGTGAATCATTGTGCACAACCATTCTGGGGAATTCTCTCAAGACCGAAAAAACTCTTTCCTCCAAGAACGTTCTCAAGACCGATAGAGATCCTCCTCCATCGGATCAAGGTGATCTATGGTGGACAACGCAAGAAAAGGCTTCTCCATGCTAGCACCCATAAATTTATTTGGAGACATCCAAAGATATGTGGTGCATGTGTGGATCACCTATAGATGAAGTCTATAGTTTTCTTCTATGACGCAACGACAAATCACATCAGATCGTGACCGGGAAACATCAATGAAGAAATAATTCCATCAAAGTAATTCTTGTAAATTAATTAAATTAATTATAACCAACATATTATGATCCTCTAGATTGTTTTGGGACCCTTCTCTTTCTTTTCGTTCTTCGTCCTATTCTGTTGTGCCCAGAACCTATAGAAAGAATTCCATAAAAAGTACTTCTTCTAAATTAATTAAATTAATTATAATCAACCTGCGATGATCCTCCTTTGTGGTTCCAGGGCTATTCTTCTTCTTTGTCAATTTCTGTGATATGATCTTTGGAGTATGGCGTTTAGCGTCGTATTGATCCCGGATTGATCATTGCTAATGACAAAAAGTCAAATGGCCACATCCACCAATGAGCTTCTACTATTCCTGGGACCTTCAATTTTAACTTTAAATATGAATTATTTGATGCAAATTTCCATGCTATGTAGCTGAACTTTGTATCATGATCATAATCTTCTCACTGTGATTTTCCCTACTAGAAATTGTTGCATTAAATTTCCCCATTTTGATTTTATGGAAGAGAACCCCAACTTATGGCACATATAGGTAGAGGTCCAAATGATATGGGTCTGTACACCCATCATTATTTTCTTAATCCCACCCAGAAATGTCTACATATCTCAATTCTACATGGCTTTCCAAGATTTGTTACTTCACCTGTATAGGCATAACTATTAAAGTGATGTTTCACCCCCTTTTATAAGTACTATAATGTAATCCCACCCATTGTAACATCATCGAATATCACCGGTATGTCCTAAGTGGTTAGAGAACTAGTTGATGGGTTCCAATATACCTATCTCTCTTTTGAGATTCCCACCCAACAATACTTCATATAGCCAAGCTACACCTCCTACCTAATGTGTTTCACTAATTATTTTTTCACTCTGTATCACAAGTTATTATGTGTTGACTTAGAGGCTCTATATCCCAGAATCCAATGGTGGTCCTAAAGTCCTATCTCACAATGTCCCAAAATGTGGCCCATATTCCCAATTATGGTGAATATTTCCACTATTATAGTAGCTACAATAGTTTCTCAAAAATCCACACCTGCCACTTTAAATTTGTTTATCCTTGATGTTATTTTCTTTGAACATACATTTAAATCCAATTCAATAAGGTATTATTTATATTCTATGATATCTTATTTTTAGTCCATGATGGCTACATGGAATAAGCTATTGATGACACTTGAGGTATCCTCATTTTCCTTCCCACTTCATAATCATTTAAAACCATGAATCTGTTTTTGAGTGGAATAAATTTCTCATTCTTACATTCATGTCTCCTTATTATCATAGGAGTATGGGATCTCATCTTAACGCATCAATTAATAGTTTTACTACAGTAACATTCCATATGACCAAGGTTAGCATGAATATAGAATATAATTATGAAATATGTATTTCAACTTACAAGGATGACATGTATCAACATTTCTGCTTTGATTTCACATATTCAATTTCTCTTTTCACTCATTTATTGTGTTTTTAATAATGCCAAATAATAAAACATCTTAAATATTATTCTTTAAGATATTTTTTAGCCAAATATTTCATTCTGATTCATCATCTCTACTAATTCCAATTTTTTATTATTCTTTCTATCAATATATGTCTCCATGTGTGAATATTCAATATTTAGCTTTTTTCTAATGGTATGAATATCTCCCTCAAGAATGTTTATCCTCAAATAATTTTCCTTTAGTTGGACTTATAAGATACCAAATAGAGAATTATTTTCATTATGTGCAATAATAACTTTCTATTTACACTACTCTATTAGAGAACACATTGATTCTTCTTGGAGTTTAACTTTTTCCATGATTAACTTTAATACAAGAACATGTTCTTCATGTATATCACCTTATTTATTACTTTTTGTATTCATTCTTGAAATTTAATCCTTTTAATTCATCTCTTCTTTCATCAACTCTTTATTTTCTTCCTCCAAATGTTTTATATAAGCATTTTTATTTCCACCTTCATCCTTCAAGAATTGTATTTCAATACTCAAGGATTTAATATTCTCTTGTTTGTTACACAAAAAATACATATTAACTAAAAGACATGGTTTCCTCTATTTTACCTTCATACTATAACCATTATGTTTATGTACAATCTATATTTTTATATTTAAAAGAAAAATATAGTGTATAGTTAGATTTAGTAATATATAAGGAATTAATTTTTTTAGCTCAGTAGGAATACCTAATTTATTGGTTTCCTTATTCCTATTCTTATTTTACATGACTCAATATATATATATATATATATAATTTTTCTTTAAAATAATTTACACACATACCTTTAAAAGATTCATATTCTATAGTAGTAGAAGCAACTTGGTTTTCTTTTTTCAAAATAGATTCTTTTACATACAAATATTTGAACTTCATCCA
Organism: Viscum album; assembly: GCA_963277665.1. Lineage (NCBI taxonomy): Eukaryota > Viridiplantae > Streptophyta > Magnoliopsida > Santalales > Viscaceae > Viscum > Viscum album. The sequence goes on along the minus strand of OY728161.1, from coordinate 1,625,072,863 downwards.
TATATCCTTTGATGTTATTCAGTGAAATATATTCTATTGAACCTTTATATCCAACTTAATATTAATAAATTCTTGAAACTTGCATCAATATATAAATTTATTTGATCCATATCAAACACAATTCTATAGCGACATAGTAAAATAAATCCAATTAGTAAGTTATCATGAGTCATTCAAACATGTATCTCTTAATATGACTTGAAATATTTCTTCAAATTAGAAAAATAAATTTCATCAAATAAATGAGTTCTCACTATAGAATCCATATATTTCATAATAATTATATATTAAAAAACAAAATTCTTTAGTTGGAATCCAAAATAGAACATATTGTCACTAATACCAGTTTTTTGTAACCCAAGACACCCTAACAGAGGGTGAATCAGGGTGTTTCCAAATTCAAACTCGTTCTTTATCACTAATCCTTTTAGACTGTGTTCCCTTGTTATAAGAAACATATATAATATTCAATCATATTCTAAAAAATATCATAAAATATCAATCAAGGATATTGAAATATAAATCAAATAGTACATATATATTTTATATGGTTTACCCACGATGGGTTTTATCAAAGTACCACACACATTGTGCTGTGTCAATTTATCAAAAAGTCACTATAACTCACTCTTTTTGTGAATATAAGTGTTAGCGATATTTTTGGTGTGATTTTTGAGATAATTATTCTTTTATATATTTAGTTTTTTAAATCAATGTATACTTCTTTGTGAGTATTATTTAAATTTAAATTGTGTTTTATATTCTTTTTTGGGATACAAGATGAAAATATGGTGAATTGAATTTCATACCAAATATGATTTAATTGGATGTATGATCACTATAGTTGTCAAGTATTAATTTTATTAGAATATGTGGAGAAATTTTGGGTCCATAAAAAGATGATGAAGATTATTTTGATGTAGTTACAACTAACTTAGAAGAATATAGATTTTAAAAATTGGATTTCGTTATAACTTCATCTAGAAATTGAACCAAGGCTTTGTGAATCAGAAGAAGGAATTAAAAGAATTCTAAAAGCCTTTGGTCATTTTGAATTTATTAAAATACATGTTTTTGAGTGGTATTTTGATCAGTTTAGTGTTTTTATTTCTATGTGTTTTCTATTAAGCATTACTAATATGTGAGGTTCTCCATTGTAAATATCTTTATCATTTTTCGTTGTATTTATTCCATTTTTTTATTATTGCAATCAAGGGATTTCAAGGATATGAAGACATAGTTTTTTCCAATATTGTGTGATCAATATATTTATGGGATATAATGATAGATTTATTTCTGATTATTATGGTCAAGGGATTTCAGGGATAAGATGACAGCTCTACCTTTGACATGTTTTAGTTGAGCGATTCTAGGTATATGAAGATTGTTACTTTGGATAAAGTTTAAGAATAATAATTAAAAAGTAAATAAAATGTTATCATTATTATATCCTTTAAAAGAGTATTTAGTTTTTCATTAAATAATTTCCATTTTGTTAAATTTACACTATGCGTAAATTTTGTACACTTACTTTTTTAGATTTTATTGTTCTAAAAAATAGAATTTATGTTGTGCTTAATTAGTGTGTTTATTCTTGTAATAATTTTACATCAATTTATCGATTGTTATATTTCCACTACTTTTAATAACCCTAATATATATATTTATAAGAATTTTATAAATATTGGTAAAGTGAATACTAATGTTTATTCAAAAATCAAAAGTTAATTTTTATCAATAATTCACCCAACATGTATCTTTTTTATTATATATATCTAAAATAATACTTTGGTATAAAATCATGTCTCTGAATTTGAAAATGATTCTGATATTATTTTGTATTATCCACTTGATTATAAAAAAAATATCCCAGTTCCCTTAAACTAATTATGTGGCTGGGAAATTATTTTTTAATAATTACAGGAATATATATTAAGTCAATAGATAATATGAATCCTAATAATTCTTTAATTTTTTAAGGAAATGATAATGAGTAATGGAATGATCATATAAATAATTTTATCATCAACACCAGATTGAACAACTATTTGATGATAGATGAAAATTATAATATTCTAAATAATGATCTTTCTACATTTTCAATAGATGATAATCATGAGTTTCAAGATAATTATAAAGTTTGAAACACTTTTTTTATGATTGATGATGAGAAAGATTAATTATTAAATATATTATTTGGAAACATCTTATAGAATTTGGAAGAAGTTGGAGGCTACTGGTGATGACCCATATAATCCTTGAAATAATCCAATATTATGACCTATAAGTATTCATTTTATGAATTTATATTCATTATAGTTTTATAAATAAATTTATAAAAAAAATCTATCAGAAAATGACTAGTTTTATTTAAATTAATATTTTTCATTTATAATACATGTTTTTATTTAAAAATAAATTTCTAAATTTTATAAATATAATTTGATAAAAAAATTACTTCATTTTTTGATTCATCGTATCGAATTTATATTAGAATGATTTTTTGGGATTAATTTGAAAATAATATTGAAATAAATAAGGATTTTTATTAAAAGTATCAATTATTTCCAAGTATTTAAAAAGTTACATTATATTTTGGATTGGTTTTACAGAAAAATTAGTTATATTTTGATAAAAATAATCTAATTAATTTTATATTAATCAATATTATACTTGATTTGGGTATAAAATCGTTTTTTATACTTAAAAGGGGAATTTTTCTAAACATTGTTTAAATTGCGGCTTGTGTACTTATATTAAAGTTAATTTCTACAAATTATAAAATTTAAATATTGAAAAATTAATTTCTTATTTTGAATTAGGTGGTTAAAATTCGTAATGTGGTCAGTTTCTTTTTTGGTCATTATGAATAGTATCCTTGGTAAAATGTTATCACTCTAGTAAAGGTTGAAAGGGTTAATGGGGGTTAAAATAAGAGAATAAGGAAATAAAATATCTCTAAAAAATTGATAAGTGGACTTATACATTAAAATAACTCGTATTATAAATTTTTCCTTTTGGTTTCACTTTCCTTTGATAAATATGTATAATATATTTAAATATTTTAAATATTTACAAGTGTATCACTCCCATGAAATTTAAAATGGAACCGCTTCTCCCCATTTATTCAAACAATTTGAGAATTTTTCATCAACCAATACCTTCCAAAAAAAATTCCCAACATCCCTCACCACATCCTAGAGGTATTTGACTCACTAAAAGACCGACCTATAATAGCTTAAGGTGTAATCCAAGGTAGGGTTTTCTAGAGAAGAGGTATAATTCTTAACCGAGTATTTCATGTTATTTATTATTTTACCTCCTTCAAATATTCTTTAAATATTATTAAATAATAAAGTTGGTATATATAATATTATAATGTCCTAACCTGGTATCCATTGAATGGTGCCCTAATCTGGTGGGTCACATTGCCTCAAGCGCACCTCTTTGTATGCTAGAGGATACTGACTAGCAGTGAGGTTCTAAGGTGGTCTCATAGGGAGACTATGACCTCATAATTAAAGTGTAGAACAATAGTGTAACCAAATCAATCAATATAGAAATCATATCAAATAACATAAAGTAGAAGATAAAAATCAAGAAGACTATAATAATAATCAAAACCAAAAGCAGTGCCATATAAAATATGACGAGCATGTCATGTCTCTATACAAAATGGTAGGCAATACATGGAAATAGGCAACCAATAAAATACATGTATCAAATATAAAAATACCAAAAATAACTATCTCTAGATATCATTATAGTAATAGATATGTCATGTGCTCCCCTTCTTCTAGAATAATTAATAAATCATCATAATGTGGGTGCTTTTCCTGGTCCCTACCTACATCCATGAAGTCTGTCTAACAATCCAATGGCATCCCAAACAAGGAGTGAGATAACACTCAGTTGGCCACCACCAATGGTTTCTATAACATGTACAATCTAGGAATATAATAATAAGTTGTGTGAAATAAATATTAGTGATATAAATAAATAAGTAGGAGTGATATATATAAAATTGATACTATCTATCCTACCAAGGCTCACTGTAAACTAACAACCATAAACATAGGCTAATTATAAAGCATGATAAATTATCCACTATGGCCTATTCTATGTAATCCAATGTCAGACGCAATGGGACAGATCCAAGGATTATAAATTTATAAGGCATCCTCAATGGCCTATTCCATGTAATCAAGTGTCAGACCAAACATTTGGATCCAAGGAGTGGAAATGTCCAAGGCATCCCATGTAATTTAGATCCATGGAGTATAAATTCCCATGGCATATAATATAAATTTTGAATCCATGGAGTAGAAATATCATTGGAATTCCATGCAGCTCTGAATCTATAGAGTATAAATTTCCATGGAATTCAATAAAATTTTGAATCCATGGAGTAGAAATTTCCAGTTTATTAAATATATTTGATAACATTTTTATTAACCCATTTCATAATTCATTTCATAACAATATTCAAGAAATGATTTCATACAACTCATTCCAAAGTTCACATTTAAACAATTTAATCATTTTAGTATATGTAATCATATGGAAAGGTGGCATAAACCATCTCCTAATATCTCATTCAATTCATTATAGGTCCAACTAAGATAGAGAGCTCACACATACACCCAACGGGGTGGCAACTCAAGGGGAAAATACATAAACACACCTCACGGGTGATCCAGGTTTAGTTGAATGAACTCCAACCGCACAATGGTATTATGTAGGGAAACTATCATGGTTCAAAAAAAATAATCAAGGAATTAAATTAATTTCTAGGGAAACAACATAAATTATGGTGTGCAGCATAGCAACAACTTGATATAAAACACCTAGATTTTAAGGGAAACGGTATAGAACACATACCATATACCAGTGGTAGAACACTTATCTAGTATCAGATCCTAACTTGAGCTAAAATGGAAGAAATCGTAAGAATGTATTTTTACCCTGAAAATATGGAATATTAGATTTCACCAAAAATAACTTCTTTGATACAAATACAAACAACGAACAGAGCCTAAGGAATATAGAACTCAATGGGACAGTTCCAATGGGAGAAATGGATGCTGGTCCTAATTCAACATAATGAATTGGCACAAAATCCTATGAGAAGACATCAATAAATATTCAAACAAGAGAATAGAGATCAGATGGATAAAAGGAGAAAAAGGATTTATGTTATAAGGATTTTTAAGTTAAATTTGTTCAGTTTTCACAAAAATATTGGGTCACGTGGTTTAGCCACATGGTTGTCCATAATATGTGCCAATATTGCTTCCTCCTCTATCCAAGAACCCCCCCCCCAAAGTTCATGTCACATAGTTAGATAAACCATGTAACAACCATATATTTATCCTCTGATAAAAATTGTAGGTGACTCATATGGGTGTGCAGCCTTGGATTCACAGTTTCCTAAAACCATACAACCCTAGAAAGAGCCCAAGACTACCCCACACAGTTTCCTCAAACCATAAGTCATGGCCTAAAAATTTTCTACTAACCATGTTTCCTAGATTCCTTATCCAAAAATAAAGCCATTGGGATCCATAAAATCCATATACACCCCTTGAAACTCTCATGACCACATCATTCATTCACATTAGGTCATAACCAAATAATTAAATTGAAACTCCAAATATCCTAACCTCATAGAAAAACCCAAGATCTTAAAATCCCCCCCCCCTCTTAAGAAAACTCATCCCTGAGTTTCTCTCTTGAGGGTGGTAAAACTCTATCCATGAAAAATTTCATCCACTAAGCACATACATCTACCTCTCTCTCCCATGTATCATTCTTCACATGTTCAAGCCTCCATAACAACCAAAATAATAGAACTGAACTTCCTCATAGGTCTTTAATGATCTGATAAAAAATATGTATAGGATGATCCTAGAAGGATTTTTCTACCTGTAGCTCAACCTTATCCAGTTGAAGAGTGTGAGATGGGTCTGAATGATAATGGACTAGTTGAGATAAATGGAAGATGCCATGCATGGCTCAGTACCTCTTAGGAAACTGAAACCCATAGGATATCAGTCCAACTCTCTCCAAGATATTGATAACCCAGAAATGTTATGGTGAAAGCTTACCTTGTCTCTGAACATGTCTATTCCCTAACCTTAGTGTGACTCATAAAAAAACATAATCCTCAACATCAAACTATAGAGTTTGTCAATAGGGATTGGAATAGGATTTATTTTATAATATGTAGTAGACATCTAATTTTTAATCAATTGGACCTTATTTAATGCCTCCTACATGAGATGAAATCCAAGAAGTGTTTCCTCTCCAACCTCTAACTAGAACATAGGTGATCGGCATGGCCTTTCATACAAAGCCTCATAAATTTCCATCTATAAAGTTTTCTAATATCTATTGTTGTAAGAGAATTCAACCAGGCATATCTACCTATCCTAGGAATCCCAAAAATTAAGGACTCATTCTCTAAAAATTTCCTCCAAAACTTGTATAGTGCGCACTAATTGGCCATCAATCTGAGGTTGGTATGTTGTTCTCAAAAGAACTTATGTACCCAACAACCTCTGTAAGCTTTTCCATAACTAAGATGTAAACCTGGTGTCCCTATCTAATAAAATGGTACGATTAACCCCATGAAGGCATACAATATCATTGATATAAATCCTACCAAGAGCATCTACTAAGAATGTATCCCTGATCAAAATTAAATGGGTGACCTTCATGAGCTTTTCCAAAACAACTCATACAGTATCACTACCTTGAGGTGAGCTCAGCAACAGGATCACAAAATCATTCACAAAATCATCCCATTTTCACTCAGTAATGGGTAACTACTATAAAATCTCAATGTTTCACTAGTTTTTTTCCTTCACCTGCTAACAGTTGGAACACCTCATGAAAAAACTAGCTACCTCTCATTTCATCCTCGATCAATACTATTGACAGTGCAAGTCATGATACATCATGGTAATTCCAAGATGCACTGCCCATGTTGAGGCACGAAATTACCGCATAATATTTTCATGAATGTCTACTATAACCAAAATGTGACCATTTATGCATAAAATCTTATCCTTAATAATGATCCAACTAGGAGGCAGGTCGTCACCAATCACGCTCTCATGTAGGACTAAGACCTCAGAATTAGATAAATGTCTCATACTCTCCATATCTAGAATATTTAAAGTCACTAATATTAATGAGATAAAAGTGTACATGTGACTATCCTTTACCTCTAAGTGCATCTCTAAAAACAATTCCATATGATTTCACTATTTACTAGCCTCTTAAACTGCATGTATCTGAGTCCTCCTGTTCAGTGCATCGGCAAAAACATTACCCTTTCTAGGTGTATAGGCGTGATTGAATTTAAAATAATATAGGTACTCAACCTAACTTAATTTACTCAGATTCAATTCTTTCTATGTAAATATATACATAAGGATTTTTTGATCCATGTACACAAGAAAATTCTCTCCAAGTAATTCCTTCAACGATGTAAGGCGTGAAAAATAGTGGCTAACTAAAGATCCTACTTCGATTAGTCCCTCCCATGTGGTATCAAATGAAGAAACCTATATTACATGACTCACCCATCCTTAATTATAACTACTCCAAGCATAAGGCATAATTCATCACAATGCACATTATAAATTCTTCCCGACTCAGGCAAAATCAGGATGGTCACTGAAATAAGTCTCCCTTTCAGCTTTGAAATACTGTCTCATAGGTATATGACCATATAAACATTACACCCTTATTATTAAAACCCAAAAGAGGTTATTTTAATAATGAAAAGTCCTATATTAAATTAATTTAATAACTATATATCCCCATGAAACTTTGTATATGAAAGACTTTCTTGGACTTATCCCAGGAAACTACAACTCTCACCTTCTCTAGGTTAACTGAAAAACCTCTATTTGAGTTAATATGAACCAAGAAGTGAATCATATCCATATAACCATAACCAATTCACACCATTCTTAGTAAAATCCATAATAGGTGTTGTTATTTATGATAAGTCCTCTATGAAATGCGTTTAATAACTGGCCAGCCCCAAGAAACTATCTATATCAAAGTCATTCTTGGAATTCTCCCAAGAAAATATAGCTCTCACCTTCTCTTGTCCAACTAACACTCAAGTATATAAGATAATATAACCTAGTAAATGAATCTTATCCATCTATAAATATCACTTTTTTAACTTGGCATATAACATATTCTCTCTCGGTGTATTCAGAATGATATCAATGTGTTTGGAATGATCGCATCGAGTCTAAGAATACACTAAGATGTCATCCAAAAAGCCACTACAAATAAATCCAGATGATGATTGAAAATTAATTTCATAAGTTCCATGAAAACTCAAGGCATTTTTGTAAGAGAAAACAACATATCCAAATACACATATAGACTATACCTACTATGAAAATTCATGCAGGATACGTTTGATGGTCAAACACGCATCTAATGATATCCTAGTCTGATATCAATTTTCAAGAATACCTAAACTCCTTGAAGTTAGTCAAAGAGATCATATATCCAAAGAAAATTATATTTTCTCATAAATGTAAACTTGTTCAATTTCCATTAATACAAAGATAGCTTGAGGGTACCATCATCCTTCTTAAAGAAAAAGACTGAAAACCCCATGAATAAGTACATGTTCTCATAGTTCCATTTTCTTATAAGTCCTATATTTTTCTATTAATCTCTTGCAACTCATTAGTGGTCATCCTATAAGGAGTAATGGATATTGGTTCATCTCTTGGAACTATATCAATATAGAACTCCACCTCTCACTCATGAGGTAAACTAGAAAAGGCATCCCAGAAGAAGTCCCTGAAATGATATACTACTGAAGGGGATTCATTCTATTATATTCCATGATCATCTAGATATAAACTAACAATATGTTATGTCATCCTACCCAAACCAAGATGATTTGGTCCAAATCTACCTACATGGACATCCCATTCAAACTTTTCAATAAAAACCCCACCCCCAGGTATTGTGAAAGTCACCCTCTAGTGATATAAATCAATATGGACATGATAAGAAACTAGATATTCCATCCCATGTATGACATCAAAACCTATCATCTCAAGGATGAATAGATCACATAAAAAAGCTAAACCTATATATCTCAATGGGATAATCTCTACACTAACATAAACTCTATAATTTGATTCCTAACGGAGTATCGAGTGTCATAAATACATCATAAAACAAAATAATAAGACCCAGGCTCTCCAAGAAAGGTATAGATATGAAAGAGTGTGAATCAGCTATATCAAAAAGAGCCTATAATAGTGTAGAATCAACTAAGATCATACATATCACTATAGATTTATTGACACTTTTCTCCTTAGGTAAAATTTGTATTAAATATATCTAGCTTGAAATGTGACCCTGAAAAATAGAATGTCCACCCTAAGAAGGCCTAATCTATTGTCGTGGTGTAACTAGTTACTAGATCCCTTGGTTGCGACCACCTCCTCAGCCTGAATGAATCATTGTACACCATCTCCCAGTCTGATGCAGAGCTGTGAATCCTACTCATAAATCTAGACATGATGTCGACTCCCTCCAACTAGCCACTGAAGGAAAAGTCCTATAGTACTACTGTATACGGACCATAATATCGCATGCTCTACACTCTACTGAGTCTCTATCACACTGAATCCTCATATTTCATTACTACCACACTAATGAGAGTAGACAAAACTTCCAGCACTCACACACTAGATGCCATTCCCCTCATGAGAAGCCTCAAAACATTTTTTCCTGCCAGCTATAAAAGACCCAATGGGTTAAGAAGCTGCAATATCTTTCTCTAGACCTTATCCTCCCTCAAATTACATTTAGTAATCAGTTCTTGACTCACTATATCAAATATAGTAGTTAACCAAAAGATGTTCACCTATGATTGAAAAATGTGCTTGATACATTTGTCTAATCATCTCTCCTTAGAAGGCTCATTAGAAAGATAGATGATAAAAATGTTAAATCTTTATAAAATGAGCTAAATAATTCATAACAGTCATCGTACCCTGCTCTAGATGCATGAAATAACTGGAATGTCCAGATCTTAGAGTCTTTCGAAACAATTAGTCATAAAATCTGGATTGGAAATCCCTCCAAAGCATATCTTGAATTCTATCATCCTGGTTCAAAACATCCCATTATTGCTTTGTATCTCCCCAAATAATATATGTCATGAGATTTACTCTTCTATTAGGAGGTTTCTCGAGATGATAAAAAATAAAAAAAAATATTCTCAAACCATAACTCCATAATATGTGGACCTCCATCCCCTGAAAATGCGAGTGGTACTACTATTGGAAAACACGCGTCAACTCTGCCATTGATGAGGCGGGTTACTGGGCACCTTGAATGGTCTGCATAAAGTGTATGAAACCCTCTTAAAACTAGGCATCAACACCAATATAGGGGAAAATATGTGGTGTCATAAGTGGTACTAATATAGGACCTACTGGTGGCTCAAGGTCCACCACATCCAAATCATGGACATCACTACCCTCCTGGAATATGACTTGAGGCTTCATGGGGGCATATCTCTACAAATTCCATGCACATGCCTCAGAAAATATTTGATAACAACCAGATCATAGATATGACCATATTAAAGGTACAAGACTTCCTATAATAAATACACACCCCTCTTCTTTCCCATAAATGTAGGAATTCATAATAAGGAAGATCATAAATAACACCATAGACACTACCATCTACCCATTTGTAATGTTGGGTCTGGGGCAAACTCTCAATTTCACAACATAGGTGCTAGTATATGGACTGAAAAGTGTAATTGAAAATCCATTTCTTATAAACCTTTCTATTTCTGCATTCAATTTATATTAAGTTCATTCTCATTCATTTAACAATTTTCATCAATGGGTTAATTATATAGATCACCACTTTTAATCTATAGGGGTCCATCCACCTTAAAAACTGAAATATGGGGTCCATTTAATCTTGACCATAACACGTTTCATCACATGTGACCAATGGTCCATGACTCACCATGCCATAATTGAATTCTTAAGGTGTTTGTTGTATCCTTTGAAGGAAAATAGTATTTAGGTTACTACAGGAACATTAAGTACTAATTGTTTCTCTCAATACCCTATAGAAAACCTTAATCAAATAATAGGTATATCATGAAATTCATGCATAATAAATGTCATGAAGTCAAGAAATACATCCTATATGTCATGGAATGTGTATAGAATTTGAATGCTATAAGGTTCTTAAAATGATTCATGATCAATGATTCCATTAAATATCAGGACAAGGATTAAATGTAATCTATCAATCATAGTAACAATAATATCACATATCATGTGCATCACCTAATATTGGAATCAAATCAACTATAGAAGGAAAAAATCCAAAACAACAATTCCCATCCTAGGAAATTTGGATGTTTCAAGAATGTGGGTTAGCTACTCCTAGGAATACCTCATTAAAAAACTCTAACACATTCTTATTTCCCTTTTCTACCATACAAAATAGTAAGGTAGAAAAGGGGAAAAAGGACTCTGATACCACTTTGTAACATCCTGAACTTAGATCCACTAAATGTTGCCCCACGTTGGTGGGTCACATAGACTCAAGCACACCTCCCCATATGCTAAAGGCTTCTGACTAGTAGTATAGTGGGAATAATATACCCTCATAATTAGAGTGTAACACAGTGGTGTTACCATATAAATCAACAGAAGAAGCATATAAAATAACTAGAAGAATAAGATAAACATCCAGAAGAATGTTATTATAATAAAAACTAGAATCTGTGTCATATTCAATATATTGAACATGTCATGTATCTATAAAAAATGGTAGGTGATACATAGAAATAAGAAACTGGTAAAATACATGTACCAAATACAAAAAGGCCAAAAATAACTATCTCCATATATAATCATGAGTATAGATAGTTCATGTGCTTCTCTTCTCCTAGAATAATCAATCAAGAAACATAAAGATGGAAATTTACTTGATCCCTACCTACATTTATGTAGTCTATCTGGGTACTAAATGGTTATCCAAATAGGGTGTAACATAACACTCAGTAGGCCACCTCCAACGATAACTATAACATGTTTAGTCAGTTAATTTAAGCAGAAGTAGTGTTCAATATATAACAGTGATATAAATAAATAAGTAGGAGTGATACATGTAAAATTGATACTCTATATCATAATCATGATCAATATAAACTAGAAACTATAAAAATGGGATAACCACAAAGAAAGATAAAATATCCATTGTGACTCATTCCGAGTAATCCAATGTCAAAATCAATGGTTTGGATCCAAGGAGTAGAAATGTCCAAGGAATCCTCAACAGTCTATGTTTTTTAATCAAGTGTCAGACCCAATGGCCAGATCTAGGGATTTTCATTTTCAAAGGCATGCCATGTAATCAGGATCCATGCACTAGAAATTTCCATGTAATCCAATATAAATCCTGAATCCATTGAGTAGAAATGTCCGTGGAATTTGATGAAAATCTGAATCCATGGAGAAGAAGTGTCAATGGAATTTGATGAAACTCTAAATCCATGGGTTGGAAATTTCCATATAAATCAATAAAATTATGAATCCATGGATTTTAAATTTCCATGTCATTCAATAGAATTCATAACCTTTTCATTAACAGATTTAATAATTCATTTTATAACCATATTCAAGCCATGAGTTCATCCAACTCATTCCAAATTTCTAATATAAACCATTTAATCATTTAAATACATGTAATCACATTTAAATGTGTCATAAACCATCTCCTAATATCTCATTCAGTTCATTACATCTCTTACTAAGACAATGATCTCACACATGCACCCAATGGGGTGGTAACTCATGGGGAAGATACATAAACACACCTCATAGGTGATTCGGGTTGAGGTGAATGGCATCCAACCATACAATGGTGTTAAGTGGGAAACCTATCAATGTTCCAAACAAATTAATCAAATCATTCAATTAATTTTAGGGGAAATTCTGGAAGGTATGACATTCAGAATAATGGAAACATGACATAAAACACCTCAACTTTAAGGGAAAAGGCATAGACCACCTACCATATACCATTGATAGATCACTCATCCTGTATCAGATCCTAAATCGATCTATACTGGAGAAATATTAAGAAAGGATGATTACCCTAGAAATATGGAATATTATCTTACACCCCAATAACTCTATTGAAATGAATAAAAATGAATAACAGAGTCAAAAGAATAAAGAACTCACTGGTACGGATCCAACAAGATGAACAGATCTTGATTCTGAGACCGGATGATGAATTAGAACCCAATCCAATGAGAAGTCTTAAAGAAAGAATAAAACATGAGAAAAGAGAAATACTAAACAAAAAGATAAAGGATTTAAGTTATAAGTATTATTAAGGGTAATTGGGTCATTTTACAAAAAAATACTGGGTCGCATGGTTTGGATACACAGTTGGCTAAACTGTGTGCCAACTGAGCTTCCCACTCTATCCCTAAACCCCTCTCGCATGTTCGTAGTGCATGGTTAGACAAACCATAACCCAATCATACATTTATCCTCTACTAAAAGTTATAGGTGGAACATATGATTATGTTTCCTTGGCTACACGAACTACTCAAACCGTGCAGCCCTAGACAGCCTCAAAATGTTTCCTCAAACTATGTGTCTTGGGATGCATAGTTAAAACTAACCATGCATCCTAGATACCTTTTTCAAAAACCAACCCTACGAGCTCCGAACAAGCCCTGGACGCTCTGAAACTTATGTTCCCTAATTAGGCAATCAGATTAGGTCAAAACCAAGAAATCAAACTAAAAAAATATATACACATCACAATAAAACCCAATATCTTAAAAACATACTAAAATGGTTTTATGATTATGCTACTACATTTTTCATCTCCTTCTCCATCCTATGGGAAATGAAAACAACACTTGTGTGTACATGTGGACTACAACCTCCATGAAGTAATGTGTTTCATTTTTCATCACTAAATCATATGGATGGATAAAATTATTGATAAAATAAATATATATTATATTTATGAAATAATTATGATTATTTAAAGATAATATATTTTTTACTTTCTTACCCCACTATCGGTTGGGAAATGATAACGTTGGTCATGTTTATGTGTGGAATGCCACCTCCACAAAGCTATGTGATACGTTTTTCATTTACACCTTAAAAGGATGTCATAGGGATGGAAATAATGAATAAATATAAACTTTTAAACATATTTGTGATTATAGAAAATTAAAATATTATCTACTTTATTTTTTCTCCAGATAGAAAATTCAAAACACCATTCATGCATATGTATAGAGTGTCATATCCATGGAACAATGTGGTTCCTTTTCCATGATTTCCTTACATGCTTGGTTTTAAATGTTTATATAATGTATAAATATGATAATTATAAATTTTTTAATATTTTGGAGTAAATTTAACCATAACCCCTTTAACCATGATCAAGACATCAATGTTATTTTGAGGTTATAAATCGAACGCCCTCAAAATTTCCAATGTGTAAATAACCATTTTATTAACTAAATAAAAGATGGTAAAAAATGAAATAAATGAAATAATGATTATTTAATGAATATGAAAAAGGTTATTGAAAAATTATAAAACTAATATAATTTTATTATACAGTATTTATAGAATACATGATGCTAAATAGGACTTCTGTTAAGGGATCTTTCCTTTAAAACATTGTTTTAAACATTTTAAATTATTTCTCCTCTATATACATGTTCTTTTTAAAGTTTACATAGTGTTATTATTTTTTATATAATTTTTTATAAATTTTATTTTCAAATATATTTGACTTCCTTTACAAATTTTTAAAAATATATATTTTTAATTTTTACCATAAGGGTTAATTTCAAAAAAATCAAAAGTGAATAAAATATGTTTTTAACATATATGGATTGACCGCCATTTAATGTTATCATAGTCATTAATCATTATCAATTTTTCTCTATAATTAAGAATGGTTCATTCAAAGAATATCTTATTCCATGAATTATATGAATATTTTATTCTTATGAATTTTTAAAGTAAATGGATATATCACATTATGATAATGCGAAAAATGAATGTGTTTTTCATCTGGGTTCAAATGAGTTTTTAACAGGTTTTATGATGAAAAAGTGAAAGTTTGAAAAAAAAATTATATAGTACTTCATATTTATATAAGGTGATCGTTGAGTCCAATATAGCTCATGATTATGGGTGATCCTGATATATCTCACTAATGCATTGGGTAATGATTTTGTCTTCAAAGGAAAAAAATGGCGGTGATAAATGGGTTAGTTACTCTTATAGAATTAATTGGAATTCAGTTATTATGATGTGAGTTAAACATAAGTGAACATAGTTTATGAATATGAGGATTTAATATACCTATTTTATACTTGTAAGAAAGGGTTTTTGTGGAAATCTTATGATTTCATGAGGTAAGTAATGTTTCTGAGATTTTAAAGGTGAAGAGTTTTTTTTCAAAGAAATATTCTCGTGAGTTTCCACATGCCTAAAGATTACTTCATAATTTTCCTATGGTTAATAATGGGTTTAAAATGTTTTATTTAATTAAATGTTTCTTTTCATTAGAGGAAATTTTTTATTTATGAGCTCAAATATTTAAAGGGAAATAGGTAAACATTTTCATGGGTTTTCCTAATTTCAGAAAACTAACATGATTTCTTAATTTTTATGTCCTTTATTGAGGATTTTGTACTCATCCTACATTTTTAAAGGTTTTTCATAGAATCTAATGATGATTGGGTACTATTTTAAAGTCAAATGTTCCATTTTGGGCTCATCATAAAAGAAGAAAATTTTTCTAGAATAAAATAGGTTATATACATAAATCCATGTTTTTTGAGAAAATGTACATTATGTGGGAGTGTCCAATTTGTTATGAATTATGTTTCCTAATTCTCTAAAACCCTAAACCCAAAATATCATGGGGATGTAAAAAATCAGAAATCCTTTCTATTAAACTCATATTTATGGGTTCTTCAAGTAACGAGTCCTTATAGTTGGTATTAGAGAACAGTTTAGATACCTTTAGTGGTTTGGAAAATGTTAGAAGACACTAGTATGAGATTTATATATTTTTTTATATTATCATGAGATATATTTTTAGGATTTACATTTTTCTTCATCTAATCCATGTCTATTGAAAATGGTTTTCTATATAGGAAACATGGAAAATGAATTAGTATTGAATTAAGGGGATAATAACTTTACAAGTAAAAAACCTGAAATTATTGGAAAATAGTATTTTTTGGCATTTTTAACTCAATTTATGTAGGATATTAATTGTGGAACATATGAAAGATAACAACCAAATTATCTATATAGGATCATGTCTATAGTGAAGCATTTTATGAAACAAAACCCTCTATTTTTTAGTGTATCATGTGACCTGGTGAAAGATGAAGGATGGATAAATGTTTTCTACAATATATTCAATGTTTTGGGATGTATAAAACATCAAAATGTAATTATTTATATCAATCATTTTGAATTTTAAAATGATTAATAGTGGTCTATGATTAAGAATACTAAAGAAAAGGATGTGATTTATGTCATGGAGTGGATAGTCATTAAATATATTTTTCTTGAGATGTATTTTCCTAAATTTATTTATATAAGGATGAAAAGGAAATTTCTAGAATTGAAGTAAAAAAAAGAAGACTTTATGTCTACTTATAAAGGAAATTTTACTATATTGGTTACATATTCATATAATTTCATTATGGACCATGAAAGTAAAATTGATAGATTATCTATAGGTATAAATAATTATAAAGTTTATTGGCCTCTCACAAATTTAAAATTTATAAGGTGGTTTTCTGTTGTACTGAGAAAGATAAGATGTAGTTTTTTGACACTTATGTACGCCATGAAAAAAAGAGTAAGAAGTGGTATGTGTGAAAATAAATAGATAATAATTCAAAAAATAAATATAGATTTATCCTTAAAAGTGTTCCAAATGTGGTAAAATATATTTTAAATAATTTTTGAATGAATTATGGAAGTGTTACCAATGTGGTAAGCTATATAATTTGGTACATGCCAGTAAGGAAAAGATTTATAATCAGAAAAGTAATGGTAATGTAGATAGTCAACATGTAGTAAGATTTTTTAATTATAAGGAGTTTATATATTATGGTAACGCATGTCTAAATGTAGTTACTCAAAGTGGTAATCATCAAGATTAGAAATAGAATGGTGTGAAAAATTATTTTCTTACTATTAATGAAGATGAAAGGCCCTAAAATAGAGTGGTTATAGGTAAATTTCTTATTTATTTGGATTATATTAATGTCTTTTTTGATTCGAGACCCACACATTATTTTATATCTGGAAAAAATCTGAGTAAAATGGAAATAGAATATCAAGAAATGCAATTGGAACTCTTGGTAAAAACATCTAGGCGTGATATAAAGGTAACAAGAATTTATATAAATATTATAACATCCAATGTAAATAAAGAGTAAGATATTTTCATATTTATTAATATTTTTGAATTAAATAATAATTTTACTTTAAAGGGGATGCTAAGTTCAATGGAGTACCCCATACGCAGTAACGAGTTTCTTTGAAATCTTATATTGCACACTATGTTGAGTTATACTAAAAATAATAATATAATATTATTATTTTAAATTGTTGTTAACGCATAGTCGTTGTATCTGAGGCAATGAACAAAACTAACTAAAATATGATTACACTTGTTTATTAAATGTTTTTACATTTATCCAATAAAATTTATAGGCATAAAATGTGAATGAATCCAATTCTAAGCATAAATACTCTAACATTCATTAAAAGGTATATTTACCGCCTTTTGATGAAGAACCCTTTTTAAATATAGTTTTTGTATATTTTTTATGTTCTATTTGACAAAATAAAATTCTTATTTATAATATGTACATCAAAATTTACTTTGGGTAAAATTTTGGTATTTTTCTGATAAAGTTTATTTTTTAATGAATAGTGAAAAATCCTATATTTTAATTCAAAACTGCCTTTTAATATAATTTATTTATATGGTTATATTATCTTTTTAAATGGGTTTAAAGTTTAATTAGATTATATTTTTACCATTTAATCCATTATTGTTCATTTTAAGTAATTTCACTTCGAAATTGGACATAAATAAGTGTCAATCTTTTGATAGGTATTACTTTTTAAACAGCACGATTTTTAAGTATGCTGCAGTTAGAAATCTGAAAAGATAAAACAAATTAAACTCCAATGACAAAAGAACTCACAAAAAAAACTACAGAACCTTGCAAAATTATGAACATAACCAAATTTCAACTACAAATACAAAACCTAAGGTACAAACCTATAGTGGGGGCTGGCCAAAGTTCAAGTCCCATTGTTCCGCTGCTTCAACCAAATATAGAAAACAGATGCACTCATGGGACTTCACTGAGCTTGTCATCATTTCCTTTGTCAACACCTTTGTTATCATTTCCTTCACCTTCATCATCTTTTCCTGCATGATCAGCTTTGTCATCTTTGCCTGCTTCATCATCATCAGACTCTGAATTTGCTCAATCTTCATCATCTTCTTCATCATCCGACATGTTGTTAATCACATCTGTAATTATAGCCTTCACTTCTGCCTTTATGTGAGTTAGATCTATTTTAAAATGAGTACAGAATTGAAGTCCACTTCCTTCAAAATATCAACCACAGCTGCATGCATTTCTCCTCTTGCTGGATCCACTTTAGCTTTCTTTTGAGTTCATCCTTTTCCACCTTCATGTTTAGTGGTTTTTGAGGGTGTCTTGCTTGATTCCTTATTTATTGAGGTTGTCTTCTTGCTAGAAGTACTGCCATCCTTCATGCTTTCCTTTTTGGTTGTTTTTTTCTTGACAGTAGATTCATCAGGTTTAGAAGCTCTGAAAGGCCCATCATCACCAACCACACCCTTTTTTAAAGATTTTTCTGCAACTTTTTCAGGACTTCGAACCAGTCCCTTGGGCTTCACAGTAGTTTTTTCTTCTTTTAAAACCTCTGAAGCCGCTTCAATATTTTCAGACAGACTCATAGCTGGTTTCTGCTCCACCAAATCATCTAGCTTGACCTTTGTTTTACTCTCCTTTTCAGTCTCTTCTTTTGAAGAAGGATCACCATCTTCACCATTTTCATGAGAACTATCATTTGTGTCTGAGGCTCCAGCTTTAGCATCAAATTCTTCCTCAACTTTGGAAGTCCTCTTCCTCTTTTCTCCACTTCTAGACTTCCGTTTTTGCTTCTTTGAAGGCATTTCTGCAGATTCATCACCAAATATATTTCTTTTGCCCGATGAAGATCTCTTCTGACGCTTTTTCCTTTTCTTCTTATCAGTAAGCGATACATCAGTTGTAGCATGTAGAGATTCCAAAAACTCTAACATTTTCAATGAAAGTTCTTCCTTCTTGGTACCACTGCTGATTGGTATATTGAGGACACTGCAAAAATCCAACAATTTTTCTTTGACACATCATTCAAGCCTGTCTTTCATTTTTGCTTTCTTTTTTTCCATCTCACTTTCTTCCCACACAAAGCCAGAAAATTGGCTGATGTTTCTCTTCAATTTATGTGTCGTGGTTTTTCTTCCAAATAAAATTTTATGGAGTGTCCGCAAGTTATCATCTGCTTTTCTCTTTGACAATTTGAATTCCACATTGGGGATGTCTTTAAGTGGTGTGCCACTGCCCTTTTCAATTGACAGTTCATTGCTGCCTAAATTGCTCGCGGAAGACAGGGAAGAAAAGCGATTGACGGTCTTTTTCTCACTTACAGGCCTCTCAATTGGAGTAGCGGCATCTTTAGCAGTATACTTTTTTCTTGATTTTCTGCCAGTGGAACCTTGGCCAGCCGATTTCTCATCAGCCTCTTTAGAACTCGTTTTTTGCATCACCTTCCATGCCTTCTCCATGATTCTCGCTCTCTTTGCCACTCCCTTCCGATTCCTCTGTTTCCAGTGCGACATCCTTTTTAGGTTCCTCGCAATGATCACCTCCATCACGTTCTCCGACTTGCACCTCCATTGATTCATTTCCCTTCCCAGATTCTTCTGGTTCATCACCCTTCGCCTTCTCCTCGTCCTGTTTTGGGGTGGACCCTTCATCTTCCGATTTCATGATTTCTAGGGTTTCCGACATCTCCATGGAAACGAGCAGGCAAACAGCAGAGAAAGAACAGCCGCGGAGATCTGGGAGCAAAAGAAGGTGCACACTAACCCTAGAGCTACAACTGGAGAAAGGGACGAAGGAGGAGCAAGCGAGGAAACCAGAGGTGTTGAGCTGAGGGGCGAAAGAGACAATGGGGCGGGGAAGCGTCGTGACGTGGAGCGAAACGTGGCGGGGTGGAACTTCCCACCCAGCAAATGAGGGCGGGCTTCGATGGTTAGCTCAAAATTTCAGACCAATTCCTCAACGGGCCTTTAAACAGCACGATTTTTGTTTTGACAATGAGAATTAATTTTAAATTAATTTCTCCAACTTATGAGTTTTGAATTTGAAAAAATGGATTCCATATTTTTAATCAGGAGGTATAAATTATTTAAATAGGTAACTTTTATTTTTAGAGATAATGAATATTTACTTCAGTAAATATTTTATTTTCCCTGGTTAAAGGCTAAATCTGGTAAATAAGGGTGAACAAATATTATTATAATAAAATTAAAATACCCTAAAATGTATTCTATTCCTATTGGTTGATACATTTTTGACCATAGGCATCCTTGGGATGATTTTGGGACCCCATAGAGCTATATGGGACTGATAATGACACTTTATATTAATTAATTTAAAGTAAGGACAAAAATAACATAAACATATTTCTTTTAGTAAAATAATTTTATATGGGGTTATATAAGTAATATATTCAACTATAAATATTAATATTAAATATAAAAATATTTTCTACATCATGGTATTTTATTTATAATTTTTAGACCTCAAATAAATAAATTTATTTATGACACAATAATGATGTAATGATTACCTCATTAATGAATGTTTTAAATAAATGAGATTATAAATGTTAAAATAAATTTAATTTGAAACTTTTCATGCCATCCACGAATTTTAGGGATGAGTATGAATTTTTATGTTTTCATTCTTATAGGTTTTTCTAAAGAATAAATTTGTTTTATATTTTTAAAAAGTCTTCATATTAATAGTAATTAAATTGACATAAAGAAGTTTTTAAATCAGTTAATATTTTATTAAATGATATAATAATCCTAAAAATCTAGGATTTAGCCAAATTACATAGATAAGGTTGATAATGTCATTAAATAACCAATTTTTGTTCTATTTTCATTTTATGGTAACTATATTAACCATGTAGTATCAATATATAAGAGAACATGGTAAAAGTTAAATAAGTTAACAAAGGGCTAAATAAAAAAGATAAGAATTTAAAATTATCCAACACTTAGTCCAATTATTATTGAATGATTTTTTTAGACTTATATTAACATTATATTCGAATTAAATAAATTTTGGATCTTTTGAAAGCGTAAATAAGTTTGTAAGAAAATAATATTTTCAAACTTTCCTAAAGTGCCCCTTTTCCCTCTTATAAAAAGCCACCACATCTAACCCATTACACAAACCTCTAAAGCCCCCTGGCTCATCAAAAATCTACTCCAAGAATCTATCAATGTCTCTATACTCCTCCTAGAAGCCTTAACTTTGGAATAAATCAGTTCAAGAAATCCTTTTGGTTCAATCCAAAGGGAGTTACCCAATTTAAAGGTAACGTCTTCCCTCAAGTTCTCTTATTTTATTTTACTTCTTCACTCCGTTTTCTCTTTTTATTTTTCTCACATAATAATTCTAGTATCCTAAATATTCTAGGTTTTTGTTATGATAAGGATTCTAACTAAACATTTACACACCTCCATCTAATTGGTATAGGATATAATGTTTCTGTGGATGGCGAACTACTGCCTCACAAAACGATGATTGTTCAATCTTCTCCTACCACCTCTTATGGTGGACATTATGATTGAACTGTAATTATATATTATATTTATGATATTTCTTTTATCATTATTCTTTAGTAATTAACTTTTATAACATACCTTTATGTTTTATATATAATATAATTTAATTTGAGGATGTGCAGACTACCGCCCCCTCAATGTGATATGGCTCATTCATACCATACATAGAACATATAATGTATGGTGTTAATGAACTTACATAATGTAGATAAAATATTATATTATACTGTAATAATAATATACCTATGTATCATTCAATTTTTATTTCTATTAAAATGAAAAAATGAAGTGGAAGTAGCATTCAGGCGTACGTACGACTTACCGTCTCCGTGAACAATGAATTTCATTTTCATATATCCAAAAGATATGGAGTACTCTAAATACACATATACTGGATATATATGATATATATGATATATAAATCATGAATATAATTCTATAGAAAATGTAAATTCTACCACATAGACAATTTATAATTTTAACAAGTTCATTTTTAACTCAAGTTCCGAACATCGACAAAATGTCCAATATGAACTCAAACAATTAACTAATTGTTATAAAAAGATAATAAGTTATATAAAAGGAACAATAAACTTGGAAAATGTTCTCAATAAATTAGAAATTATCTTAAGTTTATTATTCAGGAAATTAATGAATGAATGGGTCAAGTCGGACATGAGATAAGGGACTTCGTCTCAATCTCCTTTCATTGAGGCATGTTTTGATAATATACACCTCCTTCTTTTATACTGTATATAATAAACCCCTTTGACTTTTAATTTCATTCAAAGGGAATCTTGTTTCTAAGAATCATTTTATTAAATGAAAAAAGGAATGTTTTTTAATGTTTTCGGTGACAATAACCTCTCCATCGTTGTAATCAATAGTTGGATTCCTCTATAAGCCTTAATGTTTTTAAAAGGAAAAGAAACCCCTTATTCTATTTTTGGGTGTTTTGGTATTGAAAATGGTTTTTGAAATGGATTTATTATTTCAATATCTTGAAATTATTTCTTGTGATTTCAAATGAAATGTTATTAGTGAAATTTTTATATTTTCAATATTTTATGTGTTATGATTTTATAATGGTACTTGGACATTTGATGGGTGGTTACATGATAAACCAAATGACGGGTGGTGCTGTGATAAATCAGAACAGGTGGCTAAATTATAACCTCCAATTCATTGGGTATG
Organism: Viscum album; assembly: GCA_963277665.1. NCBI lineage: Eukaryota > Viridiplantae > Streptophyta > Magnoliopsida > Santalales > Viscaceae > Viscum > Viscum album. Next base: position 1,625,049,598 of record OY728161.1, on the reverse strand, counting down.
GAAGTCAACCGTATGGTTAATCCATTTAGTGATATCTGTGGAAGTCGATTGTATAGTTATTCTAGTTAAGTATGTTTATGTCCCAAGTTAACTTTATATGTTATGTATGCTTTCTATGGGTTTTATGGAAAGATTTTGGTTATAAAAGGGTAATCAATGATCTTTTATTTAGTTAAGAGTATTTAATACTCCATAAAGATGAAAAGTATTACTTATGATAAAGTATCCATGGTTAACTTGTTGTTTGGAAAAACTAATAGTTTTCCTTATTTGTGTATCCCTTACTGAGCTTTTTCTGATAATCCCAGGTTTTTTGAAATGTTTTTCACAGGACATAAAGATGAATAGGGTCAAGGATGGGATCATGGAAAATTCATGTTGTCTAAAACATGGAACAAGGCATGTTTATTTTTTAAGAGTTTTTATTTTATCAGAAAAATGGAAACTGAGTAGAAGTGTCTACATTTCAATTTTTGAGATGTAATGGTTATTGTATAATTCTCTAAAACTCTAAACCTCAAAAAGATACTCAATGTGAATTGTTAACTTAATTCAAGATTATGTAATTTTTAAGGTCGATGCCTTATAAATATTCAGGTTGTCTTCTGAGGAATGGTTATCCCTAAAACCTTATTTTCATTCCCATTGTGGATTTTGATGTTATTATGGGTATGGATTTTATTTAGATTTATCATTATAAGATAAATTATAGAGCTAAAGAAGTTATTTTTCAGAATATGTTATAGTTTGTATATAATAATCAACTCATTCCTTTAAAAACATATCATGAATCTAAGAATCAGATAAAATATAAAAGTTAAAGTTATCTTGCATATATTATTGAAAATAAAATAATAGTTCTAATTAGTGATGTTCTATTAGTAAATGAATATAAAAATTTATTTCTTGATGATTTTCCTAGTGTTATTCTTAATGAGGAGGTTGAATTTATTGTTGAATTGGTGCCTAATTAAAATCCAATTTCAAAATACCCTTATCAAATGGCACCAATATAACTTTTGGAACTGAAAAACAAATTGAAAGAGTTTCTCGATAAGGGATCCATCTTCCCTTTCACTTTACCTTGGGGTTCCCTTGTTCTGTTTTTTAAAAAGAAGGATGGTTCCATGAGACATTTCATTCATTATAAAACACTCAATAACATCATTGTTATTATAAATTATATGTTGCCTCATATTGATGACTTAAATGATTATCTCTTGGGTGCTTAATATTTTTAAATGATTTATATCAGTATTAGGTATCACTAGCAAAGGGTGAAGAATGAAAAATTATGATGATGGAATTCCATACTTTGTATGGGAATTCTGAGTCTGTGGTTATTCCTTTCAGGTTTATGAATATACCCACTATATTTATGGATATTATAAATAGATTTTTTTCATGAGTATTTGGATACATTTGTTGGGGTTTTCATTGATGATGTTTCAATTTATTCTAAATGTTATAGTGAATATTAGAAAAACCTCAAGATTATTATACATAATTTAAAATAAAATAAGTTGATTGGTATATTTAGGAAATTTTAAATTTAGCTAAAGAAGATTTAATTCCATTGGAATATTATTTCTAAATAAATTATAAATTTTGATCCTACTAAAACTAATGTTGTGGAAAAGTGGTCAATACCAATAAATTTCAGTGAGATTTGAATTTTTCTTTAATTATTGGGTTATTAATGATGATTTTTTTCACTTTTCTTGATTATATAGACAAATATTTAGGTTAACTCCAAAAGGATTTAAATTTATCTTGATAAATTCATGTGAATAATTTTCCTAGGAATTAAAATGGAGATTGTTTAATACTCTATTGTAAACATCACCAACAAGAAATGGTGAATTTGTTATTATAGTGATGCTTCTTTGAACATGGGGCATGAAATATGGTTGGAACTAATAAAGGATTACGATTACATGATTCACTATCATCCAGTTAAAGTAAACAAGGTGATCAAACTTGACTTGAAAATATAATGAATCATTAACCTTGTTCTATTTGGAAAATGATAATTTGGTTAATGGTTTTATGAATGATGGCCTTGAAATGTTTCATGTTAGAACTCCCTCTCTTTTTTCAGGTATCATTGTAGTTATATTTTTTAGACATAATTTAGCACACAATGAATGATGATTTTGATTCTCAAGAAATGGTGTAATTATCCAAGAAAGGTAATTTTCTTCAATGTAACATTGAAAAAGAAGTTGTTGTGTGATTTTGAAAGAGGTTGTGTGTGCCAAGTGATTCTAGGGTGAAGAAGTAATTTTCAATTAAAAGTCATAGATCTCTATTTTTTATTCATCCTAACAATACTAATATTTACAGATACATTCAAGAATATTATTGGAAGGGCATAATAAAAAAATATTAATTATTTTACTTGGAAATATTTGACCTTTCAATAGGTTAAATCCAAAAGAAAACCATCAAAGCGGATGCTTTGGACTTTTCAATTTCTCTAATAGAAATGGGAGAATAAACCCTTGGATTTCACAATAGTATTACTAAATACATCTCAGGTTAACAATGTGATTTGGTTTATTGTTGATCATTTGACTAAATCAATTAATTTTCTTCATATTTGAGATATTGTGTCATTAGATAAACTTTATAGACTTTATCTTAATAATATTTTCAAATTATATGGAGTCCCTCTGTGTATTGTATCTTATCCCGAACTGAGATTTACCTAAATTTTTGGAAAAGGACTTCAAAATTCATTGGGTACTAAATTATATTTCAATAAATCATTTCATCCTCAATCTAATGAACTTATATAAGGAATGACTCATACTTTTGAATATATAATTTGAGATTTCTCATTATATTATCATTGAAGTTTGTATCAGTATATTTTATTTATGGAATTTTATTATAACAATAATTTTCATTCAAGTATACCGATGGAACCTTTTGAGGAATTATTTGTAAAGTTGTGTCAAACTTCATCATGTTGGGATAAAGCTAGTGAAAAGTAGTTTTTGGGACCAAATTTGGTATAATATATGGTTGAGAAATTAAATATGATTCAACACTATGTGAGGGAATCTTAGAGTAGATATAAGAGTTGTAAAAATAATAGGAGGAAAGATCATTCATTTTTGGTAGGTGATCAGTATCTCCTTATAAAACTATTATTCATTTTTTTAAAGGAAAATTTATATATAAGGGTTATTGGACTATATGATATTCTTGAAAAAGTGAAATTTTTTTCTTAATGATTAGCCTTTCCATTGAGTTCATATTAGGTACATGATGTTTTTCATGTTTCATTTTTAAGGAAATACGTACCTAATGCATCTCATGTTTTGAACACTAAGGTTGTACAGTTGGAATATAATCTTTCCTGTAAAGAAAATATGATCTATATTTTGGATTTCAGATAGTGGTTACTACTAATTAAGGCAATTTACAAGGTTAATGTTTTATGGAATAATCACATGATTTATGGAGCAATGTAGGATTAAAAAAAAGTTGGAAGAAACCCTCAATTTTTTAAGTTATAAATAAAAATAGAAAAGAAGTAATTTATTAAAGGGTTGAAGAATGTGACAAACTATGTAATCCTATAAATAAATTAATTTTATGATTTATAAGTATTCATTTTATGGATTCATATTCATCACAGTTTTATAAATAATATCACATAATTTTTCAATCGAAAGAGGAATAGTTTTATATAACTAAATGTTTTTCCACGTATTACATGGTTTTATTATAAAGTTAAATTTATAAATTTTATAATTTTATTTTGATAAAAAAAACTTCATTTTTTGGTGAATAATGAGAAAATACCAAGTTTTATTATAATTTTCATTTATTTTCATGTATTTAAAAAGTACAATTCACTTTTTTGTTAGGTTTAAATTGATATTATTTAATTATGGATAAAACTTAATCTAATTAATGTTAAAATAATCATCTTTATACTTGATTTTTGTATAAAATCATTTTTATGCTTAAAAATGTAATATTTAATAAAACTGTTTTTATTATGGTTTGCATATTTCTAGTAAAATTAATTTATTACACGTATAAAAATCGATTATTGAAAATTATATTTCATATTTGTAATAATGAGGTTCAAATTTTTAAATGTGTTCAATTTCATTTTTGGTCATGATGAATAGTAACATTGGTAAATCTTTATCACTCTGTTAAAGGTTAAAAGGGTTATTGGGAGTTAAACTAAGAGATAAGGTGTCAAATATCTCTAAAAAATTGATAAATATTAATGTATGAGTGGATTTCGAAATTAAAATATCTTTTATTAAAAAAAATTCTATTTGTTTCTACTTTTCTTTGATAAAGGCTAATAATATGTCTAAAATAAGTATTTATAAGTGTGTTACTATCTTCACTTATAAAAGGTCACCTCGTCTCCTAACTTATTCAAAAAAAATTGATCCTTTTGGATTGTATAATACTTTCCCAAATTCTTTCCCAACATCCCTCCCCACATCATAGAGGTCATGGTATCACCAAAATACCAACCTATAAAGTATTAAGGTGTAATCCGATGGATGTTTTCCAAAAAAAGAAGTATAATTATTAATCGAGTTTTTCAAGTTTATTTATTCTTATAACTAATTAAAATATTCGTTAACCATGATAAAATAATATAAAAATTATCTCCCATATACTAAGTTTTTCTGATGATTATGTTACTACCCATTTTCATCTCCATTTTCCTCCTATGGGAAATGAAAAAACTACTCATGCATACATGTGGACTACCAACTCCATGAAGCGATGTGTTTCATTTTTAATCACGAAATCATATGGATATTTAAAATTATGGATAAAGTAAATATATATTACATTTTTAACATAATTATTATTCTTTAAATATAAAATATTACTTACATATTTACCATAAAATCTATTGAAAAATTGTAAAGTCGCTTGTGAGTGCATGTGGACTACCACCACCATGCAACGATGTGATTCATTTTTCATTTACACCTTATAAGGTTAGTCATGAGTTTGGAAATTATGAATAAAATATGAATTTTATAACATATTTATGTTTTTTAAATTAAAATATTATCTATTTTACTTCTTTTCCACCCAGTTGAAAAATTATAATGTCATTCATGTGTACGTATGGACTACCATCTCTATAAAATTATGTGGTACATTTTTAATGAACTCTTAACTTGGTTTGTTTTAAAAGTGTATATAATATATAATTATGATAATTATAACATATTCATGATTTTGGATTTAATGTAACCGTAACACCTTTGACCATGGTCAATACACCTGTGTTATTTTGATGTTATAAACCAAACATCCTCAAAACATCCAACGACAAATTAATCATTTTAGTAACTAAATAAAACATGGTAAAATAAAATAAAGATAATAATTATAATTCGAAAAACATTAAAAATATTCTTATTCAAGTATAAACTAATATAATTTTATTTCTCTAGTGTTAGAGAATTTATGAAGCTATACGAGACTTGAGGTAAGGGATTTTTCCTTTAAAATGTTGTTTTTAATGTATTAAATTCTTTCTCCTCCATATCAATGTTCTTTTAAATGTTTCAATAATATTATTATTTACTCTTAATTTTTTGAAAAAGTTTATTTTATAATATATCTTACTTTATTTTCAATGTTTTAAAAAGTAATATTTTTAATATTTTCTGTATGGTTTTTTTTACTTTTTTAAAAATCTATAAAAAGAATGTTTTTTAATGTATATGGATTGACCACCTTTTCCTTTCATTATAGTCAGTATTTTTTATCAATATTCCTCTATAAGATAACATTTATTTTTAAAATAATATCTTATTTTCTCTATTTTGGTAATTTTTAATTTTTTATAGTTTTTTAATAAAAATGATATTTGTCCTTATGATTATGTTAAAATGGAAAGTGTTTGGATTATGGGTTTAAATGAGTTTTTTATTGTTTTAATATGAAAAATTGAAATCTTGCAATTTTTTATTCATGATATAGTACTTAATAATTACATATAAAGACAATTTATATCAATATAGATCATTATGATGGGTGAGTTTGATATAGTTATCCAATGAAGTAGGTAATGATTTAGTCTTTGAAGGTGAAAAAAGAGGGAGATAACCGAGTTGGTTACTCCTATGGAATTAATTAGGATCAGTTATTCTAATATGGGTTAAAATTGATTTAACATGGGTTATGAATATTATTCTCAATTATGCCTATAATATTCTTTTAATAAAGAGTTTTTATAGAAATATTATGATATCTTGAGTTAAATAAAATTTATGAACTTTTAAAGGTGAAAGGTTTCTTTTTAAAAGAATCATTATCAAGACTTCCTACGTCCTTAAATATTCCTTCACGGTTTTCATATGATTAATAATGGATCTAAAATGTTTTATTTATGTAAATATGGATTTTCATTAGTGTACATGTTTTATTTATGTGTTCAATGTTTTATTGGGAAACGGTAAACATTTTCATGGGTTTTCATGTTTTCACAAGACTAGAAGGATTTCATTATTTTTGTATTCGTTAATGATATTTTTTAACCATACCAGATTTTTAAATATTATTCACACTATCTATGGATCATTAGGGACTATATAAAGATAAAAAATTCCACATTGGGCTTGTATTAAAATAAAAAAAGGTGTCATAATTGTAACAGGGTTTTAAAAATAAATCCCTATTTTAGTGGAAAAAATTACATTATGTGTAGATATCCTATTTATTAAATAATTTTTTTTAATTATATAAATTTATAATCCCAAAATATCATTATAACTAAAAAATGTGAGATACTTACAATTTAACTCATATTTATGGGTTGTTAAAGTAATGGTTCATTATATTACTCATTTTGGAAATTACAAAGTTCTTGAAATAAAATGTGATATGTTGCATACTGATTATCAAGCATTTTATTTTCTACCTAGAGAGTCTATTATTCATATACATCAGGGTTTTATGACTATTTTTAATATTTTGTAATCAATTTGTGTGAAGGAATTATTAGATGATTATCTAGTTAAAAATTATAGTAATTCTTCCAAGTGAGCGGGAATCTAAATATACTATTATTGATGATATGAATAACTTAACTTTGATAGTTTTTAATGATTTGATTAAAACCCACATGAAATATTAATGTATAATAAAAATATATATTGATATGGAGAAGAGGAATAATGGAGTATCATTTTTGTCTGCAACTGATAATTTTAATTTTAGGGTTTTAAATATTAGTGCTAATTATAAGAAGAATAAGAAGTACATAAATTAATAGGATATAAAAAATGTTGAATCTAGTGAAGGTTAACTTTCTAAAATAACAATGTGAATGAAAAATGACATCAAAAAGAACTTATGGTATGATCATGAGAAACCTTTAAAGGAACACCATGATAAGAAATGTTATTTTTTTTATTTTTTACAAATATAAAAAGGTCCAGTCATATAAAACCTGATTTCCCAATATTAATGAGAAAATAAATAAATTTATGGAGAACCTTTAAAATCATAGGGATGAAAATTGTAAAATACTTAGATACTTGGAGTTCAAGAATAGGTGACATAACTGCTAATAATTTATCATAATGAAGTGTAAGTGATGGTCATAAAATTGTTGGTTTCTATAAAAATATTCTTGAAGGTGAGAAATGATGTATAAAAAAGGTAAAATTGGAGTCTATTAACAATTTAACTTTGGATTATAAATTTTGTAATACTTATGATGATTCTTATTAAACTTCATAAGATGATAAATAATTAAATTCAATATAAGATAAATCAGCAAAATATGAAAGATCATTGGATGATGAGAAAGATTTTTCTAATTATGAATAAATGAAAAGAAATGTAAATCTCATGTAAAAGGATAATAAAAAGATAAATAATAGCTCTGATTTTTATAAGTATTATTTTTTAAAATATAATAATATAATTTGAAAACTTACAAATGAAATTAATAAACTTTCATTATAATTAGAGTCTAAATCTAGTTTATGTTCAATATTCAATGATCAGAATTTAGTTATTAAACATAACTTTTAGATAATTGGTCTCAAAAAACTATTTCATAACTTTACCTTAATTAAGAAATTGATAATATGTATAAAAAAATAAAATCATCAACATATTCTAAATAAATTGGTTTTACTTCTAATAAGTCTTATTTTAAAACAAATTAGTTTATGCCTAAAAGTCTATCACTTTATATAAAATTATAAAGGAAAGGTTACTAGAGAAATTTTTTTCCATTAAATCATTTTCAATATTTTAGATTTTATAAATATTTTATTTTTAAATAACAATTATTTTTTCAGCATAAAAGATTTATACAGATATGTTTTCTTAAAATCTTGTTTAAAAATCATTTTTGGACACATGGAAGTCTTCGAAACTAAGATCTTACTCCTTATATTTTCAAGAAAAAAGGTTACGTACCAATAGTCTTTTCAATTTGTAAAATGAAATTTGTTGTTCTTGACAAATTACAGGAGACAAATATAAATTTTAGAACTTGAAAAAATTAAATGGTAGACAATACTCTCTTGGTGACAGTGCACATAGATAAATCATCAGAATCGATGATGTTTCTTTTCAGTTAAAATCTTTAATTCCTAATGTTCTTTTGTTTTAAGACTTAATAACAACCTTATTATCGTAAGATAACTATGTTATGAGGGTTACCTTGTGAACCTTAGTAATGATAAATATACTATTCAGGTTTTGGAAGGTACTACTGTTTAATCTTCTGATTGGAATGAGAATGTTTATATATTTTACTTAAAATACCTTAAATTCTGTTATTTTCATTGTTAGAGTGTAGTAAAAGATTTATATTTTCATCAACATATAATTTTAGGTCATTATAACTTTTTATCATTATCTAAACTATCTAAAAAAAATTAATGATTTACCTGAATGTATGTTTAACTCAACCAGAAACTTTTATCCATGTCAATATCGTAAGAAACATAAGTCTAGTTTTAAACCTATTAATAAAGTATTAACTTTTCAGGAATTACATTAATTGCATATGGATTTATTTTTTACTACATAAACTAGAATAATTGGTGCAAATAACTATGTGCATTCCCTTGTTGATGATTATAATATGTTTACTTGGAATTTTTTTCTCACTCAAAAATCTAAATATTTTTTTTAAAAAAATTCATACTTTCATTAAAAATGAGAAAAACCTAAATTTGAATAATATATTAAATTATCATAGTGGTTATTTTGAAAAATAATATTTTTAAATTTTTTGTATTAGTAAATCTATGTCACGTGATTTTTTTGCATTGAGAACACCATGAAAAAATTGAGAAATTGAATAAAGAAATAGAATTCTTCAAGAAATGATTCAAACTTTGTTTAGTAAATATTATGCTTCTAAAAATATTCTTGAGGATGTGATTGATACTTTCTAAACTATAAATTTAATTTTACTTCTCTCTTTTATTAATAAAAACATTATTAGTCTTGGGCCAAAATAAAACCAAAAATTTTATACTTTAGAGTCTTTGAGTGTAAAATATTCAATTTAAATTCCAAATATCAACTTCATAAATTTCATTCTAAAGCCAACGAATTTTTTTTTCTTGGTAATTCTATAACTATTAAGGTATAAATATTCATTAATAAAAGAACTAAAATTGTTTAAGTAATAGTTCATGAAAAGATTTATAAAAATTATCCTTATATTTTTTTAAACCTCCAGAAGTTAATCCTATGTATTATGTTTTTTAAACTAAATCTGTTCATTTATCTAAATTTGAACCACAAATGTTGGTAGTGAATCCTAAAAAATATAAGACAATAGATTTTAAATATCTAAAATCCACTTTAGGGGAATATGTATAAAAGATATTTTAGGAACAACTTATATTTTACCTATGAACTAGTCAATATTAAGGGATCATCCCACTGATAATATCATTGGATATATGAGTCAACCAATCAAAACTAAAAAATTCTTAATAAATCAATGTGATTTTCATTCATTTATATCACAATTCGAACCTAAAATGTTATATTATAACATGGATGATGAGACTTGGATATGTTATATGAAATAAGTTATTAATCAATTAAAATGGAATCATTTTTAGACTTTGGATGAATGACATAAATAACATTCGATTATTAGAGTAAAATGGGTTTTTATAAAAAAAATGTTATAAAAATTGAATAATTTTAAGTAATAAAGAAAGTCTTGTTTCTAAGGATTATTGTCAATAAATTAATAAATTATTGTGATAGTCTTTCATTGTTGTCTATGATCAAGTGTATCCTAATTATTATAGATTTCATAGCACATAGGGATTTTACTTTTTTTCAAATGGATGTGAAGAGTGATTTTATTAGAAGTTATGTTTAAAAGGAAGTTTAAATTGACCAACCAACTATTTTTCAAGATAAAAAATTTCCCAAACCATGTATTTAAACTTATCAAAGACTTGTATGGTCTTAAATAATATCTTAGAGTCTTCTATGATAGACTTACATGATTTCTACTTCAAAAAATTTTTGTTAATGGAAGTAAAAAGAAAAATATTTTTATAAATAAATTTTTTAAAGACACGACCATTTTTCAAATTTATGTTGATGAAATTAATTTTGTCAAAACATGAAAATCTATTTCTAATGAATTTTAGAAACTTATGAAGAGTGAGTATGAAATGAGCATGATGGGTGAACTCAAATTTTTCCTTGGTTTTCAAATTTATAAAAAACCAAAAGGGAAAATTTTAACCCAACATAAATATCTTATAGATTTACTAATATATTTTGTTTCTGAAAATTACTTGAGTATTAGTACTCTGGGATACACATAAATAAAATTAGATCTTGATGAATCTGTGAAATCAATTGGTCAAAACTTTTATAAAGTTATGATAAAAATATTACTATATTTAATGACATGTTGACAGGATAATATATTTTATGTATGTATATGTGTGATATTCTAATAAAATACAAAGTAATCACATTTTAAATAGGAAAAAACTCATTTTATGTTACATGAAAGTTTGATCAAAACTTGGTCAATTTTATTCTTTGGGAATATATTTTCCACTCAAAAGTTACATAGATGATAACTTTGGAAGTTGTAGGCTAGATAACAAGAGTACTTCCAAACCATTCCATTTTCTAAGAGTAGATTTAGTCTAATGTAATAACAATAAGTAATAATTGGTTTCAATATATTGTTTTAGTTGAATATGTGGTAACTAGAAGTTGTTGTCCTCAAGTGTTATGGATGCAAAACACACTCATGAATATCGGTTTGAAATAAACTCAATCTAAATTCTTATATGATAATACTAGTGTAATTAAATTTTTTAAAAACCCAGCACATAACTCATCAGATTATAAAATATATATAATAAATCATTTCCTTAAGGATTATTCACAAAAATGATAATTTTTTATTTACTTTAATGGAATATAAAATCAACTTGTTGATATTTTTACTAAACCCTTAAATTATAATAGTTTCAAATATATTAAACAGAAGTTGGGAATGATCAATTTAAATTTATATTCAATTAAATTATTATTTAAATTATCTCTTAACATTGAAAAAACCCTCCAAAAATGGGTAAATTATTTCTTTTAGAATTATTATAACATTTTATAAAGGCTTACTTATTTTATGAATATTTATCAAAAAGAATATTTTTATTCATCAAAAATACATCTGAACTATGTTTTTTTAACTAAATATTCCCAAATTATTTTAGTTTTTAAATTTTATAATTTTAAAATTATTTTATAAAAATCTATTTAACAAGTCATTATTTTCCTTTACTTATAAATTTTACTCACCTATTTGTTTAAGTTGTTTATGAAGTTTTTTTAGGTGTAATGACTATTAAATGAGTTGTAAAGATGATCTTTTAATAATCGTTATACAAGTGTAGAATGATCTTTATGCACATATATAATGATATTTACATATTGGATCAAAAGAAATTATAATTTAAATTTTTACTAAAACCATATTTAAAATTAGAATATATTTTGTAAGTATCAAAATATAACTTCCGTAAGAAGATTCAATATTTTTTGTCTAGTCATTCATTAAATTTTTCATAACTCACATATCTTCCAAAAGTGAATAAATGTTTTTCTTTGATATAATTTCATAATATAAAAATTAAATTACTAGGGGTTTCATTATATACAATGGTCAATATATCCATAAGGTTATAAAAGAATTTATACTTTTATAAAATTAAAATTAATTGGGTGACTATTTTACAACTCTAATTAAATTATTTTAGCTTTCTAATTTAGGATGATAAATTTATGAAATAATATTCTTTTCAAAATATTCTATGTTTAATCATCATAATTTTGTATAATCCTTTTTAAAATGGGGATATATTTTTTTGTTATTCACAAAGGGGAGATATTTGTGAAATGTTAAGTTTTTCTAAAATAATAATTTTTCCTTAATTATAAGTTTAGTTTTATTTAAGTTAATGTTTTTCCTCAAGTTTGATAATGTTTATTATACTTTATTTTTTAGGAGGGTAAGTTTTCCTTATATATATTATTGAATATCTTTTATTGAAAATAATTTTTTAAGAGGTTACAAATTTGTTACATTGAGTTTCTTATAGAAAATAATGTTATGAAATATCAAAAACAAGAAGTATTTTATTTTGTATTTTAGTAAAACATATACATTTCCTTTCATATGTTTTTATTTACCAAAGGATGAAATTGTTAGGGAGATTGTTGTTGTGATGAGTTATACAATGATTCCTTTAGATATTTTTTTAGAAATCACAATGTACTTCTTAGTGAGTTTGATTTATCATTAAATTTTTTTGTAGTCGTTTTTAGGTTTCATAATGAAAATCCAATGAACATAATTTCACATAAAATCTTATTTCACCGAATTTTTGAACCAATATAGTGATGAAAGATTAAATCCATCAAAATATGTAGAGTAATAACGATTTCATCGGAATATGAAGAAGCTACTTCTGATATATTTACAACTAACTTTGAATAATGTGGATTTAGAATGTTAGAGTTTGTTACAACTTCCTCTATAATTTAAACCACATATTCATAAATTATATGATTGAATAACATATATTCTAAAATTACTTCATCATTTTTAAATTATTAAAATTCTTGTTTCTAAGAGTGCTTCTGATAAGTGTAATAGTTATCTTTCTAAGATTTTTCCACTAAGAGATTCTAATGTGTGAGTTTTTTCATTATAAATCTCTTTAGTGTTTTTTGTTTTATTTTATTTGATTAATATTTTTTAATCAAGGGATTCTATGGATATATGAAAAAGTTATTTATGATCATATAGGATTGAGGGATTCTAAAAATATGATGATAGATTTGTTTATGAACATTTTGATCAAAGGATTCTAGGGGTATGATGAAAAATCCACATTCTGACAGTTTTAAGTTGAGATCTTCTGGGGATAGGAAGATAGCTACATTAGATCATATTTATATATCCTCCATTCACTTTGGATAGAAGTGTGTATTTGTAATATTATTTAAAGGAGTATTTGGGTTTTCATCCAATACTCTGTGTTTTGTTAATTCTGTACTATGAATAAATTTTTTACTTTGAATTTTTTTATATTTTATAGATGTTTTGAAAAACTGAATTTCTAATGTGATTAATAAGTATTTTTTTACTACTTTTGAATCAATTTATTGATTTTTTAATTTCTAATAGTTTTAAAAACTCTAATCTGTGAATTTTTTGGAAGCTCAGAACTACCAAAAAATGTTTACTAGAGTCATTTTTTTATTCTTAATTTAATTTTTAATTACAATTCTCCCCCTCTCTACTTGTATCTTGCATGCCTTATATATATTGGATAATGGGAAGATTTAAGAGATATAACTTCTTTCCATGGTTATATACCTATAAAAATTTAGGAATAGTCACTCTTTACCAAGGCACCTTGGTTGTAGAATGGTTTAAGGAATAGGTCATTTCCTCCTAAGGATTACTCCATTTTCCCCCATACACTACTCTAGATGATATCAATTTAAGGACTTGTAGGTCTCCTCATATTTTACTAACTTGAAGGTCCCACCAATATTTAAATATAGACCATATTTAAGCAAAATCATAATTCCCAATTTAATTCTCTAATGTATACCATGCATTGTTCCTAAATTCCAAGGCCAAATATATTCAACATTATGATAGGAGAGTTGAAACAGTGTATTTGAGAAAACTTTACATGGAATCAAAACACTATATAAAGATTATTTTATATTAGTAATTCTATTATTGTATTATATATTCTTCAACCAATCAACCATATATATCATTGATAATTATTCATTATATTTCCTCTTTTCTATGAACCTGATGTAACCATGATAATCTATCCAATATTATTTATCCTTCTTTTATTTATTAGAATTATAAACCGTTCTATGATATACATAAGCTAAACAGATTACAAGAATGAGGGGTTATGGCACCTACCATCGGTACAAGCCTGTGAATGCATGGGAAAGCCAAGATGAATAGCCATGTGAAGGTGGAGAGCTGATTACATGATGAAGATGAAGGGGAGGAGCAGTTCCTAGTAGTTAGTCAGAGTTTTATGTAATGTTTGAAGCCTACTGGCAATGAATTCCTCTAAGGCCTATGGGCCACGTAATAATTATGCCTATGGGCCTTGTAAGGGTTCCACCTCACCCCTTGAAAGGTGTATTATCAAAAATAAATAAAAAAATGAAGGCCTTCGGGCCATTGGAGGAAAGATAAATTTAATCAGTAATAATTCATTCCTCTTTAAATTAGATAATAAATAGTGTGTATGTTTCAAAACAACTTTCTTCTTTTATCATCTCCCTTATTGAAACACTTAGTTATTTTCTTCTCTATTGTATTTATTATATATGTTTCTATCAAAAAATTATTTCTTATATTCTATCCATATTCATCCATGTATAGTTAAGATATTTTAATTTAAAAATTCCAGAATTTAACTACCTTGAAATGCCTCTACTTTAAATTCATCCATATGATTGTCTTTAGTGGTGAAGGAGAGTGGTAAAAAACATGATTCTCTTTGGGAGGTGTAGGGTTTGATTCCTAGGATCTTTATGCCGAGTGAATTTCTCCTTTACCTAGATCATCTCATCTTGTTAGGTCGCTCAGTTCCAAAAATGGGTGGGAAAAAAGGTGCAACCCACCTGTGTTGATGGATTTCTGTGTTGAACGAGTATCGGTCTGGTTGTCCCCCCATGGGATGCTCTTCCATATCAGCTAAAAATGGATCCTTCATGGCTGGTGATCTCTCTAGAGTGACTTATTCATGGGTATGGGGTTCCTTGGTGTGGAGAGTTCAAAAATTCCATTCCTAGGGATCCCTTTTAAAAAATAAGAGTTCAAAATCAAAAAATTCAGTCATAACCTCTAGTTTTTCAAACTTCATGATGTGTCCACTACTAAAAATGATTCATTCAGGTTCTTAATTAGACCTATTAGGATATTGTACTCTAATTAAAATGAAATAACACCTCTCTAGGGTAAATTCCATTTAAAATAACTTTATTCATGCTTTTCTTCCCATTTTTTCTTCAACTCAAGAAAATTTTATTCTCAAAATGTCTTTATCTATGGAATGGTTCCTCTATAAGAACTTTTTCTACTATACTTATTTTATTCCTCCATATATTTGATGAATCTTTCATATTGACCAGATAATCTCTCAAAAGATCCAAAATATCTTCCAAAATACCTGTTATGGGCCTCCTCATTTTGTTCAGATGTTTTTCAATAAAAAACACCATGTTCCTTATAATGGTGTGAATAAACTCCATATTTTAGTTAATACTTCAACCAAATCAATCAAAAAAATTACTAGTAAAATGGTTTTCAAGAAAATTCTTGTTCTTATGGTCTTTTATGATAGCCATCATTTCAAATTCTCTAAAACATCATCTACTATAGTGTGGCCATCATGGTCATTTCAAACCAAAATTCCTCCATATTGAAATGAATTCAAAAAACCCATATATTATTTATCCATTGTGTTTCATGGTCCATAATGGTGTAACTAGTCTCACCATTATGTTGAGATTTCGTCCATCACCAAAATTATTCCATTCATCTCTAAATAATTCCTTGTAAGATCTAACTCTTTTCAAAGCCATAATATACTTGGATAAGAACATTAAAAATCATCAATCATTCATTTTATCCAAGTGTCACATTTCACCTCAAACTTAATCTTATAAAGTCATTTCCTTGATATATATATATATCTGTGTGTGTGTGTGTGTGTTAAGGTATCTCTTTGCATCTATCCACTTGTACTTCCATGTGCACATCTTCTCTATATATTCTATGAACATCTAGAAACTCCAATACCATATATGTAATTTTCATGTATAACTATATCACCATAAACATGTATGATTCCATTTTATTTACAAATTCATCACATATGTTTTGTAATAAAAGGGCCTACTTTCAACCTTCCCATTGGAAGCTCCCACAACTCCACTAGAAGAACAGCTACAGAACATTCTTCAAGACAATTATTTAACAGCATTAGATTTTGGAACTAGGAAGTCTAGGAACTGCACCCACCACATCAATTCACCTCACTATTAGGTTTAATACCCTTTATGGTTCTCCTATAGAGCAATGAACAAGAACATGATATATACACAATCATGTAATTAAAAAAACAAGAACAATGCATAGCAGAGATTAATGTGGTTCAAAAAAAATCCTAGATCCATGTGATAATAGTAGTACTTCCTTGAATTCAAGGATAAATATGGGATACAAGGAAACCCACACCTTATGCTCACTCCACTCAAACTACTAGAATAATTCTCACCAACATTTTCACCCATCAATTCTTCATATACTCTCCTTCTCATAGTCATCCTTTCAAATCTACGACCTTCACAATGGGCTATGAAACATTGGTAACTTGTGTCTTCCTAGGTTGACTTCCCTAGAGGGGAGCCACCACATACTTTTTTAGGCCTCATCGGAGCTTTCCAGTCATACTCAGAACAATTGGTTTAATATCCTTCTTATAGAGGGCCCAAGTCGGTCTATTAGACATCACTACTATCCAAAACATGTGGGTATCCATATATTGACATGAGCGACATATAATTTTATATATAAATCATCACCTAAACTACTAACATATAGTGAATAGTGATCATAACCTTCTCATATACTCACTAATAATTATCCACAACATCTCATTCCAATGATTTTAATGCCAAGGAGTTCTTATAATGCTTCATCTTCAATGCATTCTTGTTAGAGATACTTATGCAAAACACTTCACTAAATAAAAATACATAACTTTTATTCAACATCCAAAATCATTCACTTTTTATTGCTCCATTATATTCCTCTAAAACATATATAGCTACCTCCAATCTCATCCATAAGCTACCCCTTTCAATACTCTGATTCTGTTGTGCACCATTCTATGGACTGCACCTGTACAATTTCAACCCATTGTTCCTAACATCAAGGATACTTATAAAATTCCATTTATAAGATACTATATTCTTTTAGAATGGCCACCATTCGGTGAACTCCCATTAACCCATTCAACATCTACTAAACTCCATTTATTCAGCCTCTTATGATGAAGGTTTTTCAGCCCGCCTATTTTCAAATATATCATTATGGTGGTGTATATGTAACACCTTTTTATTTTATGAAATATATTTTTTCAAATAAATTTAATTTATTCAAAATCTTATGTTACAGGCAATGACGAGTTGTAATGAACTAAAATATAAATTAATAATATTATTATTTAAACATGATTATTATAACCTAACCGTTAAATTTGGCGGTATGAATAGGGATAACCAAATTTTAAAATTAATTATAAATCATTTATGTAAATAAAATATATAAATAAAAAGTACATAATTTTTAGTAAAGTATTTATATTCTTTGAAAATATATTTTTTATCAAAAAATGATTTTTTTTTCTGAATAAATAATAAAATTAATTTTACTATTTTTAGAAATTTCAATTAAAAAATTTATTTTTATTTTTTAAATAAACATGTTATAATTATATTAGAGTAAATTTTTGATAAATTTCTAAAAATGTTGATTTTTTTTATTAATAGTAAAAACTTATTTTTGTTGAAAATTACCTTTTCATTTTAAGAATTTATAAAGAAAAAAAATTAAAATATTTTTAAAATTAAAATTTGTGAAATTTTATTATTATTAATCCAATTTATTTCATTGTAATCAATTTGATTTTGATTTTAATATAAAAGCTTTTTATACTTTTGGAAACATTTTCTTTAGAAAATCAATTTTTCTTCTTGTCTACAGGTTTAATTTTAAATTAAATTGTCCCACTTCTATGAATTGAATTTGTTAAAATGGATTCCATGTTGGTAATAAAAATAATTAATATTATTTAATAAGTTCAACTTAATGTTTGGTCATAATTAATAATAAAAGTACTAAAAAAAATTTCTAGGGTTATGGTTAAAACAAGTTTACCTGCGGTTAAACCAAATGATAAGTAAATGTTTTTTAAATTAAACTTGTACAGAACTGATTTTATAGCCATTTTTTTACATTATCCTATCCCAAATTCAAATCTATGTTCATTTTGAATCACTTTTCTTAGGAATGAATTTGTCATTTTTTATTTTTTTAGGAAATTTTTATGTGGTTTCCAAGTGGGCCATCCCCCCCACTTATAAAAGTAATCCCCTTATCCATGGATGGTGTAATTAATTTTTTGATGGATGAACATAAAAAACGAATTATTTTTCTAGTGGTCTCTATGAATGGTCTCTATAAACATATTCAAGTGGTTTTCAAGTGGTCTCCATGAATGGTGTAATTCATTTTTTATCCCAAAAATTTATGGATGAACATAAAAACATATATTATAAATATATATTATATTTATATGATGATTAAAATTATAGATATTATGTAACCATGATCATATTATAATGACCAAAACCTACTGAACAAAAACAAACATGAAATACGAAGTAGTTATCACTAGAATAGTTATTTTAATAAATAATTGTTAATAAATGAATGATAAAAGGGTTATAAGTAATAATATATTGAATTATATATATGATTATTGTTTTTTAATTTATTTATAATAAACATATAATTATTATACATGAGGTTTTATCATGTATAAATAAAGTTTATAATTAAGGTGAGGGATGTCTGTCTCCCTTTTATTTCAGTGGGACACATGCCATATTCACCGTTTATTTCTTTTCTATGTTGTATATAATTAATATGACTGGATTTTTTGATAATTTTCATAAATATAATGAAACTTTACAAATCTATATATGTTTTTTCTTTCATGGGTCTTATTATTCAAAAGTTACCAAAGTCATAAGGGTTTTTTGTTACAATCTCATTGATTATCGAGGTAGTTTTTTATTAAGTTTCTAATGATGAAATATTATGATATATCTCGCAATAAACTTATGAATTTTCTTATATTATAGTTATTTCTGGATAATATATGTTTTCCTTACCGTTTCATCTCTTTAAGAACTAAAGATACCAAATGAATATTTTTAAGGAAAATCCACTGTTTTCCTCTCTTCGTTTGAAAATATATTCTCTTCCATGTTGATGTTTTGTAAAAATGGTTTAAAAAATATTTTTACAATTATATAATGATTTTTAAAGACATTTTTACAAATGTATATATTTTTTTCAAAAAAAATTAAATGTAGTCTTCTTTCTATTTTTTTAATGGGGTACTTTTTACTTTTTACCGAAAATGTGAACGAAATGTTTGTTTTAATGTGTACATCATGACTGTTAAATGATTTAAATGTTCCTTTATAATTTCCCAAGGTTATTTTATAGGAATAATAATTTTCACAATATTTATAAAAAATTTAGTCTTTAAAAGGTTATTTTTAAATTTTAAATGATATTTTATTCTAATAAATTTTTAATGATATTTTTATAGAATTTATACTCAGAACTGGAAACAACCTTCAGTGTGGATGATGTTTTAATAGGGATCTAATCCAATGGTATAATCCTTATTATTTCTTTATATGGTTTATTATTATTATTATGATATGTTTATGAAAATCATTTATTTTCCATGGGTTATACTATGATGTTTTGATGAAATGTTTATTAAACATGATTTATTTTCACAAGTTATATTATAATGACATAATGAATGTTTAATGATTTTATGGCACACATATATATGGTTTTCATTATGTGATGGGTGGTACTAAAATTATATATATCTCTAATTCATTTGGTAAATTATTATATCTCATGAGATAATTATGGGAAACAATTTGATTCTCTTGATCTGTTATAGGAAATAAGTCAATGTGTTTGGTATGATATGGGAAATAAGTCAATGTTCTTTATTCACTATGGTAAATAGGTGTTGATGACTGATCCATTGTGATTTGATGGTCTCAATAGAAAACATTGACATATGATATGGTTTATATACCTATATTGGTACCACACTTTTATGACCTGAACTTAGGGTTTATGATTGATTTTTGATGATTTCCCATTCTTATTATTTGTGTATTTTGAAATGATAAAGATTTATGTTATGAATAAATTTTATGATATTTTACAGATTGAGTATGAAATTATTTAAATTATGGTCATGATATCATAACCTTATTCTTATCTTGTACTTCCATATGATCATTGATTAATATCTCTCATGTTTACCCATATTGAGCATTTGAGCTCATCCTTTCTTCTGTTTCCTTTCCATGGGTTATGAAGAAAGGTTTTAAGTAGGGTATGTCTATGAATACTACTAAAAGGGAAGATACTTTTGGGATATGTTTAATATATTTAAGGAAATAATAATATTTTTTATCTAGTATCCAAATACATTAAACCTTTATGGTCCTCGGGTAGGTATTTTTGTAATGTATTGAATATTCATCTAATAAGTTGTAATATTTATATATAAAAATCCAAGGTTATTATAGTATAGTGATGGTATAATGTTTCCATCAAGGTTCCCAATTGTTTTTTCAGATTTTTTACTTCTAGAGATTCCACAATTGACCCAGAAACCATTTGTCACACCAAACCCAGAAATCTCCCATTTGAGAACTATTTTTTTGTTTGAGTCCAACAGTCTCCCACTTGAAGACTAATCTAAAGATCACACCAAATTCTCACTATATCATAATCTATTCATCCTAATTTTATTGTAGTACGTACATGGTTCTCTACTCTATAGTACCTTCAAATTTTATAGGATCCCACTAATTTAGATCATCCTTTAACCTCTGGAACCACGATATATTGCTTCACTACATTCGTGAAAAATAATATGAATGCCTCTATGGAATTCCTACAAAATAAATACATACCCAAGTTTCCATCCCTTGACTTTATTGAACTTATGGTCAATATTCTAAATTTTGAACTGATTCCATTGGCCTCACTCTATCGAGTTTATGATTCTAAAAACTCTAATTTCTTGAGATTTTCTAACCTGGTAGTTTTTCAGTACAATGAGATTCAGAAACATCATCAGAATAAGATTTATCTAGAACTCTACCTTTTAAAAATTCTGATTTCATCAGCATTATAAACACTCTTTGAAATTTCATTCAGTGTAACTGATGGATTCCATTGTCTTTTTCTCCCACTTCTACATCCTAGTTATTATCCTTTCAAGGGTCCCACATCAATTCCATAGGTCATTCCATTACTCTTAAAATATTCCAAAGATCATTTCCATAGAGAAATAAGTAGCCAAAGTGATCATCACCACTCAACAAATAAATACAAACCCTAGACTTGGGGTTTTCCTTCATTGAGTTATAATGTGGTTGTGGTCAACTCCTTATAGATGAGAGAAAAAACATTTTTCCAACGTTAAAAATTTCATGAGATCAATACTCTCATCTTCATGACCATCATCTAATCCACCTGAATCATGTTTCATTCAAATTACGGTACATTTTAGTACAATGAATTTTCATGAGAGAAACCATCATAACTTTAAACTTCAACTACAACCATTTATGGTTTTAATCTATGACGCTGAGTTCCTACAATACTTTTCAAAACTTATAATTCTCATCCTTATTTACCACTCACTTTAGTGAGATCATGACAACCATACCTCATATTCCTTATTTTTTTCATCTGATCCCAAACATGAAAACACTCCTTTCTTACATCACCTTATATATTTTGAAACTTTTACACACTTAACTATAACCATGAATCCCACCTTACTCGGTATGAATCTTATTCCCATCTATAATACTCATACTCCCACTGATCATCTTCCATTGAACAAGGGAACCATATAGCACCACAACTTCTTCTGATATGGGATCAAGTAAACACATGGATATATTTTAGTCACCTTCCCCAACATTAGGTTATGGGAACATCTAGAATTTTAACCTTCTAGAAACCAATCATCCAATCTTTAGTAATCCTACTATAATATTCCTTAATCTAGGGGCACTATGCGTACATTCCATCGAATTGAAATGACAACCAATGGGTTTATCTGACTCCTCATTTCATGAACCTGAAACATAACTCCATGAATTTAATATCTGAAACAATAATTGTGCTTTTCATGGCCACTGGTTCGCTTCATGCTTTTGGTTGACTCTCCATCCAATGTAACAAAAAATCCTCTAGGATTAGTGACACCAATATTCTCCAAGATCTATAGCCTCCACTATCAGAACATCATATTGGTTCCTATCCCATTGTAACACTACCTACCAAAAAAACTAACTCTTACTAAATCTAGAAAACTTAAGGGATCACTGTATATCATCCAAAAACGTTAGCAGTCTCTTAGAAAAGATCCAAATTCCACCCAATGTATTAGAACACACTACATGACTCCTATAGCCCATAATAATTTTGATGTCCAAATATCATTTGGTATCATTTCTATCTTCTAATAAGAAAATTTTATTGACTTAAAACACCACCTCACTCAAGGAACCCACAGTCTTCCATCCAATATCAAACAACCACCTAAACAATGAAACACACCACAAGGCTCCATTCGTTCAAAAATATTTTTGATATCTAGAAACCCTCTAGTACCATCACTATTTTAGAGTGACTTTCCTCCAAGACATTGATAAATTTTCATCATAAAACTCTATTACCATTCTCTATCACCAAACACTATAACCATTCATCTTATACCATTTTTTTGAAAATGGAATCTCCCACTTCTTAAATATTCATCGGAAGCAACCACAATAAGCACAACTATGAAACGTGTTTCTAGATCATTCTCTAAAAACATTAGATTCCAAAACTAGGAAGTCTAGGAACGATTCATCTCTCTATCTAGTTTTGGACCTTCTATAGTTCTCCTTATGAGAAATTAACAAGCACACATCAGCTACACAATCATTAAAGTAGAAACACAAGTACAATGCACAACAGATATTAACATGTTATATAAATTTTATCCCACATCTACTAAATAATGGAAGCACTTATTTTCATTCAAGTATAATTTTATTCTATAAGGAAACCCACACATTTTTCTCACCCTACTCTGTCACGAACCGCCTTCACCAAAAGGAGGGAAGGGTTAGCAGGTTTCCAATCCCTTCCATCTTTATGTTGAAGGATAGATAATGTCCCCCTGAAACCCGCCTTCTATAGGTCCTGGAGTGGCGACTAGAACCAAGGGTATGGAAATTACACACAAGTGGAAGGCATTACCCTTTTTTTGTTTTATAGGATCGGGAGATAAGATGATGAACCCCAACAACACCAAGAGTAAAAGAAAAGTGAAGCCAAAAGTAAACCATTCCCACATGCATCTTCCAAATGTAAATGCCATAGAGTACAAAAGTGACTACAAGGGTAAGTACCAAAGAAAGAAAACAGCGACTGTGACTGCCCCAAGATCTGAGCTAGTACGGTCCTGCGCGATCCCCGAAGTCCTCCTGGAAACCTGAAAGATGTTTTATATACATAGGGTGAGCATACAAGTACACTCAGTAGGGAAAACCAAAGACTCTCGTGCACAAGTGAGGGTATGTACTAAAGTTTCGTGAGAAGAATACAACCAACACTATCAAGGAGTTCACACATCCCACTCACCGGCTACACTCACCAAATAACGCAAGTCAAGTAATATATATAATAAGAGCACATCGATGTTTGGGTACCCTGCGCCACTTTCCAACTAGTTATTGAGACATCCTATGCATCAAAACAATCCCGCCATTCTGTCACCGCAGTCCCACTGCCACACCTGCCCAAACACACATGGGCCATAACCACACGCAGTCCCACTGCCGAATCCCACCCGCAAACACCTGGGCCATAGTCACACGTAACCACGGCTGCAAACACTAGGCCAAAAGAACCACCACCACGCCCGAAGACACCTGGGCCTCATCCCAAATACACTTGGGAAACCACCTGCCTCACACACCTGGTCAACCACCACACTACCCCGCCCGAAGGTTCTTGGGCTAATAATGGACCTCATGCCATCACAGCCTGCCTGAAGGTACTTGGGCTATCTAGGAAAGGGAGCAGAAAAGGGGCTAATAACCAGCCACTAAGAATAGTGTTGTGAAAAACACCCTCCCCCATGAAATTTGGGTGTTCAGAAATAAGTTCTCAACTTGTGTGGGGCGTGAATAAGAAGTAAAAAACAACAAGTATATACATAGGTAAAAAGCACTCACCCAAAGTTAGGTTTTTCTTCAGACAGCCTATAGATCACAACAACGCTCAAGTCCGAGTCACGACTCTCACCAACAAAGCTCATTTGTCCCATTCTTGTTTTCATGTTCATTAATACTGTTCAAATAAGTTTATGCACTAATAGGAAACTAACACCATAAGAATAACCAAGGAAAAGAAACCAGCCAAATTTCAATTTATGTATCCACACCCGGTTCTCTTGTAAAGTCGCAACAACAGTGGAATAAGTGAGATCCCCCAAAGTACTGGAACCAAAGACAACCCCGAGACACTACCCCATGTCCCCTCCCCCAAAATGGTTTTTCATCAACAGAGGATCCCACCCCTATTCATGATATAAATGAGGTAACCACCCGGCCACAAAACTCACAACCGCCGAATCTGTAACAACAGGGAATTCCATTCCCAATTTCACAACCACCGAGAGTATAAAAAAACAAGGGATCACATACACTCCCACATATCCAGCAACTAGCCCATGGAAGAAGAACAATAAAACCACTACCATCAAGAAAAACAAGCCCATACAGGTAATTTCTGATTTAAAATATTTTACATGCGCCGTGATTTCAATTTTCATGTGTTTTAACCGGGGTTTATCATAGAAGGGTTGGTCCTGGTGCTTTCAATTTATTCAGCCGGGTATACATGATTAACCAATTAACCTTTCATAGCATGAGTTTAAAATTACAAAACAAGCCATTTAAAACACTATGAGGGGTTCATTAGTGCACAGACAACGACCACCAACGGCCTAGATTTTCAGAAGGCGTAAGACATGATCATAAAAAAAAATAAACAACATCAACGATCACAGCCCCCCCCCTTCATTCCTTATAGATTTCGTTCATTATCTTTATTTGAGTCTCGTTTATCCAATTCTATATAATCAAAAGCACGCCCACCCCGCATGATACACAAAAGAGAGAGGAAAAGAAGAAATTCCCTACTTGTTGATCGACGATCGACGCTTAGGCCAGGGGTGAAACTTCACGCATAACGATGTGGATCTCCCGATGCACGAAAATCAGATCGTATGGATGAATGTACTCCTTGCCGAGGGTGATTGAGAAAAGAAGAAACACGGGGTGAGACGCTTGGTTATAGGGGTCGTGGACGGTTGAGATAAGAACGTGAAACCGCATGAGCGGGGGTCGTGGGTTGACCACGTGGTTGGGCAGTTACACATGATGATATTAAGGTGTTATTTAATATCCCCCAATGGGGAGGTTTCTCAGGATTTTCAAGAATTGATTATTGACTTTAAGTGGTTTTAAAAGGAGTAAAATAATTAATTTACATCAAAACTTACGTTGCAGGAGCAGAAAAGTCAGGTATTGAAAAAAAAAGAATAAATGGCTCAGCGAGGGGACACGGTGCCACCGTCACGGTGTCACCCTCACGGTGCCACCCTCACAGTGGCACCCTCAAGGTGGCACCCTCACGGTGTCACCCTCACGGTGCCACCCTCACGGTGGCACCCTCACGGTCTCACCCTCACGGTGCCACCGTCACGGTGCCACTGTTTTGGTGGAGCCTCACTTTTGGAAAAGTAATGGGCCAAGAGGTTCTGGGCCATTACATTAGATACCTCTTAAATGATTCTAGTCCTCGAGAATCAAAACAAACCCAGAAGGAAAGAGAGGGTCTGAACAGCCACCTTGAAATATACCTCTTATAAGTGAACCCATGCTAACTAAAAACACTTCCCTTCTTGGAACCAAGCAACATACCGTGCCAAACTGCCCAGGCATGTGGGTTGGGGAGTCTCCTCCCCCATGTCAAGATATTTTCCGCTTTGGGCGGCACTAACTCTCCCTCACGGGTTTAATCACATCCACCTTAATGCGTCTTGATTAGGGGTCGGGTTCTCTCCTCACCCATAGCCAGGGCTTTTCACACACATTCAGAGGAAAGAGAACTAGTACATTTCATAGCCAAAAAGACAAAACGTTCTACCACAATAGGTTCAACAAGGAACAAAACTCAAAACAGCCCTGGGTACTGGGTACACATCTGTTCTTCCCTCTCCCACGTACTCTCCTCAAGCCCACCATGTCTCCACAACACATGAACCAAGGGAATGGTTCTTCCACGAAGCACTTTCTCCTTGCGATCCTCGATCATCACTGGTCTCTCCACAAAAGTCACGTCGTCCTCGATGTCTAGCTCACCCCAATCGTGGACGTGTGAATCATCATGAAAATAGTGACAGAGCTGGGAAACTTGGAATACATCATTTATCCTTAGTATCGGTGGTGGTAACGCTAGCTGATAAGCCACTTTTCTGATCCGCCGCAACACTTCGAAGGGTCCGATGAATCTGGGAGAAAGCTTACTCCCCTTTCCGAACCTCCGCTGCCCACGCCAAGGGGAGACCTTCAAGAACACATGGTCTCCAACCTCAAACTCCAAGGGCCTCCTCCTAGTATCATCATACGACTTCTGTCGGTCCTGGGCCGCCTTCATCCTTTCCCGTATCAGCTGAACCTTCTCTGTCGTTCTCTGCACCACCATCGGGCCAAGGATGCCTACCTCGCCTACTTTGGCCCAACACACAGGTGAACAGCATGACCTTCCATACAAGGCTTCAAACAGGGCCATACCGTTGGTATAGTGATAACTGTTATTGTAAGCGAACTCTACCAGGGGAAAGTGTCACACCCATGATCCTCCTGAGTCCAGAACATAAGCCCGCAGCATATCCTCCAAGGTCTGGATGGTGCGCTCTGTTTTTCCATCTGTCTGGGGATGGAAAGCAGTGCTAAAGAGTAATTGCGTGCCAAAAGCATGCTGAAATCCTTTCCAGAACCGCGGGGTAAACCATGCATCCCTATCCGAAACTATATACCTTGGAACTCCATGCAGCCACACCACCTCATCCATGTACTTTCGTTCCAAATCATCCATAGTACTCGACTCCCTGATCACCATAAAGTGGGCCGATTTCGTTAACCGGTCCACTACCGCCCAGATGGCGTTGTATTCCCCTTGGACCTTGGGATGTCCTTTGTTGAAATCCATCGAGATGTCGTCCCACTTCCACTCGGGGTCATCTAGAGACTACAGTAGACTTCCTGGAACCTGGTGTTCAGCCTTCAATTGCTGAAACACTAAGCACATGGCCACAAACTCTACCACTGCTCGCTTTACTCTGGTTCACCAAAACTGTCTCTTCAGTCCTTGGTACATCTTGGAAACTCCTGGGTGTACTGCCAGGGGCGAGTTGTGGAACTCACTGAGAGCCTTGCCACGCATCACTCCTGGAACAAACAACCTTCCCTGGAAAAGAATCTAGTTTTGAACATCCACTGTCCATCCTTACGGAGCATTGGCCTGGTCAACTTGTTCAAGCATTACTTCACACTTTGGGTCTCCCCACTGAGACTCCTCCACTTACTGCAACAGAGAAGACTTCACTGTCATCTGATATAGGCAACCTCTACCACCATCCATCCTCGCATCCATGTGTAAGGCAGCCAAATCCTCCATCGCTTTCCAGGCGTCCGCCGACTCTCAAACCGCATCCTTCTGCATCCTCCTACTCAAGGAAACGACCACTACATTGCCCTTTCCCTCAGTATACGAGATCTCGAAGTCGTAATCCAGGAGGAACTCCACCCATATCCGCTGTCGCAAGTTTAAGTCATGGTTAGAGAAGATATACCTAAAGATTTTGTGATCCGTGAAGACCACAAATAATTCTCTTATGAGGTAGTGCCTCCATAACTTTAGCTCAAAAACGACCGCTGCAAGCTCCAGGTTGTGGGTGGCGTAAATACGCTCATGAGGGCATAACTGCCTGGACCCATATGAGACCACCCATTGTTATTGCATCAACACAGATTCCATGCCTTGTCCTGAAGCATCACAGAACACCTCATAAGCCACCCCTTCTTCTGGTAATCTCAGCACTGGGGCACTAACCAATTTCTCCTTCAGATAGATGAAGGCTGACTCGCACTGCTCACTCCACACGAAAACCTGGTCCTTCTTGGTCAGGACTGTCAAAGGGGCTGCTACTCTGGAGAAGTTGGGTACGAACCTCCGATAGTAACCTTCCATCCCGAGGAAACTACGTACCTCTGCCACATTCTTGGGTTCTTCCCAAGAAACAACTTCCTCAACCATTGATGGTTCCACCGCTACCCCCCACTCAGACACCACATGTCCGAGGAAGTGCACTTCTCATGTCCAGAACTTGCATTTTGACAACTTACCATAGAGCTGGTGCTGTCAGAGGACCTCCAAAACCGTCCTCATGTGCTCTGCATGGTCCTTATCTGATCTCGAATAGATCAGGATGTCATCGATGAACACAACTACGAACTGATCCAGGTACTCCCGGAAGATGGAGTTCATAAGCCCCATGAACACAGTCGGGGCGTTCGTAACACCGAAGAGCATGACTACGAACTCGAAGTGTCCATATCTACACCTCAAAGCCATCTTTGGGATGTCTCACTCCTTCAATCTCAGCTGGTGGTACACAGACCATAGGTCGATCTTCAAGAACCATCCTGCCCCTTTCAGCTGGTCGAAAAGATCATCTATCCTCGTAAGAGGGTAGCGATTCTTGATCGTCACCTGATTCAGCATCCTGTATTCTATGCACAACCTGAGACCACCATCATTCTTCTTTTTGAACAAGACTGGAGTAGCCCACGGTGACGCACTTGGTCGAACATAACCCCTCTTCATCAGATCGTCAATCTGGATCTGCAACTCCAGTAGCTCTGAAGGTGCCATCCGGTAAGGAGCCATTGAGATCGGACGAGCTCCGAGCTACATGTCTATCCCGAACTCGATATCACATCGAGGGGGTAGAGTTGTCACCTCCTCAAGAAAGATGTCAATAAACTCACGAACAACCTCTGGCACCTCCACCACCTCTGCATCCACTGACTCTACTGACAGCCCGGCTAACAAGGAGAGGAGGGGTTCCTCTCGCCTGGTTCACTTCTGACCGCTCCGCTCGTCGGTGATGGTAACACGCCAGCCGCCCAAGTCTGAGAACATGACCCTTCCTCGGAAATAGTCGATGATGTCACACACAAAGAATAGCCAGTCGATTCCTAGGATGACATCATATGGTTGTATCTGTAGCAGAAGAAGATCCATAACCGAATGGTGTGTCCCTATCATCAGCCTACATCCTCGACAAACAAACAAAAATTTGGTCTGACCTCCGACTAGTGTGCTCAACACCAGGGACACTGGAAGTCTCTCGGCATCTAGACCCAAGGCACGGGCTAGACTGGGTGCTACAAAGGAGTGCGAAGCTCCGGTATCAAACAATCAATATGAAAGAGTGCTAAAAAAACTGACCGTACCTTGAACAACCTCCGGCCCTGCTGGAACTGCTGCCTCCGCGACGTGTAGCAGTCCACGCCTGGCTCCTCTTTCCCTCGGTTGTCGGCCACCTCCCCGACCACACCCTGGTAGAGGTCCACGAGGATCGCCCTGAGGTTGGCCTCCTCCTCCTACGTCTTCCCTCGGAGGAGCGGGAGCACGCTGTCCATACTGCTGCTGCTGGAAAGGCCTGGCTGGAAGCTGCTTCTAGGGCGGGTGATGGGGATTTCCGCCACCATTGTATTATAACCTGTCCGGGAACAGACTCCGGAGATGACTAGGGCTCCCACAAACAAAGAACCGCGGCCCTGGGCTCGTGGAAAAGGGGTGAGGACCAGGGGATCGAAACTGAAACTGCTGCGGCCTACTCCCTGCGGGTCGGAACCTGGTGGGTCCTGACGTAGGAGGCCTGGTGCTGTTGGCCTTCCCCTTCGATGGTCCCAGCTGGATCCCCTCTCATGACACACCTCCTAGATCGTGCATCCTCTCCACCACTTCGTCCTTCTTCTGGACCACCAAGTATGTCGGCATGGTGAAGGGGGTAACTGCATACTGGAGGGAGGGTCATAGTGCCTCCTCTAAACGTCTTGCCCGAGACTCCTCATCGGGAAAGAGGTCCAGGGAAAAATGTAGGTGGTGTTTTAACTTGATATCTAGTTCCCTCACGGACATACTCCCCTGTTTGAGGGAGCGTAGCTCCTGTATCTTTTCCGCCTTCATCATCGAGGAGAGGAATTCCGCCCTGAACTTCCTCTCGAAATCAACCCATTCCACCTCGGCCTCTCTCCTCTCCCCCAGGTAAAGCGCCCACCACTAACACACCGCTCCCCGCATCTAGATGATGGATAGAGGGACCCAGTACTCGGTCGGGCCCTGAATCAAGCCGAAGGATATCACTAGCTCCTCTAGCCAGCCATCCTTCTTCTTGTCAGAGGTGCTGCCCTCGTACATCTCGAGAGTCTGTCGCTGGAAGGCTGAAAGATTCTTCTGCCACTGGTCATCCTCTTCTTCTCGATCATCTCTCTGCTGATCGGCCAAAGTAGTCTCTGGGGCCTCGATCTCCTGTACCACACGTGGTCATCTCCCAGGTTCCATATCTGCAACGTAAACAAGGAATTCCTATGCCCAAGTAGTGTAGAATATTTTTCTTAAAAATTCTTAACTTTTTATTTATTCTTAATTCCCAAGACACCCCATAAACATGAGAACACAAGTCATTATGATGCATGTACCTTTCCTAGGGTCTCTACCCTACAATCAGCATGGCCTCGCTTGGTCGTTCGGTAGGTCCAGAGCCCTTGCATCGGATCACAAGGGGCCATAAAATCCCGTGTCCTAGCTGGGCTTCCCTGACCTAATTCACGCACCGAGGTCACCCAACATTGTTGCCTTACCATCCCATGAAATCCTCACTGTGCCTAACTCCATACTTCATCCTATCTCTCAACCGCTCTCCTCTGATACTAATCTATCATGACCCGCCTTCACCAAAAGGAGGGAAGGGCCAGCAGGTTTCCAAGCCCTTCCTTCTTTATGTTGAAGGAGAGATAATGACCCCCCGAAACCCGCCTTCTATAGGTCCCAGAGTGGCGACTAGCACCAAGGGTATGGAAATTACACACAAGTGGAAGGCATTACCCTTTGTTTTATAGGATCATGAGATAAGATGATGAAACCCAACAACACCAAGAGTAAAAGAAAAGTGAAGACAAAAGTAAACCATTCCCACATGCATGTTCCAAAAATAAAAGTCACAGGGTACAAAAGTGACTATAAGGGTAAGTACCAAAGAAAGAAAACAGCAACTGCGACTGCCCCAAGATCTGAGCTAGTACTATCCTGCGTGATCCCCAAATCCCTCCTAGAAACCAGAAAGCATTTTTATATATGTAGGGTGAGCATACAAGTACACTCAGTAGGGAAAACCAAAGACTCTTGTGCACAAGTGGGAGAACGTACTAAAGTTCTGTGAGATGCAGACAACCAACACTATCAAGGAGTTCACCCATCCCACTCACCAGCTACACTCACCAAATAATGCAAGTCGAGTAATATATATAATAAGAGCACATCGATGTTTGGGTACCCCGCGCCACTTTCCCACTAGTTATTGAGACATCCTACGCATCGAACCAATCCTTCCATTCTGTCACCGCAGTCCCACTGCCACACCTGCCCACACACACCTGGGCCACAACCATACATAGTCCCACTGCTGAATCCTGCCCGCAAACACCTGGGCCACAGTCACACATAACCACGCCCACAAACACCTAGGCCAGAACAACCACCACCACGCCCGAAGACACCTGGGACTCATCCCGAAGACACTTGGGAAACCACCTTCCACACACACCTGTTCAACCACCACACTACCCTGCCCGAAGGTTCTTGGGCTAATAATGGACCTCAGGCCATCACAGCATGCCCGAAGGTACTTGGGATATCCCGGAAAGGGAGCAGAAAAGGGGATAATAACCAGCCACTAAGAATATTGTTGGGAAAACACCCTCCCCCATGAAATGGGGGTGTTCGGCACTAAGTTATCAACTTGGGTGGGGTGGGAATAAGACGAAAAAAACTACAAGTATATACATAGGTAACAAGCACTCACCCAATGTTAGGTTTTTCTTCAGATAGCCTACAGATCCCAACAGCACTCAAGTCTGAGTCACGACTCTCGCCAACAAAACTCGTTTGTCCCATTCTAGTTTTCATGTTCAGTAATAATGTTCAAATAAGTTTATGCACTACTGGGCAACTAACACCATAAGCATAACCAAGGAAAAGAAACCAGCCAAACGTCAATTTAAGTATCCACACCTGGTTCTCTTGTAATGTCACAACAACAGAGGAATAAGTGAGATCCCTTGAAGTACTGGAAATAAAGACAACCTTGAGACACTTCCCCATGTCCCCTCCCCAAAAAAGGTTTTTCATCAACAGAGGATCCCACCCCTATTCGTGATATAAACGAGGTAACCACCCATCCACAAAACTCACAGCCACTGAATCCGTAACAACAGGGAATCCCATTCCCAATTTCACAACCACTGAGCATATAAGGAAAACAGGGGATCCCATCCCCTCCCACATCTCCAGCAACCGGCCCATGGAAGAAGAAAAATCAAACCACTACCATCAAGCAAAATAGGCCCATGTGGGTATTTTCAGATTTAAATTATTTTACACGCTCCATGATTTCAATTTCCGTGTGTTTTAACCGAGGTTTATCACAGAGGGGTTGATCCTGGTGCTTTCAATTTATTCAGCCAGGTATACATGAATAACCAATTTACCTTTCACAGTAGGAGTTTACAATTAAAAACCAAGCCATTTAAAATACTATGAGGGGTTCATTAGTGCACAGACAAGACCACCAACGACTTCGATTTTCAGAAGGCGTAATCCATGATCATAAAAAAATAAACAACATCAACGATCATAGCCCCCACCCCCCTTAATTTTTTATAGAATTCGTTCATTATCTTTATTTGACTCTCATTTATCCAATTATATAGAATAAAAAGAACTCCCATCCTCATGATGCACAAAAGAGAGAGGCAAAGGAGAAATTCCATACTTGTTGATCGATGATCGATTCCTAGGCCAGGGGAGGAACTTCATGCATAAGGATGCGGCTCGCTCGATGCACGAAAATCATCTCGTCTGGACGAAAGTAATCCTCGCCGAGGGTGATCGAGAAAAGAAGAAACCCAGGGCAATCCCTTTAGTTATAGGGGCCGTGGACAGTTGAGATAAGAACCCGAAACCGCATGAGCGGGGGTCGTGGGTTGACCATGTGGTTGGGCAGTTACACACGATGATATTAAGGTGTTATTTAATATCCCCCATCGGGGAGGTTTCTCGGGATTTTCAGGAATTAATTATGCACTTCAAGTGGTTTTAAAAGGAGTAAAAGAATTAATTTACATCAAAACTTATGTTGCGGGAGAAGAAAAGTCAGGTACTGAAAAAAAAGAACGAAAGGCTCGGAGAGGGGACATGGTGCCTCCCTATTGGTGCCACCCTCGTGGTTTCACCCTCACAGTGTGACCCTCATGGTGCCACCCTCACGGTTCCACCCTCACGGTGGCACCCTCAAGGTGCCACTGTTTTGGTGGAGCCTCACTTTTGGAAAAGTAATGGGCCAGGAGGGTCCGACCCATTACACTACTCAAACTACCAGAAGAAGTATCACTATCACCTACAATTTTTCTTATTTTGATTCTCTCTTTCTAGTCATCATCTTTTGAATACTCAAACTTCTCCTTAGGATCAGGATCCGTGGGAACTTTTGTGTAACTAGGTTAACTTCCCCAGAGGGGAGATACATAAACCTTTATTAGTCCTTTTAAGTGATTTTCATTCATAGTTAGTAGAGTTGGACTAATAACCATCTCATAGAGGGTACCATCTAGTCCCCCATTCAATACCTCCATATAAAATGTGTGGGCATCCATCTATTGACATGAGAGAATTATGATTTCCTATAGTAATAAATGCCTCAAACAATAGAATCTAGTGAACAATTCATGTCACATTTCAATATAATCACTAATGATTTTCTATAACATCTCATTACAACTCTTCTAGCACTAAGGAGTGCTTCTGGTACTTCATCTTTGGTTTCTTCTCATTAGATTGACTTCTGTAAAAAACTCTACCATAAAAACTATATAACATCTATTTAGAATCCAAAAATTGCCAATTATGGTTACCTTAATTCATTACTCCAAAACATGACCAACTTCCTATGAGTTTATCTAAAACCTAACCATTCTAGTTCTTTGATTTCACTGTGTACCATTAACTGCACTGCTCCCGTCCAGATGCAACCCAATGATCCTAACATTCACGATACTTTTGAAAGATACTATAAAAGATACAACATTAATTTGGAATGAACACCTTCCAATGAACTCCCATTCACCCATGTTGTATCAATTAAAATCCAATCATTCATTCTCTTCTGATGAAGGTCCTTTCACTGGCCTCTTTCTTAATATTCCATGATGCTGGTGCAATGTCTCCAACCAAATTCCAAAGTGTTACTTCCAGAGTCTGTAATTTTGGAGATTCCACACTTGTACTAGAAACAATTTCACCCACCAAACCCAAAAACATCACCATGTCTTCAAAAAAATCCAACCTTTATTACTGAAGGAGAGTGGCACAAATACGCTATTCTTTGGGAGGTTCAGGGTTCGAATCCTGGGAGTCCGCTTTTAGGGAGAGCCTCTCCCCCAGGATCCGCCCGCCTTATCAGGTAGTCCGATCTCATCTGGGTGGGAAAAATGATGTGTGGCCCAATTTCTAACGGTTCACTATGATGGACCATCGCTGACAGGTCGTTACCCTCTGGGACGCTCTTCCATATCAGCTGGCAATGGATCCTTCCCCAACTGGGGTGCTACCTCAGGGGAGTGACCACTTCATGGGGGAGGTGGGTTTCAATGTGTGTAGGGTTCAAAAAGGCCACATAGGTGAATTTACTTCAAAGAGGAATGAGATTGGACAAAATAAGACTCAACCGAGGGTGAATTGAGTTCTTTTAAAATTTTCTTTTCTTAGAAAATTCCCAATATTGTTTAATATTGGGTTCTATACTATTATTTAATAAAATATAAATCATAAATCAATGCATAAAAGAAAAATTCACAGAGCAATTTATAGTGTTTCAGGTAATAGAAGTCCCCTAGTCCACTCCACCACCACTCTTCTCCATGAGTGTGATGATTTTAACTAGTCTGGTCCTTTTTCTGAGGACTATCAATCCTTTTACTAGAGACTACATGACATAGTACAATCATTAAACACATAGTAAAATCATAATATCTTCCATTCAGGCTCATGAAAGGATTTACAAGAAACAACCATAAAAGTTTATTTTACTGGGAACCATTAAAATAAAAGATAAAACAAAAAAGGTTTACATTTTTCATCTCACAACTACAAGAAATAGATGACATAAAATAAATATCTCTGAGATAAAGAATCTGAAGAATAAATATCTCTATTAGAGTCTTCGATAGACAAAAAGGATTACTGATAAGTTTCGTAGATAATTAAATACTTATTATTTTTTATTTTCATAGAAAATAGAGTGTCTTTGTTGAATATTTGAGAAAATAATTCTTTGTATGTTCTTTTTCACTTCACTTATCATGCATAATTATATGATCACATACCACTTATATTACTTATTTTATTTGAAATAAATCCACCACCTATTATTTAAACACACTGTACATGATTCATAGAAAAAAAGAGATCAGTGACATGTCTTTATCCTCATAATTCCTTAGTTGCAATAGATCTAAAAATATATATCATCCTTGTCTTCTGTTTTGGTACTTGGTTATTATTATAATAAATTTTTTCTTAAAGATAAAATGAAGCATTTAATACTTGTTAAATAGAATTAAAAACTTTACTCGAGTGCTTTAATGGTAATAAATACCAACTAGATACATGACGTAGTCAGTTTAATGAATTGAATCAACATAACTGAATTGTTGAGCTGAAACAATGTAGCTAATTTTCATATTTGAATCCACATATCCAATTTCAATTACATAGGTATTTTATTCACATTGTCAACTCTGACGTAGCCAATTTTAAATGACATATAAATTTTATTTGCATCTCCAATTCATGGGAACTAATATAGAAGATTGAGGTGACTTAGCCGATTTCATCACATAGAAGATTCAGTTCACCAATTACATCACATAACGGGTTTATATATCTTGTTACTAATATAAGGAATTATTCATGTATCTAATTACTTCATATAACCATTTCACATAGCTGAATAATTTCATAGTTGATTCCTCACATAGGTGATCATTTCAACATAGGTAATTTATATATAGGCAATTCCACAAAGTAACTTATTAACATATCTTTTTCCTTTAAATATGCGATTGATTGGCATGGATGAATTTTGTCACAAACACTGGTGAAAAAAAATGATTTAACGTTGGTTTTATTTCAATTTTAATGTCAGTTTTTAATAGACATATATCTAGGTGATGTTACAAATAAGGATTTCAATGTAAATTTTTTAGGAAAATGATACTGAAAACTAATCAGTTTTTTTTAAATGTTTTGGAGTTGGTTTCGATGGAAATCAACACCGAAAGTTAAAAAAAATTAGCAATTTTTCAATATTACACCCTAAAAAAATCAGAATCCCTATAATAGAAAAAACAATGTATAACCATCAAACAACACGTATCATTGAATAAAAATCTATAAAAAAAACGTACTTTTAACAAGTAAATCAAAAAATTATCTACGCATTTGTATTAGAAATGTAGAATTAAAAAAACATACCTGAAATTTACAGCATGATCATTGTCAGTTTATATTGAAGTATTCTTTTGACATCATTATGTTCAAACACCTATTATTGTAAAATAATTAGTTTTTGAATGCTTGTTGTTATTAAAATTTAATACTAATCATAAACATTAGAATATATACTTTAAATCATAATCATACTTAACAAATAGTTCGCAAACAAAGATTGAAGATGGGTAAGTTCATCTTTTGTATAAGACTCGGTATCATTGAATGTCTACAATAACATTGAATGATATAAGATTAAAAAATAGAATAGTAAGACATAAAATATAAAATAAATAATATAACTAACCTTATTAAATTTAGATGTTACCCCAGTTGTGATTATCTCATACCTTAATCATAGAACATGATAACCACATTCAACATATCTTTGTTGATGATGAAATTGTTGTTATAATACTTTAACTTGATAATAAAAACTAAAAATATATATATCAAAAAT
Source organism: Viscum album (assembly GCA_963277665.1). Lineage (NCBI taxonomy): Eukaryota > Viridiplantae > Streptophyta > Magnoliopsida > Santalales > Viscaceae > Viscum > Viscum album. The sequence continues at coordinate 1,625,011,676 of OY728161.1, read as the reverse complement.
AAGAATAATATCTAATATAAGAAATAATTACCATTACATTCACATATTAGATTGCATTTGGGTTCTTTATTGACAAGTGATCTTTCTTAAATTGTTTCCATGACCTATATTTTCATATATATCATCTAATAAAGCATGTATGTACAATAATAATTGAATATAATGAACTTATAAAAAATAATAAAACGTACCTGTCTAAAAATATCGTAAATTTTTTATGAATATCACCTAATAAAGAGAAAAAACTGATATAATGTTCATTCACTTAGACAGAATATGCCTAACATCCAATGCCCCCTACAATTCAAAAAACTTACAATTAATAACATTATAATGAACATTGGTTCATAATTATGTTTGTATTATTACCCATCATGAAATGGAAAAAACCAATACCCAATCTCTATCTTTAATAATCTCTTAAATATATATGTAACTCTATCAGTAGTCTTCAAATATTACAAAGCTGTTGAAATGAATTCTGGATCTATAAAAACAAAAACGTTTGTGGCCTAATTTTGAATAAGAAGCATGTGTAGATAACTAATTAAAAATTACTATAGTTATTTGATTTAAATCATCTTTAATTAAAGAAATAAAAACTAAAACATCAATTTACATACATGGAAAACAACTGCAACACAGGTATGCTGGGATATTTAAAATCAATTTTATCCATGATATCTTTTCCGAATATTCTTAATGGATGGTATCTTCCTCATATATCGTACATCATCTAAAACTCATAGAGATTATTTAAGGATGAAAATCCAAAGATAATCTTTGTATCCCATCAGAAATATCAGAAATATTTATAGTTGTTTATTCTTGAACCTTTTCTTTCATTTTTTTCTATATCTTTTGATTTAAGATACTCCTATATAAGTTTAATATTAGATAACATTATAAGTAATTTTAAATCAGATGTAATTAATATTAAAAAAAATGTATACCTAATATGAAATATAATGAATAAGGCTATATGGACAATGTAACAAATAACTCATAAAATCCCCAAGTATGGTAACCTCCTCACTAAAAAATAGTAGTAGATTAGTATGATCAATAATATCATGTAATAATACTCTAACCTAACCCATATTCATATGATGGTGATGTACATAATACCATAAAAAATGAAATACTCCGAACGCTAGAAAAAGTATATGAGGATCTCTAGAATACAACTCATAGTATAAGTTTGGATCCAAGCGAGGAGGTGGAGGATCTGAGTAGTCAGGTTGGGCGGTCTAGTCTAGCTGGGAGGGTTGTATAGGTTGTGCATCCATCTGAAAAGTCTATATAGGATGGGAAGGCTGCGTAGACTATTATTTTCTCGTCAATTATTCTAACATAGCCTACACAGTTGATTTAATTTTATCTCCCATTAACTTTTTCATATATTTAAACTCAAATTTTAAGGATTTAATTTCTGGATCTCTTGGTTGCTTAATTTAATAACCAAAAACATTCTGAATACTAACACCCACCAAATGTTCTCTTATATAGCTAGGGTGTTTTTTATTTCCTAAATTAGTGGCTAGGATGTCCATCCTACCCCCATGGATAAAATTTCCATGTGATAATTACACCTAAATTTTACCTTGAAATGAAAAATGAAAATGGTATATTGGTTATGATAATTTATAAAATTGAAAAAATAATGAAAAATAAAAAAAATATTTACTTATAATTTTTTACCTACATTCATAGCTTTCTCTATAAGATAATTTTCATTTTTCTCTTCTTCTCACTCTTTTCCATTTTACATGGTAGGTGGGGGAGATGGAGGACCGAACTGGACTTCATCAGAACCACTAGAATACTGGTCTCTTGATGCTTCAAACCTTTCCTCAATCATTTTTTGATCCAATAAATGATACCCTCCATGTGAAAAATAATGAGGGTATATATTCTAGAAGTATATTTCATTGTAGCGACTCAAGTTTTTTTCCTGTCAGACTTTGGAATATTCTGATGAATAATTATAGAGCTAGGCGTGAAGACGGCGTGGTCTTCCGAGACCCAGTGTCCCCGAAATATATTTTATAAAAATATCAATTATTTTTATACTATGAACATAGAGATAATGGGTTTTCTATTAAATGGTAGATCGGATCAGAAATATGAGGGCATGGTTACATCCGAAGCGTGTCATTTACCCTAGGTGGGGTGTAAGTTTTACAAGTATAGGAATTCTATGGACAATGTTATCAAATAAATTTTCGTAAATAAATTAATTTATTTTTTTATGGATTTCGGCTCAAATAAATTATAAATGGAGTCATATATTGAATTTTTGAGACCGTAGTTGATTTCAGGATGTCGTATTTACCCTAGGGGAAACTTATGTTTAGTCGGAAACGAAACATGGGTCATAGGCATGTGGAAAAGGAGTTAAAATGAGGATTTTTTTAAACAATCCCCCTCCCCTTGTTATGAACAGTCATCCCCATCCTTCCTCCTTCGATGATGAACCAACAGAAATCAAAGAATGACGTGTTGTAGGGCTCAGATCTTGGTAGTGATCGCTCCCAGATCGTGCAACAACTGCTTCGGAGCACAGAACTGGTGCAGAAGTTTCGGCGATCTGCCAAAAGGTATGCAGCTTGAGTTTTAATTGTTTCCGCCTTATTTGTGTGTTTTTTTTCGAATCATTATTTGTGTAGATCACATCCAGATCTTTCTAAAGTAGGTCACAGATCTATTTTTAGAGCACTGGGTTGCTGCCGGTGGTCCGAAGAAGTTTTTTGATGGCAAGGGCAGATTTCAATGGAGGTGATGGTTGAATCTGAAAAGGGAGGCTACAGTACGGTGGTTTCTGGTATAGCACTGAGGATGGCTTCCGGTGCGATATGGTGGTTTCCAACGACGGTGCTCTAGAGATGATCTGGCCAGAATCTTCTGGGGGAATTTAAACCCTTATATCTCACAAATCGGGTTTCTGATTCATGAGCCATCTAGGGTGACATAACCCTTGCTTTAAGAAGATCTTTTGAGGCTGCTTTGCGGACTTTTAAGTTAGGAACAATTCTTGGTGGTACGAAACATCCAAAAATAATAATAATATTTTAATTATTATTATTTAGCAACAATTAAATTGAACGTATCTTCTGCGTCAGATGTCTGATTGATGCACCATCATCCGCGTTGTGACCCTGACTTTAAGGTGTACATTTTGAGACCAATTTCAGGTGCTAAATCTGAAATCAGGTTTGGGCCCCATGAGGTCTGGTTTGGGCATTTACGGTGAGATGTGACTTTTTTATCAGGTGTCCATTTTGGATGAATGAGTAGATGACTCAATGTTTTTTCTGAGAGGATCGAATTAGCGGGACTTGTTTGATATGTTTTGGGATCAAGACGTGGGCCCCACTCAAGTTTACTATGGTGAATAGTACCTTTTTCACCGGTTATCTATTTCAGGCAAGTAAATAGCCTATCCTGTGTGTTTTTTCGCATAGAACATGATGGTGGACTCGATTTGGGCATATGAGGTACATGGTGAGGCAATGTTGTGCGTTTATTGGATTAGTGATGTTTGGACCTACAGTAGTTGAGTGAACTCCTTTATTCGTTCCTATGACGGTTCATGTGGAATTATAACCACAGTATAGGTTTGTAATCTCCTAAGTAAGATGAGTTGGATAGAGTTGTGGTATCCCTATGAAGTGGTCAGGATAGGATCCACTAGTGTATTGTTTACCCTAGATCGGGTTCTCAAAAACATTGTGACCAACACTACATAGGCGGTGATCCCCTATCTAGCAGTATAACCCTGTAGGGTTTTTGGTATCGTTGGGTATATGATCCCCTACACAGTGGCATGTTTTAGTAGGGTTGTGGAATCATCAGGTATACAATCCACTACTTAGCATATGTTTTATGTAGGGTTTATGGTATTTATGGGTGTACAATACCATACCGCACATGTTATCCTAGATGGAGTTCGTGGTATCTTCATGACCAACATTACATGGGTGAAAAACCTCTATCTGAGTGATGTGATCTCTGCGATGTTAGATTGGATTGTGGTATCCCCCAACAGATTATGGATGAGATCCTCTCTCTGAGAGATTTGGAGCTACTGGTTAGGGTCATGGTATCCCCTCGTGGATCCTAGGAGTGATCCCCTATCCCATGAGTTGTGGTTTACGGTTTGCTATTAGGGTTTTTAGTATCCCTCAGTGGATCTTGGGAGGGATCCCCTATCTGAGGATCGAGATCCACAAATTTTCAGCATTTCATGCTTTGTGGTGCTATTCGATGATCGTTTTCTCTTTGTTATGTGTTTTCATAGAGCCTTGGGTATAATCTGACACGGGATATGAGGTTGGACCCTCCTGAGGCTTGGTGCATGATACAAGTATGTCTTGTGTGTTTTATAGGTTTCTCTTGGGGTGTTGTCACATCATTGATGACATACCCTATGGTTTGAGCTGACTAGTTGAGTTTAGGTGAGGATTATCATGAGATGGAGTTTCTCTCTCGTTTAGGTTCCCTCTGTATGGGATGAGTGGAAAGATGTATTTCAATTGCTCCATTTTCTTTTGGGTTTTTTGGGGCGCCTATTGAGTATCATTATACTAACCCCTTCACGAGCTTTTACCACACATGTTTTGTGTCTTTTGTAGACCATAGGCCTTTTGACGGAGTCCCAGGAGGACCCAGAGCAGGTGGAGAATAGTGATCTTGACTGACCCCGGTGTAAACTAGAGTTGGTATGTGAAGTTTACCAGTGGGAGTTTTTTAGTAATCCCCTCCTTCTGAGTAGGTTGGACGCTTTTTCATTTTTATTTTGGTGGGACCTATATTTTTTCTTTTGTATTGTTGTTGTACTCTGGTTGTGGGATAGACGTATTCATACATTTCTTTTCAGTTTTTATATATCTATGCACTATTTCATGGAGGTGTATGTGGGTGCATGTGTGCAGGTACCTTAGTCTAAGGCCTACCATGTGTGTGATAGTCTATTCAGCATTGGTTGCTAGCTCCTGGACTATTGGAGGTGGGCTTGGGGAGTCACGGCTTGATCCCCATTAGGTTGGGTCATGACATATTGATGGGGTTTCCTAAATTCCTTCAATATAAAAAAAAATTAATTAGAAACATATCTAAGAAATTTAATAATATAATATAATTATCATACCATAAAGTCTTTATCATGTCAGCTGGAAACAAATTTCTTCCATGTCATTTCATCTAAAAACTCATGCTTGAGGGATGGGTTTTCATTTGTCTTTTTCTAAAAACATAATTTTTTCTCAACTTTGTTTTGAAATCTCTCATCAAACAACCATTAAATAAAGGAATTTTTCTTAATTTCTTTTGTTTCATAAATTTTTAATGTAAAATTTAATTGAATAAAATAAATATTAGTCATTAAAAATATATCTTATTCAAAAAAATAGATAAAATAAATCAATTGAAATATTTTACCATTATGGCCTCCCAAAGCTGATTTATCACTATCATTTCGATGGACTTCCAAAAAAAATATAAAATGTTAATCCTGCAACAACTCTGCATAGTGATATAGCTAATAAACTACATTGACTTTGGGCTAGTTGCATTATTATTAAAATCAAAACTAATAGTAAATCAATTTTCACCATAAGAAAGTGACAGTTTTGGTAAATGCGTAATGTCATGTTTACCATCTCGAGAACTCAATTTCATAATAGTAAAAGTAGAAGTCTCCACCGCTGAAGTCTCATCATTATCCCTATAATTATTTTTTGTAAATTACATGTTTTTTTCAATAAATAATTATATTACTTGATATATAATAATATAAAAAAAGAAAACAACTTCAGTACATGTTCCTCTGTCTCTGTATCTATATCCGTTATTGAAACAGGAAAATGTAATGAAATTATTGTGTAGTTTTATATTATTAGACAAGTAAATAATTAAAAAATAGGAAAATAGGAATATGTAAGTAATTTTTTTTATAAAAGTAGAAATTGAAAAAAATAACGATATTATGATTCTTAAACAAAAAAATATGCAAGGTAAACTATTAAATATAATCATTACTTCTAAAATGATATAAAAAATTATAAATTTAATTATCAAATTTGAAAAAGTGTTCTTATATGCGTAATTTTATCCAAAATATAATAATATACATTAGGTATTTGAATGAAAAAAATAGCCATAACCATAGAATATCACAATTTAACACAAAAATCATATAAATGATCAAATATATATAATTAAATATCCAATAGTTACTAAATAATACAGTTTTTACGCATGTAAATTTCAAAGATGAAATATAATGTAAATAATTATCAGATTAATTAGGAGAGTAATTTAGTATTTTCCCATATCCCTTCAGTATGATCAGTTCATACCATATGCATTATTTCTGTGTTATAGTCATTATTATCTTGAAATATTGTAATAGATGAAGAAGTGTCATATAAATCAATAACATCATCATCCTCATCATCATCCAAATGGATTCTTTTTCCTTACAAAATGATAGGCCACTGATCATTCGATAGATCAATGACATAAAATATTTACTTTGAATGGGTGGCCATGATAAATGGTTCCTCATTAAAACAAAAATTTTTTAAAAAAATAGTTTAAACCCATATTCATCATGTTTCATGCCACTATTACTTGCAACCCAATTACACTTAAACATGGTGACTTGAAATTTAGTATAATCAACTTCCCATATGCCTTCTAGAACTCCAAAATATGGCATTGATACAAAAATTTGGTTTTTATCTTTTGCACTCAAAAAATGCAGTGTTTCAGCGGTGACCATTACACCACCATTTTGAATGGTACTCTTTTAATCTATATTTTTTGTGTAAAATGTCTACCCATTAATATAAAAACTAGACCATGTGATCACATTATGAGATGGTCCCACTACCAACCATTTCAATTTTTCTAATGTAGATATATCTGTGATGACTTTCTATTTAAACCATGAGATAAATGTCTTTTTATTCTCATTCATTGCCCATTATTCATTTATTTTTAGATATCATAACTTTAATTATGCAATGTGTGATGATATATATGATTGAACCTCATTTGTATTGTTCAAAATGTATAAATGTGCTTGAATCCCTTAATCATGTGGAATGAACTTTACCTTTAATCCTAAAATCCCTCTCCCTTCACTATCAACTATCATATGTCGAGATATAGGGAAACCAATATGCTCCACTTCATAAAAATAATTATTACATAACACAATCACCTCTTCCGATGCATATTTTTGAATAATAGAAGCCTATTTTCGATAAGTATTTTAAACATATCCCTTAAAAATGTTTATATATCTTTCAAAAGGATACATCCATCGTAAATAAATAGGCCCATATATTCTTATCTCATGCACCAAATGAATCACCATATGAACCATTATATCAAAAAACCTAGGTGAAAAATACATTTATAGTTGACAAATAATAAGAGAAGCCTCATTCTCCAACACATCTAATAAATTTTAATCAATGATTTTTCTAAAATTGTATTTGAAAAAATTTCATAACCTGATGATAGTCTTTATGATAGTTGTTAAAAATATATCACGTAGTGTGACTGGTAAAAGTTGGTGCATAAATACATGATAATCATGAGATATCATACCTATTAATTTACAACCCTTAAATGAAACCAAATTCTTCACATTTTAATAATAACAGCTGGGTACTTTAATGCCATGAAGACACTAACAAAAATTAATCTTCTAAATCATTCTTAATGTGTAACAAGTCAGAGGTAAATATGTTCAGTTTCCTTTTATATTGGGTGCTAACTCTAAATTTATTCACATTGATATCAAGTCCAATATAATATGTAATACATCTTTTGTATTTCATTTTATATTTAACAATGTTCCAATCAAACTATCATATATGTTTTTCTCAACATGCATAACATCAATGTTATGTTTTATCTCTAAAAATATCCAATAAGGTAGTTTGAAAGAGATATAATGTTTCCTCCAGATATTTTTTTGAATACCAGAAATTAATTTCTTTCTAAATGTTGGATCAATATTTTTCACCCTATCGTAATATTAATTAACTAAAAATGGTCATGGGGGTATATTGTATAAACCATTAAATGACTTTTTAAATCTACGATAAGGATGATCGATTCACAAAAATATTCAATGTCCCATGTACACTGTCTTTATTCCATTATGAAATTGATAATGTGAAGTTTCTTTTCACAAATTGGATATGATTTATGTATATTAACACTGTATTAAAATAAGTTTCCATATGCATGAAATTAATTTATAGTGAACATTATCATATCACAAAGAAGATAATACTTTGTATTGTATCTATAAAAAGCTTTGACAGTTGTCTCTCATAGCAGTTTCAAATCATTAATCAATGGTGAAAGATACAAATCAATGTCATTTCCTCACTATTTTGGTCTATAAATTATTGATCTCATCATAACATATTTTTTCTTCATACATATATGTGGGAAAAGTTTTAAACTACCAAAAAAACAATCCATGAACTATATTGTCTAATTAGGCTCCGATATAGATTCATTCCATTAATACACAATCCCATTCTCTGATTTCTAACATCACTTCCAAAATCATAAAATTGTTTATCAAATATCTTCCACTGGGTGAATCAGTAGGGTGACGTAAGATACCATTAGAGATATTCTCAACTGCATTTAATTTTAAACTTGTTACATCAATTTAATTTTCAAATATATGCTTCAAACAAGTAATTATTAGATGGTACCAAATTACTTTAGCAGGAGCTTTGATTTTGGTACCGGAGAATGAATCACAGCTGAATTATCATAATTAAATGAAGGAATTATTGGATAAAATTATTAGAAAGTATAAAAAAATTATTTTTGCATGAGGTCAGATGCCAGTACCTAATAATGAATCTATTTTTACTTTTCCATCCATCTTATAGTATGATGTTCCACATGTATGACAATTTGATAAATATTCATGTTCATTCCTATACAACACACAATCATTAGGGAAAGTATGTATCTTTTTATACCCTAATCCCATTGGGAATAATATTTTCTTCTCCTCATAATTGGAATCTGGAAGCCTATTTATATCTATACGTATATCTTTTAAAAGCTTAAGTAATTTAGATAAAATTTTATCACTCAACCCATTTCTTGCTTTCAGCTTAACTAATATCAAAACTGCTGATAACAATGTATATTTATTATAGCATGTGTATAATGTTTTCTTAAAATAACTATACAATTGTTAAATAGTTGTAGTTTTTTTATGGTTTCAACACCTAAATCATGAATTAATTCTTAAATCTGATCCTCTTCCTCATTATGAATATTTTCATCAACATTAGATGTTTAATTTTCAATTATTTCACCATGCTATATCCAACGTGTATAATTAAGTCTAAAACAATATAAAATGATTTGATAATTGATTTCTATAGAGTTTAACTTTATCATATTCAAACACTTCACACATGGATTGAAAATAAAATCTATGTTTTGAATATTTTTTTTAGAAAATTTCAATAAATCATCAACTCCTTTTTCATATTCACTAGTGGTTCTTTATAAATTTATCCAATTATGATCCAGTCAATATCTGATATCATAATATAATAGAAGAATGTATTAAAATATATAAACATTTTAAAAAATATTTATATATATATAAAGATAAATTTTAAACATAAACACAATCAATAAAAATGATTGGTAATCAGAAGGGAAACATCAATGATTAGTATGAATAAAATAAAAACTAATCTACTGAAGGTATTTATTTTACGTGATGTGTGTCATGCTAATCCAATGTACATTACATGTAATGACCCCAGTAGAAATTTCCAATAGAAAATCATGATTTTGCAATCTAATCTATTGTTTGGTTTTAATTTATTTTCTTTTATTTATTTATATATATATGTGATATTCCTAGTAGAAAATCATTATTTTTTCACTATATGTATGTTTTCCACACCTAATATTATAATATTAGGATATTTTTTAAATTTCATACCCTAATGTTTGTGGTTATATATGATAAATGGTTACTTATTTTACTAATTAACATTCTTATATAGGGGGTACAGTCACCCCACGGTAACTCCTTATACCCCCGCTTCTATCAAAAACCTCTTTTTAGTAAAAATAGTGTCAATCATTATTTATATGAAAATAGATTATTTCTGAAAAAAATCCAAAATAATTATAATATGATAATATTGAAATTCTAAATCAATAATTTCAGTTTATTTTACCAAATTAGATTTATACAATTATAATTTTTAAATAAATTATTATATATATAAAAAACTTATTGAAATATGAACATTTGAACATTTCATATTTAGTAATATTATTTTAAAAATAAAATGAAATTTAATTAATATAAATATATATGTTCATATATGAAAATATCATATATTGATTCAATCATTTAAAATTAGTCAATGTAATTTATTAAGTTCAATTACATAAAATTTAATCATATTTTATTTGAAAACAAAAATCCATTTGTAATATAAATTATATATCTTCTGAATTTACAAATAGTAAATTTTTTATTTTCATATTATATACATGTGGTTTAATGATATTATAATTTAATTTTTTGTCAATAATATAACATTTATTAGTTCATTTTATATATTTGTTATATTAGTTCTATGTCGCGTGTGTTAAAAGGTATTGAATATTTTATTAATTTAATAGGTGAAAATATGGAGTCATTACATGTGATGTACATTATATTGATAAATGATGACACAAAACATTGTTTTTCATTACATAATATCATCAAGACCATTTGAAAATTTTATAAAATAAAAAATTTGTCAAATTAAACAATATTTAACAACAACATTTATAAATAACAATCAACTGCATACAAATAATTGAAACAATAACTCAAAAATATAACTAAAAGATAAATAATTTATCGTAAAAATTAAAAAAAACACACAAAATTTGCAGTTCCACAAGGAAAATTGATCCTTAATCTGAAATTTCTCTCTTGAATTCATTGGAATAATAAACATTGCAAGATCTAACAAAAGTTTTTGAAGAATCAAACAATAAAAAAGAAAAAAGAAATAAAATAAAATTGCAGTTGATGGTTGGTCGTAAAATAGTTTTCAAAGACAAAATACTTCTGTAGATGATGAAAAAATGATAGAGGATAAATAATCAAGACCAAAGATCATGAAATTATTATAAAAATCAAATAAAATCAATAATAATGTTCGTTGAGGATCAGCATCTTCGAAGTCATCACAAGTCGAGAACAACTATTTTGTAGATCCAAAAAATAAGGGTTTTGTGATCTCAAGTATTTTTTAAATTGTTTTTGGCATCAATTATTATAGAAAAATACACCGAAACTAAATAATGTAATCATATTTTATAAAAACTAATTTTAATAATTAATTTTTTAAAATTTATGGTGTCAGTTTTTTACAAAACCAACACCATAAAGCCTTTTGATGGCCATTTTTTGCATCAGTTTTGTTATAAACCAATGCCAAAAAGTGTCAACATATACATTTTACATCAGTTTAAAAAAACTGATGGAAAATCTTCAATGTTGAAGACATTATTTCTACTAGTGGTATGAAAATTTTCCAAACTTAGACAATTTTCAGACAAAACATCTAGAATTATTACTTGATGGAATTTACAACCAACACATAAGAATAAAAATAAAACCTAATAAACATACTTAGAAAAAATATCATCAGTAAAGTAAAAAGGTTATTTGAGATCATCAAAACCTAAATTACATGGAATATATTGGATCAATAATAGTAGTCCAATAAACTCTCCCTTTTTGATGATCACAAAACATGTAAAACTCATAAAACTCATTAGATATTTGAGTAGGTATTAAATACAAAATTTTTAAAAGGTTTAACAAAAATTAATTGATATTGAGTAAAAATGTAGCATTATCCACCTTAGTTAGGTACTTATTGGCTTTTTTAATAGAAAAATTTTCCCCCTTTTGTAAAATATTTCTCCCCCTTTTGTGAAGATTTTTCAAAGAGAGAAAATTTATCCCTCTTTTGTGTAATTATAAAGGATGGGTAGAGAGATAGAACACATGTTAATTTATCACTTATAGGTATTAACTATTCAAGTGAAGTGAAAAAACTAAATTATATAATTATGGAAAATTTTGGTTTCATTAAAAAAAACAAAGAGATAAATAACATCAAATAAAAACAATCGCTAAGAAACACATTAGAAACAAAGGAATAAATAATGAAATAATGTATTAATAACATGGATCTATAAAAAAATACATCCAACAAAACTAATAGAGAAAATATTTTCAATAAATTTATGTTTTATTTCATAGTTTTAAATCCCCCAAAGTGTTACTTTAAGATAAATTGTCACATTTTATGACATTGGTGGTATTTTGAGCTTAATCGTAAAAATGGCCCATGTCGGATTTTTAACAATTTTAAATTATTTCACTATTTTTGCCATAAAATTTAATAAATTAATCTAAATTAAAAAAATTATTCTTTTCATGATTCTAAAAATCCAGTTATTTATTTCATCCTTCATGAAAAAAATATGAATCGAACATATGGAAGCTCAAAAGAAGCTCACAAGTTGGAGCATGAAAACTATTTACAGATCTGTTTATTTTTGGTATAGGGTCCCTAACATGTTAATGGTGTGCCCCATTTCATTGAATTTTTGAGGAGATACTTCTAAGAGATTTATAAAAAAAAATTTAAGGTGACTATGTGTGAATCTTCTATTTAATGGTTCAAAAACTTGTTAATATTTGGAGAACATAAATCTTCCTATAAAAGGAGAGGAGCTCCTACCTCTCAAATCATCCAATTTTCCATCTCATTCCTTCAAGGAACCAAAAATAAGATCTCCACCAAGGGATTTATGCCAAAAATCTTCCCCATTTCTTTTTAATTTATTTATTTTATTTATTTTTGTTTCATTTTTCAATTATAATCTATATTTCTAATAAATTCATGTATTATTTTTATTTCTATGTCCACCCATCCACCCACTTTTCTTCTTCTCATCTTACCATCATGAACTATAATACTCATGATCATGAGTAAATGATTATATGAATATCCCAAGAGATTAATTAGCTTCTTGAAACCAAGAACATGTATTTAATATTCTTTGAGCTAATTCTAGTGATAATTTATAGTGGGTGTAATCCTCATTGTGGTTGTCTAAAGTTTAACTTCTTAATCTACAACCATTTTCCCTCGATTGAGGAGGTGGATGGAGGGTTTCCTTAGTGATTTATAAGTGTAATTTTCATTCATAATCGGGGTAGAATAAGGCGTTCACACATACGGTGGAGTTTTTTCAATAAGAATATTTGAATCTGGTCAATGAAGGTGCTCCATGAATGTTCTCTCAGGAGAACTTCCTTTATTCACTAATTCCATTTTGTTTTGAATTTCATATTAATTTGAATTAATTTTTTTCATTAAATTTATTTTCATAAATCCCATTTCATTCATAGAAATAATAAAACAAATAGTTTAGGTGAATTTTTTCAAGTGGGTGAACAATTGAGAACTCTCCTCATGTGAGACGACCCCAGTCAGCCTCTGTGTTACACTACGAAAACATAAAAATACGCTTTTGACACGCCCTATGACAGGCATGTGTCAAAACTTGGCATAGATTCTAGTGAGTTAGTTCCATAGCCTAATTGTAAATATTTTACCTTTTTCAAATTAAAAAATGACAAAAAAACATTGACATGATGTTTTCAAATGATTATTTCATTAATTCATGGAACAATTACCCACTAGTTAAAGAACCAATTATTAATTCACCCTTTTCCATGGAGGATGGTGTTTCTTTTATTATTATATAGGTTAGGTTATTTTGGAAGTCAAATAATGGATAAAAATATTCAATGAATTCATAGCTGGCCTAAGGGAGGACATGAACAAAGAAATTTTTGAAGCGATGGCCCGAGAGCTAACTGAGTTCTCCCATTTCTTTTTATAATTTTATGAAGTTTCCAAGGTCCCCTTATACTTCCCTGATTTTTTTAAGGAGATACAAGAAATGGAGGAGATGAAACATTTGTCTCTATCATCTACTACTCAACCCTAAGAAAGGTTTTGCAATGAAAGAGATATTGAAGACGAACAAACTCAGGGAGATAATCTTTTCATGAACTCATTATCTTTTTATATTGTTGAAACTGAATTGAGTATTGCCTATAATTGTTTTAAATATTCAGATTTGGTCAATGAATCTATTGCCTTGGTGGTTGAGGAAGAAAAAGAAGATGTGCCTGATGAAGAACTTCTGGAGCTCCCTGAACTTGTTGAACACATATCAGAGGGAGTTCAAGAGGATACCAAAGTAGTTTTTCCTGAGGAAAATGAAACGCATGATACTCATATTAAAGGGGGTGAATTTAATATTTATTCTTCATGATTTTTGTTTTTTCAAATAGATGTACAATCTGAAATTCCACTTGATTATTCCATTGATACAACATATCTTCCTAAATCACTGGTGAATGAAGAAGAAATTATTCAAGTAGAAACTATGAAAAAGGAAGAATAATTCATCGTCCAAACCCCACCATGCATGTTGTATCTCATTAAAATGGGGGTGGACTTGTAATACTATATCCATGGATTCCTCAAAAAAAAAATAACCTATTCATGTTGGAGAGAATAATTTTTTTTGGTTCATGAGTAAGAAACTTCACCCACCATCAGATTGGGGATAACCGATTAGAACTGTCTATCTGGAGGCAGTCAAAACCCAGAGCCTTCATGGTGGATTAAACCAAGATCTATCCATATTTTCTCATTATATTTCAATTTTATTTACTCCCAATAAATTTCTTATGATTTTTTTCTTCTATTGGTTGTAGGTTTTTCGTGTGGAACACTTTGGATCTCAACTCAAAGATTCACTAGCAATAAGTTAGGTTGTACCTCTCCTTTACATTTGATTTCCTATTGTGATTAATTTTCAAATATTCTTACATGTTAAATCCATTTGAATGAATTTAGGACACTACATAATTTAATTTTAGGTGAGGGAACCTTTTTATTTTAGGATTTTCATTTATTGTTTGGTTTACTATTTTTATAAAAACATTGTTTGATTTTCAGATATTTCTGTGTTTATTTTTAAAATTTAGTGTGTTGTGAAAACTTTTGAACTGAAATGATTATAATTTCTATTATTTAAACCCATTCAAATGAGTGAACCAATATATTCCTTGAAATTGAGCTTAAATGAATGCTGAAATGACTTTGTTTCAAGTTAAAATCTTTTGTAATTTCATGAAAAGTACTCTGATTTTTAGATCCCATGCTACTTTTCAATGCCTTTATTTTTTAAATAACTTTCATTTGAGGCTTCTTTACCTTTTTTCATATTATTTACATTCACCTCAATTATTGAGAGAAATTTACCATGATTTCTTTAACTAGAATTTTATTTATCCCTGTCAAAACATGAGGGTTTAAAGTACTTGTGTTTTAAATGATTGAGGCATTTATTTGGTTTTAATACCCCTTTTCAAAATTATCATTTTTATTATGTACTAACTTATACATTAATCCATGTATCCCTTATATGGCATGAACATCTTATTAGGTTAGCCACATTACATGACAATTTTCCCTATCTGACCTGCTCTTGAAGTTTAATTGCATGATCTAGTTGAACTTAATTGTGGAGGAAGATGTCTTGTGGTGTACTGCCTCATTTAGTGATACTTGGGATGAAAAGTAAAATTTTTAGGAGATTATGTTTCTAAGGAAAATTTTATTTTGTTAAAATTTGTGTATTTCTAGATATTTCATGATAAAATACGTTAGTCCTTTCTAGAGCTTCCAAAGTAGAAAGAAAGTTGTTCCTATCTAGAGCTTTCAAGAAAAACTATGTCTGAGAAGAAATTTTTGTTGGTGAAATGCTAAATGGAATTAAATTTCCTTTCATTTTCATGATGATAGAGATACTTTTCTATAAAGGGGAATATCAGAAGACTATAATGGAGTGAAAATTAGAATCTTTCTATTTTTCTTAAAAAAAAAAGAGTCAAGCCCTCATTTTTTAGCCTCAGAATTTTTATCATCTAAATCATGTCAACCAGAATCGACAGAACAACCCTAAAAAGTCCTCATGAAAAACACACGTCCTTGACTCAAATTAGGTGTATAAGTATAAATTTATCAATATTATGGTGACTCTTATGTGATTTTGGATGATAAAATCATTATTGAACATTTAAATTTATAAGATGAGGGAAAATTCTTCTGAGGTATGTGTTAGGTGTGTATGGGATAAGAAATGTAGTGGAAATAAATTAAATGAACTAAATTTTGAACTTAAAATAATGGTTTTTTATGAGGCATGATATCTTCTTGTTTCTTGGTTTGGATTTGGTAGATCTCATGAGTATGTGTTTTGGATTTGATTTGATTTAATTTTGATGCTTACTTGTCTAGGAGTCAAAGTGATAAGTGTGGGGGAATTTATAGAGAAAATATTTTCAATAAATTTATGTTTTATTTCATTGTTTTAAATCCCACCAAAGTTTTACTTTAAGATAAATTTCCACATTTTATGATATTGGTGGTATTTTGAGCTTAATCATAAAAATGGCCCAAGTCAGATTTTTAACAATTTAAAATTATATCATGATTTTGGCCATAACATTTTATAAATTAATTTAAATTGAAGAATTATTTCCTTTTAGTGTTCTAAAAAACTAGGGATTCATTTCATCCTTGTTGACAAAAATCTGTATCGATCATATGGATGCTCAAAAGAAGCTCACAAGTTGGACCATGAAAACTGTTTACAAACCTTCCTACTTTTGGTGTGGGGTCCCTAACTCATTAATGTTGGGACCAATTTCTTTTAAATTTGGTGGGTGGTTGTGAAATATGTTTTGAAACATCTTTCATTAAGTATCTGATGCATCAATTGGATTTTTTTAATGGTCATTAAAGAATTCTAATTCGGAGGTTTTTGATTTGAAGAGTCCAACTTGATAGAATAAATTCTCATAGTAAAATGGGAATAAATCTCAGAATACTTGTCCAAATATGCTGAAATATTCAGGAGAGACGTCCAAGAGATTTATCAACCACATTATAGAAAATTTAAATGCATGAATTGTTCAATTAATGGGGATAAAATGCATCAATTTAAGGGGATAAATTTTTCCTATAAAAGGATAGGAACTCCTCCCTCTCAAAGAATCTCATTCCATCCCATTTCTTCAATGACACCAGGAAGGAGAATGTTTTCGGATTTCTCTCTTTTATTTCATTTATTTTCCATATGTTTTTTATTTATTCTTCTTCAACATTCATCTCAATTACCCTTACCATGGTGGGATAAATTTTTTTAGTGATTTGGGAAGGGTTGGTTTTCTATTTTGTAATGATTGAGTTCTTGGACATAATTAAATGAAATTTATTTCTTCTTCAAAGTTTTTTTTAATTTCATATAGTGGATTTTATTATCAAGTTAGATATTTCTTGAATTTTAATTCCTTTTCTGATTTTTTCCTTGGTAAATAATTGTTATCTCCCTCCACTTATTTTTTGTTTATATATGATGGAATAGACCAGGGATTAGTGGTAAAGTACTCGATGATCGTTAGTACTTGTAAAAGGGGTAGTGTATGTTATTGATTTTTTGGGATAAACAAGACATGATCGGGTATTTCCCAAGTCAATTGAGGATATTCAATAAAACTATTTTTCACTTGTAATGAGAGTTGACCAAACTTAGATCTTGGTATTTTTTTTCTTACCATCACAATTTCTTTAAGAATGTGAGAGGAAATGATTGTGGAAACTCACATTAATCAACTCAAAAGAAGAAGTTTGAATTAAAATCAACAAGGATAGTATTAAAATTGGGAAGACTAACCTAACCTAGTCACCCTTTTAATATCATTGTCTTAAATCATTTGAATTTCAAATTTCATTTCAATCATTTTATTATTGATTTATTCTAAAAACACTACATTTTTACCATCGTTTAAAAGTGACAAACTATTTTGTGTGCACTCTTATTTGGGAGACTTTCTAAGGTTAATCACTAGACTACACTTGGGGAATATAAATTTTTTTTCCATGCCCCATGATAGTCATGCGTCAACAACTAAAAAATATCAGTCAAGGAACCCATTTTTATTTTGGTGGAGGTACTATAGAGGTTAAATTGGGTTTGGAGGTTGAAATAGGTTTGCATGTAGATGGTGTTGACTGGGATTACACTGAAGGATCAAAAACACCTTCAATTCTATTTCTTATTTGTTGATAAGTACTATTTATATAAAGAACAATAGTTCTTCTTCTCCTCACCTGATATAAAGATTTAGCACACATATCGGTCCTCGGAACAACATCAGACTTACAAAATTGAGGAATCAAAAGAGATTCTTGTTTATGCATCTAAGAAATTGATGTTATTTAATTTATGATAAACGTATTAAGACGATATACTTTCCCAAATGATAAACTTATAGTTTCACTAAAAGTGGGAGTGAAAATTAGATAGAAAATGTCTACAACTGATATACTAGAAGTCATATCTACACGAACCCTTTTCATAACGAGATTCATAGATTTTTGCACGTCTATTGTCCTACCAGTCAGCACTGCACTTTGTTATTCATGCTATTCACTTACACTAAAAAATTATATACAAATTCCATAATATACTTTATATAAGATATAAAAATTGGAGCACTAATAACAAGTTGAGGTTTAAAAGGTCATAAAATGACAGGATGTTTGTATACAACTAACTCTATTCCTAAAACAAAAACTAACTTCTCTAAATATTCTTATGAAAATTATTCTAAAGATGAATCGGAATCTGAATCTGATTTTATCGCATCACACTGAGCCATAATATTTTAATCAAATGAAATAATATTTCTTAAAATAATTTTATTTTTTGTATCAATATGTTCAATGTGGCATGAAATTTTATCTTTTTATTTTAGTGACAAATCAAATTTTCATTAACCAAATCTCCAAGAAATTTTTCAAGATAAACAACACAATCATTAATACACATGTCTAGACCGACACTAATCTTCATGATGGCTTATTGTATGTCATGAAAATGACGATAAATATTCTTTTCCATTTCATCTAATAAATGTGTAGATAGAATATCATCTTAGAGACACTGAATCTATGACAAAACAGAACTTAACTCAGACATTATCTGATCAATTCCATTCTAAAAATATAGCAGAGCTGAAATACTAAAGGAGAAGTAGCTGAGGGCTGAAACTTATTTATGAATTCAAACTAACATAAAACAACACTTTTAAGATTATTCAAATTATTTTTCATTTCATCTCAAAAAGATTTTATTTCATTAACCACTTCCTAAGATAAACCTGATTGTATGGATAAAGGATCCTGAGACACATCCTTTTAAGATGCAACCAAAAAAACAATCTCACAAAAATCATCCTTTGTAGGGAAAATGTATTTCAAACCACTTATCATGGATTTTATTCCCTAAAACTCCATAAAACTTACACTTGAACTACCATGAGGCATAGGTGGATCTGTCTAAGGACTATTGACCATTACTGTTTGAGTAGCCACTATTCCAAAAAACTTATTAAAATATGATTTAGTGACATGGAACTCTTTATGTTCTCTAATATCATCTTTTCAATCTCATGGCTCTACTATTAAACCATATCATTCTGCCCTTATGTGGTGAATATCTACCATTACTTCATTGGTAAACACTTACATTTCCAAGATTTCTAAACTCTTTCTAACAAAATGAGATATGTCATTAGTATTTTGAGGGTGAAGATGGTGATGATAGTGTATAGGTGCACTTTTCGGACTCTATAACCACATTAGTATCCCTTATCCTATCAATAGGCGATCCAAAAATAATTGGATCAACTCCTTCATGTAGTTCAAATAATTCTATACTTTTATGAAATACATGGACTACAAGTGTGGTATGATATTTTATATCTTCAGAAAAATGACCAAATGTCGCAACAACTATCTCTCCACGTTGACCTTCTCCAGTCGACATAACAACTTCACCAAAAACTTCACCAGTATCATGATTCTAAGCAACCACATCCTACTAAATATGAATAGATTTTCCAGTTATAGGACTAATAACTGGAACTGAAGATTCAATTGTTACATATGATTTCACATCTTCTCCCCTAGAAAACACCATTTTGATAGGTGTTGCATCACTAGGTAGTGAGGTCTGAGCAGACTCCCCCTAAGTCACACTATCCTGAACAACTGCCTTCATGGAGTTTGAAGTTGAATCCTAGAAATATCTAATCCTATTCAATAGAACTATAGATGGGGTATTACTTTTGTGACATTTCACCGCATCACTTTAATTTAAGTCCACTTATTTATTATTCAAAACTAAAAAACAAATCTACAATAAGGATAATATTTTAACTTCATTTTTCCTTCACAACAATGATATAGAAATATCATCATGTATCTTGGAAAACATATCATCACATTATTAATCAATAAATTCATCAAATACATATATTGAATGAGAAACTTCTACATCTCACATTCTCTTTGAGCTATACCTGTTTTCACAAACATACAAAAGACTTTTCATTCAGCAGGAATCTCTTTTACCAGTTTCTTTTCAAAAATAGAGGTTCCAAATAATAAACTTGTACACATCTATTAGACCTACTGAGATTGTCCCAATACGTTTCTAGCTAAAAATAACCCCCCCTCATAGGGACAATATAATATTTTATCCATTTCAATCGAAGAAACTACCACTTACTTTCCATTAATATTTGACATGATTACATAATATATTTAATTGAAATAAAACATTGAATTCATCAAAAAATCATTAAATTATTCCTCAAAAAGAAAACATTACTTCTTCTCATCAAACACAAAATCCAAAACGTGAAACTGAAGAACTTTC
Organism: Viscum album; assembly: GCA_963277665.1. Lineage (NCBI taxonomy): Eukaryota > Viridiplantae > Streptophyta > Magnoliopsida > Santalales > Viscaceae > Viscum > Viscum album. The sequence goes on along the minus strand of OY728161.1, from coordinate 1,624,990,703 downwards.
TTTAAAAACATTTTGATTGTCTTCAACCATTCTATATCAATGGATTTTCCCACAAGAACTCTTCTTCAACTTCATTTAAATTTACTATATGAATCTGAGCTTCCATCATCAGCACGCTTCAACATCCCCATTTTAAAAAGGTCATTTTAAGGTCAAACATGGATATAGATGTTAGAGATGGTGGTTCAGTTTCAAAGGTAGGTTATGTGTGCGAATGTAAAATGGGTTGTGAGTCGGTTTTTTAATCAGTCATGTACTTCAATCCCAATGTGGTTATGTACTTGATTTTCGTTTAGGGTTACTTATGACTGATAAATAAATAACAAAAATGAATAAATAAATGAAAATAAAGAAATTTATATTTACTAAAATTAAATAAATAATCAAAATTAATAAAAATAATTTCTATATAACATTTAAACTAAAAAATTACAAAACATTAAATTTTAAAATTCAATAGCAATAATGATAATAAAAAAGTAAGTAAACTGCATTAAATCTTTTTAAATACAAATAAAATCAAATCTCTTTTAATAAAATAAAAATGTTTACACATAAGGGGATTAGTAAAAATATCTTCTAACTGGTTCTCTATAGAGATAAAATTAAGAGTAATATTTCCTTTTTGAGTGTGATCTATTAGAAAATGATGTATTAAGTCTATATACGTTTTATTGAATGGTTTATTGGATTTTGATACATGTTGATAGAACTAGTGTTATCACATATAATTGAGAATTGATTACAATTGAATCCAAAAATCCATTAAGGTGTGTCTCATCCACAACACTTGTGCACAATAACTACCAGTACTAATATATTCTACTTCTATATCAGATAATGCAATAGGGAATTTATTCTTACTAGACTAGGATATTAGGGATTTAACTAGAAAATAGAAAGGTCATGAAGTACTCTTCCTTTCTAGTCTTCAACCACTAATGTCAGCATTTAACTATGATATTAAATTAAAATCATAAGTTTTGGAAAAAGTAATGAAAGATAAATTGTTCCTTTTAAATATATAATAAATATTTTTGGCATCTTTCAAATGAGATTATTTAGGATTTTCTGAAAAAAAGAATAAAGACATATTGAAAACCTAATATCTGGTCTAGTAGTAGTCAAATATAATAAAAAACCAATTATTCTTCTCTAAATCTTTTTGAAAACTGGTTTCCCAACTTCATCCAAGTCATGTTTTTCATTAGAATTCATAGGGGTATGGTGTAATATACCAATTTCAAGTACAAACCTTTTATGTAAGTCTAGTATGTATTTACATTGATTTAGAACATTCCCAAAGTCTTTTTGATAAATTTGAAACCCTATAAAATAATTTAACTCACCCAGTATGCCCATTTCAAATTCTTTTTACACGAGTTTTGAAAATTCATTACACAAAATTTTATTTGTAAAACCAAAAAAACATCATCAACATATATTTGTACTAAAAAGATATTTGAAAATGATGTTTTCTTAAATAAAGTAGGATCTTACTTACCTACTAAAAACCATTTGATAAAATGATATAACTTAAACACTCGTACCAAGATCTAGGTTCTTTTTTATGACCATGAACTGCTTTGATGAGTTTAAATATTGAATTTGGAAGATAGGGATTTTCAAAACCAAGAGATTTCATAACATAAATTTCCTTCATTGGAAAACTATATAGAAAAGAAAATTTTACATCCATATAATATAATTAAAATTCCGTATATAATGCATAGGATAAAATAATCCCAATGGATTCTAGTCTAGCTATAGGGGAAAGGGTAACCTCATAGTATATACCTTCTTCCTGGATATAACCTTGAGCTACAAGTCTAGATTTATTCCTAGTTATTACACCAAGATCATCTTTCTTATTCTTGAAAACCAATTTTTCTTATAATAGGATAGTCAGAGGGTCTATCAACCAATTCTCGTAATTTTTTCCTCTTGAACTCATTTAATTCGTCTTACATAGCTACATCCCCACTTTAATATACTAAGTATTTTTCTATATACTTAAGTTATAACTAAGATAAAAAGGTATAAAACACTACATGTTTTCCTACACTTATTATGGTTTTAATTCCTTCATCTAAAATTCCTATAACAGTTTCTAAATGATGGTTCTTAAGGGTTCTATGCTATATGGGTAGCACACATTGAGGTTCATTGGCATCTAACATTTCAGAATTTGGTTCTGGAAAATCAAGTTTCAATTATTCATCCTTTTTGTTATAAAAAAAGGTTCAGATCTAATTCTTTCAAAAGAATCACTTAGTTCATTAGTTTGATTTACTTTTTGACCAAAAGGATCACTTTCATCAAATTTCATATGATTTGATTCTTCAATACTATTTGATCATTTATTTAAAAATCTATATTCTTTTAAAGTAGTAAAATAGCCTATAATTATTCCTTCATTGTCTTAGGGATCAAACTTACCAAGATTATCATTTGTGATTAGAATATAAAACTTACATCCAAAAACCTTAAAGTATCTAACTTTTAGAGTTATATTATTTCATAGCCCATAAGGTGTTTTCTTTAAAATTATTCTAATTAGAACTCTATTTATAACATAACATGTTGTATCCACATATTTATCCTAAAATGAGTAGGCAAGTTATATTCACATAACATAGTTCAAGCAATTTCTTACAAAGTCTTATTCATCCTTTCAACAATACCATTCTGTTGAGGTGTCCTAGGGGTAGAAATGTATACTTGATACCATGTTTTAAACAATAGGCATTGATCCCTTGGTTTATAAAATCTCCTCCATGGTCACTTCTTAAATCAATAATTTTGGCATCTTTCTCTTTTTGAACCAATTTACAAAAAACTAACGAAAACATAAAAAAACACCACTTTTAACACTTAAAAATAAAACCCAAGTAAATCTAAAATAATTATTAACTAAAAAATAAACAAAATATTTTAATATTAGTCTTGAAACTATATATGGACCAAACAAATCCATGTGAACAAGTTCTTGGGGTCTAGAAGTAGAAACCTATTTAATTAATTTAAAATATGATTTCTGTTACTTTCCCATTTTTCATGCATCACATGAATTCTTTTTATTTAATTTAAGTAAAGGTAAATCTAAATCTAAATTTCTTTTAGATATATTTCTCAAATACTACACATTGCAATGTCCCAATCTTCTATACCATATCCATGACTCATTTGTTTTAGTATTGAAATAGTTCACCATTTATCTACTCAAAGAATTAAGATATATGGTATAAGCATTTTTTATGGTGCCATAAATTTAAAAATTTTATCTTTAAAAATAGAGCATGCATTATTTTGAAAAATCAACATCATAACCTTCTTCGCAAAGTTGAGAGATACTTATCAAATTATGCTTTAAACCTTCCACATATAAAACATTTTTGATAAGGATAGACTTTGGATTTATAATAGATCCAACTCCCATAATATTTCTTTTGGAATTGTCTCTAAATATGACACGACCTCCATCTATCTTTGATAACGAGTGAAAATTAGAGAAATTTTCCTTCATGTTCCTTGATCATCCACTATCCATATACCATCCTTCATTGTTTCTCTTGTACCTTTGTATCTACAAATACAAATTAAATAAGAAATTTTTTTGGTACCCATATTTTCCTTGGTCCAGAAAGGTTAACAATTAAGGATTTAGGAACCCAAATATGTTTGGGCTGTCCAAAATCTCCAACACTAAATTTTGAAAAACTTTTTTTGAAAAAAGAATTCTTGACTCCACAAAACTGTGGGTTTTTAAACTACAATCATTTGCATAGTTTCCTAGCTCACCATAATAACAATAATTAATTTTTAAACGATTTTTATTTTTTGAACTATGTATAAAATAGTTCTTGTAAAACTTTTGTTTTTCATATTGAATTACTATTCCGAATATATTTTATGAGTTTTATTGTTACCAATAATTTTATTTAAATAATTTTCACCTTTTTTAAATACACTAGCATCATCTTTAAATTCTTGAACTTCCTTTTGTAATTTTTTAATTTTATTTCCATTTTTAATACATGGTGTTGCAAAATTTTCTAGATTGGTTTTCAAAATTAAAAATTATTTAGTTATTTTCTCATTTTCTTTAAGCATGTCACTATTGTATTTTTTTTAATACCTTTATTTTTTCCATTATAAAGATTCATATTCATCTTATAACATTGGAACAATATTCATCCAATTCCGAAAATAAAAAATTTTCATTTTCTAGTCAAGTTTTCTATTTAGAAGAAGAGAAAGAATGTACCTCGTTAGTATGTTCCATAAAACACATGTTAGATTTATACTTAGAATTATCAGCTTCTGATTCTAAATATGAAATATTACCGGAATCCTTTGAAGCACTTCATGTTTCCTTCGTGGCTTTCTGATCTTTTTTCTTATAACCAAATTTCTTGAATTATTTATTTTCTGAATTTTTATAATTATTATGCTGTGGAAAATTAGGCTTGATATGTCCAAGATTCGTGCACTCATAATATCTTACTTCCTTAGAATTTACATCTAACTTCTTGTATTTGTTGAAAGGTTTCTTAAAAACTCTTCTCTATTTGTCAAACTCCTTGAACTTTCTAGAAATATTTGCAAGATCACTGTCTAAATCAGAACTACATAAAGAATTTATATCAGATGACTCGGCTATTTGAATTTTTCTAGACTTATTATCATCTTTTGAATTTGATACTTTTAATGAAGCATTATCCTTTTTAACTAACTTATGTTCTTCAGCTTCAGCTTCCATATCTACCTTATACATCATCAGAATCAAATAATATCTTTTATTTTAAAACTTTTGACCTCTGTTGATTGTCTCAAATTATATAAAATACCACTCCACCATAGTGGTAGTATTATAAGAACTTTCATAGTATTATCTGGTTCATTAATAGGTGTCCCTAAAGTAGCAACATTGTTTAAAATTTAGGTGAATCATCCATTTAACCGTGTGATACTCTCACCATTCATCATTCTGAAAGTGTCAAACTTTAGTTTGGTAGTATTATATCTGAGAGTATGAATGTAATTTGTTCCTTCATAAGCAATTGAAATTGTAGTCCAAATTATAGGTTTTGGGAACAAAGGAAGCGTGGGAGGGCTGGTGCCCAATTTTAATATTTTTGAAATCAATGATTAATCTGGGATCAATATGACAATGAGAAATAGTATCCACACAGATTGAATCAAACAAAAATAGACAAAGAGAAATTTCCCCTGGAACCCAGAGAGAGGATTGACATATTCTGTTCATAATTAATTTAATTAAATTAAAGAAATACCTCAAAGGTTCTTCTTTCTTCATTGATTAATTTAATCATAGATTTGTGGTGATCCTTCATTGCATTGTAGATATCAAGAGTAGATATCCTCTAGCGATGATCCACACGTGCTCTATAAATCTATGGACATCGCTGAAAGAGTCTCCGGGTGCTAGCACGAAAGATCCTTGTGCTTGCATAATCCTCCTTCGATCATCTTGAGGACAACTTCCAAAATGTTCTCCTTTATTCGGTGGAGGAGGGCCACTCTCATTCTTGAAATATTTCTTGGAGATGAAAGAACTCCCTAAGATTGGGTGGATTTATCCAAATTGTTGTGCACAACTAATTGGTTAGCTCTCTCTTACCCTAGGATAATAAGAAAATAATAACATAACTATGAATTTAATTCACTGGGAAATAATAAATAATTAGCACAAGTGTCGTTACTTATTTTATTATTGCATATGAAACCCCCATGTCAAAGAATAATAGAAAAACTATTATTTCCATGAAATGTGCTTAAATTTCAAGTTATATTTAAATATTATTTAATCAAATAATATTTAACATTATTTCTCATTGGACCTTTAAACTCGGTCCTCCTATCCTTTTTAATATTTATCAGGCCTTGAATAACGACTATTTATTTATTAAATAAATAAATAAATTTAACTGCATTATTTGCTGATAAATAATTAAATATTTTACTCAAAATATATTATCTCGAATAATCAGTGATGTAATAAAATGTGATCATGCATACCTTAATAATTATTAAATTGTAACTAGGAATAATATTAATTCATCTTGTTAAATAATAAATTATTTTACTGAGAATCTAGATACACTTAGTGTGTGACCCTATAAGCCTCTTCCTCAGTGGCATTAGGAGAACTTGCCTAAATTCCATGGTTAGAATCTAGAAACACACCAAGGCACCCATACATAATGAAGTGGATGCCGAAATGACATGCCAACTCATACAAATGCTTACTGTGTAATAAAATCCATTATCATCGATATCCCCAATCAAGTAGGTTGCATGAAAGTGTCATCAACCCATATGATTGATTTCTTGTTTTTTGACTTCTCAAAATTGAACATTCCTATATAAAACCATGGTCATGGATTTATTTAGGCTGTATAATTTCCATCAAAGGGCTTGAGATATCAACTTTTTTTATAGAATAGAAGGGACAAATCCTTTCTCACATTATTCATTAATGTAGTATTACTCGTGATTCACCCAACATATCCTACCTCAAATGATATTATCTGGGCATAGAACATATATTTAAGAATATTTTCATGGCACTTCTGATTTCTCGTCATAGTGGGGAACTACTATGACCTTTTAGTACGACAGTTACTCTTAGGACATTATCACATACAATGTTATGCAGAAAAACAATCATGATGTGATAAAGAGTTAATTAATATTAATACAATGAATACATGTCTATCATAAAGTATAAAAGAATTTGGTTCTAGGGATCCAACTCCAATAGACTCCCACTTTCACTAGAGCCAACTGCTAATGACCTTAAGTCTGCTAGCTCTCACATGATACTCATGTTTCTGCTGAGATAGGCCTTTAGTCAAGGGGTCCTCCACGTTCTTTTCTATGGATACTCTACTCACTGTAAATTCACACCTTTTATATAAATCCCTCAATATGTGAAACTTTAGGAGAATGTGCTTTGTTCGTTGATGTGACCTTGACTCTTTTGCAAGATCCACCACTGCATTATTATCACAATACAATGTGATAAGGTCTTTACTGCTAGGTACCACATCAAGATCCTGGACAATGTTCTAAATCCAAACATATTCCTTTGATACATAAGAATTTTCTATATATTCGGACTCTACTGTCTAATCGGTGGCAACTGGCTGCTTTGAAATCTTCCAACTCATAACTCCTTCGTTAATACAGAAAATATATCCTGATTGTGACTTCAGATCATTTTGATCTATCTGAAAACCAGCATCAGCATCCCCTCTGACGACAAGATCCTCGTCTCCTCTATACACTAGGAACATATACTTAGTTATTCTCAGATAATTAAGGATAGTACTAACAGTAGTCCAATGTAGTTATCTTGGATCTTCTTGACATTTTTCTATCATTCTCAGTGCATAGGCAACATCAAGCCTATTATATAACATGACATACATGGTTGATCCTATCGTTGAATCATATGGGATCTTAATCATTCTATCTTTCTCCTGTTTTGTCTGGGGACACATTCTCTTAGAAATATGTAAACCATGTGACATTAGAACCAATCTTCTCTTGGATTGTTCCATACTAAATCTATTTAGTATTTGGTCAATATATGTACTTTGACTTAGTCCAAGAATCCTATTTGATCTATCACAAATGATCTTGATCCCTAGAATATAGGCTGCTTTGCCTAAGTCCTTCATGGATAAGCACTTGTTCATCCAGTCTTTAACTGGCTGTAAGACCAGTATTTCATTTCCAATAAGAAATATGTCATCAACATATAATAATAGGATAATTACTACATTCCTATTAAAGCTTTTGTAAACACATGGCTCACATTCATTTTTAATGAAACCAAATTCTTTTATAGATACAGAAAATTGAATGTTCCATGACCAAGATGCTTACTTAAATCCATAAATAGATCTCTGCAACTTATAAACCCTTTTGTCATCACCTGGTGTCACAAACCCTTCTGGTTGTGTCACATAGACATCTTTCTGAAGGTTCTCATTAAGGAATGCAGGTTTGAAATTTATCTCCCAAATCACATAGTCATGTCAATATGCTATGGAAAATATGATTCTAATAGATTTAAACATGGAAAATAGCGAAAATGCTTCATTTTAGTCAATTCCATGATGTGTTTTAAACCCTTTAGTCGGTATCCTTTCTTTATAGGTACATACTTTACCTTCCATGTCCAGTTTCTTCTTGAATACCCATTTTTATCCAGTAGGCTTTACATCAACTGGTGCATTGACCAAAACCCAAAATTGGTTATGATACATGGAATCCATCTCAAGAATCATAGGTTCTAGCCATCTTTTAGCTTCTGATCTGTCTATTTCCTCCTTGTAGGAGAATGTTTCGTCATTTTCCAACAATAATGAGTCACTATCCTCGGTGACAAGAACACCATATCTCTCTGGTTCCCTTACCTCTCTTACACTCATATGCAGTACTTGTGTTTCTGGAACTACTTCATCTCCATGGACTTGGGGAACTTTTTCATGTAGCAACTCTTGTGTATCTTTATCATCAACTTCACCGAAGTCAAGATTTCTCCCACTATCCTTTTTGAGGATGTGCCCCCTCTCAATAAAGAAGACTTGTATGGAGATAGTTACCTTCTTATACGAGGGGTTGTATAGGTAGTATCCATTTGTTTTATTGGGATACCCTATAAATATACACCTCGTACCTCAGGGTGCTAATTTGTTGCCTAAGAAATCCTTAACAAATGCCTCACATCCCCATTCATGTGTATGTGATAAAATGGGTTTCTTTCCACTCCATAACTTGAAGGTAATTCCATTTTCCACCTTAGTTGGTACTTGTTTTATTGTGTATTCTACAGTTTGTAATGTATATCCCCAAAAGGATGATGAAAGGTCTTCGAGACTCATCATCGACCATACCATGTCCAACAATGAATGGTTCCTCCTTTGACTAACATCATTCTATTATGGTGTCCAGGGTGGAGTGAGTTGAGATAGAATACCAAAATCCCACAGAAAGTCGATGAACTGTTGGTTAAGTAATTCTCCACCTCAATCTGATCAAAGAATATTTATCTTCTTTCCAAGATGATTCAATAACTCATTCTTGAATTCCTTGAATTTCTCCGAGGAGTTAGGCTTATACCTTATCAAGTAAATATATCCATATCTACTCAATTCATCAATAAAAGTTATGAAGAAATAATTTCCACCTCTAGATTCTACTGATAATGGTCTACACACATCAGTGTGTACCAATCCTAGAATCTTTGTGGCCCTTTCACATTGTCCACCAAATGGCAGTTTCATCATTTTCTCTTGTAAACAAGTGTGACGTCTATCAAGTGGTTTTAGCTTAGAAGAGTCTAAATAACCAACTTGATAGATATTTGTCAAACGCTTCTCATTTATATGACCGAGATGGTGATTCCACAACTAGGTGTTATATGAGTCATTTGAACATGATTCTTTTTCAATTTCCAACACTTGGTTTACATAATTTAATACATACAAACCATTATTTAAATGTGTCATACCATAACATATATTGTCCTTATAAAAGAAAAAACTTTTATTTTTGAACTTGAAAATAAACACATATGTATCCAAACTTGATACAGAAATTGAGTTTTTGGTAACACTAGGTACATAATAACAGTCATGTAAAACCAAAATCATTCTTGTTGGCAATGTGAGGTGATAGTCACCAATGGAAAGAGCAGATAGCCTCACACCATTGGTAGCTTTCAGATCCACCTCTCCTCTGGAAATTTTCTGGAATCTACTTGGTTCATGTATTTGAATACAGATGTGAACACCAAAAGTTGTATCTAATACCCATTGAGTAGAAATGAAAATATTGCACTCGATAATGAATTCACATTTGTCTTACCCTTTCATCTAGATTCAATTCCTCTTCCAATTTCCTGACGTGCCACATGAAAAGCATATTTCCTCCTTTTCCTTGCCCTACCTTTGGATCTTCTTCTTATTAGTCAGACGATGCTTGAGATATTTAGATTGTTTATAAATCTTAGGCCCCTTTGTCTTTTCCTTCCTATTCTTATTCCCTATAAGGACTGCAGGTTTTTCATGACCCATGTCCTTATCGACTTGGAGAATCAGGATGAGAAATTCTGATAGGCTCTTCTCATTATTTCTCATATTATAATTCACAATTAAACTAGATAAGGCCTTTGGTAGTGATGATAGTATGAGATCTGTATGAAACTCATCCAAGAATTTAATCCCTAAGACGTCCAGATTCTCAATGTTTCCAACAGGCTTGACTACATATGGCCCAGTTGGTGTAGACTCTCCAAGCTTAGTGGTGAACAAAGAATTGAAGATCTCATACCTCACTTGTATCTCCTTCTCTCGATAGAGATCCCGAAGGTGGCACATCATGCTATAAGCATCCATTTCCTCATGTTTCTTCAAGAGCTCATTAGTCATGGATGATAGCATGAGGCATTGAACATCTGTAGCATCATTCATATGATTCTTGTACATAGAGAGCTCCTCATAACTCACCTCATTTCTAGGCACAATCGGTAAAGGTTCTTCGATCACATATAGTTTCCTTTCATGGCGAAGGATGACCCAAAGGCACCTTTTCCACTCTTGGAAATTAGTGTCAGTGAGAAGGATTTTCTTCTCGAGTATGGATCGCAACGATATGTTTGATGTCATTTTTAATTTCATTTCTACAAATAAGATGAATAGAGTTTTTAGTACTTTATATGATAAAATTAAGACAAATAAATAAATAAATATTCATTAGTCTCCCACTATTTTTCCAAAACCAATAGCCCTCACCATTAGCTTCAGAATATCATGTTGCTTGAAAATTATAGTGCCAAAGATCCATATTTCCCTTGGAATTAGCCCAAATTTGGCTAGTCAAGTAATTTGAAAGGTTTTGGGTAGGCATTACAAATGCCAACTGCATTAACTCATAGCTCCTTGATCTGTTGAGTGGTCTCTCCGATCCTGAAATCCTTAATTTTGGATTTCCTCAACCTTTGTCTCTCAATTACACCATGTCCTACTTTGGAATTCAACCCTTGATGTAAACTAAGTCAAGTCAACCCAAAACCTCAAATTAAAATTTCTCGATAATTGAAAGCACCCCAACTTTGGTTGGTCAATCACTTTGAACTATGGTTCGATTCTATCCAAAGTAATGGAAGGCTATATCGACATAATATTTTATTGAGGGATTTTATCCTTTATGTGTAAATTGTCATTTATTATCTTTTCACATGAATTTCAATGTCAAGTGGGATGAGCTTAAGTGATTAACCACATATTAGATAATATTTACACATAATCCTATTTATTTTAGTTCCATCTTGCATGCTTGTTTAATTCATTAATTATGTCATTGTGACAATATGTCAAAAATGAATAAACTATGCAACTGACAGAAACAAAATAAATAGTATTATCATGATCTTGTTCTAATGGTTAGTTTATCTAGAGGTTGATAAACTAACCGCTAACCTGGGGGAGAAACTTCTTGAACCAATTAGGTTCATGTTTTTAGTTTTCCACCTATCCACCTTTGTATATCCTTGAATTGGTTTCAACTCGGCTCCTAACTTGAACCACCTCCACTAGCTTGGGAGCTCCATCCATTACATATGCTTTTACTCACACGCGAATGAGGGGTAAAAGAGGGTTTACATAAAAGAAATCATGGGCATGTAGGCCCTATATATTAATGAGGAGAGAAGGCATGCAGACCAACAATTTAATTTAATAATAAATTAAAAGGGAGACCAGTCACATACAAAGGTATATTCTACCTCATGATCAACCACATGCATGCAATGAATTATGCATTTAATAAAACTATCAATCAATTCTTTAATCATTTTTATTTAAGATAAATCACACTCGAATCGATTAATTATTATATTTAATTAATCAATCCTTTTACCATAAACCATTTTTCTGCATTTTCTTGAGATTCTCATCCATTATAATTTTAAAAAAATTAGTAAATTCATTTAAAATTAACAATGAACATAACTTGTACCATGGAGATAACATGGTGAATACCCATACAAAAACTACCCAACATGTATTATACTTTTATATACATTATTCTTTTTGACATGTAGCACGCACGTAGAATTATAATTGTAATATAACTCATACATGATGTGCAGATCTTTGAACATTACGCAGATGTTAATTAAACATATATATATTTATATCAAACACCCAACACATGTTGTGTCTCATATTTACACCCACATGAAGGAACATGTCTCAAGGGTTACATAATATAATAATAAATTTTTAAATATGCATAATATGGAAACAGTACACGATGTGTAGATCTGACTACACGGTGTGTACCCTCTTCACCATGTATTCGAATATACGCCTAACCACATGGCGTGTGAGGCATACTTCGGAAATCAGGGAGCACATGGCGTGTCCATTGGGCCACACGTTGTGTTAACTCTGAATTACAGGGTAACTGATCGACTAAGTCGTGTATTGGATACATGACCCAACCCTAAGCCGAAAGGGATTGCACACTATGTCCAGTGGGCCACACAGTGTGTAGTCCGGCCGACTGTGCACTGGTTTATCTTGGTCAACAAATGATGTAAGAATTAACTACACCACATGTCGTTAATGCATGCAGTTTAAGTAATTTTTGAATTACTCTTGATGTGCTAAACACAACTACATGGTGTTTGATCCAGATTACACACCATGTATGGTAGATTACATGGTGTGTAACTCCAAATACATGGCATGTACTATCGTGTTACCTGGACAGAATCGTCGGCGCCTCATGATGAGATCCTTGATTTAATTTTAATCATAAAATTATTTGTTTCTGTTAGATCCATGAGAAATAATAAAAGAGTAACAGATCTCAAAATTCATATTATAAGGATGATTAAACATTAATTGAAAAACTGAATTATTAAAGCGTAAAACATCAATGAATTATTTAAATAATTATAAATCAAAATATGACTGTTTTGATACCACTTATAGCTTTCAGGGGCAGAGGAAGTGCGGTAGGGAAGGTGCCCAACTTTAATTTTTTTGTAATCTATAATTAATCTAGGATCAATACAATGATGAACGCCAGTATCGACAGATTGAATCTAAGAAAAATAGACACAGACGAATTACCCCTGGAACTGAGAGAGTGGATCGACATATTTTGTTTATAATTAATTAAATTAAATTAAAGAAATACCTCAAAGGTGAATCTTTCTTCGTCGATGCGTTCGACCACAGATCTGCAGTGAGCCTTCATTGCGTTGTAGATATCAAGAGTATATCTCCTCTAGTGGTGATCCACACGTGCTCTGTGAATCTCTAGATGTCATCGAAGGAGTCTCTGGATTCTAGCACGGAAGATCCTTATGCTTGCGTCATCCGTCTTTGATCACCTTGAGAATCACTTCCAATGCATTCTTCTTGATCCGGTGGAGGATGACCGCTCTCGTTCTTGAGAGCGTTTTTTGGAGAGGAAAAAACTTTCTAGGCTCGAGAGGATTTCTCCAAATTATTGTGCACAACCAATTAGATAGTTCTCTCTTGCCCCAGGATAATGCGAAAATAATGACATAACCAGAAATTTAATTCACTAAGTAGTAATAAATAATTAGCACAAGTGTCGTTACTTATTTTATAATTCCATGTGAATCTCTCTTGTCAAATAATAACATCAATACTATTATTTTAATGACATGTGTTTAGATTGCAAGTTATATTTAAATATTATTTAATTAAACAATATTTAATATTATTTCACACTAGAACCTTAAACTCGGTCTACTCAGCCTCATTAATATTTATAGGGACTAGAATAACGACTATTTATTTATTAAATAAATAAATAAATTTAACTGCATTATTCACCGATAAATAATTAAATATTCTACTCGCAATATATTCTCTCGAATAACCAATGATAAAATAAAATGATATCAGGCATACCTGAATAATTATTAAACCACAACCGGGAATAATATTTTTTTCAATTTATTAAATAATAAATTATTTAACTGAGATTTTCGATACACTTCGTGTGTGACCTTCTAGGCTTCTTTCTCAATGGCATTAGGTGATCCTACCTAAAGTCCAAGTTTAGCGTCTAACAACACGCCAATGCATCAATAGAGAAATAATTTGATGTCGAAACAACATGTCACCTCATACTAATGCTTACCGTGTAATATAATCTCTTTGTCTAGATATCTCCAATCAGGCGGGTTGCATGCAAGTGTCATCAAACCATGTGATCGATTTCTCATTCATTATCTTCCCAGAATTGAACTTCCCTATAGAACACCATAGTCATAGATTTATTTAGGTTATATCATTTCCATCAAAGGGCATGAGATATCAGTTTCCATTATGGAACATAATAGACAAATCATTTCTCGCATTATTTATTAATGCATTATTACTCATGACGTACCGAGCATATCCTACCTTGTCGCGAACATATGTCGTCATGGTTTTCACAAATACATCTAAGTGAACGAGTCATAATATCCATTAATAATAATCTTAAATTCTAAGGCCAATACACAAATCCGTATATAGGAACATTCAAAGACACTTATAAATGTGGATTTCCTGCTGGCGGGTCTCATTATCATAATATTTTCATGGACATTACTAATGGCGTACACCATGAGAATTTGCATAAAATTCCCATGAGTCTCCACCCATTATATCTTGTATCATTTGTGTCCCTAAAATGATATTATCCAGCTATAGAATATATATTTAAGAATAGTGTCATAACATTTTTAGGTTCTCATCATAGTGGGGAACTGCTATGACCTTTTAGTGTGACAGTTACTCTTTGGACATTATCACATACAATGTTACGTAAAAGAATAATCATAATATGAAAAGGAGTTAATTAATATTCATCCAATTAATACATGATTATCATAAAGTATAAAAGAAGTCGGTTCTAGGGAACCAACTCCAACACAAATTTCATAAGTTGTTTGACATTGAGAAACCTTTTTGAACTCATCATGTCATAATCCATATATTATAGCATTCATAGCTTTGGAATTAAAATCAAAATTTTATTTGGTTTTGGCATCCCATGTTTCTGGTTCTGTCTTTGGAATTTCATATGGCTTCACAACTTTGAGATAACCCATTAGAACAAGGTTCTTTAGATATATAATCATATGTGTCTTCCAACAACAATAATTCTCACCATTAAAATAAGGTTCTCTAACTATAGACACTCCTTTTATGTTGTCATACATAGAGGTCATTGTTGAAAAGATCATTATATTTCAATGTTTTACTACTGAGAACTCAAGAATCACTACTCTAATACAAAATTGTGTCTGAGACTGACTATAATTAGACTCAAGAGGGGGGTGAATTGAGTTCTTTTAAATTTTCATTCACTTAGAAAATTCTCCCTCTCTTGTTTAAGAGTGTGATGATTTTCACTAGTCCAGTCCTTTTGTCGGGGATTGTCAATCCTTTTCTTAGGGATTACACAACTGAGTGAAAACAATTGACACTAGGTACAAGCACTTGTGATTTCATCTGAACTATCGAAAGGCTTTACAAGAAATAGCCTTCAAAGGTTCTTTTACTTGGAACATTTACAATGAAAGATAAAACAAAAGGGGTTTGCAGTTTTCAACAAAGCAAGAAACAACTGATAGAAAAGAAAGATCTCTGATAGTAATAATCTAAAGAGTAAACAGCTATATGAGAGTTTTCTACAACAAAGATTTTTGATAATCTCATGTGATAAGTCGAGACTTCATTCTTATTTTCATAGAAAAAAAAGTGTCGTTGTTGAATCTTTGAGAAAAGAATTCTTTGTATGTTCTTGTTCACTTCACTTCCCACGCATAATTTAATCTCGCACACCACTTTTTTACTTCTTTTATTTTAAATACATGCACTGGCTATTATTTAAACACATTGCACATGATTCATAGAAAAACAAATATCAGTGACACATCTTTTTCCTCGAAATTCCTTGGAAATCTTAGAGAAATAAAATATATCGCACTTTTTATATCTCGATATTTTATTCTTATTATAATTGATTTTATATTAAAGAGAAAATCAACCATTTAAGACTTGTACAACATCATTAAAAACATCACTCGAGTGGATCAATGGTAATAAATACCAACTAGCTGCTTGATGTAGTCAAATTGAAAAATTTAATCCCCATAGCCGAATTCTAAACTGAAACCACATAGCTGGTTTACATATATGAATCCACGTAGTTGATTTGAATTATGTAGGTGTTTTATTCACACAGCCTAATATGACATAACCGATTTGAAACGACGTAGTCATTTGTTTTGTGTAGCTGATTCATTGAAACTGACAGTTGATTGAGGCGACCTAGCCGATTTCATCACGTGGGAAATTCCCATAACCAATTTATAATTTTTTTATAACCTCATTATTAATTAAATGTTCTCTCACATTAACCATTTTCATGTTTTCTATAAGGAATACCAATGTAATTGTGGTCAATACTTCTCGAGTAGGTGATGAACTTTCAGATCTCATCCATATATTTCTTATGGAACCTCTTTGGCCGATCAATCCAATTTTTGTCTGTATCATTTAATAATTCTGAAAAAAAAATTCCATTTACAATAAATAAGTATTTTACCCAAATAAAAACATATCATTGAAAATAAATAATATGTTTTATGTTTTGAACATTTATGTGAATCACTGTATTAAAAAAACAACTATAAGATTGAAAACATTGATAAAAAAAATATCCCAAAAAATTATTTTCATTTTCATATAAAATTAGCATAAATCATATATTTTGTAACCTGTTTTATAAAATTTAACCATAAAATATATGTTATTCAATTAAAAATAATAACACATATCATGTGTTTGTTTACAATACACAAAAAATGTTTTATATACAAGTGAGAAATTAAAAATGAAAGTTATTTTTCTATATCATTCTTATTAACTCAACCAAATTATCATATTAAATATTTTACAAAATCAATATGAATAAAATAATGATTAATAAGTGAAAGATAATAATAAGAATCCAGGAACATGTTAAGACTAATTAACTAAAGGTGACAAACATTTTTTTTCATTAATAAAAAATAGTGATCTTTATCAATGAAATTGTCAAACTAATATCTAAATTAAAAGAAAGGGGGAATTAAAACAAACACAACACACTAAATGATACATGTGACTATTTTTATAGATACATTTAATACCTACAATAAATTTATTTACCAATATTAATATTAATATAAAAAATATTTATAAAAGTAAAAACAGTTTTGAAATAACAAATAATTGCAGAACAAATACTAACAAATTTATATAGCAATACTAAAATAAAAAATAAAACTATCTATATAAAACTAAATTTTTTTTACAATGAACCTAAAATGAAAAACAATTTCAAAATCAATACAATTATAGAATAACTAAAAACATTTTTAATGTAAATGTGCTTATTGGGTTAGGTCATATCCGTGTGAAAGTAATAAATTATGAGCATGATTGATGATTTTCATCATAGTCCAATACGTCTTTAGAGAAAGTAAAATCCGAATCTAAGATTTTATAGAAGACCAGGCTGAGATTTTTTGGGCACCCTTCATTAATTTTGATCCCATCCATATTTAAATTAAATTAAATTAAATTACTGAATTTAGGAATGATGGAAAGGGTGAAGGCGAAAGTGATAGCTGTATAAACTCGTGTACGGATGATGTAAAGCAGCGACGTAAGGGAAGGATATGTATTTACAAATATAAATAATTAAAAATAATTCACGATATAAAAATATTGATAAATTCATTTTTCAATGTTATTTTAAAAATGACAATTTTTTGAATTGAGATTGGAAAATGAATGTAAGTTTAAATGATATATTTATAAGTAACATGCATTGATGATATAATTTTCTTTAATCATATAGGAATTCCACTTTTTAAGACGGTTTAATTGTTTTTTGATAAATAACCAATAACATGTTCATAACTACAAAACCACGAAAGGGGATCAACCACCTTTCTGATTTTTTTAAGCACCGAGAAAGGATTCATTTATTAATGTCAAAACAAAGTAATGATAAATGACTATCTTTTTCAGCTCTTGTTTTATGTTTTTGAGAAATTTTTATTTAAATTAAAAAACATGTTTCAGTATATATAATTTGAAACATCAACCCCACCTGAACTCGAATAAAAGGTACCCGAACCCAATTTAAATGTGTTTGAACCCGACTTAATCTGGTTGGGGTTGGATCGAGCACCCGGTTATTGTGTAGTCGTTGTAATTCCTATATACATGCATACATACATACATACATACAATCCCGACCTGATGACAATGAATAAGCGACCGACTTGACGCAGAGCCAATTGAGTTGGGAGTGGCATGCAGGGGCTTATAAAGCCCTACCTTCTGCATGTAAGATGATATGTGGGACATGGCCCACATATCAGACAAGCATCCAACATTGGACTTGCGTGTATAATCGGGTTCAAGTAGCATGAAATTAGCGGGTACCCAACAGGTTGTCATCCCTGTATGTATGTATGAATCTCTCTCTTCCTCTATCTTCCTCTCTCTACATATATATAATTTATAATATATACATTACTATATCAATATTAAAATGAAACTTTAATTTTAAAAATAGTTTTTTTTTAAATATGTGTGTACAAAATAGATCATTTTTTGAATAAAATTAAAATAATATTATTACTATTTTTAAAAAATAATTATAAAATATACATTATAATAGAAAATTGAAATCGAAACATATATTTATGTAAATAAAATTCATAATTTATATATTTAAGTACAAATATGACATATATATTTAAATATAAACACAATTATATTTATATATGCAGTTTTTTAAATATATTTATTTATGTAAAAGTAATATATATATATAAGTATGTATTAATATATTATTTATGTTAACATATTTATGTGGGTGTGTGTATTGAATATTTAAAAATATAAATATAATATGTGTGTGCACATCAATATTAAAATATAATGTGAATTTTAAATATAGATTTTTACAAAAATGAAAAACGAAATGATAATTAACGTTGAAAAAACAATTGAATATATATAAATATTAATAAACATATAGGTTTATACATACACACACTAGAACAAATCTTGTCTTTAACACCACTGCTAAAAGAGTTTTATCACCACTATAGAAGCGTTAATAATGCGATTGATGTTAAAAGATTGAATTTAACATTACTCATAAAAATCAATGTTAAAGGGCTCATTTAACAGTGTTTTTTAATGGTGTTAAATACAACATTTATCAGTGTTAAAAGAAGCGTTATAAAGGGGGTAAACCTATTTTTGTTCAAACCACTCCCCACCTCACCTTTTAATCATCACTTCCAACCCCCTTTATCATCTCTTGTTACCCACTCGCTCGTGCACTCCCCCCCCCACATTTATCACCACTTTACATGATTCTACCCTGAAGCGTTATAAAGGGGGTAAAACTATTTTTGTTCAAACCACTCCCCACCTCACCTTCTAATCATCACATCCAACCCCCTTTATCATATCTTGTTACCCACTCGCTCGTGCGCTCCCCCCCCAACATTTATCACCACTTTACATGATTCAAGCCTCCTCCGTCCATTCCTTCCTCCACCGAGTTTGGAACCTCAGACCTCCTAATCATATGTCCGCACCTTTTCCACTCTCCTATACTATTTTGTTTAGTATTTTATGATATATTTATATATATTTTGTTACATTTTTTATTCACATATATATATATATTTAAATACATATATAAAATATGTTTTGTGTGTGTGTGTGTATAAACACACACACACATATATATTTATATATCTGTTTGTATCTATAAATATAATTATACATATTAGTATTTATTTACATATATTATATATTAATATTTACATACAGATATTAGAATATATAGATACATATATACATATGTGTGTGTGTGTGTTTGTCAATACACACACAAATATATATATATATATATATATACATTATATATACATTATATATGCATTAATTGTATAGTTATATAAATATTCATACATTTTTATTTTAAATAAAATGGATATTATTATTTTTATCTAGACAAGGTTTGTATATATAAAAATATATTTTATATGTAAATATGTTTACATATTTATTTATAAAATTAAATATTTATGTGTGAATATATACAAATTATGTATAATTTTTTATACATCTGATTATACATAAAACTACATTATGAAAAATGATAAAATTTCAAAACCATAATACCTATATGAATGTAAGTCCTGAGAATAAATTCAGTTTCCACCAAAAAAAGTCAATAAGATCCCCTTAAACGAGCTAGAAATTTCATCGAATGTTAAAAGCTGAGATACCCTAACTAAATACTCAGTTTTGGAGGCCTTCTATGTCTTTTTGGATGCAAAAAAAGTGGTAGATCCCAAATAAGCACCTAGATAAAAATTTATGTTCATTTAAAGTTTGAGTCATAGTTTTAACTTATTTTAGAGCATTTATTAATTTTTTTTCATCTTCAAATTGTTATTATATGACTATTACACGATAATAATTAGAAAATTATTAATTAATATTATTATTTATCTTCATTTTGTAATTCATTTTTCACTAAATATCTTATATATTAAGTGTAAAAGTGTATTTAGTCTTATATAAATCATATTTAATAAAATATATTATAAATATGTCTTTATGTTAATTTATTGTTTTTAATGATTTATAATTTTTTATGAAATTTACCATTTATCACCGCAAATAAAAAAGCGTTGACAAATACCCCCATTTATCAATGTTTTTTTACAATCCCTGATAAAGGGAGGTCTTTATCAATATATTTTTGATAACGCTGATAAAGACTCTCCTTTATCAACGCTTTTTTATTAGTGCTGATAAAGAGACCTCCTTTATCAGAGTTTTTTTACTAGCGCTGATAAAAGTCTTCACATTATTAGTGCTTTTTTATTAATGTAGATAATTGATCGCCTTTATCAACATTTTTTAGTGTGGATAAAACCCCTTTTAACGTTTTTTCGAACGCTGGTAAAGAGTGTCTTTATCAACGTTTTGAGTTAGCACTGATAAAGCCAAACAGTGTTAAAAGCCTGGTTTGTAGTAGTGGCATACATGTATAATTTAGAGGATACTTCTATATATATTAATTTTTGAAAATTATACACATGCACAAAAGTGTAAATAAATAATAAAATACCAATGGACAAACACACACATTGAAGGGTTTTGGAGGGGACACCAGCTGTCTCGACACAACAAAAACAATCAAACAAAACCTGTTTCACCCATGATTAATTTATTCATTTTGGTCTCAATAAAATAAATGAATAATGAACACCTTTTCTCTGTTGATACAATATGTCCAAACTCTCCTACGAGGGATTGATAGAGATCACTAAGAAGCATGCAACATACTCATTTCTCTTAGGGTATCCATAGGAATTCTGGATTGGTTTCATAGGATCATCTAACACGTATACAAGGTAGTAAAAACAAATACGAAACATAAATCAAAGAATGACCATGAAAGAAACAGAAAACCATGTTACTGTAAAATGCAGATGTGTATACCTTTCACCGAAGATGGTCGCTGCATCCGTCTTCATCCTATGTGTTTGATGAAGATAACATGAGAGGTAGCCTAAAGACATCCCTCCTTCAGAGGTAGCCATGGGTTACGCTAAATTTCTCGATTCTTGAGCAGGATCCTCTCATCATCCACAACATGCTACTGCCTCATGAAGTATAAGGGTAAAGAGGAAGACAATTACAATATGAATGAGTTTCGTCTAGCTAAATACAAGAGGCGGTGGCAGTGGTGGAAGTTCGAGGGCCACAGGTGAGTTGGTTAAAGGCGGTGACATCCTGACCTCAAGGTTCTGGGTTTGAGTCCTCACAAGGAAACACA
Source organism: Viscum album (assembly GCA_963277665.1). NCBI lineage: Eukaryota > Viridiplantae > Streptophyta > Magnoliopsida > Santalales > Viscaceae > Viscum > Viscum album. Next base: position 1,624,968,695 of record OY728161.1, on the reverse strand, counting down.
CTCTATATACTAGAAAACCTCTCGTGGACCCCTCTACCCCATTGCGAACTGGCCTAAGCCCAAGGGTTGGCCACCTTGGGCCTCGCTGGGGACGTATGTCGTGCAGGTGGGGAGGTCGTCCCAATACCTCGTTACCCAACAACACGATTGACCTTGAGGTTCTGAGTTCCAGTCCTTGCACGGTAACACACACTACATGATAGCAAACCTCTCGTGGGCCCCTATACCCCATTGGGAACCAGCCTAAGCCCAAGGGTTGGCCACCTTGGGCCTCGCTGGGAACGTGTGGCGTGCAGGTGCAGAGGTCGTCCCAATACCTCATTACCCAACAACATGTTTGTCGTTTTGGAGATGGCGTAGTGGTGCAAGGTCAAGGGCCATAGTAATGATGTTTGATGAGGTTTGAGTTCCGATTATTGGTAGCCCACTATTGGGGGAATTTCCACCTCCCATGTACCACTCGTCTTGCCGAGTCACCTGGTGTCTCACCGGGTGGGAAGAATGGGTGCACGTCACATGGCTGGCAGATTGCTGTGTCGAACCACAACTGATCGAGGTGTTACCCTGTGGGACACTCTCTCATCTCAACTAACAACGACTCCTTCCTGGCTGGGGCATTATGACCTATTCATGGGGAGGAGAGTTCCTTGGAGCGGAGGGTTCGAAAAGGCCACTCCCATGAGTTCCCTTTTAAGAAAGAAAAAATACTAGAGTCTCACACACCTATCAAATGAGTATTGTCTTTTTATATAGAGTCCTCAAGGATGCTCCTCGAGTGGACATGCATTAAATCATGCATTAACTTCTACCTCATGCATTAACTTCTACCTCATGCTTGATTGAAACTTCCAAATACCCAAATTTATCTTCTTCACCCTCCTTTTCACTGTGAGATGCTATCATGTCATGGATGTTGGTGGATCCCACTTGAATGTTGAATGATTCAGGTGCAAACCATGGATACACCACATAGGTGTGATGATTTTTCCACTTAGTGGTCTTTATAAAACTATATGATGATGATGAATATGTAGAAGTTTCTCTTCGATGTATGATACACATTTTTTACAACAAGTTCTTTATTTCACTTTTTGTGCAGGTTACATATTATCCTGCATAATGATACACATCAAAGGGGTTTAATTGCTTATACTGATTCAAATAATTGTTATTTGACTATAAGAAAACCCTTCAGTTGTATCAGAGGGATCCATGATTATGTTTTATGAAATAATATTGGGAAATGAAGAAGAAAAGAAAAAAGAAAGAAACATTTTTAAGGTTTTTCATAAATTTAGAAAAAGGGTTTACCCTTACGCAGTAGGGATATGTAAAGGTAATGATGGCCTTACCCTTATATAGCATAGATGTGTTAGGGTAACCAAGGAATTATCCTTATGTAGAGTGGTTTTTGCAAGGGTCATGAAAACTTACCCTTACATAGATATAAGGACTGTGTAAGGGGAGTGGTGTTTTTAAAAGGGTTATGCAAAGGTAACCAACCACTTACCCTTAAATGATGAAGTTTGTGTGAAGGTCATACCCTTATATAGAAGGTTTGATAAGGGTAACCACCTTGTTACATTTACAGAATCGTCTGTGTGAAGGTATTACCCTTACAAAGTAGTAACAAAAGGCCATGTTAAGGTAAATCAAGACTTACCCTTATATGACGAGTTCGCATAAATGTAATATCCTCTGCACCATTATGCAGAATGAGATATATAGAGGTAATATTCGTATTACGTTTACAAAACACATTATATTTAAGCTGTGAAAAGGTAAGTAGCGACTAACGTTTATACAACAACTTTCAGACGACCTGTGTAAGGGTATAAGGCTTTACCCTTAGTCGAGAATACCCCTATGCGTAAAGGCGATCAAAAAAGATTTTAATTTTTTTTTAATTGTAAAATATTTTTAATGGTCTATAAAATGTTTATATATCATTATAAAAGGAATTTTAGGATATTTTAATTTGTAAAAGTCTTATAGATTAATTAATTATAGGTTTTTTATAATTAAATAAGATTATGAAAAAATTTATTCCCAAATATTAAATGTTAATATTTGATATACCTTTTTACCCAAATTATATGGCATGACTTATGATCTAGAAAAAAAGTGTTTATTTAGAAATCATAAGAAGTAATTTATAAAGGGTTATAAATTATGAAATAAAGTCAAAAGATATAAAATGTTTATATTTAAATTTTGAACTGTTCATAATTAATTATATTGAATTGTTCAAAATAAATGGGGGCCATATTTAGATATTCTTTAAACCACATAAAAAATGTTTTGATGATATATATGATTATGTTTTAAATAATAATTAAGTATATGTTATTTAGATTATATAAAATGTTTACATAATATACATTGAATTATAAATTGTTTATAATTCATATAATATCATATATTTAAAATGGGAATGCCATATAACGAAAAATATTAAAGAATTTATATTGAAATGAATATAAAATGATTATATTCAAAATTATGGAGTGTCCATAATGTTTAAAATGAAATTATTAAAGAGTTTATAATTATCTTTTATTTATGAATTGTTAATAAATGTTTATATCATATTTAAATAATTTCATTATTCATTTATTTAAAGGTTATTCCCTGATTTATTCTTATTTAGTAATTTTTTTAAGAAATGTGAAGGTTATGTATTCTTTAGTTTAAGATGTTAAACTAATTTTAAAATAGAGTCCTGCATTTCATGTTTTTCATGATTACAAATTTAGTTTTCATCGACCTTGACCTTAGTTTATAATTGAAATTATGAGCTTGATTATTGATGTTGAATATAATTTTTGCATATTAGGTGTTAGAGTTCTGATGAATTTTATTATCTCTTGAGTAAAGTATCCCCGTGTATAGGGACATGGGGTCATAATAACTACCTTCCTAGAGGATTATACCCTATCTAGGCTGGTGAATGGGGTTAGCCTATTTACCGCTTCGGGCTTACTCATGTGGAAAAATCTGTGCCTTTACATGAAGTGTTCATGAACCTTATATATATTATTCATTTTTATATGTATGAATATACTTGAATTCTAATCTCGGGTGAGTAACACAAACTTTTGGGTTGTGTAAAGAGTTACATATCAATATGGTTCGAACATATTGGTTTAGTGGAGGAAAAAAGATTCTGAACTAAATTACTAGAAGTATGCATACATAAAAAGGAATAACATGAGATAAAATGGTGAGATAAATCCCCCTTCAAATACAAAGTGTGAGATTCCTTCCAAATAAGATATTATCAAGACCTCGATCATTAAACTAGGTAGGTTCTACCATAGTAGGATGCCCTTGGATTATCTTGTGTAAGGAAAGCATGTAATGGGTGATAGTGGATCATCCTTGGGTAGGTTATTCCATAGAAGGTTACCCTTCGGTTATCTTTTGTTAATTAATTTTTGATGTTTCCTTTGGGTTACACATAGTTGGGAAACCCTTAGGAAGGATACTAGATGAATGAATTTGATTTTATCCATATGATGGATGAGACAAAGGGTTGCCCGCTCAGCTATCCAAGAATCATATAAGATATGATTGGGATGATTCCCTAATTAAATAACTAAGTGTTTAGAGGAATTCCATTACATATTCATTTCTTACTAAAATATTTATCTTATCTTGCTAATGGATATGTTGTATTTTTCAAAAGGGTTCATTATTTTAGTGTGAGATCATTTAATAAAAATTCTTATTAAATGGTAAATAATACATGATACTCATATGATAAAAGCTTCTGTTGTAGATAATATCATCATTATCATCAAGATAAACTCTTTTATCAATCCTTAATAAATATAAACTTAATGTAAGCTACTCTTAATGCTGGTAACTTAAGAAAAGTTCTTAAGTAAAATTGGTAATTTAAGAAAAGTTCTTAAGGAAAATTATATGTGCAAGAACCAATCCTTCCTCAGTAACCATGTTTTGAAGTTATCCAATAAGTGAATCTAAATTCTTATTGAAGTATAAAGTGATTCATTTAAGGTTTAAAAGACATTAGACGAAAAATGACTAATGGAATCTTAGTCTCCACTCATGTAATCAAAATGAATGGGAACAATAATCATTTTAGTCTCATATACTCAATATGATTGGGTATATCAAATTATATTCAATATGATTGAATATGCTAAATGGATCAGTCAGAATAAATGTTTCCTTAAAGTTTTAATGGTTTCATAAATCAATTATATTCTTTTCTGAAAGGTAATATCTTGGAGTGGACTTTTCGAACCCTCCACACTCAGAAACCCCCCTCCTCATGAAGAGGTCATCTAAAGAAGCCCCATCTCGGAAGGAGTCATTTCCAACTGAGATAAAAGAGTGTCCCTTAGGGTAACAACCTAATCAGTGGTGGTTCAACATAGTAATCCATTAGCCAGGTGGTCTGTGCCCTTTTTCCCACTCAATGAGACACCGGGTGAACAAACAAGGAAAGCGGTGCAATGGAGGTGGAAATTCCCCCAAGAGTGGTCTCCTAGGAATCAAACCTCATACCTCACCGAACATCGTTGATATGGACCTCGAACTTGCACCACTACACCACTACTAAAGAGGATAGAGATCAATTATATTATTTATACAAATATATGATATCTACTATATGATTTACAAGTGTTATAAATTTAAAGATAGTTAGAAAGAGAAAAACGTTGAAGCATTAATTTTGTTTTTAAGTAATGGGGGAAATGAGTTCCTTAAAATTATAACTTCGATACTTAAATATTGGATAAAATTTTCATAATATGTTTATTTTATCTCATTTAGATATTTAGAAGAGAATAGTCACATAACTATGATTTGTTAAGTTCTATAACATGATTTAAGGGAGAATAAAATAGATTGCTTTGGTTATGGAATTTAACCTATTGTTATCTATAGAAATGTTTTGATAATATGATTGAATTTTAAGAAACTTTACCCAATATTCATAAAATTTTGGAAATATGTATGAACTTGGCATATGATTTCTAGGTTCCAAAATGTTCTATAGATAGTACAAGTCGGTAAAAGTTAAAACTAAAAGAAGAAAAGTTGGTCAAAATGTTAAATATTGATTCTTTAAGAACTCAATCAAGGTCATTAAAACCTAGGGTTTCCAAAAAGGAATAATAATCATTCAAATTTATTTGATTATCCAAGATATACCTAAAGGAGTTTAGATAACTCCAAGTAATGTCCATGTCTGGTATTAATGTTATCGAAATTAATTCTTAATATTCAAAGGTATATGATACCGAATGTAATTCTTATAATGTTCTATAAATATACAGAAGTTCAATATCAAATGAAGACATGATTGAGCTTATAGTTTATGTTCATGAGATGAAGTAAATAGTCACTACATCAAAAATTTGAATGTAGAGGATTTTATTATGTTAAAATGAATCCAAGTAAAAGATGTGTATCTTCATATCATTTCCCATATGTGATAATATAAGTTGTTCGAATACAAATATTTGTTGTGAACAAGTATAAGATGATTAATTGTATGCACGCAGTTTATGATTCATCAATTTTTATAACATATTTTGAGAAGATATGGATATTTTTTTTAATCTAAGATAAAATGTTTATAAATTTATTTATCAAAATATGTGGTAATGTGTTCCCAACACCCATAAATGTAATATTTTAATAGTATTTTTAAATGAAAAAATATTCTGAACACATAGAATACCATATATGATATGGAAACAATGGTTTATTTATTAAATATTCAAACTAAAAGGAAATAAATGTTATTTCCTATCACAAAAGGGTTTGTGTATATTAATAAGATATTCTGAAAAGAATACAGTGTATGAGAGGATAATGATAGTATGTTTGGACTTAAAGAAGTTCAAAGTTAACAAATAAAGAATTACATCAATCTAAGTTTAAAGTGATTTTACTCAATATCCCAAGAGAGTTAAGATGTATTTATAAACTAT